>LR994565.1:9767500-12407500 GCA_905187585.1 Cyaniris semiargus
GCGCAGCGCAGACGTGTGCGTTACCGCATATAATTTGGCAATTGCATAGGTTCTATTTCCACGGACTAAAAAGTGCGTCACGGATAGTCTGTCTATAGATCAAATGTTCGATTCGTGAGCCAAACTCTTCTAAGACGCTTTAAATCTGTCTACTATATATACCCTAATCTGTGGTTCGCGCTTTGCCGCGCAGGTATGAACAATCTGAAAATCTCGAAATCTTGTTACAATCTTGGACTATTTTGTCAAGATCGCGAACAGGATTTTGAAATTCAGGATTGATGGCTTTCAAGATTGAATCTTGGAAAATCACTCAAGATCTTGGTGGAATCTTGATCTTGCAAGATCAAGATTGCATTCCCTATACAGAAACCAATAAGCATAGATGTTCTCTCACTATAAATTCGAATAGATAAAAATATATTGTAATGATGATGATTGAAAGCTGATATCTAAGTTACTCGTTAAAAGCTATAATATGCAAAAACGTCAAAATCGATCTAGCCGTTGCAGAGATTATAAACTAAGAAACAAAAAGTATTTAAAATATTTTAGTAGTAAATCCTCTGCTTTAGGGTAGAATGTCTACGAAGTGCGAAAGTGTAAAGACAATAATTGAGGGTTCCATACGCAAAGGGTATTTAAACGGGACACTATTAATAAGACTTTGCTGTCTGTCTGTTCATCCGTCCATCGTAATTTTTCTACTAAACTATGGCAGACTGATGATGATGATGACAATGAAGACATCTCAATCAAGTGATCTATTTGATAATTTCAATTTGGGGGTGTACTCCCAACACGTTTCGTTTCGCACGGGGGGCCGAAGATTTATCACCGTTCGATTTAATTATCACCAATAATAGACCCCCTGTTATTTGACCCCCTAATTACGACTCAATTCTCCAAAAATAGTCTAGTCTAAATGTGAATATTTGCAGTTTTCACGATTTGGATATTTTTGTTTGTGTCAATTAATAATGTATATAAAATTTTAAATAAGTAGCAACAAATTATTTTTACTAATTATTTGTTGATATTATTAATTAGTAAGTGTCTGTCTGTCTGTCTGTTACCTTTTCGTGCTGAACCACTAAACCACTAAACTTATTTTAATGAAATTTTATACGATACCAGAAGTTCTGGAAAAGAACATAGGAAAATTGTACGGTTTCCGCGCAATAAATAGATCTCGGCCGCGGCGCAGTGAATTTGCGGGCAATATCTTGTTAGAACGTCCCTTTTCTGGAAGTCGGTCAAAAAGTACTTTTATGTTGTTAATACCTTTTTTTTCACGAATCGATCTACAAACTTTTTTATGTACCAAATTCATTACGTTTTCAATCAGTCTGAAATGACAGCTATAAACTGTCTATAAACTGTCGATAAACTGGTGAGTACCGATGGTATCTACCACTCCCTACCACGGGCGTGTTGCCGTCATTACACTTTATATCCTGGTAATAAACTTCATTAATTACACTTCATACGAACATCTGTAGTAGTAACTGACGAACAGACAAACGGACAAACTTGGTGATAAACTGTTATTGGTTAAAAGTTATTTTTTTGCAAGAATTAAAAACTAGTGTCAAAAAAGTTCTTTTTGTTTTTTGACCAGTGTTTCCAAACTTTTTCTATGGACCCCCTGTAATTAATAATACTTAATTATTATAATTTTGTTATTCATAATGTTATTGCTATTATAATGATTAATGAGAAATATAATTAATAATGTGTTATGATAATATTCTTATTATTATAAGTATCAAATCCTTGCAAATAAAGTCGTTACTGTAATGAAAACTACCTATTCAGAATTCAGATAAGTCAGGTAGCGGTAAACAAAGATTCGAGAACATTCCAACATGAAATAATATCTTTTACAATGTCTATCGGCAATAAGAATGTTAATTACCAATGTCCTTACGCTTATCTCAGGTAAAAGTAATATTCAAATACAATGAATAATAAAATAAATATGGCGTCGGATGGATTTTTTGTCTTTTGTTTAAATACGTGGCTCCGGCTCCAGATAGTTTTATAATACAATAGTTCTAGGAAATCTTCTAATATTTTATTTGCCGACAAAATAGACCCGTTTTTTTGTGGAGCAAGGAAATTAATTGTTAAGTTTGTACCGTTTGGAACTGTAGGTAATGAGCACCATATGGGTTTTTGGGAGTAAATGTTTTATATGTAGATGTTTACGGATAACCTTGTCTGTAGTATTATAAGTTTATTTTTTATTTATCTTATTGAATATAAACTTTAATGGCAATCTTTTATTTATTTAATTACTTGAAGCAAATTATCTATATTTTAATATTATAAAGCTGAAGAGTTTGTTTATTTGTTTGAACGCGCTAATTTCAGGAACTACTGGTCCGATTTGAAAAATTCTTTCAGTGTTAGAACTTAGATAGCCCATTATTACCTAAGTTATGATCAATTGGAGCGAAGAAACAGAGGAAAATGTGGAAAAAACAGGGAAAATTGAAATTGCTTATTATCTTAAGAACTACTGGAGAATTTTTTATGTTTTTTGGCACACATGAAGAATAGACCACGTGAAGGGACATAGGATATTTTTTGCGGAAAAATGTACGGTTTTCATGAAATTCCCAAATTACCCAAGCGAAGCCGCGCGGAACATCTAGTTTAATAAATTATATTCTTCAATAAATCATTACTTAATATTATTCTGATAATTATCTTATTATAAGGTTTTAGGTAAATTAAATTTTATTTGATTTTAACGACAAATGCATAATGGGAAATTCCATAAGTGCCGCGTATCCGAAAAGGTATTCTTCAAAACAATGTATTTTTACCATCCATTGTTTGAGCTTTATATTAGGCTTTAACCTCCAGTAATAAAGTTTAGCCTTTGTGAGATTATTCTGAATATTGATATTTACTTACATAATAAAAAGTTGTTGTTTTAGGTACTTCTACCATCTTCCTCCATTATCTCAGCATTCTAACAACCTACTCAGTAATTTGTAAGGATGCGTACTATGAAGTAAATAAGACTTACTAGTTACTATATAGGTCTTAGGGTAGCATCAAGAGTTTGAATTAGGCCAGAAATTAGTTACTTCTTCATTAGTTACACAATATTTAATTCAGTTACTAGTTTTCTTATCCGTTTATATTTGATGTCCATTATTGGCGACGAGTCTTTTTTTTTGGTCCATTATTCTTAAAAGATAAAATTGTTCTATCTTCGGGGAGCAGTAAAAAAGGTTTATTGAAGTCAATCTGCTGGCAGTATGACTCACTCATTGTTATGGAGACAAAGCTCTGGAAAGTTCCCATGAAGACGAGCAAAATGAGCTTAAATATGTATTAAATTAAACATGAGCAAAATGCCAGATGTCACAATACTTCTAATAATTTTTAGTAAAAGTTTGTCGTCGTAGTAATAGTTTTACAAAAAATAACTGCAATATTCTTTTTGTAAATCACTATTGAAATGAAATAAAAATAATAAATTAATAAAACTGCTTAAGGCCGTCCCCCGAGCAAACGACCTTGACCATACATTTGCCGCGTTGCCGAGATCACACCAAAACCCTATTTTTTTACTTATCTTAGTTCAAAATTGACATACAAAAATCAAACGGCAAATATGACGCAAATGAAATTGTCTATCATATGCCGTGTGTTTCAAATAAAAGTAATTTGTAAATACTAGGGAGATGCTGAAAGTACGCTTAAATTTTAATAAATTGGTATTACTTTGGAAGCTAATATAATGAGTATAATGAACAAAAATAGTAAATTAATAACGGTGTAAGTAATGTTAATATTATGTTGAAGATTATATTGCTGTATTTTTATTATATTTTTGTAGTTTTCAAATTATGAGTTATAAATTATAATGCTCTAAAAAGCGGTAAATTACGGCATCTCCCTAGGGGGACGGCCTTAATAAAAGTTTTCCTAAACTTTCTATGGTACCTTGTTATTATTTTTGATGCAGATATAAAATATCTTTGCAATAGCTAATCCTTTACTTATTAAGACTGTCACAATTTTGATCCATCTACCCGTATCAATTGTCGCCCGTATCCAGATTTGGCCACTCCAGAGATATCAATAACTAGATAAGCCTGAGAAGGGCGAATTTAATCGATTGTTCCGTTGATGCAATAATTTTCTGGTAAAATTTCAATTTACAACCCCTCGATAATCCATAACAACTGGCGTGCTACTGTCACCGCTAAATTAATTTATTATTAGTAGGAATTGCACTAGTAAAGTTGTGTTCAATTTTGTGCAGTTTATGAAGATTGAAGTAGATAGTTTAATTATTTTTAAATAATATTGTGTTGTTATTACAGCGGTTTGCCATCGCGTCGTCTGTGTAAAATATAATTTGTATTTGCGTGTATTTTTACAAAAAGTTTATACCTAATATACATCTTAATATTTATAGTAAACAATCCCTAAATAACAAAACAACACTGTAACAATTAACAATACAACCCCTGTGGGGTGATATAGCTGTCTCGCTCTAGTCGAATTAATATTATTTATCGCCGTCTCATCCGGCCAAGTATTTGCGGCCGAATTTCGATTTAGTTTGATATTGGTCGTTGGCGCAGTGGCCACGCGCACGTGTTTGACAATCTGTCACTTGACTGATTAGTGATTGGATTTTGCGGTTTCTTCTTCTTCTATTTAGTGTTTTTTCGTGAATGTGTCCAATTGGCAAAATGAGTATTTCCGTGAAGTACGAAGTGGTGAGTTAAAGTGTTTATTTTAGTACTGGTTTAGTAATGAAATTAAATCTTTTTAACTATTATAAATATAGTTCATATGTGGAATGACAATTATTAATATTTCATTTACTTACTTTATATTTATGGAAATCTTATGAATTATTTGTATTTTGAACAATATTTTTTAAGAGTTTATACTATTTAAGGTTAATCATTTTATTATATTTTTTTATATTAATATAGTACAGATTACTGAATAATATTTAAAATAAGTCTTCAGTTTATAATAATGCATTTATCTTATATAACAAACAAATTATAATTAATTACTTATTTAGTTTCCATTAATGAATGTCATTATTTTATTGCAGTTTACACTCTTTGAATTTTACATTTTATCATTATTAATGTGAAATTATAAAGTAATGATAATTTAATCATTATGATTTGTGTACATAAATAATGAATTGTTCATTGATAAAATATTCCAAACAACGTGACATTAACATTATGATTGTGCAGCTTTTTATGAGGGTAGTTTTGATTAGTTTCATTAGCTAAGCTCTATCGTAACTTATAGACTTAAATCGCGATATGGATCGAAAATAGTAATATACATCATTTATTATTATTTTTTTTTTCGATTTCATAATAATTATTTCAAACCGATTTTATATCAACAAGATACAAGATATAAAAAAAAGTTTACGTATTACATACATAGAATTAGAACATACATAGAATTTGATATCGTTGATTACATAAGTATTTTTTTGAATTTTTAAAAGATTATTTCCGTAAAAACTTCTCGAAGGAAACATAATGTCTAAATTGCTATTATTTATTAATCACAACATAATTATTAAAAGAAATAAAAGTGTAAAACGACGCATCTATTAATTTTGTTAATCTTTTAACGCGCCGATCTGTTTGATGATTGTTAATTACAAGTTTTTATACCAAAATTAATATATTTAGGATTAAAAAATGGTATCGGTATAAATTTACGTAATTTATGTTTTATTTTATGAGCGACTAATCTGTTTATAGTTTTTATGATAAATGTTTATGCTCGTAAGCGATGTAGTAATTTGGATGACATTTATAATTTCATTTCGTCGTATCAACTCGTTGGGATTTATTTTTATTGATCTTCTTTTTATCTCCTTCATCTTGAACGATGTTTATTGCAATAAACTTTAAACGTTAAAGCGTGATCGCTTCTAATGCCTAAAATCTAAATATTAACATAAACCACTGTCTACTTTTTCATAACATTAGAATTTAAGACCCCTTGTACCATTAGATATAATATTAAAAAAAAATAGATATAATATGTTACAATATTATTTTATCCAGCCCACATTATATTTACATGCAATAATATAGTACCAAAATACTTTTTTCCCCAGAAATAAAAGCCTAGATCGCAACCCCCTGGGGGTCATCCCCAGGGGGTTGCGATCTACATATTGAAAACCACTGCCGACTTGCGTCAAATCAGCGAGTATTTTAATTTTATTCTTATATATAAAATTCTCGTGTCACAATGATAGTTACCGTACCCCTCCGAAACTGTTTGACTGATTTTTACCAAATTTTATATGCATATTCAATAGGTCTGAGAACTGGCTACATTTTATATTGATAAGTGCATTTGTTAAATAAATAATAGTAAATTATTACAACTCGAGACTGACGGCGACCATTGTTTGTGCGACGGGATAGCGATGGACGTTGCCATGGTACCATACTTATTTAGTCACTTCAATAAAATAATAAAGAATTACATTACAACTACAAATAATTTATATGGCAAAACAACGTTTGCCGGGACAGCTAGTTTCATATAAAGTACTAGATGGCCCGCAACTCCGTTGCGCCAAAATTCGTTTATCGCGCGGGAACCGTACATTTTTCCGGGATAAAAAGTATCCTATGTCCTCTCCCGGCACTCAAAGTATCTCCATACCAAATTCCAGCAAAATCGGTTCAGTGGTTTGGCCGTGAAGAGGTAACAGACAGACAGACACACTTTCGCATTTATAATATTAGTATGGAAGTATGGATATGGCAGTATGGATAGCACGCTGCTATACCTGATATTTTTAACCGACTTCCAAAAAGGAGGATATTCTAGGTTCGGCTGTGGATATGTTTTTAGGGTTCCGTACCCAAAAGGTAAAAACGGGACCCTATTACTAAAACTTCGATTTCTGTCCGTCTGTCCGTCTGTCTGTCTCCAGGCTGTATCTCAAAAACCACTATAGCTAAATTTCTGAAATTTTCACAGATTATGTATATCTGTTGCCGCTATAACAACAAATACTAAAAACAAAATAAATTAAATATTTAAGGGGGGCTCCCATACAACAAACGTGATTTTTTAACTATTTTTTGCTCGATATCAATAATGGCAGCAGATAAACACTTGAAATGTTCACAAAATACTCAGTTGTATTTATACTTTAATAATTAATAATATCATTAAAATAAAATTAATAATTAAGGGGGGCTCCCTTACAAAAAACACAATTTTTGCCTATTTTTGCTTTATAGTGGTACGGAACCCTTCGTGCGCGAGTCCGACGCGCACTTGGCCGATTTTATTGTGTAACTTTTAACCATCTTACCGCCCATTCTGATCTACATGCGACGAAAAACCGTTTACATGGGGGTGGGCTCTTTATTGCCTAGTGTAAGGCGTTTTATGGCTCGTCTTAACTACCGGATAACGCGACAAACTAATGATTTTATACCGCTCTATCGGCTTACTTTATAATTTATCTGTCGTCCACGCTTTAGATTTTATTGCGAACATTATGGTTTATATTTATTACTCCAATAAAGGTTGCGTTTGGAGTTAAATCGATTACGTAAGTGTTAGAGGTAAAAACTGGTTATTATTATATTAAGGCCATCCCCCGAGCAAACGACCTTGACCATACATTTGACGCGTTGCCGAGATCACACAAAAATCCTATTTTTTTATTTGTCTTAGTTAAAAAAATGATCTAAAAAAAATTTAAAACGGGGAATATGTAGTTAATGAAATTGTCTATCTATTGTCGTGTGTTTCAAATAAACGTAATCTGTAAATACTAGGGAGATGCTGAAAGTATGCTTCAATTTTAATAAATTGGTATTACTTTGGCAGCTAATTTCATGAGTATAATAAACAAAAATAGAAAATTTCAAACGGGGAAAGGAATGTTGATATACTGAAGATTATGTATTGCTGTATTTTTTTATAACTTTGTAGCTTTCAAATTATGAGTTTATAAGGCTCTAAACTAAATACGGTAAATTACGTAATCTCCGTAGGGGAAGGGCCTTAATGTACTAAAAACATACCGTAGAATCAAAGGCAAAAGGGTGATTTAAAAAGAGCTGTGATTCTACTTGCTTCTCTCTTTCGTATGTCACATCATAATCCGCAGTTACCTCAATGATTTTACCAGTTTTCATCATCATCTTAATTCTAAGTCATATCTACCCAGATATGGATACTCTGTAGCTGCAAAGGTCTCTACTCTGTAGACACAATATAAAATATCCATATTTCGTCATAAATATGACTTCTGTATATAGCCGATGTAAGTTAGAAATGTGAAATTCAATTTACATCATCGTCGCTCGCCCAACTATCATGGCGGCCGATGCACCTGCGAATAAACACCTCACGCTCATGTGCTCATACATGTGTGGGTTTACATGTGTTGGTACTGGGTACACATGTAAAACCCACACATGTTATGAAATACGTGTATTTTACGTGTGTGTTACTACTTTAATGCAGTTTCGTTCTTTGTTCGATTCAATCCGTTTTCAATTAAACTACAAAATTCTCGAATGCTAAACCAACGTCAATCGCATTACGCATAATAATAATAAATTCTTTATTTACACATAAAACAAAAACAAAACATAAGAAACACTTTCTAAAGTGACAAAAACGAAAGAATATTCTAACACTCGTATTCTTAGTTGTTTCCTCAAACCCGCCTTGACTCAACCTCAACGTGTCCTTAAGGATTTCCTAAATTCGGTATTTCTTAAACGTAACTTCTACCTCAACGAATTACTCCTTCAGTAAGGTTGAGGAGGTGGAGGTATGATGTCACTGAAATTATTTTTTAGTGTCAACACCGACGGAAATCGACCCCAATTTGACAGATTGTCTATGAACCCCTCGTTTTAAAAAAATATAATGTCAGTGCCATTGTCAAAACGTGTCACATGACACATTGTTACAATATTTGTGTCATATCGCATAAGTGTTTATGTGCTCAACTGTTGCGATTTATTGTTTGCGAACTCGTGTTGTTTTTTCAACTTTAGTTTAGCGTGTTGCATATTAATGCTTGTTTTGTTAAGTTTCTAAACCATAGAGTGTTTCTTGAAGTCCTCATCACTATACCGCCCTAATGAGTTTTGAGCGTCACGTAAATATCTGCGCCAAGGAAAGTTATGTAAATTTTCATGGACATAATCCAGAAACTCAATAAAGTTTTTCATGCTTTTCTTTAAACACGATTTCTTGTAAATAATGGTTGGAAACAGACAGTGAAGACACTCAAGGAAGCCTTAAGGTACATCCTGAGTTACCTCAAGTTTGACAGTTCATTCCTCACCTCAAGTCGAGGAAGTTTTATTGAACTAATGATACAATTTTTGCGGATTGAGGTTAAGTCGAGTGGAGGAAGTCGTAAGGAAACAACTAAGAATATGGGTGTAAATGGCGCTATAAGCTGTTTCTTTCAGACAACCAATACGCGTAGTTTGCTGTTTGACAAGAAACGGACTGGATCGAATCAAAAAAGAAGCTGAATCAATGTTTAAATTAGTAGAATCGCAGTTCTGTACTTATGTGTGAGTGTGTGTGTATAAGTCATAAACTCGAAAATCCAGCATTAAGTTAGATCTTTATGTACTAGGAAATGCCTCAGCGTCTTCTAGTAATTAGTATTCATTATCTCATACGTGCCTGGAAACCATACTCTTTGTTCAATACTATTCAAATATAAAGCTCAGAATATAATTAAGTTTGCTTACTGTAATTATCTATTACGCGATTCGAGAGACTTTAGCTTATTCTTGTAGCTTTTAAATTGAGAAAACATTTTTCTGAAATAACTTACAACTCATCCCAAAATAATATTCTCTAAAACTTTGTTGATTTATTATGATCGTTTCAAAATTATTTATTTATAATAGATTTGAACAATGTAAATTAAAATATATAGTTACTTCGAGGGGTCTTCGTGAAAAAAGATTGGGAAACTCTGGGTGTTGTAATAGAACAAAAAAGGAATTAGTGCAAAGGTAATGTCGTGTTAGATATTTATATAGTACAAATAAAATATGTTTGTTATCCTATAGAAATCCAATTTTTTTGTCGTCTAATTCGTTAGAATAATAAAGTTGACAGGACAGACAAGGATAAAACAATTTAAGTTAATTTTTAAGGTCTGTAATATACTTTACACTGTGTGCATCATTTTATAAGTAAGGGGTTAACTTATAATGACTTATTTTACTTATACAGTGTGTAACAAAAATAAGTGATAATACTTTAAGGTGTGTACGTGTTCCTTGTAGAGAGTTCACTGTGAAAGTAGCAGCGCTATACGACCTGCAAACCTTCAAGAAGAGAGCGTATTCCCTCTTAAAAGGCCGGCAACGGCAACAGCTCTTCTGATGTTGCGAGTGTCCATGGGCGACGGTAGTTGCCTTCCATCAGGTTACCCGTTTGCTCGTTTGCCCCCTTATTTCATAAAAAAAACAGCGCTGAAAGACGATTTTTTTTTTCACTTTTGTATGGGCAAGGGCCCGAGCGTCACGAGTCACGACTCACGAGTTTCCCCATACAATAGTGAAAAAAAAAAAATCGTCTTTCAGCGCTGCTACTTTCACAGTGAACTCTACAAGGAACACTTACACACCCTAAAGTATTATCACTTATTTTTGTTACACCCTGTATTTCCAGGAAAACAAATACCTAGAACACCACAGCGGCCCTTATTAGCGTCAATTATCAAGCCCGGCTGATCCTTTTTCGATAAAACTTTGCATTACCGTCGCACGTCGCCCTTATTAGCGAGTGCGTGCGACAGCCTGGGTAGAAATTGCAAATATTGCGTTAAACTTCGTTCACAGTTATATTACCTCTAGCAGCACCTTTATGTCGAATAAATAAGGTTCAATATTATGTAAACTTTGAAATACGCAGCGAAACGCTCATTGATATTTCTCGTTATTTCTTTGACAAAGAAAACATTTGCTATGTTACCCACAAATATATTTAGCTGGAACCATGCATTTTAGTATTTAGCCTTAGATAAGTTATAATATGTTCAGTGGTTTTTGTGTGATTGCATAACAGTTGTAACTTTCGTGTCACACTAATTATATAAAAAAAAAAGTTCGTGAATGTGAATGTTTGTTACTTCTTTACGCAAAAACTGCTAGTTCGTAAAAAAAATCTACTCCAATCACTCTCAATGAGTAATTTGCGGAGCCCTGAGGCTCCCCAAAGGCTTACAGATGCTCTTGCATGAGCTATACATGTATCGTTTTTAGGGTTCCGTACCCAAAGGGCAAAAACGGGTAATAAGACTTCGATGTCTGTCCGTCTGTCCGTCTGTCTGTCACCAGGCTATAACTCAAGAACCGCTATAGCTAGACTCCTGAAATTTTCACAGATTGTGTGTATCTGTTGTCGCTATAACAACAAATACTAAAAATAAATAAATATTTAAGGGGGGCTCCCATACAACAAACGTGATTTTTTTGCTATTTTTTGCTCTTAATCAATAACGGCAACACATAGGCAATTGAAATGTTCTCAAAATACTTAATTGTATTTGTACTTTACTAATTAATTGTAAAATTTAAATAAATTAAATAATTGAGGCCATACAAAAAATTCAATTTTTAGCCTATTTTTGCTCTGTAGTGGTACGGAACCCTTCGTGCGCGAGTACAACTCGCACTTGGCCGATTTTTAGATACGACAACAGACACCAGCATGGAGATAATGTATTCAAAGACAAAACGTTTTTTTGGGGTTCCGGCAAAAATGTCACTTCTTAAAAGGGTTTCTTCACCAATAAGCTTGAGAGCCGCTGTTCTACAGTATAATACAGTATAGTAACTATAGTAATTTTGTAGATAATGATTTTCTTTACACATCTAATTTTCCTGTGTAAAATCCGCAATTTATCGGTCAAACTGATACCAATGGGGAGAGCTTACAGCTTTCAATGGAACTTATTAAGCTCTTGTATTGAGCTTTTGTGAAAGCTAAGTGAAAATTTGTATTCGACGTGTAACTGCAAAATAACGCTTACCGTAATTTTGGACGTAAGTTATAAAAGCCTGAAAAAGATACCGATTCACGTAGATTTAATAGAAATCTGTAGTTGCAGTGCAAATATAATTTACCAACTAAGCTAGATGTGCTGCTGTATACAAGTATTACCTAATTGAAGTAAGCCATATTAACAGCATTTAGCACTCATGACTTACTGTTAAAAACATAAAATAAAAACTTTACGAAAAGGGAATACAAATAATGCTAATGTTTCCAGCAACATTACACTGAAAATCAAAATTTATCTATAGATATTATAAATACGAATATCTTTTCCCTAGACCAAGTATCTCTACGCCAAATTTCACCAAAATGAGTCCAGTGGCATAATCATGAAGATGCAATAGACAGACATACATTTGCGTATACAATATTACTATGGATTAAGTGAACTTGCCACCCTATTACACAAATACAATAATGAAATCACTACAAACGCTCCAATGAAATCACAGAAAATATCAATACAGTAGTGTGACTAATCACATTGATATCAGTCGTAATTGCTGTGTGGCTTAGGGCGGATTACACGCCCTCGCCCCGCCCGCCCTGGCGCGCGGTACGTTATTGCTTTTATTGGAAAAACGATTTCATAGTTTCGCTATACTTTACTGATTACTCCTTTAGTAATAGTTATAATCGGTGTATGCAGACGTTATAGTAAGGTAAATAAGTCTTGTCCATGTTTAATCCATACTAATATTATAAATGCGAAAGTGTGTCTGTCTGTCTGTCACCTCTTCACGCTTGAACCGCTCACGGCTCAACCGATTTTGCGGTTCTGTGTGCGGCGGTATCTCAATCTCGGTATCTCCCGGGAAAGGACATACGATCCTTTTATCCTGGAAAAATGTACGGTTACCGCGCCATAAACGAATTTTGGATCATCTATTATGTAGTACAAGTTGCTTTAAGAGGGTAGATATTATTTCAACTACTTTCGTAGTGAAAGATTAGTATAAGTTTTTCTACATTTCAAATTAACTTATTTTAGGTGGTAGATAAAAAAAAAAACTAATAAGCGTGAATAAAGCCTTCTAACTTAGTAAAATACATTAAAATAGCCAAAAAAGAACGCAAAAAAATCACATTTTGTACATATTTATTGTCTCATTAGTCATTACATAGCAATAAAAAACTGGTAGGTGCCAGCCCTGCGTAACCCTTTGCGCAATTCACAATACATATCAGGTGTAAGTGGGTCACATGGGGCACAACATTCGTCCCCTACGTCCCCTATCACGGGGGAGACTGGGGGCAGATAATACGGAACCCCAAAATGTTCATCTAATTGGAGATCAAAGGGAGGCGTGTAGTGTGTATTACTGTATATTAATTCGCTGGATGTGTATTGGGATGTTGTTTAAACAATGAATATTTATACTGTTTTGTGACTGTACAGAAAAATTGATTTTTTTTTCAGATTTGCAGAAACCGTTTTTTCGTTTAAAAGTTTGCCATAGCTAATAGAATATAAGTAATTTTTCCTACTTTGAAAAAATCTGTTGCATACTAAATTGCAACGCTTTTTGCTTGTAACCAATTACCTGTTAAAAGCATAATTCAGTTAATTTCTTAAAAATAAATTATTACTTATCTATACTAATATTATAAAGCGGAAGAGTTTGTTAGTTTGTTTGTTTGTTTGAACGCGCTAATCTCAGGAACTACTGGTCCGATTTGAAAAATTCTTATAGTGTTAGATAGTCCATTTATCGAGGAAGGCTATAGGCTATATTTTATCACGCTAAGACTAGTAGGAGCGAAGAAATAGAAGAAAATGTGAAAAAAAACGGGGGAAATTATTTGAAAGGGCTTATCTCACGAACTACTAGAGCAATTTTTCTGTTATTTGGGTAAGATAAGAAGTAGACCACGTGAAGGATCATAGGCTATTTTTGTAGACTGATTTGTCTGTGAAATATCTAATTTACGCGGGCGAAGCCGCGCGGAACGTCTAGTAAGTTATAATATAAGTCAGTTCCAGTGTAACAACTGTACCCAATTGTTTTTGACGAACACAGAACTATTTGACCGGAATAATACCGTCTCGGTCATTACCAGTCCCTCTGACCACTATTCAGTGGCTTAGCTTTATAATTAAGACCTCTTTGATTGTGTGCGACTTATACAATATTATATACTAAATACTAATCCTACATGCTATGAATAATAAAAACTATGGAAACGTAACTCCCATACTTCAATCGTTTTGAATTTGGTTCTGAAGGTTCTTTTCGCACACTAAAATAATATGGCAATAGCTACGAAACACTACATTCAAATTGACAAAATAAAGCCGTTGACAATAATTGTCACTTCTATAATTACACAAAATTCTTGCATGTATTCGAGTTTCTTTTTGCATAAAGTATGCACATTTTGTAGAAACGGAACAAATTTTTTGACACAGTTACTCTTTCTTAGTTTTTATTATTCGTAGCCTACATGGAATAAAATCACAAAGTTTTCAGAATATTATAATGAGTATTGGGTGAACCGGCCAATAGACAAGCAAAGCCAATTGATAAGCAAGCCTGCAACTGCAGCTACCTATACAGTATACAGGGTGTAACAAAACTAAGTGATAATACGAACATATACACACCCTAACTTTTACTGACCAATTTTTTTTTTCACTTTTGTATGGAGAAACTCGTGATGCTCGCTTGGGCGCTTGCCCATTCAAAAGTGAAAAAAATTTTGGTCATTCAGCGCTGCTACTTTCAGAGTGAACTCTCTACAAGGAACACATACACACCCTGAAGTGTTATCACTTAGTTTTGTTACACCCTGTAAAATTATTATTTGGAAAATTTGTGAACGAAAAAAAAATGCACCTTTTTGCACGAGCAAAAGAAAATGTTTGTTACTCTGTCACGCAAAAACTATTTAATAACGGATTCTGATGAAATCATGTTTAGTTTAGGTTTTAGAATAACTTAAAAGCTACTTTTCGAGCAGAGTCCTATCATAAGCTTTATCATAAACTATGTCCTAAATTTCTTTCCCGAGAGACGAAATTTTGAACTCACTAACTAGTGAGCTATAAGTGATAATGTAAAGTTTACTGTGAACGTAATGAAGTAATGTATCAATCCGGACGGACGGACGGTCGAATTGTGTGTAATTTTTGTGTAAATATGGCGGTTAGCGCGCCCTATCAAAAGCCGGCCGCTGGGACAGTGTTATGTTGGAAGGCACCAAGAATATTAAAAAAAAGTATATTTACAGAAAGAAATCAAATATAGCATGGAAATGACTTGAAAATATTTAGAAACGTGGTCGCAATGTATGTAATTGTTTTTTTTTTCGTATAAAACGCAAAACTTATTATTTTTTTACGAAATAAGAGGGCAAACGGGTCACCTGATGGAAAGCAACTTCCGTCGCCCATGGACACTCGCAGCATCAGAAGAGCTGCAGGTGCGTTGCCGCCCTTTTAAGAGGGAATAGGGTAATAGGGGAGGGTAGGGATGGGAAGGGAAGGGAATAGGGGAGGGTAGGCAAGGGAATAGGGTAGGGGATTGGGCCTCCGGTAAACTCACTCACTCGGCGAAACACAGCGCAAGCGCTGTTTTACACCGGTTTTCTGTGAGAACGTGGTATTTCTCCGGTCCGGCCCATTCGTGCCGAAGCATGGCTCTCCCACGTATAAATATATTCATATAAAGAATCGGTCTTTTAAGTCAGTCCTTGTGTGACAACAGACAGTATCTTAATTTAATGCGCCTTCTTCACGTTGGTTCATAATGAGCCACGAGTGCACGTGTAGAGGGGCTTTTTCGTGTATGATGGCCGACATTGAACATGTTATAGACATAATTACAATCGTAGTGAAAATCATAGAATTCCATCAAGGCCCAGCCAACACTTAAAATTTGGCTTATCGATCAATTATTTATATTAGATAAAAAAAAGTTAAAAATCCTGATTTTTCAGGGTTCCGTACCAAAAGGGTAAGAACGGGAACCTATTACGAAGACTTCGATGCCTGTCCGTCTGTCTGTCTGTCTGTATCCAGGCTGTATCTCAAGAACCGCTATAGCTAGACTTTTGAAATTTTTAAGTTATCTAGGGCCAATTATTTCTAGCCTAGGTATATTATACTACTAAATAAACACCGCTTACAATGTAAAAGCTACCAATTTATACGTTCATATCGCTCAGTTACGGAATCAATCAGTCTTTGTTCTAGGGCAGTGCCCTCAAGTTAGGAACTACTTTGCCAATTAACAGCTTCTGTAAGGGACTTGGCCCTTTGGAACCAGCTGTTGTAATAACCTTTGTTGGTTATATAACCAAGAAATAAGAGATTAATGATTACCTTTTTAAGAACTAGATGACGCCCGCAAATTTTCACTTCGAAATTCGTATAGAAACTAGTGATGAGCAAAATCGGTCTTGCAGCCTCAGTCTTGGTCTTGCAAAAAAGCAATGCCGAGACCAAGATTATCCTTAAACTAATAAAACCAAACCCAAGACCGAGATCAGGCAGATTTGACCAAGTCCAAGACCAATATTGTACTAGAAATACCAAAACCAAGACTGTCTGAGTCTTGTTTTGCTCATCACTAATAGAAACCGTACTTTTGGCCGTGTAGAAAACCATCCTATGTATTTTCTCGGGATCCAAAGTATGTCCATACTGAATTTCATCGAAATCGATTTTGCGGCTAAGTATGAAGTAAACGCAGTAACAGACAGAGAGATATAAATATATATTTTTGTAGTATAATATGAATACTTAGTTCCTCAAATACATATTGTGTGATGTGTCTGCCATAGTTAAACCATATCAAAATATACAGGGTGTAACAAAAATAAGTGATAATACTTTAGGGTGTGTATGTGTTCCTTGTAGAGAGTTCATTGTGAAAGTAGCAGCGCTGAAAGACGATTTTTTTTTCACTTTTGTATGAGCAAGGGCCCGAGCGTCACGAGTTTCCCCATACAAAAGTGAAAAAAAAACTGTGAAAGTTCACAGTGAACTCTCTACAAGGAACACGTACACACCCTAAAGTATTATCACTTATTTTTGTTACATCCTGTATACTCAGTTATATAAGAAACATGCTTAGCTAAAGTAGCATACTAACTGTTATTTAACCCTTACATGAAGTTTACAATTTACATTGTATACACAAGTCACTCAGACATTGACTTCATTGCTCGTAAACCCTCAATCACGCGAGTTTCTCTGAACTTTTTTATTAGGTAGCAGTTTAGAGAGAAATGCAGTAAAATACTGTGAAATTAGGGTGATATACCTAATATGTTCGTTGGTTTTCCATTGAAAATATTGTACACTAGACGTTCCGCGCGGCTTCGCCCGCGTAAGTTAGATATTTCATAGACAAATCAGTCTACAAAAAAATAGCCTATGATCCTTCACGTGGTCTACTTCTTATCTGACCCAAATAACAGAAAAATTGCTCTAGTAGTTCGTGAGATAAGCCCTTTCAAATAATTTCCCCCGTTTTTTCCACATTTTCTTCTATTTCTTCGCTGCTATTAGTCTTAGCGTGATAAAATAAAGAATAAAAGAATTTTTCAAATCGGACCAGTAGTTCCTGAGATTAGCGCGTTCAAACAAACAAACTTGTTCGATTTGAAAAATTAATTCAGTGTTAGATAGCCCATTTATCGAGGAAGGCTATAGGCTATATTTTATCACGCTAAGACTAATAGGAGCGTAGAAATAGAAGAAAATGTGGAAAAAACGGGGGAAATTATTTAAAAGGTTTATCTCACGAACTACTTACTAGAGCAATTTTTCTGTTATTTGGTTCAGATAAGAAGTAGACCACGTGTAGGATCATAGGCTATTTTTTGTAGACTGATTTGTCTGTAAAATATCAAATTTACGCGGGCGAAGCCGCGCTAAACGTCTAGTGCATAAATAAAAAAGAAAAAATGTCACTTCTTTCATAAATCGATCATGTACAGTTACGTACAAATGTGATACAGAATCAACAATTATAAAGTTCATTCACGAATCGTTCACGATCTCGGTACAGTTATGTACAATCGTGACGAAACGTTTTGTGGATATTGTGTCAATAATGGCTTTTATGATCATCTTGATAAGTCTCCTCTCCACGTACGCTATGATGGACAAGCGATAACGTGTAGAGGGGCTATGATTGCCTATGATCGACCAAAACATTATAACCTGACGACGTAAAAATACTTAATTAAAAAAATTAAATATACTTAAATAAAAATGAATTTTCAATTTCGGTAGTCTCGCTAAAACTCGAGGATGGCTGAACCGATTTGGCTAATTCTAGTCTTGAAATCTTTGTGGAAGTCCAGGGAAGGATTATATTAGGAGGAAAATTATACGAAGTTCACTGGTTAGAACCTAAGAAAACCTAATCGCGCCTTTGCTCACTATATATAAAAACAATACAATTATGCTACAAAAGGGAATGTGGCAAATAAAAAGACGTAGCAAGCGCCGCGAGACACACTCAAATTGCCGATAATAATTCAAATCCTGCATTACTGGGGTGCACGTATAAATAACTGAACTTACGGCGAGATTTACACTTATTGAGTTTACATTTTCATGTATTTATATGAGGATTGTTGTTACATACTAAATGATTAGTGTCTGTGTAGTTTAAAAGGTCGATTTTGGACCAAGCCGAAGACTTTAGTTTCGGTATTTTCAAATGTTGATTTTTTTGGAAAACTTTTCAAACCTATCATTAATTTCTGTCTAGTTAAGGAACGAGATGAAATAGGAAGCAGTTCGAATTCTATTTTTGAAAACTGTTCGATAGGAAATTCAAATACCGAACAGAATGGCCACTACTTTGGAGTTACATTTAAGACCTTATAACTTACGAGAACAAATCAATATTTCGTCGCTTTTCTATTAGACCTTAATTACTATTCTAGTCAGTTAATACTGAATAGTGTCTAATACGGAGAAAATTATCTTTAATCGCTCTTTAACTATAAATCCTCAACGTAACACATATTTCACTTCGCAATAAATAATGAATTGTAAAGGGCTTTCACACCTACGATGGCATACGCAGAAAACTGCGACCCGATAGGCGTTGCGGTTTCATGCTTCAGTTCATTGTATTAAATTATCATCGGAATTTTTGTAGGCAATTCTAAAATGCCTTTACCTTTAATACCTTAACCTTATTTCGTCATGTTCCAAGTTGATAACATTGCTACCATGTTACTAAAAATAGTTAATAAGTTTTCGGAAATTGTCATATTTCAAACTACTTAGAGTTATTTTACTCCAAGACAAAAATAATATGGTCATTGGTCGTACTATGTACGGCCATTTTAAACGGTTAAATCATATGCGTAACACAATAAGTAAAATATTATTATGGATCGCAGGATCGCATAACTTAGTGATCCTTGCAAAAACATAACTAGAGCAGCCATAGATCTATGGTGGGTCTGGGCATTTTGGGCATTTATAAGCGTTTATCTAACTTAAAAAAGGAAAGTGAACCCCGAGAACATTCCTGTATAATCTGGAAAGTTCTCGGGGGTATTTATGGATATTTTCACTCATATCTGCGTCGCACCGCACGCAGTGTGAAAACCCCTGAGCCATCAACAATTATCGTTACGACGCGATAACATAAAAATCTTGCATTATAACATGCAAGTAGGTTTATAGTCGCACGAAGGCCTAGCGTATATCTTCTAACAATGGCCTATCAGAATGTCGTATTATCGCATACAAATATACACCTTAGGGCCGTCCACATGTCCACGCCACGACGTCGTCAACGTGGAACGGTGTGGTAAACGTGGCACGTTACGTTGTCGCGACGTGCAAATTTACGTTAACGTGACGTGAAAATGCACGTCATGACGACGCAACGTTGCACGTCGCCGTGCTTTGTAAAATTCTACCTATTGTGCATTAAGTATTAACTAAGCAAGCGCAACGGATCGAGCCATGTCGGCCGACGTGACGTGCAGTTTTACGGTGACGTTGCCGTACCGTACACTTTTTCTATTCGAATAACAGCTGGCCGATTGTGTTTCACCAAATGGCCCCTGAACTAGGGTATGCTGGCCGATTCTGTATCGTACATTTGTGAGTTAATCACTGAGTTAGTAACGAAACGGAGGAGTGAGTAACGGAAAGTGTCACTTATGTATTCACTTGCATACAAAAGTGAGACTTTCCGTTACTCACTCCTCTGTTTCGTTACTAACTCAGTGATTAACTCACAAATGTACAATACAGAATCGGCCAGCTGTTATTCGAATAGAAAAAGTGTACGGTACGGCAACGTCACCGTAAAACTGCACGTCACGTCGGCCGACATGGCTCGATCCGTTGCACTTGCTCAGTTAATACTTAATGCACAATAGGTAGAATTTTACAAGGCACGGCGACGTGCAACGTTGCGTCGTCGTGACGTGCATTTTCACGTTACGTTGACGTAAATTTGCACGTCGCGACAACGTAACGTGCCACGTTACCGCACCGTTCCACGTTGACGACGTCGTGACGTGGACATGTGGACAGGCCGTTATACACCTTGTCCTAGTAAACGGTGATTCAATCGGATGCAACGTATCACGATTCCGATTATTGCCAGCAACAGTAGGCATTATATTAGCGCAAAATGTCAATAGATAGCTATAGGTTTTGTATATTGCATTTTATCTGATATAGAATATTAATATTATGTCACTTATTCTGACTCGAAAATATCATGATATTATTGCGTTTTCAGGAAAATATAAGTTAAAGTAAATTATAATTGTCATCCTTTTCTTAAAAAGTTTGCACAGCTTCGCGTTGTCTTTGAGGATTAGGTACGCAGTTACGCATCCGTCGGGCAGGAGTTTGTTATTGTTAGTGAACTGCAATTGTTTATAATACTGTAATATTATAGTAAAAAACTTAACCTTATCATACAAAAAGTAACAATCATAAAAACCACAGCTTACATCAAGAATATTCCAAAATTCTTGATGCATTAACTTTTAATTGCTCAACTCATTCCCATACGAATCTCGTGAATCTCACATGGAGTATGAATATTATCATAACTAGTCGCCCACAGGGCCGGCTAAGCCGCTGATCCCCATTGTTATCTTCCAATTAGCCACTAGCCCCTTCCGCTTGAATACACGTATACGCAGTAACAGCTCAGTACAATTTAGCCACTAACCCCTCTCGCGTGAATAAAATGTACACGCGGTAGCAGCTCAACACAATGGCTATTGACAGTTGCATCAAAATTTGTTGTTATGAGGGTTATTTTGAAATGATCATTGGGGGTTGATGCTGTAGTAGAGGAGTAATAAATACTGTCAACTAAGTTATGAATAATAATTATTAAAGTAGTTATGATGTGAACACTTAGCAACATAATAAAGTGTGTTATATAAGACGTGTTGGTCAAGCTTAAATTAATTAGAAGACTTATGGAAGAAATGCAAAAGAAAATTTAGAGTAGAACGTGTGAATTTTGATAAGTTATTTTATGCAAGCATCCGTCTTCCTTATTACATTTTTAACTAACGAAAATCAAATATGATTAAAAACCTAAAATCAAAGAACAAGACAGGAAAGTTTGCGTATTCGTCAAATTAACCCATCCCCAATCCCCAAGCGGCAGCCGGCTGCCGCATAACAATTGAAAATCTATTGTGTCTGCGATACCCACTATGGAGGTGCTACTATGATTACCTCATACAAACAAGACACTTAAAAAAATTGTTGGTTAAATGAACACAAAACAAAAGCAAAAGACAAATTATTATTCTAGCCAAACATCCGTTTCTCATAATCTACATAAGGAAACGAAACTCCTTCCACTTCCCTGCGGCAAAAGCTAGTCATCAAGGTGATAGGCATAAGATCGGTGTCAATAGGGGATCAAGCGCTCGCCCGTCACTCTGTCAGCCCACGATTAATCACCAGGCGTTTTCGATTAGCGCCGGGGAAGCACCAATTATATGGCGAGTTTGTTTTTAACTATTGTTTTTTTTTAATATAGTCTGGAATACTATTGTTTTTAATATAATCCGTAATAGGACTTGCATTATACGAATCCAGTGATCCAATCCAGCGCTGGATTGCTACTGAAATAATGGAAACGGGCACTGGAATGTACTGGATTTCATTCTCTGGTTGGCTGGCGGAGATTTCGGGAAAATTATTGATATTGTGATATAGGTTACAAATAAGAATATGTTCAAATGTAAGATGTAATTTGTAACAAATATGCAAAGTATGTTATGCATTTATAGTATTTTATTATTGGTTGTTGTCAACCATCTTGTATTTTTTCATATTTACCGCTAACCCCTTTTTACACGATTACTATAAAAACCCCTTCTAATTTGCTTCTAAAGCTCACATCACCTATAAAACTTGTTTCCTTTTCCATTTTCTCCTCAATTAAAGAATGTCACTTTAAACAAAGGCTGTATAACTGTAATTTCTTTGTTACCATTACTAATGACGGTATGCAAATTTCTCTATTATCTATTAAAGAGGCAGGAAACGTTAAATGGTGTTTCGATGTCCCGACGTGTCGCCTAAGTGGTCCGATGTAGGTAAACGAATATGTCAACATATATGTCAACGTATATGTCAACATAGTATGTCATAGTGCGGCGCTCAGACCGGATAACTTGTGTGCATAACGGGCATTTTATGAATGAAAGTGTTTGGTCAGATTCTATTAATGAGTGTTTGAAATGCGATAAAGAGATGAAATAGGAGAACAAAAAATGACGTTAATCTTCTTGAAAGTCTACAGGTTGTAACAAAACTAAGTGATAATACTTTAGGGTGTATATGTGTTCCTTGTAAAGAGTTCACTGTGAAAGTAGCAGCGCTGAAAGACCAATTTTTTTGTGATTTGTATGGGCAAGCGCCCCAGCGTCTCGAGTTTCCCCATACAAAAGTGAAAAAAAAAATTTGCTCTTTCAGCGCTGCTACTTTTACAGTGAACTCTATACACGGGACACATACACACCCAATGTATTATCACTTATTTTCGTTACACCCTGTATAGTAGTTAGCCTATAGATTTCTTAATTGTTTAATATAGGAAATTATTGCTGTGCCTATTTGCCCTTCTAGGTCTAGCGCAAAAAATAATGAGAAACAAAGGCTTTAAAAAATATATATACAGCCGAATATATAACCTCCTCCTTTTTAAAAGTCGGTTAACAAACACTTGCTGATCTTTAGGAAATTCATTTATTGCTCTGCTTGGTATCCCTAAAGCGCTGGTTGTAAGTCTTGTGAACGAAAAAACCGAATTTTGATATTTTTTCTGGTCCTTTAGGTTACTGTTATACCTATTGTTAGGTGTGTAGTGTGTCGAATATTGTTGTTACTTGTAATATTGTAGTTGTAAAAATAACCACTATAACACCAACGCTGACAGCTAACAGGCTCTCATGAAATGAAGGCACATTATGACTAAGTGCCGGATATAGTCGCCATTACTGTCAATGTCACGCAAGATAGGGGGGAAGGGGGCACATCCTCCACGGAGAAGGAGGGGGGAGTAAGTGCGGGTGTAATCTAGAAATTATGTTATATCAATGTGTCATTACTACCGCATTCTTAGGTTTTCCGTCGTATGGCAATGATACAGATTTAAAGCAGTTTCCTGCATTTATATTCCACAAAACATCCTATCCGTCACTTGATACAACTTACAGAGTGGTTAAATTTTGTATAGCCGATAATTTCTGGCAAAGTCGATTGCAGGTGTCAGTGGTAAACAAATGACAGCGAATAAGGATCTCTGGTCTTAAGAAGTTACCACCAAATATAGATCCGTCAGTTGGTAGAAAACAACCGTTTCTCGGCGAAGCCTCTGCACGCTTACCTTAACCAACAAATTCTTCCTACGGTAGAAAAGACAATGTAATGGATTCACAAAGGGAATCTGTCACTATGTCCCTATAATCTGTCAGTGTTTCCATTCCATCATTTCCTTCATCCTCCTTTTATTTTTTCTTTACCAGCCTGCAGACTTCTAGGTACCTAATTCATATGTGCGAACAATTTGTAATGGAATACCACGTGCTGCCCGCATGTCCGACGCAGGTGGCAGCGCATGCGCACTAGCCCGCGTCATTATACTAAACTATAACGGACTTTTCTCATACTTAAACTATAGTCTGTAAGTGTGAATAAACAGTTAGAACCAAAAGTTACAGTTAACTTCAACAATTAGAACGATTCCAAAAGTTACAATTAAACCCACCAATTTGTCTTCAAATCGTCACTTAATTCAGATCAAGGTGTGGCACTTATTTTTAAGGTTATATTTTCGTATTAACTTTTGACCTTCGGCATATACCATTCTTATTTGGATAAAGGATGTGTCAGCTAGTTGATCAGATCTGAACCAACATTTAACTGGCAAACCAAAAGTTACAGCTAACTTCAACAATTAGAACGATTGCAAAAGTTACAATTAAACCCACCAATTTGTCTTCAAATCGTCATTTAACTGGCAAACCAATAAAGTTACAAACAAATCTTTAGAACTATCTCCAGCTGCTATAAAACTCAATTTTAACACTCAACTGCTTCTTCCAGCTGACATTTAATAGACAGTATTGCTGTATTTATTAACGAATTCTTCTTTTGTTTCAGCTTTACGAGATAAACGATGATCCACAGAGGAAAGAGTTTTTGGACGATCTGTTCGCCTTCATGCAGAGAAGAGGTAAGTGCTTTTTAAAATATGTAGTTTTGAAAATAAGAACTTGAGTGTTATCTGATTCGGCTGTTTAGACTATGGAAGTTTTCTTTTATTAGGGAATCTAGGAAAACTAGGTTGGCTTCATTGAGCTAATAAAAAATTAAGAGAAAACGCATGATTAGGTTGGGATGTCTTCTGAATTTGGCTGAAGTCTTTGATACAATTTTTTCAGTTGCTTATTTCATTAACTAAGCTTAAAAGTATTGAAACTAAATTAACCGTAAAATAGCTAAACAACTTAACAAGTTGTTATTAATTAAACCTTCAACATTTTTATTTAGTCAAAGGTCCAGATGAAGAAAGCGAGTCTTACAATGTACCAATAAATCACGGTAATCTCGATCTTATTATTGTATGATAAATTCCCGATTGATATAACTTGTAATTTATCATTGATCCAAATGATCTATACACGATCCGGCCGAATTGCGATGGACCCCGCGCGTGAGGCGGGCGGAGTGCGCGGGAGGTCTCATTTAAATGGCCACTGATATTAATCGGATGTGTATTAGACCTAGAGCCGATGGTTACATGTCTTATATTTTTGTTTGATGGTCACGTCTTGTAAAACATGAATATCACAAATTTGATTCATAATGATATTAAATAGTAAAGAAAACTAATTATATTTCGCGGGGAACGTTTACTTTAATTTATTAAGTACTCACAACTCAGTTAAGCATAAAACAAGACGAAATGATACACCGATTCTTTTACAAAAAATAGTAGAATTTGGGTAATTTTATTATTACTTTTTTTTAAACGACTCTAAAAGTAAAACAAATACAAACAGTCTCAGTTTCACCAACATTTAAATAAAAAAAACTTCACGTCAATACTGTAACTAAAACCATCGCGGGCTCTTGGACTATACTAAACAGATTGGTGTACTGATAAGATGTCGTGATTGACGACTGGCTGTATGAGATATTATATGTAATTAGCTGGGTATTAGTGCCTTGATTATTCCTATGTCAGCTATCTACAGATGTACGTGGCAATTGGCATGTACGTACAGGGTGGTTACAAAACATAATGAAATAGTTAAATAGATAATGTTGTAAAGTAAAGAAAAATACATAAAATTGCTGTGAATGCCTAAAAATAATATTATAATAGTAAATATCTATACTTTTCTATACTAATATTATAAAGCGGAAGAGTTTGTTAGTTAGTTTGTTTGTTTGTTTGAACGCGCTAATCTCAAAAACTACTGGTCCGATTTGAAAAAATATTTCAGTGTTAGATAGTCAATTTATCGAGGAAGGCTATAGGCTATATTTTATCACGCTAAGACTAATAGAAGCGAAGAAATAGAGGAAAATGTGGAAAAAACGAGGGAAAAATTATAAAGGGCTTATCTCACGAACTACTGGAGCAATTTTTCTGTTATTTGGCACAAATAAGAAGTAGACCACGTGAAGGATTATAGGCTATTTTTTGTGGACTAATTTGTCTGTGAAATATCTAATTTACGCGGGCGAAGCCGCGCGGAACGTCTAGTTATAAATATAATAGCAGTTTATACAAAACGCCGCTGCAGCCGTTTTTTAGGATAGCATAATAATTACTCTTCTTACAAAAACGTTTTCACCAATAATTATACTAGTGTGGAACCAAAGTCTTAAAATCCCAAGGACTTCAGAAACATGTAAACGTATCGGGGATACGTTTAGGTTGATGAAAACTAAAAACGGACAATATTATTGGCATTTTTGTCTAAAAAGATATTAAATATTAATGGAAGAGTAAAACACGTATGATGACAATAGTGATTTGTGATATTTCAATCTAAACCGACTACTACTTTATTGAAAACTACACAAAGATAACAAAACACGATTTGAAATAGGGGTGCAAAGTCAAATGGACGAGGTAGCCCCAATAGGCAAGGAACTTTTGACCCAAAATAAAACTAATCCCAACTGGTGTGACCACAGATAAAATTCACAATTTGAGTAATATAAATTAATAAGGACGGGGATATTGATGTGTCAGCCCTAATAGCAACGAGACAAGGAACTTTTGACCCAAAATACAATAATCCCAGCTGGTTTGAACTCTCACCACAGATAAAACTCACAATTTGAGTAATATTAATTGGGATGGGGATATGCTAATCCCACAATTAGCCCCAGAATTTACTTTTGACCCAATCCTTCCGGAATCAGAACCGGTTGATGCTGTGTTAATTAAACATTGATTTGAATAATGTTAATAGGAAACAGGCAACAGAATTTCGGTAAAGATGTGAAAAGAATTTAGGATAAGGATTAAGGACATTGTTATTTTTAAGCATATTCTGACAAATTGTGTCGCTGAAACTTCAGTGGAACAATTATTTTTGATAGTGTAAATGAATTCGGCGATAGAAAATTGCGACCTGAATGTGGCAACGAGTGTGGGAATTCGCCCAAACATATCAATAGCTATCATTGTTGCATCTAAATATCATAATAGAAATAATTATGAGATCGACGATAGCTCCGGGCGATCACATCCCGCGTTTTTGATTGATAACTCTGTCTGTCTCGCTCTAACAATTCCTCATTCAAATCTGTTGTTTTTTTTACTGGCCAGTATTTGTACGCAGTTAATTAAACAAAATCTAAGTCTTTGGTTTCGTTTATGGGTATTAATAGAGTATTTCGTCTTTTAAACGTGTGTGGTATTAATGAAGATGACGTAAACAAAATTAATGTTTTAATCCCACCGCCAGCTTCCATACTGAAATAAGTCGCCGAAGTAATAAAAGATGAAATTAATTTTACGATGACAATATTTATTACGTGTCCTAATTTATTCCCACAAAATTCCCTCAAAACGCCCGAACCGAGAGAATTAACTATAAATTAGTCGTGTCTCTTGGTCTAGTTTTCATAAATTCATGTCCAGATTGTCATAATTGAAACACATTCCATTAAATTATAAAAGATAGACGTCATCTGCAAAAAATATGCAACATGTTTTAAACAATGTTGCAAAATTTTTGTCGTCATATTTTTCATAATGTAATATTTGATTCATGCTCCGTCCGATTCTATAACAGCATTCTATTAACTATTTCTCCATTTGTTATCAATAAAAGGTGTTAAAGCGTATCAAAAGTCTATCAGAAATCGACGTTTGCGCGCGCTAAATTTAGCGTGTCCATTCCAAGTTACTTTACCTCGTTTCTATAATTTTAATTCTTATTTCATTGTCATAAAGGTCCGACCAGAGGCAAAAGATCTCTGAACGGTTTGTTTCTTATCCGTTTAATAGTCGTACACGATCATGGCGGGCGATCGCTCTTATCTTGTCCGTAATAAATTATTATCCAATTTATCACCTCGAAACACAGCCAATAAACTTCTGCTTGTTATTACGCAGGCGATAACAGAAGTTATTTTTCTGTTAACAATATCTAGAACGAAATTGATTTCAATAATGATACGCTTAATCGAATGCAAGTTTATTCGTGTGAAGTTGGCTGCGGGTGGCCATGTTATGTAACAGATTTATTGCGAAGTTCAGACTGCTTAGTTTATATCGCAGATTTCGCCAAGACAGTTTTTTCTGACTACAACTTACTATTTATTTATTTTCAAATTTCTGGTACTTTTATATTATTATCTTTTAAATTGTAGTTTATTTAAAGTTGTAAAATAAATTCGAAGTAAACATGATTTCTGTTAATTTCGTATTTCCTTCGGGTATCATGGTTTTAATTACTGGAATTAATTTATCCTTAAGTTCTCCATCAGTCTGATCTGGTATTAATAATGTGTTATCATTTATTATCGCGGTGAGTAATGAAAACCGGCCCCGCCCAGCCTTCGCCGCACTTTGTCTTCATCAACCTTCTAAATTGTAATCTAGCATTTTTTATTTTTAATCAATCATCGAGATTTCGATGATAATCGATGTTAAGTTCAATCAGTCATTTAAATTGAACAATTTCGGCATTTTAAGATATGGTTAGGTCTTTGTTTGCAAGACGTAATCTATTATCAAAAATATTTAACAACATCTCAATTTAGAGCGTCCTATTCTTCTTTCCTTCTAGTCTTTTTGTCATCAACTTTATAAACATAAATCACTCTTTCAATTTCCTCATTATCAAGCCCTCTATTGTTATTCGGTAAGAGCTCACTAACACATTCATTTCATGATTAATTATGTGTTTAATCGTTATAAGATGTAGTGCTAACAACCTCGAGAGTTGGATCCTTTGTAATTTCAATTCTATTCCTCGATGTTACAGTTTAGTTTTGGATAATCGTAGATTAGATTAAAGAGTTGATGTATCAAACTTTTTTTCTCGCTCATTGAAGATCTTTGGAGGTTTAATTGGGGTTTAAACTGGCTTGCGGTTAATTCGATTTTGGTCTTCAACCATTTGTTTACGTCTGCTTAGCCTCATGAGTGTTAATCTCGACTTGATTGATTGCATCTGAATCTGATTCTTTCGAGGCTATTATGATTCCGATTGATTGTTATATTGAAATTTACCTTTAAAGTTATAATTGTTCATTATAATGGTATTTTCATAATGTATTTTCACATTTTATAATCGATTTTTCTACTCTTTAGTTTTTATTTCCAAAGTTTCTTAATCGATTATTATCATCATCGATTTTATGATTTATTTAAAAATACTTAAGATGTTTGTACATTTTTACTTTTATTACAAATAACAACCCAAATGTAGTTATGTTAGCATGATTATTCATATTAGTAGAATTATTACACTTCTTGGTTATATTATGTATACTATATTAGCTCATCTCATGCTGTTTTCTTCTCAGCTGGATATAGTAGCTTCTGATAAGCTACTGCGTCCAACCAGTAGCTTATTAAGATTTATTGTAATCATAGACTTGATCCATTAATTTATTTACATATTCATTCGTTCATTCATTATTCATATATCCATTGTATGTAGATATATTAAAGACTACTTAAGATGAATCCATTAGGGAAAAGAATTGAGTCTCGCCTTATAAATTTAATTCTTAATCGGAATTAAATGATCAGAAATTAATTGTTTGTTACCGACAAGTTTATTGAAGGACCGAAATTTATAGCACGCTGTATCATTAATCAAATTCAAATTAAGTTTCGAAGAACGGAGATATATATTATGTTTTAGGTATACCCGGTGAACTTCGTATAACTTTCCTCCAATATAAACCTTCCCTGGACTTCCACGAATGTTTCAAGACTAAATTTAGCCAAATCGGTTCAGCCGTTCTCGTGTTTTAGCGAGACTAACAAAATTGAAGATTCATTTTTGTTTTTCCAGATAAATAAAATGCTAAATATAAGTTAATACCGTATCGTATGTGCTTATTAAAACTGTGTACCACTTATATCATAAGCCAATTTTTGACCAGCTGTATTACTCGATTCAAAAATAAATTTTAAAGTTCTAAAATCAAATAAGCTGTGTTGTTCTATTCGACACACTGTCACTGTAAATAACTGTATTAATGATGCCCACGATACAGGGAAGAAGATTAATGACGTCACAGCAACGTCAGATATTGAAATTCCACATCACTCACCCCCATGATATTCTAAATAGCGTTTATTTCCGGTCAGGTTTGTCGTTATTATCATCTGTTTGTTCTATTGTATAGCTTGCTAGGAGCCTAGGATACAGCTTGGAACATACTTCAAGCGGTTTTGTTCAAAAAAGAACGTTTTTAAACAAGTGCGTGTAGGGTTAAACAAGCCACGCGCAATATAGGGTTCCGTAGTACCGCTAGTTTTTGATAATGTTTGTATGGTCAATGAATGTACATTTACAACACTACTAACAACATCATCTCAGTTACGTTAATCAAAGGAATTTGAACGAAAAGTTCCTTTATACTTCGCCGAATACATTTTTTTTAGTTGATCGACTATAACTCAAAAACTTATGAAGGTTTCTTAGCCGTGATAGTTTTCCTTTTAAATTCAGCATATTTCCTACTCCCGTAATTTTTTTTACATTTCCAGAATCAACCAACAGCTGGTAGAAGGGGGGGGGGACACTGGACTCTAACGGTTTTTCCACTTTAAAACTTCATATTTCTCAAATGGATCCCTAAATCGGAAAATGATCTATGAATACTCGTAATATTTTAAAAAGAATCTATCCAACGACACACAAAAAAATAATCATCCCCGCTTCATGTGTAGGGGAGGTACTTACAATAAAAAATATTTTTTTAAGAATTTATATACCATTTTGTCGGCATCATTATTAATATCTGCATTCATGCCGAATTACAGCTTTGTAGGTCCTATAGTCTCTGAGCAAAACCGCGGACAGACAGACGGACAGACGGACAGACGGACGGACAGACCAAAACTATAAGGGTTCCATGTTGACTACGGAACCCTAAAAATCATGAATTTTATATATTCTCTTTTCATATTGTAATGGTTTTAAAACTATTGGCGATAAGGTGATAAATGACATATTGTGTTATAGTAGTTAACTAGACGTTAACTAGGCACTCCCAGTTTAAGTAATGTTTACGATTTCAAGCGTTTTTTTTCTCCATATTTTTCCAATGTTTCTGAAGTCTTTTCAGTACATTTGCATGCTGTTTTTTAGGGTTCCGTACCCAAAGGGTAAAAACAGGACCCTATTACTAAGACTTCGTTGTCTGTCCGTCTGTCTACCCGTCATTCTGTCTGTCTGTCTCCAGGCTGTATCTCAAGAACCGCTATAGCTAGACTTCTGAAATTTTCACAGATTGTGTATTTCTGTTGACGCTATAACAACAGATACTAAAAAACAAAATAAAATTAATATTTAATGGGGGCTCCCATACAACAAACGTGATCATTTTGGCCTTTTTTGCTCAATAAGTAGGCACTTGAAATTTTCACAAAATCCTCAATTATATGTGTAATTTAATAATTCATTGATAGTAAAATGAAAAATTTTGGGGGCTCTCATACAAGAAACACAATTTTTGGCCTATTTTTGCTCTATAACGGTACGGAAGGGTTCCGTACCGTCATAGAGCAAAAGAAGAAGAGCAATGAAAACCCCAATAAACAAGATTAAAGAGATGTTTGTAATAGAGAGAGAAGAGTCTTAATAAAGTATCACTAGCGTTATACAGGGTGTACGTGCGATAAATCGCTAAACACATGGATATTGTGTCGGTCATCTCGCGCCAATAACGCCGCGCCAGTCATGCAGCGAACGTGGTGTATGTTGTAGGAGGAAGCGGGTTGGTTTTTTAACCGACTGCGCCAGGACAGTTTTTCGAGTGTACCAATTTCTTTAGTTATAGAGGTATATTTAAAAGCTTGTCCTGTTTGAGCTTAAGAGGAATAAGATTTGTAAGTAGTTGTCACAACTCACAAGGTTGCAGTCACAACAATATTAAATTAAAAAGAAATAGATGTAAGATTGGGGCTATATTTTATGTTATTAAATACGATAAATACTAAGTTTTTGCCAAAATTACAGACTGAACTCCTGTATTTTATAATCAACGTCATCATAATATAAACAAGTATTGTCTCGGCTGCTTACGTCACACGTCTACGTACCTACTGGCTACTACGTACAGAGGCCTTAGTGCGAGTTTTATTCGATCATACGCATCGAGCACGTTAACGCGAATTTATATGGGATCAAAGCAGTATCCACGTTAGCCAGTAGATGGCGCTGCTTTGATCCCATATAAATTCGCGTTTACGCGCTCGATACGTATGATCGAATAAAACTCGCACTAAGGCCTCAGGGGACGTAGACCGCAGTAGATACGCCCGTACGTAGTAGGTACGTAGATTACGTAGAGTGTAGATGTTACTAACTCACGAAGACACTGAGCGAAACCCTGTAATATCGGTGTTAGAGAACCGATATTAAAATTAAAGTTATAAGATAAATATTTAATAGGGAACATGCAAATATAATGTTTATGAAAATTTTGCTATTAAAATGTTAAAAAAAATACAAAAAAAAGGGCCACTGCAAGGTTAATATTTTATAAAATATTGTTTTTTTTACAAAAATTACGAATTAAAGGTAACTTAAAACGGAACGGATTTCAAAACACCAATCAGCATTCAGTGAAGTCACACCTGCTATCCCCGCGTTCCATTTAGCGTTAAAAACGATCAAAACGCTCAAAATGCCTCCTATTTTGAGCGTTTTCATCGTTTTTAACGCTAAATGGAACGCGGGGCAGGACAGTAGTGACGTCATACAGACTTGATAGATCCGTTTTGGCGCCAAAATTTAAATTGACAATTTTAAACCGCATTTTTTGCAGTAAATTCCAGTGTTTTAATTTTTTTAATATACTTGTGGTCTTTTCTACATGGAGTTCTTTATAATAAACACAGAAATAAAAATATCGCATCTTCCCTATTCTTTATTAACTTTTACACGAGCCCCTTTTCAAACCGCGCCTGCCTGTAACTTGCACAATCGCCCCAGAAGGTATGCTGATGTTTGGCCAGGGAATGAATGAGTCGGAAACTCAACGATCCTTCCCAGTTTTTTAAGGGACCAACTTTTTTTGTATAGATAAAACACCCTATATAAAGTCAATCTTTTTTGGATGATTCGTAAAAATCGCATTCGTAAAGTGTCGCCTTGGAGTTTTGCCGGGAATGTGAAAGAGTGCTGTTGTGTTTTTATATTATTTTCCTAAAATTGTGTTAAGTGGGTTTTTAATGTGTAATATTGGTAGGATATTAACCATTAGATATTCGTTATCATGCACAAGTGTAGGAAAGTGATGCAACATCCAGAAACATGCTATTTTGTGTTCCCTCCAAAACTCCATCGAAAGTTTCAGTAAAGCGTCTACCACTTTACTGAATCGACCGACTTGACTTCTTGACTGTTTTGATTTTTACTTAGACTTTGACTAGATTTGGACCTGACGAAATAGAAAAACGATGTCGAAAATTATATACAAGAATATTGTTTTCCCGCCATTACTTGACACTGGCCATGGTTTTATAGCCGAAGTGCCATAATAAGAAAAAAAAAGTGTCGCCTTAATTTTTTGAATTTAAATAAATATTTTATTGATAAAAATAAAGTTTAAAAGACAAGTACTTGGCAGTCGTTAAAATATACTATATGTACTTAATATGTAACAAGTGTCGCCTTAATTTTTTGAATTTAAATAAATATTTTATTGATAAAAATAAAGTTTAATAGACAAGTACTTGGCAGTCGTTAAAATATACTATATGTACTTATATTATGTAACCTTTTACCTTTGTGATTAAAATAACATTAATATGCAAATGACAAATATATAGTTCGCAAATCACTAGTAATCTGACAAAACTATTCGCAAATACATGTCAAAAACAGATACAGAGTGTTACAAAAACGACAAATTCCGAATTTTTTTTTTACAAAAAATATTTCACAAGTCACCGTTTTATAAACGTTCTTTTTATAAATTTTATATCATGCAATCTATGATGTATTTTCGTCGTGTTCATGAAAAATGTGTAAGACATTTCTCGCATAGCGTGTCGAGCATCAAACGCGCAGCTGTTACGGCCGGCAAATCAAATTTATATCAATCAACGTTATCTTGATCGTGTATAATCTTAATTATGTTAACAGCTTGTACAAATATACAGTTTTTAAATCTTATATTCTCCATTTGTTTATTATTGAAGATTAAGTACAAATAAATAGCATTTGTATAAAGATTAATATTGTTTATAGTACTATTTATCTACTACATATAATTTAGGACTGCACAGAATTAAGGCTTTTTAATAGTAACTTTGGCGACCAATAATTTAACAGAGTTATAATTAAGAAATCCTTAAAATAACATTTATATTATATTTAATAGCTCTGAGTAATTATAACTTCGGCAGATAATGATCTATTCAGCTCTTAATCTCGAGTCGCATAACACCATTTAGATAATAAACACCATAATTATTTAGAAATGGATCACGCTAGCTTACGTTTAGATATTATCATATCCCGGTTTCTCTTTTAATATTTACTTAGAGAACTTTTAATAACTACTAGCTGTTGCCCGCGACTTCGTCCGCGTTAACATAATATAATAACAAAGATGGATAGTCTTCCCCTTTTTGTAGTTCTTATACAAAGGGTAAAAATGGGACCCTATTGCAATGACTTCGCTGTTTGTCTGTCTCCAGGACGTATCTCAAGAACTTCGCTAGCTAGTTGAAATTTTTACAAATTATGTAAGTATTTCTGTTGCCGCTATAATAACAAACACTGAAAACAAAATAAAGCAAATATTTAAAGGGGGCTCTCATACAAAAAATGCTACTTTGGCCTTTTTTGCTCGACATAAATATTGGCAACAGGTAGTCACTTGACAACATGACTACAAAATACTCAATTTAATTGTTCGTCTTAATTTATTCGTTCCATTAGGTACCTACTGATAGGTTGAAACTAATACATTCACATCCTCCATCATCCCTTATTTTATCCCCGTGGGGGTTGAATTTATCAAAATCCTATTTAAGCGAACGTCTTCATCATAGAGGCTCAAATCTAAGTACAATCAGTCGAAATTCTAAGAAAATTTATAAAAACTTTCAATCCCTATTTCATCCCTTTCGTAGGCATCCCTTAAGAAAGAATTTATTAAAATCCTTTCTTAAGGGATGCCTACGTCATAGTAGCTTTATGCATACAAAGTCTCAGACAAAGTTTCATTAAAACTTTCATCCCCTATTTTATTCCCTTAGGGGTGGAATTTTTAAAAATCCTTTCTTAGGGGATGCTTACGTCATAGTAGCTTTATGCATGCAAAGTCTCAGCCCGATCGGTTTAAAATTGACAAAGTTTCAAACTTTCATCCCCTACTTTACCCCCTTAGGGGTGGAATTTTTAAAATCCTTATTAGGGAATGCTTACGTCATAGGAGCTTTATGCATGCAAAGTCTCAGCCCGATCAGTTTAAAATTGACAAAGTTTCATACAAACTTTCATCCCCTATTTTATTCCCTTGGGGGTAGAATTGATCAAAATCCTTTCTTAGCGGATGCCTACGTCATAACATCTACCTGAATGCCAAATTTCAGCCCGATCCGTCCAGTGGTTTGGGCTGTGCGTTGATAGATCACTATGTCAGTCAGTCAGTCACCTTTGAGTTTTATATAAAATATAGATATAGATTTTTAAACATTAACGGTTTAATATTAGTATAAAAATAAAATTAATATTTAAAAAAATAAAAAAGTCAAAAGAATTGTATTCAATTGTCCAAGTAACATCTACTAACTATATCGAATTTGATGGAACTCTACAAGTTTCTAGACAGAACATAGATTTATGTAAAAATGTGCCTGATAAAATTCTATTATATTTTGTTTGCTCTTTTTATTCTTGTGTTAACTCTCAATAAAAGTCTCTTTGATCCGGTAACAATAGAGCGTGTTTATCTTAATATGAGAATTCATTGTTACGTTATAATTAGAACGAAACATTCTACGAGGCGTCGAAAATAGATTGTACAGTGAAGTATGGTGTATAGTGTGATTACTTTATACTGTGTTGATTAAAGTGAAGTATTTAATACCTGTACCTGATCGGTACAGAAGCTATAAAAGAATTAGAGTTAAATGTTATTAAAAACGATAATTTCCATATTTTTTTAATTGAGAACTTGGTTCAACTTGCGTCAGGGCATGTGACCTGATCGAAAATACGTATAGTCTGTCAAGAAAGTGAAGAAATTAAAAAGTGGCAACATCGTAGTTTCATCCCTTTTTTCTTAGATTGATTTGAAACGGATGACACTACGATGTTGATGATGGACCGCCGGCGTTACGTAGAGTAGTTAATATCCTCATCTCTTTACTACGCGGCGAAAATGTGTGTTCGCTTTGCTGTTTTTTTTTTCCTGTCACTACCAATGTTCAACCCTTTTTACAAAAAAAAAAAAATGGCGACATATTTAACATAAAATACCACTCTACTCGCAAATTTTATTGCGTTCGATTTTTAAATTTCGAATATAATATTTTACATAATGAGTATGAATCCCATCTCCATCAAGTGGTGCATCAATCAACCATTTAATATTTATCGTTGGTTAGCTCATCAGAGCGGTCGTTTTGCGTATTTTTAATCCCCATTAATACAAGTCCATATAGAACAGCGCGTTTACAGTGATTAATTGTCGTAATATATTAGATTTTTGCTTATAATTATAACGATATAGTACGTTGAACTGTATTAAGATCATTATGGTGGTAAAACAATAAGTTATAAGGAAATTATTTCAGTAGATGGTATGTAATTTTAAAATATTGAATGTGCTGATAAACGTCTACGTCTTCCTTAAAATAGTACTAGATGACCCGTTGAACTTTGTATCACTTCTCTCCCAATAACCTTGCCTAGACTTCAAATTATATTTCGAGACTATTATTAAAGATATTTAAATATTTTCTTTTTACAATTTGTTCGTCTCAAAATAATGTTAAGCTGCGGAAACTAGGAGCTAATTTATAGGCCAAATAATAATAATTAATTATTCCTTTTACTTGCTTATAACTCAATTATAACTATAATAAAAAAAGGAAAAAAAGTAACATAAACGGAACACGCTGTATACGATCGACTCGTGGGTGGTTAACGTTCATCATTCGTTTAGATTTATTCAGCGAATAAATTTTATACGACGTTCTGATTGCGCATACCAGCTTTATTGTCTGTTTGGCTGTTTGTTAATTACGTCAAGTGGATTAAAATAAGACCCAAGATCAGACTAGGGATACAAACAATATGCTAATGACGCAGATTCATGATTTAACGTTTTTGAGCGCTTAAAAAATCTAGAGGTTTCAACACCCTGTATAAAAATATTTTACATACTTAACACATTTCAAGTTAAAAATATAATTTCTTAAATGTTTTTTTTAGTTTAGGTACTTTTCTGTTCAAAACCTTTTTGTTCGAATTTCAAAACATTTGACACTTTGTTTTCTTTATTTCAAAATAATGTGGACGATGAACTCGCAATTGCAATATTTTATTCGACAAAGCATTGTTCGATGTAAGTCCGTGTTTAATCGATTATTTTGGCAGCGAATACGACACCACCGAAACGATTCGAATAATTCGTAAGTTGTTCTTAAAATGCACTAAGTGTAGCTTTTAGAATTAAGACTACAGAATACAGAAAGTACTAAAAAAACTGTTGTATCCTCAAGTCAAATTTAACGACGTTGGGCTATTCTTATAAGGAATAAATCCCTTTATTGCCTTCTTACTACAAATTGGTAGCGTTAGTTTTCTATTTGGACTCCAAAACTGGGACCTCATGAGAAGAAAACTCAGATTCTAAATCTTTCTCTTCCATTCTTACGATTTCTTGCCTTGGATGTTTTGAGAAACAAATAGCTGCTTACCGTTTACTTTTAGCGTTTCAAGTTTTTATTCTTCTTCTTCAGTGCCATTACCTCAATAAGAATTTTCTTGCCAAGCTTAATAATTTACATCATTTAAAAAGCTATTTGAATAAAACTACAATACCATTGTGGACCACATTTGTTTCCGAGAAGAGTATAAGTAATAAAAACCGAGTGTGAGTGCGACCGCATTATAATATTAAAAACTCGACGATTCTTTCACCAATTTGTATGAGGCTATTGTTGTCCGTCTGTCCGTCATCAAACTCCATAAATCATATTCGTCGTAAATTCGATATTACAATGAGATATCTGTTCTTATTTAAATTTCGAATTCGTGTGTGACATTTTTTTAATGCGACGCATTGAGACTCAAGCGTAGGAGATAGGTTTTTTTTTAATTTGATGTATTTATTACACCGACAAAAGAATTTAAGTTATTAATCGCATTGACATAAGAAACCATATTAATCGACGTTAGAGTTAATAATTACTGCCAACTTTATCATATAAAGCCATTATTATCCATTTTCATGTACAAGTTTTCTTTAATTTTAAACTACTGGAGTCAAACTTTTTAATGACCATGGTCATACAAAGGTTGTATTGTTAAGTAATTTATGTCCACAACATAGTAGTAGACCACCAGTAACCGATTTGGCAAAAAGGGGTTGTGAATTGTGATACAGACGAGCTAGGCGCTCCGGCCGCACACGCCGTGTTTATAATGGGAGCACGTACGCACTACATTGTCGGGGGACATCTGCTGAAAAAAAAAAAAGCGCGGTGCGCCGGCGCATTCGTGCTAAAGCATTGGCCACTAGATACTTTTCTCTTTAGTAATTAAATTGTGATACAATTAATGATATTATATACAATGTAACAAGTGACTTTTCTTACTTTTATAGACAAAAATAATTGTTTAGCTTTTCCATCCTTATCATTACCTATTGAAAAAATGCGAAATGTGCCTGTCTGTTACCTCTTCACCCTAAAACGGCTAAACTGATCAAGATGAAACGGTATGGAGATAAAGCAGAGGAGAGAGACTTTTTGTAGCGGAAAAATGTACGGTTCTTATGTAATAAACGAATTTTGGTCATCGCTATTTCGGCAGAATATCTCACTTTGATTTTTATTATAGGTACTTGTTTCCTATGCTGTACAGCCTGTACAGGTAATATAATAAAACAGAGCGGTCTTTTTATCCGCGTCCATTTCACATTTTTGTGTCGATTAGCTTCTCTAAAACAGGCGTGAATCCTTAGTAGTCAATTTGTTGACAGCCCCAGAAAAAAAACAAACATTACCCACGGAGGTCCTTAGATGACCAATTTGTTATCATGGAACAAATATGGCCACCAACACTTTAATTTGTTTTGTTACGTTTTCAATCCTATCGCTGTTATTTTAAGGTTAATTTTACTATAACAGTCGTGTCATTAAGGTGATAAGTCCTTTGTAGTAGTTGACGCCATGTCTGCTAATTGTCTTGTCTCTCAGGTAAAAAACCGTTCTAAGAAGGTAAAAGAAAGGTGATCAAATTCTTTGCATACCTACCTAAATTAGGCATTTAGGTAGTACAACCTTACAGGTAAGCTTGTAAGTAGGTACCTAAATATATACCAATATTTTATTCCTTTCCTACTATATTATATTTCCTCTTTACGCCTGAATCGCTTAACTGATTTTGATGAAAGGTATGGAGATACTTGGAGTCGAGGAAGAGGATAGTTTTTATCCTTAAAAAATTTACAGTTCTTCAGTGTTATTCGGCGCAAGCCGCGACGAAGTTGCCGGAAACTTTTTAATTTTTACGCCATTTCACGAAAGCACTAGTTAAATATCAAGATGTGGCAGTCGTTTTACAAATAACTAACCAAATATCAAGATTTGTCAGTCGTTTTACAAAATTACCAGCCAAGTATCAAGATTTGTCAGTACCTTGACGTTATTATGACGTGAACGTTATAAATGTGATTTCTACGTGACGTAAGATTATACAAGTTACAAACAAAGGCCTATTACGGCGTCGGCGTCGTCGTAAGGAAATGGCAACATTGTATTTGGTAGTCGATCAGCGAATTAATTGTGACTCTATAAATACTGCGACCGGCTTATATTGATGCTTTAACTTATAGCGATTAATTGTTACTGGAATTGATACTTGTTGTATATTAAAAGGTAGAGTTTTAAGTGGTAGAGAAAAAAGTAATTGCATGTTTAAATTTATGAAAGTTTTTAGGCTGCTCTTGTAATTATATTAAGCGTCTCCCAGACAGACGCGGCCTGCGGTGGCGGTGGCGGTGGCGGTGGCGGTCAGTTGAATGGCTTGGCCGCGTGGCCGCGTGTGTCTGTGTCGTTCCTAGAACTCTCATGTAATCCAACTGACCGCCACCGCCACCGCCACCGCAGGCCGCGTCTGTCTGGGAGACGCTTTATGTAGGAATATTACAAAAATAATGCTTTTTTTGGTATATTTGCCGCGTTTTACCCTAAACTCCCCTACTCATAATCATAAAGCAATGTGCATAGGTTAATTGCACAGACGGTCACTATAAAGTCTACAACATGGTATACTTTCACGCATTAGAGTAAGGGAGGCGCCGTAGCTAGCAATTAGTATGGAATCAGCGAATAAAAGTATAAAATGAGTTGTATCGAATAATATTCTTTACCACCACGAACCAGTACGAATTAGAAAAAAAACAATAAACGTCACGAGCATCCCGCAATTGACAGGAGCTGTCAATTACAGTCGGCGTACACGTCAGTATCGTGAGCAATTTGCGCGGTTCGCGGAAGACGTCGCCAGTGCAGCGCCGCCATCGCTGTTTATACCGACGTAATTGCACCCTTTACGCCCCCCGCTAAATGTTTTACATTGTATATGGGTTTATATTATGTATCTTGTCTATTTAAATGCAAAAAGTTAGACAAGTTATGTGATAGAAATTATACTTATTTGAAGTAATAAAATCGGCATTATGTCTGGGATCGCCTTTTAAACCACGTACATTTTTCTAATCACTTTGAAAGTAAGCTTTTATGGATGACAAGATGTTCTTGATTTTAGATTCAGAAACATAATATTATCAATGTTGCTGTAACTGTACTGTTTGACCTATCGAAAATGTTGAATACATATTTAGGACTTTTTAACCTATTGAAAATGTCTAATACATATTTAGGACTTTTATCGTTATAAGGACTATTATAGTCTCTACAATTTATAAAATAATATTTTATTACTACAATTTATGCATTCAAACAAGTTCGCGTTTACAAGATGGCCGCCATTGTGCAGCGTTGATTGTTTAATAACAAATAATTGCTTAATTGTCGCACGCAGATTGCGGCTCGCTTTGATTGCTCCAATCGCACTTACAATCTAACCGCTGGATTAAAAACACGGAACTCTTTCTAGTTTCTACCCGCAATTTCATAATTTACTCGACAAAGCAAGTTTTCAGTCATTATTTTTAATAATACGTTATGAACTGTAAATTCAGCGTTGAAACTTACAAATAATAATTAAATCACTATGTTAATAATTAGATCGAAAAATGTTTTAGTTTAATTTAGTAAGTGTCTAATAGTCAGTTTACTCAAGAGATCTGTTATGATTTTTTTTCTATTCTGTATTAAAATTGGATATTAAGGAACAAGGAACTCTGTATGCGAGTTTTTTCTGAACAAAATTTTTTTTAAACTCTATCACGTTACACGTATCAAGATCGTTGAGATGCGCTGTTTAGCACTCAATTTTCGAGATTGATTCCTGTTAACATTTTCAACAAAATCAAAGTACCTACCATAAAAGATCCTTCAAGAGGCTGAATTCAAAATTTTGTAATCATTGAAGCAGTAAGGACTTAAATTAAAAAATCCTAGTAGAACTCAGAAGGAACTTTTCTTATAGATTAAGTATTGACCTATAAGAAAAGTTTCTTCTGAGCTCTACTATTTGTTTCGTAATCTGTGGCAAAACTATAAATTACCCAGTTCACAATAATAATTGTTGTACAATATTACAATAATAAAACAACCGTGAAGGAAGCCAGATTTTATGATAATAACACAGTTTCTAATCTATAATTGAAATGGATATCATGTTTCACTAACATCATAAATTGTTGGCGACTGCTCGCACATTTTGTTTATATATATAACTCAAAGGTGTCTGACTGACTGACTGACTGATATAGTGATCTATCAACGCACAGCCCAAACCACTGGACGGATCGGGCTGGAATTTGGCATGCAGGTAGATGTTATGACTTATGACGTAGGAATCCGCTAAGAAAGGATTTTGATCTACCCCAAGGGGTTAAAATAGGGGATGAAAGTTTGTATGAAGCTTTGTCAATTTTAAACCGATCGGGCTGAGACTTTGCATGCATAAAGCTACTATAACGTAGGCATCCCCTAAGAAAGGATTTTAATAAATTCCACCCCTAAGGGAATAAAATAGGGGATGAAAGATTGTATATAATAAATAATAATACTTCTTAACGCGAGCGAAGCCGCGGGCAAAAGCTAGTGTTATATAAAATACTGTTGTGATCATCATTATCAACATCTTCACCATCCTGATCATCATCATCATCATAACAATTAGCGATACTTTAACTTTACCAACCTACCTAACCTAATCTATACCTCCACAAATATCATACAAGTTACGTATACGGTATAAGTTACAGAAAGTTACATAATAATTTCGCCCACAATATGGGATGATACACTGCCCTATTTAAGTCGTCTCCTGGGACTTCTATTAATAAAAACACTCCCGATTAGCACTTATGTCATTAATCATTTCTGTGTGTCATAGCATTCCGTCTGATCTTCTAAATTAAATGTATTCGTTTTAACAATCATGTAATCCTAACCTGAATTTGGGTAAAGTTGAACGTTGAAAATAGTATTTTCAACCGTATTTTTAAGAATTGCGTAAAAGTTATGTTGATTCTGGCTGTATTTAGATGTAAGACAAAAATATTAATGTACTGACATGATTATACTATTTGAAATACTTTTCAAAGTTGTGTTACTACTTACTACACAAAGTTAGTAAGATACTTAGTTACTTTAGAGTTTAGATATTTGTGGAGAGCATTGCTTGAAACTTCTTCACCACTTACATCAATGAAATCTTGAATTACTTAATATTAAACAGTTCAATGTACCCTCAATAATAAATAGAGTTCCTTTCTACATTATAAACGCTCTTTCCTTTTGGCATGATTTTCACTTTTCCTCAATTTTCCAACAATGATAACAAAGAACGCGGCACCTAATCAATTTTCATTTATTGTAATAATGGCAAACGAAGGCTACTTATAATTAGATGGTGGATTTGGCGCCTCTCCAACTCCTGGTCATTGTTAAGATCATCAGTATTCGCCTATTGTGATAAATCATTATTTATATTCGCACGTATTAATAAATCTAACGAAATGAAAAAAATGTGATAAACATTTCTTTGTAATTCACAAATCACATGTTCGAGATGGCGTCATGTTCTGTTCCATATTTAAAATCTTTTGTTTTTTTTAAGGATTTATAAAAGGCAAATATTTTCGTGTTCATCCTTTGAGTATGTACTTACTTTATACTTTATAGCCAGGGCTTTAGATATAGACCAATGTCTTCACACTCCGTATTTCTGAGGTGGTAATTAAGAAATTAATAAGGGCTGCCCGTTTCCTTGCAAATATATCACGATGTTTGATCTCCCTGCCAAATTTCCTAGGTGGATAAAGCAATAAACAGAAATTATAGCGCGTTGGCCATATATGTCATAGTCGAAATATGAATTTAATACACCTCAGTCCTCAAATACTTTTACTTCAGTCTGATTTACGCGGGTCTTTGATCGCGGCCCGCCGTATTTGTTTCGCCGGAATGATATTAATCAAAATCGTTTATAGCGGTCGCATTCGCGTTTAACTGCCGCATTATGTTAGTTCTCAGAAGTGGCTATCAAATATTCCACCGCAAAACGGTTATTACACTTCCCTGATTCTGTTCCACCGTGTTCGATGTCATATCCCTGGCCGCCAGCCAAATCATAAACGTTTTTAATTCGCGTGACAATATAAAACTATTTGTACAGGTTTCGGTATTCCGATTTCAAAACGTTCCGAATTCAAAGAAACAATTTTAATAACGTGAAAACTTTTTAAGCGGTGTTGTTTTTTTTTATGGGATGGCTGGGTGGGAAATGTTAATCTCGAGTCACGTGACCTGATCGAAATTTCGTAAGACGTGGTAGTGCTCCTTTCCACCTGCACCTTTCTTGCTCCGTTACCAGCATTGCCGCAGGTAGATTTTATATTATACAAAATTTTTGACAGACGGAAGATATTGTACATCTGCTGTCAAACTGTTGCATTGCTGTCGCAAGAGACAAAATCACCCTGGCGGAGTGCAACCCGTTGTAATTTTATGGTCGCATCGCCAGTGTCGTCAAGTTATCAAGGTTAAGCGACATCTGGGGCAAGGGCTCGTGCTTATAAATAAAAAGCAATCAAAGAAATTCCAGCTGGATACGAAATCTCCCGCGACGGCTGTCAAAGTAGCATCACTAACCGAAATAGCATCTAATTATTTTGATGACTCAACTGGAATACAATTAATCTTGCCGCTTCTGTGAACTGTCCGAGTGACGGACGGACCGAAATATCGTCGCGTTTCGCGATCAATTAACTGTAAATATCGGATTTCGATCAGTGCCGCGTATCAAAGTTGGTAGCCGAGCGCAGTGCCGGCATAGCGTAGACCAGTCACTACAGACATCAAAATCCTACTAATATTATAAATTCGAAAGTCCATTTGTTTGTTACCTTTTCACGCCCAAACCGCTAAACCGATTTTGCTGAAATTTGGTATGGCGATACTTTGAGTACCAGGAAAGGACATAGGATACTTTTTATCCCCGAAAAATGTACGGTCCCGCGCGATAAACGAATTTTGGCGCAACAGAGTTGCGGGCGTCATCTAGTATACAATAAAGGTAGGTCTACACTTGTGCTGGCTATAGACTAGTACTATACTAGTGACAGGTCTGTATAGTCATAGTCACTAGTCTATCTGACACCCTGTACTTTATAATCACGAATACAATAAAGTCAGAGGCCGTAGCCAAAGTCCCTTTCGTTAAAAACGATGACGAAATTCGTTATCAAAATGTATGGGATTTGACATTAGTCTTCCCAAGCGAAATGTCATTTAGCGATGACTTATGTCAAACCGCATACATTTTGATAACGAATTTCGTCATCGTTTTTAACGAGAGATACTTTGTCTTAAAGGCCTGGTCTAAACTGATACTGACTACAAAATAAAATCAAATCAAAAGAGTAACTAAAGTGTTAAATGTACTACAAAATAAAGGCGTTCAAAATTAAGAATTATAGCTCAGTGCTGACTGCTTTATGAAGTAAGCTGTCTAGGACTATTAATACTTTACAGCTGATGACCCTAAATACTCTAAATAAAAGAATTAAAAAAAAAAACTATTCAGAAATTGTATCCCATACAATTAAGCACCAAGTTAATTGAAATGAAGATGTTAAATTCATGAGAACAGCGGAAGGAAATCGAACTTTAATCTATCAGCTTCGACGTATAGTAACTAGATATGCAGTGTTCACTAGAAAGTGCGTTTTCAATCGCGTCAATAATATGTTTTGATTTTACTTAGAAGTTAGAAGTCAAATAATTCTACTGAAATGGCTTAATTTTCGACTAGTTGTTATTTCTTTTGTCAATGCAAAACTTTAAGATCCTTAGGGCCTGTTTCACCACTTCCTGATCAGTGCCGGATAGGCTATCCACCACTAAACTTGACAGATAGAGTATGGAGAATCTGTCAAATAAGTTGTGGATAGCCTATCCGGCACTTTACCAGGAAGTGGTGAAACAGGCCCCTAGCATCGAATTTGGGGCTCTTTGGTTGGGTGAGGACTGAAGAAGTTTTCAAAAAGTCTCTAGAACCGAATGCAATTATGCTTCAGCTGTATGTTATTGTGTTATAAATACTGAAAACATGAAAAACAACGCCGCCGTCTGTTATTGCGGTCTAATTCTTGTAGAATTCTACACAATGCATAATTTATGTCTCGTCTACTTTCCGTCTAGCGATAGTAAATCATACGACACATTAATAAATGCTCAAAATCTAATCTCATAAAAATATGATTAGGTTTTAATTCCGTGGCGTTTTTATGGCGGTGTTAAACTTGATTAATACGATGCAGTCAAATGAGATTTATAAAATTTTCATCGCTTCGTAGAATTTTGGGAGATTTGGCTGAAATTGTACGTTTTTATTTTCTGTAAATGATATTGATTTCTTTAGCTTATGAATCACAATTTTTGAAAGATATTATGTCGATGATAGAAAAAGCCAAACCCTCTTACTAATTTTATAAAAGCGTTCCTACCGTATGACTATTCAAGCAGCATAAGACCAGTCTTTGTCTGTCGTGTGACTGTTCTTATATATTATATCAGATAAAGACAAGCAAGTTAAATACTGTGTAAGTAATTTTATAAAAAAAAAATAGGATAGTTTTTGAAAAACAAATCTCCCATAAAATAGATTTCCTCGTTATGTCACTTAAGCAATAGAAAAATATCGTAACGATAAAATGATCGGAACCGCAGCCAAGTCCAAGAATACGAGTGTCAATCACCGTCAGACGCGACGGCGCGGACGGAATAAGCTTTTTCTGATGTTTCTGATATTCAAGACGCGGACGCAAATCGCCCGTGTGTCATCGGCGTTATTTTTTATCTGTCACATGATTAAGATTAGCTTTTTTTTAAGAATTGCAATTTGAAAATTGCAATAGTTTTTGGCGACTTGTGTTTTTTTTCGTTTGACATCCCGTAAAAAACTTGACAAATGAATGTTACAAAAGTAAACTTATTAAATTTCGAATCATTATGGTAATTGTTTTTGCATCTTTAAATTAAATCTATATTTTTTATCGAATTAAATGTAAATGCCATCTCGTTACCGTCCGATTTATTTATCGGACGTGTATTTTATTGTCGTCCGCCGCGGGGCGTTATTTAATCGAATGAATAATCGATTGATCGGCCCGTAATTAAAATCGTAACTTATTAAACGTTTTATTAAACTTGTCGACTTTCGCGCCTCACAACACTAGTTAACAAATTCTCTTTTATATGAAAAGTTAATTTGATTTTAAAATCGATTCTGCGTCGTTTAAAAACAATGTTTTTAGGGATTTTTGTTAGCTGAACCTCCTACGCAACAATTTCTGACCTATGCGTCTGCTATAATATTCCATTTGCAAAATATCGACTTGTTGCACGCAAATGTCTAGGTATGGCGAGCATAATTATCGATAGTAAGTATGGTATATTTTTTTTATTAAAAAGTCTAACGCTCGTGTTTAGTGTTTACTATAACAATTTGGTAGGCAAATGTGAATTATTAGCTATGAACTTATCACTATTTATTTTGAACGAGTAAAGATAACATAATTATTAATTGATTAAACCGGTTTGGTTTATTAAACCACTAGATGACGCCCGCAACTTCGTTGCGCCAAAATTCGTTTATCCCGCGGGAACCGTACATTTTTCCGGGATAAAAAGTATCCTATGTCCTTTCCCGGGACTCAAAGTATCCCCATACCAAATTTCAGCAAAATCGGTTCAGCGGTTTAGGCGTGAAGAGGTAACAGACAGAAAGACAGACAGACACAGACAGACAGGCAGACAGACATACTTTCGCATTTATAATATTAGTATGGATATAACTTATTTTTTTATCTTTAATTATCAGGGCGAGCGAAGCCAGCCCTAGTATATCCCACAACCTTAAAACTACATTTTGTGGTACTCTTAACGGAAAACGCCTATTGATTTGTGCTTTAACATAGTAATTTCTATTTATATGTAGATGTGTTATCATCAGTCTGTCAAGGTGTGACGACGCGAGCCCTCACAAAGCTCGGCTTTTAGCTAGTTGATAAACAGCATAAGTTTTTTAATCTAGAAGATGTACTAAATTTAAACAAGTAGGCTTATAAACGATTTCTTAATACGTATAAAAATATCGATACATTACATTGAAGCCTCCAAGGACGCCATCATATATCTCGTTTAATAAGGCGCTTGACATCGCCTCGGTGTTTATTACATCGCGATGTGTGAACTGAGATTTTAACATAACCTCAGGCTAGATTGTATTGGCTCTTCACTATTTTATATTGCCTTATAACTTGTAACGATCAATATCAGTAATACTCTATGCCTCTTACTATCTAAGAATACTTGAGTATAGTTTCATGATCTTAAGTGAAAATATGGTTTCATAAAATTTTTAAGGTCTAAAATAATTCTCTACGATCATAGAGATATTATGTACTACGTACTGGAGGCGCCATTGCAAACAAAAAACATGTCACACTTGAGGCATGAGCGGGGTGAGAGGCGGGGCGGTGATGGCTATAGATCAGTACCGCAGAAGTGACAAAGTTTTGTGCCTACACTCGAATGAACGCAGACTCTATTTGAGTAAGTGGATAAAATAAAACAAAGATTTTTATAAACATTATTAAAAGCTTTTATTTAACTTGCTCTGTATATTATTATGTACATATTATTAAATATATCAGTACATATTATTATGTAAGTTCGTGTGGAATTTTTGAACTCAATTTCGAAGTATATATGTACGTATAATATTTTAACCGATTGAGCTGAAAATTTGTATACACGTTTTTTTTTAATGATAATGCACGATACAGTATGACATCACTATAAATATAAAATGGCCGACCATCCAAGATAGCGGAATAGTTATTTTCTATGCTGTCCTATAATAACAGTATGGATATTAAATGAAAGAACTTTTTGAGAATAACTCGAAAACGAATGTAATGTCATTCTATATCCAATATGGCGGCTCACCTAAGATAGGGGAATACAAATAAAGTTTAATTTTAATTTCAGTTAAAAATAGTTAAGTGAAATCCAACTTTTAAGTTATGCAGAAATAAACGAAATAATAATATTATAACAAGTCGCTTAATATAACAAGTCGCTAAATATAGACACGGTTTTTTCACTAATCAACATCAAGTACGATTTCTCAAGAATATGGAAGTTAATTAGATTTTTTATATAAAATAACGGGGCAAACGAGCAAACGGGTCACCTGATGGAAAACAACAACCGTCGCCCATGGGTACTCGTAACGTCAGAAGAGCTGCAAATGCGTGGGAATATGCCTTCTTCTTAAAATGCTTCTGGCGATAGTTCGTTCCACAATTTTGCAGTGCGCGGAAGAAAGTTACGCGAAAAATGCACGGTGGAAGACCGTCACTTATCAATGTGATGGAATGGTCCTCAGAGCACTCCCCGTGATACAACTGATAGAGGATGCAGAGCGAAGCTACATCTCGGTACAATTCTAAGAGGTCCAGCCTGTTTTAAACACTATGGCAGTCAACAATTCGAGCGGCCCTTCGTTCAAATTCAATACTCGTACAATAATACACAATAACACTTATTAGGCAGCGTACATCGTTAGATACGATCCAGAGGGAGTAGTTGGTATTTTGGCGCACCATAATATGAGGCCGAACCTGCGCCTTACAGAGTTATAGGCGTTGGTCCGGACTGAAGTACTGTCTCGCTCTATTAAGAACACCAAGATTCTTCGAGGCTAACTTGGCCTTACTTTTAAGTGGTGAACGCACAGACTTGTGTCTTGACGATGATAATGATTAATCTAATGTACCATTAGCATATGCCTTCAATTCTTAAAATAACGTATAAGGAGGCCGGGGATCTGTTCACCACCTTCGAACCTTGGTATATCTTGGTGCAAAATCTGACTTTTTGGTATGATTTACTTGGAATACTTAATTATTTATCCAAAATCACTATAAGTTTCCATTTGAAATACTTCAGAATTCAGATTATGAATCAAAATCACAATATCATCCAGATATATAATAGCGAGGAATTCCCTCGATTACTTATGGATCCCATCATCAAGTCACCTTTTTTATGAACATGGTATCAAATTCGGATTAAACCCGATACAATAGCAAAAAAATCTTGAAAATCGGTCCACAAACGGCGAAGTGATCGTTGAACATACAAAATATATAACCTCCTCCTTTTTGGAAGTCAGTTAAAAAACATCATCATCAAATTGCCGAGAATAGAATATGACGTATAAATTCTGAAAATTTCAAAGGTGAGTACAACTCGGTCGAGTTAACTCCGTACCTGGCGGCCATACTTATACAAACCCCCCTGTTTTGGAGCTACAAACGGTCGAGTTAACTCCGTACTAAGGATTTCGAAAATCGGACCACAAACGGCTGAGTAATCGTTGAACATACAAAAAAGTATAAAAATAAACATACATACAGCCAAACGTATTACCTCCTATTTTTGAAGTCGGTCAAAAACGAAAATATTGCATACCAAAATATTACCTCCTATTTTTGAAGTCGGTCAAAAACGAAAATATTGCATACCAAAATTTTGCAAAACCGTTACAGCGGCTTGGGCGTGAAGAGGTAACAGACACAGAGAGAGACAGACAGATAGACGGACGGTCAGACAGACGGACAGACAGACACACACACTTTCGCATTTATAATAATTATATTATAATAAGTAAGGACCCAAAGTCCACTACATACTTACCTTATTTAAATTACTTAAATATTTATAAATACAATTATAATGTACGCATGTATAATGTACACGTAATACCGTATTTATATTTCCAAAATACAAACTCGTCTACGTGAATACTTCATTCATCGTCGTCTCATCATAGATAACTGTATTCTGCCTACATTCCCCTCTGAATCTACTACTCTATGACAATGCGAAATGGCGCGCGTCTTCGCCTAGTAATTGAATGTTCGTATTTTAATTGAAAATAATTAAATAAGAATACTAACTGATAAAATGTTATTCCGTCGCATTTGGAAGTGTTTTTGGAATTATTTTTACAGTATCTTAAGACACACCAAGGCATTTTTGTGACTTTTATTTTGTTTTTTTTATATATGTCATACGTCTAGTGCGCAGAAGAGCTCGCGGCCGACTAAGTGTGCTGCGGCTACATAGATTCTGTTGAATGTGACCAAGCATTGCGTTGCGGTGTCAAGTCTAGTACGTAGTACTTATATGTCAGTGTCTACGATCAAAGATTTCAAAATTCAGGTCACGAGAAACAACGAATTTGACAATAAAATACAAGAAGATAGTCCACAGTCCACACATGTCTTTAAATTTCACAGTTGATGTCACAAGTAGGGAATGCAATCCCGCAAGATAATTTCAATCCCGGTATTTGCGGGATCCCGCAGGGTGGACTTAAACTTAAAATAAATCGTTATAATGACTTGATAGAACCCGTTTTATTCTTAAAAAATCAAATAAAACAAACTTTGTCGGACACTTTTTTTTACAAGGGTTTATTAACACTTAATACTTTAGATATAAAAAAAAACTTAACATTTTGTTTGGAAATGTCTACGTAATAATAATAGAACACGCTTATTTATTTTCATCTTTTATTAAAATTATTAATTTTTTCGAAATATTGGGAAAATTGTGCTAAAAGATGCCCAAGCTTATAAAAGTATGTTAAAAAATTTAAGGCATTAATTGTGTCTGCCAAACGGCTCCTGATATTCGACACAATTAGGTAGCCAGCAGCTGAAAAAGTTGGCTCAGCTTCCACGCTGGTTAGTACAATTGTCATTTAAAGTGAATTATAGGTGAATTGAAGGTAAATTGTTTAGTGGGCTGCCTGTAGCCAGTTCACGCACCCCCGCGCGCAGGTTATACGTATGAATCACGCTTCTTTGTAATCCGGCCAGTCCCGCGGGATCCCGCTAAATTTTCGACCGGGATTAGTCCCGCAAAATGCATGCGGGATCCTGGTATTTCGGGATCCCGGTATCCCGGTATTGCATTCCCTAGTCCCAAGCAACCCCGAACCTGTGGCCATTCGTTTGACCACGGTTATTGCTTCGACATGCCATGTCTAATACATCTATGACAAGGATGCTGTATGTGCCAAGAAAACGCTGCTTATGTCAAAAGCATATCGCAACAAGTGAGCATAAAACGATAAACCTGAAAGTGCATAATTTCGATGCAATAATAATTTACAGCCATCACTGTTTTGATGCGGTGGTATTTCATAAGCTCGACAACTGCGCGCATCACTAAGTTTTACAATCTGTTGCGACTTGCGTTTCACAAATTATTGTCTTTGGTTTGCCATTTAAAAATGGAACGGTGTATTTTTTACGGTGAATTTGCAAAAAGAAATTCTAATGGTCATAGTATGAAAATATTCAAGTTAAAAAAAGTGAACTTATGCTGGCCAAGTTAAAAAGTATAAATCAAATCGAATGTTTTATTAGACACGTAACTAATGAAGATTATTAAAAACAAAGGACAATAATGATGAAGTGCGTTTGATATCAAAGTTTAAGGGCATTAATGAGTTATTGTGGTCGTACACCATAAAGAATCCGATCTTACTGATACGTCATAAGGCCATAAATATAGGGCCATAACTCGCGCGAGTTAATTACGAATAAATAAATAATTGAAAGTGAAGCCCCGGGCCTGATGTGGAGGTGCTAACAAGCGCAGTACGATATATTAGTCGGAATTTAATAAAATCCCCGCAAATGAGTTTTTGTCAATTTGTGAGTTGTGACATTTTGGTGGGTGGTTGGAATACACATTAAATCGGCAGGTTTTTGCGATACCTTTGCAACGAGTGTCAAAATTAAAAAAAAATTGCAGCTGTCAAACGCCTGTTTCAATGCTGCTGCAAGATGTAATATTATAATCACCTTGCAGGTTTTATAAATTTGTAAGTTCCTCATTCTTATAAGTAATGTCGGCAAAAACAGAACTTAATACAACGCGGAATTATAAATTCATATTTTAATTTCATAGACAACAAAATAAAATCGGCCAAGTCCGAGTTGAACTCGCGCACGAAGGGTTCCGTACTGTTATAGAGCAAAAATAGGTAAAAAAATGTGTTGTTTGTATGGGAGCTCCCCTTAATTATTTATTTTATTTAAATTTCATTATTAATTATTAAAGTATAAATAAAACTGAGTATTCTGTGAACATTTCATGTGCCTACCTATTGCCATTATTGATATCAAGCAAAAAAATAGCAAAAAAATTACGTTTGTTGCATGGGAGCCCCCCTTAAATATTTAATTTATTTTGTTTTTAGTATTTGTTGTTATAACGTCAACAGAATATATACACAATCGGTGAAAAATTCAGAAACCTATAGCGGTTCTTGAGATATAGCCTGGAGACACAGACGGACAGACAGACAGGCGGACAGACAGGCATCGAAGTCTTAGTAATAGCCCCGTTTTTACCCTTTGGGTACGGAACCCTAAAAAGATAAATAATTCAATTTTAAGCTGGTCGGCCATGTTTCTTTCGAATTTCGAGCGTTTGAATTTAGAAGACAATTGAAACCGATACCGTTCCAAAGATAACTCGGAAGTGTCAGATCATTTTTGAGCCGGTATACATTTCCCAATCTCAGAATAGTATAAAGCAGATCTCTCATCAGGTGACCACAGATCGTTAGAAGGCAATTAGCCCGGGGATCACTCAACGCGCTCTACTTTACTAAAATATATTTTATATCTGACGGATGACATCGTTTCCGAATCATCTTGGCCACGAATTATAATGACATCTATTTTTATTGCGATTTTTATGTTGCCAGCTTTTCGAACGGACAAATTGTTGGTGTAAACACGTTTTTGTGATTTATTATTCGCGTTATTTACTCGGAGTTGGGTCCTTTTTGCATGTAACGTAAAGGTGATACAATTATTTATCACATTCCTTAATAAGGAGTACATTACAGAAACAAACAAAATATGAGAAAATAGAAATAAATCTATAAGGATAACAGCTTTATTTTGCCTTCTTCCTGCATAAACTATATCTGCACTTAGCTATAGCAATTCATCATTTTCATTTAGCATCATATTATGATGCCAAATATTATATGATGTGCTTATAAATTAGGAATTTTCTGATAAGATTATAAATAATAATTAATTTGTTTTCTTTATTATACAAAGGCTCCGAAACTGTAGGTCTACTACGAAACTGTTTTGAGACTCAAACAATCGGACGAGAATGCCGCGTCCTGCTCTAACAACGTCATTTCACGTTTGTTAGAGTAGGACGCGGCATTCTCGTCCGATTGTTTGAGTCTCAAAATAGTTTCATGGTACAAGGCCTGGATTGAAAATTGTGTCCATTTTTAGCACAGACATCTTGAAGTGGGATTTTACTCAAAATGTACGGTTCCACTGGATGACCTATTAAGTATCTTGTATCCTGAACGGACTTTCTTATATTGTCTAAATAAGCGAACTCATAATTACAATAGTTAATATAGAAAGCAATCAGAAATACCAACAATTAGATTATATTTTTGAGCTCCATGATTGAAAGCTATCCAGGCCGGCCAACGTGATGGATGACCGGCTAAATTACCTCGCAGGGCTGCCAATTTGGATGCTTCGGCACGAATTGCCGACCTAAAATCCGAGGCCTTATAATATTTTTTGCCTATGAGATTTTATTTGAAACCAAAAAAATAATTTTCTAATTTACTTTAATGAGTTATGTTCGTGTGTGTATAGTAATTGTAGTATTCGGAAATTATTTAGTGGTTAAGGAGTAATATTATGTTTAACACCGTCGACAAAGAGAAAAGAAAATAGTGTGATGTGTTTGTGGTCTGTCTAGGTTTGTGACATTGTAGCTCTCAAAACTGGTGAACCGATTTTTAATTGACGTCCAAAAAAGCACATTTTTCCGTCTTCGGCTGTGTACATAATTATGCTTTTTATGCGTCTGCCAAGTATCACATAAAGGGTTACTTAATGTTTAATTTTTATTATCAGGTTGTGACAACCCTAGCAATACCCCCCCGCACCCCGCGCTAACGAGTCCAGTGATTATTTATAATGGCGACGACAGCGTTTCCGACTTTAATCTAGGACAAAATGAAAATCAATTTTGTGGGTATTTGCCCATTTATCAACAGGTGATTAAAAAAAAATAACGTCATCAAAATTTGAAATGACAGTTCCAGACGCCCACGCAACAATGTTTAAAAGTAATTCAAATGTTTTTCGAATTTATTCAAAGTTGATTGGTTGATATTTTGGAGGGGTTTTGGCAGAGTTTTTCTAAGAAACCTTCTCGTAGTTACAGTAAAATACAAACTTATAGGCTTTCAAGTCTTTTGACTGTTAGCTTTTCTGGGGGCATCCATTAATTACGACATAGAGGGTTGTCGAATCTCCATAAATCTTCCATGGTAGAGTAGTGTTAGAGAACAACACGTAATTTTGTCCAAGCAAAAAATTTATCTAAACGCGAAAATATATTTATTATATTTATGGTTATGGAGATACTTTGACTGCCGACAAAGAACATAGGATAATTTTTATACTAACTTAAAAGTTTTCACGCAATAAACGATTTTAACAATGAAGTTACGGCCAACACAGTTAGAACTGAAGTTGTATATTACTTAATAAGCGTATAACAGAACATTCAGTAAGTTTTTTTTTTATTATTATTATTCCTCCCCCTAACATGATCAGTGCTGTTTTTTATCTTTTATTTATATCTTTTTCATTTTCATCCTTTTCTTTTTTATGACATTTTTCTTTTACTACTTTCTTACATGGCTAATATATCGCATTCTCTTTTATTTCTTACAATATTCTTATTCTCTGTGTCTTTACAATATTCTTTTGTTTTCTTATTTTATATTCTTACATTTTACATGTCCATTATGTCAATACATTATATATTTATTACACATATTGTAATTCGTCAGTCTCAATCAGATCTTGTTTTATAATTTTTTAAATATATCTAGTACAGGATGTCAGATAGAATATGTAATATAATTTCTAATGTTATAACGTGTACATTTCAAAGTTCCCATTTTATAATTTCCATACTATAATTTCAGCAATAAAATATACAACTTTAATAAAATAAAATTATACTATGATGACTGGTCTTAAACATTCAGTAAGTTATTATGTATTAATTGGAAAATCCTATCAAGATTTAGTATTTTAGAGGTTATGCTGTAACCGGAAGTGTGTCCACATCCGGTCAGTATCTATGTGTGTTGGGCGGTCGGATACGGTTATCATATCCGCAAGTCTTTCCCACGACACCTGGATAATGTTTGCCAAGTGAAAGTTTTCATACTGTCTTAGTATATGTGGAATAAGCATATAATATAATGTATTGTTATTATATTATTGGGATTAAAATATAATGTACCATCGAGGAAATTGATTCCTAGGCAGTTGACCGACCAACGTCATTTGGTCGGATCATGTCAATTCAATGTGAATTGTGATCTGTCGGCTGGGTTTGACGTAACGCGACCAAACTATGTAGGTCCCCCATCTACCTAGGAATCAACTTCTCTGATAGTACAACTAGATGACGTCCGCAACTTCGTTTCACAAAAATTCGTTTATTGCGCGGCAACCGTACATTTTTCCGGGATATAATTCATCCAAATCGGTTCAGGTGTTTAAGCGTAAAGAGGCAACAGTATGTACCTTGCGACGGTAATACGACAGGCGAAAATTGTACAAAATCTGTCAATCGAATTTTTTTTACGAATCAGATAAACAAATTATTTCATGAATAAACAGATTTCACTCAGTAGGTTAAATAGGTATTAGTTATTGTATCTAAGTACATAATAATCATTTAGTTCATCAGAAACTTTTGTCATGAAATATAAAGGGATTTTCCCTAAAAAAGTGGGCGGCGCCCAACCCGCCCGCCCTCGGCTAGGGCGGACGGCCCGTGATTTATATTCGTATTATTAAAATATGTGAAATAATTAAGAAAATCTATTTCCATATATTAACTTAACTATACAAATTCCAAAAACTAACCAATGATAAATGTTGCCTTATAAAACATTTCTAGCTATACTCTATTCTAAGAAAATTTTCCATAAAATATGACTCGACATTCTATGAAATCTTATAAATTAAAATGTTATTATTCTTTTGATATTCAGTAAATAATTTAACATCTCTTGTTTACGTCTTATTTACGTTTAATTCAAATTTGATCTGAACAGAGATGAAAAACCACAGACATAAAATACGGCTCGATAATCTATTTTGAATCCTTGCATCTATGTCTATTGTCTATGCCTTCAATATTGAAATACCATCAACAATATTCCCTATCTTAATGCAACACGACAAAGTATAATGGGAACCCGATTTAAACTATCGATAAATGATTTTAAACTGTATCCTTTATGTTATTAAGTTGATTATCCTTTGTGTATTGTGAGGATAGGTGTTATCGTTGTAATATCGCGTTTCCTGCCACCCGCCGCGCCTACACCGTATCTTGAACATTACAATACCTAACTACCGTATTATTATCAGTTTTTAAACTTTGGGTTGACGCTATTAGGTGTTAAATAGAGAAGAATTTATGCTATATTTGAGCCTGTGCTATATGAATCATTGCCAAGGAGGGTGTGCGTAAGTCCCCTGTATATAGAAAGAGTTCACTGTGAAAATAGGAGTACTGTAAGAGTAACTTTTTTTAACTTTTGTACGGGGCAACAAAAAACTTGACGTGTCCATACTCCATCGTGTTGTTAAAAACTCAAATATTACAATTATATGTAATTCCAAACAGCTGAATATTTATTTTAGTAAAAACAATCATAGCTTGTAAAAGGTCATATCCTTTAATATTTCATTGTTGAAAAAAAATAAAAATTTCTCCGCCGCGTAAAGAGATGCATTGTCAAAGTCAAATTTCGAATTAACCCTTCGTTGGTCGTATGTTAATGTTGCATTGTGCGTTTGTTCTAACCTGTCGCACTCTGACTCCATTGTTTTTTTTTTTGTTTTTTTGTCCCCCGATCATTTTATTTCCGTTAGATTCTTCTCAACATAATCGAATCACTTTTTGTGCTTCCTAATTTGAATACGCCAATCATTTGATGTCAAAATTTGGATTGTCATTTATCTGATTTGAATTTACACGGTTCAATGATTCAAGAAAGTAGGTGTGTTTTTGTCTCCTCCGTTTATTCATGAATTTCTATTCACCTGTATGTTCGTTGTATTAATTTAAGTTTTAAATTTACATTTGTGCTGATTAGAAAATGACATACCTACTTAAAACATTACCTAGTAGTCCTAGTACCCCTATTTTTGTATCATGCCAACAGTAATATAAGTTAAGGGCCTTCCCCTACGGAGATTCCGTAATTTACCGTATTTGAGCCTTATAAACTCATAATTTGAAAGCGACAAAGTTATAATAAAAATACAGCAATAATCTTCAGTATATCAACATTCCTTTCCCCCTTTTAAATTTTCTATTTTTGTTTATTATACTCATGATATAGCTTCCAAAGTAATACCAATTTATTAAAATTGAAGCATACTTTCAGCATCTCTCTAGTATTTACAAATTACGTTTATTTGAAACACACGACAATAGATATACAATTTCATTAACTACATATTCCCCGTTTTAAATTTTTTTAGATCAATTTTGAACTAAGATAAGTAAAAAAAATAGTATTTTTGTGCGATCTCGGCAACGCGTCAAATGTATGGTCAAGGTCGTTTACTCGGGGGATGGATACTTGTACTAATATGTATTATGTGGTTTAGTGTGAACTGGAGTGGAATCCAAACACGTTATTTTACTTTAAATTCTTAAACTACGGCACCTTAGGTAAAAAAAATAATTAAATTCGAATTTTAACCCCCACGTGTTTGTGTAAATCACAAACAAACAAACAAAAAAAAAACGCTAAAACGATCTAACTATCAAAGCTTCCACAAACAACATCAGCTGCGTCATGCATCAGACGCCGTACCGTATTGTAATTGGTATTGTTATTCAAATGCACCGAGGGCGAAGGCCTAAGACAGTGGCAGTCCTGTCTCGACACCTTCGCTTCGGTATAATAGATACGAGTGACGCCTCCGGTATAATAACTGAGGAGACTCCGTGCATTGTAATGAACTGAGACTTCGGATTATCGAATATTGGTTTTGAAAGAGACGATAATTAAAGTAAAATTTTCTATATAAATATAAATAATTTTAAATTTTGTTAGTCAACTCGAGACCCTGAACCGATTCGACTAATTTAAGTCTTGAAATATTCGTGGAAGACCAGAGAAGGTTTACATTAGAATTGAAGTGAGACGAAGCTCACCGGGTCATCTAGTTACTTACCAATAAAAATGGTTAAAACGCGACAAGTTGATGTTGAAAGAGATGACAGTAAAAAACTAACTCATTTACCAATAAAATATTTGACAATAACTTTGCATCGTCTAGTTATCTTTGTCTGGCACATCGGAGAAGTTACATGAGAGACAATACGTAAATACTAAATATCTTAATAATTATAGAGAGGGTAGATAGAAAATAAGGAATACCTTGACTGCAATCAGTGAAAGACTGCATAACAATTTACTCGTAGGAATATAAAATTAAAAACATGCGACTAGTAACTGCGTAAAAAGGGACTAAGACATGATTGCGTTTCGCATACATTGTGATAACAAAAAAGATAAACGAAGTCGAACATCAAAATGGGAACATTAAAACAGAAATAAACGTAAATGGTATCGCCACTATAATTTCGTTTCATACAGAAACACATAAAAACTATCAACATTGTAAAATGGCGATTAGCAACACTGCAACAGTATGATAAAGAAAATTAAAGGTTTCCAATGATACTTTACGATTCCTGCAAGCGACAAGAGGTTGTAAAAGCGAGTATAGGAATGATGTATTACTTATTATTGTGAACGGCGAATCGAATAGATCAGGAGTGCTAAATATAAACGCTGTTCCCTGGCTGTTATGTGGTGGGAAAATAATGAGAGAACTTTAGTGGTCTAAGAGAAATAATGCGACTAAAATATGGGTGGTTATTTTAATGGAAATACTGTAGGCTGCTTAGTGCTTAAATGCAAGAAAATATTGTTTACAGTAATTTTTATTTCGGACTAATTGTGCACATGTCTTTTTAAAATAAGATTTTTAGGAATTTAAAATAACGTTTACGTAGTTGGTTAGAACAGAACAGCTTTCAATTAAAATTGAATTACATAATATCACTTCTAATTAATATGAAGTTCTATCAAATGTTTCTTCTAAATATAATTACGTGTTATGTAAGTAAAAAAAAATATTTAGTAACAACTAAAAATAATTTTGATAGAGCATTCTTTTCGCGAAGTTATAACTGTGAAATGTTAGTTCAATTGAGGAGGCGATGTAACTTTGTACAGGTTTATAGTTCCCGATACTTGCCACCACCGCTCGGTCCATTGTTGCATTCATCGCAATGATCCGCCGGAGTCCTTTCAGCCGCATCTGACATTTCCATTGTTGGCATTTTATTGCCGGTGTTACCGTGCGCGATCGTAAAGAACGCCTGCGCCGATTCCCCGACTCGATCCTGATGGGATCCGCGACCGCATCGGAAACCGAAGCCACCGCAACGACGAAGATATGTTTCTAATAAATTGATACGATACAGGGATTGGCCGGCGTTCCGCAAGGTTCGACTCTCGGCCCGCTGTAAATCATACTTTACAACCTTTAATTACAGATCGCTTCATGTGTAGATCGGGGGGCTGCGCTCGCGAAAATATCGTGTAATAATGGGTATTGACCGGTAATGGCTCCCCGGAGGTACCGCCGCCTTTGTCTTCTTATTGCCAATTACGGCGAATCGCTCTCCACTCCCGAAGTGTTCGTATTTGATTGGTCATATAAATGATTTACGTTAACCGATCCGCGCTTAATCGCGGCCGAAATTAGTGTCGATGTAAATCAGTGGGGGTGATTCTAATAAGAAAGGCCGGACAATGTTGCACCGGAAAGGCCGGCCGTTTTAATGTCTCCGGAGCGGAGTTACGCCGGATTGTTCTCGGGTTTACTGCTGCTGGTGTGATTGATCGTCGTATCTGTCGCTTCGGCGAGTTCCATACCATGTGCGAGCAGTAAATGTGTATTCGGTTTTGATGGCTTCAGAACAGATAATGAATGAAACAAATTCCATGTTCCTCACTAAGTATGTATTACTTTTACTTTATTAAGTTGTTTTCTATGATTGACCGTATTTTCAATAAGTCAATCTATAGAATCAGTTTTTGTCACTGTATTGTCGGATTAATAAGAAATTAATCAAGGAAAAAATATGTCCTATGACCGTAATCTTTTTGTTGCTTATAGTTTATTTGTGTCTTTAAAATCTTTAAAACTACTTAATTTAATCTGTGTCATTCGCACTGAGCACTTCAAACTTCACGTAAATGGAATAACATACGTATCTAAAGCGTTAAAATACGAGTTTAATTTAAAACTTCTCTCATGTTCGCAATAAATTCTTACAGCCATAAAACAAGAGTGTCTAAACAGAGGGAAGCCAGCATTTACTGCCGTAATATGAGCTATTAAACCACTATTTACTGTTATATGCGTCTTTACGTTCATCATTATCACTTCTTATCTGATTCCTATTTGAAATTTTAATGCGTTAAACCGTTGTGCTTAATAGGATGACTAAGGCAGAGTAAGAAATAATTAGGAAAATCACGAATCAAAAATTGTAACCGAAAAAATAGAGAAACAACCTCTGTAAGAGGATAGAACAATAAGAGAGAAAAATTTACAGCAAGATACATGTTTTTAGGAAAAAAGGTAATACCATAAAATGATAGCTACGGATAATTCACAGATGAGTAAGATAAGTGATGCAATTACGTATCTACCATTACCACGATCGCAGTAGGCAGAACTCAGTAGTTATATCGTGATGGATCGAAACTCCGATCGAGAGGGGGCGGGGCGATCAAATGCACCGACCAATGGGAGCTCGCCGTTAAATGATAGCCCGCTATTGGCTTGATAGGTCGTCTGGAGGGCGTCCGATCGATTATCTCCCGATCTCTACCTAGTGTTTATATCGAATTTATTCAAAATGTCGGAAAGTTTTATGTTTCATGGTCTTAATGACTTAATTAATAATGACTAGATGATTTTAGTAGTTAGAAGGCTTTTCTGAGAGTATATTTATAGATCTTTATAGAGTTCCGTACATAGTTTTACTAGAGGCTTGATTGCGTTGATTTCAAGATGCCCAATTTTATATTAAACTGATACTTAATGGCTCCGGCCTCCGTAAATAATTAGGTCCGTAAATAGGTACCTTGAAAACGCTTTAAGTTTCTAGAATAGAATATCGTTCCATGGATTGATATATTTCAATGGCATAACTTAATTCATTTAACTTTAATGTCGATGGCACATTTTTACAATTTAAACATTTTAATCTGTGCAAATCAACGTTTGAAAAGTTCATGATTTTGAATCTACGTTTTCTTATTTCTCCTGCTACCAAATACGTTTTTTTCAAAAAAAAAAGAAGTCCATTCCAATGTTAATTTTCTTCATCTTTAAGTACTTCGGAAGGTCTGATTAGGTGTATAATTTACTGTGGTATTCCAGGTAGCTGTTAGTCAAATTGCATTTTAGTATTGAGAACTAATCGTTATTTACAGCCCTTTATCTGAGGTGTTAGGTTTACGATGGTTTCGACGTAAGTGACGTTAAGCGTGTCAATGCTACATTGTATGTCATCGTCAAAATCATCATCGTAATCTTCTTTATCATTGAATTTATTCACAACAATTTCTTTGAAAGTCCAATTTTCTGATGAAGCCATATTTCTGTAGAAATTAGTAGAATTATGCAGGAAAACTAAACTCATTATCTTACGTAACCCTTTTAATTCTTGTATACGTCATAAGTATATTGATCGACATTTTCTATGTAAATTCCAATTTTTGCAATGACATAAAAAAGTCGGACACTCTTGCATTTTTTATTAGGAATGGAAAGTTTTCTCAATGCTTTGTTCATTATTTATAATCTGATTAAAACAATCGCTTTAAGTCCAATTAATTTGCGATTATTACCTACTGTTGACGGAAACTTAAAAGTTGATTGTTGCAATGTTGCATTGCCTTGTTACTTAAGTCCCTAACACGAGAAATATTGAAATAGGCGTTTACTTATCTATTTAGTATTCACCATTTACTAAATAAGCAACATTTTCCAGCAACTATAAATAGCAGCGAGGTTGTCGATATGAATGTTTCTTCGAAGCAATAATTTGTCACAATTGGATATACAATTAGATTGGCTCTGTCGGCGATATAACCCGGCCGTGTTATGTGGGACGTTGGTACTGTTAGTGCGGCCACCTTGCTCCATAGCGGTGCGACAACGCTTCTACGTTTTACATACATATTTTATAAAAAGTTACATTAATGCATTGAGGTAACATTAGATTTAACGTAACAGTCATCTTAGTATGGTTGCAATTACAATAGAAAAGGCTTCTTTCTACGGTAGCATAGATAAAGTGACAGATGAACAAACCAATCCAAGTATTATCTCTAAAATTTGTCAGTGTTTCTGTTTTCCTATTTTTACTTGGTCATGCTAAGCCTGCATAAGATGAAGAGTGAATAAAGCGCTGCTTTGTCACCATCTAGCCTTGTATCGACACGTGTCACTGCAACGCAGCAATGTGTAATGCGGTATACGATTCTTTATTCCTTTCCAACAACGCACCGCACTGGAGAATTGTGGCCTCGCACTTAGCTGTTAAAATAGGTGTTTTGTAGCGGTCGGATAATAGCGTGCACTGGTCCAGCGCATGCATAACGAATCCCAACGCCGATTTGAGGAAACAGTTATTGGGGTGATTGTTTTCATAAACAATACATTTCTCGACTTGTTACTTTGAAATATCTAAACATAAGTGGGACGAATCGTGCCCAATCTTGTACGGTTGATTCTATTCGGTGGAGTTCAATTATTGGTGTGTAAAGTTCTAGTATTTATAGTATTTTAGTAGGTACATTACTGGTTTACTAGTTAGTAAGGTAGTGTTTTAAAGACAGTTAAGTTCTAAACGGAATTGTTTACTAAGCTCTACTGTTGCTATGAAAGAGAAAATACATATTACCATCTTTATTAATTTAATAATTAGTATTCTCTGAAAAACTTTCAAATGAATATTTTGTACAACATTTATTGTACCTACTTATTTATATTTTAATGCTTCGTTTATTTAACTGACCTAAAGCAAATAGTTCGCAGGAAGTCAAAGTAGTGTAACCGGAATTTTTGCTTTTTTGACGCAAAGATCGTTGTATTGTCGTGACCTGCGTTTTTATGACATTATGTTAATCTGCGTTTTAGCACCGTTTAATCTGCATTTAACAGATTTAATCGTCGGTTTGTCCTTCTTGACTATAATCGCACGTAGATGGATTTTCCGTGTAATAAATGTATGATAAATATATATTTTATTGCCGTTTTACGATCTTACGGAGGATTTCGTATTGATAGAGTATGTCACGTCTATTTGAACACATCAAAGTTGAGATGACGCTTCGGTTAAGGTGTTTACAATAATGTTCGTTTGATGTGTTATTTTGTATTCTGAACACTCATTTAAAGAGGACATTGGATAGTTAAACACATGTTTTCTTAATTCCTAGCTCTTTAGATCATTAATATTTTGATCTGGATGACCTGGTGCACTTCTTATCACTTCCCTCCTAATATAAACCTTCCATGGACTTCCACGAATATTTTAAAACTCAAAACAATTTGCCCAATCGGTTAAGCCGTTTTCGAGTTCTACTCTAACAAAATTGAAAATTCATTTAAATTTATATAGATTAGATTATCAGGGCGAAAGAAGCGAGCCCTAGTATTATAATATCCCACAACCTTTACATTTTGTGGTACACTTTACGGAAAAACTATCACGCCTATTGATTTGTGCTTTAACATAGTATTTTTTATTTATATGTAGATGTGTTATCATCAGTCAGCTAAGGTGTGACAACGCGAGCCCTCACAGAGCTCAGCTTTTAGCTAGTTTTAACATTATCTAAAAATTATCTAACCGTAAGCAAAAATCACATTTCTCTACGATTCTTGTTGACTAACTGCGTACATTTTATGCATGTTATACCTACGTATTTATTTACCAGTAACAGGTCTATCTAGTACACAAACAAGTCCTAAATCCTTATTTATCTACCCTTAAACCTTTATACAGATCAATCACCGGGAACATTAACAAAGCGCTCGTTTTATTTGCTCTAATTTTCCGCTCATCACGTTCAACATAAGCTCAGCAATTAATCTCTGGAGAGACGTTCGGGAACTCATCAGCCCCCCTCTCCACCCCCTGGACCCCCTCGAGAGGGGTGGGGGGTCACACGCCCCCCCGGGCCGGATAACCGGAGTGATTAACTGCCAGGAAGACGTATTGACAAATAGTCGTTTAGGTATTCGCTAATGCCTCTCTCGTCAAACGATCGGGGTTTATTGATGTTTGAATAAATGAACACCCTGTATTGGTTGGAAATACAGGGTGGGTATTTGTGAGGGTGTATTTCAAATTGCTTTTTCTGTTTCGTTAAAAATCGTTGCGATTGTAATTTGTAGTTGATTTTGCCTGTAACTTTGTTGCGCTAAAAGTGGTCTATCGGAAACCATATTATATTTTTCGTGATAGCAGATAAAAAAAACTATTCTACTACGTCCTTCTTTGGGACTCTTAAGAGTATTACTATACTAAAATTTAAAAATTAGTACGATTTATGCTTCAAGCAAGATAACAGAAAGACTGATAGACAAATTTCGTATTTATAATATTAGTATAATAGGAATGTAAGGATTAAACTGGTTACTGAAATAATTTTCATACTTTATTAGTGTGAAGACGGATTTATTTTATTTTTCATAAAAATCTTGCGTAATGCACTCATTAAAATGACGAAGCACCACAAATGATTGTAGAACATAAATATTTATATGTGTGTTTGTTTTCGCATTTCGCCTGAACAGTTGTGCGACGTCGACGCCTCAGAAACTGTAAACTAGCGCAGTGTTTTTCAAACCTTTTTATGATGTGACCCCCTGATATTAAAAAGAATATCGCGACCCCCCACCCTTTGCTTCTTTATCATGTACAGTATGTATAATTGTATATGAAAATACCTTTTTGTTAAAATTATAATCCTAATTTTATATTAATATCATCTTTTCAATCTTTATTGGTTTTAAAATAGTTCTCTCGACCTCTGGCGAACCCCTAAATAAAGCTAAAATACATACGCCTACAGTATCTTCGTGACCCCCTGGGGGGCGCGACCTACAGGTTGAGAATCACTGAACTAGCGGTTATACTCCTTTCCCATGGAAGTGTTATCTCAGTGTTTGTCAATTCGTATCTTGTGTGAAAAATTGATTTTCCGGTTTGTGACACACCTAGGTCGCGTGTTTAAGATTATGTTCACAATCGTGACTACAGAACAACAATCTGTAAAATGACTAATGAGAAACGTTATTTTTTAAAGTCCAACTCCAAATAATCGCTGTTATTTATGATAGAAAAGACATCAATAAAATTGTTGTCGAATGTGGGTACTGTCTGTCTAATAGTCTACTCTATCGATTCTTCTGTCTCTCTATTAGGTATTCATTACGCTAAAACCATTTAAAAGTTTTTGTAGATTTGAATTTGATTAGATGTGGTGCATAAATATACACTTTATCGATAATGTACCTACATAATATCATAGTTTTTATTTCGGAAAATGTAGGTACGGTTCTTGCCCGATCGGCGCTACAATGTAGGACAACATGTAGATCATTTTAAAATACATAGTACTTTTTTATAATCCATATCCATATTTCCATACCTACTTAATATTATAAATGCGAAAGTGTGTCTGTTGTCTGTTACCTCTTCACTCCTAAACCACTGAACCGATTTTGCTGAAATTTGGTATGGGTATACTTTGAGTCCCGGGAAAGGACATAGGATACTTTTTATCCCGGAAAAATATACGGTACCCGCGCGATAAACAAATTTTGGCGCAACGGAGTTGCGGGGCGGGGCGGGCGGGGCTAGTTATTTATACGTAAGATTTTATTAAACAGCGCCATCTAAAAAATAGCATTTTATGACTTGTGAACTTTTGCCTATTTGGGAACTTAACTAAATTTACGATTTATCACTAATTTCTCTCAACACTAGTTGATAACCTCGTCTAAATCCTCTAGTAGCTCGTCCTAACCCCTCGTCTATATCTCTCGTCTAAATCCGTCAGCCATAAACGCGCGATCTGCACGCTCGTAAATCAGTATCGCGCTGGTTTACGGCGCAGAGCAAAACGCCATAACCCACCAATACAGTTATACGCAGGATATTATCATATGTGTGTCATATCCGCGGCTAATTCTGTGTGAATGATTGTCTATGCTTGTCTATGCCAAATATTTGAACTAGGTAATTGTAATAAACACGTAAAGAGTTTGTTGTGCTTTTTTAAGGAAGAATTTTTTCGTTATTCTATAAACGACAAGCAAAAATGTATCAGCCAAATTCAGACATAAATTGTGATAGATATTTATCATAGGATTTTTGTGCCTCATACTAAAAAAAAACTTTAAAATTAACAGCCTACCTACTGCTTTTGATTCTAATAATGTATTAGTTATTATTTAAGAGCTTACAGTCGTACTCCGAGATATTTTTAATCATACAACATAAAATCTTTTTGACATAAAATTAATAACCAAAGTTATGTAATCATTAAATGTCTCTGAATACGGCCGTGAATATGTGACCATACAAAATCAAAATACGTTCAGTGCTTCCACAATACTTCACCTATAACACCCCTTACATTTTTTTAACCAACATTATAAGAAGTTAATTGTATACTCAAAACACACCACCTTCTCTTCCAGGAACCCCGATAACCCGTCTGCCGGTGATGGCGAAGACGGTGCTGGATCTCTGCGAGCTGTACAACCTGGTGGTAGCCCGGGGAGGCCTGGTAGCTGTCATCAACAAGAAGCTCTGGCAGGAGATCATTAAAGGCCTCAACCTGCCCTCGTCCATCACGTCTGCTGCCTTCACGCTGAGGACGCAGTGAGTTTTTTTTTTGAGGGATTTTTGTGTAAAAGACTATAGGTCAATTCAGACCGCAACGCGTAGATGCATTTCTAAATTTGTATGGATTTGACAGATTTGCAAGACGTCTCACGCAATTGAAATCTGTCAATTCAGTACAAATTTAGAAATGCATCTACGCGTCGCGTTGCGGTCTAAATTGACCCTATGTCAGTGCCACATTAAAATCTCAGAATACAGAACAAACAACAGAACAAACAAACAAGGTTTGTTCTGTATTCTGACAGTAGAATATAATTACGTAGGTAAATAATAAATATAACTTAGAATTTAAAAAAAAAATCACTTAAGGCCATCCCCCGAGCAAACGACCTTGACCATAAATTTGACGCGTTGCCGTGATCGCACAAAATCCTATTTTTTTACTTATCTTAGTTCAAAATTGATCTAAAAAGAAATTAAAACGGGGAATATGTAGTTAATGAAATTGTCTATCTATTGTCGTGTGTTTCAAATAAACGTAATTTGTAAATACTAGGGAGATGCTGAAAGTATGCTTCAATTTTAATAAATTGGTATTACTTTGGAAGCTAATATCATAAGTATAATAAACAAAAATAGAAAATTTAAAACGGGGAAAGGAATGTTGATATACTGAAGATTATTGCTGTATTTTTATTATAACTTTTTTTTTATAATGATCTAAATACTGTAAATTACGGAATCTCCGTAGGGGAAGGGCCTTAAGTACTTATAAAAATATTTAAACAATTCATACGTTATACAATGTTTTGGCCTTTACTGTTACATTGGAAAAGGCGCTTGATAGACGAGAGATTTAAAGAATAAAGCATTCTAGTAGCTTCAGAATTAGGTGCAAATAAAATGCTATGAAATATACCTGAATGAGTAACGGGTTAAGATTCGAAATTTAAAACTAACTCATTATGAGGAAAAGAGACGTAACTTAAGAATTACAAAATTGAATCTATGATGTTGGGAAAAATAGAGTAAGATAGTATTTAGGGTATAGGCGTTATAAAAAATATTTATTAAATCAATTTTTAGATGTTATTAGGAATCTGAATTTATGGATGCGCAAGGGTCAAAAGTGCCAAAATATAAACTTCTCAGTTTTTAATTCTTGTATAGTGTACGCATCACACACATTACATTTTTCATTATTAATTTATTTTTAGCTTAGCTTGTTTTAGTACAATATAGCTCGCTCAAAATCTCATCCTTTGAAATTATAATAAGCATGAAGACGTATTATACGTAATACATATTATAACATATTATTTATGGGCAGTATTATATTAGTGGCCAGTATAACGCTGGCCATTTGAGTGTTCCATATTTGAATTTTTATTGTACTCTCACGACGACAAAGCAGATAATATAGGCCTTATTACAATAGTAATAGGAGCTAAAATACGTCTCAAATTTGTCAACTACATTAAAGACAGCGGGGACATTATGTCAAATCTATAATTAATAGCTCCATCCCAATCTCATATAATATGAATAATGTTGAACTCTTTGTCGGTCTGTCTGTCTGAATGCACACCGTTACGCGTTCAAGTGTTAATTACTGATTAGATTAAGGGGTTTTATTGTTATATAATATCATCTACTGTATGCTTACGGCTCTTTACTCTTTAGGCTTTGGGTAGCTACTGAGAAAATATGTTTAATAAGTTATTGTAAGTAGAAAAAGAACTGTGAAAAGCATAGATAAAAAATAATATAATTTATAGTAGTTATATAATTAATTTCGAAGCTTTTCACTTATTTTCATTACATTACATTTAAAGTGTAAGTGAAGTCACTGCAATTATATAAATCTAAAGAACTTACTGTGTAGTATTGAAATCTCTTTCTTCTACCTTGTGTGTACCTAGTGACTAATTTTTTTTTCTTAAGTAGGTATAATATTTTTAATACTTTTAATAACTTATATAGAAAAGTCTAAGTTTGTACCTAAAATTCTAATTTTAGAGTTCCATAGATTGACATAAAATTTAAATTTATTTCTTATCCGCGATTATTTTAATATTTATCCGCCGGTAACACACAGGTATTTAGGTGTCGTCGCGATATTTATTCCGGTCATAACTCATCGTGCTCGTGACGAAATCTTCATTTTATGACTTGTGACACTTTTGATAGAGACGCCGTAATGACTAATGTCAGCTTTCCCGCCATGAATAGGTAGCCGGGTCGTCGGCTCCTCAAAGGATTGTCGTTTTATAATGATTTATTGCCGCGATATAAAATAACTAGATAAGTACTTAAACTTGATGGTGAGATTTAGAAATTCGGTGTTTAAGAAAAGTAGGGTCAGATGGGTCACATGATTACATCTTTTGACTTTATAGCGATTTTAAGCGATCCATTTAAATATACCTAATTACTATTTGTATACCTACGCTAATTACGCAAATGTGCGTTTTCCAGTCAGGCGACCTTTCTGCTATTTGTCCTATTTCAATATACTTACAGTATCTGTCCATAGATACTAATTTTTTCTTTTTTTTTCCAGATACATGAGATTCCTGTACGACTACGAGTGCCACAAGAAGAACTTCTCGACGAAGGCTGAGCTGGACGTGGCTATCGAGGGCAACAAGCGCGAGGGCCGCCGCCACTCCGTCGCCGCCAACCAGTACGCGCAGGAGGTGCAGGCGCAGGCGGCTCTGTCTATGGTGATTGTCTATGATATACATTGTCTATGTCCTATGATATTTTTGGGTTAAATATATATAACATTAATGTCTAGTGTCTGAGTTTTTTGACAGGAGTTAATCTACTCACTAACGCTTTTGATTGGCTAATGGCTAGTGTCAAACAATTTACCAATCAACGATGAAAAGTTCAAAACTTTCAGAAACCGGAAATTTATGTTGTCCGCAACTTCGTTTCAGCAGAAATTAGTTTGTCTTTCTAAAATGCATTATACATTATTCTGATGAAAATTCTATGTCCGTTCTTTGGACTTAATACTTGGAGGAGATATACGTCTTCCAGAATCTGATGGCAAAAAGTGAGAAAATAAATTGACTCTAGCAATACCGGGGTAATGGAAATAAAACATTTTGATCCTTTTTATTTTTTATAGCGGCTGATTCTGAGTGTTAAACATGCAAATATAAAAATTTATCCAGTGTCCAATGTTCAAGGATATTTTTTGAAAATCTGCTGTCAAAAATTGCCATCAGATTCTGATAGACCTTATAGTAGTTAGTACTATCTCCAGAAATATTTGATCGAAGACTATCTCCATAAGCGACAAGGCGTAATCTTTTACAAAGTACAATATAATACTAGTTTTATTTTATTAAATCATTAAATAACAATTTTATTTTACTTATTCATAAAAAAATTATCTTCATCAATTTCAGCCGCAGTTCAACCGTATGCCGTCAGTGGCCTCGTACTCTCAGCACATGCAGCCAGTCCTCCCCGGCGGCGGGCCCATACCCCACCTGCCCTCCCTCCCTCTCCACCCCTCGCAGTACTCCCAGAGGGACATGGAGAACCTCCAGAAGCTGGCCCGCATGATACAGGAGCACCAACGCGAGTTTCTACGCAACGGTGAGTCTAGTTATTTAATATCGATGGCGCTTTTTCGAATTTGGAATTTTGATTTACCGCGTTCGTGAGGGGATGTTCAAATTTCAAATTTTACGTAATAGCATAAAGTTAATATACCTAGCGGAATAGATCAACAATCTCGAGCTGTCAAACGAAACCGAAATTGGTTTACATCTGTGTGTAAAAATATGTGTACGTATACACTTACACAAGCATGATTGAACATGAATTCTATGAGATTAAATTGTCAACGTGCCGATAAGTGCCGACTGGACGTCAAAAAAAGAGTTCTGCTGTCATGTATCACACGTCTCTTTTTACCACGCAGTGTTACTGATAGTGACATCTCGTTTGCTCAGGCCTTTGTTTCTCTATTCCGCTAGGTATATTAACTTTATGCGTAATAGAAAAACTTTTTTATTTCAAAAATAGGTGTCAAGTGTCAACTGCCAGTGCTGAGAAATGACGAAATATATATTTTTGAATAAAAGTGTGGTGCCTGTCTACTTACTGCCGCACTCACCGCCGTACTCAGAGACATTTAATTACTCAGAGTGGAACATTAATTACTTAAATGTAATTAATTCAAAATTTTGACATAAGCCCCATACATTATCTGTCAAACTATACTAACCGCCGTACTTACGGCCGTTCCCAATATTCAATCTATCTCTGGTTTGACATACGACCGATCGCAGCTAACATTGAATTGACATAAAATATATGTCTCTAATGTCTAATGAGACCTATTCCTATCTCTAGTAGGGCAAAACCAGAGATAGATCAAATATTGGGAACGGCTGTTAGAGACATTTAATTATGATTAACCTTCAATTTAAGGCGAGGCCAGTTCGAAAAGACTGATTTTTAAGCTTCCAGTCTGAAGAAATTATGTGGAATTCTCTTACACCAAAATTGATGTAAACTCAAAAATGAACAAAGTAACAAAATAACCGAACAGAATATTGAAAAATGGCATGGTAATTCTGTAAAAAAATCTTGAATATCACCATAAAAATACACTTCAAATTCGAACATCTCGTAATTTAAAATTTTCAATGACAATGATGTGACTTTTTTTAAAAAAAGGATAGATTTTTTATAGTTCTAACAAAATAACCGAATAGTTTTTTAATAAATGAATCGGTCATTAAAAAAATAAAATAAAATGTATAATTTTCTCCTATTTCGCCCTATCAAGAACGCGGCGAGCGTCGTAACCGCCACTGTACAAGGCGCGCCGATATGAATGTTATTTTAATGTACTTTACGTCGATATTCGTACTAACAGACATCGACCTGCTAATTTTAGGAACAGCCTTGCCTTAAGTATAATAATTGTGTAATGCGTCATAGTGTAGATATTCAAATAATCGCCGGTAATGCGTTAAAAAAGATGTGTGTCAGGCCCGCTTTTACATTATGATAATTAGATTGTATTGTATGAAACTTTCTCATTTCTCTCTTGTGTAACGTTTTTCGCGGTATTTGTGAAAACCGTGTCACAATCGATTGTCGTATTACAAAGGATTATTCAAAATAATATATTGAATACTTAACCAAAGCATTGTTATAAAAAAAAATCTACCCAATATCGATGTAACATGGGGCCACGGCAGCACAGCCGCCAAGATCATATTGTCTTGAAGCATTATTTTTTTAATTTAGTTTTTTTTTCTTTGTAGCGGAGTCACCGCCGTCGGCGATGGACATGACACAGATGTGGTGGAACCTGTACAACCCGCAGACAGTCAACCTCGAGCCACAACGGTAAGTGACTTGATTTTCTAAAACTTTAACCAATCTACATTAAACTTGAGATAATCTTTTTATTAACTTGAACATAAGTATTCAAATTACGTTAACTTTAGGCTGAGTGTTTCATAATTAAGTTGAGTATGCCAAATTGTACCTAAACAACGTAAGAAACGTGAAGCTGTAACGTAACCCAGCATGGTAGCCTTTCCATGCTAGGTTATTTTACTAACTTCTTAAAATCTGAGAATAAGATCCTGAAATCCAAATTTTATCAAAAACATTAAAAATGTAAAAAGATAGCCAAGTTCAGTATTGCTATTAACATACAATAATATCACTATCGACTGTACCGATAAGTGTATCTAGATCTAGTCCTTTACTATGTATTGACCAATGACATCATTCCAGCGAGGCGCTGAACCTAGCGGAGAGTCCGAGCAACGGCATCAAGCGCGAGGCGAGCCCCCCTCCCGCAGCGCCCCCCAAGCGCCGCGTCACTCACTCCTCATCCATGTCCATATCGCCATCCCGCTCCCCCCATTATCGCTCTCCCATTCACTCGCCAAGAACAGCGCGCGCGCCTCGCTCCGTCTCGCCTCGTACGTCGGTGTCGCCCCGCGCCGTGTCGCCGCACGTTTCGCCGCGCGTGCCCGCACACAACCTGCCCACGCCGCCGCCCTCGCTCACGCACTCACACAATGGGACGGCGTCTATACTCAACGGAGCCTCGTTTAGAATAACATCTAAAGGTAAGTAATTCTAAACTTACAAATATTTACCATCAGATGACCTGTTTGCTCATTGAAATTTGACCGGCCTATTTTATAAAAGCTCTATAATTTTTTTACATTAAATAAAATATATCCCGACAACAAAGTGTAATATATAATTTAGGGGCGCAGTAACACCTCGCCAAGTCCTTAAAATTATCAAATTTTTTTACACTCTAATATTTTTTTCCAGGCGACACTAGCACGGGTGACCAGGAGTTGAATGTCTCCATCGACCTCAACGGCATCACATACGAGGGCATCCTCTACCCCTCGCAGAACGGCATGTAGCCACACAACTAATATAAGAATCGTAACCAAAAATAGTTATATACTTCATGAGAAATTATATATACAGGGGTATTTGCAATCATTATTTATTATTACGATTCATACCACGAATGACAAAATGGACGAAAATTTAAATGCGACTTTCGTATGCTTTTTAAGTTTGTTAAAAATTTGTGTTCAGTAATTGAGGGCAAGCTGTCTTAATTTTAGACACTTTTAATTAAAAATGTTTTGATAGATCAACAAAAGTAACTTCCCAGTGTTGCCATAAGCGATGTTTCTCTACCCTGTATATTAAAATTTTATTTTTATCTTAAAGCAGCACATTCATCATTTTACTTTAGCTTGTTACCTTTTTATCATTATTTTGACACTGCCTATTTTGTAATCAATAATCATGTCCCACAGCTAATTTTTAAAGGTATGACAATTTTTGTAAATATTATTTAGTAATTTATGGAGCATAATATATCATTTTTTTCATAAATTCAAGTTCTACTATGATTTCTTCTACTGCGTTACCATATTGGCTACACACATTGGCCTAAGCCCTTTTCAACATGCACTTTTACCGCACATTGGCCTCGAAATCCTAAGTTGATGTGCTAACTCGAGTTTTGTGCTCAAAATAAAATAAAAATAAAAATCTAAATTAAAGCCAGTTCACATTGAGATGTATCAGACGCTTGCACTGACTAATAAATAATGTTCTTTGACTTTATGAGAACAACTTCATGAAGCATCGATTCGTCTCTTTCGTAACAGTATGAATTGAGCCTTTCGATATTTTATACTTTAACCCAAGATTTTAACACCATCTTACAATGTAACTCGGTTACAAAAGTGTTAAATATGTTGTCCAATGTAGCGGCGTAGTAAAATAATCACAGAGACTTGGCGCATTTTATCGTGTGACAATTTTATATAAAAAACGTATTTATGATAAAATATTTGGTTTTTGTCCATTATTTTTAATGTACAATTTTGTAAATAGTTCGCGTTTAAGTAGGCATTTAGTTACAATTTTTCTACTTGTGTTTTTTATTGGGGTCCTGTTGTATGGACGTTATTACTGAGTGTAATTGTTATTCGCAATGTTAGCATATCTCAGTGTAAAATATTTAAATTTAGACTAAGATTAATATAACTGAACCATTTTGCAAGTAAACCTGTCACTAACATTTTTGCATTACATTTTGTATTATTTATATAAATACAAAACATCAGTGCTTGTTAACAATAAAATGTAAGAATGTAAAAGCAGCGTAAATTACTGTAAGGGCTCATTTGGTAAGAAATGAATGTATGAGAAAAGTTTGGTGACTACTTTCGAAACTTGCTGATTATGTATGTGATTTTTATGTTGGCATTTAAATGTGTATAAAGTATACATGTCATCATAAACTTAACATTTAGGAGAATAATGTAGAATAAATTATTTCATTAAGGCCAAGTCTCGAATAATCTTTAATTGTCTGATTTGCACCTATCGAAAGTTGAGAAACCAAAGAAGTACGAAATGACCAACATCGGTGCAAATAAGACTAATACAGATTATAAAGCAGTATAGGTGGCGCCACATATCTAAGTATGTAAATAGAGATGAACAAATTAGAGAGCCTGTAGGGCTCTAGCTATTGCTCCAGTAATTAGTTGTATCGATATTATAAGATACTAATTGTAATATTAATTTTGTACTTTAGTTAAAAGTTTTTATACACATGCTTCTCAAGTTTCACAATAAAAAATCTCTTTGGAAAAAACCTACGCGTAGTTGTAAAAAAAAAACTGTAGTGCAGCTATTCCAATTTTAAATTTTCACAGAGCGTACCCGTCATGTACCCGTACTTTTACTGGTAGACTGATTAGTTTATTTAAGTGTTAATTTTTTACAATTGTATTTTAATATAATGTTTTTTGATTAACTAGTTCGCCCTTCGGTGATGTAGATTAGGGCTTTTAGAACGCCGCGAATGGAATAGTATTAACTACATAATTATAAGTAGATGTAGTTTAGTACATTCCCGTTTATGTGAGTAAGTACAATGAATCAATCAATAAATGTAATAAAAGCTTAAATTATGAACGTCTTACATAATATTAAGAATGTATTGTATGAAAGTATTAAATAAAAAGATGATAAAATGTGACCTAGTATTTTATTTGACCTGTTTAACATAGTATAGTGTAAGAAAATAATAAAATTCTACTACCCTCTAAATAGTATATTTTAACATCGTTGCTCGGTCTAGAATCTAGATCGAATGTCATTTTCAAATAATGTTAAGAGGATACGCTAGCACTGTTTTTCCACACAAACGTATTCCCCAATTTACTCCCTGGACAATGCGTCTAGACAAATGATTTTTTTATACAATATTGGGATCTGTTAAAGCTATGCCTCTACGTTCGATTTTTTTTAATTTACTAATAAATAAAAACATATGACCCTTCAAAAATCGCAAAAATGGATGCCCCGTAACCCGCCAATCGACCGACTATAAAACAAAGAAAGATCTTTTATTTTAGGCTGGTTTTATCGCTAAGCGTTTCGGCAGCGCCGTTGGAGCGCGCGCGTTCGAAGATGTATGGGGGTAGTAGTAGTGTTTTATTTTATAGACGAGCGCGCTGCTCAAAACCAGCCTAAGATAAAATAAAAACGTAGAGGCATAGACTCACTCTTCCTGAAGATATTAAAAAAAATGATATGCTCCATTATGAAGGAGGAATCAGAGGACTACATAATACGTTACCTCGATTTACTGCATCTGTCTCTATCACAATACACGTGCCGGCGCAGGGTGAAGCGCGATGGCAATAGTTTCTTCAAGTACTATCAGAGAAATTGATTCCTAGGCAGATGGGGGACCTATGTAGTTTGGTCGCGTTACATCAAACCCAGCCGACAGATCACAATTAACTCCTCAATCCCCATAAAGCCCACGTGGGCCGCGAGAACAAAAGAAATTATTCCCAAGAATCCGCGATCGAAGGATTTACATTGAATTGACATGATCCGACCATATGACGTTGGTCTGTCAATTGCCTAGGAATCAATTTCCTGACGGTACATATTTTTTAAATTCTACTGCACCCGCGTATCCTCTTAAGGTCATCGCACATTACACCGACTCGACGCCAACCCTACTCACAGTCTGGCATTGATTTCTTATAACTTTATCTAGTATGACGAGTTAATTTACTAACTTGCGAACAGCTAGTTGACGACTAGTCGCCAACTGGCAAAAGTTTGGAAAATTTTTGACCACCAAGGACTACATTTTTACAACAGATAAGATAAAGATAAAATTTTACTCGATTGAAATCAACTCTTCCGTCGTATTCTAAAAAATAAATCTTGAAAGTACAAAAAGCTTGTTTGGTGTTTGGTTGTGATATAAAAAAAAAAGATAAAAAATGGGGACTTTCGACTTGGCAGCGATCCTCCCGCGGCCCCTGATCAATTATAATAATTCGAGCTCGCTTGTGGCGCCGCCGAATTGGTGGCGCTAGTGTATGTTTAGACTTTACTGTACTGGCTTCAACACTCAAATATTATCCATTGTTAATTGGAAATATTGAATAGAATATTTAAAAAATGGGACGAAAATTGTAGCATTTTAAAAATAAAATTTTTTATCAAAGCGCCATCTGTCGTCAGACACACGAAACACTATGTGACGTCGCGTCGCGCCGTTTCGTTCCTCGTCCGCCTCAATAAGAACGCATGTTAGAAAGATACGAAGTTCCTAAATGTTGCGATAGATGGCGCTACATCATATCTTTTACAATATTTTTTTAACAGCTTCAAGTCTAGTGGGTAACTAACAATTTGAAAATTTACTTTTTTTTTGCATAAATAGAGGCCTTAGAACCGAGAAAATAATTTGAAATCATAAAATGTGGATTTCATGTATAGCTAGATAGTATGTTGGCCAGATAAAGAAGAGAAGTAGGTAAGTTACAAGGTTTGTTCAAACAATAAGAGCCCCCGCAGACTGCAGACTTTTAGTCGGCCGATAGTTTGATCGAAAGCTTAATCAGTACGAACTACGAAAATGTATGAAAGTGCGCACAATAAACGATTTGTATCGGCCGATAATAATGTACTGAAACCCCAATTTGGTCAAACTATTATATCGGCCGACTAAAAGTCTGTAGTCTGAGGGGGCTCTAAGGGAAAGGAAGAGTGTTATAAAAATGTTAGTTACACTTACCCACTTCATCCACTCATGACTTCCATTATTAAGTTTCATTAAAATCCGTTCAGTAGTTTTTGCGTGAAAGAGTAACAAACATCCATACATACATACAAACTTTCGCCTTTATAATATTATTAGTAGGATAGTAGGATTATGAAAAGTGTAATCATAAATGATAAAAGTGGTACTTACTGTAGTTACTACTCTTGTACTCGTGGTAGGTACTTTTTTATTTTTTTGGCTGGATAATAATTTATATTATATACAATTATTAATTTTAATATTATAAATGCGAAAGTTCTGTCTGTCTGCCTGTCTGTTACCTCTTTACGCCCAAACCACTGAACCGATTTTGCTAATATTTAATATGGAGTTACTTTGAGTCCCGAGAAAGGAAATAGGATACTTTTTAAATGAACTAATGTACTTGATTTTTTTATGCGTAAGCAGAACCACGCTGAAGTGTTTGTTTGAACGCGGTAATCTCACTAACTACCCGACCGATTCTTACGTTATTTGAGACTAGACGTTCCGCGCGGCTTCGCCCGCGTAAATTAGATATTTTACAGACAAATCAGTCTACAAAAAATAGCCTATTATCTTTCACGTGGTCTACTTCTTATCTGACCCAAATAACAGAAAAATTGCTCTAAAAGTTCGTGAGATAAGCCCTTTCAAATAATTTCCCCCGTTTTTTCCACATTTTCTTCTATTTCTTCGCTCCTATTAGTCTTAGCGTGATAAAATATAGCCTATAGCCTTTCTCGATAAATGCGCTATCTAACACTGAAAGAATTTTTTAAATCGGACCAGTAGTTCCTAAGATTAGCGCGTTCAAATAAGCCCTTTCAAATAATTTCCCCCCGTTTTTTCCACATTTTCCTCTATTTCTTCGCTCCTATTAGTTTTAGCGTGATAAAATATAGCCTATAGCCTTCCTGGATAAATGGGCTATCTAACACTGAAAGAATTTTTCAAATCGGACCAGTAGTTCCTGAGATTAGCGCGTTCAAACAAAGAAACAAAGAAACAAACAAACTAACAAACTCTTCCGCTTTATAATATTAGTATAGATTGTAGAGTAGACCTCGGCCTCAGCCTCCCCGTCATAGGCTACTTTTTTGCCGAATAATGTACGGTTAATATGTCTAGCCGATCTCAGAAAAACTCCGATAGGCGCGATTCAGGACTGTGCGTCGTTTTAGTTGCTATTGATGAAAAATAGATGTTGGTCCTACTACCTACAGAATAAGTCATTTTATAAATTTATTTTAGAATGACTTATTCTGTATGTTTATTTTACTAGATGACGCCCAAAACTGCGCCAAACATACAATTTTCCGGGATATTATGTCCTTTCTCGCGACTATCAAAGTAGCTCCACACAAAATTTCAGATCGTTTGGGTGGTGAAGAGGTAACACAGACAGACAGACAAACTTTCACATTTATAATATAAGTATGGATTATTTCCATTAACCGCTGCATTACGAACGCCTAATTACAATTCACTACAGTCTACAGCACGAAGATATTCGAGTAAAAAGCTTAAGTAATAAAATATTTTATGTCATGTTTTGTTTATATTATAAAACAAAACAATAATAATTGTCATCAAGCCACCACCGCAAATCTCTTGAAGCACTCACAAATATTTATTATTATTTTATCCAAAGGCAGCCACAAAAAGCATAAAATTTTACTCACATTGCATAAAAATAATGACCATTAAATAACATAATATAATGTTATTATGTTAATACGAGAATAATTTGCGTGGAAAAATTTATTTTACAATAATTTAGGGTTGGTTCTCTCTTTGGTATTAACCGTTATTTTTAATGCAAAAACGAGTACTTGGGCGATTGGACTCAAAAAATTGGACCCAATGGGTCCAAATACCGGATATGAATTTTTAACATTTTTTTATCTAGCGATTGGTCCTAAGTAATTATTTTTTATGACTGTCGGGTTTGTGTACGTAGGGCCAGCAAAAAAGTTGTAGATTTGAATAAAAACAAATTAATTTGTTTGTACTATGAAAATATTTATTGAGATCGGTCAAGGCTCAAGACAAATTAAAACTTCAAAAGATTAGTAAAAATAATAGGAAATAAATCAATATTTGGCCAATAATAAAATAAGTATTATAAAAACTAATAACATAAAATTCTTAGTAAGTACTTATTTTCTTTGAAAACATTGAAATAAAACTAAAGTAAGTAATTATTTCTATTAACTAAAATTACAGGTTTTATTATGAAATAACATCTTAGGTGTACCTTGTAATGTAAATGTTTATTATTATTATTATTATTGTGAACTTATTGTTAATAATATAATTTACTAAGTTTAAAAATATTAGAATGGCCAGTAGTTCACTGAAATAATATTACTATACTTATGTAATAATGTAATAATATAATTGTTGAAGTATGAGTAATACTTTCCATACATTATTTTTTCTAATTTTCAATAATATTACAATACATTAAATTTTTGTACTAATATGTATTCTGTAGTTACATTAAGTAATTTTAGTGGTTATAAATATAAAAATATATAGTTTTAAATTTCAATATAATAATAATAATAAATTTGTGTCCGACCGAAACTGATTTTTCAGCTGAAACCGAAACTGAAGTTTCGGCCTTACTCTCAGTTTCGGCCGAAACCGAAACCGAAACCGAAACTTGATAAAACATTTAAAATGACGATTAATTACTGAAATTTACTGTTATGTAACATTTGTTAACACATAAGAAAAAGTGCCAAATTGGATTTTTTACTTTTTGTGAGATTTCTTAAAGTAAATATTTCAGTACGTATGTGTATTCATGTTCAGTTTTTTTATCCGATTCCGAGTTTTTAATGTATTAGAAGTTAGAACGAATGATTATTCTATAAAACAGGAGGAGCAGAATGTTATTTCAAGACATTCTCTGTATCCAGGGAAACACGGACATACAGTCTCACAGACCGCGGTCGAAGTTCAAAATGAAATAACTAAGTGAATTTGTAGTTGGCGTCACAATTTTTTAGTTCAGAAGACGTTTTGCCACTAAACCTAAGATAACACTAGTCAACACGATTTTTGTGCTTGAGTTCTGTGTACCCAATTCGGATGTCTTACACTAAATTAATAAGAGAAACAATGATTTTAACTCATAAAGTTTTATTTTACAGAAACTTTCAAATTTTGAAAAAAAACCTGAATTTTCTTCTTTTAGTTATGTATCAAAATTCAAAAGAATGTAAAATAATATTAGTATTTTTTTATTTATATCGTTGCTTATACTCCCAAAATAAAATTGAAAATATATAATTTAGATTTAAAAATTAATATTTTTTTGTAAAATTAATGTTTTTATAATTTTTTTTATTTTTTATATCTAGGTGAGCATACCCCAAATATTATAGCTTGTTGTGTGCTTCGGTATAGGTATGTGGCGCTCCTATTTTTTTCTGGCCTTAAATAGGAAGTTTAAAATTATTTCATAGGCTTGACTTTGTCTTTTATTTGTTGATGCAACTAACTTTTTAACTCTTATTTTAATAAATTCTCCGCAAATGTAGCAAAAACTTTTCACGTGTATTTTGTGGAATATGCATAATATGCAGGTTGTATTTTATTTATTGTAGTAAGGCGTTGAAAGAATAAAATATATTTATTTACATCATTGCTAACATTCACTAAAAAAGAATTTGAAGGAAAAAATATATTAATTAGGTTTAAAATTTGATATTTTTTGTATTTAGGTGAGCAAACTTCAAACATACCTTGTAGCATGCCACTTTAATAAGTACGTGAGATATGTAGCACCCTCATTTTTCCTGGTTTTTAATAGGAAGTTTAAAATTTGTTTCAAAGGCTTGATAAATCCTTTTATTTGTCGGTGCAAGTAACTTTTCCGCTCTTACTTTAATAAATTTTCCTCAAATACAGTAAAAACTTTTTACGTCCATTTTACACATTTTTGAAGATATATTTTACGCTTTAAAGTACATAAAACTCATATAATTTCTCTAAAAATTAAATACGCACAGTAAGTGACAGCGGCAAACTTCCCGTTGCAAATCTGATATCCCTCAACACCCCTTTATCTTGGTCACGACGAGCGTTAGTCTCAAAGAATTAAAAAAAATCTTATATTTTTATTTATCTTCGCCTAGACTATAAAGCAAAATTTCTTTTTTTTATTAATGTTTCTGGTTATAGGTCTACCAGAATCTGATGGCAATTTTTGACAGTCCTTGATCATTGGATAAATTTTTATATTTGCATGTTTGACACATAGAATAAGCCGCTATAAGAAAAAAAAAAAGGATCAAAATGTTTTATTCCAATTACCCCGGTATTGCTAGAGTCAATTTACTTTCTCACTTTTTGCCATCAGATTCTGGTAGACCTATAGTTATCAATGCAAATAATCGGATAATAGTCATGAGGTAACAGGTACAAGAAAAAAATATTTTTTGTCGATTTGTGTAATGAGGGCCGCAAGTGGAAGCTTACGGGGAAGTAGGATAGAAAAGATTCTAGCAGGGTAGGAACGGTCTGTGATACTGCGCGTCCATAGTTAAAGGTTAATTATTTTAAATATAAATAAAATGTGTGGTAAAAGAAAAAGAAAGAGCACGAGTTAACTGTGAAGTTTTATCGAACGACGCACGAAAATTCACGAACACTGCAGAGTTTTGGCAGGGCCGAAAGTTTCGGCTATATTTTGGCCGAAACCGAAACTAAGGCCGAAACTAGATTTTTTGGCCGAAACTGGCCGAAACCGAAACCGAAAGTTCGGTCGGTCACTATAATAAATCAAGTATTCAAAATGCCTGAAATCAGTATTTTCAGTCAGATTTAGGTAATAATAATAATAATAATTATAATACAGGGTGTAACAAAACTAAGTGATAATACTTTAGGGTGTGTATGTGTTCCTTGTAGAGAGTTCACTGTGAAAGTAGCAGCGCTGAAAGACCAAATCTTTTTTTTACTTTTGTATGGGCAAGCGCCCCAAGTCCCAACGTCACGAGTTTCGCCATACAAAAGTGAAAAAAAAATTGGTATTCCAGCGCTGTTACTTTCACAGTGAACTCTCTATAAGGAACACGTACACATTCTAAAGTATTATCATTTAGTTTTGTTACACATTGTATAAGTTAAGTGAGAGTGTTCTAAGTTTTAAATGTTAAAGTTGAAAAAAATGTTTTAAAGGAAATTGATTCCTAGGCAGATGACAGACCAACGTCATTTGGTCGGATCGGATCATGTCAATTCAATGTTAATTGTGATCTGTCCGCTGGGTTTGACGTAACGCGACCAAATTACTTAGGTCTGCCATCTGCCTAGAAATCAACTTCTCTGACAACTTGAACATAAAAAAACGAAAATAACACCTCCCCCATTTTGAAAGTCGGTTCAAATTGTAGCCTACGTATTATTCTGATGTATAAACTATATTTTTGTAAAGTTTTATTAAAATTCATTTAGTAGTTTTTACGTGAAAGAGTAATAAACATCCATACATACATCCATACATCCATACATCCTCACAAACTTTATAATATTAGTAGGAAGTAGGATTTTATTTTTGACCGACTTCCAAAAAGGAGGAGGTAATACGTTCGGCTGTGTGTATCTTTTTTTTTTGTATGTTTGTATGTTTGTATGTTTTTGTATGTTTTGTACTCACAAAACAATATAACTGATCATTTTTGTGCCAACCCTACTTCAAAATTTCTTGCCAGAAAACAATGGATCATAAAAGTGGGTAGATGAAAAAATGTTAAAAATTCATATCTGGTAATTGGACCCATTGGGTCCAATTTTTTGGGGTCCAATTGCCCAAGTACTCAAAATAACAAGTATCTAGTATCTACTGATATTATTAATGCGAAAGTGCGTGGACGTCTGTTTTTTTTTTCTTCACGCATAAACAGCTTAAGTTAAAATTCTAATCGAAATTAGTTATGCGATTTTATTTTTGAGGAGGTGACAGACAGACATAATTTAATATTAATATAAGTCTGGAGTCTGGAGTCTGGACTGTAACGCCTGCACCTACATCTACGATTATAGCTATGATTATACGACCATTACAAACTTTTGCATATTTTAAGTTACATATTTTTTTATTTTAAACAGCACAGATGACCCGATCAACTTCGTATCACTTCCCTCTTCTCGGGCCCTCCACGTATTTTTCAATACAAATCCATCTGTTCAGCCGTTCTCGAGTTTTATGTAGAGTGTTCCATGTAGAGAATCCACTGTGAAAGTAACAGCTGCGCTGAAAGAACAAATTTTTTTTCACTTTTGTATGGGGAAACTCGTGACGTTGGGACTTGGGGCGCTTGCCCATACAAAAGTGAAAAAAAGATTTGGTCTTTCAGCGCTGCTACTTTCACAGTGAACTCTCTACAAGGAACACGTACACACCCTAAGTAAGTATTATCACTTAGTTTTGTTACATTCTGTATATAAAAATGAATCCATATTTCCCGTGGTCACGACATCACGCGTAAACGGCTGGACCGATTTCACTATTTCTTTTTTTGATGTGTTTGTTATTGTCCGGAGAAGAAGAATATGATTGAAAAAATAAAAAACATTGCGCGTAAAATTAGAAAATTTAAAAATTCTTATTTCTACTTTAACTTTAGCGTTTTGGACAATATGCATAAACTTTTTTAATGTAACATTATGACATTTGACATAGAATTGACATAATGCATTTTTTGTGCGACGGGATAGCGATGGACGTTGCCATGGTGCCATACTTATTTAGTCACTTCAATAAAATAATATGGGTGAAATCGGAAATACTTTATATGGCAAAACAACATTTTCCGGGACAGCTAGTTATTTATAAAGATAGAGTTGAATTCTGATCCAATGCAATTGCTATTCATTTCTAATTTTCGAAGTTTAATTGATTTGCAATTTGTTTGAAATTAGGCCATTTTACTAGTTTATTTTTCCAAAATCCATGATTCAAGTCCCCGACTAGGGAACGGCCATTCTCCGGTTTGGCATTATTTGCCTAATTACCGTAACCTTTTTTTTATTCGTTGATTTGACTTGAACACATTGAAATATTAAAGAAATGAAAGATACGAACACAAAAATAAATGAGGCATGTAACAGTTAATTAAAGTTTTTTAGATAATAAGACATAATTTTTTTTATGGGTACGGTAATTAGACAAATGTAATGTTTTACGTAATGGTACAACGACACAGTTTGTAAAAACTAGCTTATGGCAACGTACGTAGGCCAAATTATGTAATTTAAACTAGGGATGCCACGAATAGTGAATTAGCCGAATATCGAATACCGAATATTCGGCAACGCTGTCAGCCGAAGCGCCAAATATTCGGCAAGAATATTGTGACACCTGAACATTTTGTCTTTTTTTTTTTTCTTGTATACCTTTTGTATCTTTATAAGTGTGCACAATAAAGAATATTTCATTCATTCATTCATTCATTCAAGACAAATCGCAACCTGTTTTCCTCGTTGCGTTTTCAAACGAGTTATTTGCGTCAAACGAGTTGGATTTTTATTTGAAAACAGTTCGCCTAGATCGGAAGGCCGATCCTTACCAGCAAAGCAAGCTTATTAGCAAACGAAAAACAATACCCAAACCTTTCGAAATTTGCCAAAGTTTATCTCCTGGAAGTAGCGTGTATAGTGAGAGGTTATTTTATAGGCTGGTAACATTGACGATGAAAAGCGTAATCGTTTGCTACCAAAAAATGCTGAAAAGCTTGTTTTTATCCATCACAACTTACCACTGATCAATTTTAATTACTAAAGTGTTGTAATTTGGAAATAAATACATAATTTTGAGTAATATAACGGGTTTTATTTTCCATGACTTAAATAGCAAAAAAAGAAGCCGAATAGGCCGAATACCGAATAGTTGCCGAATATTCGTGACATCTTTAATTTAAACATAATATACATAATAAAAATCTAATTTAAACATAATTTAAAAATAAAGGTTACGGTAATTGGAAAAGTTTTTAACCAACGCTACGGTAATTAGATACTCACGTGCTTTATCGGCGGCACACTAACATTTACGACGTGGGACCGCTGATGGGTCTTGGCACACACTACGGAGAAGCAACCCGTGCACTTGTAATGTGCCAAATCCTGTTATTTTTGGGTGGGCATCCGAAAACAGCATGTGTTACGGTAATTAGAACTTTTGATCGGACAAGCGATTTTTTCATGATAACTATTTATAGGCTGGGCCTATTGAGTCGATAACCAAATACCAATGTTTATAAGCGTTTAAAACGATGAATAGATTAAAGTAAATATGTACGTTATAAAAATTACAAGCAAGTTTCGAGATCAAGTTGACGTGCGTGGGGACACGTTACGGTAATTAGAAAAACATAATTTTTGAACACGACTTCAATTAATTTAGTCTAAATCACTTAAATTAGAAGCCTGTGTTTAAGTTTGTAGCTAGACACTGATGCTATCTTCCGTTTAAAAACATTGCATACTTGAATAAGATAATATTACAAGCCCGGGACCCGTAAATTTTGCTCTCCGGAGAATGGCCTAGAAATTGATTTTCCGAAGATAAATATTTCGGCCTTTAAGTCTCCTAACTCGTTTAAATATTTGTATATAAGCAAGATCTTTTAGAATTTGCGTTTTCTCCAGTCGACTCCTATGTTTTCCCTTTCTTTACATTTCACCTCATATATTTTTCAATGAAGTACATTTTAAACTATCGCCCTGTCTCTAGTCCACTCAATCTCTCACCACTCACCAGTCACCAGTCGTGTCTGTCATCCGTGCCACTGTTTTACGAGAATAAAGGAACAGATAGGGCTCTAAGCTCTTATATACTGCTTCTTCGCACACACTTGGATACTATAAAATCATTGTACCATCGAGGAAATTGATTCCTAGACAGTTGACGGATCACGGACCTACGTGATGTGGTCGGCTTATGTCAATTCAATGTTAGCTGTGATCGGTCGGATGGGTTTGACTTATGGTCGAGGCAATGAATTGGTGAGTAGGTGGGGGATACCCTAAGAAACAAAATTGACATGACAGTGAAAAAACTCCCAGGAATCGATAGACACAGCAAAATTTGTTGTATAAAGTTTTTTGAATAAATCAATACTTTCTGAGTTATTAAAGACTAGCTGTGACCCGCGGTGTTACCCGCGGTTTAAGTGAAATATATTAATAAAAGACTGAAAAGAACCAATAATAGGGTCAAAATGGGACGATACATGGTATACTGGTTTATAGTAGTAATGATGATGATGAATGTAAATTGCAAAGTAGCATAATAAATGCTTTCCGTTCTTAAAACAACCCCCCAACTTCCTAACTTGTATCTATAAAGAGTCAGAAGTTCTCTCAAGACCTTCCGAACCATGGTATACCAGATATATCTCGGTGCAAAATCTTACTTGTTGGTAGCATATGCTTAGAATATTTCTCACAAAACCGAAGTCACCAGATGTTTCCATATAAATTTTGAGGAGTCCCCTCGATTACTTATGGATACCTTCATCAGGTCACCACTTTTGTGAACATGGTACCAAATTGGATAGATACCCTATACACCAAAAGAAAAATTTTGAAAATCGGTGCACTAACGGCGGAGTAATCGTTGAACATAAAAAACGAACATAACACCTCCTCCATTTTGAAAGTCGGTTAAAATTGTAGCCTATGTGTTATTCTGATGTATAAGCTATATTATAGTAAAGTTTCATTAAAATCCGTTCAGTAGTTTTTGCGTGAAAGTGTAACAAACATCCATACATACATACATCCAAAGTTTCGCCTTTATAATATTAGTAGGAGTAGGATAGTAGGATAAGTGATGACCTAAAAAATTTTTCCTGGTTTAGAATGTTTAGTTTTGAAAAAAAAGAATGATTTAGTAAAATCGACATTTGTGTCCATTTTCTAAGACATCTTTTGGTTTTCTTTTCATTTTTATAAGATGAAAAATAAATAAGATAGAGACGTTTAAAGCCTAACTACTTAACCGGGACCTTTTAACCCTTATTTTATAAAAAAAGATCTTAAAGCTCTTGAAATTACCTTTAAAATGGTTGTTGAATGAACCCGATAACTTTTTTTTTTTTTTTTTACTAAGTACTAATTTATTTATTTTTTACTTTTGAAGCAGTGGTTTGGGATGCAAACATTGTAGGAAAACCTGTCAATAGGTACATCTATACTAATATTATAAATGCAAAACTGTTAAATTGTCTATCTTCAACCGATTTTGCTGAAATTTAGTATGAAAATACTTTGAGTCTCAGGAATGGACAATTGGATACTTTTTATCCCGAAAAAATGTACGATTCCAGCGCGATTGCAGGCGTCAACTCTTTCAAGAAGATTGAAGGCGTCTAGCCCTTACTAAAAGTCTTTCAATATTGAGAAAGTAAACTGCTGGACTGAAGTATATTTAATACACGCACATCATTATAAAAAGCCTTATCGAGTAGACGTTTGCCGTTCAGAGGCCTTAGTGCGAGTTTTATTCGATCATACGCATCGAGCACGTTAACGCGAATTTATGTGGGAACAAAGCAGCGCCATCTACTGGCTAACGTGGATACTGCTTTGATCCCATATAAATTCGCGTTTACGTGCTCGATGCGTATGATCGAATAAAACTCGCACTAAGGCCTCTGAACGGCAAACGTCTACTCGATAAGGCTTTTTATAATGATGTGCGTGTATTAAATATACTTCAGTCCAGCAGTTTCAGCCTCTACGTCAATTTTTTGCACAGAGGGTAGTTTGACAGCGTAGTTTCAAATTTTGAATTGAATAATATTAATGAAGTTCGAAATATTATATTAATAAAATTTATCTTACTCGTAACTATGAAAAAATATTCGAACTCATTAAAGCTAATAAAAACTTAAAATAAAATCTGAAAGCTTATTATTCAGACAAGGGTTAGTTTTCAGGGGTGAAAAATTTAGCAAAAAAAAAAAATTAATACTAAGTAAATAAACTGAAAAAATTGTGTTCAAAAACTTAAACCTATTAAGTTTTTACACCCAATTTTTCAGTAATTCTGCATTGATGGGGTACTTTAAGAGGTTAATATTTCACTCTAATCCAAAAATTATATCATTTAAAATATCAAACAAACTGTTTATGTAATGTACTAAATATGTGATTTTAAAGCTCAGAAATACAAAAAAATGTTTTTTTCACGATTAAAGGGATGGTTGCTAAAATAATTAAGTACATAATCATAAATCATGAATAAAAACATTAAAAACATTTATTTTATCAAATTAAACACAATTAGTTAAGCCAGAATGGTTAAATCTGCATTTTTTCTATTTTTAAGAAAAGGGGTGGATTTCACCCCTAAAATAAAATAAAGCGCAATACGAGCGTATGTCATTTTTGAAGTAGAGGGTTTAACGTACTCAATCCCAAATTTTCATCCAAATCTATGGAGGTTCAACGAAATCGGAGTTTATACAGCTTGGCAAAGAAGAGTCTGACGCGGTGACAGCTGCTGGAACTAAGAGTTTTTATTTATGACAACACTACATTACTTGTCAACTCTAGTATTGTGTCAAAAGCGAAGCGTAGGGTTGCCTGTATTTAAAGAAAAGCGCCCTCATTTAATCCACACTCTTCTTTGCCAAGCTGTACCTGATTTTTGCCTTCATTTACTGTACTATTAACGCGACCAAATAACTTGGGTCCGCCGTCTGCCTAGGAATCAACTTCTCTGATAGTACATTTCTGCATGGGGCTTTCAATTAAACGCTAGTGAACTTTTGCCTGGTTTTAATAAAACTAGGTACCGTCGTCCGTCACTGAAACTGGTGTTTGAGGCATTAATCTAAATATATAATTTTATAACTCAAAGGTGACTGACTGACTGACTTACATAATACATCTATCAACGCACAGCCCAAACCACTGGACGGATCGGGCTGAAATTTGGCATGCAGGTAGATGTTATATGACGTAGGCATCCGCTAAGAAAGGATTTTTAGGGTCCCGTACCCAAAGGGTAAAAACGGGATATTACTGAGACTTCGATGTCTGTCCGTCTGTCTCCAGGCTGTAACTCAAAAACCGCTATAGCTAGACTTCTGAAATTTTCACAGATTGTGTATTTCTGTTGCCGCTATAACAAAAAATATGAAAAATAAAATAAATATTTAGGGGGGCTCCCATACAACAAACGTAATTTTTTTGCCTTTTTTGCTCATAATCAATAATGGTAGCGGCTAGGCACTTGAAATACTCACAATATTCTTAATTATAACTTTAATAATTAATAATAAAATGAAAATAAAATAAATATTTAAGGGGGCCTCCCATACAATAAACACAATTTTTTGCCAACTTTCGCTCAATAACAGTACGGAACCGTTCGTGCGCGAGTGCGACTCGCACTTGGCCGATTTTTAAACTCTCCCCCAAGGGGATAAAATAGGGGATGAAAGTTTGTATGCAGCTTTGTCAAAATTAAACCGATCGGGCTGAGACTTTGATACCTAATTAATAATAATACTTCTTAACGCGAGCGAAGCCGCGGGCAAAAGCTAGTCATTATGTAAAGGACCTCTCACAGGTAATATAACTCCAAACATGTACCCTAGGGACTATTACGGGATTGTAAACGGCCCGCCAAATTGTCCCGACAACAAACTTGTCATCGTGTTACTTGTTATTGAATATTATATTATGTTAAGCGCATTGTTACACTAGTGCTCAATGCAGGTAACAACAGGTAAATAAAAATCTGAGTGTAAAAAATAATAAATATATTCGCAGCTGAACATAGAACAGCTCCTCCTTTTTTGATGTCGGTTGAAATAATTTGGCAACATACAGTAAAGATATGGAAAAGGGCAAAATACTTACGCTCAAACTAATATATTAGTAATATTAAACTCAAACTAATATATTAGTATTATTATTTAATAATAGTAATATTTTATGAATCGTATTTAAACTATAACTTTAAACTATAATCATAATGTATTAAAAACTATTTTTCTGTGTATTTTTTGAAATTACATAGTAAACCTTTCAAGGTTCATCATCAGTCATAAACCATTATCATTTTTCCTCTGTAATTTTCTTTCAAGATCATCCTGCAAGTCGCGAGAGTGTGATGGGCGCTTAAAGGCTATTTGGGCGGCGCAGGGCGGGCGGGGAGTCAGTCGCGGCGCGCCCGCCGTTCGGGTCAGACGTGTATCTTGTGAGTGAGTGATATTGTGACTGTGTTACATCGGAACGGGCGCAGCAGTTATGAAAGGTAAGGGATTGTTATCATATTCAGTGTTTTTTTATTAAATTTTATAATTTACGAAGTATTTTAAATACTTTCTTAATTCACGAAATACAATTTTGATATTGTATATTGAATTTTTGTACATTTCTTTCGTATTTACCTATACGCTTTTGTGTTTACTTTTCGTATTTCTATTTTTCCCTTTCTTTCGTCTACCCACGTTTTTATATTATCAAAGTATGTATGTTAACATTTTTATTGCTGTAATTAAATCAAGAAATCGAATAATACCATCTGTTAACTTTTTACGACTCCATAGAATTGTTGTTAATAGTTTTTTTATTTTGTGTGAAAAAAATTTAAATGTTTGTTTCTAGAGATGGTTTTATTGCATTTATCTCGAAGTTATTATCATGTTTTATTGTTTATTATAACTTTATATGAATAATCCTTAGTTTAAAAATAGCACATTTACCACAAATATATAACATGTGCACTAAAGTTTTCCTTTAGAATTTAGATAAATAAGAAATTAAGTAGTACTGTAAAGATGACACCCGGAACTCCGTTACGCCAAAATTCGTTTATCGTGCGGTAATCGTACATTTTTCCGGGATAAAAATATCCTATGTCCTTTCCTGGGACTCAAAGTATCTCCATACCAAATTTCAACAAAATCGGTTCAGCGGATTGAGCGTAAAGAGGTAACAAACAGACAGACACACTTTCGCATTTATAATATTAGTATGGAGGTAACTGCGAAAATGTGTGTATGTCGTCTCCAGACCGTTAAATTTTGATGGAACTTGGTAAAGAGATCAGAGTCCCGGAAAAGGTAATAGGGAAGTTTTCATCATGAAAAACTGTAAGGTTCTTGAATGATAAACGAATTTCCACGCGATCGCAGTTGCGGAAAATCTATGCCCAGTTTTGGGGTAGGTATTTTGATGGTTTATTTTTTCAAAAGCGTTTGTTGATTGAATCATTTTTAATTTGAGCGAATCAAAAGTGCTGGTAAATACGTAAATTCCTCTCAAAACTTCTCAGAAACTGTGCATTAGTAAGTGGTCAACCTTTATAATAAAACAATTTGCTTATCTTTTGGTTGGTAAACTTTTATCACGTAAAGCTGATCGCACATTTGTCAGCACTCAGCACCGTACGCGCCGACCGCCGTACGCGTCAAACGCACCGCATAGTACACGAAATGCGGTGCGTACGGTGCGGACTGCGGACGAATGTGCGAGGTTTCACATCACTACATAGTATAAAACAAAGTCGCTTTTTCTGTCCCTATGTCCCTTTGTTCCCTTTAATCTTTAAAACTACGCAACGGATTTTGATGCGGTTTTCTTTAATAGATAGAGTGATTGAAGAGGAAGGCTTGTAAGTATAATAACATTCATTAAATAGTGGAGAAATACTGTTATTTTTGAGGTTTCTAATGTGATGTCGTAAATAATTACATCTTTTTGCCGCTTACATTGCAAACGCAGGCTGAACCCTACGAGATTTATCAAAATAATGTACCTACTAAGTATTGTACACAATGTAAAGGTCTATAGAAAACTTCGCGATGGTATAGTATAATATGTCTATCTCTTATGGATATCCCACAATAACAGTTTTTTGTCATTTACTTTTTACTACAAACTAGACGTTCCGCTAAATTAGATATTTTACAGACCAATCAGTCTACAAAAAATAGCCTATGATCCTTCACGTGGTCTACTTCTTATCTGACCCAAATAACAGAAAAATTGCTCTAGTAGTTCGTGAGACAAGCTCTTCTAAATAATTTTCCCCGTTTTTTCCATATTTTCTTCTATTTCTTCGGTCCTATTAGCCTTATCGTGATAAAATATAGCCTATAGCCTTCCTCGATAAATGGGCTATCTAACACTGAAAGAATTTTTCAAATCGGACCAGTAGTTCCTGAGATTAGCGCGTTCAAATAAGCCCTTTCAAATAATTTTCCCCCGTTTTTTCCACATTTTCCTCTATTTCTTCGCTCCTATTAGTTTTAGCGTGATAAAATATAGCCTATAGCCTTCCTCGATAAATGGGCTATCTAACACTGAAATAATTTTTCAAATCGGACCAGTAGTTCCTGAGATTAGCGCGTTCAAACAAACAAACTAACAAACTCTTCCGCTTTATAATATTAGTATAGATAATGACTAATTTTCGAAGATGATTTAAATGAATATTTCCGAAGATATTACAGATTTAAAAATTGCGGGACGTAGCTTTTGCGGCGGTACCGGCCAATGCGGGCCACGGCCCACGGGTAGTAATTAATCTTATCTTATCTCTTCTTATCTTATCTTATACCTATATAAAATGCTCGTGTCACAAATAACTCACAATGTTAGTTACCATACTCCTCCGAAACGGCTTTACTGATTTTTACCAAATTTTATATAATAAATTAATAATATATGCATATTCAGTAGGTCTGAGAATCGGGATAAGTGCATTTGTTGAATAAATAATAGTAAATTATTACAACTCGAGACTGACAGCTACCGTGATTGTTTGTGCGACGGGATAGCGATGCTACGAATAATAAAAACTAAGCAAACGTAACTCCCATACTATTACCGTTTTAAATTTGGTTCCTTTCGAACTGTCATGTAACGTCAGCCTGATACCGCTCAAGGCCACCTAAATATTGCAAATGTATTGAAAATGTGTACCTAGGTACACATTTTTGACAAGTATTGTAGAAAATGATTTTTGACGGAGTTACTTTTCCTTAGTTTTTATTATTCGTAGGTCACTTCAATAAAATAATATGGGCGAAATACTTTATATGGCAAAACAACGTTTGCCGGGACAGCTAGTAATAATATATGTAAATCAAAACTACTGAATCGATTTTAATCATTTGTTCAGTAAGTGACATAGGCTATATATTTTAATCCCGCGCGAAGCCGGGGCGGGTCGCTAGTCATTCATACAACGAATTCTAAAATGCGGCGCGATCGGCGCGTGCGTGCTGATAAATGTGCGATCACCTTAAGCTGCTCTAATAGCCGTACTTACAGACATTTAATGATAACCTGACTTTGAAGATTCGACAAAAATCTACGGAATTTCTATCGACATCTTCATTGATTCTGAAATTGAAATTTTTTTAATTGACCTAAGGGCTCCCACACATAACTGCGAATTCGCATCGCATCGCAAATATCTGCGACAAAATTCATAATAAAAATGTTAAATGACATTACGATGCGATGCGATGTGAATTCGCAGTTTTGTGTGGGAGCCCTAAATGACAACTCAAATATTACAACTTCGTAAAATATCCTGAGTTTTAAAAATGTTTAAACTTATTTTGAAAAACATGACCAACCTCGAAAACGAGATCAATCAAATCTTGTTCACCTATGTGCCTCAAGGTATATTATACATACAATAAAATCGTTAGTACATGTGTACGTCGTGAATCAACACTCTAATTAGCCGGTCGTGACGACGCCTGTTGACGCTCGCACTTCCTTATAGTGCGGGAGCTGGACGGGGAAACTTGAGAAATATCAGGTCATCCAGGAAATTGATTCCTAGGCAGTTGACGGCGTCATGCTCAAGTGGTCGGCTTATGTCAATTCAATGTTAGCTGTGATCGGTCGGATGGGTTTGACGTAACGCGACCACATTACTTTGGTCCTCCATCTGCCTAGAAATCAACTTCTCTGATAGGAGTACATCGAATTCTTTTTGGCATGCGTAGCCCACTTGCGCGGGTTGCACTTGCGCCTGTCTAGGTTAAAGTTAATCCTGAGCTAGAAGTTAGATGTGAAAAATGTATTGAATTCGACACAACGCATGCATTTGACTTAAGGGCGTTCCTTACGGAGATTCCGTAATTTACCGTATTTCAAGCCTTATAAACTCATAATTTGAAAGCTACAAAGTTATAATAAAAATACAGCAATAATCTTCAGTATATCAACATTCCTTTCCCCGTTTTAAATTTTCTATTTTTGTTTATTATACTCATGATATCAGCATCCAAAGTAAAACCAATTTGTTAAAATTCAAGCATACATTCAGCATCTCCTTATGATTTACAAATTACTTTTATTTGAAACACACGCCAATAGATCGACAATATCATAAACTACATATTCCCCGTTTTAAATTTTTTTTAGGACAATTTTGAACAAAGATAAGTAAAAAAAATAGGGTTTTGGTGCGATCTCGGCAACGCGGCAAATGTATGGCCAAGGTCGTTTGCTCGGGGGACGGCCTTAAGTCAAATCCCGTTTTTGACATCTATCAAAGCTACGTGGCCAGTGACGTGACCATGGCAACGTCTGGCGTCTCTACGTCGCCGCAAAGCGGTATTTTTCTTAAATTCTATGAAGATTTAAGAAAATACCTTGAAAAAATCGGCCAAGTGCGAGTCGGACTCGCGCACGAAGGGTTCCGTACCAATACAGAGCAAAATTAATAGGCTAAAAATTGTATTTTTTGTATGGGAGCCCCCCTTAAATTTTTATTTTATTATAATATTATTATAAAATATTAAAGTACACATATAACAAAAGCCATTATTGATATAGAGCCGAAAAAATCACGTTTGTTGTATGGGAGCCCCCCTTAAATATTAATTTTATTTTGTTTTCAGTATTTCTTGTTATAGCGGCAACAGATATACACAATCTGAAAATTTCAGAAGTCTAGCTATAGCGGTTCTTGAGATACAGCCTGAAGACAGACAGAAGGACAGACAACGAAGTCTTAGTTCCCTAGGAATAACACCATCAACTCCTGGACTATGTTCCTATACTATCCATTCAAACGATTATTTGTTTCATACGTCATTCACGATCTGAGAAAAATACGAGGTCGTTGTATGGGGGTCAAGAAAATCGTTACTCCGCGTATCGGTTACACGATGAGTGCACTGATGAAAAGTATTACCCGTTATTGAACAGTCGGGTAAAAATAAGCTTTATGATTTTGATTGACTTTCTACTTTAGTATAGTTAGGGCCTGTTTACTTCCTGATAAAGTGCCGGATAGGCTATCCACAACTTTTTTTAAAGATTCTCCATACTCTATCTGTCAAGTGGTGGATAGATATCCGGCATTTATCAGGAAGTGGTGAAACAGGCCCTTAGTATCTTATGTCTATACCCTTTTAAGGCCATCCCCCGAGCATACGACCTTGACCATACATTTGACGCGTTGCCGAGATCGCACAAAAATTATTTTTTTTTTACTTATTTTAGTTCAAAATAAACAAAATAAAATTAATATTTAAGGGGGGCTCCCTTAAATATTAATTTTATTTTGTTTTCAGTATTTCTTGTTATAGCGGCAACAGATATACACAATCTGAAAATATCAGAAGTCTAGCTATAGCGGTTCTTGTCCGTCTGCCTGGAGACAGACAGACGGACAGACAACGAAGTCTTAGTAATAGGGTCCCGTTTTTACCCTTTGGGTACGGAACCCTAAAAATGTTCAATTATCTGAGGATATTACTAAAATCTGTAGATACAAGTTTTGGGGTTTCGGCGTTGTTTTAAGAACAGAATTACATTCATCATCATCATCATCGCTACCATAAACCATTATACTACGCATCGTCATGGGATCTATGAGGTACCTTCTCAAAATGTGTATGGAAACTCATGGTGATTTTAGTTTTAGAAGAAGTATTCTATCACATACTTAATGCTACAAAAAAATTAAGATTTTGCACCAAGGCATATTATGGTCCCGATGGTCCTGAGAGAACTCCTGGCTTCTTATAGATACGAGTTTGTCGGTGTCGGCGTTGTTTTAGGAACGGAAAGTGCATCTATGTAAATTACATTCATCATCATCATCACCACCATTATTACACAATGCATCATCACAGTATGATCATTATTGGTACTTTTCATAGTCTTTTATTTTATTTCACCTACTTATTTATATATTTCACTTAAAATCGAGCATTGAAACTACATCATCTATTTATCCTACTAATATTATAAAGGCGAAAGTTTGGATGTATGTATGTATGTATGTATGTATGGATGGATGTATGGATGTTTGTTATTCTTTCACGCAAAAACTACTGAACGGATTTTAATGAAACTTTACAATAATATAGCTTATACATCAGAATAACACATAGGCTACAAGTTTAACCGACTTTCAAAATGGAGGAGGTGTTATGTTCGTTTTTTTATGTTCAACGATTACTCCGCCGTTTGTGAACCGATTTTCAAAATTTTTCTTTTGGTGTATAGGTTATCATCACAATTTGGTACCATATTCATAAAAGTGGTAACCTGATGAAGGGATCCATAAGAAATCGAGGGAACTCCTCTAAATTTATATGGAAACATGTGGTGACTTCGGTTTCGTGAGCAGTATTCTAAGCATATGCTACCAACAAGCAAGATTTTGCACCAAGGCGTACCATGGTTCGGAAGGTGCTGGGAGAACTCCTGACTCTTTATAGATACAAGTTTGGGAGTTTCGACGTTGTTTTAAGAACGGAAAGCATATGCTACTATGCAAATTACATTCATCATCATCATCATCATCACTACCATAAACCATTATAGAGCCATGTATCGTCCCGTTTTAACCCTATTATTGGTACTTACTTTTCATAGTCTTTTATTGTATATCACTTAAACCGCGGGTAACACCGCGGGGCACAGCTAGTCTAAAATAAAAATGATTTTCAATTTTGTTAGTCTCATCAAAACTAGAGAATGGCAGAACCGATTTGGCTGATTTTAGTCTCGAAATACCTAATTATTCGTGGAAGTCTAGGGAAAGTTTATGAGGGAAGTGATTCACCGGGTCATCTAGTAGGGAATAAAAATGAAGTTCAATATAATGGAATTAAAGTTTATGCGAAATACTATTTCACGCAAGCAAACCTTTAAGCTAGTTATTACAAATAATGTGAAGTGACGAAAACCCAGCTCTCTAATTCCCTGGGAATAACACCGTCAACTCCTGGACTATGTTCCTATACTATCCATTCAAACGATTATTTGTTTTATACGTCATTCACGATCTGAGAAAAATACGAGGTCGTTGTATGAGGGTCAAGAAAATCGTTACTCCGCGTATCGGTTACACGATGAGTGCACTGATGAAAAGCATTACCCGTTATTGAACAGTCGGGTAAAAATAAGCTTTATGATTTTGATTGACTTTCTACTTTAGTATAGTTAGGGCCTGTTTACTTCCTGATAAAGTGCCGGATAGGCTATCCACAACTTTTTTTAAAGATTCTCCATACTCTATCTGTCAAGTGGTGGATAGATATCCGGCATTTATCAGGAAGTGGTGAAACAGGCCCTTAGTATCTTATAATGTCTATACCCTTTTAAGGCCATCCCCCGAGCATACGACCTTGACCATACATTTGACGCGTTGCCGAGATCGCACAAAAATTATATTTTTTTTACTTATTTTAGTTCAAAATTGATCTAAAAAAAATTAAAACGGGGAATATGTAGTTAATGAAATTGTCTATCTATTGTCATGTGTTTCAAATAAACGCAATTTGTAAATACCAGGGAGATGCTGAAAGTATGCTTCAATTTTAATAAATTGGTATTACTTTGGAAGCTAATATCATGAGTATAATAAACAAAAATAGAAAATTTAAAACCGGGAAAGGAATGTTGATGTACTGAAGATTATTGCTGTATTTTTATTATAACTTTGTAGCTTTCAAATTATGAGTTTATAAGGCTCTAAATACGGTAAATTACGGAATCTCCGTAGGGGAAGGCCCTTAAGGGTCACAGCACACATATCAACTCGGAAAGGGATCGGCACCGTATCGCCTCGAGCCGTTCAATATTGTTTGTATGAAACTCCCTACTGCAACGCACACTAAGCGGAACCGTAACGTAATCGCCTCGCCTCGGAACAGGCTCCGAACCGCGATGCGACGCGTGGTCAACTAGCAGTTCCTGCGCTTACGGCTCGTCGTCCCCGCGCTAATACGTCTCTCCGTCCACCCTTGCTGGAACTGATCTGGGGCCAGCGGTCGGCGAGCCGTAAGCGCGGCGTCCCCTAGCCGTAGCCGAGTTGACGTGCAGGCGCTACTGATACGCTTTGGTTACGTGCATACGTTAGGTTGATGCCTGGTTGACGCCTGGTTGACGGCGAGGCGAAAGGCGATACGGTGACGATCCCTTTCCGAGTTGATATATGTGCTGTGAGTTGACGCCTGGTTGACGGCGAGGCGAAAGGCGATACGGTGACGATCCCTTTCCGAGTTGATATATGTGCTGTGACCCTAACTCTACACACACACTATAGTCTGTAGATATTAGGTAAGCAACCATTAGAGTTTCGGTCATGTTTTGGCCAGTTACGGCGAGTCCATAACCACAAGTTTAAAGTTGTTTTATACTAGCTAGCTAACATGATCCTTTTCGTTCAAATAATTTGTATTTTAGTTCATAAAGTTTTAATTAAGAGATATGAAACTCTGATAATATAAACTATTCGGGAGATATGACACGGACAGACAGACAGGCATGTCAAGCTTAGAACACGAGAGGTGATAAAAGTTTTTTGTGTTAGGGGTTAAAATGTGTGTGTTCGCGCTGAAATTCGTTTTTTGCACAGGAACCGAACATTTGACGAGTATCAATTATTCTATGTCCTTTCCCGTGATATAAAATATCACCATATATATTCGATGCGTTAGTTTAAGCTTCGTCTCGTCATTTTCATTGGTCAAAACTTAAACAGTCGTATGATATTATTTTGATTTTTGACGTACGAATTCGCCGTTGAAATTTTGATTCGGACTTGACCGATGTTGTACTAATGTTTAATTAAAATAGCAACACATTTTAGTATCTAGGTAATGCTAATTAATATACTACACGTTCATTGAAACATTTTGTCATTGCACTAAATATACATCGCACAACCGCATATCAATTTTTTTATTCTCTACCTTACTACTAAAATATTAAGGTTCAAAAGTACCAAAATACTTATGTTTTCGACTGTACATAACATAATTACCAATTCTCAACCTTACTACCATGATATTAAGGTTCAAAAGTGGCAAAATATTAATGTTTTCGACTGTACATAACGCAGTAATATGTACATAGTTGGCAGCGGCTGCCGATCGCGTCACGGGCCTTGGTGAGTGACTTCTTATCAGTGCTGATAAGCCGCCGATAGAAAGTTTACCACTTTACTAGTATGTGGGTTTTAGTCGGAATTTTTATGTGGATTATGTGGTAAAATAGCTATACCTATGAGCGGTGTGAAGGAATCATTATTGTTGTTTCCATCAGGTGAACCGTTATGCATTGTATATGCACAGTTAGTGCATTATGTTATTACCTGTTTACACAGACAGACAGACAGATACGTCAAACTCATTTCTTTTTTCGTCGGGAGAAATAATGACAAACTAACATTATAAAGCTGAAGAGTTTGTTTACTTGAACGCGCTAATCAGGAACTACTGGTCCGATTTGAAAAATTCTTTCAGTGTTAGATAGCTCATTAATCAAGGAAGGCTATTGCTATGCCTATGATGAAGCGAAGATGATGAGCGAAGAAATAGAGAAAAAAGTGAAAAAACGGGGAAAATCATTTGAATGTGCTTATGTCACAAACTACTGAAGCAATTTTTATGTTATTTAGCACAGATGTAAAGTAAGCCGTAGAGGACCGATCGTGAGTGGACATACCTAGTTATTTTTTTAAATGTGCGGTCTCCGTGAAAGTCCTAATTTACGAAGCCGCGCGGAACGTCTACTTTATAAATATGAAATTCTGTGCTACGTATCAACAATTTTGTCTATACTATGCTCTTAAGAGGGAACGCGGGTGCAGTAAAATTTAAACGAAGAAACTATTGCCATCACGCTTCACCCTGCGCCGGCACGTGTATTGTGATAGAGACAGATACAGTAAATCGAGGTAACGTAGTCCTCTGATTCCTCCTTCAAAATAGAGTCTATCTAATTATTTTTTTTATAAATATCTTCAGGAAGAGTGAGTCTATGCCTCTACGTTTTTATTTTATCTTGAAGATCTTTCAAATTAGTTTTATGGTCGGTGGATTGGCGGGGTACGCGGCATTAATTTTTTGCGATTTTTGAAGGGTCATATTTTCTTTTTTTTTATTAGTAAATTTAGAAAAAATCGAACGTAGAGACATAGCTTTAACAGATCCCAATATTGTATAAAATTGTCTAGACGCATTGTCCAGGGAGTAAATTGGGAAATACGTTTGTATGGAAAAACAGTGCTAGCGTACCCTCTTAACAAACAAGCATACTCGTACATATTACTACATAGTAATTATGGCTTGTTGTTTTCGGTAAAACTGGCGCGTCTACCGTCGCGTTCGGCCCGGTAGATAAATCTCACGCATTAGCGGCTGATAATAACAGCTGATAGCGGAGATAACGCAGGTCACGAGTGACGTAGGCGCCTCGATGATGTGCTGTAAACTCTACATGATAAAAAAAATACGTGTGGCACTCGGGGACTGCCGCGGTAAAGCTATTGCATAGCATTTTTATCAACTTATGCAATTATAATTCGCATATGTCTAGTCGCACGCACACAAACATCGTGCCGAAGTCTGGCAACGCCGCACTACCGGCACAGCGGTGCGGCAACGCCGGTCGGATGCCGCACATGCGTCTATCGTCACGAAGCTTCGTGCTATGAGACGATACCATTGGACGATACACGCAGATCGTCCAATGGTATCGTCTCAAGCACGAAGCACTACGCATGTGCGGCCGCAGCGTTAGTGTTAGGTTTTTTCGTTACGGAATTTCTTGATTCGTCGCCGCGCTCAAAGCCCGCGATAAAAACTATACACTAGCCTAGCGTATTTCGCTGACTTACAGTCTACAGACGACTTTTGTATAAAAAAGTTTGATTAGTTACGTTCTTAGATATATTTTTAGAGTTTGAGTGAATGGCGCAGTTCAAATATCGCGGTAGCCGGTTACCGCTTGGGGGTTGAGGGGTTATGTCCTTAAGCGTAAGTCCGTGGCGCCAAAATTCGTTTATCGCGTGGGAACCTTACATTTTTCCGGGATGAAAAGCATCCTTTGTCCTTTCCCGGGAATCAAAGTGAGATAATACAGCAAATTGTGTAACAGAAGTGAAGTGAAGTGAAAAAAGTGAAGAGGTAACAGATTGGCAGACATACACACTTTTCCATTTATTATATTAGTAAGTATAGAGAGAAGAGAGTATAGATATGTATGAGTAAAGACAGTACATTCTACGTACGCGACGTTGATGTACGATAGTTATAGATGCAGCATTTACATAAAAAATGTGATAGTAATACTGAATATGATTATACGGTATTACTATTTGATATATCAACCGCGAAGGTCATTTCTTAAAATGGACCCCGGGCGAAACTAATTGGTGACGCCTGATCTAAAGAACATAATTGCATTCATAACTCAATACGTAATTTTTTTGGAATGATACACAAAATAATATGCTTAACAGCATCCAAATATCAACGTGGAAATATCTACACCATAATATGACGTCGTTGTTTTTAAATACTTTCTATAAATAACTAGATAATTTAGAATTGTATATTTTGCTGCCAAAGACTTAGCATATTTTAATAACATTTAAATTGGCAATAAAATTATTTTTAGCTACGTCTCTATAGAGAAGTCAATAAACTATTGAGCTAATAAAAAATATTACGCTACTACATAAAACTTAATCATCATAGTTAAAACAATTTTTAATCAGCAATGCAGCAAACTTAAGTAACTATAAAGGAGTGAGCACACTGAGACGGGCCGTGCCGGGGCTCAGCGTGCCGGGGAGCATCGCAAAAACCCGTCTCCATACAATTTGTATGGAAGCGGATGCGCGTATCGCACACTGTGCCGGGGCGCATCGGCGCGGATTTTTGCTAGGCGGATTTCCGTCAATGCGACACGGCCCGACAAGACCCGCTGCGCCCTGGCAAGACCCGCTGCGCCCCGGCAACAGTGTGCTATACCAAGCGGCGTGCGGATGTGATGTGAATTGTGATGCATTGCGCGCCGACCCGCCCCGGCACGCCCCGGCACAGTGAGCGTTAAAATCCGTCAATGCGATGCGACCCGACCCGGCAATAGTGTGCTATAGCGCATTTTACGTTGCGCTGCGCCCCGACCCGCCCCGGCACGCCCCGGCACGCCCCGGCACGCGCCGACAAAGTGTGCGCGAACCTTTAGGGTCAATTTATACTAGCGCAGAGTCGAAGCGCATTGAAGCGAATTACAAAAACTGAACATAACAAATTCAACCCTCCCATGTGTTAACGCACACTTTATTTCTGAGAATTTAAAGACGCGCGCATTCGCGCGAATGCGCTCGACTAACGCTGATTGGTCTTGCAGAAGTAAAGTGTGCGTTACGCTCTGGAGCTAACGTTGAATTTGCTATGTTCAGTTTTTGGGAGTATAAATCATTGACCCTAAGAGCCTGTCCAGATGAGGCGTTTTACGCGCGTAGTCCATACGCGCGTTTCAATTTCGAGCCTGTCCAGATGAGGCGTTTTGCGCGCGTAGTCTATACGCGCGTTTCAATTTCGAGCCTGTCCAGATGAGGCGTATTGCGCGCGTAGTCCATACGCGCGTTTCAATTTCGAGCCTGTCCAGATGAGGCGTTTTACGCGCGTAGTCCATACGCGCGTTTCAATTTCGAGCCTGTCCAGATGAGGCGTTTTGCGCGCGTAGTCCATACGCGCGTTTCAATTTCGAGCCTGTCCAGATGAGGCGTATTGCGCGCGTAGTCCATACGCGCGTTTCAATTTCGAGCCTGTCCAGATGAGGCGTTTTACGCGCGTAGTCCATACGCGCGTTTCAATTTCGAGCCTGTTCAGATGAGGCGTTTTGCGCGCGTTTTACGCCCGTAAAACGCTGGGAGGGATTCAGCAGCAAGTTACAAACAATATGGACTCGGAAAGAGCAGTTGTGTTGTGGCTTGCATACCGTCGATGGAAACGTCGTAAAAGAAGATAAGGTCGAAGATTTAACGTGCACCCAATTCTAAGGGATAGAATGACGCATAGTATGTTTATAACATTATATCCAAAGCTTAGAGAACACAGTGAAAAGTTTTTCAACTACTGCCGGATGTCAGTGACATCGTTTGATGAATTACTAAAAAATATTCAAGAAGATTTGACTCCATATCAAGATTATTTGGTACGGAATACTGTCTCTCCAGAAGAAAAACTCTTGATTACTTTGAGGTAATTTTTATTTTAATACCTTTTTCAACTTTGTATCTTTAAAGTAAGAATCAATTAAAAAAAAGTCATTTTTCAACTGTTTTGCTGGCTATATGCGACGCAAATTATTGTTTCATTGCAGTTATAAATATCGTATATAATAATATAGTTATAAATACATATGGAAAAAGCAATGACTCCACAATTTTTCAAGAATCTGTTTTTATAAAAAACTTGTCGAGAAAACTTTAGATATTCCAGACCCAAAACCCATATCGCAAACAAATCACACATGAACAGATCACAGCTCCCTTACCCCATGTGATAGTAGGAGATGAGGCGTTCAGTCTATCTGAACCACAGAAATAAATCAAGATAGAACGGCTAAGCGGGTGGAGTACGCGTGTTTCAATCTTGCACAAGTGTGCAAGATTCGTTGAACGTTCATTCAGTCAGCGCGCACCTCTCGACTTGATTACACCGGAGCGGTTTTGCAAAAATGCCTCATTGTGCAGTGTCTAATTGTAAAAACAGAAGTACGAAAGTGAGTCGGTCAAAAGGAGGTATTTATTTCCACGAGTAAGTTATTCGTTCTAACTTTTAGTTAGAACGAATAACTTACTTACGCAAAGCAAAAATTGACACGAGCGATTCCTTAGCAACGCACGCGCGTCACCGTTCTATCTTGATTTATTTCTGTGATCTATACTAATATTATAAAGCGGAAGAGTTTGTTAGTTTGTTTGTTTGTTTGTTTGAACGCGCTAATCTCAGGAACTACTGGTCCGATTTGAAAAAGAAAATGTGAAAAAAACGGGGGAAATTATTTGAAAGGGCTTATCTCACGAACTACTAGAGCAATTTTCTGTTATTTGGGTCAGATAAGAAGTAGACCACGTGAAGGATCATGGGCTATTTTTTGTAGACTGATTTGTCTGTGAAATATCTAATTTACGCGGGCGAAGCCGCGCGGAACGTCTAGTCTGATCATATAATGCGCCCTTATTGCGTTTAAATCTCTAACAACTAAGATAAGAATTTTCAACTATTGCTTATCCAGAGCCCGGCGTTATATTGAATGTTGCTTTGGGCATCTTGGTAAATAAATAGATAATATTTCATAGACCGTTGAATGTAGACAATAGACATACAATTTGCAGAAAACATTATTAAAGCTTGCTGTGTTCTTCATAATTATGTAAGGTTAAAAGATGGTTATAGGTTTGACCACACTCTTCACGAAACATCTCTAACTCATATAAATACTGAGGTAGTGAGGCCTAATGCCAGATCACTCAATACAAGAGACAGATTCGCTGATTATTTTCTTGACGAAGGCAAACTCCCTTGGCAAGATAAAATGATATAATCGTCATATTTTGTTTTACAACTTAAATATACCATTAATTCATAAAGCCCCATACGGTCCCGGCGTCCGAGACACAATAGAATATCTATTGTGTCTCGTTTTCCCACGATCGACGGGTTAAACGTAGTAACAGCAATTATAAGAAACAAAGAAAAACGGCCGTTCTTCAATATTTTGCCCTGTATAGTGTATACTCTACGCTACTGGTGGTACAATTTATTTGGTACCTATGTACGTAGTCTGGAATAATATTGTTAGTTAAAAAATTTTTACTACCTAAAGTTTTTTTCTTTTCTTCGGAATCACCTGCATCACAAAAAATCTTCCCAGTTCCTGCGTTTTATGACTTTATTGGAATAATCTGAAGATTCCATATTCCATATGGCCCCTCTTTATCCAATTTCGTCAATAAAAAGTTTCGTATCGAAGTTATGACGCTCCATCATTTTCATCAAATACTCGCAACCCACTCGCAACTGACTCGCGCGTAGTACTGGACGCTGCAATGGCACTGTTATATCGAAAGTCGAATGGGATTATATTATGTATATTAAAAACGCTTAGTTTTCACTTGCATTTCATAGAATTGCAATTGGAAACTTTTGCTATTTCTTTATTTTATTTTGCGGTGTTTTTCATTAGATCGAATTGGACCTTCGTCGGGTGCAGGTCTTCTTTTAGATTAATATTAAGTTTTCTGAATAAAATTATTTTCAGTTTAAATAAAAGTTTATTTTTTAAAAAGTCTCTCAGAATCCACCAAGTAACAGCACACGAGTACCTCGACTCGCGCGCGCGTTTAACGGGCGAGTCGAGAGTCCCGCTCGTTGCAAGCGGTTTACGCGCGAGTTTAAAAACGCGCGTAGGCATCTGGACGCGATATATGTAGCTCTAGTATCTCGGGTACGCGCGTATAACGCGCGAGTCACTCACTCGCGCGTAAAACGCCTCATCTGGACAGGCTCTAACGGTAAGTTCACATTGCAACGTAACGAGACGATGCGATGCCTCTATAAAGCAGAACTTAGTAAACCTATTTTTGTCACATATAGGTACGTCTAATACCTACTTGGTTATTTTCTTTTGAATATAATATCTTCTGAATACTTATATGAATTACAACGTCATTTAATATGATTTTTGTAACACAAAATAATAAACCTTATTAAAAGCGTGGGAAGAAAAACAAAAGAAATTGTTTTCTAAAAATACAAAAAACAATGCATTCTCTGAATAAGCCAATTTTATTCGTGCATTATTTACGTTATACTTAATTAATATTTTATTCAGTTTTTAGGGTTACATATCCAAAGCCGTAGTGGCGCCTTATAAACCCAATAAAAATAAAATTAGGAAAGATCTTCTACGACTTACAAACTAGGTGGGAATTCACTCCCGAAACTGGAGGCCTACAACGAAACCGTTTTGAGACTCAAACGATCGAATCAGAATCAGTTCAGTTCAGGTTTTTAGAGTGGGACACGCGCGGCGCGGCATTCCGATTATTGAGTCTCAAAACGGTTTCTTCATTCGTCCCTAGATACAATTTTGAATCACGAGTCTGATCCGATGTCGAATTTTGATTCACTTCGATCCTAATCATTAGTCTGAACAAACTCCAATCAAAATCGATATCGCAATGACCAAACGTCAAAATTCTCGATCATGATTAGTAAATTGAGCTAATAAGGGCCAACCCACACGTACCACAACCACACTACGTCGCAAAGACAAAATGCCGTCAAGCAGTGGTTACGTGTGAATGGTGTCGCTGCAGCTTTTTGTAGTTACGTCGTGGTACCGACAAAATGTCGACGTGGTTGCGTTGTCGCCAGTAGTTGCGATGTGGTTACGTACGAAAGTCAATGAAACGGAGGGGGAAGAGCGCGGGCGGTGTGCGCGCACCAGTGTTGCCAACCCCTCAGTTTTAGCTGTAGATCTACAGTTTTTCGGAAATCCTCTCAGTTTTTAGTTTAGGCCTCGAAATCTACAGTTTTTGTGAGCTAGCTAGCGTCATCTATTTTATTATATTAAACTTAATTAAAATATTAAATGGAACTTACAATGAAAATATAAATATTAACTTAAATCGAAACAGATGTAATGGTCATCAATCGACTTAATAGTTAGATATCGTTAGTTGCAGACAGTCGTCGAAAGTTAGGATCCTAATATTAGCGTACTAAATCAGAAGAATAGGGGCTTTTGGTTGGTGCAATCAGAAGCTTCTATAGGTCTACCAGAATCTGATGGCAATTTTTGACAGCAGATTTTCAAAAAATATCCTTGATCATTGGATTAATTTTTATATTTGCATGTTTAACACACAGAATCAGCCGCTATAAGAAACAAAAAGGATCAAAATGTTTTATTCCAACTACCCCGGTATTGCTAGAGTCAATTTATTTTCTCACTTTTTGCCATCAGATTCTGGTAGACCTATAATTAGTCTTATTTTTAGGATCCTAATTAGGACGTCTTTTACTAACGTGAAGAACAAGTGAAGAACTCACCGAGGGTGTTTTCCAATAAGAGCATTATAGCGCATTATGCGGCATAATGCATAACGTTGAATGTTTCAACAACAACACCGCTTCGCACAATCGAGCACTATTACTATACTAAAGTAGTGCTTTCGCTTGATGCGTGCAATGGATACCAACTGTGACAGAAAAGTAGTTTCAGCATAATTCGGCATTGTGCGCCACTGAGTCGCATTATGCTCTCTAATTGGAAAACTAGGCGAGACGCCGACATCGATCGCTCGGTTTATCGATGTCTGAACAGACATAATATTTAATAATATTTCTAGTTTTTAATTCCCGGCTTCCTTAAATATATTCTATTTATTTACAATTTTCTACAGTTTTTTTCTAGCATATCTACAGCTTAGCTCTGTGATTTGGTTGGCAACACTGGCGCGCACTGTTGTTGCACCGACGCAACTTTGTGGTTGCGATGTGGTCGGCCACTAGTTCGCTTGTGGTTGCGATGTGGTCGTTATCACACAAGCGGTCGACAACGACTGCAAAATGTGGTACGTCATACGTGTGAACAGTCCAGTTCTATTACAATACGAAATATACGCCCGACCACGTGGTGTGGTTGTGGTGTGGTTGTGGTTGTCGTGTGGTTGTGGTACGTGTGGGTTGGCCCTAAGATTTCTTTGCCGTTATGTACGGGGCTGTTAGCGCACGACTCGCACTTGACCTGTATTTGTCTGTATCATATTATTTTTATGTTCTTCAGTATAATATATATGATTAGTATAATATGTATATTATATTTAGTATAATTTGTATGTTGTGAATATGATAGATATAATAATATGTATAAACGAAGTCCCTGGTTAAAATTATTTTATTCAACTAAGAGTTACTTAAAAATTACTTAGTAAACGATAAATTATAAATGAAATGATTTACAACGTTATTAAAATGTTTTATGGTAAAAACCACTTGTGATGCTTCAATCCAAGCTTAGAAGTTTCTATGATAAAAGCGTTAAAATTTGTCATAGAGTTATAGTTTGAGTCCCGGTAAAGGATATGGAATACTTTTCATCGCGGAAAAATGTACGGTTCTCGCGCGATATAGGGTTAAAAAATAACGTTCTTTAAAATTAGCGATTGAAAAGTGGACAAAATTCTCTGTATATTTTATTCTAGTACATTATAAAATATGGCTTACCGCTTACATATAGGTGCATGTTCTTTTTGATGTATTTTCTGTTTTTCTGTTGGTGAGTTAATTAATAAAGTATAAACTTGTGGTGTCTGGATATAGTACGTCGATGCGACATGAGGATGCAGCGCCACCATCATACCGCGGTTATTTCTGACCGTGTGATGTGTGCGCGATGTAAACACGCACGTAAACCGACATAGATATTGAGAGGATAGACGTGGCAACTGGCAAAATAGAGAAAAGCGGAATACAATATTTAACACCTCCATCGTGGGTAACGCAGACACAATAGATTTTCAATTGTTATGCGGCAGCCGGCTGCCGCTTGGGGATTGATGGGTTATAGTATTAATTTAATATACATTATTCACGTTGTAACAAAAGTAAGTGATAAATGATAATACTTTAGGGTGTGTATTCCTTGTAGAGAGTTTACTGTGAAAGCGCCGAAAGATCTTCTTTTTGGAACGAAGTTCCTTATCGCGCGTTGCGAAAGGGGGCTAGACGGAAAAAGTTGTAACGGCACTTTTTGACCGACACTTATTTAGTACCTGCGAAGTAGGGGCAGAGGACGTTAATGTGGCGATGACGTCAACTGGCGGGAAATTTAAAATTCTACCATTCCTCTATGGCGGGATTTTTAGAACGAACCTTATCGCGCGTTGCGAAAGGGGGCTAGACGAAAAAGTTGTAACGACACTATTTGACCGACACTTATTTTAGTACCTGCGAAGTAGGGGCAGAGGGCGTTGATGTGGCGATGACGTCAACTGGAGGGAAATTTGAATTTTTTTAGCTGGGTTTAGTTACTCTTCATTATTTTTTTTTGTTTTTTTTTATAACTTTGTTCAGTCCGGGTGTCCCTTGACACCTCTCAAGTTTTTCACTTTGTAGTGTTTACATGAACTTTTGCGTGCTTCGTTTGAGTCGAGTTTGCGGTAAACATCACCAGCAGTTTAATCAGGGCCGGCGTTAGCCCTACCAGCCGCCCGACGCCTTGGGTGGGGCGCAGGGCGCGGGCGGCTGGTAGGTACTAGGTAGTAATTAAAAAGAATACACATTGTGGTTCGAAACATAATATTAAAAAACTTCACTCGATCAAAAATAACTCCGAAGAGGAGGCTAAATTCGAATATTTTGTGATATTTTTCTTATTTTTCATGAAGCTTATGATAGTTTTACTTTCAAAAATGATATCTACGAAAAGCTCATAACTTAAAGAAGAATAATTTGTGGTTACATTTTGCATTTTGGTTTAATTATCTAAATAAAAGGTTTTTTTCTCCTATTTCGCCCTATCAAGAACGCGGCGAGCGTCGTAACCGCCACTGTACAAGGCGCGCTGATATGAATGTTATTTTAATGTCCTTTACGTCGATATTCGTACTGACAGACATCGACCTGCTAATTTTACCTTAACAATATAAATATACATAATTTATCAATAACCAGCACCCGTAGCACGGCTACAGTAGAAATACGAATGTATAGACAAACAGCGGAGATAAACTGAAGGTGCCGTTCCGATCTTTACCGCGGCTAGCCGCGATCGACAAAAATTCATTTAAAATGCCACTTTATGACATAGACTATAGTCTACGTCATAAAGTAGGATTTTATTTGATTTTTTAGGACTATAGTCTATGTCATAAAGTGGCATTATATCGCATGCTTGGTGGAATAGTGACTTAACTCTAAAAAGATGATTTTTGGGAAATCGCAAAAGAAGTTTTTGTTATGAGGACTTGTCGTACTTGTTGATGCATAATAATAAAACGAATTTATGTAAATCATGAATGGTTGTATTTTTAACATCTTCAGTTTACTATTGAAGAGATCTGATATAAAAAAAATCTGGAAATAACTACTATCTATTTTAAAAAAATATTTTAAAAAGTATGTTTTGAGTTAAGTCTTTATTTTATAAAAAGTAAATCAAACATTTTAAAATCCAAATGTCTCATTCAGTTTTAAGTCTGTTTCAGTTTTAATAATGTTCTAATTATGATGACCAATTCAGTATTTAGCCGATATATGATTTTTTGAGGAAAACATATTTAGAAATTGGGTCACTTTATTCAAATTAGCGGACTGTACATAAACAAAATATTGTTGTTTTTTAATTAATCAAAAGACAAAAATACAATCATCAGTCTTTTATTACAGCAAACTTCACATTTAGCAGATAAAAATAACAATTAATGCTAACGGAGTCTTCTTTAAACTTAAGTTCTATAAATAAGTCTGAAAAATACGTTGTATCCAAAATATTATAATTATTATAAACTTAATACTTATGTTACTTTATAAAAATAAACTCACTTCGGTAAAAACATAAAATATAAACTTCTAAAAAACTAAAAAACAACTATTAGGAACCTTCTTTTAATTAAACTTTAGTTATTATGTAATAAGAATTAATCTTAAGATATTATAATATATATATTATAATATGTATATATTATACATATAATATATATATATATATATATATATATATATATATATATATATATATATATATATATATATATATATATATATATATATATATATATATATATATATATTTATATATATATATATATATAATATATTACCATTAAATAATAGAGTTATAAAAATCCGAATAAAAATTTGGGATCAATTTTTTGACGACCTCTGTGGCTCAGTTGGTGGGCTGTTGGTAGCTCAAGCCGGGGGTCGCGGGTTCGAATCCCGCCGACGGAACAAAAAGTTTCAAAGTTCCTGGGTCATGGATGTGTATTAAATATGTGTATCATATAATAAAAATCTTAAATATATGTATAGTATAAAGTATTAAATATATTTCCGTTGTCTGGTACCCGTAACACAAGTCCTTCAGGTACTTAGCACGGGGCCAGACTGACGTGGTGTGAAGCGTCCATAGATATTATTATTATTATTTTGATAACAGCTCTCTCGAATCTTTCTTTTTATTCTCACTAAGTTCTTGCTTATTCATGTAAACATTTTTTGGTACAATTTCACTCAGAGGAAGCATCTTTTTCCTTTTATTTCTAACCCTCACTTCCTGGTAATCACTATCTTTGTACGAGGTTTTAACAAAAAATGTAAAAGGTGTATCATTGCTCACTTTTATTACTTTTAAGTCATTCCATAAAACAGTTTGCCCGTCTTTAGTTATGTTAAAATTAGAACCACAATCTTCTTGAAGTTTTTTTAAGTCTAAGAACGATTCAAATGTCAGTTCATGTACTAAAAATTTCTTGCCTGACTGTAGTCATCAATGTATTCACGAGTAGAATATTGCCTAATATAATGAGATTCTATTCTCGTTATTGCGTCAATGAACTGTTTGATATCGCTAATAAGTTCTTCATCAACCCTCACATGGTTGCCGTGCTGTCCTCTTATATCTTGTGCTAGCATTCCATGTTCATTTATTTTGCTTTTGACAGTACGTATAACTCGATCAGAAATATCCAAAGTTTTTATAAAAAACGTTTTACAGACTCGTACCATCTGCCCTTCTATTAAAAAATAGAATGCTTGATTACAATTTCTTGGATTACGAGCGTTTGTATATTTATATCTTGGAGTAATATTGCTCATACAAGACATAATAAAAGCTCTTTGAGCATCAACGTGGCCGAGTCTCCAATACATATCAAAAATATTTAGTCTTTGATCTACAGTTATCTTCTCACAGCATTTGAGTCTACATTTATCACCGCAGGGTGGTTGAACAGAACGAGGTTTTACTGCTTTATTTTTCTTGTTCACGTATGATTTGCCAGAATTTCTCAGACTTTTAGCTCTATTCTGTTTCCAACTTTCTTCATTTCGTTTACGTTTTCTTCCCTTCTTTTTTTCTTCTTGTGGTGTAGTATTTTCTGGAATTTCTTGATTTAATGAAGCTTCTGTTGTTGCAGGTTCATCAATGTTTGTTTGCTCTGATTGTATCTCTGCAGTTACCTGAACTATATTATTTGCTTGTGTTTTGTTCTGTTCATCACTAGAATCTGTATCGGAAATATCGCTGGAAGATCCTGAAGACGATGAGGAAGAAGATGACGTAGAAGACGAGGAACTTCTTGATGAATTTGATCTACTTGGATATACTGGTTTTGGCATTCGCTTTTTAGACGGAGGCTTGTACGATGAATCATGATCACTTAAGTCGATATCGCTATTTTCTGATTTTGAATGTCTCTCATCAGTAAAATCGTGGGTGACTGTGGTATTATGAAGATGATTTTCGTTCATGGCTGAAGCCGGTTCCACAGTTTCAAAACATTAATTTACATTAGGGTAAGGCTGATTTTCAAGCTTGTTTGTTATAATATCAGCAAACATCTATAAAGCAACATAATATTTAATTAGTATCTAACAAAATAATAAGACTAATACAAATAGTACGGGAGCCCTCGAATTTTTCTTTATTACTATCAAGCAAATTTTTTGTGAGTAGCTACATTAGGATAAGACGAAAAACATTTTTATTTGCAGAAAATCTCAAAAGTGGTAGCTAACTATTAAAATTGATACCTCCATTGCAGATGATGGTCCCGACTCATGTTCTATAACTTCTGTTGCCGTTCGTGCTACCGGGTTTCGAGTCTGAGCAAGCTCAATCATCTTTTTCGACCTGTTGGATGCCATTATATACCTAAAACATACAGACTAATATAAGTATGCCCCATTTATAATTAAAAGATTGTACCCAGTTTTTAAAGAAATAATGACCTAAAATTTAAAAATACAGAAAAGAAAAAAAAATACGCATCATGTAACATTATCTTTTATCAAACAAAAACTCAACTACTATAGCGACTCCAAAGTAAGGAAAACTTTTAGTAGTAAACAGACTCATACTTGAATGTTACACAGTGTTATCAGTAACAATAGATAGATTTTAATAGTAAACTGACTAATCTCGTAATGGGCCTCAAAAAATATAAAATCGTTTAATGATAAACTGACTTAAAACTGAATGTTTAACGTAATATATAACGAAAATTAGTAGTAAACTGACCTAAATATTAATTTGACAGTATAAGATTATGCAATTTGAAGAAACTTACCTTTGAATTTAGTCGTAAATTGACGCAACAACTATTGGGTCTTCATTCTATTACATAATAATATGTTCACTGCACAAATGCTTGACGCAAACTGGCATGAGTCGCTATTCGACGCAAACACACTGAGAGATCCTATAAGAGTGAAAGAGACGCATATATCGCTTGGACAGGAACCATACGTAACTTCGACTTAATTCAAACTGTAGACGGTAGATGGCGTTAAAAGACGCCTGCTTCAAAACGTAACTCAATTCTGACCTATCTAGTAATGGGTCAGTGTTCCATTAAGCATGCGATATTTGATTTTTTGTCGATCGCGGCTAACCGCGGTAAAGATCGGAACGGCACCTTCAGTTTATCTCCGCCGTTTGTCTATACTTTCGTATTTCTACTGTAGCCGTGCTACGGGTGCAGGGGCAGGTTTAAAATATTTTATGAATGAACACTGTATCATGAAATTGGCTTGAAACTCGTCACTGCTAAATATCTTCTAAATATGGTGCGCCTGTTACTAACCCCTTTTTAATTGCGGGAAAACACCCCTTTTATAGAATGCTCGAATCTCGAATGGGATACACCAATGCCATCCTTTTCACCTTTAAACATTGAACGCCAACGCTAAAACTCGCGCGGGCGCACGCTCGCGTGTGTATAAATAAATAAATAGTATGGGCAGCGTCGCGCGTCGTCGCCCGCGTCCGCGCTCCATCGCACGCGCCTGCGCTGCCCATACTATTTTTCGTTTATACACACGCGATCGTGCGCCCGCGCGAGTTTTAGCGTTGGCCATGAAAGGTAAAATACCGATAAAATTAAGCAAAAGTCGGAGCATATTCCCTCTTAAAAGGCCGGCAACGCACCTGCAGCTCTTCTGATGTTGCGAGTGTCCATGGGCGACGGTAGTTGCTTACCATCAGGTGACCCGTTTGCTCGTTTGCCCCCTTATTTAATAAAAAAAGCAGATTGCGCTACTAGCTCATACAGTAAATAATCCGACCAAAATCCGACATGTTGCACACGTCATATCAGAATATTAAGGCCATCCCCCGAGCAAACTACCTTGACCATACATTTGACGCGTTGCCGAGATCGCACAAAAATCCTATTTTTTTACTTATCTTAGTTCAAAATTGATCTAAAAAAATTTAAAACGGGGAATATGTAGTTAATGAAATTGTCTATCTATTGTCGTGTGTTTCAAATAAACGTAATTTGTAAATACTAGGGAGATGCTGAAAGTATGCTTCAATTTTAATAAATTGGTATTACTTTGGAAGCTAATATCATGAGTATAATAAACAAAAATAGAAGATTTAAAACGGGGAAAATAATGTTGATATACTGAAGATTATTGCTGTATTTTTATTATACCTTTGTAGCTTTCAAATTATGAGTTTATAAGGCTCTAAATACGGTAAATTACGGAATCTCCGTAGGTGAAGGCCCTTAACAGAAACGTGGTCAAACGTCGAACAAAACATTGCAGCAATAAGCCCATTATACAGGGTGAAATTAAACCTTCCTGCCAAATTTTTTCCAGGGCTTAGGTATCACTATTTTTTTGGTTAAAATGGACTCCATTTAACCAAAAAAATTGGGTGTTATTTTTTTTTCAATGGCATATTTTATCCTATTTAAAATCGTTGCAGAACGGTCACTCGCGGCGCGGGGGAATGAGAGGGGGTAACGCGGGGGGAGGCGCGCGCGGGGTCACATCACGCGCAGGCGACGCGTCGTGTCCATTAATTGTAGTGTTTTTTAGGATAACTTTCGGAAGCTATTTCTCAACATTTTAGTACTGAGTGATTATAAAAGAAATAAATTATAAACAAAAAAACTTTTTGAAAAAAAGCTTTTATTTAAATAGTCTAAAAAGAAAAAAATAAATTTCTCCTTAAAATTTTTAACTATTAAGTTATAATCCTCAATATATTATACAATTTGCATAATAATAAAAGCTTGTCGCGACTCGCGAGACTTAACAATCTATCAGTACTTGATAAATTTATTAAAATAAAAATATAATATCAATTTACTAAGTTAAATTGGTACTTAGGTATTAATTTATTTACAAATCGCGCGACAAGCTTTTATTATCATGCAAATTGTATAATATATTGAGGATTTAGGGAGGATTGACTATAGGAGGATTAATAGTTAGAAAGGAAGGATTATAGGAGGATTAATAGTTAAAAATTTTAAGGAGAAATTTATTTTTTTCTTTTTAGACTATTTAAATAAAAGCTTTTTTTCAAAAAGTTTTTTTGTTTATACTTAATTTATTTTTTGTTTTTTAGTTATCTCTGGCTAGATTTCTTAGTCTGTTTGATAGTAATTTGTTTTGTTTCAAGAATTTGTTAAAATCTGATTAACTTAAGTCCTTAAGAAATCGTACTCTACTTTGACCATTGAAAAATCTATATTTAGCGAGTTGTTATATTCCGTTTATTTCTGCATGACTAAAAAGTTAAATTTCATTTAACAAAAGTGACCGGATTCAACCGGACATTTTCTGAAACCCCGCTGGATTTGACTTGAAGTCACGTCACGTCACGTGACGTCACGTAAAGTCACGACACGACACGACACGTAACGTCACGTCACGTCATGCCACGTCACGTCACGTAACGTCACGTCACGACACGTCACTTCACGTCACGTCACTTTACGTCACGTCACGTCACGTAACGTCACGACACGACACGTCACGTCACGACACGACATGACACGTCACAACACGACACGACACGACACGACTTGACTATTACTTTTCAATTTACTCTCAATGAGCCCTTTTATTTGATACCCATATTGCACAAGTGCTTTAAAAAAACTATTCCTCTATCTTGGCTAAGCTGCTATATTGGATATAGAATGACATTACATTCGTTTCCGATTTACTCTCAATAAGCCCTTTCATTTGATACCCATATTGCAGAAGTGCATTAAAAATAACTATTTCCGTATCTTGGATGAGCCGCCATATTGGATGTAGAATGACATTACATTCGTTTTCGAGTTACTTTCAATGAGCCCTTTCATTTGATACCCATATTGAAGAAGTGCATTAAAAATAACTATTCCCCTATCTTGGATGAGCCGCCATGTTGGATGTAGAATGAAATTACATTCGTTTTCCTCTCAAAAAGCCCTTTTAAAAATATATCAAAATTTGGCAGGAAGGTTTAATTGCATCCTGTATATTCCAGCCTATATCCTATTGACAAAATTTAACTAAGAATTAACAATAGAAGGAATTAAAACAATATTATTAATATAATTTTTTATATTGCGGAAAAATGTGCACTTTCCGCGAGATTTCATCTTTTGGAAAATACATAAATTCGATTAAGTAATTTTTATTTTCTTCGTTTATCGCGCGAGAACCGTACATTTTTTCGGCAAAAAAGTGTCCTTATGTCCTTTCGCGGGACTCAAAATATCTCCATATCTAATTTCAGCAAAATCGGTTCAGCGGTTTGGGCGTGAAGATGTAACAGACAGACATACGCACTTTCGCATTTATAATGTCAGTATTTTTAACGTTTAAGATTTCTTATAATAAGACAAAGTTTGTTGATTATAAACCGAATTTTCGTCTTGTTAAAAGTTTGTGTAATTCGGGTTTCATTATAAAATCATGATCGAATTAAAACACGCTTTAAACTTTTATTATATAATTTAATTAATAATAAAATACGAGTGTAAAATTATGATTAAATTCATAATTTTTATCTTAAACAAATAAGGGGCAACCATAAATTGCGTAAGGCATATTGGGTGGTTAGGATCATGCAGAATCTCACCATAATATACGTCCACACGGTAAGAAGTGACAAAAACTTACACTCACCGCATGGTTGAATATAAAAGCACCTACGTCCTACTCCCACACAAAACTGTGAATACGCATCGCATCGCATCGCAATGTCATTTTAGTATGAGTTGGTACTACTAATATAATATATTCTGTGGTATGAGTTTTGTTGCAGACTTTTGCAATGCGATGCGAATTCGCAGTTTTGTGTGACAGCCCTACTCCCTAGTCCTATTTCGTACGTACAAGCCCTATATTTGACGTATTAATTTAATAAGCCCTTAAAAGACACTGTTTTGCGTTAGATCGTTTCGATCTTTAAACTCTCTATCTGCATTTTCTGGCCTGTTCCAAATTTGAATGGCTCATTTAATAATAATATAAAATAATAAAACCGATTTCAAGTTTGTACGTGATTGAGAATTAAAATTCCCTATCTCAAAAACTAGTGAACCGATTTCGATGAAACTTGCAGTATTCCCTAAGTTGAACAATACCTAGTACAACAAAAAAAAAAAAAACACGTAAGTCGGAGTTGTAATTCCAGATATATTATGCGAACACAAACATAAAAACATACGTATACTGTTATTTTTTTGCGATGGATCGAAACGATCGATCGCAAATGAATGGCCGCCCTTAAACAGGGGCTAACGACTATCAAACATCTAATAAGAATTAAGAGTCGTCCCCGAATGTCAATCACAATGAGAGGAAACAACAAAATCTACTTTATTTTATTACAAGTAAAAGCTAAAATACTCTGCTTTGATTATTTTATATGAAAATATTTGTGAAGATTTTTATAAACTTTATTGATACACTTGTTGCCCGCGTCTTCATGGTGCTCGTAATAACGTGGGAACCGTACATTTTGTATATAGCGACATAAAATGGTATTTCTAAAAAAATATGCAATTTTTTGCAATTCAAAATCAGCCTGATACTTTGAGTATTTTAGTTTAACAATAAAATCCATACTAATATCCATACTAATATTATAAATGCGAAAGTGTGTCTGTCTGCCTGTCTGTCTGTCTGTAACCTCTTCACGCCCAAACCGCTGAACCGATTTTGCTGAAATTTGGCATGGAGATATTTTGAGTCCCGGGAAAAAAATGTACGGTTCCCGCACGATAAACGAATTTTGGCGCAACGGAGTTGCGGGCGTCATCTAGTATTTTATAAATGAAATGAAATTTAAATTGTAAGCATTTAAATATACTTGGTAGTTTGCGTTTTGATTTATTCTATAAAACGTAATAACGTTTGAAAAGGAATTCCTTGAATTGAGAAAATGCTAAGAGAAAGCAAAAATTTTTTAATCAATAAACATTAAAATCAATTTACTACAAATGGAAGCCAAACAAAATCCAGGTAAATGTTTTACAGAATATCGCGTATCGCCTGACAGAACACGTGTATTTCAAAGAAAAACGTGTTTTGTATATTATTATTTGACATTTTTAAAATATTTCGGATGATTTGAAAGCAACCTTGTTAAAATCAATAAATGTAAGGGACATTGTAACGTGACGCGTCGGTGGGATACATAATATTATTAATTATATGAATTAGTTATAATTGTCAACAAAAACAGCCTATGACACTCACTATATATAACTGATCTATTTTGATTATCACATAATATGCACTATAGACATAACTACCAGTAGGTAAAAACGCAACGTAAAAAATTTCAACAACACTTCTACGGCATACTCCTTACAGACTCTTTAGTTCTGTCTACTCTGTAATTTGACAGATCAGAAAATCATTGGTCCAGTAGTTTACGAACCTATCCGACGCAGACAAACATTTCTCATACACGTAACAAAGTTACCAACAACACGAGAAAGCCATCGCTGTCTTGGCGTGACACCCCGTGACACTCCATGACACCCCGTGACACCCTCAATATAACTTTTGTCAAACTTAACTTGAATCGTACGTGATGAGAAACACGAGTGACAAGTTTCAAACAAACATTATTGCTTTGTTACTAAAGAACGGTAGGGAGTTGATATCTTGTGGCACTTGGGTGACGTAGTAATAAGAATAATACCCCATACCGATTTCGGTGACGGTGGCCGGTTTCATTGAAACCAGCCCAGTTACGCAGGAGTAATTTTATAGTGCCCAAGTGTGTGCGCAGTACACAAGAGCACTCTCTATTCCTTTTACTCTCATAACCCAGTGGGACGGACGACACGACTGGCGAAAGATTAGGCACAGGACCGACTTTTTACATGCCCATCCGACGCATGGATCATCTTACTTGTCAGACAATCAGGTGATCAGCCTGCATTGTCCTAACCAAACTTGAAAGTTGAAAATAATACGTTTCCAACACGGGAATCGAACCCACGACCTCTGAGTCAAGAGCCACGCTCTAAACCACTGGACCACGGAGACGCTTAAATTACATAGTCATAGCCCATAGGTGACTAGTGAGTGTCTCAGCTTTGCATATTGTCTATAAAGTGACATTTTACAAGGTGACAGGTATTATTACTTCGTAGGGGAGCCCAAAGTGCTATTCATGTAGTTACTCGAACGTCAGATCTACTAGGTTTTTTAGATTAGGTAAGACAAATAAAAAAAAATAAGAGCGTTTTCTATTTTAGCGGTGGGTTCAGAAACTGCACAGCCATTTTAAAGTTATGAAAAAGAAAATACGAGTATATTCAGAAAATTGCTTATCTATTTAAATTATAACAAGATTTTAGACAACAAGGACTAAATTATTTAGTTGAGTGCAACATAAATTATCTGCAAAGCTTAGTTAGGAAAATATGAAGCTTTGTCCATACGTCTTTAATATTAATATTATAAATGCGAAAGTGTGTCTGTCTGTCTGTTACCTCTTCACGCCTAAACCACTGAACCGGTTTTGCTGAACTTTGGCATGGAGATACTTTGAGTCCCGGGAAAGGACATGGATACTTTTTATCCCGGAAAAATGTACGGTTCCCGCGCAATAAATTAATTTTGGCACAACGGAGTTGCGGACGTCATCTAGTTTTTATATATTTTAAAATGTCTCTATATGCTTACCTTACCCTTAAATCGTCAGTGCTTTATATGGAAGCTTCTTTGGGGTATGCTAAACATCCCCTATCTTAGGCTGCCTTCACATTAAGGTGACGCCGCGTTAAAGTAAAAAACCGTGTTGGATATGTTGTAGATTGCTTGTTTTCTATGAGAGGCCGGCTCGGCCCAGCAAGAAATGGAAACGGCGTAAGCGACAAAATGGTTTTTCTCGCGTAATTTAAAAACCATAAATATATTTCATATAAGCTATGTGCAAATTAAAGTGTATGCTTGAACCAATCTATGTACAAATTTTGGAAGCTTAAACCACTCTCCTCTGGTGGCAAAATTAGAATCCCTTTTTTTACAGAGGTAATTTTGATCGATTATTCTGTGTTATAAAAGTTGACCAATCGTGTTATGCTATGGGTAATTCAAATACAAAGACATGATGAATACTGACAATGAACTTTAATTTCTTAGCTTTAGTCATTGCTGAGAAAAATCGGTATCGCTACAGCCAAATTATCAAGGCGTCGCCTTAAGTCACGAGTAGTGCGGCAGCCGCGCGACTCGCGACTTAATGTAAAGGCAGTCTTAATCTGACAGATCCTATAATATTTCAATACTTCAAAATAACTTTTTTTAAACCCACCACGTGAGAAATCTGATTTCTATACCATGATAACTAGACACAATATGTCGGAAGTCTATACAAGCTTAATCTGATACGCTCGAGCAGGTCGCGAAATCCCCTCTTCCCCTCCTTAACTATAAAAGTGAAATATGCGACACGTCACACGACACATCACACAACGCGAGTCGTGACATTTTCCATAGATCTAACGTTTTACAAACGGGATTCTGACGTTTTACAAACGTGACTCTGATGTTTTACAAACGTAAACCTGACGTTTTACAAACATGAATCTGACGTTTTATAAACGTAAATCTGACGTTTTACAAACATGAATCTGACGTTTTACCCACGTGAATCTGACGTTATGCAAACGTGTCGTGTGACGTGTCACTTTAGTGCGGTTTTGCCCAAATACGTCCATGGTTTTGCCTTAATAGTAATCACGCGCGCCATAACAACCATGTCAAAATATTGTTTCTTACAGACTTTATTTGCGCTTCGTTTGCATAGTCTGTGAAAAATGCAAAAATCTTTACTAATATCAATATCAATGTGTAATAGCCGTAGTAAAATGTTTGTCGGATTGTCGACACGTTGTGTGGGCGTGACGCGTGTCGAACTCGTTTGTCACAGAAGTGCGAACAACAAGGCCAGACATTATGTAAAACACTGTAGTTTCCGCAAAAATTAACATTGATTGTGAATTAATAAGGAAATCCATACTAATATTATAAATGCGAAAATGCGACAGGTTCTTACCTCATCACGCCCAAACCGATGAACCGATTTTGTTGAAATTTGGTATGGAGATAATTTGAGTCCCGGAAAAGGACATAATATGACACTTTTTATTCCACAGAAATGTACGGTTCCCACGCGATAAACGAATTTTGGCGCAACGGAATTGCAGGCGTCGTCTAGTCGCAAATAACGCAAATGCTCAGACTGATCAGAGTAGAAATGCAAATGATGATGATGTAGGCATACGCAATTTGTTCGGTTTATATCAAGCCTGACCAAATTACTTATTTAGTTAGTCAGTCAGGCGTATAATAAGTATCATCTTATAAGAGAGGCTTCGGAAGCTGTCTTCTTACACCTTGTATATAACATGTCTCGTAAGTTATAGGATAACATAATATAATAACCGTAATAATAGTATAGGTACATATGATATATCAAAGATTAAAATTATTGATATCACGTTTTAAGGCGACGCCTTGATAATTTGGCTACAGCGATATCGATTTTTCTCAACAATGACTAAAGCTAAGAAATTAAGGTTCATTGTCAGTATTCATCAGGTCTTTATCTTTGAATTACCCATAGCATAACACGATTGGTCAACTTTTATAACACAGAATAATTAATCAAAAAGACCTCTATAAAAACAGGGATTCTAATTTTGCCAACAGAGGAGAGTGATTTAAGCTTCCAAAATTTGTACATAGATTAGTTCAAGCATACACTATAATTTGCCCATAGCTTATATGAAATATATTTATGGTTTTTAAATTACGCGGCAAAAACCGTTTTGTCGCTTACGCCCTTTCCATTTCTTGCTGTTCCATTTCTTGTTTTCTATGAGACGCCGCGCGCCGGCTCGGCCTCTCATAGAAAACAAGCGATCTAAAACATATTCAAAACGATTTTTTACTTTAACGCGGCGTCACCATAAATGTTCCTACTAGTTTCATCTAGTACATGTGTAGATCGAGGAATCTTAATTTACACTCGGTAATTATTTGACAAATATTTTTTGGACATCTGATATTTACAACATTGTTGGTCAATGATATTGGAATACATTATGCACTACACCAAATAGATGTCGCCAGTGACTTCACACAAAAAAAATCAAAATTTTATTTAATGATAAAAAATCTATTTTTTTTTTTTACTTTTGCTACGAAAAATTCTATGTATTATTCCCGGGACTCTAAGGGCCCTTCCACACGACGTATTTTTTGCGCACTGACGACGCGCGTTTTTGATGCGCTCGTCTTCTGCGCGTTTTCATCGCGTTTTTTCAGATATTATAAAGTTTAAAACGTGTCGGCTTCCTTGCGTTTGTTGAGCGTTCAACTTGCGTTTGTATCGATACAAACGAACGTAAAAAAATCGTGTGGAAGGGCCCTAAAGGTGCCGGTTGGCAGCGGGCGACAATAATGAAATACCCTGCACAGCTAGCGACACGAAGCTAGCGACACTTTTCATAGAAATACCACAGTACTTATTACAATATTCCATGTTATACTGTGAAAATACATAGAAACCGCAGTAGTGTCGCGACTCGCGACGACACGTCGTCTGCTGCCGCTTCATGTAGCTGGCTTCCAACTTGTACCTTTAATTTCATTAAAATCAGTTCAGCGGTTTAAACATGAAAAGGTGACAAACAAACTGACTTTCCCATTATTAATATTATAATGGACTAGCTGTGCCCCGCGGTGTTACCCGCGGTTTAAGTGATATATAATAAAAGACTATGAAAAGTACCAATAATAGGGTCAAAACGGGACGATACACGGTTCTATAATGGTTTATGGTAGTGATGATGATAATATGATAATATAATATGCTATCAGTTCTTAAAACAACGTCGAAACTCCCAAACTTGTATCTATAAAGAGTCAGGAGTTCTCTCAGCACCTTCCGAACCATGGTATACCTTGGTGCAAAATCTTACTTGTTGGTCGCATATACTTAGAATACTGCTCACGAAACCGAAGTCACCACATGTTACCATATAAATTTTGAGGAGTTCCCTGGATTTCTTATGGATCAGGTCACCATTTTTATGAATAAAGTACCAAATTGGTATGATACCCTATACACCAAAAGAAAAATTTTGAAAATCGGTTCACAAACGGCGGAGTAATCGTTGAACATAAAAAAACAAAGATAACACAACCCCCATTTTGAAAGTCGGTTAAAATTGTAACCTGTGTGTTATTCTGATGTATAAGCTATATTATTGTAAAGTTTCATTAAAATCCGATCAGTAGTTTTTGCGTGAAAGAGTAACAAACATCCATACATCCATACATCCAAACTTTCGCCTTTATAATATTAGTAGGATTATGGCTTGGCCCGTTACGATCAAACTTTCATCAGATGTTATCAGACCTCCTATTTCGGTAAGGTGTCAACAGAAGAATATTAAACGATATGAAAGTGAATGTTTGGTCTTCAATCTTCATATTTTAATGAATAGCAGAAACATATTTTAACATGGCTACAGCATGCACTCCTAATAAAATGAAATCGAAATTCGAAATCGGTTATGGGAGTTGTTCTCAACTGGGAGTTATTCAAACTGTTATTATTAGCTATTGCATAGCTTTTATCGCGGGCTTTGAGCGAGGCGACCAAATCAAGAAATTCCGTAACGAAAATAAACCTAACACTCCCCACTCCGACAATGCACGGCAACGCCGTACCGCTGTGCCGGTCGGTCCGACGTTGCCCGCGTGAATCGTCTAACGTCGTTTCAGTTCGCAACACTTCGGCACGGTGTTTGTGTGCGTGCGACTGGACGTATGCGAATTATGATTGCATAATTTGATAAAAAATGCTATGCAAGAGCTTTACTGTGGCAGTCCCCGAGGGCCACACGTATTGCTCACTTAGGGTGAGGCCAAACGAGCGTAATTTTGTGAGTCGTGAGTCGCAGAATTTCGGTCGCGTAAATATTTTTTCATACAAATCACGACTCACAAAATTACGCTCGTGTGAATCAAACAGGACTTTTGTATGAAACTGATTGCAGCAGAATTTCTGCCAACCGAATTTCTGCGACTCACAACTCTCAAATTGCGCTCGTTTGGCTTCACCCTTATAGTTCAGAAATAGATAGGACCTTGGAGATGTTATATCTCGGCAATAAGTAAGATTCCCATGGGATAGTGTTCCGCACTTGTTTAATGAGACTGGTACTCCCAAGACTGCAATATTTTAACCGACTGTACGAGTCTATAAGAATAATCTTAGATATCTTTTATTAAGTACGGCACTCGCAATAAGTGGATAACTGAGGGAGGCGCGTGACTAGACTCTAATATTTTGACCCGCTAACTATACAGAAGTTTTTGTAAATAAGGAGAAATACAGTAACAGTTCAATGTTTTTATACAAAAGTGAGTGATAAAAGCTGTGATATAGAAAGGGATTAAACAATACTATCGGTAGAAAGTTATTTTATATACTCGTACTAATAACTTTTGCCTGCGGCTTCGCTTGAGTGAATGTAAGTAGAAGAAGTAAGTAGTAAACAGTAAAGGTGTTCACGAAAACTGTGCAGTTCTCTACGAGAACTGTATATGTGTCTACGAAAGCTGTGCAGTTGGCTACAAAAAGGTACTGGCGTCTACGAAAACGGTAAAGATGTGTACGAAAACTGTACAGGTTGCTAGTTTCATACAAACATAAAAATTATAGAAAAACAAAACTTTTAAAGCGATTGAAATCATTATAAATAAAGATTTTAATAGAATCGCGATAAGGTATGTGATTGTTAGTGTAGATATCACTGTTTTAGTATTCCGCGTCCGTACAAGAAACAGTTACATGTTGCTACATTACGATGTTGGCCGCTCGCATGCATTTCATTAAATGGCATTAGTTTGGACCTTGCATATTGCATTTCAAAGCACTGTTTGTAGAATATATTGTGTCTTATTCGTGGTGAATATATTTTATTCTGTTTTTAAAAGCTTCTACAGACGGTCCGAAGTGAAGATAGGCGTGGACGAGTTTGACAGCTGTCAAACTCGTCCACGCCTACATTCACTTCGTACGAATTTGACAGTTTTGACGGTCGATTCGGACCGTCAAATTTGACACGTGGGCTTAGTGCCGCCAATTTAACAAATATCTTCCTATAAATAAGGAAACGATGTGCTACGCAGCTTCTCCCGTGAGGTGGGCCTTGAGGTACTGGAGCTTTTGAACATTGTCCAGTGCTGTGTTGTTGTTAACCAATGATAAAAACAACTCACCGAAACTGAGCCATTTAGTATAGGCACCTATTCTACGTGGGAATACTGATTTCCGGTAACTTAACACATGAGCTGGCTGGCTTTAAAGTTTCGGCGCATTCTGATTCCAGATGATACTGTAGCTCCGACTTAAATTCCAAAAAAAATTCCTTAATCTCTGTATAACTATCTTCTGTAAAAAATGCTAATTTCTGATCCTTGCCGCCTGCTGTTACAATTTGCAAATGATTTTCATTGAATTTCTTCCATTTTATCTCTAATGCTTGCGCTCTTGTCTCCACATACGACTTTGTGATTTTTTCCCCGTGGACATTTTTCGAAATTTGTTTTTAGTTTTAAAAGCTGTGCTTTTAATTCTTCTAGAATAGTTCATAGTGCGTTCATATTGATATTTCCGATCCGGCTCTAATGCTACCAAAATTTTAATTGCAAACTAAGGATATTTTTCTCGATAAATAAAACCACTTCTAGATACAACCGAAATTCTCAAAAATAAAATTAATTGACAACATCAAAATCCTTTCAACTTTTCACAAAAACATTTTTGTATCACGCCAGAGTTATACAAATGCAGTGTGGGGAAAATATTTCTATCAGAATTGGTAACACTTTACGAAAAGGAAGCTTTTGGGCATTTGGAACTTTATTGCAATTCAATAGAGTTTAAAATCCGAAAACAATTTTACAAATGTAATTCCTGTTTGACGTTTGGTTGGACGGACGAGGTTCGTGTAGTGTGTAGCGGAACGACGAACCGTTAAAACTGTCAAATTTGTACAACCTGAACTTCACGAACGCGGTCCGCGGACCAGGTTCGCGCAATCTGTAGAAGCCATTAGACTTAGCTGAACGACACTTCTTAATAAAATCCACTTTCTTTCTATGCAACTGTAAACCTGAAAAAAAATCTGCTGTCTTTTTTCTTTGGTGTAAAATAGAGATATTTCCTTAACCTATGTGTCAAAGCTTTCTTTTATTAATTTTATGTTTTGCTAAAACTCGAGAACACTTATAGGTTCGCAGTTCGCACGTATTTTAAAGTGTGTCGGTGATACTTTGAGCCCCAGAATAATTTTTATCCCTTAAAAGTGTACGGTTTCCGTGAGATAAAATTATATCTAAGTATATATACGATTTATATACCATGCGGCAAATATTATCTAAAAATATTATGTACTGTTTTCTGATAATTCTATGCAAATTCTAAGAAGTTTTAAATAGTAGTAACAATATGTTTAACATCAGAGAGCGAAGTAATTGGCTGGCGGCTCGAGTGATTTGCATAACGACGCTCCACACATAAATGTAGGTTAAAGAGTTAAGTGGTCGTTACATATATACGATTTGCAGGTAAACGATTTAGCATGGTATCACGAATACAATAGGATAACGATTTCACAATAGTAACATACTGCAATGGAAGTTAGTAGTTATTGAGTGAAAGAAGGAATTCAAAGATCAGTGGCGTAACAATAATTATTGTCGTGGCAGGATTGTCAAAATGTCACGGGCCTCCAACCCAAGAGGCCACGAGCTTAGATCTTATTTTTTTACATTGTTTTTGACTTATTTTTTTACACCAGTTTAAGGCGAGGCCAGTTCGAAAAGACTGATTTTTAAGCTTCCAGTCTGAAGAAATTATGTGGAATTCTCTTACACCAAAATTGATGTATACTCAATAAAAAACCAAGTAACAAAGTAACCGAACAGAATATTGAAAAATGGCATGGTAATTTTGTAAAAAAATCTTGAATATCACCATAAAAATACACTTTAAATTCGAACATCTCGTAATTTTCAATGACAATGATATGATTTTTTTTACAAAAAGGATAGCTTTTTTATAGTTCTAACAAAATAACCGAATAGTTTTTTAATAAATGATTCGGTCATTAAAAAAATAATTTTCTCCTATTTCGCCCTATCAAGACGCGGCGAGCGTCGTAACCGCCACTGTACAAAGCGCGCTGATATGAACGTTATTTTAATGTCCTTTACGTCGATATTCGTACTGACAGACATCGACCTGCTAATTTTAGGAAATCCTTGCCTTAATTATTAACTAATATTAAGGCCCCGTCAAAAGAATTTGCCACGGGAACCAGATAGTATAGTTACGCCACTGTCAAAGACCGTTAAGAAACACTAGTGATTTCTGCGTCACGCAAAATAAAATAAGGCAAGAACCGCACACGATACCATGGTAACAAAGTACTATATTATTATGAACTTTTATGTTCAGTAGTTTCTGAGCTTATTCGACGCAAGCACAGAATAGATAATAGTACAAGTAACGCAAGCAAACCTTCCCTTTGCGACGTTGCTTGATCCTCAGCATAATCAAAATTGTTTTTATTCAGAGTAATTTTTTGACAAAAAAAATTCTGAACGTCGTTACTAAGGTGCCTACCACCGGTTCGGGAACTAACCCGGCGAGAAGAACCGGCGTAAGAAACTCGCACGGGGCTCTTTTACTAAAAAGATGGAAAATTACGAGTAAGAGTAAGCACACAAAATTTCAACACAATCGGTCCTGCCGTGTTAAAAGAGTATAGCCACAAACATCACGATATAAAATAACTATTTTCAAAAGATAAAACCGACATCAAAATTGTACTTGAGAATTAAAACTCCCTATCTCCAAAACTACTGAACCGATTTTGATGAAACTTGCACTATTCCCTAAGTTGAACAATACCTAGTACAACAAAAAAAGAATCACTGAAATCGGAATGGTAATTCCAGAGATATCCGAACACAAACATTAAAACATACATACATACATACTTATATACATACATACATACACTTTGGAAATTTGGCACATTTCAGACGCTGATATAGACTAACATATTCGAAAATTGGGCAGTTCTGGAAATATTACATACATACGCGTCGAATTGATAACCTCCTTTTTTTTGAAGTCGGTTAAATATATATATATATATATATATATATATATATAAGCATGAGAAAAACAGGAAGTTAAAAGAAACTTCAGTTTAATTAAACTTCTTTAAAATGTTCCTGCAGATCTAATTGCTGTAATTGATCCTTAAAATACTCATTGTGAGTGTTTCAGTATACATTTCGTAATATTGCTTCTACACTTTTATGTATGGAGCGAAAAATAAGCATTCAGAATATACAACAATAGTTTTTTTTGAAGTCGTGAAAATTGTGCATTTGTTTTCGTCTTTTCGTTTCGCTCGTAGAACATAATATTATATTAAGTGGCAACGTTTATTTTAAAGATATAATTTGTACAAACAGCAATATTGTTTTTATAACAAAGTTTGAATTAATTATTAAATTATGTACATAGTAAAAAATTTGAATAAATCTCCAGGGATAAGAATAACATAGCCAGGAAGTAAAGATCGACGACCTCTGTGGCTGAGTGGATAAGCACGTTGGTAGCTCAAGCCGGGGGTCGAGGGTTCGAATCCCGCCGACCGACGGGAACATAAAGTTTTCAAAGTTCCTGGGTCATGGATGTGTATTAAATATGTGTATCATTAATCATATAATGAACATCTTAAATATATGTATAGCATAAAAGTATTAAATACTAGACGTTCCGCGCGGCTTTGCCCGCGTAAATTAGGATTTTCACGGAAACCGTACATTTTTTCGCAAATCGTAGTCTATGTCCTTTCAAGTGGTCTACTCTATATCTGTACCATAAAGTTAATATACCTAGCGGAATAGAGAAACAAAGGCCTGAGCAAGCGAGATGTCACTATCAGTAACACTGCGTAGTAAAAAGAGACGTGTGATACATGACAGCAGAACTCTTTTTTTGACGTCCAGTCGGCACTTATCGGCACGTTGACAATTTAATCTCATAGAATTCATGTCCAATCATGCTTGTGTAAGTGTATACGTACACATATTTTTACACACAGATGTAAACCAATTTCGGTTTCGTTTGACAGCTCGAGATTGTTGCTCTATTCCGCTAGGTATATTAACTTTATGATCTGTACCAAATAACATAAAAATTGCTCCAGTAGTTCGTGAGATAAGCCCTTTCAAATAATTTGTCGCCGTTTTTCCACATTTTCCTCTATGTCTTCGCTCCTGTTAGTCTTAGCGTGATAAAATATAGCCTACAGCCTTCCTCGATAAATGGACTATCTAACACTGAAATAATTTTTCAAATCGGACCAGTAGTTCCTGAGATTAGCGCGTTCAAACAAACAAACAATCAAACAAACTCTTCCGCTTTATAATATTAAAGTATAGATATTTCCGTTGTCTGGTACCCGTAACACAAGTCCTTCAGGTACTTAGCACGGGGCCAGACTGACGTGGTGTGAAGCGTCCATAAAAAAAGTGAAATCTAGTTCTTATCACATCTAACGCCATATTTTACCATGCCTAAGTAATAGGATGTTTGTTCATCGCCCTCACCTGGACGTTACCGATAAACATTTAATTCATCAAGCCCCAAACGGTCACCGGCGTCCGAGACACGATAGAATATCTATTGTGTCTCGTTTTCGCACGATCGACGGGTTAAATAAAATGCCACTTTATGGCCAAGGCCCAAGGCTATAGGTATCATTTTGCTCTACGCCACTACAAAGCAGCGGCGGCATAGGTCTCAAGATCAATATCGGTAGAAAATGAAACCTATAGCCTAGGTCATAAAGTGGCATTTTATTTGAATGTTTGTCGATGACGTCCCGGTGACGGCGGCGATATACATAGACAAACGATCGTATATATACGATCCAATGCTTGCCAAGGCTTGGCAAGCATCCACAAGGCACAAGCGTCCACAAATCTCGCTTGACATTTGGAAGTCGTTTACACGCTTGTGAATGCGTCAGTGTATTACGTACATCCAAGCAAGCGCCCTTTGATCTGTGTCCAAAAACCGACACTACGCCGGATCGGATACAAGCGTCCACAAGCTCACGCAAGCCAAGCCAGATCTCTTTACAGACTCTCTTTACACGCTTGTGCTTGTGGACGCTGGTCAAGCCTTGGCAAGCATAGAAACGCAGCATTATGTAGTAAAGAAATTTTAATTACAATCATTTTAAAAAAGAAATTTATATAAGAAAGTCTTTTAATCTTCTTCACAAAGTAAAAATCACAGCATAACACCAAGTTTCATCTTAAATATTTAATACAAGATAAGTTATTATAAGGAAGTATTTGAAATGTCTTTTCTCACAGTAAAGACTTTGTAAGTAGATTTTAATATTTTAAATCATACTTTTGAAATATACTGCAGTACAGTAAAGTTATTAATGATTTTTTTAAAGAGACTGCGCTAAATGCTTATATAGATGTGACTTGTTTGCTGTTGTGTTTTGAAACATGTTTTTTTTGCATTTACTTAAATCATACACATTGTAATTATCGTTCGCGTGAAAAAAATATTTATTTCGTGGTGACAGTACATTTTGCTGCAATAAATCTATTGCACATTTCTCGGGACATTTATCCAAATCGGTCTATCGGTTTAAAGGTGAAGATATAACATGATATTATTATAGACTGAGATATTATATTGTATAATAGGCACAAAATGTTGCTCGCAACATCGTTGCGCTTAAATTATTTTAGCGAGCAAGAACAACCGTTTATTTTTCACAAAAACTATCATTAGTATTGATTAGGTATCCACAGTGTATTTTTTCTATTAGTTCAATAGGTACATAGCGATGAAGGTGATATGTGATGTAGCTCCATGTAGCTCCACCTGCGGCCTGTACGGCCTGTCCAATAAATTGTGCTGAACGGCCACATACACAAACATACGGAGCGTCAGCAACAAATGTGCGATGCGGCGCTATTTAAATAAATCGTTGCATACAATTTAATTGCTTTAGTCAGGGTTCCCTAGAACAAAATTTTTAATTACTATCAAGCTAATTTTTTGTGAGTAGCTTCATTTTGATAAGACGAACAACATTTTTATCTGTGAAAAATCTCAAAAGTGGTAGTCAGAGATAGAAAGGATTTCATACTTTGATTTGATGGTCCTAAAATATGGATTGTTGTATTTGTAGGAAAATGTTACTCTTAAATTATATAACTAATAAGTAAATAACCTATCAATATACAAAAAATCAGCTGGTTAGGGTTCCGTTTTAGGGTTCCGTAGTCAACCAAGTTTTGTTGATTTTTTATTGATTTTGATTATAGTTTATTTGTAATAGAATACAAATAGAATCAGGTGCAGCCGTATAGACTCAGTTTTTTCTCAAGAGATTTTTAAGGGTCACGGATAATATAATAGGCACGTTATACCTAAATACGACTATGAGCTATGGTTTTTTGAAGCGCGCGCTTTGCTAACGCGCGTTTTGAGAACCCCGGATTCTATTGAAGCGTACACATGCAAGCGCGCCAGTAACGCGCGTTAGCAAAGCGCGCGCTTCAAAATGCCCAATGTATACCTGCTCTATATAAATGTGTCAAAATCATACCTGCTTACACCTGGCTGCGAAGAGGTGTGACCAAGCGCGCAAGAGCAGCAGCGATAATGTATCTTTCTTCATATTCCTAATGAAAAGACAAAATGTCTAACATAGTAATTACCTAGATGAGGAGGGAGGGAAGGAAGTCATGTTCTCCGTTAATACCATCATATGAATTATTTTTGATCACGGTCACTTCACTTCTACTGAAAGTTGAATTGAGTATACCATTTCACGCCCTTTAAGGTCAATCCACACGTACCACAACAACACGACATCGCAACGACATAATGTCGTCGAGCAGTGGTTACGTGTGAATGGTGTCGCTGCAGCTTTTTGTAGTTGCGTTGTGGTACCGACAAAATGCATATGCCGACGTGGTTGCTTTGTCGCCAGTGGTTGCCATGCGGTCGGTATCTGACAAGTGGTCGACACCGACTGCAAAATGTGGTACGTGTGAATGGTCCAGTTCATTTACAATACGAAATATACGCCCGACCACGTGGTGTGGTTGTGGTACGTGTGGGTGGGCCCTAAGTTATCGCTCGAAAATAGAATATCAACATGTTATTTTTTTGCCCACCATACACCTTGGCTACACGCCAGCACGCAACAGGTCGACGCGTGACAACCCCCCCCCCCCTCTCCCCCTCGTTTCATCCCCGCGTTTCACCCCTTCACCCCCGTTTCACCCCTCACCCCCGTTTCACCCCTCACCCCCGTTTCACCCCCGTTCGTACGTTTTCATTACGGGGGCGAAAGTCGTCAGGTTATGGTCCCACTACTAACTTTATGTCGACGTATATTGCGTTCGAAGTTTGCTATATTGACTGGTTAGTAAAAATTGAAATGGATATGGTAGCCCAATTGTTGGCACTTGAGTTAATAGTCCTATTATTGGCGTTCCTAGTGTTTTCAAATAAAAATCAATGCGAATATTAGGATAACTGCTAACGATGACTTAATTTGCTCTACTCAAGTTATATATACTGGTGAGCCCCTAAAAATCAAAATTCAGACCTACAAGGGTGTTGTAGCTATCCATACTTAATATTATAAATGCAAAAGTGTGTCTGTCTGTCCGTCTGTCTATCTGTTACCTCTTCACGCTCAAACCGCTAAACCGATTTTGTTGAAATCTGGTATGGAGATACTTTGAGTCCCGGGAAAGGACATAGGACACTATTTATCCTGGAAAAATGTACGGTATCCCCGCTTTAAACGAATTTTGACGCAACGGAGTTGGGAGCGTCAAGTAGTATTAGGATAACTGCCGAGTACTGTGTACTGGTGAGCTTCTAAGAATCGAAATACAGACCTACAAGGCTGTTTTTGTTTTATTATAAATTATAATATTTCACACTGCTGTTTTTTTAACTCGGGACATGAGTTCGGCACTCATGTCAATGTTTTTCCAATTTGTTTTGGTGGCCAAAATGATAATTAATAGTATTATTTCTATTGACAACTGTTTTGTATCCACACCGCTATTATTTTGATTGACAGCTATTTTGTATCCACACCTCCAGGCCCCATGACAGTGTAAAATAAAAATCGGCCAAGTGCGAGTCAAACTCGCGCACGAAGGGTTCCGTACCGTTATGGAGCAAAAATAGGCAAAAGATTGTGTTTTTTGTATGGCAGCCCCCCTTAAATATTTATTTTATTTAAATTTTATTAATAATTATTAAAGTAAAAATATAATTAAGGATTTTGTGAAAGTTTCAAATACCTAGCTGATGTCAATGATTACGAGCAAAAAAGGCCAAAAAAACACGTTTCTTGTATGGGAGCCCTCCTTAAATATTAACTTTATTTTGTTTTTAGTATTTGTTGTTAAAGCGGAAACAGATATACACAATCTGTGAAAATTTCAGAAGTCTAGCTATAGCGGTTCTTGAGATACAGCCTGAAGACAGACAGACAGACAGACAGACAGACAGACAGACAGACAGACAGACGGACAGACGGACAGACAATGAAGTCTTAGTAATAGGGTCCCGTTTTTACCCTTTGGGTACGGAACCCTGAAAATATCCTTTTAGAGCATATTAGTCCGTAAGTTTGTTACATACTTTTAATGCAAAAGAAACTATCTTTTCCTCAATATTCAATAACTCTTTGACGGCTTATATATGGTTCCAGTTAGGGCTACCGCACACCTGAGACACGACTGTCTTAAGATAGACTATCGCATAATAAAATGTACTAGATGCGCACATTTGAGACAAAACGTCTCATAGACAAAGTTGTCTAATGCGCCCCGCGACAAGTCTGACTAACGACTGTCGGCTTCCCTTTGAAGTGTATGCGAGCGCGCACATCTACGACAAAACTGTCTAGCCACAATAGACATAACTACCAGTAGTTCGACTCAGGGCTCGGAAACCTGGTTAATCTTCGCGATCCTGTTCGTTAGAAACGCCATACATTTCCAAAAGAGCGTTTTCATTTCAGTTCCGCTCTGAACGGACCGAAATTATTTCTGGTTTTGTTCTAAGAGCAAAATTAAATTGCTCACTGCTCAAAATACCGTTTAGAACCGTTCGCGGTTTTGTTCGCCCCGCCCACTCACACACACCACGACCATCACCCATTGTCCACACATAAACAAGTTATGGCCTATTGGCTATTAGATGGTGCACTAGAAAGGGATAAAAGATATAACTGCACTAGTTACTTTCCGCAAGAATTTAACCAGGTTTCAGAAGCAATACCGCTCGCATCTCTATTTCGCTCCGAACGAACACTTATCCAAAAACCTGGTTATAGAGTGTTTTAACCTGGTTAAAAAAATACCGGTTCCGAGAGTTACTTTCCGCGAGAAATTAACCAGGTTAATTTCAGAAGCAATACCGCTCGCATCTCTATTTCGCTCCGAACGAACACTTATCCAAAAACCTGGTTACATAGCGTTTTAATCTGGTTAAATAAATACCGGTTCCGAGCTCTGGACTTTGACTGCAAAGAAACGGACAGGTTTCAATATATTATGTCAAATTCGTCGGGTTTCACTAAGATTATGAATGGAATGTGCCTCGCGCTGGCTGATATAATTTATTTTTAAATACTTATAGATTTCAAAATTAGATTCTGACAATTTTTCCAGTGATCTAAGTACTATCTTTCCCGTCGAGTCTTTCCCGTTTATTGTTGAAGTTATTTTTAACCGAATGAGAACTTTTCTATCTATATCTATAAAATCTTTCAGAACTGCTCGCAATAGACGCAAAATATATTTTTCAGTAACGTAATACAACATTTTTTGTGCTTTTTAGCCAACTTAAAAAAAAAGATTACAATTTTAGGCCTTATGTATGTATAATATTTATAGAACTGCCTAGTTTTCGTATATTATGAGTATATTTCATCAGCATCTGAACAAATGTAGGAACTTTTAAAAGTGTATGTATGTTTTTATGTTTGTGTTCGCGTATCTTCCGAGCTACAAGTCCGATTTAAGTAATTCTTTTTTTGTTTTGTTGACTTTGTTGCGATAGGTATTGTTCAATTTAGGTAAGTTTCATTAAAATTGGTTCAGTAGTAAATTGAATTCGGTTTTAATTTTATTAATATACAACTTGTTATTTGTAATACCTAAGTTGTAAACATAAATTATTTCAAATTGACGTGTTTCACATCCCGTTTTTAACGTGTTTAACATGTTTAACATCCCAGAGAAATTCAGTAATAGGAAACCCTAATGCCTGTAATATATTGTGATTTAAAAATTTCTAACTTCTAAGTCGGCATACTCTATAATTCTGTCTACTCTGTCCGGGCGTTCTCTACTGTTTAATATACAATTGTATGCGTTGCGTCATCGTAGTCAAGACAGTTTTGACTTGGTGTGCGCCACGTGATAGACACAACTGTTTCTCTTTAATCGTAAGACTGACTTGTCTATGTGAAACAAGATTGTCTAACTACAGTCGTGTCTCCAATGTGCGGTCGCACTAAGACAAAACAAAACTGTCTAGCCACAATAGACATAACTACCAGTAGTTCGACTCAGGGCTCGGAAACCTGGTTAATCTTCGCGATCCTGTTCGTTAGAAACGCCATACATTTCCAAAAGAGCTTTTTCATTTCGATTCCGCTCTGAACGGACCGAAATTACTTCTGGTTTTGTTCTAAGAGCAAAATTAAATTTCTCACTGCTCAAAATACCGTTTAGAACCGTTCGCGGTTATGTTCGCCCCGCCCACTCATACACACCACGGCCATCATCCATTGTCCACACATAAACAAGTTATGGCCTATTGGCTATTAGATGGTGCACTAGAAAGGGATAGATGATATCACTGCACTAGTTACTTTCCGCGAGAAATTAACCAGGTAATTTCAGAAGCAATACCGCTCGCATCTTTATTTCGCTCCGACCGAACACTTATCCAACAACCTGGTTATAGAGCGTTTTGACCTGCTTAAAACAATACCGGTTCCGAGAGTTACTTTCCGCGAGAAATTAACCAGGTTAATTTCAGAAGCATTACCGCTCGCATCTCTATTTCGCTCCGAACGAACACTTATCCAAAAACCTGGTTATAGAGCGTTTTAACCTGGTTTAAAAATACCGGTTCCGAGAGTTACTTTCCGCGAGAAATTAACCAGGTTAATTTCAGAAGCAATACCGCTCGCATCTCTATTTCGCTCCGAACGAACACAAAAACCTGGTTATATAGCGTTTTAACCTGGTTAAAAAATACCGGTTCCGAGCTCTGGACTTCGACTGCAAAGAGACGGACAGGTTTCAATATATTATGTCAAATTCGTCGGGTTTCACTAAGATTATGAATGGAATGTGCCTCGCGCTGGCTGATATAATTTATTTTTAAATACTTATAGATTTCAAAATTAGATTCTGTCAATTTTAATCACATGTGCCAAAACATAAACAATAATACGACCAAAAAGAGAAACACGTCCAGCGATCCAAGTACCTACTATCTTTCCCGTCGAGTCTTTCCCGTTTATTTTTGAAGTTATTTTTATCCGAATGAGAACTTTTCTATCTATATCTATAAAATCTTTCAGAACTGCTCGCAATAGACGCAAAATTTCGTTTTAATTTCGTCGTTTTTAATTGTATTAATATACAACTTGTTATTTGTAATACCTAAGTTGTAAACATAAATTATTTCAAATTGACGTGTTTCACATCCCGTTTTTAACGTGTTTAACATCCCAGAGAAATACAGTAATAGGAAACCCTAATGCCTGTAATATGTTATAGTTTTAAGTTCGTAGTGACAAGTTAACAACCCTAGCGATTTTTGTCATAATACGTCAAATTTAAAAATTTCTAACTTCTAAGTCGGCATACTCTATAATTCTGTCTACTCTGTCCGGGCGTTCTCTACTGTTTAATATACAATTGTATGCGTTGCGTCATCGTAGTCAAGACAGTTTTGACTTGGTGTGCGCCACGTGATAGACACAACTGTTTCTCTTTAATCGTAAGACTGACTTGTCTATGTGAAACAAGATTGTCTAACTACAGTCGTGTCTCCAATGTGCGGTCGCACTTACTGTCATGAAAAATTACCAAGAGCAATGGAAATTGTATGACCGATCGTACCGACCGACCGACCGATCGACTCTTCGTCGCGACGCACAGTGGAAAATTTGGGTCCTTATCGGATCAAAAATCTGTAACTTCAAGGTTTTTCATCGTATTGAATTGAGATTTGGCACATGTATACAGTGATATACAAAGATTTTAAAAATAATCAATTTTTGTATTTTTTTTCATTGTATACATATTTATTTTAGGTTAAAAAAAAAGAAAAGATAAAAAAGTAATACGAGTAGTTTATTTTTTATAAATAAGTAGTAATATGAGTAAAATTATACTTATCACACAAGCATAATAAAATACATAAAATTATAAAATCGTATAGTACCTATCTATGCCTCACACCAAACTAATTTATCTTAGATTAGACAAATCTTATAATATTATTGGTTTTATTCTAGGTTTTAGTTACTTATAATGTTATATCTAATTGTTATTATCCTCGCTATTTCTAACTAAAATTACTTCCGGTGTAAATGTAGGATCACCTTCAGGTACCACCTTCAAAAGACTTAGTGCCTCTTCATCAAGATCCTTCACATTTCTCACATAAGGTTTTCTTAAACTTGAAACGTATGGATCTGAAGTATATAGAAGCGTTTTAAATACGTCTTCATTTGTAGCTATACGGGAACATTTTCTGGCATGGTGCAGGCGCATATTTCTGTAGTCTTTATTGCGCGACTCTTGTGCATCTTCCGACAGTTGCCCAATAGGAAGAACAGAAAAATGTTTGATCACGCTTTCTCCGTGTATAAGTAATTTGTGCACGGAGGATGGCATGTAGTACCAATCATAGTTACTAACATAAATTCGCGCAGTTTCTAAGGCATAAACTCCAAATTTTTCGCTCTCAGAGTTTCTTAGCTCTTCAACAAGATGAGCCTCTGCATACTCACCTAAGGCCCGCAGTCCTTGCAAAAATGCGTTACAAATGTGCTCAAACCCATATTCTTCTAGTAAAAGAGTGTTTTTCCTTTTCTTTGTTGATTCTGAGGAGTCTCCATAAGCAATGCACGGTCTTCCTCGTTTACCAGAAGTTGATGGCAGTGAATGTGCTTCAGACTCCGGAAACTGTACTGAATATCCTGACTCCAGCCAGCTTGTATTATTTCGAATAAATTCGTCCTTTTTCCGTGATGCTTGAGCCCAGCGCTTATTGAAAGAAGGCAGAATATTTCTTTGAATGTCACCAATTACAAAACACAAGATGTTTTCAGAAACATTTAATGTTTGCTGTAGAACTATGGACAACGATTCCAAGGTTCTGCCACGCTCGATATAGGGAATGATGAAATCGCCCTTAGTACAGTTGAAAGTTGACATTTTAATGGAAATAACCAATTTAAATAAGTGTCACTCAATATGAAATACACGCTGAAGTGTGCAATTTGAAGATATTTGCTTCCCCTTATATACTAGTTTTTTAGATATGAAATACGTACTAATATGAATGTTATGCATATTTACTCATGCACGACGAGTGCAAAATAGATGATAAGCTATTGCTATCAAAATATTGTGGTTAATATAGTTTTTGTAAACTATGTCAGCAGTAACCGCAAAAGATACCGAATTATCTACTCCGACCGCTATCACATTTTTTCCCATAACTTCCAGGACCGCAAACTTCCGCAGCTGATTTTTTTAATTTTTCATTTATAAATAGTTAGGCTATTAAATAACACATAAAGTTGCGCGTCGCGAGCCGTCGGTAAATGTGAAAACCTTCGACGAAAAAAAAAGAAAAGTGAAAAATAGGGTATGTCAATTTTTAAGTACTTACTCAAAAATAAAAAGCATATTAAAAAAAGTTAATAGCTCATTATTAAGAACATAAAATATCCTTTTTAAAAATGTATAAAACCGCATGCATGTGCTAAATACTTTTTTCACAATATTCATTTGAATTACGTGTATGCAAACATTTGAATGAGCCATCCGCTACTTCAACTTACTTCAACCTATGAAAAAAAAATATTTATGCAGTTTTAGAACAAAAAAATGTCTGATTAAGATTATTTGGTTATTAGAGTATCGAATGCAATAAATATTTCATTCAAATTGTGATATTTTTAAAATCCATTTATGATATGCTCTAGTTCTACCATTTTCCATAGTGCGACGGCATGTTCGCGCTCTGGCCGAGCATACATCAGCTGCTTCCCTTGGCAAATCTCCTCACTGGTGAAGGAGTACCTTGCAGATCTGCATGATGCTGACCTCGTCCATGGTGTCGATGGCGTGCTGGATAAACGCCAGCAACTCGTTGGCCACGAGCGCCATGGTCACGTGCAGCGGCAATGTGCCGCGCGATTCGCGAAAATATTAATTAATTAATATTTGCGGCGTGTGTAACGTGGAGCACGACCGTTTGCTAACTCGACACGTTATTAATTATATATTAATAAAATTTATTAATGTATACTGTTAAGTAAAAGTGCTTAAAAATAAAAAAAAGTTTATTAAAATTGACAAAATTCTTATAAAGGTTGTGATAGTGTTTTCCCCACATTATTACAAAATATTTATCGATATTTAACTTACTAAGAACTTGATACATAAAATAGTATTTTAAAAAGATAAAACCGACTTCAAAACTGTACGTAATTAAGAATTAAAATTCCCTATCTCATAAACTACTGAACCGATTTTGATGAAACTTGCAGCATTCCCTAAGTTGAACAATACCTAGTACAACAAAAAAAGAATTACTAAAATCGGACTTGTAGTTCCGGAGATATGCGAACACAAACATAAAAACATACATACATACATACACTTTTGAAATTTTGCACATTTGTTCAGACGCTAATATAGAGTAACATATACGAAAATTGGGCAGTTTTTGAAATATTACATACATACACGTCGAATTGATAGCCTCCTCTTTTTGAAGTCGGTTAAAAATAATTAAAGTGATATAATTATAGTTTATAAGAGTTAATAATAATTCAGAAAAATCGAAATTTTTAAAAATTACTCTTAGAAGTGACTGGCCCGGTTTGCAACAATATATTCATTATATTACCCATCTTATAAACCCAAACTTGTCTGAATTTACGATAAAAACTACAGTAAACAAAATATCCCTAAAAGTTACCCAATTTTTGTAGAACCACCCAAAGTAATATTAGTTTTTTTTTTTATGAAATAAGGGGGCAAACGAGCAAACGGGTCACCTGATGGAAAGCAACTTCCGTCGCCCATGGACACTCGCAGCATCAGAAGAGCTTCAGGTGCGTTGCCGGCCTTATAAGAGGGAATAGGGTAATAGGGGAGGGCAGGGATGGGAAGAGAAGGGAATAGGGGAGGGAAAGGAAGGGAATAGGGTAGGGGATTGGGCCTCCGGTAAACTCACTCACTCGGCGAAACACAGCGCAAGCGCTGTTTCACGCCGGTTTTCTGTGAGAACGTGGTATTTCTCCGGTCGAGCCGGCCCATTCCCGCCGCCCTTCGGCCCGCCGAAGCATGGCTCTCCCACGTAAATATGTATAAAATATGTATAAAATATGTATAAATATGTATAAGTATGGATATTAACTGTATAAATTACATATATGTAGATGTAAGTGATTATCTTCTAATATTAGATTTCTTCAGATAAGGATGAGCGCGTATACTATGAATTTTGCAGTGGAGTTGTTTACTCTTTTGAAACGTATCCAAAAAATTGGAATTGAGGAAATTTTTGAGAAATAAAAATCCCATAACATTTCAGTAGAACACATTGCGAGTCGCTCTAGGAAAGTTCCGATGTACAAGACTATTATTACTGAGCCATTGACGTACCAAATGCTTGAACATCACAGAGTAAAATTCAATTTTTAACTGCAAAAGTTTGATACATAGTCTAGGCGTCACAGTACTAAATGACCAACGTTATAGGTAATAAGAGGTCGACTTTGTGACGACCTGTGAACTCTGAGATAGAAGAGTAGGTAGTAGTGGGTTTAAGAAAAAATATTATTAAAGTATTTGTTAATTTTACTCCACTTGGGTATCCGACGTTGAAGTTCTTTTATTAGGAAATTCGCTTATCGCACGTGAACCATACAGTTCAAATCTTATTTATTTAAATTAAATTTAGCGACATTATGCCATCAGAAATTGGGAAAGGGACCGGTAGCTTTAACACAGGTTATGCTGTAACCTAGCTGCTGGTTGCGATCTTAACATACTATATAATATAAAAACCATTGTAAAATTAAATAATAGCTTTGTAATTGTATGTCTAGATTAAGGTTTTTATGTTTTGAGCTGAATAAAGAACGTTATTATTATTATTATAGTTTTCTTGTGTGCATAAAGAGCTTGACTGATCTTCATACCAAACATCTAAAATCAATTTAAGTGACATTAAGCCTGAAGAGGTGATAGTCATATTATCTAGAAAAACTGTATAATATTAAGTAGGCGTGGATTTTATGTAGTTTTTTGTCTCATTACCGTTAAATAAATTCACTTGTTTTCCACTCGATTTTCTCATGCGTCGTCTATATATGGTACGTCAATGCTTCTCCGTAGATTTTTATCGCCCCAGCAACAATGACGTCACGGCTTCCCTACAACAGTCTTTTCATACTGTTATGAATAAATAAAGCCTATGGAAATATTCCCTTTATTATGTATTAACTGAAAATAAATATTTTCTGTGATATATTGGAAAGTATTATAATATTTTTTGCCGTAGAAATTGCCGGTTTTTGTGAATTATCATTTATCACATAAAGGCATAATATAAAATATGAAGAATTTTTTCATAAAAAAATTTAGATTTTAGAATTATATGATTACTAGATGACGCCCGCAACTCCGTTGCGCCAAAATTCGTTAATCGCGCGTTAATCGTACATTTTTCGGGACAAAAATATCATATAAATCCTCTCCTTATATATAAATCCTTTCCCGGGACTCAAAATATCTCCATAAATTTTTTTTAAGCAAAATCGGTTCAGCGGTTTGTGTGTGAAGAGGTAATAGACAAACAGACAGACAGACACACTTTCGCGTTTATAATATTAGTATATTAGTATGGATTCAAATATTTTATATCAGAATAAATATTATTATACCAGGCGAAATAATATGATATTTAAAACTATCAGTTTAGTGTTAACACTCAAAAGGATACATAATAATAGTATTTTAAAAAGATAAAACCGACTTCAAAATTGTACGTAATTGAGAATTAAAATTGCCATAACTCAAAAACTACAGAACCGATTTTAATGAAACTTGTAGTGTTCCCTAAGTTGAACAATACCTAGTACAACAAAAAAAGAATTACCTTAATCGGACTTGTAGTTCCGGAGATATGCGAACACAAACATAAAAATATACATACATACGTTTTTGAAATTTGGCAAATTTGTTCAGACACTGAAATAGACTAAAATATACAAAAATTGGGCAGTTCTGGAAATATTACATACATACGCGTCGAATTGATAACCTCCTTTTCTTGAAGTCGGTTAAAAATACGCCTATGGACGGACGACACAAGTGTAATATCACGCTATTTTACGTTTTATTAATTTTATTAATCGCCAAGTCACACCTCATTTTGTTTTGTTTTAGTATGAACTGATCCCTACTACCTAAATTTATTATAATACTAGCTGACCCGGCAAACGTTGCTTTGCCATATAAATTATTTCTAGTATCAATATAAAAAGTAGATAAAAACCTTTTCTCAGGCCTAACGAATGTACATACAAAATTTCATTAAAATCGGTTGAGCCGTTTTGGAGGAGTTCGCGCACAAACACTGTGACACAAGTATTTTATAAATAAGATTGTCTCATGAACATTTTGTTATAATAATAAAATAATATTTTGTTTAGTAACGGGGCAAGTGTTTAAAAATTTCTTAGTTCTGCTACGCCGTAGCAGGTCTACGAAAGCGTAGCAGAGTCATTTTGTGGTTATATAATATTTTAAGGGTCGTTATAACCGAGCGAGCTTTATTTCTTACGTGAAAGATTTAAATTACGTTTATTATATACGTATTAAACTTCCTGTCTAAAAGTACAAGTTGGAAGCCGGCTACATGAAGTTGCAGCAGACGACGTGTCGTCGCGACACGTCATTTCTATGTATTTCTTTTTTTTTAATGAAATTAGGGTGCAAACGAGAAAACGGGTCACCTGATGGAAAGCAACTACCGTCGCCCATGGACACTCGCAACATCAGAAGAGCTGCAGGTGCGTGCCGGCCTTTTAAGAGGGAATTTATATATTTTTTTAATCAATTTATATATTTAAATATTTCTATGAATAAATGTCGCTAGCTTCGTGTCGCTAGCTGCGCAGGGTATTTCATAGAAATACATAGAAACCAGTAGTGTCGCGACGACACGTCGTCTGCGGTCGCTTCATGTCTTCCGCAGCCAACAGGCACTTTAATTCAGCAGATACGCCTATAATATCCTTATTTAAAGACGTGAGTGGATGAATCAGATAACTAACATATTGTTATAACATAAGGAGAAATTACTCATTTTTTAACCGACTTCCAAAAAGGAGGAGGTTATATGTTCGGCTGTGGAGATTTTTTACCTTATAATTTGAACAAACCTTGTAACTTACCTACTTCATCTTCAATTTTGCTGAAATTTGGTATGGCGTTACTTTAAGTCCCGGGAAAGGACATAGGATACTTTTTATCCTGGAAAAATGTACGGTTCCCGCGCGATAAACGATTACCGTCGGAACGGAGTTGCGGGCGTCATCTACTTAGTGCATAAATCTTAAATTAATATTACGTTGCATAATGTTAAAAAAGTCAACATATTCCGTGATGATTGCACAGAAAAATAATTCAGAAATATCGATTGTTAAGCGAGTTTTCCATGTGGCGGTTTTACTTTTTCTTTAGTATTTTAATACTCTTTTCTTCATCTTTCCAGATTGTCCCTTATATTTTATTTAAGAGGATACCTATAATTTTCGTTTGAAAATAGGTACACCAAAACGTTTTAACCTCATTTCACACTTTAGTAACAAGAGGATAATGTTGGCAGTGTAAACGCCCTATAGATTTATTACTTTAATTGTTGTCTTTGTCCGGGATCGCCGGTTCATATCCGGGGGCGCGATGTAGGTCACGTACACTGTATAAACAACCTCTTTCCCGAACACAACGTATGGGGAGATCGGTATTTGTTTTAGGGGCATCGACCGTACGTTACTTTTAGATAGTAGCTTATTGTGGGTGTAGATTCTTATCCTGACAGTGAGTATATACTTTATGTCCATTAGACAGTTTAGGTACTAAAACATTTTTTATCTCAAAAATATCATTTACAAATACAACAAAGTGTAAATAAAAACACTTAAGTATATGTGAAAGAAAAATACTCAAGTATATGTGAAATTAGCAGCGCTGAAAGATATTTTTTTTTTGGTGATTTGTATGGGCAACGAGCAAGTGCCCCAGCGTCATGAATTTTCCCATACAAAAGTTAAAAAAAAGTTACTCTTTCAGCGGTGATAATTTTACAGTGAAGTCAATATTGGGGACCCATTCATACTCTAAAGTATTATCACTGAGTTTGTTACACCTTGGATACATTGCCATAATACTATAAAAGTTTAAAGTTGAAAGTAGAATGTACCATCGAGGAAATTGATTCCTAGACAGTTGACGGATCACGGAGCTACGTGATGTGGTCGGCTTAGTATGTCAATTCAATGTTAGCTGTGATCGGTCTGATTGGTTTGACTTAACGCGACCAAATTAATTAGGTCTACCATCTACCTAGGAATCAACTTCTCTGATAGTACAGTTTGACATTATCATAAGTCATAACATGATCTAGGTATTGTGTATTGTGTGTGTTTGAATGTCTGTGTGTGAATGCGCGTGTACTATCACTGTGTGCATATTTATGTGGGTGTAGTTCCGAAACCATTTTCCGGGAAAACATTTTTTTGCAAGTTATCCCATTTTTCTACTCTTTATAATTTGAAATACTTAAAACCCAGCCTTGACCAGTCCCTTCGCCCTCACCCTAAATATTAATGAGTTAATAAATTAAAATTCTCCTCGGCTAATTAACTTTTAAGGGCCAGTTATTAAAATGAAACGGTCCCAAGGTGTAAACGATAGAGTTAACTTTTTAACCCTTAAATGGGTCAATTTTAACTTTGAATTACGAGTACGTTTCCGGTACTAAATTACCTCTCATAAAAATATCTTTACTGGACTGTTTTTAACCGACTTCAAAAAAAGGAGGTTATCAATTCGACCCGTATGTATGTAATATTTACGAACTCCCCAGTTTTCGTATATGTTAGTCTATATCAGCGTCTGAACAAATGTGCCAAATTTCAAAAGTGTATGTATGTATGTTTTTAAGTTTGTATTCGCATATCTGCGGAAGTAAGTAAAAAGTAGACCATGTTCTTCCCTGTGGTCTGCTCTATATCTGTGCCGAATATCATAATAATCGGTGCAGTAGTTCGTAAAAGTAGTGCGTTCAAACAATATTTTTTCATGTTTTTCTACATTTTCCTATTAATCTTTGCTCCTATTGGTCACAGCGTGATGCTATATTGCCTACACTTTCCTCGACACAATTGTCCAACACAAAATAAATTTCAAGTCGACCCAGTCCTATGTATGTATCGTTTATGAATGTGTATTTCGTCAAAGTACTCAAATCAAGAGGAGCAGGAGTATACGGTATAAAATATAAAAAAATAAGTATTTTCACTTGTACTTGTTTTCCCCGCCTATCGCTAGCACTTAATGAGCACTTAATTCCTATGTATCGTTTATGAATGTGTATTTCGTCAAAGTACTCAAATCAAGAGGAGCATCTTGCTGTTACCGTGAAGTGAGCAGTATACGGTATAAAATATAAAAAATGAGTATTTTCACTTGTACTTGTTTTCCCCGCCTATCGCTAGCACTTAATGAGCACTTAATTCCTATGTATCGTTTATGAATGTGTATTTCGTCAAAGTACTCAAATCAAGAGGAGCATCTCGCTGTTACCGTGAAGTGAGTAGTATACGGTATAAAAAAATGAAAAAATGCATATTTTACTATTCAACTACTTGCCAGATTTCGTGAGCGTTTACGTCTTGCAAATCTGTCAAATCCGTACAAATTTAGAAATGCATCTACGCGTTGCGTTGCGGTCTGAATTGACCTTTAGGCTTAAACGATATATTATTTGAAACATAACCCTTTTATCTTAGTTGGGTTTCAAAATTGCTGGTAGTTATTCGCGTTCTATAACTGTAAACTAAAAGCCTACTATCAGAGTTATAAAGGGTCTGTCATTACCAAGCTGTAAAGAATATTACGGCCCTGCGAGTGGCCCTGAATGTGCCCCTAGAGGGCGCCACAAAGAAGGCTTTTACGCGATTTCTGGCAACTTCGACGAAGAATTTTCAAGATGGTTTTAGCTACGCGCGTATTGAGACGGGGCGCAGGTCTGCGGGGCGGGCCGCATTTTATACAAGTTTTATGTCTTATGAGCCCTCTCTATCGTAGACACTCTACACAATATAGAGTATTCCCGTTCCACTGCATTCTGCCACAATGTGCACGAAGTTTTAGGAAGCTATTTTTACCTCGTGGTCTTCATATTAATGTGGAGCAGCGAAAAAAATTGTGAAAAATATGACACCCAAATATTTTGAAACACAAAATTCATTTTCTTCTCTCTTTTCCTAAGCTTAAAGGATGTGATGATGAGTTTTTTTTTATGAAATAAGGGGGCAAACGAGCAAACGGGTCACCTGATGGAAATCAACTTCCGTCGCCCATGGACACTCGCAGCACCAGAAGAGCTGCAAGTGCGTTGCCGGCCTTTTAAGAGGGAATAGGGTTATTCCCCTATTGGGGAGGGTAGGGATGGGAAGGGAAGGGAATAGAGGAGGGTAGGGAAGGGAATAGGGTAGAGGATTGGGCTTCCGGTAAACTCACTCACTCGGCGAAACACAGCGCAAGCGCTGTTTCACGCCGGTTTTCTGTGAGAACGTGGTATTTCTCCGGTCGAGCCGGCCCATTCGTGCCGAAGCATGGCTCTCCCACAAGTGAATGTAAGCTTAGAACCGTTTCGATAGCAACAAGTAAATAACATCTAAAAACTGTTTATTCCTTGAGAAGATAAGACGCTGCAATAAGATATTCGTTACTTTTTTGTCGAGCAAAGAAATTTAAACCAAATCATAGTCAGCGGTCAAAATTTTCCATGTTATCCTCTAAGATTAGTAGTTTTTCTTCATTATTTGTGTTTTTTGTAATATAATTGAGATGTTTGTTCAAGCAATAAGGAAAGAGTCGTAACTCTTAAATTGATAATTTTAAAAAGTTATGGAAGGAACCGCGTTATGGCACTGTAAAAGATATTGCGGTGCAAAACCTTTAAAATTCAGCCCATTTCAAATATCAGGTACGTTTTCCCTATGGGGAACTTTTCTTAGGGCAAGTGTGGGAAACCTTGGCGAATTGACAGATTTAGCTCGTCCCTCGGGCACCCCTGAGATAATGTCAAAGGGTTTTCGTGGTTGGTCACCACTGTTGATCCTGGCGACACAGGAGTTGCAGTGGTGGGAATGTGTTGTGGTTTGTGGACTATTTGCCCGTAAAAAAAGTTGGCGAACTTGTGTGTTTTTAATACTATTCTAATTTCTGCTATTATGATCTTTAAAGTCTGCATTTCGTCGACGCTGGACCGTAGATGTGTATTTTGTATTAGAATAATAATATTATTATTTTTATCTTCGAATGATTGACATAAAAACAGTAAAAACAGTGATAAATTGAGAATAAAATATGTTAATATTTTATCTCTAATTTATTGTTGTTTACTTAAACAGAAATTATTAATAATAAATAATATTATATTGTAAATTCGCAAATGTGTCCTTCCAGGTAAACCGCTAAAACGGTTTGGTTGGAATTTAAAATACACATAATAATATTTAGTCTCGAAGAAAGGACGTAGGTTTGTTATCCTAAAAACATTTTTTTACGTTACGGTCACATAACGGTAAAAAACCAATTTCAGCACAACGAGGTCACAAGCAACACTTAGTTAAAATATCTATATATATATATATGTATATTAATACGCGAGCGAAAAACTTTGGATCCCTTTTGACGAAAAATGCGGAAACGTAGGTGATTGAAATTTTACACAGTTATAGTTTATATGGTGAAGGAGTGCATCGAGCTTATATGTGACGTTATCAGCGTGAAGGGACCTTATTGTCGGTATTGAGTTATTAGCATCCCCATAATCTACATTTAATAAGCTATCGAACCATGTAAATAACATGCGTGTAGGCCTGGCAAATATTTTTTTAAAAAATGTTGAAACTCGAAAGTCGTAAAAGGTGATATTGAGAAATTCGCATTCAAACTTCGAAACCCAAAAAAAGTATGTTATTGTGGGAAGTTACATAGATATTATGTTTTTTGAGAAGTACATTATATGGTCTTTTAGATTTTAACTTCAATTATATAATTTTATAGCCTTATATAGTTTTTTACCACGCCAAACTGCATGATGTAATGAAAATGCCCAAGATGGTTTTTACTAAATATTTCATTTATAGTATGTTTTCTATAGTATTTTATGAAAGAATAATATAAAACGGGTATGTTTTTACTAAATAAAAACGACTTCAATATTAAACGACACTGTTTATTATATAAAAAAATAATTGAACAAATGAAACATTGTGCTTCACTAATCTTATTATTCAGTCAAAATCAATAAAAATATATATTTACTATGCTTAAAATTTGTCAAATGAGATCAAATATATAAAGTTTTATTAAAAAAGTAACTTTTTTCAGTCTTAAAATTCAAGTTAAAGTTTAGTAAAAAGCTGGTACAAACACTAAACATTTTATAAAAGGGACCTTATTGTCGGTGATTAAAAATTTTGTGATATAACATAAAAATGAATATAAATTTTGATTAACATTGAGGTTCTTATTTTTAAAATAACTTTAATTATCCTTTAGTAACAAGACGTGTACCAAAACATGCAATTTCTCTTAGTTATTATAAAATATATTAAAAGGGACCTTAATGTCGGTCGTCATATTTTTAGTAATAAAGTTAAAAGAAGATACAAAAATACTACTAATTTCGTAGTTGTAACAACGAATTATAATTTGTCTCTCTATTTATACAATATTTAATGATAAATCAACGGGCAGTCAACCTCTAAATAAACCAATTAGGGTAAATTGTCGTAACTGGCCACATAATATTATGTGTCCAGTTAAGACGATTATGACCGATTTGCCATTATCGCCGAATTGCCATTTAGACAGTCGATTATTACAATTCGATAATAATCGTAAAAAAGTAGAAATTCAAATTGTATACAAATCAAGTTGAATGATATTATAAAAGCAACTTCATAGTAGTATTTACATACTTAACTTACGCCTTCCATTAGAAAAATCCATTTCTTAAAGGCTCTTTGATCCAAAATAAACAGCGCCAACACTACCTCCACGTCTAAACAAACACAAGCTCGAGCACCAACTGACGCACTTTGACGAGTAACGAAAAAACGAATTAACAGGCGGGTACGCAGCGAGTGAGCGAGTGGGCAGAACCGACGCCACGAATCAGAAAGAGATGACAAATCCTTTGATACACGCCGCCACCGCGTGTGTCACTAGTACCGTCTTGAAGTCAGCTAGGTAAAAGTTTAGAATCATGCCCAACGATTTAGGGGTGGGGAGAGAGGAGGGGGGAGGGGTAGGGGGGGGGGTGTACCCTCTAGTACCAACTCCACACTCAGGAGCCCCCCCGTTTTGGAGCTACTCACCTTTGAAATTTTCGTAATAATGAGGTTAGGTCATCTGTTCTCGGGTGTTTACGAAGTGTTTTTGAAGCATCACAAGGCTGTGGTTGAGTGAAGGATGTATATTTCAATTTTGTTTCACGATATAATCCAAGTTTTGTTGATAAAAATTAAATAAAATTAACAAAATTCACTACATACAAACTACATAAAATCTACCGTGTTATCACTTGACATTACTTTGACGTTTTGTTTTTTTTTTATCATAATGCAGCCTCCTGCTTAGGAATTGCACTCTAGGGGTTGGCAAATTCGTTTCTGGGACCATGTCCGTCTGTCTCGTCTCCGTTAGGAATTGCACTCTAGGGGTTGACAGACAAGTACTACGTGGAGTCGGGATTGACAGATTTGTTTCTGAGTTATTATAATTGATTTTATAAGCATATTTTCAGATAAAATAAAATAAAAGGATCAAGTAATCGGCAACACTTCAAGAAATATTTTATACATTGTATCAAAGACACATTTCTTATTTAAAATATTCATGTTATTGTGATAAAAAAAATAATATTACCTAAGTAAATTTATTTATGAATCAATATTGAAATATTACACTACGTAAAAAATAATCCTTAAAAAAATTTACGAAAACAATGCAAATCGGAACGTCAAATAAAGTGGCAAAGTACACCTTCAGTATCAGTGCCAAAAGCCAACAAAAAAAAAGAAGAAGAAGAAGAAGCCAAATATTTATTAGCCAAACCCATACAATTACTATATACTAGTGAATTTTGATAATTTTACTTAATTTTTATCAAGAAACCTTGGATTATATAGTTTTGGAATGATGGAATATTCGTCCCCCACTCACCACAGCCTTGCAATGCCTTGAAAACACTTCGTAAACACCAGATAATAGAAGACTTAACCTCGAAATTACGAAAATTTTAAATGCGAATTTCTCATAAACTCCTGAGGATGGAAGTGGTACGGGGGGGTTTTCCTCATCCAACCTATCCCTCCTCAACCCATCTCACCACCAAAATCGTTGGGCATGATTCTAAACTTTAGCCGTCAGCTATCCCCAACCCGTAGCGTATCTGTGCACTGTGGCCCGCGTGATGTTAAACTATTTTGAAATTCACGCCCACCGGCAAAATAATGTAGTCGTGAAATTTTTTCCACTTTTAAATCATTAATTTTGAAGAAAGTTGTTTTTTAACCCTAAAAAAATTTTGTTGCGGCCCGCGACACCAAGACCAAAAGATATTTGTGGCCCGTATGAAAAAGAAGGTTGGGGACCACTGGTCAAAGTCTTTTAACCTGATACCGTGCCGACAGAAAGCCGCAATCGACTCTCGGCTGCAGCACCGACAATAAGGTCCCTTTTTTACTAAATTTTAGGTTCAATTTTAACCTATAAAAAATCGTTTTTAAAGCCTGTGTCTTTGTTATATCAAAACTTTAAAGGCGATTATCTCGGAAACTAGAACCGACAACAAGGTCCCTTTTCCCAGATAACGTCACATATTATTTTGAAATTACGCTTTTATCATACATTTTTTTAACAAATAAAACATTACACACACACTACAATACACACACTTGGAGATTTTGATTGACAAGCCTATACACACGAATTGTAATCTTTTATTTATGGTTGAAGTCTGTTGTTAAATTGAAAAAAGATTTAGTTTTTTTTTATTGAATCTTAAATACTGTTAGACAATTATTACACGGTCAGTCTGTCATCATTTGACTTTATTAATCTGAGACTGTGGCAGGAATTATGTCTGAAAAATAATAAAATCAATATTTTGACAATAGAATATCAATAGAAAAGCGTTGAAATTTGAAACTTTTTATTTTTAATTTGAGGTCGAATTTCGACCATTGGGCGATCTCTAGTAAACAAATAAAAACTTACAAGGTTTGTTTGACTTACGATTAGTACAAAGAAAGTCAAACCTCTTTTGATACAAACTTCGAGATCGGAAAATTCCCCCCGTCGGTTTTCAAAGTCAACATCATTTTGTTGCCTACTTTGTCCAAGTTCCAAGTTCCTAATACTTTGAACGAAAGTTCAGTAACAAAGCCAAATTACATTCTGATTTAAATATGATTTAAAGAAAATTTAGGAATAACACAACTACATAACTTATGTGTTTTTAAAACATTTGCTACGTATTTTTTAGACAAGAAATGATGTGTGTTAAATTTTTTACAATAATCTTTTTTTTTACAAGTCGTCAGATGACGAGGCAGGATACTTAGACAACTTGCATCCTATTATTTAGACAATGAAGTTATTTTTTTAAATGTAACTTGATACTTGACATAAAGCGCGTCACGTAACACTTTGCATAAAGTATCATGGCGCTTCACTGACCTCCATTATACAAGTACGCTGGACCTATGATACCCACTTTTTTTGTGCCTATTTGAAGCGGAATCAGTGCCCCCAGTGAGAGGGAAGAGAACTAAATTTGACGTAACTTGCAAATGGCCGCTTAATCGTTATTGGTTGTCATCACTAGTATTAGTTCCAAATACTCCCACTACTGCTATCAGCGCCAATATGGCGACTTTCAAACTTCATTTTTACGTCAAATCATAGACAAATATATTTGGTCAATGGTCAAATTTAGTTCCTATCGCTCACTGGGGGAGCTGATTCCGCTTCAAATAGGCACAAAAAATAGCTGTCATTTCAAAGGGTATCATTAGTCCAGCGTACTTGTATAATGGAGGTCAGTGTGGCGCTTGCTTATCTAAAACTCCATACAAACTATACTATATAACCTCAGTGTAAAAATAATTACCGAAAGCAAGTTGTCTATGTGCCCAAATATTACAATTTTATCTCTGATTTCTTCAGGTCACCTTTTAGCTCCACATATCAAAGCAAATGTAATCACACCTCAAAATACCTCTATCTGTCTCCATCATTGTCTAACCCCCGTCAGTCCCCGGAGTCCCCAAAACAGTCCCCTGTCACTCGTCCCAATGGGACTGACTCTATATCGACGTCAGTCCTATCAATAGAGTGTTATCATGTAGAAAGGTATATAGTTTATCTATACAGTGACATAAAATTAATGATTTAAAACTCAGGTTGGTACGTCAATGTCAATTTGAAGTGCATTAAATGTTAAACCAGTCAAACATAATTTGACAACCTATATTTATGTGCCATGTCTATTAAACAGTAAATGTGTCTATGACATAATCGCATATTTTGTAGCGAAAAATCAAGAACAGAATAAAAATAAAAGTTCAACATTTTATTAAAGTATGTAAAATACGAGTCATAAACGGTGGTTTGTACCAATAAATATGTAAATCTGTGGAGACAAGTGCAACGAATACATTACGGGGTAAACCATAAAGTTAATATACCTAGCGGAATAGAGCAACAATCTCGAGCTGTCAAACGAAACCGAAATTGGTTTACATCTGTGTGTAAAAATATGTGTACGTATACACTTACACAAGCATGATTGAACATGAATTCTATGAGATTAAATTGTCAACGTGCGGCACGTGCCGACTGGACGTCAAAAAAAGAGTTCTGCTGTCATGTATCACACGTCTCTTTTTACCACGCAGTGTTACTGATAGTGACATCTCGCTTGCTCAGGCCTTTGTTTCTCTATTCCGCTAGGTATATTAACTTTATGGGGTAAACAGACAGGGGATAGAGATGGGACAGGGTGAACCACTGAGATAATATTATACACTAGAATCTAGATGATGCCCGTAACTCCAGTAGTTTATCGCGCGAGAACCGTACATTTTTCCGGGATAAAAAGTATCGTATGTCCTCTCCCAGGACTTAAACTACCTTCATACCAAATTTCAGCAAAATCGGTTCAACTGTTTGGGCGTGAAGAGGTAACAGACAGACACACACTTTCGCATTTATAATAATTTTAGTATGGATGGTGTTTGGTTTCGTAGTTTTTTAAAGCTGTTTTATACAAAAACGCCTCAGCTTCTTAGCTCTACCAGACACTAGCTTAAATCTATGAAACAGTTGTTTTTCTTTCCATTTTCCAATTTTCCAACTTCAACTCCATAGCAAAAGTTGCTCATATTCATAAGTATATTTACCACTAAAAGCTTGGATAATGTACACTGTAGAAATTAAGTCTCAGTACGTCTTTGAAGACGAAGAACTCTTTTCTAATACACATATCGTTGCATGGCCGCCATTTTAGCTCATTATCAGCTGAAAAACTAGCTTATTTGACAGATAGAGCAGGTCCATTATATTCTTAGGTATTTGGTATAAATTCAAATTCTTTATTCAAATTCTTTATTAAGCATACAATAATATACAATAGTATAAAAGTTAGGTAGCGTACATCACGTCGTCTAATCCCATGCTAAGTAAAAACTTGTGTTATGGCAATCAGACAACGGATGCACGCCGAACAATTTTATATATATTATTTACATATTCACACACACAATCACACTACACTTTATCACGTGAAGTCTCTTTCGGCGACGTGATGCGCGCTTCGTTCGGGAGCCTCCCCCGGAACCTCCGGTAAACTACACCGGCGGGCCAGAACTCCTCCACCTCGAAGATGGATAAAACTTGAGTCGGCACTCTCACCACAAAGGAACTGAAATTCACTTTGTGGCGAGAGTGCAGACGCTCCACCCTCAAGGTGTAGGTGGTCTTCTCGCGGATGTAGTTTACGACGTCTTCGACCGTCATGGACCAGTGCAGGCGCGACACGTAGAGCGGCGTCGCGGGCACCTCGCTGCGCAGGCGCAGCTCGGGCACATAAGGTGCGGTGCCGCGGTGGTTGCGGACGGTGGGCTTCCTCTTCCTCCTCTCCACCAGAACGAACCCCTCCTCATCGCACCTCCTGCTCTCGTCCCTGTCGAGTTGAAGATGTTCAGCCTTGCGGCCCTCCTTTGCACCCCTCGCCTTTACCCGCGGGGGCGGTGCGGGGCAAGCAGCGACGCTTGCATAATTTTTCAGCTGAGTCGATGGCCTCAATTTCGTATCGACGTCACGCGTTGACGGCGAGCTGACGGCGGCGGCTGTTGCTGACCCACTCGGTTTCGCTGACGTGCAAAACGGCGAGTCGCGCTGAGCTCCGCGACGCATATTTATCGAGTCGATCGGATGCTCGGGTGACCTACATAATGAATTATTACTTTTTAATTGTAATAATTCACTACGTAACTCACTGATGGTGGATTCCGAGGCATCCAATCTACCTCGCATCTCGACCAGCTCTGCCCTCATGATGTTGAACTTCTGGAGCAGGCTGGAGACGTTGACGTGGTCCGTCCATACCGCCGGCAGTTTGTGGAGCTGCTTGGCCACAAACACAGGCAATTCCGCAGGATTATGCTGCTTGAGCAGGGAGATGATGTCCTGCAAGCTTCGTTCGCTTCCGTCTCTCCTCCGGGACGTCATCTGCGCCGTCTTGCCGAGCGCTTCGTACAGCATCAGCCTGCCCTTGCAGATTTCCTCGCTGGTGTAGGTTGACCTGCAGAGCTGCACGATGCTATCTTCGTCCATGGTGTTGACGACGTGTTGTACGAACGCCAGCAGCTCGTTGGATACGAGCGCCATGGTGTCGGTGCAGCGGCTGTGAGCCGCGCGACTCGCGAAATATTAATTTAATTTTATTAATATTTGCTGCGTATGTTGTTGAGCGGTGGGCGACCGTTCGCTACCGCGATCAAAACAAAAATAGAGGTGAAGTAAGTAAGAACAGGGCAAATACTTTTGAATATGCAATTTCGAGAAACGAATGAAACATAAAATTATTTTATGTTTTGTTTTTATACTATTAAAGTTATTGCTTTTGTTGTTTTAAAGGTGAATCTGAGATTCTAAAAAGAACATAAGTAAAATGAGTATAATTTTTTGTTGCTCGATGATTTAATTTTCAACATTTTAGAATTTGCAACGGTAGCATTATTTATAAATTATTATGCAAATTAAATATTATTGTCACTACATAGTTTTTATTGCTAAAAATGTATTATTCCCGTGTATAAATTTATGCGCAATGCGCATCAAAGTTGCAGAAAGATTTAAGAAAAGTTTTATTATTGTGGGTTTTCTTCAACATCCCGTAAAATACAATTTAATTACTGTCTACAATCTAGCTTCTGATAAAATACTAGGTCCTAAAACAAGTCTAGACGGGAGCTATTCACACGTTTAACGTCTCACTTCACACGGGTCTAGAGATGTAGACTCGTAGGAATTCCTAACTCGTGTAAGATGTCTAGAGTTCTATTCATTCTGATCGTCTTCATTTTGATGTTAATTAAATCTTTAATGTAACGAATTCTTCGTCTGATAGTTCATATAAACATGAGAAACTAAAATCTTGCGATGCGCAATAGGTGATCTCTTGGGAACCGTACATTTTTCAACGACAAGTGGTAGCCAGTTCCGTTCTAGAATAGAACGTGCCTTGCTCGGCCAAAAGATGTAAAAGGACATAGGCGACTCAATATCGCTATAATAAGAATGCAATCCATACTAATATTATAAATGCGAACGTGAATCTATCAGTCTGTCTGTTTGGTACCTCTTTACGCCCAAACCGCTAAACTGATTTTGCTGAAATTTGGTATGGAGATACTTTGAATCCCGAGAAAGGACAAAATATACTTTTTATACTCGTTAAATGTACGGTTCCTGCGCGATAAATCAATTTTGGCGCAAATAAGTTGTGGGCGTCATCTAGTTTTTTTATACTTCTGTGCACCAAAATTTTCTACGGTTAATCATGGCCGTACAAAGGGTATAGAAAGCGTTACTTTCAAGGCTGTTAAATGTTCAGGTTGTTAAAGTTTTAGGAAGCCATTGTCGAGTTCTGTTTGTTATTCCACAGCCCGCGGTGAGATGAAGAAAACGATTTTATGAATAAAATGTACCAAAGAGTTTTGAGTTTGTCTTTGAAACTCTTTGGTACAATATTTTACAAAATACACACTAATTGCATATTACACACAGATTACAGACGTTATATTATGGTTCTATTAAACGATAAAATTATTATTTCAAAACCAATCAATGTAAGTTATTTATGATATTCTGAATTGTTTTATTATTAATGTAAATAGTATTGGGATAAGCAATAGACAGCGGTATTCTGATGGATAACAGCGGTTAAGTGACTTTAATATTTAATACCGACCCTTGTGAAGACGAAATTATCTATATCGAATAAATTGACTTTGATGTACACTAGAGATGTCGCAACCATTATTGATAAATATGAGGATATTATTAATTTGATAACCGATGACCACCATAGACATATATACCAATTATACTTACTGTGTGTTTAATACTAATAAAAATGCACAGCGTCTTATAAAAATGTAACAACCTATACCCGATCACTGAACATGTAGAAATTATACTTTTACTATCGCTATTTCTCTCTTTTGCTTATGTTCAGATATTAAGTTACTAGACAGGGGAGTAGCCAACGTGCGATAGTTACCTTTCCTGAGGGCTAGGCTTATGACTTATGAGAATAAGAGAGAAGTAACGATAGGTCCATTTAATTTCAATTTTTATTTTTCATAGTAAAAATGTTTCCTCTAAATATTATGTTAGTTACGTCGATGTAATTTAAAATTATTTACACACAACGTTGTATCCTATCACTAATCCTCTGTCTGTCTGTCTGTCTGTCTGTCTGTCTGTCTGTCTGTCTGTCTGTCTGTCTGTCTGTCTGTCTGTCTGTCTGTCTGTCTGTCTGTCTGTCTGTCTGTCTGTCTGTCTGTCTGTCTGTCTGTCTGTCTGTCTGTCTGTCTGTCTGTCTGTCTGTCTGTCTGTCCGTCCGTCCGTCCGTCCGTCCGTCCGTCCGTCCGTCCGTCCGTCCGTCCGTCCGTCCGTCCGTCCGTCCGTCCGTCCGTCCGTCCGTCCGTCCGTCCGTCCGTCCGTCCGTCCGTCCGTCCGTCCGTCCGTCCGTCCGTCCGTCTGTCTGTCTGTCTGTCTGTCCGTCCGTCCGTCTGTCTGTCCGTCTGTATGTCACAGCCACTTTTCTCCGAAACTATAAGAGCTATACTATTGAAACTTGGTAAGTAGATGTAGTCTGTGAACCGCATTAAGATTTTGATACAAAAATGAAAAAATTATCATAAATTTTAGGGGTCCGCATAGGTACAACTGAAACAAAAAAATTTTTTTTTCATCTTACCTATGCGTGTGGGGTATCTATGGATAGGTCTTCAAAAATCATATTGAGGTTTTTAATATAATTTTTTCTAACCTGAATAGTTTGCGAGAGAGACTCTTCCAAAGTGGTAAAATGTGTCCCCCCCCCCCCTCTAACTTCTAAAGTAGGGGTCTGTCTAAAGTTCTGATAAGTCTAAAAAAAATATATGATGTATTTTACCATAAAAACTACCAACGAAAATTGGTTTGAACGAAATCTAGCAAGTAGTTTTTTTTTATATACGTCATAAATGGTAAACTTAATTTAACTTTCATTAAATCAACTGAAATATAAAAACAAATCAAAAACCTTTAAATTTCATAAAAAGAAACCTTATTGCTGCTGCGGAACCCATGGGCGATTCCAACTCGCACTTGGGCGTTTTATTTTATTTTATTTAACACGCTTTTATTAGCTTGGGCTGTATGTATGTAACGGAATCTTTGAGCACGATTTATAATAATAATAATAATAATTTATTTCGGACATTACATCCATAAGTATTAGTTATTATGTTAGTAACATTTCTTAGACTAAGTTAGTAATGTTAGTGGTAGTTTTAGTATTGATAGTTACAATTTATCTTAAAAAATATGTTAGTAGGGTTAGTTACAATTTACATTTTCATAATAAGTTGCACCTAGCTTGAGGCGCATGCAGGCATATCCAATGCCTCAGCAGTGGGGAGTCCCACCTGCATGCCAACGCACTTAGGATAGTGTTAGGGCTAGCCTGGAGCCTGTTCTTTAACGATGTGCATCTTTTTCTAATGATTGCGTAAAAATCATCAACGCGCGTCTCCGCAAACATGCCGGATGCGCTACAAAACCTAGGCAGCCCCATCACTACCCTAAACGCGTCATTATATTGCACGCGTATCTATACCTATCTTCAGCCTATCAGTCAACCTATCAGTTTATACCTATCTCAATTAGTCTAATTATTATTCTTTGCATGTACGTATTAAGAGTCAATGAAAATGCAATAATTTGTTAAAATGAAAAAAAAATCGAATAATCTAAAAGATGAAAATAAATAAAGCGTGTTTTTTTTTTTGTTTTTTTAACCCTTCAACTCCGATAACGCCCACTTGGGCCGCGAGAACAATAGATTTACAATAGATTTCCAAGAATCCACGATCGAAGGATTAATTTACTTTTTTCTTTGTTCCAGCTAAAAATGTGTGCTAACGTGTAACGATGGGTTGCACTCCGAGCATGCTGTTCCATAAAAGTCGGCACAGCAGCGGCTCGCAGGAGGCTGCCCTGGCGAAGGTGGCTCCAACGCCGGTCTGCAATAAGGCCGTGCAGGCGGCCAGGGCTCCGCGAGCGTCCCTGGAGTCCGACGGCTTCAGTGTCCAGCTGTCCAGCAAGAAGGACAGCTATGTGTCCCAAATGGGGAACAACTTCGCCACCCAGCTGCATATTAAGCGGATATCTGGTAAGTGTCTTAGTAGTATTTACTTGTCAAGAAAGAGTAGACGGTGAAGTTCCAAACGTAATCGAAAAAACGTAACGAATGTTGGCTTTTTCATCTCGTATTTCCACAGACAACGTTTGCACACTTAATATTTTCACCCTGGCACATTTTATTTGGTTTAATAATAATTAATAAGGGTTTTATAATTTTTAAGTGATTTAAAAAATTATGATCGGCGTCTACTGTTTACTTTTTTGACAAGCTCTTCGCAGAGAATTATTCAGGATCCGCTGTCTCTGTTATGTGACTTATTCAATAGTATGCTAGATAATTTGAAACCTTGTATTTTGGTAAGAAAGGGGATTATTATTATGTATCATAACATAACATAGGGTATAACAAAACAAAGTGATAATACTTTAAAACGACTCTTATATTGAGTTCACTGTGAAAGTAGCAGCGCTGAAAAAGCAAAGTTTTTTAATGTGATTTGTATGGACAAGCGTCCCAGCGTCATGCATTTGTCCATACAAAAGTTTAAAAAATACTCATTAAGCTTTGCTTCTTTCACAGTGAACTCAATACAGGGGACTTGGGGGATACAGGGGATTTGTTATTACATCCTGTATATTTCTTTAGCCGGCTCACACTTCACAGTCTAAACCTAATTTGAGCTTTCAGCTTGAGCTTATTAGATTCATCTTAGTTGTGAGAGGGAGACTTATTTAAATGGCATACGTCGGTTTTTCCACAAAATAAAATCAATTTGCTAAATTGAACCTAAATATAATATACGGCAAATAAAAAACCTACGTGTATTTTAATAATTTTAATTATATGTACCATCGAGGAAATTGATTCCTAGGCAGTTGATAGACCAACGTCATTTGGTGGGATCATGTCAATTCAAAGTTAATACTTAATTGTGATCTGTCGGCTGGGTTGGACATAACGCGACCAAACTACGTAGGTTCTCCATCTACCTAGGAATCAACTTCTCTGATAGTACATTGCCTGTAAATCAGTTACCTCGGATAAAAAAATGTAAAAATAACACAGAGTCCAAAACACACGTTTTTTCGGATGAAAGGCTACTTCCGATGAACTCATAAAAACGAATTTAACTTTGGATTGAGAGATTTGTTTATCCATCAATCAAATCAGAGAGATACGTGTGCTCGCATTCCGATTCGAATTTTATGCTCGATATTTTAATTTTGTTGTTTTTTTTTCACGTGCATCTAAAAGCAACGGTTTTTGTCAATATTCCAACTACACCTTTACAGGTACCTTTTATTTGTTATAACAAAAACTAATAATAAAATTATAATATTAATCATAAACTATACAAAAAATTGTTTTCCAATCCTATGAAAGGTTGATTAGTTTGCTAATCGCAGTATTTATTGATAGATTAAAGTCAATTTTACAACGTATTTTGTAATATTGTAGACATTTCTAAGTTTTAGGGTCGAGGCGTCAGATATCACTGACAAAATTATTTCTCAATCTTCAATTAAACTAAACTAACATTTAAGCTTTATATTTCATGAAAATAATTAGAAGCCAAATTATACTCTGATAAGTTGTGATAATTATACTTAGAGGATATTTTATAGAATACAGCAATTTGAAATAATTTTGCAATTCATCATCATAATCTAATATATAAAATTCTCGTGTCATGGTGTGCGTGGTTGAACTCCTCTGAAACGGCTCGACCGATTTTCGTGAATTTTAGCGAGCATACCGGCTGGGGTGGAGAATCAGACAACATCTACTTTTTATATTGATAAGTGCATTTGTTGAATAAATAATAGTAAATTATTACGACTCGAGACTGACGGCGACCATTGTTTGTGCGACGGGATAGCGATGGACGTTGCCATGGTGCCATACTTATTTAGTCACTTCAATAAAATATTATGGGCGAAATACTTTATATGTCAAAACAACGTTTGCCGGGACAGCTAGTCACATTATAAATATTACGATACAAGATGACGCCAGCACGTCCCTCCAGCGGCAGCCGTACATTTTGCAGGGCTAAAAGTATCCTGTGTCCTTTCCCGTAAACGCAAAGTGTATAGTGTAAGTTTGGGCGTAAAGAGGTAACAGACAGGCAGACGGACAAACGGACAGACGGACAGACCGACATACTTCCGCATTTATAGTATACTAGCTTTTGCCCGCGGCTTCGCTCGCGTTAAGAAGTATTATTTTATACAAACCTTTATCCCCTATTTTATCCCTTTAGGGGTGGGATTTATCAAAATCCTTTCTTAGCGGATGCCTACGTCGTAACATCTACCTGCATGCCAAATTTCAGCCCGATCCGTCCAGTGGTTTGGGCTGTGCGTTGATAGATCACTATGTCAGTCAGTCAGTCAGTCACCTTTGAGTTATATATAATATGTATATAGTATACGTATGGATTAATAGGCACAGTTTTAATGATGTGAATTAATTAACGAAGACATTTCGTGTCAATTATTGTGCCTCCAGCGATCAAAGTAGCTTTAACACATGGCTGCGTTCTACAGAACTCAGAAGCCAATTCCAGATAGCAGAATATTTCGCTTTAAGTAAATTTACGTTAAATGTCGATTACATACAGCTTTAGGGTGATCATTATTAGGGTAAGTTCATATTGCAACGCGACGAGGCGATGTACTTTTAAAATAGCCATTTGAATTTTGAACAGTCAGCCCTACACCGCGGACGGCAAGTCGGACAATTCAATGTGTATCTTCTTTGGTAGTCAATAAGGTTCAGTTTTGAAAGGCTCATTTAAAAATGCATCGCATCGTCTCGTCACGCTTCAATGTAACTATTAAGTTACGTAGTAACTATTTAGTTGCTACCTGTGCCATAAGTGGCCACTACATGACCACTCTAAATAGCACACTGGGCTCCCCTACAATAATGTAAGGAGTACCTCTAATGCTGGGACCACACTTACGAGAAATGCCATTAATTATTGCGACAATGCTATATGTAGCATGTTATAGAATTATCGCAATAATTAATGGCATATAAATTAGGCGATAATGCTATAACATGTTATGTAGCATTATAGCAATAATTAATGGCATTTCTCGTTAGTGTGGCCCCAGCATAACAGTTCTAGTATAAAACAAAATGCACTATCTAATCTAAGTCTAATATCTAAGTCCGGCGATACCTGAAGAAATAGGGTCGTGGGATTACAAAAGTTTTCCATCGCTCGTACGAGTTTGGACAAAAATAAGTCCCAACTCCCAGGGTAATTCTGAATCGCATCTCGTAAATTAACTTCATCTTATAAGCTTTCGAAGGATCAAGTGAGCGTTTTAATAATCCCACATTAAGCGCCGTTTCACCACTTCCTGATAAGTGCCGGAAAGGTTATCCGCCACTTAACTTGACAGATAGAGTATGGAGAATCTGTCAAAAAGTTGTGGATAGCCTATCCGGCACTTTATCAGGAAGTGGTGAAACAGGCCCTCATTATTGTTATACTACATTCTACAATAATATGAAAAATAGTTTAAGTATTAAATACTAGATAACGCCCGCAACTCTGTTGTGCCAAAATACGTTTATCGCGCGAAAGCCGCACATTTTTTCGGGATAAAAGTCATAATATGTCCTTTCCCGGGACTCAAAGTATCCCTATACCAAACTTTAGCAAAATCGGTTCAGTGGTTTGGGCGTAAAGCGGTAACAGATAGACAGACAGACACTCTTTCGCATTTATAATATTAGTATGGACGGACGCCTCCGTGGACGCCTCCGTGGTCCAGTGGTTAAAAGCGTGGCTCTTGACTCGGAGGTCGTGGGTTCGATTCCCGCGTTGGAAATATGTTATTTCCAAGTTTGGTTAGGACAATGCAGGCTGATCACCTGATTGTCTGACAAGTAAGATGATCCATGCGTCGGATGGGCATGTAAAGAAGTCGGTCCTGCGCCTGATCTCTCGCCAGTCGTGTCGGTCTTCCGTCCCACTGGGTTACGAGAGTAAAAGGAATAGAGAGTGCTCATGTGTACTGCGCACACACTTGGGCACTATAAAATTGCTCCTGCGTTATTGGCCTGGTTTCAATAAAAACCGGCAACCGTCACCGACACCAGTGTGGAAGTTATTATTATTGTTATTAGTATGGATTTCTTGTATCAAATATTTTACCTTCTTGTGTGTGCATTGAAAGTACATTGAAATTTCAAAAATGGGTGGACGGACGTCCCGCCAAAGTACCAAAAGTTAAATTAGTTTTTGAGTAATGAGTTATTTGAACATTTGATACTGAACCTGGAGAGTAGAAAATATATCCTGGAGCCCGCAAAAGTTTTAAATGTACGGGGACGTGATCTTCTTAACTGCTCTAAATGTCGGGAAAAGTTGAGACAGATGCATTTACCGGTTACGTCAAACTTTGCGACTTAACGACTTGGCAACTTTGCAGATATTAATAAAATATGGTAAAAAATGCTTCGCAAATTGTTACATAAAAATCGAATATTGAAGGGCATTGATGAATGATGAGGTATAAATATTTTCATGTTGTATTGAAAATTGAAATCAATTAGAAGAAAATTAGAGCTCGACTTCTATCATATAGATATTTGATTTGAAGATATAAATAAAAATACATTTTAATTTGTTGGTACATTTTAATTGGTTGAAGATATAAATAAAAATACATTTTAAAAAAACTATAATAATTTTTATTAGAAGTTTGCAACATTGTTTCCTCTCTAAAAGTAGCCTTAGTCTATTCCTGTCATCTACGGTGATCTACCATAATACTTTGCACCAAATTTCATCAAGATCAGTTATCGGTCGTAGAAGATTTTCATCTCTTTTGTAATTTCACCGACTAACCGTACGAAGGTAAATACACGCGTATTGCGTATTGAATTTTCTCCACTCGGTTTCGCCCATTCGATCGGCTTTTTACAGTTATTGAGCGTGATTTACTACTGCGCTGTTAAAACTCTATTGGATTACGCTCGAGTATTCTAAACGAGGTCTACAGCCATTGCAAAATTACGGATGGTCAAAGAATTATGTTAAATACATTAAATGCGCCAAAACTCGTTTATTTTGGCATTCGCGCGTTAACCGTACATTTTCCCGGGATAAAAAGTATCATAATATGTTCTTTCTCGGGAGGTCTCCATACCAAACAGCAAAATCGGTTCAGCGGTTTAAGCGTGAAGAGGTGACAGACAGACATACAGACACACGTTCGTATGTATAATATTAGTATGGATAAATCTATTTAAACAAAATTTCATATTTCATCTCATGTATCTTCTCTCTCTCTCTCTCCAACACAAGCTCTCCTTCAAGTTTTTATTACATTAAACATATAATTTTAACATACATCTTTGACTTGCAAGTTGCAACATTGAAAAACTTTTTGTTCCCTCGAGATTCAAACCTCCGACTTGAGTCACGCGCAAACTGAGCCACACAAGTCGTCTGCAGCTATCATAATTTAATTAATAAAACAATATGGCATTAATAGGTGTATATTGTGTGGGCGATCGGGTCGACAGCACAAAGAGAAGGACACAATAGCACAGTTCAAATGGAAATCATTAGGTGCTATTGAAAGCGTAGACAGTCGCTTGTGTGAATGAAATTTTGATTTGCGATTTCGTTTAAATTGAGCTTTTAAATAAAATTATTGTGACATAATAATTGGAGACATGAGTGGATAAAGTGGATAACTAACATTTTAAAACATAAAAACTATTACTCATTTTGTTTATATGTCAGTCAAGAAAAACGAATAGCATATCAGCCACGACACGAATTTCGCTTTTTGGTCTTTTTGTACACCAGAACGCGTCGTGGCCGTTTTCATTAGAGATACAACGCGAATTTCGCGTCGTGACTGTTTCACTGTGACCACAACGCGTTGTGAGCTATTTTTTCGCTCACTGAGCGTTTTCGGTCTTTGAGCGTAACATATATAAAAATGAATCCATATATCCCTTGATCACGCCATCACGCGTAAACGGCTGGACCGATTTTGCTGAAATTTGGTATAGAGATACTTTAATCCCGGAAAAGAACATAGGATACATTTTGTGCCGAAAAAATGTACGGTTACTGCACAATATACTTTTATGATTTGCGCGTAAACTATTCAATCGATTTTGATGAATTTTGGTATGGAGATACTTTGAGTCTCGGGAAAAGACAAGGGATACTTTTTGTCCCGGAAAATGTACGGTTCCCGCACAATAAACTTTTATGACTTTCGCCTAAACTATTTAATCTATTTTGATGAAATTTGGCATGGAGATACTAATTTAATCTCGGTACAAGGAATGCTTTTTGTCCCGGAAAAATGTGCGGTTCCCACACAATATACTTTTATGATTTGCGCGTAAACTATTCAACCGATGTATGGGAACAACTATAAACTAAAGTCCACGCGGACGAAGTCGCAGCAGCTAGTTTCATGATATTTTTCCGGTCCTAAAGCATCCATTTATGCAAAAAACGAACATTTTCAAATTATTAGTTACCCACTACATCCACTTACGTCTTCAATTGTGTAAGTATCTCTGCAGACGCCAGGGTAGAAAAAATATACATATCGCTTCCCTCCTAATATAGACCTTCCCTAGACTTCCACGAATATTTCAAAACTAAAATTAGCCAAATCGGTTTAGCCGTTCTTGAGTGTTAGCGAGACCAACAAAATTGAAAATTTATTTTTATGTAAGTATAAAGATAGGTAAAGTAATTAAAATCGTTTTACTACTTTTTGTTTGCTGTAGTTAAATAAAAAATATGCTGACATTTAAGTGAGGCCTCGAAACCTAGAAATAACATTTGCCTAAAACCGAATTTATAATAAGTTTCAGTTACCAGTAACTTAGTTTTTCAGTTTATTTAACTCTAGTAAATGTACAAACAAACTTTAGAGTAATTAACAGTAATAAAGTGTATTCGAACTAAAATGGTATCCAACTGAGTTTAAACCAGTCCTAAGTTAAAACTGTAACTTGTTAAACTACACTAAAAGCCACGTCATTCGCAGGTAATTAATGATGAGGTTTTGTATAATAAGTAATAACGTAAAAACCTATAGATTTTATACGTAAAGATTTTGTGCAGAGTATAGTCGCAAAACAGATTTATTTCTTTGCGTCCGTTGCGATATATGCATTATTTTTAGAGCGATGTAACCACTCTTCAAATACTGTAGTGCCTGGGAAAAGATTTTAAATGTCCGTATGGAATGGTATGGATGCCCAAATACATGCGGCATTCTCGCAACATAGCCGGCCTAGTCCAGAGGAATAGCTCAATACGTCTGGGACCAATTACTATGTGCGGATTTCCTCACAATGTTTTCCTTCACTGCACGAGCGTCCGTATTGTGTATTTGAGATTTAAAAATATCTCCACCCGGGCTTAAACCTGCAACCATTTAAATGAGTTACAAAAAGAAACTATTGTCAATCCTTTCTCAGAACTCAAAATATCTGCTTTACAATAGAAATAGCTCAGCGGTTTGAACGTAACGACGGATAATAAATACAAGAAATAAGTAGTTTTGTATATTATGTCGCAGTCATCTAGATAAATCTGCGATTCGATTGAATGACTAGCGCATTCATTGAATGACTCGGCCGAACGTCGATTGAACGATCGTCACTCAACGTCCAACTAGTTAGCGATTTGTAACATAGCCCTTTGAAGATAGCGGACATGAAATCAGTCAGGTAATTGAACGTATTTCACTTTTTCCCCACTGCGGCGCTCGTAGTCACCAAAATAATTCTTATTTAATTAATAGCAATGTATTACTCCGTGTTGGCCCAATACGACTTCATTGGGTTAGGTTAGATGGCTAAGGCGGGAGCGTAGCGCAGCAAAGCTCCCACCTTAGCCATCGTGGTTATTTTTTTTTGTAAACCATCCAGAAGTAGGAGCCCTGCGTAGCGGGGCTCCGTCACCTCATAATTGAAACCAGTTTCTAGATTAACCTATTATTACGCCACCAACAAATACTTAAAAAAATCATAAAATTCCATTTAACGACTTCACTATGATGACGTTTAGTCAAGACGTTAAACGTTACAGTCAACGTCTTGACTAGTTGTCCTTCAGTCATTCAATAAAATGGTGTCATTCAATGAATACGCTAGTCGTTCAATCGAATCACAGATTGAACCAGATGACTGCGACATATACGTAATAAAATTTGTGTGGATTTTGTGTATTTCGTTCTGTCTTTACTTATCCTACAACTCGATGACGCCCGCAACTCCGTTGCGCCAAAACTCGTTTATCGCACGGGAACCGTACTTTTTTCTGGGATAAAAATTATCCTATGTCCTTTCCCGGGATTCAAAGTACCTCCATACCAAATTTCAGTCAAATCGGTTCAGCGGTTTGGGCGTGAAGAGGTAACAGACAGACAGACACTTTCACATTTAAATTATTTCCTACAATAGTTACATCAATACGTGTTCAGCCCTCGCACGAACCCAAAACTTTTAATTAAATACGTAAAGGCCTTAATTCTCAAGTACTAACCAAAAACTTCCAAACGTCGCTCGATTTAGAATCTTAATGCATTAATTATAAGTTTCAAATTCCAAGTTCACAAAACGGAGGTTAGGTTATAGGTAATTTTAAATTAGAGGTTTTCATTAATTAATAATTCAATATTTGAGCACTTCCTTATAAGACATCAACATTAATCTAAACTAATTCTAATATATTATAAAATTTTCGTGTCACGGTGTGCGTGCAGGTTAACCTCCTTTGAAACGGCTTGACCGATTTTCTTGAATCTTAGCGAGCATATCGGCTGACGTGGGTGGAGAATCGGACAACATCTCCCTTTTATATTGATAAGTGCATTTGTTGAATAAAGAATAGTAAATTATTACAACTCGAGACTGACGGCGACCATTGCATTGTTTGTGCGACGGGATAGCATGGACGTTGCCATGGTGCTATACTTATTTAGTCACTTGGCGAAATACTTTATATGGCAAAACAACGTTTGCCGGGACAGCTAGTATAATATAAATTTAAATACGAAAGTGTGTCATTTTCCTCGATGGTACATAGCCTATAGCACTCAGGAACATCTTAGCTATACAATACATTGGTGAAAGAATTTTTGAAATCGGTCCAGTAGTTCCTGAGATTGTCGCGTTCAAACAAACAAACTCTTCAGCTTTATATTATTAGTACAGATATGGATTTGTTATATTTTCTAACGGTGACTACACACTGCGTATTTCGCGTGTTCCATTCCCCTTCATGTAAAGTTATGGCTTCGATCTAAATAAGCGTTTTGCAATAAATTGCTTCGCTCCGTTGGCAAATTGTGTTTTTATTTTGCAAACATTTTTTTAACGGGGTCGTAAAAAATTAATAGCCCTCTTAAAGGGCTGTATTTGTTAATGTACTGGAGGCTGTAGATAAAAGGTTTCGGAGACCATTGTACCTTATGATTTATAACTAAGTTTTGACGTTTCTTCCGGGTTTTTCAGGCAAAAACAGTTTTTTGAAGTTTTTTTAAGAATGCAATTTAGGCCAGAATTCTTGAGCTACTATTAAGTGGCTCTTAGTTTTTTTATTGCAAAGTAAACAGGGATAACTTAATCTACAAATTATTTTTTACATACAGTGAAACTTTTTAAACTATTATACTGTATATCATAATATGTTCAATAATATAATATTACTCACATATCGATCAGTCTCTCCAAAGGTCATTGAACTCGTGATTAATAAGCCGCGTAGCACTGCTACGAGAACCGTAGCAGTGCTACGTGACGTAGCCGCTGCTACAACTTTTTGATCATTTCAGCCGTCTTAGCATACGCCAACGAGATATCTCGTGGATATCTCACTCTCGAGCGTAGTAGTGATATTGTCGATATCGATATATATCTCTTTTTCCCTAACATGCGTACGTCGAGAGAAAAATTTCTCGTTCGTAGACTAGCTTCACAGATAATAGGTATATATATCGACAAACTACTCTTCTCATTTGTCAAAATCTTGACAAAACTCGATAAAAATTTGTTGTCATGTTAGGGTTTGTAGACAAAAATAGCACAGATTAAGAAAAACAACACAACTATCTCTAACTAGACGTTCCGCGCGGCTTCGCCCGCGTAAATTAGATATTTCACAGACAAATCAGTCTAAAAAAATAGCCTATGATCCTTCACGTGGTCTACTTCTTATCTGACCCAAATAACAGAAAAATTGCTCTAGTAGTTCGTGAGATAAGCCCTTTCAAATAATTTCCCCCGTTTTTTCCACATTTTCTTCTATTTCTTCGCTCCTATTAGTCTTAGCGTGATAAAATATAGCCTATAGCCTTTCTCGATAAATGGGCTTTCTAACACTGAAAGAATTTTTCAAATCGGACCAGTAGTTCCTGAGATTAGCGCGTTCAAATAAGGCCTTTCAAATAATTTCCCCCCGTTTCTTCCACATTTTCTTCTATTTCTTTGCTCCTATTAGTCTTAGCGTGATAAAATATAGTCTATAGCCTTCCTCGATAAATGGGCTATCTAACACTGAAAGAATTTTTCAAATCGGACCAGTAGTTCCTGAGATTAGCGCGTTCAAACAAAGAAGCAAACTAACAAACTCTTCCGCTTTATAATATTAGTATAGATTTTGACGACAGACACGAAAAAAAAAGTATTTCATGTTAGGGTCAATAGAGATGAAGAGATAAACCAGTTAACATCGTGAAAACATGTAGACAAAATTTTGTCGTTTGCGCATCTTAGGCCGGCCGGGCAATAACTTCTAGATGCTGATGCTGTTATGTTAAATATGAAGTCCATATGTTACATTTTGTTGCTTATCTTATTACATGAAAGAAAAAATCTTGCTTTATTAGGGTTCCGAACCCAAGGGTAAAAACGGGACCCTATTACTGAGAATTCCATGTCTGTCCGTCTGTCTGTCTGTCTTCAGGCTGTATCTCAAGAACCGCTACAGCTAGACTTCTGAAATTTTCACAGATTGTCTAATGTGTATATCTGTTGCCGGCCTTGCCGCTTTAACAACAAATACTAAAAATAGAATAAGATTAATATTTAAGGGGGGCAACAAAATTGATTTACCTTTTTGCTTGTTATCAATAATGGCAACAGGTAGGCACTTGAAATAGTCACAATATTCTTAATTTTATTTGCACTTTAATATTTAATAATAAAATTAAAATAAAATAAATATTTAAGGGTTTTTATTTCAGGGTTTGAGGGTTAATATTTAATCACCCCATACAAAAAAAATTGCTCACTTTCGCTCTAAAACGATACGGAACCCTTCGTGCGCAAGTCCGACTCGCACTTGGCCGATTTTTATTTTTATTGTTTTTCGATAACGGCTGCAAGCAATGTTGAATGAAAACAACGATCATCCCTGATGAACCTGAATTTTTGAGCTATGTTTCTTCTTTCCTTCAACTGGGAAGGAACATAGCCCCAAAAGTTATACTTGTCAGATTTCATTATAAATGTAAAATATGAGAATGGCATTTTTACGAGTTGTCACAAAAAATCATTTCATACATTTGCTGGGATTCCCCGAAAATTGTGATCGTTATTAAAGCGACTACCGGTAATTTCGATTGCGTGTTTTATTGATACTATGAAGCATAAAACAATAAAATCATATCTCATTTTATCATTATCATGTTATGAATTATTTCTAAGAAAAGTGCTTAGGAATATTATATAATACTCGCTGTCCCGGCAAAAGTTGTTTTGCCATATAAACTATTTCGCCCATATTATTTTATTGAAGTGACTCAATAAGTATGGCACCATGGCAACGTCCATCGCTATCCCGTCGCACAAACAATGGTCGCCGTCAGTCTCGAGTTGTAATAATTTACTATTATTTATTCAACAAATGCTCTAAATCAATATAAAAAGTAGCCAGTAGCCGATTCTCAGACCTACTGAATATGCATATAAAATTTGGTAAAAATCAGTAAAGCCGTTTCAGAGGAGTACGGTATCTAACATTGTGACACGAGAATTTTGTATATAAGGTAGATATTATAATTATCTAGCTGCTATTCATACAATCCACATTTTTTTTTATTTCAAATTATTTTCCCGGTCTTCAAACGTCCATTTCAGCAAAAAAAAACACAGTTTTCAAATTATTACCAACCCTCCCTACCCACGTCATCCACTCATGTCTTCAATTCCTACAGGCTTGATTACACGGTACACCGGAAACGTACATTTTACGGGATATTAAGTATCCTAGATGTACTTTTCCGGGACTCAATGTAGCTCCATACAAAATTTCAGAAAAATTAGCAAAGTTATAATTTTAAGGCAAATCATAAAAGCCAAGCAATATTGTTATATCGCTTGTTTTGGCTCGTAATATTCACGTCAGAACAATGTTAGAAACCGTCTGATAGCGAAAGTTCAATGAAGCAAGAATGTTCATCTAAAAACAAGTTTAAAAAGTAATGAAATAATATTTACTGACTTTAAGTTAAAATAATTCCTAAGTGTAAAGTAATATTTTAGTCCATAATTGTTGTCACGGTGTGTCGGGGACCGCCAACAGCGACTTTTGCATTTTGTATCGCTGATTGTCTCGATTCAGTTCGCTGTGAACTGACCTTTAAACTATAATGTTATGTGAAATCAAACATCTACATTAGCGGTCCCCCGACACACCTTGACAACAATTATGGACTAAAATATTACTTTACACTTAGGAATTATTTTAACTTAAAGTCAGTAAATATTATTTCATTACTTTTTAAAGTTGATTGGCGGGGTTTTTTTTAAATTTCTTAATTTAATTTAATTTTATGCTTTTTAAACTTGTGTTGGTTATAGTGCAGAATTGTTCCTATCAACAGGATCATATCCCATTTCCCAATGAATACGATCTGTAAATATCCTCTTGGATGAGGCCGTCAATATGAGCCCAAACATGAAACCTCCATCCACCCTGGGTTCATACGGAGCTCGGCTCCTACACAAACCAGGTGATGCTGCAGCAGTAGCATGCAAATATTTACTGTTTATCTACGTCTTACTAGTTGTCGCAATTAAAATGAGCCCAAACACGAAACCTCTGCTCTAAGTTGGTAAGGAGTTGGGTATCCTATTGATTACCAGGTGATGCTGCAGCACCAGGGTCAACTTTCCATTAATATGTATATATTCATAAGTGTCACGAACCAGAATGCAAAATATAAAACCATCAAACGACTGCAAGTTGCTAATCGGCCTATGACGAACCAGATAAACCCTGATATTTCAGCAATGAGCAGGCTGATGATGATGAACTATAGCTAAGAACACTCTCGATCATGTCAGCTTTCAAACAAAAATAACTAGATCAAAATCGGTCCACCCGTTTGGATGCTACGATGCCACAGACAGACAGACAGACAGACAGACAGACAGACAGACAGATTGACAGACAGACACGTCAAACTTATAACACCCCTCTTTTTGGTTGGGGGTTAAAAAAAGATTTGAAAACTGAAGATATGCCGATTTATATTCAGAATGATGATGTGCCAGAAAAAAAATCTTCTTTTATCAGCACACTACATTCGCTTTTTTAGGGTTCCGTACCCAAAGGGTAAAAACGGGACCCTATTACTAAGACTTCGATGTCTGTCCGTCTGTCCGTCTGTCTGTCACCAGGCTGTAACTCAAGAACCGTTATAGCTAGACTTCTGAAATTTTCACAGATTGTGTATATGTGTTGCCGCTATAACAACAAATACTAAAAATAAAATAAATTAAATATTTAAGGGGGGCTCCCATACAACAAACGTGATTTTTTTGCTATTTTTTGCTCTTAATCAATAACGGCAACACATAGGCAATTAAAATGTTCTCAAAATGCTTAATTGTATTTGTACTTTAATAATTAATTATAAAATTTAAATAAATTAAATAGAGCTCCCATACAAAAAATTCAATTTTTAGCCTATTTTTGCTCTGTAGTGGTACGGAACCCTTCGTGCGCGAGTACAACTCGCACTTGGCCGATTTTTATATATTATTCTGCAAGTGTCGATTAGGAATAAAAAAATAAGAACAGAAGGGGAAAAACAGGTAAAAATTAAATTTTCAGGCAGAAGTTTATCTGTTCAACAGAGTTGGTTAGTTAAATTATTCTGCCATTAAAAATGCTAGTGCCTACTGACTAATTAGTGAAAAATGCTATTTGGCCATGTCTATTATTTTCTTATATATCTTTGTAAAGAAACGATCATGAAAGTATTCGGCGTAGCCCACAGAGCAAATAATTATTATAAATGTCTGTAATGAATTTAAATAAAAGATAATATTTTTGTACTCTTCAAATTGCTTTATCTTACAGTGTATTTTTAATCATTTTTATGATTTTCTGTGTAGATTTAAATAGGGTAACTCTCAAACTCGTTTATACCTAGTAATTATTCATTCATTTGATTCCCGGGAGAGAAAATTTTTCGCCCCATAAACATGTAATAAAGATGCCGCGCTGTAAACGAATTTCGAAATGAAATTACGAGCGCCATCTAGATTATTCCTCCTAATAATAATTAATGTTTCGCCTAATATTATATATTTATAATATTACTATGTAAGTTTGTTTGTTACGCTTTCACGTATTCCAAAAAAAATAAAAAATAAATAAATATCCAAATATGTATATATAACCACTAAGAATGTGGTTTTTCAAAATTACACCGATAAGGGGTGAAAAAAGGGGATCAATGTTTGCTTCTTAATGGGATATATTACTGCAATGTTTTCAGGCTAGGCGGCAGCACCAGCGTACACAGTAAAAAAAAAAATTTGTTCGACGTGTGACAGCGTTTCTGTCAAAATTCTGATATGACGTGTACAACATGGCGGATTTCGGTCGGATTGTTTACTGCATGTGCTAGTAGCTTACTCTGCTCCGACCTTTCGTAATATTCCTTAGTTGAGTTACTATCATTAAATAACTTGCACTACTACAATCACACACTATAAAATAATAGCTAAAGGAAATATTAGTATTGTATTTAATTTTTAATAATCATCAAAAACATTTTTAGGACTTACGAACTTTACTTTCGTGCTATAATGCGGGAACCGTTGTTACGCGTTAATGTTCACTATTAGCTGCAGCGTAAAGCATATTGCCCGGGAGCACGATTCATGGAATCATTGTATCACGATTGGAGGATAGCGGTGTGTGTAGGCGGGGTTAGCGTTTTGACAGTAGGCTCTTAACGCGGGTGAAACAGTGGGATAAAGTTAGTTTATAACACTGCTAATTTGTTTAAAACTTATTAATTATCCTAAAACGTGATCAAAATAAGGAAATCCACAACAAAATGCTGGCATGACGACAGATCTGCAGCTCATATCGTTATCACTGTGACGCACATTCCACTTTCCCTAGTGATCCAACGCTTCACTGTATTGAATTGTTAGTAGACTAGTGTTTTGCAGAGAAATTGATGCGTATAGTAGATGGCGGACCTACGTAATTTGGTCGGGTTAGGTTAAGTTAGTGTAACGTTATCAGGGGTGGTTAAAAATCATCATTTTTTAGGGTTCCGTAGCCAAAGTGCAAAAAACGGAACCCTTATAGATTCGTCATGTCTGTCTGTCTGTCTGTCTGTCTGTCCGTATGTCACAGCCACTTTTCTCCGAAACTATAAGAGCTATACTATTGAAATTTGGTAAGTAGATGTAGTCTGTGAACCGCATTAAGATTTTGATACAATAATGGAAAAATTATTAAAAATTTTAGGGGTCCCCATAGGTACAACTAAATCAAAAAAAATTTTTTTTCATTTAACCTATGCGTGTGGGATCTATGGATAGGTCTTCAAAAATCATATGAAAGTTTCTAATATCATTTTTTTCTAACCTGAATAGTTTGCGAGAGACACTTTTTCAATGTGATAAAATGTGTGTCCCCCCCTCCTCTAAATTCTAAAGTAGGGGCATGATAAGTCTAAAAAAAATATATGATGTACTTTACTATAAAAACTACCAACGAAAATTGGTTTGAACGAAATCTAGCAAGTAGTTTTTTTTTTTATACGTCATAAATGGTCAACTTAATTTAACTTTCATTAAATCAACTGAAATATAAAAATAAATCAAAAACCTTTTAATTTCATAAAAATAAACCTTATTGCTTCTGCGGAACCCTTCATGGGCGAGTCCAACTCGCACTTGGCCGGTTTTTAACTTTTGTATGGTCAAATTCATGACGCTTGGGCGCTTGCCCATACAAAGCACAAAATAAAATATGCTCTTTCAGCGCTGCTACTCTCACAGTGAACTCTAGGTATATAATAACGGACACATACGCACCGTAAAGTATTATTACTTATATAGTTTTGTTACAACTTGTATTATATCGGTCATTATCAATAATTCTTCACTAAGAGCCTACTGTCAAAACGCTAGCCCCGCCTACACACACCTCTATCCTCCAATCGTGATACAATGATTCCATGAATCGTGCTCCCGGGCAATATGCTTTACGCTGCAGCTAATAGTGAACAATATCGCGTAACAACGGTTCCCGCATTATAGCACGAAAGTAAAGGTCGTAAGTCCTAAAAATGTTTTTGATGATTACTTTAAAAATTAAATACAATATTAATATTTCCTTTAGCCATTATTTTATAAAGTGTGTGATTGTAGTAGTGCAAGTTATTTAATTATAGTAACTCAATAAGTGTAACAGGTATTTGTTGAAAAGCCCAGAAAGATTCATAATTTCAAAAAATAAAACTATCGAGTCAAAATAAGTGAATCGTGTTTTTGGTTAGCCAAATATCAGATAAATATACAATTATTAAATAAATCTCAATTTCATTTGAGTCAATCGTCTTCCGGGATCGTAATACTTATTAGAAAACACAGTAAAATTTGACAGCCCGCTCTTAACAATAATTTTTAATATTATATCAGCTACATCTTTGGAAAACACAGGAAGGCACTACTCGAGGGAACAAGTGTATTACTGTGCTCAGATAATGATGTCACCTATCTTATCGGATTAGAGTTTTTACGTCAACCTACGTAACAGACTACTGCTTGTATCTACATACCGTATTTCGAAAATTAAAAAATATATGGGTTCGACTTTGAAAATTTTAATTTAATTTTTAATAGCATTATTTTGACTATGCCTGCCAACGTCATACTTTTTGTAGGACCGCGATATTATAATCGGGCATGCTTTAAATGTCTTGGAATGCCATACAAAAAGTGTGTAGTATCTATTTGAAGAAATTACTATTAACTATTAAGTATTTACGCTTCCTTAAACCTTTATTCACGGGATTCACATCAATATAAAGCCGGTCCAGTACACAATGGCCCACGATGGCCCAAGGCAGGCCATCGTGAACTGTAGACCACATGGCGGTGACAGCACATGGCATCTACTTAGTCTAAAACTAGATAAATAAATAAATAAAATATCTTTTTATTCAAAATAGGTATCATGAATACACTTTTTGAACGTCGAATAAAGAACGTAGAAACTAAGATGCCTTATACCACCCACCGGTTCGGGAACTAACCCGGCGAGAAGAACCGGCGTTCTACACTATGAATATATATTTTCCCCCAACAAAAAAATCCAAGTATTGTAATGTATTTATTTATTATTTGTTAATGATTAGATATTATAAATAGATAGATAGATAGATAAACACTTTATTGCTCACACATAAATGGGTATACAAACAAACTTAAAATACTTAAAAACTAATACATGTGGGCAAGGGCGGCCTTATCGCTATAAGCGATCTCTTCCAGGCAACCCTGCAAGACAGGAGAGTTCACAAATAAATAGATAGCAGGGTAATTATAAGTAAAAAATGGACTACTTAAAATATGTACACTGATGTAATTGTTTAGGTTTATGCTACGAATTAAGATGCATAAAATATATTACTTATTATATATATAAAATAATTTACCGTAAATAAAATAAAGTATATATATATATTACTAATAATAAAACTATATTTAGCGTGTGACTTTATTCCGAAGATGGCCATGTAGTTTTGATTTAAATATGGCAAGTGACCTATTATATTGATATTATATTGTTATTGTGTTAATTGTCCGTTATTCTTTTGTCTTCTCTGTTTTGTCCCAAGTGTGTTTAATTTATTTATTAAGAGTTTCTTATTTTAAGTGGCGTTTAAGTATTTGGCTAAACGTTTTTGGTATAATCAGCGATTTTATCAAAATTAAAACACAATTAATGTTAACCTCGTTATCAACATACGTATCGACACATCTTAGATGTAAGTCCATGATAAAATTACTATCATTATTTAATTCGTTTTTTATCAAATAATACCCGAATAATACTAAACTTGTTTTTAACTATATTTCTTAACTACTTTCTCTGCTTTATATCTCTTATTTAAAAAAAATTGCCGACAGTGTGGTAAAAAATATTTTTAGCATTACTTTAAAATTTAAACAATATTATTAATCTTGAAGGAACTAAATAGGTAAATAAGGCTTAACCTCTTACTAAACAAATAAAAAGTAACTGTTGTAAAAACTATTATATAATAAGGATAACCAGCATTGCTCAGAGACCCAAATTAAAAAAATCGGTCAAGTGCGAGTCGGACTCGCGCACGAAGGGTTGCGTATCGCTATAGAGCGAAAGTAGACGAAAAATTGTGTTTTTTTGTATGGGAGCCCCCCTTAAATATTTATTTTATTTTTATTTTATTATCAATTATTAAAGTAAGTACAAATATAATTAAGGATTTGGTGAATATTTCAAGTGCCTACTTGTTATCATTTTTGATAACGAGCAAAAAAGGCCAAAAAAATCACGTTTGTTAACCCCTTAAATATTTATTTTATTTTGTTTTTAGTATTTGTTGTTATATACCAGGGTAGAAGGCCTTTGAAAATAATAAACAGTGAAAAAAAATAGTAGGATAAAACCCATTAGAAAAGGAGGAGAATATTATAAAAATGAAAGAAAAAATAATTTACGGGCGATCTGAGGTCGGGAAGGGGATGGGGGTGAGTTTTTAAGGTTAAAAAACGGTTTATTTCGATTTCCGACAAAACCAAAAGTCCTATGGAAAAAAGTCAAATGGCAAAGTTGTAGGTAATAAAAACATCTAAAACTTTTGTACTTACACTTTTTTCACATAACCTCAAAATTTATGTGAAAAATTTAAAAAACAAGTTTTTGGTTTCTTATTTTTATCTTAATTACAATTTTTTTTCACGAAATTTGGTGAAAAGCTACCTTTTTATGTCTCAAATACGCTGTAATTTATTTGATTAGAAATATTTATTTTTCACCTTATTTTGAATTAATATCGAAAAAGCGCCCTAATTTTCAATCGAAAATTCACCCGTCAAAATATCAGCTTTTTTCAAAAATTTGATACTTTTGCTTTCTGTTCGTTGAAATCTCTATTTTCCGATGGTGAAAAAAAAATATTTTGCTATAGTAAATCTTATCAGAAAATCCAAAATCCGAAAAAAACGAATTCGATTTTTTTTTTAATTATTAAAAACAATTTCGAGCTATTTATTTTGTTTGTTAGTAATTATAGTAGTATATGTTGATTGCATTTTTTTTTTATCAATGTAACATGTAATCTTACGTTTTTCGAGTAATTAAAGTGTAAATTTTAATAAATGGATCGAAATTATAAATAATAATTTTAAAAAAATTCGAATTCTAGTTTTTTTTCGATTTTTTGCATTTTCTGAGAAGATTTACTATAGTAAAAATTTTTTTTTCACCATCGGAAAGTAGAGATTTCAACGAACAGGAAGCATCAACTTTTTGAAAAAAGCTGATATTTTGACGGGTGAATTTTCGATTGAAAATTAGGGTGCTTTTTCGATATTAATTTTAAATAAGGTGAAAATAAATATTTCTAATCAAATAAATTACAGCGCATAAAAAGGTAAGTTTTCATCAAATTTCGTGGAAAAAAAAATTATGTTGAAGATAAAAATACCAAAAGCTTGGTTTTTTAAATTTTTCGCATAAATTTTGATGTTATGTGAAAAAAGTGTAAATACAAAAGTTTTAGATCTTTTTATTACCTACAACTTTGCCATTTGACTTTTTTCCATAGGACTTTTAGTTTTGCCGAAAATCGAGATAAACCGTTTTTTACCCTTAAAAACTCAGCCCCATCCCCTTCCCGACCTTAGATCGCCCATAAATTATTTTTCCTTTCAATTTTATAATATTCTCCTCCTTTTCTAATGGGTTTCATCCTACTTTTTTTGGTTTTACAAATTATCGACCCTGGTCTATTAGAGCGGCAACAGAAATACACAATCTGTAAAAATTACAGAAGTCTAGCTATAGCGGTTTTTGAGATACAGCCTGGAGACAGACAGACAGACGGACAGACATCGAAGTCTCAGTAATAGGGTCCCGTTTTTACCCCTTGGGTACGGAACCCTAAAAACACTGGAAATGGTCCTATATGCCTTATTAATATCATTTAGATCGTTTCTCAACAATCAACATCAAACGTTGACGAACAACTGATTAGGAATAAATATACAAAATCGCCTCGTTTAAATCAATAAAACAAAATAGTAGACATGTTGCCGAAATGACGTCGCCAGTTGCCTATTATTAGGTATATACTCGCACCTTATCAGCGACCTCCAGTCTTGTTCGCACTATGTCATATAGCACACACGTATATTATGTTATATGACTTATGTATATTGTATGTTATTTCATCTAGTGTTAATGTTGTCGCTGTGCTGTGTGGACTGGGTTTGTCGTGATATGCATGTTATAAATATAGTTGTTTAAAACGAAATTTTCACAGGAAAATAACTAGTGAAGTAATGTTTCAAAGTTTAAAAAGAGTCAAGAAAACTAGTGTTGTTTAAAGTTTAAATGTGTAAACAGTGAATGTCTTTGACAATGTCAAGGTTAAGCCTTAACTCTTACGGTTAACCATGTGGATGACCTGAAAGGAAAGAAGATAGTGAAACCATAACGCAGTTTACGGTTATAATAGTGTAAATTATAAAGTCAATGTTTCTTGGAAAGATTAAAGAAAACTAGTGCTAACTTTTTTTTCTGACAATCAATGGTTCTTGAAAAGTTTTGAAGTCCCAGGTCAAAAGTGTCAGGTTAAATGACTAGAATGCTGACTTGTCAGTAGCCTGCTGACTTCTCAGTAATCAGCTAATTTCTCAGTAACCTGCCGACCTCTCAGTAAAGTGCTAACAGGAATGTGATACCGACATTTCACGTTTTGACATAACATCTAGATGGCTATGCGCAGTGAAAAGTGATTAAAAGTGTATCTCTCGTGTTTTGGCTGGATCAAATATAAAAAATGTAAAATGATGGACGTTGATACAGATTCTGATGGTGAGTTTAAAATTATTGTTTCATATTATTCTGATTGTAGTGTCGCGCTCACCGCCGGCGGCAGAAAAAGTATGAAAAATCAGCGCATACCTACCTCTATCTTGCAAAATTCCTAAGAAGTTCTTGTCAACTGGGGTACAAAATTGTTATTGTTATCATATATAATGTATGAAATATCAGCGCAGATCGCTACGCGTTGTTCAAAAATGCTAGAATTTCATACATCTCAAGCCATCAGCGCTGACATGCGCGTGCGTTCGGCGTGAGACTAAAATCAGCCTAATATACTTCTTTCGTTCCAAGTATTTAGTAACGGAAAAGGCATGATATTTTAACTATAACCTTAATTCGGATAGGTGCAACTTGTTTATGAAGTCCTATAAATTAGTTCTCTTCTTTTTCTTAATTTGTGAGGTAGAAGCTAGAGCCATGTCACTTAAGACATAAAATTGTGTATAATACAATGTAAGAAACTATTTGCCTTGACTGCTGTTTCGTTTTCACTTCTGTTGGCACTTCTGTAGTGCAATCAGTTATTTTCTATTTTACTCTATGGTCACAACGGACCTAAAATACCATAGAGCACTACTCAATAGTAACTATAGGTCTACCAGAATCTGATGGCAATTTATGACAGCAGATTTTCAAAAAATATTTTTGATCATTGGATAATTTTTTTTTTTATATTTGCATGTTTAACACGCAGAATCATCCGCTATAAGAAAAAAAAAGGATCAAAATATTTTATTCCAGTTACCCCGGTATTGCTAGAGTCAATTTATTTTCTCACTTTTTGCCATCAGATTCTGGTAGACCTATAGTATATCACACGATTCTTATTAGTAAGAGGCTCTCAAATTGGGTGCTAATTTTCACACACGTTTGCGTACAAAATATACACAATATTGTGGTACTTGGCTCACACATTATACAACAGTAATAGGAATTTCTAGTAGAAGATTTGTAGTAGGTCCTTAGAACTAGAAACGAAACTTTATAGGTTTTAGAAGTTTAAAAAAAATTACACCTAAGAGGGCGACTAACCCAAAAAATCAAACATCGTTCTTCTCTCTTCACACTCACGCCCGTCTTTCATATGCCAGGTGAAAAAGGACGACGCGGAATCATCGCCAAGTTAGTTTTTCCTTAATAACTCGATGAATATACAACATTTTGAAAATCCGCCAGGTCAGTATCTCAATGATAGAATTTTATACAATGTGTTAAAATATTAACTTAGTTTAATGCACGGTTATGGCAATATATGAAAAATTCGTGGAAATCAGATGTCTTTGTGATTTTTTTCTATCGAGAAAATTTTAAGGTATCGTGTTTTCGCTCAGATCAAATTCTTGGAAATATAATGTAGTATCTATGTTTAGAAAATGAAACAATTCGGGGCTTATTTTCAAGTGTAAAAATGAATTCTAAAATCGTCAATTTTGGGTTAGTCGCCCCCGTAATTACAGCTGAACATAGAATGCTCCTTTTGGGATGTCGGTTAATAAATGCGCGGATTGACAGGCATTATTGCTAGCTAGATCGCTTTTTGCCCACAAAATGAATTTCCGTGTCCCCTGCACACGTGTGCAGGGGACACGGAAATACTTCTTAGTAAATCACATAAGAGGGTCTTACTGCCGCACGTAGAGATACGCAGAAGAGTGACAGATTAAATGTATGGGGCTTATGTCATAATTTTCATTTAATTAATTACAGTTAAGTAATAAATATTCGTCTTTGAGTGCGGCAGTTAGACTGCTGTTAAATAACAATGTTTTTATCAAGTTCTTGCCTCAGTGAGATTAATATTATAGATAACTAGCGACCCGCCCCGGCTTCGCACGGGTATAAAATAAATAGCCTATGTCACACTGAAAAAAATATTAAAATCGATTCAGTAGTTTTGATTTACATTCATTACTACCCGTGGCCCGCATTAATGGCCGGTACCGCCGCAAAAGCTACGTCCCGCAATTTTTAGGGTTCCATACCCAAAGGGTAAAAACGGGACCCTATTACTAAGACTTCGTTGTCTGTCCGTCTGTCTGTCCGTCTGTCTGTCTCCAGACTGTATCTCAAAAACCGCTATAGCTAGACTTCTGAAATTTTTACAGATTGTGTATATCTGTTGCCGCTACAACAACAAATACTGAAAACAAAATAAAATTAATATTTAAGGGGGGCTCCCATACAACAAACGTGTATTTTTCGGCCTTTTTCGCTCTATATCAATAATGGTAAGAGGTAGGCACTTGAATTTTTCACACTATCTTTTGTTATATGTGTATTTTAATATTTAATAATAATATTAAAATAAAATAAAAATATAAGGGGGGCTCCCATACAAAAAACACAATTTTAGCCTATTTTTGCTCTGTATCGGTAGGGAAACCCTTCGTGCGCGAGTCCGACTCGCACTTGGCCGATTTTTAAATCTGTAATATCTTCGAAAATATTCATTTAAATCATATGCTGTAAAGGGCCATATAGATCTATATTAAATCAACAATTTATTTAAAGTATATTAATGCCGTATTGGTTAAAATCGCTTCGAAAATTAGCCATTATTTGTAGTAAAAAGTAAATGACAAAAAAATGTTATTGTGGGATATCCATAAGAGATAGACATATTATACCATCGCGAAGTTTTCTGTAGACCTTTTCATTGTGTACAATACATTATTTTGATAAATCTCGTAGGGTTCAGCCTGCGTTTGCAATGTAAGCGGCAAAAAAATGTAATTATTTACGACATCACATTAGAGACCTCAAAAATAACAGTATTTCTCCACTATTTTATGAATGTTATTATACTTACAAACCTTCCTCTTCAATCACTCTATCTAGTAAAGAAAACCGCATCAAAATCCGTTGCGTAGTTTTAAAGATTAAAGGGAACAAAGAGACATAGGGACAGAAAAAGCGACTTTGTTTTAAATACTATGTAATATGTAGTGATAAAATCAGCAAAATATGAAGCGCGTATATAATATTATACAATATCTATATTTATATACGTTATCAGAGCTAATCCTCCTTATCTATGTACTAGTTTGCCTAGACACATAGAGTAACTCGTGTCTTAGTTGTTTACTCATTGGCTCATACGTTATTATTATTAATTCATCAAGCCCCATACGCTCACCGGTGATCGAGACACAATAGAATATCCATTGTGTCTCGTTTTCCCACGATCGACGGGTTAAATATTAAAATATAAAGAAATTAAGGATAATGGTTAACCCAGTAACTATGGACATTTGCGAATAAGAAGCTATATTTGCAAATATGAATTTAAGTACCTAACTACAATGTTTTGAACTGAACATATAAGGTAAAACATCCACTGATGGGCCTTCCCCTACGGAGATTCCGTAATTTACCGTATTTAGAGCCTTATAAAGTCATAATTTGAAAGCTACAAAGTTATAATAAAAGTACAGCAATAATCTTCATTATATCAACATTCCTTTCCCCGTTTTAAATTTTCTATTTTTGTTTATTATACTCATGATATTAGCTTCCAAAGTAATACCAATTTATTAAAATTGAAGCATACTTTCAGCATCTCCCTAGTATTTACAAATTACGTTTATTTGAAACACACGACAATAGATAGACAATTTCATTAACTACATATTCCCCGTTTTCAATTTTTTTAGATCAATTTTTAACTAAGATAAGTAAAAAAAAGGATTTTTGTGCGATATCGGCAACGCGTCAAATGTATGGTCAAGGTCGTTTGCTCGGGGAATGGCCTCTAGCCGCATACACGTGTTTTCCGTTTTTGATTTCCTAATGTGGAATTTTGATTTGGAATTCTGTGAGACTAGTGCTTTTTCTTCACTCGCGAGCGCGCTGGCTTGCACTCAAAACGTCGGGTGGAATTCGTCCCGTATTTTCTACTGCTGCCATGCATTCGGATTTCTGAATACGGATACCGAATTCGATTTTGCTGGGTATAGAGATAGTTTGAGTTCCAGGAAAGGACAAAAAATAAATTTTATTCCGGAAAATATACGGTTCCCGCGCGATAAACGAGTTTCGGTGTAACGGAGTTGCGGACGTTATCTAGTCTATACTGTTTGTTTGAACGCGCTAATCTCAGGAACTACTGGTCCGATTTGAAAAATTATTTCAGTGTTAGATAGCCCATTTATCGAGGAAGGCTATAGCTTATAAGCTATATTTTATCACGCTAAGACTAATAGGAGCAAAGAAATAGAGGAAAAGGTGGAAAAAACGGGGGGAAATTATTTGAAATTGCTTAGTATCTTAAGAACTACTGGAGCAATTTTTATGTTATTTGGCACACATGAAGAATAGACCACGTGAACATAGGCTATTTTTTGCGGAAAAATGTACGGTTTCCGTGAAATTCCTAAATTACACGGGCGAAGCCGCGCGGAACATCTAGTAGGTCATATTTACTTTATACAAAATATGTTTAGTTTATTTTATATGTTGTAAACAGTTTTTGTTTCTTCATAGTAAAACTATATCCAAATTTGTTATCACATTGTATGTCACATCAATACAGATAGCGATCCTTACTACCGTAGTCCGTAATACGTTATCTAACTCAAATACAGCCTATTGATTTTTGCTGTGGAACCGATAATATAATAGTCACCCCCGCATCAACGTATATTTCATTTTGTGAAAAGCTATTTTTCTTTTTTATTCAAAATTGAATAACAGCGGGGCTAAAATGGTTGCATACCAATTTCTCTCAATCAATCTACGAATAGTAAAAACTAAGGAAAAGTACTTGTCAAAAAAGTGTACCTTAGGTACACATTTCAATACATTTGCAATATTTAGGTGGCCTTGAACGGTACTAGGCTGACGTTACATGACAGATCGAAAGGAACCAAATTTAAAACGGTAATAGTATGGGAGTTACGATTCCTTAGTTTTTATTATTCGAAGCAATCAATTCACAAAATGAATTGTCAAAACTGTCAAACGCACGAATGTCAAATTTAGACCAATTCAGTGGTCTAAATTCGTACTAATTTGACATTCGTGAGTTTGACCAATTCAATTGGTCTAAATTCGTACTAATTTGACATTCGTGACTGACATTTTGTGAATTGATTGAGAGGAATTGCTATGCGATCATTTTAGCCCCGCAGTACTTACTACACAGAAACAATATTTTTAGGTTGATAGATATGGATACTAACATCATAGGTGCGTAAGCCTGTCTATATTAAAGCGATTACAAACTTGTAGAGCTGCATAATACAATATTTTCCAATAATTTTCTACCTATCACTAACCAGGCGGAGCTTTGAAACTAATGACAGAATAAGCTCTTTCGTATCAAATGTCGTCTCAAACAGGTGTCATATGTCACGAACTTAAAAACTATCCTTGGTCATAATAGGCTACTTGACCTACTTGACCTAAATCATATTTTCAAATCGACTTTATTTATCAATCATAAGCTTTTATTTGATGATAAGGGTGAAATCCGGTTTCACCCGGCCCAGTTCTACTAGAAATATGCATTAGTTCAATGAAATAAATTATAGGTCAAGTAGCCTATTATACGCTGTTTATACTGAAGAAGTTAATAGGGTTTTCCATCATGAACCAACCTAAGGATCGGCGGAACATTATCAAGAATGCCGACCGCACATACCTGTATCGCGATATCGGTATTCCTGGAACTTCAACTTTCAGAGGAATTTTAACCGTAGAGTTGGTAATGTCGCAAAACTTGATGCTGGCACTTCACATGGTTATTTGTATTTGCTATTGGCTATTTGTTGTATTTGGCAACATTATTGACGAATACGCAAACAAGCAAATAAAGGCAAATACGACCTTCCACACACGGCGACGTGGCCAGCGGCGTCGCCAACTAGTTCTATTGAGATGTATGACGGGTAACTCACCTGGCGACCGACTGGCGACGTTGCCAAGTAGCCAGCGTAGCCAGAGTCGATCGCTCTGGGTGCAGCGACTGTTGACGTTGCCAGTTGTTTCCACGTCTTTGTATGCTCCGTCACTCAATCAGTCGCTAATTTTATTGATATCCTCAGATAATTGAACATTTTTTCAAGGTACTTTCTTAAATCTTCATAGAATTTAAGAAAAACACCGCTTTGCGGCGACGTAGAGACGCCAGACGTTGCCATGGTAACGTCACTGGCCACATGTCCATGGCATCCCAGTGAGATATGGCTCTTAACGGCCGTTCCCAATATTCAATCTATCTCTGGTTTGACATACGACCGATCGTAGCTAACATTGAATTGACATAAAATATATGTCTCTAATGTCTAATGAGAGCTATTCCTATCTCTAGTAGGGCAAAACCAGAGATAGATCAAATATTGGGAACGGCCGTCAATGAACGTGGCCAAAAAAAGGAACTAACGCCGCCATCATACAAAAATGCAATTTTTTTACAGTAACTGTCATAAATGGCGTTTTTGTAGCGTGCGCTGCACGTAAAATAGAACTGTTCTCCTTTACGTGCAGCGCCCCCGCCCACGTTCATATTTAAAGCCTTGTCGGTCTATAAAATCGTGATTTGGACTATGATGTTGACAACTTCGTTGAACAGAAAATATTCTATTGCGTTTGATATTATTTGTTTGGATACATTTTGACATATTTATTTATCCGAATCCGAATATCTAATTTTCATACCCTAAAAATTTGGGGGTATAAATTAGAGGTAGGGTATCTTAAGGCTAATCGAACCCAAGATTTTTTAGAGCCCCCGCAGACTGCAGACTTTCTATCGGACGATAGTTTGGTCGGGTTGGGCTGTTAACGCGCACACTACGCCAACTAAACAGTTGGGTTGGTTTGGTACGCTTGGTACGCTAACAGTGAGTGCGCAGACTAGACAAGAGTCGGCCGATTGTTCTCGCACGGTTCCATTCACAGCGATAGATTTTTGAATGGAAAATTTTACACGATTCTGATTTCTGCCGAGTCGGCCGACCAAACTATCGGCGTCGTGTGCGCGCGTGGAAGAACGTCGTACTGATTTAGCATCGGTCGACAGTTTGCCGATGGTTAAGTTTGAAGTCAATCGTATGGCGGTATAGCCCATCAAACTTAACTATCGGCTGACTCAACTTCCATACAACTTCATACTGATCAAGAGCCAACTAAACTATCGGCCGATTAAAATTCTGCAGTCTGCGGAGGCTCTTAGTCGACAGTTTCTGGTTTTCATTTATTCGTGATTCAGCAATAAGCATTAAAAAACAAAATTTGTTTTAAATTTTTAGTGATGAAAAAAAATCGTCTCGGTCGTGGTCTTGCTTTTTTGCAAGACTACAAGACCATGATCAAAATTGGTATTGGTTTTACAAAAAAAGAAAGACCAAGAACAATTTTGCTTTGAGTCATAACAAAATTTTCAAAATTATTATACGATTTATAACCAAAACAACGTTTGCCGGTACACCTAGACATTGATAATAAACAGTTTCTAATATTAAAGATTGCTAACATTTTTATTAATATACAATATGTTATCATAAGTGGCTTTTGATCTGTGACTCAGTAACAGCTGATCGGTAATAGCAACACGTACGCGTTATCTAAACCAGGGGTTCCCAAACTTATTTTGTCCACTTTGAAAACAAATTATTTTTAGCGCCCCCTTTTGTTTCACTTACTTTCTTATCTTTATTTATATTAAGTATTAACCCCTTTTGCAAAATTTTATAAGAAATTTTACAAAAATAAATACAAAATGCTTAATTACTCGTTTTCAAATCATGTTTTTACCATTATCACCGACTTAATTTGCATTGCCGTATTTTCCCCAATCCCGGGAATCCGGGATTTTTGTTTAACAAAATATTATATTCTAAGAAGTCTTCTCCAAAACTTGCTAGCCAAAAAATTAAAACTAATGTGAGGGAATAGATGCATTTAACTTAAAAAGCATCCAGATGAAATTAAAAAAAACCCTAGAAAGGGCCTTTCAATATATTTGCCTCGACATTACATGTCTAACGTCATGACGCAACAATGAAAAAATGTCTTTGACTGCCACTATTTTATATACCTAACCGTTTTATCATAATGACAGTGACATATAGCAGATTCCTTTTTTATGTCTACACTATGATACATTCGAAATTGTACCTTAATGCTGCTGTTTAAGGATCAAATCACATTATGCGGGAGGGTATATGTTTTGAGCCACTATATCCTCTTGAGCCTTATGTTGTATCTCTCTGTATATACTATTTTCTGTAAAAGAGTTTGGGGACTCGTATACTTTGCAAATGGCAACATATTCGTAATAGAAAATAGAGTTCTTTGCTATTTTATAACCCTATAGTGAAAATTCTAATAAACAATAGATACGATATTATTAACCGACTTCAAAAAAGGATGTTATCAATTCGACGCGTATGTATGTGATATTTCCAGGACTGCCCAGTTTTCGTATATGTTAGTCTGTATCAGCGTCTGAACGAATGTGCCAAATTTCAAAAGTGTATGTATGTATATATGTTTTTATGTTTGTGTTCGCACATCTCTGGAACTACCAGTCTGATTTCAGTAGTTTTTTTTTTTTTTTTTTGTATTAGGCATTGTTCAACTTAGGGAATAATGCAAGTTTCATCAAAATCGGTTCAATAGTTTTGGAGATAGAGAGTTTTAATTCTCAATTACTTACAATTTTGAAGTCGGTTCTATCTTTATAAATACAGTTATTATATTATAATTTATACTAGACGACGCCCGCTACAACTATGTTGGTTTATCGCGAGGCAAACCTACGTTTTTCTGCAACAATAACTTTTTACCATGTCCTTAAACTATCTCCATACCAATTTTTAACAATTTTTTAAATATGTTTGTGGTAAAACCCTTCATAGCTTTTATAGTACTTAATGATAATATCGTTATGGTAAATTACTTTGAACGAACAATATAAGTAATGATAACAAGCATTACTCTAAATTCACTAATTATTGGACAAGGCAATATTTCATTGTTCAAATCATCTTAATATTCTTTGGAGCACAAACAATGCTGAAAATTATACACTTAAAATTAATTTGAAATAATAAACAGAAGACGTACATAATAATCACTATGTCTACTAGGAAAAATAGATAGAAGAGGGACAAGATAATAATTCAAGACGTGAGTGAAAGAATAAGGTAAGTAACATGAAAAAACTTCCCGTTTTTTTTTGCTTAAATGGAGACTTTAGAGCCGGAAAAATTATTTGAAATAGAAAAACTATTAATTATATGTGTAGCCAGATATATTAGCTAGGTTATGAAGTAGATAAGTTACAAGTTTTATTAAAATAATTAGGGTAAAAAATGAGTTATTGTCCGTATGTTACGAAATGTTACTTGTTCGATTCTTCCACTCACGTCTTTAATTAATTTGAATACTGTTAATTGTAATTAAAAACAAAATCTTATCAACTGTAATCATTGACAAGGGAATGTAATTTAGGCACCGAGGGGCCTGTCCTTCCTTTCAAATGACTGCTCGTCAGTGCTTATGAAGCTACGTCTTCAGATTTAATTTCCAACTCAAAGAGAATGGATGAAATTCCGAAACGTAAATACAATTATATCGTAATGAACAAACCTCTTGGTATTTTTATTAAATCCCCTCTGAAACAAAATGTTATTGTAAAGAGGATTTAATGGTTAGGGTTTGAAAAATATAAGAGCTATAAAATTGTTAATTATTTTAAGAGTATGCAAAAAAAACAGTTTGTGACTGGTTTGGTTTGTTCACTCAATCACTTGAAAAGTAAGTATGTAGATTCTGCAATAATGTTTTCTGGTTTCGATGCTGGCATTCTTATGTCGAACGTCGCTTTTGATGGTGCAAAAGCGCTCTGATTGGTCAAAACTCTAGAAATCGGTATGTACTAAAATTTAATTAAATAATATACAATTATAATAGCCATGTACATCTGTAATAATTAAATTTTAAGGTATTCCTTTAAAATATAGAGCCTTCGAAAGCCCGTAAAATTGAATGACGCTATTTTTATTTTAAATTTGACGGCGCCCTCAATTAGGGCTGTTCGACGTTGAGGGCTCCGCCATTTTGGAATTTAGGGCTCAACCGAATCGCGTGGTCGACGGTATTCGATAGTACTTGAACTGATTATTATGTGGTAAAGGGAACGTGCGTATCGTAATTCGTAGGTCCTGTCTCTACCAGGAGTTTAAAGCTATAGTTTCGTCGATACTCGATACCGACTACGTAAATTTTTAGTATGGCGATTTTAGTTCCGCAAGTAACCGCTAGAGGCGCTGTAAAATTTGCCATACTAAAAATTTACGTAGTCGGTATCGAGTATCGATAAAAACTATAGCTTTAAACTCATGGTAGAGCTACAGGTGAATCGCCAATCCGAAACTTAAAATTTATTACTTGACATGTCTTGTCATCTGTTCCTGTACGGTCTGGTTCCTATTTCACAGAGATTCTCAGACGCCAACATGTCTGATATAACTAACATCGTTTTTACCCGACTGCAACGAAGACAAAAGGAAGGGTATCGATGTAGCAATTGATTGCTTGGGTGCATAAACTACTAATCCAATTTTGATGAGTGGGGTGTCAGTTGTGAAAAATTAATTGTAAAAAATGTATGGAATAATTATAATATTTAAAAAGTTACAATTTGTCACTTGTGTGTTTCTGAAATTATGATAATAACTGGCCATAGTATATGATCGTTCTATACGACGTTATTTCGATGTCAATGATTTTAATTTGAAGCAGGCAATTTTGCACGCAAAATTAATTTTCAATTAGCACTCTAGGGCAGCGGTCGGCAACCTTTTTGCAGGTAAGGGCCACAAGGTGGCAAAATAAACCAAAGGCGGGCCGCAGACCTCATACTCGTATTAACCCTAGAAGCTCAATATACCTACACATAATGAGGGGAAATAAGTGTTTGTTATAAAATGACTCAAACAGCTAGGTTCTTAAGTGGCGACTGGCGATAACTACTAGCAATATTAGAAAACATTATTTTTGATACATATAACTTTAATTCACAAAACATTCACGGGCCGCAAGTAAGACGTTCGCGGGCCGCATGCGGCCCGCGGGACGCGTGTGGCCGACCGCTGCTCTAGGGCATTAGGATCATCAATTTTTAATTTGTCAAACATCATATCCAGATAATTATTTTTTTTTATGTTTTTGGCAGCCCTAGAGAATTAGGGCGTACTCGAGGTGTTTGCTCAAATCATAAGAAGCTAATTAATTTATGGTATCTGTGATATAATATTATGATGCTAATTACGTTTCTAAACAGAAACACATAAAACAGACGCTGAAAAAAATTTTTTACGACTTTTCCGAATTGTTTTTGTGCCTTTGAACGGAATGCCGACAGCATTACGTTCAAAGGATATGAATAACTAGATGACTATGTTGCGCCAAAAGTCGTTTATCGCACGGGAACCGTACTTTTTCCAGGATAAAAGTATCCTATGTGCTTGCCCGGGTCTCAAAGCATCTCCATACCAAAATTTAGCAAAATCGGTTCAGCGGTTTGGGCGTGAAGAGATAACAGACAGATAGATACACTTTCGCATTTATAATATTAGGGGCCAGTTTCACCAACGCCTGTTAAAGTTAATGCTCGAATTAGTATCACGTTATCTCTTTCGTTTTTCATACTAATGAAGAGAAGACATGCCATTTTAACAAGCTATTGAAACTTACAGACGTTGGTGAAATTGGACCTAAGTGTGGATATGGATAATCGACAAACAGATGGACCATGATATTTGACGCTTTCGTTGTGTTGGCAAGGATATAAAATGTTTGCGTTTGGAACAGGGCACATACGGGATACCTGATTGAAAATTCGTAAGGCGGTGGGAAAGTAGACCGTGGCGTAGGAGAGTAAGTAATATCCTTCTCTTTCAACCGCTCGGCAACAATATATTATGTCTGCACTGCCGGAGTGCAACCTGTTGTTTTTTTAGGGTTCCATATCCAAAAAGTAAAAACGGGACCTTATGACTAAGACTTCGATGTCTGTATCCAGGCAAGAATCGCAAAGCTGGACAGCTGAAATTCACACAAATTATGTAGGTATTTCTGTTGCCGCTATAACAACAAATACTAAAAACAAATATTTATGTTGCTCCCATACAAAAAAACATTTTTTGTCAATTCGAACCCTTTGTGCGCGAGTCCGACTCGCACTTGGTCGATTTTTTTTATCCTTTAATGCCATCATGGGCCAACATTGAGAGGCCTCAGTAACAACTAACAAGATGGCAAGCTCTTGACAAACGACAAATTTATAGAGCGAAGTTCCATGAAGTACATTTGCTGCAATATATTCTGGAATACAAAATGCAGAACATTTCAACGAAACTCGCAAATACAATTCCGAGACGGGTGCTTTTAAATTTTACACAATTTGTGTCACTTGATGCAATTTGTGACATGCATCATATTTCTGTAGCTGTACACTTGACATTTTATGTTGTGTATATTATTTTTTGAATACAAGGTAGTTCGATTGGTGTAGAAATTGTTCCTTGTTTTTAATCCGGTTACATAAATAGTTTTGATACTATTTAGTCCCCTTATGGGTGAAATTAGAAAAAATCTTTCGTAGTAGATGCAAACGTTATTAACTTAATAGTTTAAGTATGCGATATTTCAAGTTAAGGATCGGGCTAGTCCGTTGATCTGTCAATCAACCTAGCCTGGTTATAGGGAATGCAAATCTCGCGAGATTGGGGCTCAAGCGGGACCCCGCGAGTTTATGAATAACAATACTGCGAGATTAGCTGGGGTTTTTTTTTTGTAAATAATCACAATATTTGAATAAATTAGGAAAAAAATAATAAATATTATAAGTAAACTGTATATGATAAACATTTATTTTTACGAATTTTTTCAATAGACTTTTATTTATGCATCAAACATTGTTTGACGTATCTGTCTATAATTTTAAATAAACTTCTAAGGTCCACTTGCGCAGATCCATGTTAAAGTTAATACCGGGTTAAATAGTGTGTTATCTCTTACATTCTTTATATATTTTATGTATTTTATGAAAGAGAACGTTTAATATGTGGTTAACTTTAACCCAGATCTGCGCAAGTGGGCTTAAGTAGTAAACTTTGACATACGTATCTATCAAATAACAAATGAAAGAAACAACCAGTCTTCTCTTCTAATCTCAAACAAAAAAAATGGAACTTATTATCTAAGTTGAGTTGACTATTAAACTGAGATATTATTATCAATTAAGTAAATGAAACTATATCTACTCAGTAGATCCATTAGATATTACAGATTAATTAACAACATATACCATGCACAACTTTTTTGACAGATTCTCCATACTCTATCTGTCAAGTTAAGTGGTGGATAGCCTATCCGGCACTTATCAGGAAGTGGTGAAACAGGCCCTTACTCAGACAGCAGGACCTAGTTGAAAATCACAGTGCACAGTTGCTTAGGCCAGCTCCTCTTTGTTTTTACTTCGTGATCGCAACTCTGCTTCGAATAAGACGTTTTTATGCTCAAGTGCAATCTCGTCAAACACGCGAGATCTCGCTTTTTTTTCGTCCGAGATCAATCTCGCTAAAAAGGCCGAGATCTCGCGAGAACGAGATTGCATTCCCTACCTGATTATGACGTTGAAATTCATAGAAACATATATTGTGCGACTCGCCTCGTGGCTTAGATTACCATGATTAGCCTTAACCATGTTGTCGTTTCCTATAATAAACTTAATTAGGTGTCTAATGATTCGTAACATCGTAACTCTCTGGCTCTGCGCCAGTAATGGGGCATTTACGCGAGTCGATTTTCATAGCGTCGTTGTCGCAACGCAACATCACGTTGCGACGTCTCAATACAGGAGAGTGGCAACGCAGCGCAATCACGCGCCCAACTCATCTCAAACATATTTCCTAAGGGTGAAGCCAAACGAGCGTTTATGAGTTGTGAGTCGCAGAATTTCGGTCGCGTAAATATCTTTTCATAGAAATCATGACTCACAAAATTACGCTCGTGTGAATCAAACAGGACTTTTGTATGAAACTGAATGCATCAGAATTTCTGCCAGCCGAAATTCTACGACTCACAACTCACAAATTACGCTCGTTTGGCTTCCGACGTGCGAAGGCGCAACGTATTTGGGTCAATTCACATTGCAACGTTTCGAATTCATGTGATGCGGTCTCTTTCCCCCTCCGTGTTAGCATTTATTTATCTCAAAAAAGTGCACAACGCCGCAAAAGTTTGACTTTAAAAATTTTTCAACGGTGCGGTTTCTCAACGCGGTTGAGTTTCCGCTCTCAGTTCGAAAACCTGTGTGAATCTACCCTAAGACGTGATACTCTGCGGGTCTGACTCACACTTTTAAATATAATCTCAATATATAATTATCGATGATCGGTCGTGTTTTGATTTGCGCGAATGCTGTTTTTACTACAAATTGGAGTTTACGAGTAACAGCTGTAAGGTAACAGGTTCACATTTAGAACTGCGCACTTTGAAAACAAACACATTATACCTTTTATTCTTCATATTTTGTCGGTCTGTTTGGAGTACAAGAGTAAAGGGAGAGCGCTCTTGATGTGTTGTGCACTGTGCGCACACACTTGGGCGCTATAAAATCACTCCTGGCCTAGATTCAATTAAATCTTCCTTATCATAACCTTATAAGGGAATGGTCAATGGGCATTACGCATTCGACAACCGACACGACTAGCGAGAGATCCAGGATCGACCTTTTTACATGCCCATCCGACGCATGGTTCATCATACTTGTTAGACAATCAGATGATCAATCTGCATTGTCGTAACCGAACTTGGAAACTACATTATTGTAACGCGAGATTCGAACCTACAACTAAGTCGAGAGGCGAGAACTTTGCTCTAAACTTCTAAAGTCTAAACCACAGGTCCACGGAGGCGTTATCCATCCATACTAATACATAAATGCGAAAGTGTGTCTGTCTGTCTGTGACCTCTTCACGCCCAAACCGCTGAATCGATTTTGCTGAAATTTGGTGTGGGGATACTTTGAGTCCCGGGAAAGGTCATAGGATACTTTTTATCCCGGAAAAATGTACGGTTCCCGCGCGATAAACTAATTTAGGCACAGTTGCGGGCGTCATCTAGTCGATATATTATATAAACGACAAAATATCTGAATATATTATGTTCTAGTCCGTCCTTGGCCGTGATGACGGAGTTTACCGACGTCGTAAAAGGCGGGTGCTGTTTACGACTTCGGTAAATTGAAAGTGGTTAGGGTTTGCTGTTACAAGTTACAACAAAACATATGCCGTCTTAGGAATAAAAAACATGTGGTACTCGGGGTCTGCCGGACCATTACGACCTGCAAACCTTCAAGAGGAGAGCGTATTCCCTCTAAAAGTCCGGCAACGCAAGTGCGTTGCCGGACAGAAGCAAGTGCTTCTGTCCATGGACGACGGTAGTTGCAGCTTTCCATCGGGTGACCTGTTTGCTCGTTTGTTCCTTAATTTTATTCAAAAAATACGTGTGGCACTCGGGGACAGCCGCGGTAAAGCTATATTGCAGCCTTTCCCAAAGTGGGCGATAACGCCCCCTTGTGGGCGCTGAAAGTCTAAAGGGGGGCGGTGTGGAACCCAGAAAAAAAAATGGGGGCGTTGTGTAGAGGCTTGGGGGGTGATTTGTAATTTCATTTCATCTGGGTGGTGGGCGCCAAATATTTTTTTTCTCAAAGTGGGCAGTAGACAAAATAAGTTTGGGAACCCCTGCTTGTGCAGTTATAATTCGCATACGTCTAGTCGCACGCACACAAACACCGTGCCGAAATCTGGCAACGCCGCACCGCTGTGCCGGTTGGAGTAGGGGGCTTAGGTTTATCTCCGTTACGGAATTACTTGATTCGATCGCCGCACTCAAAGCCCGTGATAAAAGCTAAAAAGTCAAATGGCGGACAAAGATAGCAAAATCCTGGTTCCTATCCCGAAAAACAGAACAGGTGACCATTCTAACCCTAAAAATTATCGACCTATATCACTAGGAACTATCATAGGGAAGATTTTAGAAAGGCTGATTTACCCTTAAATGTAAATAGGAGTGCCAAAATTGATGACGCGCAGTTTGGTTTTCGTCCCGCAGCCGTATCACGTATCTTGCGAGAGCAATGCGATAGTAATTATTGCGCGATAATTGCTCCAAAATCGCAATTTCGTATCACGTATCAGCCAAAACAATACGATTGCAATCGATCGCTTACATGATACCATTGTTTTTATACCCAGCAATCGATCGCGCGATTATTGCTAGTGGATTGTTGATCGCTATTTTTACGTAATAGCCCTGCCGCGGCCGGTCTCTCAACGGACTCGGACAGTTTTATATTACAAAAAACGTAACACATTCGTCTAAGCTTGCTTTTTAGACCTTAGTCGCGCTTTCGACCTGGTAAACTATACTTTACTATGGCGAAAGCTGCTGAAGTCATATGGACTCTTTTTTTGACGTCCAGTCGGCACTTATCAGCACGTTGACAATTTAATCTCATAGAATTCATGTTTAATCATGCTTGTGTAAGTGTATACGTACACATATTTTTACACACAGATGTAAACCAATTTCGGTTTCGTTTGACAGCTCGAGATTGTTGATCTATTCAGCTAGGTATATCAACTTTATAGTTGAGATACTGGTACGAAAACAAAACTAACTTTGTAAAATGAGGCGACGCAACCTTCTAAAAAAAAAACGGATAATTTAGAGCTGATTTCTTACTTGATTATTGTAAACGCAATAAGTGTCTCTGTCTGTCCGTTTAGATGAAATTTGGTGTGGAGGTACTTTAAAAATCGGAAAAGGAGGCAAAGATAAGTTTATGTTGCGTAAAAATGTACGCATATAGTCTTGATATCAACAGTTATTAAAAGTTTTGACCAATAGGAACGCGTTTCAAGTTGATTTGACATTTTACGAAATATTATTTTGAAACTTTACTCCAGACCGCATCAAAACTATAGCTTAACTTTTGTAAGACTATTTAGCAGAATCTAACCTACATTCTTCTAGATCAGCTATACTCAACCTGCGGCCCGCCGGGATTTATCAGTGGCCCGCGAGAAGTTAAACCATTTTGAAATTCACGCCCACCGGCTGCATAGTGCAAGGTCGTCGTGAAAGTTGTGAAAATTTTTCCACTAATAAATCGCTAATTTTAAATAACGTTTTTTTTTGACCTAATAAATTTTGTAGCGGCCCGCGACACCGAGACCAAAATGTGTTTGTGGCCTGCATAAAAAAAAGGTTGAGTACCACTGTTCTAGATCATCAAAACATATCGTAAACGCGATCCAGATCGTGAAAAATACGCTCGTAATTCATAATAATTTACGTCCGTTTACCTTAAAGTTTAGACTATAATTAAAAGAGCCCATGATTTCGTCAAACATTCATCATGCTTTCAACTCTTTCAACTGGTTATAGGCGTTTGTAAATTTTCTGGTTTCGAAATACAATTCTTTTTTGTTCTCATAATAATATTATGTCGATGGCATGGTTGAAACAATCCATACTAACCGTAAAAAATATATTATATAATATATAGTAACTTCCTTAGCGTCGTTGTCCACTTTTTGGCGAGGGTAAAAAATGTTAAGCTCGCATCAGGATATGTGAGCTGATCAAAAATATGTAAAATGGAGAAAGAGTAGACCACCGGCGACGTGGCATAATATGGTAAGAAGTAGAGATGTGCCGATCATGACTTTGGCCGACTAGCCGACTAGCCGATTAGTCGGCTGCAAAGAAGCCGACTAATCGGCCGACTAGTCGGCCAATCCGATCATGGTTTCGGAAGTTTCCGTAACGCTTTTTTTACTGCTGATTCGCGGGTAAGTCACACACGCCGCCTGCGAACTTGTCGGATCGTGTTATGTTTACTTCGCGTATGTTAATTTTTTTTTGTTTTTATGATACAGTTGATGGTTTTCAGGAAATATTTCATATACCGTCGAAGAAATTGATTCATAGGCAATTAATGTAATTCCAATTAAATTAAAAATATAAAAAGCCGGATAGTCGGCGCTTTTTGCCGACTATTCGCCGACTACGAAAGTGGCCGGATAGTCGGCTTTACCGACTAGTCGGCACATCTCTAATAAGAAGTAATACGCGACAATATAATATTATGTTAAAGCTCAATAAGCAAAGTAGCCACTGAAATATAATATTTTTAGTCGACTTTTCATTAACATTAGTTTTTCCTGCACGTGAAGTACACATGTGTTTTCGGTTGTTATCGTGAACAAATACGAGCCTGTCACTGGTTACACTGGAGCAATCAATTAAATTTACGGCCCAAAACGCCGTAGCACAATGAAACATACAGTAGGTCATCGTTAATCACACAAGACTGCCCCACTACGCATGCAGATGTCAGAGTATTAAATAACTTGAAATATCAAAATGCACGCACGTGGGTAATCTTGTCTCCGGTCCGGACGACTCTGTGTAAATTGCAACAGGCAGCTTAATAGCACGGCCCACGGGTGACAACTGACAAGTCTGTCAAATTACTGTGAATTGTTCTTGTGTAGGAACTAGGAAATAAATGTCAGTTATTAAAATAAATTTAAAAGTGCACCGCATTGACGAAGAGAAGGTTTTATATTCCATTGGATATTTTGTTTCTTTAGGGATCTTCCTTAAGTTTTTACTACATTTTATAACAAGTACACTTATTTACAACATAAAAAAGTATAAACACGCCATTTTCTTAGACGTTTGTAATATTACCGTCTGTATCTATTGATCATCACTATATTGGAGCGTTTTGCCATTGGATCATTTCGTGTCAAAGACTGACACGATTCAACTTTAGAGTCGGTTTTCTGCCTTGTTTGTTTACGCTCACAAATAAAGTAACACGAATTATAGTTTTCATTTTATGGGAGTGGAGTCTACTGAATGATGTGTATACTGTGGTGATAGCTTATCAGTCCATCATAGTGATAACATCAGTAGCTTGCCGGTACGCGAGATGAAGTGATGTTTCGAAGGAGAAAATGGACTGGTGAGTTTTCTCAACTTCTGTAAAAATAATCCAAGTTAGTTAGGTTAGTTACGACAAAGTTTCATCAAAATCAGTCGTTTCGGGAGGAGTTTGGCAATAAGCAAGTACCAAACAAGTATGTTATGATTTATGACCTACTAAACAAAAGACAAGTCTAATAATATAGACACGATGTAGACTAGAATAGTAATCCGTAACTAGTTCCTGTAATACAAATAAGCATGTTTGCGTTCGTCCAGCAATAATATAAACTTGGCACTCATTATTTATAGTACGCAGAAATGAACTTGGCACCTGCGTACATAAAGTTTCCTTAGAACGAGGTGCCTAGTTAAATTCTGCGTGTTATACGTATAGAAACGTCAATACGAACTCCTAGTTCTGCTCCTAGTTACAGTGTTATAACTTACTAGACGTTCCGCGCGGCTTCGCCCGCGTAAATTAGATATTTCACAGACAAATCAGTCTACAAAAAATAGCCTATGATCCTACACGTGGTCTACTTCTTATCTGACCCAAATAACAGAAAAATTGCTCTAGTAGTTCGTGAGATAAGCCGTTTCAAATAATTTCCCCCGTTTTTTCCACATTTTCTTCTATTTCTTCGCTGCTATTAGTCTTAGCGTGATAAAATATAGCCTATAGCCTTCCTCGATAAATGGGCTATCTAACACTGAAAGAATTTTTCAAATCGGACCAGTAGTTCCTGAGATTAGCGCGTTCAAACAAACAAACTCTTCCGCTTTATAATATTAATATAGATAAGCGCTACATACGCATTGTGGTCCAGTGGCTTAGAGCGTGGATATTGACTCGGATGTCGTAGGTTCGATTCCCGCGTTGGAAAAACGTTGTTACCAAAGTTGGGATAATGCAGACTGAGCACCTGATTGTCTGACAAGTAAGATGATCCATGCGTCGGATGGGCATGTAAAAAGTCTCGATCTCTCACCAGTCGTGTAACACGTCGGTCGGTCATCGGTTATGAGAGTAAAGGAATAGAAAGTGCTCTTGTGAACTGCGCACACACTTGGGTACTATAAAATTACTCCTGCGTAACAGGCCCGGTTTCAATGAAACATGACGGATGAACAGATGACCGACACCGTCGTAGTTTTAACCAACCCTTGAAAATAAACGCTTGATTTAAGGTGTGACGTCACGCGGAAAAACAAACATGGCCGCCACGTAACGTAAATATTTAAATAACCACTTAACACGCTCATAACCGTACCGACTGAAGCTATCAATTATCAAACTATTACTTTGATTTTTTAATAGTGCGTTACTCGTAAGGGTCGGTTGCCATTGCAATGTGACGCGTAGATGCAATGCGATGCATTTTTATTGAGCCATTCAAAACTGAACTTTATTCACAATCAGATAAACATTGACTTTGCCGCTTGCGGTGTCGGGCTGCCTGTTCCAAATTTAAATGGCTCGGCGAAGCTAAAACAAAACGATAGATTTTCCAGCGAGCGGTTTAAATTACTGGCACTATTTAATTTTAGATTTACAATTCATTTGTAGGCTTGATTTGAGTTTTTTTTAAGAACTTATACAACTTTTAAAAAACTATTTAATTAAAAATTGTTATCTACCTCTGATTAATAAAAACCCGCGCTACACTATTAAAAACGTAAAAATACACTTCTTTGGGATAACGATAAGTTGCACCATTTTTTCTATCCTTGCATAAAACTTAAGATTCTGATATACGAGAATTATTCGTAGTATTTCTAGGGAAAACTAATAAACAGCTGGTGCGTTTTTCACGCTTTACAGGTGCGCGCGCGCCTCGTAAACCCGTCACAATATTTACTATACACGCTACTTATTGCACCGATAGTGGAAAATGTGCTTTATCGAGGAAAATGCTGATGAAACATGCAACTAGATGCTCGTTTGAAATTCGTTCATTCGGGAAACGTACATTTTGCTGGGACAGAAACTTATTATAACGACCATGGACCATGTAAATAACGGGAAAATACTTTTTAAATTCTTTAACTAAATAAATTAAGGAAACAAATCATCAAGTAATGCTCTCTTTTATCAGGTATCATATTATAAATAACTTTTTAACCTAGCTTTTTAGCAGGGTTATATAATAATATTATAAGTATATTCTTGAACGAAAAACAATGCATCGTTATGTCGAATTTCATTAAATCGGTTTTGCATGAATGCGCAACAAACGTAACGTTTTGATTATTGGTGAGGATTCCGTTGACTGAATATTTGACATTGTCGTGTTTATCTGTTTTCTCTTCACGCCGCGCCTGCTGAACCGATTTTCATGGTTCTGGATATATTTGACACGCGATAAGCTAATTTCAGTACAATGATGTTTAAAGCAACTTATTAGTGTTTGTAGTTTTTATTACTATCAAGCTAATTTTTCGTGAGGAGCTATTTTGCTAAGCTATTTTGATAAGACGAACAACAATTTCCTCTGCGAAAAAAGAAAAAGTGGTAGCTAACAGAGATAGAAAGGATTTAATATTTACTGGTTAGAGTTCTGTTTTAGGGTTCCGTAGTCAACCAAGTTTTGTTGATTAGCTACCACTTTCGAGAATTTTCGCAGAGTAAATTGTTGTTCGTCTTAACTCACGAAAAATTAGCTTGATAGTAATAAAAAAAAATGTTCTAGGGAACCTGTACTATTATAACATATAGTAGACAACTAACAGTAGTAGAGAGTAAATATTAATTTTCAATCACAAACTTAAAAACCGGCCAAGTGCGAGTTTGACTCGCCTATGAAGGGTTCCGCAGCAACAATAAGGTTTATTTTTATGAAATTAAAAGGTTTTTGATTTATTTTTATATTTCAGTTGATTTAATGAAAGTTAAATTAAGTTTACCATTTATGACGTATAAAAAAAAACTACTTGTTAGATTTTGTTCAAACCAATTTTCGTTGGTAGTTTTTATAGTAAAGTACATCATATATTTTTTTTAGACTTATCATGCCCCTACTTTAGAAGTTAGAGGGAGGGGGACACACATTTTAGCACTTTGGAAGAGTCTCTCTCGCAAACTATTCAGGTTAAAAAAAAATTATATTAGAAACCTCAATATTATTTTTGGAGACCTATCCATAGATACCCCACACGCATAGGTTAGATGAAAAAAAAATTTTTTTGATTCAGTTGTACCTATGGGGACCCCTAAAATTTTTAATATTTTTTCCATTATTGTATCAAAATCTTAATGCGGTTTACAGACTACATCTACTTACCAAATTTCAATAGTATAGTATAGCTCTTATAGTTTCGGAGAAAAGTGGCTGTGACATACGGACGGACAGACAGACAGACAGACAGACAGACATGACGAATCTATAAGGGTTCCGTTTTTTGCCATTTGGCTACGGAACCCTAAAAATATGACGCCACGTCGCATTTCAGTTTCAACTTTCATTAATATGTGTCCGTCAAACTAAATAATTTTACAGCTCTTTCTTATCATTCGATCTATATAACACCAACATAGGGTTATTTAATGTTACTTTCTGGGAAACTTTACCTGTGTTCTAACTTCTAAACCCTTGTAATGTCTTAAAGTGAGTCTTAACACGACAGACAGAGGAGTAAAGTATGTGAGCTGGATCCTAATATTATTATTAACATAATTAAGATCCTTCTAGGAGTTGTGGGACTTGGTAACTGGACTATTTGAAGTTCATTGTAATCAACTCAAATCAATCAAGAACTTTTTAGTGGCAATGTTCACTTTTTTGGGATGGGTGACAAAATTTTAAACTACCGTGACATGTGACCTGATGGAAATTTCGTAAGAGAGTAGACCACTGGCGCAGCGTAAAATAGGAAGTAATGTCCACCTCTCTTTCTGCCGCATGGCAAAAATCTATATGCCTGTTCTGCTTTTTAAGCTATTGCATAGCTTTTGTCGCGGGCTTTGGGCGCGGCGGCCGAATCAAGAAATTCCGTAACAAAAAAACCTAACACCCCCAACTCCGACCGGCACTTCACACAAGACTTCGGCACGGTGTTTATGTGCGTGCGACTAGACGTATGCGAATCATAAGTGCATAAGTTGATAAAAAATGCTATACAATATTTTTACCGCAGCAGTCCCTGAGTTCCACACGTATTTTCACTTCTGTCGGCACTTTTAGCAGTTCGTTATTTCTTGTTAGTAAAGACTAAAGACGATCAAACATTTCTTTGAAATCTATGTCCATGTCAGTTCCTACAATAACTGTAATGATAGCAAGTTCCAATCAGCAAAGCAATCGGAGTGTCAAAGGACCACACACACACATACACATGCTTCACTAAAAGCCCATAATTGCTTGTCCAATGTCTAGTCACTGTCCGCAGAAATCAGTCAGCTGCACAAAGGTAGGGTCGGTTCATATTGCAAGGTGACGATGCGATGAAATGCGTTTTAATTAACCAATAATTACTAAGCTTAACATGTACACAACGTACACAATATTAAACCTAACAACTCAAACTCTAGTTAAATCAAAATATAAAACGATTTACTTAAATTCTCATTTCTTTCTTTCGTTCGTTTCGTTCGTTCTTACTTTTGCTTTCTCTTCTGCTCTAGTTTACTGTGCCAAAACCGTACAATTTTCGGGAACGAAATCTTCATTCCGGAAAATCCATACCAGATTTCATCAAAAACGGTAATCTCGAACAGTGTCAAACAGACACGCTGGCAGTTATTATATTAGTACTAATTATCCTTTTTAAAATCTTACAAGAGTAGCTAAAAACATTTCATAGATATTGTAGATATCATTAAACCTTTAAACAGATAAAAACTAGAATTTTCAATCTATACTAATATTATAAAGCGGAAGAGTTTGTTAGTTTGTTTGTTTGTTTGTTTGTTTGTTTGTTTGTTTGTTTGTTTGAACGCGCTAATCTCAGGAACTACTGGTCCGATTTGAATTATTTCAGTGTTAGATAGTCCGTTCATCGAGGAAGGCTATAGGCTATATTTTATCACGCTAAGACTAATAGGAGCGAAGAAATAGAGGAAAATGTGGAAAAAACGGGGGGAAATTATTTAAAAGGGCTTATTTGAACGCGCTAATCTCAGGAACTACTGGTCCGATTTGAAAAATTCTTTCAGTGTTAGATAGCCCATTTATCGAGGAAGGCTACAGGCTATATTTTATCACGCTAAGACTAATAGGAGCGAAGAAATAGAAGAAAATGTGGAAAAAACGGGGGAAATTATTTGAAAGGAAACTACTAGAGCAATTTTTCTGTTATTTGGGTCAGATAAGAAGTAGACCACGTGAAGGATCATAGGCTATATTTTGTAGACTGATTTATCTGTGAAATATCTAATTTACGCGGGCGAAGCCGCGCGGAACGTCTAGTATAAGATATAAATCCTAAGTGGTTTGTTAAGCTGACCTCCTGGGGTGGTAGAGGGGTGGTGGGGTGGAGCAATCTTCCCCGCTCCCCCCCTGATAGAACTGTTAAGTGGTCATCTAATAAAAACCCCCCACAATGTAACTATCGGTTTAAATTTAAAAATAATTAGGCTATATTTTGACAGTGTGATTTTTTTTGTGATTTTTTGCTTAAAATGCATAAAATGAGGTTTTTTTTAAAGCTTTTATTTAACTTGCTCTGTATGTATGTAAGTATGTTACGGTGGAATTTTGGAACTCAATTTTGAAGTAGATATATTTAACCGATTGAGCTGAAATTTTGCATACGCGTTTAGTTTGGATGACAATGCACGATATGGTATGTGGCATCACTCTAAATCCAATAAAAGTGCTCATTGAGAATAAATTGAAAAGTAATAGTCGAGTCGTGTCGTGTCGCGTCGTGACGTGTCATGTCGTGTCGTGACGTGACGTGACGTGTCGTGTCGTGTCGTGACGTGACGATACGTGACGTGACGTGAAGTGACGTGACGTTACGTGACGTGACATTACGTGTTGTGTCGTGTCGTGACTACGTGACGTGACGTGAAATGACGTGACGTGACTCCAAGTCAAATCCAGCCGGGTTCCAGAAAATGCCCGGTTGAATCCGGTCACTTTTGTTAAATGAAATTTAACTTTTTAGTCATGCAGAAATAAACGGAATGTAACAACTCGCTAAATATAGATTTTTCAATGGTCAAAGTCGAGTACGATTTCTTAAGGACTTAAAGTTAATCAGATTTTAACAAATTCTTAAAACAAAACAAATTACTATCAAACAGACTAAGAAATCTAGCCAGAGATAACTAAAAAACAAAAAATAAATTATAAACAAAAAACTTTTTGAAAAAAGCTTTTATTTAAATAGTCTAAAAAGAAAAAAACAAATTTCTCCTTAAAATTTTTAACTATTAAGTTATAATCCTCAATATATTATACAATTTGCATGATAATAAAAGCTTGTCGCGCGATTTGTAAATAATATACTGAGTAAATTGATAATATTATATTTTTTTTTAATAAATTTATCAAGTACTGATAGATTGTTAAGTCTCGCGAGTCGCGACAAGCTTTTATTATCATGCAAATTGTGTAATATATTGAGGATTATAACTTAATAGTTAAAAATTTTAAGGAGAAATTTATTTTTTTCTTTTTAGACTATTTAAATAAAAGCTTTTTTCAAAAAGTTTTTTGTTTATAATTTATTTGTGATTCACATGAGTTTTATTAACAATAATAACAATTAATATATCCAAAAACACAAAAATATGTTTGGCTTTTTGTTTCTCGCGAGACTTATTGGGAGACGATCCGGATTGGCTAATGTCATAATGACGTCACAGGCGAGTAAACTCGTTTACACCACATTAAAATATATAATATTGGTTTACACGCTAGTGACGTCACTTACAAAGCGCGACGCCATATTGCTGAATAAAGCGTTTCAGCGGCTTATTTGAATTTTGAATTTTTATTTGCATGTTTCTTACGAAATTCGGTGAACTTCTTCATCGTAACCAAGTAATTCAAGATAGATCGGTCAAATACCCTATTATATATTATATTGTTGTTTTTAACCCGCGATGAAAACTGAAGGTATGGTTGATGTGTCTGTCAGTCTGTGACCTGTGTGTGTGTTTGTCTGTCCGTGGTCCATACGGGAGGACCGATTTTGATCTAGTTTTTTTGTTTGAAATATTTTGAGGAGGCACCATTGAGAACCAAAATATTATTATTCACATACCTACTATTTAAAGATCTTGAAGACTTTATTGCATAAAAAATTGTGCGTTTGAAAACTTTTTTCAATGGTTTTAAAATAGATATAAAACACAAAACTAAAGTTTTGCGGTAAACTTTTATTAGGCACTATTTGATAAATTCGTACTATTCTAGCCGTTGTCAGTGATTGAACTCAAATAACTGATAACAAGATTAGTGTAATTGTAGTAATTGTAGGGGAGGTACCATAAAAAAAAAAAAAAATTATATACCATTTTTTCGGCATCATTAATATGTGCATTCATGTCGAATTACAGCTTTGTAGGCCCTATAGTCTCTGAGCAAAACCACGGACAGACAGACAGACGGACGGACGGACAGGCGGACAGACAGACGGACGGACAGACCGAAACTATAAGGGTTCCTTGTTGACTACGGAACCCTAAAAATCAGCTTGTTAGGGTTCCGTTATAGGGTTCTGTAAATTCTGTAATCAACAAAACTTGGTTGACTACTGAACCCTAAAACGGAACCCTAACAAGCTGATTCTTTGTATATTGATAGGTTAATAGTTATGTAATTTAAGAGTAAAATTGTCCTACAAATAGAACAATCCATATTTTAGGCCCATCAAATCAAAGTATGAAATACTTTCTATGTCTGTTAGCTACCACTTTCGAGATTTTACGCAAATAAAAATGTTGTTCGTCTTATCAAAATGAAGCTACTCACAAAAAAATTAGCTTGATAGTAATAAAAAAAAAATTCTTCCAGGGCTCCTGTACTATAACTACAAATGTCTAGTTTTCAGAATGTGTAGAGTGTAGAGGCCTTATTTGTCTATGATAGCAGCTATGATCGTCGACGAATGTGCAATCTGCATGCATCAATCATGGTTGCAATCGTGGTTAACTATCATAACACAACATTAAAACGGGTTTAAGGCGAGGCCAGTTCGAAAAGACTGATTTTTAAGCTTCCAGTCTGAAGAAATTATGTGGAATTCTCTTACACCAAAATTGATGTAGACTCAAAAAGGAACAAAGTAACAAAATAACCGAACAGAATATTGAATTTTTTTTTTTTATTTAGTTGTACCTATGGGGACCCCTAAAATTTTTAATAATTTTTCCATTATTGTATCAAAATCTTAATGCAGTTCACAGACTACATCTACTTACCAAATTTCAATAGTATAGCTCTTATAGTTTCGGAGAAAAGTGGCTGTGACATACGGACAGACAGACAGACAGACAGACAGACATGACGAATCTATAAGGGTTCCGTTTTTTGCCATTTGGCTACGGAACCCTAAAAATGGCATGGTAATTCTGTAAAAAATCTTGAATATCACCATAAAAATAAACTTCAAATTCGAACATCTCGTAATTTTTAATGACAATGATATGATTTTTTTTTACAAAAAGGATAGCTTGTTTTATAGTTCCAACAAAATAACCGAATAGTTTTTTAATAAATGATTCGGTCATTAAAAAAATAAAATAAAATGTATAATTTTATCCCATTGACATAAGAAACTAATAGGTCTTTTTTTATCCTATTTCGCCTACGAATAATGAAAACTAGTTTTTATTATTCGTAGTATTTCGCCCTATCAAGAATGCGACGAGCGTCGTAACCGCCACTGTACAAGGCGCGCTGATATGAATGTTATTTTAATGTCCCTTACGTCGATATTCGTACTGACAGACATCGACCTGCTAATTTTAGGAACATCCTTGCCTTAAAAATGTAAAGTCAATGGTGTATTCCATAAAATAAATAACGCTACTAATTTCTTTCATATTTGATTTTGTTTTCCCATAAACGTCGTTGCAAACACTCAAAGAACCATCCAAGTGAACGTTGATAAGTTATAAATAGACGCAAAATATTGAGCATTTTCAGTGTTTTGACGTGAATCGAATTAAAATTTTCTCCGATACCGTCGTAGACGAAGTTCGCAGTAAATATGCTTACAATTTAGTTTATGAAGTTAATAAATTGTGCTCGAGGTGCGGTTTTCCGGGTATTTTATATAGCTCATAGCCCCTAGAGAGTAGATTTGCTTTAAAGTTTTGTGTTATAAATAGAAGAGGGCCCTGTTAGGCTCGATTTATACAGGGCTGCGCCCCCTATGTGCAAAGTGTGCGGCGCACACAGGCGCCAAGAAATTATTTTTGTTACACATACTCAACAATATATTAATTTGTAGTGGAGTATCGATGTACAAACTCTAAAGACCAATTTTAGACCAATATTTTGTTAGCCACTGTATGAAACGGAAGACCTTTTTCACCTATGTTCAATACTATAACACAATCTATTTTCTTCTATGAGACACCCGACTCTTAAAATGAAGTGAATTACATACTCTTTGAGTAAGTAGGTATAATAGGCGCAACTAATGCCTCGTAAAAAACAAAACATAATATTGCGGGTCAAAGGTTGTACGAAGCTTTGAAATTCGACACCAATTTTGATTATTAGATGCATTTTGAGGAAACTTTGCAGTAATGTAGGCTACATTTTATCCCGGTACGCGCTGTAAACTGAAGTCCTAGCGGACGGAGTAGCGGGCAATAGCTAGTAAGAAATAAAAATAAATTGATACTTGATACATTAAGATTTGAGAAAAAAAGAGGCGCTTCATAGGTTTCGCACACAGGCGCTGTGGCCTGTGGGGTGTCGGCGCGGCCTTGGTCATTTATATTATGCGTCCGCGCGACCGAGCGTTTTAGACGCTACACCACGAGATCACAAACAATTGTACGTAACAAGCAAATCACAAGCAATTGTACGTACGTTTGTTGCTTGTGATTTCGCTGTGTAGCGGACAAAACGCTCTGACGCGCGGGCACATATAAATCGTCGTTTCTTATTTGATTTTCTTATATTTGCCAATTCAGGCTCACTTTAAGTGTTATTTTCTTAAATTGGAACAGCGTTTTGTCCCTAGAAACCGCGCAGTTTTGGTTTTATGTTCTTTAAATCTTTGGCTCCCAATAAAGATGTTATAGCTTGATATCACTTACTAAGTTGTAATAGAATATAACTGACTTCAGTCCGCTGGACTAACGACATAAGTGTCCACGTCAATAAACTCCAACTTCGGAACTTCGTAACTTCTGTTTCATTATTCGAGTAATATGATATAGTATAGGTCTACCAGAATCTGATGGCAAATTTTGACAGCAAATTTTCAAAAAATATCCTTGATCATTGGATAAATTTATATATTTGCATGTTTAACACACAGAATCAGCCGCTATGAGGAAAAAAAAAGGATCAAAATGTTTTATTCCAATGATCCCGGTATTGCTAGAGTCAATTTACTTTCTTACTTTTTGCCATCAGATTCTGGTAGACCTATAGTTGCAATTAGTGAAATGATGACTTATACAGGGTGTAACAAAGCTAAGTGATAATACTTTAGGGTGTGTATGTGTGCCCTATATTATAGAGTTCACTGTGAAAGTAGCACCGCTGAAAGAGCAATTTTTTTTTGGGATTTGTTACAACCTGTATACCTTCGTATCGTTGAGATAATTTTATTTTAACGTGATTGAGAAACCACAAATTATCACTATTGTAATTTGTATTACCGTGCCGAAATTCTATTACCACGTCGCGTCGTACAAACCTTATATTTTTCCGGCCCAAGAGCCGGAGAAGAGGTTTTATAAATGCTGAAAGTTCTTAGAAGATACTTTTTACAGTTTCTCGCCACTGCTAGACACCACTAAAATACTATAAAGTAGTCACTCATTGATGATGTGCTACTTCGGTAGCCTTTTTTAGAACCATTTTTGACACAGCTTTGTTTCTTTAGCATAAATTATTATTGTCCGCATTGAAAGTATCTGTCATTTGACAACAGTTGACATGCGTGATAGTGACGTGGTGATAAGAGCCGACGTCAGAGCACGTAATGATAAGTGTGATTACAGTATTTACTGTCTTGGTATTTGCGAAACATACACTTGACATTCAATGGCTCAAATATCGTTGAGAATCCACGAGAAGCGCGAAGGACTTGACGATATACACTAGAATGTTGACAGCAGACACTGGAAGCAACCAGACAACTACTAAGGGCCAACCCACACGTACCACAACCACACGACAACGCAACGACAAAATGTCGTCGAGCAGTAGTTACGTGTGAATGGTGTCGCTGCAGCTTTTTGTAGTTGCGTTGTGGTACCGACAAAATGCCGACGTGGTTGCGTTATCGCCAGTGGTTGCGATGTGGTTACGTACAAAAGTCAATGAAACGGAGGGGGGGAAGAGCGCGGGCGGTGTGCGCGCACTGTCATTGCATCGACGCAACGTTGTGGTTGCATTGTGGTAGCGATGTGGTCGGTCGTGGTTGCGATGTGGTCGGTATCACACAAGTGGTCGACAACGACTGGAAAATGTGGTACGTGTGAATGGTCCAGTTCATTTACAATACGAAATATATGCCCGACCACGTGGTGTGGTTGTGGTACGTGTGGGTTGGCCCTAAGGCTGGATTTATAATATGCGTGCGCGCGAACGTGCCGTTAATGGCCGCTACACCGCGAGATTACAAACAATAACCCCCTTACTAATAAACGTTGTATAAGCTTTGAATAGTTATACAGTGTTTTGTATCTGTCACACAAGTGACATTTTTAATTGGATTGAAGAAGACAAAACACTGTATAACTATTCAAAGCTTATACAGCGTTTATTAATAATGGGGTAATTGTATGTAACGATTATTAAGCTATTGCATAGCTTTGATTGCGGGCTTTGAGCGCGGCGACAAGGTGTTTGTGTGCGTGCGACTAGACATATGCGAATGACAGGTAATTGCATAAGTTGATAAAAAATGCTAAGCAATAGCTTTACCACGGCAGTCCCCAAGTACCAAACGAATTTTTTAAATAGCGGTGCGATCGCGATGCTGTATAGCGGGCAAAACGCGCGTCCGCGCAGACTTTTATAAATCCAGCCAATGGCATGCAGAACTAAAATTACAAGCGCAGATAAGAAACCAATAAAATAAAGAAAATCACACATTAATAACAATATTCACGGTTGAGATTATAATGGTATTAAAATTTACAAATGCAATTAGTTAATAAACGAATAAAACCCCAAACCTTGTGACGGTAATAAAAATTTTATGATTTGCAGAAATTACGAATAATACTTAAACGCCATAAAGGTACTGTGTTGTTCACACGTTCATTGCATTGTGTTGCTGTTGTGAAAAATTTAAGCAGGCCACCCGGCTCTAACTGTCAAACCCAGAGACATTAAGTAATTTAAGTACTTTAATTTAATGAAGAGGTTGCCAGAGAATATGTATGGAGCTTAATTAAGAGCGGGCTGTCAAATTTTGCTGTGTTTTCTAATAAGTATTATTTAATACGTGGGAGAGCCATGCTTCGGCACGAATGGGCCGGCTCAACCGGAGAAATACCACGTTCTCACAGAAACCCGGCGTGAAACAGCGCTTGCGCTGTGTTTCGCCGAGTGAGTGAGTTTACCGGTGGCCCAATCCCCTACCCTATTCCCTTCCTCTCCCTCCCTTATTCCCTTCTCTTCCCATCCCTACCCTCCCCTATTACCCTATTCACTCTTAAAAGGCCGGCAACGCACCTGCAGCTCTCAGGTTCAGGTCTGATGCTGCGAGTGTCCATGGGCGACAGAAGTTGCTTTCCATCAGGTGACCCGTTTGCTCGTTTGCCCCCTTATTTCATAAAAAAAAAGTATTACGATCCCGGAAGACGATTGACTCAAATGAAATTGAGATTTATTTAACCATTGTATATTTATCTGATATTTGGCTAACTAAAAACACGATTCACTTATTTTGACTCGATAGTTTTATTTTTTGAAATTATGAATCTTTCTCAGCTTTTCAACAAATATATGTTACACTTATTGAGTTACTATCATTAAATAACTTGCACTACTACAATCACACACTTTATAAAATAATAGCTAAAGGAAATATTAGTATTGTATTTAATTTTTAAGTAATCATCAAAAACATTTTTAGGACTTACGACCTTTACTTTCGTGCTATAATACGGGAACCGTAACAGCGTAAAGCACATTGCCCGGGAGCACGATTCATGGAATCATTGTATCACGATTGGAGGATAGCGGTGTGTGTAGGCGGGGCTAGCGTTTTGACAGTAGGCTCTTAAAAATCTTCATTACATTAAAGATAAGTATGCATTAAATGTCCTATATCACTGATGCTACGGCCCATAATGCCTGAGCGCGAGTCGCGGCCTCGAGGCGACGATTATCATTTGCGAATTGCGATCGATCGCTTCGATCCATTCCTTTTGCGATGGATCGAAATTGAACTTTTCTTTCACGATTGTTTCACGATAATAATTAAATTGGTTGACATTGACAAGTGATATTTTTTACGGACCGCCCAAAAAAAATGTTTTGCCTCCATGCTGGTGTCTGATGAAATTTGTAAAAAATATTTATGTAGAGCCCGTACAAGGCTTTGAGAAGCTGGTTTAGAGTTTCGCCTGTGTTGTCCAACTGAGAGACTTAACTGTAACAAAATTACTAATTAACCTACAGTCTAAACAAAAGCGTTCACAGAACTGTTACACGTCAAAAACTAATTTGCGTGAAAGCCTTTGAACGGATTTTTGTATGGCACATGAAGCTTTTTGTGGTCGATTCATCCAATTTCACTCAATTTGTATCGAACCTAAAATATTTTACACGTGAAAAATGTTACTCGCTACTGTAATTAATCAAATTTCGATGTCGATTTTAAATATTTCAATGCAGGGTGAAAAATTAAAGTACTTACAAAGTAAAGAGTAACTATTTTAATACAAACCCTGCAATTACAATAATAATTATATTTTTTATCCACTATTTTTATCACAATACTGGACGACATAATATTGTCTCTATGACACTATGACACTCATGTATAAGTACTGTATACAAGCTGTGTAACTAAACTAAGAGTGGGTTGCACCAGAGGCGTGGTTATAGTTACAGTTACGGTCAAAGTTATGGTTATAGTTAAGGCTAACTTAACTTTAACCTTAACTTTGACCCATAAAGTTAATATACCTAGGCTAGGAATATTAACTTTATGCTTTGACCACAGAATCTGACAGATGTCTGTTGCGTTTATTTTTAACCGACTTCCAAAAAGGAGGAGGTTATATGTTCGGCTGTGGTTTTTTTTTTTTATATATACAGGGTGCAATTAAACCTTCCTGCCAAATTTTTCCCAGGGCTTAGGTATCATTAGGAGAGTCCATTTAACCAAAAAAAATTGGGTGTTATATTTTTTTTTAATGACATATTTTATCCCATTTAAAATCGTTGCAGAACGGTCACTCGCGCCGCGGGGGAATGACCGGGGGTGACGCGGGGTGAGGCACGCGCGCGGGGACACGTCGCGTCACGCGCGGCCGACGCGTCGTGTGACGTGTCCATTAATTGTAGTGTTTTTTAGGATAACTTTCGGAAGCTATTTCTCAAAATTTTAGTACTGAGTGACTATAAAAGAAAAAATACGTGTATTTTTATTTTTAACAAGGATCAATATATCAAAATTTGGCAGGAAGGTTTAATTGCACCCTGTATATGTTCAACGATTACTCCGCCGTTTGTGAACCGATTTTCAAAATTTTTGTTTTTGTTATATTAGGTTTCACTCCAATTTCTCTCTCTTCTCTTTCTTCTCTTCTCTTCTTCTCTCTAAAGGATATCTTTTATCCAAATCGCTAAGTCAGTTAATATAAGTGTAAACAGGTAACAAACAGATACACTTTTGCATTTATAATATTAGTATGGATTTCATTGCTGATAGTGATGATGAGCTAAAATAATTTTCACATTTTAGGCAATCTTGTGCAGAAAATTGTCGGCATTCGCGCGGCGAACGAAAATTATTGAGTTATGCCCTCTACTCTCACACCTACCGTACTCCAGTTACCAGGGTTCCGCAGCTAATGAGTTATTTATAATTATTATGGTCATTAAAAAAAAAGAAATATTGATATCACAACATTACATTGCATATTTGCAAAACCTTTCCAGCGTCTCAGCTTATTTTAGATACACTTTTTTTTTCAAAAACAGAATTAGCATCCAATATAGCTTAAATTAGGTAATATACTAGTAGCAGCGCTGAAATAGTAACTTTTTAAAATTATTGTAATAGGGGGCAATTCATGAAATTGATGCATTTCTCATACTAAACATAAAAGTCAAACTAATAACTCAATTAAAAAAGAAATTATTAAACTTATCCGATTGCGGCCGTAAGTTAAGTTTATATCTCATCAAATGTTGAACTTCCTAGTTGATAGCATTAACCGACGATATGAAATGTAATCTATACCACTTAGACCGGGTATCCCGCCGGGATATCCCGGAATATCCCACGGGATAGCTCGAGATTTGTCACGGGATAGCTCGGGACTCAGGATAGCTTGTATGTTGTGACGTCTTATAGCTCGGTTTAAAAAGTTATTACCAATAATGTCATTGAAGTAAATTGATTGATTATGTTGGAGATTTTAAAAGAGATAGGGCCTGTTTCACTACCTCCTGACAAGTGCTGGATATAGGGTATCCACAACTTATCTGACAGATGAAGCGTGGCGTATCTGTCAGATTAGTTGTGGATAACCTATCCGGAACTTATCAGTAAGTGGTGAAACAGCCCCATTGTGATTTATTATAAACATACGTGGACATAATGCGTCCTATGTTGGAGGACCAATACAAACCAGCGCGAATGTTTGTCAACAGCCCCTAATCGATGCATGTTTTGCAATCGTGGTAATTATATAATTAATGGTTAAACAAACTTACCTTAAGTGAAGTTTGACCATAATTATGAGAGTCGCTGCATTCGAAGAGACTTTATAATTAACATGGTAGTCCGCCCCTAGCTTACGGCATCGAACACTTTTCAGAGCTTCCTGAAAAAATAAATAAGGTGGCGCGGCAATGGCGCCATTTCCGGGGCGGGATTTTTACCCCACTACCACCGGTTTCTCCCCACCAGTTTACCTCGGAGGTTCACTGCAGATCGGTCCTCATTCTTTTTAGAGAAGGTACAATTAAATAAATTACGATTTTCCAAAGACATTTTAGGGTTTTTGGGTGGGAGGGTAATAAAGTCTCTTCGGATGCAGCGACTCTCATAATTATGGTCAAACTTCACTTAAGGTAAGTTTGTTTAACCATTAATTATAAATCGTCGCTGCATCCTCGAGACTTTATAATTAACATGGTAGATGTTCAGAGTTCTTATGGAAAATCGTCATCCAAATCTTTAATACTGTAATATTAAATATATATTATATTGTAGAAATCAAATTTTTATATTAATTATTTGTACCTAAATATAACAGTGTATAGAACCATACACTAAGAAAAATAATTTCTCTATGATATACTTAACTTAAGTCTGAGATGTATATTTTATAATAGTATTAACTGTTAACTAATGTTAATTAGTTGGTCAAAATTGTATTAGCAAAAGCATTTAACATTTATAGGTAAAACATAGGTAAAAGAGGTCTATTATAGAATTTATCAACAACGAGAGATGTACCTGACCAACCTATGACTCTATTCATGGTCTCAGTGGAAATGCCGCCACGACAATCCGCCGATGTAGAGGCATGACGAGTGCACTGTGCAATGTGCCGAAAACTGTCGAGTGCCTTTTTTTTTTGTCAATATTAGTCTATCAGCTTTATCTCTATTTCTAAGTGATTGTGTTTTTTGTAAGTAGAAAGGCTGGACAAATTTCTTTTTTATGATTATAAAAAGGAACGATTAAGTAAGGTTGATTTTTTTTTTTGGAATAGAGGTTTAATCAATAATTCGTCTTGGATAGGTATTTGAAAAGTGGAGTTGCATTTATTTATAATTGAGACTTTTTATAAGAGTGTCTGCACGCGTTGAGCAGTTGCCAGTGCGAGTAGCTTTACTATTTTTTTATTAGATCAATTGTCTCTAGATTGCACGATTCATGTGAAAACGCTTCCCTGATAAACGGCACGACACCAGGGTAAGGCTTCACCACAAGGGGTGTGCGTTTCTGAAAGGTGATAATAAAGATCATATTCTGGTCTAAAATAGATAACCTCGTACGATAATATAAGTTTTAAAAATAATTGATACCACGCCTGACTAGGCCAGTAAGGGAAGACGATAATGCCAGATGCCTGATCGTTGATTATTTCACGTACCTAAAAAATTTAATATTAAAACAGTAGAAGTAACTACTCCAGTAACTTATTGTAAAGGTGTCAATATTCTATGCGTTAGGATGTATTTTCCAAGAAACATACTTATAACATTTGGCATTAATATGGGAGGTAAATAAAACAATGTCTGGAAGACCAAATTTGTCAGTAAACTTGTGGTAGACTTCAATGGACAAACTCCATTCAGTATCTATATTACTGCATCTTGACTCCCTGTCTACGTCAATTTTCTCTTTAGAATTGATATATGATGCAAAAATAAAAAAGTGGAGTTACTCGCACCATTAGCCATTTTAAAATTAGCTGTGCTTCATCATTAAGATGTTCGTATTACACTCCTCCCATTCTGTTGATGTAGGAGATTGCAGTCCATATTATTATCAGTTCTCAAGAGAATTTCTTTATTATACAAGGAATTTGCAAAACATTTTAATTTTTAATCATTTTAAGGCTGCCCGTAACTTTTATAAATTAATATAACACATTGACTCTTCTTCGTTCCAAAACTCATTTGATGTTTCCCCATCGCAAGCTATTCCCCATCCTGTGAGGGAAGAACCCGAGAATATTTCAATATAATATTGCTCACAGCGAAGATGTTTGAAAGTAGTCAATATAAGTAATATTGTTTTGCCACCAAAAAAAGTCTAATTCAAAACTGGTATTTATGACATTACTTTATCATTATATTAATAATTATTATTTGATGTTCTAACAATTTCTCTCTTCGAAACCGCTTCCTGAATACTTGTATACTTAGTTATCCATAATCCGTCAACCATAATAAGTCAGTAGGCCTAAAAACTTTGCAGTCTCTAATAAATATCGAATTTATATTGTATATATATTTTTTTATACTAATTAAGCTTAAAATTTTAAGTCTTTTATTATGGGGTACCTAATTCCAAAGTCATTTTAGCTGTATTTATTTTGAAACCTAAAAATCTTTTTCTTGTACTCAGAAATATGTCACTTTTCTGTTCATTGATTACAAAAACATTTTTTTTTTATTATAATTTCATTAACGTTATCACTGCAGATATTGTGAAAATTGTCTACACATAATATGTCATCTAAATAGTATACTATATATACTATAGTATACTCTTAAGTTAGTTATGACAGGTTTCATAAGATCTGTAAACACGAATGGTGCAGAACACAGAAATAAATCTGCAGAGACCAAAGGGCAAGTATTGAAATTCTTAGGTCAATAAATTTAAATCTCAAAAACTTTCTGCTTTATTTGTGTATGGGAATACAAAAATATGCTTTAAATCAATATTTGTAACGTCTAGTTTCGATACTAACTTGATAGCAGTGGTAATATCCTCCATTTTAAGGGACTAGTTTTTATAAATTAATTCAGCTTTTTAAAATTCTGAATAAATCTGTAACTTCCATCATCCTTAGGAATGAGAAAGATTATAGAAATAAATTGTCCAGGAACATCCTGACATTCAGCAATAGCGCCTAATTGTAATAATCTAGTGATTTCATTATTCATGTGAATTACTATTTCATTGGCTAAAAAAGATTGATGTGGCTCGTAGACTTCAATGAGAAAAAGGAATTATATATATATATATATATATATATATATATATATATATATATATATATATATATATATATATATATATATATATATATATATATATATATATATATATATATATATATATATATATATATATAAAGGAATTATATATATATCGTTGTAGTGCGTGGCCGTTTGTGCGTCTGAGCTGGTTCCGTATTCCTGGGCCCACTCTTTCTGCCTCTTATTTGGGTGGGCCCCGAGAGTTTACCGGCCTGTTAGGCAGCGGTTGATTATGCTGATATTACGATGTAGAAGGTTGTTGTGGATCATAAGACTTTTTAAACTTAATCTGTAGACCCGAACGTTCTGCCATTTTAGTAGCAATCGTCGCAATACGCTGCCCAAAATAATTGTGCTTTTTTCTAATCGTTTGTCTATTTTAAACTGAATCAGTTAAAACTCAAGCTAGTTCCGGATTAAGAACTGGAGCTTTTAATAGGGTTAAATTTTCAGGTATATGGATGTTTTCCATTCATTTTTACATACACTCCTTACTTAGGAGTCCACAACAAATTGGTCCCCAACGTTCAGAGATCTCATCCCTAATCTACGGCACCAAAAACCTCCACTTTGTTTTTCAAAGAACCCAAAGCTTCTAAAATATCATTTGATAAAGATGGGATGGGTCGACCGCATTGGGCACTGAGTCTGTCACCTTGAGAGGTCGAGACAGATAAATTATTATTTAGTAGCTCCGGTAGAGCGTCATGTTAATTAAATCACTTCCGGTGGCATCAGCCTCAAAAGGCATACGTACAACGGATCGAACACTCCGTACGGATGAAATTAAATACTCGCATTCACTATCAGTCTGAAAGACTGAACAATAAAACTTTCATCAGCCCCTAAAAAGGGGTAGCCAATTGGTATATATGGTCAAGATCGCATCAATACTCTTTAAATATACCTTTGAAAAGAGTATGTGTGGCCATGATCGCATCATGACTCTCTAAACATACCTTTGAAAAGAGTATGTGTGGCCATGATCGCATCATGACTCTCTAAACATACTCGTACATATTTTGTTTTTATTTTATGTTATTTAGTATTCCAGTTTATGATATTTTCGAAAGATTGCCCATATTCACTTCAATGTTCAGGATGAATTCCAATTAACATCCTGAAAATAAACTGTACAAAAAAAACAGATCTGAAAAAATAAGTGACCAACCTTCTTCACCAACTTCCGATCCATTCATTTTTTCAAACGACGTTCCAAACAACGAATCCTCCTCATTTCTTCCTCCGATTTACGGAGTTTTCGCTTACCCTTGATATTTAAAATTACCATGAACTTATATTCACTTAAAAACACTTTAATAAATTATTAAGTTATTTCTCTGTTCACTTCACAAAATTAAAGCAATATAACCTAGTTAGAGATGTTTCGATACCCGAACACTAGAAACGAATGAGGACCGATCTGCAGTGAACCTCCGAGGTAAACTGGTGGGGAGAAACCGGTGGTAGTGGGGTAAAAATCCCGCCCCGGAAATGGCGCCATTGCCGCGCCACCTATTTTATTTTCTGAAAAGTGTTCGATGCCGGAAGCTAGGGGCGGACTACCATGTTAATTATAAAGTCTCGAGGATGCAGCGACGATTTATAATGGAACAACGTGGAGCCGATTTAAAAACACTAACTTTGACCCACGACCTCTTCTGCGTGAAATTAGGACTCCTGCCCCTTTAGCATGGCCACAGTAGAAATGCGAAAGAATAGAAACACTGTGAAGATAAGTCTATATCATAAAGTGGCATTTCACTTGAATTTTTGTCGGTCGTGGTTAGCCGCGGTAAAGATCGGAACGGTACCTTCAGTTTATCTCCACAGTGTTTCTATACTTTCGCATTTTTACTGTGGCCATGATAAAGGGGCTGGAAAGTAGAAAACAATCGTTGATCCCCTGTTTTACCTCCTTAGGGGTGTAAAATCTTATTAGAGGTTGTCTACATATATTTTTTTCTTTTTTGACAGTAATTTTTGATTCGTAAATTTTTTTTTTTTTTTGCAATTTACATTTTGGTTGAATTATCATTTTTCGTTTTCCACTTCATTATGATTAATTTAAACGGGTTCAAGTGTTTTATGCATCACTTAACTATGTGTTAACTGTCCGTTAACAAAACCGGTCTGAGATAAGAGAGAAAGTGTGTTATTGATTGTTGAACTTATCTGGAGCACAGATCATAGAGCTGGTCTCACAAAGACGATGGAGAACTATTGCGAATACTGTACGCATGGAATATACAAAGCATAATTTAAGACGTGAGTAGAAGAATCGAACAAGTAACATTTCGTAACATACGGACAATAACTCATTTTTTCCCTTATTATTTTCATAAAACTTGTAACTTATGTGCTTCATAACCTAGGCAATATATCCAGCTACACATATAATCCACAGTTTTTCTATTTCAAATAATTTTTCCGGCCCTAAAGCCTCCATTTAAGCAAAAAAACGGGAAGTTTTTTCATGTTACTTACCTTATTCTTCCACTCACGTCTTGAATTTATATTATGTGTTGTTTCTATCAATATTCAAACATATTATGCATGCATTTTGTTTTGTTTCAAATAAATGGCACATTGTTTTGGCACATTGCATTGTTTTGTCTGAAATAAATGTTTTTCATTCATTCATTCATATTTATAGCCATACTAGACGACGCCCGCGACTCTGTTGCGTCAAAATTCGTTTATCGCGCGTGAACCGTACACATTCCCGGGACTCAAAGTATCTCCATACCAAATTTCAGCAAAATCTTTTCAGCGATTTGGGAATGAAGAGGTAACAAACAGAGAGACAGACACACTTTCACATTTATAATATTAGTATGGATTATGCCTTTATGTTAGAGTGTTGTATGTACAGTATAAAAGTAAGATGATACTTTAAAGTGTGTGTAATGTGTATGTGTCCCCTATATAGAGGTCACTGTAGAAGCAGGGCTGAAACTTGAAAGAGTATTGACTTCTACCTTTTTTTTTCAGAACTGCTACTTTTACAGTGAACTCTATATAGAAAACACATAGTACATATTCTACAGTTTTATCACTTTGTTTTATTACATCCTATAGATATTACTAAATGCCTGGGACTATTAGCCATTTTACCCTTTTTTAAATAAGACTCCTAAATCAAATTGACATACCTCTGGATTAAAATTTATAAACAAAAGATGCATTAAATATTAATTAAAATTTATATATTCAAATAAAAACTTGTTAACAGCTTGTCAGCGTCAAATTAAATGCAGCTCAGCTTAAAATATGCGTATCAGACGCCCAATCAATTGTGTATGCTGTTGATATGCTTAGCTAGCGTGGCCTACATTCTCCGAGCAGACATGTCATTACTTACGAGACTCGCTAGCAATACAGCCTTCTGCTAGCACAATAACAAGCTATAATTATACTTATTTCTATCGCTATAAAGCACAGATTAAAGCGCAATTAATTCGATCTAACGCTTTACCAACCAGTTTTCGTACAGGTTATGTTTCTATTTTTAATTTATCAGTCTGTTCGAACTTGTGTCGCGAGCAACATGTGAGTGTTTGTGTTGTGTTGTGATGTGGTTACAACAAAATGTTGGCTGAGGACACGTGTATAGAGATTGTCCAGAGGTGGCTCCAGAGACGAGGCAGCGATGAAGACGGTATTTAGACGAATTGGTCGCTGTTAAGGGGGCGACTAACCCTAAATTGTCGATTTTATAATTCATATTTATACTTGAAAATAAGCCCCGATTTGTTTCATTTTCTTAACACAGATACTTCATTATATTTCCAAGAATCTGATCTGAGCGAAAACACGATATCTTAAAATTTTCATGATAGAAAAAAATCACAAAGATGCATCTAATTTTCACGAATTTTAAATATATTGCCATAACCGTGCATTAAACTAAGTTAATATTTTAACACATTGTATAAAATTCTATACATTGAGAATCTGACCTAGCGGCTTTTTAAAATGTTGTATATTTATCGAGTTATTAAGAAAAAACTAATTTGGCGATGAATCCGCGTCGTCCTTTTTCACCTGGCATATGAAAGACGGGCGTGAGTGTGAAGAGAGAAGGACGATATTTGATTTTTTGTGTTAGTCACCCTCTTAAGCATTAGTGTCCTAACCACATTTTTTTTTTGTTGTTAAATTTTGAATGCAGTCTTGTTCTAAATCATCTAAGTACATAACTGCATTCATAACTCAATACGTAATTTTTTTTGTGGGTTAGTAGGTACACGAATGCTTAACAGCGTCCAATTATAGATTAAATAAATTAAATTAAATATAATATAATTATTTAAGGCGACGCCTTGATAATTTGGCTGTAGCGATATCGATTTTTCTCAGCAATGACTAAAGCTAAGAAATTAAAGTTCATTGTCAGTATTCATCATGTCTTTGTCTTTGAATTACCCATTGCAGAACACGATTGGTCAACTTTTATAACACAGAATAATCAATCAAAAAGACCTCTGTAAAAAAAGGGATTCTAATTTTTCCAACAGAGGAGAGTGATTTAAGCTTCCAAAATTTGTACATAGATTGGTTCAAGCATACACTTTAATTTGCACATAACTTATATGAAACATATTTATGGTTTTTAAATTACGCGACAAAAACCATTTTGTCGCTTACGCCCTTTCCATTTTTTTATGAGAAGCCGGGCCGGCCTCTCATAGAAAACAAGCAATCTAAAACATATCCAACACGGTTTTTTACTTTAACGCGGCGTCACCTAAATGTTGCCCGTGCCCCGTATACAAGTTGCGAATTTTGTTTATCAAGTTGGTTATCGTACTCTTTGCCGCAATAAAAACAATCCTATGTATTCTCCTGGGACGAAATCTAGACAAATTAGGACTTATTCAACTAAATATATTATTACTTAACGTTGCCCGTTGCGAATTATGTTTATCAAGTTAGGTATCGTACCGCAATAAAAACAATCCTTTGTCTCTTGGGGCATAATCTAGATAGAATTAATATTACATTATTATAACTGTACTATTACAAAGTCTCTACTTTGCCTGTATATTAGTTAGAACTTTAGAAGTTTGTTTATCGCGTAGTTATTTTATGTTTTGTCGCAATTAAAACCTTTGTTTTTTTTTTCCAGGGCCTAAAGTATCTCCTTTCCGATTTTTTATAAAATCGATTCAGATATTTGAGCCTAAAGCGGTAAGAGATAGTCTGTATGTTTTCGAAAGTTGGAAATAATAAAAAAGCTTTTAAATGTAAGCATTTCGTGCATTAAAAACAGTGTTATACTAATGGACATAGTAGACTACGAAAAAGGATATAGGCTACTTTATCGATACAGTTCCCGTAGTATTCCCCTTAGCGCGCAAAAACTTCCAAACTTTTTATTATGTAAAATCGAAGCAAATGAAAAATGATATAATTTAATGCAAAAGTTTCGAGGACCTCAAGGAGCTACACTCCCTTTAGAAGTTTCCAAGGTCCTTCGTACTACTTATTGAAATTTATCAGTATTTAGTAGTAACTTCTTTTTCAATACTTTGGCTCCTGTGATTTTTAGGGTTCCGTACCCAAAGGGTAAAAACGGGACCATATTACTAAGACTTCGTTGTCTGTCCGTCTGTCCATCTGATTTGATGAGATTTGAAATTTTCACAGATTATGTATATCTGAGGGCCTAGACAAAGTATCTTCCGTTAAAAACGATGACGAAATTCGTTATCAAAATGTATGCGGTTTGACATAACTCATCGCTAAATGACATTTCGCTTGCGAAGACTAATGTCAAATCCCATACATTTTGATAACGATTATCGTCATAGTTTTTAACGAAAGGGACTTTGGCTACGGCCTCTGTTGCTGCTATGACAACAAATCCTAAAAACAAAATAAAATTAATATTTAAGGGGGGCTCCCATACAACACACGTGATTTTTTTGGCCTTTTTTGCTCTATATCAATAATGGCAACAGGTAGGTACTTGAATTTTTCACAAAATCCTAAGTTTAATGTGTACTTTAATATTTAATAATGATATTAAAATAAAATAAAAAATTAAGGGGGGGCTCCCATATAAAAAACACAATTTATATATGGCGATTTTGCTCTATAATGGTAGAACCCTTCGTGCGCGAGTCCGACTCGCACTTGGCCGACTTTTTATATTCATACTTATATTAGTAACACGGTGCGGCACCGTACCGTATCACGGTGGCGGCGTCGCGTCGTGCCGTAACACACACGGTGGCGGCGCCGCACCGTGTCTGATGGGGACGCGGCCTAAGGGGCCTCGCGCCCCTTAGATCACGAGGTTCTTTTTAAGGATTTACGAGTTTTGATGCTCAAATATTCATAAATGAAAAGTTTATAAAATATAAAATGAAATCAAATTGAGTATCAAAAACTTCTTTCTATCAATACATCCGTCCTCTTACGTCATCCATCAGGGGGCCTCGCAAGATACATCTTGCTCACATCAAATTTAGGTATTGCCCCGGCACTGCTAGAAATGCCAATAATAGGACTTTTTGTAGCCTTTAAAGTGCCAATAATTTGGTGTTTCGCCTTATTTTTATTTGAGTTCGTCGCTGATGACGGCACATGACATTTAGCCATTGTTTATAGCGGAGATAGCCGCACGGCTTGGCGATTGCGAAACGTTTGCAAAACGCGCAAATGTCAGAACGTTTGTTCCACTTAGCCGCGCGGTAGCCGGTAAGCGATCAGCTGACACGATCCATTACCCTTATAGTACCCCCCTGTAACCTTGCATAAATTCGCACCAAGCTAAAAATCGGTAATATTGTTAAGAATGTGATTACGAATAAAATTTGAAAGTTCCCCATAATTCCCATGTGTGCTAAATTTTTTATTCAAGGTCAAAGGTCCAAAAAATTAGATTTTCACGTTTTTTTTCATTTCACTATATTTCATAACATTAAAGGATCTGACACTGGAATAGGCATACATTCTAGACGAGGCGTACTTATGCAAATTGTGAGAAATTTTACAACTTTTACAATTTCAAAAACGGTGACAGGTATGAATAAAGTATTAATACATTTTTCTAGACAATTTTATGGTCTACAATTTTCATTTGAAGTATTTTTATGAAAAAACTTACCGTTTCGCCGAAAATCGTGAAAAACTAATTTTTTTGGAATTATTTATATTACCGATTTTCAGCTTGGTGCGAATTTATGCAAGGTTACAGGGGTATTTTGGTCTAACTTTACAGGGGTATGAAGTCAGAATGGATGCGACAGTTTCGATAGCGAAGTTAGACGTAATAAATTATAAACAAAAACTTTTTTAAAAAAGCTTTTATTTAAATAGTCTAAAAATAAAAAAATAAATTTCTCCTTAAAATTTTTAACTATTAAGTTATAATCCTCAATATATTATACAATTTGCATGATAATAAAAGCTTGTCGCGACTCGCGAGACTTAACAATCTATCAGTACATGATAAATTTATTATCAATTTACTCAGTTAAATTGGTACTTACTAGTTTATTTACAAATCGCGCGACAAATAAAAGCTTGTCGCGCGATTCATGCAAATTGTATAATATATTGAGGATTATAACTTAATAGTTAAAAATTTTAAGGAGATTTTTTTCTTTTTTTAGACTATTTAAATAAAACTTTTTTTCAAAAAGTTTTTTGTTTATAATTTTTTTTTTGTTTTTTAGTTATCTCTGGCTAGATTTCTTAGTCTGTTTGATAGTAATTTGTTTTGTTTCAAGAATTTGTTAAAATCTGATTAACTTAAATCCTTAAGAAATCGTACTCGACTTTGACCAGTGAAAAATCTATATTTAGCGAGTTGTTATATTCCGTTTATTTCTGCATGACTAAAAAGTTAAATTTCATTTAACTAAAGTAACCGGATTTAACCGGGCATTTTCGGAAACCCGGCTGGATTTGACTTGAAGTTACGTCACGTCATTTCACGTCACGTCACGTGACGTAAAGTCACAACACGACACGTAACGTCACGTCACGTCATGCCATGTCACGTCACGTCACGTAACGTCTCGTCACTTCACGTCACGTGACAACACGACACGTCACGTCACGTCACGACACGACACGATATGACACGTCACGTCGCGACACGACACGACACGACTTGACAATTACTTTTCAATTTACTCTCAATGAGCCCTTTTATTTGATACCCATATTGCAGAAGTGCTTTTAAAAAACTATTTCCCTATCTTGGCTAAGCTGCCATATTGGATATAGAATGACATTCGTTTCCGAATTACTCTCAATAAGCCCTTTCATTTGATACCCATATTGCAGAAGTGCATTAAAAATAACTATTTCCGTATCTTGAATGAGCCGCCATATTGGATGTAGAATGACATTACATTCATTTTCGAGTTACTTTCAATGAGCCCTTTCATTTAATATCCATATTGTAGGACTGCATAGAAAATAATTATTTCGCCATCTTAGATGGTCGGCCATATTGGATTTAGAGTGATGTCACATACCATATCGTGCATTGTCATCTAAACTAAACGCGTATGCAAAATTTCAACTCAATCGGTTAAATATATCTACTTCAAAATTGAGTTCCAAAATTCCACCGTAACATACTTACATACATACAGAGCAAGTTAAATAAAAGCTTTTAAAAATTTAATCTAACTTCACTATCGAAACTAGCGAACGCATCCATACTAACGCATCAATACGTGACATTTTAATGGTTGTTTTCCCGCAGTAAAATGATTCTATCTGAGTAGTACAATTATAAATGCGAACAGTAATATTATAAATGCGAAAGTGTGTCTGTCTGTCTGTCTGTTTGTCTGTCTGTTACTTCTTCACGCCCAAACCGCTGAACCAATTTGGATGGAGATACTTTGAGTCCCGGGAAAGGACATAATATTATGATACTTTTTGTCCCGGAAAAATGTATGGTTCCCGCGAGATAAACGAGTTTTGGCGCAACGGAGCGTCATCTAGTAGTTGATAAATGAGATTCGTTTCTGACAATTCTATCACCACATAAGTAATAATATGGCAATTTAATTGCAAAATTAAATAGCAAATAGCAGTAATGCTATGGCAACATTTATGGCATAAATAAATGTTGCACTGTGACATCTACCAAAATTAGGTCTGTCCACAGCAGAGGTCCACAGTAACTTTGTGCAACACCCTTTTTCGTGACCTTATTTTTACAGATTATATTTTATTTTCAAAGAAAAATAGGCGACGGAAGATCAATCCTCCTTGGAAGATCATGCTTGTTCTGCTGTAGCAAAACTAGCAATTTGATTACTCGAAGTGTCTGTAGAAGACCTTGTGGTCATATATTATGACTTGACTAGTCACTAGCACCATAGTAAATAACATAGTATTTATAATAATAATAATAATAATAATAATATAATATCTATGGACGCTTCACACCACGTCAGTCTGGCCCCGTGCTAAGTACCTAAAGGACTTGTGTTACAGGTACCAGACAACGGAAATATATTTAATACTTTTATACTATACATATATTTAAGATTTTTATTATATCATACACATATTTAATACACATCCAGACCCGGGAACATTGAAAACTTTTTTGTTCCGTCGGCGGGATTCGAACCCGCGACCCCCGGCTTGAGCTGCCACACACTCAACCAATTGAGCCACAGAGGTCGTCAAAGAAATCTTTCAAATACTACCTCATCATTACTTGATACCTTTAATTTTTTTAATAAAAAGCATTTTCACTGTCAATCCACCATAAAATAAAGTCCGTTTTGCAAATTTTCAAAAATTAAATGACAAAAATCACAATTTTTACCTACTTCAGTAGGCGCGCGGTGAGCAATTTGCCGCCTGGCGACATCTGATGGTAAGAACCTTTACTTAAAGCGGCCCCCCATGCTTGGACGGCATCCAGCTTTTCAGCTCGCGTTGCTAACGAGAGATGGGGCAGCTACTATAATGCGCAAGACTAACGAGCCATTGTTTTACGAATTATTAACGTTTTTTCAGCACGGGCGGCAAAATGCTTATAGCGCGCCTACTCTAGGCTTAAAAAAAACCAGTTTCTATATTGACTTGCATCGTCACCTGTACAGGAATTGTATATTCTGTACCGTACATTCAGTACAACAGAGCCATAGAATTTAATTATAATATAGCTTTTGTTCGAGAAATCCAAAATTTTAGCTTTCACAATAATTTCAGTGAACCGAATTTTTCACAACTTTTCGGACGGTAAGTACACAAAAATGGCTAACAAAATGTGCCCGGCCTCGGGCAATTCGAAAATAAATGTTTGTCTTGTATGTACCTAATATTTAAAGTATTTTTTAGGGTTCCGTACCCAAAGGGTAAAAACGGGACCCTATTACTAAGACTTCGTTGTCTGTCCGTCTGTCCGTCTGTCTGTCTGTCTGTCTGTCTGTCTGTCTGTATGTCTTCAGGCTGTATCTCAAGAACCGCTATAGCTAGACTTTTGAAATTTTCACAAACTGTGTAATTGTGTATCCGTTACCGCTATAACAACAAACACTAAAAACAAAATAAAATTGATATTTAAGGGGGGCTCCCATACTACAAACGTGATTTTTTTGGCTTTTTTTACTCGATATCAATAATGGCAAAAGGTAAGCACTTGAAATTTTCTCAAAGGCCTTAATTATATGTGTAATTTAATAATTAATAATAATATTAAAATAAAATAAAAAATAAGGGGGGCTCCCAAACAAAAAACACAATTTTTGGCCTATTTTTGCTCTATAACGGTACAGAACCCTTCGTGCGCGAGTTCGACTCGCACTTGGCCGATTATTTACAATTAATAACCTGCTGGAGGCAAATGTATACAAGGGCAATTTACTTTCAGATAGCTAGATGCCCGCAACTTTGCCCCATTTGTAAGTATATTGCGTGGGAAATATACATTTTCCGGAACAAAAAGTATTCTATGTCTTTACCCGGCATTCAAAGTATCTCCATACCTCAGCAAAATCGGTTCAGCGGTTTGGGTGTGAAGAGATAACAGACAGACAGACACACTTTTGCATTGATAATATAATATGAGTAATAATATTGATATGGATAAGTAGATCTTGCTTGCTCTTTCTTCTTGTATATCGCGCGGCGACTATACATTTTTCCGGGATATAAAATATTTTTTATCCTCTTTCCGATGTAGGGTGAAATGACTAGTGATTGGACAGTACTAGTCATTAGACAGAGCACAAAAACACAATATTTATTAAGGTTGCTTTAAAAACTACCTGTTTTTCTTTAAAATCAGGCGTTCTATTACTTTAAAAACAGGCAGTTTTTAAAGCAACCTTAATAAATATTGTGTTTTTGTGCTTTGTCCAATGACTGGTACTGTCCAATCACTAGTCATTTACCCTAGTATCTTCATGCCCATTAAATTTGACGAAGCGGACTCCAATTCATTTTGTTTTTATTCAGTGTATGATGGGTATCCGGTAATATATTTTGACGAGGAAAATTGTATTTTCCAGTTCTAAATTTGTATTGATATTTTGACAATGACGTCTCACGCAATTGAATTGTGGATTTGACATCCATAAAAATTTAGAAATGCATCTACGCGGCGCTTTGCGGTCTGAATTAACGCTTAGCTATACACAATCCATCGATTTGGAATAGTAACACTCAAAAGCACCCTGAACTTCAGGCTGCTTTTTAAGGCCTGAAAGAAATTTTTGACGACCTTTCTGACTTAGTCTGCGTCTCTACGCTAAAGCCGTATGTCGTGACTCGTGAGTTCTAATATCTCTACTACTCGCTTTTAGAAATAGTAGGACGGCTCATTTTAGTCCAGCTTGAGATCATTCGTAAAATAGCTCTTATCTAGGATAACGAAAAGAGTTATTATGCTCAGAACTTTGCATACTCCCCATGTTGGCTACCGTCTTCGACATCCCTACTGTAGGGCGCGATAATGGAAGTGGTACAACTGTTTCAGGCAGCTCGAGCGGGTCGCCGGGCGGACGCGCGGCGCGCCGCTCCTCGCTCGCGCTCACGCCTGAGGACGAACCGTTAGTCGACGTTCATGTAAGTACACCTTGTTCCGTAAAGTGTAACTATGAGACTAGAAAATCAGGTCCTTTAGTCAAGACGTTTTCTATATCGCTTCTTCATAGAATCAAAATTTATGAAATTGACATATAAGCGTTAGATAAAATAAAGTTGAGACTTGACTCATGATATGTCAATTTTATTCATTTTGATCGGTTATTCTATAAAGAAGCGACAAAGAAAAGGTCTTGCCTAGGGGCTCAGTTCTGAATTCTGATAGAGAGATACAATATCGTTATCGAAAAAAGTACAGAAACTTTGATATCTCTCTGATTTATATTAAAAACTCGATATTATATTAGAATTTTACAATTGCGTATTTGTCTAAGACAGTTTTTACTGTAGGCTATAAGATATACTGGAAATACTCTTCAATGTTCGATGTTTACTATGAGAGCCCCTTTTTAGGGTTCCGTACCCAAAGGGTAAAAACGGGACCGTATTACTAAGACTTCGTTGTCTGTCCGTCTGTCTGTCCGTCTGTCTGTCTGTCTCCAGGCTACAGCCTGATCTCAAGAACCGCTATAGCTAGAGTTCTGTAATTTTCACAGATTGTGTATATTAATTGCCGCTATAAGAACAAATACTGAAAACAAAATAAAATGAATATTTAAGGGGAGCTCCCATACAACAAACGTAATTTTTTTGGCCTTTTTTGCTCGATATCAATAAGGACAACAGGCAGGCAGTTGAAATTTTCACAGACTCCTCAATTTAACAATCCTACTTTAATAATTAGTAATAAAATTAAAATAAAATAAAAATTTAAGGGGGGCTCCCATACAAAAACACAACTTTTGGACTATTTTTTCTCTATAACGGTACGGGACCCTTCGTGCACGAGTCCGACTCGCACTTGGCCGATTTTTGAACAAAGATATCATATGTTTCATAATAAAACATGTCTGAGTTCATCACACGCCTAATTTATCTATCGATACGACATGTGATATTCAGTGTTGCCAACTAGGGGGATTTCCCACTAAATTTAATGGGAAAAAATAAATAATTATAGTGGGTTTTTAGGAGGTAAAATGTTTTGGGGATATTTTTAGGCGTAAAATTTTTGAAGCGAAAAAGTATATTTCTTTCGTTTTTAGTACTCTTATTATTATTTTTAAAAGCTTTTATTTAACTTGCTTTGTATGTATGTAAGTATGTGTGTTAGATATAATAAACCGATTGAGCTGAAATTTTGCATACGCGTTTAGTTTGGATGACAATGCACGATATAGTATGTGACATGGCCGACCATCCAAGATGGCGAAATAATTATTTTCTATGCAGTCCTACAATATGGATATTAAATGAAAGGGCTTTTTGAGAGTAACTCGAAAATGAATGTAATTTCATTCTACATCCAACATGGCGGCTCATCCAAGATAGGGCAATAGTTATTTTAATGCACTTCTGCAAAATGGGTATCAAATGAAAGGGCTCATTGAGAGTAACTCAAAAACGAATGTAATGTCATTCTACATCCAATATGGCGGCTCATCCAAGATATATATAGTTATTTTTAATGAAATGAAATGAAATATTTTATTTAGTTAAGTAACATAGACTCACTTGTTAGTAGAGGCTTATAAATTATGTTAGTAACATCATAATGTTTAAGTTTATTTAAATAAAATGTAATATAATAACTACATTGTGCATCACCTCTGCTCCATGCCGTTAGATATGGCGCAACAGTGACGCACATAAGGACAGTCAAGTCGACTAGCTATCATAGCAAGTATGTTGTTGGTACTCCCCCTCACTCTGCGCACTAAGGACGCGCATCGTTTTCACATAGTGGCGTAAAAGCAATCAACCCTTGCCACAGCAAACATCCCTGAAGCGCTGCAGTAGCGGGGAAGCCCCAACAGCATCCTGAATGCGTTATTAAATTGGACACGGAGGGCGTTGCAGACCCGGAGCGTGTATGAGCTCCACAGGCTACACGTGTAGAAGGTGGTGCAAAATGCTCTGAAAAGAGTTATTTTGACTTCCCTCGTACAGCGCGCAAACCTGCGGACCAACATATTAGCACGAACCGACAACGCCCTTCGTTCTCTTTCTATGTCATCATCGTCCTTGAGGTCGGAAGTCAGCATGTGTCCTAGGTACTTAAACTTGTGTACCCTCTATAACACGCAGTTATTAATAGATACAGAGGGCACTTCCGACCAGCGTCTACTTCCGTCCTCAAAGACCATGACGACACTTTTTTTAACATTATAGGCTAGTCCATGTGAAGCGGCATACGCTGCACACATGGCTACCAGCCTCCGTAGCCCTCACACGGATGCGCTCAGCAGCACCATGTCATCCGCGTAACTAATATTATTAATATATATTCCGTCTATATAACAGCCAACTCTGGTGCTGCTGAGCCCACCAATGAGGCCATCTATATATATATTAAACAGGGTTGGCGAGCTAAACCCCCCTGTCTCATTCCGCATTCCAACACATAGGGCGCAGACAGCGCACCATCCCATCTAACACAATTGACTTGGTTTCCATACCAGTACTTGAAGATTTTAATTAGATCTGGTGGTAAATTTAGCTGTTCAAGTTTCTTCCATAGTTTGTCATAGGAAACCTAGTCAAATGCCCTAGACAGGTCGAGGAAGCAAGCAAAAACTGGCGTTTTGCGTTTATTGTAGTATCTGACAGCATGCTTAAGACACAGTATTGCACTCTCTGTAGACAATTTCGGTCTAAAACCAAACTGATGATCATTTAATTGAACATGCTTATTTATCTATGTATTAAGCAAGCTGTCAAATACTTTCGACAAGATGGTAGCCAGAGATATAGGCCTATAATTAGTCATGTCCTACCACTGTGCGCATCATATCACTAGGCATGTAACTATGTCCAATACAAAAATTAAATAACATAAAAAGCAATCTAGGAAGGTGTGGGCCAGCGAACTTTAGATGCTCAATACTGAGCCCTTCGTGGCCCGGCGACTTTCCTTTTGACATAGATTTAAGAACATTAATTATTGTTTTAGTATTAAAAAATATATTTCTGGCCACGACGGGACCAGCACTCAGCGACGAGAGGTCCAAGAGAAGACTTTTTTATAAAGTGATTCGCGAATAAATTTGCAATCTTATTAGACTCATTTACACCGTTAACAGCAATCGGCAGGCCTGGCCTATCTTGAAGCCTATTTGTATGTTTCCAAAAAGAACGGAAATCATGTTTAGAGTGGTGCGAAGCCAGGATGTCCAATTTTATTTGTGTCTCATGGTTTTGAGACCACTTTAGTCTAGATTTAAATATTTTCCTAGATAAACACATTTCATCATAAGTTTTACCACAAATGGGTTTACCAGATGTGACCCATATGTTAAACTTCTGCTGCTGAATTTTATCTACTTTTGTTGACAATACATTATTCAAATTAACTTCAATCACAAGTGGCATATGATCCGACCAATAAATATCACACAAAGTAAATATTAATACACATCTGCAATATGTATATAAAATGAAAGGGCTTATTGAGAGTAACTCGGAAATGAATGTAATGTCATTCTATATCCACATTAAACAAAAACTTGCTAAGAATTAATTCCTTTCGTGGCTATAATATTCAAATGTATGCATATTACATCATATTACATCCATAAGTACTAATAATAATTTAAACAATTAGTATATGCTATAGCTTCTTTTTGAAGATGTCGCTACAGCTGCTATTTACCTTAATTTCAACCTCAATCTCCTTTTCAAGCGTAATTACTAATTACTCAAGCTACAATTTCGATGCGTAATTTGTTCCATGAGTTAGTGCCAATTAACCAGATTATAGTGCTGTCTTTGAAATTGCGAGAAGTGTCAACGCTTTTTGTGCCACAGGCCTTAAACTGCTTCCTCGAAATTAACCTAGTCTAGCGATTCCAATCCGGCTGGATTTGACCGGAATCCTATCAATCCGGTCGGATTGACTGAACTAAACTAAAAAGCAAAAAATAACTGTCTCCGGATTCGGTATTTTGGAGTTTTTTTATAACGAGGAGCCTATATGCTACTTCTGCGTATATACAGTGTGTTAGTGTAAACACCGTTATCCTTGAAACCTGCTGCTTGAAAACAGCATTGTTCTCATAGGAAAAGTTGTTCATTTTGACAAGCTCATTTGATGGTTTCAAGGATAACGGTGTTTACACTAACATCTTGTATAATATTTGTTATTCTTCATCATAGGTTCCCAAACTTTTTTGTGTAGGTACTGCCCACTTTGAGAACAAGTTATGTTTTAGCGCCCCCATTGCTTCAATTTAAAATGCATCCAGATGAAATAAGTCACCCCCAAGCCTCTAGACAGCGCCCATTTTTTTTCTGGGTCCCACACCGCCCCCATTTAGACCTTCAGCGACCACAAGGGGGCGTTATCGCCCACTTTGGGAAAGGCCGATCCTCATCATCACAACTGGAAGATCCAATATTCTCATCCTCCAGAGTTTCAATAAGAGACTATTCGTACGCATGTTGTCTCATGCATTGAAGTCGGAACGTCATTCGAAGTTTGAGAATCGGTCCCGGTATACATACACGAGTAAGTCTGGAATGGCCGAACAGTCACCGGCACACGAAATAACTGCGCAGTTCGGCCCGAACTGCGCAGTTATTTCGTTGTATCTATAGCGAGGAGTTACATCGTTGTATCTATAGCGGGGATTAGCAAATATTGTCTTGTCTATTCACACTTAAGAGCCTGCTGTCAAAAATATCAAAGCACGCTAGCCCCGCCTACACACCCCGGTATCCTCCAATCGTGATATAATGTTTGAAACTTATTACTCGGGACTTAACGCGACTTATTCTAGTAGTAATGCTACTACATACTTTTTTCTCGACGTTTCGGCCGTGTTGCAACGGCCGTGGTCACGAGGGGACTGCAGGAGCGCGGCGTCTTCGTTTGCACCGGGCGGTCTGATCTACGACTACCCTCGAATTGTCCAACATTTGTGTTCCAATATATTTAGAGTCAGTAGGCTCAGTGCGACACACAACACTCACTGTATCCGGGTTTACAGTTATTGACAAAGGTGACACACGCGGTTTGCACTTATTAATCACTGGATTCCAGGTTGGAGATAATTTAAATCCGTCCTCCCGATTGAAATTTTTGTACTTTTTAATTTCAATGGCTTCACGTATTACTCTTGAGTGGTAATGACGATCTGTAGAGAGGATTTTGGGGTCGTGTAGCTCCATCCAATGATTAGTCCCCATATCAAGCAGATGTTCTGCTACCGCGGATTTATTTGTCTGGCGATTTTTCACTGCGGCTATGTGTTCTTTCACTCTTTCGCCAATAGTCCGTTTCGTTTGGCCAATGTACGAACTACCACAGCTACAATCAATTTTATAAACCCCAGGTGTTTGGAAAGGTAAGGAATCCTTTGGTGACCGTAATACTTGTAATATTTTACGTAACGGAGTATACACAGTTTTAATGGAGTATTTCCTCAGCTCTGTTCCAATTTTGTCCGTTACGCCTTTTACGTATGGTAAAAATGCTGCTTGACGGCTTACCTCCGGATACCTACCTCGTTTTCTCCTTCTGCCTTCTCAATCCCGGCCGAAACGTCGAGAAAAAAGTATGTAGTAGCATTACTACTAGAATAAGTCGCGTTAAGTCCCGAGTAATAAGTTTGAAATATAATGCAACGCGAAAGTTTAAAAGTTCATATTAATAACGTGATATAATGATTCCATGAATCGTGCCCCCGAGCAATGTGCTTTGCGCTGCAGCTAATAGTGAACAATATCGCGTAACAACGGTTCCCCCATTATAGCACTAAAGTAAAGGTCGTAAGTCCCAAAACTGTTTTTGATGATTACTTAAAAATTTAATACAATACTAATATTTCCTTTAGCCATTATTTTATAAAGTGTGTGATTGTAGTAGTGCAAGTTATTTAATGATATTAACTCAATAAGTGTAACAGATATTTGTTGAAAAGCTCAGAAAGATTCATAATTTCGAAATATATAACTATCGAGTCAAAATAAGTGAATCGTGTTTTCCGTTAGGCAAATATCAGATTAAATACAATCCTACTAATATTATAAAGGCGAAAGTTTGGATGTATGTATGTGTGTATGTATGTATGTATGTATGGATGGATGGATGGATGTTTGTTACTCTTTCACGCAAAAACTACTGAACGGATTTTAATGAAACTTTACAATAATATAGCTTATACGGTGGCGGTAACACCGCGGGGCACACCGCACAGATAGTGATTAAATAAATCTCAATTTCATTTAAGTCAATCGTCTTCCGGGATCGTAATACTAAGCACAGCAAAATTTGGCAGCCCGGTCTTAAACAACGATAGCCAAGCTTTATTCGATTTTGCAAAAATATGTAACTTACTAGCGTAATTTGAACCGAAAGGCATTAAAATGCTTCCATTAGGAGAATTATTTACATCACAACTGCCAATTTGATGAGTACAATGTTATACAAACAAGAAATTCAGCAAAATAGTCATGTAAATTGTAATAGCGAAAACCGCTGCGTAAAAGCATTTACTATCAATAGGAATGTTTCGATTTAATCAGTACCTCGATTCTGGTATATTAACTCAGTATCAATACATCTTCGATTCAGCCCAGTGAAAATCAAAATAGTATTCTAATAAAAAGAAAACGTCAGAAGCGTTCTGACTTCTGATTAGAAGAATCCTTAAAATAAAGTCGTTTGACGTTTCTTTTACAGGTATACGAAATGCGAATATTGTTTTGATATTATAATACTTATAGAGGACGGTTATACATGGTTATACGGTCAGTCGGTCAGTCTGGCATCATTTCAGTCCATCATGCCCAGACTTCGGTCCAAAGCTGTATTAATGGTGGACTAAAATAACAGAATCAGAATATAGCTATAATATTATCCGCGCGCTATCAGAATGGGATGCGACCTTTTGGAACAGAGACGCGCGCTGACAGCTGGGCAGCCGTAGGGTCGGCAAACATAAAAAAAAATACGTTTTTGTTCGCGTATATTTCTTCCAAGTTTTGTTTTAATTTTTTGTGATAATAATAGGTAATATGTGATATTATCATAGTAATTGATGGATAATAATAAGTGGAAAAAGGGGTAAGATTTTGAATAGTCAATCACGGTTCACGCCAAATAATTCTGGCAATTAATGAATATTTCGATAAAGAACGAAGTCGGTGTTCTAACGCATTAAAAATAATGACACAGTCATAGATTTAAATAGTGACACACTTGGATATAGGTCATAATATGGGTAAGGAACCAAGTGATTCAGGCATTATTTTACCAAGAAATCTTTTTCATGAAGTTTTAGGGCTTGCTCAAAAATACAAAAAAAAAGTAACTGAAAGAGTTGTAGCTGCCACAGGGTTAACCAAAAACACAGCAATATTTTTAATGTACAGAATCGGTCGATTACCTTTTTTTTATGAAATAAGGGGGCAAACGAGCAAACGGGTCACCTGATGGAAAGCAACTTCCGTCGCCCATGGACACTCGCAGCATCAGAAGAGCTGCAGGTGCGTTGCCGGCCTTTTAAGAGGGAATAGGGGAGGGAAGGGATTTGAAGAGAAGAGAATAGGGGAGGGAAAAGAAGCGAATAGGGTAGGGGATTGGGATTGGCCCTCACTCATTCGGCGAAACAGCGCTTGCGCTGTGCAAGCGCTGTTTCACGTCAGTTTTCTGTGAGAACGTGGTATTTCTCCGGTCGAGCCGGCCCATTCGTGCCGAAGCATGGCTCTCCCACGTTACCTATTACATATTACCTACCTTACCTATTTTATTATTATTACTAGCTGACCCAGCAAACGTTGTTTTGCCATATAAATTATTTCTAGTCTATAAAAAGTAGATAAAAACCTATTCTCAGGCCTAACGAATGTACATACAAAATTTCATTAAAATCGGTTATGCCGTTTTGGAGGAGTTCGCGCACAAACACTGTGACACTGGAATTTTATATTATTATTATGTATAAACCTATAAATTAATGTTCAGAACATTTTTGCTAACGCTACTTCATTAGTAAACTGTCATTTTCGATTTACTTTGACAAGGTTCCATCCCATTCTGATCGCGCGCGGATTATAACAAAACAATATGACATGTGCATACCGACATAATGACAATACATGACGTCACACCGGTATCTATACACTCAAGACGGTTTCAACAATTATTTTAATGATGAAAATAACCTCTTATCTTCGATAAATAATATTCCGTGTTAGTAATGTTCTTGCCGCGCTCAAGTCGGGATGTGGGTAATGTGCTATTTAAAAACCGATAAGTGTTATCGTTATCGTGCGTAATGGAAATCAGTGCTATCAGTACCTATTGTAAAATGATTAGAAAGAGAAAATAAAATGGATCCGTCTACGAGTGAAAACGAAAAGATTGAGAAGAATAAGGGCTGCTGGGCGCGTTTTAAGAGTTTTTTCGAAGGGCGCGGTTTCGATTTGGAATTCGAATTCCGCGAGCCGATTCCGAAGGATCCTATCGAGGATGCGTATCGCAAAATAGACGATCGAAAATCGGTGAATAAGGGGCCTGACGAGATAGTAAACATAGACGGTGAGCTATCAGGGGTGATTAACTTTTACGAGCAATTCGCGGCGCTGGCTGATGACACCAGGGAGGAACATCACGAGTCCAGGAGACGGTCTACCACGAGACACCGGGTTTCCATGAGACCGAGCATGCTGCTGACGAACATAGCCGAGGAGACGTGCGAAATTGACAGCGATGAAGTAGCAGAGGTAAAGTATTTTGGCTTCGTTTCTGTTTAATGTTAAATCTCAATATGCCCCGAGGAAAAAGAGAGGGGTTATATAGTTTGATGGGTCTGTCTGTCGGTTTGTGTGTGTGATTGACAGCGTAGAGTCCATACGGGTAGTCCGATATAAATATGTTTTTGCGAAAATGTTCTTAAACAATCTCTATTATGTCAACTTTAAAAAAACTAGATCAAAATCGGTTCACCCGTTTGGATGTTAAGATGCTACAGACAGACAGACACACATAGATACGTCAAACTTATAAGTTAAAACACATCGGGGGTTAAAAATATAATAATTAAAGAAATTTGATATTCCCTCGAACGTTTATTAATCTAAATCAAATCTAATTGAAATAATGTTATCGGAATTGGTGAATAGTTTATCATCGTAGCTATTATTGTATTTTCAATCAGTGCTCACAAAGGGAAACGTCGATAGCCGTTGTCGGTTTTCGTTAAAGAACATATTTTGTGTACAGAATTACCTGATAATAATATGGCTAAAGCGTCTCCCAGACAGACGCGGCCTGCGGTGGCGGTAGCGGTGGCGGTCAGTTGGATGACTTGAGAGTTCTAGGAACGACACAGACACACGCGGCCACGCGGCCAAGCCATTCAACTGACCGCCACCGCCACCGCCACCGCAGGCCGCGTCTGTCTGGGAGACGCTTATAACTGCCGTACTCAGAGACGAACAAGAAAGATATTGACATAAGCCCCATACATTATCTGTCAAACTCTTCTTTAAATTGAAGTTTAATCATCATTTAGGGTGAAGCCAAACGAGTGTAATTTGTGAGTTGTGAGTCGCAGAATTTCTGCCGCGTAAATATCTTTTCATACAAATCATGACTCACAAAATTACGCTCGTGTGAATCAAACAGGACTTTTGTATGAAACTGAATGCAGCAGAATTCTGCCGAACCAAAATTCTGCAACTCGCAACTCACAAATTACGCTCGTTTGGCTTCGCCCTAAATGTCTCTGAATACGGCCCTTGTTAGTCGCCCATTGACATAAGCCCCATACATTATCTGTCAAACTCTTCTTTAAATTGAAGTTTAATCATTATTAAATGTCTCTCAATACGGCCGTTGTTAGTCTACATTTACTATACTGTACTCGGCGAAACATGGCGGTAGCGGTCATTGACTCGACTCCCTGTCAAAAACTTGTCATTTTCTATACAAAGCCGCGATTGACAACATCTGACACTTCATTGTCAATCGCGGTTTATACAGGGTGAAACAAAACTAAGTGATAATACTTTAGGGTGTGTACGTGTTCCTCGTAGAGAGTTTACTGTGAAAGTAGCAGCGCTGAAAGACCAAAATTTTTTTTCACTTTTGTATGGGGAAACTCTCGTCTTTCAGCGCTGCTACATTCACAGTGAACTCTCTACAAGGAACACATACACATCCTAAAGTATTATCACTTAGTTTTGTTACACCTTGTATTGAAGTTTTTGACAGGTAGTCAATGACCGCTACCGCCATATTTCGCCGAGTACAGTATAGTTTCGATATCGAAGTTAGATGTCAAAAATTGTGTATGAGATTTGACATAACGCATCGCTAAGTGACCAACTACCATATTAAAGTCTTGAATCTTGATATAGCTAACTTCGTTATAGAAGATAGCGAATGCGATATGAAATAAACACATTTGTTTCCACGAATCTCTATAATATGTAATTTCCTCGCTAGCTTCGTATTGCTACTACGACTACGGAGGGAATTTCATAGAAATTTATCAACTAGCAGTGAATAGTGATATAGTGATATATCGTTTAATGCTTCATGTCGTCTGCTACCTTTATAATATTTATGTCCCCTATTAGTTAAAGACGAGATATCTCAATGAATATCTATGTTAGGATAATTATGAACTTAGGATTTCGTCAAGTTGAGAACATGTAAAAATATTTTTAGACGTATTTTGACTGTATCTTAAACATTGTATCTCTAGTCTCTACGCCCAAAAAAATTGCCTCCGGGGCCGAACAATATTTGATCGTATAATTTCGTAAGAAAATTGGTATTTTCCGTACAAAAGCTCTTATTATGTAAGGATAATGGTGCCGGAAAAAATCAGAGATGCCGTACAAATGTTGATATTAATTTGTACAGAAATTAGATTAGGTAAGTAAACAATTATTATTATTTGAAGAAGAAGAAATGTGCTGTAAAATTGATGGAACTAGCGCGACAACCTTTCTACACTAAAAACTATATACTTTTCCGGGAATCAAAATATTACGTTCATACCAAATTTCATCTAAATCGGTTCAGGAGCTTCAATGTGAAGGGACAACAAATAGACAAACTTTGAAATTATAATATGTACTAGCGACCCACCCCGGCTTCGCACGGGTATAAAATATATAGCCTATGTCACTCACTGAAAAAATGATTAAAATCGATTCAGTAGTTTTGATTTATATTGTAGTGGGCATTGGTCGGTACCGCCGCAAAAGCTACGTCCCGCAATTTTTAAATATGTAATTTCTTCGAAAATATTCATTTAAATCATATGCTGTAAAGGCCATATAGATCTATATTAAATCAATAATGTATTAGAGTATTTAATTGAATAAGGATTAATGCCGTATTGGTTAAAATCGCTTCGAAAATTAGCCATTATTTGAAGTTAAAAGTAAATGACAAAAAAATGTTAGTGTGGGATATCCATAAGAGATAGACATATACCACCATCGCGAAGTTTTCTGTAGACCTTTTCATAGTGTACAAGTAGTACATTTTTTTGACAAATCTCGTAGGGTTCAGCCTGCGTTTGCAATGTAAGCGGAAAAAAATGTAATTATTTACGACATCACATTAGAAACCACAAAAATAACAGTATTTCTCCACTATTTAATGAATGTTTTTAAACTTATAAACCTTCCCCTTTAATCACTCTATCTATTAAAGAAAACCGCATCAAAATCCGTTGAGTAGTTTTAAAGATTAAAGGGAACAAAGGGACATAGGGAAAAAAAATCGGCCAAGTGCGAGTCGGACTCGCACACGAAGGGTTCCGTACCGGTATAGAGCGAACGTAGGCAAAAAATTGTGTTTCATGTATGGGAGCCCCCCTTAAATATTTACTTAATTAAAATTTTATTATTAATTAGTACAAATATATAATTAAGGATTTTGTGACAATTTTAAGTGCCTAGCTATTTCCATTATTGCTTACGAGCAAAAAAACCTAAAAAAATCACGATTGTTGTATGGGAGCCCCCCTTAAATATTAATTTTATTACGTTTTTAGTATTTGTTGTTATAGCGGCAACAGAAATACACAATCTATAAAAATTTCAGAAGTCTAGCTATAGCGGTTCTTGAATTACAACCTGGAGACAGACGGACAGACATCGAAGTCTCAGTAATAGGGTCCCGTTTTTACCCTAACCCTAAAAAGCGACTTTGTTTTATACTGTATTTAAAGGGAAGCATAGATCTGTTGAAATTACCTTTTTAACTCGGAGTTCTTTTGAAAATTATTCTTATCTCATCACCATAATAATTATTATAAAGCTTATGACAAATGTCAAATAACTGTACAGGTGAACGACCTGTATTGTCATTCCAAACAGGACAGTAGTCCGGTATATAGTCGAGTACAGTAATAGTCCGCTCTAACGCCAGTGCGGAGCGAACTAAATCGTATCGTGAATTGTGATGAAATTTACGGCTATTCAGATCACGCCTAAATACGTATTCAATGTGGCGCCCGATTCTCGTACCTCGAATGTAGATTCAGTAGGATATATTACTGCAAATTTTTCACGCTAGAAGCAGCACTAGCATAGACAGTAAACAAAAAGTTTTGTTCTACGTTTCACAACGTTTCTGTCAATATTCTGATGTGCCGTGTGCAACATGTCGGATTTTGGTCGGATTATTTACTGTATGTGCTAGTAGCGCCCTCTGCTCCGACCTTTGAGTAATATTCCCTATTACAGCGTGTCTAAGGGCCAACCCACACGTACCACAACCACACGACATCGCAACGACAAAATGTCGTCGAGCAGTGGTTACGTGTGAATGGTGTCGCTGCAGCTTTTTGTAGTTGTGTTGTGGTACCGACAGAATGCCGACGTGGTTGCATTGTCGCCAGTGGTTGCGATGTGGTTGCGATGTGGTTACGTACGAAAGTCAATGAAACGGAGGGAGGGAAGAGCGCGGGCGGTGTGCGCGCACTGTCATTGCATCGACGCAACGTTGTGGTTGCGATGTGTTCGGCCACTAGTTCGCTCGTGGTTGCGATGTGGTCGGCCGTGGTTGCGATGTGGTCGGTATCACACAAGTGGTCGACAACGACTGCAAAATGTGGTACGTGTGAATGTGTACAATACGAAATATAGTCCCGACCACGTGTTGTGGTTGTGGTGTGGTTGTGGTTGTCGTGTGGTTGTGGTACGTGTGGGTTGGCCCTAACTCCGGCGAGTGAGTCTGAGGCCTGAGTTTGAAGCGACTTTTTAGGTATGAGAATCGCGCCCCACAGTGTATTTTCAATCAGATCTTTTGTTATTTGATAGCTTTTCCGGATTATTGTTATTTGTACTTAATTTTCTATGAAATCATATATCTTCAATTCGTATTTAAAACCCATAAAATTATAAACCCATACTATTATTATAAATGCAAAATTGTGTCTATCTGTTACCTCTTCACTTTCAAACTGCTGAATCGATTTTGCTGAAATTTCGTATGGAGAAACTATGAGTCCCGGGAAAGGACATAGTATACTTTTTATCCTGGTAAAATGAACGGTTCCCGCGCGACAAACGAATTTTGGCGCAATGGAGTTGCGGGCGTCATCAAAAAATAAAACATCTTTATTAAACACACAAGGGACATAGCAGAGCCAAATTTTTAAAAATACAAAAGAATCACAAACATTAGACAAAACTTAAAATTTTTGCGTTAGTTTGTAGTTAATTAGTAATAATAATAATACGATTGTCTAAATCTATACTAATATTATAAAGCGGAAAGTTCGTTAGTTGTTTGTTTGTTTGTTTGAACGCGCTAATCTCAGGAACTACTGGTCCGATTTGAAAAATTCTTTCAGTGTTAGATAGTCCATTTATCGAGGAAGGCTATAGGTTTTATTTTATCACGCTAAAACTAATAGGAGCGAAGAAATAGAGGAAAATGTGGAAAAAACGGGGGAAATTACTTGAAAGGGCTTATTTGAACGCGCTAATCCCAGGAACTGCTGGTCGGATTTGAAAATTTCTTTCAGTGTTAGATAGTCCATTTATCGAGGAAGGCTATAGGCTATATTTTATCACGCTTAGACTAATAGGAGCGAATAAATAGAAGAAAATGTGGAAAAAAACGGGGGAAATTATTTGAAAGGGCTTATCTCACGAAATACTAGAGCAATTTTTCTGTTATTTGGGTCAGATAAGAAGTAGACCACGTCAAGGATCATAGGCTATTTTTGGTAGACTGAATTGTCTGTGAAATATCTCATATACGCGGGCGAAACCGCGCGGAACGTCTAGTTACTTAATACTTATAAACTCCTTATGAACCCCTCCTCAGTGTCATTGGTGAATTTTGACACTTATGCCTACTAATATATATTCCGTGCTTATGCTAAGAACATTTACTAAATACTATTAAAGAATACAAGTAGAAATGTGCTACTATAGTTAAAATATTTTAAGGTGGTACTAGCGGTCATTGACCTTTTTAGTCTAGGAGCTATATGAAAAATACTCGCACTGTATTCTGTTAAATTAAGAAATAATTGAACTCTTATAAAGACACAGACTATTATAGATTCATCGGAAAACCTCTTGGTATCTCTCAGAATGATAATCTTGAACTATTTATGAGTTTGAGTGATATACCTACTTCATACTCAGTTCACATCGGGTATGCAAAATACGATATGCCCTTAGAATAAAAACATCTGTCACTTCATTGTCAATCGCGGTTTGTATAGAAAACGATGAAATATGACAAGTTTTTTGACAGTGGGTCAATGACCGCTACGGACAGAATTCAGCGATTTGAGAATAGCAAATATAATACCTGTTAACGCGAAGTGTTCTGAAAATCCGTATCCGTTTAAAACAACTTTTATTTTGGGAAAAGCAAAAATAAAACAAAATCTCAGTAACACTTAGATTAAAGATCCCATCTTTATCTCCGATTTGATTACTTATACAAGATTAAGCTAAACCTTTTCATCTTTATCTCTGATTTGATTACTAATACAAGATTAAGCTAAACCTTTTCATTTACATTTTTTTAAGCTAAGTTCTATTTAATTTTAAATAATAAGTTGCATAATAAAAGAAACAAAGCTTTGGAGAATAGCTCTGTACGAGTAATTAAAACTGTATGTTTTAAAAGAATACAAAATGATAACAGGGAAATTGTCTGGTCTTACAGTTTGGTCTTATTTTTCTGAATCGTATTTTTATGTAGCTTAATTCTATCAAAGTAGTATTACATAGTATTTTACCTATATACTTGCGTCTCCTATGTCATAGATTACTAAATAGTACGTACCTACTCTTAGGAGTTAAGAGTAAAAAATATTATAACGTACTTAAAATTTATAATATTTTCTTCATATGCCGAATCAGTTTTATACAGTACAGAAATCATGAAACCTGAACGTAACTTTTCATATTTGGTAACTAAATTCTAGAATTAGTTTGTCTCAATAAAATTTAAGTACCTAATAAATATTAATTTTAAGTAAATAAACGAGAATAATAGTAGTTACTATTGTGATGTCGTTTGCGCGAATATTGTTCGAGATAAAACATTCTTATGCCCTTTTCCGGGACTAGAGTATTTCCGGGCCAAATATCAAAAACGTGATGAGGTAACGGACAGACACACACAATTTCGCATTAATAATATTAGTAAAAAGTTAAATCTTATTATAAAATAACTGTTAAAAATGCAAAGAAAAATAGCGATAATTTATTACCATATTCCGAATGATCGAGCGTCGTTAGTAAGATAATTGCGAACAGAAGCACATCGCGTGCCACATCGATATTACATCGATTAAACTCGATCGCGAATACAAATTGTAATAATTTACGACGACATTTTTATTATGGCTTACATTTTTTAGCAAGTGTTGTAAATGTATCGATAAAATGAGGTAGCTTGGTAATATAATATTATTGATGTTATGAAAAAAGTTAAAGTTTAAAAGTTGTACATTTTTATTTATATTAATCCACACTAATATTATAAATGCGAAAGTGTCTTTCTTTGTGTGAAAGGACATAGGATAGTTTTTATCCCGTACAAATTTACAGTTTTCGCGCTAATATATAAAGTTATAAACAAATTTTGATGCAACGTCATCTTTAGCGGAATCGAAGACTTTGGGGAAGTATTTTTCTCTGCAATGGGGCAAGTTGACTTTTATTCGCCTTAACACACTAATGCTACACATAAACTTAGCAATTTCACAATCGAGACAGACTCACATTATTTAGACGTTAAATCACGTCATCATAAACCGATCAAGTCGGAGAACGTTTACGCAGACGATCAATCACGAATTTCGAAATATCGATCTAAGGTACAACACTAGATTTGTTGCCAAATAAATTTCAATCGGGCTGACGGAGCGTCGACATTACGGGCGGGATTTGTTTAGATAATCCGATTCGCTCGCAGCAGGCGCCCCAGAGATTAATGTCGATGTTTTAATTGACACGAATGTACATCCCTACGTGTATTATCGATATTATGACTAATTGTGGTAGCAATTTTAATTGGTAATCAATTTTATTTTTATTTGAGAAGAAAATATTGGTACATCCCTATTCCCTATGCAGGTATATTATTTATATGAGTAATTGTAGTAGCAATTTTAATTGGTAATTAATTTTAATTGTAATTGACACGAAAACGTGTACATCCCTATACCCTATATACATATATTATTGATAATTATGACTAATTGAAGGCAGCAATTTAAAATTGAAAAAAAAAATACAAAAAACCCTTATCGATACGACCAGAGGCAATTTTAATTTTAATTGGCAAAATACAACGGTATCTACATCCCTATTCCATGCGTATACAATAATTTATAATATTATGATTTATGACATTGTAGTAGCAATTTTTATTTTTTAATGACCATGAAAACATCGGGTACAAGCCTATGTATGTATATTATTGAGACAGATTGTAGGAGCATGACACGAAAACATACAGTGCATCCCTACATTCCCTTATTGTTGATATGACAAATTGTAGCAATTTTAATCGAAAATAATAATTTACAGTTAAAATTAATATCGAGCATACTCCTACCGAATATTATCGATACGCTGCACTACGGTTTTAATTTTTAGTGTTCCGTAATCAACAAGGAACCCTTATAGTTTCGGTCTCTCCGTTCCGTCTGCCCGTCTGTCTGTCGGTCTGTCTGTCCGTCTGTCTGTCTCTCTGTCCGCGGTTTTGCTCACAGACTATAGGACCTACAAAGCTGTAATTTGACATGAATGCACAATATATTAATGATGCCGACAAAATAGTACATGAAATCTAAAAAAAATATTTTTTATGGAACCTTCCCTACACATCAAGCGGGGATGAATGTTTTAGATAGGTTTTTAAAAATATTATGAGTATTCATAGATCATTTTCCGATTTAGGGATCCGTTTTTAAAGTGGAAAAAATCGTTTAGAGTCCAGTATCCCCCCCTTCTACCAGCTAAACGGTTGCTTCTGGAAATGTGAAAAAATTCACGGGAGTAGGAAATATGCTGAATTTAAAAGGAAAACTATCACTGCTAAGAAGACTTCATAAGTTATTGAGTAATAGTCGATCAACTAAAAAAAATGTATTCGGCGAAGTAAAAAAAAAAAATCGGCAAAGTACCTATAGTGGAACTTTTCGTTAAAATTTCTTTGAAAGTAACTGAGATGATGTTGTTAGTAGTGTAAAACACGTTATAAATGTACATTCATTGACCATAAAACAATTTTAAAAAACTAGCGGTTCTACGGAACCCTATATTGCGCGTGGCCCGACACGCACTTGGCCGGTTTTTAACTAGTGTTCGACCGAAACTCATTTTTCAATCGAAACCGAACTTTCGGCCTTGCTCTCAGTTTCGGTTGAAACCGAAATTTCGGTCAGTCACTAGTTTTATGCGCTTAACTGATCGAAATTTAAATACATCGTAAACGAACGTTTAAAGTTGCTACGATGGTACATGTTTAGGTTCTATATACTACAAACAACTAAGACTAGACTAGGCCAGCTACACACAATCTGCGCGCGTCGGGACTTTATCAGTTGCCCGCGTGAAGGTAACCCGTTCTTTCTTTCTTCCTTATTTCTTTCAATATGATACAAAAACGTCGTGAAAGCCGTGAAATTTTTTCCACTTTTAAATTGCTACTTTTGAAGAACGTTTTAACCCTAAAAAATGTTGATTGCGGCCCGCGACACCAAGACCAAAACGTGTTTGTGGCCCGCATGCAAAAAATGTTGAGTACCACTTGCTCTAGGCTTTGCCATAAACGGGTAAAAGTGTAAGAAAATACATTAAATACTATAGTCATATTCTATTTAATTTAAAAACTACCAGAGACAGTTATATCAATAATGTTCAGTTCAAAACTCATACATAGAGTTAGTTTTGCCAGAGTTTAATAAAGCGGTTAGTCTATTTCTTGTTGAAAGTTTTGCCGCAAACAACGCATTAACTTCTAGAGTTGTTGTTGGTCTTTTGTATTGCCTGTTTGCAGTCGAGTTTAAATGAGTCTCATTGAGATTATGTTTTTAGATTTTAATGCAGAAAAATGTTTTAATTTAGTTACAAGTTAGTTCTAGAGAATAAAACTAATTTACAAACATAAATGTTGCCAGCAGACAAAGCTTTGCTTAGTTTGTTGAGGTTAATATTCGTATACCGCAAATAACGTAGGTTTTGCTGATACAAAACTATCCTATATCCTTTCCTCATTTGTTTCTCTGAATCGATCGATGCCTCTCATCTAAATCGGTTCAGTAGTTCAGGTGCAAAAGGGTTAAAGACAAGCAAATACGCTTTGCTATCCATACTAATATTATAAATGCGAAAGTGTGTCCCTCTATCTGTCTATTTATTACCTCTTCTTGCCGAAACCATTGAACCGATTTTGCTGAAATTTGTTATGGAGATACTTTGATTCCCGGTAAATGATATAGAATATTTCTTATCCCGGAAAAATCTGCGGTTCCCGCGCGATAAATGAATTTTGACGCAACAGAGTTGCGGGCGTCATCTACTTATTACTTTAAGTCAATGTAAATACTAACATAGCGTTTATTAAAAAATTAATATTGAAATAAAAACCGTTAAAAGCTTTAGCAATAACGTGGTAAAATGAATTTATAGTTTATACTCCCACGTACAGCGAAGCCACAACCTCAACTCTATTACAATTTATATAAAGAGATTGCAACGATATTGCGCTATTCCAACGTGATTCTATCAGCTTGAGTAGAATTAAATGCCTTTTAAAGTTTATCCAGGTAAATAGTTCTATATTAAGCTGTAGTATTCGTATTTACTTGGAAGTATATTAGTTGATTTCTAAGTATTATATTATATTAGTTGATGCCCGCAACTCCGTTTCTTTCAAATTCGTTTATTGCATTGGAACCGTACATTTTTCCGGGATAAAATATCCCTTGTCTCAAAGTATCGCAATACCTTTCAACAATATCGGTTATGCAGTATAAGCGTGAAATGGTAATAGACAAACAGACTAACAGACAGACATACGTGGGAGAGCCATGCTTCGGCACGAATGGGCCGGCTCGACCGGAGAAATACCACGTTCTCACAGAAAACCGGCGTGAAACAGCGCTTGCGCTGTGTTTCGCCGAGTGAGTGAGTTTACCGGAGGCTCAATCCCCTACCCTATTCCCTTCCTTTCCCTCCCCTATTCCCTTTCTCTTCCCATCCCTACCCTCCCCTATAATTACCCTATTCCCTCTTAAAAGGCCGGCCACGCACCTACAGCTCTTCTGATGCTGCGAGTGACCATGGGCGACGGAAGTTGCTTTCCATCAGGTGATCCGTTTGCTCGTTTGCCCCCTTATTTCATTAAAAAAAAAGACTTTCGCGTTTATAATATTAGTATGGATACTCGTTAGGTTGGTTTTAATTTAACTGGCAACACGTCATAGTAGCTTTTTTTACGTTGGATTGCAAGACACAGCAGTATTTTTTTTCTTTTTTACGTTGGATTGGATAAACAGATTTAAAAGTGGTTTTTAATTAATGCGTCGTCGAAATACCTCACCTTCGCATGCCAATAATAATCTTTATAAACATTTACTTTACAACCAAACATATTTCAGAATATAAATCCATGATGGAAAGAGCTTTGGCACGGTATATATCAATTAATTTCAACGAAAATAAATTCTCAGAAATATTTCTCCTTTCAGAATAAACGTAGGAGGTAAAAAATATCGTAAGTTATTTGCAAAATTTATAAGGCTTAAGATGGTAAGGAGGTTTTTAGGTTAATCACAAGATCAAGAGTGCTCTCTCGAGTGAGAAATGTTAAGTAATTAATAAAATTAAGTTTTGTAAAATCAATTTATGGAAAGTGAGATTAGATATAAGAAAAGGAGTCGGAAAAACCTGGATAGTGTAAGGACTTAAAGCTTAAAGAGAGCGCTAAAAGCCCGTGCTCCGCGAAGTAAATCCGTAAGTGTTTCCTTGTAATATCATGTGCAAAGAATGTTGTTTACAAAGATCTTATAACTAGTATGTTTTACACAGTATCAAACATTCTGCTTATGAAGCATGCAAAAATTAACATAAATATTATAGGTTATTTAAAAGAAAAACTACATTTATTATCCTGACCACTACAACAGAAACATTGATGGGTTAATATAAGTTATCTACTCATTTTTTCATAAATTTTATACCTATTATGATATGTCATTCTTATAATACTAAACTTAATGCTAATATTTTAATTGGTCCATAATAATTAAAGTCTAATAATTATAGAAAACATACAATTTTAAGAACATGTCAAATTACAGTTAGAATAAAGTCATTAGAATATATTATAAAGGATCAATTAATTATGAGTCATAAATACACAATTTTGATGTCAAGTAAAATATTCAAATGTCAATAGAATAATAACTAAATTTACAATTAATATGTCAGTCAATAATTATTTATTTAATGAATTCATTAAGGGTATAAAAACACTTCTCTGCCAGCCAACTAAATAGTTTTTTCTTAAAAATAGATAGTGGATATTCTTTTATGTCATTGGGTAATTTATTATAAATTTTGATTGACATATTATAACACCCCTTGCTAGCTAAGGTAGTTCTTGAGTTAGGCAATACTAACTGGTCGGGATACCTAGTATTTCTGTTTAGAAACTGTGACTTTTTTGTGTATAATTCTGAAATATGTTTTTTGACAAATATGCTTATCTCATATATGTATAAACAAGGTAGTGTAAGTATATTTAACTTTCTGAAAAGGGGGCGGCACGATACCGTAGGGTGAATACATAAGGCTCGGATACATTTTTTCTGTCCAATAAATAGTCGTGCTATATCGAATGAGTTGCCCCATATAATTATGCCATACCTAAGTGCTGACATGACAAACGCGTGATTAGCCATTAGAGCTGTTTCAGCAGTGGCGGTTTTGTTTAGGGATCTAAGAAGATATACATACCGGTTTATTTTTTTGCATGTTTTGTCAATATGTGTCTGCCATGACAAATTATTGTCAATAGTTATTCCCAAGAACTTTACAGTTTTAGCCTCTTTCAATACCGAGTTGTCATATTTTACGCACAGGTCTTTTCTTTTGCCCTTTTTACTATAGAATTGCACATACGTTGTTTTATTAATATTTACCTTCAAATTATTATTGTTCAACCATTCGATTACGTCATTTAATACACGATTTATTTCTAAATTATATGTCAATTCATTTAAAATTTTTATAATAACAGAAATGTCATCAGCAAAGAGTGTACATTTATGAGAAATGCATTTCGGCAGATCATTTATATAAATAATGAAGAGTAAGGGGCCCAGAATACTCCCTTGAGGTACTCCTTTCATATTCTCTCTACTTTCCGAGGTGATATCTAATATCTCATATTTTTTATTTATTTTAGTGACCTTAACTTGTTGACTACGATCAGAAAGATAACTTTTCAGCCATGCAAGAGCTAGACCTCTAATGCCGTAGTGCTCACATTTTAGTAAAAGTTTCTCATGATTCACATGGTCAAAGGCTTTAGACATGTCAAAAAAATAGCCGTAACTGGTTTTGTCTTATCCATGCTGTCTATAACTTCTTTTACCAAGGAAAAGCTTGCTATTGTGGTGGATTTTCCTTTTTGAAAACCATTCTACTCTCTAACTATGATTTCATATCTGTCGAGGAAGGATGTAAGCCGTTTGTGCATAACCTTTTCAAACAACTTGGAAGTGACAGGGATGATCGTAATCGGTCTGTAATTATTTATTTCTTTTTTACATCCACTTTTAAATATAGGGATAACAATAGATTTTTTTAATTTAGTCGGAAATATGCCTTGTTCAAAAGATAAATTTATTAAATAAGCCAATATGGATGCCAGTTCAGTTGCACATGATTTTAGCAGTTTTGCAGGTATTTCATCATATCCCGTTGAGTTAGAGTTTTTTAACGAGTTTATCATAGCAATTGCCTCTTTTTCATCAGTTGGCGTAAGAAAAATGCTCTGTATGTTTTGGTTTATGTTTTGCAATATTTTAAATTTATTTTTATGATGATTATTATTATTGTTGTTTTGACTTTTATTTAAATTGGAATCTATAAAGTTATCATTAAAAATATTTGCAATATTTACTGTATCTGTTATATGTTTATTATTAAAGTTTATTTCTTTTATGATTTTAGATTCAGCAATTTGTCTATTTCCTTTGATAATCTCCCAAGAAGCCTTACATTTGTTATTTGAGTTTGTTATGTACCTATTGTTGTTATTTTTCTGAGCCATTACAATACATTTTCTTAAAATCTTTGAATAATCTTTAAATTTCTTCTTATTTTCCATACTTTTATTTTTATAATATTTAAGTCGTAATTTTCTCTTAGTATTACAAGATGTTTTTAAACCTTTGGTTAGCCATTTTATTTTAGAGTCAGTGTTTTTTATTTTACATTTTATTGTAGGAAAGCATAGGTTAAATAACATGACCAATGTATTATGGAATTCACTAAAGGCATCATCTACGTTTGAAGGAGCGTAAGCGGACGACCATGTCAATTTTTTTAAACTATCCTTAAATTTATTTATATTTTCATTACTAAAGTCTTTCTTAAATCTAAAGTAAGTTGTTGTCTTGATTTTATTTTTATTTTTTATTGGTATTTTTAAAAACTGCGCGGTTTCGTGGTCTGATAGACCTAAAGGATGTACATCGCCCTTAGCGTCATTAATGTTGCTTAAGCATAGGTCTATACAACATTTTTGCCTTGTAGGCTTACTAATATGATTAACGAAGTTATAATTGTCTAGTATATTAGTAAAATCCTTTTTATTTTTTGTGTCTTTTAAGATGTCAATGTTTAGATCCCCTACTATCACTATGTTAAATGAGTCCCATGTTCGTAATTTGTATAGAAGTCTGTCAAATATATCAAGGAACTCTTTAATAAATAATAAAGATATTATCACAGCTTACAAGTATAAATAGTATTTAATGCCCGTTGTCTTTGTCTGCTATACGACTTTTTAGTGCCAGACAAAAACATATAGTTTAAACTAAACTTATGACACTACTTTCATGATTTTAGGCTTTTTTAAGTCTTAAAAAAGGAGGTAATCAATTCAACCCGTATGTATGTAATATTTTGAATAGAACTGCCCAGTTTTCGTATATGTTAGTATACTATATCAGGGCCTGAACAAATGTGCCTTTCAAAAGTATATGTATCATTTAATGTTTGTGCTCGCATATCTCCGGAACTACAAGTCCGATTTAAGAGCGCGCTGTGAAAACGCTATCCCTGCCTACACACAACGCTATCCTCCAATCGTGATACAATAATTCGTGCTCCCGGGCAATGTACTTTATGGTGCAGCAAATAGTGAACAATATCGCGTAACAACAGTTTCCGCATTACAGCACGAAAGTAAAGGTCGTAAGTCCCAAAACTGTTTTTTGATGATTACTTAAAAACTAAATACAATACTAATATTTCCTTTAGCTATTATTTTATAAAGTGTGTGATTGTAGTAGTGCAAGTTATTTAATGATAGTAACTCAGTAAGTGTAACAGATATTTGTTGAAATGCCCAAAAAGATTCATAATTTCGAAAAATAAAACTATCGAGTCAAAATAAGTGAATCGTGTTTTCCGTTAGCTAAATATCAGATAAATATACAATGATCAAATAAATCTCAATTTCATTTGAGTCAATCGTCTTCCGGGATCGTAATACTTATTAGAAAACACAGCAAAATTGCACAGCTCGCTCTTAAGTAATTCTTTTTTTTTTTTGTTGTACTAGGTATTGTTTAACTGAGGAAATACTGCAAGTTTCATCAAAATCAGTTCAGTAGTTTTTGAGATAGGGAATTTTAATTCTTAATTGCGTACAATTTGGAAGTCGGTATTATCTTTTTAAAATATTATCTTTGATAGATAATAGATATTTCTATGTGGCTACTGGCTATTCAATCGTGCAATATATGCGCACAAGTTTCGCAACGACTTGTACTCACTCGAACTGATAAATTCCTATCTCAACCTCGAAATAACATTCTATAACTCGATAGAGATCTTATCTTCGATAGTTTGCATCGCAATTCCGAATATGTTCACTGGTTATGGACTACACACTGTGCACACAGTATAATATTATACAGTAGACATTTTTGGTAAATAGTATTTCTGGGGATAACCCGTAAATGTATTGAGTATTGCAATACATTGGCAAAAAATTTTAAAGACATCTTGTAACAAGTTTGTAACAATCACTGTTACTTCATAATTATTTAAAAAGAACTTGTTCGTTCCTGTAAAGTTTGACAGCTTGCACATACGAGCTCTCACATATTCTAGACCGACTATATTATGCATTATGCACAAGTTAAGCCGCTTTTCACGTTGGTCCATACTGGGTAAACATTATTGTCACCATTTTTACGTTCACAGTAACCATAATAGACGCCGATTATAGGCAAATCAAAGAATAATACACTCTACTATATGTTAGTGATTGTCTGTACTAGTTTATAATGGGACGTAACGTAGAGAATTTTATATTATAGCTTGATTTCAGAATTTTTGTGACAAAAAAATGCAACATCACATCGATAATGTTAAACGACGTGATGTTGCATTTTTTGTTGCTCTGTTTCGAAAGTTTGATTGCACAGACTCAGCTCAGTTACTCTACTGTATGAAACATTACTATACTGTATATGACCGGCGCGCGGCGCGGCGGCTACATTAAACAGTCTGTTCACAGTTATATTGCCTTTATGTTTAATGAAAATAACTCCTAAGTTGTTGGCATAAAGACCTCGTCGACGGCTCTAATCGGACAGTTGGTTTTCAAGCATGGCTCGCGCAATTAAGAAATTATAAACATAGCAAGGTATTTCACCTACACTACATATAAGGGGTTTTTAGTATTGCACCAAGAAAATCGATACAGCGATGAGAGCTAGTAATTTACTATAATATTATTATTAATATTATAGCTCGCCCGCTACGCTAAAGTTTACATTTAGGTTTATTTAGGTTTAAAGATTCTTTATTTCTCAAAAGATTACAAAATCATTTACGAGAAATTATACATTTCGTATACAAATATTTTATACGTGGGAGAGCCATGCTTCGGCACGAATGGGCCGGCTTGACCGGAGAAACACCACGTTCGCGAGTGAGTCAGTTTACCGGAGGCCCAATCTCCTAACCTTTTTCCTTATTTCCTTCCCTACCCTCCCCTATTTCCTTCCCTACCCTCCCCTATTCCCTTCCCTACCCTCCCCTATTACCCCTAAAAAGGCCGGCAACGCACCTGCAGCTCTTCTGATGCTGCGAGTGTCCATGGGCCACGGAAGTTGCTTTCCACCAGGTGACCCGTTTGCTCGTTTGCCCCCTTATTTGATTAAAAAAAATTAAAAAATATATAGTAGAAAGTTTAATAATATTACATAGCTCCTTTTCATTCACTAATTAATAAACGAAAGAGAGAATATGATTAACCAACAACTTGACCTTATATTAGACGATTAAATCTGGTCTATATTGCCGTCTTATCGCCAGTCGCAACTACTTAGTTCGTTATATTATCACTTATCAGCTGATATGTTCGGTTGTTTACTGAAAGTTTTGGTACCATTTATTTCCTATTACTGATATAGCAATTTGAAGGATATATTGTAAGCCTTATTTAAAAATTGGTATAATAAATTAAAATCAAAAAACTTTTTGAAGAAAGCTTTTATTTAAACACTCTAAAAAGAAGAAAATAAATTTCTCCTTAAACATTTTAACTATAAAGTTATAACCTCATTATATTATACAATTTGTATGATAATAAAAGAGTTTCGCGCGATTTTTAAGTAAAACCATACTAATATATATTCTGTGGTTAAAACTAGTGCTACTCCAGTCAAGTTAGACATTTGAGGTTGCATAAATTCGCACCAAGCTGGAAACCGGTAATATTGTTTAGAATATGATGACGAATAAAATATGTAAGTTCCCCATAATTCCCTTGTCTGCGAAATTTTTTATTCAAGGTCAAAGGTCCAAAAATTAGTTTTTCACGATTTTCGGTGAAACGGTAAGTTTTTTTATAAAAATACCTCAGATAAAAATTGTAGGCCATATAGTCACCGTTTTTTAAATATAACGACTCGAAAAGTTGTAAAAGTAGAATTTCTCACAGTATGCATAAGTACGCTTCGTCACTAATATATATTCTGTGGCTTCGTATACAATGTATGTGTATACCAGTGTCAGATCCTTTAATGTTATCACCTTTTTATTATGATATGAAATATAGTATTATTTATGTACGAATTGGCCCTTTTTAGGGTTCCGTAGCCAAATGGCAAAAAACGGAACCCTTATAGATTCGTCATGTCTGTCTGTCTGTCTGTCTGTCCGTCCATATGTCACAGCCACTTTTCTCCGAAACTATAAGAGCTATACTATTGAAACTTGGTAAATAGATGAAGTTTGTGAACCGCATTAAGATTTTGATACAAAAATGGAAAAATTATTAAAAAAATTTAGGGGTCCCCATAGGTACAACTGAAACAAAAAAAAAATTTTTTCACCTAACCTATGCGTGGGGGGTATCTATGGATAGGTCTTCAAAAATCATATTGAGGTTTCTAATATCATTTTTTTAACCTGAATAGTTTGCGAGAGAGACTCTTCCAAAGTGCTAAAATGTGTGTCGTCCCCCCCCCCTCTAACTTCTAAAGTCTAAAAAAAATATATGATGTACTTTACTATAAAAACTACCAACGAAAATTGGTTTGAACGAAATCTAGCAAGAAGTTTTTTTTTATACGTCATAAATGGTAAACTTAAGTTTCATTAAGTCAACTGAAATATAAAAATAAATCAAAAACCTTTTAATTTCATAAAAATAAACCTTATTGCTGCTGCGGAACCATTCATGGGCGAGTCCAACTCGCACTTGGCCGGTTCTCTCTCTCTCTCTCTCTCTCTCTCTCTCTCACAGTTTTAAAATGGCAGCCATTTTATATACTTCAGGTTGTGTACGTGTTCCTTGTAGAGAGTTCACTGTGAAAGTAGCAGCGCTGAAAGTTTCACTTTTGTATGGGCAAGGGCCCGAGCGTCACGAGTTTCCCCATACAAAAGTGAAAAAAAATTTTGGTCTTTCAGCGCTGCTACTTTCAGTACTCAGAGTCAGAGTATTATCAGAGTATTATCACTTAGTTTGTTACATCCTGTATATATGTATGTAAGAGTGTAACAAAACAAAGTGATTAGGGTGTGTACTATGTCCACTGTGAAATGTTGTAAAATGTAGCAGCGGAAAGAGTAACTTGCAAACTCATGACTCTGGGGGCGCTTGCCCCTGCTAATCACAAAAAAGTTGCTCTTTCAACGCTGCTACTTTCACAGTGAACTCTATACAGGGGACTCATACACACCCTATGTTTTGTTACACTCTATTCAAAGAATACGTTCGAGGGTTATACGTAATTTATTATTGAGTGCCGATTTCGCTTTTAATTATTTATCAGTTTATCAGCACTTATAGTTAATAGCCTATAAATCTCAGTATTAATAGCTTAATAAATTATGTAGGTATGTACCGTTTATGTAGTAGCAAACAGAAGAAATGGCAATTTTAAGGAGGAAATAGAAAGTGATTTTGCGTGGACTGGTGTATGATCGTAAATTATTTTTAGAACGACGACCTCTGTGGCTCAATGTTTGAGCGTGTGGCGGCTCAAGGCCGGGGGTCGCGGGCTCGATCCCGCCGACGGAAAAAAAAAGTTTTCAATGTTCCTGGGTCATGGATGTGTATTAAATATGTGTATGCTATAATAAAAATCTTAAATATATGTATAGTATAAAAGTATTAAATATATTTCCGTTGTCTGGTACCTGTAACACAAGTCCTTCGGGTACTTAGCACGGGGCCAGACTGACATGGTGTGAAGCGTCCATAGATATTATTATTATTATATAATAAACTGTGCCTTAATGCCTAGTTTTCTGAGTTCTTTGTCAGGAATTTATATTTTGATTGGTCGATATTTTGAGGTTAACCAATAGATATAATCCTGTCAAAAGAAACTGGGCATAAATTAGTAAAAACTTACACTACAGTATGTTATTTTCAATTTTCTCCTGACAAATGCGTAAGAGTAAGAATTAGGACTTATCAAAATTTACTTGTAAATTAGAACTGATTAGAACCATTTTTCTAGACGTAGAGTTTGTTGTTTGCTGAAGACTGAAAACGAACATGAATTTTCTTATACCGAATTTAAAAATAATCAAATTGACAACCTCCTTATTTTTATAGTCGGTTAAATATACCAGAAAATGTATATAAGGTATAACAAAACAAAGTGATAATACTCATCTATACTGTCAGCTGCTATTTTCAAAGTTAATTCTATTGAAGGTACACATACACACACCCGAAAGTATTATCACTTTTTTAAATTTTTGGTATGGGCAAATTCATGACGCCCATACATTTGCCCATACAAATCACAGAATTTACTCTCCCAGCGCTGCTACTTTGACGGTGAACTCTATATAAGGGACATAATATACACACCTTAAAGTACTTCACTTTGTTTTTACACTCTGTATACTACATTAAGGTGTAACTAAACTAAGAGGTAATACTTTAGGGTGTGTACTGTGTATGTCCCTAATATAAAGCAAGCGCCGCTTGGTCATGAGTTTGCCCATACAAATCACAAAAAAAATACTTTCTCACAGGGTTCGAAGTGATAATTATTAGTGATATAATTATCTTGATAATTATCATGATAATTATAAAAAAATCACTTATTCTATAGTCCGTCAAAAAAGTCACGACATTAATAGAGTCGCCACTTGTTTCCGGTGTGGCCTCTTATGGCCACACTGTATCCAGTCACTATAAAAGATTTTGATACTTTATATTAAATACAGTTTAAAAAACACGTAAATATTATGTTTTATATATATATATATATATATATATATATATATATATATATATATATATATATATATATATATATATATATATATATATATATATATATATATATTATGTAGTTAAGAAAATTTGAAATAATTATGATGTAGTTAGTGTGTTTAATTTACGATATTACAAGAAACAATATAATCTATGTAAAGTATTATAATCTTTGTATAACTCACCTCATCACTAACTTACACGTACTGTAGCTGGTTTCGGCGGCTCTGGTAATGATCTTGTAATGCTATTATGTGTATTTTGTATCATATTATAATAGCATCACCTACTTTTAAAAAATATATTGTCTGTTTACTTACAAATACATTATTGGTTCTATTAAAAAGACTTCATGTAACTTTATATTAGTTATCACAAATATGTCATTAGCTGGTTAAAATTAATTGTATGTATCTATGTGCATGATGGAAGAGACTGCTCTCCACGACACAGGGAATCCTAGTGTGGGGAGCAGTGTTTTGTTTAAGATATTACGGATAATTATCCGATAATCATCCGATAATTATCCGATAATTATCATGATAATTATCGAAAAAATTAATTATCTTGATAATTTCGAACCCTGCTTTCTCAGCGCTGCTACTTTCATAGTTCACTACTTCACTCTATGTATACATGGGACAAACACCTTAAAGTATTATCACTTTGTTTTGTTACAGTCTGTATACTATAATATCTGTAATCTGTATAATGTATATCTAATCTATCCTTTCACCGTCTCCGCTTCAACACCTGAGGGTATTGTCCTGAGGCGTGGCCTTGGCCTACTGGTCCGGACATTCAACGCCAAATGGTTTCCATTTGCATACATATTAGAAAAAAAAATTGCATTCCATTAAAAAAAAACAATTAAATTGTCTATACTTATTGATAAAATAATTTATAAAGTGTGATTTATTTTGTCGATTTAAGGTTCATGGATGTAGGTAATGTTTTCCAGGCTTAAGTATTATAGATCTACCAGGATCTGTTGGCAAATTTTGATGGCAGATTTTCAAAAAATATCCTTGATCATTGGATAAATTTTTATATTTGCATGTTTCACACACAGAATCAGCTGCTATAAGGAAAAAAAAGGATCAAAATGTTTTATTCCAATTACCCCGGTATCGCTAGAGTCAATTTCTTTTCTCACTTTTTGCCATCAGATTCTGGTAGACCTATAGGTCCGCACTCTGAGACGTTTAATGATAATCAAACTTCAATTTAATAAGAGTTTGACAGATAATAATTAATGTATTATTAGTTAATTTAAGTACAGGTTCCCTAGAACATTTTTTTTTTTATTACTATCAAGCTAATTTTTCGTGAGTAGCTTCATTTTGATAAGACGAACAACGATTTCCTCTGCGAAAAATCTCGAAAGTGGTAGCTAACAGAGATAGAAAGGATTTCATACTTTGATTTGATGGTCCTAAAATATGGATTGTCTACGGAATCCTAACCAGCTGATTTTTTGTATATTGATAGGTTAATAGTTATATAATTTAAGAGTTACATTGTCCTACAAATAGACCAACCCATATTTTAGGACTATTAAATCGAAATATTAAATCCTTTCTATTTTTGTTAGCTACCACTTTCGAGAATTTTCGCAGAGGAAATCGTTGTTCGTCTTATCAAAATTAAGCTACTTACGAAAAATTTGCTTGATAGTAATAAAAAAAATGTTCTAGGGAACCTGTACCGTATATTAAGTCTTATGTCATCAAATAATTACATTTAAGTAGTTAATTAATATACGTCTGTGTGCGGCAGTTCATTGAAATATTAAAATTGAGAAAACACGATATTAATAACATAGGTGTTTTGTTTACCGATTAAATCACGCTTAACTTTTACAGACTGATAAACAAGATAAAATCGGTGTACTACTTACTTTATCTATACATCCAAGGTTGCTCAAATCTAGTTGCTCTATGTATAAAAATGGCGCCCGGTTTTTTGATGGCGGCTTTCAAACGAAAAAGCTGTTAGTTTATGCAGTGACAAGCTTTTGGCGGATTTCTGTGGTTACAAAAAACGTTTGAGTAACAGCTTGGAAAATAAACGCTTGATTAAACAGATTTGGTATGGCTTGCTAATTTTTTTTGTGCCATAGAGCAAAGCCACATTTATCCGTTATGTTACCGCAACGCTACGCAATGTGTTGTAGGAAGAAGGGACGAATTAAGGGCGGGTTATTCGAAAATCGCGTTTCTAGAATAAGTAATGCTTAGGCCAAACCTACGCGACCAAAGCGACTGCGAAGCGGGAGCGTCTACAGCGCGGCGGACGCTGCCCATGTAATCTTATGGCGCTGTGCACACCTGCGCGACCGCAACGCGGGATGTTCGCGTCGGCAAAGCGGGACGTGCGCGTCAAGTTGTCAGACGTGTGTTTTGAAGTGTACATAACTAGACTTCTTTTTAAAACCTTTTTTATATTATTTTGTAAAACTCTTTAGTTTATGATTTTTTGATTTGTTTACGTTTTGAAACTTTTGATAGATTGTGTCATGATATTAAATTAATTCGACTCGAGTCTTGACCATTGTGGACGCGTTTTATTACTCTGCACCTTCCAAATCAAAAGCAAGCTTAGTACCTCCCAACCGACTCTGACGTTAAGTATAAGGATGACATTACCACAACAATTTAGCATAATTTGCACCAGATAAAGTCGCGCGTCTTCAGTGACTGTTCATTGACAAATGAAGTTTGACGGTTCGCACCGTAGTCGCGCAGGTGTGCACGCCCAGTTTCTCGTTGCAGACGCGCCCGTATCGCGTCCCGCGTCCCGCGTCACTGACGCGTAGGTTTGTTCAAAGCTTTGTTAAATAAAGCGTCATTCAAAAAAATTTAAAAATATATACATGTATAGCTATTAGCTATACATCTTTTAACTAGTGACTTTTTTTAGTTAGAAACACAATACGGATAATTTTACTCGATAAAAAAAATCAGATACAACGTCGATTTGAAAAACATTTTTAGTTTGATAGGAAGGTAGCATTCGAATCAAGACGACCGCGACGCTAGACCGCGACCGGCAACCGGTCGCAGGTCGCGGGGCGACAGCTACCTACGAATCTACGCGACCGAGTCGCGCGAACCATACGAAAGTAATTAAAATTTCGTCTTCGTGCGAGGAAAACACGGTCATTTTGTATCGGTCGCGCCACGGCACTGCCTTGTGAGCGACTGGGTCGCGCGACGCAAGTCACCGGCAGGCCACGCCCATACGTCGCGCGACTCGGTCGCTTGCATCCGTCAACACTTCCTATATAAAGCAGTGGGTCGCGGTTGCCGGTCGCAGTCTCGCGTCGCGGTCGTCTTGATTCGAATGCTAACTTTACAGGGACCACCCAATCAAGAATCTTGTTTTCTATGAGAGGCCGGCCCGGCCTCTCATAGAAAACAAGATGTTTCAAGAAGAAACAAGCAATCTACAACATATCCAACACGGTTTTTTACTTTAACGCGGCGTCACCTTAATAACCTTATTAACACAATACAAGACGATGGCATTACCGCTTGCCATTCCTCTTTACATCTACGAGGACAGTACGTCTGTCCGGGGTTCCGCAAAAACGCTGCGTCCGGCAGGCGACAACGCAGCGTATGAATATCATATATCGATGATGATACGATTTTAATTTACGAGTCTAATTAGTTCCAAATTGAGCCGCAGCACGATCGTGAGCTAGTATAGCTGTCTGGAGTGGGAAAAGCCGTTGAGATCGAATTAGTTCCAAATTGAGCCACAGCAAGATTTTGCGCTAGTATATATTATGTAGCAAAAGCTGTTGAGATTGAGCTGATTCGATTCTCGATTCGATTCTGATTCTGTCGGGAATGCTTGAAAACGTCCGAACGTCGACGCTGCGGCGACGAAATGTAGCAATGTGGCCTGACTCTAACTGGGCGGTTTTACCCTAATTTGAATAAAAATAAAATAATGAGCGGCGTCGTATTTAGTAGCAGATAGCTCGGATGGACGACAAATAATTTATGTATTTATGAATGATTAATATCGTTATGACAATAAACAAAAGTCCTCCGACTTAAAACCCTATTTCATGATATTATAACGAAATTTCGACAAAAGGAGCGCGGAGCGAAGAAAAATATAAAATTATACTTCACAAACGCAAAAAATATATTTGTATTCTCTTTAATATTTCTGAAATAATAAGGAATTTTGATAAGGTTTAAGAATCACTTATTTTGTAAATGTACTATCAAAGATTAAGTTGATTCATAGGCAGTTGACGAACCGTCATTTGGTCGGGTTATGTCAATAAAGGCGACGCCTTGATAATTTGGCTGTAGCGATATCGATTTTTCTCAGCAATGACTAAAGCTAAGAAATTTAAGTTCATTGTCAGTATTCATCATGTATTTGTCTTTGAATTATCCATAGCATAACACGATTGGTCAACTTTTATAATACATAATAATCAATCAAAAAGACCTCTATAAAAAAAGGGATTCTAATTTTGCCAACACAAAATTTGTACATAGATTGGTTCAAGCATACACTATAATTTGCCCATAGCTTATATGAAATATATTTATGGTTTTTAAATTACGCGACAAAAAGCATTTTGTCGCTTACGCCCTTTCCATTTCTTGTTTTCTATGAGACGCCGGCCCGGCCTCTCATAGATAAAAAGTAATCTAAAACATATCCAACACGGTTTATTACTTTAACGCGGCGTCATCTTAAATGGTTGTGAATTGTCTGGCTGGCTCTGGCTGACATAAGGCGACCAAACTACGTAGGTCCGTCATCTGCCTATGAATCAACTTCTCTGATAGTACATGCTATTAATAATATATTTTAACCGACTTCAAAAAAAGGAGGTTATGAATTCGACCTGTATGTATGTATGTAATATTTCCAGAACTGCCCAGTTAGTCTATATCAGCATCTGAACAAATGTGCCAAATTTTAAAAGTGTATGTTACATGTATGTATGTATGTTTTTATGTTTATGTTCGCATATCTTGGGAACTACGAGTCCGATTTGAGTTATTCTTTTTTGTTGTACTAGGTATTGTTCAACTTAGGGAACACTGCAAGTTTCATCAAAATCAGTTCAGTAGTTTTTGAGATAAGGAATTTTAATTCTGAATTACGTACAATTTTGAAGTCGGTTTGATCTTTTTAATGTTCCTGTGTAAACAACTTAATACTTTTAACACTTTTGTACAGAAAACCTTCAATGATTTAGGGCATTTAGGGTATGTAAAAGAATTAAGGGGATATTTAGGAGTATTTTAGAACTCACAAACTGAGTTCTCAAATGCTCCTGTCCCATAATAAACTAACAACACTTCATACACTTTCCCATTATTTGGATGAAAATGCCCTCTTCTCGAGCCTTCAATAACGTAAATAAAGATGTATTGTTATTGGAGAAAATTGAACGTCCGTTACGTAAGCTACGTTTTCACGGGACTGTTACGTAGATTAACGTTCCAGAAGCAACTCACAAAATGTTAATAGAAATTGTTTTACTTACTTTTTTTGTAATATGTTTTGGACTATAGATACTTTAAAAACCGGACAAGTGGACGAGTTGGACGCCCATGAAGGGTTCCCCTTCTTGGCGAGTCCAACTCGCATGAACTCGCATGAAGGGTTTCGCAGCAGCAATAATGTTTATTTTTATGACATTAAAAGGTTTTTGATTTATTTTTATATTTCAGTTGATTTAATGAAAGTTAAATTAAGTTTACCATTTATGACGTATAAAAAAAACTACTTGCTTGATTTCGTTCAAACCAATTTTCGTTGGTAGTTTTTATAGTAAAGTACAGTTACGTTCAAAAGTCCAGTAGCAATCGAACGCAGCGATAGCGTCAACACTTAACGTTACTTGTGACCTTTTTCCATAAAGACAATTCACACACACATACACTTTGTTTGTCTGTATATTCATATCGTCAATTTCGTGTCAACACGCGAGCATTGCCGTGGCCCAGTGGTTTAGCAAGTGCGTCTATTGAGAATTATTAAGTTACTAGCTAAATTGCAGGATCAAATCCGACCCAAGTGTTGCGTAAAACACTTTTTGAGAAATATTTATAAATTATTATGAACTATTAGTATTGATACAACTATGTAGAATATAAAAATTACGTTTCTAACTAAAAGCACAGCAACTTTAGTTAGAAATGTAACATTCTAGTCACAGCAAAGAATGTGAGGGTAGATTAAAAAAAAGGCTTGGAGAAAACAAAATATTAAAAATAATGTTGTTGGTTGGTGAACTCAGCTACGAGTGTTTGTGTTCTTACTTCTTACTGTTGCGATTTACAATTTATCCAATATGCAAGCAAATATTACTATCGAAGCAAGAGCTAATATTGTGGCCCTATATTCGAATGGCCTGAATATTTCTCAAATTTCTAACGAAACTGGCTTCTCAGTAAGTAGAAATTAATTATATTATTTTGATGTGTATTTTTTCATTGGTAAAAATCGTCTTTTACAATTTGTTCTTTTTTTTTAGAGAAATACTGTGAGTCGATGGGTGAAAAGATTCGAGGAAGAAGGTGGCTTGCAGAGTCGTAAACGAAGTGGAAGGCCACTTCTTATTAACCAGACTCAGCGGCGTTATATGGCAGCGGAGTATGAAACGTGTGGTTTCATAACGACAAGACGTTTTGTCGATGAATTTAACACGTCATTGGTCACCGTTCGTCGTGCACTTCATGACGAGGGACTGCACCACCGAAAGCCGGCGAAAAAACCGTTTTTGACTCAAAGGCATAAAGACGAATGGTTACGCTTTGCACGAGAGTATTTAGATTTTGATTGGGAAACAACAATTTTTTTCGATGAAAAGACTTTTAAATCCTCTCAAAAAGGAAGACTACATTTATGGCGTAAAGATAACACCCGTTGGTGTGAAAATAACGTGGTGTCAAACACTGAATCTGGCAGAATAAGTGTGAACATGTGGGGATGGATTAGTGCGCAAGGGTCGGGTGAACTTGAATTTATACCTACGCGAGCCAACAGTGCAAATTATGTGGAAGTGTTAGAGGACATTATGTTGCCTACTGTGCGAAATGTGTATGGTGATAGCGAAATAAGTTTTGTGCATGATAATTGTCCAATTCACCGAGCCTCCGTAGTTCGCAATTGGTTCAGTGATCATTCTAATATTAAGGTTATTCCGTGGCCAGCACGATCCCCAGATTTAAACCCGATTGAAAATATATGGGGTTTAATGGTGCAAAGATGGCGAGCACGCGATGAAAGATGTCCGGAGCTGCTCAAATCCCATTGCATGCAGTTGTGGGAGGACTTACGTGGAACAGATATTTGTAAGAATATTGTGGCTTCCATGCGCAGACGTCTTCTTAGTTGTATCGAAAATAATGGAGGTTACACAAAATATTAATAATCATTAATACTTATTATTAAATTAAAAATGTATTTCTATGTCGCAATAATTAGTGTCAATTGTTATAATATTTATATTTTGTAAGTTTCAATTGGGCATTATACAAAGGAACGTGCTGGCCAATAATTGGTAGGTTTTTAGGTTGAGGTTAAGTTTTAATCCTCTTTTCCTCGGAAAACGAATAATTAAACTATAACCTCAATAGCATGAAATATTGATAACACAATAGATATAATAGGTATTATTATATTGATAGATCTGCGGATCAAATATTTTACCGTCGTCCGTCAATCAATTCAATTGTTCAATAATTGTTATGTCATTGAAATAAATATATATTTTATTTTTTGTAAATGTTGTTTTATTATAATATATTTATAATTTAATATAAGTAATTATCTAAGTAACCAAAATATAATAATATTATCCTCACTTAAAAAAAAAGCTTTCAAAATAGTCATTTTTCATTAAAATAACTTTATTATGATAACTGAGATTTGAACCGTGAGCATTTCAAGCTTGCGAGGCCAACTATTTACTGATGGAGCTATGAACTGTCTTACGTGTCCAATGACATTTTTGCATTTATTGACACAGTGCAGTGCATAAATGAAGAAGAATGAATGAAGAAGACAAAAATATATGTTATCTTTGTCTCTCATCCACTACACGCTTAAACTTTGTTGTATTGATACTGTACGACATTTAAGTGTGTGCACGGTAACACGACGCACACATAAATACGCACTATACCGGCAAACGAATATGGTCGTTACGGTGCTACTGGACTTTTGCACGTTGACTGTACATCATATATTTTTTTTAGACTTACCATGCCCCTTTAGAAGTTAGAGGGGGGGGGACACACATTTTACCACTTTGGAAGAGTCTCTCGCAAACTATTTAGGTTAGAAAAAAATGATATTAGAAACCTCAATATGATTTTTGAAGATTCATAGATACCGCACACGCATAGGTTAGATGAAAATTTTTTTTTTTAATATAATAATATTAATAAAACAATTTACTTGCTAGATTTCGTTCAAACTAATGTTCGTTGGTAGTTTTTATAGTAAAGTACATCATATATTTTTTTTAGACTTATCATGCCCCTACTTTAGAAGTTAGAGGGGGGGGACACACATTTTAGCACTTTGGAAGAGTCTCTCTCGCAAACTATTCAGGTTAGAAAAAAATGATATTAGAAACCTCAATATGATTTTTAAAGACCTATCCATAGATACACGCATAGGTTAGATGAAAAATTTTTTTTTGATTTAGTTGTACCTATGGGAACGTCTAAAATTTTTAATAATTTTTCAATTATTGTATCAAAATCTTAATGCGGTTCACAGACTACATCTGCTTACCAAATTTCAATAGTATAGCTCTTATAGTTTCGGAGAAAAGTGGCTGTGACATACGGACGGACAGACAGACAGACAGACATGACGAATCTATAAGGGTTCCGATTTTTGCCATTTGGCTACGGAACCCTAAAAACCGGCCAAGTGCGTGCCAGGCCACGCGCAATATAGGGTTCCGTAGTACCGATAAATTTTGATAATTTTTGTATGGTCAATGAATGTACATTTATAACGTGTTTTACACTACTAACAACATCATCTCAGTTACTTTCAAAGGAATTTGAACGAAAAGTTCCTTTATACTTCGCCAAATATATTTTTTTTAAGTTGATCGACTATTACTCAATAACTTTTGAAATCTTCTTAGCCGTGATAATATTCCTTTTAAATTCAGCATATTTCCTACTGCCTTGAATTTTTTCACATTTCTAGAAACAACCGTTTAGCTGGTAGAAGGGGGGGACACTGGACTCTAATGATTTTTTCCACTTTAAAACTTCATATTTCACAAATGGATCCCTAAATCGGAAAATGATCTTGGAATACTCATAATATTTTTTAAAAACCTATCCAACGACAACCCACACGATAGGGTTGACGCGAAAAAAAAAAACATCCCTGCTTGATGTGTAGGGGAGGTACCATAAAAAAAAAATATATTTTTTAAGATTTTATGTACCATTTTATAGGCATCATTAATATAATATGTGTATTCTTGCCAAATTACAGCTTTTTAGGTCCTATAGTCTTCGAGCAAAACCGCGGACAGACAGACGGACAGACGGACAGACGGACGGACAGACCGAAACTATAAGGGTTCCTTGTTGACTACGGATCCCTAAAAAGTGAACTTCTACAAGTAAACTGCTAATGTTGAAAGAGTGATAGTTAATAAAAAAACAATCATCCATCCTTGGTTTTCCTTCAATTTTGTAATTTATGTTGTATATATTTGAAGTGGAATGTAGCCATTCCAAATGGACGGCAAGTGTCCATTTGGAATGGCTGCATTACACTTCAATTGCCAAGTTTACGTAAACCAGCAAACATGTCAAATTAGGTTCCCAGTCAGACAGTCAAAGTACAATTATGCGAAAGTCAAACGTAAACGCGGGGCCTCGGCACGGCGGGGCAAACACTTTTCCCCCGGGGACCCCAAGTTGCCTTGACCCCGTTACAGGGGGCGGGGGCAGGGGGAGCCTGTTGCGTCATGTGTATACATTTCGGGGTTGTTTGAATGGAATTCGAAACAAAGAAACTGATGTATATAGATAATATTTGAAACGTCATTGTACTTTGATCTGACGAGAGCTACGTTGCTTTCGTAATCGAACAATTTTCGATTTTTTCAAAAATTTTATTTGGCGACAACGCGTTGGTGTGTGAAGTCGCTTCTGACAAAAATGTATGGGATTTGAGTTGACATAACGCATCGCAAACGCAATGACACTTAGCGATGCGTTATATCAAATACCATACATTCTTATTTTCTAAATGTCGAAATTATTATTTAATGCGATCTAAGGCCCAGTATTTACTATTATTATAACCAAATAACCTCGACAATTAGTGTGGTCACATTACATAGTAGGGTTTAAGAGCGGGCTGTCAGATTTTGCTGTGTTTTCTAATAAGTATTACGATCCCGGAAGACGATTGACTCAAATGAAATTGAGATTTATTTAATCATTGTATATTTATCTGATATTTGGCTAACCAAAAACACAATTCACTTATTTTGACTCGATAGTTTTATTTTTTGAAATTATGAATCTTTCTGGGCTTTTCAACAAATACCTGTTACACTTATTGAGTTACTATCATTAAATAACTTGCACTACTACTATAACACACTTTATAAAATAATAGCTAAAGGAAATATTAGTACTGTATTTAATTTTTAAGTAATCATCAAAAACATTTTTAGGACTTACGACCTTTACTTTCGTGCTATAATGCGGGAACCGTTGTTACGCGATATTGTTCACTATTAGTTGCAACGTAAAGCACATTGCCCGGTAGCACGATTCATGGAATCATTGTATCACGATTGGAGGATAGCGGTGTGTGTAGGAGGGTTAGCGTTTTGACAGTAGGCTCTTAATATAATTCACTGCATAATTTAGATAAATACTAAAAAATCTGCATATAATGTATAATTACTATAAAAAGCGTTTATACAGTACCTCATATTGTTTCACTGTTAATGAATTATTCTTGACTTGACGCGATATTAAAGCAAATAATTTATGCACAAACTCGTAAGTCTAAATGAAACCATTCATCACAAAATTTGGCGGAAAGGATCAAGCTTTATTTGATTTCACTCGGGTTTTTCCTGCTGTAGATGAAAGTTTCTTATACCGGTATGAAATCTTCAGGAAAATGCCAAAAACGTGTATTATTATTATTCTTTATATAATAACTTGTGTTATTTGTATGGTTTTTGATTATGGAGGAAAAACTTTGTTTTTCGTAAAGTGAAAAAACAAAGTTTGGTATAGATATTAGATAGGCTATAATCACCTTTAATGCTATCAAATTAAACGTCACAATTTGCATTATAGCTAAAATTTTATTCATAAAAGATGTCTCGAACCGTTTAGGCATAATGATAGGCGAAAGTTTGGATGTGAGTATGGATGTATGGATGTTTGTTACTCTTTCACGCAAAAACTACTGAATGGATTTTAATTAAACTTTACAACAATATAGCTTATACATCAGAATAACACATAGGCTACAATTTTAACCGATTTTCAAAATGGAGGAGGTGTTATGTTCGTTTTTTTTATGTTCAACGATTACTCCGCCGTTTGTGAACCGATTTAATTTTTTTTTTCTTTTGGTGTATAGAGTATCATCCCAATTTGGTATCATGTTCACAAAAGTGGTGACCTGGGGGTTTAGTGCGAGTTTTATTCGATCATACGCATCGAGCGCGTAAACGCGAATTTATATGGGATCAAAGCAGTATCCACGTTAGCCAGTAGATGGCGCTGCTTTGATCCCATATAAATTCGCGTTTACGCGCTCGATGCGTATGATCGAATAAAACTCGCACTAACCCCTCTGATGAAGGGATCCATAAGTAATCGAGGGAACTCCTCAAAATTTATATGGAAACATGTGGTGACTTCAATTTCGTGAGAAGTATTCTAAGCGTATGCTATCAACAAGTAAAATTTTGCACCGTGATATACCTGGTATACCATGGTTCGGAAGGTGCTGAAAGAACTCCTGAGTCTTTATAGATACAAGTTTAGGAGTTTCGGCGTTGTTTTAAGAACGGAAAGCATATGCTACTATTACATTCACCATCATCATCATTACTACTACTACTACTAGAAGTCCAGGGAAGGTTTATATTAGGGGGAAGTGATACGAAGTTCATCAGCTCATCTAGTACCCTTAAAATAAGCTACTAACCAAGCCTACAGTTGAAGATAAATTTTACTTGAAATGCTAGACGACAAGTCAGCTAGTTTCACACGCACGTTCGGGAGAAATTGTCTCTACCTCGACTTTACACACTTATACATAATTTATACAAACAATGTATAATATTACAAAGACGCTTCTCTCTGCAGAACAGATCTCCGCCGCCATCGAACGTCCCCGCCGCGCTGCTCTACGCGCCGCCAGAACCGCTAGAGGTAAGTTACGGCCATGCCACACGACGCGGTGCGGCACCGCACCGGTGCAGTGTCCGTCTCACCGGACTACCGGCCACACGGTGAGTGCGGCACCGCAACGTTTTGCAGTACTGTAGTAGCGACGGACTCGAGCTCCCCGCGTCCCCGCGTCCCCGCCTCGCCTAGATTCCGGTGCGCGTGCGGTGCAGCGCCGGACGGCGCCGTGTGTCATACCATCCATTTTTCTATGTAGGACACCGTAGCGGCACTGGTCAGGCGCCGTACCGCCGCCGCACCGTATCGAGTGGCATTGTCCTTACTCGTATTACTATCAACACAGAATAAATAATAAAAAAAAATATATATATATATATATATATATATATATATATATATATATATATATATATATATATATATATATTAGACATGGGAGCCGCGCCGGCTAGCCGCCGCCATGAAGTGACAGCGCGCCGCCGCCGCCGCCGGCCTGTTCGAAATTCGCGCCACGGCGCGGCGGCGTGCGCGGATGGCGCTCAGCAAGCTTCGCCCGCGCAATTGGTCAGTGCAAGGCAAACTCGCGTCGAAGCTCGGCTCGCGCGCTCGCGCTAGTTGATAGTTCTGCCACTGCCCACTAGTCACTACTGGCTTGCCGGTGTTCTTTGGTGGTTGTTTTGATTTAGTTATTCTGTCTGGTTGAGTGAGATCAATATCGCGATGGCGGCATCCCGTTCAGAAATCGATAAAATAAAAGTCAAACGACTGTCCATAAGTGTTCTTTATCACCCGAAAACAAGAAACAGTACTGTTTGGAAGTATTTTGGAGATTTAACTCTTCACGATGAAAATGCCAGCAAAAAGAAGAAAGTTATAGACGATCAAGTGTTCTGTAACGTTTGTCTAGATTCTGCAAAAGAATCAAGTGACGATGTTTTATTTGGATCGTAAGTAACTACCTCTTTCTAGTAATGGGAATTAATGCTATTTTCTTAGTGATGTGCCAACTCGGAATAACAAAACTCACGGATTCTTGGAAATCTATTTTTTACCTATTGTTATCGCGGTCGCATGCGACCGCTTGGGGCTTGATAGGTTAATTTCATTAACATGCTAATTTTGATGTCACAGCATGCTACGTGTTATTGCTTTGCTAGTTGCTAAAATCGCGGCATTGTGAATTAACTGTTCGCATCGCACCGCTCGCGTCGAGTATTATTTCGCATCGAGTGAAAAATAGCAATTCATTATCAGTTAGCACTTAGCGCCGCGATGCGTAATAGTGCGGACGTGTATTTTTTATCATGATCGCAGACTATTGCTGCGCAAGATAAAATTAGCAATCGTGTTTTAACAATTATTTAATTATTATTGCGAATGCTTTTTACTAACGCTACCTCTTTCATATCCTTTCATCTGTCACGAACTGTCAAACCATTTTCGAAAATTTTTCAATTTCCAATCACTCATAATAAACTGAATATATTATCTAAAGAAATTACTATGAAAGCTATTATATATTTTTTATATAATTAAGTAGATTTTTTATAAATAAGCTATTAGTGGCGCAAATACACATAGTTTTATATTTGAAACAAAATACTAAATCGGTGGTAAAAGTAGAAATAGCTACTTTTGAATAGTTTTAGAGTATGTTTAGAGTAAGACGCCCATTTTGGGCGCTTGACAGACGAGCTATTATTTTTTTGGCAATTAATTAATTGGTGACTAGCCACGCCCACCAGGCAGTGTCAATAAAAAATATAGGTGACCTATTGTTGCCATCCACAATTATTGGCACTTTGGCAGTTTAATTAATAATTGAAAAAATAAAAGAAAAAACATAGTTCAATATAATCAGAAGTTAGGCAATTCACGATTTACTTTTTTTTACTAAATTCTTAAGTGCCAAAAATAGGGCCTTAAAATGCCACTAATTTTGATTTTTGTACGACATGTTTACACGACCAGAAACTTCCTTCAGGCTTTCCGCATTTTCAGGATAAAAATTAAGGCTTATAGCAAAACAGCTAGCACTGGAAATCTTTTGAGACACTTACGAGAAGATCATTCCATTAAGTTAGAAGTTGGCGAAAAAGCTAAAACTAATATAAAATCATTTTTTTGTGTTGACCGCCGCATGTCTAAATCTACCACCTCCTTACCTGCTGATAATAAAAGCATGCAGAATAAAAGCACTAATAAATGGCTTTTGGCAAGGGACCTCGCATTGTGGTTTTGCAAGTCTTTGCTGCCTTTCGATTCGGTTTCAGACGAAGGAATGGTTGACTTCTTCAAGGTACTATCTATCTAAATATACCTTATCTATCCTAACCTAACCTACTTGATTTCTTTCCTAATCATCCGCATTTCTCAATTATTAATAATTTACAGAAGTACAACATCATTGTGACCGATGCAGATTTACCTTCACGTCATACAGTCGGACGTACAGGATTAGATGATGTATACTACAGTATGCTGTTAAATGTGAAAAATCAAATAGTTGCAGACAAAGCGTTGCAAATGGCAATGACCTTTGATTTGTGGACTGATGGATATCGTCGCCTCAACTATATCACATTTACTCTGCATTACCTTTCGTCTGGTTTGTGATTGTTTGTTTGTATAAAGCTATTATTTTATATTTTTGAGCTGACTAATACTTACTTATAGTGAATACTTTTTTTTAAGATTTCGAGTTGAAAACGTTTACGCTAAAGACAGAACTCATGGAAGGAATAAAATCTGGTGAAAAGATAAAAGAAGCTATTGACGAAACGAAAAAGGAATTTGCACTTTGCGACAAGAAGCTCTTCCTAGTAACTGACGCTGGATCCAACGTTAAGCGAGCAGTAAGGCTGGCCAACACTGAGAGTCATCTTTGCTTGGGACACGGCCTTCATAACTTGGTAACAGTCGATGGAATTAAGAAGGTACCCGAAATTGACGCACTCGTTACGAAGTGCAAAAAAATTGTAAAAGCCATACGGTATCGCCTGCCAGACTTAGAAAAGGACGCTAATTCCCAAATGCAATATTTTCATGCACTAGAGAACGCAGCACGCACTATAGAAATAGATGAAAATGACCCTATTTCGGACGAGGAGGATTCATTTATAGAAGATTATGAACAGCACAATCGGTTTGGCAGGTTGGATCACGTTCCAAGTATTAAATCAGCAACACCAACACGTTGGCATAGCGTACTTGAAATGCTCGAGAGCATGCTTCATTGCTGCAATCGCAGCCCCATCAACGAAATGCTTCAAAAAATAGGTCAGTCTGATTTGAGAATTACGCAAACTGACTGGAATGTGTTGGAAGATTTGGTAAAGTTTTTGTCGAAGTTTCGGGAGGCAGTAACGATTTTATCATCCCAGAAAGCTTGCACCTTAAATGTGGCCCTAGTTTTTAAGTCTGAAATAAAGGATGTGTTGAATTCTATCCCAGACGACGAAACTTTGATCATGCTGTCCTTGAAAAGGAACATGTTGAAGCAAGTTGATAAGAGGTTCCCTACAACAAAAGCAACTGTGGCAGCAGCTCTTTTAGATTATCGATTCATGAGCCTGAAGGAGATAGATGTATATCTAGAAACACACAATACGACTCGTGCATCTTTCCTAGCTACTTATTTCAAGGATATTGTGGGAGTGGGAACCAGTGAGAGCGAGACTACTCAAGCTGTAGTCCCTAGCACTAGTACTGCCCCAGTCCGTGATACAAAGGAGACAAGCTCTGCTCAGCTGTTACTAAAGTTAGCCAAGAAGCATTGCTCTTACAACAGTATTGGCTTTCAAAATGAAGATGCCATTGATCAAGAAACTTGGAAATATCTAGCAGCTGCCGATCCCACTGAAATTGAAGATGGTGACTTGCTATCTTTTTGGAAAAAAAGAAAAACCTCTTTTCCCTTGCTCTCAAATTTAGCTCGAGCGATGCTGTGTGTACCCGCCACAAGCACACCAAGCGAGCGCGTATTTTCTGTGGCGGGTCTGGTACTTACGGCGAAAAGGTCACGTCTGATGCCCCAGCGTGTGAATAAAATTATTTTCATTCACGACAATTAACGCGCGTGCAAGGAGAGCTGCAGTGTTGTCGCAGATGCAGTCGATGAAGACTAAAATAATATAATTGTTTGTTTTATGGACGTATTCTTTTATTTTTTACAACAATGATCAACCATCCGCGTCATTCGCATTTTCTGTATCATTATCAGGTTTGTTTAAACTGAGCATTGCTTGTTTTGAGCTTCAAAGTTAGATTGCGTTGGAAAAAATACGAGCCGCCGGCTACACGCCGCCGCCGAGAAGATTATACCAGCGCGCCGCCGCCGGCTGTTTTACACCCGGCTCCCATGTCTAATATATATATATATATATATATATATATATATATATATATATATATATATATATATATATAAATGAATCCATATTTCCCGTGATCACGACATCACGCCTGAACGGCTGGACCGATTTCACTATTTTTTTTTTTGATGTGTTTGTTATTGTCCGGAGAAGAATATGATTGAAAAAATTAAAAAAATTGCGCGGAAAATTAGAAAATTTAAAATTCTTATTTCTACTCTAACTTGAGCGCTTTGGACAATATGTATAAACTTTTTTAATGTAACATTATGACATTTGACAGTAGAATTGACAGAATGCATTTTTTGTGCGACGGGATAGCGATGGACGTTGCCATGGTGCCATACTTACCTATTTAGTCACTTCAATAAAAATATGGGCGAATAGGCGAAATCGGAAATACTTTAAGTATATGGCAAAACAACGTTTGCCGGGACAGCTAGTATATTATATAAATATATTTTTAATAATTATTAAGGCGATACCACACCAAGCGTAGTATACGTTGCGGTGCAGCGGTGCCAAATTGCCAATCGATATTTCACGTTCCGTAGTCAATCCATAGTACTAACGTTTTGTATCGCGTAGCTCCACTGCCGCGTAGTATGACTTAGCTAATACAATAATTTCATATTACAAAGAATATTCGCGGTCCTATCTTAATACTCGGAATAAGAAAAAAAACTTGAGATTGCGCAAAGCTAAAGATAACTATAATTACAAATAATATAACATGCTAAATCAACTTGGAAATATAAGAAAGCGGATATTTATCATTTAAGGCCATCCCCCGAGCAAACGACCTTGACCATACATTTGACGCGTTGCCGAGATCGCACAAAAATCCTATTTTTTTTTTACTTATCTTAGTTAAAAATTAATTTAAAAAATTTTAAACGGGCAATATGTAGTTAATGAAATTATCTATGTATTGTCGTGTTTCAAATAAACGTAATTTGTGAATACTAAGGAGATGCTGAAAGTATGCTTCAATTTTAATAAATTGGTATTACTTTGGAAGCTAATTTCATGAGTATAATAAACAAAAATAGAAAATTTAAAACGGAGAAAGGAATGTTTATATACTGAAGATTATTGCTGTATTTTTATTATAACTTTGTAGCTTTCAAATTATGAGTTTATAAGGCTCTAAATACGGTAAATTACGGAATCTCCGTAGAGGAACGGCCTCAAATGTTGGAACCTACGATGTCCATGCTACGCCGCGCTACGCCGCTCTACGGCCTGCTACGTGGCTCTACGCGGCGTAGACGTAATCAAGTATTATACTAATAAAACAATGATAGTAGGCGTAGTTAATGACGTATGTAACGCGAAACAGTAATTATTACTTTGCAACTGAATTTTGATGATACATTTCGTATTTTTTTTTATTGTAATTGTAACTTTTTAGGGTGAGACCGCACTAAGCGAAACTACGCTGACGACACGGCCAACTATTCTTTGAATAAATCGTATGAGCTAAGCCGCACTATGCGACAGCGACGCAACGCGACGCAAGACGTCAATGCCATGGAATGTAAAGTATCCGCTCCAGCGTAGTCCTAGTGCGGTCTCGCCTTAACCCAAGAGTTATGCGGTTTCCCTAGCTCAGTACATTTTATTATTTTTATTTATTTTATTTGGAAAACTTACAGCTACTTAAAAATTATTATAACTAAAAATTACTATAAAGCTAGGAGCCAATTACAAGTTTCCACTAATAGATAAAAATAATTTTAAAAAAAAGAGAAGTGAAAATTAAAGTAACTATAACTTTAAACTTTATCAAAACCACAGACATAGTCTGTGATTAAAACAATGATATCTGGATGGTATGCCTATGGCTAAATATTTAATTTAATTTTCAATAATATTTAATGTTTGATTAGTGATAAGTGCAGGTGATTAGAGATTAGGAGAAAGAGTGTGGATAGTGACCGATTAGTGCAAGTCCATAACTTTCTCCTTATCACTAATCACCTACACTAATCACCTCCACTGAAAAATAAACTAATCAAAGTGAATACAGGCCTTTATATACTAATTTCACTCGCAGCTGCTTTGCGTGTTCCCGGAGCGCACGTCCCGCGTATGCGCCGCCGCGTGCGCCGCAGCCGCGCGAGTCGGAGGCGAGTCGCAGTCGGTGCGGACGCCGCGCGACGCTCTCGACGCCTTTCGCCGCGACACCGACGCGCGGATACCGCACGTGGTCGTCGTCGACGCGCGACAACCGCAGCTGCTAGACGCGCCGCTTTTGGCCAGGTGAGCACCTTAAAATAAACATTAGCACAACCGTATAAAATATTATGAGGATCTCCGCTCAATCATAAGAATGAGCGGAGGAATAAGAAGATCACCGGGTCATCTAGTAACGAATAATCGTTACTAGATGACCCGGTGATCTTCTTTTCACTCCCCTCCTAATATAAACCTTCCCTCAATTTTCACGAATATTGCAAGACTAAAATTAGCCAAATTGGTTCAGCTATTCTCGACTTTTAGCGAGACTAACAAAATTTAAATTTCATTTTTATTTACATAGATAATTTTTTGACGACCGCTGTGGCTGGTGGGCTGTTGGTAGCTCAAGCCGTAGGTCGCGGTTTCGAATCCCGCCGACGGAACAAAAATTTTTCAAAGTTCCTGGGTCATAGATGTGTATTAAATATGTGTATCATATAATAAAAATCTTAAATATATGTATAGTATAAAAGTATTAAGTATATTTCCGTTGTCTGGTACCCGTAACACAAGTCCTTCAGGTACTTAGCAGCACTGGGCCAGACTGACGTGGTGTGAAGCGTCCATAGATATTATTATTATTATTATTAATTGTGCCAGCCGAAAGCGGTTTACAATATTATTTCATACATTTAATGATTAGTTATTTAACTTTAATTTACTAAAGATTCTGACATAAGTTCCATATTTTCTGTCAATCTTTTCAATAAATTCAAGATAAGTGATGTGTAAATTTTTTATATTTTTTGTGTGACATATATTATGGTCATGTGGGTCAAGTGTGCGCAGCGTCTAAGTGTGCGCGTTGTAAATATCTTGAAAAATATATGACACTCAGGAACACCAACTCCCTCTTCAATAACCCACAGGACGCCCTGCGAAGCGCTCGTGTCCCGGCGGCTGCTCGCGCGCCATTTTGGATTCACAGGTAGGTAAATGAAGAGTTTTGCTCAAATATTTACGATATTTCACCATATTTGATGCGTAATCATTTGAAGTCATGTATTTTTTTTTCTAAATAAGCTTTTTGCTATCGAGTGCAACAAGTTTGTTATTTGCCAGTGTTAAGGATATTATTGATGATGCAGGAATTAACGATATTCGTATAACCCTGTTTCTATGCTTTGGGTTAAGTGTGCGCATGCGCACACTTACCCCGATTGCATTTCGTTGTACATAATATGTTGCTCTGTTTTGTTTCAGCGTACAAATATAAATCAAAATGCCTCGAGATTATCTGAGGAAAGCTCCGGATAGATAATTCGTCACAGATGAACAGCTGGAACCCGCCAAATCTTTCATTTCAAAGAGTGCCAGTAAAAGAAAAGCTGCATCTCAAGTCGGACTAAAGGAAAGTACTCTGCAAAAACGTTTGAAAGCTGGGAAGACTGCAACTAGCTTGGGACGACTCTCTTTGACATTCACCAAGGAGCAAGAGATTGATATATACAGTTATATTAAACGAAGTTGAAGTTGATATATAAGAATGACGAAAATGTATTACTGTCCCTTATGGTTGCGAACAGTATTTTGATCCACCGACTGAAGATTGGATTAAATGTAGCCTTTGTGGAGCCTGGTGGCACGAAAAGTGCACCAGCTCCGAACACGGCACTTTTATTTGTATTACATGTATGACGAAGTAACTAAATATATTTTCTAAGTGAAAGTTGATCTCATATTTTGATTGAGACGATTTTGTTGATTACTTTAAGTAACTGTAAGTATGTAGTTAAAATTAAAATTATAAAAGAATATTGTTTATGTTCTCAAATATATGTATTTTGTTGTTGCGTACACTTACCCAAAGTGCTGCGTACACATACCCCGATTCTGGGTTAAAAGTGCGTAAATGGAAGAGTTATTGTTTTCTAAAGTTTCTTAAAATATATGCTACTGTTAATACTATTGTTGTGTCTAAGTTGGTTAAAAACAACACAGTCTTACAAATTAACACAGTTTTGTTTCATTCTACTAATAATATTTGAGTTTTTAAAACATCAACGCGCACACTTGACCCACATGACTGTGTGTGTGTGTGCGTGCGTGCGTGCGTGCGTGCGTGCGTGCGTGCGCGTGTGTGTGTGTGTGTGTGTGTGTGTGTGTGTGTGTGTGTGTGTGTGTGTGTGTGTGTGTGAAATTGGACACTAAGCGACACTCGAGAGAATTCGAGAAAAAGAGAATTCGAGAGGGTCTTCCATACAAGAAATATAACTCCCATATAATCAATAATGGTAACAGCTAGGCACTTGATATTAAGGGTAATATTTAAGGTAATTTGCCATACAAAAAACACAATTTTTTGTCTACTTTCACTCTTTACCGGTACCGAACCCTTCGTGCTCGAGTCCGACTCGCACTTGGCCGATTATTTACTGTAAATTAAGATGTATATAAAGTTTATATTAATATAGAATATATTACAGTGTAGTATATACTTTAAAAGATATAGCCATTTTTCCGCTTAATTCGTTAATGTTTTATAGCTATAATTAAAAATTAATTTGTCAATAACGTACTATACGACATTATTGTCATTTTTATTCTTTAATACGATTAATTTTGGGTAAAATAAAGTGCAATATAAGATTAAATCCAAATATTTTAATGCAAATTTCTCAAATTAAGGCCATCTCCCGAGCAAACGACCTTGACCATACATTTGACGCGTTGCCGAGATCGCACAAAAATCCTATTTTTTTTACTTATCTTAGTTCAAAATTGATCTAAAAAAAAATTAAAACGGGGAATATGTAGTTAATGAAATTGTCTATCTATTGGAATATAGCTTTTTTTATATTAGCTTCCAAAGTATATATAATATATATATACTTTGGAAGCTAGTATGATGAGTATAATAAACAAAAATAGAAATTTTAAAACGGGGAAAGGAATGTTGATATACTGAAGATTATTGCTGTATTACTTATTACTTTACTTTGTAGCTTTCAAATTATGAGTTTACTAGACGTTCCGCGCGGCTTCGCCCGCGTAAATTAGATATTTCACAGACAAATCCTTCACGTGGTCTACTTCTTATCTAACCCAAGTAACAGAAAAATTGCTCTAGTAGTTCGTGAGATAAGCCCTTTCAAATAATTTCCCCCGTTTTTTCCACATTTTCTTCTATTTCTTCGCTCCTATTAGTCTTAGCGTGATAAAATATAGCCTATAGCCTTCCTCGATAAATGGGCTATCTAACACTGAAAGAATTTTTCAAATCGGACCAGTAGTTCCTGAGATTAGCGCGTTCAAATAAGCCCTTTCAAATAATTTCCCCCCGTTTTTTCCACATTTTCCTCTATTTCTTCGCTCCTATTAGTCTATAGCCTTCCTCGATAAATGGACTATCTAACACTGAAAGAATTTTTCAAATCGGACCAGTAGTTCCTGAGATTAGCGCGTTCAAACAAACAAACAAACTATTATGTCCAGAATAAGTATTAAAACACTAAATTACGAAAGAACAGCTTTATTGAGCTAGGTAGCAAAATACACTGAAAATATTTATGTACCCACTTAGTTCATCTTATTAAGTCAATAAGAAAAACAAGAATGTACCCACGTCAACCAACCTACAAACTTCATACAAAATATTAGATGTGTATTCTACATACCTTCCCCTTAAGTATGTACATAAGTATAGCATAAAAAACAAACTAATAATTTTACATTTCACATCATCAATAATATTGAACCAAAAAAAGTAATTTTTTAAACAATACAATGTAAGCAGCAGTCAATAAAATATATAAATCAAAATAACAATTTAATTTTTTGGTATTCCTAACATCTCAGCCCAAGATTCTTCACTAGGAATTTCTATAATATCTTGCGACTCATCGTTTCTTGAGATATTAGAATCTCTCCCTCCATCCGTATCATGAGATGAGTCCTTATCATGTGATGTGATTTTTATAATTTGATCAATATGCCTGTCGATGATAAGTCCACCTTCTGTCTGCACTTTATAACTGGATGGACCCGTTTTCTCCACTATAACTCCAGGTAACCAGTTTGAACCAGAGGCATAGTTTCGGTATCTTATTTTACAACCAACATTAGTCTCTCTGTTCCGTCTCTGACAATTGTCATGTATTTGTTTATCGGTTCTACTTCGTTGTATATGATCTGGATGTAGGGTATCCAGTAAGGTACGTATCCTCCGATTCATCAAGAGCTCTGCAGGACTCTTTTGTGTTCCAGCACAAGGTGTTGCTCGGAGACCTAGTAGCATATTGGGTATCTTCACATCCCATGTTAGGTAATCCATTTTACGTATTTTATCTTTTACAGTCTGGACCATCCTTTCAGCCAATCCGTTGGTAGCAGGGTGATATGGTGCTGTGGTGATGTGTCTTATTTTGTTGGAGTCTAAAAACTGCCTCATTTCTTCAGACACAAAAGCTGTACCATTGTCAGACACCAATATCTCACACAGACCATGTGTCGCGAAGACTGTTCGTAGATGTCGGATCACCGTCGCCGAGGTCATATTGTTAACGATAAATACTTCAGGCCATCTTGAGTACGCGTCCACGATGATCAAAAAATTTTTGTTCTGAAAAGGGCCAGCGAAGTCTATGTGAATCTTGGACCAAGGTCTAGTGGGTGTTATCCATTCGTGCTGTGTTCTCGGTGGCATATGCCGATGTTCAAGACATTTGTTGCATTTTGTATCAAACTTTTTTCTTTAATAGACTTACTTCATATTATTAACTGTTTTTTCCAACTTAACATCTGGTGTATAAAATTTTTCCCCCCACCCCTCTTAGGGGACCAAAGAGGGGGTAAGATTTAAATACTTTAAATGGCAAAACAACGTTTGCCGGGACAGCTAGTATATTAATACGCGAGCGAAAAACTTTGAATCCCTTTTGACGAAAAATGCGGAAATGTAGGTGAATGAAATTTTGCACAGTTATAGTTTATATGGTAAAGGAGTGCATCGAGCTAATATTGTTTTGAAATTATGCTTTTATCATACATTTTTTTAACAAATAAAACATTACACACACTACAACACACACACTAGGAGATTTTGATTGACAAGCCTATACACAGGAATTGTATTCTTTTATTTATGTTTTTTTTTTCTTCTTCTTTAATTTTGGCAACTTGACACAGATTTGTGTATATTGTGCCACAGATATGTGTATGAAACATTTTTATCATCGTTTTACTATATAAGTTTATTGGTTTTACTATAATATCGTCATGTCTAAAGTCTAGTCAATGTCTTAAGTAAAAGTCAAAGCAGTCAAGGTGTCAAGTCGGTCAATTCAGTAAAGTGGTAGACTCTTTACTGAAACTTTCGACGGAGTTTTGGAGGGAACACAAAAAAGCACGTTTCTGGAAGTTGCAGCTTTTGCCTACACTTGTGCACGATAACGAATATCTAATGGTTAATATTCTACCAATATTACACATTAAAAACCCAGATAACACAATTTTAAGAAAATAATACAAAAACACAACAGCACTCTTTCACATTCCCGGCAAAACTCATTTATGGTTAAAGTCTGTTGTCAAATTAAAAATAGATTTCGTTTTTTTTTTTTTATTGAATCTTAAATACTGCATTACACAATTATTACACGGCCAGTTTGTCATCATTTGACTTTATTAATCTGAGCCTGTCGCAGGAATTATGTCTAAAAAATAATAAATTCAATATTTTGATAATAGAATATCAATAGAAAAGCGTTGTTTGAAACTTATAATTTAATTTTTTATTTGAGGTCTAATTTCGACCATTGGGCGCATAAATTTGAATAGTTTTTTATAGTCAAATACCTCAAAATAACATAATTATTTGCTTGTCTCGCTATCCTTTATGAAACTAATACAAATGCGAAAGTGTGTCAGTGTGTCTGTCTGTTACCTCTTCACGCCCAAACCGCTGAACCGAGTTTGCTGAAATTTGGTATTGAGATACTTTGAGTCCCGGGAAAGGACGTAGGATACTTTTTGTCCCAGAAAAATGTACGGTTCCCGCGCGATAAACGAATTTTGGCGCAACGGCGTTGCGCCAAAATTCGTTTATCGCTATATATTATTCTATATATTGCGCTAAAATAACACTTTTTCAACATAAAAAAAAAAAAAAAACAAAAAACTTAACTCTCAATGATAAAAAATGAATGTAATCAATTTTTATTTTTCTAATCTTCATCTTCTATATCAAAATCTGCTGCCATTTTAGGCGGTTAGTTCGTTATTGCGTTTTTAATGAATAAATTGAAACGGATTATCTAGTATCTACAACTTTTGTGGATGTAATTCGTTTATGCATTTTAAATTCCAGTTCGTGTATTTTGTAACAGTAACTTACGCGCATAATTCTTTAATACGTAACTAAATTGTGCAAAACTTCTAACAAATTTTGAAATTATGAGGCACTAGGATTGACTTTTGAATACAAAATTAGCTGAATACATACATAGTTAATAGTGCCTGGAATCGATCTGCATTCATAACTCATTTTTTTCAATTTTGTCGCTTGATTCGTTCTTACATAACGCAGTTCAATTATACTTAAAATATAAAATAAAATATGTCTGCAAAAAAAGGTTTATTCTAATAGAGTCCTCATGAAATATTTATGTTACACTATTATTTTATTAGCTGCATCTCAAGAATAGTTTCATACTCGTAGAAACAGCCTGGTTTCAGACAGACAGTAAATACATCCTATTATTCCTACCCTTTGGGCACTGAACCCTAAAAAGGTTGTTTGGATACAATTTTATTTGAGGTCTAGCGTCGAGAACCTCTTGACACTAGGTCTTGAGGTCAGTCGACTAGGACAGCTATACTCAACCTGCGGCCTGTCGAGCCTTCAGTGGCCCGCGTGAAGTTAAATTTTGAAATTCACGCCCACGCAAAATAGAGCAAAGTCGTCGTAGTCATGAAAATGTTTCCATTTCTATCACAAATTTTGAAGAACGTTATTTTATTAACCCTAAAAATTTTGATTGCGGCCCGGCGTGACACCATGATCAAATCGTGTTTGTGGCCCGTGTAAAAAAAGGTTGAGTACCACTAGTCTAGGATTTCATAAGGGTGGGTTGCACCAACTTACTTTAACCATAACTGTAACTTTAACTATAACTTTGACTATAACTACAGTGCAAAATTGCTTTGGATGCTCTTAAAGAGATTAAATACTGTAATTAATAGTAATAATATCCAAGACAAATACGACGCTTTAGAAACAGAACTAAAAGAAGTAGAAAAGAATATGAAACTAATTAAAACTACATCAGACAAAATAGGAAATGAAGCCAGAATGTTAATTAATTACAGAAGAAATTTATTCAAGGACAGACTCAAGAACAAAAAAGAAATAGAAAAAATCAGCAAAGAAATAAATAGAGAAATCAGAAAACATAGACAAAATTTAAGGAACAACATAATTAACTGCCATATCGAAAGATCAGGAGTAAGGAAAGCATGGGATGAACTAAGAGAAAGTAGAACTTGGATAGAGAGCATTAAACATTATAAAAATAATAAAAAACAGACAGGAAGATTGGAAATATTAAAAGTGGCTACGGAATATTATCAAGAACTGTACAGTGATGATACACCATCAAAAGATTATAACCTAGATGAAGAAAATAAAACTGAAGATCAAGATAATATTCCAATCATAATAAAAGAGGAAGTTGTGAAAGCTATTCAAACACAAAAGAAAGGTAAAGCTCCCGGTGATGATGGTATATCAAATGAACTTTTATTGGGAACATGCGATATACTAGCAGAAGTATTGGCGAAATTATTTAATGAAATACTGCAAACAGAATACATACCACGTCAATGGACAACTTCAACTATTATATTATTATACAAAAAAGGAAACAAACACGACATTGCGAACTATAGACCAATTAGCCTCATGTCTAACCTTTACAAAATATTTGCCTAAATTCTACTGAATCGACTAACAAAAATACTGGATGAAAACCAGCCAAAAGAACAAGCGGGATTTCGCAGTGACTTCTCTACAATTGACCATATCTATACATTTAAACAAATTATACAAAAATGTTCAGAGTATAACATCAAATACTACCTTGCTTTTGTCGATTATAATAAGGCGTTCGATTCTCTAAAACATTCACAATTATGGGAAGCCTTAAGCACCCAAGGAGTAGAAAGTAAATATATACACATAATAAGAAATATATATAGGAATATGAAAGCAAGAATACAAACCGAAAAAAAAGGTGAGCTCTTCCCTATAGAAAAAGGAGTAAGACAAAGGGATCCACTATCTCCTAAACTCTTTTCAGCAGTTTTGGAAAAAAAAATATATATATATATATATATATATATATATGTATATATATATATATATATATATATATATATATATATACCATAACCGATCATACTTATATCGATTCATGAAAATTTACTAGGGCTCACAGTGTTGTTATAACAAAATATATTTTTCCTGTCGATTTTTACGGATAATTCAATTTTTTATACTCTCAACCCCATTAACTGTAGCTTTGAAAAAAATAAACGCATCAGACATCTGTCAGATTCTGTGGTCAAAGTTAAGGTTAAAGTTAAGTTAGCCTTAACTATAACCATAACTTTGACCATAACTGTAACCCACTCTAAGTGTTTGGTACAAAATGCAAGATTTGTACCAAATTATTTAACCAGGTGCTTGTGAAGTTTCAAATGTAGGGTTTATTTTTGTACTAGAATTAGCCCGCAACAGTTACACTTAAAATCGTTACAGGGTGTAACAAAACAAAGTGATAATACTTTTGGGTGTGTATGAGTCTCTCATATAGAGTTCACTATAAAAGTAGCAGCGCTGAAAGAGCAATTTTTTTTTTTTTTTTGAGATTTGTATGGGCAAGCGCCCCAGCATCACGAGTTTGTCTATACAACAGGTAAAAAAAATACTCTTTCAGCGTCATTACTTTCATTTTGTTTTGTTACCACTTGTATTAATCTAACTTCGCTGTCGCAACTATCGAATACAATTTGACTAAAACCCAGAACAATTCAAATATTCTGAAACAAAAACCTTTTCAACATTCACATGAAATAATCCAAATAATGGTATTGCTTTACACGTCATTCAGAAATCATAAAGGACATTTATGAAATAAGTCTGTAACTTTTGTTATGATCCCCAGAATCAATTTCGCTGATATTAAATATAATATTAACTCCGTAATAATATATTAAATATAATATTGAGTCCGCTAATATATTTTCGTAGCGACGACGAATTCCTCTAACATTCCTTTCTCCGATGAAATTTATCTCGTTCTGTAAATATTAAATAACTAAGTAAGAGAATCAATTTGATTTCTATAAATAGTTATTTGATAACATATTATGAGCTTGGAGAATATTATAGCAACATACAATATTGTTTACGTTAACGGTTAAGCTAATATAATGCCTTTACCTTGGTTAGATATTGTCAACTCAGCTATTTGCACGAAAATTTGGTTCCATACCTTTTTGGTATATGAAACCGAATTTTCCGAAAAATTTTTGCCGTAGGAGAAATAATCTTATGTTACATACCCATCCTATTTATAATAGTATTAAAACAGATATTATGTGGTTAATACTTACGTAATTTTTGATTGGGAAAGCTTGTTCCGAGTCAATCGAGTTGAACTCGGTACAAGAAGTGGATCCCAAGTTAAGAAGCTTAAATGAAGTAATAAAAATTTACTTTACAACGATTTATATTAATGTTATGATCTACCTACGACCATACTTCTACTTCCATACAAATGTAGCAATAACATGAAGAAAATGTAAGAATAAAATCCAATACTTAATTAAAGAGTATATTCATTGGAGGAACTTCATACAATCGAGCCGGGCCGACCGATGGGCGATGGCAGATGTTATTAAGATACCTATAGCCCTAGCACGGCGACCAGTAGAAATGCGAAAGTATAGACAAACTGTGGACATAAACTTAAGGTGCCGTTCCGATCTTTACCGCGGCTAATCGCGACCGACAAAAATTCAATTAAAATGCCTCTTTATGACAGACTATAGTATATGTCATAAAGTAGTATATTATTTGAATTTTTAGGACTATAGTCTGTCATAAAGTGGCATTTTAATTGAATTTTTCGGAACGAAAAAAGATCGGAACGGCACCTTGAGTTTATCTCCACAGTTTGTGACTATAGTCTGTCATAAAGTGGCATTTTAATTGAATTTTTCGGAACGAAAAAGATCGAAACGGCAACTTAAGTTTATCTCCACAGTTTGTCTATACTTTCGCATTTCCACTGGTCGCTGTGCTAGGGCTACAGCACATTGCACAATGCACAAGCCTGCGGTATTGATAACTCCAGTCTTCATAGACTAGGTAGGGCGTAGATACGACGATAGTATAATACTATCAGAGAAATTCATTCATAGGTGGATGTACTCAATTTGGTCGAATTGCCATTTTGTTTGATATAAAAAAATTAGGTACGGTTTTATTGCAATTTTTGTATCCGATTCTACTATTTTTAACCGAACATATAACCGAACATATAACCTCCTCCTTTTTTCCAAAAAGGAGGAGGTTATATGTTCGGCTGTGAATATATATAGTCACATCGAACAAAAAACAAACAAACAAATATTGCATTAAAATAGCAAACGAGTACAATTTTTAAGATATAACTCTACATTTCTGCGCAATACCTTTGCGTATCTAAAAATTTCCAACATGATGCAAAGGCTCATTAATATGTTTTTAAAGTCTATTATATTATATACTATATATTATACATATTTAAAACTTTCGATTTATTTTTATACTACCCACAACATCTTGATAAGCTAATTTAGAAGTGAATTTAATCATCAATTTGTCCTTAGCTTACTTGTTACTAATCAAATGTATGCTAACGAAGGTTAATCTAATCGTGTTAGTTGAGATTGAAGATAACTACGGTTAAAGGATCGGTTAGAGCTTGTTTGTAATTTTACCGACAAATACTGGCCCAATCCCAACTGCTAACTTGATTTTAACGCCATTAAGAGAGAACGCGGGTGAAGTAGAATTTAAACGAAGAAACTATTGCCATCACGCTTCACCCTGCGCCGGCACGTGTATTGTGATAGAGACAGATACAGTAAATCGAGGTAACGTAGTCCTCTGATTCCTACATCAAAATAGAACCTATCTAATTATAATTTTTATAAATATCTTCAGGAAGAGTGAGTATATGCCTCTACGTTTTTATTTTATCTTAAAGATCTTTCAATTTTGTTTTATGGTCGGTAGATTGGCGGGGTACGGGGCATTCATTTTTTGCGATTTTCGAAGGGTCATATTTTTTTATTTATTAGTAAATTTAGAAAAAATCGAACGTACAGGCATAGCTTTAACAGACCCTAATATTGTATAAAAAATATTTAGTCTAGACGCATTGTCCAGGGAGTAAATTGGGGAATACGTTTGTATGGAAAAACAGTGCTAGCGTTTCCGCTTAATTATTGGCTTGACCAGATAAATACTACGGCCTCAGAAAAAAGACGTGAAATAATGTTCGAATTGTGTTCTGTATGTAAGAGTAATAAAAGCCCTAAAGGGGATTGTTTTGATGCCATAAACATAAAACATTGTATAGACCATAAAGTTAATATACCTAGCGGAATAGAGAAACAAAGAGCTGAGCAAGCGAGATGTCACTATCAGTATTCAGTAACACTGCGTGGTAGAAAGAGATGCGTGATTTGAAGTGGCAGAACCCTTTTTTCATCTGTTTTGACATTCAGTCTGCTCTTATCGGCACGTTGACAATTTGAGCTCCAAGAAAAATGTATGTAGGAACATCATTTTCACGCACACGTAAACTTTGTTTACGTGTGCGTGAAAATGCTTTGTTTCGTATGACAGCTCGGGATTGTTTCTCTATTCCGCTGGTATATTAAGTATTAACTATAGACATGGACATGGATTGTAATGGACATAGCCACAAATTACTAAATAGTTAGTACGCAAACATAGCTTCTTCAGAACTTGAAGTGACTTGCACTCAGCACGTAATTAGTCCGTTCTTTATAATCTATACTAATATTATAAAGCGGAAGAGTTTGTTAGTTAGTTTGTTTGTTTGTTTGTTTGAACGCGCTAATCTCAGGAACTACTGGTAGGATTTGAAAAATTCTTTCAATGTTAGATAGTCTATTTATCGAGGAAGGCTATAGGCTATATTTTATTACGCTAAGACTAATAGGAGCGAAGACATAGAGTAAAATGTGGAAAAAACGGGGGGAAATTATTTGAAAGGGCTTATTTGAACGCGCTAATCTCAGGAACTACTGGTCTGATTTGAAAAATTCTTTCAGTGTTAGATAGCCTAGTTATCGAGAAAGGCTATAGGCTATATTTTATCACGCTAAGACTAATAGGAGCGAAGAAATAGAAGAAAATGTGGAAAAAACGGGGGAAATTATTTGAATGGGCTTATCTCACGAACTATTAGAGCAGTTTTTCTGTTATTTGGGTCAGATAAGAAGTAGAACACGTGAAGGATCATAGGCTATTTTTTGTAGACTGATTTGTCTGTGAAATATCTAATTTACGCGGGCGAAGCCGCACGGGACGTCTAGTAAATGATAAAGTATGTCTGCTTGTCCTTCTATCTGTTTGTTACCTCTTCTCGCTTAAACCACTAAACCGAATTTTATATAAAAGGTATGGAAAATAGATTGAGCACCGGAAAAGGACGTAGGATAGCTTTTATTACGGAAAACTACATTTCTTGAAATTCTCAGTTCTTAGACAATAATATTAGATGACGGTTTTCAAATGCAGGTAATAAGAGAAAGTAAAAGAACCTCATGTATATTGTCTTACACAACTCGGTTACGGGTTAAAGGCAATAAATGTCTGAAGAGTTGTAAACTTTAGTTTTAACAAAATAAATAAATAATACTTTTATAAAACAAAAAAAAAAATTTTTTTTTTTTTTTTTTTTTTTTTTTTTTTTTAAATTGCATTGTCTTGCTCAAAGTTTGGAATTAATAAGACTACTGGAGATAGGTAAAAATCGTGCTCAAAGATTCCGTTACATACATACAGCCCAAGCTTATAAAAGCATGTTAAAAATAAGTAAGTAAAGCTAGGAATGTAGTCAGAGCCCGCTACACTGCCATAAGCTGAATAACGACACTTTGATAGTTACTTAACAAAATTACTCACCAACTTATAAATTAACTAGGTCGGAACTTTTTACCTAATGAAACTTGTTTAAGTGTTAGTTTAATATGCAATTTAAACTCTATGGCACGCGATTTCACACCTTAAAATAGTCAATACTTTTTATTAACATAAATAAACAGGCGTACTAATATTTTATGCTTATAAGCCCAGCCGCACATTATCCAAATTTCTGATCAGAAAAATTCGGACGTCCCGCCCCGCTCATACATTTTGACACATCAGAATTCTGATAGTATGCGGGGTCTACAACAAAATGTAGGAACAGAGTGCGATCCGGCGGGGCGTCCGAATTTTTCTGATGAGAAATTTCGGATAATGTGCGGCCGGGCTTAAAGCGTAGAAAATTGTAATAGTATGGTATAATTAGGGATCCGTAGCCAAATGGCAAAAAACGGAACCATAGTACAACTGAAACAAAAAAATTTTTTTCTCATCTAATCTATACATGTGGGGTATCTATGGATAGGTCTTCAAAAATCATATTGAGGTTTCTAATATCATTTTTTTCTAACCTGAATAGTTTGCGAGAGAGACTCTTCCAAAGTGGTAAAATGTGTGCCCCCCCTGTAACTTCTAAAGTATTTATAAGTTATTCTAAGTTATTTTAAAAGTATACAGTTCATGATAAGTCTAAAAAAATACATGATGTACATTACTATAGAAACTACCAACGAAAATTGGTTTGAACGAGATCTAGCAAGTAGTTGTTAGGGTTTCGTACCCAAAGAGTAAAAACGGGACCCTATTACTAAGACTTCGTTATCTGTCCGTCTGTCCGTTTGTCTGTCTGTCTGTCTGTCTGTATGTCTTCAGGCTGTATCTCAAGAACCGCTATAGCTATAATTTTGAAATTTTCACAGATTGTGTATATCTGTTGCCGCTATAACAACAAATACTAAAAACAAAATAATATTAATATATTTTAAGGGAGGCTCTCATACAAAAAACGTGATTTTTTTGCCCTTTTCTGCTCGATATCAATAATGGCAACAGGCAGGCACTTGAAATTTTCACAAAAGCCTTATTTAGATGTGTACTTCAATAATTAATAATAATATTAAAATAAAATAAAAAATTAAGGGGGGGCCCCATACAAAAAACACAATTTTTGGCCTATATTTTCTCTATAACGGTACGGAACCCTTCGTGCGCGAGTCAGACTCGCACTTGGCCGATTATTATTTTTATACGTCATAAATGGTAAACCTTAATTTAATTTTCATTAAATCAACTAAAATATAAAAATAAATCAAAAACCTTTTAATTTCATAAAAATAAACCTTATTGCTGCTGCGGATCCCTTCACGGGCGAGTCCAACTCGCACTTGGCCGAGTTTTTTCTTTTGTTGTCGTCCTTGTCGAAACCATCGGATGAATTCGGATGTAATTTGTCCAAGTACCCAGGATGCTTTATTAAGTAGAATGTAAGGTCCTCGTGTAACAATAGCCATTCAAGTGGATATAAGGATGTCCGTTCCGGCTGTGAATAGAAGCTTTAAGCTTATTATAGACACTCAATACTCAATTTGCTTACAGGTTTTGTGTTATATCTATGATGATACAAACTGTTAAAATGCTGGCATTACTGGATTCGGCACTGGATTAAACATAAATATGTTTCAATCTAAATTTTTTAATGAGTGTTACGTAGGAAGAAAAAATACGTGTAGCACTCGGGGATTGCCGTGGTAAAGCTATTGCATAGCACTTTTTATCAACGTATGCAATTTTATAATTCGCATACGTCTAGTCGCATACACAAACACTGTGTCGAAGTCTGCCGAACTGAAACGACGTTAGACGGCACGGCAACGCCGCAACGACTGGCACACCACACACGTTGCTGCACCGTTGTGCCGGTCGGTCGGGGAGTGTTAGGTTTATTCTCGTTACGGAATTTCTTGAGTCGGTCGCGGCGCTCAAAGCCCGCGATAAGAGTTATGCAATAGCTTAAAAAGTTGTCTTTGTAACCTAGTAATAGGTCCTTGCTTATATTAAAAATACATCTTTTATCAAATTATATAATATGTATTGTGAATTTGCAAAAAAACTGACTCCTTTTATCTTACTAATTTTTTATCAGTGTCCTAGCGCGAGATTAACATTTTTGAGTCATCCCAAAAATGTGTGTTTTCACAAAATCTGCAGTTTTGCTTAAAAATTAAATACAATACTAATATATATATATATATATATATATATATATATATATATATATATATATATATATATTACTTATCTTAGTTAAAACGGGGAATATGTAGTTAATGAAATTGTCTATCTATTGTCGTGTGTTTCAAATAAACGTAATTTGTAAATACTAGGGAGATGCTGAAAGTATGCTTCAATTTTAATAAATTAGTATTACTTTGGAAGCTAATATCATGGATATAATAAACAAAAATATAAAATTTAAAACGGGGAAAGGAATGTTTTGAAAAGCCCAGAAAGATTCATCATTTCGAAAAATACAACTATCGAGTCAAAATAAGTGAATCGTGTTTTCCGTTAGGCTAATATCAGATAAATATACAATGATTAAAAAAATCTCAATTTCATTTGAGTCAATCAACTTCCGGGATCGTAATACTTATTTAAAAACACAGCAAAATTTGGCAGCCCGGTCTTAATATCGACTTTATATTCAAGATTTATGAATGAGTTCTAAAAATATTCAACGCGTGAACTAAATTCGCAATGGAAATAGATAAATGTCGATACAAGTTGCAATTTAAATAAGTGTATGGAGCGGAGCGATAAATTACCTCGAGTGTGCTGCCAATTAGTGAGTATTTATGGCAAGTAACGACTAGTATACACTATACAGACTATGTATAGACTTCTAATGGTAGGTTCGTTTCGATCAACGCGCAACGCGGCAAGCGATCGTGACCGACAAATCTATATATTAGTACGCGAGCGAAAAACTTTGGATCCCTTTTCACGAAAAATGCGGAAACGTAGATGATTGAAATTTCGCACAGTTATAGTTTATGTGGTGAAGGAGTGCATCGAGCTAATATTATTTTGAAATTATGCTTTTATCACACATTTTTTTAATAAATAAAACATTACACACACTACAACACACACACTAGGAGATTTTGATTGACAAGCCTGTATGTTACGTTTTGAGCCTGTACACACGAATTGTACTTTTTTTTTTTTATGAAATAAGGGGGCAAACGAGCAAACGGGTCACCTGATGGAAAGCAACTTCCGTCGCCCATGGACACTCGCAGCATCAGAAGAGCTACAGGTGCGTTGCCGGCCTTTTTAGGGGAATAGGGTAATAGGGGAGAGTAGGGATGGGGAGAGAAGGGAATAGGGGAGGGAAAGGAAGGGAATAGAGTAGGGGATTGGGCCTCCGGTAAACTCACTCACTCGGCGAAATACAGCGCAAGCGCTGTTTCACGCCGGTTTTCTGTGAGAACTTGGTATTTCTCCGGTCGAGCCGGCCCATTCGTGCCGAAGCATGGCTCTCCCACGTAAAATTTATGGTTAAAGTGAGTTGTCAAATTGAAAAAAGATTTAGTTTTTTTTTATTGAATCTTAAATACTGTTAGACAATTATTACACGGCCAGTCTGTCATCATTTGACTTTGTTAATCTGAAACTGACGCAGGAATTATGTTTAAAAAATAATAAAGTCAATACCTTGACAATAGAATATCAATTGAAAAGCGTTGAAATTTGAAACTTATAATTTAATTTTTTATTTGAGGTCGAATTTCGACCATTGGGCGATCTCTAGTTCAAAAAAATTTCACTTTATGTCATACCATTGACCAAATATATTTTCATTTGTCTATGGTCATACGCATGTACATTAGGTTTCATTTTCTGCCAACATTGGTCTAGCGACCCATGCGGCTGCTGCTTTGTAGTGGCGTAGGTGTGGGCGTAGGCAAAATGAAACCAGCCCAAGTCATAAAGGGACATTTTATTTGAATTTTAGTCGGTCGCGGTCGCTCGCGGTAAGGATAGAAGAAAAAGAAAGAAGAAGTTAGTTACCATACTCCTCCGAAACGGCTTTTACCAAATTTTATATGCATATTCAGTAGGTCTGAGAATCGGCTACTGGCTACTTTTTATATTGATAAGTGCATTTGTTAAATAAATAATAGTAAATTATTACAACTCGAGACTGACGGCGACCATTGTTTGTGCGACGGGATAGCGATGGACGTTGCCATGGTGCCATACTTATTTAGTCACTTTATATACTTTATATGGCAAAACAACGTTGCCGGGACAGCTAGTAATATATAAAAATGAATCCATATATCCCGTGGTCACGACATCACGCGTAAACGGCTGGACCGATTTTGCTGAAATTTGGTACCGGCGGGCGTCAGAAATTTTATGTCAGATGACGTCGATCGGTAGCAGTTCAAATGTTTCTGATCAGAAAATCGGATCGCGCTCTCTCTTACATTTTGTACTGAACCGAGTCAGCTCGAACTCGCCGGAAGGAAATTTCGGATAGTGTGCGGAGTGGCGGTCCGGCGGACGTTCAAATGTTTCTGATCAGAAATTCGGACAATATGCGGCCGGGCTTAACTTCTGAGTACTAAATGTGGATGTGGATTTACGGAGACATCAGCTGACGTTAGATGTATTTTTAAACTTGTGTGGAATTGACAGATTTCAATTGCGTGAGACTCCATGCAGTGCATGTTTCATTTAAATGAAATCCGTGCAAGTTACATTTAAATATGTCAATTCCATATAGACACGCGATAGCGTCTCAAGCCAAGTTCAAGTAAAACAGAACTGGCGAGCAGCACCGTGTGTAATATTACACGAACCATTTGGAGCCACTTTTGATCCCCTCATAATTCAAAAACTATTTAACATAAACTTGTCAAATTTGGCTCATATAATGAGACTTACGAGGTAAATATATGCTCTAAATTTCATAAACACATCTCAAACGGTTATTTAGATAATCACGTCCGAAAATCGACATTATTATCACTGACATACGACTGACCTATAGATCAAAATTCTAACCCACTTCCAGATGACCTAGAAGACTGAAATTTGGAATCCATCTAGGTAATTGTAAGCTCAGGGAAAAATCAAAAAATAAAAAAAAATCGGCCAAATGTGATTCGGACAGAGCGAAAGTAGGCAAGAATTGTGTTTTTTGTATGGGAGCCCCTCTTAAATATTTATTTGATTTTAATTTTATTATAAATTATGGAAGTAAAATTATAATCAAAGATTTTGTGAATATTTCAAGTGCCTACCGGCTGCCATTATTGATTATGAGCAAAAAAGACCAAACAAATCACGCTTGTTGTATGGGAACCCCCCTTAAATATTTATTTTATTTTCAGTGGAGCGTCCGTGGCCTAATGGGTAGACCTTTGGTTCGCACTCGTAGAGGGTGCAGGATCGATCCCAGGTGGAGACGTGTACCAATGAGACATTTTCTGATCTCAAGTACATAATACGGACGCTCGTGTGGTGAAGGAAAACATCGTGAGGAAACCCGCACATAGTTGGTCCCAGACGTATTGACTAGTTCTTTCCTCTGGACTAGGCCGACTATGTTGCGAGAATGTCGTATGTGCTTGGGCAACCATACTGACATTTAAATCTTGTCCCAGGCACTACAGCACTTGAGGAGTGGTTACTTCGCTCTGAAAATACTGTATAAATCATCCACAACGGATGCAAAGACCTAGTTTTTATTTTCAGTATATGTTGTTATAGCGGCAACAGAAATACACAATCTGTAAAAACTTTAGAACTCTAGCTATAGCGGGTCTTGAGATACAGCCTGGAGACAGACGAAGTTTCCGTAATGGGGTATCGTTTTTACCGTTTGGGTATAAAATCCTTTAAAAAATCCCAAAAAATAAGTTGTGTCCCCAATCCCCATACAAAAAACCTTGACACCCTAAACAACTGGTCAACGGCCAACAACAGTCAATAAAATACACAGAACAGAAGTAAATCAGTAAATGTACGTAAAAACGCTCCAGAGCAACACAATAACACACAATAATTTCATTATTTAATTCACACTACAATTTCATACTAATATTATAAATGCAAAAGTGTGTCTGCCTGTCTGTTAGCTCTTCACGCCCAAACTGCTTGTACCGATTGTTCTGAAATTTGGTATGGAGATATAGTTAGAGTCCCGGGAAAGGACATATAATTCTTTTAATCCCAGAAAAATGTACGGTAACCGCGCGATGGACGAATTTGGGGCAATGGAGTTGCGATTGGCATCTGTCTGTCTGTCTGTCTGACAGTCTAAGTATTACTGTATTTTAATAGCTACTTAACTTTCGCACAATAAGTTCTACCGTAGAGTTAATAGTTGGAAATACACTTGTGTTACATCGTATTATTCCAATGTCTCATAATGCATATTCCATTCGCTTGGATTTTCTTTGTTTAATTCGACTGATACTCAACAAGCCTTAGAGGCGATATGATTTACGCAGGCTAAGCCGCGCGGAACGTCTAGTCTAATATACTTTAAGATCTCACATTATATAAATAACAGCAATTGTTATAGATATTCAATAAAGTAAAGAAATAGACTTTATTATTTGTTCATAATGTTATTTGGTTCCTATAAATACATATTTCAATTTTCCATAGAACTTGGCACTAATTTAGATCTCTATTCTTTTTACGGCGAAGTCCATAGACAAGCATAATGTTTGTATTGAACTTGACTCTCCTTTTTTACATTTATGTTTTTGGTGGGAAAATATATTATACCTAATTTAGAAATGCATCTCACGGTAGCTACGCGTCACGTTGCAGTCTGGATTGACCCGCTATTATTTCAATATGTATTAAAGGTTTTAACTTTGTGATTATAATCCTGCCTTTTTGTTTCAGAGCTATACGAGGACTGAAAAACACACAACATATTGTTCTGGTCGCAGTCGTGAAAAAGAGGTAAGACATTTTATTTTTGGCATTACAGGACTAAAAAAGGAACTTTCGTTACTAGTAGTACCTACTTAAGTAACATGTTGTCCTTGTCGCTCTGCTATCAAAAGCTTAAGAGATAGGGACATGCTATAAGCTTTTTAAGTTTTCTTTTGAGATCTAGGCCTTAAGAATCCAATACCATGCTTTTAGTTGTGACAAAATAACGTGCATAATATTATAGCTTTTTTGGCACATAAAGCTTATTTTTTGTTCGTCTATACTTATATCAAGTTCTGTGCCTCACTTTTTTAGTTATTTTATTATTATTGTTAGGTTCGAACACCGTTGATTCCATTGCCATTGTTAATTAAAGCAATAAATCATATTATATCTAATATCTTAAAGAAACGTAACATATTATATAATGTTTCGTCATTGTTTTTGTTGGCGTATTATATGACATAAACAAGCGACATAAAAGATACATTAGCGGCGTACCTTCAAATCAAAATAATAACCTCGTTACGAAGACAATTTGAGTTTTCTTTTACCTTCATAACTGAACTTCGTTAAGGGCGTTCTTTTTTCAAAAAACCACGTTAAAATGTATACTAATATTATAAAGCGAAAGAGTTTGTTAGTTTGTTTGTTTGTTTGTTTGAACGCGCTAATCTCAGGAACTACTGGTCCGATTTGAAAAATTCTTTCAGTGTTAGATAGTCCATTTATCGAGGAAGGCTATAGGCTATATTTTATCACGCTAAGACTAATAGGAGCGAAGAAATAGAGGAAAATATGGAAAAAACGGGGGGAAATTATTTGAAAGGGCTTATTTGAACGCGCTAATCTCAGGAACTACTGGTCCAATTTGAAAAATTCTTTCAGTGTTAAATAGCCCATTTATCGAGGAAGGCTATAGGCTATATTTTATTACACTAAGACTAATAGGAGCGAAGAAATAGAAGAAAATGTGGAAAAAACTGGGGAAATTATTTGAAAGGGCTTATCTCACGAACTACTAGAGCAATTTTTCTGTTATTTGGGTCAGATAAGATAAGAAGTAGACCACGTGATTCGTGAAGGATCATAGGCTATTTTTTGTAGACTGATTTGTCTGTGAAATATCTAATTTACGCGGGCGAAGCCGCGCGGAACGTCTAGTCTATACTTTTTCTATACTTAATATTATAAAGCGGAAGAGTTTGTTAGTTTGTTTGTTTGTTTGAACGCGCTAATCTCAGGAACTACTGGTCCGATTTAAAAAATTATTTCAGTGTTAGATAGCCTATTTATCGAGGAAGGCTATAGGCTATATTTTATCACGCTAATACTAATAGGAGCGAAGAAATAGAAGAAAATGTTGATAAAACGGGAGAAATTATTTGAAAGGGCTTATCTCACGAACTACTAGAGCAATTTTTCTGTTATTTGTCTCAGATAAGAAGTAGACCACGTGAAGAATTATAGGCTATTTTTTGTAGACTGATTTGTCTGAAATATCTAATTTACGCGGGCGAAGCCGCGCGGAACGTCTAGTTTTGTATATTATGAAAATTATTAGGACTCGAAGAATAATTATATGTTTTTAAGCTATTGCAAAGCCTTTATCGCGGGCTTTGAGCGCGGCGACCGAATCAAGAATCTCCGTAATGAAAAAACAAGAAAACAAACAAACAATGAAAGGCCGTTAATATAAGCCCAAACATGAAACCTCTTTGGGTTCATACGAAGCTCGGCTCCTATAGAAACCAGGTGATGCTGCAGCAGCAGCATGCGAATGTTTACTGTTTATCTACGTCTTACTATTTGTAGCAATTAAAATGAGCCCAAACACGAAACCTCTGCTCTAAGTTGGTGAGGAGTTGGGTATCCTATTGATTACCAGGTGATGCTGCAGCACCAGGTCAACTTTCCATTAATGTGTATATGTATACTGTATATTCACAAATGTCACGAACTAGAATGAAATATTAAACCCATCAAACGACTGTAAGTTGCTAACGGCCTTTCATGAACCAGATAAACCCAGATTTTAATTTAACCACTCAGCAGGTCGATCGATGATGATGAATTATAGCTAAGAACACTCTCGATCATGTCAGCTTTCAAACAAAAAAAACTAGACCAAAATCGGTCCACCCGTTTGGATGCTACAATGCCACAGACAGACAGACAGACACGTCAAACTTATAACTCCCCTCTTTTTTGTCGGGGGTTAAAAAAGAAATTAACGATCGACAACTCCTAACTTTATACGCTCTTTTAACTTTGTATAGGATAACAGCAACATTTTGTATAGGATAATAAATCTGAATGTCGTAATTATTAAGACAGATATCCTAAATACTGAGTAGTAAACTTTCAAGCTATACTTCTACCATTCTTAAGCTGTATACACACCGACACCACAAAACGCGAGATGCCAAAAGACCTAAAAAGTTCTTGTGGCACTTTAATGACATGTGTAACAAAAATAAGTGATAATACTTTAGGGTGTGTACGTGTTCCTTGTAGAGAGTTCACTGTGAGAGTAGCAGCGCTGAAAGACCAAAATTTTTTTTCACTTTTGTATGGGGAAACTCGTGACGCTCGGGCCTTTGCCCATACAAAAGTGAAAAAAAAAATGTCGTCTTTCAGCGCCGCTACTTTCACAGTGAACTCTCTACAAGGAACACATATACACCCTAAAGTATTATCACTTATTTTTGTTACACCCTGTAGAAATATAACCACATGTCAAAAAAAAACCTTAGAAACCGGCTATCTTTTCATCGCCGTTCGCTGCTTCGCGCGGCTTCAGTGAGTATACAGCTTTAATCGCTGATTAATCAGTGTCTTAAGGCTTACAATCCCACCAATATCGCGCATGGCCGCCCACGGGATTACGTACATTTATATCCTGCCTACCGCGGGAAGCCTGCGCGGCTATTGATAATGTTCAAACTTTTGTGGAGTAGCTGCTCCTAGAAACGCGGAATACAATGCAACGATTCCTCTAAAGTCTAAATCAGGGGTCACCAATTTGTTTCACCCGGGGTCCATTTTATGAAATGAAATCCAAAAAAAAAAAGGTCCACACATTTTATAAAAAAAATATTTTTTAAACAAAGTTAAAAAATTACAAAGGCATTTATTTATAAAATATTATAAAATATTATAAAAGTGAAATTTTTTGTTGTTAATTGTTATCTGTCTGAAGTTTAGAGTGAAATTGGTGCTATCTATCGATATTAAATGAAGTTCATCTTCAAAAATGTTTGGTCGGCAGTCCACACACAATGGGTCGGCGGTCCGGATGCGGACCGCGGTCCGCCATATGGTGACCCCTGGTCTAAATTAAGTTTACATATTCGCGCAATATACAGGGTGCAATTAAACCCTCCTGCTAAATTTTGATATATTGATCCTTGTTAAAAATAAAAATACACGTATTTTTTCTTTTATAGTCACTCAGTACTAAATTATTGAGAAATAGCTTCCGAAAGTTATCCTAAAAAACACTACAATTAATGGACACGATAAGTCGGCCGCGCGTGACGTGCCCCCGGCCCCCGCGCGCGCGCAGTGTTGCCACCTTAGCTCTTTTAGAGCTAGATCTAGCACTTTTTGCTGTAGTCGAGTATTAGTTTTGTTCTGATCATCCTACTGTTTCTCTACTGGGGAATCCCCCAATTCTCTATCTTAGGCTCGTATTTTTGTTCAGTACTCAAAATGCATCTCGGTCTCAAGACACGGTTCAGGCTCTGTGATTCGTTGGCTGTCAAAATTTTGACCAATCACAGAGCCGAACCGCGTCTTGAGACCGGGTCGCATCTTAAGTACTGACCAAAAATAAGGGCCTTAGTATAAACCGAATAATTTAGAATGTAATCACAACTTGTTCATCGTAATATTATTGTGTTTGTATTTTTCGCAGTGTTATAATATTGACGAGAGATCGACTAGCGAGCGAACATTTCTTACATTCGTTTTCGTAAGTTGTTGAAAAATTTAATTTAATTTCTTATGGCCCGAAACATAATTATTATGCAAATACAACTGCCAGCACAGAATACTAACACAGTTACCGCCACAAATTTTTTTTAGCTCTTTCTAGCTCCACTTTTGATAGCAAAAATTACTAAATCTAGCTCTTTCTAGCTTGTCGAGTTGCTCTTTTTCAAAAACCAAGGTGGCAACACTGCGCGCGCGCCTCATCCCGGCGTCACGCCCTCTCATTCTCCCGCGCCGCGAGTGACCGTTCTGTAACGATTTTAAATGGGATAAAATATGTCATTAAAAAAAATAACACCTAATTTTTTTTGGGTTAAATGGACTCTCCTAAGCCCTGGAAAAAATTTGGCAGGAAGGTTTAATTGCACCCTGTATATTATATAATCTCTCGCGAAAATATGTGAAACATATATTTAGTAGGGGAGGTGATGCTACATTTTGGAAAGTAATTTCATACCGAGCAAAAATCGTAGCAATAATAGTATTCCACTAATACATAACAGTTTTGATCGTCAGCTGCTTCAGTTGCGGTGGAGTAAAAATTGAGAGTATCTCAAAGTTGTCGAAAAAATTTTTGCTAAAAGTAATATTATACCTTATGAAAATTTGATGGATGGTTATTGAGGTCATGTTTAACCAAAAACTCACCGTCAGCCGTATTGCAGACGGGGGATTCAACGTCAGTCGCGTTACTGAATATGTAAAAAAAAAAAAATATAAAATCATTTTATACCGTACAAAACTTAAACAGGTGAATATTTCTACTTTGTAAATAATAAAGAAAACAGTCAGTCGTTATTATGACGGTGGGTAAACCGTCAGCTAGCGATATAACCAATAACCATACCTCGCGCACAATGTATCTGAGGGCCTCGCGTAGTCACTTTTTTTTAAATGAAATAAGGGGGCAAACGAGCAAACGGGTCACCTGATGGAAAGCAACTTCCGTCGCCCATGGACACTCGCAGCATCAGAAGAGCTGCAGGTGCGTTACCGGCCTCTTAAGAGGGATAGGGTAATAAGGTAGGGGAGGGGAGGGAAGGGAATAGGGGAGGGGAGGGAAGGAAATAGGGGAGGGTAGGGAGGGGAATAGGGTAGGGGATTGGGCCTCCGGTAAACTCACTCACTCGGCGAAACACAGTGCAAGCGCTGTTTTACGCCGGTTTTCTGTGAGAACGTGGTATTTCTCCGGTCGAGCCGGCCCATTCGTGCCGAAGCATGGCTCTCCCACTTAATGAACTTACGACATTTCCACCTACAAACATTCAGCTGACGGCGATAATCGTTTGAATTAACAATAAAGAAGACGGATTACGGCCCATAGAAAATTACCCCACGTCCTACAGTAGTTTTTTCATAATATGTTAAAACAATGTGCATGTACACGCCTGACAACATCCATAGTCAAACGGACTTCGTGAAATAGAATATCTGTATATTATTAATTATATTGCGCCTGAAAGAATTTTCATAGCATTTTTTTTCGTATGTCAGACAGTAACGATGGCGCGGGCGTTCGGAAGTAGGTATGCCATATTTTTATATTATTTTTTAAGTACACCACTAACGTGGGGTAATTTTTATGTTAAGAGTTTTGACTGCAACAGATACAACGAATTCTAAAATGCGCCGCGTTTGGCGAGAACTTGCTGAATGCTGATAAACGTGCGATCACCTTTACAAGACAAAAATCAAAAACTAAAGAGGTTTACATTGTTAAGCTTTAGAGCACGTTCAGACGTTACCAATTTTTATGGACACATAATGAAGAAGGTACGATTCCCGTAATAATTGTATTTTTAGCAGAACACATTTTCTACCCAATAGTTTTATATTCTACATACATATTTTAGATGGTAAACTGTAAATCTCCAAAGTTCTTATAAGATTTCCGCAACACTTTCATTCCTCACTTTCGTTTTTTGATCCCGGATTATCTCGTCCAAATAAAAAGGGGATGAAATAGGATTAGAGTGATATAAACTGAAAGACAGGCTTACGTGCAATTAGTCTAAGAAAGAACTTTATTTTAAATTGTAAGAATAATAAAATGTGTTATTCGTCCATAACAATATCAATGAGATTCTTCTGTTCTTAATGCTGCTACCGCTGAACCGAATTAGCTGTTTGTTATAGAGATTCTTTAAGTCTCGACAAGGGTCTGCGCACACACTTGGGCACTATAAAATTAGATACTCCTGCGTAACTGGCCTGGTGTATGAAACCGGCCACCGTCACCGAAACCGGTGCAGGAGTTATTTATTACATGGTGTGACCCGCGGTTTATTAGGAATAATAAATTGTTATATTTTCCCACAGAAAAAAGTAGCCTATATTTTTTTCTGTCGGTTAATCCAGGGTATTAACTAATCCATACCAAATTTTATCAAAATCGCTCCAATCGTTTAGACGTGAAAAAGTAACAAACATACAAACTCAAAAAAATTCGCATTATAATATAACTAGATGACGCCCGCTACTTCGTTGCGCCAAAATTCGCTTATCGCGCGGGAACCGTAAATTTTTCCGGGATAAAAAGTATCCTATGTCCTTCCTATCCCCATACCAAATTTCAGCAAAATCGGTTCATCGGTTTAGGCGTGAAGAGGTAACAGACAGACAGACAGACACACTTTCGCATTTATAATATTAGTATGGATTAGTGTGATTATTATCAGTGTTGTAACAATATATTGTATAATATTGTATAATATTGTGTTATTTACATTGGCAATATAACAGCTAGCGGTATACAATTAAGCCTGTGATCTACTCAATCGCCCCCGGCCCCCACAAATTACCAGCAGCCTTAACCCAACTCCTCACATTACAGCCCCATTAACAACCATGTAAGTATGTACTAACATGGTTGTTCCGTACCACCTAAACTATGGTCTGAGACACGAGGCTGTAGTCACACATTTTGACCATGTGTTTGTGTTGCCAAATTAAGTATGGAGATGTCCCGGCAAATTTTGTTTTGCCGTATAAAGTATTTCTATTTTCGCCCATATTATTTTATTGAAGTGACTAAATAAGTATGTCACCATGGCAACGTCCATCGCTATCCCGTCACACAAATGATGGTCGCCGACAGTCTCGAGTTGTAATAATTTACTATTATTTATTCAACAAATGCATTTATCAATATAAATAGTAGATGTTATCAGATTCTTAACCCTAGCCGATATGCTCGCTAAGATTCACGAAAATCGGTCGAGCCGTTTCAGAGGAGTTCAACCACGCACCCCGTGACACGAGAATTTTATATATTAGATTGTAAAATTTTGAAAAAATTCGTTACTTTATGGATCTCGAAATACATGAACATTGAACTGTATCTAAATTCTTCATCACTTAATCACAAAAGCTCAAATGATGATGAAGCAGTAATAAACAGCTATACAGCCCAAAAGGTAGGCTATTAACGAGTCCAAGTGCCTTTCCAAGTTTGGCAAAGTGACAAAATATTAAGCGCGGAGTTTCGCCCAAAGAGATTATAGGTACGTTTCCAACAAATTCCCTTTGATTTAAAGGTAGGGTCTGTAGTGTATTTAATTTAAAATTTAATTTAAGGTATTCTCTATTTACTGCCACGGTTAGAGGAAAATTTCCGCTTAAGTTTTAGCAAATAAAGTTAATAGCCCAGTAGAGTAAGATTTTTTTTTTAATTAATTATAGTCAGAGATTTTTTTGCACCAGTGTTTAGAGGAGGTCACAAAATATGGCTTAAATTCAAAAACTCGACCAAATCCGACGTGTGCGTTAGCCGCCATATTGGTTTGAAGGTCCAATCCTTTTTAGCTATATCTCCTTTACTTTTTATTTTGCTTTCCTTTTTATTTTCTAAAGGTTGTTCCAGTTTCCGAGTTCAGAATATCTTTTACTACATATACTTACTGTAAAACCCAGGATAAGGTTTCACGTTACTATGGGGGAGAGCTGTACCCTAGCACTAGGATCCCTAACGCCTAACCCCCTAATGCCCTACAGCCCTAGCCCTAACCATAGGTTTTTGTAATATATCATCATCATTGGCCTCTTCATCAATTACTGATGATTTAGGTAGGGTTCATATGGGTGCAGACTGCAAGCTTCTGTTTCAGACACTTCTTTTGATGACTATAGAGTCCAATTTTCGATCGACAATACCGTCCGCAATTTGTGCACAAGAGAGCATTGTTTGATGGATGAGGTTGTGAATTATCTCTAGAGCTAGCTTTGACACGCCTTTCAGCCAACCCGTCGAACCATTTTCGATCATGGTAACGGACTCCCTGAGCTATACTTTGTCTCTACCGGTTTCTGTCTTCGGCGAGCTCGTCCCACGCATTCTGCTCGATGTTGAAGGAGGCAAGGTCACGTTTAATACAGTCTTTGAAACGTAGTTTCGGACGCCCAATTCCCCTCTTGGCATCCGCTACCACCCCCAACATGACCCGTCTCGGCAGCCTGTAAGTCGGCATGCGATGCACATGTCCAAGCCAACGCAGTCTTCGCTGTTTGAGTATAGCCGCTACACTTGCTAACTGTGCCTTAGCAAGGACGTCCTTGTTCGTGACTCTATCCTCCCACTTAATTCCAAGAATGCCGCGTACGCAACGCATGTGAAATGTATTAAGCCGTCGCTCTTGTTTTGCATACGTAGTCCATGTTTCAGCTCCGTACAAGAGTACACTGAGAATACAGGCCTGATATACTAATATTTTCGTTCGGACCGTGAGGTTATTATTGTTCCATACTCTTGCACGAAGTTTACCAAACAAGGTCACTGCTTTACCAATGCGTATCTCAATTTCTGCATCAAGTGAAAGATTGCTCGTGACCGTCGAACCAAGATAGCAAAACTTGTCAACGACTTCTAAAGGGGATCCGTCTAATGATATAACTGGTTTTTTTGATGACCCCTGTGCAAGTACTACAGTTTTCCTGGCGTTGATACTCATGGAGAAGAGTCTACAAGCACGAGAAAATTTATCCATAATAGCTTGGAGTTCGTGAGGTGATGTGGCAACAAAAGCGGCATCATCGGCGAATAAAAGATTATCAACGAACAAGTTTTCACGGTTTCGTTTTGATCGTAAGAGATAAATATTATAGAGTTTGCCGTCTTGTCTAGTGTACATGTGCACGCCTTGAGGTTTGTCGCCAAATGCTACCTTTAGTAATAATGCGAAGAAGATTCCAAATAGGGTAGGAGCTAGAATACAACCTTGCCGCACACCTCTGCGCATATCAAAGAATCAGAAGTGCTGCCGTCAAATATAACAAACAAAATGTAATATATAAATATATTTAATACGTCCAGGAAACCTGCTACCATGAGACCTAAGGTAGCAGGCGCATAGTTGAAAGGAATAAAAGGATGGAGATGATTTTCTCACTGTCAATCACCCAGGCTCAGGTGACTGTGGTTAGGCTAAAGGTGTCTTGGCCACAGTGAGAGGTTGTCGGTATGGATTTGGGAGTCGGTCGGAACACTAGAGTAGCCCTGGACGAGTGTTTAAGGGAAGGAAATGGGAGATGAGTGAGACACAACACGAAGTTGATATCTGATTTATTATGATAAATTTTTACAATATATACTTGTTCACCTTTACACACACAAATATTTACAAGTTTCCTAAACACAACACACATATGTATAAAATATGCTATTCATCATTTTATTTAGAGTAGGTTAAATTATGTAGAGTAGGAATGAGCTGATCGTGCACGCGATCTAGTTCACATGTTCAATGCTGAACACTTACTAATTTTTGAATAAAATTGGATTCCAAGTTACTATACCTGGTAGGCCGAGCCAAGCACGATCAGACTTTTAGCGACAGATACATTTTATGCTAAAAATCGTTATTTTGAGGGTCTATCATTTGCTATATTTTTCCGACTAAACCACAAAATGATAATTCATACTAATAGGTATTATTAATCCGAAAATGTGTCTGTTTGTCTGTTACCTCTTCACTCCCCAAACTGCTGAACCGATTTTCAACGGTCAACTGTCTTTTATCTTTTTAGGGTTCCGTAGTCAACAAGGAACCCTTATAGTTTCGGTTTGTCCGTTCGTCTGTCCGTCTGTCCGTCTGTCTGTCTGTCCGTTCGTCTGTCCGTCTGTCTGTCTGTCCGTCTGTCTGTCTGTCCGTCTGTCTGTCCGCGGTTTTACTCAGAGACTATAGGATCTACAAAGCTGTAATTCGGCATGAATACACATATTAATGATTCCGAAAAAAGGTATATAAAATCTTTTTTTTTTTTTTTTGTGGTAAGTACCTCCCCCTACACATCAATCGAGGATGATTTTTTTTTCGCGTCCATCCGACCGCGCACCGTGTGGAGTGTCGTTGGATAGGTTTTTTAAAAATATAACAAGTATTCATAGATCATTTTCCGATTTAGGGTCAATTTGTGAAATATGAAGTTTCAAAGCGGAAAAAATCGTTAAGAGTCCAGTCATGTCCGCCCCTTCTACCAGTCAAACGGTAGCTTCTGAAAATGTGAAAAATTCACGGTGAAATTCACGGGAGTAGGAAATATGCTGAATTAAAAAAAAATTATCACGGCTAAGAAGACTTCATAAATCATAAGTTATTGAGTAATAGTGGATCAACTAAAAAAATTATTCGGCGAAGTATAAAGGAACTTTTCGTTCAAATTCCTTTGAACGTAGGTAACTGAAATGATGTTGTTAGTAGTGTAAAACACGTTATAAATGTACATTCATTGACCATACAAAACATTATCAAAAACTAGCGGTACTACGGAACCCTATATTGCGCGTGGCCCGACACGCACTTGGCCGGTTTTTTTTTCTGCCAAAACTATCTTTTAATATCTTCATAATCGGACAAAAACCTGAAAGCCCTAAATATGTTAAGATAACCACAGTAACCGCGATAAAATACTATATGGATACCTTTAATTATTCGGGATTAGATTACAGGTTAATTACCCTGGCACCCTCCCCCTGGCACCCCATGGCACCCCCGTAATAGAATTATCCCCCTCATAACGTTATATTAACCAGACATTATAGCTGTAATGAGAGACTGGCTCTATGGTTGGTGTGTAATTTTCAGGTGCTTTGGGTTTGAATATATGAGAGGAAAAGAGTTGTATATATTATTTATGCTGTTATTAAATCCACTGAATTGTAAACAGACGTTTTAGTTATAAAAAAATTTTGTCCCTGTCCCTCAAGCCACATGAAACTTTTAGTGTTCCCTAAGTTAAACGATACCTAGTACAACAAAAAAGAATTACTTAAATCGGTCTTGTAGTTCCGGAGATATGCGAACACAAACATAAAAACATACATACATACATACTTACATGCAACACTATACACTTATATACTCATACACTTATATATACACTTTTGAAATTTGCCACATTTGTTCAGACACTGAAATAGACAAACATAATATACAAAAATTGGGCAGTTCTGGAAATATTACATACATACGCGTCGAATTGATAACCTCCTTTTTTTGAAGTCGGTTAAAAGTTATTATAAGTTGCGTAAATGGATGACGCAGAACAATCGCGAAAGCAGTAAAAAAGTTATTGCTCGTAAACTGCGTGCTACTGTGTGTAATAACCGAAATATCATAAGCCGTAAGCGATGTAGCTTCTAATTAAGGCGAAGACAGCTGCCAATTCGACAAGTTTGTGCAGTTTTCTAGACGTATGTATTTCATTGATTGGCACAAAAAAAAAGTGATTTTTGATTATATTTGAAAAAGCTTCTTGATTTTAAATAATAAAATAATGTACTCCTACTGGATGAAAAGAAATACCAAAGTTACATCTTCTAGGAACTTGAAACAGTTCTAACTAAAATAATATACAAGCTATGCTTTAAAAATTTGTTTATTTGATACCTTTTACAAAAATCCAAAGCTTGTAAGATTTAATTTCCGGTTCTGACATCTAGATTTCCCATAATATTTAATAAACGAAACGTTCCTCTAACAAACGAAAAATGTATCCACGCTACCTAGTGAACATTTCACATCTTTTTCTCTCTCGCATGAAAATCGACAGTGGTGCGAGATTTCGCATATCTCGCATCAGCGAGATATGCGAATCCTCAAGGTCGTTGGGAGTTATCAGCGTCTTAAGTTGTGTCGAAGCAGGATAAAAGTAATCATAGATATAGAGGGTGAATTTTTAAAATATGAAATTCGAAACTATAGCGATAAATGTTGAAAAAGGTCACCTAGATTTTTACAAAAACTAAAATTAAAATTTTTTTAAAATCTATTTTCCTAGGCGGGAAACGAACTTAATCATTTTTAAAAATGCATCTGTATTTTACCTTTTACCTTTGTTAATAGTTTTATACCCAACTAGGTAGGTATCGTTTCATTCGTTTAACACAGTAATTTAAATGTGAGGGAAGGTAACCGTTTTTTTTTCTTTTTTATTATTTATTTTTATCCATACTTACTTTATTTGATAGTAGGTTTGTAAGAAGAATGTTGCTTTATAAAAAGCCCTCCGTTTATAAGTTTTAAAACGCAGCAAACCTCAGCGAAATTGAGATTGTCAGAACTGAGAAATAAACCGTGAAAAAACCTAAAATAATTTTTTTTTATAAAATTATAGATAATAATATTTTTAGTAGAATAAAGTTTTCGTAGCTTTGATAATAATCCGTCTGTGAACTACTAAAGTATGTTACATCCAATTTCCAAATATGTCCAAACCTAAAAAACTGTCTGCTTTGAAGTGTTCAAATCTTTAGAATAAAGATATTTTATCCACTTTATCCACTTTGACAAACTTTGAATAAAATGTACATTTTGCGAGGGAAAGGCACAAATTGAAAAGGCTTCTACACGATCGAAGCACGTCCTTACAAATCTTGTACGGCTTTAAAATTCTCGAAAATGTTTCAAAATATCGAAAATGTTGCTATTGTCGAAGTTTGTATAACACCTACGCTAAACCTTCAGTTTCTTGCTCGGTACTTTTATTCAAATTAAAAAGTTAAAATCATCGAAACACAATACTAAGGAAACGTCATACATTTATTTTAATTTTGGTTTGTTTTAAGGCGCTCCCCCTACGGAGATGCCGTAATTTACCGTTTTTAGAGCCTTATAACTCATAATTTGAAAGCTACAAAATTATAATAAAAATATAGCAATTCACTTCACTCACTCACTCACTTCACTTACTTCACTCGGTAGCGTGGATACATTTTTCGTTTGTTAGAGGAAAAAATAAATATTATGGGAAATCTAGATGTCAGAACCGAAAATTAAATCTGGCAATCTTTGGATTTTTGTAAAAGGTATCAAATAAACAATTTTTTGAAGCATAGATTGTATTATTACTTTAGTTAGAACTGTTTCAAGTTCCTGAAAGATGTGACTTTGGTATTTTTTTTCATCCAGTAGGAGTATATTATTTAAATTAGACAAGCTTTTCCAAATATAATGAAAAATCATTTTTTTTTTTTTTGCCAATCAATGAAATACATACGTCTAGAAAACTGCACAAAGATGTCGAATTGGCAGATGTCTTCGCCTTAAGATAAAATAAAAATGTAGAGGCATAGATGCACTCTTCCTGAAGATATTTAAAAATAAATAATTAGATAAGCTCTATTTTGAAGGAGGAATCAGAAGACAACGTTACCTCGATTTACTGTATCTGTCTCTATCACAATACACGTGCCGGCGCAGGGTGAAGCGCGATCTGGCAATAGTTTCTTCAAGTATCTATTTTTTAAATTCTACTGCACCCGCATACCCTCTTAAGATGACTCCCCGATCTTTGCCGCAAGTGCAGCCTGCAGTAGCTTATGACACATAAAATATTGTTATTTCTAACTTTGTTGTCAAAATGATTGAATGCAACAAATATTACTGTCTAAGTATCCTGATGTATTCGATTGCTCAAAATCCTTTGATAGATGTAATACCCAAATTTGACCCTACTTCATTTCCACTCAATAGCACATTCCATTCAGAATATTTCACAAACTTTCGAGGTTTGAGCAAAGTACTATTTATTTAGTGTGACCACAGAATACATATTAGTACAAGTGTGACACAAAAATATAATGAAAAAATCTATTCCATTTTGGACTCTGTTTGTTTAAGTTAGAGTCCAATATTGATTGTCTGAATATATTCGTAGGGATCACGTAGCAAATATTTATTCCAGTTAATATATTTAAGGGTATATGTTTGAGCCCAAATCATTTATATTACCCCAGTATACAAGGTGTAACGAAACTAAGTGATAATACTTTAGGGTGTGTATATGACGACCTCTGTGGCTCAGTTGGTGGGCTGTTGGTAGCTCAAGCCGGGGGTCGCGGGTTCGAATCCCGCCGACGGAACAAAAAGTTTTCAAAAGTTCCTGGGTCATGGATGTTTATTAAATATGTGTATGATATAATAAAAATCTTAAATATATGTATAGTATAAAAATATTAAATATATTTCCGTTGTCTGGTACCTGTAACACAAGTCCTTCAGGTACTTAGCACGGGGCCAGACCGACGTGGTGTGAAGCGTCCATAGATATTATTATTATTATTATTATTATATGTGTTCCTTGTAGAGAGTTCACTGTGAAAGTAGCAGCGCTGAAAGACCAAAATTTTTCACTTTTGTATGGGGAACCTCATGACGCTGGGGCGCTTGCCCATACAAAAGTGAAAAAAAAAAATTGGTCTTTCAGCGCCGCTACTTTCACAGTGAACTCTCTACAAGGAACACATATACACACCCTAAAGTATTATTACTTAGTTTTGTTACATCCTGTATAAATACTTCAATTATTTACTTACTCGCAAAATCTCTCCTTTGTAGAGATGAAAGGCGCTAAAACAACTCTAGAATAGTAAAAGAAAATCCCTTTATTTGAAAATAATCTTAAAACTGTCGTTAAAGTTAGGTAAATATTATAATTAATGTTAATTATAATGTTTATTCAATTATTGTTACAATCTTTGACTTAATAATAAAAGCTCAACTTACAACCTTGTTTACTCAAGTCCGCTTGTCGTTGTCTAGCATATTTGATAACTGTATTTTAAAAAGATAAAACCGATTTCAAAATTTTACGTAATTGAGAATTAAAAGTCCCTATCTCCAGAACTACTGAACCGATTTTGATGAAACTTGCACTGTTCCCTAAGTTGACCAATACCTAGTACAACAAAAAAGAATTACTAAAATCGGAATGGTAGTTCCAGAGATATGCGAACACAAACATAACAAACATAAAAACATACATACATACATACATACATACACTTTTGAAATTTGGCACATTTGTTCAGACGCTAATATAGACTAACATATTCGAAATACACAGTACAGTTCTGGAAATATTACATACATACGCGTCGAATTGATAACCTCCTTTTTTTGAAGTCGGTTAAAAATACACACGACAGATAAAGACATTGAAACTTATAATATATTTTAATTAGTAACTGCCGCACTCAGAGTGGAACATTAATTAAGTACTTAAATGTAATTAATTCAAAATTTTGACATAAGCGCCATACATTATCTGTCAAACTCTTCATTAAATTGAAGGTTCATCATCATTAAATGTCTCTGAGTACGGCGGTAAGAGGCTTAATATTATATTAAGGTTCATAGTTTTCTGGTCTAAATACAGAATACTAATAAGTAGTACTTAGAGCTTAAGTAAAGCTACAAAAGTATAAAATATGTTGTACAAAATAGACCCTTAGGGTGCGATCACTAAAAGGTACATAAATCCGATGTACCTAATGAACCGACCCTATCCCTTTGTCCATCGGGGCTTAAACGGTCCTGAAAGCTGAAACCTTCGATTCTGATTTCAAAAATCGAATTTTTTTAGACGATTTGAAATCGTTCTTGGAACCATCTATTTTATTTGTGATCGGATACATTTGAAATTTAAAATTGTTTGCACTTTTATCAAATTTTATCAACGGTATAATATTACGATTATCCTTACTAATGTTATAATTGCGGAAATACCTATGTCTGTTTATGTGTCTCTTTAAAAGTATGTATTTTAATTTGGTTTTAATGTAGTTTGAGAAACGGGAATAAAATAGTATAGTTTTGGTTGCGGAAAAATGTACGGTAAACCCGGTAAACTAATTTCTGCGCAACGTAGTTACGTCGAGCATCAACTAGTAAGAGTGGGTTTTTTTTTTTTAATTTATTTATGTAATTTGGGGCCGTCTATGGGCTATTCGCCCATATCCTTTTTTGCTATCTTTGTATATAGGTTTTTCGCACCAAGAATAATTTAAATACAATATTATTAATTGTAATTGTAGTCCATCACGCCATAGACTTTTTTTTTCTTTTTAATATATTATATAATAGAACTAGACGTTCCGCGCGGCTTCGCCCGCGTAAATTAGATATTTCACAGATAAATCAGTCTACAAAAAATAACCTATGATCCTTCACGTGGTCTACTACTTCTTATCTGACCCAAATGTGAAATGACAGAAAAATTGCTCTAGTAGTTCGTGAGGAAAGCCCTTTCAAATAATTTCCCCCCGTTTTTCCACATTTTCCTCTATTTCTTCGCTCCTATTAGTCTTAGCGTGATAAAATATAGCCTATAGCCTTCTTCGATAAATGGACTATCTAACACTGAAAGAATTTTTCAAATCGGACCAGTAGTTCCTGAGATTAGCGCGTTCAAACAAACAAACAAACTAACAAACTCTTCCGCTTTATAATATTAGTATAGATAGAATAGAATATAATATATACTCATAAGAGTGGGTTGCGCCAACTTACTTTAACTATAACTTTAACTATAACAAAATGTCAAATGGACTATCAAATCTCTAGTTAAAGTCAATAATGGACGCCATATTTGACGATAACCTTAACCGCACAATTTCGCTCAGTTAAAGTTAGATTTGACATCAGGGTCACAGTGTTACCATAACAAATTATTTTTACCTGTCAATTTGTATGGATTTTTTTAGGGTCATTTTTAGGGTTCCGTACCCAAAGGGTAAAAACGGGACCCTATTACTGAGACTTCGATGTCTGTCCGTCTTTCCGTTTGTCTCCAGGCTGTAACTCAAGAACCGCTAGCTAGACATCTGAAATTTTCACAGATTGTGTATTTCTGATGCCGCTAAAACAACAAATACTAAAAACGCAATAAAATTAATATTTAAGGGGGACTCCCATACAAGTTACAACAAACGTGATTTTTTTAGGTCTTTTCGCTCGTAATAATGGTAACAGCTAGGCACTTGAAATTTTCACAAAATCCTTAATTATATTTGTACTTTAATAATTAAGAATAAAATTTTAATTAAATTAATATTTAAGGGCTCCCATACAAGAAACACAATTTTTTGCCTACTTTCCCTCTATACCGGTACGGAACCCTTCGTGCGCGAGTCCGACTCGCACTTGGCTGATTTTTTTTATACTCTCAACCCCATTAACTTTAGCAACAGACATCTGTCAAATTCTGTGGTCATTGTTAAAACTAAAGTTAAAGTTAACCTTAACTATAACCTTAACTTTGACCATAATTGTAACTATAACAACGCCTCTGGTGCAACCCACCCTAATTCATAAAGAACAGTTGCCCAGTCAACGAACACGTAGAAATTCTCTATATCTGTATCTCTTTTCGGCCGAATGTCTACAGCATGACTGGTGAGACATGTTCAATACTCAAGGACGTGATATTTGGCTATTATATTAGATGAAAAAAAAATAATATAAAAAAATAATATCAATTGATCACTGAGTAATGTAGCTTAAAGTTAAATAATTATTTACCCAACGCATGGACACCGCGCCGGCCGCATAGGTATGCCTACTTGCCTTTTTTTTTTTATCAGTGGGAAATGCGTTACGCATTCCCGACAGCCCGGGGGAAAGGCCGCCGGGATATGTGGGACTCCCCAGGTACTGCGGTAAGGAAGAGCACCCAGGTTTACCCACTAAAACCCACCGGTGCCTCCTCCTCCGCTTGTTGCTGGGACGCCGGACCCGCCAGGGGCGAAACTGCAGCGGCCCAGTTAGCGGCGTTTGCTTCACAGCAACATCCACCGTGCGACTGCCTGTCTACGACAGCTGTCGCTACCTCCGGGAGAGCAGTCCGAGGCACCGGACGCTCTTCAACCGGTCGAGCTCGTGCAATGGGCGGCGGATTCCCCAATCCGTCGCCCGAGCCCATCTAAGGCGGGTGTTGGCGTTCGTATTGAGCGCACCTACGCCCTCCTCGCCTTCTTCTCATGGGGTCGGCGTCCTCTTGGGCCTCCCGATCCCTCTCGGCAGCCTCCTTCTGCAATAAAACAGATGCGCAGAAGGTGGAGACCGCTTCCCAAGCTTCTCTCGACCGGACCATGGATGACAGTATGGCCGGGAGAATGCCTACTTGCCTAGCCGCGTAATTTACTTAGTGTTCATGATTCATATTTTATTTAAAGGGAAATTTGGTCAAAAATTAACTACCTAATTTTATTACATAATTATAATGAGAATCGAGTACCGAGTACTCTCCTTAAGTATTGATCATATCTCACCAGTCATGCTGCATATTGGGTGACCCAGCTATAGAAACATAATTAGTACCTAGGTATTTCTGGTTTCCATATTATTTATTTTATATATTTTTCATTTTATTTAATTTCGGATAAAGTTATAATTATTTTCCTCTATAAATGAACAATTTAATTATGTTAACCTACTAGGTTGAATAAATGTTTGTGCATATATTATGTGCAACTACGCTATAGGAGCCATAATGCTATATTTCATAGAACCGTAAATTGTATGGCCGCGCCGGGTCACGTATTTTAACTCACAATGTTATCAGATAGCGGCCAAAGTAATTGATGTTAAAGTGAAGTTCGGTGCAAACGAGCTTCTGCATGTACGCGACCGCTACTAAGTTTCCGCGATTGGACGCATTTTCAGAGTGTAACAAAACTAAGTGACAATACTTTAGGGTGTGTATGTGTTATGTGTAGAGTAGCGGCGCTGAAGGAGCAAATTTTTTTTTTGTTATTTGTATGTGCAAGCGCCCGCGCGTCTTGTATTTTTCCATACAGAGATGAAAAAAAAGTCTACTACTACTACTACTACTAGCGAACTCTATATAAGGAACACATACACACCCTAAAGTATAATTACTTAGTTTTGTTACACCCGGTATAATGTATAAATAAATAAATAAATAAATAAAAAACCTTTTATTTCCTCTAACTTAAACTAGTTTAACAATTAAGTATCTACTTACTAGTGCGTTAACAAAATTTATTCTTTTTGACTCTACATATATTTTTACACTTATAAACTTAATAGAAATGTTTCAATTTTATGAAAATTAATGCGACACACCTCGCAATAATGTATATTTTGATATAATATTTGATCGCGGAGTTTCTATGTTCCTACGTCGTCGTCAAAAAGGTACTAGACCCTATAGTCCCTGTAAGTTACTGGTAAACGGTACAAAAATAATAACTATTTCTACGTTCAGAAGTAAGAGTATTTAACATAAAATAGATATTTTTAACATAAATTAAGGATGACACCAAAAAAATGTTTTTTTCAAAACGATTTTTTAGTACAACTTGTAGTTGATTATCCAATTGTTATTAAAAATAGCTGTAGTAATATATAAAATTAACAACATTGCTTGTGCTCAATTTATTGTCATTGAATACTGAAAAATGGGTATTTATTATAATGCCATTTTTGTTATCAATGTGCATTGTATGAATGTTTCGTTGTTAAATGTTGTTGTATTTTGGTATTCTCATTTAGAATAAACATTTTAGTTGCTCGCTTGCGCTGACCCCAAAAGAGTTATTTTATCACTGATTTTACTAAAATGGGAAAATCTTGAAGTACCTTGCGTTCCTGGCATGCTCGTGTTTTGCTGCACCGGTGTGAGTGATAAATATACGTTAACTTTTATCGCTTTTTAATTTCTACACGGATATTTTACTTTATCAGCTTAATTTCGATTTTCGACATGTTCGTAATCGTTTTGTCTTTTTTGGAAAATTCGATTTTTTGTATTGAAAAACGCAGTTTATAATTAAAGACGTGAGTGGAAGAACCAGATAACTAACATTTTATAACATAAGAAAGATTACTCTTTTTTTGCCTTGTAATTTAAACAAACCTACTTCATCATCTGGCTAATATATCTGGCTATAGATTAAATCCACATTTTTTTGATTTCAAATCATTTTTCCGGCCTCTATTTATGCAAAAAAAGCGGCAATTTTTTAACTGTTATTTAAGTGCCTGCTTCTTCCACTCATGTCTTCAAATCAATGTTCAAATAAATTTAAAGTAACAAACTTTATTATTAAATAATAATAAACGATTCAATCACAAAAGTATGGACAGAGTTCTAGGAACAACAACATTTATGTAGAACAAGTTTTTCACATTATAATATGCAAAGGCGGCGAAAGGCGTGGGCGGTGTGGGCGAGTCCTAGGGGCCTCGCGTCCCTTGGACAGCTCGTTTTTTTAGGATTTACGTGTATCAAAAAATTTTCAACAAAATCCGTCTTCTTGAATCATTTATCAGGGGGCCTCGCAAAATATATTTTGCCCACATAAAATTTAGGTCTTGCGCCGCCACTGATAATATGTGTGAGTCTGAACAGATCTGAACTAGCAAAGTAGCGTAGTTTGATGCATCCGTGTGCGTGTAATAATAATGAAATATCAGTTAAGGTGAGTACTTTCTTATTTTTTTTATTTGATCAAATCCAATAATTTCTCTCTCTCTCTCTCTCTCTCTTTTGAACCTCGTCTCAAAGCTTTCAGTAATAATTCCGAACATTCGTGGAACAAAGTCGACATGTCGGATTCCCGCCGAGCGCAACAGATATTAACTGAAATGGGAATTATTTTTGCCCCGAAAATGCTCAGGTGCTCAGCAAACAACTCTACAAAGCGAATGTGTAGAGATGAGGGATATTTTATCGATTAATGATTAAAAGTGTATCAAAATTCTAATTTTCTTATATTATAATTACTAGCCGTTGTATTGCTATATAAATTTTGTAGTTGTAGTTTGTAGTAATGTAGTTCATTTTTTTTATGAAATAAGGGGGCAAACGAGCAAACGGGTCACCTGATGGAAAGCAACTTCCGTCGCCCATGGACACTCGCAGCATCAGAAGAGCTGCAGGTGCGTTGCCGGCCTTTTAAGAGGGAATAGGGTAATAGGGGAGGGTAGGGATGGGAAGGGATGGGAATAGGGTAGGGGATTGGGCCTCCGGTAAACTCACTCACTCGGCGAAACACAGCGCAAGCGCTGTTTCACGCCGGTTTTCTGTGAGAACGTGGTATTTCTCCGGTCGAGCCGGCCCATTCGTGCGGAAGCATGGCTCTCCCACGTATATTTTATTTTTTTATTGAATTTTATTTTATTGAAGTGACTAAATAAGTATGGGTACCATGGCAACGTCCATCGCTATTCCGTCGCACAAACAATGGTCGCCGTCAGTCTCGAGTTGTAATAATTTACTATTATTTATTAAACAAATTCACTTATCAATATAAAAAGTAGCCAGTAGCCGATTCTTAGACCTACTGAATATGCATATAAAATTTGGTGAAAATCAGTAAAGCCGTTTCGGAGGAGTACGGTAACTAACATTGTGATACGAGAATTTTATATATAAGATTATCAAATTACTTGTCAGAACGAATATAATAATAAAGTATTGCCAATAATAGAGAGATTAATGTACCATCGGAGAATTTGGTTCATAGGCAGATAGCGGTTCTATCACTCCTACGTAATTTGGTCGGTATATGGAAATCTCAGCCGACTAACATTGACTTGACATAAAACAAAATTGAGTAGGTTCCCTATCTGCTTGGTGCATCTGAATTTTATTTTTACTTAAATGCGATTCCTCCACCGTATTGGAGATTGCATTAAATATTTTATTTTCTAACTTAAAAGCCTACAGCCACTCTAAAGTTGCGAGTGTCCATGGGCGACGGTAGTTGCTTTCCATCAGGTGGTCCGTTTGCTTGTTTGCCTCCTTATTTTATAAAATAACTTTGATACAATATCTGTTCATTAAATCTATATCATTATATAAAAGGCTTTGTCCTGAATGGCATGAAAATGGAATCACGCTACGGCCTAAACCACTGATCGTAGATACTTGAAATTTGAAGGCAGTGTTTCTCGTATAACGTAGGCGTGCGATAAGAAGGGATTTTTAGAAATTCCTCTCCTAAGGGTGTGAAAAGGGGGGATGAAGTTAGTATGGGACAACTCGATTCCTTAGTCTGATCTGCTCGAAAATTTGCATCATTATTATTTGATGTATTTTATGGAAGATGTAATTCATAGTTTGTTAAAATTTATCCTCAAAAGTCTTAAAAAAGCATGAATAGTTTACAGCGCTTTACAGCGTTAAGCAGCGTTTGCGGCGACGTAGGGAGTTGGAGACGCCAGACATAGCTTTTTGCCACAATAGACATAATCTGTCTACTCTGTTTTTGCCATGGTAACCCGGTAAGTAATGGCTGGTTTACACGTATTAAGTAGATAAGTATAGGTCTACCAGAATCTGATGGCAATGTTTGACAGCAGATTTTCAAAAAATATCCTTGATCATTGGATAAATTTTTATATTTGCATGTTTAACACACAGAATCAGCCGCTATAAGAAAAAAAAAAGATCAAAATGTTTTATTCCAATTACTCCGGTATTGTTAGAGTCAATTTATTTTCTAACTTTTTGCCATCAGATTCTGGTAGACCTATAATACTCTTGTTTACAAAAAATCGGTATTTTAAAAATTATTCTGTTTATCTTATGTTTGAAAACTGATTCTAACGAAGAAAATAAAGCACTCAAGAATGCATTAGAATTGTTTCAGTTCAAATCATAGTCTAAAAATATATTTACAATTAAACATAAAAAAAGGTAAGAAAATAGCTTAAAATATGCCATCCGCCGTGGAAGAGGTGCTGCACTTCAACTGTCGCTGTAGCAGTAAGTATGACAGATTTGAAGATAAATCGGATATGTTATGAATACTTAAATAAATGGCTATTACCTCACCTAATTTTTATAGTATTTTAAGATAACTTTCTTTATAAACTTTTTAAAATCAAATGAATCGTTAGAAACATCAATTCTACCCCACTTTTTAAACTTCATCAATAATACCCATTTATTATTATCGTTAAGTGTTAGGGAAGGTAAAATAGGGAGGTGGCAATGCTGAGTTTTTACGTACTTTATGAAAAATCTCGTAATATCCGCCATTTTTCGACAGTTCACATTTGAACCTCAGACGGGCTGCGTACACAGTTTTTTCAAAGGAAGTGTTTTTGTGACACAAATGTAAGTAAATACTGTTTCATATAAAACTATCAATGCATCATGTGAGTAGTCAAAAGGGCCATGTTTGGGACTATAATACAAACCACATTGTGTATTATTTACGGAGATAAGTTTGATTTTGTCAATGCTACGGTAGCGTAGAAATAAAAATTCGCTACCATTTTAGTATGTAGAGTAGCGTAGACACTTTTTCTTTTAGTAGAAGTATCTACGCCACCAATAAATTCAGTGCCAAATCAGCAAAACTTGGCGGCCTCACCCATAAGTGACTGTCAAACAATGGGAATAGGCTATCTTATGACCAAGTGTCAAAGCAAATTCAAGACATGTTTGCTGATAGAAATATTACTGTAAGGATTCCGCAGCTTTTTGCACCACAGTTGCCAGGCTTGACAGTCATTAAAGGCCCCCCGAAAGGGGGGCTCGGGGGGCGTAGCCCCCCGCCAAAACAAAAACAAACACAATCCAGAAACTCTAAAAGTAGGTTAGGTTAGGTTAGAACTTAGACCACAACACAGAGGGAGCCGAGCGAGCGTAGCGAGCGTGCTGCGGTAGCAGCCGGCGACCGTTATAAATTAAAGGGGGGCTCGGGGGGCGCAGCGCCCCGCCAAAACAAAAACAAACACAATCCAGAATGTCCAAAAGTAGGTTAGGTTAGAACAGTGACTGTGCTGCGGCAGCAGCCGGCGGCCGTCACAAAACACGCTGTAGGTTAGGTTAAAGGCGTTAAAAAACACTATGCAAATTGCCGAGAATAAAATATGATGTAGCCTCAGAATTCTGAAAATTTCAAAGGTGGGGTGTTTGGATTTGGTACGGGTCTGTCATAAAGTAGGGTTTTATTTGAATTTTTAGGACTATAGTCTATGTCATAAAGTGGCATTGTATTTGATTTTTTGTCGGTCGCGACTAGCCGCGGTAAAGATCGGAACGGTACCTTCAGTTTATCTCCACAGTTTTTCTATACTTTCGCATTTCTACTGTGGCCATGCTAGGGTCGCTGGTGTATAAAATTCTCTCTCTCTCTGCCTTCCCGCCTGTCTGTCTTGTCTGTATGTATGTAATAATATTCTTTACAAATAATGAACTAGATTACAACTACAAATAATTTATATGGCAAAACAACGTTTGCCGGGTCAGCTAGTTATCGATAAAATTACACCCTCGTCCTGATAATGACGCGCGGGCAAAAGTTGTCTAACTGTAACGTAACTTTAACTGTTCCCCGACATGAGATGACTTGTCATTTAACTTGCATCAGCTACTGTATAGTTTTGACCGACACTTGTTAATGTTGTGGTTATTATATAACATGTTGCCCGCAAGTTAGTTGAGCAGAAATTAGCTTATGGCGAGAAGCATTCATTTTTTTACCTTTTCGCTCAAAATCAGTGGAGCGGTTAAAATGATGACAAACAAATACACTACATAGTCATGTTGGGCTCTGGCCACCCAAACCTTAGAATAATAACATGAATATTAACAGATAAGCACTTTAAGGATCCCAGAGGTATCCATTACCAGGGATCGCTAGAGAAAACCTGTGAGGTCTCCAGCGACTCCGGGGCATTCGTTGAGAGCATCCAACTCTGCTCAGACGTGTCATAATTAAGTTTAATTGTAATTAATTTTAAGTTTAACTTTAATAAATTTTATTAGTTTTTAAAAAAAGCATTTTCCGCTCCCCAAAGTTTGACTGGCGCAGCCGGAGCGGATTTTTCCGTAAAAAGCACGACCTTCAAAATTAGGACGGCATAGGGAAAATCCGGAACCATCAAATAAATTTTGTCAAAGTGCGGGAACCAAAAGCGATGATTGCAGCAGCGGCGGGTTGGTGAGTACAACTTTTCACCTTCCTTTCCCTTCGTTATTTTCGGAATCGAACCTTGTCCGTATAACGTTATCTGGTTTTAAGAATTTTAGATTTTAAGTGATACAAAAAGTAATTAAATAAATAAAATCAAATGAATTAATGTGCAGTAATAAATAATATAAATTGTGTTAAAATATATTGAGAAAGAAATTCTAATTTAAATAATTATAATTAACATTGAATTCAAAATCATTCTTTGTTAAAAATTAGTGTTAAGAATAGTAAGTTAGTGAATTGAATTTTATTTTTACTCGAGCCACTACGATATATCATCAAGTTTTATAAATAAGTTTTATGAATTTTATATTTTAATATTGTGCGAATTTTCGTGAATTTTGTGTGTGTTTTAACCGTAATCGTATTTTCTTTTAAGTTTTATTACTTTAAATTCTTTTATTAAAAATGGAGCAAATAACGTTAATTCCCGGTGAATTTCTAAAATTAATTCCTCTTTTTAATGGTCATAAACGTCACCTTAACCTTTATTTAAGAAAATGCGAGTACGTTATAGATAAGTTTAAGGGCGGCGAGGCTCAGAATCTCTACATAATGCAATGTATTATGAGTCGCCTGATAGATAGTGCAGCTGCACTGATTAGCGAGCGCGAGGATATAGTTACATGGTCTCAATTTAAAGAAATCTGAATACAACATTTTGGTGATCCTAGGAACGAAGAGTGCATTGCTATAGAATTAGAAAATTTAAAAATTAAACAAGGGGAAAGTTTTCTTGATTTTTGCAATAGGATTCAAGCCGTGCGTTCAGTATTAATATCCAAGGTAAATCAAATTACGAATGCCGAAATTAAGCAGAGTAAAATCATTATATACAACCACACCGCATTAAATGTATTTCTTTATAATTTACCCGAGTATATGGTGCGAATAGTTCGTTTAAAGTGTCCAGATACTTTAGAAAAGGCATTAAGCATAGTTTTAGAAGAAGTTAATTTTAACGAGCAGTACAGTGCGAAAAATAAATACGCCAGTACTAAACCACAGTTGCAAAATTCAAATTTTAAAAATTATAATGCAGGTAATTTTCCTTTCAGTCAAAATAAGTTGCAACAGCAGATTCCTAAATTTAATTTTGGTTTACCTCAGAATAATTTTAATAAGCAACAATTTAATAGTTTTGGGGCTCAGCCTGGCCCATCCCAATTTGGATATAGGCCTAGTTTTAATAATATGAATAACCAATTTGGATATAAACCGAATTTAAGCAACTTTAATAAGGGCGGTTCGTTCCCTACGCCCAAAATGACACCACAGCAGTTTGGTCAAAGACCACCACAACCGTTTGGCTTTAGACCACAGCAGCAATTTGGTTTTAGACCACAACAGCCATTTGGCTATAGACCCCAAATGAATTATGGATTTAAATCTGCAACAAATCCTCAGGATACAGATGTGTCAATGAGAACAGCACCTTTTAATAAGCCTCAATTAAATGAAATTCATTTTAGCGAAGAACAGAATATTGATCCTTATTTTAATAGTGAAATAAATAATTATGATCCTAATATATACAATGAAAATTATGACTTAAATTACGATCAGAATTTTACAGATTATGTTAGTGAGGAAATTTCAGAATCGAATCAGGAAAATTTTAATGAAATACAAAACACTAATGATAGTGTAGAAAATTTTCACATAATAGCCTCAAGTTGCACACAGAAAAAATAGAACTAAATTGTGACCCAAATTTAAAATTACCGCATATTTTTATCCCGGAAATTAATGGAAAATTTATGATAGACACAGGAAGCACAAAATCTTTCATCAAACCAGAACTAGCATATCACTATTTTCAACCGTATTTACTTAATGAACCATTTGAAGTAGTTAGCACACATGCATCTAGTAAGCATAATGAAGTTATAGAAATACCACCGTTACCCACACTAAAATCTAATATATTTCAAAAATTTTACGTTTATAATGTTGATTCTAGATATGACGGGTTAATAGGCAATGACCTGTTAAAACAATTAGAAGCAGTTATAGATCTAAGAAATAAAATACTTAAAATTAAAAATGCACAAATTCCCATTATATATAATGACTCACAATATAAAATACAGTTACCACCACGTTCAGAACTAAGAGTATCCTTACCTACCACTCAATATTCAGGAGATGCCATTATTAATTTTACAGAATTTTGTGAAGGTGTACGCATGCCAAGTGCAATAGTTAAATGTGTAAATGGTTACGCTAAAACAGTTATTCAAAATTTATGCGATGAAGAAATGACTTTAACAATAAAATCTCCTTTTGTAGTAACTAAATATGAAAGCACTAATTGTGAGGTTAATAAAATAAATAGCACAGATGAATTAAATAGTAATATAGAAATAGATAAGCTATTAGAACAAAATTTAAATAAATTAAGATTAAATCATATGAATAAAGAGGAAAAAGAGAAAATTTATGAGCTGTGTAAGGAATATAAAGATATATTTTATTGCGATAGTTTACCACTTACCTTTACTAACGATATTAAGCATTTTATAAGAACCAAAAACGAGGACCCCATATATGTTAAGCCTTATAGGCATGGTTTTGTGCAATCTCAAGAAATAGAAAGGCAGGTACAAAAACTTTTACATGACAATGTTATTCAGGAATCTTTTTCTCCTTGGAGCGCGCCTGTTCACCTGGTCCCAAAAAAAATGGACGCTTCAGGCGAGCCTAAATATAGAATGGTTATCGACTATAGACGCCTCAATGAAATTACCATAGACGACAAATACCCTCTACCACATATAACAGATTTATTCGATAAGTTAGGCAAAAGTATTTATTTCTCAACCATAGATTTAGCAAGTGGTTATCATCAAATTGAGATTAACGAAAGCGACCGTCAGAAAACTGCATTTAGCACCCAGTCAGGACATTACGAATTTAGTAGGATGCCGTTTGGCCTTAAAACTGCCCCAGCAACTTTTCAACGCACTATGAATAACGTCCTGAGAGGACTTCAAGGCATTCACTGCTTGGCATATATTGATGACATTATAATTTATTCAAAAAGTTTAGCAGAACATATCGATAGTTTAAAAAAGGTTTTTGACAGGTTGCGAGCCACAAATTTTAAAGTTCAATTAGATAAATCCGAGTTTTTAAGGAAGGAAGTTCTCTACTTAGGGCACACCATCACACAGGATGGGCTTATGCCAAACAATGATAAAATTAAAGCTGTATTAAATTACCCTATTCCTAAGACAATTACCGAAATCAAAAGTTTCCTTGGCTTGATCGGTTATTATAGGAGGTTCATCAAAGACTTTTCAAAGGTTACAGAACCACTAACGTCATGCCTAAAAAAACGTAATAAAATCGTAATAAATGAAAATTATATACAAGCGTTTCAAAAATGTAAAGAACTTTTAGTTAATGCACCTATTTTACAATATCCGGATTTAGAAAAGCCTTTCATATTAACAACTGACGCATCTGGCGTTGCTTTAGGAGCAGTGCTGTCACAAGGCCCTCTTGGCAGCGACCATCCAGTTGCATATGCTAGCAGAACCCTCAGCGATACAGAAAAAAGATACAGTACTATAGAACGCGAGTTGTTAGCCATTGTGTGGGCTGTCAAACATTTTAGGCCTTATCTTTTCGGAAGGAAATTTACAATATTTACCGATCATCGTCCATTGGCATGGTTATACTCCATAAAAGAACCCAATAGTAAACTAACTAGATGGCGGCTTAAACTACAAGAATATGATTTTCAGGTAATATACAAAAAGGGAAAACAAAATACTAATGCGGATGCATTGTCACGAATTCAATTAAATGCTTTAGGCTCTGATTCAGATGATAGTGACGTCTCAATGAAAGTTAATGTTAATGATAAAAATACAAAAAATTCTAAATTGCAAAAATATATTGATGAAGTTACGGGCGATATAGCAAAATTAGCTAGGAAAAAGGATAGTGAAAACGATGAAATTATATCAATTGGTTCCGATAGCGATAGCAAAACCTTAACTATATCTGATACATCTAAAACTATTTCAGTTAGTCCTAGGGAATTAGATCAAGTAGAACAGTACCCCATACCTTCCATTTCCAGTCATACAGATACTATACATTCTGACATAGAGACGGATAGTGCCGGAATACCAATTTTAAAAGAAGCAATAGATACAAAACCAAACCAAATTTTAGTCTTCTCGTGGTTCAAAAATGAATTATGTGTTACAAACTTATCCACCCCTAAACGTAAAATATTGGAAGTATTTTTACCCCTCAAAAATACCGAATTAGTTAAAGATTTTCTAAAAGAATATATCCGTCCGAAAATTAAATATTTTATATACTTTGAGAATATTGAACATAGGGCAGACTTTGCCAATACTGTAATTAAATTATTTAAAAAGGATACAGTTAATTTAATAGAGTGCACAGAAAGAGTAATTTTTATAGATGATGAAAACGAGCAGAAAGCTATAATAAAAAAATATCACGAAGGCAAGACATGTCATCGTGGTATCAAAGAAACTACAGTTAGGATAAAGCGCAACTATTTTTGGGATAATTTACAAGAAACCGTAACAGCTATAATAAATGCTTGTGAACTTTGTAAAAAGATGAAGTACGATAGGAAACCACTTAAACCCTTAATACAGTTAACTCAAACACAAGAGGCACCCTTTCAAGAAATTTTCATAGATTTATTCAGTATTGAAGGAAAATATTACTTAACCATTATAGATGCTTTTAGTAAACTTGGACAAGCAATTCAAATTAGTAATCGCTCAACACCTGAGGTAGTGCGTGCTTTAATTAAATACTTTTCATTTTACGGTATACCGAAGAAAATTTCAAGTGACCCAGGTACCGAATTTAACAATACATTAATGCGAGAATTAACCGACATGTACAAAATAGAGCTTCACATTTCTACACCAAACAATCCAAACTCTACAGGAGTTATAGAAAGGTTTCATTCAACTTTAATAGAAATATATAGATTAGCTAAGTATGAGCAAAAATTTACAGATGCTGCTTCTGTCATGACTTACGCTATAATGGCTTATAACAATACAATCCATAGTGTCACTAAGCATACACCTTTCGAAGTAGTTTTTGGGCACACCGATGCTAATAGTACATTTGACGTAGATTTTAATAAATACTATATGCAACAATTACTCAAAGATCATACAAAAAGAACAAAACATTTATATCAATACATTTCAAGTAAATTATTAGACTCTAAGGAGAAAGAAAGATCAAAAAAAGGTGGTGAAAAAGAAATTGAATTTGAAACAGGAGATTCTATTTACGCAAAGGCAGTTAATACTAGGAAGAGTAAAGATAAACCATTATATCAGAAAGCAAAAGTTAGCGGTACAATAGAAAGAAATGTAGTGCCAATACAAGTAGGAAATAGAAATACAAAAGTTCCCATTAAAAACATAAAACGGCCTCCACAGGTGGTGCGTCGTAGTCCTGGCGATGATGCAGGAAAACCAGGCCCTTCAAGTTACGAAAATTGAAGAAAATTCGGGGCTCCTACCACTTAAAATAGGGAATGCATACATGCAAACAGATAAGTGGGTTATTGTTAAGATATTAGATTTAGAAAGAATAGCAGATAATTTAGTATATTATATAAATAGTTATAATGAATTTAGTATGTTAATAAATACAAGTAAGCCGTATCCTAATGAATTTAGTAATTTAAGAGATCAAGTAGAATATATTCGTGATTCGACGATAAATAAGATTAAGCAAATTTTCCCTTTACAAAAATTCAAACGCGGACTTTTAAATCCCCTTGGATCCGTCATTAAATCGATTACTGGCAATTTAGACCATGAAGATGCACTGCGTTATGACAATCTTATTGAAAATTTATATAAAAAGCAAAGTTCTATTCAAAATAAGATCACCTTCATTACCAAAATTATTGATCATCATATTAATAGCACTGAGGTACTGTATAATAATTCTTTAATTTTCGATGAGCGTCTTAAAAGGATAGAAAGAATGTTAAAAGAAATTAATACCAAAGAAAATAATTCAATTTATTCCACTTATGTTTTAGGTATGTATACCACTTTTATTAACAGTTTTCGCATTTTATATGTTACTATTAATGAAATAGAAACAGCTTTAGCATTAAGTAAGGTTGATGTATTACATCAGTGTATAATTAATTCCACAGAATTATTTGAAATATTGTCACAAGTTGAAAAAGTTCATAATTTAGTTTACCCTGTATCTATGAATAATTTAGTTAAAATAGAAAGAACTATTACTGTTAAAGCTTTTATTAAGGGAAACCAGATCACGTTCATATTAGAGGTTCCGCTCATTAGTAATGATACTTACGATATTTATAAAATGTTTTCTTTACCGATGTATGATGAGCAAAAAAATAAAACATATATAATTATTCCTGAATACCCTTTCCTCATGGTGAAAAGTTCAATGTACATATCACTAGTATCGCCTTGCCAGCAAATCTCGGAGAATGATCAGTACCTGTGCACCGAAAAGGAAATAGTTCCCTATGTCTCTACAACGTGTGCGGAGCAGATGATGGAGTATAGTAAAGATACGTCTCTTTGTATACCAAGGGCCGTACAAATAGAAGAATTAAAGTTGCAAAAACTTCCCTCATCCAGATATATTATGTATTCCAGAAACAAAATTGTTATTTCCGAAAAGTGTGGAAATGAAATGAGCAAGACGCCTGTAATTGGTACTTATATTATAAGATTGGAAACTGGATGCGAAATCATAATTGGGAAAATTCATCTGCGCAGCGAGCAACACGCCTTAAGAGAAATAAATTATCAGATAATGCCACAACTACATTTCCCTAAACCGAAGAATGAAATTTCTGAGGACCTGCCATTGGATATAAAAGGAGTTAACCTGGATGACCTGAAACACCTGTCGACGATAATCAAATCGCAAAAGTTCAGTGATAGTGATGAAGTGCAAATAATAAAAGTCAATAGTGTCAGCGTTGCAACCCTCATATTGTATGTCATAATTTTATGTCTCGGTGTATCCCTAGCATTATATAAATTTAGAAATAAGTTAATTTTACTAAAAAATCGAAACCCTCAGAACTCTGGAAATTCGTCTGATGGTTTCGAACTTAAGGGGGGAGGAGTCATGTTGGGCTCTGGCCACCCAAACCTTAGAATAATAACATGAATATTAACAGATAAGCACTTTAAGGATCCCAGAGGTATCCATTACCAGGGATCGCTAGAGAAAACCTGTGAGGTCTCCAGCGACTCCGGGGCATTCGTTGAGAGCATCCAACTCTGCTCAGACGTGTCATAATTAAGTTTAATTGTAATTAATTTTAAGTTTAACTTTAATAAATTTTATTAGTTTTTAAAAAAAGCATTTTCCGCTCCCCAAAGTTTGACTACATTCATAATGTTTGAATGGTTTTTGAATTTTGTTTAGTTAAATAATAGCTAGCTTTTTGATTAAAAAAAAAACTAGATCCCAAATCCTCACAATATTGAAGCCATAATTATATTATTGTTATTGTTGTATGCCTACATTCGGTCTATAACAACTGATTTTACAGCTATTATTACACAGAAATATAATTAAGTATGTAATACTTTCCTACTTTAATTTCTTAACTGTTTGATGAGCTCTTTAAATATTTAAGAACCCGTTAAAACTTATAGCACTCGCCCGTTAAGAATTTTGGAAGTTTCTCCTCGATCAACTGGGGACGGTCAATTACCGCTGGTATTAGTTTCACAACATTACACACCGCGGACAACCCCTAACATTTTACGCGAACTCAAAATATAATCATTGCTTACTTAAAATAATTTAAAAAAAATTAAGAATTTCGAATTTCGAAAACTTAAAGCACCTGAATTCTCTCTTAGCCTTTCATCTGTCACGAACTGTCAAACCATTTTCGAAAATTTTTCAATTTCCAATTACTCTCATTAAACTGATTAAATTATCTAAAGAAATTACCATGAAAGCTATAAAAGCTATATATAATTTTTATATAATTAGAATTTTTAATAAATAAGCTATTAGTCGCAAATACACATAGTTTTATATTTGAAACAAAATACTAAATCGGTGGTCTGCAAAGTAGAAGAAGAACTTTTGAATAGTTTTAAAGTAAGACGCCCATTTTGGGCGCTTGACAGATGAGCTATTAGTAGCATCTGTGCAAAGTTTTTGAAATTCGAAAATCGATTCAAAAAGCGAACTTCTTCCACTCTTATTGAAATTGAACGAAATATTATGTAGTAGAAAAGTACTGAAGATTTCTTGTTCTACCGCATAAAGATCCAATTTCAGTTATATATTTGTTCCCTATACAATGTATGTTGGCAAGCACATAATACTAACACAAAGACATAGGAAATGGAGACGAGATCTAGAAGTCGCGTGAATACCTGTCGTTAACACAATTGACAATACCTAATGGAAACTGTCACTGAAGCATCCACCTGACGTTAGGTTTTATTAGAGTATCGATTACAGGAGCAACATGATGTCTAGACATTAACCCTCTTACTAATAAAAAGTTACACAGCGTGTATAGAGGGTGCATAAGATTTTTTCTACGAATAATCATTTTTGACATAAGGCCTGTATAACGATGTTGTTGATGAAAGAGTTTTTAAGTTACACATATGACACACGTTACACAGAGTCTATACAGAGAAATTAGTATGGAAATGACAGCATCGTTATACAGGCCTTATGTCAAAAATGATTATTAGTAGAAAAAAAAATTGCACCCTCGATACACGCTGTGTAACTTTTTATTAGTAAGAGGGTTAGACTATAATATATTATAATATACAACGTAATATATTATACAACGTAATAATCTATACTTATAAAATAACATGTCCTGACTGACTGACTGATTCATCATCGCTGAACAAAAACTGTTAAAGTTACAGCCACGAAATTTGTTTTATTAAGTAGACACCCACTAAGGAAGGAATTTTGAAAATTTTACCCCGAAGGGGGTGAAATTGGGGTTAAAAGTTTGAATGAAAGTCCTTTATTTCTTTAGTTAGAAACATGAAACTTTATTTTTGGGCTACTGATTAAAAATGAATGGATACGTGTTTAAGCGTTTCTGGAAATTCTACCCCCAAGGGGGTGAAATAGGGGTTGAAAGTTTAAATGAAAGTCTGTCATTTCTTAAGTTAGAAACAGTAAGCTTTATTTTTGGGCTACTGGTCGTATTTTTACGCAATTGTCGAATTCCACGCGAGTGAAGCCGCGGGCAAAAGCTATTTTATAAATATATATAATATAAAAAATGCAAAATCCTACACCCTTCGGACCCGGACAAAGTCGCTGGCAACAGCTAGTTCAAGATATATCTGTTGTTTCCGCTGTTTTTAACGTGTCAAAGAAAGGTGTTTTTTAATAAGTGTTGAACGAGAAATCCGAAATATACGGCTTACCTGGGAGCACACTAGGTAATCGCAAAACTTATAGGACTAAGCACAAAAGTAAAATAACGTAACGTCTCACAAGAAACTAAGCTCAAAAATTTCATATAAAATGTCGAAATTCGTATGAATTTCAGTGCCTCGTTATTTTGATTATACTACCGTCTACTACTTACTATCGTCTATGATGATGAAGGTATATTTTAGAAGTAACATGATAATTTTGTTTCAGCGTCTACCTGAAAGATGACTTCGCAGTGCTGCCGTATATAGAAGCCGGATTTAACAGGGTAAGTTTTTTTAACTAAAGCTTTCTGAATTTGTTTGACTGGAGTTTATTTATTCAACAGTGTTGTTGGTTGGCTTAAAAAGATTTGACGGTAGCCAATTACGTTAAGCGACAGTAAAAAGTGAATAGATGAACTCCTGTCCAAAAACCCAAAAACCGAACATAAGACTTCGTTTTACCAAATTCAGTTAAAGATATCGCTATCAATTGCATATGTTTGGAAACGAGAAAAGTATGTTAGTAGTCGTGACTTAGATCTAGGCTAAAGTTAACTCTGAATAAATTATTATGTCACCTCTCTATTCCTATGAAATATAATAAATATAGCGTCATGATATTTAAGCCCTAACCCAACTAAAATTATTATCTATTAGATCCGTGCAAGCCATGAATTATTAAACTTAGGTCATAATCACTTCTAAATAAGGGTAGTCCATATATAGATCCTGGGGACAAGGACCTAAGTCCTTAATTACTTCGGACGCTAAAAGCCAGCTAAAAATAAACGACCTTTGAAGAACATAGCCCGTGTAGAAATTGTTTGAAAGTAACGAGATTGGGCTCTATTGTTAGACGTTAAATATTGAATACGAGTGTCCGGAACACGCTTCTTGTGAAATCATTTCAACTGGAAATTCATAAAATACTGAAGAATTTGTCAGATACTTAAAATAACTTTTATTAATTGGTGCCAATATTTACGGTCCTACGAGGGAATGGATAATAGCCAGTTAATGAGTTTTTTGACGGTAGTTTATCTATTCAACAGCGTTGTTGTGTGGTTAAAATTTTGAGGTAAGCCAATTAAAAGCGCTAAGGAAATAGGAATAGACTTCAGGAAAGATCGTCCGACCTAGCGGGGTGATTTAGAGACCAAAGCCGTACAGTAGTTCTACTTTCACTTCAGACGTTGTATGTGTCGCAATTTATTCGACTAACCCTAAATTGTCGATGTTATAATTCATTTTTATACTTGAAAATAAGCCCCGAATTGTTTCATTTTCTAAACATAGATACTACATTATATTTCCAAGAATTTGATCTGAGCGAAAACACGATATCTTAAAATTTTCGCGATAGAAAAAAAATCACATAGATGCATCTAATTTTCACGAATTTTTCATATATTGCCAAAACCGTTCATTAAACTAAGTTAATATTTTAACACATTGTATAAAATTCTATCATTGAGACACTAACCTGGCGGATTTTTAAAATGTTGTATATTTATCGAGCTATTAAGAAAAAACTAACTTGGCGATGATTCCAAATCGTCCTTTTTCACCTGGCATATGAAAGACGGGCGTGAGTGTGAAGAGAGAAGGACGATGTTTGATTTTTTTCGTTAGTCGCCCTCTTAAGGGTCAATACCACTGACCTCCATTATACAAGTACGCTGGACTAATGATACCCTTTGAAATGACAGCTATTTTTTGTGCCTATTTGAAGCGGAATCAGCTCCCCCAATGTGAGTGATAGGAACTAAATTTGACGTAAAAATGACGTTTGAAAGTCGCCATATTGGCGCTGATAGCAGTAGTGGGAGTATTTGGAACTAATACTAGTGATGACAACCAATAACGATTAAGCGGCCATTTGCAAGATACGTCAAATTTAGTTCTCTTCCCTCTCACTAGGGGCGCTGATTCCGCCTCAAATAGGCACAAAAAAAAGTGGGTATCATAGGTCCAGCGTACTTGTATAAATGAGGTCAGTGGTCAATACAGACCGCAACGCGACGCGTAGATGCATTTCTAAATTTGTACTGAACTGACAGATTTCAATATAGCGCGATTCAGTATTGTGCGTTGTTTGGTCTGCTACAATATTGAGTACTTATTATATTATTATAATTAATTAAATCAGAAAACGATAGGTCGTGCGCTTTGTCGTGCGCTTTTACAATAACCGTTATAAAATAAACAATAGAAAAACAACGAGAAAATATGAAACCCATACCCGATCTCTGACCTAATTATCTGGAGTTAAAAGGCAGAAATACCCTGAAGCACAATACCAACTCTTCACAAAGAGATTCGGATGAAATTCCACTTAACAATAGAAATATTGTTATTCTTTGTATCGCCGAGTAATGTCAAATAAAGGTAAAATATAAAATACAAACCTAACACAAGTATTGATATGTTTGACAGACTTATCTACAAGTAAACGGTACTTGGGTTGGGGAAAATTGCTAAAAAACTTCAGATACTCCACGAGTGCCAGCAAAGTGAAAATGAAGCAGTATTGGCAGCGCATAAAAAAACACGTTTGGCACCTGTGTGCCAAACGTGTAAAGTGTGGGGTATTAAGTTTTTTTCGTTACGGAATTCATTGATTCGCGCGCCATGGTCAAAGCCGGCGATAAAATCTATGCAATAGCTTAAAAAGAGAGAGGGCTAACTTCCTCTCCTACGTCGCGTCGGTGATCTACCAATCTGTCATCCCAAAAAAATGCACTATGCTAAAAGAAGTTTTCACTTGGATATTTTATACAAAAGTATTAGGATGCTTACGCTAACCTTGATTAAAAGGGTATTAGGGCAGATAAATAAAAGCATCAAAATTATGGTACTTCAGGGGTCAAGGGATAGTGTTCGCTGTTCCGTCACATTAGCGAGCAATACCCTCAATTTGAAGCCCTTTGGGAGACGTGAAAGACGCATGAATAAATGAAGGGAACTTCACAGTTCAAGGAAAGGAAACTACGTTTTGCCGACAAAAGAAAGGAAAGTTTTGGCACATAAGGGTAGTGTCACGGTAAAAACTATAGTGTTCCCGTAAAACTAAAAAATTCCGATCAATTGGATTAGTACATTCAGAACCTATCCAAAACATAAAAATCTGCCAGAAATTTTTAACATATTGGAACGAAGTTCCTTATCGCGCGTTGCGAAAGGGGGCTAGACGGAAAAAATTGAGACCAAAAGTTGTAACGACACTTTTTGCTATATTTGTAAGCCGTGCAGCGTGCGCGCGTTTCTCTCTCTCTCTCATAGAAAGCAACTTCGTTCCATCCGGGTGCCTCTTGACACCTCTCAAGTTTTTTTAATTCCAATGGCTAATCATGCCAAAGCTTGAAAACAGTTTACCGATGCCAAAACCACAAAGCTACGGAATAATAAAATTTAACCGCCATAAATCGGATGAATCCATAAAACCTGTACTAATGTATTGTAATTTCCAGGTAATGGTGGAAACGCTAGGCGCGACAGCATGGTGCGGCGAGGTGCTGCAGGCGCGCGCCGCAGCAGCTGCAGCGCGGGCGCTGGCGGGCGCTGTGGCCGCGCTGACAGCAGTTGCCGACCGCTGCCGAGACCTGGTCGCCGTTACCGATGACCAGCAGAAGATACTGGTGAGTTTCTTGAAGCTATATGGGTGGTGAATGTTATATAAAATTTGAGTAGTTGACACAAAGTCCAAGGGCTACGGCCTGCTACTACATGTAGAAGGGTTTGTGCATGTCAAGCAAAAAAGATGAAAACAACCATAAAGCCACAAATGTTTTAATTTTTTAAGGATAGAAGTGACATCAGCGTGTCTTTAATTGAAGACTTTGAGTATGCAAGCAGACAAGACGCAAGCGCAACCATGCAATCCGAAGAAGCACTTTAGCTTTTTTGGATCTTTTTTATCGTTATATTATGTCCTATCCTGATAGTCCTAGAAGGCTTAGGGAAGGCCAAAGCAACGTAGCTGGATTGACTTATCTCTCTTTCCACAGATGACCAACAAATCCTGGAACCGCGTGGTGGGCTTCAGCGAGGAGGCGCGTTCCCTCAGCGATTCAGCGGGTGGCGAGGCGCTGCGGTTGGCGTCGATCGGCGCGCGGGACTGGGACGCACCTGTGATGCTGCGGCGTCGTGCCAACCCTGATCCCGTGCTGCTGCCGTGCCGAGGCAGTTCTATTGCGCTGCACAGGTATGTGTGTTCAATGTGCAAGCAGTAGTGGTGTGGCAAACCAGTCCCTGTGCTGCAGTGCCGAGGCAGCTCCATAGCGCTACAAAGGCTGGTGACATCTTCAATGGGCTGTGCAGGCAGACGTGGACTAACCTTGTCCCTGTGCTGCTGCCGTGCCGAGGCAGCTCCATAGAGTCAGTTACGTTATGTCCAACAAGGTGTGCCAACAGGAAGAGATCTGCGGGCTCTGCTGGTAGTAGTAACCGCCTGGGAAGCGCCAGTCGTGTGCAGCCTCGATAGCTCTACTGGTCAGTGCCGTTATTTGATAGCTGTGCTGGCGGCGACGGAATTAACTTGACCTAATGCCGCTGGCGCCGCATAGGTGGTAGCAAAGAAGCCTTTTGAAAACACCTGTCAAATTAAATAGCTGGTGGTGGCTTGATGAAACGTTTCAAGTGCGTCATCATTGACGCACATCGATGTTGATGATTAAAGATGGTGATTAAGCAGGCTCGTATGACTGATGTCGCTTGGGCATTATAATGCTTAAGGCGACACTGTTTTGCTGGTGTTTGTCCAAACCACCCATGATCTTGAGGCCAAAATAGAATCGTATCCCTTATCCCCAAGTAAAAGCCTGTTTATTTACAATGAAACTGGTTTTCGCAGCACATTGAAAACAAGCTCAAAATTAATAGAGCATCCAGTATTAATTGCTAACGTTGGGACAGCGCAATTATTCTGTGATGCTGGCCAGCTTAACATTATAATATTAAATTACAAATCATATGAATCATCCCGGTAAATCATATCACTATAATTAAGGTCATCTTAAATTTAAATCTAAAGCATGTCAAGATATATCCGACTAACTATGCTATTTCATATTTTACCATCTTCTTGTATCTACCATATTTTTGAAAATAAATGTTCTTATTGTTACCTAACATTCATCATCATCTCTTTCAGGAGCACTTCCCACGTGGTTTTCGTGTGCGAGCCCACAACGTCACTGGAGAACGACCGTGCGCGCGGCTCGCTGCACTCCATTCGGCGTGGCTCGCTGGACGTCCGTTCGGTCGCGTCCGACGGCCTGCGCCGGACCTCGCTAGCTAAGCTGCAGGGGCTGCCGCTGGAGGCGCCGATCACTAAGGTATATAACGCATAAATCGTGATTAAGAGAGTACGCTAGCACTGTTTTTCCATACAAACGTATTTCCTAATTTACTCCCTGGACAATGCGTCTAGACAAATGATTTTTTTATACAATATTGGGATATGTTAAAGCTATGCCTCTACGTTCGATTTTTTCTAAATTTACTACTAAATAAATAAAATATGACCCTTCAAAAATCGCAAAAATTAAATGCCCCCTACCCTGCCAATCCACAGACCATAAAACAAATTTGAAAGATCTTTAAAATAAAAACGTAGAGGCATAGACTCACTCTTCCTGAAGATATTTAAAAAAAATAGATTATAGGCTCTATTTTGAAGGAGGAATCAGAGGACTACGTTACCTAAATTTACTGTAAGTATCTGTCTCTATCACAATACACGTGCCGGCGCAGGGTAAAGCGTTATGGGAATAGTTTCTTTGTTTAAATTCTACTGCACTCGCGTACCCTCTTAATAATAGTTTAGACATCGAATAGGCAGTCTATATTTTGATGGAGGCCTAACGCTGATCGTTTGTTTAACGCGTGCACAATATATATTTGGCTAAATCGTAAAGATTACTGGCTAAAAATATGTGACGTGATATAAAACTGAGAGAATCGGTAATGTTAATTTCCTCACAGGCAGCTGCTATGGACTTAAAAACATTGTTTTTTTGGAAAAAAAATCTGTACTGTAATTAGCTGTATGGCAGTTGTCGACACCTATTTTTGTATGTAGGTACCAATTTTTTCACATTTTCTGTTTAACCAAAAACAGATCATACGCCTAAAGCTTCTAATCTTGATTTAACCAAACCTTATACTTAACTGCCAGTTTTTAAAAGTTAAAAAGAGAGAAAAAACAAAAATTATTAAGAGTATTTTTTTCCATATTTTTATTATCATTAATTTTGATAACTGGTGATGGTCATTAACTGTTGGAATAAATTATATTTCAACTGGACCTCAGCAACTCAAAAACCTTTTGCGGTTGAAACCACGTACGGTATCGAGTAGGTCATTATGAACATTTTACGAAAGTTACTTTGTTTGAACTGAAATGGATTTATTTATAGTAATTATTGATTGTTTATTTTAATTAAATTCTGATATTAAATGAAAGGATGTATAAAATGTGAAGACGTATAGGTAGCTTGTCCCTCGGGCATCCCTGAGATCATATCAAAGGGTTTTCATGGTTGGTTACCACTGTTGATCCTGGCGACACAGGAGTTGCAGTGGTGGGAATGTGTGGTGGGCCTTTTGCCCGTTTAAAAAATTAAAAAAAAAAGACGTATAGGTATCTGAAGTGGCGGGTTTCTGAGATTGTTCAATACGCGTAGCTTATCCACAGACCACAAGTGAAAAGATTTTTCTCTACAGTCTACGGTCAATTAATAGACAAAGTAATAGATTGACAAAAGAAATCTGTCAGTTTATCTAAAAAAATGTCAGTGCCTCTACTCTTTCCTATTTCTACTGTAACCATTCTGAGCTTGCAGCCAATTCGCTCAGATAAAAGTCTTCAACATAATATCACAGAAATGAATTGCGTTTTCTGAAGATATTCTACTATTCTAGAACCATAGAGTAAACCAAGCAAACAGAGGCGGCCTTAGGGGGTGGCGAACAGGGCAATCGCCCGGGGCCTCGCTCTTGCAGGGGCCTCTCGTCAAGCAAATTAAGAAAATACACCTACACCTATTATTATTAAGTATTTTTTCGTAAGACAAAGGGCCTCGCATAGACCTGCCGCCCGGGGCCTCGCAATGGGTAAGGCCGCCACTGCAAGCAATCTAAATACTTACATAAGCCAAAGTGTATAAGAAAAGCACTCGACGCCCTGGTGTTTTATTAAAATTAAATTAACTTGAAAGCTTTTGCCGAGTCGATATATTATGATGTAATTAATGTCATATATTATGGACAACCACAGTAAGTCGAGTAAGTATATTAAAACGCTGAAATGACCACACCTATAAATTAAATTTTAACATTCAATTGAATTTAATTAATGGAAAAACCTTTTATAATACGATGCAACAGATAATTTTGAATGAAGTGTATAATTACAATTTTCTAATTTTAAAATTAATTTGAATTATACGGACTTGCCCAGCTGTATCCGAACTTACCTTACTTCAGTTCGGAAAATACTACTCTGTAACTGGATGAAATTGATTGTTAGGTAGATTTTTTTTTAAATGAAATAAGGGGGCAAACGAGCAAACGGGTCACCTGATGGAAAGCAACTTCCGTCGCCCATGGACACTCGCAGCATCAGAAGAGCTGCAAGTGCGTTGCCGGCCTTTTAAGAGGGAATAGGGTAATAGGGGAGGGTAGGGATGGGAAGGGAAGGGAATAGGGGAGGGTAGGGAAGGGAATAGGGTAGGGGATTGGGCCTCCCGTAAACTCACTCACTCGGCGAAACACAGCGCAAGCGCTGTTTCACGCCGGTTTTCTGTGAGAACGTGGTATTTCTCCGGTCGAGCCGGCCCATTCGTGCCGAAGCATGGCTCTCCCACGTATAATATCTAAATATAGATTGTCGACCTACGTTATTGAGTCGGGTTATATCAATTTAATTTTAGTTGTGACCTGTCGGCTAGGTTCGATTATCGATATAATGCGACCAAATTACGTTGGTCCCCCAATCTCTGATGGTCCATGAGTATTTTAATTTTTACGTAATCTTCCTAATTTTTTCCAGGTGATATCCCTTCTGTCCGCGGCGACGGAGGGGGCGCCGGCCGCGACAGTGGCGTGTATAGACCGCGCGGTGGACATGCTGCGCACCTCAGAGCTGTACTCGCCGCAGATGCGGGAGGACCCCAAGCTGCGGCACGAGGATCCCATAGCTACGGACCTGATCGGGGCGTTGTTGTCGGTGAGTTGGTTTATTTAGTCACTTGCGTTAGTTTTTTTTTTTTATCTAAAAATGCTGTTAACATCTCTGCTGCAATTGAAAAATGGAAAATCAGCTCAAACCTTCCTACTACAATAGCGGCGTACTATAACACTACGCCCTTTGCTAAAGTGCGCGCACGATAACTTTGCGCGCGGCTGAAATCGGAACTAATTGTCGGGCCGCCACGTTTGCATGATAATCGATACGCCTATTCCTATACATAATTTAAATAAGTAAATAAAGATATTAAAGTAAAATTACCATTGTTATTTAATAAATATCATTGGGATTACCCATTTTTTTAATGAATCCCTACGCTGGCACGCCACCTGTCGCGCGCAGAGTAGATATCGTGCGCGCACTCTACGAGATCGCGGCTACGCCGCGCCGAGTGCACAAATTATACACAAGTGGTTTTTGATTAGAGTTTACACAGAAGAATATATTATTATAAATATTATTATACTAGTAAAATATATTAATATATTATTATACTAATTATAGAAATTATTATACTAGTAAATAGATTATGCATTTCGCTTACAAGCTTAATTTACATTTAAAGTTTTTAAATTCCAAGAAACGTTCGTCGTGGAACTTTTACTATCATACTAGCACTGGCCTACCGGTACCAGTACCAGTACCATGTACACTGTATTCTCGTTTAAGTTAGTAACAATATCTACAATACAGAAGCGTAGCTACCGCCGTATCTGGCTTTTCAATTATACGGGGCCCCTGGGCCCATTTTATCCCTTTTTTTGTTTTGTGAGAAATCTTTACCCTTTTCTAAGGGCCTTCAAATAAATTCCTATACGGGGCCCCGCCAAGGCACGCTACGCTTCTGCTGCAATAGTATCCACTAACACAACATTTCTGTTCCCGATCCTGACCAGAGGGAGCAGACGAACGCAAACTTTATGCATATGGTAGGAACTACATCACTAGTCTACTGTGAATGTCCTGTAGTGATGTTCCACGTTTAGGAATTTCTTCATTTTCTATAGATTTGGGACCTGTTTTATAATAGGCTTGATAAGTATTAGATAGCTTATTTGCATTTTAGACTTTGTCGCCCGAAATAAAGAAATATATTACTCATATTGTATTCTTTAGTTTCGAAAACGAAGTTACTTGTCAAAAATGCATGGGATTTGATACAACGCATTGCTAATATTTATTTTGTTGTATGTTATTTTTGGTCACTACTCAAGAGGCATTTCGGTCTCAAGACACGGTTCAGGCTCTGTGATTGGTTGGCTGTCAAAATTTGGACCAATCACAGAGCCGAACCGCGTCTTGAGACCGGGTCGCATCTTAAGTACTGACCAAAAATACCGGCCTAAGTGTCATGGCGCTTACGAAACGGTTTGTCTAATACATTTTCGATATCTAACTTCGCTATCGAAATTAGCGAATGCAAATAAATTATGTTTTCGGTGATTTCATTGTTTTTAGTTTGGAATCAAAAGCGTATGTTTTTTTTAATCAGACAGTAAAATTAAGAACAGTATAACGCCCAGGGACCCAGTGCCGTCTAAACGTCTATACGTGGGAGAGCCATGCTTCGGCACGAATGGGCCGGCTCGACCGGAGAAATACCACGTTCTCACAGAAAACCGGCGTGAAACAGCGCTTGCGCTGTGTTTCGCCGAGTGAGTGAGTTTACCGGAGGCCCAATCCCCTACCCTATTCCCTTCCCTACCCTCCCCTATTCCCTTCCCTTCCCATCCCCTACCCTCCCCTATTCCCTTCCCTTCCCATCCCCTACCCTCCCCTATTACCCTATTCCCTCTTAATAGGCCGGCCACGCACTTGCAGCTCTTCTGATGCTGCGAGTGTCCATGGGCGACGGAAGTTGCTTTCCATCAGGTGACCCGTTTGCTCGTTTCCCCTTATTTCATAAAAAAAAAAAAAAACTTCAAGTAAGCTATCTGGATCTTACTAGAATATTGTTAAACAGGTCTCTAGTCTCTATTTTGTATTATGAATGTTCTACTAGATAGACCTTCATCTTTACTTACGATGTCAAATGTCTAGTTCGTATGTTTGTTTCTCTACTAAACACCTAATTTGTACGGGTCATGGCTTATTCAGCTGGTCTTGTCTGTTTAGTTTTAACAACAAGCTTCTTTAAATTCTACTAAACAAAACTAATTTTATGCTTAAACTACTATTAATTGTTCTAAAACTTTAACAAAACTAACATTACGCTAACTACGGAATAAGTGTGTGTTATCTACTCGTAGCTATAGTTTGATCGTCGGAGATAGAAATGAACAAGACCTAACACTTCTTATTTCTTTCACTCGCGTAAAAAAATATTGACGTCTCAGTAATTTTACGCAACATTTTTAAATACGTGCCCCAATGGAAAAGCCTGTTTTCAAAACTTCTATTCCTATCTATAAGGTGCTCGGACTTCTACTAATTGATATATTACGTTGAAATTTTTAGACGCGTCATTTTAAAACAGAGCCGATTCAGTTACCGACTATTATCAATTCTTATATTACGGATGTGCAAATATTGTTTGTCAGTTACCTCTTCAAGTTTAAACTGCTGAACCGATTAAAATTAAACCTGGTATGGAGATACTCTAAATGCTGTGCAAGAATATAGGACAGTTTTTAACTGCGGCAAAATAGACGGTTTCTGTGCGATAAATAAATTTCGCGCAACGGGGTTGGAGAAACTTTTGAATATTCAGCCTCAAAAGTATTTTGATTAGCAATACATTATTTTTGTGTAAAACACTATAATGGCGTTGTTATTCTTCTTAGAATATAAATAGTGATCATCATATTATTCTATTACATGACTTCTATGAAAACTCTGAAAATACGACAAGAGTATCATATTATCTATACTTAGCCTGTTAGCTTCATCTTACTTTTCGCTTTGTGAACAAAATAATATCTTGTTTCTATCTTGTTTTCTTTTTATTCTTACTAATCTTTAATCTTTTATACAATAGAGAGCTTTGACGTGTGTAAACTGATATGTGCTATGTTATTACTTTACACGTATTGTTAGTATTTTTATATGTTAGAATCCTAAAGAAATTTTCGTTTGCTCAAAAATTTATTTTATTTACTTTAAAGATAAATAAGATTTTACTTCTGTACCAGTTACAAATAATATTTTATTTGTATTTTTCTAAGGCTGTGGATCTAAATACTTTTTTGACTTTAGTTTTTACTTAAGTAATGCAAAACATTAAGTATTTTTATCTATATAATATTCAAGTTCTTTTTTTTAATTCTTTATACTTTGTCTTAATTACAAACAAAGATAAGGACAGCACTAATTCATGTTGTTGTCTTTATCTGTCAACTGGAGAATAACAGCTACATGGATTAACGAGTCTCGACTCTCGAGTGCTTAGTCAAAAATATTATATATAGGTCTACCAGAATCTGATGGCAAATTTTGACAGCAGATTTTCAAAAAATATCCTCGATCATTGGATAAATTTATATATTTGCATGTTTCACACACAGAATCAGCCGCTATAAGGAAAAAAAAGGATCAAAATGTTTTATTTCAACTACCCCGGTATTGCTAGAGTCAATTTACTATCTCACTTTTTGCCATCAGATTCTGGTAGACCTATATTTGCTAGTTTCGATAGCGAAGTTAGACGTCAAATATTATGTATGGGATTTGACATAACGCATTGCGATGTATTAAATCCCATATATTTTTGACATTTATCTTTACTATCGAAATTAGCAAATAGATTTTCACTAATCACTCTGTATTAATCTTTGCTTTTTAATGGAAAGTTTTTCTTATTATACTTTATTTATTTATTATTATCTATTGTGTTTCAGCAAGGAGCGAGCAACGTGTTGTCTTCACGGCGGAGCAGCAACGACTCAACTGTGGTTCGGACGCAGGCCAACCGCACACATATGAAGCACAAGGTAATTTACATGGGCGTACCCAGGTAGGGGCAGGGGGGGGGGGGGGGGCAACTGCCCCCTATCCCTACGGATGAAATAACCGTCAATTTTCCTGGCAAGAGGGAATTAAAAACGTGTTACCTACTCTGCGCAAAATGAAGTGTTGGAAACAAAATATGTTTTCAGTCAGATTAATAAAAATCAATTTTCATGATTTTTTGTTTCAATATACCAGACCAACCATCTTCTAGATACAGGTATGCTGCCCCCTCCCCCCCCAACCAAACCAAATATAATAAGTAGTTATTAAATTTCACACCACATTGAAATCGAATCAGAAGTAAACATTATTTGAGAATAACTAAGGGCCATACAAGTTACATTGAACCTAACAAATAATATTACAATATTTTATAACTTTTGTTTCAATTAATGGCAGATTCACATTATTCCAATCCTGAATTGCTTTCCAGTGCATTCCAGTGCCCGTTTACATTATCCTAATAGTAATCCAGCGATTGATTGGATTACTGGATTGGAATAATGTAAGCCCGCTATTACATTGCATTATTTTCATATCAAACCTCATAATGTTTATCCAAAGACGTCCGGGCAACTCCGCGAGCTGCTCGACACAAGCCACTGCTGGGACTTCGAGATCTTCCGCTTGGAGGAGATGACCCGGGGCAGGCCGCTCACTCACCTGGGCCTGACCCTCATGGGCTCGCGGTTCGACGTCTGCTCCACCCTGGAGTGCGACGAGAGGACACTGCTGCACTGGCTCACCATCATCGAGACTAACTACCACGCTGTCAACACTTACCACAACTCTACGCATGCCGCTGATGTGCTGCAGGTGAGGTTTTGTGGTCATGAAAGTTTTTAAAGAAAAAGTAAGGATAGTTATGGTAAGTTCGGAATCAGGGACATAATAATTGAGGTTAGTGTAATTCCGGACTAAAGTTCTGTCCGAATTCACTCTGATTACCTCTGCCAAAATCTGTAAATCCGTTCGGATACAGGGTAAGTCCATAGAATTGTTGCTCCCAAGACCAACAATTCTATGAATATACTCCCAAGAAATACAATATAATACTTAGGAAGTGTTTTTAATAAAATTTAAAAAAAAACATTCAAGGAAACAATTGCAATACATATCACAAAAAAGCTGTCAAACTTCAAATTTCGAATTGCAGTCCGTAGCGTTCTTCCTGGAGAAGGACCGTCTGAAGAGCGTGTTGGAGCCACTGGAGGTGGCTGCGGCGCTGCTGGCCGCTGCTGCCCACGACGTGGACCACCCTGGCACTTCGTCCGCCTTCCTCTGCAACTCCCGCCACGCTCTCGCCGTGCTGTACAATGACGTCAGTGTATTGGAGTCCCATCACGCTGCGCTCACCTTCAAGCTAACGCTCAGTGAGTATTGCAATTATTGTATACAAGTTGTTACAAAACTAAGTGATAATACTTAAGGCATTGTACGTGTTCCTTGTATATAGTTTTCTGTGAAAGTAGCAGCGCTGAAAGAGCATTTTTTTTTTGTGTTACCCTTAAGTAATAATCACTTAATTTCGTTACAACCCTGTATATTAAATCTATACTAATATTATAAAGCGGAAGAGTTTGTTAGTTTGTTTGTTTGTTTGAACGCGCTAATCTTAGGAACTACTGGTCCGATTTTAAAATCTTTCAGTGTTAGATAGTCCATTTATCGAGGAAGGCTATAGGCTATATTTTATCACGCTAAGACTAATAGGAGCGAAGAAATAGAGGAAAATGTGGAAAAAACGGGAGAAATTATTTGAAAGGGCTTATTTGAACGCGCTAATCTCAGGAAATACTGGTCCGATTTGAAAATTTATTTCAGTGTTAGATAGCCCATTTATCGAGGAAGGCTATAGGCTATATTTTATCACGCTAAAACTAATAGGAGCGAAGAAATAGAGGAAAATGTGGAAAAAACGGGAGAAATTATTTGAAAGGGCTTATTTGAACGCGCTAATCTCAGGAAATACTGGTCCGATTTGAAAATTTATTTCAGTGTTAGATAGCCCATTTATCGAGGAAGGCTATAGGCTATATTTTATCACGCTAAAACTAATAGGAGCGAAGAAATAGAGGAAAATGTGGAAAAAACGGGAGAAATTATTTGAATGGGCTTATTTGAACGCGCTAATCTCAGGAAATACTGGTCCGATTTGAAAATTTATTTCAGTGTTAGATAGCCCATTTATCGAGGAAGGCTATAGGCTATATTTTATCACGCTAAAACTAATAGGAGCGAAGAAATAGAGGAAAATGTGGAAAAAACGGGGGAAATTATTTGAAAGGGCTTATCTCACGAACTACTCGAGCAATTTGTATGTTATTTGGGACAGACAAGAAGTAGACTACGTGAAGGATCATAGTGAAGGATTATAGGCTATTTTTTGTGGACTAATTTGTCTGTGAAATATCTAATTTACGCGGGCGAACCCGCGCGGAACGTCTAGTTAACTATATTATGGGAATAAATTAAATTCGACTGTACCATGGTACTTACCATGGTATTTCTTTATTGCGCGGATTATAAAACCGAACCAATTTCTCTGCTGATAACAAAATATTGGTAATATTTGAACGAACGGTCAGATGAAAGTGACCTAAGTGTAGCAGAAGCTTTATCCTAAAATTATTAATATTACAATTTCATCTAGTAGTTTGCCATTTTTTGTACATTGTTTTTTCACTACACACGTTTTGTTGGTTTTAGAATATTTTTTTTAGGTTTTATTTTCTTTCTGTTATTAATTGTTATTCTTTTGTGTATTTTATAATGGTGGTGTGTTTGTTACTTAATTATGAATAAACGATTCTTATTATTCTTATTATAGTAGTAAATAAAAAAACATATTTTATGGAGTAAGTTGATTTATTTTAAACGCACAACATGTTTTTACAGACGACGATCGCGTTAACATTTTCAAGAACCTAGACCGCGATACGTACAAGTCGGTTCGGCACAACCTCATCGATATGATATTGGCTACTGAAATGACCAAACATTTTGAGCACCTCGCCAAGTTCGTCAACGTCTTCTACGCCAGGCCCGGCAGCAAGGAGGACGGGATGAATATTGACGTGAGTAGATAGTTTTGCGAAAACAAACTACCAAGTCTTACTATAAGTGTTTACCACGTTTCACCGTAACGTAAACTAAAATATCTTTTTTGTAATATGATCGAAAAAGCGACGGAATAGTGGCAAACAAGGTATATTACCACAGAATACATAATTAGTACCTTACGGTACAGAAGTCTCACTCCCGAGTTTAGGTATGATAAACGCAAGCGTCCGGTCACCGGACTACAGTGTTGCCAACTTAGCCCTTTCGGGGCTAGATCTAGCCCTTTTTTGGCTTATTTAGCCCTTAAAATTATGGTTTAGCCCCTAGCCCTATTTCTAGCCCCGAAGCGTGTAAGAAAACTTTATATAAGCTAAGCGGGCAACACAAAGTCACGTCAAATCAGACTACCTGTCTCTTTTCTTCTTACATAAATCGTAGAGACACAGGTGGTATTCCCCGAAAATCCAAGTTCTACGATTTTATCCTTGTCTTACATTAACAATTTTACAATTTGATTTTTTTTTTTCGTACCGAAGTACTGAATTGCGAAGTCCATTACTTATTGTTTTGAATATAATATTAGTCAGTGATTCAGTGAGATTTCTTGCCTATTTGGTGATATTATGTGTGCAAATTGCAAAAATTGACTTTCCTTTAAAAAATAACTATTTTTTCCAATTTTAATTTTTTTTTTACCAAATCTAGGCTAGATTTGACCAAAAAAATTATCTAGCCCCCATCTAGCCCTTTTTAGAACTCCATTTAGCCCCAAAACCTGACACCGAGTTGGCAACACTGCCGGACTAGTCTCGATAGGCTGGCACTCGCTCGACTTGTCGCACACGCAACGCACGCATCCGCGATACAAAAGTAATAGTACCCGGCCCCGCGCCGCCGCGCCGCTCGCTTGACAGCCCTGGCAGATTGAAGCGAGACGGCAGACAGTTATTGTACTATGAACGCTAAGCGCAATGCAAAAGGTTGAAATTAGGTTGTTTTCCAGAATAGTAGGTAAATATCTCGGCAATTTTGCGCCGATTGTATGGAAGTGAGACAGGCCTGATATTACTTTATGGTATGCTCGATTTACACGGGTGACTAACGGGTCGATTTTAGTCGCGCTGCAAGTCACCAGTCGAATCGCCTGTCCAAGCCGAATCGCCACCCCATTTACACATTCTACAAAAATCGCCTGTGACTAGTTCATTCTGCGTGAAAATGTCGCGTCAAACAGTCGCGATAATCGTTTACACGCGGATTCCATAATCATGGGTGTTTTTCGTGACACTCTAAAAAATTTAAAATATTATTTTTGTCCATGTTTTCGTAAGCGATCGCTTGCGACTGAGCGTTTGCACGGTCGATTTTAGTCACCAGCCGCATGCGGCCATCGGCCGCACGACTTTGGGGCTTGCGACTGAGCGATGCGGCGTAGTCGAATTGCCATTTACACGGTCGATTTTCGCCGTGCAGCGTAAATCGTGCGGCTTTAGTCACCCGTGTAAATCGAGCAGTAGCAGGACTCACTGCGATATTTTTATATCACATTCACAGTAAACCATATTGACGGGCGAACAAAAAGACACTGATTTAGCGTCAACATGAAGTATGCGAATTTACCCTAATTTTTAATTACCCTGATAACCCAAGTTACATTATTAACTTTACAATAATAGCTGTATGAACAAAAAAGTTTTCAGAAAAGTCTTACCAAATTGATAATTTTCAGGAGCCGTTAGCTCTGGACACCACAGCGCTGCAGTCACCAGAGAACGTGGTGCTCATCAAGAGAATGATGATCAAGTGCGCCGACGTCTCCAACGCGTCACGTCCACAGAAATTTGCCTTTGAGTGGGCGAGGAGGTTAGCAATTTTACTTATTACCACCGGCACCATAGTGCCAAGTTGTTGTGAAAGTCGTGAAATTTTTTCCATTTTTAAATCTTTATTTTGAAGAACGTTATTTATTAATCCTAGTAAATTTTGGTTGCGGGCTGCGGCCCGCGACACGAAGACCAATACAATGCATGTTTGTGGCTTGTATTAAAAAAGGTTGAGTACCACTGATCTTTATCATCCATCCATCATCAAATTTTGTGTGGAGATACTTTGAGAGGCGGATAAGGACAAAGGTTTAGGTTTACTGTTTGTTTGAGAAATATACGGTCCCCGCGCGATAATCAAATTTCTGCGTAAAGGAGTTATCTCAATCAAATAATAATGATTTCTTCTTCTTCTCCTCAGGATCGCGGAGGAGTACTTTCTGCAGACGGACGAGGAGAAGGCGCGCGCGCTGCCCGTGGTGATGCCGATGTTCGACCGCGCCACCTGCTCCATCCCGCGCTCGCAGATCGGCTTCATCGACTACATCATCATCGACATGATGGAGGCTTGGGCCGGTAAGTTTGTCGCCGTCTTTATCGTCTTCGTTATTGTTGTCGTTCGGCATGCTGCCCGTGGTGATGCCGATGTTCGACCGCGCCACCTGCTCCATCCCGCGCTCGCAGATCGGCATCATCGACTACATCATCATCGACATGATGGAGGCTTGGGCTGGTGAGTTTGTCGTAAATAGTCTTCGTTATTGTTGTCGTTCGGCGCGCTGCCCGTGGTGATGCCGATGTTCGACCGCGCCACCTGCTCCATCCCGCGCTCGCAGATCGGCTTCATCGACTACAACATCATCGACATGTAGGAGGCTTGGGCCGGAGAGTTTGTCGCCATCTTTATCGTCTTCGTTATTGTTGTCGTTCGGCACACTGCCTGTGGTGATGCCGATGTTCGACCGCGCCACCTGCTCCATGCCGCGCTCACAGTTCGGCTTCATCGACATGATGGAGGCTTGGGCTGGTGATTTGTCGTCAATAGTCTTCGTTATTGTTGTCGTTCGGCGCGCTGCCCGTGGTGATGCCGATGTTCGACCGCGCCACCTGCTCCATCCCGCGCTCGCAGATCGGCTTCATCGACTACAACATCATCGACATGATGGAGGCTTGGGCCGGAGGCCCGCGCTCGCTGATCGGCTTCATCGACTACATGATGGAGGCTTGGGCTGGTGAGTTTGTCGTCAACGTTTTCGTTTTTGTTGTCGTTTACGCTATCGTCTTCGACTTCGTTATCGTTATCGTCGTCGTGTTAGTCTTTTTCGTCGTCGTCATCGTTTTAGGATCAATCAAAATGCAATCGCTAATTTCGACAGCAAAGTTAGATACCGAAAAAATAAGGAATTTGACATAAGGCATCGCAAGCGCCATGACACTTAGCGATGCATTTTCTCAAATCCCATATATTTTTGACATCTAACTTCGATGTCGAAACTAGCGAATGCATTTTGAGTAAACACTGTTTTTAACACACTTTTTTATTAGCTTCACTTGTAACTATGTATGTAAGAAAATCTTGGAATCTTAATTTGACCCACTTCCCGGTCTTCAATTAAGATGAAATTCACACGCTCTGAGCTCTGATGACAATACATGACTAGATAACGTCATTAAAAATCCAAGATGGCGGTCTCGGTCAAAGGGTTTGCTGTCAGGATTCAGGAATATGAAAAAAATAGTCACGTCTTAAATCCCACATGGCGGACATCCAAGATGGCGGATTGGCTTAGTACGTGCTAAAAGCGTGTTTTTTAGTTTTTTAAACTATTAATTTAATCTTCGCTTATAGATGAGACAGATTGTATACTATCTATACTTATTATACATTAAAATTATATTATCTGCTGTGTTTTAACAAAGGCGAGAGCAACGTGCTGTCTTCACTTTAATTATTATTATTTACGTTTGCAAACATCTATTCCCCGAACCTATACCATAAATTTCCATTCCAGCATTCATAGACATGCCGGAGCTGGTGACGCACGCGCGCGCCAACCACCAGCGCTGGCGGGAGCTGGACGAGGCCGGCGTCACCACCTTCGCCGACATCCAGCGGGCGCAGCGCCTCGCCACCACCACCACTACCACCGAGTGACGGCAGGGGAGCTCCTCGGAACTCGAGACGCGCCGCTCGACCCGGGAGAGACTCCCCACTCTCACTGCCAGGACCTCCATTTAGGCATTTGGCAGTTTTGCTACAGCCAGGACACCTATTTAGGCAGAACGGGCAGTTTTACCACAGCCAGGACATCTATTTAGGCAGAACGGGCAGTTTTCCCACGGCCAGGATATCTATTTAGGCTGAACGAGCAGTTTTTCCACGGCCAGGATATCTATTTAGGCTGAACGGGCAGTTTTTCCACAACCAGGACATCTATTTAGACATTTGGCAGTTTTGCCTCAGCCACGATATCCATTTAGGCATCAGAGTTTTGTCTAGCCAGTGAGGGTTCTTATTATTTTTAGTATGGCCGACTCAGTGAGTTGCTAATGTAATAAGTTCGTGACATATGACTATGACTCGATAATTTACACGAAATATTATAGTAGATAGCTCCTGGTGGCAGGTTGTAGGTAGGACAATGTCGGAAAATTCTTACTGTCATTTTTTGAAAACATGAGCCCACCGGGCGGCGCTCTGTGTATCGGGTCTGCCTCTTAGAGACAAATGAAAGTTCGAGAACCCTCATTAGTTCATAACATACAATATGTCATTGGCACAAAGTGAAAGACTTTTAAACAGAAAAGACAATATTATATCAGTAGAAGTGGCAGAAGTAAAACTTCTTTGTTTAAAATCGTGATCGTGTCGTGGGTCGTCACTCGTGACGCGGTCTTAAGACCGGGCTGCCAATTTTTTCTGTGTTTTCTAATAAGTATACGATTCCGGAAGACGATTGACTTAAATGAAATTGAGATTTATTTAATCATTGTATATTTATCTGATATTTGCTAAACGGAAAACACGATTCACTTATTTTGACTCGATACTTATATTTTTCGAAATTATGAATCTTTCTGGGCTTTTCAACAAATATCTGTTACACTTATTGAGTTACTATCATTAAATAACTTGCACTACTACAATCACACACTTTATAAAATAATGGCTAAAGGAAATATTACTATTGTATTTAATTTTTAAGTAATCATCAAAAACAGTTTTGGGACTTACGACCTTTACTTTCGTGCTATAATGCGGGAACCGTTATTACGCGATATTGTTCACTATTAGCTGCAGCGCAAAGCATAATGCTCGGAGGCACGATTCATGGAATCATTATATCACGATTGGAGGATAGCGGGGTGTGTAGGCGGGGCTAGCGTGCTTTGATATTTTTGACAGCAGGCTCTTAAAGCGTTTAAAAACAAATTTTTGATAATCGTAAGAACGTCGCTTGCTATAAGTGACGTTTGGAAACAAAGGTCGCAAATTAATTTCTAAGACCAATCTGCGAAAGAGCAATGACAAAAAGCGAGTAGGTCGTTGTTTGAGATAAAACAGCTCACTTGCAAGGAACATGAAATTGACACTAAAAATCTTCCTAGATTTTATTATTTTATTTATGAAATCGGGGGCCAATTCTAAGTGTGCCACATTTATGTAGAAACATTAGTAAGTTTGTAATCTACTTACACTTTGTGTGTTTCACAAATATTATTTTTAGTGTGTTACCTGTAATCAGGAAAATCGGACATGACTACCCAATTTTATAAATATTTTATAAGTGCTGTACAGCTTAAGGTAGCATTCGGATCAAGACGACCGTGACCGGCAACCGGTCGCACGTCGCGGGGCGACAGCTTCCTACGAATCTACGCGACCGAGTCGCGCGACCCATACGAAAGTAATTAATATTTCGTCTTCGTGCGAAGAAAACACGGTCATTTGTATTGGTCGCGCCACGGCACAGCCTTTTGAGCGACTGAGTCGCGCGACGCAAGTCACCGGCAGGCCACGCCCACACGTCGCGCGACTCGGTCGCTTGCATCCGTCAGCGCTTCCTATAAAAGCAGTGGGTCGCAGTCTCGCGTCGCGGTCTCGCGTCGCGGTCGTCTTGATCCAAATGCTACCTTTAACCGAGGCGCTCATTAAACTTTTCGTCACAACAGAAACGAATTATCATCAAAGCTAGCTTGATAGGTTTAGAAAATTGAATTAAAGACCCCAACGCTGGGAAGACAGTCGCAAGCGACGTTTCAAATATTGTCGGAGAGAAAACATGTAGCAGCGAGCTGTCTCCCACAGGTAGGGTTAGGCTGGAACTATACGCGCTGAAATTCCGGAATTACGGGTAAATTCGATTTTTTTACATTCACATTTGACTCATAATTGAGTCAAATATGAATGTTAAAAATAATTCAGCAAATTAGAACTCTGAGCTAGTACAATAGTGTACCTACTAGCGCAAAGTTCTAATTTCGGCATTGTGAATTTTACCGGAATTCTGGCGCGTATACTCCCAGCTTTAATTATTGTGCTCTGCACTCTGACTTGAAAGTCTGTAGATACTGAAAATCGGCGACAAACTTTTTTAATCGGATGCGTGTAGCACACCGACTTAAAGTCTGACCGGAAGGCCGGCTGCGCCGCCCCGAAGACGGCTTGTCCGTTATTACGCTTATTTTATATATTCGTGTTAGTGATACCTCGGTATCTAGTTGTTAACATTGAGATGTTATTCGGTGTTGTAAAGCAGCTATTCGATAAGCTATTTTATATCTTTGGAGTATATTCTTCAATTCTTTATATATTATTGTTTACACATTGGTAACGAAATCGAAAAATCCTATGGCTTTTGTATACTGTACTACTGCCTGATGGGCTTACTGTTAAGTGAATATAAGGAAAAAATGTTTAGTGCCATACAAGAATATTTATGTCAGAAAATAACTGAATTGAGCTCATTTTTGCTCTGTTTTTTAAACACATTAAATTATATTTTAAGTGGGAGTACCTTTTTAATTTACAAGAACTTTAATCGAAAAGTCATTAAACTGCAAAAATGCTGTATAACCTTTGTGTAAACAATAAACTTTATTTAAATGAATATAAAATATAAATATTATAATATTATAATGTAGTAGAAGTTTATAAACGTGAAATAGTGCCATATCTACACGGCCCTAATATTTTGTACATCAGTAGGTACAGCGAGCACAGTTTTGTATAGTTGTCAAATAATGTATCCTATTCAAAATGTATCATCCGGTCGCGAATCACAAAGAAATATTTTAATCATTGACCTCTCGTTCTTGTCTCTTTCTCGTGCTCGATGATGCTCAACATTTTCCTGTGTGAAAAAAGGAGGCAGAAGCAATAGGTCCGTAATTCGCGATCGGACTTTAGACAACAGACGACATTTATGTATCGCTTTTGAACCGTTTGCTCTGTATGACGCTCTCGTGCTCGTCGCTGTATCTACCTATTGTCATTGAGAATTTCATTGTGTTATAAAACACTGAAGTTCATCAATATTGTAATCGATTTCAGTGGTAGATATAATTTAACAAAGACAAAATTAATAGTTTTAATGAGTGTATGTAATCGGTCCATACTCCATATAAATTTTAACTTGAGCTTCGGATGAATATTTTTGTATACATGTAATTTTATATCGTCTTTATACCGAACCATCGGCCTCATCATATCAAAATTACAATTTTTGAACAATTTAACTGTAGATCATCTTACCCGACTGCGAAAGAAGGGTTACGTTTTCGAATCACTCTTCGATGTGCACATTGTAAGGCGTATACTGTCGCTTAGTTTTCAATGTTTATGGTAATTTAAATTCGAATAAGGTAAAAATTAGATATGTACTCGTCTATTCGACGCTGGTATGCTAAGTAACTTATATAGACGTAAGGATTTATATACAGTAGAGAGTGGATTATCCGGATTTGAAGTATACGGGTATTCGATATCCGAATACTAAGGGTTAAACCGGGTAATCGAGTATTCACTGTAACAGTAAATTATTGAAGTTATATTCGCTTCCTCGTGCTCAAAGTCTAATACGGTCTAATTACTTCGATGTATATTATGTAATGCGCGGTCAAGATCGTGGGTACAAAATTTCATGGAAATGTACATATACATAATGCGTCTGTGACACATAAACGACAGTACCTACATGTCTAAATTGTATATTTCTTTGATAATTTTGCACGTATCCATGTCAGTGACATGTCAGTGACGGTGCACCGATATAACTTCTTAGATTCATTTATATATTATTAATTGTAGTTTGTGGTGTTCAATCTCATAATAATATAATTGTTTAACATTGTACTAAAACGTTTAATATATCGATGTACTTAGGTAGCTCAATTCCATATTTAGATAAATGATTTTGATGAGTGCTCTTGATTTTAAAATAACTTCCTTTACTGACCATTGTTGCATAATTCGCCTCTGGCAGGTTCGTTATGCCAAGGACATAAGGATCAACCTTATTGAAATTCCCATATAAACTCTTAAGGCTGTTAATATACGCGCTGGAATTTTGGAGACGCAAGGAAATTTACTATATTATTATAATATGTACACTTCCAATGCTTAGGTTTATTTTTTCCGGAATTTTGGAATTCCAACGCGTGTAGTCCCAGCCTAATAGTAAGTAAATTTAACAAATAACACTGTTTGTATTGAGTTAAAACAGTAACAAAATACGATTTAAACTTTAAAATAATATAAATTCTTTGTATGCCTTGAATGGAAAAATTATAAACGTTATAGAAAATCAACAACACAAGAGTCTAAATTTATATTTTCAAATTTTATTATTTAAATTATTGTGTGTGTAAAATCGTATGATATGCAACCGTATTTTAGTTTTTTAATTAAATTTTTAATAATAGCAAAAGATTTAAAAATTATTTGACCCTAAATGAAACTTATTTTCACTTCATTTTATTTGGGATTAAAAGAAAATGTTTTATCGCCATCTTAAGGGCGATTATTAAAAATAAAATTCGAAATGCGATTTAAATATACCTTTTTCTAACTTAACAAAATTATTATAATATTATTAATGTTGTTATAAAATAAGTTTATCAGTAATTATCTATTATGAGAACACGAACAGTATCAATATAACACGTATTATAATGTGAGGCTTATCCCAATTTAGTTGTAATTGAGATTAGAAGTACCAAGTAAGTATTTATTTTTCTATAGTTTATACAGGCAAATTTTAATTTCAAAACTCAAACATGTTAAATATTTTCGTATGAGAAAATGATTTTGGTATTACGTTGTATGAGAATTTCGATGGCACCCGGCCTATTAAAGAAGAAAGAAAGGAATAGGTACTAAAAGGAGTGGTGATTTTGATAAAAAACATACTGCATTGTTAATTTTATAATAATGGATATTCCTGGTAATTTAAAAAAATCGGCCAAGTGCGAGTCGGACTCGCGCACAAAGGGTTCCGTACCGTTATAGACGAAAAAAAGGCCAAAAACTGTGTTTTTGTATGGGAGCCCCCCTTAAATTTTTATTTTATTTAAATAATATTATTAATTATTAAAGTAGACATATAACTAAGGCCTTTATGAAAATTTCAAGTGCCTAGCTGTTTCCATTATTGATTACGAGCAAAAAAAAATAACGTTTATTGTATGGGAGCCCCCTTTAAATATTAATTTTATTTTGTTTTTAATATTTGTTGTTATAGCGGCAACAGAAATACACAATCTGTGAAAATATCAGAAGTCTAGCTATAGCGGTTATTGAGTTACAGCCTGGAGACAGACAGACAGACAGACGGACAGACATCGAAGTCTCAGTAATAGGGTCCCGTTTTTACCCTTTGGGTACGGAACCCAAAAAACACACCCTGAATTTTTACTAAATCCTAGTATTAATAATTGATATGCTTTAAATATAGAAAAATGTTCAGAGTAAAATCGATAAAAATTATTTTAAAATTTCTATCAATAATTAATGAAATAATAATTGTTCTCAAGTGAAACCATTACTACTTCCAATCTCAATTTCAATTTATTTGCCATTTTCGTTTAATTTGGTCATGTAATATAAGGTTCTCAGGGCTGGTCCCTGTCTGAATGACGAGTTAAAGTTGTTGTGAATTTTATATGCTAAATGATTATTTAGTTATAAGAACCGACTAATATAATAACAATTACCTACAACACTAAACGCGCAAACGCTTCAAGTACAGTCAAACATGAAACATACATGGCAAAAGACGGAAGCCATAAATAATATTTTAAGTTAACATGTTTGTGTCTAATCTGAGTGTTTAGCCATCATATGCATTCGCTAGTTTCGAAAGCGAAGTTAGATGTCAAAAATGGCCCATACAATATACATTTTCGATATCTAACTTCGTTATCGAAACTGGCGAATGAAAAAATGAGATTAGGTATGCACTTTGAGCTACATAATAATATTAATTATTATTATAACTAACGCACTGTATCTTGGTGGCATATGCATGTAAAAATAATCTGGCTTTGCGTGTGCGTGTTGATTTTTGAAATATTATATATTTTTATTTAATGACGTATATTGCAGTTCTGTTGATGTTATTGAAATATGTAATGTTTAGAAGCACAAATTATTATGTATCGTTACAACGTATGTAAAAATCTGTAAAATTTGTTAATTTCTATAAACATAACATATATTATTAAGAGCTAGATATTCTAAGCTCAAAATTCAACATATTTTGTTGATAAAAACTTAAATGATTACTGCACTTTTGTATGCGGTGTTATAATATGAAATTACTAAAAAACCACCATGTTGCTGGGATTGTAATTATTTTTAAGTTGTATAAAGATCTTGCGTTATTGTGTCTGGTAGAAAATACCTTGTATGTTCTGTTCGTACCGCTAAGAATGACATTGTTGTGTTGTACAAATAAATACATACATACTGACAATATATTGTTTTAATAACTATCCTACTTTCGCTAGCACTCGTAACTATAATAAAGATCTTTACATCTCCTTCCCCTATTAATTTGTTTCAATTCACAAAAAATGAAACAAATAAATGAGGGTAGTCACTAGAAAAATGTTCAAATTAGTAAGTGGGTCAAAAATATTTAATGCAAATTACACCTCTTCATACCTTCGCGTTATGCGCTCCTGGTACTTCATAATCAAAAACAAATGGGCTAGAGTGCGTTTCATCGAATAGTTCCTTTGCCGTCATGTTGGCATTCCTGTCTGTCAATAACGTAAACACGGTAGATACGCTCTGCGAGTATTCATAGGTTTTACTGTGATTTCGTGAGAAAATCATGCCGAAAACATTAAAGAGTGGTGAAAGAATAATGGTGCTAAGAGTGAAAGAGTTTTGTGAACGTGAAAAACGTAACGAGGCCCCAATAATTCCATTAAAATGTGTACAAGCTCGGGTTGCCGCCATTACAGCTTAGTGAAATAGGGTTACCAGCATCAGTTTAATCACCCTTAAACACAGCAAAACCTACGAATATTCGCAGAGCGTGTCTACCATGTTGAGTTATTAACATACAGGAATGCCAACATGTAGGCAAAAGCAACGCACTTCTAGTGACGAAAACTACATACACGCGAACGAAGTCGCGGGTAAAAGCTAGTATAGTTAAATATTATCAGGGTGAGCGAAGCGAGCCCTAGTATATCCCACAGCCTGTACATTTTGTGGTACACTTTACGGAAAAACTATGTAGATGTGTTATCATCAGTCAGTCAAGGTGTGACGACGCGAGCCCGCACAATTCACAAAGCTCGGCTTTTAGCTAGTAAATGCGAAAGTGACTTTCATAGGTACACATTGTCTGGGTTATGGAGAAGGACATAGGGTACCTTTCATCCCGGGCAAAAGAACGGTTCCCGAGCGATAGACGTTAACGCAGGCAGAGCCGCGGGCGAAAGTTAGAATTATATGAAATTTTCTTTAGGGAATTATTAAAAGTATTTTGTGATAAGATAATATTATCTCCCCTAATTTAAGGTAGCACAGTAAGGGTAATGAGGCAACACTGATTTGCATTAGTGCCAACATGACGGCAAAGGAACTATTTGATGAAACGCACTATACCCCTATAGAATTTGTCAATTCACAAGAATCAAAACAAAATATTGGGATTTGGGGGTAGTCACAAGAAAAATATTAGAATTAGTGGGTAGGTCGAAAAAATTGAACCCAAACACCTCTTCATACGTTATGCGCTCCAGTAGCCCTAGCATGGCGACCAGTAGAAAAGCGAAAGTATAGACAAACTGTGGACATAAACTTAAGGTGCCGTTCCGATCTTTACCGCGGCTAATCGCGACCGACAAAAAATAATTAAAATGCCACTTTTGACAGACTAAAATATATGTCATAAAGTAGGATATTATTTGAATTTTTAGGACTATAGTCTGTCATAAAGTGTCATTTAAATTGAATTTTTCGGAACAAAAAAAGATCGGAACGGCTGTAGTGTGCGTCTCACCTCCCTCCTATATGAGTTAGTGTAATTAGTTCTTAAACAAATGGGCTACCTACCCCTATTAATTTGTCGATTCACAAGAATTGAAACAAAATATTGGGGGTAACTACAAGAAAAATCTTAAAATTAGTGGGTGGGGCGAAAAAACTTAATGCAAACACCTCTTCATACGTTATGTGCTCCTGTAGCCCTAGCATGGCGACCAGTAGAAATGCGAAAGTATAGACAAACTGTGGACATAAACTTAAGGTGCCGTTCCGATCTTTACCGCGGCTAATCGCGACCGACAAAAAATTAATTAAAATGCCACTTTGTGACAGACTGAAGTATATGTCATAAAGTAGGATATTATTTGAATTTTTAGGACTATAGTCTGTCATAAAGTGGCATTTTAATTGAATTTTTCGGAACGAAAAAAGATCGAAACGGCACCTTAAGTTTATCTCCACAGTTTGTGACTATAGTCTGTTATAAAGTGGCATTTTAATTGAATTTTTCGGAACGAAAAAAGATCGGAACGGCACCTTAAGTTTATCTCCATAGTTTGTCTATACTTTCGCATTTCCACTGGTCGCCGTGCTAGGGCTACTGGTAGTTCAATACTACAAAGGATCTATAAATCGACATATTTTATCCTTACCACCTCTGTTTGCTACCACTTTTGAGAATTTTAGCAGAGGAAATTTTTGGGCGTTTTATCAAAATTAAGCGGAACGGAAAATTAGTAATCAAATGAAAAAAATGTTCTAGGGAATCTGGACTATTCCTTCGATTCAGAACTGAGTTTAAAAAATAACAAAGAGTTGGACTTTCATATTATCATTCCAAGGAGCATGATTTAAAAAAATAAAAGGAAATCCACTAAATCCATCATAAAACATTTTATTATAAACAATAATTCTTATAAAACATATTTTACAGACTGTTCGGGACGTAGATTGAAACAATATAAAAATTCAACTATAAGGAATAGAACAAGTTTACAATTATACATTTATTCAAGATAATATACAATCTCTTTTTTAATTTTGATATTGTATATTAAATATATGACATATTATACAACTTTTGGGTACTCATTAAAATACTTTTTTTTTAACAAATATCAGTAGTATCGGTTCCTAAAATTAATATCATAGCGCTCGACCAAGCAAAAAAAGTTTAAGAGGGATGCTTTTAAGCTTTTGCATACTATTTAATTGGTTTGAGAAGAATGCAAATTATTGCCTAGTCGTCAAAAACAAGTAACAACACGCGATTTATACAACATTCCCAATCATATCGGATGTTGTTTTAGATGAAAATTTTTACATGTGACCAAATATTGGTATTTTATAAATAAAAAAAAACAGCGAGCTATTTCTATTTGCCCGTATAATAAATTAGGAACCGTCACCAATTTACTTCATAACGTAACTTACAGACTCTTTCAAAGACTGATCAACCGTACATTTCATTAAATATCAAACTAAAAAATGATTTTACCATGAAAAAAAAATTGATGTCACGGATATTAAAAACAAAATGGCTAAATAAAAACAACTCCAAAAATAAAATAAGCCGAATGACATTTCCGTTAAGCAGAATATTGAAGGTAAAAAGAGAGTATAAAAAGAACGCTAATAGAGAGAAACTACTTGTATTTGGCCCCTTCTATTTTAGAGATCTGAAAACGTTAACGCAACGAATTAAGGCTTTTTCGTTAAATTCGTTAAGATAACAAAAACACGGCCTATGGAATGAAATCAGACGGGTGAGCATGACTTTTCGATACGTAGTCCTAGTGATACCGAATATTATTTGTATGAAAATTTAATATTCTATAGTTCTATTTACCCCTCCATACAGACTTTGCGCACAGAATTTTAGAGCGACCGCAGACTTACAATTTCAAGTTGTCCGACTAAATCGCATAGTATACCAATAGCTATAGCGACTCATGAGAGCTCGCACATTTTTCCAAATAAATTTTACAACTAAATAATTGGACACCAATCGTATCAGAACCGCGATTCCCTTCCGATTACCCACAATCAAAAAGTTGTCCAATTAAATTGTGAAATTACGCAATTTAGTTGTACGATTGTAGGCCAACTTGAAATTGTATAATATCTGCGGTGACCCTTAAACAATGGAATTAAAATTAAACAAAGACAAGAATTAAAAAAAAGAAATAAAAGTATAAAACAGTTACAAATTAAATTTTTTTACAAATTGGAATATGAAAGATTATAATTTTTTTTAATGAGAAATGATAATAATTTTGCCGTGTACACGTTGAAACGTAAGTACTAACTCCCTGTTATTTCAATTTTTACCTACGAATAATAAAAACTAAAGAAGAGTAACTGGGTCAAAAAATTTGTTCCGATTCTACAAAATGTGACCCGAATACATGCATACTTTATGCAAAAAGAGACCCGAATACATGCAAGAATTTTGTGTAATTATAGAAGTGACAATTATTGTCAACGGCTTTATTTTGTCAATTTGAATATAGTGTTTCGTAGCTATTGCCATATTATTTTAGTGTGCGAAAAGAACCTTGAGAACCAAATTAAAAACGTAAAGTATGGGAGTTACGTTTTCTTAGTTTTTATTATTCGTAGATTTTTACCAACTTTAAGATCTACATCGTGTTAGGGTCAGTCACACATAAACGCGGCGATGTTAGTTGATGATTGCATGCAATAGAACAAGAATCAGCGCCACGTCTAAGGGTAATTTGATCCTCATAAATATCAATCACTTGGCGATTTCCCTGGTTTTTTTAGGTGATCATATCAAGTATTAATGGATCAAAAATTTACGGGATTTGACATCTAACTTCGCTATCGAACTAGCGAATGCATTTTGACTAAACACTGATCTTTTGTCAGTACGTTTTTATACGCAACAATATTTCATCGTGAGTTTATCATATAAAATAACCATTAATAACCTGCTTCTTTGAATATCTCGGTAACAAAATGTACCACAGATTAAAAAACACCCAAGTAGGAAAAATATGCCATAAAATTAAATAGTAATTTGTATTTTGTTAGTTCACGAACGACATGAAACGTTTTTTTTTTTATCGGTGGTACATAACTTCTAACTATTAACAATATTTTGAAAAGCATTCGTAATTAAGAATTTTTACATTAAAATTTTAAATGCAAATAAAAATAGTCATTTCTACCAATTACCAACATTCTTTAGTCACACAGTTCAGTCTATTCATTCAACATAACCACAGCATGACATTGCGAAAATCCATAACAGTAGTTTTCAATTTGATTTATATAATTTTGTGAACACCCGAACAAAGGCAAGCTAGTCTTCAATCAGTCGCAGGTGTACGATATCATAAATTAAGGCGCAAATTAAAGAAAAGACTGAAGGTGATCGCACATTTATCAGCACGCACTCGAAAAAACGTGCCGCATTTTAGAATTCGTTGTATGAAATGATATGAAACCTCGTACATTCGTCCGCACCGCACGCGCCGCATTTCGTGTATAGTAAACGAAGCGGTGCGTTCGACGCGTACGGTGCTGACAAATGTGCGATCAACTTAATAAAATTGACGTGTTTTGCCGATAATACCAAAGGCCGTAAAGATTTTACTCGTATAGTCATCATTACACTGACGGTCATATTGACCGCGAAAAAGCAGCTTTAAAGATCTTCTGCATTTTACCAGGCTTTAAGGGCTCAAAAATCACATCATTTTGCAACAGTCTTAAGAAAGGGTTATTTCCATACAAAAACATGAAAATGCACACAATATATAAACAAATATTTTGTATAGCGATAGTCTATCTTAAGATTGTCGTGCCTAAAGTGAACGTGGGCTTAAGTTATGATACCGAACGCTTTGAGCATAAATACACGTCATTCGCTCGACCCCTATTTTATACCATAAACCTTTAAATATGTTACTCTTTATTTGGAGAAACAGGTACTAAGGTGGTCCGCGCGAGTGAATTCAATCGTTGTTAAAAAAACTTTGGTACCGTGCAAGTGAGACGTATAAACTACATTGCAATCTCACTTGCACGGTTAGCATAATATACTTTTACATTTACCCAAGTAATCAAAGATAGAGCTTACAAAAATTAACCAAAATTTCTCAAATCACTTCTCGTAAGCTTTATAGAAAATTATATTCACTCCCACGAACCGGACAATAATAATATAATAAATTCTATAATATTTTTTATAATCTAACAACGATACCTACATAAATATTTTAAGGCATCAAAAATATGAACCTTGGAGACACGCTTTGACGTCGAAATTGCAGTCACTTTATTTTGTTCTTGAAAATCTTTAATATTATGTAGCCAAATATCTAAGCAGAAAAACATAAGGACTTGGCTACGAATATCTATATGAATAATATTACTCGAGACATCTTCGAGCAATCTTGAGGACTGTTATTCAGATTGTACAGTTATCTCAAAAATAAAGTGTTGTATCTAGATTTCAGGGCGCATTTTACAAGCCAAGAATAAATTATATGCCATATTAGGTTATACCGAATTTGAAAAATCTGCCCTTTGGAAAAATAGTTTAGACGAAATTGATTACTGCTCATTTAATCCATTCCAAAAGTACAACTACGTTTATATTGATAGAAAGAGGCTTCGGTTAAAAATAATATTTTGTTATCTGCGAGCATTTTTCTTTCAATGTAAAATATACATAAATGTAGAATGGACTAGAGTAGCGCGCGTCTGCGCAAACGGGCGTCATGTGACGTCATCTCCGCGTACGCTCGTGCGTGCGTGTCAACGTGAGCGCACGTATGAGCGTACTTTATGACATGCTTGTACGCTCGTGCGTGCGTGTCAACGTGAGCGCACGTATGAGCGTACTTTGTGACATGCTTGTACGCTCGTGCGTGCGTGTCAACGTGAGCGCACGTATGAGCGTACTTTATGACATGCTTGTACGCTCGTGCGTGCGTGTCAACGTGAGCGCACGTATGAGCGTACTTTATGACATGCTTGTACGCTCTTGCGTGCGTGTCAACGTGAGCGCACGTATGAGCGTACTTTATAACATGCTTGTACGCTCGTGCGTGCGTGTCAACGTGAGCGCACGTATGAGCGTACTTTATGACATGCTTGTACGCTCTTGCGTGCGTGTACGCTCAAGCGGACGTCTAAACGTGCGTGTACGCTCAGGTGTACGTTTATACGTCTTAACGTGCCCGTACGCTCGAATGTGCGCAACGTGCGCCTCAGTGTACGCTCCGTGTCCGCGGTCGCTACATAACCAGCTGTTTGTCGCGGCACTGATCGACCACGTAGCCGGTGAAACGCTTCAGGAACTTGGGGTACTCGCGCTTGTATACCGCACGCAGCACTCCCGCCGGCGCCCAGCCACCGGGGTTTACTGTAATCAACAATTGTAATCAACAAAGTGACAAGTTTTACTTCATTAATGACGGTGAGTAGTGACAAACTATGTTGAGGGCATAATCTATCTAGTAAAATTTCGGCATCAACATTATACTTAATTAGCATAAGTTTTATGTCATCATTTTCCTTTTTTCATGTGTTGTGTGATGATGAAATTCTACAGTAGAGTGTACAGTACCTGTGCTGCAGTAAGCGATGCTGGTGGTGATATTGTCCCGCGAGGGCCGCTCGCCCGCCGGCCACTCCGTGCGGCACGCCAGGCACACCGTCACGAACAGACGTATGCACGCGCCGGTGTTCGCCTGGAAAATTGTAACGTTTACGATTATTAGTGACTCGTAAAACCATAATATTATGGTTCGTTGGGTGTTGGACGTGTTTTTTTATCAATAAAAACAATATGGAATGGGAAGACGAAAAAGTGACAAAACTGCTTACTCGGCCATCACTAATATTGCAAACGACATGCCCGCCGGCACTAACCCGTAGGTTCGTGTCGCTGGGTTGGCGGCTTAAGGGGCTTAGAACACCTAAATGCGAGATTTCGAAGAGGAATGTCTGTATGATAGAATGCGGTACTTGTATTGAGAAAGATATATAATATTATTCAGAATATATGCTAGTTCCATAGTGTTTTCAAAACACGATGCAACTAATTTTTCTCGATAGAAAAAAATCGCAAACATAGCTCTAATAAAATCTTAAAATGCTCAGTATGTGTAGTAAATTGCACTCAATAATTATTTAATTTATGGACAATATTTGGCTACCAGTGTACTACTGCTATAGTGTTTTTTTTTTTTTTAAATAAATCCTTAATTAGCAGTAATCAAGTATTTTCCACTATCAGAGTAGACTTAGCGTACGTGCGTGTGCGTTGTGAATGTATGCAATTGTCGGTCAATTTCGATTTGCTCTTCTAAGCCCCTTAAGTGTGTAGACAGCCATTATACCACGAGATCGCACATCGTATGTAACGATTTATTTTAATAGCGGCGCGACTCATAATTGCTTGTGATCCCAAAAAAACTACCGAGAAAGTATCATCCGTAGTCGAATGATTAGTGACGGCGTACACGTTGCCTGGCTGAGGCCCTGCTGTGGGATCCTACTGGTACAAGTCACATGAACCTACCGGGAACGTGTCATCAGTAGTGGAGTGGTTGGTGACGGCGTACACGTTGTCGGGCGCGGCGCGCACGTGCGACCAGAACAGCGCGTCCCGCTGCGACGCCGGCCAGATGCGCTTGAACGTCTGGTGGCAGACCAGCGCGTCCGCCGATATCTGCTCCACTATCGTCATCGTTTCTAGCGTCGCTGTGAACATATATGGTAGTTAAAACAAGGGTTCTACCTCCAAACGAATCCTCCTCGGAATAAGAATGTGCCGCCCGCGTTTCGTGCAGGAGGGGCAGCTATGTCTTCGATGCGAGATTCTACTTCAGGCTCAACGGTAATTGCAAACAGTATTACGCATATCAATTTAGCGTCAGCATCCAAACAGAAGTTGAAGCCAAACGAGCGTAATTTGTGAGTCGTGAGTCGCAGAATTTCTGCCGCGTAAATATATTTTCATACAAATCATGACTCACAAAATTACGCTCGTGTGAATCAAACAGGACTTTTGTATGAAACTGAATGCAACAGAATTCTGCCGAACCGAAATTCTGCGACTCACAACTCACAAATTACGCTCGTTTGGTTTCGCCCTAACAAACTGTACAATACAATAGTGACATGAAAGTCGAAGGCGGCGCTTAGCTTTGCGGCAAACTTATACCTAACTGAAAATCGACTTAGCAATAATCTGATTAGCCCATACAATAATTGTGATTCGCCATTTTTGCTCTGAGCTGGTGCCTAGCATGAAACAAATATAAAATTATGTAGCACTCTGCGCGAGCTCCGATTAATTATCAAGAACTTTGCTAATTTTATTTTAATAGTGAGGTGCTCGCGTTTTAGCACTCGATGGTCTCGGAAGGTAAGTAAGGAGTGGTAAAATCCTAGCAAATTACCGCTTCTTATGTAAGATACTCACTCTCCCACTCGTATCTGTATCGGGGGTTGTAGAAGTAGTGGCACATCTCGCGCGCCGACACGCCGCGCACCTTGTGCATCGCCTTCAGCGGGTCAGTCACCATGCCGTCCACTTCCATCTCCCTGGGAATTGAAGGGAATTGGTTATGTGCGAATCGGATTGGGGATAAAGAATATGACGCGTGAGTGCGTGCGTGTAAGTACGAATAAAATGGATACAAACAAAATAGGAAAACGCCTTGCATTTTTTGTTATAACGGCAACAAATTCTTTAAAATTAATTATTATTAAGATAACAGACAGAAAGAGATTAACGGCCGTTCCCAATATTCAATCTATCTCTGGTTTGACATACGACCGATCGCAGCTAACATTTAATTGACATAAAATATATGTCTCTAATGTCTAACGGCCGTTCGCAATATTTGATCTATCTCTGGTTTGACATACGACCGATCGCAGCTAACATTGAATTGACATAAAATATATGTCTCTAATGTCTAACGGCCGTTCCCAATATTTGATCTATCTCTGGTTTTGCCCTACTAGAGATAGGAATAGCTCTCATTAGACATTAGAGACATATATTTTATGTCAATTCAATGTTAGCTGCGATCGGTCGTATGTCAAACCAGAGATAGATTGAATATTGGGAACGGCCGTTATGAGAGCTATTCCTATCTCTAGTAGGGCAAAACCAGAGATAGATCAAATATTGGGAACGGCCGTAAGGCGAAAATGTTATCCACTGTGTAAATATTTTTAACATTGTTTTTTCCCCAATTAGTTTACACAGAATTAAAGGAAAAATACAAAAATCTGTCTCGCTCAACAGGAAAACGCCATTTTGCATATTATATTAAAGCGCGTGTTTAATTAAATAGTGTTAGTCAAACTAATCGGAGCGCTGCCGCTCCTTAACTTTTTAATCTATCCGTATTTTTAATCTATCCATTTTACACGCATTAAGTCTTATAAGTTTTAAAGTTTAACTGCCGCACTAACTGCCGCACTCAGATTGTAACAATAATAAATACTTAAATGTAATAAATTCAAAATTTTGACATAAGCCCCATACATTATCTGTCAAACTCTTCATTTAAATTGAAGCTTAATCATAATTAAATGTCTCTGAGTACGGCGGTCAGAAAGGAACAATAATGATATATTTAATCATTTATTAAAAAGCAATGGATATTATTGGCAATATTCTGTGAGAACGTGTAATGGAATTATTTGATCTAATTAACTATCTTTACTATTGCTGGCACAAATCTCAGAGTAATATTTAGAGTAAAACAAATTAATACAAAAAATTAAACACGTTATTTGATATTTTTAAACTTAATGGCCTAAATATTACCTAACTAGCTGTGCCCCGCGGTGTTAACCGCGGTTTAAGTGATATATAATAAAAGACTATGAAAAGTACCAATACTAGGGTCAAAACGGGACGATACATGGTTCTATAATGGTTTATGGTAGTGATGATGATGATGAATGTAATTTGCATAGTACCGTATTATGCTTTCCGTTCTTAAAATAACGTCGGAACTCCCAAACTTCTATCTATAAAAAGTCAGGACTTCTCTCAGCACCTTCCGAAATATGGTATACCTTGGTGCAATCTTACTTGTTGGTAGCATATGCTTAGAATACTGTTCACGAAACCGAAGTCACCACATGTTTCCATATAAATTTTGGTGAGTTCCCTCGATTTCTTATGGATCCCTTCATCAGATCACCACTTTTATGAATATGGTACCAAATTGGGATGATAACCTATACACCAAAAGAAAAATTTTGAAAATCGGTTCACAAACGGTGGACTAATCGTTGAACATAAAATAAACGAACATAACACCTCCTCCATTTTAAAAGTCGGTTAAAATTTTATTAAAATCCGTTCAGTAGTTTTTGCGTGAAAGAGTAACAAACATCCATACATTCATACATACATACATCCAAACTTTCGCCTTTATAATATTAGTAGGATAAAGGATAATTATTTTAACCTAATTAGCAAAAACAGGCACTATTTTCCATTTCCAAAGGATAACCCCAGGTAATGAAACATTATTTGGAAACTTAGTAACGTTCGTTAAAATTCGTAGAAACCGCTTTACACGCAATTACCCTGTAATTAAACATTAATTATTCTCTAACCGAATGTAATTATTTTTAGTTGGTTCATTATCGATTTCCCAGTGAGTAACGTTACTTGTCAAAATTAGTTAATTACTGGTAAGTTTTACTAAAAAACCCCAACTAAATAATTATCGTTTAACTTTGTTTGGTTTGGACTTGGTTACACATATTACATAATACAGGGTGCAATTAAACCTTCCTGCCAAATTTTTTCCAGGGCTTAGGTATCATTAGGAGAGTCCATTTAACTAAAAAAAAATGGGTGTTATTTTTTTTTCAATGACATATTTTATCCCATTTAAAATCGTTGCAGAACGGTCACTCGCGGCGCGGGGGAATGAGAGGGGGTGACGCGTGGCCGACGCATCGTGACCATATTAATTGTAGTGTTTTTTAGGATAACTTTCGGAAGCTATTTCTCAATAATTTAGTACTGAGTGACTATAAAAGAAAAAATACGTGTATTTTTATTTTTAACAAGGATCAATATATCAAAATTTGGCAGGAAGGTTTAATTGTACCCTGTATAATGTACTACAACGTTTAATTAGGACCTAAGTATTTAGGAAAAGTTGTCAGTTTAAAACTGCATCCAATGGGCTGAAGGTTCTGGGGCATTAAACGATTGTTTCGCCATAACAACAGACTATCTGTCTCCATCCCCTCTGCGAAATTTCTGTTTAGGCTGACCAGAGTGCTTATTCAAAATGGGTTCGCTAGTTCGATGGCGAAGTTAGATAACAAAAATGTATGGGATTTGACATAACGCATCGCTAAAGCTGCGCGTCCACTGGATCGGAATCGGAGCGTACGGAGCGTCGTCATTTACGAATGCCGTTGTGATTCGGCATAGGCAATTTTGGGTTTTTGTAAAGCAAATGTCATCGCCTATTAACGTCAGAACTTGACGTTCGGAATTCTAATTAAGCATTCACTGCGGATGACGTCATCGGCATAAATTCCGGTCTCAGGCGCAGAAATGCCGATCCAGTGCACGCAGTACCATACAAATCAATACAAAGCAACAAATCCGTACGCTCCGTACGCTCCGATTCCGATGCAGTGCACGCGCAGCTTAAGTGTCATGGCGCTTGCCAAATCCCATACAATTTTGACATTTAACATCGCTATCAAAACTGGGGAATGCATTTTGACTAGGGGCCAGCCTCACTTTTTGTTCGACGACAATCTTCACAACAGTTTTGTACTATGAGAGAAGTTGATTCATATGCAGTTGACGGACCTATGTATTATGGTCACGTTTTGCCAAACCCAGCCGACAGATGAAGATTTACATAATAATAATATCTATGGGCGCTTCACACCACGTCAGTCTGGCCGCGTGCTAAGTGCCTGAAAGACTTGTGTTACGGGTACCAGACAACGGAAATAAATTTAATACTTTTATACTAAGTATACATAATATATTAAGATTTTTATTATATAATATACATATTTAATACACATACATGACCCAGGAACTTTGAAAACTTTTTGTTCCGTCGGCGGAATTTGAACCCGCGACCCCCGGGTTGAGCTACCAACGCGCTCATCCACTGAGCCACAGAGGTCGTCAATAAGTTGACATAATTCGATGAACCAACTTCTCTGATAGTACGTTTAACAGATATGCCCTCACCTCCTGTACATCCTCATATCTCCCTCCTCGGCGAACAGCTGCCAGCCGATCTGTCCCCCCACACCCTCGAACGCCGCAGCCATCTGCTCCGTAGATATCCTGTCGATCTGGAACATACAGGGAGTATGTTAGAAGGATCTAGGCTTCTTTCAATTACGTCATCAACACTGGAATTCGAATATAATGCTAAAGTCACCCCTGAAATCATATCATAGTGTTATCCACGTTGGTTACCGCTGGTTGGAGGATGGTCGTTAAAAAATAACTAAGTTTTGTGCTGCGCTGCGCTGAGAGTGAGTTATTGTCACTTTGCCGAATTTGTAGATACATTCAAAGATTAATTTCACCACTTCCTAATAAGTGCCGGTTAGACTATCCACAACTTATTTGACAGATTCTCCATACTCTATCTGTCAAGGTAGCACCTCCATCGTGGGTATCGCAGAATTCGCAGACACAATAGATTTTCAATTGTTATGCGGCAGCCGGCTGCCGCTTGGGGATTGATGAGTTAAGTTGTGGATAGCCTATCCAGCACTTATCTGCTGGCCGATTCTGTATTGTACATTTGTGAGTTAATCACTGAGTTAGTAACGAAACGGAGGAGTGAGTAACGGAAAGTGTCACTTTTGTATTCACTTGCATACAAAAGTGAGACTTTCCGTTACTCACTTCTCCGTTTCGTTACTAACTCAGTGATTAACTCACAAATGTACGATACAGAATCGGCCAGCAGGAAATGGTGAAACAGCCCCTTAGTAAAATTAATTACTGAAACCGTATGTGTATCTACAATTTAATTTGAAAAGAAAGTAAAGCCATATAAAGAAATCGAAAAATATTACTAGGATATGTCCATACTTAGTAGTTATTTTGTAAATGCCGAAGTGTGAACAGTGAAACCTCTTTACGCCCAAACCGCTCAACCGATTTTTCTGAAATTTGGTATGAAGATACTTTGAGCCCCGGGAAAGGACATGGGATACTTTTTATCCCGCAAAATGTACGGTTCCGGTGCGATACGTATTTTGGCCTAAGAAAGTGATTGACTTCGCACTGTCATACAGCTGATATAAAGACGGCTTAATAAAAATATTTACTTAAAAATCTAGTCTCTAATTTATGTATCTTTATACAATATTTATGTTCGGATCATCCACATTATACATTCCATAAGACATCGCATCGCCAAAACTCTTACGACCTGAACTCAATTGTAATTCACGGTGTATCGTAGTTAGCACACCTGGCTGCGTGTAATTTTACATTAGCCACGCGTACCGTGGCCGAATAGCTAACGATTTGTTGACGAAGATCGATGACTTGATATAGACCTGTTATATTATAGGGAAAATAGATGATTTGCTGGGATTTATTTACTTTTTAAAACTTTCTATCGATTTTGAGGTAATTTTTGGCCTATCTATTAATTTAGTGATGAAGGATTTTGTCTTCTGCCGTTAGATAGAGAATATTCAGCCGAATCGTATTTGCTAGTTTTGACAACAAAGATAGAAAAAAAACAAAAATGTATGGGATGGGACAAACGCATGCGCATAATATGTCCTATACATTTTTGTTATCTCACTTCCCTATCGAAATTCGAAACTATCAAATACAATTTGACTAAGTAGGTAGCTAGAAGTTAGAACATATTACATAAACTTTGGTGCCAGTTTAACAACGCCTGTTAGTTTTAATCAACGAATAACTTTAACAGGCATCAAAGTAAATTATTAACTAGGATACAAATTTGCAAAATGAAAGTTAGGTAGTCTTATTTCCTGAACTATTTTCAATAGTCTAATACGAATATACACGTGTATAGCCATTAGCTATACAGTATACACTATACACGTGTATACACTATACAGTCACGACTCACGGCAAACAGCCACGTAACTAAACTATGTACGAACATTTTAAATACAGTGTGTAACAAAATTAGGTGATAATTCTTAAGGGATTGTTTAAATTTAGGTACCCTGTACCTTTTTTTACCTTCGTATGGAAAAATACATGACGCGGGGGCGCTTGCTCCTACGAATCACATAAAAAAATTTGCTCTTTCAGCGCTGCTACTTTCACAGTGAACTCTATTTAAGGGACACATACACACACTAAAGTATTATTACTTAGTTTTGTTACACCTCGTATACAATAATAGAAATCACGAACTGATGCAGTTTCACCGGTAATGCAATTTTTATCGGATACTCGTTGCTATAACGTCGGTTCAACAAAAATATATATTATATTTTGTTTTGCTTATCTAATATAATAAAATTCTCGTGTCACGGTGTGCGTGGTTGAACACCTCTGAAACGGCTCGACCGATTTTCGTGAATCTTAGCGAGCATATCGGCTAGGGTGGAGAATCGGACAAAATCTACTTTTTATATTGATAAGTGCATTTGTTGAATAAATAATAGTGAATAATGAATTATTACAACTCGATACTGACGGCGACCATTGTTTGTGCGGTGGGATAGCGATGGACGTTGCCATGGTGACATACTACACTTCAATAAAATAATATGGGCGAAATAATTTATATGGCAAAACAACGTTGCCGAGACAGCTAGTCTGTATGTCGCAGCCAACTGGTTAAAATAGCCGTTCAAACAGCCAAAAAAGCCCCCTTAAATATAAATTTTATTTTGTTTTTAATATTTGCTGTGTCTGTGATAATTTCAACTCTCTAGCTGTTACCGTTCCTGAGGAGGAGACACACAGACGGACAGACGGACAGACATCCAAGTCTCAGTAATAGGGTCCCGTTTTTACCCTTTGGGTACGGAACCCTAAAAAAACTAACATTTTACATTCCAATGTTTCTCTAGACTATTTACAGTAAAGGGAATAGCGCTAACAGCTTTTTTGTTGCCTCACAAACCGGTCATGACTCATGGGAACCCACATTATGTCCCGTTATTTAGAACGGGATCAAAATTTGTCCAGCGACCAGTATCTATACACGAAAGACCGCACGACAAAGTTACAGTAATGTAATATTAAAATTAAGTTGTACAATCTTTATTGGACGAGTTTAATTTTTCTATTACTTTTCTCATAAAATTGTACACCAAATGATGGACAATTATATTGCAAAAGTAATTAATAAACTTTTACCCCCCTGCCTGTAAAAATATTTAACACGGCGAAGTTATTCGGTATGTTAATATTTTTACAAGGACTGATTGTCTTTGCCTGGCACATTGCAAAAGTCAGTCAGTCAGTCAGTCAAATCGGTATATGCTTCGTAAATATATTTCTTTATTTGTAAGTTTATTAGTAAGAGTCTAAGGGTGAAGCCAAACGAGCGTAATTTGTGAGTTGTGAGTCGCAGAATTTCGGCTGGCAGAAATTCTGCTGCATTCGGTTTCATACAAAAGTCCTGTTTGATTCACACGAGTGTAATTTTGTGAGTCATGATTTGTATGAAAAGATATTTACGCGGCCGAAATTCTGCGACTCACAACTCACAAATTACGCTTGTTTGGCTTCACCCTGACTCAAAATATAAAGCACACAGGAAAATAATAATAAGTTGATAGGCTCTAAGTGAGAAGATTTCGTAACCTCTAATAGAATCAGTAGACTAGAGAGGTTTAGTATCGTATTATATTAGCGTTACATCATTCTGAGTCATGCTATCTCATTAGATGTAATTACAAATCTCACTTCCTAGTTCCTGTTTTGACTGTGTCTGTTTTCTGTGGAGTTACGTATTCACTAAATAGTAATTTGTTTTAGTATACAACTTACTATTTAGCCTTAGGGAATTAATAAAACTATTGTGTAGTGAATAAATATGTCTCATGAATCATTCAATCATATCTTACGGCCGTAATCAGAGTCATTTTATGACGATTAAACTTCAATTTAATGGAGAGTTTAAGACATAATGTATGGGGATTATGTCACAATCTTCATTTAATATTAATTACATTCAAGTAATTAACATTCGTCTCTGAGTACGGCAGTAAGGGGCTTTAAAGGAAAAAAATAATGACAAATTTTGTGGGTTTGGTCCTGCACTCCTGCCTAACATTAGTACTTGTTGATAGCAGGAACGAGAGCAACAACAATTGGCGATGATGATGACTATCTACTCATAAATCAGGTGACATATTTTAATGTCTGCCTATTTTCAATATAACAATATATTTGTGACCATAATAATATCATACAATGATTAAGCGAACTATTTTGGGCGGAACTTAGAAAATCATCAATCGATACGATACACTGGATGACTCACCTTATTCTATGAATGAGTACAAGCATCTCTAGAAATTCAATCATAATATTATAAGGTTGGCTCAGTTGAACTTGAACTCCCAAGCATCACAAAAAATGAAATTAATTTAAATAATTTGGCAATTCGACAACGAAAATCTCGTTCTAATCGGACACTGGACAACTCGTCCCACTGCCTTGTGGTAATTATTTTAAATTATATATAGAGATATTCCCAAAATTAGTAAGCAAATAAAATATGATTTTCTTGTTTTAATTTCAAACAGTTTTAGCTTGAGGTGCGACGCATAGAGTAGGTATTATTAGAGAAATGGATGCAGGTAGACGACGTCACCACGTAATTTGGAAATGTGAAACCAAGCCGAAACATCACGATTAACTGGACATAGTCCGACCAAATATCTTCCCGGCATCTGCCTATGAATCAATTTTGTTACCCTACATCAACAGCTAAAATATATTTTAGCAGAGCTAGTTCCGTCTGCAGATTTGATTCTCACCTCAGTCCACAAGTTGTGTGCTGTAAGACGGTTGTCGATGGCCGGGGGCGGCAGCTCGACCTGATCACGAGTGTCTCCCAGCTCGTCCCGCGTCGCCGGCACGCGAGCACACCGCTCCTCCTCCATCTTGTCGAAGCCCGTCTCCACCGCATCGTAGAACTCGTCGTCGGGTAGCGTGGAATGCGGCCCTTCCTATAACAAGAGTATTATGAAGTGGGAGCAGAGATAAGGGGTTATTTGGTATCATTAACCCTTGCTTGAGGACGTTAACCGGTAGTAAGGCATCAGGCTACGATAGTTTTTAGAGACCAGAAATATCTGCAAACTTCATAGTGTTCTGACCAAAAATTAATGGTTGATAACACGCTTTACAGCAGCTTTCAAGGTTCTTATCTTAGGTTGATACTCATATCGCGGCGTATGCAGCAGTTTTGACGTCACTTTCTAATGCAACACCTCATCATGCAGCCAAATCGGTTAGGTAAGCGGCCGCGACCCCGCCACGGTCTCGGCCAAGCCCGCCATTTCTATTCACGCGCGACGCTAACCCACATTGCGATACTGTCCGTGTTTCGCTAATCAGGTCAACCCTGTTGTAATTGTCTAATCGTTACAAGGACGCCCCGAAAAAGGTCGTGGCGGGCTCAATAAATGGGCTATCAGTAAAGGTTAATACATGTAGGAGAAAAATAAAAGAAACATAAAATATATAAAACAAACGATTTATTTAAATAAGTACATCACAAATAAACAAAATATGTATAATATACTTCATTAAGCATCATTATCATAAATTAATTATTATCATTATCAATTTATTATTATAAATTTATTATTTATAAACATAGAACAGCTTACCAGATATATTTCCAAGTTATTCTAAAGACAGTTCAGAGCAACGTCTTGCCGTGCCCAAAATCAGACAACTTCTGATCTGTCGATAATAAGTCATCCTCTTTTTATAAACTTGTGGGGATAGAAGGGGAAAAGAACCGAGTGGGGGAGAGGCGTGTTTGTCTATGATGTATCAACTGACTATCCATCAACTGTCAACTGACTGTCCAAATATCAATTGACTATTCAGCAACTAACAACTGACTATCCAACAAAAACTATTGCGGAAGTAATTATTTATAAATTAAAATTAAAAATGTTTCTTATTCTCCCACACGGCCATTCTGACGAGCAGCTGTTTAAGCTCGCGAATGACTTATATTGACCAAGTCTCATGACCTCAAACACCAAATATCATGGTATAATATAATAATATTGGTCAAATCTCATGACCTCACATACCAAATATCATGGCATAAAATAATATTGGTCAAATCACATGACCATACACACCAAATCTCATGGCATAAAATAATATTGGCCAAATCACATGACCATACACACCAAATCTCATGGCATAAAATAATATTGGCCAAATCACATGACCATACACACCAAATCTCATGGCATAAAATAATATTGGCCAAATCACATGACCATACACACCAAATCTCATGGCATAAAATAATATTGGTCAAATCACATGACCATACACACCAAATATCATGGCATAAAATAATATTGGCCAAATCACATGACCATACACACCAAATCTCATGGCATAAAATAATATTGGCCAAATCACATGACCATACACACCAAATCTCATGGCATAAAATAATATTGGTCAAATCACATGACCATACACACCAAATATCATGGCATAAAATAATATTGGCCAAATCACATGACCATACACAAAAGTTATATTTTGAATTAAATCATACATATCACTTATTATAATATTGAGTACTTGTACGTTATACAATCAAAACCTAGCCGAAATTATGATCGTTGGCCAAGCGACCATAATCACGCCAGATCGATTGATATTATAATAAATAATTTAATGTATTAGAGAAAAATAATAATAATAATAATAATACATTAACCTCAATGTATCAAAGAAGAAACAAAATGATCTCAAGATTAAGGGCCTTCCCTACGGAGATTCCGTAATTTAATAGATTTTTTTTTAATGGAACCTTCTTGATGATATATATTTTGAAGCACGGCCAATTAACCGTCTTTTAACCATAGTAAACGAAGATTTGACTGTTGGTTTGACATTTGTCTATAGCTATACTAAGTTTGCACAACACACTCAGTGGATCTAAACTTTCGACTTTTATACTATTCTAGTGTATCGTTCGGCCAATCTGACACATTACCACAAGTTATATAGGTACTTAAACTTAAAAATAAAATTAAAGGCACAAAACTGTCCGTATACTGTCGCTGCTGGGCCGCGACATACCGCCCGCCTTCAGGACTCGTTGTTAGGCGCCTGCAGTGGCAAAGGGTAGATCTTAGAGAAAGCCCTCGTTCTTCCAGTTGCAGTCCGAATGTCTGCTACACGTGAGACGCCATCGGTACCTGGGTGGGTCCCAGACACCATTTAAGTGGAGGTTGATTCCCATTTTTGATGAGGACGAGATGACTATGAGCTATTGCCCTTCACTTAGTTCTTTGTTGAAGTTCCCCGATGTACTCCATGTACCACCTTCGCCAGAACTGCCGTCGCAACTGCTCCACGCGCCGGTATCGGTTGATCGTCAGACCTAGAGCATGAGAAGAAGTCTCGCTTGGCAGCGAAGTTAGCGGTCGGCCAATAAGGAAGTGACCAGGAAGAAGGGAGAGGTTGGTAGGGTCAGTGAATAAAGGTTTCCAACATAATATTAGGTCAGCACATACCTCTTCTAGACTTCCACAAATATTTTAAGGTTAAAATTAGCCAAATCGGTTCAGTGCTTCCTAAGTTTCAACAGTTAAAACTTCTGAAAATCCTGAACATTAATGTGCCATAACAAATCCATTACTAATAATTTCTGTTTACTAATTAACATTTTACTTTATAATAGTTTTCTGACGTATATTTTGGCTATACAACCCATGTTTTTGTTTCCTAAAAACCTGGAACACACTCAAAAGCAAATTTTGGGTTCAACGACCCTCAACATTATAGACATTATGAAGAAAATCTGAAAACCAGGTTAGTTTAACCTGATCCAAACTTAACCTAACCTAACTTAAACCTATACACATTGAAAAGAAAGACAAAAAATAATATTGAAGACCAACTCAGTATTGGGATGCGGATGGCCACTGCACCCACCGCCCCACTGGGTGGACAACCCAAGTGGAACCCCTTGGAAGAACATTATATGGACTAGAGCAGCTGCTCTCACGGCCTGCCCAACCTCCAGTCCACAAATTAAACAAGTACCATGGCGTGGTTCTAGAATCTAGATGTTCCCCATAACCTTTAGAGAAACACAGATATGTTGGTAGATATTCTATCGTTCAAAATTGTTCTCTATTTATTGACAATAACTGTTTTTAAGTTTCCTTGCTATACCTGATCTAATCAGAAAGAATGTTCATTATTAGCAATAAAATTGTATTAATTATTACAATTATTGCAAGAATTACCAGTCTCTTTCTATTTACATAATTTACTTTTATGGGTAAACCGATTCAACTATTCTTTAGAAGATGGGTGGTCTCTAAATACAATCCACTATTGTCTGTGTTATCTAATACAATTCGCGGTCATGACTCTAAACACAACTAGAGGTATAAAATCAACACTAAGGCCCATAAAATGTTAGGATTCGTTCTAAGATCTAATTCCTCCTCAAACACATTACAAAAGATTCATTTAGGTTTTAACACTCAAAAACCTCTAATGTAAACAATTATACACACACAATATGCCTCTAACTGTGTCTATTCAAATGTATCTATGTCCTTTCTGTATTATGTAACAGATATATAAATAATAAACTATGTGTACCTGGGTAAAATAGCAATTGTATAAATTCTTTTTATAACCCTATAATAATGTTTTCCACCAATATGATCTATACTCAAATATTCATCAATTATTGTAAAAGCAACTCTTATTAGAATTGCTCAAAATGAATTATTTCAGTGACAGTAATTTTAATATTGACTTATTCAATAATAATAATAAGCAAACAATAGTAAACCAAAACTTTGAAACCACAAGTTTTTATTAGATTCACAAGTCACAAGTCATCTCATTACGACAATATGTAGTTTAACTTTTCGTCTTTTGTTAAACTAAACCAAACGAATAAGACCAAAATTAGAGTATTACGTATAACAACGTAATATTAGATCATACGACAAGATTGCCACATCTAGTAATACGAAATCTATGGCATTCTATATTTACGCAAATTTTTACTAACTACCCTCAGTACTTGTGATTTCTTTTTGTTAGAAAATAAATTATTTTTGTTTGTACTTATCAAGCAGATTATACATGTTATTTGAGAAGTGTATTTATTATATTTTGTGCCAAGTTTAATATTATCCGTAATCTCATACACTCAGTACGCTTACAGTTAGTGAATAAGACGTGTACACTTGTACAGTGATTGCGAATTTTCTCTTGTTATTGAATTTTCTCTATATTCTTAGAAAATATGTTGTAAGTCTTGTAAGTTTTACAGAAAAATAATAATCTCAAGAATATTTTCAATTGACGAGATTGTAAGCTGTTTATTAACACTAACGACAGATCTATTAAAATAGCCAAACTATGATTTACATCGCATATTACACACTACAAAGTAAACAAGTTCAAATATACTCGAGCTTCCATTCCTGACATCCTTGTCCAATAAACAATAGTTTCATAAACATGTTCAGAATACTACCTATTTCGTAGAATCAGAGTGGTAAATTAGAGCACTTTAGGGCCTTACCTGCCTTTTCAACCAATTGAGATTTTCACCAGTTTTCAAATCCACACCTCATTATTTTGTACTATACTTCAGCTTAACCGTCTTGCTTCTTCCGTTAAAAGGCCAGTGTCAACTTTCGATTTAAATTTGATATTGTTGGGTTCCAAAATATAAACAGTTGAAATCCACTTTGTTTTCGCAGTTTTAGTAGTAATTGTCCTGGTATTGGAGTCCATCGAAATATTTGGAGTTGCGCTTCCATTGGCAGGTATAGTGTTTCCATTATTTGTATCCGCCGCACTTTCAGACGGACCACGGGCTGTTTCTTGTCCGAAAATTGGCGACTGCAATGGTTCGGTTGACATCACTATTGGTCATATCAATTTAGTAACAACTTCCCTGAAATCAGACATAAATGGGCGCAGTTTTTGTTTTCAATCCCACATCTGATGTAGGAGAAAAATAAAAGAAACATAAAATATATAAAACAAACGATTTATTTAAATAAGTACATCACAAATAAACAAAATATGTATAATATACTTCATTAAGCATCATTATCATAAATTAATTATTATCATTATCAATTTATTATTATAAATTTATTATTTATAAACATAGAACAGCTTACCAGATATATTTCCAAGTTATTCTAAAGACAGTTCAGAGCAACGTCTTGCCGTGCCCAAAATCAGACAACTTCTGATCTGTCGATAATAAGTCATCCTCTTTTTATAAACTTGTGGGGATAGAAGGGGAAAAGAACCGAGTGGGGGAGAGGCGTGTTTGTCTATGATGTATCAACTGACTATCCATCAACTGTCAACTGACTGTCCAAATATCAATTGACTATTCAGCAACTAACAACTGACTATCCAACAAAAACTATTGCGGAAGTAATTATTTATAAATTAAAATTAAAAATGTTTCTTATTCTCCCACACGGCCATTCTGACGAGCAGCTGTTTAAGCTCGCGAATGACTTATATTGACCAAGTCTCATGACCTCAAACACCAAATATCATGGTATAATATAATAATATTGGTCAAATCTCATGACCTCACATACCAAATATCATGGCATAAAATAATATTGGTCAAATCACATGACCATACACACCAAATCTCATGGCATAAAATAATATTGGCCAAATCACATGACCATACACACCAAATCTCATGGCATAAAATAATATTGGCCAAATCACATGACCATACACACCAAATCTCATGGCATAAAATAATATTGGCCAAATCACATGACCATACACACCAAATCTCATGGCATAAAATAATATTGGTCAAATCACATGACCATACACACCAAATATCATGGCATAAAATAATATTGGCCAAATCACATGACCATACACACCAAATCTCATGGCATAAAATAATATTGGCCAAATCACATGACCATACACACCAAATCTCATGGCATAAAATAATATTGGTCAAATCACATGACCATACACACCAAATATCATGGCATAAAATAATATTGGCCAAATCACATGACCATACACAAAAGTTATATTTTGAATTAAATCATACATATCACTTATTATAATATTGAGTACTTGTACGTTATACAATCAAAACCTAGCCGAAATTATGATCGTTGGCCAAGCGACCATAATCACGCCAGATCGATTGATATTATAATAAATAATTTAATGTATTAGAGAAAAATAATAATAATAATAATAATACATTAACCTCAATGTATCAAAGAAGAAACAAAATGATCTCAAGATTAAGGGCCTTCCCTACGGAGATTCCGTAATTTAATAGATTTTTTTTTAATGGAACCTTCTTGATGATATATATTTTGAAGCACGGCCAATTAACCGTCTTTTAACCATAGTAAACGAAGATTTGACTGTTGGTTTGACATTTGTCTATAGCTATACTAAGTTTGCACAACACACTCAGTGGATCTAAACTTTCGACTTTTATACTATTCTAGTGTATCGTTCGGCCAATCTGACACATTACCACAAGTTATATAGGTACTTAAACTTAAAAATAAAATTAAAGGCACAAAACTGTCCGTATACTGTCGCTGCTGGGCCGCGACATACCGCCCGCCTTCAGGACTCGTTGTTAGGCGCCTGCAGTGGCAAAGGGTAGATCTTAGAGAAAGCCCTCGTTCTTCCAGTTGCAGTCCGAATGTCTGCTACACGTGAGACGCCATCGGTACCTGGGTGGGTCCCAGACACCATTTAAGTGGAGGTTGATTCCCATTTTTGATGAGGACGAGATGACTATGAGCTATTGCCCTTCACTTAGTTCTTTGTTGAAGTTCCCCGATGTACTCCATGTACCACCTTCGCCAGAACTGCCGTCGCAACTGCTCCACGCGCCGGTATCGGTTGATCGTCAGACCTAGAGCATGAGAAGAAGTCTCGCTTGGCAGCGAAGTTAGCGGTCGGCCAATAAGGAAGTGACCAGGAAGAAGGGAGAGGTTGGTAGGGTCAGTGAATAAAGGTTTCCAACATAATATTAGGTCAGCACATACCTCTTCTAGACTTCCACAAATATTTTAAGGTTAAAATTAGCCAAATCGGTTCAGTGCTTCCTAAGTTTCAACAGTTAAAACTTCTGAAAATCCTGAACATTAATGTGCCATAACAAATCCATTACTAATAATTTCTGTTTACTAATTAACATTTTACTTTATAATAGTTTTCTGACGTATATTTTGGCTATACAACCCATGTTTTTGTTTCCTAAAAACCTGGAACACACTCAAAAGCAAATTTTGGGTTCAACGACCCTCAACATTATAGACATTATGAAGAAAATCTGAAAACCAGGTTAGTTTAACCTGATCCAAACTTAACCTAACCTAACTTAAACCTATACACATTGAAAAGAAAGACAAAAAATAATATTGAAGACCAACTCAGTATTGGGATGCGGATGGCCACTGCACCCACCGCCCCACTGGGTGGACAACCCAAGTGGAACCCCTTGGAAGAACATTATATGGACTAGAGCAGCTGCTCTCACGGCCTGCCCAACCTCCAGTCCACAAATTAAACAAGTACCATGGCGTGGTTCTAGAATCTAGATGTTCCCCATAACCTTTAGAGAAACACAGATATGTTGGTAGATATTCTATCGTTCAAAATTGTTCTCTATTTATTGACAATAACTGTTTTTAAGTTTCCTTGCTATACCTGATCTAATCAGAAAGAATGTTCATTATTAGCAATAAAATTGTATTAATTATTACAATTATTGCAAGAATTACCAGTCTCTTTCTATTTACATAATTTACTTTTATGGGTAAACCGATTCAACTATTCTTTAGAAGATGGGTGGTCTCTAAATACAATCCACTATTGTCTGTGTTATCTAATACAATTCGCGGTCATGACTCTAAACACAACTAGAGGTATAAAATCAACACTAAGGCCCATAAAATGTTAGGATTCGTTCTAAGATCTAATTCCTCCTCAAACACATTACAAAAGATTCATTTAGGTTTTAACACTCAAAAACCTCTAATGTAAACAATTATACACACACAATATGCCTCTAACTGTGTCTATTCAAATGTATCTATGTCCTTTCTGTATTATGTAACAGATATATAAATAATAAACTATGTGTACCTGGGTAAAATAGCAATTGTATAAATTCTTTTTATAACCCTATAATAATGTTTTCCACCAATATGATCTATACTCAAATATTCATCAATTATTGTAAAAGCAACTCTTATTAGAATTGCTCAAAATGAATTATTTCAGTGACAGTAATTTTAATATTGACTTATTCAATAATAATAATAAGCAAACAATAGTAAACCAAAACTTTGAAACCACAAGTTTTTATTAGATTCACAAGTCACAAGTCATCTCATTACGACAATATGTAGTTTAACTTTTCGTCTTTTGTTAAACTAAACCAAACGAATAAGACCAAAATTAGAGTATTACGTATAACAACGTAATATTAGATCATACGACAAGATTGCCACATCTAGTAATACGAAATCTATGGCATTCTATATTTACGCAAATTTTTACTAACTACCCTCAGTACTTGTGATTTCTTTTTGTTAGAAAATAAATTATTTTTGTTTGTACTTATCAAGCAGATTATACATGTTATTTGAGAAGTGTATTTATTATATTTTGTGCCAAGTTTAATATTATCCGTAATCTCATACACTCAGTACGCTTACAGTTAGTGAATAAGACGTGTACACTTGTACAGTGATTGCGAATTTTCTCTTGTTATTGAATTTTCTCTATATTCTTAGAAAATATGTTGTAAGTCTTGTAAGTTTTACAGAAAAATAATAATCTCAAGAATATTTTCAATTGACGAGATTGTAAGCTGTTTATTAACACTAACGACAGATCTATTAAAATAGCCAAACTATGATTTACATCGCATATTACACACTACAAAGTAAACAAGTTCAAATATACTCGAGCTTCCATTCCTGACATCCTTGTCCAATAAACAATAGTTTCATAAACATGTTCAGAATACTACCTATTTCGTAGAATCAGAGTGGTAAATTAGAGCACTTTAGGGCCTTACCTGCCTTTTCAACCAATTGAGATTTTCACCAGTTTTCAAATCCACACCTCATTATTTTGTACTATACTTCTTCCGTTAAAAGGCCAGTGTCAACTTTCGATTTAAATTTGATATTGTTGGGTTCCAAAATATAAACAGTTGAAATCCACTTTGTTTTCGCAGTTTTAGTAGTAATTGTCCTGGTATTGGAGTCCATCGAAATATTTGGAGTTGCGCTTCCATTGGCAGGTATAGTGTTTCCATTATTTGTATCCGCCGCACTTTCAGACGGACCACGGGCTGTTTCTTGTCCGAAAATTGGCGACTGCAATGGTTCGGTTGACATCACTATTGGTCATATCAATTTAGTAACAACTTCCCTGAAATCAGACATAAATGGGCGCAGTTTTTGTTTTCAATCCCACATCTGATGTAGGAGAAAAATAAAAGAAACATAAAATATATAAAACAAACGATTTATTTAAATAAGTACATCACAAATAAACAAAATATGTATAATATACTTCATTAAGCATCATTATCATAAATTAATTATTATCATTATCAATTTATTATTATAAATTTATTATTTATAAACATAGAACAGCTTACCAGATATATTTCCAAGTTATTCTAAAGACAGTTCAGAGCAACGTCTTGCCGTGCCCAAAATCAGACAACTTCTGATCTGTCGATAATAAGTCATCCTCTTTTTATAAACTTGTGGGGATAGAAGGGGAAAAGAACCGAGTGGGGGAGAGGCGTGTTTGTCTATGATGTATCAACTGACTATCCATCAACTGTCAACTGACTGTCCAAATATCAATTGACTATTCAGCAACTAACAACTGACTATCCAACAAAAACTATTGCGGAAGTAATTATTTATAAATTAAAATTAAAAATGTTTCTTATTCTCCCACATACATACTTTCATAACTTTCTGTAGGCAACAACAGGTTTTTTGGTATGCGATGAAGCAACGACCCGACAATAAATAGCTTTGCCCAAAACAGAATTCTTAATTAAAAAGGTCCTTCAGCTTATCAAAAATGTTATAGATCATGTGACTATGACTTCATCATAATAAAATCTGTCATTGGAGTCTGCACTAAATTGTTACTAAATTGAAACTGTCGGTCGCGGATTCATAGCAATTATACAATTAGGAATCCTCACCACAAAATGTCACCAACATAAACGTTATAAAATGCACACTTGAAATTTTAGGTATTTGTGTTATGAATTTTATTCTAGAAATTAAAGTTTTATAGCCAAAAATTTCCCCAAATTTAACCACTTAAGTTCGTAGAAGCAAAATTTCTCTAATAAAACAGACATCTACAGAATCATTAGCAGCTAGCCGATAACGCACAGACTATTTAAAGGAAATGGATATTGCCAATTAGACATGATTTTAAAATAAATAAATATTTCTATGTTCTATTTCTTCACTGTTATTTTTTCTAGCTTTCAATTCACTTTGATTAGCATTTTAAGAAAATTAAATTCAAATGTATGGAAGCAAAAATAATGTAGAACTTTTATCTATCAGGATATGTAGGTCACAAAGTAAAATTTAATCTACCCTCTTCCTAATCCTATGAAGCTTATGATAGTTTTACTATCATAAGCTTCATGAAAAATTAAAAATAAATATTTCAAAAATCATATCTACGAAAAGCTCATAACTTAAAGAAGAATAATTTGTGGTTACATTTTGAATTTTGGTTTAATTATCTAAGTAAAAGGGTTTTTTTCTCCTATTTCGCCCTATCAAGGACGTGGCGAGCGTCGTAACTGCCACTGTACAAGGCGCGCTGATTTGAACGGTATTTAAATGTCCTTTACGTCGATATTCGTACTGACTAGACATCGACCTGCTAATTTTAGGGTCTACCTGGCCTTAAATAAGAAACCGTACCGATGTGGTACGTAAAATACTGGACCTAAAAATTTGAAAAAAAAAACAGAATAGTTCTATACCTATAGATTACTGGAAAACATATAAAAAGTCTATGGTGTTTAAAGTAACCGTTTATATTTCGCTGAATGGCCGCATGAAATACATTTAAAAAATAGCATAGCAACAGTAAATAAAAGAGTTTAAAAATAAATTATACCTTTTTATAAAGAAAATATACTAGTCACTTTTGTCAATACATATCTTGGTGGTAGGTGTGAAATTATTGAATAAAGTAAACGATTATCAAATAAAACGGATAAATTATTAAAATCGTTCATATTTGCGCTGAAACTGTAAGTGATATCGCTTTTGTATGTATGAGAGGTTTATAGTAAATTTATCAATGATTATTTCGTTCCTACATACTTTTTGTGTATCGGGTACGGTTTCTTATATGGGAAAATACCACGTTTCGGGACATATTCGAGGGCGCCGAGGGGTGACGCACACCCCGGAGGGGGGGAAAGGTAGATTAACCTTTAACGTCACGGGCGGGGTCTACGCAGACCCCACGCGCTGTTTTTTGACGGTATTTTTTTAAATTGGCAAGTTACGATGGCACGTTTTCCGCTAATCTCAATGCAACGCGAGGTCTTTCAGTGAGTAAAAGTCCGTCGCTCCTCTGCTAAGTGAAGTTACATTTTTGCTTATGTGGGGATACCTGCAGACCCCACCCGTGATTTAACGTTTATACTTTTTTCACATTGGTTATGTGTTTATTTGTTTGTTTTTTTGAATTGGCTATGTATAAATGGAAAAAATTGTTGCCGAATAACAGAAAATCAAATTGCACAAATCATATACAATTTTAATGACTCTGAAAGTTTTTGGAAACATTTGGGAAGAGTTAGAGGTAGCTAGACCTAGTGCATCAAAAATGAAGCGAAGATGCTATTATTATCCCAGAACTAATTACTTTTGTCCGTAAGCCTTGCTATAAAACTATTTGCAAGCCTCATTCAATAAATTATTTATTATTTACCTTGCCTACTCAAGGAATAATTTTAGTTTATGGTAGTACTTTTCAAGGATTGTTAATTTTTTTTCTGTAATGTTTAGTGTTAATTTTTCTTTTGATTACTTATTTCTAAGTCTTATTTTATTAGAAAAAAATAATAAGTTAGTCAGAAGTAGACACTTTTGTTGAATTTTGGTACAGTAAACATGTGCCCTAAAAATTCTATGCACGAGATTGGTTAGTTCATAAAAATGTTCTTTACTGTCTAAATAATGGTTAGTTTATTATTTATAAATGCTTTTCATAAATAAAATAATATCCTTTCTTATAATACAAAACGGGTAATTTTTATTAAACAATTCTGAATTTATATGTAAGTATATTTATATTGGGGATACTTCTAGACCCCTCGCGTGACGGAACGTTACCCAAAACAACGCGTGTACTTAAAGGTTAAATTTAACTTTACACTGTAACCTACATATCCTGATAGATAAAAGTTCTACATTATTTTTGTCAAATTTTCAGCTAATTTTCTTGAACTATAGTGCGAGTGCGGGTAATTATAGTGATTAGGAGAAAATAAAGGACTTGCACTAATCAGTCGCTGTCCACGCTTGCTTTCTCCATATTAGTAATCACCTGCAATAATCACCTGCACTTATCACTTGATTAATCGAAGTAAATACAGGCCATAAAGCCTTACCGACACAAATTCTAATTGCAGTGCAGAGTAACAATTTTTGTATGTAACCAAAGCATACGAAATTTGTTCTTTGTTTCCACGTATAACGAACATTAAATCGACTTAACTTTACCATGAAATTCGCAATTGTCGTAACATCAGGAGCGAGGCCGAGCTTTCCCAATACATTATTGCATCGTCAAAGCTCACTTGAATATTTGCCGACCAAACACGTAAATTGAGTCAACATGACGTCACATGTTGTATTAAGGAGTGAGCACACTGAGACGGGCCGTGCCGGGGCCTAGCGTGCCATGCCGGGGCGCATCGCAAAAATCCGCCTCCATACATTTTGTATGGAAGCGGATGAGCGTATCGCACACTGTGCCGGGGCGCATCGGCGCGGATTTTTACTCGGCGGATTTCCGTCAATGCGACACGGCCCGACAAGACCCGCTGCGCCCCGGCAACAGTGTCCATAATTTTCTTTTCCTATTGTGGTTTCTACGAGCTTAATTTCCTCCTCAAACAATAAATAAATAAACGAAAGCTCTTCATCGGAGCTATCCATAGCGGCAAGATATAGGATACTAGGCAGCACACTGTCGACTGAACTCAAAATCCGTCAATGCATTGCGTGCCGACCCGCCCCAGCACAGTGAGCGTTAAAATCCGTCAGTGCGATGCGACCCGACCCGGCAATAGTGTGCTATAGCGCATTTTGCGCTACGCTGCGCCCCGACCCGCCCCGGCACGCGCCGACAAAGTGTGCGCGAACCTTTATTGCAATGAAATGGACGAAAATCTATAAGAATAGGGTCCGTATCACTTCGGTAATGTTTCATCTCGTCCCACTTTTACCATAAAATTTCATACACGTAAATTGAGTCAACATGACGTCAATTAATGTTGTATTATTGCAGTGAAATGGGACGAGAATCTAAAAGAATAGAGTCCGTATCACTTCGCCAATGTTTCATCTCGTCCCACTTTACCATAAAATTTCATATTGCAATAAAATATTATGCAGCATAGTACATACGAGATAGCGCCCGCAACTCCGTTGTATATCACGTCCCTCGTGATAATACAACTGTGCCGTTTTTGCGGGATAAAAAGTATTCTATTTCCTTTGCCGTCTCTCAAAGTATCAATACCAAATCACATCTCAAACGGTTCACCATTGCGTGAAGCGCTAACATACAGAGACAGTTTCGTTTTTAAAATTTTAGTAAGAATTCACTCTTTTTCAAGGTTATGATGTTATTGGAAACGTTATAATTTCGAACATAAGGATACAAAAGTTCATTAGATGATGATATTAGTGGTAGAGTAATAATAGTGTCACATAATAGAAACAGTAATTAGATAAAAGCCGCGTGACTGCTACACAATATATAAATAGTAGACCATCCTCGTACTAGACCGCCGGAAATCGGTATGGAGCGCACGCACACATAAGCGTGTTTCAGATAACTTAAAGTAGCAAAACATCGAAGCATCTAAAGCACTCCCTAGACGGTAGTTCAGCATTACATGCGTTGCGTGCTGTAATGCACGCATGATCATTTATTGTAGTGATTGATGCGAATCACATGCAAACTACGTGTACATTGATTGACAAGTTCTTTAATTTTTCGTCCTGCAATATGTGCATTACATGCACGCATGATCGTTTCGCGATCGGCATGTCATGCATAAATTAATACTGCCACGTAAATGCATGTAATGCTGAATTACCGTCTAGGGAGTGCTTTAGTAAATTATTGTAGAGCAAGTTAGATTTAAACGATACGGCTAAGTTATTCTACTGTATGATGTTTATACTATGACTGTTTTCTGTTGCAGACTGACGCGCACAATACTTTGATCATCATCAGCCTATAAAAGTTGGCCCATATAAGACATTCCTAGTTGAACGTATTAAAATCCAGTGTTTTTCAATCTGTGGGTCGCGACCCCCTTTGGGGGTAGCGAAGCTTCTGTAAGAGAACATGCAAACGATTTTTCCTATTTCTAGCACGTTTTAGGATATTAAAGCGATACATTAAATACATAATAAATACAACTTCTTTATTCACAGTAAATATTAGTAAAGAAATAGTAGCAGTGGGGTTTGAAAACACAATCAAAAAAGGCTCATAGTATGGCAATTTAGTATTTTCAGTAGGTGATTAACATTGGTTTAGGAGCAACATAAAGTCTAAAAATACTTTTATTCGCGCATCAGTCATGATAAGTCTTTGATCTTTTTATAACCGTCCATCAGAGAAACTATAGATAAAATCGCTGCTGGTATTTTATTGTTAGCATAACATCTTTTTAACGGGCACTCACCAAAAATTGTCATCACTGCGTCTGTTGGCACTTGGCAAGCAACTAAAAAAACCCTTTGGTATAATGAATAATCTCAGAAAGCCGAGAAAGAAGCTAAACTGTCTTGGGAAAAATCAGAAGGAAGGTCAGATGGTTGCTCTCAATAAAATAGACTTTTTAAAAAAGAATAAATAATATTATAGACTACCAACATTTAACTTGAATACAACGACGCAAAAAATAAAATAGCAATTTCACTTCGCCAAGCAATAAAGAAAGGCTTTGTAAGGTTTCAATAAAAGATCAATTTCTTGGAAATGTACTAAGCACCATTAACAACACGTATAAGCCACCGAATTTAGAAGCTTGAAAATATTTTGCGAACTTAATTAAATTCGACTTAGATCTTTTTAACTTATTAATAAGTACAATCCTATCTGTCTGTCTGTTACCTGTTCACGCCCAAACCACTGAACTGATTTTGCTGAAAAGTGGTATGGACTATGGAGATACTTTGTGCCTCGGGAAAGGACATAGGATACTTTTATGCCAAAAAAATTGACGGTTCCCGCGCAATAAACAAATTTTGGCGCAACGTCTAGTGAAAAATAATTTTGGTGATCCCAGTAAAATGCCTAATGACGAATTATCAGGAAACGAGTAAAAATTTTACGAATTGCCAAACGCCCTTATTTTCAACAGCTAAACGACCGCGACAGTACTCTTCCTTTCTATGGCAACAGTGGATAATCTAGTGGAAATAACGAGCGAAGCCATCTGGGTGGAGCCGCGCCCGGCTCGCGCGCTGACGTCACAGACACACCCCGTCCATATGTCAGATTGGACGACTTCATACGCCAGGTGAATTACAGCTGTGACGTGCGAATTTGCAAATTTTCCCTTACAAACAGACGGTATTTCTGTCCATAATATTATGTCAGGTTAGACTTCGTACGCCAGGTGAATACAGCTGCGACGTGCAATTTCCGTGCAACAGACGACTTTCTGACACTTTGGTCAAGTTGTTTTCGATGATGTCGATAGCGAAGTTAGAAATGAAAAATATTATGTATTACATTATGAGATTTAAAGTATCGCAAGTGCCATGTCACTTACCCATTCTTCATGCTACATACAATTTTTGGGCTAAGGTTTAGAAAGCTACATCAATTAAATGTTGGTGACATGGGTTAAGGAGGGTTGTTTTGGGTGAGAAAAACTCCTACTTATCGTTCTACCGCCAGCAAACTCTCCGTTTAGAAGAAATTCGCATTTAAGATTTTCGTAATCTTGAGATAAGATCATCGTTTTCTGATGTTGTTTACGAAGTGTTTTTAAGGCATCCCAAGGCTGTGATGAGTGGGGGATGATTATTTTATCATTCCAAAACTATATAATTCAGGGTTTCTTGATAAAAATTAAAAAATTATCCAAATTCACTACTGTATTAGTAATTGTATGGGTTTAGACTTTGGATAATTAACCCGCCACCCGCATTAATAAATATTTGGCTTCTTCTTCTCCTTCTTTTTCCTTTTATTTGCCTGGGATTTGTCACTTGGCATTTCTTTGACGTTCCGTTAAGGATAACAATTTAAGTAGGTAATGTAATAATTTACCTATTAATGATTCTTATAATATGTGTATAAATATATTTCATTGCTGCCGAAATTGCTGCCGGCGCCTATTCGGCAAACATTGTTTGTCAAATGACAGAAAAATGATCAAAAACATTAGTCTTACTTAACTACAAAAACAACAGAAACAAACACAATCCAGAAAGTCCAAAAGTAGGTTAGGTTAGGTTGGAACTTAGACCACAACACCCAGAAATAGGAGCCCCGCGTAGCGGGGCTCCGTCAACTGATAATTGAAGCTAGTTGTGCCATATTGAGGCACATTGGTCTCTAGGTATGACTGATGATGGATCTGAAGATCTGAGGTTGAACTTCTAGAGTGCAATTCCTAAGCCGAAGGCTTAATTGTCATAAAAAAAACAAAACGTCAAAGTAGGGCCATAATAAGAAAAAGAAAACGAAGAAAATAGTAGTTTTTATGTAGTGAATTTTGTTATTAATTTTTACTTTTAATTTTTATCAAAAAACCTTGATTTACATTGTTAAATAAAATTGAAATTTTAGTTCTCCACTCACAACAGCCTAGCGAGAGGCATTTTTCCGAAGAAAGACTCCGTAAATTGTCGAGAATAGAATATGACGTAGCATCAATATTCCGAAAATTTCAAAGGTGAGTAGCTCTAAAACTGGGGGGCTGCTTGTTGTGGTGTTGGTACAAGGGGGGGTTTTACTCCCCCCCCCCCCCACCCCCCCACCCCCGCCCTCCCTCCTATCTTGACGTAGGTTTCTAAACCTTTACCCAATTTTTGTTTTTAACTTCGCTGCTGATAATATTATCGTATACAATGGCGAAGTTCGTAGGTTTCCGACCGAAACAAACATGAAACTATCAGTAGTCATTAAATAGATAAGGTTTCTCCCAGTCCGTGAACAGAACTAGAAATGCAGGGATCGAAAAAATACAATTCAAAACAATGGTACAACCGTACAATACAAAAACCGTTAACAACAAAACAAAATCAACAGGAATGTGAAAGTGGTTATATAAATGAAAGTACCAATTAGTTTAAAACACGTACAGCTTTGGAAGATAGGCCACTTATATTAAAAGGTTATTAAAATAACACGAGATATCCGGACAGTGAAAAAATCTGTAGGATGGGCAAATTAGGCTTGACCTTGAAATATCCCGGAAAGCGAATTGGACGACCTTAGTGCACAATCGATACGGCGTGATGATGTTGAATACAATACACATCCGCTGCTATTGTTTCAGTCCAGAGATACGGGAGTTATGACCAGAATGAATAATCGGTAGACGCATTTGTAAATTGTAATTCATCGTACTCCCGATTGATAACGTATGACACATGTTATAAATATAAATGTGCCCTCAGTCCCTACTCTTTGATAAAATAACTATGAGCCAACAGGTGATTTTTTTATTCTTTCTTAGCGCCAACCATCCCGATCTTGGGCAGCCCTCATCCATTCGCTGCCAGGCCTGAGTACAGAGGCAAGAAGGCAACAAAATAAACACATCCTTTATGACCAGAAAGCGTTGAATCCTAGGACCTAGACCAGAGGTTCCCAAACTGTTTCGTGGCCCATTTTCAAATGTTGGTGCATCCGCGGACCCCCTGAAGCAAACCATTTTTTGTCAGGGCCAACGTAGACCCCCATCTAGTCTCACGTGGACCCCTGGGGGTCCACCTGGACCACTTTGGGAAGCACTGACCTAGACCATTCCCATTCCATAGATGACCCTGAGAGAGAGCAGTAATTTTTTTGTGCAGATTTTAATGTGGAGGTCGTTACTTAACTATTAAACGTAATCAATGAAGGTCAAAAAGTTTAATGAAGTATACCGATGAATAAAATTCTTGTCTGGGTATTCGAAATTAGCAGCTGTGTAATTGCTTGTTCATTCGGTTCGATAACCCGATTCTATAATTTTAAAGCAACATTAAGGCTGCGTTTCCACCAGAGATGCGTTGCGAGGAATGTGTTTTTGAGAACCAATAGAATCGCTTCATTGACGTGACCTCGCCCAGCGCAGCGATTCTATTTGATAAAAACACATTCCTCGCAACACATCTCTGGTGGAAACGCAGCCTTATACAGCTATGTTCCTTATCCGATCCAGTATATTTCCTATCAAAATACAAAATGGAAAAATCTTTGTCAGACTAGAGTACTGTCATATACACCAACTTCAAACGCGATTGGTCAAAACCCCAAAAAATTTTAACATATTTATTTATTTCACGTAAATGACTATTTTCCTGTTGGGTATAGGAAATAAACTGGATCGAACGAGGAACGAAGCTGAATAAATGTTGGATTAAAATAGCATAAATCGGGGTACAGTTGAATAAACAAACAAAATCGGTAGGGATATAAGTGACGTAAGCTGAACGATTACACATGGCAACTAATTTAGTTCACACGTGGATTTGTTTTAAAGGACATGCTAAATTTGATGTAGCTTTGGACCCCTTATTGTAACCTTTTAGGGACTCCTGAATAATTCTTCCTTATTGGAAGCCATCATTCATATAAGCCTGCACAAGGAAAGTGTACAAAAGTACTACTTACTACAAAGACGAGTTTAATTCGGTGTGGCTTATGTGGACCCCTTTTTCGTAACCTTTTAGTAATTCCTTTATAGGTCTTCTGCAAAAATAAAGTGTAGAATACTAATAAGTTTATAAGAAAATATAAATTTTTAGACGTTTGCGAACTAGTAAAACCATTGTAACCTTGACATTAGGGAAAATACAATTCCATCCCTGAAAATAGCCCAAGCAATATCGCAAGTCGTGGCGTGGATCGTCGTTTGGGCTGACGTCACAAGCCATCCCTGTCGTAAAAAGCACCCTACAAGATAAGGGGTAACTCTGTTGCCACGCTCGGAATTGCTCTGATGGTTTTTTTGACCGGACAACCGATGTCTGTTGCTACCTCAACGCACCTTAGCTTGATGGCCCTTTCGACCGAACAGCAGTTTGGTTGCTGATTGTGATTGTAAGGCATGCCACACACCTAAAAATATCTATGGTTGTATTTGTGATGCGCAATTCCTAATCAGAGAACGCCTTCCTGTCTCCTGAGATAAGAGCGTGCAAATAAACGAATTAACACTATCAAGAACATTACCAGACCATATCTTATTTTTCTGGAAAAACCTCATATTGGCTCGTTTAAATAAGGCTATAGAGAACCCTAGGAGCCCCCGCAGACTGCAGACTTTTAGTCGGCCGATAGTTTAGTCGAAAGCTTAATCAGTACGAAGATGTATGAAGGTGCGCACAATAAACGATTTGTATCGGCCGATAATAATGAACTAAAACCCCAATTTGGTCAAACTATCGGCCGACTAAAAGTCTGTAGTCTGCGGGGGCTCTAAAAGTGAGTACAAAGTTACCTTCCCCGCAGCTTATGAATCTATTGATTTGTCGCATCACGCGAGGTTACACTGCTAACAAGTTGACGTGCTCCGTGCTACTTCGATTATAATTTACACAAACGTACGCCTGAATAATAACTTATATTAAGGGCATTCCCCTACGGAGATTCTGTAATTTACTGTACTTAGAGCCTTATAAACTCATAATTTGAAAGCTACAAAGTTATAATAAAAATACAGCAATAATCTTCAGTATATCAACATTCCTTTTCTCGATTTAAATTTTCTATTTTTGTTTATTATACTCATGATATTAGCTTCGAAAGTTAATACCAATTTATTAAAATTGAAGCATACTTTCAGCATTTCCCTAGTAGTTACAAATTACGTTTATTTGAAACACACACCAATAGATAGGCCATTTCATAAGCTACATATATGACGTTTTAATTTTTTTTTTGGTCAATTTTGAACTAAGTTATTTAAAAAACTTAAAATTTCGGTGCGAACTCTGTAATTCGGTAGACTGCGGGTCCGTGCGCGGGCGACGGGCGGCAGTGTCGCAAGACTTCTCGGACGGGGAACCCGTGTCTCTCGTACCCGCTGACTCTTGTTAATGCGCCCGCGCCTTCACATTATAATATTTTTATTTTGTTTTGGCGTTTAATTCTGTTATTGTGTTGTTTACTGCGAAAAGACGCTCATATCAACCTATTGCGTAAGGACTCTTAGAGAATTCTTGAACCTTGTGATTGTGTTATTATTTGTGTATTACCTAAAAAAAAGAAAAAGGGCTCTTTTATTAATTAACCTTTTTATTAATTAAAATGTTCAAGTGGTGTTACGTTTTATTTGTAAAAATGCCGAAGCAAGACGTATCCGGCAAAGGAAAAAGAATGCGCAGAAAATGAACGAAATTATGTAAGTACCTACCTAATTAATATTATACCTAATTTAATTACTATAAATTACATGATATTATAATATGTAGGTATGGTGAGAGTTGAGACTGCAAAGTTTATAGCCATGTTATTTTACCAGTTTCGAACAGCTGTTCTACAAGAACAGCTGTTCTTGTAGAACAGCTACGAAACACAAAAACGCTGTAAGTCAAAAATTTCACTTTTCAGTGATGTCAATTAATTGTATCGAAGTATTAATAAAATTATTATTTCTTTTAGACTCAAGAAAAAGATAACTGCTTGTGAAATAGAAGCCTGTAAGTCGTCATTATCAACATTGCAATTTGCAACCGAAAAAAATGATAACAGGTAAGAAAAATAAGCTCGTAATAAGATCGGTCGAAGGTAAAAGCTTAGATATACAATTTTGGTGAGGGGAGGAGGTTGAAACTTGAAAGGAGTAAACCCCTTTTGAATAAATTACTTTTTTTTTTAAATTTTGAAGTTTCGACTGTTCTCGGTCTTTTCGAGGCACACCAAGATTGTGTAAGATGGGGGACGAATATTTCAAATTTTCAAATCATATAATAGTAGGGGAGCCCAGAGTGCTATTCGTGTTACTCGAGCGTCATGGAGACTGCAGTCATTTTAAGTTATGAAAAAGAAAATATATTCAGAAAATTGCTTATTTATGTAAATTTTAACAAGATTTTAGACAACAAGGACAAAAATCATTTAGTTTAGTGAAACATAAAATACCTGTGAAAATCAGGGAAATATGAAGCTTTATTTTTTATATGTATTTTAAAATGTCCCTACAGGCTCACCTAATCTTTAAATTGTCAGTGAACATCTCCGATCTTAATCTGACAGATCCGCTGACATTTCAATATTAGAAAATAACTTTTTAACCCACCACTTAGAAATATGATTTCTATACCATGATAACTAGACACATGTCGCAAGCCTTATACAAGCTAAATCTGACACGCTCGAGCATGTCGCAAAACCCTCTCTTGGGCTCTCCTACTATAATAATCCAAGGGTAGTTGATAAACTTGATATTTCTTTGACATTTTTTATGTTAATAATGGCGCTAGTTTGTTTAAATCCATGTAATGATGGCTATTCTTTTCGAAAAAAAAAAAATTTACATTAAAAAACTGACGAAAAAAAATGAAAAAATCTATTTTTCAAAAATCGATCTTATTGGCCTCTTTTTTTTTTTTGGATCGATATTCGGTCATGATTCGAATAGATTTAATTTTTTTTTCTTCAGATAGAACCGCCATCCCTATTATATAAAAAAAGTGGAAGAAATGACGTCAAGTGTCAACATGGTAGATTTCTATGTAATGAATTGTGCAAATTTTAGTTAATTTTTATTAACAAAGTACAGGTTCCCTAGAACATTTTTTTGACTTTATTACTATTAAGCTAATTTTTCGTGAGTAGCTTCATTTTGATAAGACGAACAATATGAACTTTTAAACTTTCGCGTTGCATTATAATTTAAACTTATTATTCGGGACTTAACGCGACTTATTCTAGTAGTAATGCTACTACATACTTTTTTCTCGACGTTTCGGCCGTGTTGCAACGGCCGTGGTCACGAGGTAAGCCGTCAAGCAGCATTTTTACCATACGTAAAAGGCGTAACGGACAAAATTGGAACAGAGCTGAGGAAATACTCTATTAAAACTGTGTATACTCCGTTACGTAAAATATCACAAGTATTACGGTCACCAAAGGATTCCTTACCTTTCCAAACACCTGGGGTTTATAAAATTGATTGTAGCTGTGGTAGTTCTTACATTGGCCAAACGAAACGGACTATTGGCGAAAGAGTAAAAGAACACATAGCCGCAGTGAAAAATCGCCAGACAAATAAATCCGCGGTAGCAGAACATCTGCTTGATATGGGGACTAATCATTGGATGGAGCTACACGACCCCAAAATCCTCTCTACAGATCGTCATTACCACTCAAGAGTAATACGTGAAGCCATTGAAATTAAAAAGTACAAAAATTTCAATCGGGAGGACGGATTTAAATTATCTCCAACCTGGAATCCAGTGATTAATAAGTGCAAACCGCGTGTGTCACCTTTGTCAATAACTGTAAACCCGGATACAGTGAGTGTTGTGTGTCGCACTGAGCCTACTGACTCTAAATATATTGGAACACAAATGTTGGACAATTCGAGGGTAGTCGTAGATCAGACCGCCCGGTGCAAACGAAGACGCCGCGCTCCTGCAGTCCCCTCGTGACCACGGCCGTTGCAACACGGCCGAAACGTCGAGAAAAAAGTATGTAGTAGCATTACTACTAGAATAAGTCGCGTTAAGTCCCGAATAATAAGTTTAAGACGAACAATAATTTTTTGTATATTTTTTGCAGATTTTTTGTATATTGATAGGTTAATAGTTATATAATTTAACAGCAACATTATCCTATACATAGGAAAATCCATATTTTAGGACCATCAAATCGAAATATTAAATCCTTTCTATCTCTGTTAGCTACCACTTTCTAGAATTTTCGCAGAGGAAAATGTTGTTCGTCTCATCAAAATTAAGCTACTCACAAAAAATTTGCTTGATAGTAATCAAGTCAAAAAATATATGTTCTAGGGAACCTGTACTGTATTTGTAAAAACAAGTATTTTGCTTATAGTTTTAAAAGATTCTTTTTTATTTTAGAACCCAAGAACATTTGATAGCCGATCAACTGCCCGTGCAATCAATTTTTGAACTTTGTCAAGAAAGTAATAACGAGTAAGTACTAAACTTACATAATCATTAATTATACTAATATTATTATAAATGCGACAGTTTGTGTGTATGTTTGTTACTTTTTATACCCCTAAACGCCTGAAGTGAAATTCATAAAAATTGGTATGAAGCTAGCTCATACCCTGGATTAACACATAGGCTACTTTTTACTGTGAAAAAAAATTTGTCATTCCCACGGGAAAATCTATAGTCCGCGGATTAAACCGCGGGGGAGTTGATTGCAGTTATAACAACATCCATAAATTACTTATTTGAATACATTTTATGCGTAAAATAAATCATAAATCACTTGAAACTTTCGTTTAAAGTTATTTTAATTTCAGGTTAATTGCGATGGATGATCAAACTCAACAAATCAAAGAATTAAAAAAAAAAAAACAGAAACCACTGGCAAAGATGATCAAGAGGTATTATTATTGGTCGAAAGGCTTATAATGGGTTATCAGTTAAGCGTGTGTCAGTCACATATTATATATTAAAGGCTTACCTACTTATTTCTTTTTAGTGCAGTTGCATACCACCGAAAAAAAGGACAAATAATCAAATGGAAAATTTATTGGAAGGAGAGTTATCGCTGTCAGTCACTTTTTTCAAAATTGCAAGAAATTTTTAATCATGGACCACTTGGATGCAGCATCAATGAGAAACACAAAATGGCTTACAGTCGACGATTTTACTACGATACGACGATGATTACGATTAAGATACGATTTTTAGATGTTTATGATTTTTTACTTGTAATGTAATTAATGACTGGAGATCGGAAATTCCGACGCTTTTATACCTTAACTTTCATAAAAAGCCATAGAATTATGTGGCCTTCTTACAAACAATTTTGCAAAATATTTTAGTTTTTTATATTTATTTATTAGTTATTACTAGTATAGAAAAATAAGACTTATTTTTGTTAATCGATAAATTACGTTAGTAAAATATGTTTTCACTATTTTGTGTACTTTTACTGTTAGAACGTTGTGAAAATGCTTATGATTTAAGGTAGTAGTTGAAATTTTATAACCAAAACGTATAGTGGCATACATAATATTAACTACGTGTACCGAAAGGCATATCCATATTTTTCTTTCGTTATTTGAAGTAAGGTGAAGCCAATTTTTTGCCAGATTCCAGCCAGATTTTTCGATTTTTATTAATGACAGATGCTTACCCCTAGGGCTAGTTCCTTTATTTATTACAAAGAAGCAATAATATAGTAAATCGGTATCAGTTTTTACTTGCTTTTTAATATATGACGTAAAATCTCTAAACCATGGGAGAAAAATGTTAACGAGGGTAGAAAAAAATACAAAAAACATCCTGTATTATGTACATCAATTTATAGTGTTGACGTTAAGGAACCAGAAAGTAATCGTATATGCAAACTAGAAGAAAGTGTTGTATCTTAGTATATTGTTTAATATTTAAAAGAAACTAGCTGGCCCGACAGACGTTGTCCTGTCTTAACGATGATTATTTAATTCGAATTGGTATAATATATATTATATATAGTATATAATATATAGTATATAATATAATGTATATATTGGTATAATATATTATATAAAGATTTGTTTATTGTATAATATACTAGCGACCCGCCCCGGCTTCGCACGGGTATAAAATATATAGCCTATGTCACTCACTGAAAAAATGATTAAAATCGATTCAGCAGTTTTGATTTATATTCATTACTACCCGTGGCCCGCATTGGTCGGTACCGCCGCAAAAGCTACGTCCCGAAATTTTTAAATCTGTAATATCTTAGAAAATATTCTTAAAATCATATGCTGTAAAGGGCCATATAGATCTATATTATTAAATCAATAATGTATTTAAAGTATTTAATTGAATAAGGATTAAAGCCGTATTGGTTAAAATCGCTTCGAAAATTAGCCATAATTTGAAGTTAAAAGTAAATGACAAAAAATGTTATTGTGGCATATCCATAAGAGATAGACATAATATATCATCGTGAAGTTTTCTGTAGACCTTTTCATAGTGTACAATACTTAGTACATTATTTTGATAAATCTCGTAGGGTTCAGCCTGCGTTTGCAATACATTGCAAACGCAGGCTGAAAAAAAAGTAAGCGGAAAAAAATGAAATTATTTACGACATCACATTAGAAACCCGAACGAAAACGAAACGAAATCCCGAGACTCAATACTTTGAGTCTCGATTCCGGAAAATGTACGGTTCCTGCACAAAAAACTTTAATGATTTTCGCCTATAAATTTGGTATGGAGATACTTCTCCATACCAAATTTATAGGCGAAAATCATTAAAGTTTTTTGTGCAGGAACCGTACATTTTCCGGGACAAAAAGTAACCCTTGTCCTTTCCCGAGACTCAAAGTATCTCCATACCAAAATTCATCAAAATCGATTGAATAGTTTACGCGCAAATCATAAAAGTATATTGTGCAGTAAACGTACATTTTTCCGGGACAAAATGTATAGTCCGGGTTCCGTAGACCAATTTTTTTTTGATTACTATCAAGCTATTTTTTGCGAAATCTTGAAAGTGGTAGCTAACAGAGATAGAAACCACTTTCAAGATTTTTCGCAAATAAAATTGTTGTTCGTCTTATCAAAATGAAGCTACTCACAAAAAATTAGCTTGATAGTAATAAAAAAAAATTCTTCTACGGAACCCGGACTAGTATCCTATGTCCTTTCCCGAGTCTCAAAGTATCTCTATACCGAATTTCAGCAAAATCGGTCCAGCCGTTAAATCGCTATCGCTGGTGCAATAGTAAAGGATGTTTTTTTTATTCTCATGCAAAATAACACACTTGTATTATTGCACTATTTGCTATAATTATAAAAAACTAGATTATCGTTTGTTTCTAGTCGTTTATCGCGCGTGAACCGTAAATTTTTCCGGGATAAAAACTATCCTATGTCCTTTCTCAGGACTTAAAGTATCTCCATGCCAAATAATAGATAGAGTGATTCAAGAGGAAGGTTTATAAGTATAATAACATTCATTAAATAGTGGAGAAATACTGTTATTGCTGGGGTTTCTAATGTGATGTCGTAAATAATTTCATTTTTTTTTTGCTTGCATCGCAGGCCGAACCCTACGAGATTTATCAAAATGATGTACCAAGTATTGTACACATTAAAAAGGTCTACAGAAAACTCCGCGATGGTATATGTCTATCTCTTATGGATATCCCACAAGAACAGTTTTTTGTCATTTACTTTTTACGACAAATAATGGCTAATTTTCGAAGCAATTTTAATAAATACAGCATTAATTTTTATCCAATTAAATACCTAAATACATTGTTGATTTAATGTAGATGTATATGGCCCTTTACAGCATATGATTTAATTGAATATTTTCGGAGATATTACAGATTTAAAAATTGCGGGACGTAGCTTTTGCGGCGGTACCGACCAATGCGGGCCACGGGTAGTAATAATGAATATAAATCAAAACTGCTGAATCGATTTTAATCATTTTTTCAGTGGCTATGTATTTTATACCCGTGCGAAGCCGGGGCGGGTCGCTAGTATTATACTAAGATACAACACTTTCCTCTATATTGCCATAATTATGCGATTACATTCCGGAAATAATTGTCTATGGTTTTGAGATTTTTTGTCATACAGTAATATAATGTCCAACTTTTCAAGCCCTTTAATTTGTTAATATAAAGTGCTCCATTTCTTGGTACGATATGCCTCTCCTTTATTATTATAATGTGAATAGTATGTTTTGTAAATAAAAGTATATTCGTAAATCGTAATAAATATTTTAAATATAATTTCTTTTTTTTTATTTTACTTAACTCAAAAACACAATTATTTGACTTACACGGTTTCTGAAGAGAGTCGTGTCTGTTGTTAGTATCATAAATAAATACTAGATGGCACCACAACGCCTTCGATTTTATATTGGTACAAGCAGTCTACAATAGATGTCGCTAAATAAAATTACGTAACTTTATAGAGGTGAGGCGGGGCGGTGAGGTAGTGAAATCCTCAAGGTCGTTTGCTGGGGGAACGGCCTTAAATAAAATAAGAATGAGGACACATATTGGGTATGGTAACAAACAATCTAATATTAAGTCATTTATCATATTTTTATGTTGTTTGTTTATTCAAGCATAGTAAAAGATCGTGGCATTTAACCGTGTATTTTATGCATAAGGCAAACTTTACAAGGGTCTTTACGAAATAATCAATCAACTGAGCATGTTAAGGACAGCAGCAAATTATGACATGAATAAAGATACCTGTGCATACCGGTGATGTGAATTCCAAAATGGAATTTAATCAAAATTCCGAACTCGGTAGAGACATAAAAATTAATAACTTCTTGAATATTGCATTGGAAAAATTCCGCTTTGCACGATTCGTATGTCACCACTCACCAGTCACCACAAACGACATAGCCTGAGAACTTCCACATGTCAAAGCAGGTGGAATAGATTTAAAATTTAATAATTTGTAGATAAGGAACAGGTTCTAGAACCTGACAGTGGAATGTTAGAAGTTCGATGTACCTGATGATAATATAGAAGATAAGAATTCTTATTATATTAAGTATACTGCAGATCGAGCAAGAATCGTTGCTGACCTTTAAAACTTGTTTTCAAATCTGGATAATGTTTATAACGATACATAGAAATAATCTACTATAAAACATTTAATTGACAGAACAGACATTGAGGCCAAGGGTGCGAATTTCATTCGTCGAAAAGCCATCAACCCTAATAAACACGCATCTGCAATCCATACTAATATTATAATGCGAAATTGGTATGTCTGTCTGTCCATGAACCGATTTTGATGAAATTTTGTATACAAATAGTTTGAGTCCCGGAAAAAGGCAAAGAAGATTTTTTTATCCCCAAAAAATTTACGGGTCCGAACTTCGGGTATCACCCGAATATAAATTTTTAATGCGAAAGTGTGTCTGATTTTTATGAAATTTAGTATACCTGCAACCTTTTTTTTTTTCTAGTCCCGGGACATAGAAGAGTTTATATTCCAAAAAATGGGCCAAGTGCGAGTTGGACTCGCGCACGAAGGGTTCCGTACCGTTATAGGGCAAAAATAGTCCAAAAATTGTGTTCTTTGTATGGGAGCCCCCCTTAAATATTTATTTTATTTTATTAATTATTAAAGTACACATATTATTAAGGATTTTGTAAAAATTTCAAGTGCCCACTTGTTACCATTATTGATATCGAGCAAAAAAGGCCAAAAAAATCACGTTTGTTGTATGGGCTCCCCTTAAATATTAATTTTGTTTTGTTTTTTTAGTATTTGTTGTTATAGCGGCAACAGAAATATACAATCTGTGAAAATTTCAGAAGTCTAGCTACAGCGGTTCTTGAGATACGGCCTGGAGACAGACAGACAGACAGACAGACGGAGAGACAGACGGATAGACATCGAAGTCTCAGTAATAGGGTCCCGTTTTTACCCTTTGGGTACGGTACCCTGAAAATGTACTTACGGGCGATAAACGAATTTCGGCCTATGGAAGTTGCAGGCGTCATCTTGTTTTATATTTATGTATAGCTCTATTATCCTTAATTACTTTAGCTCGTAAAATTGTTACTATTGTATGAAATAACATTATGGTCGTTAAGGAATTTCTAAGCAGTAGCTTTCTTAGGCTGCCTTCACATTACGTCGCAAGTACTGCGGCAGCCGCGCGGACCCGCGACATAATGTGAAGGCAGCCTTAGGCCGGTATAAATAGTCAGTACTCAAGATGCATCTCGGTCTCAAGACACGGTTCAGGCTCTGTGATTGGTTGGCTGTCAAAATTTTAACCAATCATAATAGGCCCGTATTTTTGGTCAGTACCTACTCAAGATGCATCTCGGTCTCAAGACACAGTTCAGGCTCTGTGATTGAATGGCTGTCAAAATTTGGACCAATCACAGAGCCGAACCGCGTCTTGAGACCGAGATGCATCTTGAGTACTGACTATTTATACCGGCCTTAGAATCGCATGTGAATGTATGTGCAAAGACATGTTTGAAAATAAACCTGTTAGCCTTTATGTTAGCTTGCACTGTCTCATTAACTTGAGCCATTTCTAAGAAATGAAGTTTCGAATAAGCGAGGGAAATCATTTCTTCTTGTAATAATAGCAAAATAGCTGTGTCCTGTGTAAAATTGTATTTCAAATCGACTTCAAAAAGAGTATTATTTATTACTGTTAAAAATTAAATCCAAACATTTATTGAAATGATGTCTTTGGTAGGATAAAATGTCTATTTGTCTTAACTAAGTTCAACAAAAACTTTCGTTTCTTCAACGATTCTGGTTTCAGTCTTATAAATGGATTGAAATCTAGACAATGCTTAGACAAACTAAAGTCTGAAGAACATAGACATTGTAAACCCAGGAAATTAGTTTGCTTTTCCAAGCCATTGTAAATCCCTGGCCATTCTTAAGGCCGTCCCCCGAGCAAACGACCTTGACCATACATTTGCCGCGTTGACGAGATCGCACCAAAACCCTATTTTTTCACTTATCTCAGTGCAAAATTAACATAAAAAAACTCTAACGGCAAATATGTAGCAAATGAAATTGTCTATCAATTGCCATATTGTGTTTCAAATAAAAATAATTTGTAAAATACTAGGGAGATGCTGAAAGTACGCTTGAATTTTAATTTTAATTTTAAATTGGTATTACTTTGGAAGCTAATATCATGAGTATAATGAACAAAAATAGAAAAAATAATAACGGTGAAACGAATGTATGCTGAAGATTATTGCTGTATTTTTATTATATTTTAGTAGTTTTCAAATTATGAGTTATAAAGCGCTAAAAAGCGGTTAATTACGGCATCTCCGTAGGGGGGCGGCCTTAAGCGCTAAGTACTTAAAACGGTAACAAGATTTTAAAGTAAAAGAGGTTTGTATAATCCAATAGACTTAATTATTATTTATTTCCGCTATTGTTGTTGACAACTTATAATTTTTTTTTTTGTAAAAAAATTTAATCAGGAAAAGAGTAGACGGATCACATAATCTATACTAATATTATAAAGCGGAAGAGTTTGTTAGTTTGTTTGTTTGTTTGTTCGTTTGAACGCGCTAATCTCAGGAACTACTGGTCCGATTTGAAAAATTATTTCAGTGTTAGATAGTCCATTTATCGAGGAAGGCTATAGGCTATATTTTATCACGCTAAGACTAATAGGAGCGAAGAAATAGAGGAAAATGTGGAAAAAACGGGGGGAAATTATTTGAAAGGGCTTATTTTAACGCGCGAATCTCAGGAACTACTGGTCCGATTTGAAGAATTCTTTCAGTGTTAGATAGCCCATTTATCGAGAAAGGCTATAGGCTATATTTTATCACGCTAAGACTAATAGGAGCGAAGAAATAGAAGAAAATGTGGAAAAAACGGTGGAAGTTATTTGAAAGGGCTTATCTCACGAACTACTAGAGCAATTTTTCTGTCATTTGGGTCAGATAAGAAGTAGACCACGTGAAGGATCATAGGCTATTTTTTTTGTAGACTGATTTGTCTGTGAAATATCTAATTTACGCGGGCGAAGCCGCGCGGAACGTCTAGTAATAAGCTATAGCCCATGAAACACAAGCAGAACCAGCCCACAGTGTTGCAACAAAAATAATAGAATATTAAAGTTGGACGAGTAGCCGGACAAATTGAAATTAACATCTTGTAACTCGTCCCGATAGCACAGAATATATATTAGTAGTACCAACCGATAGGACGAGATCTTAATAGACGAAAAACCAAGTTCTCTTTTTGTATTGGTAAAAACTTACCTACACCTCAGCTTATTTTTTGCCATATATTCTTCATTCAACTTCAACAACCTTTCTTTAGTAATCCATACTAATATTATAAATGCAAAAGTGTGTCTGTCTGTTACCTCTTCACACCCAAACCGCTGAACCCATTTTGCTGAAAGGTGTATTTTACTTTGGGGATTCTTTGAGTCCCGGGAAAGAACATAGGATACTTTTTATCCCGAAAAATGTAGGTACAGTTCCCGCGCGATTAACGAATTTTGGCGCGACGGAGTTGCGGGCGTCATCTAGTAAGTTAATAACATAAACGCCTTGCAAGGAGTTAATTTTATCATTTTATCTCAAATCTGTTGTGCTAAGTCAACACGAGCGATAAACAGGCATTGAAGGCGGTTAAATAAATGATAGCATCTTATTTGATTAAAATAAAATATACCCAGTGTGTAAGAAGTCTTCAGGGGGGCCATATTAGGTATTTTAGGGCGTCTCCTATGTAACATTGGCTTAGTTATCGCCATGGAAAATGGAAAATAAAATGTATTTAATATCTCTCAATTTACGATTTTTTTGCGCATAGGTTTAGGGAGATTCGACATTTAGAGAAATAGCTCTTTTTTTTAAAGCACTGAATTAAATTCAAAAATGTTTATTGAATTAATATGAAAATTCCTGCATTTTTGGTTATTAAAAGGTTTGACGCGTTATTTCCAATAAGGATTTTTAAAAATTATAATAGAAATATAATAATCAATTTAATTATTGAAATTAGATAAAAAACACAGATGTCCAATTAGAATTTTATACATCCTGCGACAGATGTAACTAAAGGCCACAGCAGATATTTGATATAACTAGCATTCAAACAACTGAATAATCTTTCAATTATATTATGCTGAATTTGATAAACGTATGACGCGAGAACAACAATGAAGTTTTTTAGGGTTCTGTAGTCAACAAAGAACCCTTATATTAAGTTAAAATATGTTATACAATCTATTGAAATTAATAACCTCTTATTTAACGTACAGCTTGGCAAAGAAGAGTCTGACGCGGTGACAGCTGGAACTAAGAGTTTTTATTTATGACAACACTACATTACTTGTCAACTCTAGTATTGTGTCAAAAGCGAAGCGTAGGGTTGCCTGTATTTAAAGAAAAGCGCCCTCATTTAATCCACACTCTTCTTTGCCAAGCTGTATATTATTAGTTATTATTGCAATGTAAACAATAACTGTATTTTAAAAAGTAAAACCGACTTCAAAATTGTACGTAATTGAGAATTAAAACTCTCTATCTCCAAAACTACTGAACCGATTTTGATGAAACTTGCACTATTCCCTAAGTTAAACAATACCTAATACAATAAAAAAAGAATTACCGAAATCAGACTAGTAGTTCCAGAGATATGCGAACACAAACATAAAAATATACATACATACATACATACATACATACATACATACATACACTTTTGAAATTTGGCACATTTGTTCAGACGCTGATATAGACTAACATATACGAAAACTGGGGCAGTTCTGCCGCGCTAGCATACGCCAACGAGAAAATTTTGTCTACACGTTTTCTCGATGTTAACTGGTTTATCTCTTCATCTCTATTGACCCTAACATGACATACATTTTTTCTCGTACGTCTGTCGTCAAAATTAGAGATAATTTTGTTTTTTTTTTTTTATATGTGCTATTTTTGTCTATATACTTACTAACGAACTATATACGAACGAGAAATTTATCTCTCGAGTCTCGACGTACGCATGTTAGCGAAAAAGAGATATTGTTACGTGCTAGGGTTCGAGGATTTGGAGAAAAAGACCTGGTGACTCTCTTGAAGACTTTATTCACTAACTTAGTGTTTGGCTAGCTCACACAAAATCACTAAGTCCAAACACTAAGTTAGTGAATAAAGTCTTCAAGAGAGTCACCACTCACCAGGTCTTGAGTTGGAATGCAAATCGGATCAGTAGTTTTCGTGTTAAAGCAAAAGTCTTATACAAAATCTGACCCCCTCTTTCGTCCCTTTAGAGGGGTGGGGGGAAATTTTTTTATACACCAGATGTCAAGTTGGAAGAAGACAAATATATCTGCGAAAACCGCATTCAAATCGGATCAGTAGTTTTCGTGTGATAGTGGAACAAACAGACAGACAGACAGACAGACAGACAGACAGACAGACAGACAGACAGACAGACAGACAGACAGACAGACAGACAGACAGACAGACAGACAGACAGACAGACAGACAGACAGACAGACAGACAGACAGACAGACAGACAGACAGACAGACAGACAGACAGACAGACAGACAGACAGACAGACAGACAGACAGACAGACAGACAGACAGACAGACAGACAGACAGACAGACAGACAGACAGACAGACAGACAGACAGACAGACAGACAGACAGACAGACAGACAGACAGACAGACAGACAGACAGACAGACAGACAGACAGACAGACAGACAGACAGACAGACAGACAGACAGACAGACAGACAGACAGACAGACAGACAGACAGACAGACAGACAGACAGACAGACAGACAGACAGACAGACAGACAGACAGACAGACAGACAGACAGACAGACAGACAGACAGACAGACAGACAGACAGACAGACAGACAGACAGACAGACAGACAGACAGACAGACAGACAGACAGACAGACAGACAGACAGACAGACAGACAGACAGACAGACAGACAGACAGACAGACAGACAGACAGACAGACAGACAGACAGACAGACAGACAGACAGACAGACAGACAGACAGACAGACAGACAGACAGACAGACAGACAGACAGACAGACAGACAGACAGACAGACAGACAGACAGACAGACAGACAGACAGACAGACAGACAGACAGACAGACAGACAGACAGACAGACAGACAGACAGACAGACAGACAGACAGACAGACAGACAGACAGACAGACAGACAGACAGACAGACAGACAGACAGACAGACAGACAGACAGACAGACAGACAGACAGACAGACAGACAGACAGACAGACAGACAGACAGACAGACAGACAGACAGACAGACAGACAGACAGACAGACAGAAAAACTAACCACATTTTTGGCTTCTATAGCGATGTAGTAACACCCCCCGCTTATTATTTTTTGAATATCTTTAATGTACAGAATTTTCATTTCTACAGTTTTATTATGTATAGATAGATAGATAGATGACGGGTTCAATATGTCGGACTATGGTCGGATTATAAATACTGTATGTGCTAGTATAGCGTCCTCTGCTCCGACCTTTGCGTAATATTCCCTATTGTTTTTTATCTCGTAATCAATAATGGTAAAAATTTTAGTGGAGCTCTCATACAAAAACACAATTTTTGGCCTATTTTTCCTCTATAACGGTACGGAACCCTTCCTGCGCGAGTCCGACTCGCACTTGGCCGATTTTTTGGAGATTTTACGTTAAACTAGAGATCGCCCAATGGTCGAAATTCGACTTAAGTTTCAATGACATTAGGTCTACTACCTATATTTTGTTAAAAAAATCTTGACTCAAATTTTTTTTCAACTCTTGTCTCTGGTACTCAGCTGATCTCAGACCGACCGTGTAAGCATTGTCTAATAGTATCTAAGATTCAAAAAAAAAACTATAATCCATTTTCAATTTGTCAACTTGTTGTCAACAGACTTCAACCATAAATAAAAGAGTATAATTGTGTGTTGTAGTGTGTGACTGTGTGTAATGTTTTATTTGTTAAAAAAATGTATGATAAAAGCATAATTTCAAAATAATATTAGCTCGATGCACTCCTTCACCATATAAACTATAACTGTGCAAAATTTCATTCACCTACATTTCCCCATTTTTTGTCAAAAGGGATACAAAGTTTTTCGCTCGCGTATTAATATATAGATACAGATTAGAGGTATTTAAATAATTATTGCTAACAATTAATATTGCACTAGAGTCGAGAGTCTACTACTACTAGACAACAATCAACATAACTCTATTAATATTGTAAATTGTAATTAAATGTTTTCTCCAACATTAAAAGGCAAGCAAGCGAAGCGATTCAACAAACATTTTTAGGGTTCCATACTCAAAGACTAAAAACGAGACCCTATGGTAGGTCCCGATTTACCCTTTGGGTACGGAACCCTAAAAAATGTTGTCTGTATCCAAGCTGTATCTCAAGAACCGCTATAGCCTATAGCTAGACTTCTGAAATTTTTACAGATTGTGTATAATATCTGTTGCCGCTATAACAACAAATACTGAAAACAAAATAAAATTAATATTTAAGGAGGGCTCCCATACAACAAACATGTATTTTTTGGCCTTTTTCGCTCTATATCAATAATGGCAAGAGGGAGGCACTTCAATTTTTCACACATTCTTTTGTTATAATATGTGTATTTTAATATTTAAGGCTATTTCTCCAAACCGCAAAATTTAGTTATCCGGACGTATAAACTACCCGCAGAGTGACATATTTTGACCTTTGTATTTTTTTTATAGTAATATAAGGTGTGATCTAACTGGGCCACTTAGGTTCTTTAGAAAAACTTAATTGTAAATATAATTAAAATAAATTTAAAGGTCGAAAAATTGATTCCCTGGACATGTCCTGTCCCCAGAATTCACTATAAATTCCCAAAAAAATCCCACAAATACGATGAAATTATAATTTCAAAGTAATTAAATTGTTAAGTATAAACAAAATATTTATAAAAAAAGTTGTACATAAACATACATATCGTTATATAAATAGAAAAAGTCAATTAAATATTTGTCCTGGCGCACATAGTGATTCCCTAGACGCTTCACTTGGAGGCTTGTACCTGCCTAGTTATAAGTAGAACGTGGTTGCAGGTGCGCAGGGGTGGGAGGTTTGGTAGCCCTCTAATAAACATGTTCAATTTATATTTAAATTGAACATGTTTATTTAGCTGAAAAAGCTTTTTTCTATTATCTTTGTTGATTCCCTAGGTTAGAAAAATTTAAATCAAAATATCTTCTAAAATTTTGAAGTGAAAAAGGGCCCAAATAGATAATTATTTTTATAATTCACTAAAGAATTATATGTGATTACTGATTTAAAAAAATATGCAGAAATAAAAATGTGCTAGGGAATCAACTAAATAATCCAAATCCGGAGAAATGCCCTTAATAATAATATTAAAATAAAATAAAAATTTAAGGGGGGCTCCCATACAAAAAACACAATTTTTAGCCTATTTTTGCTCGGTATCGGTACGGAACCCTAGTCCGACTCGCACTTGGCCGATTTTTTATTTTTTAATCTTTTTAAATCCATAAAACGTACAACCTGAAAGATTGTACACAGTAAAAATATATGGCTGAACAAAGTTATACACAATTAAAGACATAAGTGTATGAAGTGGGTAACTAACAATTTGCATAAATGGAGGCTATAGAACTGGGAAAATCATTTGTAATTAAAAAAAATGGATTCTATTTATAGCCAGATATATCAGCTAGATGATGATGAAGTAAGTTACAAAGTTTGTTCAAGTTATAAGAAAAACCCATTTACCCAACCCCATTACCCACTTCATCCACTCATGTCTTCAACTACATTATAATAAACTTACTGCGATGGCTCAACCCAAAGTTGATCTTGGCTTTCGAAAAACAGAGTAAATGACTGCCAAAATATTGGTATCTACTCTCCGTCATGTCCTACGCGATTTATCATGTGTCACTTGTCAGTCATTTAATATAAGATTAACGTCAACACAGACTTTAAGGCCCGTATATAGTCAGTACTTAAGATGCGACCCGGTCTCAAGACGCGGTTCGGCTCTGTGATTGGTCCAAATTTTGACGGCCAACCAATCACAGAGCCTGAACCGTGTCTTGACTCCTTGAGACCGAGATGCATCTTGAGTACCTACTGACTATTTATACGGGCCTAAGTCAGTAATCGCGGTGGAATTTAGCTGATAAACATTCTGTGCGCGCCGTACGTATGGTATCGTATGCATAACAAAACCACATAGGTACAAATCAATAGCACTCGTTAAAAGGTTTTGAATTATATTTTATAAGAGTAGACTCATTATTAAAATTTGACGTTAAAAAATTATGACGCTAGAAGTAAACAACAGATATAATATTATAAGAGATAGATATTTTCGTTTGTGTATTTGTTGCTTAGCTTAGTTGAACTGCTAAAATATGTAATATTATTAAAAAAAAAATACTTCTTGTTATTAAAATAAAATTAAATATTATACATAAAAAAATCATAAGCTGGCAAGCAAGCAGATTTTTTTAGGAAATCCAAGGAAGCTTTTTTTTTAAATACTAGGCTGAGCATTATACCAGGTTTACCCGGATTTTGTAGCCAAGACTAAAAATAAATTTAAAACACATCTAATCTTAAAAAAAACTAACGTGTTTTAGATTCTGCATCCAAATAAAACCGGCTTAAGATCTGCTGCCGTCTACATTAAAAAACAAAATATGATACCTCACAAAAATGTTACATCAACACAATTACTTTTCATTGTTGTTGTGAATTCAGAAACCATAATAATTATGTAAATAATTTGCAAAGTAAATAATTACTTTACAATTAAATATGTAAATGTAAATTAAGTTTCTTTTAAGGTGTTTCTGATTTGTTGGCCTGAGAAGTTTGTTTATACTTTTACCATTAGTAAAATATTCATAAAAATCTCTTTACACATTTTAGCTTTTAAAGTGTAATATCATAAACATTATCATTAACATCACATTATCAACAGTATATTGTTATGCGCATTTTAATGTTATTTTAAACGAAAATAGAGCACAATGTGTCGCTGCAACAGAATCAACATGTTACCGATAGCTCACCTGACGCAGATACTTTTTGAACAGTTTGAATTTCATTATAGTACTAATTTCTATACACATTAAAACACAACACAAACTACAAAACGCTCCAAGGTTGAACGGATAACAAAAATAAGCGGGAAACGAAAAAATTCATGAACGAAACGCACGTCCGCCCCGCGGCGCGGCTCACCGCTTTATGTTTGCAGTTTGCGGAGAAATTATGGGCGTTTCACGAGAATGCACGCGTCGAGCGTAAGGTCGCGGCATCGAATCCTGAACCAGTTCACTCATTGATCTAAATAGGGATCCATAATCATCAAAGTAAATCATGATGACGAAAAAATGTTTCTTAGAAATCACCTGATATATCAAATATTTTCGATGTTTCATGATTTTTGTAAACACAATTTTCGGAAAACATAATCATCCAGCTGAATATAGAATTCGTAAAAACTTTCAAGTTGAGTTAAATTTTCAAAATGATAAGTATGGCAGCGTCTATTTTAATGAGCTACCTTATAAGTTATAACTTATAACATAACATTTATTAAAAACCAATGCTTTATATAGCATTGGTTTTTAATAAATGTTATGTATCTTGTACCTCAATAATTTTAAATTGAGGTACTTTTTACAATCTAAATTAAAACATAATAATTTAGGACTGTCCCACTTTTTTATGAATTTGGGGGTTACTATATTTTTAACCCTCTATCAGCTATCTTATAATTATTATAATACATACCTTATTTAGTAGTATAATTTCAAAGAAGCCTTTAATAACTTGTTTTATTTTTTTCTTCTTTTACTTGAAAAATAAACCTAGTAGTTTTTAGGGGATTTTTTTCTACATCTCTCATTAGCTTTTCATTGTCAGATGTACAATACCTGAAGTCTGACCATTGTAGGCCGAAAAAACGCGGCCGAATTTCGGCATGATTACGCCTGCAATGCGCTACGCATACAATATAACGCGACGTAATTTCGGCATGGTGTTTTTTTTTTATGAAATAAGGGGGCAAACGAGCAAACGGGTCACCTGATGGAAAGCAACTTCCGTCGCCCATGGACACTCGCAGCATCAGAAGAGCTGCAGGTGCGTTGCCGGCCTTTAAAGAGGGAATAGGGTAATAGGGGAGGGTAGGGATGGGAAGAGAAGGGAATAGGGGAGGGAAGGGAAGGGAATAGGGTAGGGAATTGGGCCTCCGGTAAACTCACTCACTCGGCGAAACACAGCGCAAGCGCTGTTTCACGCCGGTTTTCTGTGAGAACGTGGTATTTCTCCGGTCGAGCCGGCCCATTCGTGCCGAAGCGTGGCTCTCCCACGTCATCAGTAACATACATTGCAGGCGTAATCATGCCGAACTTCGGCCGCGTTTCTTCGGCCTAGTGTGTTTAGACACTTAAAGCATGTACAGATGATTATTGTTTATTGCATTTTGTATAACAGATACATACCGGAAGATAATTAATTTTACTAAAAAAGAAACTTCCTTACTTAAAAAACGCTTTTTAACACACAAATGCTCAGCAACTGACATTTTCCAAGTAAGTTGTTTTTACTTTGATTTTATTTGGGAGTAATCATTCAGAAATCAGATGTTAATAGTTGTGTAATGTACTTATTCTATTAATAACAATTAAAATCACTTACCTCGTGATCCGGTCCAGGTTTTGAAGCTAGTCTTACTTCAGTAAGCTGATTCTTCAGGGCCCTGTAGAAAAATAACTTATTTAAAAATGCAATAGCAAATTATAGGAATAAAGAAATGTGAACATCTCTATGAAATACAGTGACATTTTACAATATGGCAGTGTTAGATCAAATAAGTCTGTAAAGTGCGACAAGGTTTTAAATGAACGTGGGCGGGGGCGCTGCTGGTAAAGGAGAACTGTCAAAAATGTCGTTTTTGTATGATGGCAGCGTTAGTTCCTATTTTCGCCACGTTCATTTAAAGCCTTGCCGAGCTCTACACTGACATGACATAGCCTAGCCAAATAATAAGCACCATCTGCCTATGAAATATGAATCAATTAGGCTTAAGCTAAATTTATATACGCCCGAACGTGCGGTTTGGCGGCTACACCGCGAGATTACAAGCAATAGTAAAAGCGGCGCGGTCGCTGTCATTTACATACATTTGATTGTCTTACAATTGTATGTAAATAAAATAAAATAAATTCATAGGCAAATTGCAGACCGACGTTGTTTGACCAGGTTATGTCAATTTTAGTCGTGATCTGTCGACTTGACATAACCCAACCATGAACCAAATTATATCTGCCAATATGTACCAGCGATTTGGCCGAGTTACGTGAAGTCAATATTAGTCGTAAATTGACGGCTGTGTTGATATAACCCGACTAAATAATATCCGCCAATGGCAGATGGCAGACCTACGTAGTTTGGCCGAGTTATATCAAACACCGACGACAGATACCGACTTGCATCGAAGTGACAAAATCCGACCAAATGACATAGGTCCGTCAACTGCCTCTGAATCAATGACCGCGGTTTTCGTTAAGCGTGTCCCAGACAGACGCGGCCTGCGGTGGCGGTAGCGGTGGCGGTCAGTTGGATGACTTGAGAGTTCTAGGAACGACACAGACACACGCGGCCACGCGGCCAAGCCATTCAACTGACCGCCACCGCCACCGCAGGCCGCGTCTGTCTGGGATACACTCTATAGGTATCATTTGCCACAAGAGGGATGGTAGGGTCTTTCGTGTCAAATGTCGAGTCAGACAGTCACGTGACAGCTATATCGTGACATGTGGAAGCAATGTCTTGACATATAACAGCTGTTTGACATGATAGACCCTACGGCTACATAGCGCCATAAAACCCTCATTTCTTCGATGGTACATACATATAAAGCTCCTCCGCCTTCCGCGCCTGTCTGTCGCGGCGTTTCAGCAGCTCCAGCGCGTGTTGCAGCGCCGCCACACTCGCGCCGCACGTCGCTTTGAACGACGCGCTCGTCGCACGCACCTCCTGCAGCTGTTGCTTCACGTCCGCACCTGGTGAGAGATTTGAATTTTGAAATTGGAATTTAGAATAGTGGCCGCCATTTCGGCATCTATAGATTAAGCCCCACATCCCAATTTCACCTAAGTCTGTTAGTGTTAACAGCTTGTTAAAATGTCATGTTTTCTCTTTCATTCATAAGGGGGCGTCCACAAATTACGTGAAGTGTTTAAGGGGGAAGGGGGTCGAGTCAAATCTCATCTAATCTTACGTTGGGGAGAGGGCAGAAAATTTAAAAAAAAACATCACGTAATTTGTGAACGCCCCCTAAGAAACAGGCCCAAGTGCGTGTCGGGCCACGCGCTATATAGGGATCCGTAGTACCGCTAGTTTTTGATAATTTTTGTATGGTCAATGAATGTACATTTATAACCTATTTCACACTACTAACAACATCATTTCAGTTACGTTCAAAGAAATTTGAACGAAAAGTTCCTTTATACTTCGCCGAATATTTTTTTTTAGTTATCGACTTACTCAATAACTTATGAAGTCTAGTTAGCCGTGATAATTTTCCTTTTAAATTCAGCATATTTCCTACTCCCGTGAATTTTTTCCGATTTCCAGAAGCAACCGTTTAGCTGGACTCTATCGATTTTTTCCGCTTTGAAACTTCATATTTCACAAATGTATCCCTAAATCGGAAAATAAACTATGAATACTCGTAATATTTTTTAAAAAACCTATCCAACGACACCCCACACGGTGGGATGGACGCGAAAAAAACATCATCCCCGCTTGATGTGTAGGGGAGGTACCATAATTTTTTTTTTAAGATTTTATTATACCATTTTGTGGCATCATTAATATGTGTATTCATGACGAATTACAGCTTTGTACGTCCTATAGTCTCCGAGTAAAACCGCGGACAGACAGACGGACAGACAGACCGAAACTATAAGGGTTTCTTGTTGACTATGGAACCCTAAAAAACGAAAGAGGTAACGTGATACTAATTTGAGCGTTAACTTTAACAGTCGTTGGTGAAATTGGGGCTAATGGTTACAGTTTTAAATTTAAAGTTTGAATTTGGAATAGTGACAGCCATTGCTTTTTACGTGAAAGAAGGACAAAAATATGGAAGTAATACTACAAACTGCACAGCAATTTGTGTCACAATAAGACCAAAGCAAAAACACATAGAAGTAACAGCAAAAGCTATATCTTCTCCACTTATCTTTTCTATCTCAGTTTTGGAGTCCAAAATTACAACTTCAAATTGAAAGTCATAAAATTGGACTCCAAATCCATACATTATCTGACACAACAGAACTTTATTACTCTTTCTCTGAGGCACATTACTGAACTTGATATATGCTTCTATAGAGTTCCCTTAGAACAAGGTCTCTAATCTTTTGCATGTAATACAAGACAGTAATTACCATCAGCCAGTTTGGCAGCATCAATAGTATCTCCGTCATCAATCTGTGGGTACATGGAGATGCACGTGTCGAAATACTTCTGCAGTTGCAGGCCCTGCTTGGACAGCAGCTCGCTGTATGTCTCCAGCTCAGCTATTTTCTCTGTCAGCCTCCTTGAAGTGCGACCTGAAACATATTTTAATGTAAATTCAATTGCTCTGTATACCAATTCTAAGCTGCATTATTGTTGCTTAAGCTAATCGCACATTTGTCAGCACCGTACGCGCCGAACGCACTGCATAGTAAGCGAAATGCGGCGCGTACGGTGCGGGACGAATGTGCGAGGTTTCACATCATTTCATACAACGAATTCTAAAATGCGGCACGTTCGGCGCGTGCGTGCTGATAAATGTGCGATCACCTTTAGGAAACAAGCAGCTTCTTCCTTAGGTGATCCAGGCTATGGGAATATCCATCATAGAAATTATAAAATATGTAAAATTAATATAAAACAAAAAGAAGGTACTGTATAAACTATCACAGATTAACAATTTATTTGTCACACTGACTGAACATGTAACAGTCTTATTTTTTATCTCAGAATCCAAAGAGCCCATATACAGATCCATGTAAAAAACTGTATGAAATACAAATTTCGAAATATTAACCAGAAACAGATCTCTAATATAATGTATAAAGACACTGTAATTGAGTGGACAGTCCAATAATTTACAGAAATTAAACTCACCATTTGAGCCTGTTGACTGCAAAGATGTAACTGATCCATGTCTGCGTAATCCACCACCATTTGTGCTGCTGTCAGAACTTGTTCCATAACCTGATTCTGCCTGAAAATTACATAAACTTATTGTAAGCAGAATTGTGATTGTCTATATAATATTTGTATAAAAATAATAAATCACTATTGGTATAGTAAATATTGACGACCTCTGTGGCTCAGTGGTTGAGCGTGTTGTCAGCGCTCAAGCCGGGGGTCGCATTTTCCTATGTTCCTGGGTCTTGGATGTGTATTAAATATGTGTATCATAATATAATAAAAATCTTAAATATATGTATGGTATAAAAGTATTAAATATATTTCCGTTGTCTGGTATAACACAAGTCCTTCAGGCACTTACCATGGGGCCAGACTGACGTGGTGTGAAGCGTCCATAGATATTATTATAGATATTATAAATATATGCCCCTCTTTCTTAAAGTTGATTGACCGAACAATATAGATACCGTGCACCCAGATATAAAAGGTTGAGAACTCGTGTAGATGAACACACCTGGCATGTTCGCGGCATTACATAATAAATTATTTTCGATAACATAAAAAAATATCAGATCATGGAACCACTTAAGAATTCATTAGCTTACGGCACAAAGTTTATGCTCTGAGAGTTTCAGTGAAAAAAACTCTCTTATCTTAGAGATATTGATGAAAAACGGAGAGCACTCCCGGCGTGCCAGCGGCATGGTGATAGAGATTAGAGTGGACACACATGGTGTGTTAAAGGCACTAAATGGGTTAAGTAATATTGATTGATTGTAAATACTATCAGGTGATTCAGATAAAACAAAAATTGCTCAGATAAACACATGACTCACACTTACTTCAGATAAGGGGTATCTTAACCTATAATTGTTATGAGTCAGTATGTAACTTTTACAGCAAATATTATTTAATAAGGATTTACATTTAAATATCCTCTGAATAAAAGGTGATATTAAATGTAAGTTTTCTTTTTTTAACCATGAACTTAAAGGTGATGATCTCAGCCTTTAAGGTGATGCTATTTTTTTTACAATATATAAATGCTCGAGTTCTGATTATGGGAAAGTAAATGATGAGATGTGACATATAAATGTGTTCTCTACCTCTTTGATAGGTCTAAAAGTTAAAAGATTAAAGAATCATTATGAAATTTTACGAGTAACAAGCACTTACATACTATGAATAGGACACTATCATAATACTTACTTTAAATGACTCAAGAACATCAATCCACTGTTGCTTCTCTTCTGGATTAGCGGCTCTTAGGTACCAAACACAATCATTCACAGACACATCAAATCTGCAGTCATCAAATTCATGTGGCTGAAAAAAAAAAAAAAAACCTAAACCACCGTTCAATTCTATGAAGTAACTATTTATATTTAGGATTGTAAGCAATCATAAAAACTTAAGGAAGACATTAAGCTACAAGGACAAATTAATTTTATTGTCAATTTAGTTTTTAAATGCAAATTGTTACGCTCCTTACCTTGACTTTGGCTTTCTTCAAACATAAGGCCCCGCGACAACCAAGATTACTTTCTAGCTCGCTTTTGTAGTAGGATAAAGTAGAATCTTTCAAAACTATAAATCTATCTTGCCAACCATGAATGTAGTTAGTCCATTTACTCAAATAGCCACGAAGCTCCTGTGTATTATCTTCCAGATCTGAGTTATCACTCACTGTTAAGTTTTCTTCCGTCATGGTAATCCAATTGTGAATAGAAATTATTGTATTTACTCGAGACAAACAAAATTATAGTAAATAAACTCCTTACGCCTACAATAAGTGTTTTGCAGTGTTTTCGTGTTTTCAATTTCGGTTTAGGGTTGCCAAAATTGTGTTCATGATTTTACCACATTCAGGCTTCTGGGCCAGAACTGTATACAAAATGAACGGAAGTTTTAAGGGTTAAATAAAATTTATCAATGATCTAGACAGATGAACAAGGAACACTAGTTCTGTAGATTAGAACGTAACTTGTAGCAAAAGATTTTAAGATATTATTATTAACATTTTTCATTTATCTGTCAATACGTGCTGTTCAAACACTACCGTATTTTGGCGAAATTTCGTGGAATCAGTAACACTGGCGTTGACTATAGATAATATTCTGATCATCATTCTGCATTCATCTGTCCGATCTCCATTGCCTACAGAGTACAGACTAAAAATCCGACATCGCAGCAGTGTGTAACTATGATCGTCCTCATACAAAATGTACTGAATTGAAAACAGATATCGCGCGTTATTATCATGCGTTAGCATTCTATATAGTTTGTGTTATTATCGACCGATAAAATCGCGCCTGTCTGCGAGAAGCATGGAGGTCAGTGGTTTGACGTCATGAACTTATGAGTTAAAAAAATGTGAATCATAAATTTGTCGCACCTGCAAGATGCACCTAGCCCACTATAGTTAAATAAAAAAAAATTATAGTTAAAAAAGTGCGAAAATAAATTGACTCTAGCAATACCGGGGTAATTGGGATAAAACATTTTGATTCTTTTTTTTTTCTTATAGCGGCTGATTCTGTGTGTTAAACATGCAAATATAAAAATTTATCCAATGATCAAGGATATTTTTTGAAAATCTGCTGTCAAAAATTGCCATGAGATTCTGGTAGACCTATACTTAAGGTAAATCCGTATAACGGAACATATTTATTAAAATCTGTATTTCCAAGTTTCAAAGATCCAATCGATTAAAAAAATCTTTTATTCTATTGGTTGACAAAAATTTAGCGCCAAAAATGTTGCTTTTCTACCAATGAGATTTGAGTTCTAAACGCAAATGCGCAATTTCCGTTCAAAATGGCGGACCATACTGTGTCTATTTCTGTTCCATCAGAAAAACCTCTAAAAGTAGAAAAATGGAAAATAAAACAAGGTGCATCTGTATCAACGGGCCAAATATTATTTTTATACAGTGATTCATCGGGCAAAGATACCGTAATAAAGAAATTCAAAGCGGTGCACGCTGGTACCGTCACATCCATCAAGGTGAAAGAAGGAGACATCGTCGAACCAGGGTAAGTGACGTCACAACATGTTTTTGCCGCAAAAGTTATTTACAATGTATATTTTGCATTTTTAAATAGTAATAAGAGGATTTATTGACTATAATCTCTTAACCAAACTGTTAAAAATGTAAATTCTTGATTTTAATTGATACAAATCCATAAAACAGCTGGTTGAAGTAAATAAACACTGTTGATATTGCTCATTTCAGAGGATGCATTGGAGAGCTAAAAGTATGCCGACATCCAACTGTTATGGCAGAAATGTGCGCAGAATGTGGTGCAGATCTACGCGCAGAACAAACCCCCAATTTCGACGTCGCTGTGGTACCAATGGTTCACTCGGTGCCTGAGTTAAAAGTAAGTAAACTTTACCGCCAATTTGTAACTTTCTCTACCTATGAATGTTTACATGATCGAACTGAAGTATATTAAGCAGTACAAAAAAGGAACGGTGCAAATTCTCGTCATTACTATTAGTAAATAAACTCTGTTCATATGATATTTATAAAACCCAAACATTTTTCTAGGTGTCTGAGGAGTTGGCACTAAAACTAGGCAGGGAAGATGCTGATCGCTTACTCAAACATAGGAAGTTGGTCTTACTAGTTGATCTTGATCAAACACTAGTTCATACAACAAATGATGATATACCACCAAACTTAAAGGTACAAATGATGATATACCACCAAACTTTTAGATTAATATGATAATTTACTTGTAGATAAATCCAAAAATTTACTAAATAATATAAGAACTAACTAATGAATTTTATTCTGTAATTTACATAGTCACTAATTCTTGAAATTTTGAGTGAAAATAAAGCTTTGAGTATTCAGTTTGCAAAGTTTTCTGATATCCTATTTTGTTGCAATCGCAGGGAGTATTGCACTTCTTCCTCCGCGGTCCCGGCAATCAGGGTAGATGGTGTCACACAAGGCTACGTCCCAGAACCCAAGAGTTTCTTGAATCAGCTGCGAAGAATTACGAGTTACATGTGTGTACATTTGGGGCGAGACAGTACGCTCATGCTGTAGCTGAATTGCTAGACCCCGGGAAGAAGTACTTCTCTCATAGAATACTGTCAAGAGATGAATGCTTTGATGCAAGGACAAAATCTGCTAATTTGAAGTGAGTTCTGAAAGTTAGAATATTATTATGAAGAGAAAAGTATTCTTTCAAAACTCCTGAACCAATTTAGATGTAATTTTGCACACATAAGTTGAATACTTAGAAGAACTACTTTTATTGCTGCAGAATGTATGGTTGCTGTGAAAATTCAAATTATACACACAAATTATCACATGAATTATTGTTATTATTGCAACTGGCAACATAATATAAAGAATAGCAATAGTGTACTACTACTAATATAGTTAAGCCAAATGAAACAAAGCCACCTTTTTCACAGATTCTGATTTTTACAGGGCTCTGTTTCCATGTGGGGACAATATGGTGTGTATAATTGATGACAGAGAGGATGTATGGCGGCATGCGGCTAACCTCATCCATGTCCGACCATACTCATTCTTTCAGTCAACGGGGGATATCAATGCACCACCACCGTTTTGTAAGTGTTTTTAAATGTAAAAAAATCAATTTAGGAGCTAACAGCAGAGGAATACTCATCCCTTTGCTGTTAGCTCCTAAATCTAGAACAGGATTTTCATAATGTTTTCTTATAATTATTATTTATTGCTATACAAAGTAGATAGTTGTTGGATTGGGATACAAATTACAATTATAATATTGTTGTAGTTTCGCATGCAATCCAGAAATTAAAATATTCCTTCTGAAGACTTTCTTTACTTAAGAATTTAAAGATAGACAGATACGAGGATGACATTTTTAATGAATTTTACAAGAAAAGCAAAATTTTCGTTTATTGGGGTCTCCAAACAGTCTTACATTTTATAATAAAGTATACATTTATAAGATTTACTAAATGTAAAACCAACGGCGGTGATCACAGATGAATAATTAGTATAGGAAAAAATAGAGATCTAGAGAGCAGAGAGTAGATTATTATTATAGGAAAGTATATGTAATTGTGTGAGATATATCTATATCATTGAAGTGATTATTAAAGTTATGAACTGTTAGTGTCATGGGAGATTGTATACCAGTGTTGATTCGGCTAAATGGGGTATCAAAAAAGTTATATTGTTTTCTTGAATGCGATCTAATAAGTACCCTGTAACACAGTTTGTTAATTAAGTAATTGCAATCGTATTTATTATTACAAAGGTCGTAAAGCATCATTGCTTCCAGTTGTAAACGTCTTGATTTTAGATTAAGTAATTTATGTTTAGCCAGAAGATTGTAGGGAATTCGATTTTTAAAACATTTGTACTGCATGGAACGAAGGATTTTTTTTTTAATGGATTCAACCTGGTCATTGCATTTGTTGTATAAAGGATTCCAAATTGATACTGCATATTCCAATTGACTTCTAACAAGTGATTTATAAATATATAAGGAAGTGGACGGCTTTTGAAAAACAGTACAAGCTCGCATAACATAGCCATACATTCTATCAAGCGTAACACCAAGATCTTTAATGGTTTCCACTATTTCAAGAGGAGTACCACTAAGCGAATAAATATAATTACTTATAACCTTTTTTTTTTGTGAAAGATATTGACTTACATTTCTTTAAGCTAAGACCTAATTTATTTATTATGCAGTAATTAGAAAAACTATTTAAATATAAATTTAAATAGTTTTATTTTAAATATAAATAAAGATTGAGTCAGGACTATTAGACAGGTCAGCAGAATGTTTGCTGTTTTTCTCTTATACAATAAAAAAGCCATTCGTTTTTTTCTTCTTTTGCAAAGTGACCATTTCTTTTCCAGTTGAAGATAAAAGTAAACTAGGCGGTAAGAATGGATCACCAGTTAATAATGAGTTACCAACACTAGATGCTGAGCCCATAATAGAGAAAAATTATATAGAGAGTAAAGAAAATATAGATGTGAAGGTAAATGAAGGTGACAATGGTAAGGTAGTGGACAAAGATAAATCAGAGAAATCTGATAAACCAGAAACACCTGAAATAACAGAAAAAACGGAAAAATCTGAGAAGGTAGATATACAAGATGCTCCAAAACTGGCGACCACGGGTCAAGCTTGGATAAAAAATGCTGATGGTGAGCTAGAGGCAGAAGATCCAGATGATTATTTAATATATTTGGAGGATATACTAAAAAGAATACATAAGTAAGTATAGATTTAGAAATGAACATATTTTACTTTCTCAAGTAAAAGCAGGCCTGTCCCACTCGCGCGTGTAGGTATCGAACTGTAAGTACCCCTCGTGAGGGGCAAATCACTAGGGACTCACAAGCGAGCGCTGACGCACGCGCAAGATTTTTTCGTCGCATATCTACGTACTGATTTAACCGCTGTGACAGAATCATTATTAATCTGATAAAAATGAACAATTAAAAAAAGGGCAAAGAAATATTTAAATAAGGTAATGAAACACAAAAAGAAGATAAAAATACACAAACATAGCAAATAAATCAATTTCATACAAACACACACACTACACAGAAATACACACATTACGTTACTATATTTAAGTTATAAAAGTTTCCTGACCAGCTCCTGCACTATAATCGAATATAAAACTATAATTAAATTTTATTTTCTAAAAGTTGACAACCTTGATATCGTCAGAAAAGGTACAGGCCGTAGCCAAAGTTCTTTTCGTTAAAAACGATGACGAAATTCGTTACCATATTGTATGGGATTTGACATTAGTCTTCGCAAGCGAAATGTCATTTAGCGATGACTTATGTCAAACCGCATACATTTTGATAACAAATTTCGTCATCGTTTTTAACGAAAGATACTTTTGCTAGGGCCTCTGTTATGCGATAGAAAGAGAGCGCACTTGTAGGTGAATATAATTGTAGGCACTTAGCGTTGCGCAGTCGAAATTTGAACTTTATAGTATAGTAGCATGAGTAGTTAATTCTTTAAATGGGTTTTTGGAGTGGGTCTTCTGTACTTGTACTAATATGTATTCTGTGGTAAAAGTAAAGTACAGAAAGCACACAAATATTTATCACCTTTGACACAGGAATTGTTGTGCAACAAAGTTGCTTGTAACATCTAGTTTTTCATGTATTTATACTTAAAATGTATTTAAGAATGTTTTAAAATTTCGCATTGTCATAATTTCAGGCATTTCTATGATGTGTATGACAAAATGGGCAAGAAAGAAATACCGGACCTCAAGTTTATCATACCAGAAGTAAAAAGCAAAGTATTGTCCGGAGTTAGTTTGGTATTCAGTGGGTTGGTACCAACTCATCAGAGGTTAGAGACGTCGAGAGCTTACCTTGTCGCTAGAAGCTTAGGTGCTGAAGTTACACAAGATTTTACGGAGAACTCTACACATTTAGTTGCAGTAAGATCTGGTATGTATTGCAAAAGTATTTCTCAAAAAAAATGTTTCTTGCAAATAACGAAAAAGATGGACCCGCTTTGAAAAAAAATTTAAGCAATATAATAAATCAATGTGTGATTAAATTTAGGCAAGTCAGCAAGTTCTAAAATGCATTGTATTTCCAGGCACAGCAAAAGTAAATGCAAGCAGGAAAATGGTGGAGAGTAAAAAGCTGCAAGTAGTAACACCAGAATGGCTTTGGAGCTGTGCTGAGAGGTGGGAGAGAGTTGATGAGAGGCTATATCCATTGCAGAGAGGGGGACAGGTAATTTTTTGAGAAATAAGTAGACCGTTACATATTTATTTATAGAAAAGTTGTATGAATAGGAGAATATTTATTTCTATTTGCATTGCATTTTAATTTTTAATCGCGTAACCCATCAACCTTATTAGCTTACGGATGTTCAATGTCTATACAAATTTCATAATGGGTTAATGAATATTTGATGTCAAATATTGTACCATCGAGGAAATTGATTCCTAGGCAGTTGACGGACCTACGTAGCTTGGTTGCGTTAAGTCAAACCCATCCAACCGATCACAGCTAATATTGGATTGACATAAGCCAACCAACTGACACATAGGTCCGTCAACTGCCTAGGAATCAATTTCCTTGTTAGTACAACAAACTCTTTTCAGAGCACAGCGCGTCGGCCGCCGGCGCACTGCAGCAGTCCGCCCCCCGCCCCCGCGCCCCGCAAGCGCACGCCGTCCGGCCGCTTCGCCGACACCATCAACCCCCTGCTCGTGTTCTCCAGCGACGACATAGCAGATATGGATAGAGAGGTATACTGATCTATGTTGCCAGTTGAAAGCATAAAGACTGTGCAGCTAACGCACAAGCATTCTGGCAGCCACGGGTCGGGTTTGTGTACCAAAGCCTACTATAAGGTCAATGATTTCATAAACACATCCATCTTGGGAGTAGAATGGCTGCTTGCAAGTTGCAAGGCTACTTCTACATATTTTAATTCAAATTTTTGACTTACAATTATGTAACTATTGCCTTTTTTTGACATTGTATTAGATGTTAGAGTTACATGACATTGTAATTTTTATATTTAAAAGACTAATTTTTCTCACTTTTTTGGTAAAAACGTGCGAGTTTCTTACGCCGGTTCTTCTCGCCGGGTTAGTTCCCGAACCGGTGGTAGGTCATCAGGTAGAATTTCTGAAAAAATTTGATTTAAATTTACTCTGAAATAAAACAATTTTTATTATATTTATTCTTCCATCGCGACAGTTCAACCTCCAGTCAGAGCCAAACCTCCATTTTGGCTTGCAAGCTAAAAAGTTTGAAAATTGATAACAATGTTTAGTCTGTGTGCACGTGCCACATGCGTGAAAGTAGCATTAGGCACTGTTCAAAATATCTGTTTACCAACTTTTCATAGGTTTTGTTATGGTCTACTAACCACATTTTTTCTCCTCTTTTGTTAGGTGGAGGATATATTCAATGAATCAGATGAGAGTTCGTCAGATGACGGCAAAGATCCAGATGACGTCGATGACGAGGAGAACATACCCGAGAACAGGCTTATTAACATAGAAGCAGAAGTTAATAACAGTTCACAAGACGGGTGAGCATCTTTAACTATAAAATAAAACACTGACAGGGCCGGATTTGTATTTTTTATGAGATGCCACTTTAATTTTGCCGCCCCTATGTACCATCGAGGAAATTGATTCTTAGGCAGTTGACAGACCAACGTCATTCGGTTGGATCATGTCAATTCAATGTTAATTGCACAGATTAAGTATTATAAATAGATAGATTCTTAGCCCGCCAGCGCGTGGCCATTTTGTGCTTGTTTTCATAGAAGTAATGTGTGTGTATTTTCTTGAATATTTCTATTTGTCGATCATTTTGAAGCATATTATAATCCTGAAAAGTCATTTAGTTCATGATATCGATAAACTATATAGTATAGGTTGGTACCAACTCATCAGAGGTTAGAGACGTCGTTCATGATATCGATAAACTATAGTTCAAGTAATGTGCATCCCTAAACACACGTAAAAAGCTATGCAATTTTATTGATGTGATATATTATTACTTGATGTGACATTTTTAGCACTAATGCCCTATATATCACGAATAAGGGATTATTAAACTTGTAAATTATCTTTTTAGCTTACAAAAATACCGATTGAAAATCCCAAAAAACGTTGTTCAAAACTTACGTATTTAATGTTAAATCCACGTGTTTGAGGCATTCTTTGGCCTTTCTTAAGGTTTATTCTTTAGCGGAACCACAAAAGTCAACGATATCTAGCATAAAATGTTCACTAAAAGCCTTTATTTACACTTTTATTACATGAAATATGCAGACCGACTCCTTTGTTATGACCGAGTAGGTCGGACCTAACTTGACTTATACACCGATATAAGGCTCTCTCCACTAGTAGATCTCAATGGTTAATTGTGATCTGTCGGCTGGGTTTGACATAACGCGACCAAACTAAACCCCCCCCCCCCCCCCCCCACTGATAAAGGGATCCATGCTTTGTATAAAGATTACAGACGTTATTTTTTTTTCCTTTTCAAGCAGCTTTTCAATGTATCAGAAAAGGATAATACATACATTGTATAACATGTATACTGTGTGTAAGAACAGACTTCTGATCTATTAGATCTAGTATAAATATTTATATTTTCTTTTTTAAGGTTACCTGGAGATGATGATTCAATGGACTCAAATACAGGTAAATTTTTGAACATAATTTTTGTATCTAATGTTAAACTCAACACAATCATATTTTTTAACTAATATAATGAAGTGTAAAAAAATATATTATAAACTTTAACACAATTATTTAACCTTTCAGAAGATGGTATGAGGCCAGCAAAAAGACCAAGGCCCTCAACACCCCCTTCAGATGACGATGGACCACCAGACGACGATGATAGCTCATGGAATCTAATGGGTGCAGCACTTGAACGGGAATTCCTAGCGCAGGACTGATGCCTGCAATGTGAACAAATACTAGCTGTATGGATTTGGAGCAATAAAGCTTTTGTTATATTATGTTTTAGTTTCATTTCAATGTTAGCAAATAATTTATTATTATATTCAAAGTTATAATACATAATATATTCTTGTGCTATTCATTAAGGTTCTATTTTTATTCTACATTAACCCTTAAACAAGCCCCATGTGCACAGGCATTAAAAAATACTTTTAAATATGGTGTGGTCTTAATTTTTACATGTACACTACAATGTATACCTAAGAACTGTTTCTTAAAAAATCCTTATAATATGAACTAAAAAGTATTAAATAATGTTTCCTATCTGATAGTGCCTTTTTCCGAATTCGGCTAAACCTCAACTATTTCTGTACTCAATCTTCATCATTTTGAAGTCGGTACCAGATATAGCTGAATCTTCATTTCTCAGACAGAATAGGTATTTGAAACTTTTGGAACTGGCACCGACTTCAAAATTATGAAGATTGAGTACAGAAATAGTTGAGGTTTAGCCGAATTCGGAAAAAGGCACTATTAGATAGGAAACATTATTTAATACTTTTTAGTTCATATTATAAGGATTTTATTATTGTTTTTACCTTGGAAGTCGGTTTTAATTTTTTGTTAAAAATAATAATTTCACTCTTTTTAGTTACCCAGTAAACCATCGCGTATATGCTACGTATCTTATTACAATTTGTTAAGAGTCACACTCAATGCGATTGTGTTTCTTATTCCTATTACGATGTAGATTGTTTTCCTATGTAAGTATTTTCATACTAAGGGTTCAATTTATTACCTCGATCCTGGGAATCGCAGACACAATAGATTTTTAATTGTTATGCGGCAGCCGGGTGCCGCTTGGGCTTGATAGGTTAATAGTTAAACTAGTGTAGTATCAGGCCTGTCTCACTTCCATACAAACGGCCCGAAATCGCCGAGATATTTACCTACTATTCTGTAAAACAACCTAATTTCAACCTTTTGCATTGCGCGTAGCGTTCATAGTACAATAACTGTCTGCCGTCTCGCTTCAATCTGCCAGGGCTGTCAAGCGAGCGGCGCGGCGGCGCGGGTACTATTACTTTTGTATCGCGGATGCGCGCGTTGCGTGTGCGACAAGTCGAGCGAGTGCCAGCCTATCGAGACTAGTCCGGTGACCGGACGCTTGCGTTTATCATACCTAAACTCGGGAGTGAGACTTCTGTACCGTAAGGTACTATTATATATTCTGTGGTAGTACCTATCAAAGCAACTTACTTCTCTTTTTTCTTTCGAATCTCAAAAGTAATGTCAAATGTGTGCCTTACGCTCTGGAGTTAAGGTTGACTTTGTTATAATGATTTCTTAAGTTTACGCGAGTATCACTCATGATATAACAAGGAAACACTTACGGATTTACTTCGCGGAGCACTTTTACTAATCCCGACGTTTCGGCTGCTTTACAGCTGCCGTGGTCACGGGTGGACTGAGAAGAAGAAGTCCACCCGTGACCACGGCAGCTGTAAAGCAGCCGAAACGTCGGGATTAGTAAAAGTGCTCCGCGAAGTAAATCCGTAAGTGTTTCCTTGTTATATCTTGACTTTGTTATGTTCAATTTTGTGGTACATAAGTCGCTTAGAACTTGAATCATTTATTTTGAAACAACATAATATTTTTATTAAAATCGCTATGAAAAGTACCACCAATTATTATAAGGACATAACGTGATGATATAATTATGGTGTTGTGGGGGCATATTGTATCCATATACAACCATGTGACACTGATGACCCTGACGTGGTAATGATGATGATGATGATGAATGTAATTTGCATAGTAGCAAATGCTTTCAGTTCTTAAAACAGCGCCTAAACCCCCAAACTTGTATCTATAAGGAATCCGGAGTTCTCTTAGTATCTTCGGAACCATAGTATACCTTGGTGCAAAATCTTGCGTTTTGGTAGTATATGCTTAGGATACTTCTCATAAAACCAAAACCACCATATGTTTTCATATAAATTTTGAGGAGTTCCCTCGATTACTCATGGATCCCATCATCAGATCACCATTTTTGTAAAAATGGGACCAAATTGGAGGGAAACCTAATAAAACAAAACAAAAATTTTGAAAATCGGTTCACAAACGGCGGAGTAATCGTTGAACATACAAAAATAAAAAAAAATGAAAAAAATATCCACAACCGAACATATAACCTCCTCCTTTTTGGAAGTCGGTTAAAAAATATTAAAATTAAGACATTATCTAAGTAGTCGTATTATGCCCTATGCCTGTGAAGGAGCTCTCTGGCGTTTTATTATTTGTTTCCATTATCCCTATTTTTAAATTAGGAATTTTTTTAACTGATAAGTGATAACTGACAACACTTGTATAATGGAGGCACGTGGAAGGCACAGACCTATAAAGAGAGGTCAGTGACTGACAATAATTTGTAATATCAAAGTCAATCTGTCATTGTCTGTTGAATTGAAGAATTTTGAATTGGTACTTATAGGTCTACCAGAATCTGATGGCAATTTTTGACAGCAGATTTTTAAAAAATATCCTTGATCATTGGATAAATTGTGGGAAAATCATACGTGGGAGAGCCATGCTTCGGCACGAATGGGCCGGCTCGACCGGAGAAATACCACGTTCTCACAGAAAACCGGCGTGAAACAGCGCTTGCGCTGTGTTTCGCCGAGTGAGTGAGTTTACCGGAGGCCCAATCCCCTACCCTATTCCCTTCCCTACCCTCCTCTATTCCCTTCTCTTCCCATCCCTACCCTCCCTTATTACCCTATTCCCTCTTAAAAGGCCGGCAACGCACTTGCAGCTCTTCTAATGCTGCGAGTGTCCATGGGCGACGGAAGTTGCTTTCCATCAGGTGACCCGTTTGCTCGTTTGCCCCCTTTATTTCATAAAAAAAAAAAAATATATATTTGGATGTTTAACACACAGAATCAGCCGCTATAAGAAGAAAAACGGATCAAAATGTTTTATTCCAATTACCCCCGTATTGCTAGAGTCATTTTATTTTCTCACTTTTTGCCATCAGATTCTGGTAGACCTTTACCTAAGATTACTATTTTGTAAGCGTGTAATTACCACACGTAGTGTCGACTACATTCTAGAAGAATGTTATTTTTGTTAAAAATAAACCTAATAATTTACAATTATTTTTATTTCAAAATCATCTCTTGTTTATTGGAAACAGTGTCCATATCATACTACCGCCAGACGGGCTGAGGGCATATAATTACCACTTACTTTGAATAATGATTTTTTCCAAAATGAATTGTTTAGTAAAAAAATTTTAGCTTCATACGAAAGATACAAATATTGGTAATCAAAAAAGATTTCATGAATTTAAAAAAAGACAAAGATCACTATAAAACTCCAATTACCTAGGTGGTCGATAAATCATACTATGCCTGTTTAAGGGTTAAATAAGCTTTAATCCATCAAACAGCAAAATTGGATTCCCATTTCCCATCACAAACAGCTGATTGAGGAGAAAATGAGGCATTTCATCAGTATGTCATATTGTAGTTTATGACATGGATTGAATTTAATGGAAAAATAAATAAACAATATTCCTAAAACTAAATTTAATTATCTATACATCTTTAATATCTACACAACTAAATAGCATATGGATCATTCTCATCAAAAACATGGAACTTAGTATATGTTGGTTTTGATGTAAAATCTTTTTTCCCGTCTTGCCAGCCTCTTGGAGGTGCCTTCTCATAATCAAAACTAGACTCGAGTTTGCCATACAGCTCTGCTTGTTTCTCAATATCCTCACGGTATCTTTCTTTGGCAACTTTTTTACCCGTAATGGGATCAGTTATGTCTCCAAATGGATATACCACTTCTTTGACTTCGTGCGTAATGAGCTTTGTCAATTTGTGTGGCAAAGATTGTATTAGAACTATATCTCCAGTCTTGCACTTCTTGTCTGGATCATGGCAGTAATAAAATTCATCTTTTCTGAAGTACTAAAAAGTAAAAAACTGGTTAATTCACTGTAAGTCAGATATAGGCAATAGTTTTGAACTCACTTAATGCATGAATAAAAAAGTAGGTAATGTTCATTTTAACATTAAATAATTTAGAAAACAAACAAATGTATGTTAACTTACCATCAAAAGATTTTCATCTAGTTCTAACCTCTTAACTCTAATTTTTGCTGCATTTTGTTTTACAGTTGGAACGCATTGACCTAGTAACAGAATTTTTTTTGCAGCATCGAGTGCTGTTTTAGACATATTGGTAATTTAACGTAATTAATTGTAAAATTAATATTGATTAATTATGAAAAATAACCTCAACAACCAATTTGTTGACATTTGATTTGACAAATGACAGTCGACATTTTTTAATTCTTCTTCTTCTTTATGAATGGCCTCCCTTATCTTGTATTTGCATGGTCGCATGAAGTCATCACTTATCCGTGCCCAGTGCATGGCAATCAGTTTGCGTTTTATGTTGTAACTACATTTTTTTCGCCTCAACTCTGACGCTGGTAACTCCTAAAATGGGGAGGCTTACGCCAAATGAAGAAGAAAAAGAAGATTTTTTAATTCTTCCTTCTTCTTTTCCTACTTTTTATTCATAAATATCGAGTGACCGACTAACGGTAAATGAGCAATAAATTACCTGATGAGAAGCTAAAGTTTATAAGAAAAATGTGTAGCTTATGCTTTTCTTAATTTTAATATAGACGTATCAAGCTTAGAATATTAAAATATTATTTTATGAAGATATTCTAAATTTAATGAGTGTGTTTCACAATATAAGCTAGTAAATTTAGGATATCAATTTTTATCGGGTCTATATTACGGAACGAGTATTACATTTTTTATGTTTGAGTGACAAACAATTATTAAAGAAACACAATAAGAATATAAAATATATTATTCTTCAGTCAATAACAATGTTTCAATACCTTACTCTCATTCAATAACATAATATAATATTGTATGTACTTTATAGTCTTAATTGTAATAAATTGTAGGTAAACAATTTCTTAAAGATTTTTAACTCAAATTTAATCTTTATTGGCATTAACCCGTCGATCGTGGGAAAACGAGACATAATAGATATTCTATTGTGTCTCGATCACCGGTGAGCGTATGGGGCTTGATGAATTAATAGAAACAAGAAAAGAAGATTTGTTTTATAAACCTATTCTACGATATTATGAAGTAAAAAGTAAGTTAAACCTAAAAAAGAACATTACACATTTCCCATACCCACAAAATTTAAAAATATAAAATTAAGACTTTTATCTTTTACATAAGCCATGTGTCTAGAATTTTGGTGACTAGTTTTCAGTATATTGGAAGGCATAAATCAATTATGAGGAAGCCAATTTATGCAATGGTTTGACAATAGTTGCTAGTGCAGCTATAGAAGAAATTGCGCCAAAAGCACCCACAGCACTCGGACTGAATTTGGTAAAACCCAATGCAGTCAAGGGTATAAAGATGTCACAAGAATTCTTCAATGTATCAATAAATACATCTTGATGGCAATTTAGAAATGTTTGCATATGCCTTAATCTTGTATAAAAATCTGTCTTCAAAGCATTGTTTAGTAAATAAGATGGTTTCAGCAATTTTGAGCTGTTTATATCAAGAATGTGCATTATTTCGTAGATATCTCTGACTAAGTTAGCTATGATTGACAGCAACCAAAATTTATAAGCAGTTGTGTTCCAACTATCTGCATCTGTTTTCAAAAATCCACTTTTTGTGAGCCAAACAATGTGATCCGCGAATAGAAATAACCCATGAGCAACTTTACTTAGCGTCATTGATGTTCTTATGATTGGATCATCTATACTCATTGTATTTAATGCAATATAAAAGATATCGACACATCTTCCCAATCTTAAAACTGAAAAATTTAAAAATTCAAATTAATTATAATATATACTTAGTATAAATGGATAATGTATTATTGATACTAGTTACTTTTAAAGTATGTTACCTTTTCTAAAAGTACTAAATGTATTTTCGAGGCTTTTAATCCTGTCAACAGAGTATTTATTTGCATGTCGAGACTCTAGCTGATGCCATACAAGACGACTTGTGTACTGTATTAACCTGAATATAATAATAGTGATTAATTTCCTTAATTATTTCTTATTTTTTTTTAAATACTGATAAATGTAAAAAGCATACCTTGCAAGTTTGTCTCTCCCATTTGATTGGTTATTAACTTTTATAATGATATCCATTTGTGAAAGCTTATTAATTTGAAATATAAATAAATTATTTTAGAGAGTTAATGCTCTCTACAAAACGCAAACACTCATTGGGGTTGTACCAAAGCTTAACTTAGTAATTAATACAATGTTAATGTAAACAGGAAAATATTTTCTATAAAATTGTACTACACAAACCTACGACTACAATAAGTGAAGGGTCTTTCAAGTAAACGTTTTATGTGACTAATCAATGCACTTTTGTAATGAATGTTTTACAAATTAATTCAGTTTTATTATTCTCTTAATTTATAATAATTGAAACAACGATAACCTTTAGACTTTGTTTTTTGTTTTGATAATTTGACAATGGTTGACGTTGACAAAACAAGAATGACGTCGCGACATCATTCTTGTTTTGTCAACGTCAACCATGTCGGACTGTAGATGCCGACGCCGGACGCGTCGGCATCTACAGTCCGACATTTTTGCAATGAAAAAGGAAACAGAAGGTCTGTGCATTTTTGTATGATAGAACTATAAAAGAGTTAGTTCCTTTTCTCGCCACGTTCATAAACAGCCTTGTCGAGTTGTCGAACTGTACAGTCCGACAAGGCTTTATATGAATGTGTCAAACTGTCAATGGGCGCTGCTGCTGGTAAGGATAACTGTCAAAAATGACGTTTTTGTATGATAGAAGCGTTAGTTCCTTTTCTCGCCTCGTTCATAAACAGCCTTGTCGAACTGTATTATATTATGTCAGCGAGTTCCTAAACTGTTACCAGTATACTGGCCTAATCGCTTAGGCCAATCATCGCTTAGGCTTATGCTCTTCGTGAAATTTAAACAAGAGAAGCAAAAAAACATAGTAATAAATGGAAATATATAAATAGGTACTTACAGTTTTATGTTAATATTATGCTAACGGAAACTAGGTTTAAGATATTTTGATTTATGTCACACTTGACAGTACACTGAGATTTTTTAGAAACACAACCCATATGTAGTCAGTGATGCCAACCTGCAGATAATTTCAGATCGGTGGGGAACCAATAGAAAATCTAGAAGTGTCTATCGTCGCGCCGTCTGGTGGAGAACAAAAAAAAATAAAATAACCAATTCTAGCAATTTTTGGCATGACGATTGACGTCTCGACTCTAGAGTGCGTTTCATGATTCATCGAATAGTTCCTTTGCCGTCATGTTGGCACTAATGCAAATTAGTGTTGCCTCATTACCCTTACTGGGCTACCTTAAATTAGGGGAGATAATAATATGTTATCACAAAAGCTTTTAATAATTCCCTAAAGAAAATTTCATATAATTCTAACTTTCACCCGCGGCTCTGCCTGCGTTAACGTCTATCGCTCGGGAACCGTTCTTTTTCCCGGGATGAAAGGTACCCAATGTCCTTCATACCCCAGACAATGTGTACCTATGAAAGTTTCATGATGATCCGCTTAGTACTTTATGCGTGAAGGCGTAACTAACAAACAAAGTCACTTTCGCATTTACTAGCTAAAATCCGAGCTTTGTGAATTGTGAGGGCTCGCGTCGTCAGTCGTCACACCTTGACTGACTGATGATAACACATCTACATAGTTTTTCCGTAAAGTGTACCACAAAATGTTCAGACTGACGGCTGTGGGATGATATACTAGCTTTTAGCCCGCAACTTCGTTCGCGTTTATGTAGTTTTCGTCACTAGAAGTGCGTTGCATCAAATAGTTCTTTTGCCTACATGTTGGCATTCCTGTATGTTAATAACGTAAACATGGTAGACACGCTCTGCGAATATTCATAAGTTTTACTGTGTTTAAGGGTGATTAAACTGATGCTGGTAACCCTATTTCACTAAGCTGTAATGGCGGCAACCCGAGCTTGTACACATTTTAATCGAATTATTGGGGCCTCGTTACGTTTTTCACGTTCACAAAACTCTTTCACTCTTAGCACCATCATTCTTTCACCACTCTTTAATGTTTTCGGCATGATTTTCTCACGAAATCACAGTAAAACTTATGAGTACTCGCAGAGCGTGTCTAGGTACCGTGTTTACGTTATTGACAGACAGTAATGCCATCATGACGGCAAAGGAACTATTCGATGAAACGCACTATATAATACTTTATCTATGAGAGTTGACAAGTAATGTAGTGTTGTCATAAATAAAAACTCTTAGTTCCAGCTGTCACCGCGTCAGACTCTTCTTTGCCAAGCTGTACAACCTCGGGTTGCCGCCATTACAGCTAGTGAAATAGGGTTACTAGCATTCGTTTAATCACCCCTAAACACAGTAAAACTTATGAATATTCGCAGAGCGTGTCTACCATGTTTACGTTATTAACATACAGGAATGCCAACATGTAGGCAAAAGAACTATTTGATGCAACGCACTTCTAGTGACGAAAACTACATACACGCGTACGAAGTCGCGGGTAAAAGTTAGTATAATAATATTATCAGGGCGAGTGAAGTAAGCCCTAGTATATCCCACAGCCTGTTCATTTTGTGGTACACTTTACGGAAAAACTATGTAGATGTGTTATCATCAGTCAACTTCAAGGTTCGACGAAGCGAGCCCTCACAATTCACAAAGCTCGGCTTTTAGCTAGTAAATGCGAAAGTGACTTTGTTTGTTAGTTACGCCTTCACGCATAAAGTACTAAGCGGATCATCATGAAACTTTCATAGGTACACATTGTCTGGGGTATGGAGAAGGACATAGGGAACTTTTCATCCCGGGAAAAAGAACGGTTCCCGAGCGATAGACGTTAACGCAGGTAGAGCCGCGGGTAAAAGTTATAATTATATGAAAATTTCTTTAGGGAATTATTAAAAGTATTTTGTGATAACAATATTATCTCCCCTAATTTAAGGTAGCACAGTGAGGGTAATGAGGCAACACTAATTTGCATTAGTGCCAACATGATGGCAAAGGAACTATTTGATGCTGATTTTCTAAAATTTGGTGTGGCAACACTTCCCACGACTTCGAAGTGACTTCGAGCGCCGCGTCCGCCATTTTGACCACCATTTCGTTTTTCAGTTCGCAAGTCGAAGTTTGGTGCATGTTCGGTGACCTTGTTATAAAATATTATAATTATCTCTGAACCTCTGCGTTATTCATAGAAACTCGGACTTTTTATGTATAAAAACCGTAGTGGAGTTTAAGTGGTGTCGGTTGCTTTTTTATTTTGTGGTAAGACTATAAACTTAAGTTGTGCAGTGGTGTTATTTGTTCTGGAACAAAGCGACATTTTGAAGTGACGTGTTATGTTGTGCATTTCAGATTTTCGTTCACCAAACTGAGCTTTCATGATTGGATTACCGCGTAGCGATAGAGATAGAGATCGTATTACGGTGAAAATTCGTAACATGAAGCGGAGTTCGTCAAGGGACAGTATGCCGCGGTCTAAGCGGACGCGTAGTAGCATAGGGAGGTACGACGATAGCTCCGATGAGCGTATCACTCCTGAGCGCGTCCGTCGCCGGGTCCGATCGCCGAGCCCCCGGGGCCGGTACGTGTCCCCGCACCGCGACGATTATGTTCGGTCTCGAGAAGTGCGCGAAGACTCTGTGCGACCCTATTACAAGGTTCTGTGCGTGAGTGCTCTACACCCGAAAGCGTCCGATGAAATCGTGAAGGACACCCTTTACAGGGAGTACAAGAAGTTCGGGGATTTCAGCATCAAAATATCCCACGAGCTAGACGAGAGAGTGGCTTACGTATGCTTCCGTAGTACGGAGGACGCTAGAGACGCGAAACATGCCAAGCCGAGGATAATAATGTACGACAAAGTTGCCATTGTGGACCCGGTATATGAACCGGTCCGTTCCGAGTACCGTAGTAGACCAAGAAGTATTACCCCACCTGACTATGATCGTCCCTACTCCTATGCCTGGTCTCCAGCGCCCGAAAGACGAAGAGCTCCTCCAGACGATCGCGCCTATGGTATTCCACCTACTGTACCTCCCCATCACAGGGACTTCCGTCCTCCCATGCACGAGTATCCAATGGCAGGTCCTCATGGGCCTCCAATGCATCACCGTCCACCCATGCATCATCCACCTCATCCCCATTATATGCCTCGACCGTACATGCCTCGACCGCACCACCCTCCATTTGAAAAGCTCGAAAACAAAAAAGATAAGTTTCCTAACTATTTGCACCATGTTCAACCTGAAGATGATCCTCTGGCCACCAGGACATTGTTTGCTGGTAATTTAGAAATAAACATTTCTGATGAGGAGCTTCGTCGTATATTTGGCCGTTATGGTATTGTTGAGGATATTGACATAAAGAGGCCTCCACCCGGCACAGGCAATGCTTTTGCTTTTGTAAGATATCAAACTTTGGATATGGCTCACCGGGCTAAGGTTGAGCTTTCGGGGCAATATATTGGTAAATTTCAATGTAAGATTGGCTATGGTAAAGCAACCCCGACTACTAGAGTTTGGGTAGGTGGTCTTGGGCCTTGGACGTCTGTTGCACAGCTAGAGAGGGAATTTGATAGGTTTGGAGCAATCAAAAAGATTGAGTATGCTAAGGGTGAACCTCACGCATACATTTTGTATGATTCAATTGATGCTGCACAAGCAGCCGTTAAAGAGATGAGGGGATTCCCACTTGGGGGCCCTGATAGACGTCTTAGAATTGATTTTGCTGATGTTGGTAATGGTGGAACATACAGGCCCAAACCGTATGTTGCTCCTGTGGGAGAGGAAGGCCGCGCTGGGGAGGCATATGAAGGTTACGAGGGCTATGACGATGGATATGCTTATGGTAGTGCAGGTTACAGAGGTAGGGGTCGTGGACGTGGCCGAGGCATGTATCGTGGGGTATACCATGGGGCAGGTGACTACCGTGATGATGAATGGAGACGACCAGTAGATGGAGAGTATGATGGCCGTATACGAAGGTCAGGCTCCCGGGAGCCTGGAGTAGATAGGTCACGATCACGGTCACCCAGACGCCGGTCTCCAGATAGTGACTCCGATGGATCCCCACGAAGGAATGGTGGAATGTTGGCTTCTGCAAGGACATTACCTGAAGTAGTACGGAAGGCGACAACTATTTGGAATGGTGCCCTTATATTGAAAAATTCCTTATTTCCTACCAAGTTTCACCTTACTGATGGTGACTCTGAGATCATTGATAGTCTGATGAAAGATGAGGATGGCAAAAATCAACTGAGAATTACACAGAGACTCCGATTGGATCAGCCCAAGTTGGATGATGTACAGAAACGCATTGCCACATCGAGTTCTCATGCCATATTCTTGGGAGTTGCTGGATCTACACAATCTATTACAAACGAGGATGCCAGCATACAAACGAGACCTATGCGAAACTTGGTGTCCTATCTCAAGCAAAAGGAGGCAGCCGGTGTAATATCTCTGTTAAATAAGGAGACAGAGGCTACTGGAGTTTTGTACTCGTTCCCCCCGTGCGATTTCTCCACCGACTTGCTAAAGAGGACCTGCCACAATCTTACTGACGACAGTCTTAAAGAGGACCACCTGGTCATAGTAGTGGTTAGGGGTGGCTCGGCTTAAATTATAAACATTAAAAATAAGATAATTAGATTAGCATAAGATTTTCTTAAAGTTATATTATTTTGATTATACATTTTTATTTTGTATCTTGTGACGTGTAGTGAACTTGTGGTGTGTAAAATATTTTTTATTTCTGACCCTATTTCTTCATGTGAAGTGCTGTTCATAGTTTTGTGTAAATTTATTTGCCAAATCATTCAATAGTTTGCTAGGTCATACAAATGTGTATCACTATATCCAAAATTGTGTAAAAATTGAGTGTATGTGTAGTGTGTGCAAACACAAATAGAATATTATATCTCATGTTGTTGTTTTTTTATACCTCGTGATACGTGAGTGAGTATTGTGAGCTAGTGTTATCGTAGGAAAAGCCAATGTACTAGAAACATTGATAGTTTACAGTGCCTGCAAATGCAGTGAGCTTGTGCAAATATTCAGTGCTGTGACAAACAGTTTAGTGTATAGTTGTTATCAGTTAATGAATAAAAATAAAGTTAAAAGTTACAAAAGATTGTGAGGTAGTGGTAAAAGTGAATGCACTGAGATATTCAAGTTTTAGTTCTTTTTCTTTTCATGTGAGTGATTCAAAAGTCAATTTTATTGGTAAGTTGTAGAAGATGAGTTTTATTTACTAGCCATCCAATAAATAAAATGTTCATGTAACTAACAAAATTAGTAATTTTTGATTGCACTAAAAGTAATCCACATTGCCCCAAAAAGTATTTTATTTGTGGTTGAAAAAGTCACAGCAAAGAATAGGTTAATGTTATTTTTTTTTTTATTACAAAAATAATTAAAAATAGGAAAATCACTATTATTTTCTCAAACTCTTTAACATTCAAAACTTGATGCTTTTTAATCATGAAGTTTTACTTCATACTATCTGTTGTACTGACATAATATTTAACAGATGGTGAGTATGGTACATTAGGAGCTCCTTTTAAGGTCCCTTAATACCAATAATTTAATAGCCAGTATTATTACTTACAATGTCTATAAGTATGTGAAACAAAAATAGCCTTTGCAAGTTTATGAAGCAGTAAAATCTTTTAACTCTGTATTTTATGTGAAACCCCTTGAAAATAACTAAAATGTTCATTAACTTCATAGAGAAATATAAGAGGTCCTGGAATATAATACATACACCGGACAATTTACTTCTTTATGGCCAACAGAAGTATTATGTTTTACTTTTTAAATTTACTAGTACATAGTAACAGTATAAAGTTAGTAAACAGCCAACATTTAGATTCAAATATCTTAATGATAGGTAATGAAAAACCGGCCAAGTGCGAGTTGGACATGCCCATGAAGGATTCCGCAGCAGCAATAAGGTTTATTTTTATGAAATTAAAAGGTTTTTGATTTATTTTTATATTTCAGTTGATTTAATGAAAGTTAAATTAAGTTTACCATTTATGACGTATAAAAAAAAGTACTTGATAGATTTCGTTCAAACCAATTTTCGTTGGTAGTTTTAGACTTATCATGCCCCTACTTTAGAAGTTAGAGGGGGGGGGGGGGGGACACATTTTAGCACTTTGGAAGAGTCTCTCTTGCAAACTATTCAGGTTAGAAAAACATTATATTAGAAACCTCAATATGATTTTTAAAGACCTTTCCATAGATACCTCACACGCATAGGTTAGATGAAAAAAAATAATTTTTGATTTAGTAGTACCTATGGGGACCCCTAAAATTTTTAATAATTTTTCCATTGTATCAAAATCTTAATGCGGTTTACAGACTACATCTACTTACCAAATTTCAATAGTATAGCTCTTATAGTTTCGGAGAAAAGTGGCTGTGACATACGGACAGACAGACAGACAGACGACGAATTCTAAGGGTTCCGTTCGAAAGGGTTCCGTTTTTTGCCATTTGGCTACGGAACCCTAAAAACCATGAAGTCTGCCAGAAGATGCAGTAAGCAGTAACCCCTTGAGTCAAAGCTGTACAGGTAAGTAAAATGATTCTTGGTTTTTTTAAAGATTAGCTATTATATATCAATTAACAAAGCAGTTATTCAATATTTTTTTTAGACAATTGCTTTTATAATGTATTTTAATTTTTTTACACTTCTTTTAGTTCTATAGAGAACAGATTGTAGCAAAATTAAACTGATTGTCTAAAAGACTGTATATTGTGTTAGCAATATAATGTAATCAAATAAATGTATATTTAGTTTAATGCTTGTTTTATTTCTGAATAACCTGTGCTAAGATCAAGTCTTCAATTTGTAGGTTCTCTAAAACAAGTAAATAATATTACCTTTAAAGTTTTAAACTTTAAAGGTAATATTTAAAGTATTTGACGACCTCTGTGGCTCAATGGTTGAGTGTGATCACGTGAGATTTTTCAAAATGTGGGTTTCTTACGTAAAGGCGTTGGATTGTTTGACAGTCAGTAGATGTACCTATAACGTCTTCATTGATAACGTCAAAGTATGAATGAAATTATTTTCTTTCGAACGAATTAGTGAATGATGGACGTAACAGATCTGTATAAGTAGAATATCATTGTTAAGCATACGACGTACCATCTGGATAAAATGGACCAAAATAGTTTTTTTTTTGTAACAATGAGAAAAAAAAATACGTGAGATTTGCTGAGACCCCCCCCCTCTCCAACGTAAGATTAGATGAGATTTGACTCGACTCCCCCCCCCCCCCCCCCCCCCTAAAATACCTCACGTAATTTGTGGACGCTCCCTTACAACAAATTGGTGTGAATCAGTTCATTGTATTTAGCCTGTGCTATTTCTGGTTTCTGAGTTTTTTACAGGATATTGTTGATTTGTCGTCAGCCAATAAAAACCGCTAGATCAGGGGTCACCAATTAGTTTCGCTCGGGTCCATTTTAAGAAATGATCTTCGCGGTCCACACATTAATTTATAAATAATCGGCCAAGTGCGAGTCGGACTCGCGCACGAAGGGTTCCGTACCGTTCGTTATAAAGCGAAAGTTGGCAAAAAAATGTGTATATTGTATGGGAGCCCCTCTTAAATATTTTATTTTTGTAATTAATTATTAAAGTAAAGGATTTTGTGAAAATTTCAAGTGCCTAGCTGCTGTCATTATAGATTACGAGCAAAAAAGGTAAACAATAAATCCGTTTCTTGTATGGGAGCCCCCCTTAAATATTAACTTTATTTTGTTTTTAGTATTTGTTGTTATAGCGGCAACAGATATACACAATCTGTGAAAATTTCAGAAGTCTAGCTATAGCGGTTCTTGAGTTACAGCCTGGAGACAGACAGACAGACGGACAGACAACGAAGTCTTAGTAATAGGGTCCCGTTTTTACCCTTTGGGTACGGAACCCTAAAAAAATATATTTTAGTAAACAGGTAATTACGGAAATTACAGAGGTATTTATTTACATATTATTATGAGAAAAGTGTCAATTTTTGTAGCTAATTATCTCTTTGATGTTTGGAGTGAAATTGGTATTGATATTAAATCCTGGAGATGTTCATCAGTAAGTCGAGACTCGTGGCCGAAATTTATTTAACGAAGTTCATCTTCGAAAGTGCTTGGTCCGCTCTCAATAGGTCGGCGGCGGTCCGGATGCGGACCGCGGTCCGCCATTTGGTGACCCCTGCGCTAGATAATGAATAAGCTCCCATCAGAAAACCTCCGAAACTGGGCACTTGTGAGCAAGGAGGGCCTAGTGTTGGGGCTAGCCTATTATAAGGACCAAGAGTACTAGTGCGCAACACCAAAGAGTAACAAGTTGTAACTTTTCTTATGTCGCGAATGTCAATCATGATCAGGTGATCTGACTGCTCGTTTCCTGTTTGATATAAGTAATTCTATAGTAGGGAGTATAAGACTTACTTGCCTACTTCTACTCTCTACTATAAAAGTATTTGCCACCTACTCGGTACGGTTCCTAGAAGGGTATGAGAGTTTGCTGGACAGTGCGGAGGAGAGGAGAACATCGAGCGAGAGAAACTTTTTCCAACATTATTATGGGTAAGGTCACAGAATAAATAATAGTGTAAACCAGCGGTCGTCACACTTTACTGGCCAAGGGCCACACATGACAATGTGAGTGCCAGCACCGGGCCGCAGAGTATGTGAAGGGCGCTTCAAGAGCAGTTCCACACCAATGCGTTTTTTACACCTACCGAGTTAAAAAGTAGCGAGACAGTACTCTCGGCAATTTTTTTTTCGAGAAGTGAGAACACTGTCTCGCCACTCTACTGGATAGGTGTAATCAGGCCCTATGAGTGTATTGCTTCACAGTTCACACCATAAAACAAGCGTACGTAATACGTTACCCCAGCCAGATGTTGTCGATTTCTTAAACATTTTTCGTACTCCTAATTAAAGCGCAGGCTCCTATAAATGTGCCCAAATTTTTATAATTAGTGCGCTTGTAGTTTTCTTGAAAAACTCTAAAAACAGATCTGGCTGGGGTAATGTTTGTAAACATTACCCCAGCCAGAAGTTTTTTTTTCTAAGGCATATTTTGAGATAAAAAGTATGCAAATAATTTAAGCGTTGCAAAGCGTTAATTTGGGCACTAAAATTTTGTTTGTAGCTTGATCCATTGTGAAGATAATATTCAAAATCCTGCTGGGGTAATGTTTGGCGACTTGTCAGATCTCGAAGACTACTGGATGGAAGTCTACAATTTTCGGCACACGAGTTCACGCGACTTTGCTTAAATTAGTACTGTAATAAAAAATAAATACTTAATAATACACCGTTTAGAAGTTATTTGATGTTTTATAAAAACCACTTCATACGTCCTAGCACTTTTATTATACTGCCTGAAGATCTAATTCAAATTGCACATTAAAGCCTACATTTGCCTTAAATTAGTGACGTAATTTTCACCAAGATCCAGTCAGTAGTTATGTAACAATGACCAAAACTTCTTCAGAAAAGTGCACAACGCCAGCGAGGCTATTTAAAATCGTTATTTTGTGTGTAGGTATGCTATTCCTTTGTGATACCTATAATTTAAGCGGTAGTTTAATTTTATTTAGGTAAATTTTTACCTAAAAACAATCAATACTTTAGGAAAAAACGGGAATTATATGAAATTAACAAATAACGTTTGACAACCCGACCGAGTTAAGATTGTCATCAAAAAGCGGCGTTTTCATACATCGAGGTAGCACAATATTTCTACCAAAAGTACAGGTATGTAGGCAAGTGTTAAAATGTTATTATTAGAATTTATTAAGATTTATGGGAATTGGGATCTTCTTCGGACCTTTTTACCGGACTTTGATTATGGATAGTTAAGTTTTTCGAGACATTGTAGGTATGCATGTGCGAAGTCTCTTATATGGAATCCTCTTAACAAAATAATGTGTTTAGAAACTCCTTACTAACTTAATTTTGAAAAATCAAAATAAATCTCGCTCTGTTTATCTTTAATCGTATGTCATAAAGATAACGATCACTGACTATTGAGGTTGCTTGAGTGCGAATGTTTGGTTTACGATTTTATAAATAAGGGATAAAGAAAACGTCTTGGATAGGGCCTCTGGTTCCGGATTGGATTATTATTATTGAAGCATAATAATAATAAAGCCTTTTATTTCTTCGATATATTATACCATTTTAACAAAAATATTTTCCATTCTAAATTATATCGCATGCTTAGTTAAAATACTATAGACCGACAAGGCTTTAAATGAACGTGGGCGGGGGCGCTGCCGGTAAAGGACAAAATATGTCAAAAATGGGGTTTTTGTATGACGGCAGCGTTAGTTCCTTTTTTCGCCACGTTCATCAAGCCGATAAGGCTTTATATATATAAATTTCAGTATTACTAGCGCCCTCTTTATTAGGATATAGCTTTTGTCCGCGGCTTCGCTCGCGTTAAGAAGGATTATTATTAATAAGGTATCAAAGTACTTTCCTCATAGATCTAAACTCCCCTCCCGCACGCGCACCGCCGCCTTGGTAACGCCCACTTCGCAACGGGCCGTGCAGCAGAAATCGTAATAATTTCGCCATAACTTCAAAACCAAACGTCCAATTTCAATCATTCAAAGACCAAATATTATCTACATAAACTGTACTTAGTGATGAAATAATTTATTTTGATAAGGATTAATAACTTATACAGGACAATACACTGGGGTAGACGATTTAATGTATTTGAATATTTTTTACTGTCAATATATACATATATACATAGAAAATTTTCAACTCTAATGATTACAATAAATAAAGACGTATAGTTTAAAATGCATTTCGTTATTATGTCCTCACATGCTTACCAAGTTTCCCCACCTTCTCAGGATAAAAATCGCCCGAAACCTTCGATTTGATACGTCTTATGATTTCTTACTTTTTAATAAATAAAAATTTTAACGCTTGTTTACGTACATGTACCAATACTTTCCTACACATTTTGGTATGTCACCTCGATGTATGAAAACGCCGCTTTTTGATGACAATCTTAACTCGGTCGGGTTGTCAATCGTTATTTGTTGATTTCATATAATTTCCGTTTTTTCCTAAAGTATTGAGGTGTTTTTAGGTAAAAATTTACCTGAATAAAATTAAACTACCGCTTTAATTATTGGTATTACTAAGGAATAGCATACATACAAAATGACGATTTTATATAGCCTCGCTGGCATTGTGCACTTTTCTGAATTAGTTTTCGTCATTGTTACATAACTACTGACTGGATCTTGATGAAAATTACTGCAATTATTTAAGCCAGATGTAGGCTTTTATATGCAATTTAAATTAGATCTTCAGATGATTCAGATTTATATTTAGCCGAATAAATTTTGTCTTCGAATACTTAGGCCCGTATTTTTGGTCAATACTCAAGATGCATCTCGGTCTCAAGACACGGTTCAGGCTCTGTGATTGGTTGGCTGTCAAAATTTGAACCAATCACAGAGCCGAACCGTGTCTTGAGACCGGGTCGCATCTTAAGTACTGACCAAAAATATGGGCCTTAGGGTTTTTACAGAATTCTAAACTAGAGCTCTATAAAAACTGTATACCTACCTCGATCGTGGGAATCGCAGACACAATAGATATTCAATTGTTATGCGGCACCCGGGTGCCGCTTGGGACTTGATGGGTTAAGGCCATCCCCCGAGCAAACGACCTTGACCATACATTTGACGCGTTGCCGACATCGCACAAAAATCCTATTTTTTAGGGTTCCGTACCCAAGGTGTCTGTCCGTCTGTCTCCAGGTTGTAACTCAAGAACCGCTCGCTATAGCTAGACTTTCAGCTTTCACAGATTGTGTATATCTGTTGCCGCTATAACAGCAAATACTGAAAATAAAATAAAGTTAATATTTAAGGGGGGCTCTCATACAAGAAACGTATTTTTTTTGGCCTTTTTTTTCCACGTATTCAATAATGGTAACAGCTAGGCACTTGAAATTTTCACAAAATCCTTAGTTATATTTGTACTTTAGTAATTAATAATAAAATTAAAATTAAATATTTAAGGGGGTCTCCCATACAAAAAACACAATTTTTTGTCTACTTTCGCTCTATACCGGTACGGAACCCTTCGTGCGCGAGTCCGACTCGCACTTGGCCGATTATTTTACTTATCTTAGTTCAAAATTGATCTAAAAAAAAATGTAAACGGGGAGTATGTAGTTAATGAAATTGTCTATCTATTGTCGTGTGTTTCAAATAAACGTAATTTGTAAATACTAGGGAGATGCTGAAAGTACATATGCTTCAATTTTAATAAATTCGTATTATTTTGAAAGATAATATCGTGAGTATAATAAACAAAAATAGAAAATTTAAAACGGGGAAAGGAATGTTGATATACTGAAGATTATTGCTGTATTTTTATTACCAGCTTTTGCCCGCGGCTTCGCTCGCGTTAAGAAGTATTACTATTATTTAGGTATCAAAGTCTCAGCCCGATCGGTATATCCTCTATTTTATCCCTTGGGGGTAGAATTGATCAAAATCCTTTCTTAGCGGATGCCTACGTCATAACATCTACCTGCATGCCAAATTTCAGCCCGATCCGTCCAGTGGTTTGGGCTGTGCGTTGATAGATCACTATGTCAATCAGTCACCTTTGAGTTTTATATAATATTATTATATATTATATTATTATTTAGATTATTTAGATTTAGTGAATAATTAAGTATTATTTAAATCATCATTTACTAATAGATCTAAACTCCCTCCCGCACGCGCACCCCCGCCTTGGTGACGCGCACTTCGCAACGGGCCGTGCAGCAGAAATCGTAATATTTTAATTTCGCCATAACTTCAAAATCAAACGTCCAATTTTAATCATTCAAAGACCAAATATTATCTACATAAACTGTGCTTAGTGATGAAATAATTTATTTAAGGATTAATAGCATGAGTAAAATAAACGCGTTTAAATGAAGTCCAAAAAAAATTCAAGATTTTTAAATAAAAAAATGGTTGTTGTGCCTCACTCGACATAGATAGGTATAGTGTGTTGCGGACTTTTTTATAGATATTTATAAGATCTACAATTAATTAGAACATTTTATGGTTCTATCTTTTATAGTTTAGGCAGCGTACGCAAAATAAGTAACTTTTCTGGTTGATTTTTACACCTTGTGTCCGAAAAACCCAAATATCTTACGGAACCCTATTTTTTCCAAAATAAAATTTATCCTATGCTACTCGTGGATAATGTAGCTTTCGAATGGTGAAAGAATTTTTAAAATCGGTCCAGTAGTTTTTGAGCCTATTCATTACAATTAAACAAACAAACAAACAAAGTTTTCCTCTTTATAATATTAGTGTAGATAACTTTGCAGCTTTCAAATTATGAGTTTAAAAGGCTCCGGTAAATTACTTAATCTCCGTAGGGAACTTCTAATTTCAGGTGAAGTCAGCTTATGTTATGACGTTGCATCGGGACAAAATGTACGGTTCCCATTTAATTCTTATTCAGACTTAGTTAAATTTAATGATTGCTTTACTTTAATAGGAAGATACACAAACTTAATACATTTACAACTAAATACCTACATTTTCTATACGTTAATGGGTTGTTTTCTTTTTTTTTGATCTCCACCAGACGGCGCGACGATAGACACTTCTAGATTTTCTATTGGTTCCCCACCGATCTGAAATTATCTGCAGGTTGGCATCGTGACTACATATGGGTTGTATTTCTAAAAAATCTCAGTGTCCTGTCAAGTGTGACATAAATCAAAATATCTTGAACCTAGTTTCCGTTAGCATAATATTAACATAAAACTGTATGTATTTATATATTTCCATATATTACTATGTTTTTTTGCTTCGTCCCTCTAGTTTAAATTTCACGAAGAACATACGCCTAAGCGATCATTGGCCTAAGCGATTAGGCCAGTATATTGGTAACAGTTTAGATTTCATTGGTTTTGAAACACGCTGACATAATATAATACTTGTCAAACTGAAAACTGACAACTGAAAGAGTTTTGGCGGGAATGACACTGTGACACTTCTTCTACTTTTTATTGTTGGTGTGGTTTTTATTATTTTTTCCCAAATTGTGTTATTTGGGTTTTTGATGTTCATTATTGGTAAAATATTAGCCATTAAATATCCGTTATCTTGCACAAGTGCAGGCAACATATTGTCAAAACCAAAATGTATAATTCCTGTGACATTTGGTGTGAATAACGGTAAATAGGGCTATTTCTTCCGTGAGTTTTAACTAAAACATCGTTATAATAACTTTACTATCCTACTCGTTGGAATATTATTGCGTCTTTTTCAAATTGAAATGTATCAAGTTTTACATTCTTTTGCTCAGATTTGTAGCAATTAATGATGGTATTACCGATAGTTGTCTACCCATACGCCATCTAGTTACTAAAATGAAAACTGTTTGACAACCAAATTAAAAAAATAAGAAAATGCCTCATTAAAGTTAAGTTATCGATGTGTCTGAATGCAGCCGTTAAAGCATAGCTAACTGCCTCTTAAAATAATCATAATATTTGAGCAAATAGATAACATGCTAGTTGCTGATAAGCGATTATTATCGGAGTCGCAAAAAAGTACCCTAGTTGTTAAGAGGTTTTAAATTTTTATGTAGTGACTGGTGGGCTGTAGCCTGTAGGCGGCGCGTATAATTGTATTATCTATGGGCGGCGCGCCCGGTTTATTTTACCTTATAGTTTCTACGAAGTGATCCTTATTTCGTCGGCATAGAGCTCCTATCAGAGGTAAAATAAATCTGAACAATCTGTAGTGTAGGTTATTGCCCTGTAACCTACTTTAATTTCGCGAACACGTTGACCTCTGTTGACTGCAATAGCCAATATTCTGGAATTAAGAATTTGAGATGAAATAATTTAAGCTTAAAAACGGCTCACAGAAACGTAACAAGTTTAAAGTTTAATTTACAGGCAAAATGCACACAGCTATCACTTAGGCTGCCTTCACATTATGTCGCGGGTACCGCCGCAGCCGCACGACTTCCATACTAAACAGAGTCGCGCCGCAGCCGCGCGACTCGCTTTAGTATGGAAGTCGCGCGGCTGCGGCGGTACCCGCGACATAATGTGAAGGCAGTCTAACTTATCATTTAGCTACATAATATATTTTTACCCTTCGATCGCGGATTCTTGGAAATGCTATTGTATTCTATTGTTGTCGCGACCACCGGTGCCCGTATGGGGCTTGATGAGTTAATTGTTATACTTATACAGTGGCTCAAATAAACTTAATTCTATTTTAGGGACAAGGTCAAGAACAAAACATAAAGTTTATTAATTATTATAGAGCTACGTGTAACGTAGTTTAGTGATGCAGAGCTCGGCTCTCGACAAGATTGCGGGTTCGATTCCCGCGTCTAGCGGGAAAAGTGTCGCCTGATTGTCACAACTCACAAGTGACAAGATACATTTACAAGGCGATCAGTCTACTTTGGTCTAGAACTCTACACCCTAGACAGACTAAAGCTTATCGCATATTACACCGACTCTACTCCAACCCAACTCACAGAATGGCATTTCTCAGCTTTATGTAGTGTTACTTAGGAGTTAATTTACCAACAAGCGAACAACTAGTTGACGACTAGTCGCCAACTGGCTGTCCATGCGGTGTGAGTTGACAAATTAACTCTTAAGCTGCGCGTCCACTGGATCAGAATCGGAGCGTACGGAGCGGACGGAGGCCGGAGCGTCGTCATTTACGAAATGCCGATGGGGTGCGTCCACTGCATTCGGATTCAGCATCGGCAATTTAGTTATTTTTAGTCCGTCATAGCCTGTTAACGTGCATTTACATTATAGAGGATAGTGACGAGGATATTGTTGTAATTAGCTGTATTTTATCAGAACATTTTTTATTCATTATTTGCCCAATTTCATCCCAAATATTGTCTCTCCTCAGTTGGTTATGATAATGTTGATGTTTTAGATTGTAAAGTTCTTCATATTTTTCCACTAAAGTAATTAAAATATCGTCATTCATCGTGAATAATTATTTATGTATAGCCGTCGTCGCAAACACGTCAAACTTTGAAACAATAAATCCGTACGCTGCGTACGCTCCGATTCCGATCCAGTGGACGCGCAGCTTTAAGTCACACAACATAAAACTGATAATTCAATGCCATTTTGTGAGTTGGGTTGGAGTGGAGTCGGTGTAATATGCGATGACCTTAAGGGCGAAGCCAAACTCCTAACTTAATTTGTGAGTTGTGAGTCGCAGAATTTCGGTTCGGCAGAATTCTGCTGCATTCAGTTTGATGATGATTTGATGAAAAGTCCTGTTTGATTCACACAAGCGTAATTTTGTGTGTCATGATTTGTATGAAAAGATATATATACGCGGTAGAAATTCTGCGACTCACAAGTCACAAGTCACAACTCACAAATTACGCTCGTTTGGTTTCACCCTAATAGGTACATGATAAACCAACACTCTTTGACTTTAAAAAACTTGAGTTTGTCAATTAAGCCACTTTAATAATATTATCTTTGGGATACTACCAGGCCTGTCCCACTCGCGCGTGTAGGTATCGAAATGCAAGTACCCCTTTAAAGGGGCAGATCACTAGGGACTCACAAGCGAGCGGTGACGCACGCGCAAGATTTTTTCGTCGCATATACTACGTACTGATTTAACCGCTGTGACAGAATCGTTATTAATCTGATAAATATGAACAATTGAAAAAAGGTCAAAGAAATATCTCAATAAGGTAATTTAAGACTTTAAAATACAAAAAAAAAAGATAAAATATACACAAACATAGCAAATAAACAAATTTGTTACAAACAAACCACATACTACACAGAAATAAATACAAGTTACTTACTTACTATGTTTAAGTTGTAAAAAATTCCTGACCAGCTCCTGCACTATAATCGAATATAAAACTATTATAAAATATAGGTTGGGTTACTAAAATTTGATTATTACTATAAAAAAGTTTGCTATTAGTAGCTTTAGTAATTAAAAGAAGATTATTTTATTTTCTAAATGGTGACAATCTTGATTTCGTCAGAAAGGGTACCTCTTACGCGATAGAAAGAGAGCGCACATGTAGGTAAATATAATTGTAGGCACCTAGCACTGCGCGGTCGGAATTTGAACTTTATAGTATCGTAGCATGAGTCGTTATTTCTTTAAACGGGTTTCGCGAGTGGGAATTCTGTTGGTACTACTAATATATATTCTGTGATACTACTATAATAAAACGTTAAGACATTTAACATTCTCCATTTAATAGGTATTAGATACATGAATAAAAACCTACAAAAAAAATTACAATATAGCATTTGTCTTTTAGCAAACATTGATATTTTTATTCCTCAATAGTAAATTAGTTTGGCAATTGTTAAAATACAATTATATACAGACAAAAGTGGAATCAGAGATAATGACAATAAATAATCATCAAAACCCAATATATTTTAATAGCCAACTATTTATAAAAAACTTAGGAGAATTTAAATCCAATATTAATTTTCTATCCATTATTATTTAGCTCTGCTGTGTTATGCCACTCATTATCACAATACAAGACAGTAACAGAGCTATAGTCCACTAACTCTTTTATTGTTCTCCTGCTCTTCATTTCATCAAAACACCATTTCCGACAACCCAACACATCAATGTGGCGTATATAAAGAAAAAGTATGTAAAACATCAAAGCAAAATAGAGCAATGTGGCTTCGCTCTAAGAATTTGTGAAATAAACAATGTTCTTACTTATATAAAAACAATTTTTAACATGAAAGCTTACCAGCTATGATCATAGTACACAGTGTTGAGATTCTACATTTATTTGACATTCAACTATTACAATTTTAATATATAATTTCTGTAAAATATCAATTATTGATAAATTCAATTATAGATTGACTATGACTGTTTACATTTTGATATTAATGCTGATATTCAGCTAGCAAAATGAAAAGAAAACTATTTACAATTTAAAAAGCATTTTAGGAATGGGGACATATTTTAATAACATTTAATTTAATTCTACATTCAGTTGAATCAGTGAGAAACAAGAATTAGTAAAAATATTTATAGTACACATAAAATTTAAACAATCAACCAACCTGTAGTTTTAATACATATTTGTTTCAATATAATAAGACCTAATTCATTGTAGATGTTCAAGTAAATAAAAGATTACTTACATCTTACCTCATCTAACACAATGATTTGCTTACAAACATCACTGAAATGTATGCTGAATATTTAGCAACTTTGTAAACTTTGAGTTCAGCATTTGCAACCTTATTGTCATCACAATGTTCACTGTTCACTTCTAAGTCTTTGTTAACTCGAGTTTATGACAGTAAAAAGTCTTTTAAGCATTGCGGCAATGGAAGTGACTTCACACATCCGTTTTTCACATACTGCAGTATAGCCTCTCTGCACACATTTTGCAATGTTTTAACTGAAAAAAGAAATGTGATAAATAAGAAAAATAGCATCCAACTACTATTCCTGATGGATTTGTAGCCAACATAAATTGATATTTAATCCTTTGATCGCGGATTCTTGGAAATCTTTTGTTCTCGCAGCCCACTTGGGCCTTATGGGAATTGAGGAGTTAAACAAAATATTACACAGGGTATTTGCAATAAATCTTTGAAAAGTTAATTTGGTTTCTAACACTGTACATAAAGTTAAAATGTGTATTGTATTTAAAATAATATATTAAAAGTCTTAAGTACTCACCACCATATAACTGTATTATTTTCACTTGTTTGGTAGTGCCGTATACATCGACCACCGCGTGCAGGGGCCCTGTGGTGTACGGTATACCTTTAGTACACGGTCCCTGTTCTTCACCGTTGATAATAAAATGCATCTCAGCCAAATCTGGGTCATTCTTATTATTCTTCTTACAAGGAACAAACATAACACCGATTCGACTGCCCGCGTCCATAGGTAGAATACCTTGCGGCGTTCCATTTTGTGATATGGTTTGTGGTTTAAAAACCAATTTAGAGACGTAGCCTCGGGGAGTTCTTACACTGTGTCCGTCTCCTAGTACCGATGATCTCGGCTCGGAGCGGCGTCTGCCGCTGGCGCCCTGGTTCACCAGCTCTATCAGCACGTTGTTCTGACACTTGGAAATCGGAAATATCCATGACATTCCAGTGTTCGCGAGATCAGGCAGGGCGTATTGAGGTAAACCTCTATCTCCCAGCGCTGCTGTTTGAGGATCTAAAAGCGTTAGGCCCAATCGCATGTGTCCACTCCATCCCCGTTCGGTCTTCTCTATTTCTACTAAAAATATTTCGCCTGGCAGCAAAGGTTTCTCGCTAAAAGTCAACCCATGAGCGAAACTCGCTTTTCGGTATGCTACCGTATTATCCTCAAATAGAATTATATTCGATCCGTGAAAGTGATGAAACCTCGATAGCATGTTTATCTTTTATAGATGATACATTTACATTAACTTTGTTGTTGTTTTAATTGTTGATATTGGAATAAATGAACTTGAAAACTATACAAGGAAGTGTGTCACTTTAGTCCAACATAAAGACGTTGCATCTTCTGCTTGTTATAAAACATACAATAGAGTTCGGTATTTTCTTCTATTTATTTAGATTTTTCTTATTTTATGGATTTTATGAGTTCAAAAATGTAGGAATTTTTGCTATTCTCACTGAACTTTGACATATATTTGATGACAGTGACAAATGTCAACAGTAATATTATTTATTTTTTCTTATTATGGCACTTTGGCTATAACCATGGCCAGTGTCGAGTATATTATTATGGCGGGAAAACAATATTTTTTATTACAATTTTCAGCATCGTTTTTCTATACTGTCAGGTCTAAAGTCTAGTCAAAGTCTAAGTAAACGTCAATACAGTCAGGAAGTCAAGTCGGTCGATTCAGTAAAGTGGTAGAAGCTTTACTGAAACTTTCGATGGAGTTTTGGAGGGAACACAAAATAGCACGTTTCTGGATATTGCATCACTTTCCCACACTTGTGCACAATAACGAATATCTAATGGTTAATATCCTACCAATATTACACATTAAAAACCCAATTAACACAATTTTAGGAAAATAATACAAAAACACAACATCACTCTTTCACATTCCCGGCGAAACTCCAAAAACAGTAATATTATTTTTTAATACAGTTCGACAAGTCTTTAAGTAGGAACAGACGTCCCGATTTGGTCGGGGCCGACCGAATCATAGCTGAGTGCTTACATTTGACAATGACATGCCAACCATTCCGACATTGCTACAGATTGTCCGACGGTCGGCCTTCCAACCGTCAGTTGACTTTGTATGAAGTAGTGAACGGACGTCTTGCCAGCTATTGCCGTCGATGCATTTAAACATCATGCCGCCGGTATTATCTAATAAAATCGGCCAAGTGCGAGTTGGACTCGCGCACGAAGGGTTCCGTACCATTAAAGAGCAAAATTAGACCAATATTGTGGTTTTTGTGTGGGATGCTCCCCTTATTTTTTATTTTATTTTAATATTATTATTAAATATTATATTTAATAAAGGACAGGAACGATAAAGTCTTAAGCCATATAGCGGGTCGTGACCTGTGATCCTCAGAGGTCGGCAAAAATAAAATACCAATTAATAAAACGTAAACCTTATAACACTAACTTAGTCCTAAATAGATTGTTAAAACCCAAGTGTGGACCCCGGACTGGTCAGTGGGATCGACAGAGCCTCGCCCTTCCCAAGAATTCACATATTGCAGCGTTGAGAAGGACACGGTTCTGGCGATTCCACTGGCTGGCATCTGGTAGATTCGACACAGAACGATATCTCTTCAACACCCTAGAAACTCCACCCTTGAGTGACCCCTCTCCACCAAGCCAATGTCACAACATCTAAAGGCAAAGGGTGGAGCAGCATAAAATCTAAGGAAATCGAAAAATGTCGGATCTACTGGCCGCCACACTGGGACCACACCGTTCAAAACATTAATATTATAATTATGTAATTTATAAAACAATAAATATATATTTATTTATTATATGTATATATTATAATCTATTCTATTATATATAAAAAGAAAAAAAAAGTCCATAGCGTGATGGACTACAATTAATTAAAATTAATAATATTATTTCAATTATCCTTGGTGCGAAAAATCCAAATAATAAAATAACAAAAAAAGGATACGGGCGAACAGCCCATAGACGTCCCCAATTTTATTAATTAAAAAAAAAAATTAAAGCACACATATAACTAAGGATTTTGTAGAAAATTCAAGTACCTACCTGTTGCCATTATTGATATAGAGCAAAAAAGGCCAAAAAAAAATCACGTTTGTTGTATGGGAGCCCCCCTTAAATATTTATTTTATTTTGTTTCTAGTATTTGTTGTTATAGCAGCAACAGATATACACAATCTGTGAAAATTACAACTCTCTGGCTATTACCGTTCTTGAGCTACAGCCTGGTGACAGACAGACGGACAGACATCGAAGTCTTAGTAATAGGGTCCCGTTTTTACCCTTTGGGTACGGAACCCTTAAAATGCTAAAATAGCGTTGGTTGCGGCAACCATTGTTCAAAATTCAAAGTTGCCGTACTGTTCATTTATTTAAAACATCCAGCATAATTAGATAAGCTTGATGCCTGGCATTCCTATTTGCGTGATCTCTATGAGCTAAGTCCCACAAACAGGGAAAGTCTTTATAAAGTTCTAATATCTTTATTATTATTTCACGTTCTGTGACCGTCACTCCCTCGACGTTCATAATGACGACTTACAACGGCGGCGGCACGAATGCGACTGAGCCGATTTGATCGGGACAAAGCTTCCAGACGTTCCAATTCGGTCGGGCGGTCGGCTTGTCGGGTGCGCCGGCGACCCGACCACGCCCGACCAATATTAATAATAAATATGTCGGGCCGACCGCTCTCCATACTTTCCGATTTGGCCGTGGTCGGGTGGTCGGCACCCGACTAAATCGGGACGTCTGTTCCTACTATTATGTAAAAAGGTTATAGAGTAAGAGCCCGCGAGGGCCAGACCTTCGTTTCGTAAAGCTGAGAGTTTACCTGTTGTGATGTGTTCAGTTGTGAGTTGTGACCTTTACCCGACCAGCAACTATGGAGTTTTGGTCGCGGTTACTTTAGGAGGCATCCAGTTCTGAAGGTCTACCTGACCAGTGACCTTCGAGAAAGAGTAAAGCTCAATTTCGTAGCTTCTATTCTTCGCGGCAAGAGGAGGAATCTCGTCTTCCACATCATATTTTTTGACAGTTGCTTCCCACTGCTATACACCCTCAAACTTCAAAGTCTAAAGCCGGCGCCAGACATGTGATCAAATACGCAAATACCTACAAATTCGCCAAGTGTGGCACAAATTTGCCTATTTGTGCAAAATTTGAACACATATTTGTAGTTTGCCATCACGAGTCGGTTTTTCTGCGCACATCAAAGTAAACAAACTTCAAAGTTTGTGCCGCCTGCCACACTTGTCGCAGCCCGCAGGCCACACAAATTTTGGAGCAGTTGTAGATTTGAACGTCAATAATGTAGTGAAGTAATGACGTAGTTATCGAATTTCTTGAGCTACTTCAAGCAGAACCCTCAAAAATTTCATTATATTATAAAAAATCAAATGCACTGAAATAAAACAGATTGACTGCGTCCACAAAAACATCGTCCAATCTGTCAGCCATCTTTGCAATAACTGTGCCGCAAATCATTTGAAAACAAGTCTGGCATTCATATTTGTGATCCTGTTTGCGCACGTCATTGACATAAGAAACTAAGCGTACGTCAAGGTTTTTAAAAAGTTTGCTCAAACTTTGAAGCCCATGTCTGGCGCCGGCTTAATACTTTAAGGGTCAATTTATACTAGCGCAGAGTCGAAGCGCATCGAAGCGAATTACCAAAACTGAACATAACAAATTCAACCTTAATTCCAAATCGTTAACGCACACATTACTTCTGAGAATTAAAAAAGGCGCGCGTATTCGCGCGACCGACCAACGCTGATTGGTCTCGCAGAAGTAATGTGTGCGTTACGCTCTAGAGTTAAGGTTGAATTTCCTATGTTCAGTTTTTGAGAATTCGCTTCGATGCTCTTCGACTCTGCGCTAGTATAAATTGACCCTAAGAAAGTTTAAGGGTAAGAAGCATTGGTAAGAAGCAACTTGCGACCTATGGGCTGCGACAGCCGACAAGCGACTCGCAAGTCGCGAGTTGCGAGTTGTGACCCTGACTCCAGAGGTTGCACTTGCAACTTGCGAGTTGCGTTGCGACTAGGGATGTAAAGCGGTAAAATTACTTTCGTAAAATTCGGTAAATTACGATATTTTACGTAAAATATTATATTTTACGGTAAATTACGGTAAAATTGGGTAAAAAAGATTTGATTTCGTGGCATAATTTTCATTAAGAATGTGGATATAAACAATTAAACAGGTTACTTAATGCAAGTCTAGACTGCAGTAAGTCAAAACAACATAATAGCCAGCCTGCCGGCTTGCTGCATGCTCTGTCGAGTGTCGTCAACTGTCAACAAGTCGCAACAGCGCAAAATATTATGGCAAACAGCACTAATCGGCAACGTCACAACTCACACCGTGCGACGCGCACGCAGTACACAAATTACAACTTGCAACACGCTCGCCCCGCCCGCCGTCATACCACCATTCTGCATACATACGTAGCCGGTAATTTTACCGTAATTTATATAAATTACCGTAAAATACGCGTATTTTACCAGCGTTTTCGGTAAAATTACGTAATTTTGCAACCCTAGTTGCGACACACCCGTGCGCATAGGCTATCAAAGGTCAAAGACCTTAGTCATTCATGGTAAAAATCAAATAAAAATAAAAATGGCTGTCATTGGAAACGTCATACATATTGTCACGCGGCATTTTCGTTTGCCTTTGCGAAATTCTCTATTTACAAAGAATTATCGGCAGTATTCCATTCCAGTAACTAAAACTGCTATTCGTTGTTGTAATATACTTAATAGAAAATTACAAGTTGCGTCTCCAACCTCCCGAATCAGACTACAGAGAGTTCATAAGTAAGTAAAGTAAACAATGCCCATTTCTGTACTTTATTGTGCATAAATGGAATGGTACAACATCTATAATCTTAATCTCATGAAAATGATAAGTTAAGCTAACCATGCGAAGTAATAAAATAGTTAGAACTGCTGATTTTCGTGGACCATCGTAAATTTGTGTTTGTTCTGTTTGACCGGCTTTGTTCATTGTTGTTGGAAAAGTACTTGATAACTGTGTATTATTAATATCTAATTATTATTTCTACCACGAAACATTATCATATTGAATAGGTTTAGAGGAATCTCTTAAATAACTAACCTCTGTTAGACACGGGTTTAGAGACATGATATGAGCCCTTTCGATTTCAAGTTATCTCAATATAAATCCGAAGGCCACGAAAGTATCGATTCAGTCGCAATCTAACGCCCAAAAAGATATGTACGGTTTTAAGAATAGCTGATTTGTTTAAACTTTTTGAACAGCTGCTTTTATTTTTAAAAACAAAATCATGGTTTTGTCAACAATGCATACTATTTTAATATTGAGTATTCTAATTAATTTCAGTCTATCTCAAGTAATGGGTCCGCTGAGTCCATTAGATCCATCATCTTTCTCAAGACCAGGTAAATAATTGTAGTAAACTTGTATATTTGAATTGTTCAACTTTAGCAATAATACATATAAGAATAAGTTTTTCTTTTGGTAAAAATAGATACTTAGATAATAAAGACGTTTACATAAATCCATACTTCCATATCCATACTAATATTATAAATGCGAAAGTGTGTCTGTCTGTCTGTCTGTCTGTTACCTCTTCGTGCCTAAACCGCTGAACCTATTTTGCTGAAATTTGGTATGGGGATACTTTGAGTCCCGGGAAAGGACATAGGATACTTTTTATCCCGGAAAAATGTACGGTTCCCGCGCGATAAACGAATTTTGGCGCAACGAAGTTGCGTGCGTCATCTAGTAATTGAATAATTATATTCCTTGTATTTTACATGGTCTCTTTTAAAAACACATAACTAATAACACAGTGTTTTATTAAAACTTAGATTAACTTGTTCTTTATTATATTTCAGAGTTAGCTGTTATCAAGCATATTGACTTGTATTTAAAAGTAGACTTCGAGAAGAAAGTTCTAAATGGAATTGCTAATTTAAAAGTTGAAGTTTTGGATAATATTGAAGAACTAGTAAGAAATATTTATTTTATTATAACAAGCAACAATTTTTATTATAACTAGTATACAGAAGTATAACTTGTGTTACATGTTAAAATATTTAAAGTTTCAATCAAAACACACACATAAATTCAAGTTTCTAGCTTTAAATTAAGGTTATGCCAACCTTAACTTTAAAGCTTTTTTTTTCTAAATTTCTTAAGTGCTCTTAGCAAGGATTTTTTTGTCTATAAAACCATTTTGTGTCAATAAAACTGTAATGCTCGTAAACCTTAACATAACATTTAACAAATTATTGTGTATTTGTTTATGCAGTCTATGATCCTAAAGATACAACCGTATAAGATGAAATTCAAGTAGCTCAGATAACTATTTATCTTACATTTCACAAGCAGATGTTGATATGGGATTAAAGTTTATCTAATACTGATAAATAGATTTGTACAGTATTAAAAGACCTAGTATGATAGTTTGCTAGATATTAATATTACAATATCATTATTTATACAGGGTGCAATTAAACCTTCCTGCCAAATTTTTTCCAGGGCTTAGGTATCATTAGGAGAGTCCATTTAACCAAAAAAAAATTGGGTGTTATTTTTTTTCAATGACATATTTTATCCCATTTAAAATCGTTGCAGAATGGTCACTCGCGGCGCGGGGGAATGAGAGGGGGTGACGCCGGGATGAGGCGCGCACGCGGGGGCACGTCACGCGCGGCCGACGCATCGTGTCCATTAATTGTAGTGTTTTTTAGGATAACTTTCGGAAGCTATTTCTCAACATTTTAGTACTGACTGACTATAAAAGAAAAAACACGTGTATTTTTATTTTAACAAGGATCAATATATCAAAATTTGGCAGGAAGGTTTAATTGCACCCTGTATAGAATCATATATTAATTTCAATTAAAAATTACCATAGATTTGGTTAGAGATGAATATTATGATAATAAGTCTAATGAGTAATGACCCAAAAAAATCAGTTGTATTAGATTCTAATACTGAATGAATTTTAAAATATTTTTAATTAAAAATCATTTGTCCACTGTTATCTTATGGAAATGTTTACTTTAATTACCTATATGGTATGTATCATGCATAAAAACTGTTCCTCTTTAGTGATTAAAATTATTCATGGAATGCAAAGTTTAATATCTATCAAAATCTGTTTGGTAGTTTAAGTGTGAATATGTCACAGACAGACACTTTTCACGTAAATACAATACAATAATAATAAACATTGAAACTGTAATCTCTTTCAGGTTTTAGACTCAAGTGACATATCTATAGAGTCGATAGAATCGGAAGATGGTACTCAGCTGAAGTATACTCTGGGTGAGGTGGTACCAAACTATGGTTCAAAGTTGTCTATTACACTTCCCGAACCTGCAGTTTCGGGGCAAAAGTAAGTTTCACTGATATTTTTAAGTATATCTATGTGTATAGTTACCCAATCATATTTCGCAAAAGCAGATAAAGATTGTTGTATTAAGTTATTATTATTATCAATGATTTGAAATCAGTTACAAAAACAAGACAGACTGACTTTGACATGAAGTAATATTTGTATGTATTAGGATCTACGAATAATAAAAACTAAGGAAACATAATTCCCATACTTCAACCGTTTTGAATTTGGTTCTTTTTCGCACACTAAAATATGACAATAGCTACGAAATACTAATATTCAAATTTAGGAAATAAAGCCGTTGACAATAATTGTCACTTGTATAAAAACACAAAATTGTGTACCGAATACATGCATAAAGTATGCATGTATTTGGGTCACATTTTGTAGACTCGCGGATAAAATTTTTGACACAGTTACTCTTCCTTAGTTTTTATTATTCGTAGATTAGGATATTATAGGATTGAAAAAAATATTAAATATGTATTAAGGTGATCGCACATTTGTCAGCACCGTACGCGCTGTACGCGCTGCATTTTAGAATTCGGACACATTCATCCGCACCTTACACGCCGCATTTCGTGACGTCATTTCTAAAATGCGGCGCGGGGCGCCTACAGCGCGTATGGTGCTGACAAATGTACGATCAGCTTAATATTCTTAATTCTTATATATGCTAACATTTTTAAAGATTAACTGACAAAAGAGAAGAATCATTGTCAAGTTTTACCGAGATTTGTATAGGGATTCAAGTAAAGAAAGTTTTTGATGGTACCACACATAAGCCAAGTGTTGCTATGAGTAGCAAAACCCGTGTTTATAATGAATCAATAAAGGATGAAACTTTAAATCCGAAATCAAGTAGTGACGAATGTGTTTGTAAAGATTTGTAAGTGTGAGTTGTATTTTATAGTCAACTTGAATAGTGGAATCGAGTAGAGTCGAATATATTTTTTAGGAGTTATGAACTTTAAAATAGTTGTAGAAAATATTTGGGTTAAGGCACTCAACTCAATGTGAGACATCACGGCCAAACATTATTTTTGTGAAATCATATTAGCTAAATTGCGCTTCGCGGCAGCGAAACTACGCAGCATTACGGTATTATGGCAAGTGAAGTGTCGCGTCGCTCTGCTGCAGGTAGTTATGCCTAGTACATACAATCTCACTTTAGGGCCTGTTTCACCACTTCCTGATAATGTGTCAGATAGGCTATCCGCAACTTATCTGACAGACAGAGTATGGATAATCTATCAAATAAGTTGTGGATAGCCTATCCATCACATGAAACAGGCCCTCTGAATTGTAATTACTGATTTCATTTATGTTTGTTATTGTAGTGTGCGTAACTGATAATGTTCTTTTAAGGTGAAGTCAAACGAGCGTAATTTGTAAGTTGTGAGTCGCAGAATTTCGGTCGCGTAAATATCTTTTCATACAAATCATGACTCACAAAATTACGCTCGTGTGAATCAAACAGGACTTTTGTATGAAACTGAATGCAGCAGAATTTCTGCCAGCCGAAATTCTGCGACTCACAACTCACAAATTACGCTCGTTTGGCTTCACCCTTATACTAAGTATCTTATGTCTGTTTTTATTTTTATTTTTAGGTTGAACATTAAGATCAAGTACACGACTTCGCCCTCTGCGACTGCTCTGCAATGGCTGGAGCCAAACCAAACTTCCGGAAAGAAATACCCGTACTTGTTCAGCCAATGTCAGGTAATATTTTTTAATAATAAATCTATCTGAAAATTATATCTATAATATAATATTTATGAACGATTCACACCACGTCAGTCCGGCCCCGTGCTAAGTACCCAAAGGACTTGTGTTACACGTACCAGACAACGGAAATATATTTAATACTTTTATATTATACATATATTTAAGATTTTTATTATATTATACATATATTTCATATTTAATACACATCCAAGACCCAGGAACATTGAAAACTTTTTTGTTCCGTCGGCGGGATTCGAACCCGCGATCCCCAGCTTGAGCTACCAACTCACCCACCAACTGAGCCACAGAGGTCGTCAAAATCTATCCTATGTTCTTTTGCGGAACTCAAACTACTCCATAACAATCGCCTCACGCGGTTGAGACTTGAACCTCTTTTTTTATCCCAGAAATGGTACAGTTTCCAGGTAATAAACAACTATTATCATATTATATTTTCAGCCCATCCACGCCCGTTCCATCGTGCCATGCCAGGACACCCCGGCTGTGAAATTCACATACACAGCGGAGGTGTCAGCACCTGAAGAGTTTACTGTGCTAATGAGTGCTATAAGAGGAGAGAGTAGAGTGGACAAGACGACGTTCAAACAGCCGGTCCCGATACCCTCCTATCTACTGGCTATTGCCGTCGCTGTGTTGGAGTCCAGGCAGCTTGGGCCCAGGTGAGAGAAGAATAAATTTTGCTTGTATATACAGGATGTGAGTCAAACTAAGTGATAATACTTTAGACGTGTATAATGAGTCTCCTTCCTATATAGAGTTCACTGTAAAAAGTAGCAGCGCGGAACTTTGTTTCGTTACACCTTATTATTTTAATTACTGTGTTTGTCAAAATTTTAACGATCTAGCTAGCGCGGTTCTTGAGAACCTGGAGAGGGACAGACAGCGAAGTAATTGGGTTCAGTTTTTACCCTTTGGGTACGGCAGACTAATTAAAAACTACGTAACCTAGTATATGCTCTCATCTGTCAAACGCCCAAAATGGGCCGTCGTAATACGATGGCCTATCTATATGTATCTCTCCTTGTTACACTTCTTACAACGTAAACAATAAAACAGAGATGCAAATAAATTAGAGTCAGTTTGAGTGTCATGTTCTAAAATCTGATAGAAATTGCTATTATTCGTTTAATATTCGTTTAACCGTCACGCCATTTTCGAAAATTGAAAAAAAAATCGAAATTGGCGTGACAGTTAAACGATTATTATTATTAGTAAAAATAATATACTAGATGACGCACGCAACGGACAGACATTCGTTTATCGCGCGGGAACCGAACCAAATTTCAGTAAAATCGGTTCAGTTTGTGCGTGAAGAGGTAACAGATGCAGACAGACACACTTTCGCATTTATAATATTAGTATGGAAGTATGGATTTTCACAGCGACTATAAAAGGTCTATTTGTCTTTATATAGCATAATATAGTAACCTTGAATACGCTTCGTAACTATTTATTCAACAGATTTATAGACTTTCTATTAAAACTTGTAGGTCCCATGTATGGTCGGAAAAAGCCGAGATCGAGCGCAGCGCGTTCGAGTTTGCAGAAACTGAGAAGTATCTTCAAGCGGCGGAACGGCTGTGCGGGCCGTACGTGTGGACACAGTATGACCTGCTCGTGTTGCCCCCATCCTTCCCGTATGGGGGCATGGAGAACCCGTGTTTGACGTTTGTGACCCCTACGTTGTTGGTGAGTTTTGTGATTGAAATTACGGAAATCCGCCACGCAAAAATCCGCGCCGATGCGCCCCGGCACAGTGACTATAACTGTTTTTTAAAAAGATAAAACTGACTTCAAAATTGTACGTAATTGAGAATTAAAACTCTCTATCTCCAAAACTACTGAACCGATTTTGATGAAACTTGCACTATTACCTAAGTTGAACAATACCTCATACAACAAAAAAAGTATTACTGAAATCAGACTGGTAGTTTCAGAGATATGCGAACACAAACATAAAAACATGTTTGTGTTCGCATATCTCTGGAATGTATGTATGTATGTATGTATGTATACATACATACATACACTTTTGAAATTTGGCACATTTGTTCAGACGCTCATATAGACTAACATATACGAAAACTGGGCAGTTCTGGAAATATTACATACATACATGTCGAATTGATAACCTCCTTTTTTGAAGTCGGTTAATAAAAGGCACTAGATTCTAGCAGCTAGAACAATATGTCATAGGCTTGGCTAAGTTTCTACCAACGATAAAAGAAATAATGCGTAATAGGTATTTGACAGATTTTTAATTTCTATCTGGAATTACTTGGTTGCGATTATTAAGTTCATCGAAAGTAATTTTTTTTATTTTAAAATACGTATTTCGTAAGAAACATGTAAATAAAAATTTAAAATTCAAATTAGCCGCTGAAACATTTTTTTCAGCAATGTGGCGTCGCGCTTTTGTTAGTGACGTCACTGTCGTGTAAACCAATAGTCGTATTCGTTTCATTTTTCGACTGCGCATGTGCAGCTTTCGTGCATGCGCAATTAAATAGAAATTATCATCAATTTCTGTCAGATTTTGGCACATGACTCTGGCACTGACACTAATTTTCAACTTTACGCATGCGCAATGCGTTGAAAAACAAAACGAATACGACTAATATATTATATTTTAATCTGAGGGGTTAGTGCGAGTTTTATTCGATCATACGCATCGAGCGCGTAAACGCTAATTTATATGGGATCAAAGCAGAATCCACGTTAGCCAGTAGATGGCGCTGCTTTGATCCCATATAAATTCGCGTTAACGTGCTCGATGCGTATGATCGAATAAAACTCGCACTAAGGCCTCTGTTGTGTAAACATTACGTGACTGTGACGTCATCATGACATTAGCCAATCCGGATCGTTTTCGAAAAAGTGGCGCGAAAAACTAAAAGTGAAACATTTTTTGTGTTTTTGGATATATTAATTATTGTTATAATGTTTATTAAAACTTATAAAAATCACATAAAGAACCATCATTTTATCCATTCAAAGCAAATAATCACAAAAAAAATCTTACTGTCCCAATAGAGCATAGTTACAATAGGCTATATGCCTATTGTAACTATGCTCTATTGGGATTGTGACAAAAACTATCCTTTTCCTGAGACTCAAATAGCATACTAACATTTAAATCGGTTGAGCAGTTTAAGCCATAAAGTTAATATACCTAGCGGAATAGAGAAACAAAGGCCTGAGCAAGCGAGATGTCATTATCAGTAACACTGCGTGGTAAAAAGAGACGTGTGATACATGACAACAGAACTCTTTTTTTGACGTGCAGTCGGCACTTATCGGCACGTTGACAATTTAATCTCATAGAATTCATGTTCAATCATGCTTGTGAAAGTGTATACGTATACATATTTTTACACACAGATATAAACTAATTTCGGTTTTGTTTGACAGCTCGAGATTGTTGCTCTATTCCGCTAGGTATATTAACTTCATGGTTTAAGCGTGAAGAGGTAACAGACATACTTTCGCTTTTATAATTTTGGTATGGATAGATTAGTCACGATAACGTGTAGGGATCTGCATTTTAAAATGGATTACATAATTAATCAGTAGTAATATTTATCACATATCTACATTATACATCTTACTTCTACTAAGTTATTTTTTATTTCCAGGCGGGCGACAGGAGTCAGGCTGACGTGATAGTCCACGAGATCATGCACAGCTGGACCGGAAACTTGGTGACAAACAGGAACTTCGAGCATTTCTGGCTTAACGAGGGTTTCACGGTTTTCCTAGAGAGAAAAGTCGGCGCTTCCCTCATCGAAAACGCCGAGGAGGCGAAAAAGAGCAGAGATTTCCACAGTATACTTGGTCTGCAGGAGTTAAATGAAACTGTAAGTGTCAGAGGTCTATTTACAACATATTGCATAAATATTGTTTTAATATTCACACTAAGTATTATGCTAAAAAATCAGTAACTTAGTATAGCAAGCTAACAATTAATGTCTGAATGTAAATGTAATAGTGTAAGTGCAGAATCTGTACAGTGTGCGTTGTTATAATTTTACCTTCTTATTTTGATTTTACAATTTTTTTTTCAAATTAATATGTCAGACTATGATTTAAAAAATTAAGTATTATTTTATAAGCGTTATTTCAAAATTATATCTTTAGCTTTCTCGATATCAACTCATACAGCTGCTTAGTAATCTGACTCCCAAAGATTTGCATATTAATATAATATTATGATAATATGATCTTCTCAGATCTGCGACACTCTTGGCGTTGAGAGTCCACTAACTCGGTTAGTCCCCGACTTAAGTTCCACTCATCCCGATGACGCCTTCTCCCGGGTACCTTACGAGAAGGGCTCACTCTTCCTCCGGTACTTGGAAGATCTAGTAGGAGGTCCCGGTAAGAGTAACTTTTTTTTTTTTTAGGTTGATGAGATAGGAATTGAGAATCATTTGACTCGACTAGTCGTTGATCTAAAGGAGATACATCCTGATGACGCGTTTTCGTCTATTCCTTATGAGAAGGGGTCTCTGTTTCTGCGGTATTTAGAAGACTTGACCGGTGGGCCGGGTAAGGGGTCTTGAAGATATTGTGTCGTCTTAATGTATACTTGTGAGCGTTGTTAGTTTGAAAAAAATATATATATTGATGTGAAGATGTACACTTGTTTCTTAAATTCCAGAAGTTAAATGTTTATGTAGTTTCTAAGTTTTAAGTTTTGTTAGTTTTACGAGATAAAGAGCTTTGTTTTATTTTTCAGAGGTGTTCGATGACTTCCTTAGATCCTATCTGAACAAGTTTGCGAGAAAGTCGCTGGACACGGATCAGTTTAAGGAACATCTACTGACGTACTTCAAGAACAATAAGAACTTGTCGAATGTGGACTGGAACACGTGGTTACATAAGAGTGGGATGCCGCCGATCATACCTGAGTAAGATTTATACTTACTACCAATATAAAACTTGAGAGGTGTCAAGGGACACCCGGATGGAACGAAGTTCCAGTTTATTATTTCTTATGTACAAAAAACCTGTATACACTCAAAAAAAGAAGAAAGAGAGAGAGAGAGAGACAGAGAAACACGCGCTACCGCACGGCTTACAACTATAGCATTATCGCTATAGTTGTAAGCCGGTTGTAACGACACTTTTGTGTCGTGTTGTTACAACTTTTCGTCTAGCCCCTTTTCGCAACGCGCGATAAGGAACTTCGTTTCAATAATGAAAGATAGTTAAATTTAGTCTACAAATGAATAAATTTAATTTAGGTGTTGGTACTTGGTAAGCTTCCATCATAAGTAATGGAAGCTAGAAGAGATATTTTACAATTCTTATTTAATGAACTATCTCTCAGCCACGACAACGCAACGTCCGCGACCCGCGTATATCAAAGTATCCTAATAAAAAGCTCTACTTTTATCAAACAGAGTAACAACATCCAAACCATCTATCTATTCTCATAAACTTTTACTCATATTTTTCTCATACATTAATAATAGTACTTAGCATTCTTCAAGTTCTTTCACATACTTAATAATAATATTTTTTTACAGCTATGACACATCAATGACGAAAGCGGTCACCAGTTTACTATCGAAGCTCACTGAAGGCGATGCTGCCCTTGACTACTCCGACGTGAAATCATTCACGCCCCACCAGATGATCAACTTCCTTCAAGAGCTGATAGACAGAGACGCACTGCCTTTAGAAACCCTAAGAGCCCTTGGAGACGTGTACAAAGTGGCGAGCAGCAAAAACGCTGAAATTATATACAGATGGTTAAGACTGTGTATCAAGAGCAAAGACGAGGATAAACTCAACGAAGTATTCGCGTTTGTAAACCAACAAGGACGTATGAAGTATGTCAGACCAATCTACAGAGATCTATATGCTTGGGAAGACGTGAGAGAGAAGACTATCGAGAATTTCCTCAAAAACGAGAAATACATGATGCATGTGTCTGCGTATACATTGAGAAAAGATTTGCATTTGAACCAGTGAATTTTACAATTTTGAATCAATATATTTTTATATTTGTAGTTGGTAATTTTATGTATTGATGAATACAAATTGTTGAAAATACTGTTTTTTTTACACCACTAACCATTACTATCCCCACACTGCACACAAGAGTAGGATTAGTCTACCTACAGCACTGACCTCCATTATACAAGTAGGCGTACTTGTATAATGGAGGTCAGTGTCCTACAGGTAAGCCAACAAAATGATCCTTCCAGTATTTTTATATCCAGGATTTTACTTGGATAAAGAAAACTAGTCTCACTTTATATAACTGGATAATATATAAACCTAATCTGTGATTTTAATCCATTAATATTAACTTTGAACTGTTAATTATAGTCAGAATACTGAATAAGTAAATACGTGCAACTAGTTACTAGACTGATCATAATGAATCAACGCACTTTAAGCCTTTTGCGCTATGCGTATAAGACCAGGTTGTAAAAAAAATTATTATGTCAAAACAACTGACAATGGAGTTTTGCCGGGAATGTGAAAGAGTTATGTTGTGTTTTTGTATTATTTTCCTAAAATTGTGTTAACTGGGTTTTTAATGTGTATTATTGGTAGGATATTAACCATTAGATATTCCTTATTGTGCACAAGTGTGGGAAAGTGATGCAATATCCAGAAACGTGCTATTTTGTGTTCCCTCCAAAACTCCATCGAACGTTTCAGTAAAGCTTCTACCACTTTACTGAATCGACCGACTTGACTTCCTGACTGTATTTACGTTTACTTAGACTTTGACTAGACTTTAGACCTGACAGTATAGAAAAACGATGCTGAAAATTGTAATAAAAAATATTGTTTTCCCGCCATAATATACTCGACACTGGCCATGGTTATAGCCGAAGTGCCATAATAAGAAGAAAAAAAAACAACTGACAATGACATTTGTATTTGAGACTGACACTATTTTATAACCTCATTCCTCAAAAATTGCTAATATTTGGTGCAAAGAGGATATAAACTACGTAACAATTTGGTGCTCAATGCTCATTAGTTACGTGCTCATTACTGTTGGTTTTTATGTTAAATATTAGTTATTTTTCCATAATTTAACTCGAAAAATTAATTGCAATGTCAGCGGCAAAACGCGTCCAGGTAACTACACAATTTCAATGTTAAATATCTCAAGAGTACAGTGCATAGATAATACAATATTATGTACCTACAGTGTTTACAAAAACTTTATACATATTTTATATCTTATTTCTTTATAATGTATTGCAAATTTCAGCAATGGGCGACTTTTGCGCGTACCTGGCATATATTTGACTGCAAATGGCAAGATCCGTATCAGTCTGCCGAAGTGATAAAGAAATATTTGATGGGGAAGCACAAACCTATTTACCATCCCATGAATGACTGTGGAGACGTAGTGGTGTGTATAAACAGTCGGGACATCGCTCTGCGGGGTGACGACTGGCGCCAGCGCGCTTATTTCCACCACACTGGGTACCCTGGCGGAGCATCATGGACTTTGGCTTGGGAGGTTCACAATAAGGATCCAACTATGGTAATTTTGTGTTATGTATTTTGCTATTTTTGATCTTCTTGTTTTGTTAAGTTTTTGGGGCTATTTAACCCATGTATTTTAAGGTTTTGTTGCTTAGTTAATGCAGTGCAGAGTTATGTTACAAACATTTAACATACACAACATAATAATTTTTTGTAATGGGCAGAAATAAATTATAATGTAAAATAAACATATTAGTATGTGTTCATATTGTACCACTACAATATGGCATATGCACTCATACTAACACTTCAATAAAGTACTGATGAATTCTAATAATGAAAAAAAAAACTTCAAAATCTAATAAAACAAATAAAAAAGAATTAATCACTAAACATAATAAAATTTTTGTTTCAGATAATCAAAAAGGCTGTATACAGAGCACTAAAAGGTAACTTGCAAAGACGTCACACAATGGAAAGGCTTTTGATCTATCCCGGGGAAGATATCCCACATGATATAATTGAAAATGTCACTAACCAAATAAGACAGCTTAGAGAAGTTCCGACGAGACTTGATCACATACCCAAAGAGGAAGTCGAGAAATATCCCAAAGTTATGGAGTACCCTGAGGATTATGTTCTTAAATAAATTATATTGTTATTAGTGTAGATAAGTATAGGTAATAAAGTTTTATGAACAGATTTTTTTAGTAATTTCTTACTTCTGATATTATATTTTATAAAAAATATGTTTTGGTAATAACTTATGATTTTGGTAGGTAGCTCCTAGTTCTGTAGATCAGTGTTTCCCAACATTTTTCAGCCACGGACCCATAAGAAGTGAAGCACAGTTTTCACGGACCCCCTTAATGAAATAAACAGCAAAAAAATCGGATTATGTATGGTACAGAAATGACACCGCGGACCCCCATACGTATAATCGCGGACCTCCAGGGGTCCGCGGACCACAGGTTGGGAAACACTGCTGTAGATAATCAAAATTAATGTTATCTAAACAAACTGCTGTTGAGCCTGTTCCAACTAATCACATATGACACATAACTGACTACACATTATGATTTTGCAACGCGGTTTTAAACTGTCGGTTAAATAAACTGATTTAATTTGATCTTGAAATCAAAACTCGCGATTAAATTCGCGCAGTCAATATTCGCGAGTTTAGATTTTCAGTGTATCGTTTTTATATACCTTATCTGTTTCATATTTGCTCTATGAGATTCTTAAAAAATAACTGTTGCAAGGTAATTAAAAGAAAACTTTATTAGAGTACTAATATTGAAAGTTTAAACAATGTCATGCGCATCAATGGGTACCCTCACGTTCTTCAAATCGAACGTGGCTGGGGAATCGACGAATTTCACGAATCTCATCTCAGCATCCTCAGAAGCTGGGAGCTCCGGTGCGAGTACATCAGCTCCGACAGGCTCGAAGTATTCCACTATGTTCACTGGTTCAGGTACAATCTCCTCACCTTGAGGTAGAATATCTTCAGCAGCAGGTACATCCGGTACATCAGCTACGTTAGCGGGCTCAAAATATTCTACTACATTCACGGGTTCAGGTACAATCTCCTCAGTTTGAGGTACAACCTCCTCAGATTGAGGTACAACCTTCTCAGCGCTAGCTACGTTAGCGGGCTCAAAATATTCCACTACGTTCACTGGCTCAGGTATAATATCTTCAGCTTGACGGACAATTTCCTCAACATCAGCTGATGAAAGCTCAGGCAGGTCAACGATTTTGACAGCATCAGGAGCAATCTCAAAATCAGAAGGCGCATTCGCATAAACTGCTTGGATCTCCGGCATGTCAAGGAACTGGACCTCGCTTATTTTGAAGTTGGGGAGATCTCTCAAGTTCCTCTCGGGAATGGGCAGATCAGGCATCTGGGGGAAGTCCCTCCACACTGGCATGAAGGATCCAGACCTGAGCATCTCCACTGGAATGGGGATCGGTCCGTCAGGGATGATCACCACTTGGGCATCTTGTAGCGGGATGGCAGATGCCACCGCGAACAGCGCGAAACAAACGAAGGCTTGCATTCTAGAAACGAGTAAATTATGTTAGAGGTGTTTACGAGATATTATCTATGAAATGTTACAACATGGTTGTACGATATTATGATGGTAACATTCCATTCTTTGTGTTCTCAATAATTGCAGAAGTGTCGTCGGTTTTTAGATGTTACCCGTATCAATGTTGCAGGGAATTTCAACTGTCGCGCGAGAACCGTACTCTCCATTAAGTATCTAAATACCTTTATCAAAATCGGGCTCAGCAATTTAGCGCTTAGAGGTGACAATCAGACAGGCATACTTGCGCATAACATTAGTATAGGTTGGTAAAGCTTTTTCGCTAGTACACTAGTTACACATTATTTCTAAAAGATAACTTTATGTTTCTTCTTACGTTTTTTAGCAATAGAAAATTATAAACCTTACATTCTGAACTTGGGTACACAAACCTAAAACAAAAAATATTGCGTATAAACACTCACCTGATAGTCTCTTGTTTGATGTTATTGCACATGGATAGACATACTCATATTTATAGGCAATCGATTATCTATTGAGAGCCAGATAGCTTATCTTTTAGTCCTTATTAGACCACGTATAGTCGTTAGTCATCTAGAAAGTCTATTTACCTGTTGGGAAATTACGTCCAACAATAATAATCGTTTTACCCAGGAGGATTATCTTATACCTACGATAATAAATCAATTTGATATGTTATTGTTATTTATAACATAACTTCTCTTTTTTAATAATTGTTTTTTTAATTATTTTCCGTTACAATATAATATATTAATGAATATTTTCACGCTAGACGGCAGCAGTAGCACGGACAGTAAAGAAAAAGTTTAGTTCGACGTTTGAAAACTTAAAAATTAGCCCGGTCGATGTCTGTCAGTACGAATATCGACGTTAAGGACATTAAAATAACATTCATATCAGCGCGCCTTGTACAGTGGCGGTTACGACGCTTGCCGCGTTCTTGATAGGGCGAAAATGTATGAAGAAATTTTCTTAAACGCTCTTGCGTTTCTTATTTTTCTTATAAATGGAAAGGTTATTTATTTTTATATAAAATATTTGGCTATTCGTACAGGGGACTAAATAAGCAACAATTTTTTTGTATAAGTATTTGTTTTCCTTAGTTCAGTGTATTTAGCTATACTGGTACCTAATCAAACCCCATTTTTTAATATTTTGCGATTATTGTGATAGTTAAAACTTATTTATGCGAAAATTTTGTATACGGCTATAAAAATTTCATGGTGTAGACGTGGAAATGAATATATTATCTATCATTTGAAACCAAAATATCCTCGCAGTGCGACTCCTAATTCTTTAAAATGGTATATGAAAATCGCTGATATTTGTGAAAAAATGTGATAGCGTCCTTAATATTTTAGGTGGTGTGCGACATGTCGGATTATTTACTGTATGTGCTAGCGCCATCTGTTCCGACCTTTGAGTAATATTCCCTGTTAAAATTTTACAACAACAACATTAACAACTGTTTTCTACCGATTCTGCTACATATTGCGGTTTTGTTCTTCGTTAGATGTAATGGATGATTCCTACATTATAGTGTTGATTTGACATTTCATGAGAATACAATTAATTTAATTATTTTTTGAAATTATGAAACTATTTTTTTATTAAAATCTCGATACGCGTAAAATAACTGAGTTTTACCTACTCGGAAATCAAAATTTATAATTATCTTGTTATTTCCTATAGATACTATAATCTGATTAGGGTAGATAGTGTTAAGCCTATTTACAATATTGATTCAATCTGGTAAAATGGTGATCATAATATACAATAATTTTATTTATGACCTAAAAATAGTATGTCTTTTCACCGCTAGATGTCGTTTTTATTCAGAATTTGGATAAAGTTTCATGCGACCTCTCCACAGTTTGGCACATACATGATAGATCAATACAAGCAATTACATTATTGTCAATACAACATTTACGTCTGTTTGTCCATGACCGGCGTCGATTTTTCATGCTAATAGCTTCGCAATCTGTTGATAATCATGGCTTAGGGTTTCAAAACGTGACACAAAGCGAGACGACTCAGCGCGGCTTTTTAAGACGGCGATAAACTCTTCTTGTGTTGTAAATAGGGTTCAATTTTGAATAGCTATCATAAAAACCGCGCTGCGTTTCGTAGTGAAGTGACCTAAAAATATATAAGATTTTATGTATGTACCATAATATAAAGTAAAAGCCTATCTATGTATAATATTTTTATTAGGATAAAAGTACAATTTTCTATTACTCCAAATCAACAGTTAATCATACTTTTGAATCTTTACCGTTTATATATTTGGCATTTTATAAAAATAATACACATTAGGCGTAAGTATAGCCTAATGTATTTCATAATACGGTCAAAGAGAAAATATAAAAATAAAAAAGTGGAATTTTATAGACATGCAAGAATTTTTTGGCGCGTTGATGACCATGCCAGATACAGTAAACAGCATGTGTCACATGTGTTACTTTTTATTTCGGTCACACCAAAATAAAAGAAAAGTGTGAAACAACTATTTTTGTAACATTTTATATAACATGGCAACTTTAATTCTTATTTTAATCACACGCTAAAAAAGTCTCGTAAGTCTTAAATTATTAGTTATAGAAATAAGTTTTAAAATACCCGATTGAGATACTAGACACAAACAAAGTTTTGATTAATAAAAATATACATTTTTATACTAGGTATGCATACTTTACAAAAACTATATCAAACTATATCAAACGATTCTTTGACCGCATTATATTAATATGTAACTTATCTCGATTGGAATACATTTAACATATAATACCGTTACGAAACGTATAAACAAAACACTTATAAAAATATTATAGACGATTATATCTTGAATTTATTTAACTTGAAGAAAATTCAATTTATTTATTTTAAAGATATTGAAGAAATAAGGCTGGACGCACACTTGACTCAGACTATAAGATATTATTTTAGTCTTACATTATTACTTAACCGACTTCCAAAAAAGGAAGTTCCATGTTCGGCTGTGAATATATTTTTTTATACAATGAAAATAGGTGAAATATGTTTTTAAATGAAAAAGCGATTATGACTTCACAAAATACACTGGGATTTAAAAGCTAAGTTTTGACATTGCATAGAATATTATTTTGTACAGTCCTTATATACAAATATTTTTTTTCTTTTGTTGTTTTTAAGACACATAACATTTACAACAATTCCACATAGTAGACACGTAACTAATTTTAAAATAATGCAAAAATTAAAAATACACATTGTAAACACAACGATATTTACTTTTATAATAATTAGTTAATTACTGTCTTATAGATCTTTCAAGCGTTTAAAGTAATATTTGATATTTCTTAAAACTAATTTTATGTCGAATGTAAACAATATACTTTTAAATCTCTCTTTAAAAATTTAATACTTTAATGATTTACTAACGCCAAAAAGTAAAGATATAATAGGATCAAAATAACCTAAATCATATTTTATATCAATAAAAATATTAATGACTCTACTTCTCAATAATTTTAAGTCATGGAAAAAACCAGAGGCCCAATTCTCGTAACAAATCAAGCACGACATACGTAGGTGAATACGACATTCAAACACAATCAGTTATGAGAATTAGGCTCAGTTTCTGTATTATTAAAACACAGCCAGAGATCCTTCGAAGAAAGAGAATGCTTAGATTTTCTTTTCCCAAATTAAAAAAAACACCCGTACACTAAATGTTGCTAGGCAAGCGTACAAAATTGGAATAAAATACTATAAGCATACAAGAAATTAAATAAACATTTTTAGACGTTATACAGATGAATACTTGTTCAATAGAAAATCTTTTTTACAACTAAATCAAACATTATTTATGTTGATCGAGAAAATTTTATACTCAATTATTATTATTAAGAGCATAGTCTTCAAATACAAATGCTAAACTATAATAACTGTTTAAAATACAAAAAAGTGCGATAGAACCAAACCAAAAAATAGAATATATTGACTTATTACCTTATCTAGACAATTCTTATCGAATAATGAATCTATTTAAAAATCTGTCTAAATACACAACATACAATTATTTATAGATTCTGATAAGTATTGCACTTTTCATAGACAGTTTGGTCATTTTAGTCTATGGATTTTCAAATAAAAGATACAATATTCCGTTCAGTTATTTTGCCCTAAGTTTTTATGGGAGTAAAATCATTGTGAACGGATACTAAAGGCAAAAGTGTTTTATTAGCTTAAGATTATCACATAAATAAAAATTTATATGATCAAAATGTATGCCCAAGGAAATTGATTCCTAGGCAGTTGACAGATCTACGTCGTTTGGTCGGCTTATGTCAATTCAATGTTAGCTGTGATCGGTTAGAACTTAGATGAGATTGACTTAACGCGACCAAGATACGTAGGTCCGCCATCTGGAATCAACTTCTCTGATACTACATAGAATAATTAACTGTAATCGTTATTAACAAAACATATTTAAAAACCTTTAAGAAGAGAGCGTATTTCCTATTAAAGGGCCGGCAACGCACCTGCAGCTCTTCTGATGTTGCGAGTGTCCATGGGCGACGGTAGTTGCTTTCCATCAGGTGACCCGTTTGCTCGTTTGCTCCTTATTTTATAAAAAAGAATTTTGTCTGAAGAGATGCAATATTATTACGGGTCCATAAAAAGATCGCTAGGGGAGTGTTTGGTAGCTGTTTGTGAAAACGAACATTAGTGCCCCAATAAAGAGACATAATATTATTATGATGGATTTTGTAAAGGCAAAAATGACAAATTTAAAGGCAAAAATGACAAAGTTAATAAAAAATATGTTCAAATTTTTAATAAGTTGTAAGGCTTCTGTGATAATCTTAAGCTTATGTTTTGGAATGAATAAAAACAATATAATGCTAAGCAGTCTTAAGGAGTCTCATTCGCAAAAGATGGCGCTATTTCTGCTTTAAAATATATTTTATATTTTGTTGTTTTTATCATAAAACTGACCACTTGAGAGTTGAGATATCGATGGTAAAACGCCCAATTATATTTTGGCATTCCTGGCATTTTCAAACAAAAATCTAAGGTACCAATAATATCATGACTACCATCGATTGGCCCTGCATAAATTGGTAAACAAAAACGTCGAAAATTTATTTTTAGAGAAGCGCCATCTATTGTCGAGTGGACGAACTTCAAAACTGTTGCTTAGTCGAGTTTGGCAAAGTTTAGGACTAACTCTGGGAACCTTCGTCAGTCTCCCACTCATTTGATGGCGCGCGCCTCCGGCAGGAACGCGTCCCAGTATCGGATGGCCTGAAAATGTTAAATCATAAGAAAATCCAGTAGCGTTATGGTATCATGTAAACTTATTGAAATGGCTTACATTCAATAGCTGCGTCAATTTACATCATTGACAACACACAAATAGGTTTATGGAAAGCATAAATGTAGTTTATTCCATGCCATATAAAAATATGCTGTGAAATAATAATTTGAATGTAATCTTTTTAGCCTTATTTATACAAAGCTACACAGTGATAGACATGTTCAAATTACAATGATACAATGCGTATTAACTAATAAGGCATAAATTACGAAATTCAAACGGCGGGTGATAAAGGCTGTTTTCCATTAAGAGCATTATAGCGCATTATGCGGCATAATGCATAACGTTGAATGTTTCAACAACAACACCGCTTCGCACAATCGAGCACTATTACTATACTAAAGTAGTGCTTTCGCTTGATGCGTGCAATGGATACCAACTGTGACAGAAAAGTAGTTTCAGCATAATTCGGCATTGTGCGCCACTGAGTCGCATTATGTTCTCTAATTGGAAAACTAGGCGTGTGTACATAACGACGTTTTCAACATTTATAAACACAATTTAAAAAGTTGAGATGTCAAATTAGACATATATTTTTTTTAAAGTTGAGATGCCAAAATGAAAACCATGAGTATTGACATAAGGGCCCCGAAAATGTGCTAGAATCACTGACCTCCATTATACAAGTACGCGTACTTGTATAATGGAGGTCAGTGGCTAGAATCCACCATGCACCCGCTACTATAACAATGTCAAGAATCTCTTACCTGCGCCTGATGCCGCATATGCTCCTCAAGGTACCGCAGCACGGTCGCGCGCAGTTCTTCAACCCGGGACTCCTCAAACCGTTCCAACTCCTTCTTGATCACGCGAGAGATCAGATCGAACTCCGCTTGGTTACGCTCCACTTTGGCTTCCCACTGCAGAATAAAGTTAAATTAATGAGAAATATTTTGAAAAGTCTTTTAAATTATATGACATAAGATAGCTGAAATCGACGTTTTGGTTAGCCTCTTTGATGTCGGGCTCGGGTATTAAAGTTGAGTTAAATTGTCTTTTAAGGGAATAAACGTTTACGAATTGAATTTATTTATTGTTTATTTGTTTATTTACTTAATAGTGAAAGATTAAACCTTAAAAAGAAAGTCATTGCACAATATTAGACCAATGTATGTTCTCTCCCTATAGAGAGATAGCGCTAAACCATAGTAACTTAATATTTTTTTACGTTTTAGTCTGCAGTCATTTTCAATATACAATGTGTCCTAACACCGGTGTCCGATCCTTTAATAATGTAATGAAATTTATTACAAAGTAGTTTCAATTTTATTTATAAAAAGTTATTATTTATTTTACAAAGTAGTTTCTATGATGTATTTCTATGCTGACAACATAGGAGACGACCCAGTTTCATCAAGCAATGTTAAATAAATAATGGCTTGTTAAATCAGTTAACGGCCTGTTAGAGCTATCGAGCGTTCCACCCATAAAGTTAATATACCTAGCGGAATAGGGAAACAAAGGCCTGAGCAAGCGAGATGTCACTATCAGTAACGTTGCGTGGTAAAAAGAGACGTGTGATACATGACAGCAGAACTCTTTTTTTGACGTCCAGTCGGCACTTATCGGCACGTTGACAATTTAATCTCATAGAATTCATGTTCAATCATGCTTGTGTAAGTGTATACGTACACATATTTTTACACACAGATGTAAACCAATTTCGGTTTCGTTTGACAGCTTGAGATTGTTGCTCTATTCCGCTTAGGTATAATAACTTAATGGTTCCACCATGCGCTAATGTCATGTCAAATCACCTAACACGGTGTTAAATTTAATTCCTGCTGTGGAGGTCCATTAAATATTTAACAGGCCGTTATATTAGTTAAAACAACAACTGTTAAAGACAATATCCAATTTCAATAAAAGAATCTGTTTTGACTTTTTAGTGTTTCCGCCATGTTTCCGCCACATCCTTACATATTATTTATTATTTTTCATAGTGATGAATAATTATTTATTTTCATTTTCTCACAAATTCAGCCCTCGGATTTTCCTTGACATTGCAAATACACTAACTTGTATCAAAATTACCTAACCGAATTATGTAAATAAAAGTTTGTATTATGATTCAATATTCATGTTTTTTTTTTTTCTTATTATGGCACTTCGACTATTTAACCATGGCCAGTGTCGAGTATAAATATGGCGGGAAAACAATATTCTATAATACAATTTTCAGCTTTGTTTTTCTATATTGTCAGGTCGAAAGTCTAGTCTAAGTCTAAGTAAAAGTCGATACAGTCAAGAAGTTAAGTCAGTCGATTCAGTAAAGTGGTAGACGCTTTACTGAAACTTTCGATGGAGTTTTGGAGGGAACACAAAATAGCACGTTTCTGGATATTGCATCACTTTCCTACACTTGTGCACGATAGCGAATATCTAATGGTTAATATCCTACCAATATTACACATTAAAAACCCAATTAACACAATTTTAGGAAAATAATACAAAAACACAACATCACTCTTTCACATTCCCGGCAAAACTCCTATTCATGTTTACAGCTTTGACAGATAATAATTATTAGCCTGGTAAATTAAAAAGAACTATTGTAGCGTAAGAAATGTATGCGATCAGTGATATTTTAATTTGGTCGCATTATCTACCAGATGACGTATTATACGAATAAGGAAGAAAATGACACATTGCAGCAAACATGTCGTATTAAACTTGTACATTGCAATTTCGTCGCCTTATAACAAGAACGAACGAATTGATAGTTGTTCACTCGTTGTTCACTTAACATTGCATTTACTAATCCGCTGTTAAATTTTTACTGTGGGACATAAGTATTTTGACAGTCTGTTTAATTTTCTAAGGTCCGTTAAGTAATGCCTTGTTAGGATTTAACAAACAGAGGTTGGTGAAATTGGGTCTAGTTGATAATTAGTGACATGATTTAAATGACACTTGACGGAGAGTACTTTACCTCAACAATTTCATTAGCGGCTTGCTCAATCTTGTCCTGGCGGTTGGCGAGCTCGGCCTTCGCCTTGTTCTCTCTCCTCTTGGTCAGCTGCATTTGAGCGTGTTGCCAGTTTTGGAATACCTAGGCATTATAAAAAATATATATATATATATATATATATATATATATATATATATATATATATATATATATATATATATATATATATATATATATATATATATATATATATATATATAGTTGTTTAATAGTATTAAATTTGAATTTCTATATTATGTGTAAATGCAATAAAGAATATTTATTCATTCATTCATTCATCATTTAATTAACTTTTAAATAATACAAAAGTAATTAAAATTGAAAGAAATCGTTTACAATTACACATTGCTCGCATTTTCTTTGCACCGAAATTCATTAATCATCAAACGTTTTACCGGGATAAATAATTATCCCATGGCATTTCCCACTACTCAATAGAACTCAACAACAAATTTCATCTAATTCAGTTCAGCGATCTAGGTAACAGATAAAGAGACACATTTTCGCATTTGTAATGTTAGTGACGAAAGTAAAGGATAACATATTTATGAATAAACAAATTAAATTAAATTACATGATTATAAACTAATTACGTAATATTCAAATTGTAGTGTAGATTTTAAAAATATTAATAAAACACTTACCTTAACTCTCTCATGGAACACATCTTTGATAGCTCCAATGAGCCCCAGATTATCTTTTATGTGTTCAGTCAGCACGTAGAAATCAGTGTTTGACTGTTCATTTCTCAAATGCTCTATCTACAAAAAAAAATCGAAATATTTATGTTCTAAGTAGATAATGCAAAAAAAGTTTAACATAACTTGTAGACGCAAGTCTATATTGAATAGTTTTTGCTGTGGGGCAATGTTGCAGATATAAATACAATTTTTGTGCTGCAGAAGCGAGCTGTTCGGGCAATCTACAAGCTGGCCCGTAATACTTCACTTAGAGAAAAATTTAAGGAAACTGGAATCTTAATTGTTGCTTCTCAATATGTCCTATCAAATGTATTTTATGTTAAAAAGAATATATATCAATTCAAGAAAAAATGTGATACCAATCAATGGGAGAAATACTCGTAATAAACAAAGCTTGAAATTCCGGTGACTAGACTTACTAAAGTCAAAAATTCTTTTAAAGGTCAATGTATACGCCTTTATAATAAGATTCCAGAAAACGTTCAAAATCTCTCAATAAATAAATTTAAAAAAGTTGTTAAAGAAAGTTTGTGTACCAAAACGTACTACAAAGTTATTGATTTCATGAATGATAGTACACCTTGGGAATAAGGTCGCCCCCTGCAGAGCTGTTTCTGTATAATATGTATTGTACACTCGTTGTATTTTATTTAGTCATAATGACACTGTAATTTTATATATTTTTTGGAATTTTCCATCTTTTTAGTAAAAGATGGCCCCGTGCGAGTTTCTTACGCCGGTTCTTCTCGCCGGGTTAGTTCCCGAACCGGTGGTAGGCACCATCAGTATAGTCCCGACGTTCAGAGAATATTTGAAAAAAATATTCTGAATAAAAATTTTTGAGTTTGAGTTTTTGATTTTAGGTTTGCGTACAAAAAGTATTGGCTTATATGTTGTGCAAGTGATTCTCTCACTTGCACAACTTATGCAAGGTGGATACGGGACAGGGTATTTTTGTCTAATTCATCACCCATAGATCATGATTCGTCTACAATCAACAAACAATTCGTGTACAAAAATATCAACCTCTTGCCAAATGACACTCAGATGACATTGTCAAGACGTAGTGTGATTTGTGAAACAGCTATCATGTGACCATTTACAAGATGACACGTTATTTCTGATTTTGGCTATGACTTAATCTTTGTAGCATACCTTCTCATGCAGATCAGCCAGATGCGACAAGACGCGATAGAGGTGATATTGACAAGTCGATGTCTAGGGACACTTTTCAAGATGGCGCGTTATTTTCGTGCAAAGATCCTTGTAGCGTACCTTCTCATGCCGATCAGCCAGATGCGACAGAGCTCTAGACAGCGGCGCGTGCGGATCCGCAGCCGCTGTGGCAGCTATCTCGCGCACCGCGTCTAATTCGCGCCGCTCGCCCGCCAGAGCCTCTCACGCGTATAAACAGCTGTCACGTGACACTTTACAAGAAGGCACTCAAGTATCCTTGTAGCGTACCTTCTTATGCAGATCAGCCAGATGCGACAGAGCTCTAGACAGCGGCGCGTGCGGATCCGCAGCCGCTGTGGCAGCTATCTCGCGCACCACGTCTAATTCGCGGCGCTCGCCCGCCAGAGCCTCTCACGCGTATAAACAGCTGTCACGTGACACTTTACAAGATGGCACTCAAGTATCCTTGTAGCGTACCTTCTCATGCAGATCAGCCAGATGCGACAGAGCTCTAGACAGCGGCGCGTGCGGATCCGCAGCCGCTGTGGCAGCTATCTCGCGCACCACGTCTAATTCGCGCCGCTCGCCCGCCAGAGCCTCTCACGCGTATAAACAGCTGTCACGTGACACTTTACAAGATGGCACTCAAGTATCCTTGTAGCGTACCTTCTCATGCAGATCAGCCAGATGCGACAGAGCTCTAGACAGCGGCGCGTGCGGATCCGCAGCCGCTGTGGCAGCTATCTCGCGCACCACGTCTAATTCGCGCCGCTCGCCCGCCAGAGCCTCTCACGCGTATAAACAGCTGTCACGTGACACTTTACAAGATGGCACTCAAGTATCCTTGTAGCGTACCTTCTCATGCAGATCAGCCAGATGCGACAGAGCTCTAGACAGCGGCGCGTGCGGATCCGCAGCCGCTGTGGCAGCTATCTCGCGCACCGCGTCTAATTCGCGCCGCTCGCCCGCCAGAGCCTCTCACGCGTATAAACAGCTGTCACGTGACACTTTACAAGATGGCACTCAAGTATCCTTGTAGCGTACCTTCTCATGCAGATCAGCCAGATGCGACAGAGTTCTAGACAGCGGTGCGTGCGGATCCGCAGCAGCTGTGGCAGCTAGCGCGCGCGCCGCGTCATGGCCCCGTGCGGCTAGTTCGCGTCGCTCGCCCGCCAGCGCCTCGCACGCACCGCATAGACAGCTGTCACGTGACTATACACATGGCACTGAAGGGTCCTTGTAGCATACCTTCTCATGCAGGTCAGCCAGATGCGACAAGGCTCTAGACAACGGTGCGTGCGGATCCGCAGCGGCTGCGGCGGCTAACGCGCGCGCCGCGTCGTGTCCCCTCGCGGCCAGTTCCCGCCGCTCGCCCGCCAGCGCCTCGCACGCACCGCATAGACGACGCAGCCCCGCCTCGAGAGATTCGACGCGAGCTATGCGCTCCTCGAACCACTGTAAAAGTGTTTAGTGATAAAATATGTTTTGTTGGTATTTATTAATTATTATTACACATAAAATGTAAGGACATTTAAAATTATATGAATCTCGATGAATCTCTCGATATTTTGGTGTATCGTCGCTTGCGTGACGTGTTGGACTGCTATTGCATCTTACGAGATTCTAGACGATGTATATTATAATCCGCAATTTGCAATTTGTTTAGACGATGTAAACGATTAATAGATTCAAAATACACATAATATGTTTCCATCTAACTCTAGGCACTGAATTTAAGACACATTGTAAACTTTTAGTATAGTAAAAGTTAAACTTTTAATTGGCTCATCATCTATGTATTCTGTTTTTCAATTCTATGTTTCAGTTTCTGTAAGTTTTCCATGTATCTTAAAAATAAAATTTAAACTAAAACTCACGGGATCAGATTCGTCCATCTTGTATGTGATCTTGTTGACAGTCTCTCCCACCTTGTTGAACAGCCGCAGCATGCCCGCGCCGCTCAGCGCCGACGTGCTAGTCGCTTTAGGCAGCTCCGTGTCTGTACAAGTGTTTAGTTACAGTTGAGACAGTGGAAGTAACGGTAATGAAGCCCCAGGCAGCCAGACAAATACATACTGTGGGTATATGCGTAGTGGCCGCAAACGAAGATCTTCCGACCGAATTTTTGATGGAAATTTTGGAAAAATATTACTCGACTAGATGACGCCCGCAACTCCGTTGCGTTAAATTTCGTTTATCGCGCGGGAACCGTACATATTTTCGGGATAAAAAGTATCCTATGTCCTTTCCCGGGACTCAAAGTATATCTATACCAAATTTCAGCCAAATCGGTTCAGCGGTTTGGGCGTGAAGAGGTAACAGACAAACAGACACACTTTCGCATTTATAATATTAGTATAGTATGGATTAGCCATCTACTAATAATACTACCGCGTTTCGCTAGCAACAGTTGCGTTAACAAATGTGCTGGCTGTAAAACCAGTCGCCATGTTGGATTCGAACATGCAACAGATGCAGCAACTCACCGGACTCGAGGAACTTGCGGAAGTCGGGGTCGATGCACAGCACGGGGTGCTGCGCCACCCGGTTGAGGAACCGCTCGAGCGCCGCGCGCCGCCGCTCAACGAATTGCGACTGCACATTCGCCGCCATGTTGGATCCGTTCGCCGTCTCCGTGGACGGTGTCGACGTCATCTTGAGCTTTGTTGTCCCTGAAAAAAGTTTTGTCCTTGTATTCGTCTGTGATTGGCCATAATTGCGGACGTCGATTGTTCATGCTTAAGACAATACAAGACAAGGAAGGCCATAAGATTTGATAAGAGCAGTCTGTTATACAAACTATGGTGTGATCAGATTAGAATTTTGTATCTTTAATCACAGCTGCTTTCGATTTGAACAAAAATACAGCGATGGCAGGGGGGTGTCACTACGCCATTCCGCCGCCGAGCTACAAGTACTTATCGTTACCGAGACTCCCCAACGCGGCAACGTTGGGGCGATTCAGTGGATGTTCCTATATATAATAAAGTACTCTGAGAGTGGATGCCACGCACTGACCCGTGGCGCACGCGCGCGCCTCTTACGCAGTACGCTGTACGACTCACTTTACGTCGCAAACGCGTGTCATATTTTAATTGGCAAAATGTATCAAAAAAAAAAAAAAAACTGCATTGCAGCCAATAATTGTCGGAACAATGAAAAAAATTGCAAATTTATATCTACTGTCATGGTACCTAAATCTATGACAATAATTATTAAATATACACACAAATGTTTTATCTATAGGTACTAATATTATAAAGCGGAAGAGTTTATTTGTTTGTTGGATTGAACGCGCTAATCTCAGGAACTACATGTCCGATAAAAAAAAAAAAACCAGTGTTAGATAGTCCATTTATCGAGGAAGGCTATAGGCTATATTTTATCACGCTAAGATTAATAGGAGCGAAGAAATAGAAAAAAATGTGGAAAAAACGGGGGAAATTATTTGAAAGGGCTTATCTCACGAACTACTAGAGCAATTTTTCTGTTATTTGGGTCAGATAAGAAGTATACCACGTGAAGGATCATAGGCTATTTTTGTAGACTGATTTGTCTGTGAAATATCTAATTTACACGGGCGAAGCCGCGCGGTACGTCTAGTATTATATACTTTTCATATGTTCGGTATTCATTTACCTAATAGGTAGGTATAACAGTTTCCGCATGTACCAATACCTTGCGTGGTATTTATACTTATTTGATTTTGACAGCCCTATTTTCGGAATATCTGACAAGGTGTGGAATAATGTCGACCTTCGCGCGGCGCCAGAGAGCTCAATGTCGGCTGCTCGCGTGCGGTCCGTTTGTTAATAATAATTATGTAGGCACATAAAAAGGCGGCAATTGTGAAAATCAAAACCTGGGGGGTGTGCCAAAATCTTTTCGTTTTCGCTTCGTTATAGAATCGCCGATGAAAATGTATGGAATTGACATAAGCGTTCGTTAGTATGACGTTGACGTTCTCGTCGTCGACGTGACTCGTCTTATGTCAATTCCATACATTTTGAATTTTGATCGGCGATTCTATAACGAAGCGAAAACGAAAAAGTTTCGGCTAAATGGCCAGAGAGGCTTCTGTACTTGTACTATTATCTATTCTGTGGTGATGGCACTCATATCTTGTACGCGGTAACGCGATTGTATGTATTGGTGCGTAAGAGAAAGTAACAAATTTATAAAAAATGTAACTAACCCACAATACTCTTCTCAGGTGCTGGTGGTATGATCCGACCGGAGCGTAGATATTTCTCTGTCAGTTTCTCGTGTAGCCCGAGGAAATCGCTAAAACGCCTGAGAACAGCAAACTCTTGCTTGCTGAATATCGGCATATTTGTTTTGGTGAGAACTCGGTAAGCGACATAAGAACTCATCATGCCTTCACCTATCTTTTGAGGTTCAGTTACTGTTATTATTATATTATTAGCTCTTTCTGTTGCAATCTGAAATACAAACATTTCTTTACAAAAAACTGAATCGTAATAATTACAATTAATTTCAAACTGTGGAGACTGGAGATACAAGCAATGTTTATTAGACAGTGAAATAAAATATTCTTAAAAATCTGAAATTTAAAACCAACAACATTTTTATGTATTGTTTAAGTAGTGTAATATTCCATACCTCTTCCATGATTGGACTGCCCATGTCGGATGTTGATATCTCCCCGATGTTGGTGTTTTCCAGAGTCTCCCTGACTCCATTCACGTCAGGATCAAGGCTGACTTCCTATGAAACAAGAATAGATATTTTTGAATAGAAGCAACTGGATGACGCCTGCGACTCCGTTACGCCAAAATTCGTTTATCACGCGGGAACCGTACATTTTTCCGGGATGAAAAGTATCCTATGTCCTTTCCCGGGACTCCGAGACAAGTATCTCCATACCAAATTCCAGAAAATTTATTCAGCGGTTTGGGCGTGCAGAGGTAACAGACAGACACACTTTCACATTTATAATATTGGTATGGTTACTACCCCCATTATTTCCTTTAAAAATATTACCACAGTGAATAAGCTAAATATTTTTTTCTTTGTCCAATAAGTTGGAAATAAACTTGACAACAAGGACATAACATCATATTGCTTATCTACTGTGTAATTACTTTTATGATTATATTTTTTATGAAATAAAAAATTTTCAATGTCACCTTTGTGTATAAAAATCGGCCAAGTGCGAGTTGGACTCGCGCACGAAGGGTTCCATACCATTATAGAGCAAAATTATGCAAAAATTATGTTTTTTGTATGAGAGCCCACCTTAATTTTTTATTTTATTTAAATATTATTATTAAATGTTAAAGTACACATATAACTAAGGACTTTGAGTAAAATTCAAGTACCTACCTGTTGCCATTATTGATATAGAGCAGCAAAATGCCAAAAAAATCACATTTGTTGTATGGGTGCCCCCCTTAAATATTAATTTTATTTTGTTTTTAGTATTTGTTGTTATAGCGGCAACAGATGTACATAATCTGTGAAAATTTCAACTCTCTAGCTATTACCATTCTTGAGTTACAGCCTGGAGACAGACAGACAGATGGACAGTCGGACAGACAACCAAGTCTTAGTAATAGGGTTTTTACCCTTTGGGTACAGAACCCCATAAAACAAAAGTGACATTTTCACTTGAATATTTTAAGGAATTAATGCATTTACGCAAGTGCATAAACAAAAAAAAAACACAAACACAAATAGGATATATCATGTTAAATGATGCTAGAAACACACAACCGTATTCTACAGGACTGAATATTTTATTTTTTAAATACATATTTCTTACAGCCCACAAGATAAACTTTATTAAAGTCGATACAAGATATTTTAATTATCTAAATATACTTATTATTTCTACAATAACTATCATGTACATAGTGTTTTTATACTTTTGTTTATAATTAAAGGTTTTTGACTATTGAATAATATATAAGATAACCTGACCTGTATTGTTACTATCTTTTTTTGTTTATTTTCAAAACAAAAAAAGATAGTAACAATAATTATTTTATTTATAACAACTATGTACCTAATTAGTTTAGGCAATTAAAAGAAACATTTAGAATAACTTTCTAATTATGTAGATTTAAAAAGTTATAAAAAGTTGGCAATTTCACAATGGTTTCATATTTTGTTTAATTAAGACCGGGCTCCCAAAATTATCTAAACACGCTAGCCCCGCCTACACACCCCGCTATCCTCCAATCGTGATACAATGATTCCATGAATCGTGCCCGCATGAATTGTATTTTGCGCTGCAGCTAATAGTGAACAATATTGCGTAACAATGGTCCGGCACATTATAGCACGAAAGTAAAGTTCGCTAGTCCCAAAAATGTTTTTGATGATTACTTAAAAATTAAATACAATACTAATATTTCCTTTAGCTTTTATTTTATAAAGTGTGTGATTGTAGTAGTGCAAGTTATTTAATTATAGTAACTCAATAAGTGTAACAGATATTTGTTGAAAAGCCCAGAAATATTAATAATTTCGAAAAATAAAACTATCGAGTCAAAATAAGTGAATCGTGTTTTTGGTTAGCCAAATATGAGATAAATATACAATGATTAAATAAATCTCAATTTCATTTAAGTCAATCGTCTTCCGGGATCGTAATACCTATTAGAAAACACAACAAAATTTGACAGCCCGGTCTTAACAAACAACCAAAAATGTTTTCTAACTACCATAAGGTCTTTATTCTTTTCAATGTTTTGTTTCTTCTTTGAACAAAGACAAACAAAGTTTTAGATTATTTTAAACAACAGATAGCATTATACAGAAACGTAACCAAAAATGCTTTTTAGACATTGTTTTTTTTCCAATTCTTTTTTACCTTCCTGCTTTAAATTAGTAGAAATTTTTTAAATAATTGGAAGTATCAAAATACCAATGTTTGTTGAATTTTATTGTCAAAAACAATCTTTATTACAAAATATTTGTATTGAAAGGTACACAATAAAAATGTTTAGTTCAATTTTTTATACGTCAATTAGACCGGTTCAGCGGCTTAACTTGTTAGTTACTGCTATAATCGTTTCTAATAATGTAATTTGTGTAGATAATGTACATGTAGAATGATTTGTATGTATGTAGCATATTATTTCGAAGGGGCGTCAACTCGAGGGTCGTTGACGCCCCTAATAATTGTTAGCTCGTTCAACGTATACAATAGCATTTAAAGTGATTCTTATAAGATACCTGTACCGCTGAAGCGAATAGATCTTCATCATCCCTGTTTTCACTATTGATTTCAACAGTACTAAACGGAGCTTCTGTGTTTTCCGACATCGTTAATTGATGCACAAATGCTAAATATCCACACTGTATCGGTTTTATGAGTCTAACAATCTATTCAAGTGTAAAAAACAAGATAACTTTCTGAAACGATGACCGAGAAATTCAGATGCAGAATCTGACGTTTGACAAGTGACGTGCAATGAGGCATTTTCTTATTTTTTAAATTTGATTGTCAAACAGTTTTCATTTTAGTAACTAGATGGCGTATGGGTAGACAACTATCGGTAATACCATCATTAATTGCTACAAAACTGGGCAAAATAATGTAGAACTTGATACATTTCAATTTGAAAAAGACGCAATAATATTCCAACGAGTAGGATAGTAAAGTTATTATAACGATGTTTTAGTTAAAACTCACGGAAGAAATAGCCCTATTTATCGTTATTCACACCAAATGTCATAGGAATTATAGGTCTACCAGAATCTGATGGCAAAAAGTGAGAAAATAAATTGACTCTAGCAATACCGGGGTAATTGGAATAAAACATTTTGATCCTTTTTTTTTCTTATAGCGGCTGATTCTGTGTGTTAAACATGCAAATATAAAATTTTATCCAATGATCAAGGATATTTTATGAAAATCTGCTGTCAAAAATTGCCATCAGATCAAGATAACGGATATTTAATGGCCAATATTTTACCAATAATGAACATCAAAAACCCAAATAATACAATTTGGGAAAAAATAATAAAAACCACACCAACAATAAAAAGTAGAAGAAGTGTCAAAGTAACATGGCCGCCAAAACTTTTTCAGTTGTCAGTTTTCAGTTTGACAAGTTTTTAAATGTCAGCGTGTTCCTAAACTATTACCAGTATACTGGCTTAATCGCTTAGGCCAATGATCGCTTAGGTTTAAGATATTTTTATTTATGTCACACTTGACAGTACACTGAAAATTTTTAGAAACACAACCAATATGTAGTCAGTGATGCCAACCTGCAGATAATTTCAGATCAGTGGGGAACTAATAGAAAATCTAGAAGTGTCTACCGTCGCACTGCCTGGTGGAGATTTAAAAAAGAAAACAACCCATTGACATAGTTTTTTTTTTAATAAAACTAGGCGCGAAACTATAACTTAAAGTCAGTAAAGTGCTCATTCCATTTCACTAAATTTAGAAGTCCTAGCTAGGATCCTAAAAAGGAGACTAACTAGAAGCTTCTTATTCCACTTGTCCTAATTTAGTAACTAAATCAGTTGTGACCACGCGGCGATTTTGGCCAGACGTCTTCTTAATGGCTCGAGTTATGTCAAAGCAACAAAAAATTGGTCTTCTCATAGGCTTAGCTGTTGGTTCAATGAAAATCTAAATAAATAAAAGGCGAAAAAGATGGTTGAAAGAATTTTTGCTCCACGAAAAATAATGAATTATGAACTTTCTGAACTACTTGGAACCAGCAGACTTTAGAAATTACCTACGAATGCTACGAATGCTATAATCTAGATCCCTTTTTTCATAAAAAAGCGTAGATAATGATTAATAGGTTATTCTTTTGTTGACTTTAATACAGATTTGGCAGTTCCCACTACAGATAAAAGGTTAAAACCATCTGGCAACACTGATTTAGTCAGAAGCCACACTTTTTCCGATTTAGTACACTAGTTAGGATCCTACATTTCTAAATGTTATTTCACTTGACTAAATTTAGTCACTAAATCATTTAGAACTTCTAAATTTAGTGAAGTGGAATAAGCGCTTAAACCAAAAACGACGAAAGTTGAAACGTATTATGCTGACTGCTGAGTTAGCAGTCAGCATAATACGTTTCAACTTTCAGTATCTCTGTGACTCGTGTCTCAGTGACTCAGCAGTCAGCACTCAGCAGACAGCAGTGATGACTGCTGAGTCACTGAGACATTTCAGTTTCGAAAATGATTTAACAAATGGGGTATTTTTATTATATCATACGATAAAACCCTATCAAAACCGCAAACCATATACAAATCTTCTTTTAAAACATAATACATACATTAAAATGCCTTACATAAAAAGTATTTGCTAGTAACTTTTTATGGTGGCACTTCACATGGCTATTTGTATTTGCGTATTTGATGTATTCGCCAAACAATCACCATGTGTAGACGGTATGTTTGACAAAGTATTGGCCTTATTTGCCTATTTGACAAATATGACCAATACCAAATACACGTAGGTATCCGTACCTTTGTCGGTTTTTGACGCACATCAAAAGAGTCAAATAGGTAAGTAAACAAAATCAAGTAGAGTGCACGCATGATAACTCTGCGCGCGACAGGTGGCATGCCAGCGTGAAAAAATGGGTAATCCCAATGATATTTTTTTAAATAACATTGGTAGTTTTACTTTCATATCTTTATTTACTCATTTAAATAATGTTTAGAAATAGGCGTATCGATTATCACGTGAACGTGGCGGCCCGACAATTAGTTCCGATTTCAGCCGCGCGCAAAGTTATCGTGCGCGCACTTTACAAGTTTGGTATTTGACGTCCATGTGTGGAAGGCACCGAAGGCCGTATTTGCCATTTAATTTTGCCTTTATTTGCTTGTTTGTGTATATGTCAATAATTTTGCCAAATGCAACAAATAGCCAATACCAAATACCAATAGCCATGTGACACCATTTAAAAAAAAACCCTAGACACGTCAACACACTGTTGTTGTCAAAATTTGTCAACAAACAAATGTCAAAAACCACTCAAAAGTCAAAACAAGATAAAAAACCCGAATTTTGTGTGTCCTACTTGCAAAATCCTTTCTAATATTTATCGAATGAATTAATAGAGCAGTAAAATGAGTAATACGGAGAAGAAAAATAAAATTCCGGCGGCACCAGTTCTAGTAACCAGTGGTAATCTGCTATCAAATGTAGCTCCGCCGACGCAGCTACCAAATTTTGTAACAAGTGCGCCAGCGCCAAGTACACAAAATTCTGAAGTAAGCTTCTTTAATTCTTGTACTTTAGTCGTTTCATTACCGTATTCGAAGTCTCCCAGACTGACAAGGTGTTAATCTTAGTATTAAGAACAAAACAAACGATGATTTCAGGCAAGCTCAACAGCAGACAAACAGACTGCACAAGCAAAAGACGCAGAACAGCCAGCTCCTGAACCTATGGAGGAATCTCCTCGGACTCCAGAAAACTTTAGGTACCTGTTTGATTTAAGTACTAGAGATAATTTTGCTTGATACAGTTACACATGTTTTTGTTTGCGTCTAGTTTCTATGCTAAGAATGATGCATTAGTTATTTATTTATTTATTGTTTATGATCTAGCAGCATTTAGCTGATATGACCATATCACACAGTTGTAATTCATACACTTATTATTAATTTCTTTGCAGGACTTATTTGTCAGCAACCATTTGCCAAGTTTATTTTTAAAGCTATTAACAGTTGGTGCAGATACAATATCATTGGATAACATATTCCAAGTCTGCACAACTCTATTGCTTAGGAAGTTGTGAGCTACTAGCGAATTTGCTGGTGTACGTTCTAGTCTGAGATGATGCCCTCGAGTTGACCTGGATTTCACATCTTTCCTAATATTTCTATAATTCTATTGGGAAAACTATTATTTCCAGCCCTGCTATACCATTATGTAAAGGAGAGCCAACAATGCCACTAAGATCTCCGGAAGACTCTCAAGAGACTCTATCTACAGCTTCCTTACCAGTTACACCAGAAACGGATAGAATTGGTAAGTCTTAGAAAGCTACGTAAACTTTTTGTTACAGAAATGAATAAAAAATTTAGTTGTAAAAGTATTTTTTGTTGTTAATCCTTCAATTGTGGATTCTTGGAAATCTATTGTTCTTGCGGCCACATGTGGTCACTTGGGAGTTGAAGCGTTAATATAGTAGCTTGAGCAATATTTTTAAAACTTAAATTCATTTCTTTTTCCTAGCTAAAGTCATTTTTTTTCCTAACTCCATTGATAAGAGGCAAGGCCTTAGGATTTTAATGGTTTTGTTTATACATGTCAGCGTCAGTTTAAAAAAAATGTGACAATTTATTTAACGTGTTCCAGGTGACATAATGCCTGGGAGTGGTCTACTGACATGGGTGAAGGGAGCCGTGTCTACTGGTGGTATTTTGCAGCGGGTGGCGGAGAAGGCCAAGTCATCAGTGGACTCCATGATTACCACCCTGGATCCTCAGATGAAGGAGTATTTAAGTAAGAACAAACAGAAAAATGTTCTTAAAAATTAATATGTTTACAAAACAGTTTCTTTATAATATGAAGATGAAAAGAAACAAAAAATGATCACGTTTATTTCTTTATTATTACAAACTGTACTGTAAATAGAGAAGAAATATTTTTTTTGTAAAAATAAAGTTTCCAATTATTTTTACAATTTTTTTTTAAATGTTTTTAGGATCAGGTGGTGACTTACTAGTGGTAGTGACATCTGACAAGGACGTGAAGATATCACCTGTGAGAGAAGCATTTCAGACTGTGTTTGGGAAAGCTACTGTTATGTATGTACTGGCTTTTGTATTAAAAGTTATACATCAATTTTATGTTCGGCAAATTAAGGTTGTATTTTATATCAAGAATATTATCTGTGTGCTAAGCTAAGCACCTCCTGGGTAAAGTTTATTGTGTAATATCATATTTTGAGAAACAAATTCTTAAAATATTTGTTTCCAATTTGATCAAAATCATTTTGATGGTTCAGATTTTAGTCGTTTTACGCCTATAATCTGAACCATCTTAACATAACAAATTATAGACAGACAAACTTTCCTATTATAACATTGGTATACATTTCAGAGGCTATGAGGCTCAGAGCGACGTAACCGCGACTCAGCCCGTCAGCTACGCGGCCGCGTACGCTGCGGCGAAACAACGCATAGCTTATTTGCGGTCCGTCCGCGCGGATCTGCATAACAACGTGCCCGTTGTCGCTATAGAGAGCTACATACAAGAAGCAGTTACTGACAGGTATTGTATAGTACAGAAATTTATTTATAGACAGATGAACAAAATATTTATAGACAGCTATATGTACAGACTACAGACTACAGACTTGCAACATATTACAAATAAACACATTTTCAATTTTAACTATGTTACCTACTGGCGCTGTTTTCGTACGGGGCCTACAATCAGAATGTCGTAATAGACTATAAGCAGATCAGAGAAGAATATGCTTATATTCAAGAGACTGATTGCAAATTAAACCAGGGAAAAAAATATTGTAAGAGACAATAACCCGTATCCTGTCATTTCATCGATAATCTGCGCGTGGCTCACAACACGCATGATATGAAAAGCACCTTTACTTTATGTAGTTATTGCAATTAACTTCCAGATGGTTCGAGCAATCCCTGCTGCTCCTCTCGCAGCCGTCGCTCGGCATCGAGCTGCAGCTGGTGTCGCAGGCGACGCCGCTGCCGGCCGCCGCCGCCGCCGCCGCACGCGCCGCCACGCCCCCTGACTACGCGCACGCGCAGACCGGCTACGGCGTCACCGTCGGCTCCATCATGGCCGACAGTCTCCAGGTGTGTACTACTGTCGCTCGGCATCGAGCTGCAGCTGGTGTCGCAGGTGACGCCATTGCCGGCCGCCGCCGCCGCCGACGCGCGCGCGCCGCCACGCCCTCCGACTACGCGCACGCGCAGACCGGCTACGACGTCATCGTCGGCTCCATCATGGCCGGCAGTCTCCAGGTGTGTACTAATGTCGCTCGGCATCGAGCTGCAGCTGGTGTCTCAGGTGACGCCACTGCCGGCCGCTGCGCGCGCCGCCACGCCCCCCGACTACGCGCACGCGCAGACCGGCTACGACGTCACCGTCGGCTCCATTATGGCCGACAGTCTCCAGGTGTGTACTACTGTCGCTCGGCATCGAGCTGCAGCTGGTGTCGCAGGTGACGCCACTGCCGGCCGCCGCCACCGCCGCCGCCGCCGCGCGCGCCGCCATGCCCCCCGACTACGCGCACGCGCAGACCGGCTACGGTGTCACCGTCGGCTCCATCATGGCCGACAGTCTCCAGGTGTGTACTACTGTCGCTCGGTATCGAGCTGCAACTGATGTCGCAGGTGACGCCACTTCCGGCCGCCGCTGCCGCCGCCGCGCGCGCCGCCACGCCCCCCGACTACGCGCACGCGCAGACCGGCTACGGCGTCACCGTCGGCTCCATCATGGCCGACAGTCTCCAGGTGTGTATTACTGTCGCTCGGCATCGAGCTGCAGCTGGTGTCGCAGGCGACGCCGCTGCCGGCCGCCACCGCCGCCGCCGCGCGCGCCGCCACGCCCCCCGACTACGCGCACGCGAAGACCGGCTACGGCGCCACCGTCGACTTCATCATGGCCGACAGTCTCCAGGTGTGTATTACTGTCGCTCGGCATCGAGCTGCAGCTAGTGTCGCAGGCGACGCCGCTGCCGGCCGCCACCGCAACCGCCGCGCGCGCCGCCACGCCCCCCGACTACGCGCACGCGCAGACCGGCTACGGCGTCACCGTCGGCTCCATCATGGCCGAAAGTCTCCAGGTGTGTATTACTGTCGCTCGGCATCGAGCTGCAGCTGGTGTCGCAGGCGACGCCGCTGCCGGCCGCCACCGACGCCGCCGCGCGTGCCGCCACGCCCCCCGACTACGCGCACGCGCAGACCGGCTACGGCGTCACCGTCGGCTCCATCATGGCCGACAGTCTCCAGGTGTGTATTACGGTCGCTCGGCATCGAGCTGCAGCTGGTGTCGCAGGCGACGCCGCTGCCGGCCGCCACCGCCGCCGCCGCGCGCGCCGTCACGCCCCCCGACTACGCGTACGCGCAGACCGGCTACGGCGTCACCGTCGGCTCCATCATGGCCGACAGTCTCCAGGTGTGTATTACTGTCGCTCGGCATCGAGCTGCAGCTAGTGTCGCAGGCGACGCCGCTGCCGGCCGCCACCGCAACCGCCGCGCGCGCCGCCACGCCCCCCGACTACGCGCACGCGCAGACCGGCTACGGCGTCACCGTCGGCTCCATCATGGCCGACAGTCTCCAGGTGTGTATTACTGTCGCTCGGCATCGAGCTGCAGCTGGTGTCGCAGGCGACGCCGCTGCCGGCCGCCACCGACGCCGCCGCGCGTGCCGCCACGCCCCCCGACTACGCGCACGCGCAGACCGGCTACGGCGTCACCGTCGGCTCCATCATGGCCGACAGTCTCCAGGTGTGTATTACTGTCGCTCGGCATCGAGCTGCAGCTGGTGTCGCAGGCGACGCCGCTGCCGGCCGCCACCGCCGCCGCCGCGCGCGCCGTCACGCCCCCCGACTACGCGTACGCGAAGACCGGCTATGGCGCCACCGTCGACTTCATCATGGCCGACAGTCTCCAGGTGTGTATTACTGTCGCTCGGCATCGAGCTGCAGCTGGTGTCGCAGGCGACGCCGCTGCCGGCCGCCACCGACGCCGCCGCGCGTGCCGCCACGCCCCCCGACTACGCGCACGCACAGACCGGCTACGGCGTCACCGTCGGCTCCATCATGGCCGACAGTCTCCAGGTGTGTATTACTGTCGCTCGGCATCGAGCTGCAGCTGGTGTCGCAGGCGACGCCGCTGCCGGCCGCCACCGCCGCCGCCGCGCGCGCCGTCACGCCCCCCGACTACGCGTACGCGCAGACCGGCTACGGCGTCACCGTCGGCTCCATCATGGCCGACAGTCTCCAGGTGTGTATTACTGTCGCTCGGCATCGAGCTGCAGCTGGTGTCGCAGGCGACCCCGTTGCCAGCCGCCACCGCCGCCGCCGCGCGCGCCGCCACGCCCCCCGACTACGCGTACGCGCAGACCGGCTACGGCGTCACCGTCGGCTCCATCATGGCCGACAGTCTCCAGGTGTGTATTACTGTCGCTCGGCATCGAGCTGCAGCTGGTGTCGCAGGCGACGCCGCTGCCGGCCGCCACCGCCGCCGCCGCGCGCGCCGCCACGCCCCCCGACTACGCGCACGCGCAGACCGGCTACGGCGTCACCGTCGGCTCCATCATGGTCGGAATTGGTCAGCAACTAGATGGCCCTTATATTTCGTATCACTTCCCTCTTAAATCCTAATATTGACTTCCCAGTTCCCTGGACTTCAACAAATATTTCAAAAACAAAATTAGCTCAATCGTCCGTTTTCGAGTTTTAGCGAGACTAACAAATTCAATATTGACCTATATCTAAATTGATTTTTAATAATAATAAGAATTAAGAATGCACCTGACCCTAACTTGACTACATACTTAAACCTAGATCTCAAAATCTGTAAGGTCTAGAAAACTAATTTTTTTACACAAGTAACTTCAGTTCATGAAGATTAAATGCTCAAGACGAAAACACGATTTCTGAAAAAATGCTCGATAGTTTTTTTTTTTACAAAAAACCTTGTTTTAGACACATTTTTGCTTGGATCTTCGAAGTTTGCTGTCTTTTCTTTAAAAATTTTTAGTATCTAAAAAGGCATTGATAAAACCTAAATTTACTCAAAATACTTTTTATCATAATCATTATAGTTATTCATAGTAAAACTAACTTGGCGATGATTCCGCGTCGTCCTTTTTCACCTGGCATATGAAAGACGGGCGTGAGTGTGAAGAGAGAAGGACGATGTTTGATTTTTTGGGTTAGTCGCCCTCTTAATAAAACCTGGATCAAAACGTTTTTTTAAAACAAAGTTACGTCACTCTTGTTTTGGTAGTACTATCAGAGAAGTTGATTCCTAGGCAGATGGCGGACCTAAGTAATTTGGTCGTGTTAAGTCAAACCCATCCCACCGATCCACTGACCTCCATTATACAAGTACGCTGGACTAATGATACCCTTTGAAATGACAGCTATTTTTTGTGCCTATTTGAAGCGGAATCAGCTCCGCCAATGGGAGTGATAGGAACTAAATTTGACCATTGACCAAATATATTTGTCTATGATTTGACGTAAAAATGACGTTTGAAAGTCGCCATATTGGCGCTGATAGCAGTAGTGGGAGTAATTGGAACTAATACTAGTGATGACAACCAATAACGATTAAGCGGCCATTTGCAAGTTACGTCAAATTTAGTTCTCTTCCCTCTCACTGGGGCGCTGATTCCGCTTCAAATAGGCACAAAAAAAAGTGGGTATCATAGGTCCAGCGTACTTGTATAATGGAGGTCAGTGCACCGATCACAGCTAACATTGAATTGACATAAGCCAACCAAATAGGTAGGTCCGTCAACTGCCTAGGAATCAATTTCCTCATATAACTCACATAACTTTTCGTTTGGAAATTAAAACAGTCACGTCGAAACCGTAAATGTTGCATTATTTGAATGTTTTTTTTTTAATTTTAACATAGCATGGTGCGACATTTTCTTACATTAAATTAATTAAATAAAAAATACTTCATCCTTCCCATTGGTACGCTACATTAAACGTTAATTTGTCCAGGTTCCGCACACACAGTGGCAGGAGGCGACGTGCGGTGTATCGCGGCGCGAGGTCCTGCTACTCGCGGCGCGCTCGATCGCCGGCTCGTACAAGAACTTACTCGCGGTGTCCGCTGCTGACACTTGAGACTGTAGTTATGTAAGTTTAAATTTATGTAATGAAATTCTATTTGCCACCAGGTGCCGTTGTGTGGCCTTACAGTGTTACTTATAAAAATTGACTATCCTTAGGATATTCCAAGTATAACTAGGAATAGTTATACTTGGTATAAATTAGGAATAACCTAAGATTATTTTCTAACTCATAAACTCGGTATAAGGTTGTCATAACTATACCACCGCTATTCCGGATGCACAAGACGGCAACGCCGCAAATAGACAATACTATTAAATAAAAAAAAGTAAAAAGTCGGTTTTTGTCTGTGAATTCTGTTAAGGCAAGGATGTTCCTAAAATTAGCAGGTCGATGTCTGTCAGTACGAATATCGACGTAAAGGACATTAAAATAACATTCATATCGGCGCGCCTTGTACAGTGGCGGTTACGACGCTCGCCGCGTTCTTGATAGGGCGAAATAGGAGAAAATTATACATTTTATTTTATTTTTTTAAATGACCGAATCAAATATTTAAAAAACTATTCGATTATTTTGTTATGACTTTATAAAAGCTATCGTTTTTGTAAAAAAAATCATATCATTGTCATTGAAAATTACGAGATGTTCGAATTTGAAGTGTATTTTTATGGTGATATTCAAGATTTTTTTACAGAATTACCATGCCATTTTTCAATATTCTGTTCGGTTATTTTGTTACTTTGTTTCTTTTTGAGTCTACATCAATTTTGGTGTAAGAGAATTCCACATAATTTCTTCAGACTGGAAGCTTAAAAATCAGTCTTTTCGAACTGGCCTCGCTTTAACAGCTGTTAACTATAAATCAACAGCCCCCATCTGTTGTCTTTGCCGGGAATATGAAAGAGTGATGTTGTGTTTTGTATTGTTTTCCTAAAATTGTGTTCACAGAGTTTTTAATGTGTAATATTGGTGGAATATTAACCATTACTCATTAGATATTCATAATCATGCACAAGTGTGGGCAAGACGTGATACAACTTCCAAAAACTACCACTTTACTGAGTCAACTGACTTGACTCTTTAACTGCATTGACTTTTATTTAGACTCTGACTTTGGACTTGACGATTCAGAAAAACGATGCTGTTATGATGGTAACAAGAATATAGTTTTCCCGCCATTTACGAAAAAATCTGTTGAATTTACAGATTTTGATCATTAATCATTCCTTTCAACTGTTTCAAATACAATGCTACATTGATATTGCGCCATCAAATAGTCGATTTAAAAACAGGACACCATGTTTAGAAAAGCGATATTTTAAGCGAAAAATATCACTATTTTTCACTTCTTGTATCGATCTGAAGGGCATATTTAATGGCTATTTTATTATTACTGATACCTATGTATTTTATTACCTACTCGAAAATTTATTCAAATCACAAATTATTATAAATGTTTTATTTATGATTTATGTTTAAGGCTATGTTACGAAATGTGAACTGTCAATCAAAGTTATACAGTTATACCGACGTTAACCTAGGGCGGGGGTTGGTATAACGGTGGTATAACGGTGGTATAACGTTTGCATGGGAGTTACAGCAACTTTATACTAGGTTAATAATTATACCTTGTTTATGAGTCGCGATTTTGCTTATTCCAAGTTTATTCTGAGTATAACTTTTATACTCGGTTTATAAGTAACACAGTGTCTATCGTGTCAAACTGCTGTCATATGTCACGATATTATAGCTGTCATGTGTCACGATAATATTATGCCTATTTGACATGACCTGGTGGCAAATAGAATTTCAAATACCCTCATTCGGTCGAACTCAGAGAGCCCCCCCCCCCCCCCCCCCTGCCCCTACTTGGGTACGCCCATGGTAAAATATAGATACTCCTTTATTTTCAGGTGGCCATATTGTTATAAAGACTATCAAGAAAGAAGATCTACGAAAATATATTGTATTTATTATGATATATCATAAATATTAGTTAAATATATTGTATGTTATACTACAGTATAAACTTTTAGTTTTTAAGTGAGATATATATTGTATATAAGAAATATAACAATAATAATGAAAATTGTTTTTCTATAACTCCTAGTTGGTGGGATATGTTATTATTAGTATTATAATCTAAAGAGTAAAGATGATTTCTTTTTCAATTTTTATTTCTTTTTCCACATATTACTAGAACTCCGTGCAAGGATAGGTCTGCATAATTTATATCTTATGACTTATGAGTAATGAGATTACTGCATTATACCTGTATAGCGAATTTACTGTATCATACCTGCTACTATTTCTTTCAAAGTGTTTTTAATAGCTACTTGCTAGCATGAGGTAGTCTGATGATATCCACAATCGAACTATAAAACACAATCAGTAGAACATAAAAATATTTATCGTAATCGCCGCAAATAAGGTAGTAAAGCATTGTAAAGATATTGAAGATTATATTTTATTTTAGTCTTGGCTGATGATGACGAAAATTATATTTACATTGTATAGCACAATTTTAACTCTTAATTAGTTATTAGCCTAAATAGAGACAGGTTTCCTACTTACCACTGGGGTAAGTAGGGTACCTGAAGAACTTGTGTTACGGGTGTCATCAGACAACGGAAATATATTTAATACTTTTATACTACACATATATTTAAGATTTTTATTATATGAAACTTATATTTAATACACAACCATGACCCAGGAACATTGGAAACTTTTTGTTCCGTTGGCGGGTTAGAACCCGCGACCCCCGGCTTGAGCGCTGACTCAACCACTGAGCCACAGAGGTCGTCAAAATATACATAATATACATACAGTCATACATACGTAGGTACTTCTATATTATACAATATGAAATTATATACAATAGTCAATAAGACATATTACATTACCTAATTCCTTTAGGGCAGTCGGGTAAAACGAGAAACGAAAAACCGACCATCATCATTACCTATAGGCACTACAATCTACATCAGTTGTAATATCTAGATATTGGTATTTACTATCTTAGATACGATAGAAAGTTATCAAATTATGATGCGCCTGTAAAATTATTTGGACTTAAAGTATAAATACTTGGGTCTTCGGGAATCCAGGCATAGCTTCACCAGAGCTCGGTAAGTAAAAATACCTACTATACTAGGGTTGCCAACCTAAAATTTAAAAAACCAGGTTTGAAGTTACAAAAACCAGGACAATTTCGCCCAAAAACAGGACACAAGACTCGCAATAGTAGAATAGTAGAATTATCTAGTGACAAAAGACACTAAGGTTTAGGAAATTAAAATAATAATGTCTTTCAATCAATAAAACAATATAGTTAAAACTATTTATTCATAATATAAAACAAACAATTTTGTTTACAACAATATTTTAAACTTGGATAATTTGTAGTGAACCCAAGACGCTATCTAAAAACTATCCAGGACGTCCCAGGACACTAAGAAAACTAGGACATGTCCTGGGAAAACAGGACAGCTGTTGGCAACCCTATACTATACCTACACTAGTCAAATTGGTTTAGATATACACCCTCTTACTAATAAAAAGTTACACAGCGTGTATAGAGGGTGCATAAGATTTTTTCTACTAATAATCATTTTTTGACATAAGGCCTGTATAACGATGCTGTCATTTCCACACTAATTTCTCTGTATAGACTCTGTGTAACGTGTGTGTAACTTAAAAACTCCTGTTTAACTATTCACACGTTGAACGCATGTTAAAGAAGTTTTTATTAGTAAGAGGGCTATAGTATAAGGTCAGAAAGATTCCGAAGGCGTATAGATTCTAAATGCCTTCGGAATCTTTCTGACCAACAAGAAATCAGCGCAGAAAAATGCTCTGCACTAATACCTACAATAGAAATTAGAATTAAAAAGTGATAATCGAACACACTAACGGTTAATACCTAATTTATATTTTTACTTTCGCTGTCAAAATTATGGCATATTATAACTTGTTACTTGGCTAAAGATCTAGTTTCAACAAAATCTTCAACCAACCCGCGAGGCCTTTATCTGTGGCCCATGTGAAGTTAAACCATTTTGAAATTCACGCCTACCTGCAAAATAGCGCACTCGTCGTGAAATTCGTGAAAAATTTTCCACTTTTTAATCGCTAATTTCAAAGAAAGATATTTTTTAGGGCTCCGTACCCAAAGGGTAAAAACGGGACCCTATTACTGAGACTTCGATGTCTGTCCGTCTGTCTGTCCGTCTGTCTGTCTGTCCGTCTGTCTGTCTGTCCGTCTGTCTGTCTGTCTCCAGGCTGTAACTCAAGAACCGCTATAGCTAGACTTCTGAAATTTTCACCGATTATGTATTTCTGGTGCCACTATAACAACAAATACTAAAAACAAAATAAAGTTAATATTTAAGGGGGGGGTCCCATACAACAAACGTTATTTTTTGGTCTTTTTGGCTCGTAATCCATATAACACAACATATAGTCACTTGAAATTTTCACAAAATCTTCAATTATATGTGTACTTTAATATTAAAAATTAAAATAAAATAAATAATTAAGGGGGGCTCCCATACAAAAAACATTTTTTTCCTTATTTTCGCTCTATAACGGTACGGAACCCTTCGTGCGCGAGTCCGACTCGCACTTGGCCGATTATTTATTATAAGCGTCCATAGATATATATTATTTTTTAACCCTAAAAAATTTTGGTTGTGGCCCGCGACACCGAGATCAAAACGTGTTTGTGGCCCGTATAAAAAAGGGTTGAGTACCACTGCTCAAAATCAACTTCTAAGGTTGTAAGACGTTAGGTCCAATAATAGACTTCTAAGATCTTAGGTCCAATACTAATTTGCGATACACCGAAGAGTACAAAAATTGTGATACGGTGCTAAGCGAAGTGCGAGCTTATGGCTAACTTTAGTCTCCTTTACGAGCTTTCTTACATCATTTCCGCACTTCCTCCATAGATAACCAATCATGAAATTCTTCGCCATCTTCGCCGCCATCTTGGCGCTGTCTGCCGCCGCCCCCCGGTCTACCTGGACCCTGCCGGAGATCTCCGCCGCCCTGGAGGACCCCAGCACCAACCCCGCCCTCATCCCCTACCTGGAAGCCGCCCTCAACGAGATCATGGCCGCCCTGTGGTCTGGCCAGCAAGTTGTAAGTATGAGAAATGTCTAAAAACGTCAAAATCAAATTCAGCAGCATTAAATTGATTTCCTCGTTTTTTGTTCCACTATTATATTGCTGGGGATGATTATATTAAGGGTTTTTGAAATTTGATTTGCCTTTAGATGGCTGACCCGACTCATAAGAAGCGCTGCTTAGTGGACTCGTGTTTTTAGGAAAACACTGTTGATAAGAATTTTCCGACCCTAACCTAACTTAACCTATCACCTGCTGTTACCTTGGGCGTACCCAGGATTTCAGCCAGGGGGGCAGCTCATACCTTCGAGAAGATGGTCGGTCTGGTATATTGAAACAAAAAATCATGAAAATTGGCTTTTACTAATCTGACTGAAAACATATTTTGTTTCCAACACTTCATATTGCGCTGAGTAGGTATTAAACGTTTCTAATTCCCATTTGCCAGGAAAATTGACGTTTACTATGTAGCTAAAGGGTCTCGTAACTGCATAGTTTTCTGACACAGCACCTAGACGTGTTATGTATATTTTCCAGTTTTATCTAGAACTTACTAGTGCCCGGTTTTTGAGGTCATTCGTTTGAAGTTTATCTATTGACTAGATTTTAATTGATTGGCTAAGGCTTCTTACAGACGAACGGCACGTGTCGACGGCACGCGTCGTCCGTCTACGGCACTCGACGGTACAGCACTTCCGTCGACCTGTGCCGTCGATAAGTGCCGTTCGTCTGTAAGAGCGTTAACAACAAAATATTGACCAATCAACAATGCTGTGGAATACATAAATTACAGTCAAAACCCTTATAAACTGGGCATAAGACAGCTAGCATAGGTATCTTATCAACAATTTCCCCTCCAGGATGCCGTAGCCATCCCCCTCCCCGCTGAGATCTCCCCCGTCCCCGCCGGCGTGGAGGAGGCCGTCATCGCCCCCACCCCCGTCGTCGTCGCCGACTCCCCCGCCGCCCCCGCCGCCGCCAGCCCCCTCGTCCAGATCATCGTCAACGTCAACCAGCAGGTAAGTCCACAAGTTTTGAATGAAATATATGAGTACTATTAAGTCCTTTTCGAATGAAAGGAGAGCACAAAGTTCTATAAAAAAAATTTTGGTGTTCTTAAAGGAATTATTTTTAACATTCTTATAAAATCTTTCAATGGCTACAATTACACTAGTTACAATCTATGGGCTAGACGAATCTTCATTAGTATTTTTATTAGTAGCATAATACATTTTATTAAGTATAATCTGTGCAATCCAATGAAACAAAATACTGCTTTAATTATGAATATATCATGTAAAAACAGTGCTGTTTTATTATTTGAAGCGATTTATTTAGCAATTTTAATTTATTTTTTACTACAAACGATTTATAACATACTCCAAAACTCTTAAAACGTTTCTTTGAAGTCACATCTGAACCCTAAATATACTGCTACTTGTAATTTCCAATCCGCCAAATATCCCCGTCTAGCATTCCGATTCTTGAGAAGAGACGCTAAGTAATATAATACCGGCCGAGGCTTCAGACGAGAGCACTCTACCGGGTATTAGCTTCAGATCTCGAATTTTCAAACAAGATGTAGCGTGTGTCGAATATAAAGGTTATTCTGTAAAAGGTTTTGATGAAAATACTCTTTAAAGAAAATTGTAAAGGACTATTTTGACGGCGAGTACAATGCACAGAAATTATTTAATTGAGCTGGAACAGTAAAATTTTCGGGATAAAAACTATCGTGACAAATTTATTCAGAATCGTTTTCAAGGCTTAAGAATGCAGAGACGAATGTTAGATGGACAAAGGCGCATTTTCTCAAGTACCATGAATGAATGTAGTTTTTAGCAATGTTTAAACGTGTTTTATGTATTTTTCAGTCCGCTGATGCCGTCGCCCCCACCCCCGTGCCATCCCCCGCCGTCGTCCCCGAGATCGATCCCACCCCCGTCGCCGTCGTCGACCCCATCAACCCCACCCCCGTCGTCGTGGTCGACGAGGCCATCGTGCCCACCCCCGTCGTCGTAGTCGAGGAGCCCGCTGCGGAGATCCCCGTCAACCCCATCGATGTGATCGAGGTGCTGCCCGCCCCCGCCCCCGTCGACGTGAATCCCATCGACGTGATCGCCGTGGGCGCCCCCGAAGTGAACCCCGTCGACATCATGAACCCCATCCCCGTCAACCCCGCTGCCGAGGTTGGAGCCATCTGGGTTTAAGGACTACGACTACTCTGCAACGAATAAATGATTTTTTAAGATAACTATTATAGTGTTATTAATAAAATAGTTATTAAGAAATTCCCAATGACTATAATAAATGTAATAAGATGCATATAAATAAAATAATCCCACCAAAAACATTTCACGTAAAATGCTGCCAAGACGATCAATGATCATATTATAAGGTTTGCCCTATGAAAAAGGTATCATGTAGAGCCAAGCATCTGAATCTACACGGCCTAACTCTACTGAACCTAACTTCAACAAATTCTACATAATATTATTAGTTAATGTATGGCTTCTGCATTTCGCTACCGTCGTAGAGGTGATGCGAATGATGTGTTTCTGATCTGAAATAAGTACTAGATAATAATCATTTTTTGATTTTTTAACATACGTACTAGTGAGCTTTTCTTACATAAAATAAATTAAATTTATACCATAAAATACTCACACTATTCCATATGCAGCAGACAAAAACTTTAAAAATCAAAAAAGTTTTAAGTACCTATTTACTTGTTATCAAAATAATGCGACTATGTACCTATAAATGAGAAAAAATCCGAGTAGGTATAAAAATATAATTTTATTCATGACGGTATTTCATCACCTAATGAATAAATATTATGATTGTTGAGTTCATTTTGTCCTGAGGATAGAAGTAAAAATATCGAGACGATAGTATTATTTCCCTCGCGTAAGACGCGTTAAGAGAATACGTAATAAGTTAAAGGAGAATCTATTTATAATATTACAAGTTATACTAAGTTATACACACTGTTATTAATAAATTTTATATACTCCAGTTACTCAAGCATTAAGGATCATAGGTAATAATATGGACTATTGCCGTTAGTTTAAATAACTATTAAAACGTTGAGGCGAGGTAAATCTTACAAAATAGATTAGGTATACTGCCGCACTCAGATACGAATATTAATTATTCAACTGTAATTAAATTAAGGTTTTGACATAAGCCCCATACATTATCTGTCAAACTCTACATTAAATTAAAGTTTAATCGTGATTACATGTCTCAGTGCGGCCGTAAGAACCTATTGACTATTGTCGTTAGTTTAAATAACAACAATCTTTGAGGTTAGGTAAATCTTACAAGATAGCTTTTAGTTACATACAAATATTTTAAACAAGATTGAGGGTATGATAATAGGGTTACCGCTCACCTACGACAAATCAGTCGACTCGTTAGACAAGAGGTTCCCAAACTCCTTTGTTTCGTGGCCCACTTTTAAGGTGTTGGTGCATACTGCGGACCCCCTGTAACACCCCCCCCCCTACAATATTAATCCATGAAACTTGCTATTATTTTTTGTTAACAGTCTATGCCAGGGATGGCGAACCAATGGCACGCGATATGAAATTTTGAGCACGTCAATGATCACAAAATTATTTTAGTGATTATTGTACAAAAGCGCCAAGTTAGGCTAGGGGCATTACATTTTTAAATATACCTACGCGTCAGGATTACAAAGAAAAATATTATTTAATGGCACGTTTATGACATCACTTGAGTAATTATTCAGAAAAGTCAAAAGTGGCACGTTTCCACGATATAGCTTTGAGTTCTAGCACGTAGTTCCCGCGTAGCTAGCAAGGCTAATAGGCGGAGTTCAGACACGACTTTAACTAGGCGGGCGGGCAGCGCGGCATCGGCGAGTCTTGACACACTCTTTCTGAATATGGAATATGCAAGTTCTTACAAAAACAATTTCTGAGCTTCTTATGACATTGGCTGCCTATATTCATAGGAGAAGTTAAGTCGGGTCACCAAATACATTTTTATAGACCCCCGTTAACGACATGTGGACCCCCATTTTTTTTTACGCAAGTGTAGACCCCTTTTGGGCTCCCGTGGACCCCTGGGGGTCCACCTGGACCACTTTGGGAATCAATGCGTTAGACTGACTACTGCTGCAGTACAAAGTATTTTACCTGTGTTTCTCAGTAACCTAATTGAATTATAATATATTTATTTCATGTGTACAATTAAACATTGGCAAATAAATTATATTACAAAAGTAGATATGTAATTTGAAACAAAAACGCCTCAGATGAAAATGCCTCACCGTGCAGAGTTAGCTGAACTGTCTCTCGACAAGTCTACTGTCTGACTGATACTTGTTGGCAGTTTCAAGACAGCTTTAAGCATGATTTGCCTGATATAGACTTATAAGACTGTCTTGTTTTAGGTATGTCTTAGGGCTCCCACACATAAACACGATACAACGTCGCGTCTCTTCGGCTGTTAATAAGAAAACGAAGAAGGAAACTGGATCCACCCATTTCTTTCAACCATGAATAACAGGAGTCACTTTATAAAGAAGTACAATGCCTTAAAAATAGACCTCAACAACTTTTTCGTGACACGTTACGACGTCGCGTCGTGTCGTAGATCTCTACGACGCGACGTCGTATCATGTTTATGTGTGGGACTGGGAGCCCGGCAGCCCTATGCTTGCTTAGATAGAGCCTACGAATAATAAAAACTAAGAAAAAGTAACTGCGTCAAAAACATGTTCTACAATACTTGTCAAAAATGTGTATGTTTAGGATATTATGATGATGCAGGAATTAACGATATTCGTATAACCCTGTTCCTATGCTTTGGGTTAAGTGTGCGCAGAAGCCTGTTGAATTATGACTTTCGAAGTGGTTTAACACAAAAACAGTGTGTTGACCGGATTTCTGCATTTGGTGATGAAGCCCCATCCAAAACCACAATTTATCGCTGGTTTTCTGAATTTCAACGTGGACATGTCAAGCTCAGTGATGATCCCCGTCAAGGTCGTCCAAAAACTGCAGTCACCCAAGAAAACGATGATGCTGTGCGTAAGCTGATTGAGAAAGATCGACATGCGACATATTGCGAAATTCAGGCAACTTTAGACATTGGCATGAGTCAAATACAAATAATCTTGCATGAACAATTAGGTTTAAAAAAGTTGTTTTCCCGATGGATACCGCATTTGCTCTGTGAAGAGCAAAAAGCGGCTCGCGTTACTTGGTGCGTCAAGAACTCTCGAAAGATTCCACGCAGGATCCTCAAATGCTGTATACAACATCGTATCAGGTGACGAATCCTGGATATACGCATACGAACCCGAAACAAAAAACCAGTTCACGAGTTTCGGTGTTCGAAAATGAGTTAAAGCCAACAAAAATTGTTTGTTCACGGAGCGTTGCAAGAAAAGTGGTGGCCACGTTTGTCTCCAAAACCGGCCATGTTGCGACTATTCCTCTTGAGGGACAAAGAACGGTTAATCCAGAATGGTATGCTAGCATTTGTTTGCCACAGGTCGTTTCTGAACTCCGTAAAGAGAACTGCAACCACCGCATCATCCTCCATCACGACAATGCGAGTTCTCACACCGCGCACAGAACAAAAGAGTTTTTAGAGCAAGAAAACATAGAATTATTAGACCATCCGCCGTACAGCCCCGACCTAAGCCCAGGGTTGCTTCAATAATTGGTTCCATCGTATGGAAAAATGTGTCTAAATTTCGCGGAGAATACTTCGAAAAGCAATAAATACATTTTTAAATAGTAATGTTGTGTCACTTCCTTGATTCCCGAAATGCTTAGTGCCGCCCTCGTTAGTATGGGAGTTACGTTTCCTTAGTTTTTATTATTCGTAGGTTATATCCACAGTTATATCCCAAACACGTAACTGCGTCATAATGGTGTGAGATGACACAGGTGTTTTCGCCGATTTGGGTCCATTACACGGTATAAAGGATCGAATTCCCATGAGATGACGGGATAGCTGAGTGACATAGCACACAATACGACCCTTGATATAAATAGCACGGGTGGTTCTTAGCGGACCCCTAGACGATCAATTTTATTGCCAAATATCACACACAATATTTATTGAACAACTTATTTGACAACAAGATTGAAAGGCGGGCGCGTTCAATATGGTAAAATTTTAGACGGTCAATAATATTGCACAATATCACGATATTGCACAATAAAATTGATCGTCTAGGGATCCGCTTAAACAAAATGTTATGTAATTGTTTTTAAGGTACGGTATGTACCATCAGAGAAATTGATTTATATGCATTTAGCGAACTTGAGTCGTGTAGTCGGGTTATGTCAATTTAGTATATTAGTCGTAATCTGCGGAGTGCGGGCCATAAAGTTAATATACCTAGCGGAATAGAGCAACAATCTCGAGCTGTCAAACGAAACCGAAATTGGTTTACATCTGTGTGTAAAATATGTGTACGTATACACTTACACAAGCATGATTGAACATGAATTCTATGAGATCAAATTGCCAACGTGCCGATAAGTGCCGACTGGACGTCAAAAAAAGAGTTCTGCTGTGTGTGTGATACACACGTCTCTTTTTACCACGCAGTGTTACTGATAGTGATATCTCGCTTGCTCAGGCCTTTGTTTCTCTATTCCGCTAGGTATATTAACTTTATGGTGCGGGCTGGGTTTGACATAATGCGACATAATTACGTAGGTCCGCCATCTGCCTATAAGTTAATTTCATTGATGGTACTCCACAATGGGCTATGATGATGATTCACCATTTTTGCGAAGCTATAACAAGAAAAGACAACGTCAATGATTTATTTATTTATATCGATTCACCAACAGAATATCATCTGACACATTGAAAAGAAAAATACAAACAATGGTAACTTAAAGCGTGTCCCAAACAGACGCGGCCTGCGGTGGCGATATGCTGTTGCCTTCTTGCTTGACCGTGATAACAATACACCGTCGCGGCCGCGGTGGCGGTCATTCTAACCTACGGCGGCACATTAGCTCTCGAGTCTCACCTGCGAGTGGACGTTAGTAATGGCCAATCGTAACGAAGATTTATTGCTTTTATTGGCGCTTGAAGAAGATGAAAGAAAAAGGTAAGTAATTTCAAAGTAATAAAAGCACAGTTTAGAAAAAAAATATTTACTAACGTCGTTGTATTTAATATTTTGGTTACTTTTTTCAGAAAAAGAGAATAGTGGGTCCATAAAATTAAAAAAGAACGGCAGCAACATGGGGAATTCTGGACATAGGCATAATTTATAGGCATAATTTCACGCGGTACACGCGCCTGTGGTAATTATTTACAACTGATCGCGTAATGGCTGCCTCATGTCCGCGCGCTCATTCACACAGAAGCGGTGGCGGAGGGGGCGGGGCTTGCGGCCGCGGTAAGCCGCGCTGTGACCGCGTCCAGGCCGCGTGTGTCTATGTCGTTCCTAGAACTCTCAAGTCATCCAACTGACCGCCACCGCCACCGCCACCGCAGGCCGCGTCTGTCTGGGACACGCTTTAAGGTTAAATGACTTCCAATGACGGGTACACACAGGACTACAGCAAGCTATTTCGACAAAGAAATTAGTAATTACCCTTTGGGTACGGAACCCTAAAAATGAGATGAGATGAGATCAGATGATATGAGATGAGAAACGTATGATACATAATTTTTTCAATAAAATAATTGCGAAACATAACAATAAATTATTGTTCCATATGGGACAATGGGAAATCATAGACGAATATGCTCCTACACACGTTCGTAATCGCTTGCACTGTGCACATAGTAAGCTACTACGTATTAGTCCATCACGACTATCACGAGCCCGCGTACAAAGGCCGCTTAAGGCTCTATAGACCCAATTTTACATGATTTTGAATCAATAATAAACAAACAAATATTGACTTTTAAAAGGCAAAAAAATACACATTGTTGTTTACTCGATGTCCTTTGACAATTTGTGGTTCGAAACTTAATATTGAAAACTTCACTGGATCAAAAATAACTCCGAAGAGTAGGCTAAATTCGAATATTTTGTGATATTTTTCTTATTTTACATGAAGCTTATGATAGTTTTACTTTCAAAAATCATATCTACGAAAATCTAATAACTTAATTAATAATAATTTGTGGTTACATTTTGCATTTTGGTTTAATTATCTAAGTAAAAAGGTTTTTTTTTCTCCTATTTCGCCCTATCAAGGACGCGGCGAGCGTCGTAACCGCCACTGTACAAGGCGCGCTGATATGAACGTTATTTTAATGTCCTTTACGTCGATATTCGTACTGACAGACATCGACCTCCTAATTTTAGGGTCTACCTGGCCTTAATATCATTTTCCCCGATAACAGCTATGAAAACGATAGTCAGACCAATATTATGCGAGAATGTATCTGTCTGTCTGTTTTTTCTGTTCTCATCTCATTCACACTTAAACCCCTGAACCGATTCTGATGGGTATGAAGATACGTTCAAAGAGAATATAAACTACGTAACAGTTTATGTGTAAAGGGTAACAAGCTATTGTCATAAAGTTTTTCATGAAAGTAATGGTATAAATGCGAATAAAGGGAAAAATGGACACTACTAAGTACTGAGCTTTTTTCTTCCGTTTAATAATATATCTAACGTCTATTGAGTTTTGAGATTTAAAGAGAGATTTATACTTGAGCTCCGATATTTATTTGTGAAAGAGGAAAACTGAAATTGCTTGATCTATCTATACATCTTGGCTTTGACGAAGCAACTGCAACATAGTACAAACACTGACAGATTTTAGGGACCTATCAGACAGAGAGCGGTCACGCGGTCAAGCGTTCAAGCGGTCAGTTTTGCGTTCGTTGTGTTGTATTACGTTACATAGATATACTCACACAGGGGGGCGGGGGCGTTCTGACCGCGTCAGAATTGCGTGACCGCTCTCTATCTGATAGGTCCCATAGGGATACACCGAGACTATATCGTACCTGTATCCTCTCCCCATTAAACCTCAAATGTTGACCTTTAATTCAGCAATAGGAAGCGTTTAGGTTTATTGCCATTATCAGAATGTACGTAATTTATGACATATTATATCTACACGTATGTTAATCCCGTCATAATGACGATTCCTATCAATATTTATTGTGCCCGAATCGGTATAAATATCTTACAAATTGTTATTCCAAACATAGTTTGAAGAAGCTTGGTAAGTCAACAAGTAGTCTACTCTAATCCCTACCATAAATAAGTACTAGTAGGTGTTGTAGATTTTGTATCTACCTATTCACGAAGCTCTTAATTGTTTCTAAAGACGTTAGTCGCCTATTCTATTAGAATTAGAAATAGTTATGTGTCCTGAATCAACTATTTAAATGCGATAGTAAAACAGCTTCGTTCCTTATTCGATCTAGTCTATTCTATATTAATGTTGCGTTGCGTTCTCAAAGTTACTACATGCAAATTCATATAACTATTCCACGAAATTTAGAACACCTACCTACGAAATAGTACAAAGATCGCACGTCTAAAGGACCTATCACTTATCAGACAGAGAGCGCTCACGCGGCCAAAAGTTCAAGCGGTCATGGTCTGCGTCCTTTATGTTGTCACACAGGAGGCATTCTGACGAGGTCAGAACGCTTAACCGCGTGAACGCTCTCTGTCAGATAGGTTTCTGACAGCAACATTCTTTACCTCATCGTTTCCAGAAAAAAAACAACATGAAATTCCTCGCCGTCTTCGCCGCCATCCTGGCCCTCACCGCTGGCGCCCCTGCCCGCTCCGAGTGGACCCTGGGGGAGATCACCGCTGCCCTGGCCGACCCCACCACAGACCCTACCATCATACCCTACCTGGAGCACGCCCTCAACCAGATCATGGACGCTCTGCACGCTGGTTCCCAGATTGTAAGTCATTAAGATTCATTTTTCTCACTTTTTTGGTAAAAAGTGGGCCCCGTGCGAGTTTCTTACGTCAGTTCTTCTAGCCGGGTTAGTTCCCGAACCGGTGGTAGGCCTCATGTAGACTTTCTGAAAATATTTGGTTCGAATTCATTCAGAAGTAAAACAATAATTTTTATTTTATTTATTTATTTATTATTGCTTGGAGTTTTAATGCCTGGTTTCTAAGATCTTTGATTATAGTTTATCTTTATACTCACTGGCGCTTTTTAATAGCTAATGTTAAAATTTTAGAACGGAGGGAGGGTTTTTATAAAGGAGTTCAACTTCTATAAAAACCCTCAGAAATATGGGCATTAATGTTCGACCGAGTACTTTAATGCCCATGTTCCTGAGGTTTTGATGGAGTTTGATATTCAGCAACTGAAAGTGTTACAAAAGTAACGTACACTTCGTACACTTTTCACCCATGTGGAACGAGGGTGTAGACTGTAGAACCGTGTATAAAATATTTCTGGATCACCAGTCAAATTACTAAATTATTTTAGTGCCTGCAATTCCAAATTAGGCTAGTCCGTAAAATACAAGTGAGGCTTCTTGCTCTGCAATAGAAGCGAATCCAAAGATTAGAACCTCACAGATGCAAATCAAACATCAACGTGATACATGCAATGAATGTAACTTTTTTTTTCAGGAGTCCGTAGCCATCCCCCTCCCCGCTGAGATCTCGCCCGCCCCCGCCGGCGTGGAGGAGGCCGTCATCGCCCCCACCCCCGTCGTCGTCGCTGACTCCCCGGCCGCCCCGGCCGCCGCCAGCCCCCTCGTCCAGATCATCGTCAACGTTAACAACAAAGACCAGGTAAATTGGCGGTAAAAGATCAAAGTCTACTGTACTTATAGATAAGGATAAATAAATGTGTATAGATAAGTATTTCAATATTCACAATAAATAATAAGCTATTTTATTCCCAGGCCGCCGTTGTCCCCACCCCCGTGCCATCCCCCGCCGTCGTCCCCGAGATCAACCCCACCCCCGTCGCCGTCGTCGACCCCATCAACCCCACCCCCGTCGTCGTGGTCGACGAGGCTATCGTGCCCACCCCCGTCGTCGTAGTCGAGGAGCCCGCTGCCGAGATCCCCGTCAACCCCATTGACGTGATCGAGGTGCTGCCCGCCCCCGCCCCCGCCCCCGTCGACGTGAATCCCATCGACGTGATCGCCGTGGGCGCCCCCGAGGTTAACCCCGTTGACATCATAAACCCCATCCCCGTCAACCCCGCTGTCGAGGCTGGAGCCATCTGGGTTTAAATGCCAATCGAATACACAACTTACTACCAACATCTAAGTAAATAAATAATTTATTTAAGTTAGTTTGTTGTATATTTTTAATTTTTATACTTAATGATAATTCGCAACATAAAAGAGTTATTTATGAGAAATACGAGTCATTAATAATAATGAGAAAATACGATGCTTTTTCTCTTGAAATTCATTAGCCACTTAAATAATAGCCACTAACCCAAAATTGTCGATTCTATAATTCATTTTTATACTTGAAAATAAGCCCAGAATTGTTTAATTTTTAACCGACTTCCAAAAAGGAGGAGGTTATATGTTCGGCTGAGGATATATATATTTTTTATTTTTTATTTTATTTTTGTATGTTCAACGATTACTCCGCCGTTTGTGAACCGAATTTAAAAATTTTTGTTTTGTTATATTAGGTTTCACTCCAATTTGGTCCCATTTTCACAAAAAATGGTGATCTAATGAGTAATCGAGGGAACTCCTCAAAATTTATATGGAAATATATAGTGATTTTGGTTTTATGAGAAGTATCCTAAGCATATGCTACCAAAACACAAGATTTCGCACTAAGGTATACTATGGTTCCGAAGATACTAAGAGAACTCCGGATTCCTTATAGATACAAGTTTGGGGGTTAAGGCGCTGTTTTAAGAACTGAAAGCATATGCTACTATGCAAATTACATTCATCATCATCATCATTACCACGTCAGGGTCACCAATGTCACATGGTTGTATCTCAATGTCACATGGTTTGTATATGGATACAAATTGTAATAAGATACGTAGAATATACGCGATGGTTTACTAGGTAACTAAAAAGAGTGAAATGATTATTTTGAACAAAAAATTAAAGCGACTTCCAAGGCAAAAACAATAATAACATCCTTATAATATGAACTAAAAAGTATTAAATAATTTTTCGTATCTAGTAGTGCCTTTTTCCGAATTCGGCTAAACCTTAACTATTTCTGTATTCAATCTTCATAATTTTGAAGTCGGTGCCAGTTCCAAAAGTTTAAAATATTCTATCAGAGAATCTTCAGATTCAGCTATCTGGTACCGACTTCAAAATGATGAAGATTGAATACAGAAATAGTTGAGGTTTAACCGAATTCGGAAAAAGGCACTACTAGATACGAAAAATTATTTAATACTTTTTAGTTCATATTATTAGGATGTTATTATTGTTTTTACCTTGGAAGTCGGTTTTAATTTTTTGTTAAAAATAATCTAAACTTAGATACTACATTATATTTCCAAGAATTTGATTTGAGCGAAAACACGATATCTTAAATTTTCTCGATAGAAAAAAATCACAAAGATGCATCTAATTTTCACGAATTTTTCATATATTGCCATAACCGTACATTAAACTAAGTTAATATTTAAACACATTGTATAAAATTTTATCATTGAGACACTGACCTGGCGGATTTTTAAAATGTTGTATATTTATCGAGTTATTAAGAAAAAACTAACTTAGCGATGATTCCGCGTCATCCTTTTTCACCTGGCATATGAAAGACGGGCGTGAGTGTGAAGGGAGAAGGAAGATGTTTGATTTTTTGGGTTAGTCGCCCTCTTAATAGAACGAAGTTCTTAAAATCTCTTCAGTTAAATGTTTCGACTGGCCCCAGGACAGGCTAAGCCTAGTGTTGGGTTTTGTCTTTAACTGATGTGTAACATTATAATTTTTCCGGAAAATAAATTATTGATATTTGTTTGCAGTAAGTCTTCTGTGCAAATGTCCTGCCTGACTCAACCGTCCTTTCCAAGATAATGCACTGTCACATGAGAGTTGTTGAGATAAACGATGTTGCAATTTCACCCATGTGTGCGAAATTTTTCATGATATTGATAAACATGACATGTCGAAGGCGTGGCTTTGGACTTTGGACTGCAATTGTTATTTTTGGATATTTTAACCAACTTCCAAAAAGGAGATTATATTATAGATGATTATAGTCGCAGTTAAGCATTTGTGTACTAACCTACATTTTTTTGTAGAATTATGAACGCAGTCTTGTTCTAATCTAAAGATGCGTTCATAACTCAATAAGTAATTTTTGGGTTCTGTACCTAAAAATGGGACCCTATTAATGAGAGTTCGATGTCTGTCCGTCTGACTGTCTGTCTCCAGGCTGTATCTCAAGAACCGCTATAGCTAAACTTCTGAAATTTTCACAGGTGTATATCTGTTGTCGCTATAACAACATATACTAAAAATAAAACAAATTAAATATTTAAGTGGGGCTCCCATACAACAAATGTGTTTTTTTTGCTATTTTTTGCTCGATGTCAATAATAACTAAAGCTAGGCACTTGAAATGTTTACAAAATACTCAGCTGTACTTATACTTTAATAATAAATAATATAATTAAATTAAACTTAATAATTAAGGGGGGCTCCCATACAAAAAACACAAATTTTGGGCTGTTTTTGCGAACCCCTCGTGCGCGAGTTCGACTCGCACTTGGCCGATTTTCTAGTGTCTTTTTTCTTCGTTTCTATATTTTTGTGGATTACGAGAAGATAATATCATGGTAGATTAAAATATCACAGGAATTTCTGCGAGTATGACCTCATATATATTACGGAATCAATGGACTATCAAATGCTTCTGTATTATGGAAACATTTTAAAGCCAGTCTTCAGCATTGGGAAGTCCAACGTAGAACTTCGATATTCCTTCAGGGTTGCTGGGTTAAAACGGGCAGGTTTCATTAGCTTAGGTATTATTAAATACTAGCTGACGCTAGCAACTCCATTGCGCCAAAATTAATTAATCACGCGGGAACCGTACATTTTAGGGGATGAAAAGTTTATTATATTTATTTGTTATTTTTAAGTTTATTTATATATTTGTTATTCGTCATGAAAATAATCGGAACTTCTTAATCCATTACACAGCATTCAATATTTTCCCTAATACAGTCATAGTTTATCGGTAAAGACTCTTTGGCGGGAAAAAATATGGTGTTACCATCGACGTCCTACACTAAGGATATCGATGACTAAATAAAATAAAGCTACACATTAAATGCTGCCAAAAATTGCGCTTGTAAAAATATTTCCTCAAAAAAAATTATTATAAAGTCGTCATAAGCTACTGCAAAATTCGACGTATCCATACTTCCATAAAATTTTATAAATGTGAAAGACTGTCTGTCTGTTACCTCTTCAGGCCCAAACCGCTGAATCGATTTTGCTTAAATTTGGTATGGAGATACTTTGAGACCCGGGAAATGACACAGGATACTTTTCATCCAGGAAAATTGTACAGTTCCCGCGTGATAAGCGAATTTTGGCGCAACGGAGTTGCGGGCGTCATCTAGTATATAAGGTGTAACAAAACTAAGTGATAATACTTTAGGCCCTAAAGTATTATCACTTAGTTTGGGTTGTATACCCTAAAGTTTAGGGTGTGTATGTGCCCCTTATATAGAGTTCACTCTAAAAGTAGCAGCGCTGAAAGAACAATTTTTTTATTATGATTTGTATAGGCAAGCGCCCCCGCGTAATGATTTTTTTCATACAAAAGTGAAAAAAGATGTTACTCTTTTAGCGCTGCTACTTTTAGATTGAACTCTATACAGGAGACCCATACATACCCTCGAGTATTATCACTTAGTTTTGTTACATTCTGTATAATAAAATCGCCTGTACATCGATTTTATTTTGGAATGCAATCTCCCTACATAGAGTACATCAACAGGATACTGTTATCGTGCGAATATCACGCAAATACGACAGTTTTGAGTCAATATCGCGGTATCGCCACTGATAAAATTTGGTAACTATTTATCGCTCAAGCCGAGCCCACGAATGTGGAGTGGGGATGCGTGCAGAGGGACTTGTATCTTGTGAAGCTATCAATTTTCATTTAAAAAAGGTCAAAGGCCAATGTGCATAACCATGTTTACGCACCTACAGCATAAATAATAAAAATGATTTATTTTTAGACAATTAAGTAAATTATACAGGGTGTAACAAAACTAAGTGATAATATTTTAGGATGTGTATATGACCGTGTCCCTTGTATAGAGGTCACCTGATTTGCATGGACAAGCACCCCAGCGTCATGCGTTTGCCCATACAAAACTTTAATAAGGATAACAGAAATATTGTTTAATTAATTTCAAGTTTGGTCAACGTAAGTTTATTGCATTCGATTCCTTTGTTGTATTAAGTCACTTATATTCTGTGTTATAAAATTAAAAGAAGTACATGTAAGGACCCTGAGCCATGTAAGGCCAATCTAACGGGAATTCGTTTATCAACAAAATAAATTAAGGAAACAAATTATCAAGTAATGCTCTGTTTTATTAGGTATCATATAATAAAATCATTTTTTAACCTAGCCTCAATAACCACTTATTAAACTTAAGTTTTGTTAAGCTCTTCCAAATGGCCTTGCAAGGAACACGGCTCCAAACAAGGCCAATATTATACATCAGTCGTTAAACTTAAAAATAGAGTTTTAACAATACATATATCCGCTTTTACTAAAACTAGATAATAAGCTCTATCATTTAAGCGAAACATTAAATGCTCAGTATATTTTTATCATTATTAAAAATTCAACGAACATGACTTGAACACTATCGTATAACTAAGAATATAATAATGGAAATTATTTAAAAATAGTATTAATGAGTATCATATTGACATAAAATAACTAGCCAACGTGTTTTGTAATAAAATGAAACAATTTTTTTTCCAAAATGGCCTTCTTAGGGGTTCGTTCCATGCAAGGCCAAAATGTTCCTAAGAAGGCCAAACTAACAATTAAGTATCATAATACATACTTATTTATTAACTTATTGTCATACTTATTGACTAAGTATGACTTTTTCATGTTAATTACAATACAATAATAGTTAGAAACTACAGACTACTCTAATTATTATGAAAACTAATCATGGCACATGATCAGTCTTGTGGTCAGGAATGTTTAAAATCAACTAATTAAAATTTTAACTGTAACAGACAACGGTACGTATTTATAACTAAAATATGAGTGTTCATATGTTCATCGTTCATAAATGTTCCTTGCAAGGCCAACATTCAAATATTTTATTGGCCTTATAAGGAACCACTGGCTTTCCTAGGAACATTACCAATATTTTAGCTTAAATTAAAGCAAAACTATATTTTTTTTCTTTAGTATCATAAACATATCCTTATACAATAATTCACAGTAAAAAAAAAAAGATAATAATAGGCTATTGACTAAAAACTTATGTTTTGCTGTACGCGCGAATAACAACTTCGATGTCGACGACGAAGTCTATGAAGCGAGAGCTCGCACTGCCACAATAGCGGCGCGATCGACTCGCCGCCGCGTTTGTGGCCATAAGTTTGATGGATCTAAGTGTGTAGTAGAAGGAATATGTCTTTACATAATTATATACGATAACTGCGACTTTTTGATAGTTGGCCTTCAAAGGAACATGGCCTTACATGGCTCAGGGTCCTTATGTAGTTTTTTTCAACAATATTGTTAATACTTATTTTTTATCTTATGGATTTGCAAATAATTTAATTGCACTTTTTACTATTAGATGGAGTTAAAAGTGGTAAGAAAATCGAAATGAATTCGGAAGGAATCATACGAAAAGGTTCCACAAAACACAAAATTTATTCGATTTTATAAGAATGTAGTACTAGTAACAAATCTTCAAACAAACACAAATACAACCCACAGGCTTGCTAAAAATAACACAAGTAAGTTTTTCTCTCAAAAATACTTTATAAGATAAAATAAAGACATATTCACATGTTAGTCGAGTTTCGCGTCTACACGCCTATTTACTCACGTCTCCACTATCTCGAGTGCTTGTGGTGATTTATAAAAAGGGCAAAAGTATGTTCGCTGTCAAACGCCACCAGCAGCCCGACATATTAAAATGTAAGTCTATTTTTTGTCCCACTTCGGCAGATGCCGGGAAAAATGATTTATTGTTCGAATATAGAATAGTTTAAACACGGAGGTCGGTAAAAACTTTTTCATTTCCAGCCGGCATTTTGTATTCTTAATTTGAATTTGATTTTGCGGTATTGTTCGAATAGGTTTGAATTTTGTTTTCGTTTTTTTTTGTTTGATTAGATAAGCAAAAGCAATGACACGACGATCTTTTCCGAATTGTTTAAAAAGAATAACTGATTAATAATTTGTTATTGTAATCAATTTATTACCGTACCTCTGCCATCATAAAATAATTTCCAGTATTTATCACGTAGACACATAATTTGTATATTGTTCGATGATAATGTTTTTTTATCGCAGTTATTAACGTAATCTTGTAAATCCTCTATTGTTTTGGCGGTTGCAAAGAAGTTTTTGTAATTCGTAATAGAACTACTTGTAACAAGTTATAATAATTTATAAGGAGTCTTTGATGATAACTTAGGTACAAGTTAATAGTATAAAAATATAAAAGGATACAGCTGTAGTTAGATAAGGAAACAATTCAGTGGTTTACTGACAATTTAAACAAAAACCCAGTGGTCATGACGATTTGAAACCTCCATACTATTAATTATTAATGTATCTGTATATACTAGAAAAAAAAATACAACAATACTTTCATAAGTAGCGGGTGCAACTTTAGAGCGATAACTTAATAAAATCTCTTGTCAAAAAAACGTATTAAAACATAATACTCTTCTTTGCCTTATCCGTCTTGCCGTCATCTCTTTATTCTCCGCAGAAGCCACAATAGCTTTTTACAAAACTTTAATGTACAAACTACAAATATGTATTTTTTTTTTTGGTACTAGATGTTGAGAAAACAAACATATTCTTTTCAGATATCAAAATGGCCGTCCCAACCGTAACCGTCAACGAGATCTCCCGAGGCATCCAGGACTACTCCTCCAACGGCAGCGTCAAGAAGGTTCTAGAAGGTATCCTGAACGACTACATGGATCTCCAGTACGCCAAGGAAACCCCATACACTACTGGCCAACAGATCCTTCCTAGTGGTTCCACCATAGAAGATGTCCACACTAGCATCCAGAGTAATACTGAGAAGAAATTCAACGACATCTTCGTCACCATCTCTGATACCTACAAAAGTGGGGATTTGACCCCCAAATCCAAAAACGATGGTACCTGGGACCCCAAACTCAAACCTGTCCTAGTGTGCGTGACCGCTAACAAATAATTTAGGTATCTTTAGTAATTTTAGGGCTCAATACTGATTATTTTTAAGGTTTTCAAAATTTATAAATGGAATTGTCTTAACTTTTTTATGTAAACATGAATAAATTATTGTGTTATTTTTGTTTTTCTTTTTTAACCCAAAAAAAGGCGTTGAAGACGTTATTATGGAATTAAGTTAATTAACAATATAACTAACGATATATATATAATTAACGATAGCCAAACATTAAAGTCCATTCGATTTAAAGATACTGTAGATATAGTTGTACTACCTACACATTATTTTATTCAGTTATCACGAAACAGATATAATATTTTAATGTCACTTTCGAAAAACCCAGAAACCTGTAATATGACAGGATGATACGTCTGGAACTATATATAGGTCTACCAGAATCTCATGGCAATTTTTGACAGCAGATTTTCATAAAATACCCTTGATCATTGGATAAATTTATATATTTGCACGTTTAACACACAGAATCAGCTGCTATAAGAAAAAAAAAGGATCAAAATGTTTTATTCCAATTACCCCGGTATTGCTAGAGTCAATTTATTTTCTCACTTTTTGCCATCAGATTCTGGTAGACCTATACCCCCTTACTAATAAACGCTGTATAAGCTTTGAATAGTTATACAGTGTTTTGTCTTCTTCATTCCAATTAAAAATGTCACTTGTGTGACAGGAACAAAACACTGTATAACTATTCAAAGCTTTTACAACGTTTATTAGTAAGGGGGATAGTATATAATACCTAATCTGTGTATAATATTTATCGTAATTATGGTTTTATTATACCATAATAACATTGATAAGGCTATAAATATACGAAAATGCAGATTCGTCATATCGTTTTGGACGTCCTTCCATAGCGCGCAGGTAATGTATACTTTTGTTTTTTTTCAAACAATAATTGATCACATTTTGTCAATAAACTCAAAATATATTGAGATAAATAATTATTGATCTCAATATGTCATTACAATGTAAGAATAATATAACAAACTATTGTATTTAAAACCTATTTATGAATTATACAGACTATCCCTCTTACTAATAAAAACTTCTACATGCATTCAACTTGTGAATGTTAAACAGGAGTTTTTAAGTTACACACACGTTACCCAGAGTCTATACAGAGAAATTAGTATGGAAATGACAGCATCATCATACAGGCCTTATGTAAAAAAATGATTATTAGTAGAAAAAATCTTATGCACCCTCTATATACGCTGTGTACAGTGTAACTTTTTATTAGTAAGAGGGTAAGATTATAAAGCAGAGAGAGAGAGAGAGTGCTAAAGCCGTTATGGACGTGGAGTCTCAATTTTACAATGTTGGAATTTTATTAGTAGATAATTTTACCTTGATACCAATAGCAATATTGGACTTCAAAACTGGGACAACCTTAGAAAAAAGGGAAGAGGCAAAAACAGATCTTTCACTATCATGGATGTTTGCTTCTGATATTTCGTGAAACAGAATAGCTGCTCAATTAATTTTCTCAATTTTTGGAATACTTCCATATATTTTTTTTTTATGAAATAAGGGGGCAAACGAGCAAACGGGTCACCTGATGGAAAGCAACTTCCGTCGCCCATGGACACTCGCAGCATCAGAAGAGCTGCAAGTGCGTTGCCGGCCTTTTAAGAGGGAATAGGGTAATAGGGAAGGGTAGGGATAGGAAGGGAAGGGAATAGGGGAGGGTAGGGAAGGGAATAGGGTAGGGGATTGGGCCTCCGGTAAACTCACTCACTCGGCGAAAAACAGCGCAAGCGCTGTTTCACGCCGGTTTTCTGTGAGAACGTGGTATTTCTCCGGTCGAGCCGGCCCATTCGTGCCGAAGCATGGCTCTCCCACGTACTCCCACGTTTTTATCCTTCTTCCGTGTTACAGACATGAAAACCTTCATCTTCGCCCTGCTCGTGGTGGCGGCCGTGGCTATCCCCACACGCAGAACCGACTCAGTGCCAGCAGCAGTTATCACACCAGCAGAAACCATCCTAGAAGCAGTCATCCTCCCCGGACCAGCGGTTCCCGAAGTGAAACCAGAGATCATCCCAGAACCCGTGATCGTTGCACCCGAAGTTGAAACACCCGAAATAGTGCCAGAGCCTGTCATCGTTGCACCTGAAATTGAAAAACCAGAAATAGTACCAGAGCCCGTGATCGTTGCACCTGAAATTGAAAAACCAGAAATAGTCCCAGAGCTTGTCATCGTTGCACCCGAAATTGAAAAGCCCGAAATAGTCCCAGAGCCCGTGATCGTTGCGCCAGAAATTGAAAAACCAGAAATAGTCCCAGAGCCCGTGGTTGTTGTTGAGGAAGCCGAAGTGGTACCAGAAATTGTACCTGCACCAGTTATCGTTGTCGATGAAGCTACTCCTCAGGTGGGTGAGATCTTCAACGATGGTGTAGTCCAGGTGACACTGAATGCACCACAGGAGACCGGGGTACTGGCGACCCTGCAGTCCTGGTTCAGCATGGCTCTCAACTACATTAGCGGTGGAGTTCAGACCACACACCAAATTGTTTAAATGTTTGATCGAAAATCGTTGTAATAAACAGAGTGCTTAGTCAAAATGCATTCGCCAGTTTCGATAGCAAAGTTAGATGTCAAATATGTTATATATGTATAAATAGTATCACGAAGTGTCGTGGCGCTTGCGAATTGCGATGCGTTGTATCAAATCCCTTACATTTTTGACATCTAACTACGATATTGAAACTAGCGAATACATTTTGATTAAGGGCCTGATGAAACCACATTGAACTCTGTTTATTTGGATTAAACTTATTTTGGTAGGTTGCCTACAAAAATAAGTTGGTTTTTACATAATAATATTATCCTCCTGGATCGTAAAAGGTCTAAAACATTATGAAACACGCCTAAAATTTTCCCCTTGAAAAAAATGCGTTAATAGTAATTATAAGCTAGCACTGTATAAGCTGCTGCTAATGAAAGGGTGTAGAGAAAAGTACATTAGAATTTAAACATTAGCACTGAAGACAATAGAGAAGACACTCTCAACAAAGACTGTGCGAGTAGAGAAAAAAATAGTATGTTACTTTCAACAGCAGGTTTTCTGAGGTAAATAAAAAGTTAGAATTTAAAAATGCGTATTTATATCGATTTATGTACCCAAATGTTGTTTCTTTTTACTTTTTTTTTGATTTCGTAAATTTGTTAATATGTAGGTACTAGATGAAGCCCGCAACTCCGTTGCGCCAAAATTCGTTAATCGCGTGGGAACTATTCCCGGGACTCAAAGTATCTGCATACCAAATTTTATTAAAATCCGTTCAGCGATTTAAGCGTAAAGAGGTAACAGACAGACATACTCACTTTCGCATTTATAATAATTAAGTATATGGATTGTGATGCAATAGAGCTAATAGCAGTCATGATTATATTTTAAGCTATTTTAAAGTTAAAATAGAGAAGATCCGTATGTCGGAACCTCGCTTATAAAATATGTATTAGATGACGTCACAAGTCCATTGCGCCGAAATTCTTACGTTACAAAAACTATCCTATGTCCTTTCCCATCCCTCGAACGCCTCAAAGTATGTCCATACTAAACATCTCCTTAAGCGTGAAGAGATCAACCAACAGACACACTTTCTTACTCCTAATATTAGTAAAACAATGTAAATAGATTGAATTTGCTATAGTTTAACTTCACTGTACTAAGACAAGTGCTGTACAAAGTCGAGCAAACATCAAATCCGTCGTCTAGCTCTTGACCTGGCCTCACTGGAGAATGTTCCTAAGTTTTGCGTTTAAATATATTCCTGTTTCTCTTTTAATGTTAGTGTTCCATCCATACTAAAATTATAAAATATGCGAAAGTGTGTCTGTCTGTCTGTTACCTCTTCACGCGCAAACCGCTGAACCGATTTTGCTGAAATTTTGTGTAGAGAAACTTTGTATCCCAGGAAAGGACATGGGATACGTTTTATCCTGGAAAAATGTACGGTTCCCGCGCGATAAACTTATATCGATGCAATTGAGATGCGGGCTTCAACTAGTACCAAATTTAACCTCAGACACAGAAATACAAAACTGACCCAAAATAACTTTCTTAAGACACATGTTAAAAATAGTGTAAACTAGCTGACCCGGCAAACGTAATTTTGCCAGCCCCGGATCTTCAATTTTTTTTAGGCGGGGCAAAAACTGAAAAATGCCGCCCCGCCTACCTACGCGCGCGCTCAGGGTATCGGTCAAGTTGATATGGCCATGAAATTGCTATACTTGGGCTATTATTTATAATCCGTGGTCAAAGTTAAATAAATGATGAGTTGTCCATTGGTCCGTGAAATGTGAATTTGGCCGCCCTCTGAATTTGCCGCCCGGGGCATAGGCCCCGGCTTGCCCCCCCCTAGATCCGGGGCTGAATTTTGCCATATAAATTATTTCTAGTATCAATATAAAAAGTAGACAAAAACCTTTTCTCAGGCATAACGAATGTACATACAAAATTCCATTAAAATCGGTTGAACCGTTTTGGAGGAGCTCGCGCACAAACATAATGACACGAGAATTTTATATATTAGAAATATTTTCCCACCCCTACTTGATTAAAGTGTTATTTATTCATAATTTGTTATTTTAAATGAAGTCGAGTTACCAACTCCGGTTTATGCTAATGGACTTGGGGTAGAAATGTGGATAGAAAGTTCACGCGTTATGCCTTGAAAGAAATTACGGTTTTGTATAGTACCATAGACTAAGGAATATATATTCTCTATTATAGTACCTAACTAACGCCGCAATCGGAGACATTTAAGAGCGGGCTATCAAATTTTGCTGTGTTTTCTAATAAGTATTACGATCCCGGAAGACGATTGACTCTAATGAAATTGAGATTTATTTAATCATTGTATATTTATCTGATATTTGGCTAAACGAAAACTCGATTCACTTATTTTGACTCGATAGTTTTATTTTTTGAAATTATGAATCTTTCTGGGCTTTTCAACAAATACCTGTTACACTTATTGAGTTACTATCATTAAATAACTTGCACTACTACAAACACACACTTTATAAAATAATAGGTAAAGGAAATATTAGTATTGTATTTATTTTTTAAGTAATCATCAAAAACATTAATCTTTTCATTCAATAACTTAGTATAGTCGTTATGCGCTACGATAGAATAAACAAACATAAAGAAAATGCAGTAAATACGCTAAAAGGCCTTCTTTTTGTCGGTAAAAAATAAAAAAATATTTAAATAATGTTTTGTAAAAGAACGGTTTCAATTCGATAGCTTTTGTGCTGAAGTGTGAATAGGACTGCGACCGATTTAACTTATACATACCGTTACCTAGTTCAAAGAAGGCAAACATTTAAAAATTCATTCAATCTTTTCAGTTGAACCACATTTTTTGAAAAGCTATACAGAAATTAAATTTTTGAAAATATGGGCAATGGTGCCTGTAAAATCGTTACAGCCTTTCGTATTTTGTGCGGTAATCATACAGTTTGCAAGTTAATCATATAGTATATGAGGTAGCAACGTTTTCGAGAAAGTATTTCAGGACGGCTGATTTTGACGACCGACGGGCGGTCTGGCTGCCGGTAGTGGTTGCGTTCATTAGTGCGCATTTCAGTTATCCAGGTGATGCTATTAATAATATAAGGAGCGTCTGATAAAAAGAAATGGCAATCTCTCGCTTCTGGCTCTTGTCATGTTAAAGGCCAGGCTTTAACAATTAATATTATTACTGTCGTAATTATTACGTTTGTGTTAAGCACTCCTTGCTCACTAAAATTATTTTAAAATCGTTTAAAATCACTTAAAATCATTTAAGTATACATTAAGTATGTATACTAAAATGATTTAAAAATCCAGGATTATAACCTGGACAAAAAGGTTGCGCACTAATGAACGCAACTACTACCGGCAGCCAGACTGCCCAGACTGTAACTAGAAGAGCAAGAATGACGACATATCACAAAATCAGCCGACCTGAAATACTTTTTTTTCAAACGTTGCTACGACCCGTATTAATACCTTTTACCGGCTAAGGAAATATAGGATAGATTTGTCTCGAAAAACGTACGGTACCTACGTGATAAATAAACTTCAGCGTGGCACAACGAAGTTGCAACATCTAGGTTTTATTTTGTTTGTACCATCGAGGAGATTGATTCCTAGGCAGTTGACAAACCAACGTCATTTGGTCGCAACATGTCGATTAGCTATGTCCACACTGTGCACTTTCATCTTCAATTTTCGTCATCTTCTTTCATTCAACTTTCGTATTGGCGCATTCAATAATTTATTGCGTCAACGAACGCAACGCCAACATTGTCATTAAAGAACAAAGCGAAAGTTTTGGATACGGTCAGAGGGCATGCGTCGCGGGCACGCCTCACGTGTGTTGTTGACTGGACTATGATGCATGTCCTTAATGAACAAAAAAAGGCACAGTGTGGACATAGCTTTTCAATGTTAATTGTGATCTGTCGGCTGGGTTTGACGTAACGCGACCAAACTACGTAGGTCCCCCATCTGCCTAGGAATGAACTTCTCTGATAGTACAAAAAACTGCCATGATTTTTTTTTGTTTTTCTATGTAATAATGGGTTAGGTTAGGTTTGCATAGATGCATTTCTTAATGGGCAGTTCCAAGGACCAATGAGTATCTTCTTGTGCAGTAAATAAAGCTCAGATTTAATAATGGCGTATTTAAAAATATATGCATCGCCTCGTCACGTTGCAATGTGACCTGACCCTAGGAGTCAAAGGTATACTATTTTTAGTAACCATAAGAGCACATATAAAGTAAACAGTATTACCAAAGTCGGCGCGTTTCTCTAACTTTCCCGCGTTGAGCTCGTTAGCAATATAAGAAAGTTGCTCAAACTATTTCTTGTAGCTGGTCCTTTTGTTTCAGCTTTTATGGTAATGCAAGTTTAATTTCTGAAATAGCGACCGCATTAGAAGTTGAACTGTTATCCGACTGAATTAAATGAGGTTTTGTGATTTCATTTTTGCTTTAGATTTTAAAGCTGCAGTCTTGCAAAAATCACTCGCTGCGAAATATTTGCGCCAATTTGTATATTTTTTTGACAAACTAACACTAACTAATAAAATAACACGAAATATTATTATTGCGTATAATATAAGTAATAGCTAGTTATTTTTTTTAAGTTCATCTATGTGGATAATGTTAGGTAAATCAAGCGTTAAAAACAGCTCTTTCGTGCCCAATGTCATTTTGAGTTGTGTTTGTGCGCTTAGTTTATGGCAATAAATAATTAATTTACAAATCTGTTTAGCGCATAATGAGCTCAACATTCTCGACTTCAAAATGCGCTGATTAGTTTTTTGTAATTATCTTTCATTTTCTTAATTCAGAGGTCACTATTTCATCAAAATTCTCTGTTTTTATCTCTTAATAAACGGGTTATTTCATAAAAACTATGCATCGTAAGTATGTAATAAAGTGTGTCAATGTGGCTCAGTTGGTATTTGTGTTGGTTGGTAAAAAATAGCCTATGATCCTTGACGTGGTCAACATCTTACCTGACCCAAATAAGAGAAAAATTGCTCTAGTAGTTCGTGAGATAAGCCCTTTCAAATAATTTCCCCCGTTTTTTCCACATTTTCTTCTATTTATTCGCTCCTATTATTCTTAGCGTGATAAAATATAGCCTGTAGCCTTCCTCGATAAATGGGCTATCTAACACTGAAAGAATTTTTCAAATCGGATCAGTAGTTCCTGAGATTAGCGCGTTCAAACAAACAAACAAACTAACAAACTCTTCCGCTTTATAATATTAGTATAGATAGTATAGACTAACCGTGGCCCGCATTGGTCGGTACCGCCGCAAAAGCTACGTCCCGCAATTTTAAAATCTGTAATATCTTCGAAAATATTCATTTAAATCATATGCTGTAAAGGGCCATATAGATCTACATTAAATCAACAATGTATTTAAGGTATTTAATTCGATAAGGATTAATGCTGTATTTATTAAATATGCTTCGAAAATTAGCCATTATTTGTCGTAAAAAGTAAATGACAAAAAAATGTTGTTGTGGGATATCCATAAGAGACAGACATATAACATTGCAGAGTTTTCTGTAGACCTTTTCATAGTGTACAATACTTAGTACATTATTTTGATAAATCTCGTAGGGTTCAGCCTGCGTTTGCAATGTAAGCGGAAAAAATGTAATTTTTTACGACATTACATTAGAAACCCCAACAATAACAGTATTTCTCCACTATTTAATCAATATTATTATACTTATAAACTTTCCTCTTGAATCACTCTATCTATTAAAGAAAACCGCATCAAAATCCGTTGTGTGGTTTTAAAGATTAAAAGGAACAAAGGGACATAAGGGAAAAAAAGCGACTTTGTTTTATAATAATATTAGCTGTGCCTCGCGGTGTTACCCGCGGTTTAAGTGATATAATATAATAAGAGACTATAAAAAGTACCAATAATAGGGTCAAAACGGGACGATACATGGTTCTATAATGGTTTATGGTAGTGATGATGATGATGATGAATGTAATTTGCATAGTAGCATATTATGCTTTCCGTTCTTAAAACAACGTCGAAACTCCCAAACTTGTATCTATAAAGAGCCAGGAGTTCTCTCAGCACCTTCCGAACCATGGTATACTTTGGTGCAAAATCTTGCTTGTTGGTAGCATATGCTTAAAATACTGCTCACGAAACCGAAGTCACCACATGTTTCCATATAAATTTTGAGGAGTTCCCTCGATTTCTTATGGATCCCTTCATCAGGTCACCACTTTTATGAATATGGTACCAAATTGGGATGATAACCTATACACCAAAAGAAAAATTTTGAAAATCGGTTCACAAACGGCCTCTGTGGCTCAGTTGGTGGGCTGTTGTTAGCTCAAGCCGAGGGTCGCGGGTTCGAATCCCGCCGACGGAGCAAAAAAAAAAGTTTTCATAGTTCCTGGGTCATGGATGTGTTTTAATATGTGTATCATATAATAAAAAATCTTAAATATATGTATAGTATAAAAGTATTAAATATATTTCCGTTGTCTGGTACCCGTAACACGAGTCCTTCAGGTACTTAGCACGGGGCCAGACTGACGTGGTGTGAAGCGTCCATAGATATTATTATTATTATTATTATAAACGGCGGAGTAATCGTTGAACATAAAAAAACGAACACAACACCTCCTCCATTTTGAAAGTCGGTTAAAATTGTAGCCTATGTGTTATTCTGATGTATAAGCTATATTATAGTAAAGTTTCATTAAAATCCGTTCAGTAGTTTTTGCGTGAAAGAGTAACAAACATCCATACATCCATACATACATACACCCAAACTTTCGCCTTTATAATATTAGTAGGATAGTAGGATGTAGTGATGTAGTGATATTTTGATTTGTTAATGGACCAATTAGGACTATTTAATTACAATTAATAAACCAATACAATTTATCGTCTATTGAGCCACTAATTATAGTTTGGCTAAAGATTAAAGTGTTTTGTCTTCGCTTGTTTCAACAAGAGGTCCGGAATAATCCATCAGGCAGCGATACTATCTGTGGCAATATTTCATCTTTTTTTCTTTCATAATATTTTTTACAAAAAATTGATCGTCTTAGAATATTTGTTGCGCAAGACATTTTTTGCCGGAACTCAAAATATTTGAACTGATTGAAAAGTGGCTTAAGGCCAGGTAGACCCTAAAATTAGCAGGTCAATGTCTGTCAGTACGAATATCGACGTAAAGGACATTAAAATAACGTTCATATCAGCGCGCCTTGTACAGTGGCGGTTACGACGCTCACCGCGTCCTTGATAGGGCGAAATAGGAGAAAAAAACCTTTTTACTTAGATAATTAAACCAAAATGCAAAATGTAACCACAAATTATTCTTCTTTAAGTTATGAGCTTTTCGTAGATATCATTTTTGAAAGTAAAACTATCATAAGCTTCATGAAAATTAAGAAAAATATCACAAAATATTCGAATTTAGCCTCCTCTTCGGAGTTATTTTTGATCGAGTGAAGTTTTCAATATTATATTTCGAACCACAAATTGTTAAAGTACATTAAGTAAACAACAATGTGTATTTTTTTTTTGGCCTTTAAAAGTCACTTTTTGTTTGTTTATTATTGATTCAAAGTCATATAAAATTGGGTCTATAGAGCCTTAAGCGTAAATAGCTCACATACAAGCATACATTGGCATATAGCTTATAATTACTATGGCGAAAACAAGTTAATATTAATATAAAAAGCATTTATTTATTAAAAAAATAAACACAGCCATTATTACTACTTTAATAAAATGTTATCCCCCATAGGCTAGATTTTCACTTCATGAACTTCCACAAACTTAGACATTTCTAGAATAGTAAAGCGATTCTCCTATTTTCTGTAATTATACTATTACCATTCTGGATCCGTCCACAATAAACATTAGCTTCAGGGTAGCACAGTATAAAAAGATACAGTAGACTCATACTAGACCAACCAAAATTAAGAAAAAATTTCCTGATTATAGATAATTTCTGAGACAAAAATCCATATGCATATTAATATATTATTATAAATGCGAAAGTGTATCTGTCTGTCTATCCGTCTGTCTGTCTGTCTGTCTGTTACCTCTTCACGCCCAAACCACTAAACCGATTTTGCTAAAATATGGTATGGAAATACTTTGAGTCCCGGGAAAGGACATAGGATACTTTTCATCCCGAAAAAATGTACAGTTTCTGCGCGATAAACGAATTTTGGCGCAACGGAGTTGCGGGCGTCATCTAGTAAGTTATATTTATTAATTTTTAACTAAATTACCCGGTAAACTTCGTATTAATTCCCTTATAATATAAAATTGTCAATTGTCAAAACAATCTCAAGTTTTAGCGAGACTAACAAATTAGAAGAATTTTTATTTAGATACAAGATATTTATTAATATAGATCGAAATTACTTTGAATCGTATGTAGAAAGTAAAAGTCAGTTTATAGTTGCGCGAATTTAATTTAAAAAGACGGGATTTATGCTACTGTACATATTTATATTGTGGTAGTAGGGACAAGCCTACGCAGGCTGACTTGATGACGGAGATACTATCTAAATTGTATGGAGCATTATCTAAATCTTATTGCTCCCTGCGAGCGAACCTTTTATGGCTTTTGCAAACTTAAAGGCTTATGAAAGTTAAACGTTAAGCAAATGACAATCTAGAAGTAAGTAATAAAATGGCGGGAAAATAAAATAGGCCGAAGAAAAGGATATAGACTACTTTTCCTGAAGCGAAATTGCACGGTTCCTATAGGGATTTTGCCCGTCTGTGTAAGTCCGAGGGATCTTTACTAAATCACGCGCTAACGATCGGGCCGATTACGACAAAATTTGGAGCAAAAAAATCGGCCGAGTGCGAGTTGGACTCGCGCATGAAGGGTTCCGTACCATTACAGAGCAAAACTAGGTAAAAATTGTGTTTTTTTGTATAGGAGCCCCACTTAATTATTTATTTTATTTAAATTTTATTATTAATTATTAAAATATAAATAGAACTCAGTGTGTTGTGAACATTTCAAGTGCCTACCTATTGCCATTATTGATATCGAGCAAAAAATAGCAAAAAAATTACGTTTGTTTAATGGGAGCCACCCTTCAATATTTAATTTATTTTGTTTTTAGTATTTGTTGTTATAGCGGCAACAGATATACACAATCTGTGAAAGTTTCAGAAATCTAGCTATAGCGGTTATTGAGATACAGCCTGGTGACAGACAGACGGACAGACAGACATCGAAGTCTTAGTAATAGGGTCCCGTTTTTACCCTTTGGGTACGGAACCCTAATTAAATACACGACGGGAAAGAACATAGGGTACTTCTCATTGCGAGAATGCACGGTTTCCACGTGGGTTTTTACAGCCAGTATTATTACGGAGAACGTTATATCAGGACCTATTACACTGAAAATATTAATAGCTCGCAAGAAAATCACTTTCGAGTGTCCAGTCCTGCGAGAACAGCGCACGACAGCGCACGACAGCGCGCACGCACGCACGTCACGCACGCCGCAGTGCCGGTCGATTAGCAATGTCATATTTGATATACAACACACCGCCCCGAACAATAGCCTTTGAATAAAGGTATTTGTTTATTCACAAAGCATTTAATGGAATTGGAATTCTGATGAATAATCCATACTTAATATTATTATAAGTGCGAAAGTGTATCTGTCTGTCTGTCTATCTGTAACCTCTTCACGCCCAAACCGCTGAACCGATTTTGCTGAAATTTGGTATGGAGATACTTTGAGTCCCGGGAAAGGACATAGGATACTTTTTATCCCGAAAAAATGTACAGTTCCCGCGCGATAAACGAATTTTGGCCCAAATTTGTGGGCGTCATCTAGTAATATTATAGATACGGAAATGTGTCTGTTTGTGTCGCTCACGCTAATATCATAAATGTAAAAGTATATTTTATCACTTCAAGCTTAAATGGTCGAATATAGGTATGGAGAGACTTTGAGGGAAAGGATATAGGGCCTGTTTCACCACTTCCTGATAAAGTGTCGGATAGGCTATCCACAACTTATTTGACAGATTCTCCATACTCTATCTGTCAAGTTAAGTGGTGGTTAGCCTATCCGGCACATATCAGGAAGTGGTAAAATAGGCCCATTATACATAGGATATTTTTTTTGCGGAAAAATGTACGGTGTCAGCGTGATATAAGATTTTCGGGTAGCGGTGTTGCGGGCGACAGCTAGTAGTATTACAAATGCGAAAGTGTGTATGTCTGTTACATCTTCTAGCTTAAGGGCCTTCCCCTACGGAGATTGCGTAATTTACCGTATTTAGAGCCTCATAAACTCATAATTTGAAAGCTACAAAGTTATAATAAAAATACAGCAATAATCTTCAGTATATCAACATTCCTTTCCCCGTTTTAAATTTTCTATTTTTGTTTATTATACTCATGACATTAGCTTCCAAAGTAATACCAATTTATTAAAATTGAAGCATACTTTCAGCATCTCCCTAGTATTTACAAATTACGTTTATTTGAAACACACGACAATAGATAGACAATTTCATTAGCTACATATTCCCCGTTTTAATTTTTGAGATCAATTTTGAACTAAGATAAAAAAAAAATTGGATTTTTGTGCGATCTCGGCAACGCGTCAAATGTATGGTCAAGGTCGTTTGCTCGGGGGATGGCCTTAAGCCGCTGAACCGATTTAGATGGGTATGGACTATGGAGATACTCTAGAAACGGGAAAGGATATAAGACAGCTATTTTCTGAAAAATGTACAGTTCCCGGGCGATAAATGTATTTCGGAACGAGTTGCGGGCGTCATCTTTGTATTGAACAAACTACTTCTACACAAGTTTGGATATATTTTTGTAAGCCGCAGCAATGAATTGGATTTTTATTTTTTGCGTAGCGCCGTAGCGCTGACGTAGCATTTATATACGTCATCGCGTTATCTGCATTGCATTAAAAGTACGTAAGTACTAATATTATACATGTGTGTGTCGGTCTGTTGCAGGCTTAAACGTGAAAAATATAATACATATAGTTTTTTTTTTTTAAATAGATGAAGTCCGAACTCTGTTAGGCGGAAATTCAATTATCGCGCGGGATCCTCAGATATTTTCGGAACAAAAACTATCCCATGCCCTTTCTCGTCTCTCAAAGTGTCTCCACACCAAATTTCATCTAAATCGATTCAGCGGTTTAAGCGTGAAGAGGTAACAGACGCACTTTCGAATGATGATATTAGTAACGATTTATTTTAATTTTGAAACAGCAGTAGGAGTTTTTCAAGATGTATGTAAAATTGTCTTGTTTTTAGCTTGAGAGGTGGTGTTTCGTTAGACACTGGGTATATCAAATTTAGTTTTTTAAACTACCCACGTTTTAGTTTTCGATCGATTATATTTAGTGACCTAGAAAGGATCGCGAAGGGACTGACCGCATTGTATTCGATCGTGTTAAGTTTTTACTTTCAGCAGCAATCGATAGGCTGTGCGGCCGTCGCGGCTGCAGCAACGACAATTATTGTGCCGCTTGTGTAGCGCGAATTTAGGGCAATGAGAGGCGGCGGCGCGGCACGGTAAGGGGTTGCCAGGTGGGGAAATTCTCCAGTGTCTGTGGTGTTTTATTCTAAGGAGAACGTAAGTTAACGGAGAAACAAAGTAGTACAGCGATGGACGATGATGATAATGGTAGTGGTAATGATTCTAGGGATATGGTTGTTTTGGTTGTAAAATACTGAACGTTTTGAGGATCAGTTTTTTTTTTTAATTTTATAATTTGAATGATGGCAAACGATGAAACTATTAGATTTAGTTGCGTAAAGTACAGTTACCGTCTTGGGAAAGAGTTTCTTGATTGAATTTTATAATACGTTCGAGTGATGGTCAAAACGATATGAAATTATTAGCTTACTAGACGTTCCGCGCGGCTTCGCCCGCGTAAATTAGATATTTCACAGACAAATCAGTCTACAAAAAATAGCCTATGATCCTTCACGTGGTCTACTTCTTATCTGACCCAAATAACAGAAAAATTGCTCTAGTAGTTCGTGAAATAAGCCCTTTCAAATAATTTCCCCCGTTTTTTCCACATTTTCTTATATTTCTTCTATCCTATTAGTCTTAGCGTGATAAAATAGCATATAGCCTTCCTTGATAAATGGGCTATCTAACACTGAAAGAATTTTTCAAATCGGACCAGTAGTTCCTGAGATTAGCGCGTTCAAATAAGCCCTTTCAAATAATTTCCCCCCGTTTTTTTTCCACATTTTCCTCTATTTCTTGGCTACTATTAGTCTTAGCGTGATAAAATATAGCCTATAGCCTTCCTCGATAAATGGACTATCTAACATTGAAAGAATTTTTAAATCGGACCAGTAGTTCCTGAGAATAGCGCGCTCAAACAAACAAACAAACAAACAAACTAACTAACAAACTCTTCCGCTTTATAATATTAGTATAGATAGTATAGATAAACTACAAACTTGTTTACTAATCTTACGCATATTTGATATTCGTAGAGATTAAATACTAATATTATAAATGCGAAAGTGTGTCTCTCTGTCTGTTACCTCCTCACGCCCAAACCGCTAACTGATTTTGCTGATTTTTTTTCAAATTTTCAAAAAACATTTAATCCCGGAAAAATGAACGGTTCCAGCGCGGAAAACAAATTTTGGCGCAACGGAGTTGCGGGCGTTATCTAGTATTAAATAAAATATAATTTTAATAATATCTTTATCAAGATTGAGTTACAGATTAAAATAAAATCTTTTCAATTTTAGGTATTAATTTTGATTTACAATAGAAAACTAAATTGTCACAACCGTAATATAAAGTCAAATATAGTTGTAAGAACTCATGATAAATAAGTAATATTACTGTATTGAAAACATATCTTTTAGAGCTCTACTACTTAAAAACGATCCAAAATTTATTTACTGTAGTTAAACAAAATGTTTTAACAGATTACATAATGTTACATCTACACCTAAATTAATGAACTAGCTTAAAGCCGAGCTTTGTGAGGGCTCGCGTCGTTTTTCTGCGTGGTAATAATCTGTCATGCAGTTTTTATTTTATTTTAATAGTAACCAGACCTTGACTGACCGATGATCACACATATCTACATGTAAATAAAAATTCTATGTTAAAGCACAAATCAATAGGCGTGATAGTTTTTCCGTAAAGTGTACCATAAAAGTGCTCAGGTTGTGGGATATAGTAGGGCTCGCTTCGCTCGCCCTGATAACTAACTAGCATGTAGTAATTTGTACGTTAAAACAGTTAACTAACTAAACTGCAGAATAGATTAGCTGACAACTTAATAAGACCTTTATAAATTTTATGGGAGATTTGATTCCCCTCGCTGGCAACATTCGCCCTCCGTGCGTCGTACCCGGGTCAGTCGACGCTCCGCCCCGCGCCGGCCGCCCGCGATCACGATGTGTCACCTCGGTGACCTATTTGTGTATGTGAACTAGTACACTAGCGACAGTGCAAGTGAGGGATTTCACATGGAGTGTACCGTAAGTGTCTTTGTGTTATAACCGGCGAAGTGAGGCGCATGGGTGGCATAGCGGCTTGAAATCGTACGTGAGACATACTTTTTATTATATTTTTAGTAATAAATCTGTAAAGTATTACATATTAAGCGTCTAAGGGTCAATTCAGGCCGCGACGCGACGCGTAGATGCATTTCTAAATTTGTATGGATTTGACAGATTTGCAAAACGTCTCACGCTCACAAAATCTGTCAATTCAGTACAAATTTAGAAATGCATCTACGCGTCGCGGTCTGAATTGACCCTAAATTCAAATCACGAATCGAGGCACAAAACTTCACATAAAATGTCAAAATTTCTATAAAGTTCTGTGCCTCGTTATTTTGATTATTCCTTATTTAGTTGTAGTTTATGAATATAGCTATAAGATAGTTTTACTCTCTAAGAAAGGGAAAAATGCACGTGCACTAAAAATATTCCTTGTGTTAAATGTCGGTATATTATCAAATATTTCTTATCTATAGTTCTATAGTTCATTTTTTATATCGCTTTAACCACAAACACACTTAAATCACAGTCGATAGTAAGTATTACAGCCATTGACATGCATATACTACATCTAGCGCAACTAGTTTTTTTTTTAAATAAAATAAGGGGGCAAACGAGCAAACGGGTCACCTGATGGAAAGCAACTTCCGTCGCCCATGGACACTCGCAGCATCAGAAGAGCTGCAGGTGCGTTGCCGGCCTTTTAAGAGGGAATAGGGTAATAGGGTAGGGGAGGGTAGGGAAGGGAATAGGGGAGGATAGGGAAGGAAATAGGGGAGGGTAGGGAAGGGAAAAGGGTAGGGGATTGGGCCTCCGGTAAACTCACTCACTCGGCGAAATACAACGCAAGCGCTGTTTCACGCCGGTTTTCTGAGAGCCCGTGGTATTTCTCCGGTCGAGCCGGCCCATTCGTGCCGAATCATGGCTCTCCCACGTAAAGCTATATGTACATAGAAGTCAAGTCACTCGTTTAAAGTTCTACCAAATATAGCGATGACGTGTGAAAGCTTATAAACCGCCCACGTGAATTAAATTACTGACAAACAGACTGACAAAAATTTAGCTCAAAAATGTACCATCGAGGAAATTGATTCCTAGGCAGTTGACAGACCAACGTTATTTGATCGGATCATGTCAATTCAATGTTAATTGTGATCTGTCAGTTGGGTTTGACGTAACGCGACCATACTACGTAGGTCCCCCATCTGCCTAGGAATCAACTTCTCTGATAGTACAACAAAAATTTATATGACCCTGAACTTAGCAGACAGCAGACAAAATAAAATTTCAGATAGGGATATGCGCGAGCTAAATTATTTTTTTCAAATTTACCAAAATGGAAATTGTTTGTCGGTGAATTACCTACAGGTGATAACAAACAAAATTTTTTTTTAAGTTATGAAAAATTTTTAAATTAAAAAAAAAAAAATTTGGGAAGCTCTATAGCAATTATTTAATGTTGAAATTTTATAAAAATCTATAAATATGCTTTATTTTTGGTGCTTTAAAGATGATATCGATTAGTATTTTTATTTTTTATTTTGATCATTCTGGGGCTGAAAAAATAATTTAGCTCGCGCATATCCCTATCTAAAATTTTATTTTGTCTGCTGTCTGTTTTGTAAGTCCATGGTCATAAATTTACGCTTTTCTTTCTGTGTTGAACAAAAACTGTACTAGTTACTACTGTACTAGTAACTAGAAAGAAAAGCGACACATAAGGTCTTAGATTTCAACTCTAATGTAGCCCATTGGCCAGCCGGCAACCATACTCAACCTGCAGCCCGCCGGGACTTTATCAGTGGGCCGCGTCTGGTTAAACCGTTGAAAGGTTGAGTACCACTGCCCTAGGCCATATTATAGATGAGATATAATCTATCTATTTACCTATCTACCTATATAAATAAAAATGAATTTTAAATGTTAGTCTCGCTATAACTCGAGACCGGCTTAACCGATTTGGCTAATTTTTAGTCTCGAAATATTCGTGAAAGTCCAGGGAAGGTTTATATTGGGAGGGAAATTCACTGGGTCATCTAGTAAGTCATGATACGTAAACAAATATTATTACAAATGACACCTTGATAACTTTTTAATTATTACGATCGTATATCAGTAATTGACTATTGCTTCTTTTATTTAAAGAGCAAAACACAATATAGGCTGCCAAAATAGCCCTTTCTTTAGGCTTCTTTTGGGTATGTAGGTATTCGTACTAGAACTTAATTCAACTTATACATAAGCTATAAACCCTTATAGAGCTTTTGTCGAAGAAAAGTCCTTTAATGTCACTTTGACCCTAATAAAACAGGCGCACTATAATCATTCAAATTAAATTGCTTTTGCCATATCCAGGGAAAATATTTTGAGACTTAAACTATGTTATTGTGTATCTTTTAAATTATAAAGTAAATACCGGAAATAAAAAAGGGTCTAAGTGCCAAAATTTTCGAAACGTATTTTTTACCAGGAATGTATTCTATGTGCCATCGCCAATAACCTAAAATAAGCATTAAGTGACTAGCATAGTTTTTTGCTTAGTATTTACATCTTTTAAGAAAGGCGGAGGAGCGGGACGCATGGCGCATTGTTTTATAAAAGGGTTTAAGTCCCTGGCAGGGAGCCGCCAGTGTTATGAAAATGCCGAATGGTGGACATAGCACCTGTTGTTGTTACTGGTTCGGGAAGAAAAAGACGTGATGAAGCTATTTTAAATAAAATAGTATGAATAATGTTTTATTGCTTTCATTATTTTTACTTGGTATTTTAATATGTTGATTCAAAAATTTGGTAACTTTGTTGTTTTTGATTATTTACTTATGATTTACATCTATAATATCACGTCACTAGTCTTTGTGTGTTTTAAAATGTCCAAATTCCAAAGTGCCAATTTACCGAAACTTTAACCGAGCGAAATTGCGCGGTTAAGGTTATCGTCAAATATGGCGTCCATTATTGACTTTAACCGGAGATTTGACAGTTCATTTAACATTTTGTTATAGTTAAAGTTCGACAAGGCTTTATATGAACGTGGCGAGAAAAGGAACGAAACGCTTCTATCATACAAAAACGTCATTTTTGACATGTGTTTGACAGTTCTCCTTTACCAGCAGCGCTCCCGTCAATGTCACCCACGTTCATTTAGGGTGGGTTGCACCAGAGGCGTAGTTAAAGTTAAAGTTAAAGTTAAGGTCAAATATGGCGTCCATAATGGACTTTTACTAGGGATTTGACAGTTCATTTGACTTTTTGTTATGGTTAAAGTTAAAGTTATAGTTAAAGTAAGTTGGTGCAACCCACTTTTAAAGCCTTATCGAGCTGTAAAGTTAAAGTTATAGTTAAAGTAAGTTGGTGCAACCCACTCTAGTGGTTACTGTATTTCGTTTTAGTCACTAGAAGGCTAAGCGATATTGACTGTTCGTATGCTCTTAGAATGTTGCATTTACTTTATGGCTATAGGAAGTATTTTAAACAGTGGAAACCTCTTTAAAATGCATTCAGTATAATAAAACCTTTTTCTGGTTATAGAAGGTGAAAAAAATGGCATATCCATAAAGTTATTTGGGCAAAATCAAATATTATACATATAGAAACAGTTGAATTGAGTTGTTGTTAATTAAAAATCGGCCAAGTGCGAGTCGGACTCGCGCACGAATGGTTCCGTACCATTATAGAGCAAAAATAGGTAAAAATGTGTTTTTTTTGTATGGGAGCTCCCCTTAATTATTAATTTTATTTAAATTTTATTATTAATTATTAAAGTATAAATACAATTGAATATTTTGTTAGCGTTTCAAGTGCTTACCTATTGCCATTATTGATATCGAGCAAAAAATACCAAAAAAATACGTTTATTGTATGGGAGCCCGCCTTAATTATTTATTTTATTTTAATTTTATTATTAAAGTACATATATAATTAAGGATTTTGTGAAAATTTCAAGTGCCTAGCTGTTACCGTTATTGATTACGAGCAAAAAAGGCCAAAATAATCACGTTTCTTGTATGGGAGCTCCCCTTAAATATTAACTTTATTTTATTTTTAGTATTTGTTGTTATAGCGGCAACAGATATACACAATCTGTGAAAATTTCAGAAGTCTAGCTTTAGCGGTTTTTGAGTTACTGCCTGGAGACAGACAGACAGACGGACGGACAGACAACGAAGTCTTAGTAATAGGGTCCCATTTTTACCCTTTGGGCACCCCTAAAAAGTAACACAACTGTTTATTTGGAAAATAAACCTGACTGCTTAAATATACTAAGAGTCATTCCAAATACATCTTATAATTCCATAAGGCGTTATATTATAGACTTTATAAGTGTCAATAAAATATACAAACATATATCCATATCACTTCTAATAATATAAATGCGAAAGTGTGTTCGTTTGTCTGTCTGTAAACTCTTTACGCTTAAATTTCAGAACAGGTTTTTTTATTCCAAATTATGAAATAGCATATATTCACTAAAAATGTATTACGCAAACGTATAAATTCGTTATGAAAAAAAGCTTCGCGTTACAGTTGCTTGCTATATCTAGTAAATTATACTCGAAAAAACATTACCTCATTCTAGCGCAGTAGGTTAAAACATTGGATACGAAAGAGCTATCGCTATTAAGCTCGGATTACAACTGAAAGCTTGTAATTGAAGGTAGAGGGCAAAGCTTCACGTGCTTTAGCCGACTAATCCAAAGCTTATTATAAGCTTCTATTGAGTTTTCGCTTCATGACCGAAATAAACTTCAATCATGTATTTTTCTCATGTATTTATTGACTAAAAAAATTTTATGGAAAGCTTATTTTTAGTTGATGAAGCCCACAACAATATTTTATACTATATCGTCCGATAACTGAAGATAAAACACATATATGTCCTTTATAATGACTTGAAATATAACCATACCATATTTTATTCAAATTGTTTTAGAGGTGTAGGCATAATAAGGTAATCTAACAACGACATTTTCACATTTAAACATAATATTGTTATTGATTTTAACGACGATTTATTCATGCTAAAAATGACTACATAATAATATAATTTCCATATTATATTAAAATATAAGACTGCCTTCACACTAAGTCGCGCGACTGCCTCACTACTCGCGAGTCGCGACTCAATGTGAAGGCAGCATTCACATTGCTTTTACGTGATGAAGTCACGTAGAACGTGGTAGCATATCTCGTAGCAGTGCTACGATCGAACGTAGCTGCGTAGACACGGCGTAGCACCTCTACGTCGTACCATTTTGGGTTTTGCCAACGCGCAACGTCTGTTAGCAATGTTTGTTTTTATTTTTTCTTTAATTTGTACCAAGAAAGAGAGAGAGAGAGAGTTTATAATAAACATTTATAAACCTAACTAGTTTTTGCCCGTAGCCCAGCTCAAATCCGCTGTCCCAATGGATACTTAATTACGGGAGAAGAAAGTTATGCCTAAACTATAACCATACCAAATGTAAAAGTCTGTTAGGTTCAAATATACACACCAAAAGCTAAAATATATAGTATAGTTTTTGTTTTATTTGATGCAAGATAATAACATTGTTTAGAAAAAATGTTTTTAATCATTTACTCATTATAACTAATCACAAAGTAAAACTTTAAGACCTCTAGTTTTTCCCAGTCCAAGTAGAGCTATAGTATATAAGTTCAATATATTATATGACTTAGCATTGCAACTTATACAATAATGCAACTTGTTAGATAATACTAGTAACTTATAGTATATCTCTGTACATTCTCCCAACTTCCTGTTTCCGGTCTGAGTTCTGTCACAAGCGAACTCCCTGATTGTGATATATCGAAGTGTCTTGTAGATTTACTTGTATTGTAAGTAATTTTTTTTAGATATTGTATTATTTTATTCTATAGTCATATTATTGTTATATTATGATTTTTTTTAAATTGTAATTTTCCATCTTTTTAGTAAAAGATGGCCCCGTGCGAGTTTCTTACGCCGGTTCTTCTCGCCGGGTTAGTTCCCGAACCACTGGTTCGGGAACTAACCCGGCGAACTAAAATCAAAGTCAAAATAAAAACTATTTTGGTTTTGATTTATACCGCACCTTTTATTATATATAGCAAAAAACCGGTGGTAGCCCATCATCCGTTTTTTTGCTGTATGATAGATAGTATTTTTAAAAGCGGCAGATTTATAATAACCTATTATAAAATAAAAAGAAATATATTGTCATATTGATTTTGGAGTTCTGACCATTCAAAGCGCGTTTGAAGTTGGTTGTAAAAAAACTTTTTTGTTTGAAAATAAACGGACTAGATTGAACAAGAAACGAAGCTAAATTAATGTTGGATTGACTATTGAGACAGTAATTAAGACAGGAAACATTTTTGTTCTAGTGAGCCTATACTATGAATTAATGGTAGAATTATTAATTACACAATGCTTAACTAGTTTTCATATAGTGGTACAGTTTTAAATAGGAAAATTCTTAGCTTTTTGATTCATATACTTACTGTAGTTATGAGGTTCCAAAATAGATATAAGATATAATATTGTACTTCAATATCACCAAAGGAAATTTCATTATCAACATACTTGCGACAATCTAATAAATACATCCGTCTCCATTGTGTATCGGGGTTATTGTTTGCGAGAGCGAGACAAACAACTCCTACGGCCGTTTGTCCACCGCCGCCGTCACCGGGACGTCACCGACAAAAATTCCATAAAATGCCACTTTATGACCTAAGCCAGCGGTCGGCAACACGCGGCCCGCGAACGTCTTACTTGCGGCCCCTGAATGTTTTGTGAATAAATTATATGTATCAAAAACAATGTTTTCTAATACTGCCTGGGTTTCTAGCTTCTAGGGATTTCAATGAGTATAAGGTCTGCGGCCTGCCTTTAGTTTATTTTGCCACCCTATGACCCTTGCCTACCAAAAGGTTGCCGACCGCTGACCTAAGCTATAGGTTTCATTTTGTTCTACGCCACTACAAAGCAGCGGCGGCATGGGTCGCTTGGCCAATTTCAAGGTGAAATCGCACTAGTGCAACACAACACGACGCGACACTTCACTTCCGTAGGACGGACGTTTTACAAACGTCAATCTGACTTTTTATAAACGTGAATCTGACTTTTACAAACGTCAGTTCCATGGAAGTGAAGTGTCGCGTTGTGTCGTGTCACATTAGTACGGTTTCGTCTTTATTTGAATTTTTGTCGGTGACGTCCCGGCGACAGCGACGGTGGAGAAACACCCTAACTCCTTAAATAATATATCGTCCGAACACAAGTATTTCCAAAGGTAATATCCAAGTGCTCAAGTATTTATAAGGGAGGGAAGTGGCCGGCGAAAGTATCCCGCTCCGCGCTGCAGCTAAATATATTTTATTCACTTTAATTTATAAGTTCTGCGGATCAAAAAGTTTTTGAGCATTTTGTTAAGGGTCGTCATAACTAAGATACTAGCTTATACAGAATGTCACTGCTTACTATTAAAACCTCCATCGTGGGTATCGCAGACACAATAAATTTTCAATTACTATTACTATGGGGTAATTCAGTAGAAACTGAAAAAGTTTTCAGAGTTCAAAAGAAGTGTGTTAGAGCTATTGCAGGCGCCTCACCCTTGGACAGTTGTAGACCGCTTTTCAAAAAATACAACATACTGCCACTAGCCTGCATGTACATTAAAAGAAATATGTATTTTTGTTAAGTTTCACCCACAATATTTTGAATTAAAATCAGAAGTAGAACGTAAAAATAACAGATTCAAATATAAACTCTATCGTCCAAAATGTAATTTAGATATATACAAAAATAATGCATTCATACAAGCTATTGACATCTATAATAATTTACCAGACAGTTTCAAAGCCCTGTCATTTAACTCATACAAAAAAAAGGTAAATATGTGGCTCTTAGAAAACTGTTTTTCTAACCTAAATGACTACATGCTATATTCAAAATAAAAACATTGACTTAAATTTACTCTTATAATTGTATTAATTATTATTATGTAATTAAAATAACTGACATTTATATTATAATAGTTGAAATTCATATATTTATATTGATTACTTGACATAGGATTGTAATATTTTGACTATAATGAAATATTTGGTTAGTTAAATTAAACAATTATATTATGTATACTATTATGTCCAGAATAAGTATTAAAACACTAAATTACGAAAGAACAGCTTTATTGAGCTAGGTAGCAAAATACACTGAAAATATTTATGTACCCACTTAGTTCATCTTATTAAGTCAATAAGAAAAACAAGAATGTACCCACGTCAACCAACCTACAAACTTCATACAAAATATTAGATGTGTATTCTACATACCTTCCCCTTAAGTATGTAAATAAGTATAGCATAAAAAACAAACTAATAATTTACATTTTACATCATCAATAATATTGAACTAAAAAAAAGTAATTTTTTAAACAATACAATGTAAGCAGCAGTCAATAAAATATATAAATCAAAATAACAATTTAATTTTTTGGTATTCCTAACATCTCAGCCCAAGATTCTTCACTAGGAATTTCTATAACATCTTGCGACTCATCGTTTCTTGAGATATTAGAATCTCTCCCTCCATCCGTATCATGAGATGAGTCCTTATCATGTGATGTGATTTTTATAATTTGATCAATATGCCTGTCGATGATAAGCCCACCTTCTGTCTGCACTTTATAACTGGATGGACCCGTTTTCTCCACTATAACTCCAGGTAACCAGTTTGGACCAGAGGCATAGTTTCGGTATCTTATTTTACAACCAACATTAGTCTCTCTGTTCCGTCTCTGACAATTGTCATGTATTTGTTTATCGGTTCTACTTCGTTGTATATGGTCTGGATGTAGGGTATCCAGTAAGGTACGTATCCTCCGATTCATCAAGAGCTCTGCAGGACTCTTTTGTGTTCCAGCACAAGGTGTTGCTCGGAGACCTAGTAGCATATTGGGTATCTTCACATCCCATGTTAGGTAATCCATTTTACGTATTTTATCTTTTACAGTCTGGACCATCCTTTCAGCCAATCCGTTGGTAGCAGGGTGATATGGTGCTGTGGTGATGTGTCTTATTTTGTTGGAGTCTAAAAACTGCCTCATTTCTTCAGACACAAAAGCTGTACCATTGTCAGACACCAATATCTCACACAGACCATGTGTCGCGAAGACTGTTCGTAGATGTCGGATCACCGTCGCCGAGGTCATATTGTTAACGATAAATACTTCAGGCCATCTTGAGTACGCGTCCACGATGATCAAAAAATTTTTGTTCTGAAAAGGGCCAGCGAAGTCTATGTGAATCCTGGACCAAGGTCTAGTGGGTGTTATCCATTCGTGCTGTGTTCTCGGTGGCATATGCCGATGTTCAAGACATTTGTTGCATTGACTCACTAGTGCCTCTATATTTTCATTTAAATATGGCCACCAAACGTAACTTCTTGCTAGTGCTTTGGTCTGCACAATTCCACTATGCATCTTATGCAATGCTCGTAACGTAGCTTCACGCAAAGGTGGTGGTACCACTACGCGATTACCTAGCAAAAGGCAGCCATCTTGTAATGATAATTCAGAGCGATGTAGCCAGTAGGTATGTAGCTCTGGCTCCCTTACTTTTGTAGGCCACCCTCGTAGGACATAATGAATTATTTGAGACAGTGTTTTATCTTTTTGTGTCTCTGTCGCAATATGCTGAGCGTCAAACGGGAAATCTTCTGGTTTTTCAGCCATTAATAATATGAGAGAGAACCGCTCCAACACCGTACTCCGAGCTGTCACACGTCAATAAGAGAGGTTTATTTAAATCATAGTGCACGAGTGTCATGTCAAATGTAAGAGCTTGTTTAGCTGTGTCAAACGCAATTTGTTCCCGTTCCGTCCACTGCCATGCCTGTGATTTATCCAAAAGCCGATGTAAGGGCTCAAGAATTGTAGCTTTGTGAGTGATAAACCTCTCGTAAAAATTATACAGGCCGAGAAATGCTTGTAATTCCTGAACATTCTTGGGCTCTGAGGTGTTCTGTATGGATTCAACCTTGCTCGGTGACGGGTGGATGCCATCACTGTCAATGACAAACCCCAAGAATTCAACTTTTTCTTTTGCAAACTTACATTTCTTTTTATTAAGACGTAGTCCCGCTGTTTCGATGCGTACTAGTACCTTGTCCAGGCGTTTCAGCATTTCTTGTATGGTGCTACCAGAGACAATAATGTCATCTATCAAAACTGCTACTCCTTTGATGCCTGCCAGTAGAGCTGTCATCATTCTTTGGAAAATGCCCGGGCAGGCCTTTACGCCAAATGCTAGCCTGTGTACGGAATACAGTCCTTTGCAAGTATTCAAAGTCAAAAGTTTTGATGTCTCGTCGGTGACAGTAACTTGAGTGTATGCCCGATCTAGATCAAGTGTTGTATAGAATTTCCCGCCACCTATTTCAGCGAACACCTCATTCGCTGTAGGCATAGGATAGGTATCTGATTCAGTGGCTTCATTGACGGTACTACGGTAGTCCCCGCAGAGTCTGACTTCACCAGATTTTTTAATAACTGGTACGATCGGTGTTGACCACTCCGAGTATGCCACTGGTCGTAGGACGCCTTCAGATACCAGCCGGTCAATTTCATTCTCTACTCGTTCCTTAATAGCGTATGGAACCGGGCGAGCTTTCAAAAATTTTGGTACAGCACCTGGTTTTAAATGTATGGTGACAGGGTCCCCACGGTAGATACCGAGACCGTCCTTGAACACTTCACTATGTTTAGTGATAATACTTTCCAGCGCAGTAGAATCTCCATTAGAAAGAAAATTTATGTTCATACTTATGCCAAGATGACCGAGCCAGTCTCTCCCTAGTAGGTTGGGTCCAGTACCCTTGGCCACTAGCAATGGGAGCTTGTGGTCGGCGTCCATGTATCGAACAGGTACCACTGTCCGCCCGAGCAGATGAACAGGCGTGTCGGTCCACGTGCGCAGTGCCAGTGGCGCAGGTTGGAGGCGATGCGGCGGCGGCAGGCGGGGCCGCACCGCGCGCCACGTGCGCTCGTTGATCAGCGTGTGGCACGCACCCGTGTCCATCTGCAGCTCCACTGGCGCGCCCGCAAGCACCACCCGAATGATGAAAGGCGGCACTCGAATTGTACTTTGTACCGCATAGATGCCATTCAAATTTGCAGTTTCCTCCTCCTCCGTAAAGTTCATTTTGTTTGCATTTTTCTTGGTCATACAGATTTTTTCCAGGTGTCCGACTTTCTTGCAGAACCGACACGTCGTATTGATGAAACGGCATTCGCCACCGTGCCTGTCTCCGCAGCGATAGCACAGTCGAAAAGAATTTCGAGGAGCAGGCCGCAGTGCTGCAGTAGGTGGCGCCGACGTTCGCGGAGCAGGGCGGGGGCGCAGCGCGTTGACATCCAAATCCATAGGTTCCGGCGGCGGCAACGGCGACCCAACGGGTGCAGCAGCCAGCGCGGTTGCTAGTGATTTTACGCATTTTCGATCCATTTTCACAAATTTTACACTTCGTCGCCACTAGTATGTCCAGAATAAGTATTAAAACACTAAATTACGAAAGAACAGCTTTATTGAGCTAGGTAGCAAAATACACTGAAAATATTTATGTACCCACTTAGTTCATCTTATTAAGTCAATAAGAAAAACAAGAATGTACCCACGTCAACCAACCTACAAACTTCATACAAAATATTAGATGTGTATTCTACATATACAATATAGTTTATGAAATCAAATTAATAATTTATGAAAAATGATAAATTGTTTCGCCTCATATTATTTAAACTAAAGTTTAATACAGTAATGATATTCACACACCATTGTTATGGTAGGATTTGTTAGAACTTAGACCTATGTATTATAACCATGTTACCCTTTTGACTACATATCTGTGAATAAATGATCTTGATTCTTGATTCTTGATTCTTAATTGTTATGCGGCAGCCGGCTGCCGCTTGGGGATTGATGGGTAAAGAGGGCAAATAACCCAAAAAATCAAACATCGTCCTTCTCTCTTCACACTCACGTCCGTTTTTCATATGCCAGGTGAAAAAGGACGACGCGGAATCATCGCCAAGTTAGTTTTTTCTTAATAACTCGATAAATATACAACATTTTAAAAATCCGCCAGGTCAGTGTCTCTCTGATAGAATTTTATACAATGTGTTAAAATATTAACTTAGTTTAATGCACGGTTATGGCAATATATGAAAAATTCGTGAAAATTAGATGCATCTTTGTGATTTTTTTCTATCGAGAAAATTTTAAGATATCGTGTTTGTGCTCACATCAAATTCTTGCAAATATAATGTAGTATCTATGTTTAGAAAATAAAACAATTCGGGGCTTATTTTCAAGTATAAAAATGAATTATAACATCGACAATTTTGGGTTAGTCGCCCACTTAAGCGACGATATCAAAATGTATGTAAAATATATTTATAATCGCAATATCAGGGCGAGCGAAGCAATCCCTAGTGTATCCCACAACCTGTACATTTTGTACGGAATTTACATTTACTAATATATATATAAATAAAAACTATCACGCCTATTGATTTGTGCTTTAAGTGTCTAAACACACTATGCCGAAGTTCCGCGGCTGAATTTCCGCATGATTCCGCCTGCAATGTATTTTAAATTACCGATGAGTGATGACACACCATGCCGAAATTCCGTCGCGTTATATTGTATGCGTTTGACATTGCTGACGTAATCATGCGGCATGCATGCATGACGCAATTTCCGCCGCGGAACTTCAGCCTAGTGTGTAGAAGCTAGTTTTTTTAACTTGAACTGTAGTAATTCAGAACTTTTTCTATAAGTAATCTTTTCTATTGCACTAAAAGAACCGCCTTTGCTAGAAAGATCGTAGAAGCAATAAATTTAAGTTTAACAATTTATAAAGATTGTTCACACCTAATGTCCCCAGCGGTGCCGAAATACCGTCGCACTGCAGTTCTGATATTCGCATTCATTAATATATTTCGCTTATTGCAGTCATAACAGTTGTGCTATCATTTTGTATATTGTGATATTCGAAAAACGAAGTCCGGAAAATCGTTGTCAAATTAAAGTTTCAAATTAAAGTTAAACACACAGACTGACACGTCAAACTTATTACAACTCTCCTTCTGTCAGGGGTGACACAACGCCGTTATAAAAGTTTTCACTTTAATATTCACGCACTTTAGGCTGCCTTCACATTAAGTCGCGAGTAGTGCGGCAGCCGCGCGACTTCTATAATAAGGCTGCGTTTCCACTAAAGCGGAGCGGAGCTTAGCGGTGCCGAATTGACCAATCACCATGCTCGAAATCTTCGCTCCGCTTTGCTGTCATTCCGCTGGAATAGCACGATTGGTCAATTCGGGCACCGCTAAGCTCCGCTCTGCTTCAGTGGAAACGCAGCCTAAAACGAGCCGCGCGGTAGCCGCGCGGCTCGTTTTAGTATAGAAGTCGCGCGGCGGCCGCACTACTCGCGACTTAATGTGAAGGCAGTCTTACAATTTGTGTGATACTTGTATTTGGCTGATACGTTGGAGCCACTGGATAGACAGACAGTCAAGGATCAAACATAGAATAGCTTACTGCGTAACTTTTTTATTAGCTAGTACTAGAAGACGCCCGCGACGCCGTTGCGTCAAAATTTGTTTATCGCGCGTAAACCGTACATTACTACTGGATAAAAAGTATCCTATGTCCTTTCCTGGGAATCAAAGCATCTCTATATCAAATTTCAGCAACATCGGGTCAGGGGTTTGAGAGTGAAGAGAAAACAGACAGACACACTTTCGTATATTTTATATTATTAGTCTGAATATAAATTCTGTCGGCACGCAGCAAGAATGGGGACACTTATTTTAATCAGGGCAGGAGTGCAGCGTCCCAAAGACTCCGTCTTACATATAATTACTCGTCCCACACTACCAACTCGTCCCGCTTCCACTTCCCACTTGTGAACAATGGGTGTATTGCGACGTATTCCTTGATTAAACATCTGCATTTAATGGTCTCTACCTAGTTCTAACCAGTGCGAATCCTTACTAATATTATAAATGCAAAAGTGTTGTTAAAAGATTGGACCGTTTGAGATGATATTTCGTATGGATATACTTTGTAAGACGGGAAGCGACAGTTTTTGTTATGGAAAAATAAACGGTTTTCATGCGATAAACGAACTTTGGTGTCACGGTCCACGGAATTGCATTCATCATCTAAAGTATAGCAAAAAACTTCTTACTATTATCAAATAGCTGAATTCTGTCCGTAGCGGTCATTGACCCTCTGTCAAAATACTTGTCATATTTCATCGTTTTCTATACAAACCTTGATTGACAATAAAGTGACAAATGTTTCTAGTCTAAGGGCGATATCGTATTTTTCATACTCGATGTGAACTCATTATGAATTATATATCACTTCAAACTCATAAATAGTTGCAGTATATCATACTAAGAGTTACCAAGAGGTTTTCTGATGAATATAATATTATATTTATGTGTCTTTATAAGTTATTTTTTTTAAAGTTAATATAATTGGTTTCTATACAAGGTTTGCTAGACTTTGTCTGACTCGTTGGAAAAGTCAAATGACAGACAAACATAGAGGACCTTAAATTACCCATAAAAATATATTTATGACTTAGAATGATTAAAAAGTAACAACCGTTTTGGCTGCAGCAATTTTACTGCCCACCTGCTATTTAATAACTGTATGACATATAAAACATAGTTTATGGTCTATATCGTCACACGTGAGGACTAATAAATAATCGGCCAAGTGCGAGTCAGACTCGCGCACGTAGGGTTCCGTACCGTTATAGAGCAAAAATAGGCCATAATTTGTATTTTTTGTATGGGAGCCCCCCTTAAATTTTTATTATATTTTAATATTATAATTCAATATTAAAGTTCACATATAATAAAGGCCTTTGTGAAACATTAAATTGCCTACCTGTTTCCATTATTGATATAGAGCAAAAAAACGTCGAAAAAATCACGTTTGTTATATGGGAGCCCCCCTTTAATATCTAATTTATTTTGTTTTTAGTATTTGTTGTAATAGCGGCAACAGAAATACATAACCTGTGAAAATTTCAACTCTCTAGCTATTACCGTTCTTGAGTTACAGCCTGGAGCCAGACGGACAGACGGACAGACATCGAAGTCTCAGTAATAGGGTCCCGTTTTTACCCTTTGGGTATGGAACCCTAAAAATACCTATCAGTTATATTACATTTACTTTTTACTGTGATAACATAACTGTAAAAGCAGTGTGTTGTTTAGGGTTAAATCAGACCGCAACGCGACGCGACGCGCAGATGCATTTCTAAATTTATTTATTTAAATTAAGGACACCAAACAGTAGACACATTAAAACCTTGTTAAACACAATAATAGTAACTTGTACCGATGCATGTGCCTTAACAGGCGACACAGCATTCATGATTATAGCTCTACAAATACAATATAAAAATTGATTTCCAAAACAAAATTAACTCGATAAAATATGATTATGAATTAAATAAAATTAAAATTTCATGCAAGTTAATTATAACCGTATTAACAAGCTAAATTTCATAATAATAAATAACTTGAAACTACGACAGTACATTTAAATATTAACTAAGAGCAGTTTAATAAAAATAGAAAATATAAACACAATTTTAAAACTAGATCAAATGTGCCATATTCGTATAATTATTTAAAATTTTAGGGCATCTTAATAAATTCTTACAAATAATTCTTCTTATTATATTCTAATCTTAAAAAAATATAAATTAATACTAATCATAATTGTTAAAAAAGAAAATCTACGAAAATTTAAATTAAAGCAAATAACATCACAGTTTACGTAACTTAATCAACATAGAGTTCATTAAAACAAATAAATAATTGATAGAGCTATTGTGATACATATATTATACATTCATTATTATCGTCTTTCGATGTCATTTACCACATATAAGTGCTTGCAAATTTTGTTTTTGAACTGGTTAAATGAATCATGAAAGATATCGATAACGGTCAATGCGTTGTTGATCGTACAATATTCACCACACGTTTTGGAGATAGGAGCATTAGACCCTAGATTGGTTTTGGAATCAGGACCCCGTAGGATTTTAGTCATAGGTTTACGTGGTGAGTTGTAAGGTACTGTTGGTGACAAATAATGTAGGAGTTCGATGCAACCTGTGTGGCCATTGATAATTTTGTAGAGAAGTAAAATGCAGTGAGTAGTCCTCCGCATCTTAAGGCAAATAATTTTGAAGAACCCGAGACGTTGAATATACGGTGCCATATGAGATATACCGCTGCTTGTGAAGGCTAAATGCCTTGTAAACGACCGTTGTATTGCTTCAATTCGCTGCGACAGAACGGCCGTAGCAGGGTTCCAGATGGAGCCAGCGTATTGAATTGACAGATTTCAATTGCGTGGGACCTCTTGCAAATCGGTCAAATCCATACAAATTTAGAAATGTATCATGTTGCTGTCTGAATTGACCCTAAAAATACTGTGTCAATCTCTTAATCCTATTTACAGGTATTTCAATAATTAACACCTACATTTTAAGTTTTTATTTTCATTTATATGCACTTTAACTTTATAAACACTCAATTTACACACAAATTCCCAAAGCAAAAAATTAGATGATTATTTAAGATCGAATGAAATATGTAATTAAAAAATATCCCAATTGCTTAATTAAAATGATAATGATATATAGCATCAGCTGATTACTTTGTGCCCCTGTTTACTGGGCGATCATCTATAAATTACAAATCTGTGTAATCCATACCGAAACGGGAAGTAAATAACATTCCCGAGGCTCGGGGCCCGGGTTAATGAAATCCGGGCCAGAAATAACTGAGACTGGCAACGTAAATAAAGTCAGGGGTATGTCTGGACTAGTCTTAACGGGAACCAGATTTTTTCTGAAGCAGGCTTTTCATAAGTATTTTGTTTTGATTTTCTTTGTTATTGCCATAAAACACGTGTAAACTACTAGATGTTGCCCGGAACTCCGTTGCGCCAAAATTAGTTTAAAGCGTGGGAACCGTATATTTTTCAGGGATAAAAAGTATCAAATTTCAGCAAAATCGGTTTAGTGGTTTAGGCGTAAAGAGGTAACAGACAGACAGACAGACAGACAGACATACTTTCGCATTAATAATATTAGTATGGAAGTATGGATGCGACCCGTCTTGCTGCGGCTCGTTTTAATGTAATGCTTATATTGAGTTTGTGCGCCGATACAGTAGATAATCTTTTGTATGTCTTTTTTTTTTAATGAAATAAGAGGGCAAACGAGCAAACGGGTCACCTGATGGAAAGCAACTTCCGTCGCCCATGGACACTCGCAGCATCAGAAGAGCTGCAGGTGCGTTGCCGGCCTTTTAAGAGGGAATAGGGTAATAGGGGAGGGTAGGGATGGGAAGAGAAGGGAATAGGGGAGGGAAAGGAAGGGAATAGGGTAGGGGATTGGGCCTCCGGTAAACTCACTCACTCGGCGAAACACAGCGCAAGCGCTGTTTCACGCCGGCTTTCTGTGAGAACGTGGTATTTCTCCGGTCGAGCCGGCCCATTCGTGCCGAAGCATGGCTCTCCCACGTTAAAATTTACGTTTCTCACGTTTATAATCCGTTTCGTCTCCCACGTTTATAATCATTTTCCAATCTTAATTTCAAATACCTTTAGCTATTACCTACCAAATCATAATAAGTAATAAGTTTTAAAAACATTAACCTGACTAGTGACTACGTTATAATACAAAAATATAATATAAATAGTGGCATCATTAAATGATGCCGCGGCGCCGTCGACGTCATAGGCTATAGTAATATATTAAAACCTCATTTATTAAAATCGGACCTATAGTTTAGTCGTTACGAGGGCCCTTACATGGACTTCCATAATCATAACACTTCCTTTTGGCTTTTTTATTTATTTATTTAACTCTTTATTGTACACATGAAACAAATAATGATACAATTAACATGGAAAGATGACACAAAGGAAAGGCCCTTTAGCCAAGAAATTTAATTTATCGCTTCTTTATAGAATCGCCGATCAAAATGTATGGAATTGACATTCGTTCATATGACGTTGACGTTCGACTCGTCTTATGTCAATTCCATACATTTTGATCGGCGATTCTATAAAGAAGCGACAAAGAAAAGGTCTTAGCTACAGGCTCTGCTTATTTCTAAAAGAAATCTTAGAAAGCTTCGCCGTAATCGGTAAAGTAGACTCGAAATTTAACGACTTGCAGCTTACTAGCAGTATATCCAGTGTCGATGCTGAAAGAATTCTCGGTATTCTGTACTGGGCAATTAATCTTGTGAAGTAACATAGTCCATTGACGTCCACTCTCCATGATATTGGAGTTTTATGCTGCGGTGGACTTTAAAATGTAAAAAAAAATTGGGTGAAAACTGAAATATGTAGAAACAAGATGCGCCGAAATTCGTTTATCGTGTGGGAACCGTACATTTTTCCGAGATAGAAAGTATACTTTACCCTTTCCTGGGACTCAAAATATCATTATACCAAATTTCAACAAAATCGGTCCAGAGATTTGGGCGTGAAGAGGTAACAGACAGACAGACACACTTTCGTATTTATAATGTTAGTATGGAAGTATGGATTTAAATACAATTTAGTAAAAGACGGATGTATGGATGGCCAGCGGAAACTTAATAAGTACATAATAGGGTCCTAATTACAACAATTATTATCAAAAAGTATAAGACCTTAAGAGTATAACAAAGAGTACAATATTATTTTGTTGTTAGTTTATTAAACTTATATTATTATTAACATCTTTCGCTTTGATCGTAGTTTAAAACAAAGAAAAACAACTCAAAATTATGCTGTTGTTTAGGGACGAAAAATAGTTCTATAACTTTTCTCCCTTTTTACTTTATTTAAAGCTTGCCTGCGCTTACCTATAACGTATTACCCTATAATAATATAGAATATTATTTATTATATTGCTAAATTACTAAATGTTTATTTCTCATTGCTCCTTATACATTTCCGTATCAACGGGGCTGAGGTTAGCGAAATCACAAGACTCATTTCGTCTGAACGCGCAATGTTTATCGCCTCACTGCCTCGATTCAGCGTAATGGGTATTGGGTAAAGCGTCCATTACATAGTCCTGCATTTTATGTAAAGCTGAAAGTTTGTGCATGTTATGGAATATATGGATACATATTATAGTTATGTTATGCAAGGATAATTTTTGGTAGTGTCCGACCGAAACTGATTTTTCAGCCGAAACCGAAACCGAAACCGAAACTCGATAAAACATTTAAAATGACAATTATTTACTGAAATTTACTGTTTTGTAACATTTGTTAACACATAAGAAAATGTGCCAAATTGGATATTTTACTTATTGTGACTTTTCTTAAAATAAATATTATTAATATTACTCCAATAGCGCACTAGCGGCTAGGTAGTAGATAGATACCTTAGTATGAAACCGCCATAGACCACGCACACCTGGCCGCCACGCAGCCAGCGGTCACACCGAGCTCTTGATGGGCCCCGCGACCTGGCCGCTGTGGCCTAGCCACTAGTGCGCTATTGCTCTTAGACTCGAATACGTTCCCTAGAAACTTTTCAGTATCATATTCCGTTTTTTTTATCCGATTCCAAGTTTTTAATGTATTAGAACGAAGTATTACCCTAGAAACATGAGCAGATTTTTTTTCAAGACATTTACTACAGAAAATACAATCAATTGCAGTCATATTCTTTGTATGAGAAACACGGACATGCAGTCTCACAGAGCGCGGTCGAAGTTCAAAACTAAATTACTAAGTAAACCTGCAGTCCTGCAGTGGCGTCACAATTTTTGGGTTGAGAAGACGTTTTACCACTAAATCTAAGATAACACTAGTCAACACAATTTTTGTGCCTGAGTTCTGTATACCCAATTTGGATATCTTACACTTAATAAATTAGAGAAACAATGATTTTAACTCATAAAGTTTGCTTCTATAGAAACTTACAAATTTTGAAGAAAACCTTAATTTTCTTTTTTTAGTTATATTTCAAAAGAATAAAATATATTATTATTATTATTATTATTTTATTTATATCTTTGCTTATATTCCCAAAATAAAATTTAAATAGAAAAAAATAATTATGTAATTTAGATTTAAAAATGTATATTTTTGTATCTAGGTGAGCACACCCCAAATATTACAGCTTGTTGTGTGCTTCGGTATGTGGCGCTCCAATTTTTTCTGGTATTAAAAAGGAAGTTTAAAATTATTTAATAGGCTTGACTAAGCCTTTTGTTTGTTGATGCAACTGACTCTTTAACTCTTATTTTAATAAATTCTCCACAAATGTAGCAAAAACTTTTCTCGTGTATTTTGTAGAGTATGCATATGCAGGTTGTATTTTATTTATTTAAGTTAGGTGTTAAAAGAATAAAATATATTTGTTTATTTCATTTATATATCATTATTAACATTCACTAAAAAAGAATTAGAAGGAAAAAATATATAAATTAGGTTTAAAATTTGATGTTGTTTGTATTTAGGTGAGCATACTCCAAACATAGCTTGTAGCATGCCTCTTTTAATAAGTACGTGAGATATGTGGCACCCATAATTTTTCTGGTTTTTAATAGGAAGCTTAAAATTTGTTTCAAATGCTTGATAAATTTTATTTGTCGGTGCAAGTAACTTTTTCGCTCTTACTTTAATAAATTTTCCGCAAATACAGCAAACACTTTTTACGTCCATTTTACACATTTTTGAAGATATTTTTACGCTTTTAAAGTATATCCCCCAAACCCCTTTATCTTGGTCACGACGAGCGTTAGTCTCTAAGAATTTTGAAAAAATCCTATATTTTTATTTATCTTCGCCTAGACTATAAAAGCAAACTTTTTTTTTAATTTACGTTTCTGGTTAATTTTCAATGCAAATAATCGGATAGTAGTCATTAAGTAACAGGCACGAGAAAAAAAAAAATTTGTCGACTTGTATAATGAGGGCCGCAAGTGTGAAGCTTACGGGGCAGTGGGGTCGATAAGATTCTAGCAGGGCCAGGGTCGAAACGGTCTGTGAGACTGCGCGTCCATAGTTAAGGGGTTAATTATTTTAAATATAAATAAAAAGCATGGTAAAAGGAAAAGAATGAGGCGAGATGATTGACTAGAAATATCTCGCAAGCTTTATCTCATAGTCTAAAAAAATTATTAATAAATAAAGTGTGTGTGACAATATAATCAATTTATCATAGCATTTACTTTATCGTTTGTTTGGAAAACATTGTTAAAAAAGACATAGCACGTAATTCACCAACAGTTACATATATTAAATAAACGTGCGTTTGTCGTTTAGAAATAAAATTCAACAATATACCTCTAATGTTCGATAAGAATAAGTTTAGACAATTTGATGAAAATAAAACGAAGTACTAATAAAATCAAAATAAATACTTAGTAATTTGGCACTAATTTGCAAAACATGACCTCAAAACACGATTAAATAGACGGTGGCGAAATGAGCCGGGGCCTCGACGACGAGCAAGCACGAGTTAACTGCGAAGTTTACCGAACGACGTACGAAATTTCACGAACACTGAAGTTTCGGCGGGGCCCGAAAGTTTCGGCTATTTTTTGGCCGAAACCGAAACTTAGGCCGAAACTAGATTTTTTGGCCGAAACTGGCCGAAACCGAAACCGAAACCGAAAGTTCGGTCGGTCACTAATTTTTGGTTATATACTATTAAGTTGAATTTTTTTCTTTATGCTTAAATCGTCAGGTCACTAATTTTTGGTTATATACTATTAAGTTGAATTTTTTTCTATATGCTTAAATCATCAATCTACATTATGTCCTGTGATGTAAATATAAACGACTATGAGTCTATATCCAGATTTTCCTAATTTGGAAGAATTTTATGATGGAACACCTCAACACAACAACAGTTCCAATTCGTGTCTGTAGCCAATTTTTTTATTATACACAAATGTAAAGCGTTCTTTCGTCGCACTACAATTATTATTAAAAAAGTGTTAAGATATTGTTATATTATTGAAAATTAGCCAGAAAGTGTACTTTCACGAAGACATTCAAATCTTTATTTTTTTTGATACTAGAGATCGCCCAATGGTCGAAATTCGACCTCAAATAAAAAATTAAATTATAAGTTTCAAATTTCCACGCTTTTCTATTGATATTCTATTGTCAAAATATTGACTTTATTATTTTTTAGACATAATTCCTACGACAGTCTCAGATTAATAAAGTCAAATGACAGAGTACAGACTGGCCGTGTAATAATTGTCTAACACTATTTAAGATTCAATAAAAAAAAAACTAAATCTATTTTCAATTTGACAACAGACTTTAACCATAAATAAAAGAGTACAATTCGTGTGTATAGGCTTGTCAATAAAAATCTCCTAGTGTGTGTGTGTTGTAGTGTGCATTATACATTTTTTAACAAATAAAACATGTAATGTTTTATTTGTTAAAAAATGTATAATAAAAGCATAATTTCAAAATAATATTAGCTCGATGCACTCCTCCACCACATAAACTATAACTGTACAAAATTTCAATCACCTACGTTTCCGCATTTTTCGTCAAAAGGGATCCGAAGCTTTTCAGTTAAGTATTAATATATAGATAAGACTAACAAATTTACCTATGCGAATGACATAATATTTATTTTAGAGATTTTTTTTACAATAAAAAAAACTTTCAGACTGCGTAAAGCGCAGCATGTAGCCGGCCCTTAAGCTATTTGTTATGACGTCATATTACTGATTCCGAACGTAATGTTTATCAGGGGAAATCCCGCGTTGCGTGCGCCCATAGATTAACGATTAGTTTCGTAGGCCAAAAACCTAAGTAATCCCTTTACATCGCCCAGATTTTATACACGATTATAATAAACTTAAAAAGTCGTAATTTGAAGAAACACTTAGCCATATTTTTTAACCAACGCCTTGTTATTTATTGGTTTGTCAAAATATTTGGTCTTAGCTCCTTTGTTATTACTAAGTAAATAGAATGAGATAATAAAAAAGAGTGAGATAGATACGACTAAGTTTATAGCAATTGGTACTGAGTCTGTCAAGGAAACAAAATATAAATGTTTAAGGTACATTTTTTTCAAAATGGCGCTAACAAGAAAACTCGTTTAAATGTGTGGCGGGGGATGAATTTGAAACCAAGCAATAGCAATAATAAGCACTACTACATTATAATTATTGTTCAATTTTGCCATAAAATCTTTATGTTTTATGCTAAACCCTTAATTATATTAAAGATAAGTGATCATTAAATGTCTCTAAATGCGGTCGTTTGTATTCTAATATCCTTTTAACACGTTTCGTATCAATAGAGACAGTGTATATCGATTTCCCGGTCTAATGGTGACTTCTGACATTCACCGAGAAGTGGACCGTTATTTTAGGTAGCCCTGAACTTTGGACTTTATAAATAAAACTAATTTTTAATACGTCATTTTATAGGATGTTTGATTGTGGACATTATGGCTTATTCTTATTTATTTCTTACTAGCGACCCGCCCCGGCTTCGCACTGGTACAAAATATATAGCCTATGTGCCACTGAAAAAATGATTAAAATCGATCCAGTAGTTTTGATTTATATTCCTTACTGCCCGCGGCCCGCAAACACTACGGCCCGCAATTTTTAAATTATTAGTAATGGTATAGGATGACATAATTATGGCTGCGTACTTGCGTAGTGTGACATAAAAAGGCTGAACAAGTAAACTGTAATAAAAGTCTAAACAGCAACAGAGACTGGCATCTATAATAATCACGGATGCACTCTCGTCAACACCCACCGCTTCCCTCGAGGCCCTGATCAACTTAACTCCGCTTCCTCCGCTTGTTCAGATGGAGGTCAAAAAGGTGGCTCTCAGGGCCAGGACGGCGGGCAGGACGAATTGGGCCTCTACCTCATTTCGACAGCTGGAACAGTCTCTCAGTGAATCACCTGTCATGGCCATGCCATCAGATGCCATGATCAAGGTGCATAGCTTTTCGAAGCAATACCAGGTTTTTATACCTTCCAGGGAGGACTGGGAAAGAAAAATCCCAATCGATGTCCGCCCTAGCGACATAGTTTGGTTCACGGATGGATCAAGGAAAGACAACCGTGCGGGAGCCGGATTCTATGGAGGCAGGCCACCAAAAGGCAAATACGCCTGTTTGGGTAAGTTTGCGACCGTGTTTCAGGCTGAAGTCTTCGCTATCATCGGTTGTTCATTAGAAAGCCTGGAGATGGCCCTAGTTAATAAAAACGTTTTTATCTTCTCCGATAGTCAAGCTGCACTTAAAGCATCAATGCTTTAAGGGCAGGCAACTGCCGCAGAAGTCTCGTCCAAATTAGTTCTGGAATGCATTGAGACGTTAAACATGCTGGGAAGGAACAACAACATCCGCCTAGTATGGGTCCCGGGCCACAGTAACGTCCTCGCAATGAAACCGCTGACGAACTGGCTAGGCTTGGGGCCGAGAGTCTCATATATGGCCCAGAACCATCTGTGATATAACTTCCAGTACCACAAAGCAAGTGCTCAAGGAATGGGGTCACTGACTATGCAGGAAGCAATGGGCTGAGACCCCTGGCCTTGAACACTCCAAGGCACTAATTCCTGGCTTCAACAAGAAACTATCAGAATTAGTGCTCACCTTGGGTAGGAACCAATTAAGAATCCTTACCAGAAGCTTAACTGGGCACTGCAAGCTCAACAAACACCTAAACAGAATGGGTATTTGTAGCATAACGACTTGCAGATTCTGTGAGGAGGAGGATGAAACACCTATTCACCTTCTCCTCGACTGTCCTGCTCTACTACAGAGCAGGAACAGGTACCTTGGTCGCCACGAATATACTTCCACAGAGGAAATTCGTGGCGCCAACCCCAACCATATCGTTCAATTTATGAGCAGTATTGGGTTGGGGATGATACTCTAGTGCGAAGGAGTCACAATAGATCCTCATGGGTCGCAGTGACGTCAGGGCTATAGCGACCTGCATTCTTTAAAAAAAATGGTATAGGATCCCATCATAGAACGACCTTCACCGAGCTGGTTAATGGATGATAAGTATTTTATATTTAATTACGTATATTAATTTATTGCAAGTGGTTATTCTGGAATGAATTTTTTTAGGCAACCCACTAGCAATAAATTTATTGACATATCGTTATTGAATATATAATACTTTTCATCCATTAACCAGCTCGGTGAAGGTCGTTCTATGGTGGGATCTTAGAAAACTGTTATTGTGGGATATATATAAGAGATAAGCTTTGTCCACACTGTGCCTTTTTTTGTTCGTTAAGGGCATGCGTCATAGCGCAGTCAACAGCGTACGTGAGGCATGCCCGCGACGCATGCGCTGTGACCGTATCCAAAACTTTCACTTAGTTCTATTTTTTTCTGGAATTTCTTATGACCAAATAAGCCGCACATATTCCACCCAGTAAAACGTTCTCGTCGCACATGTTACTCGTACAAAGCTGATAGACACTGCAATTGGCGTTGCGTTCGTTAACGCATTCAATTATTGAAAGCGCCAAACGAAAGTTGAATTTTTTTTTTGTGAAATAAGGGGGCAAACGAGCAAACGGGTCACCTGATGGAAAGCAACTTCCGTCGCCCATGGACACTCGCAGCATCAGAAGAGCTGCAGGTGCGTTGCCGGCCTTTTAAGAGGGAATAGGGTAATAGGGGAGGGTAGGGATGGGAGGAGAAGGGAATAGGGGAGGGAAAGGAAGGGAATAGGGTAGGGGATTGGGCCTCCGGTAAACTCACTCACTCGGCGAAACACAGCGCAAGCGCTGTTTCACGCCGGTTTTCTGTGAATACAAAGAAGATGACGAAAATTGAAGACGAAAGCACATAGTGTAGACATAAATAAATAAATAAATAGTTTATTGCCATCAGAAAACTAATTAAGTACATAACATTTTAAAGAACACATTAAAAATTATTACATAGAATATCTTGTTAGTTGCGCAGCCCCTACACTAAGAAATTCTTGTGCTGTAGGGGTTGCCTGCCAATTGACATAAATTATGAAGACATATTATAAAAAGACATCAGAAATATTTATTTAACAATTCAGTAGGTTCCTATCTAAATTATATTATTATTATACAAATGTCAAGTTATATATATTATATAGGTATGTTTATGTATTCTTAGTGACAGAAGTTCATACAATATATAATATTATTTTTTTAATTTATGATTACCATTTTTGCATTAATAGAGAAATTATCTTAATTTTGTTGTTATTTTTATTATATTTAAATCCAATTATTTGTGTGTGTTTGTATGTGTGTATGTGTGTGTGTGTGTGTGTGTGTGTGTGTGTGTGTGTGTGTGTGTGTGTGTGTGTGTGTGTGTGTGTGTGTGTGTGTGTGTGTGTGTGTGTGTGTGTGTGTTTTGTTCAGCCTTGTTAGCTAAGGTGTTATTTATTTTATGATGTGTATTAGATTTTCAGTTTCGTCATAATTAAGTGTGATTAGCCAGTTGTTCACCGCAAACTTGGCATCTCTAGTGTTCATTACGTTAAAATTATCTATGACTTTGCTGACATTATTGTACAAAAATGGTCCTAGGAAATATTGTTGGTGTTGGGCCATTGCACTATTAGTTTTAGGTAGTATGCATACTTTGTCCTTCCTTCTTTTATTACAAACATTTTTAGTTAATTCTGTATTACTGGTGTGGCGATGCTGTGTCAGTATTGATTTTCTAATAAACAGTTGTCTGACTGTCAGTGTCTTGGTGAGTTTGTAGAGTTCATCCGTCGGAAAGTCGTAAGGTTTGGATATAGCTACTTTCAGTACTGCTCTTTGGGCTCTTTCTAACTGTATGATCAGTGTTTTGCAGGCTCCTCCCCATACTGATATACAATAGGACAGTATTGATTCACATAGAGCACGGTAAACTTCAAGTATTAGTTTTTTGTCAGCGAAATTGCGTAATTGCTTAAAAATGTAAATTAGTTTACGTACTCTTTTGGTAAGCGCTGATATATGCTCTCTCCAGGACAGGTGTCTGTCCAACATAACACCCAGATATTTGATGTTTGGTACTTCTTGTAGTTTGGGACAGTCATTACAGAAGTCGTCCTTGCAGTTTTTATGTATAGCAAGTTCAATAGGTGCTATCGTTCTACGGTTGGTGGTAATTACATAGCTATTAACATATACCATCGCGGAGTTTTCTGTAGACCTTTTCATTGTGTACAATACTTAGTACATTATTTTGATAAATATCGTAGGGTTCGGCCTGCATTTGCAATGTAAGCGGAAAAAAATGTAATTATTTACGACATCACATTAGAAACCTCAAAAATACAGATTTTCTTCATTATTTAATGGATTTTTTTTTTATACTTATAAACCTTCCTATTTAATCACTCTGTCTATTAGAAAAAACCGCATCAAAATCCGTTGCGTTGTTTTAAAGATTTAAGGGAACAAAGGGACATAGGGACAGAGAAAGCGACTTTGTTTTATACTATGTAGTGATTTTAATGGTTATTTCTATGTAGGCGGCCTTTTGGGGATATTTCCGGCAATTTACGGCTCCTAAATTAGTTTATCGCGCGGAACCCTACATTTACCGGGATGAAAACTATCCTATTTCTTTTCCTGGGAGATAAAGTAACTATAACATACAGAATTTCATTAAAATCGGTTCAACAGTTTAAGCTAGATATACACAATAATGTCGTTTGCTTATACTTATCTACTTTGTATTTAACATGTTTAATCGCTGAACTAAATGATATAAAATTTGGTTTAAAGGGGAGCAGGTAAGCTTTACCGCGACAAAATGTACGGTGCCTGCAATATATTGTATTTTTAACCACCTTAAACATATTAACCCCGTGTATAATATTTCTGTATATTGCCTGCGAATTTCTGCGTGGATTATTCTGTTAAAAACGAAACAGACATAACGTTTGTGTTTTTCACTGTCATTTGACAAGTTAACATATCGTCCAATTTCCGGCAGTCGTTATCGGTTTAAATAACATACCATTTATTAAATTAGTCACAAAACGAACAGTTAACAAAATGGTGTTATCCTCTTTTGGCTTTATCGCCTGTAAATATAAATATCCATTGTGCTTATGTTATAAATGTGAAAATTCTGTAAAATCTATTTCATTGTTTTTATGCTAGAAACATATTTTTTACTGGAAATTTTTCGTGTAAAGGTGCTCCCCCACCGCGAGCATTCACTTATAATGTAACATTATAGATTCGTTTTTGAGCATTACATTATAATACTATATCCCTGAATGACAGCATTCGCGAGTAACGCCACCCAGAACCTCACAGTTTGTTTTAAAAAGGAAATTAACTCGAATATTAACCCGAACACTAAAGTATACGAGGACCACCCGGAAACATCGATGATGACACCATGGACAGAAAACCGAGCTCTGCTTATAAACAACAAGCCAGTGTAAACCGGTTTGCTGGAAACAGTAACAAAGGACCATTGTTGATAGATTAGGAAAACACCGATTCATGGAAACCACCGCTGACGCGCCACTTGCTATATACAGGCCAACAAGTGGCATAAGATTCAGATTCATACTGTAGCTTCACTAGTTAAGATATTAGTTTTGTTAATATTATAATTTTTGTAATCATTCTGTAATCGTTTAAATAAAGTTATTTTTTAATAAAGTACTCGTTTCAAGTATTTTGACTCGCGTGTAATGTAACATTCGACTTTGAGCATTCCATAGCTATAGGTCTACCAGAATCTGATGGCAATTTTTGACAGCAGATTTTCATAAAATATCCTTGATCATTGGATAAATTTTTATATTTGCATGTTTAACACACAGAATCAGCCGCTATAAGAAAAAAAAAGGATAAAAATGTTTTATTCCAATTACCCCGGTATTGCTAGAGTCAATTTATTTTCTCACTTTTTGCCATCAGATTCTGGTAGACCTATAGTTGATGTTATAAGTTGTATCAAGATATTACACACTGTATCATTACAAGGTGCGCATTGTATTGCTCGGTTTTGTATCATTAAAAGGTGCGCATTGCAATGCTCGACTCTGTAACGTTACATTACAAGCGAATGCTCCCGGTGAGGGAGCACCTTAATATTGCGGACAACATCTACTATAGTAAATAAATTTATCCAAATCGTGCAGTTTGTTTGTTCATATTATTTTCGGTTCATAATATTGTTGTGGTCTGTAGCGGGTCTTAGGTCCTATGCGATGTATTTTTAAACGAGCTATTTGAAACTGAACTTTTATTTACTAAAAGACGATACACATTGAATTATTGTCAAACTTGCCACACTTTCAGTAGGCTGCCTATTCCAATTTTGAATAGCTCATTAAAAACGCAGCGCATCGCCTCTTCACCTGGCTGTAAACTGACTCTAATGCGGTAAAGTTTATCCGCCATCAATTCTCCGTCGGAAGAAAACATCTCGATGTTTTCCGTTACGTACCGCCGTGGGAAACTTGGTGTTTACAGATACTTTCGGCCGAACTGTCCAAAGAGGAAGATAGAATTTTATTGTCATTGCCTTAAATCTATTTTACCGTAAAGAATAGATAAAAGTGAAAACACAGCGAATAACAAGGCCCTTGGGCCAATACCTTTTCTTTGTCGCTTCTTTATAGAATCGCCAATCAAAATGTATGACAATGAATTGACATTTCACGAGTCAAACGTCAACTTCATATTAACGAACGCTTATATGTCAATTCCATACATTTTGATCGACGATTCTATAATGAAGCGATTAAGAAAAGATCTTTGCTAAAGCGGAAGGTCTGTTTGTGTTTGTCTCGCATATTTGATACATCACATGACAGAGAAAGACATTTGAATTAAAACTTGAATGGTTGAACGCTGCGGAAATAATAAATGTCTTTATAATAAGAATAATTTAAAGATTTACATTAGAAACGTCTAATGAAACTTGCAAAACAGTAATAATATACACTTTTCATGCACTTATATTCCACTTTTATTAATTTATTTGCTAACTAATGCAAAAATCTTAATTTTTTTTGTTTTTAAAAATATTTCGAATTATACATTAGTGATAAAAATACTCACGTAATTTTAATATCATTTTCTGTCAAGGTTTTCCAACGCATCAAACAAACACAGCAATATGAATTAGCATTTTATAGTTACACAATAACAATAAAAATACAAAAAGCGACTATTTATTTAGCAGACAAGGACGTACTTTTCTGATACGTTAGAAAAGTCATTTGGTGACTTGATAGATAATTATCATTTTTAACAAAAAATTAAAACCGACTTCCAAGGTAAAAACAATAATAACATCCTTAGTATATGAACTAAAAAGTATTAAATAATTTTTCCTATCTAGTAGTGCCTTGTTCCGAATTCGGCTAGACCTCAACTATTTCTGTATTCAATCTTCATCATTTTGAAGTCGGTACCAGATAGCTGAATCTTCAGTTCTATGACAGAATATTTGAAACTTTTGGAACTGGCACCGTTTTAAAAATGATGAAGATTGAATACAGAAATAGTTGAGGCTTAGCCGAATTCGGAAAAAGACTGGATAGGAAAAAATATTTGATACTTTTTAGTTCATATTATAAGGATGTTATTATTGTTTTTACCTTGGAAGCCGGTTTTAATTTTTTATTAAAAATAATAATTTCACTCTTTTTATTTACCTAGTAAACCATCGCGTATATTCTACGTATCTTATTACAATTTGTATCCATATACAACCATGTGACATTGGTGACCCTGACGTGGTAATGATGATGATGATGATGATGAATGTAATTTGCATAGTAGCATATGCTTTCAGTTCTTAAAACAGCGCCTTAACTCCCAAACTTTAAGGAATCCGGAGTCCTCTTAGTATCTTCGGAACCATAGTATACCTGGGTGCAAAATCTTGCGTTTTGGTAGCATATGCTTAGGATACTTCTCATAAAACCAAAATTACCATATGTTTCCACATAAATTTTGAGGTATTCCCTCGATTACTCATGGATCCCATCATCAGATCACCACTTTTGTGAAAATGGGACCAAAGTGGAGTGAAACCTAATATAACAAAAAAAAAATTTTGAAAATCGGTTCACAAACGGCGGAGTAATCGTTGAACATACAAAAAAAATATATATTCACAGCCGAACATATAACCTCCTCCTTTTTGGAAGTCGGTTAAAAAACTAAACATTAATATATATTATAACCGTAAAGTCTGAAAACACAGTGTGCTATAACATATTAAAATATATTATGAGTTCTATTTCCTGTATTTTAAAGACAATAAGCATTACGTCTGTAAAACGTATTTCGTTGTTAATTTAGATAATGTATCTCCATTTTGAAAGCCTTTTAGGGAATATTTGAAAATGCTTCATAGTTTTTAGCTTTTTACTCGTGTTTCCGCAACAGTTTGCAAGATAAAAGCAACCTTTTTCGATTATATTAGCAACAATACTTCCTTTGTACGCTGTATATAAATAGAGGTATTTCCGGTAGAGAGATCGTCATACTTTTGTGACGTTAATATACTTTGCCCTTTAGCCAAGATGTTTTCTTTATCGCTTCTTTATAGAATCGCCGATAAAAATGTATGAAATCGATACGAGCGTTCGATGAAATAAAGTCGACATTCGACTCATGTTATGTCAATTCCATACATTTTTATCGGTGATTCTATAAAGAAGCGATAAAGAAAACGCCTTGGCTAAGGGCTCTGCAACTTCATTGATTCTCAGATTCGTTTATCGTGCAGTAACCGTACAATTTCCGGGAAAAAAAGCTTTCTTTTATCCCTTTCCGGGACTCGAACCCATATTTGATGAAATTCCTTAAATATTTAAGGTTCTTCACGCCCAAACCACTGAACCGATTTTGCTGAAATCCACGACGCAAAGTATCCCAATACTTAATTGGGGTACTTTGCGTCCCGGGAAAGAACATAGGATACTTTTTATCCAGAAAAAAAAATGTATGGTTCCCGCCCGATAAACGAATTTTTATGGTATTTCTCGTTGTCGGCATGAAGCTCAGTGGAGGTATTTAGCTGAGTGACCCTCAGGTATGGCACAAATCGATGAGCACATTAAGCTTGCACACACACGTGGTACAGTTCCCATCATCATGAGTCCCACTTGCGCCAATGAAGCAGGAAATGAAAGAATTCCATAAACTATTAGCAGAACCAGAAAATGTCAGTTTATCATTTTCAGCCACTGTCGGTTATGTTGTTTATGTCACGCAGATTTCAGATACTTCGATAGGCTGGACTGTGAGTCGTTTGGTATGCTACAACATTATCTTGAATGCTATGCGTCCGCTAACGTTTAGAAGCTTTTTCCCGTTTTCATAATAAAATAAGAAGACTGAGGAATTGTGGTAAACAAAACATCTATATCTGTATATTTTGTAGTATAATTTTGTCGTTAGTATTCCAGTTATAAGTACGCCGGTCCATCGATCGTGTGTCATTGACCTCGCTAAGATGGTCGTTAGCGGGCCGAAATGATGATTACTTTGTCGTAGATGTGATTGTGTATATTTTTGGATTCGTTTAGGCCAGTATTTTCGTACTTTATTTTCAAAAGAAAAAATATTTTTTTTTTGATGCGCAGGGGAAACCCATCATGGGTGCCCCGGGTTGGGGATGTGCCTCAGTTAGCTGAAGCACCCCGGGGGTATGTGGGACTCCTACCTACTAAAACCACCTGCGGTTCGCCTTCAGCCGTATAAAGGAGGGATGTCCCGGATCTAACAAACACAGGACTCCCTCCACGACCGGCCGGTCTACCTCAGAAGGGACCGGACTTCACCAAAGTTAGGGAACGCTTCGGCAAACTGAAGCGTTCCCCTCGGCGCCGGGACTCGCTAAGCCGGGGAGGTTCCCATCCTCTCCCGGGGCCCCGTTAGACGAGACTTAGGAGGTTCGCATAGCGTCGCCTCCGCACTCCCGTCCTACGCCGGCGGAGCGGCAGAGAGGTGGGATCGTCCTCTCTATCCCGCTCCGAGGCCTCTTTCTGCGACATAACAATTTCGCAGAAAGAGACCGCAGCCTGCCAGGCCTCATCGCTCTCGAGCATGCAGCGCACCATGCTCGGGAGCGAGAGGTCCCCGCCTAGCACTGCCACGAGATCGTGGCGCTGCACGGCCCAACGATCGCACACCTCAAGGGTATGCTGGGCCATGTCCTCCGCAGCGCCGCACTCATGGCAGGCTGGCGTTGGCTCTCTCCTGGTACACAGGTACTCACCGAAGCATCCGTGCCCGGTGAGCACCTGCGTAATGCGGAAGGTTAGGGGTTTCTTCTTGACTGGACGCAGTGCCTCAGCGGTACGTTTACCGTACCGGGTCTGCGCCAGATCCTCTCCCCACCTCCTCAGCAGCCACTGCTCTCCGAGTCTCCGGAACCGCCTGAGCTCTTCCCACGAAGGGGCTTCGCCATTTGACCTCCCCTCAGTGATGAGGAGGTTCAACTCGGCGAGCTCCCATGGCGGTTCCCCCGCCAGAGCAGTTGCTGCCGCCCAAGAGACTGTACGGTAGCCCCTGATGACTCTCACCGCAATGACCCGTTGCATTTTATGCAGCAGGGCCCTATTACGCACGGTGAGAGCATCCACCCATACTGGGGCACCATACAGAGCCATACTCCGACACACCCCGGAGTACAGCTGCCGACAGGCTTGACTGGGCCCTCCTATATTCGGCAGGAGTCGACCCAGAGAGGATGCCGCTCTTATGACCTTCGGTCCCAGCTGCTGGAAATGGGGACCGAAGGTCCACCTTCCATCCAGGGTGAGCCCAAGATACTTGATGGTGGGGCTCACCCTGAACTCCTCGTCTCCGACACGAAGTCGTGCACCTGGGGGAGGTCCCCTTTTACCGGGTCCGCGAAACATAAGGGCTTCGGTCTTCTCAAAACGGACCCGAAGCCCTAACCGTCTTATGCGGCTGACCACCAGCGATACTGCCGATTCGGCCAGCCGCGCCGCCTCTTGATAAAAAGAAAAAATAGACCTACCGTAATAAAATAAAATATGTTTATTTCAAGCTTACATCAGCCCATAAAAATTAGTAAATGTGTTAGTAACAATCAGTGAATTAACCAACGTTAGTATTTAAGAGTAGGTACATAATATAATGTTTATTTTACACCCAGTGCTACCTCCACACACTGCCTTTGAATTGGTCTGCAATCTGCGGGGCTAAAATGGTCACATTTAGCAATTCCTCTCAATCAATTCACAAAATTAATTGTTAAAAGTGTCAAACTCACGAATGTCAAATTAGTACGTATTTAGACATCTGAATTGCAAACAGAGTGTCAATTTTGCGATTATTAAAAAATGAATCATATTATGATTCTCCAAAGCGACCATTTTAGCCCCGCTGGTCGGCAAGAGATCATTTTTAGGATGCTGTTCCGAAAGTTGCCTTTTGCGCATGAAAGCGTGAAAGCTTGAAATTATTTTGTCCTATCTTTTTCTGATTAAGTTTAATAATATGTTATCAACCAGGTTGTTGATAAATAGTAACATTTTTTTTAATGAAATAAGGGGGCAAACGAGCAAACGGGTCACCTGATGGAAAGCAACTTCCGTCGCCCATGGACACTCGCAGCATCAGAAGAGCTGCAAGTGCGTTGCCGGCCTTTTAAGAGGGTAATAGGGGAGGGTAGGGATGGGAAGGGAAGGGAATAGGGAAGGGTAGGGAAGGGAATAGGGTAGGGGATTGGGCCTTCGGTAAACTCACTCACTCGGCGAAACACAGCGCAAGCGCTGTTTCACGCCGGTTTTCTGTGAGAACGTAAAATACCGTGCCTTTTAACCCCTGGATCTTGACAAAAATCTAGGCAAAAATCTTGGCAAGACCTGCGTCAAAACAAAATGGCGCCCGGCCTACCCTCTTTGTACAAATAATATTATTACTTTACAACCTAACTATATTTTATGTTTTTGTTAAGAATTTAATAATAGCTAATAAATTTCCTATCTATCAAGCCATCATAATATAGTATTTAGTCTGATTTAATATTCGTTTCACAAGTATAAACTTAGGAAACTATATCGTTGACGGTTTCACAAGAAATAAATGAATTCTTTATTATTATCCCTCTTACAAAGGTTTATACTAACTGATTATGTAAACAATTCGAAGAAAGAAGTTGAGATGTATAAAAACAAAGTACTTGAAATGGGACACTCCGCCGTAATAAAAAAATGATCCACAAGCAAACTTCGACCTTAGTGCTATACAAATAAAGTTCAAAATGGCCGCGGCCGGCAGAAAGCCCTTGAACATTGTCAAATGTAAACCGGTTTCCTGCCGGCCAGTGTGATATATTGTTCAACAATTTGATATTGTACGATATCGATATGTAATAAATCGTATTCTACACTAGTTATCTTTACTTCTATAAGCTTTTTACGTCATTTTTTTTACAAATATCGCGTCCAAATCACTTATATAGAAACCAACTTTTCGAGTGTAACCTAGAAGTTATTACGATGTATTTCTTTCAAATGATTATCTAAAAATATTTATAATTAGGAAAAGAACGTATTTAAAATACAAAACATAACTTACATTCGTGAATATAATAAATAACACACAAAAAACAGTCACAACACGCGCGCCGCAAACACGATTTTCAATAGACTGAAATCAGATGTTCGCCCATAGAGTAACATATATTTTTTTCATTGAGAATGTTGCCAATGTATCATAGATCGTAAGTAACCAAACTTCTTCATACAAAAGTAATCTCTAAGTCGGCGAAATACGTTACTTAATCGAATGAAAGACGCGGCCCACTTGGGCCTTATGGTAGTTGACGGAATGGCGCTGTACAAATGGCGCGGCCCAAGTGGGCCTTATCGGGATTGAGGGGGTAACCCCTTACGTAGCGTAATATCGGAAATATATTTTTCGATATTGCATATTATTGTAAAATGCAGATGTAGGATCCAGGCGGGGAAACAGGTCAGCTGCTTGGCACACATTGACGTGCTGGGACCTGGATCGATCATCTTCTACTTGAAGAGCTACAATACTTAAGTGCTAATTCCTGTTGCACTATAATTTATACATGTTTTTTTTTTATTAATAATACTAATATTATAAAGACGAAAGTTTGTGAGTATGTATGTTTGTTATTTCTTCAAGTTTAACGGCTGGAGCGATTTGAATAATATTGGCATGGATTTCACTGATTCTCTGGACTAACACATAGGTTACATTACGTATAGGTTACATAAAACGCGGGGCACAGCTAGTAAATACTAAGGCTAAGAACTCACGGCGCGGTTTTGCCCGCGCCCCCTCGCGGTTGCGGAGTTGCGGTTTTATTCACACAATTTTTCAATTTTTTCAATTTTCAATTCAACATTCAACCACTTTGCCCTTAAAATGTTTAATAGATATATTCAAGCCTTGGTGTTAAACGAAGAATTTACCTGAAAAATAGCTAAATGAAACTCATTAGGTCTGTATTATGTTAATTTGAGGTTAGGAAGTAAGTCTAATTAGAATCGTGTAAATGCGTGCGCAGAGCTAATCGATATAGCGTGCTCTCCCGGCTCCCCTCACTTATAATCCTTTGTTAAATATGAGTTAAGGAAGGTCGTATAATTATACTAGTATAGAATCAAAGTATACAAATGTTATAAAGTTGCTCCCTTACTAATAAAAATTACAAAGGTCTGCTAGTCTTTGTCTCAGTGGCGGCCTTACCCATTGCGACGCCCGGGCGGAAGATCTATGCGAGGCCCTGGGCGGCAGGTCTTTGCGAGGCCCTTTGTCTTCCAAAAAACACCTTGCGAGGCCCTTACAAGTGCGAGGCCCCGGGCGATTGTCCTGTTCGCCACCCCCTAGGGCCGCCACTGCTTTGTCTATCATATTAATAAAAGTCATATATGGCAGGCAACCTACAGCGGACCTTGAATTGTCATGTGGCGGTACCCACAATTCGCCTAACATTCCTGCATCGCGCTATCGAAGTTTTCTGAGCGCGTCGGTATATATACGACAGCTGAAATGTATCACGTGGGCTCCGGCCTGACCGAGCATAACACCTCGCTCGGTCGGAAGATCTTCCTTTGCGGCCACTACGCATTATCCCCACAGTCATAAGCTGTTTATCTTTATGAGTAGAAGAGTAGATGTTGTGTACGCAACTTCGTGGCGTACTAAGTTTATCGCATGAAAACTGTCAAAACTCTAGATTTTTAGGTTTCTGCGATATAAACGAAACGAGATCGAAGCTGACAACTATACTGTACTCAGCGAAACATGGCGGTAGCGGTTATTGACTCCCTGTCAAAAACTTGTCATTTTCTATATAAACCGCATTTCTATTAAAATTGACAATGAAGTGTCAGGTGTTGTCAATCGCGGCTTTGTATAGAAAATGACACGTTTTGACAGGGAGTCAATGACCGCGACCGCCATGTTTCGCCGAGTACAGTATAGTTCGTTATTATGTCTACCTGTCTAAAATAATTTTGGAAAACATTTCTATTTACATTTTTATTCAACAGTAGAAATACCAAATTTTTTTGCGACATTCCACTAAAGCTAAATCAGTATATTTTTGTGACCTTGCTTGTAGGTTTTAACCCTCAATAATGTAATATATTCAACCCTTACACCACCTGTTGGCGATGTCCGATGCGGTCGATACGACCCCCGCATAATTGAACCCGCAGAGCCACAGAATTATGTCTGTCATATAAATTATATAAAAATAGCTTGTAATATTAAGAAAACATAATATATTATGTTTTCTCTAAATTTTTCTACCAATAAACAGCGGTGTTGTACAGATTAAACTCAAAAACCTTAAAAATCAGGCATTAAACTGATAAAAAGTAGAAAAAAAAAAATGTTTTATGCCTGGTTTAGAAATCAATTTCGAAAGTTTTTTGACTGGAGTTTATCTATTCAACAGTGTTTTTGATTAGTAGAGAAATGTAGAGGTAACACAATATACTATTACGTTTTCTTCTCAAAGATACAATAAGCGATGTCCATGGACAAAATATTTCCCTTTGTCCTGCGACCCGATATAGCTGTGGTGAATTGACGTAAATACGCCCAAAAAATATTAGTTTTTTAATAATATTATTATAACTCCTAACTCATTTGTTTTGCAGATCTTTTTATCCAATTACCAAAGGTTTTGTACGTTAAATTGAAAGCCTTACCAGCTTTTAGAGTGTGCTTGCTTGACACCATCACGAAAAGTAAATTACGCGGTGGCGAGCCATTTCCGCAGCAGTTAGCGCCGGTAAATATTATTACAGGCGCTTTTGCTGGTACATGTCGCGCATAACTTTAAGACTGGTGGGGAAACAGGAGGGAGGATCCGGCGCATGGGCATAATATCTAACGATAACGTACTATCAGAGAAGTTGATTCATAGGCGGATGGCAGACCTGTGTAATTCGGTCGGGTTATAAGAAGCCCAACCACGTTAGCATTAACTTATCAAACTAATAATAGACAGACACACTTGCAATAAACAAAGGTAACTTTGGGTTCAAACTAATCTATGTTTATAAAAATTAAAAATTGGATGTTTAAAAGTACCTAGAACTTAAAGATAAGCACTTTAGAATTAAGATAAAAGTGAACACTATCCAGTAAAACTTAAAAGCACTTACGCTGTTCCTAATTCAATATAAGTCTAGAATCTAGACATTAAGCGGTGCACTAGGTCAATTACAAAGTTTCGACAGTTAATAGTCTCCTAAACTAATATTAGAACACCACATTATTCTTCATTAACATAAATTAATGGCATTGCAGTGTGACTGATGATTTAAGTTGGGAGAATAGCTTCGTATTTCCAGATATCTTAAGAATATTTACTATTATCAGTTAATACAGTTCGAAGCAATTTACAGCCGCTATATTAAAGCTGGAATTTCCACGATATTATTAGTGCGATAAAATCACACAGAGAAGTAAATCACAGTAAAAACAACGGGAAGTGGCGGCAGAAATAAAAACGAAACAGCAGGCCAGACAACATGTTTGCCGCGTGGTACGCGCGCCAAGCTACTACGGTTTCCGTTACTAATTTTCGATCAGTCACATTTACTGAGGCGAGTTTAACATGTTTTAATGTGCAGTCAAAAAGCAACTACGGGCTTGTCTCTCAAAATAATTTAAATTAATCAATGATATTGAATGTACTGTAACTTCTTGGTGGAAATTCATATTTCACAGTAATAATAAAAACAATTCATGCATTTATTCCACTTTTATTAATTTATTCTATTATAATTATGTTTCACACGACCGGTTTCGATAAAATCATCATCAGGTGTGATGATTTTATCGAAACCGGTCGTGTGAAACATAATTGTAATAAAAGTGGAATAAATGCATGAAAAGTGTATATTATTACTATAAATTAATCAAGACATTCATGAGACCGCAATGATTTTATTATATACAAGGATTACTCGTTTGAAATATACTTGCTTAAGCTAGCACTAGACTTATTACATCATGAAAGCGTTATATCAAAAATACGTGTACAAAAATTCTAATTTCTAGACCAGTAACCTCGCAACCTTCTTGCAATATTAAAAAGGGTGTATTAAGTAAGGTAGCAAAGATAAATAAAGACGCAGAATTGATTGAACCAATGTTCTGGGGTCGGTTGATGTTTGTTTGTTACATAGGAAGGTTTTATGGATATTTTTTTTCTTATACTCTTATTCTATAAGTAAACAAATGTTATATGTGTATGGGTTAAATGTATCAGCCTTATTTTGCACTAGCTTTTGCCCGAGGCTTCGCTCGCGTTAAGAAGTATTATCTATATATTAATACGCGAGCGAAAAACTTTGGATCCCTTTTGATGAAAAATGCGGAAACGTAGGTGATTGAAATTTTACACAGTTATAGTTTATATGGTGAAGGAGTGCATCGAGCTAATATTATTTTGAAATTATGCTTTTATCATACATTTTTTTTAACAAATAAAACATTACACACACTACAACACACACACTAGAAGATTTTGATTGACAAGCCTATACACACGAATTGTACTCTTTTATTTATGGTTGAAGTCTGTTGTGAAATTGAAAAAAGATTTAGTTTTTTTTTATTGAATCTTAAATACTATTAGACAATTATCACACGGCCAGTCTGTCATCATTTAACTTTATTAATCTGAGACTGTTGCAGGAATTATGTCTAAAAATAATAAAGTCAATATTTTGACAATAGAATATCAATAGAAAAGCGTTGAAATTTGAAACTTTTTTTTTTTTTATTTGAAGTCAAATTTCGACCATTGGACGATCTCTAGTTATTATTAATTAGGTATCAAAGTTTCAGCCCGATCTTTTATTCCCTTGGGGGTAGAATTGATCAAAATCCATTATTAGCGGATGCCTACGTCATAACATCTACTCGCATGCCAAATTTCAGCCCGATCCGTCCAATGGTTTGGGCTGTGCGTTGATAGAGCACTGTCAACGCACAGCCCATGCTGTGACATGTCAGTCAGTCACTCAGTCAGTCAGTCAGTCACCTTTGAGTTATATAGGTGTATTTAGATTTTGTCTGTCAAGCTTTTTTAGAACGTTTAGACATCAAAAATCTTATATCTTTATTAAGGGTTAAGGGGATGCGATGCGATGTATCTTTAAATAAATCATTCAAAACTGAACTTTACTACCTACATAATAATAATAATATCTATTGACCTTCACACAACGTCAGTCTGGCCCCGTGCTAAGTTCCTGAAGGACTTTTGTTACAGGTACCAGACAACGGAAATATATTTAATAATTTTATACTATACATATATTTAAGATTTTTATTATATGATACACATATTTAATACACATCCATGACCCAGGAACATTGAACACTTTTTGTTCCATCGGCGGGTTTCAAATCCGCGACCCCCGGCTTTAGCGCTGATCACGCGCCCAACCACTGAGCCACAGAGGTTTTAACATTCCCATTTCCCTTGCTATAAATATCAACATGAGGTGCTACGAAGTGCTACGCTCCATTGCGGTGTGCTACGAAGCTCTACGAATATTATTGCCGCGTGCTACGAATATCAACATGAGGTGCTACGAAGTGCTACGCTCCATTGCGGTGTGCTACGAAGCTCTACGAATATTATTGCCGCGTGCTACGAATATCAACATGAGGTGCTACGAAGTGCTACGCTCATTGCGGTGTGCTACGAAGCTCTACGAATATTATTGCCGCGTGCTACGAATATCAACATGAGGTGCTACGAAGTGCTACGCTCCATTGCGGTGTGCTACGAAGCTCTACGAATATTATTGCCGCGTGCTACGAATATCAACATGAGGTACTACGAAGTGCTACGCTCATTGCGGTGTGCTACGAAGCTCTACGAATATTATTGCCGCGTGCTACGAATATCAACATGAGGTGCTACGAAGTGCTACGCTCCATTGCGGTGTGCTACGAAGCTCTACGAATATTATTGCCGCGTGCTACGAAAGGCTACGAGAGCTTGAAAGGGGATTTACGTAAAGAATCTTTACAAAATATTTAATTCTATATAAAATAAATGAGTACCTACTATAATATTATATATTAGCTAGCCCGGCAATCGACGTTTTGTTTTTGCTATGACGTTATTTTCAGGTATAAAAAATGGATGTATACCAAATCTCAGCCTACTATATCGATTTATTATGATTTTAATGCAGCACATACATTTTCAATTAAATCGATTTAGCCGTTTCGAAGGACTTTTGCAACAAACATCGCTACACAAGAATTTTATATATTAGGTTCAATTAGTGGATTTTGGATTTTTTTGAAATAGAACACAATAAATCATTAAATATATTTTATAACCTAAAATAGTTGAAACACGAAATAGCACATTCTATAGACACGACTCATCCCACAGGAGTTCTGCAATATTCCGGATGCAGTGAGATCAGTCGTCCTCGGCGGGACTGTAATTTAATCACTAATATTACACCCGATATCGATAGTTCTCGAGTATTCTGTAGTAAAATGCACTTAGTATCAGGGTAAATTCACCTATGACGAGACGAGGTTAATAGACAGGCCAATAAGTTTAAATTTTGTAGTAAAAAAGTTCAGTTTTGAATGATTCACGTTGCAATGTGAACTGACTTGTAGTCAATAATAAAACTGGCCAAGTATGATTCATATTAAATAAAGGTATGTATGTAATAAATTTAAAAACTAGCTCTAATAAAGCTCATGAAATAGTCTAAGTGTAATTCGGAGTAAATAAAGCTACGTCTGTCATATATTTTGAAAATATGCTCGTTGCTCACCCGAGCTCAGATCACGACTACGGAATTCAGATAGCCTAACCAAATAATTTAGGATGACCAGTTGGTCGTTGCACTACCAGAAGAATTAAATCATTTGCCTTTGAGTAAATTCTTCTGATGGTAATAATGATTATTGCCAAGGCAAGCATCGCAATACATAAGCCATCTGACGTAGTCGCGTAATCAACAATAATCTAGCGCCAAGCAATAAGTGGACATGAAACATAACTTACAGTAAATGGGTCCAGATTGTACGGAACCGTCATTATTGAGATTACACTCAGTAATATATTGTGGTCATTATTATACCACTTGTATCCCACTGAGATGGAAGAATGTCACTTATAATATAAGGCTGCCGCATACACACGTTATTCGCATGCGATTTCCGAATTAGTTTTCCGTATTCGGAAATCCGAATGCTTTAGAATCAGTGAAAATAAATTAAATGCTTTTTCCGAACGGGACGAATTCCGCACGTACGTTTGAAATGCATGCCGGCGCGTTCGCGCGTGAAAAAACGAACGCTTGCGCTAGTCTTACGGAATTCCGAATACGAAAAACGAACTCGGTAATCGAGTACGGAAAACGTGTGTATGCGGCCAGCCTTACTAAATGACTCCCGTAACTCCGTTGCACCAAAATTCGTTTATCGCGCGAGGACCATACAATTTTTTCAGGATAACAAGCATCCTATGTCCTTTCCCGGAACTTAAAGTATCTCCATATCAATTGTCGACAAAATCAGTTAAGTGGTTTGGGCGTAAAGAGGTAAAAGACAGACACACTGTCACATTCATAACATTAGTATAGGTGTCTATTTATATCACCACTTGTATCCCACTGAAGTGGAAGAATCTTACTTCACCATCACTGCGTAATACAAAACAAAGTCGCTTTTTCTGTCGCTATGTCCCTTTGTTCCCTTTAATCTTTAAAACTACGTAACGGATTTTGATGCGGTTTTCTTTAATAGATAGAGTGATTAAAGAGGATGGTTTATAAGTTTAATAACATTCATTAAATAGTGGACGAATATTGTTATTTTTGGGGTTTTTATGTGATGTCGTAAATAATTACATTTTTTTCCGCTTACATTGCAAACGCAGGCTGAAGCCTACGAGATTTATCAAAATAATGTACTAAGTATTGTACACAATGAAAAGTTCTACAGAAAACTTCGCGATGGTATATGTCTATCTCTAGACAATTAGCTCAATGGCTATATAATTTTAAAAGCCATTGAGCTAATTGTCTTTACTAGACAATTAGCTCAATGGCTATATAATTTTATAGTTTTAAGACCAGCCAAAAAATTGGCTAAGCCGACCACTGCTTTTATTGAGCAGTGTTCTTTTTCTGACTATAAAGTAAATGAGAGTTTGGAACATGTTCCAAAAGATTTAAATTAGATTTTAGGACAACAGAGACCCACTCTGGCAAAGTATTAAACAATAATAGTAATGCCTACCACCATAGTGAGAATTCTAGACAAAACTGTATATTTAATATAAACCTGGTGCATCAAAACTTGCAAGGAAAAATAGGAAAAGAATTAGAAATTGAGTTATTTTTAAATGAATGTAACATTGACATTTTGTGTGTATCAGAACATTGGTTAAAAAATTATGAATTGGTATTTAATTATTCTGATCACCAGCTAGCAAGTTCGTTCAGTCGAGAGAATGCTATTAGGGGTGGCTCCTTAATATTGATTAAGAAAAAACTTAAATTTAAAGAACGTAAGGATATTGTTAGACTGTCAACTGAACGAATTGCTGAGTTAGCCTGTATTGAGCTGAGCCACCTTATTATTGTAAGCGTATACAGACCTCCATCTGGCTTATATGATTCTTTTGAACAAATAATGGAGCAAGTGTTAACGAAAGTGTGTGCATCTAACAAAAAGATTATAGTATGTGGTGATTTCAATATTAATTTACTAGACGCAAACTCCACCACTGTTAGATTCACATCATTGTTCAAATCGTATAACCTTATTAATTTATTCAACGAGCCGACAAGAATTTGTGATACAACTGCGACTTGCATAGATAATATTTTCACCAACATAACTCCCTATAGGAAGGAAATAATTAATGTATTAAGCTCTGATCACTGTGGACAGTTAGCTTCATTTAATATAAATTGTGATAATAATTTTAAACAAAAAATTGAATATATACCTATAAATACAAAACGTATTGAGAAGTTTAGAAGTAAATTATTATCAAGTTTTGAGCACTTGAATGTATCAAATGATCCAAATAAAGCGTTTAACAACATATTTAATAGAGTAAAACAGCAATATAACGCTGTATTTACTTCTAAAACGGTCAGCTTGAATAATAAAAGAAATAATTTCAAAAAATGGGCAACTGCAGGTATTATTGTGAGTAGACAAAAATTGTATGATTTGTATAATGAGAAAACTATAAACCGGAGTGAAGCTTTTAAATTGTATGTCAAGAAATACTCGAAAACTTTTAAAAAGGCATGTCAAGCAGCGAAGGCACTTCACATTAAAGAGAAAATTAGAGACTCTAAAAATAAAGTGAAAACCACCTGGAAAATAATTGCGGATGAGACTGGAAAAGTCACCTGTCGTAACTCTAAATTTGAACTTTTGATTAATGATAAAAAAATCAATTCTGATCTTGAGGTTGCGACAGTCTTTGAGAAGTTTTTTGCAGACATTCCAATCTCAACTACAAAGAACTTAAATTCATCACCTACAGTTGCAGAAAAAATACTTAGAGAACATGTCAAGGAATGTGATGTCAATTTTATTTTTAAAGATATTGACTCCAGAGATATTATCAATACCTTCAAATCTCTCAATATTAAAAGTACCACTGATCTCTGGGGTATGTCCACAAAAATTATAAAATCAGTAATTGACATCATTGCCCCTTACCTAGCTTTAGTTTTTAATAATTGTATTAAAAGTGGCGTGTTCCCAGACTTAATGAAGCACAGCAAGGTGATGCCTCTATTTAAAGCTGGGAAGAAATCAGACCCAGCCAACTATAGACCAATATCTATATTGCCGACTCTAAGTAAAATCTTTGAAAAAATAATTTTAAATCAATTACTTGCTCACTATAACTCAAATAATTTATTACATAATAATCAATTTGGATTTACTAAAGGTCGGTCTACAACAGATGCAGGCATTAGTCTTCTGTGTAGTATTTTTGAAGCTTGGGAGGGGTCGCAGGATGCACTTGGTATCTTCTGCGATCTCTCTAAAGCATTTGACTGTGTGGAGTATGATACTCTAATAAGAAAACTACACCATTATGGTATAAGGGGCACGGCACTTAAACTTCTAAAATCTTACCTTACAAATAGAACGCAGAGGGTGGAAGTCAACTCCATAAGGTCTAATGGAACCAAAATAAAACTAGGTGTGCCACAAGGGTCCATTTTAGGCACTTTTCTTTTTCTCATCTATATAAATGATTTACCTTATCTTGTTAAAGATAAGCATGAGATAGTACTTTTTGCTGATGACACTTCACTAATTTTTAATGTGAAGAGGCGACAATTTAATTATGACGAGGTAAATAGTGCTCTCTCAAAAATAGTACATTGGTTTAATGCTAATAATTTACTTTTGAACTCTAATAAAACAAAATGTTTAAAATTTATCTTGCCAAATGTTAGGCAAGTACAAACCAATGTACTATTAAATGATGAGAAAATGAATTTAGTAGACACCACCACATTCCTAGGCATAACACTGGATTGTAAGTTACAATGGGGTCCACATATTGCAAAACTGGCAGATAAGCTTAGTTCTGCAGCATATGCTGTTAAAAAAATTCGTGAAATCACTGATGTAGAGACCGCGCGATTAGTTTACTTTAGCTACTTTCATAGCATAATGTCTTACGGCATCCTCTTGTGGGGAAATGCGGCGGACATTAATACAATATTTGTGCTGCAGAAGCGAGCTATTCGTTCTATTTATAAGATGTCGTCTTTTGAATCTCTAAGAGAAAAATTTAAAGAAATAAGAATTCTGACCGTCGCATCTCAATACATTTTGGAAAATCTCTTATATGTTAGAAAGAACATAAATATTTTCAAAAAGAAAAGCGATAATCATAATGTAAATACTAGAAATAAGAACAAGTTAGCAATACCAATGTTCAGACTAGCCAAAGTAAGTAATTCTTTTAAAGGCCAATGTATACGCCTATACAATAAAATCCCAGAAAATGTTCAAAATCTACCTTTAAACAAATTTAAAAATGCAGTTAAAGAACGTTTGTGTGCTAAAGCGTATTATAAAGTCAATGATTTCATCGAGGACAGCACACCTTGGGAATAGGGTGGCTCCATGCAGGTTACTTTTCGTTTATTTTGTTACATAGCTGTAAGCCATAACATTGTTATATTATTTTATTTTAAAATTGTAATTTTCCATTTTTTTAGTAAAAGATGGCCCCGTGCGAGTTTCTTACGCCGGTTCTTCTCGGCGGGGTAGTTTCCGAACCGGTGGTAGGCAACGTAGTTTCTTCGTTCTTTCTACGACTTTCAAAAAGTGTATCATGATACCCATTTTGAATAAAAAAATAAAAAAATATATTTTATTTATTTATTTTATATTTATTCTCATGGATATCCCACAATAACATTTTTTTGTCATTTACTTTTAACTTCAAATAATGGATAATTTTCGAAGCGATTTTAACCAATACGACATTAATCCTTATTCAATCCAATACTTTAAATACATTATTGATTTAATGTAGATCTATATGGCCCTTTACAGCATATGATTTAAATAAATATTTTCGAAGATAATATTACAGATTTAAAAATTGCGGGACGTAGCTTTTGCGGCGGTAGCGGCCATTAATACGGGCCACGGGTAGTAATGAATATAAATCAAAACTACTGAATCGATTTTAATTATTTTTTCATTGAGTGACATGGGCTATATATTTTATACCCGTGCGAAGCCGGGGCGGGTCGCTAGTAATATTATAAAGCTGAAAAGTTAGTTTGTTTGAAGGTAAAGGGATGATCTCCGAACTACTGGACTGATTTTTATGTAATTTGGCACAGATATAGAGTGGTCTGCTACGGAAAAGGACAAATAGGTTTACTTTTTTGGGATAAAACGTACGGTTCCCGTTTAGTTGTTCACATTTTGGTCAGAATTGAATCGGAAAATCTAATTTTATAATTTTTTTTGCCTTACTCCTTCGAAACGGTTAGACCTATATTGACAAAACTTTGTGTGCTTATTAGGTTAGACTGGGAACAACCAGCACCCATTTTTCATACCTGAAACAACATACGCAAAACAACGTCACCGGGTCAGTAAGTAACACGATAAAATTTTAAGACGTAGCTATTTTTATAGTTAACTACTAAGTACTAAACCATGTAAAAACTAAACCGTTTAGTTCCGAGTTATTTAAGTGTGAACCTCACAAGCAACTGAGTTCTAGGGGGGTAGGGGGAAAAGGAGGGGGAGGGTAAGGTTGCCAGGTCGCCAAACCTAAAAAATAATATCTATGGACGCTTCATACCACGTCAGTCTGGTCCCGTGGTAAATACCTGAAAGATTTGTGTTACAGGTACCATGACAACGAAAATGTATGTAATACTTTTAATAATACATAATATAATATTTAAAATTTTTATTTGATGATACATATATTATTCAATACACACCCATGATCCAGGAACATCGAAAACATTTGATTAAGTCGGTGGGATTTGTACACGCGACCCCCGGCTTTAGATACCAGACACTCAACCACTGAGCCACAGGGGTCGTCATAAGTAGCCGGACAACCGGACAGCTTAGCCGGACTGTACAAGAAGGCTGGACACCCTGCTATTAAGCACATTCTCAGCATTTCAATAGGTTTGGCTTCTGCGTAGTTTTACATTAGTGGGATTTGCTCATAAAATTCTACAACAAAAGCCGGACTTTCTTAAATTTTGGCCGGACCCAAAAACGCCGGAGCATGTCCGGCTTTTTCCGGACGTCTGACAGCCCTATAGGGGGGTAGGGGGGCGATCGATCGCTGACGTCTACTTTAGCCGCACATTAAAAACACATTATTGTAGCCAATTGTAAAATTATCGTAATTAAAACACTGCACTCGTTTGGACACGTGGTGAAGACACATAGGTTCTGATGGGTGACGTTGCAACGTGGTTATATGATATGCATTTATAAATGAGACAAAATTGCACTTTATTTTCTGCACAAGAAGGTCCACATTATAATAATAATAATAATAATAATAATAATAATAATATCTATGGACGCTTCACACCACGTCAGTCTGGCCCCGTGCTAAGTACCTGAAGGACTTGTGTTACGGGTACCAGACAACGGAAATACATTTAATACTTTTATACTATACATACATTTAAGATTTTTGTTATATTATACATATATTTAATACACATCCAAGACCCAGGAACATTGAAAACTTTTTGTTCCGTCGGCGGGATTCGAACCCACGACCCCCGGCTTGAGCTACCAACCAAGTCGTCGAATTGAATTGACAGACCGCAGTGTTAGGCTGCCTGTTCCAATTTTGAATGGCTTATTTAAAAAATCGGCCAAGTGCGAGTTGGACTCGCGCGCGAAGGGTTCCGTACCATTATAGAGCAAAAATAGTAAAAATTGTGATTTTTGTATGGGATATATTATTTGATTATTTATTTTATTTTAATTTTATTATTAACTATTAAAGTATAAATACAGCTGAGTATTGTGTGAACATTTCAGGTGCCAATCTGTTGTCATCATTGATACCAAGCAAAAAATGTTTGAAAAATCATGTTTGTTGTATGGGAACCCCCCTTAAATATTTATTTTGTTTTTAGTATTTGTTGTTATAGCGGCAACAGAAATATATAATCTGTGAAAATTTCAACTCTCTAGCTATTACCGTTCTTGAGTTACATCCTGGAGACAGACAGACAGACAGAGACGGACAGACGGACAGACGGACAGACGGACAGACGGACAGATGGACAGACGGACAGACAACGAAGTCTTAGTAATAGGGTCCCGTTTTTACCGTTTGGGTACGGAACCTTAAAAATGCATCGCCTCATTTTTTATTTATTTTTATTTATTTATCTTAATGTTAACTGACCCTAAGATATACTCAAACATGGCTATACTTTTAAACATTTCGGAAGATTTTAAGCATTGCTAATCCCTTTTTTCAAGTCAGTTGCAAAGGATTTATAGTTTTGGCCGGTTATGGTACGAGCATTAATGTCACAATATAAGTATTATATGGTACAGTAACTCAGCGTTGTCTTTAAAATAAGGACTTGCTTAATACAAAGCCAAGTTTTATAATGCCACATGCTCGGGAATTATATTATATGTAAGTAGCAAAAAGTAGTGTATTAAATTTTTATGCTACTTAATTATTTCCTCCCTTCCTAACAAATATTACGCACAACAGACAAAGAGAAAAAGATCTTGTATCTTTGATTGATCTTGATAGTTATTAGCTGGATAAATGTTTTTGTTACATTTTGATTATAATATTTATCTAAAATCGGGCTTATATCAGGCCTTCACATTAAGCGTCTCCCAGACAGACGCGGCCTGCGGTGGCGGTGGCGGTCAGTTGAATGGCTTGGCCGCGTGGCCGCGTGTGTCTGTGTCGTTCCTAGAACTCTCAAGTCATCCAACTGACCGCCACCGCTACCGCCACCGCAGGCCGCGTCTGTCTGGGACACGCTTTATTCTACTGGTCAAGTATGAAGATGGTTAACTTATTTATATTGTGCTAATGGCAAGTTTCGTAGCCGAATTTCAGTTGACCTCTGCCCTACTTTTCCAAGACTTTTCCACATTATTTATTCAACAAATCCATGCATCTTTTAAACACATAAAACTAGACCTGACATAGACTAGAACTCAGTTCTGAAATGTGTCGAAAGTAGACAGTTAATTAACTGAAGTTTTTATGATATTATATTTTCAGAAGATGATTAATTATTTAAAAAGTAAATTCGTTTTCCGCGCGGGAACTGTACAATTAAACGGGATAAAAAATATCCTATGTCCTTTCCCGGGACTCAATAATATATAGCAAAAATACTACGTGACCACAGTTACCTTTTTAGAAACTAAGCGACCTGCCCCGGCTTCGCACGGGTGCAATGCTGATACTAAATACACTACAGAAAAACTGTGAACGTTGTATATAAAAACATAGCGGCCCGCTCCGGCTTTGCACGGGTATAAAATATATAGCATGTCACTCACTGAAAAAATCATTAAAATCGATCCAGTAGTTTTGATAAATATATTCATTACTGCCCGTGGCTCGCATTGGTCGGTACCGCCACAAACGCTACGTCCCGCAATTTTTAAATCTATAATATTTTATAGAGGTCATATAGATCTATATTAAATCTACAATGTATTTAAGAGCCTACTGTCAAAACGCTAGCCACGCCTACACACAACGCTATCCTCCAATCGTGATACAATGATTCCATAATCGTGCTCCCGGGCAATGTACTTTATGCTGCAGCTAATAGTGAACAATATCGCGTATCAACGGTTCCCGCATTATAGCACGAAAGTAAAGGTCGTAAGTCCTAAAAATGTTTTTAATGATTACTTAAAAATTAAATACAATACTAATATTTCCTTTAGCTATTATTTTATAAAGTGTGTGATTGTAGTAGTGCAAGTTATTTAATGATAGTAACTCAATAAGTGTAACAGGTATTTGTTGAAAAGCCCAGAAATATTCATAATTTTAAAAAATATAACTATCGAGTCAAAATAAGTGAATCGTGTTTTCGGTTAGCCAAATATCAGATAAATATACAATGATTAAATAAATCTCAATTTCATTTGAGCCAATCGTCTTCCGGGATCGTAATACTTATTAGAAAACACAGCAAAATTTGACAGCCCACTCTTAAGGTATTTAATTAGATAAGGATTAATGCTGTGTTGGCTAAAATCGCTTCAAAAATTTGCCATTATTTGTCGTAAAAAGTAAAAGACAAAAAAATGTAATTGTGGGATATTACAGTATTTTGATAAATCTCGTAGGGTTCAGCCTGCGTTTGCAATGTGGAAAAAATGTAATTATTTACGACTTCACATTAGAAACCTCAAAAATAATAGTATTTATCTACTATTTAATCTTTATTGATGATCAATATAGGCATAGGTACATTGTTTACATTGTTGACAGTTATTGTTACAATAATATCTTAATTTTAATATAAACAATTTTATGGTACTAAGTACCTAAACTAGGTCACATGACCTGTTCTTATAGGTACTTAACTTGTTAGCGCTCGAATATTGTGTTGTCTGTCTGTGTGTCGTGTATGGAAATGATCCTAGCCCTACGAGTTATCTTGGGATGGTAACTGCTTCCTATAGGATCCAGTTCCGCTAGGGTGTGTGAAATTAATGTGTATGTGTATGGGTGTAACCCTGTGTAGCCCTAGCCCTACGATATCTCATATCTTGGGATGGAAACTTCTCCTCTCGAAGAAGCTCCACTAGGGGTTGAGTTGTGTAATGTGTTGTGTGTGTATATATTTTTGTGTGCTAGGTTATATTTTAAGGTTTTGTTCGAGTGGCTGGTAAATTAACAGGCAAGTGTCAGTAGATTTTCTGTTGTAATGTAGTCCATGGATAATAACCAATCGTGTATAGTTGTTTTACATTGATGTTTATTTTTATGTAGTATATTTAGTTTTTTATTTAATCTGTTATACAAAAAGGGGCCAGCAAAGGGTTGGAATCTAGTTGAAAATTTTGTTTTAAATTTGGGAACATCGAAAGGCTTGGGGGTGCGTCTGTTGGTAAGAGTGACTACTTTTTGATCGATTAGGGAGTGTTGTTTCAGTGCAATATGTAGATAGTATAATTGACGTACAGTAAGAAGTTTTGAATCATTATAAAGTTTAAAGGTAGGATGTCTGTAGGGAAGGCAGTACATTACTTTAAGCAAAGCTCTCTGAGCCTTTTCAAGTGTTAGTAGATTCGTTTTGTGACCTCCCCCCCATACGTTAATACAGTATGTTAATAACGGTTTACATAGGGTATTATAGATAATTTTTAATAAGTGATGACTAGCCGCATGCCTTATATTTCTAAATATAACTATCAATTTGCGAATTCTTTGTGATAAATCAATAATGTGCGGAGTGAAGGTAAGAAGGGAGTCTAGTTTGATGCCCAAGTATTTTATACTGGTCACTCTTTCCAATGTTTGGCAGCCACAGTTTATATCTAGTTTTGTGTCACAGTTATTTTTATGGACTACAAGAGTGTGTTTTGATAGGGATGGCTGTGTTTTATTAGTTATAGAAAATGTAATAAATTTTGTTTTATCGGCATTCATTGTTAAGAGGTTAGCAGAAAGTTGTTCTTGAATAGAATTAAATCCGGTTTGAGCTTTTGTGAAGGTATCCTCCCAAGTACATCCACTGAATATTATAGCTGCATCATCTGCAAATGCCATTATTTTGCCATTAGGAAAGTGAGTATTTATTATATCATTAAGGTACACCAGAAATAGGGTGGGTCCTAACACACTTCCTTGTGGGACTCCATATTCAGTGGAAATAGGGTCACTTATAACACCTAAGATCCTAACTGACTGTTGCCGGTCGGTCAGATAGCTTTGGAACAGTTTGAGTTGTTCATTACGAATTTCATATGATTCTAATTTGTTAAGTAGTAAAGGTATAGACACGGTGTCAAAAGCCTTCGCTAAATCTAGGAATATTGCTAAGCACTTACGTCCTGCATCTAGTTCATTAGAGATAAAGTTTGTGAGTTCTGACACCGCATCATTTGTCGATTTACCAATCCTAAAACGAAATTGGTTAGGAGAAAGCAAGTTGTCTTGTTTAAGATAGTTAACCCTTTGTTGATTAATTTTTCTAATATTTTCGATAAGCAATTTAACAAGGATATTGGACGATAATTTGATAAAATTTTACTGTCTCCACCTTTATATAGCGGTATAGTAATAGATTGCTTAAGTTTCTTAGGAAAGATCGAGGTAGCAAAAGAGAGATTGCATATAATATGTGTAATCAAAGGTGCAAGGGTAGGAATATTATATTTTATTATTTTATTAGATATATTGTCCCATCCTGGTGAACTATTGATTTTTAGTGATTTAATTATAGATATGATCTCATTTATATTTGTGTCTAATAAAACAAATGAGTTTTGCGAGTGAGTTTTTATTTGAGGCGTGAGATTAGTCGGTTGCTGTATAATTTTTTGAGCCAAATTTTTTCCTAGAGTGCTGAAATAATTATTAAATCTGTTTGCAATACATAATAATATAATTATTTGTGTCTTTAGATTTCTTAAATTGAGTTAGTTTATTAATTACTTGCCAAGTTTCTTTCATATTAGTAGAGTAAGTAAGCTTTATCAAGTTCTTTTTTTTCATATTCTTGTTTAACTCTCTTTAAAATTTTACTGAAGAAATTTCGATATCTAATATAAATAGTTTTATTTGTTTCATTATCTATATGGATATGGATCTATAATAATGGATATTATTATACATATTAAAACTTACATCACTCTTAATAATAAAAAAACCGCATCAAAATCTGTTGCGTAGTTTTAAAGATTAAAGGGAACAAAGGGACATAGGGACAGAAAAAGCGACTTTGTTTTATACTATGTAGTGATAGTGATAACCGAATTCCTCCGCAACATACAAATTTAACGTGAGTTCAATCTCAAGTCACCGCACTTCAAAACCGCGACATTTTCCACGTCATTTTTCAAAGCCGGATTTGAGTATTTGATATGCCCTCGATCTAAGCCGGGATCGACAAAGGCGGCAAATTGCTTTCCGATAAATAACTAACAAGACAGAGCCCGCCCGAGTGGCCCCGTCAAAGAGATATTATGTTGATAAATCGCCTGTGCTCCTCACATCGAAATATGTAGCTGTATCGAGCAGGTTGCCTTAAAATATTGCTTAATACGTATAATATATTCTTTACTTGATGACGCCCTCAACGTATCCATACTAATATTATAAAATATTGCTAAAGTGTGTCTGTCCATCTGTTACTCTTCATCAATGAGTTTCTAAAATACTAGAGTAGCAACGTCTTACAAATGATTCTCAGAAATGCGTAACCACTTGATAGTTCAAAAGATGATGTCAAGTCATTATGTCATTATGTAAGTCAGATATGCCTGCAGGCATCTTCGAAGTGGCAACGCGTTGCTGCCGTAAACTGCCAATATAGTTACGTTAGTAACATATAATATATGCATTGCTCTTCATGCCCAAACCGCAGAATCGATGCGCTGGAATTTTGTATGGATTTACTTTGAGTCCCGGGAAAGGACATAGGATAATTTTCATCCCGGAAAAATGTACAGTTCCCGCATGATAAACGAATTTTAGAGCATCGGAGCACTATTTGGCACTGGTACAATAAAAATCAAGCTTAATCAATACAGTGACGAGTTTAACTCGTGTGTGACCTGCACTTAATTTGTCGAAGTCTGGTATTAAGATTACATGCTCATAACCTAGTTATATAACGCTAACATTAATAAAATTTTTGCTGGCATACGAGGAACTCTGTTTAGGCAAAATCTAAAATATTTTTGCTAAGCCGATGATGATGATGATTAATCAACGGTACATGCATTGTTGTTGCATGTAAAACGCCACAAAGTTATGCCCTCGATATCCACAATTGATATTGCACTGTAGCGTATCTACGTAGGGCTGCCACTTGCTCGAAAATTGCCATCCTTTATATCATGTATTGTGAGAAGAAAGTCGAAAACGCGACAACCCTAGACGTAGCCGTTGTGTGCATAATGAAACACAGGGCTACCAACAAGTTTCCACATGAGCACGAACCAGTGTGGGAAAATGTTGCACGACTGACAACCTTAGAGCACAGCCATTGTGCCGATAATGAATGCTCTAGATTCCAGAGCTTTCCACAATTGGAAACATGACTGGAGAAAAATCCGATTCAAGTCTGATTCAAGATTGCTCCTATTCAATTAGAATCCAAGAATTTTGTTGAATTTTTAAGTATGTGGTCTAGTTAAAATTTAACTATTTAACATAACGGGGCCTATCTCTACATTCACCGGTCATGATTACCGCCATTGCGACGGTGTGCATAGTCCACAATTAACATCGATAATGAGCAATCATTTTCGAATATGTCCCTCGACAGGTTCGCAAGCGCTTGTTTTAGTCCATGATGGGCCAACGTGGTAAGGCTGCAGTAGATTTCAATTCATACTTCCATACTAATATTATAAATGCGTAAGTGTGTCTGTCTGTCTGTTACCTCTTCACGCCTATGTCGCTAAACCAATTTTGCTGGAAGGTATGGAGATACTTTGAGTCCCGGGAAAGGACAAAGGATACTTTTTGTCCCGGAAAAATGTACGGTTCCGGCGCGATAAACGAATTTTGGCGCAACGGAGATACGGGCGTCATCTAGTTATTGATATTCACTTTGCTTGTCTTGTTTGTATCCGCTTCCGAATAAAATTCAAACTTTTCAAGGTTTTGCCATATTCGTGGCATGATCGTTAATTTATTTAATAGGGCAATAAAATTTTTACCTTTCAGAATACGTGAAGTTGAAATTCAGTAATGGCCTACTAACCTAAAACTGAGACAGAGAACTTGTTTTATGTAATGCTTAATTTTAAATCGTGAACTATTTTTAGAGTTACGTTCTTTCGAGTTTAAATTTCCTTTCTCTTAACGAAATGTTTTAAGCAGTGTTTTAGTAGAACGAACCCAGGGAAAGGTAAATTCACAAAAGAAAAAGTGTATGTCTGTCTGTTACCTTGTCACATTTACATAGATTTTGGTCAAATTTGGTTCGAAAGCTTTGAATTCAATACAAGGAATGTACCTACGTTGTTATTATTATACGTACTTTTATAAAAGCAGAAGTTTGTAAAGATGATGATTTGATTAAACAAGTAAAATGTTCGCATATTGGTAGTGACCAATATGCGAACATATTTTGTTTAATCAAATCATCATCTTTACAAACTTCTGATTTTATAACAGTGAGTGCACTGTATTATGCAGATGAAAGGGACAGAGAGATTCCTTGTGTATTGTGCACATACTAGGACTCTATGAAAATGACACAGCTGGCTTGGATTCAATACAACTGGTCACCAAACTGAAATCTGTTTGAGAAGGGAGTCTGCGAGCAAAACCAGCTTACGTAACATTATAAAACTATCAAAACAATAAAGTATCAACATTTATTGACGTACAATAGTCAATAAAGTTATTCAAAGTGGCCTTTGATCAAAGTCAAAGTGCAACAAGCTCGTGTTGGCGTTGGCGTGGGGCCAACCCGAGCCTAGCCTCGCCAGCGGGGGCCTAAAACGTCCAGAAGCCAGTCAAATCACGTCCACAGCTTCACACGTATAGCGCTATAAAATGGCTTATGAACGATTATGGTCTAGGTCTTTCTTACGGCTTTCTACGGCTTTCTCTGTTTTTTATTTTATTTTATTTTAGAATAGTGGATATATTTGTTATGCTTGCGCATTTGTAGAGTTATCTGTTAGCCAAATACTAATAAGATACACATGGGTCTGCCTCATGCCTGTCTATTACCTCTTCACGCCCGAACTGCTGAACCGATTTAGCCAAAATTTGGTGTGATACTTTGAGTCCCGGGAAAGAACATATAGGATACTTTTTATCCCGGAAAAAGGGAGGTAGGGAGGTTCCTGCGCGATAAAACGAATCTCTGTGCAACGAAGTTGTTGGAATCATCTAGTAGTTACTTATTGAATAAATACTACATACATTTTTTTATTGAAAATACAGTTATTATTTAGTGTTTTTTTTAACTTGCAAAAAACCTTTTCAATACTAACATTTATATACTAATAGCTAATAATGAACAAATTTTATGATGAAGCCCCCAAAATGATCAAAATTAGAATCATCTTTAATGTCTACAATCACGATACTGAAATAACTTAATAACATACTTAATCATCTTAATAGCATACTTTGGCACAATGTGACATTAAAATTGCTGTAGAATGTGTAAATAATTATATTATACAAGGCATTTTTAGTACATAGTAAACGTTGATGTTTATAATAGTGCGTTTAAAGATGTTTTTTATATTATTATTGTTAAATAAGGGGGCAAACGAGCAAACCGGTCACCTGATGGAAAGCAACTACCGTCGCCCATGGACACTTGCAACATCAGAAGAGCTGCAGGTGCGTTGCCGGCCTTTTAAGAGGGAATAGGGTAATAGGATAGGGCAGGGTGGGGTAGGAAATAGGGTAGGTGCTTTAAGGGTATGTTCCGAAATTTGGCCCAGTATACTAGCCAGGGCTCATGACATCTTAAATCGACGCCATACTTCTGGTTTGTTTTTAAATATTCGCAAGTGCATTGATATATATGTCGCAGTGATCTGGTTGAATCTGCTATTTTATTGGATGGCTAGCGAATTCATTGAATAAAACCATTTAATTTAATGACTAAAGGCCAAGCCATCATGTCGTTGACTGTAACGTTTAACGTCTAAAACTCTAAACTGATTAAGGCCAACTCGTAAGTTTATAATGGTTTCGTACAATGAATTCGCTAGTCATTTAATCAAATAGCAGATTCAACCAGATGACTGCGATATATACCCATATCCATCAAAATCAGTTCAACTCTTTATTTATAAAGATGTTACATACTTTAAGTCAGTATCGGTTGTATAACTATACAAGTACTTGTAATCTGGATTTATCGCTTAGTCTCAGTCCAGGGGAATGACTGCTCGTTTAGAACCGGCTCTCAGAGCTGCAGGAAATGGCTCCATATTACGGTACTAGCGCTTGGAGTATTTGTTACAGTCTTTTGTAGTAAGGTTATAGTAACTATCAAAAGTCCTTTAGCAGTTGATAAAACGACCAAAATTTTGTTTAATGCAGCGTTTCCGCCATAACTATGACTGTAAACATGATTAATGGTTTCTTAGGTTGACGCGGGTGTTTTGGTTAGAAGCACTTGAGGATTTTATTGCAAACACTTTTCATTATTCCCGACGTTTCGGCTGCTTTCCAGAAACAGTGGTCGCGGGCGCAGGACTGATTGATTTAGCTGTTTATATGCATATGGACGTATATTCCCATTTACATGTTTGTCCATCATGAGCCAATCGAAAGCCGCATAAGAAGAGACGATGGAAGCCTATAAATTACTTTTGTGTTGCTGTGACAGAAACTTTAAAGAGCAAGCCATTGTTTAACTCAGAGGATCAAAATATCTTTGACCTCAAGAATTGTTTTCGAACTGGACTGGAACTGAAATAGTAACAAAGAGATATTACTAAACTTGAATGCACCGTTCTGAGAGCACCTGTTGAGAAGTGTTCTAAAGTTATGTAAAAGCATTTATTTCATTTAATTCTTGCACTTTCATATGAAATTTAATGTCGTGGTACTTTAGTAATTTTGATCAAAAATATTTAAAACTATATTCATTTTTAGTTCATGTTCACTTACAACTCAGTCAATAAAAGCCATTAACTTATGCTTGTCTTATTAATACGCACAAAAAATTATTGGTATCATCACTTCTTTCTACATGTAAAACATGTATGAACCACACAGGTTATGCGAAAGGGACACGAGAAACGAGACACCAATATTATTTCCGGTGACAAGACTGTAGTATTATTCTGTTTTTTTAAGCACTACGAATTCGTTTACGTCACAAGTCACAACAGACCCCTTAGCCAATCCATTTTCTTTATCGCTTCTTTATAAAAAAGCTTATTTAAAGAAATGTATGGAATTGACGCGTTCGATATTATCAAAGCGACATTCTATTTAATAAATGTGACATGTCAATTCCATACATTTTGAACGCCGATTCTATGAACAAGCGATAAACAAACGTGTTGGCTTCCTAGCCAATGATGAGAAATGCTCAGATATAAAACTTTTCTCTCAGTGAAATAGAATTTTTGGTATGTTTGTAAATGCCAACCTCTGAGCAAATTAATAATTTTTAGTTGTCAAAATATTGTATTGCAAACAAATGACAAAAAATCGTTTTCTTAATTTTTAATTTTTATAGATTGAAGTACTATTTAAGATACTTAGTAGGGACGTCAACATGCAGGGCAGGGCAGCTCCCCCCCCCCCTGCCCCCCCCCCCCCTGGGTACGCCCATGCCTATGTTATCTTCTCTGATAGTACCACGTTGTGGATTACGCGTTTACTTCTGAGCTTCCAGTAACACCGTCATTGATTTAGTTCAATGGAGTTACACTTTTACAGTGAACTCTACAGCTACATACTATACTATCGCTCACTTCTGTAACACCTTGTAGATTACGCGTTTACTTCTCAGCTTCTAGTAGCACCGTCATTGATTTAGTTCAATGGAGTGACGTCACGCGCGACACGGCGCCGCGGGTCGATATTCGCCGGGTGGAAAATATTTTGCTTCTCACGCTATATTCATAAACCGCCGGTCGATGAGATATACTATGGTCTAGCTAAAACAGTTTTTATCTAGACCATAATAACATATATATATATATATATATATATATATATATATATATATATATATATATATATATATATATATATATATATATATATAATACACAAGTTGTGACAAAACTAAGTGATCATACTTTAGGGAGTGAATGAGTCTCCTGTATAGAGTTCACTGTGAAAGTGGCCACGCTGAAAGAGCATTTTTTTTGTGATTTGTATAGTGAAGCGCCCTAGCGTCATGAGCTAAAAAAGTTACTCTTTCAGAGCTGCTACTTTCACAGTGAACTCTATACATCGGACTCATACACTTCCTTAAGTATTATCACTTAGTTTTGTTACACCCTGTATAATAACGTATTAAGCTATATAGTGTTTGTTTGGACGTAACCTCGAGGAAAAGGAGGTTGTTGTACGTTTTTTACAACAACCTTTTTCCTCAGGAAATAGAGAAAAAGAGGTAATTTTTTTGTAGGAATCTTTTACTGATATAATATTATGGCCACAATGATGGTAATTTTCGATTGGCCGGTTTTTATAGTTAACCGGTTTAAAAAAGTAGATTTTCTTCGGCTGCATAAACTTGTAAGAAGAAATTTCCAATCACGTTGATCACTTGTCAAGATGCAAGCGAGTTGATGATGGTATCATCAACTCGCTTGCTTCTTGACAATTCGGGTTTTTAAAATTAAATTCACAGTTATGTCCGCATATTTAAAACAGGCTACCTTCAACAGGAGACCTAAATAGCCTTAAAATCTTTATAGCTGTTTTTCTAAGTTTTCATTTTATAAAATAGATTTTATATGCTCAGTGAAGCTTGGGTAATGCAGTTTTTCCGTTGGCATCCCTGATCGCTTTCCCGTTAGATAATTACTGGATAGGAAGGAAATATTAACAGGAGGTGGTGATACTCGTATGTGGTCGCTTTTGAGCCTGGGGATAGTTTATAAATACGAGAATAGCTAGATTGGCTATTTATGAGTTGAGGTTTAAAAATGTTTTGTGTTCATATTTGGGATTTTACATAAAATTTCTGTATATACCTAGTCCATGTATTGTTAATGTTAATAAAGTTGCATTGTAGTTTGTGGCAAGCATTCCTCAAATAGCAAAAACCTAAAATAATGTTTTTCTAATATTTTGAGTCTACAATAAATGTGGCATACAATAAATTATATGAAATTAAAGACCGTCATGGTGAACAAACTTGTATGATTTCAGAATCTTTCTTTTTGAGTTCGTTTGCAAGTTAAAAAGAACCGATTTAAAAAGTAACAAGTGGTTCGAACGAACCACAATTCGACGTCGAACAATAAATCTGTAACATTCCGAGACGAGCGCGAATGATGGCGGAACAATTTTAATAACGGTTGACGAGTCTACTTGTTGAACGCTTTCCTCGTTATTACAAAATAAGTAAATGATTATTGATTAAAACGTGGTCTATTTATTAAGCATTTATTGATAATAAGTTCAAATTGGACTTAATTTTGGAGTACTTGAGTTTAGGCACTACCGAAAAATACATAAAATTACATACATATTTTTTTTTTTGGTTGATACTTTTGATTTCGATTTTGCTACAGTCGGTTGTTAAAATAATTAATAGTTTAAAAAACTTAAAAAAAACGCTTTTAGCACGCACTAAGCCAATCCGCCATCTTGGATGTCCGCCATGTTGGATTTAAGTCACGTGACTATTTTTTTTTCGTATTCCTGACAGCAACACCCTTTCATTTGATACCCATATCATGGGGGTGCATTTCAAATAGCCTGTCCGCCATCTTGGGGAGGCCGCCATATTGGATTTATAATGACGTTTCTTAGCTAGTCATGTATTATCATCAGAACTCAGAGCGTGTGCAAAATTTCATCCTAATCGAAGACCGGGAAGTGGGTCAAATTAAGATTCCAAGATTTTCTTACATAGTTACAAGTGAAGCTAATAAAAGCGTGGTAATGATAATTAATATATTATGATTGTCTTCGGTCATTACAATGTGTTCAATTTCACCAACGTTTGCTAAAGTTGATCGTTGGTTAACTTGACGAAGTCGTATATGACGTGAGTGACCAATAGCAACGCTTATAGTTTCTTGCCTAACACGTGACTGACGAATACAATAATTGTCACGTAACGCAACTCCTTATGTTTGTCTCTTACATATTTTATCATGTTGATGAAACATAGGCTAAGATAGGAAAATATAATTTCTTTAAGAAAGAGAGAGAGAGAGAGTCTAAAGGGTTTGTTGCATATTAGCTTGACGATTTATATTTGTCTCATGGCTGCTTTCCGAGGTTTTTTTGACAATTGACATATTTGATATTCACTAGCACTTTTAACTGGCTGCCGTCAAAACTCTTACCAATTAACAACTCTGTTGAATAGATAAAACCCAAATAAATAAATCGATTGTGAAGAAAATCTGCAGACATCGGTTGTGAAAGTGCTAATGATAAGGTTATTGTTTTAAATAAACATTATTCTTCTCTTACTAACTCTTACTAACTTATTCGTTTTTAGACGAAGGATTACCACTACGCGTTGGTGAAATTGGGCCTAAATCACGCAGGATTCTTTACAATGAACGCTTCAGTGATCTTCAATGATTTGCTAATGAAGATAATTGTCGCGCCAATTACGTTAATGAGGCCTCTGCGTTCTATGGCTAATTGATCTTTGATTTGCAAAGATTCTAGGATTATATATGCTCGAGGGATTGTTCGTTAAAAACTTAAAAAAGTTACATAACACTATAGGTTTATTGGGTATGTAGCTACCCAAAATTAAAGAAGTTAGCCCAGGATCGAAAGAAATTCTACCAGATGGCCGCCGAACTTCTATATGAAGAGGGCACTAGATGATGATGATATTAATTATAAGTTTGTGAGGTGCATCACATCATCACGTTGCAATGTGTAATGACCCGCACTTCTGTCCGTCGTTTCGTCAAAACACTGTCCAACAACTAAACAACATCAATGTGTCATATCACCACGGAGCTATCACACATCTGTAAAATATCGTTGCGGCTCCGCGGTACTACAACGCAACGGAGCAATGTAACCTCTAACAAAATAGAGCTCTCGCTATAAAAATGAAACACTCTCTACGTAAGGGCGAAGTAATCGAAAAGATGTATATATTGTGCAGTCTCCCCTTCGAGATCTAGCCAATTTTCTTTAAAACTTCGCCAGTTGTGTTTTAAAATTTGTATTACAACAAATCTTTTGTGTGGCCAGCTTTGTTTCTCAGGTGAATTTTTAATATTACACTTGGTGTACGAGTAACAAAATTAAGCCAAAGCATGAAAAATTTTAAGATTGTAATTGTTACGTAGTTTAACAACATGACTGGTGGGACATGTTCAATACTTAACGAGAGTACTCAGTAGTCAGTACTCGATTCTCATTATAATTATGTAATAAAATTAGGTACTTAATTTTCGACCAAATTTTTCTTTAAATAAATGAATTATGGACACTAAGTAAATTACGCGGCTAGGCAAGTAGGCAATAGGCATAACTATGCGGCCCCGGCCGGCGCGGCGCGGCGGCGTGCACCATCTATCAAACGTTTCCAGCGCGCGGTGTCCATGCGTTGGGTAAATAATTTAACTTTAAGCGCGCCAGCTAAAACTCGCGCGGACGCACGCTCGCGTGTGTATAAATGAAAAATAGTATGGGGCCCGCGTCCGCGCTCCGTCGCACGCGCCTGCGCTGCCCATACTATTTTTCGTTTATATACATGCGAGCGTGCGCCCGCGCGAGTTTTAGCGTTGGCCCTTAGGGCCAACCCACACGTACTAGAACCACACGACATCGCAACGACAAAATGTCATCGAGCAGTGGTTACGTGTGAATGGTGTCGCTGCAGCTTTTTGTAGTTGCGTTGTGGTGCCGACAAAATGCCGACGTGGTTGCGTTGTCGCCAGTGGTTGCGATGTGGTTGCGATGTGGTTATGTACGAAAGCCAATGAAACGGAGGGGGGAATGAGCGCGGGCGGTGTGCGCGCACTGTCGTTGCATCGACGCAACGTTGTGGTTGCAATGTGGTCGGCCACTAGTTCGCTCGTGGTTGCGATGTGGTCGGCCGTGGTTGCGATGTGGTCGGTATCACACAAGTGGTCGATAACGACTGCAAAATGTGGTACGTGTGAATGGTCCAGTTCATTTACAATACGAAATATACGCCCGACCACGTGGTGTGGTTGTGGTGTGGTTTTGGTACGTGTGGGTTGGCCCTAAGCTACATTTACTCAGTGATCAATTGATATTAAATTTTTATATTTTTTTTTTCATCTAATATAATAGCCAAATATCACGTCCTCGAGTATTGAACATATTGTCTCACCAGTCATGCAGTATACTCTTTGATTGTATTATTTTTTTTTACCTTCTGTCAAATTGTATTTTTTTTCTCTTTTCAAAGTCAAAGACAACAACACCTATACATTTAGTTGAAATTGATGTATTTTGTTGTATTTAGTTCTTTGTCACTATTATTATTTTTTTTTTCTGTATATTTTGTGTTTAGTTTAAGTAGCGTTGTGAAGCCACTCATTGGCCTCTGCAGAATATCAGTGCAGCGGGCTTGCTTGCTGCGTTTGCTTAGCTGGCGCCAATTTTTGGCGTCACACAGCATTATAGTAAATTTTAAATTGTATTAATCGAACTGTACCACTGACTTATATGAGATATTGTGTGATGCTAAAAATAAATCCATTCTTATTCTTATACTTAAAAAACATTCTTAGTGCATGTATTTTAAATTAAGTGTATCTGTATGACTGTTATGTCTTGTCACTTAAAAAGTTGGACTAATTTTAATAAGTGTTTAACATAGAAATACTTTGAGTCCCAAGGAATTACATTTTTACACAGATAGTCGAACAGTTCGTACGATAATTATACAAATTTTGACGCTCTGAAGTTGCAGGCGTCATCTAGTCTTCACTCTTCTATATTTAAATAAGGTACAACCACGCGAACAAGTGGTACAATGAACCACCTGTACAGAGATGTAGACAAGTTATATGAACCGAGTTTGGTGTATTACAAGTGTAATTAGCCAAGTTTTGGGCGATGATCCGCCATTTTATGTTACAAGCGCCATTTTGAGTGAGTCGACAGTTTCGTAACAATTAGCTTCCTCTTAGGGGCGATTAAAACAATTTAGTCGGTTTATGGAAGAACATTATGTTTTATAATTAGCTATTCTTAAATACAACTAAGCAAAACTTTGTACTAGTCATTAAATATTGAAGGAGGCCTTGCGGCATATCTTATTACTTAATCATGAGGTGTAGAAACTAAAAATAAATACTTGGCACTACATTACGACGAGGGTGAAATAAAAAATCGGCCAAGTGCGAGTTGGACTCGCGCACGAAGGGTTCCGTACCATAATAGAGCTTGTATAATGTTTTTTGTACGGGAGCCCCCCTTTATTAATTATTTTATTTAAATTTCATTATTATTTATTAAAGTGTAAAAACAGATGAGTATTTTGTGAACATTTCAAGTTCCTACCTGTTGTCATTATTGATACCGAGCAAAAAATGTTTGAAAAATCACGTTTGTTGTATGGGAGCCCCCCTTAAATATTTAACTTATTTTATTTTTAGTATTTGTTGTTATAACTGCAACAGAAATACATAATCTGTGAAAATTTCAACTCTCTAGCTATTACCGTTCTTGAGTTACAGCCTGGAGACAGACGGACAGACGGACAGACATCGAAGTCTCAGTAATAGGGTCCCGTTTTTACCCTTTGGGTACGGAACCCTAAAAAGGTAAATAGAGGTGCCTGGACAACTAAAAAACCTTTGATATTTTTAATTTTGATAATAATGCCTTTCACACCGGTTTCTGTGACGGTGGCCGGTTTCATTGAAACCTGACCCGCTACGCAGGAGTGATTTTTGTAGTGCCCAAGTGTTTACGCAGTACACAAGCGGACTCTCTTATCCTTTACTCTTATAGCCCAGTAGCCGTCCTACTGATATGAAGACCGATACAACTGGCGAGAGATCAGATTCAGGCGCAGGACGGACTATTTACATACGTCCCATTCGACGCATGGATCATCTTACTTGTCAAACAATCATAACATGATTGTCCTAATAAATGTTGTAAACAATTTTTTTCTGACGCGGAATTAGAAATGAAGTCGGGATTGAATCCACAATCTTCCAGTCAAGAGCCACGCTCTAAACCAGTGGACCACGAAGGTATATTAGCTTCGTGAATGACATAACACGTTAAACATGTATAAATTTCCATTCAATGTAAAATTTATGCGACATCCCATAATATTATGAAGGTAATTAGTAATTGGAGGTGACGCGCGAACAAATTGGAAGCTCGTTTGTCAACCCCCAATTATAATCCCCTAATCTGAGCGTCGGAACTCGAAACCCAGTGTGAGATTACTACACGTACTAGGCCGAATGTCATACGTCGAATTTCAGTTCGACTGTTCGCAATATGCTCGGATTTTGAGAATTAAAACGGTACCATTTTTCCAAAGTATTAATTTTGAATCGGTGAAATGCGGAGGATCAATTTAGAAATATCTCGCCGGATAAAAATATTATTAAAGCTATTGATTAAATATTTTTGATTATGTAAATGCTTTCGATAACAACTTTTTTAGCGGCGTTGTGCACTTTTGGGTCTCGGTCAAAAATGTTAAACTCACGTCAGAACACATGATCTGACCGAAAATTGATAAGACGGAGGCGAGTCATAGGAAAGAAAATAATATCACCCATAATCCCATATTCCTTTCTTTCTACCGCGCGGTGAAAATATATGCCTGTTAGTGCTGTTGTTTCGTTTTTAGTTCTGACGGCACTCCCAGAGTGTAATCTGTAGAACGCATAGTAGCTACAGCGCCGTTTGAAGTAGGTACTTTTTATTTGTGAAAATACACATAACACCCATAACACAGGTACCGTACAAATAAAATGTCGCAAGTAATATGATCACCTACAATTTGGGCGATCTTTATGTCGGGGCTCCGGTCTCGGGCGGTGGGCGTCTCCCACGAGGCATGTTCAATGTTCATTGTTTCATTACATTTATTTTGTCGATATGTCGGATACGGAATTATTTTTTGTACATTCTGATAAAATAGAGACAAGAATGTTTGCAAGTTGATTAATTAAACATACGTATTATACATTAGATATAGACAAAGGACTTTCTTAATTTGACTAAAATTCAGACTTTTTAATTATTTATTGTGTATGATTGTTACAGTGTTCTATGGGAAAAGTAACGGCTCTCTAAAATGATTTTGTGTTTTGTTGTCACTTCTACCAGCACTTCCGGAGTGTATCTCATAGTTTTTTTTAATAAAATATAACCATGAACACAGTATAGTAATCCACATAACTAACGAACACCATTATAGATATTTAAGACCAGTAACTGTTTCTATAAAGGTATTATAATTTCTCTCAACTTGAAAGTTGAAGAGTGGACCCTATATTTACAAGACGTTTTGATTAATGTCAGGGAATGAGTTGAATTCCTCTATAAAAGTTTATTTTAACGTCTTTAATGTAATAAAACTGTGTTTAATATTATGGATACCCTGTCTACAACTTTGTTGGGAGTTTAGCGGATCTTTAACTGAATTGACAGATAGGTTTCGTTGATGGAATGGTCTACACATGCTTCATGGAATGAATGATGAAACACTGTACTTTTGTGATAGGGTTTGCTAGCTTTGATTCGGTTTTTATATTACTTAGGGCCTATTTCACCACTTCCTGATAAGTGCCGGATAGGCTATCCACAACTTATCTGACAAATAATTCTCACTCTATCTGTCAGATAAGTTGTGAATTGCCTATCCGGCACTTATCAGGAAGTGGTGAAACAGCCCCTTAAACTTATAAGAAGCTAAAATTAAGGAAATCAATTTCAAAATCTTAAAAATCATATTCTTAAACCTGGCTCCTCAGATTATATTCATAATATAGCTTGTGTGACCGGGATTATTGCCAATCTTCTCAAACCTATATTATCTTATTTATCTATATTGATTGATTGATTATCATAGTTATGTGCGTCCCAATAAGTTTCTAGGAGTTCCCTCGATACCGTATGGATGCCACAATCAAGTAAATGTGAACACAGGACCAAATTTGCATTAAAGTCTATACAACAAAAAATATATTTGAAAATCTGTCCACAAACAGCAAAGTATTCGTTGAACATACAAATATTATTCAGCAGCATAAAGAAGCAAACAGTTTTTTGATAAAATAATCTAAAAATAATTAAGAAGCGTTGAAAAAAGCGACTAAAAACAGTGGAATTAAAAATCAAAGCGATCCTCCTTTTCTGGAAGTCTGTTAATAATGTAGCCAAATAAGGAACGCCGAAGATCCACGTAGATCCATGTTTGATATGCGTCCGTGCGGGGGATCTATAACAAATTGCTTTCCGATACCCAACTATGGAGACTATCTGTGTCAACATTTGTTTGGAATACTGCAACGGGATTTCGGTATATTTTGTGGATAACCAAATTGAGAACTTACTCAAATACACACGAAGGAATTTATTTATTTAATTGACATGGAAGACTTACAGCTAAATAATTTCAACGTGTATTAAAACTTAGCTTTATATTAATTCTTCGGTTCTGTAGGTTCTTACTATAGCCTAAAGCAAGCCTCATTTGTGGGTTTACTAAATTATTAATAAAAACTTTTTTGTAGTTTCCTTAAGCTTTTAGCTCAATACAGTACAATAGCATAGAAAAGATGAGCTTTAATAACGTTCATAAAATTCCGCCTACAATATTACAAAGCCTACAAAAGCAAGTCTGTCTTGTATCTTAATAATTTGAGAATTCGCAAAATTCAAGTATTGAGGTCAGAGCTGTCCTCTGTATAGCACGTAGCCACTTGACACCGCGCCCTCCACCGGAGAATCCTCTCACGAGTCAACACGCGCCAGCCCCCCGCTAAATACTCAGCCCGCAATGGATCGGCAACAATTTTTTAACTTCGAGAGCCGGATTCGGTTATAGAGTGCACTCTAGTTATGAACTGATGGTACTGAACTTTGACGACCTCTATGGCTCGATGGTTAAGAGTGTGTGGTAGCTCAAGCCGGGGGTCGTGGGTTCGAATCCCGCCGACGGAACAAAAAAGTTTTCAATGTTCCTGGTTCATGGATGTGTATTAAATATGTGTATGATATAATAAAAATCTTAAATATATGTATAGTATAAAAGTATTAAATATATTTCCGTTGTCTGGTACCTGTAACACTTGAATTCCTTCAGGTACTTAGCACGGGGCCAGACTGACGTGGTGTGAAGCGTCCATAGATATTATTACTGAAAGTTGGGTCTTTGATTAAGTGTCTAAACACACTATGTCGAATTTCCGCCAGCAATGTCATACGCATACAATATAACGCGACGGAATTTCGGCATGGTGAGTCATCGGTAATTTAAAATACATTGCAGGCGGAATCAAGCCGAACTTACGCCGCAGAAATTCGGCATAGTGTGTTTAGACCATAAAGTTAATATACCTAGCGGAATAGAGAAACAAAGGCCTGAGCAAGCGAGATATCACTATCAGTAACACTACGTGGTAAAAAGAGACGTGTGATAAGTACATGAGAGCAGAACTCTTGTTTTGACGTCCAGTCGGCACTTATCGGCACGTTAACAATTTAATCTCATAGAATTCATGTTCATTCATGCTTGTGTAAGTGTATACGTACACATATTTTACACACAGATGTAAACCAATTTCGGTTTCGTTTGACAGCTCGAGATTGTTGCTCTATTCCGCTAGGTATATTACCTTTATGGTTTAGACACTAATTATTTGACTAGGCTTGCAGTCAAACCGCCTTCAAAAGATTGACACTGTCAAATTGTAGACACCGTAAAGGTGGCTTTCCGATCTTTGCCACAAGCGTCCGCGACCGAACACGATTATTATATGATTGCAAAAAAACAGCGTTTTGGTGATTTCAAATTTATTTCTAGTTTAAAATAACAGCTCCCTAGTACCATAAATCGGCATTAATTGTAGTTACGCAATGTTTTGATATTTTCTAATACTTTAGAAAAGCCTAAAAACTTTTTATTGGTACGAGAATTAGTTATTAAGTAGAGGTGAGAAGATTACGATTGTCTTAATTTAACACTACCAAATAACGAAGTTACTATAGTTTACTATCGGCCTATTAATGGATTTCTTGATTCAACAAAACTATAGTGTAAATTACTCTAAAACTTTAGCTCAATATAAGTAAAAAATTAGTAAAGTAGCAGCAAAATATCGTGTCAATACAAATATAGTTGATACAAAATATAGTTGATACAATATTTTGCGGCTCCGGCCTGACCGAGCATAACACCTCACTCGGTCGGAAGATCTTCCTTTGCGGCCTCCATCCGTTACGTTTCGACAGAACACGCCTCCTTCATCATCATCACTTCCCGCCCCTCCGCACCGCGCCAGCCAGCATCGCCTCATCGGGTACCTCGTCCACTAGCCGCAATGTACCGCGGCCTGGGCGGACTCCGCATCGGCATCACCGGGCTTTCTTACTACACCGACCGGTCAGCAAGCAGGGCACATCTCTCCTGGTCAGCATCGCCCCCGCCCGCACGGCAGCTATCCGATTCACTGGATCCCGTGCAGCAGCATCACAGTTCCGACTCACTGGAACTCTCTGGCACTGGCGACTCAAGCGACAAGACTTCAAGATTCGACCTCCGGTCTTCGGGGGGAAGTGATGTGGCGGTACCCACAATTCGCCTAACATTCCTGCATCGCGCTATCGAAGTTTTCTGAGCGCGTCGGTATATATACGACAGCTGAAATGTATCACGTGGGCTCCGGCCTGACCGAGCATAACACCTCACTCGGTCGGAAGATCTTCCTTTTGCGGCCTCCATCCATTATTTCCACAGTCAGTATTGTAAAAGAACAATGAAAGAATGGATTTTACAGCCTCGATTCTGAAACAATGTCGGCAGTTATAATGAAAGTATCAAGGCAATCGAAATATTGTTTACAATAAGATTAAAATGCGGTAATTTTTATTGAAATCGACATTTTTGAAGTGAAAGCTTCTTTAGTGGCGTTGTGCAATTTTTTGTTATGGGGAAAATATTTTAAACTCGCGTCGCGTGACGAAATATATAAATTTGTAAAACGGAGAGACAGTTGACCTCAGGCGCGTCATAGGAGAGTAATATCCAGCTATCTTTTTACCGCGCAGCGAAAAATTATGTTTCAAAATATAATTGTAGTATATTCTGTAATATGGGCTAAGATGCCCGAAATATATGGTAAATCCATACTAATATTATAAACGCGAAAGTGTGTCTGTCTGTCTGTTACCACTTCACGCCCAAACCTCTGAACCGATTTTGCGGAAATTCGGCATAGTATCTCTACTTTGAGTCCCGGGAAAGGACATAGGATACTTTTCATCCCGGAAAAATGTACGGTTCCCGCGCGATAAACGAGTTTTGGCGCAACGGAGTTGCGGGCGTCATCTAGTAAAGAAAATTATAAAATTATTCAGTTTTTAACAGTACATATAAAGATTCGAGAAGAATCTTTGCACATTTATTCAGAAAGTATAATAAACGTGTGTAATACATTGCACAGCCGGGACGGGACGGGTCGCTTTTATAAACTTGAAAATAAATAAGCAGGCTTTAATTAATGCAACAGTAATCCGTGAGATGGCGCGCTGTGTAAATATGATAAGTGATAGCACGGCTTTACCAAATTAATCCCCTACTTAATCACTGACGTAAATAATTGTTTACTATGTTTATTGTTTATACATTACACAGTATACACATTGTACAATACAGTATACACAGTGTACAATAATCATTAAACATATCCATGCTACATATTATAAATGCGAAAGTGTGTATGTCTGTCTGATTGTCTGTTACCTCTTCACGGCCAAACCGCTGAACCGATTTTGCTGAAATTTGGCATAGATATACTTTGAGTCTCGGGATGGGATACTTTTTATCCCGGAAAAATGTACGGTTCCCGCATAACAAACGAGTTTTGGTGCAACGAAGTTGCGGACGTCATCTAGTTGTGTATTTTGCTGCCGGGTCAGCATACCTTATAATACGATCTTTTTTATTTGGAATAGTGTTACTGTGAATTTTTTTCCGTCTGTTCCTTCGAAGAATAGGCTTGAGATCGCCACGCTAGGCTACCAGGTCGAACTTACCATTTTTAAAATAACAATTTATTTATTAATCTCTTCGCTTTTGGCCTTAATGCAGCCCAGCGTTTCATCCCGTGTCTCAGTGTCCTATTTTTAGACGCTTGCGGACTTACTTACATATTATAGTGCATGACACCCGCAATTTTTCCGGAATAAGTATCCTATGTCCTTTCCCTGGACTCAGAGTATCTGCAAACCAAATTTCATCCAAATTAGTTCAGTAGTTTAAGCGTGAAGAAGTAATAGTCAGACATACAGACAAACTTTCGCATTAAATATAAAGTAAGGATATTACGGTTGGCTCTTCGCTTTTGGTCATAACTTTTAACATCTAAGCTTTCATTTTATTATGTTTTATGTCGAAATACTTGCGTTTTGAGTACCTCTTAAAATACTTTTTAGAATAGCATAACACTTTAATGTTTGTGTTTTCCGGTTTTTGATCGTGCATCGCTCAGTAATATTAGAGTTCATAACTTAAAATTCAATATCTCAGTCTTATATGAGTTATATTATAACAAATTAATTGTAAGTTTTATATGCGGGTTACGGAACCCGTATATTAGGGAATAAAAATAACGTTATGATTATTATTATTATCACCAGATAAATCGAATGTTAAAAGCGGCCATTGCAAACCGTATAATACCTTCTTTCATAAGTAGGCGATGATACTATTAAAGCCAATTTGTCGATAAAATATGCCGTACATCATGACATTAAATAATAAATAGGATCGGACATTGGTGTCGGGACACATTATATATTTTTGCATTTATTAACAAACAAAAAACTTATTAAAACATGAAAAAGCAACCAACATTCCGGTATCCAGTAAAGTAAAACATATTTATCACGCTGCGAGCTTAAAAAGATTAAAACATTTCTGCTAGTTTAAAAATATCATATCATACGGCTTATTTCCCTGTAGGCGATGCGCAAATAAAACTATAAGGAGTATAAGTCTGTATAAATATACGGTAACTTAAGGCGGGCTGAAACCCCATTTTGTTATTTCTTGATACCCGATTTACCTAGTTCCAATATAATAACGAAATGTAAAAAAAATATGAGATATATATAGAGCACAACACTTAGAAGAACTTAAATCAAAAACATTTTAATAAAAAATAATACTTTCGCTGTAATTAATTTACAAACTCACCTCCGACAAAACTCTTTGTCAACGAAATGTAAGTATTAAAAAGAATAACTTACATTTTATTTTAATAAATTGTTAATGAATCTATTTTAAAATGGTCTGAAACGAATAATCTTTTTTCTTCATATTTATTTAGAAAGATATTTAAAAAACACATGAAAAATAGAGAAGATCCGCCCCTAGAAACTACAATTTTATGCTAAGCTAAAATGAATCTTATTGCGATGCGTACACGCTTGGTCTTTGGTTATGTGCAAGGTTATCGTTTGGAATTGAGATAAGTCCTCGCCTTAATGACAACTACTGTACATCATTATCATCATTTAGATAGAATACTGCTTTACTTGCCAGTTGACTTACATAAAAGGTAATTTAAAAAAAAATTAAAGATTTTATTTTTATAACGTATCTCATCTTTTACTCTAAACGAGACAATCTTGTATATTTATTTAATCCTCTCTGGTTCTTGGTGATACTAAGAGTATCGGGACTTTACAGTTTTTGTAGTAACAATATGTACCATGCGATAAACGAATGAGGCTGTTTGATATTCTATTTGCCACGGTGCCGCTAGCCTTAAGGTTTATCGTGTCAAATAGACATATTATGACACATGACAGCTATATCGTGACATATGACAGCAGTTTGACACGATAGACCCTAAGGCTACATAGCGGCACCTGGTGGCAAATAGAATATCAAACAGCCTCATTCTGCGCGTTTTATTATTCTACATCTCACCGCCAAATTGCATGGTGAAGACAGATAGTTTCTGGAATATTCTCAGTGAATTTGCAGTATTTCTGGAATATTCTCGCGTCGTCGGCTTCCCGCGTGCTCTATCCGCGTGGATTACCGGGATAGAGCAGTCTGGAAAATGGGGACGTTGTAAAACTACGATTCTATTTGGATGTGACATTGTAACTTTTTCTTTAAGGGTCTAAATTGACTAAGGATTATTTATTTATATTAATTTAAGGGCCTTCTCCTACGGAGATTCCGTTATTTACCGTATTTAGAGCCTTATAAACTCATAATTTGAAAGCTACCAAGTTATAATAAAAATACAGCAATAATCTTCAGTATATCAACATTCCTTTCCCCGTTTTAAATTTTCTATTTTTGTTTATTATACTCATGATATTAGCTTCCAAAGTAATACTAATTTATTAAAATTGAAGCATACTTTCAGCATCTCCCTAGTATTTACAAATTACGTTTATTTGAAACACACGACAATAGATAGACAATTTAATTAACTATATATTCCCCGTTTTATTTTTTTTAGATCAATTTTGAACGAAGATAAGTAAAAAAAAATAGGATTTTTGTGCGATCGCGGCAACGCGTCAAATGTATGGTCAAGGTCGTTTGCTCGGGGGATGGCCTTAATAGTTATTATTATATTATGTATTAAAAACTTGTTTAAAACCTACTCTTAAAAAGATCAACGCTAAATAAACAAACATTTATAATTATACGATGTTTTGTCCTTTGTCTTTCAAGACATTTTTTTAACGTTTCTGGCAAGCACAATGTTGAAGTAAGACTTCAGTAAGTATGTGGATTATTTTAAAGTGAAGTTAGTAAAAAAGCATATTTTGGGATTGGATAAAAATGTTACAATTGCGTAAGAACACGTGACTGATCAAATATTCTTACGACAGAGAAGAGTAGACGCCGCCCCTCTTTGAAAATGTATGCTAGCTCTTTTGTTTTCACCTCAGCCAGCATTTCCGGATCCATTGGTTTTTATTCGAAATATCTAAGAGTTTAACTCTATTAATACCTTTTAAACTACCCTCACCCCTTTCTATATCAGTTAAACCCAAGTTAAGCTGTCTCGATGCTTCCGTTTTGTGACATTATCTAACTGACTTAAACAGCGGCGCAACAGTTTGGTTATCGCTAACACCGATTCTTTAGCGATAAGGAGTTCATTATTCACGTTTTACAGTGAAAAATACTGCCTTTTAGTAAACGTCTCCTGTATGTGAAGTTGTGCCTTTGTTCTGTTAAACGTGCCAATTAAGGGTCAGTTCATATTACACAGGATTATTAAATGAGCCGTTAAAACTGAACTCTATTCACTTCACGTAAAGATACATCATTTCCCGAGACTAACGTTTCATCAAAATCTAACTAGCAGTTAACCATTGTAACGATTTTATTGTTCCTACAAATCTTATGAATGAGGTTGTATATGTAATTTTTTCTATACTGGCTGGGACGCCAAAACTGTTTTTGTTTTTTTTCACGTTGACATTTTGCTTCTGATTTTCTTCTGCTACGTGTTACGAATAGACGAATTTGGGAAAACTTAAATAATTTCTCCACTTTTGCAGTTTATAAATAATAATATATACTATCCCCACTTGGGTAAGTGTTGCAATAATTATTTTAAGTTTACTTTATAAACCACTTATATTTTTACTCAATTTCATAAATATGACCATTCTTGGTAATGTAACTAAATGGGTATAGAAAGTTCTTGTAAATATTTATTTCGTTGTGTATCAGAAATAAGTCTTTTTTTACATTAATTAATAACTTGTAAGATATTATAATTTTCATCTTTATAATAATTATTCATCCTCAATTTTGTTATGATGATTATTATTTATTTTTCTGTATTTGCTTTTTATTTTGTGTTCTTTGACTGCCTTACCAATAATTACTAGCATGCAATAACTGTACTTTACAATCTTTTCTGGCTGGTAGTTTTAAAGATTTGATGAGGTCGCTGATTATTACAAAGTTTGTGTCTCTAATTTTGATTTACAATATAAGGATTTAAACTCATTAAGGCCACAAGTTTTGCAAAATGCTACTGTATTTGCTGCTCCTGGTGCTAGTGCAGAACCTACATGTATAACGGTTTCATGCGAGCGAAGTCTAGGATCGGATATTAACAAGCTTAAATATTCGGGAAAAACTTGTGTCCGATCTTTCATATTAAAAGTAGAAGAGTTTGTACAGTCTAGGGGTATTTCATATAATAAAATATTTTCTTTGGGCTACGAATTTTTTTTTTGATGATGCCCTTGGTTTCGTTGCAACAAGGAAAAAGTAACTTCCTGGGCAGAGTTGTGTGTGTTGTTAAAACAAGATTTTAGTAGTCCCGATTATGATTATAGGTTTGCAGAAGAGATTCGTTCACGTACTCAAGGAGAACATGAGAATATTACTATTTACCTATCTATTATGCAGGGTATGTTTTCTCGCTTGAGTAAACCACTCTCGGAAGAAGAAAAGCTAGAAATCTTGATGCATAATATTAGGCCATGCTATGCATATACTTTAGCTGTTTCTTCGCCAATTACGAGTGTTGATTCCTTAAAATCAGTTTGTCGTAATTATGAAAGTATTCAGTTTAATTTTTCTCAATTTCGTGAGCCACCTAAAGTTACTAATAATACGCTTGCTTCAGAATTTGCGTACAAGTCGAGTAGTTTTGTGTCCAAAAGCTTTGTAAATACTAATAAAAATTCTAATTATTACCATTATAAGAATGATACTGCTAAGGTGAATGCTATCGAATCTAATGAAATTATAGGTGGTGAAAACAATGTTGATGTTGTTGCCGTTACTAGTGGTTCACCTAAAACAATTTTTTGTCCGAGGTGTAGATCTAATGGTCATTCTCTAAAAAAACTGTAAACAGGAACGTTTCCTTATTTGCTTTTATGCAGGGTATGTTTTCTCGCTTGAGTAAACCACTCTCGGAAGAAGAAAAGCTAGAAATCTTGATGCATAATATTAGGCCATGCTATGCATATACTTTAGCTGTTTCTTCGCCAATTACGAGTGTTGATTCCTTAAAATCAGTTTGTCGTAATTATGAAAGTATTCAGTTTAATTTTTCTCAATTTCGTGAGCCACCTAAAGTTACTAATAATACGCTTGCTTCAGAATTTGCGTACAAGTCGAGTAGTTTTGTGTCCAAAAGCTTTGTAAATACTAATAAAAATTCTAATTATTACCATTATAAGAATGATACTGCTAAGGTGAATGCTATCGAATCTAATGAAATTATAGGTGGTGAAAACAATGTTGATGTTGTTGCCGTTACTAGTGGTTCACCTAAAACAATTTTTTGTCCGAGGTGTAGATCTAATGGTCATTCTCTAAAAAAACTGTAAACAGGAACGTTTCCTTATTTGCTTTAAGTGTGGGAAAAAAGATGTGCGTTATCCTGAGTGCTCTAATTGTAATCCTAATCATTCAAAAAACTAAATAGGCAGGATTGGAAAAATAGTATTGGGAAGTCTTTAAAACGCTTTGACAGCGATGAATGGAAGGATTGGTTACTCTTTATTTCTAACTTTTTCTCTAACAATACTATCTCTCCAATCCGTGATTGTGATAAAAATAAAATTAATCAATCACGACCATATATTACTGTGGTTATTAACGACAAACCTATTAAAGGATTATTAGATACAGGATCTAGCGCAACTATTTTGGGATATACGGAAATCGAACACGTACCCTTAATGTGTATGTAGTTCCTGCAAATACAAACTCGCTAATTTTGTACATGGATTTTTGGAGAGCTTTTGATCTATTTCCTAAAATTTTAGATGATTCTATTTCTGCCATTGGTAAATCCAATAGTGTCTCAACAAGCCATATTATTACTAATGTAATGTCATTTACAAATGATCAGCCAAATTCTATTTCTTCGTATGACCATTTAACAAAAGATCAAAAAATTACTGCTGACGATATTATTTCACAATTTAGGGATATTTCTTATGAAAAATGTGGTCTTGGCCGGACTACTCTAATTACGCATTCAATTGACACTGGTGATGCTGCCCCCATTCGTCAACGATATTACAGAATGTCACCTGAAAAACAACGCATTCTTATTGAACAATTAGACGAAATGTTAAAAGAGGATGTTGTTGAACCTAGTGAAAGTCCATGGTCAAATCCTGTTTTACTCACACCTAAAAAGAACGGTGAGCTTAGGTTTTGTCTTGATAGCAGAAAACTTAATGCTGTCACGAAAAAGGATGCGTACAGTTTGCCATATATATCTGAGATCCTTGATAACCTTCGGGATGCTAAATATTTATCTAGTTTAAATTTATCTAAAAGTTTTTGGCAAATATTAATTAATGAAGCAGACAGACCAAAAACTGCATTCTATATTCCTTCACGGGGAACTTTTCAATTTAAATCCATGCTATTTGGGCTCACTAACGCGCCTGCAACACAACAGAGATTAGTTGACGCATTGTTTTATGGGCCTGAATTTGGAAATCGGGTTTTTGTTTTCGTTGATGACATTGTAATTGTTTCAAACAGTTTTAAACAACATATTTTACTTCTTAAACGGGTTTTAGATAAATTAAAAACGGCTAACCTAACTATCAATTTTGGTAAAAGTCAATTTTTTAGGGATATTATTTTAGGGAAGAACTCAAATATTTAGGTTTTGTGGTGGATTCAAATAGTTTGCACGCAGATCCTCAAAAAGTTGAGGCTGTATCTAAACTTCCGACACCAACTAATCGTAAGGAAGTTCGTCGATTTATTGGTACAGCTTCGTGGTATCGTCGTTTTATACCCAAATTTATTATATATTTATTGTATTGCGACTCCCCTAAATAAACTAACTTCACAAGGGAAAAATGCGCCTCCTTTTGTTTGGTCTGCTGAGGCTAACAAGGCTTTTCTAACATTACAAAAACATCTTATTTCTGCGCCTATACTTACTTGTCCGGATTATACTAAGCCATTTGTAGTGCATACCGATGCAAGTGACTATGGTATCGGAGCTGTTCTTTCTCAAGAATTTAATGGCAATGAGAAAGTCATAGCATATATGAATAAGTCACTGTCTAAACAAGAGCGAAACTATAGTGCTACTAAACGAGAGGCATTAGCTGTTCTTACTGCTATTGAACACTGGCGATGTTATTAAGAAAACGGTTTAAAGTTTACCGTCTATACTGATCATTCCTCTCTTAAATGGTTTTTAAACTTAAATAATCCTACCGGGAGGCTTGCTCGATGGGGTGTTCGACTTTCAGCCTATAATTTTGATATTAAACATCGTAAAGGTACAGATAATGTGGTTCCAGATTGTTTAAGTCGCTGGATTCCAATATCTGCAATTGAACACGACTCGCCACATCACATCATTATAAATTCTCCTAATACTAACGATGCTTGGTATCATAAAAATTTTCACGACTGTCAAAATTCTTCAATGTCTTGTCCAAATTATAAAATTGTAAATAATAAATTATTTCGGTACATAAAATCTAATAATCCTCTTACTAGAGAGTTTCAATGGAAAGAAGTAGTTCCAATGGAACGCCGTCAAGAAGTTATATCGCAAAATCATGATGAACCTACTTCTGGTCATTTTGGTATATTTAAAACGTTCAAACGTTTATCCTTAAAGTATTTTTGGCCAAGCATGCATCATGATGTGACTAAATTTATCACAAGTTGCGAAATTTGCCTTTCTCATAAACATTCTAATAACCTAACTTTAGGTAATATGGGTAGGCCTAAATATTGCTCCAGGCCATTCCAGATGCTAAGCATAGATTTAGTTGGTCCGTTGCCTGTAAGCAGGAAACAGAATACATTTTTACTAGTCATTAACTGTTGCTTCTCTAAATATTGTCTACTTTTTCCTATACGCCGTGCTACTTCCGACATTATAGCTAAGATATTGGAGGATAGTGTATTTCATGTGCATGGTATTCCTAGTACTATTTTGATGGACAATAGAAAACAATTCACTAGCAACATAATTAAAAATTTACTTGCTCGGTACAAAATTCCTAACGTGCTTTACACACCATTTTACACTCCTCAGGTGAATTCTGTGGAGCGCTACAACAAAACTATTATGACAGCTGTCTCAACCTTTGTTAAAAACGATCATAGATCATGGGACGTTAATATTCCTAAAATACAGTTTGCTATGAATAGTTCCGTCAATGAGGTTACTAAATTTACTCCTGCATTTCTTGTTTTTGGTCGTGAGTTAGTTAGCTGTGGTTCTCACTATGTCGATTCTGAATTCTGATATTGAGGAGCAAATCATATTTTCGCCTAGTGATGCTTATGCCGAAAATTTTGGTGAACTACGAAAATTCTTTGATAAGGTACAGCTTTCTATAATAAAGTCCCATTCTAGGAATAGTTCCAATTACAATTCGAGGCGTAAAAACGTAGATTTTAATGTAGGAGACATAATTTGGAAAAGAACTTTCTATCAAAGTGACAAAAATGCTAGGTTTTCTAAAAAACTTGCTCCTAAGTTTATAAAGTGTCGGATCATAGGTAAAAAATCTAATTTGGTGTATGATCTCGTAGATATGGCAGCTAATAATTTAGGGACTTGGCATGGAAAGGATTTTAAGTTAACGTAATTATTTTTTTTTTGTTATATAGCTACTACAATGGTGGATTTGTTCTAGGAAAAATCCAAATCTAAAAAGGGGGGTATGTAACGATTTTATTGTTCCTACAAATCTTATGAATGAGGTTGTATATGTAATTTTTTCTATACTGGCTGGGACGCCAAAACTGTTTTTTTTTTCACGTTGACATTTTGCTTCTGATTTTCTTCTGCTACGTGTTACAAATAGACGAATTTGGGAAAACTTAAATAATTTCTCCACTTTTGCAGTTTATAAATAATAATATATACTATCTCCACTTGGGTAAGTGTTGCAATAATTATTTTAAGTTTACTTTATAAACCACTCAATTTCATAAATATGACCATTCTTGGTAATGTAACTAAATGGGTATAGAAAGTTCTTGTAAATATTTATTTCGTTGTGTATCAGAAATAAGTCTTTTTTTACATTAGTTAATAACTTGTAAGATATTATACTTTTCATCTTTATAATAATTATTCATCCTCAATTTTGTTATGATGATTATTATTTATTTTTCTGTATTTGCTTTTTATTTTGTGTTCTTTGACTGCCTCACCAATAATTACTAGCATGCAATAACTGTACTTTACAATCTTGTCTGGCTGGTAGTTTTAAAGATTTGATGTCGCAGTCAAAGTAAGACTCTGGGCAATTATAAAAATGTCTGGATGCTGATTCAAGGGATCACCGCGATGGGCATCACCGCGACGGGCATCACCGCGACGGGCTCTGCAGTCGTTGCGAGAGCTACCTACCTGCCTGCGTCCTTCCTACATCCTACCCGAATTCTACCTGCCTGCGTCCTTCCTACATCCTACCCGAATTCTTCCTGCCTGCGTCCTGCTTTTCCGCAACCTAACCATCTACAACCTACCTTCCGGACTCCTCCACCTGCACTCCAGCCACCAGGAAAGTAAAGTACCATTGGTACAACAAGGTACATTCTTTGTGAACGACCGAACCACGATCCATGCTTACTAAATTCTAATTTTAATTTAATCTATACTTATTGTAATATATTTTTAAGTTACTCACTAATGATTTTATTTAACACCTACTACAAGTGTTACACCATTAACAGATATATTTTATTAGTATAGATAGATATATAAATGATTGGACACGAATTATGAAACAGCTCTTCCGTAATATACTCTCGGAGAAATGAAGTTAAAATAATTAACTACAGCTTTCTTATTTCCAATACATTTTTCTTTTTATTCTGTCTACGGCAAGACAAATATTTAAAGGACCCCGTAAAAGGTGTAAATCCGGAATATTTCAACGGGGTATGAGGAATACCTGTTTAAATTGCCTCTATTATGGCGTCGCGGAATTCTGGTCACGTTCTACTCTTTATATTGTCGGAAGATAAATAGCGATTCGCTGCGACTGAAATAAATTGCAGTAGAAGGGGCGGTGTGAACGGACCTTTAAGTTTAAGATCTTCAAGAGCCTATGCTCTTTTAGATCAATTACGAATATTAAACCTATGTCTATAATGCTCATTTTTAGCATTTATTGTAATTTGTAAAACATTTTCTTTTAAAATCTTTACTCCCAAGCTTTTGACTTCCTAATTTGAATTTGAATTTTATTAATTCGAAATATCCGAAATACCTACTATACAATATCAGTAATCAGTATGCCTCACAGAATGAAAAAATTATAATCAAAAAAATTACAATGGAGCATATTGATATTTAAATTATAATAACCCAGTGCAGATCAAATCTTGCAGTATTATGTGCAGTAAAGTTCTTAATTGAATTACTCACATAAAAATACAGCCTCGCGTCGGATCTCACTATATGAACTGACCCTAAACGTTTAGTGACCGTAACAAAGTTTGACAGTACGTTTGTTTCCGCCTCCACTACGAGATCCACTGCAGAAAAACTGAACCATTTAAAACCGGAGTTTTTAAAACTCATTTTACCAAGCTTTTTGAAATGTGCTCATTTGGTATAGAAAGTTTCGTAGCTCTGAAATTATAATGCAGCTTTTGCCGGAAAATATATTAAAGCCTAAATAAATATGATAAGCGAGAAGAAAAATAAATGTTTGAACAAACTTAATTTATGTATAACAGAGTAAACAAGTCGAATAACTTTTGTGTGAATTTTGTATTCTTATGTAATGTAAAACATAAAATGCTCTCGGGAACTGCACATTCTGTCGCGGTATAAAACCTTTGAAATTCTTTCATTGGTTTCACCTTTTTAACTGACTTTTGTAAAAGAGAGATGTTGTATATTCGGCTGTGGATATTTTTTGTGGTGTGTATTTTCTTGTAAAGTAAGTGTCTTAACACACTAGGCCGAAAATACGCGGCCGAAGTTCGCCGAAAATACGCCTGCAATGCGCTAGCATACAATATAACGCGACGTAATTTCGGCATGGTGTGTCATCGGTAATTTAAAATACATTGCAGGGGTAATCATTCCGAACTTCGGCCGCGTTTTTTCGGCCTAGTGTGTTTTGACACTAAAAGAAGTTCAATTTCGAATCGCAATCGCTGCGTCGCCTCTCTATGTGATTTGACCCTAATTATTCAAAGCGGGCCAAATTCCAGCGTTTGTGCTATGAATGAGTAAAGAGTTTTTGAGGTGTATTAATATTGCATTAAGCACTTACCGCCCGAACTACGTGAAGCTTCATTGTTTGAGTTTCGGCTATGATGGTTGGGTCGAGATTATAGTTTCTAATTTGATACAGCTATAGCTTATTCGTATTAAGAAGGCAGTATGTGATTATATAACTCTTTGATCTTAAACTGCTTATCTATACTTATATAAAGAGGTAAATTTTATGACTTAGAGAGGCTCTGGATTAGCAGAAGCGATTTAAAAAAAATCACCAAGAAAGCTACGTTTTTGTGACTAGCCTTATTGTAATATGAGGCTATTAAATTTTTGAAAAATAGTTATTTTAAAATGGGAATAAACTGCCTAATAAGCTTTTTTCACTCGTAGTAAATCTTGACTTGTTTAAAATAAACACAAAATTAGATCATACTAGAATTACGGTCGCACTCTGAGATATTTAATAACGATTAAACTTCAATTTAATGAATAGTTTGACAGATAATGTATGGAACTTATGTCAAAATCTTCATTTAATTACAGTTAAATAATAATTAATATTCGGCTCTGAGTGCGGCTGTTAGAATCAGAATGCATAATTAAGGGTAAATAATTTTGAAATCGCAAGTGGCATAAATGGTTAATTAGGGTAAACTAAAAAGAAGTTGCTAAAAACTTGTTCTAGTGCAATTATGACTGTTTGGCTTGTCTTCGTGACTTGTCACAGATTAAGTCCGTAACATCAATTAAGTTCAGCAAAAATTTAAAGTTTTTGTACTTTTTATTGTAAGTTGTAGTTTGTTCCTAAATTGTTATGTCTATATTTTAGTATTTTTGATGTGACTTTTATATTACTAGACTTACTGCTAAAGCTAACGTGAGGCCCTTTGTTGCATTTATTGGTATACGAGATTTAAACGCCCGCAACTCCGTTGCGCCGAAATTTAAGCCGTAAATTTTTTACAACAAAAACTATGTCCTTTCCCGGGAGTCAAAGTATCTCCATACCAAGTTTCAGCAAAATCGGCTCAGCGGTTTAAGCGTGAAGACGTAACAGACAGTCGGATAGGCAAACTTTCACATTTATAATATTAGTATGGATATCTTTTTACGCAGATGATAGAAAAATTCTTATATAATCGTATATCACGCTTATTTAAGCGTAGCATGAAGCATCTACAATCTACATAAATTCAATTCCCATCTTTTAAAACATTTAATATCTTCAAAATGATTTCGAACGGAGTCAGCCGTTTCATAAACGTATTTCACGGGGAGTCTGTCATGTCAGCGGGCTACAATATTTTCCTTTAAAATATTTTCTGGTTCAGAGAGCTCTGGGAGTGACAATGGCTTTGTTCAGATAATATTTAAGTATCGATCACTATGGCAGAGGAATTTATGAGAATAATGGAAAATAAACTTTATTAGCTACAGCTTATAAATTCTTGGTGTTTTATAAGCTTTGCGGGGTTTCGATATTGTTTTACCGACGTCTATTTTTATGTCTAGTTTATGTCTAGTGTTTATAGTGCTGGAACTGTACATTATTCTTGTATAAAACTATTCTGTGTTAATGGCCTAAGATCCGACCGTAAAATCCTGCATGAATCGTTTTTTTCGATGAAATATATTTTAAAGTAATCTTTAGAATGTATGGAATGGATTAATGTTGGGTTGCCTTGTCAAAAGTAGCCGCAAGAACCTCTAATTGAGTTTAATGTTCATAAGATAAATGCATAATTTGCATGTATATTTTTTTTCAATAAATTTTACATCATTTGGAGAAAATGACGTGACAAAATAAGGTATAAATGGTTGCCAGCTCTAAGTCGGCCGCAACCTAGGGTTGCCAGCCCGTAAACAGACGTAGTTCTTCGTCAAAATTGAAGCATCGATTTTTTTAATAATTTTGATACAAAATTAAAGTTTTATGCATTTTGTACATGAATATCCACGGTTGCCAGTTGCACGATAGCCGCAAACTGGGGTTGCCATCACTTTTGTATACGACATCGCGTGAGATTAGGAAGCGTAAGATAAAAGAAGCACACATTGTTACGTGCGATAAATGAGGATATTGCATAGCAGCAGCGACACTGATATTTGTGGATGGAAAAGTCCAAAACAGAATTTGACTTAGGAATTTGAGCGAAAAGTTCCCTTATGCTTCCTTTTTTTTTTGTTAAACGAGTATCCATACTATATACTTATACTACTTATAATATCATAAAAGCGAAAGTGTGTCTGTCTGACTATCTGTTGCTTCTTCAAGCCCAAACCATTGAACCGATTTTGCTGAATATTGGTAAGTCTATAGATACTTTGAGTCCTGGGAAAGGACAAAAATACTTTTTATCTCCGAAAAATATACGGTTCATTCGCGATAAACGAATTTTGGCGCAACGGAGTTGCGGGTGTCATCTAGTTACCAGGGGCGTAGCTACCGCAGTATATGCCGTATCAATTATACGGGGCCCCCGGGCCACAAGGGCCCCCAAAAGTGAATAAAAAAAATTCCATTTCTTTTATTAAATTCACAAAATATGAGAAATGCAAAAAAAGGTAACCTTTCCTAAGGTTGCCTTTTTTACATTTTGCCCCCAGACAAATTTTATTTAGGCCCCGCTAAGGCACGCTTTAAAGATTTACAATTTTGTCGGCATCAATAATATGCGCATAATATGCCAAATTACGACTTTAAACATTAAAGGTCCTGTAATTTCTGAGCATAACCGCGGACAGACAGACGGACAGACCGAAGCTATAAATTCCCTGTTAAAAATGCAAAAGATTAGCTGATATAGTGATTTTTTAAGCATTTACTTAGTACAAAAAATATAGCAAGTGCCGTTTTCAAGAATTTAATAAAAAATCACGTCTTCGAATAAAATTATAGCATATATTAAGTTTATTCTTCGACATTAACAATGTTAAAAAAAATACTAGTAGGTTTTATTGTTTATGCCAAATTGAATGTCGAATATTTTTGATTTGAGTTGAAACGTATTTAACATACAAGTTGTGGGTAGATTAAAACATTTCTCATCTTGTCTGTCTGTCTGTCTGTCTGTCCATCCGTCCGTCCATCCATCCATCTGTCCATACGTCCGTCCGTCCATCCGTCCGTCCGTCCGTCCGTCCGTCTGTCTGAGTCGATTTTGCTGAGATTTCTTATGGAGATACTATTAGTCCTGGGAAAGGACATATGATATTTTTTTATCCCGGAAAAACATACGGTTCCCGCGCGATAAACGAGCTTTGGCGCAACAGAGTTACAGGCGTTATTTAGTGTAATTACTAATTATTATTATATTATGTCAGTCAAATTTAGTTATTTAGTTCAGTCCGTCCACCCGCCCGCTCGTTTCTATGAATTTTTTTGTCTGTCTACCTGCCAGTCCGCCCGTCCGTCTGTTCCTATAAAAATTTTTGTACCTACTACATATTAAAACAAATAATTCTGTTTGGGACTTTTCCATCCACAAATATTCGTTGACTAGGCTATCAGTGTCGCAGCTGTTATGCAATATCCTCATTTATCGCACGTAACAATGCGTGCTTCTTTTCTCTTGCGCTTCCTAACCTCACGCGATGTCGTATACAAAAGTGATGGCAACCCCAGTTTGCGGCTATCGTGCAACTGGCAACCATGGATATTCATGTACAAAATTCATAAAACTTTAATTTTGTATCAAAATTATTAAAAAAATCGATGCTTCAATTTTGACGAAGAACTACGTCTGTTTACGGGCTGGCAACCCTAGGTTGCGGCCGACTTAGAGCTGGCAACCATTTATACCTTATTTTGTCACGTCATTTTCTTTGAAATGATGTAAAATTTATTGAAAAAAAATATACATGCAAATTATGCATTTATCTCATGAACATTAAACTATACCATACGTTCTAAAGATTACTTTAAAATATATTTCATCGAAAAAAACGATTCATGCAGGATTTTACGGTCGGATCCCATACTATAAGGACATAAAGTATCTTAGTTAAAAATATTAATTAAGCAACTTTATTGCGGTATTTACTTCCTTTAAGATCTTTAATAATTTAAAATGCCTGTTGACCGTATCCTTTGAAAAGGGAAGAAATTATACAGGATTAAGTACATGATAGCTCTGCCCATTTTAATGCGGTCCTTTAAGAGGGTTCACACGTCATTAATATAGGGTTTTTGTAAGCAGAGATAGATTATGTCAAGTAATTAAAATTTCTTAAAGGGTTGTGTTATAAATTCATTTATTTATTTCTCATACATACATACAAATTAATAAAGGAAATTTCGTATACGTAGGTAGGTAGTAGGTACACGTATGCGAAATTTCCTTTATTAAAATGATGTGTCGTAATAAATGCGTATCGTGCTGTATTTTTCGGCTAAATCTTATTTGGGCCTGATTCGAAACAACGCGAGCATACTATTTCTCTCGGACGAAACATCCCACTCATATTCCTAACGTTACCTTTTAAAGGTACACATGTCTGACCGTCCGTTATTTGTTGCAGGTGTAGCGATGGCGTCCCCGGTCTGAGGCTCGGCCATGGGCCCAACGTGATGGAGGAGGACGAACGGCGCCTGTCGTTCCCGCCGCCGGCGCCGCTCAACTCGCCCGGCGAGGAGATCGACGGCTCGCGCCTGCTCGGCGAGATCGTCCGCACGCTCGAGGCCACCAACCCCGAGGCCGCGGCGCCGCTGGTGGCCTCGCAGTCGCGCGACGAGCTGGCCTCGCCCGCGCCCCGCCGGGAGGAGCTCCGCATCCCTCTCGATGTCACGTTCTCGGAGAGCGTGCGGTGCGAGCCGCGGGCGGTGGTCACGCCGTTTACGCGGGAGTCGGCCAAGCGGGCGGGCAGCCGGGGGGCCCAGCTGGTGCGCGAGTTCGGCTTCATGCCGCGGCGGCGACTCAGCGTGGAGGACGGCGCGCGGCTGCCGCGCAAGTACGAGCCCTTCCCCCCCAAGCTGTACGGCCGGCCGCTCGAGGAGATCGACAACTTCATTTACGATGAGGTCAGTCAACTTACCTGATTATTATTAGATTAGATTAGATTAGTGACACTAAAGGTGAGATCGCTCTGTAACTACATTGTAGGCGAAGGACACGGCACGTCAAGGCCAAATATTATAACTTTCCGTATTCGATTTTCGAATTCGTTTTCGGTATTCGGACATCCGAATGCGTGGAATCAGTAGAAAATACATCGATTGACGCACACGTTACCTTTTCTAGAACGGTATGAAATCCGCACGTACATTTCGAGTGTTTCAAGCCGACGCTTTCACGCGTGCGGCGTGAAGAAAAACGTAAGATTTCGCTAGTCTCACGGAATCCCAAATCGAAATTCCACGTTAGAAAATCGAATACGGAAAACGTGTGTATGTGGCCAGCCAATGACAACAGTACCCTAGTAACGTTACCAAACGTTACTAGTACGTTATTACCCTTGTCTATACAGTAAAATTTCGCGTTTTGTATAACGCTCGCTCTATAATAATTGCCGTTGTAACTATAACAATTATTGTAACGTGTTACGTACACCTACACCCAGAAAGGAAAATACAAAATTTCACACTTTTATTACCTTTACACAAACATTAATATGTCAAAATTTCCATCATATCTACTGAATTCTTCATGTCATGATCGACAAGGAAGAGCTAAATCCAATATTTTAGTTACAACTCCATTGAGCGGAGTTGAATCACGGGCACACGTACAAATCCGCCGGGATCCTGTATTGACAGGAAGCTTTTCCAGTCTCTGTTGTTTGGGGCCATGTTGCTTTTAATTATTGATTTAAATATATTGGCCTTACTATATTTTAAGCTACAAAAGATATAATAAACATCATATGTAAGTAATGTAAGTAGTGAAACCCTAAAGTATAATAATCATTCATTTAAGTGATTATTATTATGATGTAGGACTATGATATTATCATAGATGTAGGATGTATCTTGTTTAGAGTTTACTTTGCAAGAAGCAGCGCGGCGGTTCAAGAGGAACGTTTTTTTTTTATTGTTGTACTAGCGGTCCCGGTAAACGTTGCTTTGCCATATAAAGTATGTATTTCCGATTTCGCCCATATTATTTTATTGAAGTGAGTAGTTACTAAATAAGTATGGCACCATGGCAACGTCTATCGCTATCCCGTTGCACAAAAATGCATTCTGTCAATTCTATGTAAAATGTTACATTAAAAAAGTTTATACATATTGTCCAAAGCGCTAAAGTTAGAGTAGAAATGAGAATTTTTAATATATTTTTTTATTCATTTATTCAAAGCTTTACAGAATTTTACAAGAAAAACAATATGATAGTAGTTTCCCATACAAAAACCTATAAGGTTTATCTGTTTGGGAGAGACGTTCTGTTTACATACTATTCTTAAAACTACTTTAGTATATTATTTTATAACTACTCTTTTATAACATTTTAAGTTAACAAGTTACTACTTAGTTTTAGGTTTCTAATTTTCCGCAATTTTTTAATTTTTTTCTATCATATTCTTCTTCTCCGGACAATAACAAACACATCAAAAAAAGAAATAGTGAAATCGGTCCAGCCGTTCAGGCGTGATGTCGTGACCACGGGATATATGGATTCATTTTTTTTTATTGTTGAAGGAATTGTTCAGAATCATACCACCTGCAACTTTTCGCCATCGTCCCACGCGAAAAATATACCATCCTCATCACCTTGATGAGTGGAAGTCTTCCACCGTGCGTTTTTCGCGTAACTTTCTGCCGCGCACTGTAAAACTCTGGAACGAACTGTCACCAGCAGTATTTTCGGACCTATACGACCTGCAAACCTTCAAGAAGAGAGCGTATTCCCCCTCTTAAAAGGCCGGCAACGCACCTGCAGCTCTTCTGATGTTGCGAGTGTCCATGGGCGACGGTAGTTGCTTTCCATCAGGTGACCCGTTTTGCTCGTTTGCCCCCTTATTTCATAAATAATATATATCTGATATTATTTATAACAAAAAAATTCACACAAAAAACTGGAATACCAATAATATTAAAAGGCTGTAAATAAATTATTCCTTCCTTCAAAACTTACATGATGAATAAAGAAGAGGCCGCTTTATTCGAATCCTTTTCAATTATTAATAAAAGGTATTCATAATTTGTTTAATTCGCTCCCCTCGTTATATTATGTGTAGTAATGTACTGTAAGAGAAGTTATTTCATAGGCGGACCTACATAATTTGGCCGTGTTATACCGAACCCAGCCAACAGATCACAATTAAAACATTGACTTGACATAGGTCGATCAGATAACGTAGTTTCTCTGATGGTACAATACAATTATTACCTATTGTATAGTCAATTATAAAGTGAATTTAATAGATTGATTGGAAAAATGTTTAAAGCAATTTTATAAACCATTTAAACGCACTTGCTTGCAACTTCGTTATCGTTTATTGCGCGGGCATCGTTGGTATATTTCGGGATTAAACAATATGTGTTGTCTTTTCTTTGAAAATGTTATCATAAACATTTAAGCCGTTAAAGTGTATGAAAAAGTAACAGACAGACACACATTGTCCTCTAGTATATTGGAGAGAAGTAATATATGTGTATCTATGATGTAATAAGCCCACTAACACAAGATACAGTATAAGTAAACAATTATTATGTTGTATGCTTCCACACGTAAACTTATTTTCAAGTCATAAACAGCTTAAATCGGCTCGGCGCGGCGCGGCTCGTGATATTACGCGCCGTGAGAACGGGTAGCGCGCACTCGCCTGTTGGCTCGTGCTCGCTCGTATAAATCGGTTCGGCGCGGCGCGGCTCGTGATATTACGCGCCGTGAGAAGCCAGCACTATACAGAATAAACAAAGAAGTCGTCCGCAAATAAAACTTTATCTGTCCGGGTCTAAGTACTTTCTTTTTACGGTACAATTTGAGACGCATTTGAGAAAATGTGCCCAATTCTTAGTGTGAACCGTCGTTGGCTGTGCGTGACGAAACTCAGCAATGGGCTTTTGAGGCACTCTTGGGGCACTGTAGGGGCACAAATCAAAGGAAAGCTAAAAGCGATTACTGATTAACATCTTGCCGTCGACGTGCTATACGTAGAGATGTCGCGACTTATACTTAATCTGCAATAAAGAAAACGACGGGGGGTAGCCTTACGAAGCGAAAAGAAAAAACTTTACCACAATACAATTAACATGTTCTGTAGCTTAACTTAGTGGTGTTCTTAAAATTTAAATCGTGGCAAACGGACAATTTTTTAGAGTGTGCGACGCGATATTGTAATATTCTGTGCTCTTAAGTCTCAAAATTACTATAATTAGTCTGTAGTAGTAAACTATAAGGATTCCTTGTTGACTACGGAACCCTAAAAAAAGAGAAGGGTTTAGGTTTTTTTAATATTTCAAAAACTATTTGAGATAATCAAAATTTGAAGGAAGATCCTCAAAGAATAAGAAATTTCCTAAAAAAGTCTTAAGCTTTATTTACATGGAAAATTCTTGAATGCCTTTGATTGTTCAAAATCAAAATTTTTGAATTTTTCCAACGGGGATCTCTTCTAAGCCCTTTTAGGATTAGCTCAAAAGAATTAAAAAAAAATCTAGATTTCTTGTTTTGAAATAATCAGCGTTTTTATGTTAACATTAAACTGGTGAAAATAACAAAATAACAAAAGCATAACAAATTAACAAAAGCATAACAAATAAACATATTGTGATAATCAGTTAAAATATTTTTTTTTAGTTCACGTGGCAGATTGGGGCGATGCACGCGAAATCCGAACTACGCGTTTTTACCGTTATTTTCGCCGCTCAATTAAAATCTAAATAAGGATTGTTGGTACAGTTCCGAAAGATGTGACTTTTTTTTAGGAAATTTCCTGATCTTTAAGGATCTTCCTTCAAATTTTGATTATCTGAAATAGTTTTTGAAATATTAAAAAACCAAACACTTCTTATTTTAAAAGCTTTTATTTAACTTGCTCTGTATGTATGTAAGTATGTGTGTTACGGTGGAATTTTGGAACTCAATTATGAAGTAGATATAATTAACCGATTGAGCTGAAATTTTGCATACGCGTTTAGTTTGGATGATAATGCACGATATAGTATGTGACATCACTCTAAATCCAATATGGCCGACCATCCAAGATGGCGAAATAATTATTTTCTATGCAGACCTACAATATGGATATTAAATGAAAAGGCTTTTTGAGAGTAACTCGGAAACGAATGTAATTTCATTCTACATCCCACATGGCGGCTCATTCAAGATAGGGGAATAGTTATTTTTAACGCACTTCTGCAATATGGCTATCAAATGAAAGAACTCATTGAGAGTAACTCGAACACTAATTTAATGTCATTCTACATCCAATATGGCGGCTCATCCTAGATAGGGGAATACCTATTTTTAATTAACTTCAGCAATATGGGTATCAAATGAAAGGGCTCATTGAGAGTCGTGTCGTGTCGTGTCGTAACGAATCGTGTCGTGTCGTGTCGTGACGAATCGTGTCGTGTCGTGTCGTAACGAATCGTGTCGTGTCGTGTCGTGACGAATCGTGTCGTGTCGTGTCGTGACGAATCCTGCCGTGTCATGTGTCATGTCGTGTCGAATCGTGTCGTGTGTCATGTCGTGGCGTTTCGTATCGTGTCGTGTCGGGTCATGTCTTTTCGTGTCTTGTCGTGTCGTGTCGTGTGTCATGTCGTGTCGTGTCGTGTCGTGTCGTGTCGTGTCGTGTCGTGTCGTGACGAATCGTGCCGTGTCATGTGTCATGTCGTTTCGAATCGTGTCGTGTGTCATGTCGTGGTGTGTCGTGGCGTGTCGTGGCGTGTCGTATCGTGTCGTGTCGGGTCATGTCTTGTCGTGTCTTGTCGTGTCGTGTCGTGTGTCATGTCGTGGTGTGTCGTGGCGTGTCGTGGCGTGTCGTATCGTGTCGTGTCGGGTCATGTCTTGTCGTGTCTTGTCGTGTCGTGTCGTGTGTCATGTCGTGGTGTGTCGTGGCGTGTCGTGGCGTGTCGTATCGTGTCGTGTCGGGTCATGTCTTGTCGTGTCTTGTCGTGTCGTGTCGTGTGTCATGTCGTGTCGTGTCGTGTCGTGTCGTGGCGTGTCGTGTCGTGTCGCGTCGCGTCGTGTCGTGTCGTATCGTGTCGTGTCGTGTCGTGTCGTGTCGTGTCGTGTCGTGTATTGTCTTGTCGTGTCGAACCGTGTCGTTTCGTGTCGTGTCGAATCGTGTCGTGTCGTGTCATGTCGTGTCGTATCGTGGCGTGTCGTGGCGTGTCGTGTCGCGTCGTGTCGTGTCGTGGCATGTTATGTCAAGTCAAATCCAGCCGGGTTTTAGAAAATGCCCGGTTGAATCCGGTCACTTTTGTTAAGTGAAATTTAACTTTTTAGTCATGCAGAAATAAACGGAATATAACAACTCGCTAAATATAGACACGGTTTTTTCACTAATCAAAATCAAGTACGATTTCTTAAGGACTTATGTTAATCAGATATTAAAAAATTCTTGACACAAAACAAACTACAATCAAATAGACTAATAAATTTAGCCAGAGATAATTACTAAAAAACAAAAAATAAATTATAGGCAAAAATTTTTTTGAAAAAAAGCTTTTATTTAAATACTCCAAAAATAAGAAAATAAATTTCTCCTTAAAAATTTTAACTATTAAGTTATAACCTCAATATAAATTATACAATTTGCATGATAATAAAAGCTTGTCGCGTGATTTGTAAATAAACTTGTGCCAATTTAACTAAGTAAATTGATTTTATATTTTAATAAATTTACTAAATACTGACAGATTGTTAAGTCTCGCGACAAGCTTTTATTATCATGCAAATTGTATAAATTATATTGAGGTTATAACTTAATAGTTAAAATTTTTAAGGAGAAATTTATTTTCTTATTTTTGGAGTATTTAAATAAAAGCTTTTTTTCAAAAAATTTTTTGCCTATAATTTATTTACTTTATTATTTATAACTTTTGTATTTTTTTCAGTCCCTCTTGGAATTTAGATTGAATGTTCTAGATGATATTCCGAATCGAATGAGCCCAAAATTATAATTTTCGGTGTAAGAGATCAGGTTTTGAGGAAAATGGCACTTGTGAACTAGAGTAAATCAAGTTTCAAGCGTTCTGGTACTTCAGATCGGGACTAAAAGTATCTTTATACAAAATATCAAAATCAGATCAGCGGTTGAAGTGTAAACAGGTAATAGACAGACAAATCGTTTTTTCTCTCGCAGTTATAATATTAGTATTATATATTCGAATGGAACATCGTATTTCGCAACTTTTTATCAGCAGCCTAAATTACCCTTACTAATAAAAACTTCTTAAACATGCGTTCAACGTGTGAATAGTTAAACAGGAGTTTTTAAGTTACACACACGTTACACAGAGTCTATACTGTGGTCTATATAGAGAAATTAGTATGGAAATGACAGCATCGTTATACAATATATTATGTCAAAAAATTATTATTAGTAGAAAAAATCTTATGCACCCTCTATACACGCTGTGTAACTTTTTATTAGTAAGAGGACTAGTATTCGAATGCAACATTCCTAGATATTGTACGTCGTATTCAATCTGTATCACCAGAGATAATGAGTGTAGCGAGTCGCGGGGCTCTGAATATTCAGGGTTGCTGGCAGCTATCGGAATTGTGGGAACATAATCGAAATTATAATGAAGACAGATTAATAAATTGTTGAAATGAAAATGTTCAGTGAAGTTATTATGTCTCTATTATCAGATTTGATACGATCTGTTTGGAAGCAGCTCCACGTTGGAAGTGATGTACTTGTTTGTACAAGTGATCACAAACATGTAGAGACGAGAGGGACATATACCTACATTTTTCCAGGATAAAAAGTATCCTATGTCCTTTCCCGGGACTCAAAATATCTCCAAACCAAATGTCAGCGAAAATCGATTCAGCAGTTCAGGAGTTAAGCGGTAACAGACAGACATACTTTCGCATTTATAAGATAAGTACGGATAGCCCCACAGAAACAAATCAAGATAGAACGGTGACGCGCGTGCGTTGCTAAGGAATCGCTCGTGTCAATTTTTGCTTTGCTTTTAGTTAGAACAAATAACTTACCCGTGGAAATAAATACCCCCTTTTGACTGATTCACTTTCGTACTTCTGTTTTTACAATTAGACACTGCACAATGAGGCATTTTTGCACAACCGCTCCGGTGTAATCAAGTCGAGACGTGCGCGCTGACTGATTGAACATTCAACGAATCTTGCACAGTCGTGCAAGATTGAAACACGCGTACTCCACCCGCTTAGCCGTTCTTTTTTGATTTATTTCTGTGGATAGCCCAAAGTAATGAGGGCTGTGATTTTATTCGTTACTCTCGTTTCGTACGATTTCTCGAACCGTTGTTACATCATTTACGCCAATTTTAAACCTCATATGATCAAAATAGCTACAAAGCAACCAAGAAGTGTACCTTCTGACGCGCTTTTTGCCTCTATTTGGTGGTGGTGGTGTCAAATCGTAAGGTGAAACGATCAATAAAGTCTCAATAAGCTATTTGGCAAAGCTCCAGTTATTGCAACTTTGCGGATTAAATTGAAAAAAGCTAAATGACAACGTGCCATAGTTGGTACCAAATTTAATTAATAAACTACATAATACTGAACTTTTTGCACCCCTACAAGGATCTTATTGCACTTAGATGACATTGTCATCCAAGTCACTACTAGTCGTAAAAGAGAAGGCTAGCCTAGAAAGGGTATATTGCCCTATTTTATTTATATGTAATTTTTCTGCCATCTACAAAGATAGTTACGGATAAATAAAATTTTATCTATTACTTTGTTGCACAAAAATTATTTACAAACCTAACGCGAAAGTAAAATACTCGTTTCACAACCAAAGACACTTAGACGTAAATAACCCGAAACCAGAAAACATTTATTAATGAACTGTTAAAGTAAAACAAACCAGATGATAACACCAGTGTAATCAGTACAGATAAATAAATAACGTTTAAGGGTTCCGTAACGAAAGGATAAAACCGGTACCCTATTACTAAGACTTCGCTGTCTGTCCGTCTGTCTATCTGTCTCCAGGCTGTATCTCAATAACAGTGACAGCTAGAGAGTTGAAACTTTCACAGATTATGTATTTCTGTTACCGCTATAACAACAAATACTAAAAATAACGGGGGCTCTAATACAAAAACACAATTTTGCCTATTTTTGCTCTATAATGGCACGGAACCCTTCGTGCACGAGTCCGACTCGCACTTGGCTGGATTTTTTCTTATCCTACCTACAGCTGGCAGAGTGCCAAGTCGGTAATAAATAACGAGATTGCAGGGCGCGAAACTGTTATGTCCTTACAAAATAATGTACAGTATATTCCGTAACTTTTATGTGGAAAACTATCGGGAAAATTTTTGTAATAGATAGAAATATAGAATAAATTCGTTATTATACTGTTCATACTAATTATATAAATGTAAAAGTGTATCTGTCTGCTTGTCTCTCTGTCCGTTTGTAACCTTTCCACGCCCAAACCGCTGAACCGATTGTGCTGAAATTTGGTATGGAGATACTTTGAGTCCCCGGAAAGGACATAGGATACTTTTTATCCCGAAAAAATGTACGGTTCCCGCGCGATAAATGAATTTTGGCGCAACGGAGTTGCGGGCGTCATCTGTAGCCCTAGCATGGCCACAGTAGAAATGCGAAAGTATAGAAACTCTGTGGAGATAAACTGAAGGTACCGTTCCGACCGCGGCTAGCTGCGACCGACAAGAATTCAATTAAAATGCCACTTTATGACATAGACTATAGTCTATGTCATAAAGTAGGATTTTATTTGGATTTTTAGGAGTATAGTCTTTGTCATAAAGTGGCATTATATTTGATTTTTTGTCGGTCGCGGTTGGTCGCGGTAAAGATCGGAACGGCACATTTAGTTTATCTCCACGGTTTTTCTATACTTTCGCATTTCTACTGTGGCCAGCTAGGGCTACTGGTAGAATGATAATTCTCTACCGCTGAAACTGCTCAACTTCGCACCGAGTCGCAACGTTTCAACACTCTGTACGAGCAAAATAGTACGGGGGCCCTAGAACAATTTTTTTTTATTACTATCAAGCTAATTTTTTGTGAGTAGCTTCATTTTGATAAGACGAACAACATTTTTTATTTGCGGAAAATCTTGAAAGTGGTAGCTAACAGAAATAGAAAGGATTTTATACTTTGACTTGATGGTCCTAAAATATGGATTGTTCTATTTGTAGGACAATGTTACTCTTAAATTATAATCTTCAATTATAATTTAAGAGTAACGTGAGTGGAAGAATCGAACAAGTAACATTTCGTAACATACGGACAATAACTCATTTTTTCCCTTACTATTTTCATAAAACTTCTAACTTATCTACTTCATAACCTAGCTAATATATCTGGCTACACATATAATCCACAGTTTTTCTATTTCAAATAATTTTTCCGGCCCTAAATCCTCCATTTAAGCAAAAAAACGGGAAGTTTTTTCATGTTACTTACCTTATTCTTCCACTCACGTCTTGAATTATATTATAACTATTAACCTATCAATGTATAAAAAATCGGCCAAGTGCGAGTCGGACTCGCGCACGAAAGGTTCCGTACCGTTATAGAGCAAAAATAGCCCAAAAAGTGTGATTATTATCAATTATTAAAGTACAAATATAATTAAGGATTTTGTAAAATTTTCAAGTGCCTCTATAACCATTATTGATATCGAGCAAAAAATAGCAAAAAATCACGTTTCTTGTATGGGAGCCCCCCTTAAATATTAATTTTATTTTGTTTTTAGTATTTGTTGTTATAGCGGCAACAGAGATATACACATTCTGTGAAAATTTCAGAAGTCCAGCTATAGCCGTTCTTGAGAATTGAGATACAGCCTGGAGACAGACAGACGGACAGACAGACAGACGGACAGACAGACGGACAGACAGACATCGAAGTCTTAGTAATAGGATCCCGTTTTTACCCTTTGGGTACGGAACCCTAAAAATCAGCTTGTTAGGGTTCCGTTTTAGGGTTCAGTAGTCAAGCAAGTTTTGTTGATTACAGAACCCTATAACGGAACCCTAACGAGCTGATTTTTTGTATATTGATAGATTAATAGTCATATAATTTAAGAGTGACATTGTCCTACAAATAAAACAGTCCATATTTTAGGACCATCAATTTAAAGTATGAAATCCTTTCTATCTCTGTTAGCTACCACTTTCGAGATTTTTCGCAAATAAAAATGTTGTTCGTCCCATCAAAATGAAGCTACTCACAAAAATTAGCTTGATAGTAATAAAAAAAATGTTCTAGGGCTCCCATAATAAAAGCTATCTACAGAGAAAATAAAATATACTAAGTAAAATAAGATGAATTGATTCATAGGCAGATCATTCAGAGGTGAGCCTACGTTATTTGGTCAATTCAATTCAATTCGATTCCTTTATTTTTCTGGTTTGGTATATTGGTCTGGTTATGCCAAGACAATATTAGACGTCATCTATTGGCTTCATAAAATCTGTCCAATTTCCGTAGGTCCACCAACTGCTTATAAATCAACTAGACGACGCCCGCAACTCCGTTGCGCCAAAATTCGTTTATCGCGCGGAAACCGTACATTTTTCCGGGATAATAAGTAACCTATGTCCTTTCCTGGGATTCAAAGTATAATCATACTAAATTTCAGAACATTCGGTTCAGCGGTTTGGGCGTGAAGACAGACAGACAAACACACTTTTGCGTATATAATATTATAGTATGGATATGGATTTCTTTGGTAGTACCTGCGATAGTAAAGTAAAGACTGATCGACCGAATAGAAGTACTAATTGATTGGACTCAGTAATTAGCTCAGCTGTATCAGCCCGCCAAACTTTATTGAAAACTTGTACTGTCTGCAAAAGAGATACAGTTACGTTAGTTAAGAGAAAGTTGGGCTAAAGGTACAAGTTGGAACCGACACGCGACAACTGCAGACGACGTGTCGTCGCGACACTACTGGTTTCTATGTATTTCTATGAAATACCCTCCGCAGCTTGCGACACGAAGCTAGCGACACAATTCATAGAAATACATAGAAACCAGTAGTGTCGCGACGACACGTCGTCTGCTGCCGCTTCATGTAGCCGGCTTCCAACTTGTACCTTTGCTCGATATTAAAGTACCATTCCGATCAACGCGGCAAGAGACCGCGACCGACAAAAATTTAAATAAAATGCTATGACATAGGATATATTCCCTCTATGACACAGGTTTTATTTTGCTCTACTCACTACCAAGAAGTGGCGGCATAGGTCGCTAGACTAATGTCGGTAGAAAATGAAACCTATAGCCTATGTCATAAAGTGGCATTTTTAATTTTTTTATTGTGTATGCTTGTAAAGTTTTCGAAAAAAAATTACTAGGTAACACAACAATAAAGTCGAACATATCCTAGTAGGCCGGTCCATAAGGATTCTATGAGGATTTATTCGCCCTCCTTGTGGAAAAAAAGACAGCTTCGCACAAATTGTTATCCAGCATGGCTTACATTTTCATAAAAATATATTTTTGATGTTGTATTTAAAGTGTTTATAAAGCTGCTGACTGTACCATGCTTAGCACGGCAATTCAAATGCGTCCGATGTACAGCGAGTGTGAAACAGTTGGACTACATCCAAGTGTTTACACTTATAAATTTTTCACCGACCGATCGGCGCAATCGTGCTTGAATTTTTAATTTTTATCTACTGCAAGCTACCTAATAACATTAATCGATTTGATATATTATCTAGTATGCTGTTTAAATTAAATTCTACCTCTGGCTATAACTTTGTCATTGTCAAGAAACTTACTGTTGTATAACTCCACCTATTTACAAAATTACGAGATTTTTTGAAGTTGTAAATGGGACGTTTCTAGGTCCCTTTTGTAACTTAAACTAAAGTACTTACGTACTCTCTAGAGTAAGAATGTTCTAAAAGACGTAGCTCGCTACTTTTAATTGCATTCCAAGTTATGAGGTGAGTTACTTTACATCCTTACCAATATTATAAATGCGAAGGTGTGTCTGCCTGCCTGTTACCTTTTCACACTTAAATCTCTGCTGAATCGATATTTTGAACTACTAACTTATAAAATGTTGTATAGAATTTAGCAACTAGTCTCATAGCTTAAAATATAAGAAAACATTAAGCAAATACCTATTAAATATTCCTTACCCAACCCTCAAATATTCCGGTGTAGCGTTTTTAATTTGGCAGAATGATTATGTACATTCTAAAGTGGCGGTCGGACACTCGATATTGCCACTGGTTGCATTCTGGCGGTCGGCACAATACAGTCGAGTGCCATTGACGATACTTGTCACAAGTTCGCGCTCGATACTTTTTGTTGCATAAATGTGTTAAGCGTCTCTCGCATGCAGCTCTGGATTTATATATAGGCAGAATAGGCCGTGGCCTATGGGCGGCAGCATCCTATGGCGTCCTAGGGGGGCGGCGGCGTTCTACATAGAGCGTCCTACATAGCGGCAGATTTCGTGCATAGGGGCGGCAAAATTAAAGTGGCCTATACTCATTAAAAATATAAATTCGGCCCTGCTCGCAGGCCAATGATGGTAAAGTACTAGCGATTACGAACGTGCATTTAATTGCCCATTACAACGATAAGAGCCTGTCCACACGGGCGTTGCGTCAGCGTTGCGTCGACGCAGCACTGCTGTTTGACGCATAGCCGGCCACACGAGCGCTGTGTCATCGCAGCGTTATTATGAAGCAGTCTTAAGAGCCCGCTGTCAAAAATATCAAAGCACGCTAGACCCGCCTACACACCCCGCTATCCTCCAATCGTGATATAATAATTCCATGAATCGTGCCTCCGAGCAATGTGCTTTGCGCTGCAGCTAATAGTGAATAATATCGCGTAACAACGGTTCCCGCATTATAGCACGAAAGTAAAGGTTGTAAGTCCCAAAACTGTTTTTGATGATTACTTAAAAATTAAATACAATACTAATATTTCCTTTAGCCATTATTTTATAAAGTGTGTGATTGTAGTAGTGCAAATTATTTAATGATAGTAACTCAATAAGTGTAACAGATATTTGTTGAAAAGCCCACAAAGATTCATAATTTCGAAAACTATAACTATCGAGTCAAAATAAGTGAATCGTGTTTTCCGGTAGGCAAATATCAGATAAATATACAATGATTAAATAAATCTCAATTTCATGTAAGACAATCGTCTTCCGGGATCGTAATACTTGTTAGAAAACAGCAAAATTTGGCAGCCCGGTCTTAACGTCAACACCCCCTCCCGCTTCGTCTCGGGGGCTGCTGTCCGTCATGTGTGCGTTGCACGCTGCTGTCACGACGCAGCGCGCCGTGTGAACACCTTGGTTATTTGTATGTAAAACAACGCAACGGCAGCGCTGCGTCGACGCAACGCTGACGCAACGCGCCGTGTAGAGTGGCTCTAAGTAAGTAAACAGATGAAATTGTCAAAAAAACTCGAAAACCAGGCATTAATGCTTTTGTTTATTTGTTTTATAAAGTGTGTGATTGTAGTAGTGCAAATTATTTAATGATAGTAACTCAATAAGTGTAACAGATATTTGTTGAAAAGCCCACAAAGATTCATAATTTCGAAAACTATAACTATCGAGTCAAAATAAGTGAATCGTGTTTTCCGGTAGGCAAATATCAGATAAATATACAATGATTAAATAAATCTCAATTTCATGTAAGACAATCGTCTTCCGGGATCGTAATACTTGTTAGAAAACAGCAAAATTTGGCAGCCCGGTCTTAACGTCAACACCCCCTCCCGCTTCGTCTCGGGGGCTGCTGTCCGTCATGTGTGCGTTGCACGCTGCTGTCACGACGCAGCGCGCCGTGTGAACACCTTGGTTATTTGTATGTAAAACAACGCAACGGCAGCGCTGCGTCGACGCAACGCTGACGCAACGCGCCGTGTAGAGTGGCTCTAAGTAAGTAAACAGATGAAATTGTCAAAAAAACTCGAAAACCAGGCATTAATGCTTTTGTTTATGTCGCAAATATTAAACAGGAAGTTCTATTTAAAATTTTCATTCGCCAGTTGTGCTCATTAAACCAATTATTGTGTCGCTGACATTTCATAATGGCGTTAACCACATGACGTCACGCGTGGGAATGAAAATAAAAGTTATCGCTCCCAGATACATTTGTATTCATTCATTTGAACGAATGAAAAACATGTTTGCGAAATCTTTTCAATATGGCTCCGAAAATAACTCCGCGCGTTCATATTTATCTTTGATTAAATATGCAATATACAAACAAAAAGATTGATTTGTATGACATAATATTATGATATTATGTTTGTCATGGGCAGATGGGGTTTTGTGTGTCTATCTATGTTGGCCCATAATGGACGATTACAAGCGGACGAACATGTAGCATATTCGTCTACGATTGCTCAATATCGTCGTCGATTCGACCACGAATTATAAATATTATGACCCAATATATAGAAAGAGGGCTTAAAGGCCTTGTTGTTTATTATTTGATTAAAATAATAACATAAAAATAAAGTTGCAAATTAATTGATAAAGTTAATTTCTTATATTTTTTGAAGAAAAAAAACTGACCTATTTCAAAATAGGTTAACCTACTTTATAGTAATCAACCTGGCAACACTGAATATTTTTAAACCGAAAAAGTACGTTCCCAAAAATATACTTGCACAGAGCCAAAGAACTGAGCTTTAACATTACCCAAAATGAATTTAAAAAGCTCACGAGTATTTGAGCTTTTGAATGGGAAATAGGTGAGGAGCTTTTAGCTCATGTAGCACATGATAGTTCATTCTGTATTCCGTCTAAGCTGCGAGTGTGAAAGCTATTGGAATTCATATTTTGAGACGGAAACTATTGTTGAAACAGATTTTGCAGAGAATGTAGATTTTGTCACATCTTTGTCAGAATATATCAGGTTTATGGTCAAACAGACCATGTATGATGTAGCTAAGCGACTTAAATGGATTTAATGACTACTTAACATTCGTTTATTTAAGTTTTAATAATTAACTTCGTTGCTGTAAAACTTGTAATTAAATTAGAGTTAAGTATTTTTTTTCTTGGCCGTTAGTTAGGTACTTAGAAGCTTGAAGCCGGTCATCAGCTTAACCTGCTGCTTAAGCAAAAGCTTCTGATTTTTTACTCCAGTGAGAAAATACAACCCCATTTCACAATATATTACCTTTCTAAATTTTATTACATTTTGTCACGAATTAACTAACTCTCTTTTGTAATAGGAAAGCATTTGCGCAAAATACAAAAACTTACCTTGTCGAGATTATATAAGGGCTAATATTATACATCTATACTAATATTATGAACCGCGAAAGTGTATCTGTCCGTCTGTCTGTTACCTCTTCACGTTCAAACCGCCGAACCGATTTTGCTGAAATTTGGTATGGATATACTTAGAGTCCCGGGACAGGACATAGGATACGTTTATCCCGGAAAAATTTACGATTCCCGCGCGATAAACGTATTTTGGCGCAATGGAGTTGCGGGTGTCATATAGTCTTAAATATTATCTTAAGACGCGTTGTTACATATTTTCTAGACTAAATTATTATATATAAATTATTTAATTAAAAATTTTGCACGAATTTTCCCTTAAGTTTCTACCTAGTTTATGTAAGTTCACTGAAGCACGTTCCACAAACAGCCTTTACTATGTTACATGTGCACTGTTGCACACTGAACCCTGCAGTTCTTAATTTAAATAACCTATGTACCTGGAATTAACTACTAACGTAAGTAGATAGTTTGTTTGCGGTCTATGAAAAAGAACCAATTGTAATTCCCGTGATTTAGTATTTCTGCATCTTAAATTTTATCAAAATCGGTTCTGTGGTTTAAGCGTGAATAAGTAACAGACACGAAGACGATTTACAGATTTACCTTTGCGTATTTAATATTAGTATGGATGTATGGAGAATTCGGCCACACACTGAAAGAGACTGTATGACAGACAGACAGCAGGGTGTAAATCAGTTGTCAAAGTGACTCCTAACAAGATGGCGGCTTTAGTTAAAATTTGGTATACGCGCCAAAACATCCGGTGTATAATATAGGATAGTTTTAATCCAAAAAGTGTACGGTCCTTTCCCAATCAACGAATTTTGGGGCAACGAAGTTTGCGGGCGACATTTACCTTATCTATAAGATGAAATAGCTAGTAAAATCTAAAATACTATAGTTTCTACTATGTAATATATAATATACCAAACAACGGAAGTATATTTAATACTTTTATACTATACATATATTTAAGATTTTTATTATATCATACACATATTTAATACACATCCAGACCCGGGAACATTGAAAACTTTGTGTTCCGTCGGCGGGATTCGAACCCGCGACCCCCGGCTTGAGCTGCCACACAGTCAACCAATTGAGCCACAGAGGTCGTCAAATGTAATGTAATGTCAAATGTAAGTATATATTTTATGAAGTTACGACGCGTATAATATTGTAATACAATAGTAAGATTTATGTGTGGACTTCGTGGTAATACACTGTAAAATTTATTACATTAATATATTCTTGCGTAGAGGGAAGCATATTTTGCTCAGAGAACAGCTTTCCATAGAGCTGGTGAGACTAAGATCGCTGATTTATTTTTCGAGTTATAAGTTACTAGAAGACGCCCGCGACTCCGTTGCACCAAAACTCGTTTATCGCGCGGGAGCCACACATAATTTCCCGCAGCAAAAACTATATTATGTCCTTTCGTGGGACTCATGTACAATTTTTATATTTGCATGTTTAATACACAGAATCAGCCGCTATAAGAAAAAAAAGAATCAAAATGTTTTATTCCAATTACCCCGGTATTGCTAGAGTCAATTTATTTTCTCACTTTTTGCCATCAGATTCTGGTAGACCTATACTTTCTCTCTTACGCCTCGGTCTTAAGAATTTTCGATCAAGTCACATGACTCTGACGGGAATTTAATTTTTTCCCCCTACATAAAAAAGTGCACAACACCGCCAAAATAGTTTTTACTTAAACCTGTGTATGATAATTTTGTTTGATTTGTTTGTTTGATGAAAAACTTTGTATCCCTTTTGACGAAAAATGCGGAAACGTAGGTGAATGAAATTTTGCACAGTTATAGTTTATATGGTGAAGGAGTGCATCGAGCTAATTTGTTTTGAAATTATGCTTTTATCATACATTTTTTTAACAAAATATAAAACATTACACACACCACAACACACACACTAGGAGATTTTGATTGACAAGCCTATACACACGAATTGTTGTACTCTTTTATTTATGGTTGAAGTCTGTTGTCAAATTGAAAATAGATTTAGTTTTTTTTATTGAATCTTAAATACTGCATCAGACAATTATTACACGGCCAGTCTGTCATCATTTGAGTTTATTAATCTGAGACTGTCGCAGGAATTATGTCTAAAAAATAATAAAGTCAATATTTTGATTATAGAATATCAATAGAAAAGCGTTGAAATTTGAAACTTATAATTAATTTTTTTATTTGAGGTCGAATTTCGACCATTGGGCGATCTCTAGTAATAGTAAAAACAAATTAAGAATGTACAAAAACACCTTTACTGTTAGTGACACCGAACAACACTTCAATTTAAACTTTGGTTAAACTCACAAAGTTTAAATAGCTGAGAAAATTGAAAAGTGGGCCGGTTGTATTTCATCCGGATGTGGAATGCCAACTTGATGCAAACATTTTAAAAGCATTCAGTTTGTAATGCCGCCAGTAAATACTGGCAAGTCGATTTAACATACTTTTATTGTTAGATAGAGATACCTAGATAAAATATTACGCAAATAGACATATATATAAACCATTGAATAAACTACTTACTACTTATGATTTACTACTCGTTATAAAAATCTCTTAGAAAGATTGGTTCATCGAATTAAAAATTCAAGAAATAATCGGCCAAGTGCGAGTTGGACTCGCGGTCGAAGGGTTCCGTGCCGTAATAGAGCGAAAGTTGGATAAAAATGTGTTTTTTGTATGGGAGCCCCCCTTAAATATTGATTAAGGCGGGCTGAAACCCCATTTTGTTACCCGATTTACCTAGTTCCAATATAATAACGAAATGTAAAAAAATATGAGATATAGAGCACAATATTTAAAAGGGTTTAAATCAAAAACATTTTAATAAAAAATTTTACTTTCGCTGTAATTAATTTACAAACTCACCTCCGACAAAACTCTTTGTCATCGAAATATAAGTACTAACAAGAATAACTTACATTTTATTTTAATAAATTGTCAATGAATCTATTTTAAAAAGGTCTGAAACGAATAATCTTTTTTCATAATATTTATTTCGAAAGATATTTTAAAAAAAAACACGAAAAATAAAATAGAGAAGATCCGCCCGTCGTAACTTACAATTTTATGCTAAGCTAAAATGAATCTTATTGCGATGCGTACACGCTTGGCATTCGCGTTCGCAAGGTTATCGTTTTGGAATTGAGGTAAGTGCTCGCCTTAAATTTTAATTTTATTATTAACTAGCTTTTGCCCGCGGCTTCGCTCGCGTTAAGAAGTATTATTATTATTTAGGTATCAAAGTCTCAGCCCGATCGGTATATCCCCTATTTTATGCCTTGGGGGTAGAATTGATCAAAATCCTTTCTTAGCGGATGCCTACATCATAACTACCTGCATGCCAAATTTCAGCCCGATTCGTCCAGTGGTTTGGGCTGTGCGTTGATAGATCACTATGTCAATTGGTCACCTTTGAGTTTTATATTATTTAAATTTAGTGAATAATTAAGTATTATTTAAATCATCATTTACTAATAGATCTAAACTCCCTCCCGCACGCACACCCCTGCCTTGGTGACGCCCACTTCGCAACGGGCCGTGCAGCAGAAATCGTAATATTTTAATGTCGCCATAACTTCAAAATCAAACGTCCAATTTTAATCATTCAAAGACCAAATATTATCTTCATAAATTTATTTTAATAAGGATTAATAGCATGAATAAAATAAACGCGTTTAAATGGAGTCCAAAAAAATTTTCAAGATTTTTAAATAAAAAAATGGTTGTTGTGCCTCACTCGTCATAGATAAGTATAGTGTGTCGCGGACTTTTTTGTAGATATTTATAAGATCTACAATTAATTAGAACATTTTATGGTTCTATCTTTTATAGTTTAGGCAGCGTACGCAAAATAAGTAACTTTTCTGGTTGATTTTTACACCTTGTGTCCGAAAAACCCAAATATCTTACGGAACCCTATTTTTTTCCAAAATAAAATTTATCCTATGTTACTCGTAGATAATGTAGCTTTCGAATCGTGAAAGAATTTTTAAAATCGGTCCAGTAGTTTTTGAGCCTATTCATTACAATTAAAACAAAACAAACAAAGTTTTCCTCTTTATAATATTAGTGTAGATGTAGATTATAAAAATAAACATATAATTAAGAATTTTGTGAGTATTTCAAGTGCCTACCTTTAGCCATTATTGATTACGAGCAAAAAAGGCCAAAAAAATCACGTTTGTTGTATGGGAGCCCCCCTTAAATATAAATATTTTTTTTATTATTTGTTTTTATACCGGCAACAGAAATACACAATCTGTGTAAATTTCAGAAGTCTAGCTAAAGCGGTTCTTGAGATTCAGCCTGGAGACAGACGGACAGACGGACAGACAGAAGTCTCAGTAATAGGGTCCCGTTTTTACCCTTTGGATACGGAACCCTAAAAAAGATCAGTTTTTGTATGGGAGAAAACCTAAAATATTTTTCTATGTTTTTAGTATATTTTGTTGTAATAGCGGCAACAGAAATACATGACAGTAATATGTGAAAATTTCAACTTCTGAGGTAGCGGTTCTTGAGATACAGTCTGGTGATAGGCAGGCGGACGAGTGGAAGAATAGACGGACGGACAGCGAAATCTTAGTAATCGCGTGCCGTTTTTACTTTTTACCCTTTGGGTACGGAACCCTAACAACTACATTAATTGACTTTGACGTAATTTATCATGGTATCATATCTAGGTTTGTCACTTTTAAATAACCCAAGAAACTTTCGCCAAATTTCGTTGGATACTGTAATAAATAGGTAAAAGCTAGCTCAACAAACAGTTATGTCAGTGCAGCGGCATTGTTTTGCGTAAATCGTCAGTTTGTGTCGGAACACTCGTTAATGTTTACGACTGTAATAATTATCTGTTACTCGTAAAGACCACTGTAACACCATCACATCCGTGAATACTCCATTTCAATTCAATCTTTTGCACAAAAAAACTGGACTAAATTGGGCGCATAACACGTAACATTCAAATTGGTAGCATTATAAATGCCAGTTATAAATTTCATTATTTACATTAAAGTCATACAGATCGGTTTTAATTATTTAGAAAAAGCCTTATACTGTATGGTTAAAAACATAGAATATAATAATATATCTGTTTGCTTAAAATATTTAAATAATACGAAATTCTGACTTTACACACATTTCATGGACGAAAATTTCCTTCATTACGTATATATTAGTACTTTTTTAAAAACTACTGGGAAGATGCACAATTGATTTTAAGAAACAAGTAGAGCCTGAGAAAAGACTATAAAGCTAGATACTATCTAGAAAAGTGTACGGTACCCGCGAGATTTCACACACAAAGTCGCAAAAACATGCATAAAACCTTTCAAATACCTGTATATAGTGCATTCAAGGTATTGAGGTCAGAGCATGAATAGGGCGGGCGGGACGTCGCACCGCGACACTTTCTGTCACTTCAGCCTTTGTAGCTTTATAATGTCAATGTAATACAAAAAGCAATCGGCCAAGTACGAGTAGGAGTCGCGCACGAAGGGTTCCGTACCATTATAGAGCAAAATTAGGCCAAAAATTGTGTTTTTTTGTATGGGATTACCCCCTTAATTTTTTATATTACTAAGTACTTTGAGAAAAATTCAAGTACCTACCTATTGCCATTATTGATATAGAGCGAAAAAGGCCGAAAAATACACGTTTGTTGTATGGGAGCCCCCCTTAAATGTTAATTTTATTATGTTTTCAGTATTTGTTGTAATAGCGGCAACAGATATACACAATCTGTAAAAATTTCAGAAGTCTAGCTATAGCAGTTCTTGAGATACAGCCTGGAGACAGACAGACGGATATACAGACGGACAGACAACGAAGTCTCAGTAATAGGCTCCCGTTTTTACCCTTTGGGTACGGAACCCTAAAAAGTGATGTGTTATGGAAGGAAATATCAAATATACAACAGTAAAACGGTTGTATTTTGTATTTTTGCAAGTCGAATACAAAATATAACAGTAAAACGATTGTAATATTAAGGGGCGCGTAGATATTCTGCGTCTGGCTCTGACTTCTGAGCAAAGAAAAGGTAAGTATATACTGTATGTACCTACTTTTTCTGCTCACGCGTAATGATCTACAAAGATATTTATGCGAGTGGCATTGTTAATAGGGAATGAGGCATGCAAAACAGTTGTTAATTAAATGGCACGTCCAGTGATAATTTGTTGTTCGACCTTATTCAAATTGATACCATTCACAGGCGTGAATTTAAAACAGCTTTCTCTCAAGTGAAAATTAACAAAATGGCGCAACTATTTCTAACTCACGACCACGCCAAAAATGATCTTTGGCGATCAACAAATTCATACTGCGTTTGGACATACGGGTGCTTTTCCTATCATGCGTGTTGTCACCCGCATGCGGATTTAGCTCATGAAGTTGACAACATGCTGACCGCACGCATGTTGCCCGCATGACAGGCAAAACATCTATGAAATGATAGGATACGGGCAACTTTCATGCGGACCAGAGGGCCTAGACAAGTGGCATACGCTTCGCAAACGATGACGAAATTCGTTATCAAAATGTATGCGGTTTGACAATAAGTCATCACTAAATTAGCGATTACTAATGTCAAATCCCATACATTTTGATAACGAATTTCGCCATCGTTTTCTAAGCGTTAGCCACTTAACTAGGCCCTCAGATCCACGCGCGGGCGATGACATTCATGACAGGAAGAGCTCTGATAACATAACAATAGGGTCAAAAGCCGGCAATGTCAGCTAGCAAATACACTATCTTGATTCTTTTCTTTATTTAGTACCCGCCGTTTAATCAAGAGGCTGACAGCCGCCGGATGGCGAGTGATTAATTAAGTGATTAACGATTTGTAAGCGCCGATCGGTGTCAAAATGTCCGCGCTAAATACCAAAGCCGGGCTTACGTCGAAACATTTCGGTACAAAACGTTTCAAACGAGTATTCGAATAGGTTTAGAAAATTTAAAATTTACTTAACTTCTTAATAACTAGAAAGCTTTACACTCATATCATATAAATGTAATATTTTTTGTGTGTGTTTGTTACTTGTTATGTTCTAAAGCTACTGAAGGCATTTGCGCATTAAAACAGTTCTGAATCTTTAGCTAAAGCGAAATATGCTCTACAAAAAATATACTTACGGAGTCACGAAAACTTTATATTTTTGTGTAAAAAGCAACGATTTTGGGTCCGCCAAGCGTAATTAGATGAAGCACACTACAACACAACAGTCGAGTCGCTCTAAGTATACTGATGAATTTAAACGTTTTTCTGAATGTTCTCGAAACAAAAAGAGTTCTTAACGAATAAAAACGAGGGCAGAGTTAACAGAAACACTGAAACTTTGATTACAGGGAAAACGCACTCAAAGCTTGAATAGCGAGCTAGACTAATAACGCATTCATATGGAGGCATTTAAAGCGAAATTATATGTAGATTCAGCGTTTGATGCCAATGCGTATAAATTAAAGTATTGAAAAGTACAGGTTTAATGCCATGAATGTGGAAGTGTGTCTTTTATATTTTCACTTTTAAGCCGCTAAACCGATTTGGATTGGTATATAAAATCCCACCAAAAACATGCTGTAAAAAAAACCAAGTCTCGCAACTCAGTTTTTATACCGTAAAAAGTTGTGAGTCCATGTAATACCAAGTCGGATTATTTATTCAGTCCCTACTTAAGGATATATAAGATAATTACATGGATCTCACAACCTTTTACGGTAGAAAAACTGAGTTCCGAGACTTGGTTTTTTTACAGCATGTTTTTGATGGGATCTCACTTCTTTTTGTAGAGTCCTACTTTTTTTCCTTTTTGGTACCTTTTGCTTCTAGAATATCAATAATTTTTCTTAAATCCTCTGTCTCGCGATTTTTTCTTATTTTTGTAGGTAGTCTTCTTCTTTTTCTTTTCAGGTACTACTTCTTGAGCTTCAGCTAGTTTTTCTCAAAGCCCACTCCCTGTCTCTATTTAACGAAGTAACCAATCGACTTGATTTTTCGTAGAAAGGATGGAGAGTAACAAAGGCTACTTTTGGTCTCGGAAAAACATCATGTTTCCAATGGAGGTTTACAAGAATATTCGTATTTTACGCGATTTTCGAATTCCACGCGAGCGAAGCCGCGGGCATAAGCTAGTGCCTCATATATATATATATATATATATATATACTTCCATTATACGTACGGGAGATATCGATGGTACGGGTACAATGATTCATAAATTGCAAATGTAACTTTGTAATCCTATTCATTTATTTGGGATTTCAAAGTTATTCACGAAGTTAGTGTATCTAGAAAACTGGATAGAAATTATGAAATGTTTAGATTTTCCCGTGATTAAGACACTAAACACTAACTAGATATTTGTCTACTGATGATATACCGGAGATATTGATGGTACGGGTACAATGATTCATAAACTGCAAATGTAACTTTGTAATCCTGTACATTTGTATGGGATTACAAAGTTATTCACGAAGTTACTATCTATAAAACTGGACAGAAATTATGAAATGTTTAAGTTTTCCCTTGATTTAGACACTAAATACTAATTATATTCTAAATTTGAAGGTTCTATGTCTGCTAGAAGTGCCTGGTGATCAGTCAGTCAGTCAGTCAGTCAGTCAGTCAGTCAGTCAGTGAGTGACAAAATTAAGAAAGTTTAACAAGTTACAATTCTTAAACTACTGGTTCAAATTGAATGAAATTTTAAATATACCGTGTTTATATAATGTTTGCTTAGCACCTAAAATTCAGGCTTGTTGTTTTATCCACAACGAAGTTATAATAAGGTCAAAAAGAGCCTGAATTGGTTCGAGAAAAGGATGGTACGGCCGTGCCGCTTTTTTGCTCGACTTGGCGGGGGCACTGCCGTGCCCCCAGATAGTTGTTTGATAGTCTCAATTTACTCCGAAAACGATTAATAGATAATAATGTTGTATTTGTTTTTAACATTTTTGTAGACTTCATAGCAATATTCACAAAAAGCAAACAATTTGTCAAAAGTATCTTTTAATTCTATATCGGACTCCATGAACAATTACAAGAAATCTACGCCCACCGCATAGGCGTATATATACTCTAAATTAAAATATTAAAAGCTTTTCTTTGAACGAAACTAGGACGCCTCCATTACGGCGGTGTTTTGGAAAAAAAAACTGCGAATGAGAGCGACCATTGTACGGTTCCTCTGAATATTCAAATTGGTATCGCTTGAAAAAATGACCTTTCAAGCGCCAATTTTGAAGATCTATATGACAAAAAGCTTAGGTTTGCTTAATTGTTTTGGCCGATACACCGCGAGATCACAAGCAATATGTAACGATTTATTTAAACTAGAGATCGCCCAATGGTCGAAATTCGACCTCAACTAAAAAATTAAATTATAAGTTTCAAATTTCAACGCTTTTCTATTGATATTCTATTGTCAAAATATTGACTTTATTATTTTTTAGACATAATTCCTGCGACAGTCTCAGATTAATAAAGTCAAATGATGACAGACTGTTCGTGTAATAATTGTCTAACAGTATTTAAGATTCAATAAAAAAAAACTAAATCTATTTTTAATTTGACAACAGACTTCAACCATAAATAAAAGAGTAAAATTCGTGTGTATAGGCTTGTCAATCAAAATCTCCTAGTGTGTGTGTTTTAGTGTGTGTAATGTTTAATTTGTTAAAAAAATGTATGATAAAAGCATAATTTCAAAATAATATTAGCTCGATGCACTCCTTCACCATATAAACTATAACTGTGCAAAATTTCAATCACATACGTTTCCGCATTTTTCGTCAAAAGGGATCCAAAGTTTTTCGCTCGCGTATTAATATATAAGTAGATAGCGGCTCGGTCGCACTGTCATTTAGCAAATGTATTGCTTGTGATCTTGCGGTTTAGCCGCCAAACCGCGCGCTCGAGCGGGCACATATAAATCGATATTTTACATGCAACATAATATACTTAGTTATACATTCACTTTGATTAATAAATAAACATCAAAGAGGGTTTAAAACTACTAGACCGATTGTAATGAAAAACGCCACAGAGATAGAGTAGAGCACGAAGAAAGACATTGACTTATAATAGCGGTGCCGCGCAACATCTTATTATTAATAAATAATTATATTATTATCAATTATTGTGGCATTGATTTTTTGTTGAACGTAAAAATATAGTCTTTTAAAAGTGTGTTAAAAAACGATTTTAAAAATCGAACCCATTCGCGTACCCAAAAGCAAAGTTTAAACTTTTTAAGAACATACCTAGAACATACGGTTAAAACATCTCAACAGCCAGCTGCAGAAAGTTTTTTCTTCTAAAAGAGTAATTTTCAAGTCTAGTAACATCTTTTGCCCTCAGTCAGTGTAATTAATTGTCACATCAAGAGGTGGCTTCTAACCTTGTTAGTCTGCCACACGCGCCAACTTATTAGAAACCTTATCACCTAGGAGTAGAGTTCATTTTCCGGTTAGCACTTATGAGGTATATGAGGGTATGTAGATAAAGAGTTGAGACATTCAAGTTTTATGCACTGCAGTAGAAGACTGCCCCGGGTCATTGACGCATTAGTATTGTGGTCTTATATACTGACTTTAAACCACTATTTACTTGATATTGTATATATTCATGTGTATTTAAGTAGGTGTAGATGTTGCTTATAATTACGATTACAATAAAAATAGCGTAGGATTTGTTAATTTCTGAAAAGAAATAATTTTTCATTAGCTAACAGATTTTCACTATTTAAAAGGCTGTAATTCGTGAAAAAGTCTATTCACATTAAACTGTCAGTCCATCTTTCTAGCCTAATAGGTGAACCAATTTAAATTAGAAATGTAACTTTGAGTCCTGGTAAAGAATATAGGACATTTTTACACTTACTAAAAATTAAAAGCTCTACCACAATAAGCAAATTGACGCAATGATGTGGCGGGCAACCTCTAAATTCGAAGTCGACTTGAGGCACAAAACTGCATATAAAATGTCAAAATTCATATGAAATTCTAGGTTTCCGTGTTGGGATTATACAATCATCTACTTTTAAAGTTATAATTACTTACTATAGCATAACTAAAAGCATAAGTAGAGTGCGAAGTCAACATAATATTGACTTTATAGTTGCGACACTAAATCCTTCAGCATATTTGCTTTATTACGACCGGACCCTTTTCCAGATCAAATAACCTCAAATAAATCGCTTTCGCTGCGTAGTTTACTGTACCTTCAAGCCTGCATACATTTATATTTTCGAAATATACATTTTGTGTACAAATATACAATATTTTGAGAATTAATGAGAGGACAGGTCATTTAAGATTTTAGTTGGATTACTTTTGTTTCTTATGCTAGTTGGACAAAATCTTTGACAATTATTATGATGTGCGGTCAGTCGTCATCACCATCAAACAATCATCACCAATAAGAGTGCACAGATTATAATGTGCCTTATTCATAACTAGACATTCTTCGCAACTTACAAACAACAAACCGTAGCACTTGTCGTAGCACCGCTACGTAGGTGCTACGACAAGTGCTACATTATGAATGTTACGTAGACCAGGGGTCACCAATTAGTTTCGCTCGCGGTCCATTTTAAGACATGTTATGACCTTCGCGGTCCACACATTTAAAAGAAATCGGCCCAGTGCGAGTCGAACTCGCCCATGAAGGGTTCCGTACTGTTATGGAGAGAAAGTAGGAAAAAAATGTGTTTTTTGTATTGACCCTTAAATATTTATTTTATTTTAAATTTATTATTAATTACTAAAGTACAAATATAATTAAGGATGTTTTAAAAATTTCTAGTGGCTAGCTGTTGCCATTATTGATTACGAGCAAAAAGGCCACAAAAATAACGCTTGTAGTATAGGAGCCCTCCTTAAATATTAATTTTATTTTGTTTTTAGTATTTGTTGTTATAGCGGCAAAAGAAATACACTGTGAAAATTTCAGAAGTCTAGCTATAGCAGTTCTTGAGATACAGCCTGGAGACAGACAGACAGAGAGACGGACAGACAGACGGACAGACATCGAAGTCTCAGTAATAGGGTCCCGTTTTTACCCTTTGGGTACGGAATCCTAAAAATATCTTTATTAAACCAACGTTATTACGGAAATCACAAAGTTATTTAATCAATGAGAAAAGTGACAATTTTTGTAGCTAATAATCTCTCTGATGTTTGGAGTGAAATTGGTGCAAACTATTGATAATCCTGGAGATGTTCATCAGTTAGTCGAGAGTCGAAACCGATTTTTTTAAGAAGTTCATCTTCGAAAATACTCGGTCCGCACACAATGTGTCGGCGGTCCGGATGCGCACCGCGGTCCTCCATTTGGTGACCCCTGACGTAGACTTTTCATCATATTTGTTGTTATTAATTCGATACTTGTGCCATCGAAATCAGTAGGTATTTTCAAAGGTTACTAAATTCAAAGAAACATAAATATATTTCTTTGAATTGTGTAAGCTACTTTGTTCGTTTCATTTCATGTTCATTGCAAAAAATTTGGTTGCCTATCAGTTGCAAATAATGTTTTGCTTGTCTTTTTGTTTATTTAATACTCTTAATATTATTCTACAAAGACGATGACCGCATAAGTGTACATATTTTTAAATAAGTAAATTATAATTAAATATCCCTTTTAATAGCAGTATTAAATAAATAACACCATAAAATTTAAAATAATAAATCTATAAATATAAGTTATCCCAACAACTTACGATCAAATATTATTATTGTCAAAAAAAATTTACAGTATCTACAAATTCCCGGAAGATCTGTCCTTTAATGCTACAAAAATGTAAATTTAACTCGAAAATATCTTTCTTTATCAATCTACCCTACTTGTAATTCTTGCCACGTTCCACGGAGGGAGCTCGAGTATTTTTGTACTCGAGGAAAGTTATTGACATTTAACGTGGGAGAGCCATGCTTCGGCATGAATGGGTCGGCTCGACCGGAGAAATACCACGTTCTCACAGAAAACCGGCGTGAAACAGCGCTTGCGCTGTGTTTCGCCGAGTGAGTGAGTTTACCGGAGGCCCAATCCCCTACCCTATTCCCTTCCTTTCCCTCCCCTATTCCCTTCTCTTCCCATCCCTACCCTCCCCTATTACCCTATTCCCTCTTAAAAGGCCGGCAACGCACCTTCAGCTCTTTTGATCCTGCGAGTGTCCATGGGCGACGGAAGTTGCTTTCCATCAGGTGACCCATTCGCTCGTGTGCCCCCTTATTTCATAAAAAAAACGAGTACAAACATTCGGAAATTATTTATATGTTGAAGTTTTGTTAATACTACATATTATTTTAGAGAAATAGTGAAGTAATCAAAAATTAGAATAAAATACTGTTAATTAGATTTGGGTATAAAAATGAAAATAATTTTTACTTAAATATATACGGTTAAATGATAGAAGTAATAAATATAACCTCCTCCTTCCTAACCGACTTCCAAAATCGGTTAAAAACTGGTCTCCGGCAATGGTTAACAAGTAGCATTCTATCAACGTGAGGGGCCTAGACTTGAGACAGCTGATTTATATAAGGTGTAAAAAAGTCTATCCATACATACTAATATTATATATTCGAAAGTGTGTCTGCTGTCTTTTTTCTCTTCACGCCCAAACCGCTGAACCGATTTTGTTGAAATTTGGTATGGAGATACTTTGAGTCCCAGGAAAGGACATAGGATACTTTTTATCCCGGAATAATGTACAGTTCCCACGCTTTAAACGAATTTTGACGCAACGGAGTTGCGGGCGTCATCTAGTTACATATATTTTCTTCGTTTGATCTGCTGCTTATGTGATCTAGGTCAGTATGTAAGCATTTAGATCTTGTACACAATTTATTATTATTATCTTATGTCACTTTTTTTACATCTTTTTGAACATCAGAAAAAACCTACAGCCAATCTTCAAAGGAAAATTATCTACAAAATAAAATAAAAAAGGTTGTCAGTCGTCAGCGTTTCCATTTAATTTATTTACTGAAAGGAATGGTGACAAAAACAAAGTGGTCCATAATTGAATGTAAACGCGAGTTAGAATTGTATCCTGGGGCCTGAATCTCTCTCTTCGAATATAACGACTCATGGCGACAACTCAGAGCCAGTCCACACGGCACGTTGCGTTGCGTTGCATCGTCGTAACGCAAATATTTTGACGCATAGCCGGCCACACGGGCGCTGCGCCATCGCAGGTTTATTATGAAGCAATCTTAACGTCAACACCCCCTCCCGCTTCGTCTCGGGGGCTGCTGTCCGTCATATGTGCGTTGCGCGCTGCTGTCACGACGCAGCATGCCGTGTGAACACCTTGGTTATTTGTATGTAAAACAACGCAACGGCAGCGCTGCGTCGACGCAACGCTGACGCAACGCGCCGTGTGGACTGGCTCTTAGACTTAGTTGGTTAGCGCGTCGACGCTACGCGGAAGTCGTATTAAAATCCCGCAAAGGGGACAAGTTTTCATCTGGATAATGGATTTCTCGTAAATGTGTGTGTAATGTCTGGCTAGAAAATTGACACATAAACTTCCGTTGCCTGGTACCCGTTACACAAGTTTTTCGAGAATTTACACCAAGCCAGACTAACGTGGTGTGAAGCGTCCTTAGGATATCGCTACAAACACTGGCTATCTTACGCATAGATTCAAGCGCGAGTGATGACATTCGAGGCTGAGAATCTGGCCCCAAGTACAAGACAGGCTTATCCAGGGATGAGGCGGTTTCACCCCGGGGACCAAGTAACCGTAGAGTTAACAACAGAATGAACTTTTTCCTGAAGCGAATTTCGCTCTTTATAAGTGGTACATGCTGAGAAAATATTGTTAAAGTATTTTTATTTTTATTAAAAAAAATACACATAATATACTTTTTATACAAGTATGTATGTTATTTTAAGTATGGTCAGTTATTTGACAACGGCTGAAATCATCTTGATTTACCGCGCATGTTTCAATCATAATGACTTGAAATACTTTTAATGTTTCGATTATATGCGTCCGCCCGAACGCGCGGTATGGCGGCTACACCGCGAGATCACAAGCAATGTATGTAATCATTTACATACATTGCTTGTGACCTCGCGGTGTAGCGCGACCGCACCGCTATTTAAATAAATCGCTTCATACATTTGCTTGTAATCTCGAGGTGCAAACCGCGCGTAAGCGCCGCCGCTTATAAATCCAGCCTTATGGGTTTCTCTTCAAAAACTTTTCTCAATACCGTTCACTTTATATACATAAATATTGTACTTTTGCTAAATTTGGTAATCAATTACGTTTCATATTGCTGTAACCATTAAATTGAGTCCCAAACAACAATTCATATCGGTTTATTGACAGTGAAACTCCCGTAAAAGTGTATTAAAAACGTTTGTACGTTTTGTTACATCTGTGGCTCGTTATTAAGCGGATCTTCCACATTGGCCCATGTATGGCCCAATTTAAAACGTGTAAGGATGTATATTCGGCTTTGATTTCCCTTGATCGCCGTTGTTTGTTCATGAATTAAAACAGCTTTGCAATCATGGCTATTTATCAAGAACAACGTGAAAGAAGCCTTTATAGATTAGTAAAGAAAAACTAATTAACAGCCTAGTGAACAGTGCTATATTATATTATAATATAGAGATAATTTTACTACGAAAATCATGGTGTATACTTGTACTGGGCAGTGGGTATCTAACAAAGTACGGTTGTTATCTATTTTTATCTTCATGAAAAATATCGCCATCTCTTTCGCTCCTATAAAAAACATGAAAACAATGGCCTACGATTTCGTGACGTCACCCACGACCAACTCGATTCACATTTCACACAATGTTCTAGAACAAAACAAAAGAATGCGAAGAATGTTCCATCAAGACTTAAGTAAACAAGTAAACTTGATTACTCGGAATCAACAAAAGGAAAACAACACGTTTTTGAATAATATCGATATTAACTCGAAGGACATACGCATTGCTGTTATCTTTTTTATATGATTAGGAGGCAAACAAGCAAACGGGTCAACTGATGGAAAGCAACTACCATGGCCCATGGACACTCACAACATCAGAAGAGTTGCATGTGCATTGCCGGCCGATGCTGTAATCTGAAGTATAATTTTTCGAACAGAACACTTAACATAGTTCTTACTCTGTACGTAAGTGAATATTTTTTTTAGGTTTGTACAGGATATTTATAAAAGATAAACGATCGCGTCAAATTTTGGCCCAAGCGTGTCGTAACATTCATATTTTCCCCTTGAATTATTAATAAAAGGAATTTATGAACCAACGATATTGCGGGTAAAGTAATCGGCTTAAACTTTAGATTTTGTACATGAAACTTTATTATGAATTATATGTTACTTGCAAAACTCCGTTGCGTAAAATTAGTTTTCACGGGAGCCGTACATTTTTCCGCGAAAAAAGTATTCTATTTCCTTTCCCGACTCAAATAGTATCTCCAAACCAAATTTCAACAAAATCGGTTCAGCGGTTTGGGCGTGAAGAGGTGACAGACAGAAAGACAGACAGAACGCGAAAGTGTGTCTGACTTTCAATGTATTGTATTAGTATGAAAGTATGGATGGTATTGAGAGTGTAGTTAGACACTTTTTTTGTTAATTAAAAGATAAGTCTAAAAGAAGCCCATGTTATATCTTAGCTAGTTCGTCGCCAAAAAATAGCTTGGAGAGATATTAATTATTGTAACTTTACTTTGAATACTTTTGATGATAATGGATAATAATAATTAATACTAGATGATCCGGCAAACTTCGTACAGCTTCGGAAAATAATATTGTCGTTTTTAGTATTTTATTCTCAATTTTCCCACAGTATTTTCTCACCGTATAAACTAAAGAAACAAAACTAACAAAATTAAATATTAATTTTTATTTATATAATATAGATTATAACAAACTATCAAGTGTCATTTTATATTAGGTGTAGATTAATCTCACAGAAATAAAATGAAATAAGATATAGATCGATAGATATCAATTTCCCCATTTAATTGGTAATTCACAACAAAGCGATAGTTCCCGACTTCCCGATAAGTTTGTTTACGGGGTCCAGCAGATATTTCACCGACAGATTTAATTTAAACTTTGTACTTGGACGTTTTAGTTTTTAAACTAGCTGATAAAAATGCCTGGAAATTTTGCGGTGTTAACTAACTAGCATACCAACGTTTAATTAATTTAATGAAATAATAATATACCTCTTTACGTGCAAAAAATTCAAATTAATTTACGAAATAAAAAGCTATATAAAATAAACGTAATGATTTGTTTCTGAAAGTTTTTGACAGTTGGTACCACTATACATATAACTACCAGTACTTTAACTTAAAACAAGCGGCAAGCTTAATTTATTTTTAAAATGAAGATTTAAACATTAAATTCTAACAATTTTAATCGCATGTGCCAAAATATAAACAACAACTAAAACGGCCATTGTTGCAGTCCACGTACCTTTCCCGTCGAGTTTTGTGCAGTAATAAATAATTTAAAATTAACATGTTCATAAACGTAATTCCAGAGAAATACAATAATAATATTGCATAGCATTTTTCTCAAGTTATGCAATAATTATAATTCGCATACGTCTAGTCGCACGCACACAAACACCGTGCCAAAGTCTTCCGAACTGAAACGACGTTAGACGGCACGGCTACGCCACACCGACCGGCACAGTCAGAGTGGGGTGTATTAGGTTTTTTCGTTACGGAATTTCTTCATTCGGTCGCCGCGCTCAAAGATCGCGATAAAAGCTATGTGATATCTTAAAAATCCTGTGCCTACAATATGTCATAGGTTTAAATTTGTAGGTAGCGACCCAAGCGACGACTTTTGTCATAATACGTCAAACGTAAAAATTTCAACAACACTTCTAAGTCAGCATACTCTATAATTCAATCTACTCGTGTTGGTACTATCTGTTGGAATGTAAAACAAAACGTAACATAAACTATTAGGAGTAGTAATGAAAAAAACTATAAATACTCCTTCGAAATCATCGATGACATAGCGTTTCACCTTATTTATACCTTATATTTCCTTTGTTTACGTCCTTTCTTCCCCCCGACTCGGTTAACGATATCTAAGTCATATTTTCACTTTATCTGAGTAATGGTGGCAACACTGGCAGCCATTATGGCGCACTTCCCGCCATTGATAATAAACGCGCGAAATTGTGATCGATTTTTAAAAATAAACACTACCCGCCACAGATAAAAATAAAACGTATTTTTTTTTAATCGAATTCTGTGTCACTTTTTTATTTTTTAAGACTAGATACTATAGGTCTACCAGAATCTGATGGCAAAAAGTGAGAAAAGAAATTGACTCTAGCAATACCGGGGTAATAGGAATAAAACATTTTGATCCTTTTTTTCCTTATAGCGGATGATTCTGTGTGTGAAACATGAAAATATAAAAATGTATCCAATGATCATGGATATTTTTTGAAAATCTGCCATCCAAATTTGCCATCAGATCCTGGTAGACCTATAGTATTTTGCTCTGATAATCGTTTGTTCTTTCCTTTATTTTTCTAAGGGCTGTTTTTACCGCGAAACCCCGGAAGGTGAGAGCAAAGTGGAATGCAAATATGCAGGCAATTTACATTTTATAGGAGCAAGGTCTACTCAGATTTCTTTTTCAAAGTTAAATCGATTTCAAAGTCCCAATCTGCATATTTATAAGTAAAATAAAATGCGGAAAAACTTTCGCAAACTATTACAGGTGGTTAATATTCAACAATCTAATGTAATAGTAAAATCGGTCACCTATGAAACGGAAGCTTCAAAGATTCATCGGTTCTATACTAGTAATAATAAAACTATTTTTGTTACACACTATTAGATCTATTTATAGAACATATAAAATGTTGCCTTCTACTTAATTCGCACACAAAAACAAAACGGGTTAAACATAATAGTGCCGACTGATTTGAAAACGATACGATTTTCGCCACACAGTAGAAAGAAGAGGACATTACTTCCTCCCCTGCGCCGCGCCGGTGGTCTACTCTCCCTCCATCTTACGAATTATCGATTAGGTCACGTGTCACGATGACCATAGCATTTTTAATCATCCAAAAAAAACTGCATAGCTACTAAAGGCCATAAATTATTGATAAGGTCACGTTCCCCGACGAGTTTAACATTTTTAAGATCCAAAAAATCCTTTAGCAGCGATGAATTAAGGATTTTTTCCTTCAAACTTGAGTGTCATGGTGATGATGATGATGATTGTAGCGTGAACCCGCGGCTTGCGGTTCATTAGACCGCTTGGCGCTGCGACGTGACGTCACTCGCACATGACGTCACACACAGATTCAATTTACTCCGACCTGATATCAGCAACAAGCATCATCATTAGCCAATGACAACTGTCTATATTAATACTAGATGACGCCCACAACTCCGTTGTGCTAATATTCGAATATCACGCGGTAACCGTACATTTTTCCAGGACATCTTATGTCCTTTCGCGGGACTCAAAGTATCTCCATACTGAATTTCAGCAAAATCGGTTCAGCGCGGTTTGGAAGTGAAGAGATAACTGACAGACACACTTTCACATTTATAATATTAGTATGGATAAACTGGAAGCGTGCCTATCTGTCTTTCCCAACAGCTAACTAGCTCACGAGCTAACGCTCTTAAAACTCAATTATCCGATTTTATGAAATATTCATATTTAGACTTAAGGAAAAGCCATCAACAAAATGCAGAACTCCCGCGCGATAAACAAAATCATGCATAAACTTTTAGTTATGGGCTATAATTTAGTAAGAAGTTGCTTTTATATGCAGTCTTTAGTTTAAGCTTAGGAACCTTAAATCCTTAGAAAAAAAAAAACAATCTGGTCAAGGAACAAGATTTTGTACATATTACATAAATTTTCATAGGCATTATCTAGACTCAAGGTAAGAAAAAACTTATATAATAAAAAACACAAGTTTCTACACAAAATTCTTCAACATTTTATGAAAAGGAGTGAACACAAAAGTCGCAATTCGTATTTACTAGGGAAGTGGTAGTCAAATGGCCTCAAATCTTTCTCGAAAGAAATCTCGGCTTAAAACGAGGTTAGCTTTACATCTTCGAGATGAATTTTACACTGAGAAAGAGAGAAAGAATTGAGAATATTTATTACAATTCGTTTTGCGTAAAATTTATAGGAAAGAAAGGGTATAAATGGGTATTGGAGTAATGATAGAAGGTAAGGGAAAAACCCTTACCTTCTTACTTAAACTTTACTTTCTTATCCATACTAATCTAATATTTAAAATTCTGGTGTCACAGTGTTTGTGTGCGAACTACTCCAAAACGGCTCAACCAATTTTCTGAGGCCTGAGAATAGGTTATCTACTTTTTATATTGATACTAGAAATAAAACAACGTTTGCCAGGTCAGCTAGTATATTTTTTCGGTGCCTTTACGCAGAAGCCGCTAAGCTTAATAATTATTTATTACGGTACAGTTACAGACCACAGAATAACAACATACAGTAAAATAACATTAGATTATTTTAATGAAATGTGATATAGACATCCTTGAAATAAAGGGAACGGTTGAAATGACGGAGATTTTTGACAGTTGCTTCCCACTGCTAGTTACCCTGAAATACTTTAAGAAAATTTAAGGGTGGGAAGCAACTGCCAAAAATGTCCAGCACTGGAAGACGAGATTCCTCCACTTACCGCGAAGAATATAAGCTATGAAATTAAGCTTTACTCTTCCTCGAAGGTCAGGTAGACCTTCAGAACTGGATACCTCCTAACTTAAAGTAACCGCGACCGAAACTCCATAGTTGCTGCTCGTTCTTACCTCTGTAAAGGTCACAAACAGGTAAACTTTCAGCTTTACGAAACGAAGGAAGGTCTGGCCCTCGCGGGCTCTTGGTCCATTTGCTATAAACGGTAAATAAAATACAGTTTAAAATATGGAAATTCGTTGAAAACACAAAGTGAATTTATTATTCCGATGCTGTTATGTAAATATATATTATTTTAAGAGCAAACTTGTACATTATACTTTAAAACTCACACACACACACTCACACACTATTATGGAGTTTCCTCAGGAAATATCATAGTAAATACCATAATATTAAATTATATGATCGAAACAATCAATCGCAAAAAACCGCCTCAAAACTTTCAATTCGTATATGGAACAAGTCGACAAAAATAGTCCAGGTGTTGGCGTAAAAACGTCGTCCTTGACTTAAAAACCATAATATGAAATTACAATTATATTATGATCTATTCAATCAATAGCAAAAGCCGCCATATAACTTTAAATATGGAACAAGTTGACAAAAATCATCCAGGCGCTGGCGTAAGAACAAAGAACTTTAAAACCATGATATGAAATTAAAATTATATTATGATATCTATTTAATCAATAGCAAAAGCCGCCCCGAAAGTTTAAATTCGTATATGGAACAAGTTGACAAAAATAGTCCAGGCACTGGCGTAAGAACGTCGACCTTAACCGCTAATATTAATGTTACATAACCTCTGAGGTCTCTCGGCCCACTTGATGTTCTGACCTCCCGGTATGAATGCCTCACGATTCTCGCTTCGGTTTATGTTAAGATGTTTACCTTATCTTTTCCCTTTACGGAAAGTGCTTTGAGTAAATTTTTAAGATACTTTTATCTGATGTTTTCGCTTATGAAATTCTTTTTGGGGTTAAATTGTTTGGATGTTTCACTGTGTGTTTTTATTATTTTGATTGTACGTTAGAAATTAAAAAATAAATGTACGGGTTTATTTATTTACAAGATGACGCTCGCAATTCCGTTGAGCCTAAATTGGTTTATGAGGCAGGAATAAAGTATGCTATATCCTTTCCCGGGTCTCAAAGTATCTCCATACCAAATTCTAGCTAAATCGGTTGTGTCTATATGTTACCTTTCTTGCCCAAACGGCGAGAAGAGGTAACAGATAGAGAGACAGACACACTTTCAAATTTATAATATTAAGTATGGATTTTAATAATACAGGTTTATTATTTTGGTTCTACATTGGAACTTAAGTATTCATAGCTTCTACATTTCCTACGGACTGCATAAAAATTGCCGCAGTAAAATTAACAAGGGGTTTAAGTAAGCCTAGTAAAATAAGTTAAATCACACAATAAATGTCAAGTATTTTAACTGGGTTGAGCCATCACAATTTCCACTGCAATATTTTCGAATGTATGAACTCCATAATTGCAAAGTAGGTAGCGAGTTGAATAACATTCTGGCTTAATTATTTATAGTAATTGAACTAACTATTCCGATATATAATATTAGCGAATGGTTATTATTAATAACAGATGAATATTCATAGAATTTATTTAAACGAAAAAACCCGGGTTGTTTCTTATGTCAATACGAATATTTGTATATATGATACTTTTTTTAATATGATTAATGTACAGTTTCTGTGATTTTTTTATCATTGTTTTTTAGTTAACAGCAGTAACTAGCGCATTTTACTGTCTGAACTAGATGAACTTTTGTCAAAAAATCTTGAATATCAGGCATTAGTCATGCATTAATAAATCAACACAATTCGCTGGAAATAATTATTAATCAAAAAATATCTATGACTAGTACACTCATATGAAATAACTTCCGTCGCCTAGACTATGCTAAGACACGCTAGAACTTCAAGCTAGTGAAGATATACTAACTTTCGGTAAAGTAACAATCCTTTCCAAACATTTCCTTTAAAAGCTCAAAAATTGAATACGTGGGTAGATTCAGAATTTATTTCACGTTTCTCTTCATATTTTATACTTCATGTTCTTTTAAAATTATTTGTTGATTGGGATCGTCCATAAAAGGGAGCGGTGTGGGACCCAGAAAAAAAATGGTGGCGTTGTGTAGGCTTGGGGGGTAATTTGTAATTTCATTTCATCCGGATGCATTTTAAATTGAAACAATGGGGGGCGCTTAAACATAATTTGTTCTCAAAGTGGGCAGTAGACAAAATAAGTTTGGGAACCTATGCACTAGATGAAGCCCGCAACTCTGTTGCGCCACAATTAGTTTATCGCATGCGAACCGAACATTTTTCCAGGATAAAAAGTATCCTTTTTAGGGTTCCGTACCCAAAGGGTGAAAACGGGACCCTATTACTATGACTTCGATGTCTGTCTGTCCGACTGTCTGTCCGTCTGTCTGTCTCCAGTCTGTAACTCAAGAACAGTAATAGCTAGGGAGATGAAATTTTCACAGATTATGTATATCTGTTGCCGCTATAACAATAAATACTAAAAACAAAATAAATCAAATATTTAAGGGGGGCTCCCATACAACAAACGTGACTTTTTTGCCATTTTTTGCTCGATATAAATGATGGCAATAGATAGGCACCTGAAATATTCACAAAATTCTCAATTGTATTTATAATTTAATAATTAATAATAAAAGTAAATAAAACAAATAATTAAGGGGGGCTCCCATACAAAAAACACATTTTTTTCTTATTTTTGCTCTATAATGGTACGGAACCCTTTGATCGCGAGTCCAACTCGCACTTGGCCGATCATTTCTTTCCCGGGACTCAAAGTATCGCCATACCAAATTTCAGCAAAAATGGTTTAGCGGTTTGGACGTGAAGAGGTAAGGTAAGGACGTTTAAGAATGGATGATGCAATTAACCATTTGTATTATATACGGAACATCGTCCACAAGATGAGTCGCTCCTACCCGTTTTTTTACATTCCAATTAGCTCTGAAACATTCGAAGAGCAAAAAATATATCGGGCACTTTACAATGTCCGTGATTCGGAAGACGAAATTGATTGGAAGTTTATTGTGAACCCACTATTGTTCCGACATTTTGAGGTCGAATCCCAATGCTGGAACATTCATTCTTTCGTTTTGCCTTTATTTATAATTTATGCAAGAGATATACTTATTAAAATAAAAATGCGGAAGTGTGTCTATCTGTTTATCTGTTACGTCTTCACGCCAAAACCGCTGAACTGATTTAGCTGAAGTTTGGTACAGAGGTACTTTGAGCATTGCAAAGGACAAAGTATAGTATTTATCCTGTAAAATAAACGGTTCTCGCGGGATACGCGAATATCGGCGCATTTACCGGCGTCATTTAGTACGGTAAAAATGTGTATAATATGAAATGAGCGGGCTGATGATGATGAGCTATTGTTAAGAACACTATCAATCATTTCAGCTTTCCAACAAAAAAACCGGACAAATTCGATTGACCCGCTGAATGCTATGATGCCACGGACAGGCACACACACATAGACAGAAGGACACTAGTTATATCACCCATCTTTTTCATCGGCGCGGGGGTTCAAAAGGTATAATGAAAAAAATCGGCATTCGCCCACGCCCATACGCAAAGCTATGGAAATTAAAAAAAAAAGATCTGCTGCCTTCCAGTTAGAATCCAGTAATAAACTTAATTATAAATCTAAACACTGCTTTTAGATACTGTGAGTGCATTTTGCGTAGATCGGAATACAAATAATGAATCTTCGGGTAGTTCTAAAAATTTTTCAATCAATTTGACATCTGTCACCACAGTCCACATGTGACAACGGCACAATTCTATATTAAATATTTTTTTATCGAAATTACGCGTAAGTTAATACGCGCTTTTTAGACGAGGTTTTAGAATGCGAAGGTGTGCATTACTATTTCGCTAAACCGATGTGTATGAAATTTAGTATGGAAATTCCAAGTCCCAAGAAGAATAGTTTTTATTCCGGTAATGTATAGTACAATATTTTTCTACACAAATAAATATTGAACCTCTATTTTTAAATATTTCCACAAATTTCTGCCTATTTATGTAGGAAACCTATTTATAGCCTACAAAGTCTGTAAGTAGGCTGTAAAATAGTATACATAAACATTTGCCTCCCTAACTTCCACAAGCTCTACAGGTGACGTAAACTTTGTTCCCTCAGAACTCCTGTTATCTATTTAATTATTGTTGTTATACAGGCCATACATGTACAGTGACAATTAACTTGGATACCTGTTGCAAAATTTCATAAATTAGGATTTAAGATTAAAACAAGATTTTACTTAAAACTTCGTTGCGCTGAAATTCATTTATTACTGCATGTTTTTTTTTTGGAAACCTACCAACTGAAATAAGCACTTTCCCGGGACTTTACCCACGAATTTACCCACGGAACTTTTTGAAAAAGGTTTCGTTCCTCTAAACCGGTTTATGAACTGGTTTTTAAAAATATGGGTATATTTTACTAACCGGTTATAATTTTCAATCAGGGAAATGATTTGCAGCCCATGTTCATAGAACGTGCGTAATAGTCGACCATACTATTCACACTGAACAGACTGAGCATTTGCGAGCGCGAGCGACGCACACAACATAAAGATACTTCGATCAAGTCGCGACTCGCGGCCGATCTCGCTATAAACCGGTTTATTTAGGTTCCAAGTATCGTTCCTATTTGGTTTCGCTCCGGAACGAAACCATACGACAAAATTGGTTTAACTCTTAAAATACCGGTTAATGTTGAACCGGTTTCAAGCCCTGCTCAGAGGTCCGAATCTTTAAAAACACAAACGGTAGCAAACAGACAGACAGACACAACATCGTATTTATAGTGTTAAAATTTATAGTTAAGCATATGCCGAACCACGCAAGGCATATTCGCAATACCGTCGGCCTTTCCAGCGTTAACTGGTAAATACGTTTGCGACCAACCATGCCCGGGTTTCCTCGCAATGTTACTATTCACTATTTTAGTATAATGTAGTTGAGATTTGAAAAACCTAATGTAACCTCACAACAAAACATTCCTTTGCTACAATATTCTTATAAACTGCAATATCAATTCTCCTGGACCAACAAATCATTATCCACTACATTTCTTTGCAGACATTCTGCATGGTCTCATTAATCCTCCGGTTAGCGACAACTTTCTCGTTGTTCTTTTGTTTTCCTACGTCTTATCTTATATTCCCATATAAGGTAGCCTAGTAGGAAAACAAAGGAGTAGCAAAACAGATCCTTTTCTTGACTATACGTATCATACCTTCTAAATCAACAACTTAATTTTTGTTTTGCGTAGTCTCGAAGTGATTTAGAACTACAACAGTTTCGTTATTCTTATGTTATAATAAATTCCTTTGCATTAATTGCATCAACACTCATTTATACCGTGGACTAAATTTTAAAATTTAAAGGATGTAAATTTAAGTTTTATTTTTATTTCGAGACATATCCGGCAATATGAGTGCTATTTCACAGTGTACCATCGAAGAAATTGATTCCTAGGCAGTTGATGACCAACGTCATTTGGTCGGATCATGTCAATTCAATGTTAATTGTAATCTGTCGGCTGGGTTTGACAAACCACGACCAAATTACGTAGGTCCGCCATCTGCCTATGAATCAACTTCTATAGTACGTGCGACTAAACGTTCTTATTCCTTTCCAGACGTTCTGTGTGGTCTCCAAGCGTTTCCGCAAGAACTACATCCACCGTTTCACGGCGACGCGCTCGCTGTTCTGGTGGTCTCCGTGGTCGCCGGTCCGGCGCGCCTGCGTCTACCTCTCCACTAACCAGTACTTTGATTACTTCGTCATGGCCACCATACTGCTCAATTGCGTCTTCCTCGCCATGTCGGAGACCATCGAAGAGGCTGAGTGAGTATTTGTTTGTTAATACGACCTTTTGGAATGCCTGCCACACTGATTTCGGTGACTGTGCCTGATTTCATAAAAACCGGCTGTGTACCACATTTTTGAATACCTCCCACAACGATTTCAGTGGCGGTGGCCGGGTAATAACTCGATCGTGGGAATCACAGACACAATAGATTTTCAATTGTTGTGCCGCTTGGGGATTGATGGGTTAAATAGAAATCAGGCAAGCAACTGGGAGTAATTTTAAAGTGCCCAAGTGTGCACATGAAATAATGTTATCTTAATCTTGTTTTAAGTAGTTACAGTTAGTATTTAAACTAGATAGCTTAGGATAGCTAGCCAGCTCATTTGCCGCTAGCTTGATGCATAACAGTCAAAATAAGCATTTTGGTATTCGAAAGAAGAAGAAAGAAATAATTTGGTAAAACATTAGATACATATACAAATATCACAATTCACAACTTCAAAACCAAAATTTTACCAAATTGGTATCCACTCAGCATATTATTTGACCAACACATTTCCCTACTCTGATTTTCAATAAGCACCACTAAATTTTTCTTACACCTTATTATATGTACTGATTTTTATCATCGCGCGGTTATTATGTAACTCCAATTTATATTTGTATATGTGTTTATTAATTAATCCGGTTTAAGCGTCGTTAAATATTAAACTGAGGTCGTCGTACAATTAGCGACCGCAACTGCTAGTTTACTCATTACCCGGTAATTGTGCTTTCATTAAATAACTTTACCAACATTTTGAAACGAGGTTGTTATTCAATTTAATTTTTACAATCCGTATCTAGGGGACCGATTTTTATATCTTAAAATTTCTGAATCTTTCTGAGGTCAATGAGAGCGTTTAACGAGCTTGCTAAGTCTGAACCTACAATCGACCTTTTCACAAGCAGCCTAGCTTCTATTAACACCGCGTTTCTAGGCAAACACCCAGACATAGAAAGATGAAAATAAATGTTATTAGGTATTTATTTCTATTTTCCTATTATATCCAATAGTGTTATTATTGTTTGTACACTGTATATAGTTAAGGACATAATATGATTGTGGTCAATGGAACAATTAAGCAAATATGCGTGTCATAAAGAAAAAAAGAAACAATACTTAATGATAATTATCATCTAAGTATAATTATTATTTAAAGTAGTCTTACTGTTACTGTCACTAGTTTGTTATTTGTTAATTAGTTTTGTCTTACACCTAATACTCCATAAGTAATTGTTATCTGTGGAGGCTTGTAATTGGCTTTTCTTTTCTATCTTTTAAGGATATTATAATATTGTTAGCTGTAAAGCCACCCAAAGAAAATAAAATAAAATAAAATATGTAGGTTTCTAGACTGTTTCATTTGCGCGCACACAATATGCTGTGAGTGAAATATTAAGCGTCATTCGAAGTATGTCCTATTTAGAATGCCCGTCTCTGAGTGCGTAAGCTACAATCTGCGTAGATTGTAGATTACGCACTCAGAAACATATTAATAAATATCAATTTAATGAAGAATTTAACAAAAAAAAAACATCAAGTTTACGTCAATATCTTCACCGTAAAGCGAAATAATCATTAAATCTCCCTGAGTGTCGTAAGCAGTAAACTTTTCCGTGCTCACGAGTTCATACTCAATATTTCTCCAGGTAGACGCAATACATCTACTATCGATAAAATATCCCAAGTTATACAAACATAGCGAGAGCCCAATCCATCAACCCTCTCATAACATACAACATAATATCATACAAATATACAAATACATACATCGCCCGAAGACATTCGTGAATTATGGAAATGTTATGTGTTGTGATTTCTCGTAATGGATGGATCGGATTATCGTTACTTTTGATCGACGATGCATGGATCATAAAGAAACTTAACACGTACAGAATAAAATTGCATTTTTATGTGCTCGTTTTGTAAAGATACGATTTGATTTTGGTTAGTAAAGTTGGACTGAGTTTGGTGAAATTTGGCTCAATACCATCGAATTTTTACCAATATAAGTAATAAAGTTGAGGCGAAGGACGTAGGTTAGTTTTTGTCTTGGCAAAATGCATGGTGCCGTGAGATTAATTACCGTACGATATTTTATGAATTTATCGATGACTAGATGACGCCCGCAACTCCGTTGCGTCAAAATTCGTTTATCGCTGCGAAACCGTACATTTTTCCGGGATAAAAAGTATCTTATGTCCTTCTTTGGGTCTCAAAGAATCCCCATACCCATCAAAATCGGTTTGGTGGTTTGGGCGTGAAGAGGTAACAGACAGACAGACACACTTTCGCATTTATAATATTAGTAAAGTATGGATTTTCTTAGCATCCTGGTAATGTAATAAAACTACAAGTACTCGATACAGATAGATTTAATTTCCTTCACAGTTCCTTGTAGTACTCCGTAATCTACTAAGTAATCTCTACTTTACCCCACAGTAATAAAGTTTAGTTTCCTACACTTTAGCAGATAATTGACGCTTCAGCAGCTAACGATGGGATTGACAGCTAGCCGTTACTGTTAACTCACTTGACTTTACCGTTAAAGCGGTAGTTTAGTTAGTGTCTTACTTAAAGGCTATTTTAATGGCTTTGTGAAATGCCTACGCCTTTCCTGTAACAGACCAAAGTATTTTCTTCTACAAAAAACTGTTTTGCTAATGACAATCCCCAATATAGTTATTGGATGTTTTGTATGTTTGTTTTGAATTTTGATCAGAGTTTTATAAATGATATGAAAATAAATTATCGTAGACTGGGAAGATATGTGTAATGTATCTTTCTTTTTAGATTCATTTGCATATATCCACTTTCTTTTTTATTTTTGGTTATTCAACAGTATTATAATAGTATTATAATTTATAAGTCATTACTTCCTAAACTAGATACTAACTTAATCTTCTTAATTGAGATCTAAAAATAGTAAGTTAATAAAATTACTGCGCTAAGGAAAAATCTTTGAGGTTCATTAAATAAGAAAATCTTCTTTTGCAGTATGATACTAAAAGTAAATGTTACTTTTACATACTTCCTATGAATTGGCAAATTAATTCTAAGCTAAGTAGCAGCTAAACAGGCAAATTAACATTTTATAGCCCAAGCTTCATTAAGTTGAGACTTTCAGATCTTCTGGTTTCAGTATTCCGACCTCATTTCATTTGTTTTGTGGAAAGAAACCACTTGTTGTTTTCTTTATAGTCTTCCGTCTTTTTACGTGTCAGTTATTTTTATAGAGTTTTTGAAGAAAAATTTGCTGAAGAATTAAAAACATGTTTATATTCATAATAATCATACGTACTGACAAATTTACAAACACATTATACGTATATTATCCGAAATGTCAAAGTCTGTATATTTGTTACTTCTTTATACAAAGGTTATTAAATTTGGCGTGGTAGTAGTTGAGGCTCTGGTTTAATACATAAGCTACTTTTCATCTCAATTTCAAACTGTTGGAGGTTGAACTCAGCGAAATACTTAATAGAAATCTACATAATTATTTTACCATCTTCACGTTATTTCATACCATTACTAATAGCTAGGTTTTTCCACTTACTCTAAGGAGCTTTTACTGAATTTCGATATTGTGTAAGACGAAGGATGAAATCAGAGAGATTAAATAATGAAGGGATATTATGGTAATTAGGGTCGGCATCGGGAAAGGGTCGGAAGATGATAAGGTGTTATCAATAATAAACGAATATTTTTGTGAATATCTAATAACCTATTTGCGTAACAAAGAATATTTAGACTGTTAAGGAATAAAAATATTTTCTCAAAAATGAAATCATAATTTTATCATATTTTATAGCATAACTGGGAGAAATAACACGTTTATAGCTAAGTGTGCGATAGAACTTCTTTCTTGGGTTTCGTATAAATTATTATAAGATTACTTTATAGTTTGTCCGTCTATCTTTTTTTTTGCGTTGGGGGAATGCGTTTACGCATCCCCAGGGCCTGGGGAGGACCACCGAGGTATGTGGGACTCCCTGGGGCGGACGGATGACGCGCCCGGGACTACCCACTAAAACCCCAACAGTGTTCCTGCTCCTGAAGGTGGGACTACGGGAAACGCGTGATACACGACCGCAGCTCCACCACCTCTGCCTCTTCAGGCTCAACTCGTGGATACACAATTCCACATTACTCCGCGACGATGCGCTGGAACACCTAGCGCATCGTGGCCTACCCGGGAGTTTGTCCGTCTATCTGCCTGTCTATTAAGGTTTTTGTAGTGTCTAGAGCGCGTAACTTTGTAGGTTAGTAGAAAAAGTAAAATTCAAACAATGGAAAATTCAATTTTTGTTGAAAATCGTACCGATTGTTAACAGTGAAAACTTAGCCAGAGCCCTTTAGTCTAACTGATTTAAAACATCATCATGATTAAAAATTAAGACTAACTGCCGCATTCGGAGACGAATATTAATTACTTAACTGTAAATGAAGATTTTGACATAAGCATACGTACATTATCTGTGTAACTCTTCATTAAATTGAAGTTTAATCATCATTAAATGTCTCTGAGTGCGACCGTTCGTATTAAATAACTACTGAACCAATGAATCAAATTACGAAATCACTTGCGCTTTCAACTTGTTTACTTTAAGTTTTGGTGCAGTGGCGATTCGCTAATATTCTAGAAGTTTGTTGGCTGAGCGCCCAAGTGCCATAATTCCTGACAACTTGTCAACCGAACATAAATAAGCACAGTTCTAGCTGAAATAACTTTTATTTCATATAAAATTTGATATAAAATGTTTCATAACTAAACTTTTATATGTATTTTCTTAGTAAGAGCAAATAATAATTGTATTGAACAGGCTCCAGAATCTTTCTGATTTCGATAAAGTCTTAACTCTGAGTAGACGTGGAGAAAAAATATAATTCTTATTATAGCAAAACGTACAGTTTCTTTTTCCGTCGAAAATTATTTCAATTTCATAACTTAGCTTTACTGCGGCATTACAAAAAAGACAGCAGAAACAATACTCAACTTTTATTCATTTTGATGTTTTTTATGGGTCGTAACGATCGTGAAACGCGGAATTTGAGCGTTAGGCCGTTTGTCCACCGCCGCCGTCGCCGGGATGTCACCTACAAAAATTCAAATAAAATGCCACTTTATGACCTAGACTTCATTTGGCTCTAAGCCACTACAAAGTAGCGGCGGCATAGGTCGCTAGACCAATATCGGTAGAAAATGAACCCATAGAGTAGATCAGTGATCCGCAAAGTGTGTACCGTGGTCTGCAGTTTTTTTTTTTATTATTCCACCCCCCTAACGGAGTCAGGGCTCGTTTTATGCTTTTGTTTTACAATTTTTCTTATGGGCTATTTTGTTACATTTTTTCGTTCTTTTCGTTTATGATACAATAATAATACATCAATTTATGTTTACTTTGTTTAAGCAATAGCCTATATGTATAGCGAAAGGAGGGGCATTTCGTACCCACTAATGTAGCACTTTGAGACATACACCAAATGAAAGGGCCCGAAAAGTTGAACATTTTATTGTATGACAAAAAATCTCTAAACCATGGGAGAAAAAAGCCAACGAGGGTAGAAGACATGAAAAAATCGCAAAAAATACCCTGTATTATTGCATCAATTTATAGTGCTGCTGGCAAGGAATCATTTCTGGAAAGTAATCGTATGGTCAGCAGTTGGTGTGCCTCGGAAAAGGTCATCGTACTGACTTCTAGTGCTAAGTGCCAAAAAAGGGACATCTCAGGACAATCGACGAAGGGGTAGGAGCTTAGAGTAAACCCTATACACACTAATTAATTTGTGGTGTACCTCCAAATATTTTTATTTTCCTAAATGTACCTTGAATACAAAAAGTTGTGGAACACTGACCTAGATCATACATATTTGAATTTTTGTCGGTGACGTCCCGGTGACGGTAGCCGTGGACAAACGTCCTTATTATGAAAATTGAATAACGGCACGGACAGGTGGGTGTTATCGCAACAGGTCTATCGATCAGCGGCAGGAAACGGAAGTCAGCTTCCGACGTTGACGGTAGCTTTTTGATTTATACTAACTAGACCTAGCTGTAATCCTGATAAAGGAAGGCACAATGATATGACATGTGTGCGGTAATATATTTAAATAGCCGGCTAACTCGATGCCTAGGCTGTAAATGAGGGTTTAAACATATTACTTCTTCTTCTTCTAGTGCCTCTCCAATCACTGAAGGTTAGCAGTCAAGCTCCAAAACTTCTCCTTGTCTAAAGCGAGTCTGAAAAGTCCTCCACAGACTTTACGTCTCTCTGGTTTGCACTTCGCGGCAATTTTACCTATCATTATGGTTTGTAGAACATTGCTAGAGCTGACAATCCTAATAAATTTAGGCATCTAGGCCCATAATACAAATACCTTACAGACTAACATACATATTCATATTATAATAAATACCTTAAGGACTAACATACATATTATTATTATATACTTAAAAACTACACTTTGTCACGTGTTGACGGCTACGTGACGCGCTTCGTTCCGGAGTCTCCCCCGGAACCTCCGGTAGACCACATCCATTGGCCAGAACTCCGGCGCCTCAAAGGTCGAAAGAAGATTCGTCGGTACTCTCACCACAAAGGAAAAATATGTAAAGACCCTACGATAATATCAAATGTATATTTTGCAGCGATCTCATTAAAATAGTCAATAAATTTGACGCTAGATCGTTCATAAATGTCTCAAATGTCTTGATATCCCCGTGGCTTCGGTAAGCTATTGTAACTAGGCTATTGTAACTAGGCTATTGTAACTTACAAAAACTAAGTGGTACACCTAGTTTTTTAGAGTTCCGTAACCAAAGGGTATAAACGGGACCCTATTACTAAGACTTCGTTGTCTGTCCATCTGTCCGTCCGTCCGTCAGTCTGTCTGTCTCCAGGCTGTATCTCAAGAACTGCTATAGATATAGCTATAGATAGACCGCCCATACAACAAACGTGATTTTTTTGCTCGATATCAATAATGGCAACATGTAGGCACTTGATATTTTCACAAAAGCCTTAATTATGCGTCTACTTCAGTAATTAATAATAATATTAAAATAACATAAAAATTTAAGGGGGTTTCTTTTTGCTCTATAACGGTACGGAACCCTTCGTGCACGCACTTAGCCGATTATTTGTCCTAGTCTTTACATATCCTCGGTACCCCCACAGTATGCAGAACGGCATTTCTTGGGAAAAGGAGTGGTGTAAGTTTTATGTGCGTGTAATAAAAGAACTAAAAACAACGGAAATTTTACTCGACTATGACGATTAAATGAGCAGCCTAGATGACAAATTGGCTGGCTTATTTTAAAGTGGCTGAAACATTACATTATATTTACGTTAAAAAATGTGATCATATAAATGGACGTTCCTTTTGCACTGATTTCATTTCTGTGTGTCCGCAAAAATTTATCGGAGTTCCAAGTTTAAAATATGGCTTAGGCTGTCCAATTTTAGGGACATTGGACTGTCCGAATGTCCAATAACTCACGACTGTCAGGTCCATACTACACTTGTTCTATACCCGATTTTATAAGGGCTCATTGAAAACTCCATTAGAATATTTTACACATTGATATTCTAATTAAACAGAAAACTGACCCAGAAACATTAAAAACACTCCTTCAGTGGAATTTGAAACCACAACCCTCAGACCATCACATCACCACTGAGCCACAGAGGTCGAAAATCCCGGTTTTTTACAACCGGCGTTTTCAGTGCGGCCGGCCTAATATTTGGGCAGCACGTTGTCTTGGTGATATTGATTATTTAATTTATAAGCCAATAATTTAGAGGCACGACTCTCGCCTCTACGGCACAGTTTACAATCTTTTTAATCTTATTATAACTTTTTTAATTGGGTTCGAGGCACTAGAGACCTTTGGTGTAAGTCTTTTTTAACGAAAATCTTTTGTACAATATGAATGACTTTGCTGCATAATTTTTTTTTTCTTTGCCTGGAGCTTACACCTGCTTTTCTTAGACGTAAGTATTAATTAGTTAAAATGATTGGTATTTGTCAATGCATTTTTTATTAATATTGAAAACAATACAATGGTACAAGCAACAAGTAAATCTTGCTAATTGTAATCAAAGCATCAAAGGCGATATTTTGCAAAATCATTATAATTTATTTCCCCTAACGAGGGTAATGTGTAATTTTCCCCAAAAGCCGGGAGCTTCAGGTGGTGCTAACGAGATCGATATACAAACAATTTGCCCGCCGTAAAGCGCGCTTGTTAGGCGAAATCGCTTGTGTATGGCAACCCTCTGACGAATATTTTGTTACAGGCAAGATGGCGGAAGGTTCAGAGAATAATAGTTCTTATCAAGAAAGTGATAAATTATGCTCTGAAGCTTAATAGGTATTTTGCCCCACAGCCTGTCGGTGATTCTGTCAGGGTCATAATCAGTTATGTATTTTTGCGTTTAGAAAAAATAATAGCAAAATTACATGCCACGACTAACATAATCATGAGATAACCTGACCAAATAACATTGATTGTACTGTCGGTTTTTGGTGGAAATTCATTTTAAACACAAATATAACACAATTTTACGTGAACTTTTTCCACTATTTAATAATTATATTCATTAATTATTAAAAATTTAACTAAAAACACGACCGGTTTCGAAACAATTCATCATCAGCCCTACTAGACAAGTGGCAAGCGATTATCGTAAACGCCAACAAAATGTATGGGATTTGACATTAGTATTATCTAGCGAAGCGATGACTTATGTCAAATCGCATACATTAATTTGTTGGCGTTTACGATAATTGCTTGCCACTTGTCTAGTAAGGCAGGTGTATTGTTTCGAAAATTGTTTCGTTACCGGTCGTGTTTTCAGTTAAATTTGTAATAATTAATGAATATAGTGGAAAAAGTGCACGTAAAATTGTGTTTTACTTGTGTGACCAAATAACGTTCGTCCACCTATGAATTTCTCTGATAGTACATACTAAACTAAGCTGTAAAACATTATTTTACGTGTAAGTTCAAATATACGTACCGTAAGTCAAACAAAACAGCAAACTCAGTTAAAATGCATACTTAATTTTACATTTACCGGCTCCGGACCGAATCGCTTTAAATTTGAGAAATGAAATAATATTTTTCACGTGGAACGCTTTAAGATGTCCGCTCGTGTAGTTAATGTGATTTGTAGATGACTTTAAATTCAAAATTTGGCATGTAAATACCATAATATTATAAACTAAACTAACGCAGTTTTAAACGCAAAAACTGCAAAAATGTTAACCTATTAATGTTACAAAATATCGTAATAAGTTTTCTGAATGTAATTGGTAAAGGTGGCGCGACGAGCTAGACGCTTCAGAGTGCAGACAAAGAGTGGCCAAATACAGCGAAGAATAGAGACACGCGGAAGGAGAGGTAGGACAGTAGGACAGCAGTGGCAAAGGCCTCCCCTGGCCTTTGCCCAGCAGTGGGACACTAACGGCTGTTAATAATAATAATAATTAGTATTTTTGTGTGTGTATCTAATTACTAAAGGTTAACTACGGAACAACAATCAAAATTAAAAAAAACTTTAATAACCTGACTACGCTAAAATTATCCCTTTACTAATAAAAAAAATGCATATAGAAGGTCGTCTCTTTCTGGCACTTTGGAAACGCTACTTGACGGACAAAGACAACATATTATAAACATACTGCCGTAATCATTATTATATGTACAGTTTGTTCCTTTTGATTTGCTGTGATCAATAAAGTACGAAAATTCAAATAGCGACGGAGTTCTTTTATGCATTCAAATTGGAGCAGACGAAACGACGAAGTGTAAAATTGTCTGCCGATCCACTGAGACTGGTGAAAAAGTAACAATAGTTCCAATTAAATTGAAGACGTGAGTGGATGAAGTGGGTAACTAATATTTTACAACATAAGAGCAATTACTTTACTCATTACTCATTTTTTCCCTTATAATTTGAACACTTTGTACTTATCCGACTTCATCATCTAGCTAATATATCTAGCTTTACATAGAATCCACATTTTTATTAGGGTTCCGTACCCAAAGCACAGAATACATATTAGTCAACCCAAAGGGTAAAAACGGAACCCTATTACTAAGACTTCGTTGTCTGTCCGTCTGTCTGTCTGTCTGTCTCCAGGCTGTATCTCAAAAACCGCTATAGCTAGACCTCTGAAATTTTCACAGATTGTGTATATCTGTTGCCGCTATAATAACAAATACTAAAAACAAAATAAAGTTAATGTTTGAGGAGGGCTCCCATACAAGAAACGTGATTTTTTTTTGGCCTTTTTTGCTAGTAAGCAATAATGGTAACTGCTAGCCACTTGAAATTTTCACAAAATCCTTAATTATATTTGTACTTTAATAATTAATAATAAAATAAAAATAAATTAAATTTTTAAGGGTAGCTCCCATACAAAAAACACAATTTTTCGCCTACTTTCGCTCCATGATGGTACACGGAACTCTTCGTCCGCGAGTCCGAATCGCGCTTGGCAGATTTTTTCAAATCATTTTTATGGTCTTAAAGCCTTCATTTATGCAAAAAAAAACGTCAATTTTAAAATTGCTAACTACCCACTTCATCCAAATCAATTTAATTCCTACAGACAACCGAATTTATTGCCAATTGGGGTTAATTAACAAACATTTCACTCCAATTAAAGTTTGAAGGAACTAGTTTTTATTATTCGTAGGAAGGAACGGTATCCGTTGTTGAGGTGAGGTATTAGCTCAAGAAAGCGATATTTCAATAATCTATTAGTATTTTACTTCGAGTTTTGTAGTATTGTTAGCTTTTTAAAAAAATCGTAGCACATTTTAAAAGGAAAATGTAAATATTAAAAAATACGAAATATTTTAGGTATCCGCGTGATATATAAATTTCTGCAAGAGCAAAGTTGCAGGCAACACCTACCACTATTATATAAAATTCTCGTGTCGTGGTATTTGTTGCCAAAGTCACCCGAAACGGCTGGGCCGAATTTGATGAATTATTTTTGCTTGTCGGGTCTTGTGTCAAACTATAAACTTTAGTTAAATTAAATCATTCCTAATTGATTGAACCTGTAATTAGGCTGGTACACATCATTAATCTGACGATACGTAGCATGCAAGAACGTCGTTTACTGAGCATGAGGCCAAAGCATAAGCAATGTATTTATAATCAAAATTTTAACATTGTTATTTTAAAATGAAACTAGATGACGCCCGCAACTCCGTTGCGCCAAAATTCGTTTATCGCGCAGGAACCGTACATTTTTCCGGGATAAAAAGTATCATGTCCTTTCCCGGGAACCAAACTATCTCTATACCCAGCAAAATCGGTTCAGCGGTTTGGGCGTGAAGACGTAAATAGATATACACTTCGCAGTTATAATAAAGCATGGATATTTAAATTTTAGAAATAGTTAGGTAAAAATTATCTTTCTCGATTCTCTTAGCGTTAAAATTTTTTTTTGTTTTCAAGGTGCTTTAAAAAATCTGTACTTTTTTTCAAGTTCAAAAAGATACTAGAAGCGAAATAATTTTAACGTTATTAAAAAGAAACAATTTGAATTAAGAATACTTTTATATTATATAGTACGTTATATTGTAATTTTATATAAGTAGTTCGTTATATTTTGAGCTGTACTCGCGAGTACGCGTGAATGTTTAATACTCTACTCACGAAATACTAGACAGAAATATGCTGAAGTTGTTATAAGAATTATGTACACAGAATAACTAATATAGTAGTGAAATGCAGGTAAAGTTTCACAAGTCTGAGACTAGGTAATACTTGGGACCTTAGCACACGGCGACTTTTTGTAGCGATGCAACCACGCGTTGGTTAAAAGCGCGATTGCACCGCTACGAACGCTCGTTTGTCGCATTTGCAACGCGCTTCTGTAGCGTTGCTAACGCACTACCAACGCTCGTTTGCATAACGCTTTACGTTGCGTTGCGTCATCGCAAAGCAAATATTTTGACGTATAGCCGGCCACACGGGCGCTGCGCCATCGCAGCGTTATTACGAAGCAGTCTTAATGTCAACATCCCCTCCCGCTTCGTCTCGGGGGCTGCTGTCCGCCACTGTGGTGTGGACTGGCTCTTAGAGTTTAATAAAATACTAATTTGCCGTCGCAAATAAAATGAAGACCCCGGGGAGCCCTTTGCCCAATGCCCACCAGTGGGACAGCATGGAAATGTGTTGGCTAAACCCCCTGTTTAGATTCTCTATCCTCCCTTTACTTAGTTCAAGACTAATCTATAAACTCTTTCCAGATACATTTTCCTGGCGATCTACACGGCGGAGATGATAATAAAGTGCATCGCGAAAGGCTTCATATTAAACAAGTACACGTACCTGCGGAACCCGTGGAACTGGCTGGACTTCGTGGTGATAACGTCGGGTTACGCAACCATAGGCATGGAGGTTGGCAACCTGGCCGGGTTGCGGACGTTTCGTGTGCTGCGCGCGCTGAAAACCGTCTCGATTATGCCAGGTATGTCCGCCATATTTAAAATAGAAACGTTCGAAATTTAAATGTTGTGTATGTTGCTATTGCCTTTAAAGTTCGAAAATCATAATTTTGATAGTAATATTATATTGCGCTGATATTATAATACTGCTGCATCAACACAAATATCAAAATCAAAAACTAAAAAGAGTAAGAAGATAATATATACGTTTGCTTCTTCACTTTTTTAAAGGTTGTTCCGATTTTGGAGTCCAAAATTACTATTACTGTCAATTTAAAAATAACTTAGCTATAATGCAATAAAGTCGTAATTCCTTTCATAAAATTGGACTCAAAGTCCACATATCTGTGGACACAGCTTTCTACCCTAAAAGTCGTTACTCTGAATCACCAATTAAAACGACATGAGCGTATCTAAAAAAATATTTTAAAGAATACAAAGGCAATAGCAGCGAATTAAAAGAAAATAAAGGCGGAATGGAAATTTTGGTGCTCGTTCGAAATTGGAAGTCAGAAGTGTGCCCGGCGTTGTCGTTGTCAGACATATTCGAGCCGGAAGTGGGTATATGGGCCTAATTGAATTGATCTGTTGGAGTTTTTGTCATATGTTTGTATCAAACTCCTATATTATCACAGTGTAGAAATAAAAATTAAGGAAACGTGAAAAGATGTGTAGGCATAACATAACATTTTGATTTCGGTTGCTTTTGGATACTATTGGAGTATTTATTATTTGTAGATCACACAGTATTCATTTTATTACTAAAATGATGTCTTAAATGGGTAGTTTATTCTCTACGGTTTAATATTATACACATTACACATACTCCATTTCATTTTTATGTAATTGTAAACAATTTATACTTAACTGTTTTAAAATTTAAAATTAAACGTGATATTTGAAATCGGTAACAAAATAGCCGCTCATACTGTTGTTTATTCTTGAATTAACCCGTCGATCATGGGAAAACGAGACACAATAGATATTCTACTGTGTCTCGGTCACCGGTGACCGTATGGGGCTTGATGAATTAAAACGAAGTATACATGATTATTGAATTTATTAAACAGCCAAAATTTTAAGCCACTTCATTAAAATCGGTAAAAATTGTATATTAAATTAAATACCATTTTAGGCTTATTAACGTAATAAATAATTTTATTTAAGTCGTAGGTGTGTTAACCTAACTTGGTACTTTGAATTGTACTAAAACCCTATTAGTTTTTGTACTCAAATGTAATAAACATTAACATATTTGAAAACAAAACCTCTCGGGTTTTAGTACTTGTATTAAAATTTACAGTAATAAAACTATTGTTGTCAAGTAGCAATCACCGTCGATAGCCACCGGCATGCTGGCAACGCGCCAGCTACCTGCAGGATATGTTGCCTACTTAATTAAATGCTTAACTTGAGTATTCAATAATACCGTGTTGAGTAAATTCTTGCTTTTGATGTTAGAAGATAGTAGTTGTATTGCATCAGTTTTAACAACCGCAATACTTAACTTCAATTTAATGGTGAGTTAGACAAAAATTGTTACATGGAGTTTGTTAAAATCATTAGTGAGTTTAAGATAAGAAGTAATTTATTGATGTCAACAATGCTAACACTTTATATATTTAAGACTATCAAATTAACATAAGAATAAAACAAAACTATACACGCCGACAAAGTTAAAGTGAGCTAAAAATCTAATATTTTTACAAATAAGGAGGATAGGAATGAATTAATCTCTCTAAGTGCAGCCGTAAAAAGTTTTACAGCTTTTAGAGTTAGAGGATAAATAAACAAATCTTTGTTTTCACTTAAAATTTTCTACAGGTTAATTTCACACAATCACTGATCTCCACACTAGGATTCCCTGTGTCGTGGAGACCAGTCTTTTCCATCATGAGAGTCATTTAAAGTTATTTTACTTTATTATTTAGGAAAGAATCATAGTATCGTAATCGTAGCTCCAGCTATTAAACCATACCCTTAAAATTAAATTAATTTCGACAGTAACTTATCTCTCACCAAGGATACCTCTCCAGGGGTCGGGTAAATAAAAGTTAGTTACCTCAGTCAAGTTATGACAACCTTGACGAGACCCGAGGGAGGCCTGACACTTGCGGTTTAAAGTGATAAGCTTTGGAGGCTCGTTGGCTTAGTGGTTAGAACCAGTGACGGGGCAGGACCTAAATTTGATGTGAGCAAGATATATTTTGCGAGGCCCCCTGATGGATGACGCAAGAGGACGGATTTTGTTGAGAGAAAGAGTTTTTCGATACTCAAACTTTTATTTTAAATTAACTTTTTTTTTTAATTTGCGTATCAACAACTCTTAAAACCTTAAAAAAATCCTTCTGGTACAAGGGGCGCGAGGCCCCATGGACCGCGAGGCCATGGGCGGTCGCCCACACCGCCTACACTTACGCCGCCTCTGGTTAGAACGGGTAAGTGAAAAGGGTAGTAAGTTTGAACACTGTCAAGCACAGCTGTCAAGTTAAAATTGTGCCCAGAACTTATGCCTATCTTAGAACAATATAAGTGGAAATAACTGGTAGAAAAATTGTCAAACAAGCGTATATTTAGCGAAATAGAAAGTTCTCAAATATGGCCTTTCCCAAGACTCAAGGTATATCCATACCAAATTCCATCAAAACCAGTTGAGCGGTTTAAGCTTTAAGAAGTAATATCTAGACAAACAGACATCGATATGGCTTTGAAATGAAAATTAGGTAACTTTTATATTATTTAAGAACATCAACTATATAATGATTTCTTAAGTTAACGCTTCACTTTACTTAGGTATACTTTTCATGATGTTTTAGGCACGAATTTTATCAAGAAAAATTCGTATGTGTCTGAAGCCTATACTCCTAAGTCCTATTAAGTATAAGAAATGTAATCAATTTCCGATACGTTTTCAAAAGGCGCACATCATTCTCACAAATATCAAAACACTAGGAATAATTGACGGTTAAGCAACAAACGGAATACACACAATACTTATCCGGATTAGTCGCTTGCGGTGAGGAATTTTGGGCTCATTTGGTAGTCAATGGATAATAAATTAGCCGCTAAACAGTTCGGTCTGTCGGTAATATGTGGTGAATTATTTGGCGTCTCTCTTTGCTTAAATTTATTGTAATTGGTACTTTTGGTAAATTTGTTAACAATAAAAATACAATTTAGGCGACCTCCGTTACGCGACAGCATAATATATTGTTACGTGCTAGGGTTCGAAGGATTTGGAGAAAAAGACCTGCTGACTCTTAAAAAGACTTTACTAGCTCACACAATTCACTAAGTCCAAACACTAAGCACTAAGTCCAAACACTAAGCACTAAGTCCAAACACTAAGCACTAAGTCCAAACACTAAGCACTATTGATCACTTGTTTTCGCTCCGAAGTCGCCTCGAGGGTCGCTCAGATAAAACTGAATTGCCGGGCCGTCTACCTGCGGCTATTAATATGGCGAGACGAATTCTAGAAAGTTCCTTCCCCCGATTCATGTAAACAAGTAAACAAGTGTGGGAACTTTCTAGCAAATACGCGTAAGTAAACATACACCTAACGCCATCTAGTATTAAGTAGGGGATTTATGTTTCCTGTATTTCCCTGATCAGTTTCGCTGGTTTGACGCTAGATGGCACTACGTGTCCGTATCAATATGTTTATCCCAATTTACCTCACTATCCATACTAAGGGTGGGTTGCACCAACTTACTATAACTGTAACTTTAACTATAACTACAACACAAAATGTCAAACCTTTGGTTAAAGTCAATAATGGACGCCATATTTAACGATAACCTTAACCGCCCAAACTTATATCGAAATTTTTTCGTGAAAATTTACTATGGCTCAACGTCTTGTTGTAACAAATAATTTTCCTGACAATTTTTACTGATAATTCATTTTGTATACTCTCGACTCCATTAACTGTAGCTTTAAAAAAATAAACGCAACAGACATCTGTCAAATTCTGTGGTCAAAGTTAAGGTTAAAGTTAAGTTAGCCTTAACTATAACCATAACTTTGACTATAACTGTAACTATAACATTTATATTTTATATTTTTACTAACATAAAAAATGTTAGTAAAAATAAGAGTAAAAAAATATAATAATACTAAAAACGAAATAAATATTATCTTATGTATTTTATTTGTAAAAGAAATGTAACTATTAAACAATTACTTTAATTTACGACTTCAAAAAAAGGATCGTAATATCCAAGTTTTCTTCAATGTATAGTAAAAAATATATATTATTTTTTTAAACTTTTCTCATAACGCTCAAAACGCTCCATAATCCGTTCCACTTGAGTTTGTATCACTGATGCTCACATGCAAGTGGAACCAACGATGTCAATACTTGGATATGGCATACGTCATCAAAATTGTAGCAATGTTATTGCATGCAAAATGTGTATTGAGAAAATATTGTCGTCCTTTTTTGTATTACAGTAATAGCATATACTACTTTCTCTTTCACTCATTTTACGCTTTCAATGCATATTTTACGTAATCAATGCATTAAACACGTCCGACTGTCACCGCGTCCTAAAGCACACTGCTCTCAGATGAGTGAGCTCACTCATTTCGAGGGTGATACATTTTCGCGCTGACGATTGTATGGAATGCCTCTTCTAAAGGTTATAATTCTATGAGTGGAACGGGAAAAACTACGGTCTTGAGCTTTAGCGTTTGTATAGCTAGTGGAACGCGGGGTATATGTCATATATCTTAACATACTCAGTGTATTAGTATGCGGAAGACAGCCGCGCCGCGCCAGGATCAGCTGAGTTGAATGACCCCGTCGATTTTATGACGTCATAACGTAAAGTGATATTTATGTTATAGGTTCGTATCGTTATGATATACGATATGTAATAGTCCAATAAGCTTAAGGAAAAAAGATAATATTTTAGCTTTATTCAGTATTCAGTGATCATATAAGTCTGGTTCTATAAACCGAAATATATAGAAGTCGCTTGAATTAACAGTTAAGATAAATAAGACCAAAAAGAAATACAATTGAATTAAAAATGTAAATGAAATCAGAATAAATTTAATAATTTTTAATTATTTCTTTCGTTAACATCGATTCATGCAATGCTGCCGTACTCAGATACGTTTTATATATTTCACAGATTTCGACATAAATACCATACTTTTTAAGAAAAATCCTTTATTAAATTAAAGTAATCGCAAAATTATTTTATTAATTAATAGTTATTTACGTAGCGCGTCGTAGCAAACCGCGTAGACGTGCTACGGAGGTGCTACTATGATGCTACGCGGGTCTACGCGGTGAAATATATTCGGGACGTGGATTGAAATTTTAATTGTTAGGACTCCAAGATTCGAAGTAGGTAGCAATGTTCAATTTGTGTAGGTCTTGTGACCTCACCTGCCTACAATCAGTGTTTAATACCCTATTAAACCTTCAAGGATAAATCTTGATAATTATCTCCTAGTAGGCGCCTATATAATAAAGGAGTATTCCTTCCATGTGCAAAATTTCAAGTTTCTACTCTACTTTCTACCTCTAAGGTTTTGACTTGTCCGTTGTTCTATCAATCATAATACAGAGGTTATTTATAAACATCACGAAAATTCTGAAATAAATTTTCCACTCCTCAGGCCTCAAGACCATCATCAACGCGCTGCTGCACTCTTTCAAGCAGCTGGCGGAGGTGATGACGCTGACCATCTTCTGCCTCATGGTGTTCGCGCTGTTCGCGCTGCAGGTGTACATGGGGGAGCTGCGCAACAAGTGCGTGCAGGACCTCCAGCTGCCGCCGGGGGAGAACTTCACCGACGAGCTGTGGTCGCAGTGAGTAACCTCGTCGTAGCAGCCGGTGCAGGTGATGACGCTGACCATCTTCTGCCTCATGGTGTTCGCGCTGTTCGCGCTGCAGGTGTACATGGGGGAGCTGCGCAACAAGTGCGTGCAGGACCTCCAGCTGCCGCCGGGGGAGAACTTCACCGACGAGCTGTGGTCGCAGTGAGTACCCTCGTCGTAGCAGCCGGTGTAGGTGATGACGCTGACCATCTTCTGCCTCATGGTGTTCGCGCTGTTCGCGCTGCAGGTGTACATGAGGGAGCTGCGCAACAAGTGCGTGCAGGACCTCCAGCTGCCGCCGGGGGAGAACTTCACCGACGAGCTGTTGTCGCAGTGAGTAACCTCGTCGTATCAGCCGGTGCAGGTGATGACGCTGACCATCTTCTGCCTCATGGTGTCGCGTTGTTCGCGCTGCAGGTGTACATGGGGGAGATGCGCAACAAGAGCGTGCAGGATCTCCAGCTGCCGCTGGAGGAGAACTTCACCGACGAGCTGTGGTCGCAGTGAGTAACCTCGTCGTAGCAGCCGGTGCAGGTGATGACGCTGACCATCTTCTGCCTCATGGTGTTCGCGCTGTTCGCGCTGCAGGTGTACATGGGGGAGCTGCGCAACAAGTGCGTGCAGGACCTCCAGCCGCCGTCGGGGGAAAACTTCACCGACGCGCTGTGGTCGCAGTGAGTACCCTCGTCGTAGCAGCCGGTGTAAGTGATGACGCTGACCATCTTCTGCCTCATGGTGTTCGCGCTGTTCGCGCTACAGGTGTACATGAGGGAGCTGCGCAACAAGTGCGTGCAGGACCTCCAGCAGCCGCCGGGGGAGAACTTCACCGACGAGCTGTGGTCGCAGTGAGTACCCTCGTCGTAGCAGCCGGTGTAGGTGATGACGCTGACCATCTTCTGCCTCATGGTGTTCGCGCTGTTCGCGCTACAGGTGTACATGAGGGAGCTGCGCAACAAGTGCGTGCAGGACCTTCACCGAGGGGGAGAACTTCACCGACGAGCTGTGGTCGCAGTGAGTACAGGTAGATTAAAGGGAAAAGGGAACATTCTAGGAATAGTTCTTCATTGAATATTAAAATAAAGCATACAATATATATTAAAGTATAACATACGACAGCATTTTACAGCTCTCTCTCTATGCTGCAAGTTAGTGGTCGGCAAACCGCGGGCCGCTGTCACATTACAATTTACAATCAACCACTACTGCTAGTTAATCATTACTCGAAGTTAATTTATTTATATATTTTTCTTAAATATGTGAAACTGTATGTAAAGTATACTTGAACCATCAGCGTCATGTCGCTAACACGAAAGTCTAAACTTTTCTTCGCACACTACCTAAAACCACTAAAAAAAACCGGCCAAGTGCGAGTCGGACTCGCGCACCGAGGGTTCCGTACAAACCTGCAAGGTTTACAAAGTTTGATTTTGTTACAGCTTAAAGGTATTATAGACCTGAGTATTTGGTATGAATTTCAATTTAATACCTCTACGCGTTTATGAGGAAATGGGTAGTAAGTTTAAAATTTTTAAAAAAATATATATTATGTGATGTAACTAAAAATTTATGGTTTTCGTAATTTTTCCTTTATCTATGCTATAAGACGTTGCTTCGTACCAAATTTCAAGATTCTGAGTTCACGGGAAGCACCCTGTAGGTTTTGATTCCCTTGCAAGTGTCGAAAATTTGCGGCATAAACGGCTGTATCTTTTGATTGCGTTGGCTTAGAAGTTTGATTTTTTCACAGCTTCAAGGGACAGTAGACCTGAGTAATTGATATAAATTTCAGCTTCATACCTCCACGCGTTCCTGAGAAAAAGGGTCTTGACAGACGGACGGACGGACAGACGGACAACAAAGTGATCCTATAAGGGTTCCGTTTTTTCCTTTTGAGGTACGGAACCCTAAAAATGAGACAGATCTTGATCTGTCTCATTTTTTTTTACAATTGGCAATTGGCATACCATACATTACTATTATCGCCAAGATCAATAGTGGTTAATTGTAACCAACCACGAAAACCCTTCGATATGACCCCAGCCCGAAGGCCAGGCTAAATCTCTCATCTTTTTCCAGATGGATCAAAGACCCGTCCCATTGGATGGTGAACGAGGAGGAGATCCCCATCATCTGCGGCAACCTGACGGGGGCCCGGCACTGCCCCGCGCGGTACACCTGCCTGTGCGTGGGCCCCAACCCCAACCACGGGTACACCAACTTCGACAATTTCCTCTGGTCCATGCTGACCACCTTCCAACTCATCACCCTGGACTATTGGGAGAATGTGTATAATATGGTAAGTTTAAGCCTTAAGACATATGTTACATGGTCAGCCTGGCATCAGTTCAGTCCATCAGTCTGATCAAGAAACTTAGACTAATGGACTGATACCAGACTGATCGTGTAACCTTTGTCGTAGTAGTTTTAAACGAGTAGATAAGATTTTGGAACGAGAGATATCACGATATATTGATCCATAGACAAAATAATTTGGAAATAAATTCTAACATAACATACCAACGTAAACTAACAAAGGAATCTTATTACTCACATTAATCAGGATAAATGGTTTTTAAAACAGAATATTCGAAGAAATCCCGTATGCTCAGAATTCTAATCACGAATCCAATAAAAGAAAAGGTATTGATGTTGGCAGACGTGTTTTTATTATAAATTACTTAGTTTTATTCCTGCTTATATAAGCTTCCTTTTTCTGTGGATTTAATGAAAGATGAAAAAGTATATTTACAGCTACAACAATTTACTTATAGAATAGGCCAATTTATTTTTATTTTTTTAATTAAAGTATCAAAAATTTTAAGTTTATGTTATTCGTAAGCTGTTAGTAGGGGAGGGGAGGGTGCTATTTGTGTAGTCACTCGAGCGTCATGGAGACCTACTAGGTTTTTTACATTAGGTGAAACTGATAAAAAATAATAAGAGCGTTTTTTATTTTAGCGGTGGGTTCAGAAACTGCAGCCATTTTAAAGTTTTGATAAAGAAAATATATTCAGAAAATTGCTTATTTAGGTAAATTATAAATACATTTTAGACAACAAGGACTAAATCATTTAGTTTAGTGCAAAATAAAATATCTGCGGAGCTTAGTTAGGAAAATATGAAGCTTTATTTTTTTATATTTTAAAATGTCCCTACAGGCTTACCTCACCTTCGAATCGTCAGTGCTTTATAGGGAAGCTTCTTTGGGGTATACTAAACATGCCCTATCTTAATCTGATACATCCGATGACATTTCAATATTCAAAAATATTTTTTTTAACCCACCACATGAAAAATCTGATTTCTATACCATGATAACTAGACACATGTCGGAAGCCTATACAAGCTTAATCTGACACGCTCGAGCTTGTTCCGAAATCCCCTCTTCCCCTCCCCAACTATATTAAGGTATCTTTTCAAAAAATGAGTAATTTCGAATCCTCCAATACTTTGGCGCAGTGATAAAAAACATTAAGAATTATTTTATGTACTGCCAAAATTTGTAGAATATTACCTGTCTATAATATTTAATATTAAACTTTTGCATACTGTAATGTGATTTGGCAAAGGGTGATTTTTCCTAAGAGGGCAACCGTAGCACTTACGTCTAAATTTTGAAGATCGGCGCCTTAACCTCTACTTAATATGTAGGTAGGTAGGTAGGACTAAATCATTTAGTTTAGTGCAAAATAAAATATCTGCGGAGCTTAGTTAGGAAAATATGACGCTTTATTTTTTTATATTTTAAAATGTCCCTACAGGCTTACCTCACCTTCGAATCGTCAGTGCTTTATAGGGAAGCTTCTTTGGGGTATACTAAACATGCCCTATCTTAATCTGATACATCCGATGACATTTCAATATTCAAAAATATTTTTTTTAACCCACCACATGAAAAATCTGATTTCTATACCATGATAACTAGACACATGTCGGAAGCCTATACAAGCTTAATCTGACACGCTCGAGCTTGTTCCGAAATCCCCTCTTCCCCTCCCCAACTATATTAAGGTATCTTTTCAAAAAATGAGTAATTTCGAATCCTCCAATACTTTGGCGCAGTGATAAGAACATTAAGAATTATTTTATGTACTGCCAAAATATTTAATATTAAACTTTTGCATACTGTAATGTGATTTGGCAAAGGGTGATTTTTCCTAAGAGGGAAACCGTAGCACTAACGTCTAAATTTTGAAGATCGGCGCTTTAACTTTTTCAAAATCGTCGATAGGAATGGAGTTATAGGGGACCCTACACCATCTCACCCTTGTAATGCAAATCAAAATGGTTTCCTCATATTCCTTACGATATAACTTTGAAACTACCACCCTTATAATTAGGACCCTTTGAAAATGCAGCCCTTTCACGAGAATCGTAATTACTAATTAACTGCTTGTTGTTTTGGGGTTTCTGTTTGTAAGTCGTGTACCTTAAATGCGTTTCAAAAATCGGATAAGTTTTTTTAAAGCTCTAAACCCATTTTGTCCACCGGACCATTTTCGTTCATTTTGTCAAAAATTCAAATAAAATGCCACTTTATGATAAAGGCTATAAGTTTCATTTTCTACTGACATGGGTCTAGCGACCCTTGCCTCCTCTGCTTTGTAGTGGCATAGAGCAAAATAATCTCGTTCTTTGTGTTTCGGATGTGTAAAATTTGGATAATAATAACTACACCAATTAAAAAAAAACCTATTGTTACCAATAATTGTAATCTTTATTCATCCACCAAACTATAACATTGTATAAACAACAGCTCTATAGTTTAGCTCTATAATGTCTTTTGAGTCCATTACGTCAGTAGTTCAAATTCAAACTAAATTAGAGTGTAAGTGATGGTGGGCTCCTAAATTAATAACGAAAGGACCAGGGTAGTAGAATAATGAGGAGTACTTAGTTGTGGAATTTTGTCACGAAGGTTAACTAGAGCTTACAATGATAACTTGATGTACCATCGAGGAAATTAATTCCTAGACAGTTGACGGACCTACGCCGTTTGGTCGGCTTATGTCAATTCAATGTTAGCTGTGATCGGTTGGATGGGTTTGACATAACGCGACCAAATTACTTAGGTCCGCCATCTGCCTAGGAATCAACTTCTCTGATAGCACATAAAGTGTAGTTAGTTGGGTAAGTAAATTATTTGTAATCTTGTACTGTACGTTCTATTTTTTTGTTTTTTAATTGTATTATTCTTATGGTGTAATGGTAAAAAAGGGGAATAAACGTTTATTTATTTATTTATTTATATTTAGTTTTTATAAGAAATACGAGACAATTTCGAATATTTTATGCAACTTTAATGCATTTCAGTTTTTTGTTCGAGCTAAATCTGTTTCTCCTCAAACTGCAAAACATTATTCTCATAAAATGATAAAAAAAAACTTTGAACGCGTTTGATTGGTCAAAACTTAAAAATTCAGCCGTTTAAGGTTGTTTCATGTAAATAAGACAACTATTTTGATGTTTGATAGGTAACAGACTGGGTCTAAGGAATAAATTAATCAAGAACGAGTCGAGACACGGCTTACGAAGGGTTTCGTAGTTATTGAGAGCTTAAATTGTTACAAGCGTGAAATTATCAGGGTTCCTCGTAGTTACTACGGAACCTTAAAAAACAATGCTGCATGAATAATGAGTTAAAATATTATAGGACTTTAGTCTATAAATCTCATTTCTTTCAAAACAGATTTAAAATTGAACATTTTGCTTTGTTAAATCATCTAAGAAGCGTCTTCATCTTTGTTTTCACCCAGCTAATTTTCAAGAAAACTGCATTGTTAGAAAATATTTTTCATATTCTCCGTTTAATTATCTGAGATAAGTAAAAAAACGAACAAAAACACAATCGAATCTTACAACAATGCTCGCGATTTACGAGAGAAAAGTTAGTCATAATAAAAGCTATATTTTAAAAAGTGAACAAAGCGTTTAATAGAAAGAACAAGATTCATACCGCCCGTTGCGAAAAGACATTACACATAAGTACAACGATAAAAGTATTAAAGTCTCGAAAATTAGGTGGAGTTTTGCGGGAAGTTTGAGTTTAAAGTAACTTCACGTGGAAATGACAAGCCATTGTGGATAAAGATCCCTGCTCACTGAGTCATGATGGATATCAATGATTGCAACCATGATTGAAAAGCTATGTGTATTGAAAATCTCTTTGGTAGTTAAGGTGAGAGAAATAACAAAATGTACAAAGGTACAAATTATGTACCATCGAAGAAATTGATTCATAGGCAGTTGACGGGCCGCATGACGTATCATGTGTTCGAATTATGTCAATTCAATATTGGTTAAGATCAGCGGACAATGGTCACATTTTGCAATTCCTCTTAAAACAATTCAGAAAATGAATTGTCAAAACTGTCAAACTGACGAATGTCAAATTAATACGAATTGTGCGAATTACTAGACATATGAATTGCAAGCAGAGTGACCATTTTGCGATTTTAAAAAAATGATTCATATTATGATTCATAATATGATTCTCCAAAGCGACCATTTTAGCCCCGCTGTCGGCTAGGTTTGACATAACGCGACCAAATTACGTAGGTACGCCATATGCCTATGAATCAACTTCTCTGATAGTACATACACTCAACCTTTCAGATTTAAAGACATGAGTGAATGAAGTAGGTAATCTTTCAGATTAGACATGAGTGAATGATGTAGGTTATTAACATTTACTAACTTTTCCCCTTTTTTAACAAACCTTGTAACTTATCTGCTTCATAATCTGGCTAATATATATGGCTATAAGTACATAAAATCCAAGTTTTCTTTTGAATCATTGAATTCAATCATTTTTCCGGTCATATCTGATTTATGCAAAAAAACGTAAATAGTTAAGGTGTAAGAAGTAACATTAATACATAAAATATATTTGTACAATCAAACTGCATAAGGAGTGGTATTTTTCCTGACTTAATGAAGCACAGTAAGGTTGTACCTTTATTTAAAGCGGGACTTAAATCTGATCCCACAAATTATAGGTCTATATCGATTCTACCGACTCTAAGTAAAATATTTGAAAAAATAATTTTAAATCAGTTACTATTACATTTTAACTTAAATAATTTATTACACAATAATCAATATGGTTTTACTAAGGGTCGATCCACAACGGATGCTGGTATAGGTCTTCTTTATAGTATATTTGAAGCATGGGAGGACTCGCAGGATGCTCTAGGGGTTTTTTGCGACCTCTCCAAGGCTTTTGACTGTGTTGAGCATGCTACATTGATCAGGAAATTGCACCACTATGGCATTAGGGACTCAGCACTCAACCTTTTGACATCTTACCTCAAAAATAGAACTCAAAGGGTTGACATTAATAGTAAAAGGTCGAATGGGACCAAAATAGAATTAGGCATCCCACAGGGATCCATTTTAGGTCCATTTCTTTTTCTCATCTACATAAACGACTTACCTTATTTTGTTAAGGATAATGATAATGAGATAGTACTTTTTGCTGATGACACTTCACTTATTTTTAAAGTGAAGCGACAACAGTCAAATTACGACGAGGTAAATAGTGCTCTCTCAAAAATAGTACATTGGTTTAACGTTAGTAATTTACTTCTAAATTCTAAAAAAACTAAATGTGTAAAATTTACTTTGCCCAACGTTAGGCAAGTTAAAACCAATATACTATTAAATGATGAGAAGATGGATTTGGTGGACACCACTGTATTCTTAGGCATTACACTAGATAGTAAACTACAGTGGGGTCCTCGCATGCATACGCAGTCAGAAAAATACGGGAAATTTCTGACGAAGACACAGCAAGACTAGTTTATTTCAGTTATTTTCATAGTAGAATGTCGTATGGCATCCTCTTATGGGGAAACGCTGCCGACATTAATACGATATTTGTGCTGCAGAAGCGAGCTATACGTTCAATTTATAAAATGTCAGCTTTTGAATCTCTGAGAGAAAAGTTTGAAAAAATTGGTATTCTAACTGTTGCTTCTCAATACATTTTGGATAATGTATTATATGTTAGAATGAATCTTAGTAAATTTACAACCAAAAGCGACAGTCACGGAAGAAACACTAGAAATAAGTACAAACTAGAAATACCGGTGATCAGACTTAGTAAAGTTAGTAAATCTTATACGCCTTTACAATAAAATCCCAAAAAACGTTCAAAATCTCTCCATTAATAAATTTAAAAAAGTAGTCAAAGAGCGTTTGTGTGCCAAAGCCTATTTATAAGGTCAATGATTTCATAAACGATGGCACATCTTGGGAGTAGGATGGCTGCTTGCAAGGTTGCTTCTACATTATTTTATGACTTACAATAATCGCCGGGTTAGTTCCCGAACCGGTAGTAGGCATCATGTAGACTTTCAGAAAATATTTGCAAAAATTTATTCTGAATAAAAAAATTTGAGTTTGAGTTTGAGTTTTGAAACTTTTGCATTTGTAATAAGTGATATAAACATAATCTTATATATAAAATTCTTGTGTCACAATATTAGTTACCGTACTCCTCCGAAACGGCTTTACTGATTTTTACCAAATTTTATATGCATTTTCAGTAGGTCTGAGAATCGGCTACTATATACTTTTTATATTGATTGGTGTATTTGTTGAATAAATAATAGTAAATTATTACAACTCGAGGATGATGGCGACCATTGTTTGTGCGACGGTATAGCGATGGACGTTGCCATGGTGCTATGCTTCAGTAAAATAATATGGGCGAAATACTTTATATTGCAAAACAACGTTTGCCGGAACAGCTAGTAATTGTTATACCAGAAGACGCCCGTAACTCAGTTGCGCAAAAATTCGTTTATCGCGCAGAAACTGTATATTTACCAGGATAAATAATATCCTTTGTCCTTTCCGGAGAATTTTCCCTAAAATTAGTCAAGTATCTCCATACCAAATTTGAGCAAAATTGGTTTAGCGGTTTAATTGGCGTGAAGAGGTAATAGACAGATATATAGACACACTTTCGCATATTTTATAATATTGATGATTATTTGATTTGACAATATACATATTACATAATATTTTGTTAAATCACAAAATATTTATGAAAGTTGGTAATTAATGTTCATTTTTTTAAAGAATTACTTGATTAATTACTGGACTCGAAACCGTCATGACATCTCGTCGGTTTTAAATTAAAAATAAAAATAATGATACAAGAGGGTCGTTATAGCGACCCATTTTATTCGTATTTGTTGTGGCAAAATGAATTCATTAATTTAAACATAGGAATGACAAACTATCTACGTTTCAAAATGGCTCGGGAGATTGTCGTATGTCTTGTTTTCGAAATTCAAAAATGACGAAAATAATATTGTTTTCCCGCCATTTACTTGACGTATGTGTAAGTACCTAATGACTAAAATTGTCTGCAGGTGCTGTCATCATGTGGGCCGATGTCAGTGTCATTCTTCACGGTGGTGGTATTCTTCGGGTCGTTCTACCTCATCAACTTGATGCTGGCCGTAGTCGCTCTCAGCTATGAAGAGGAGTCGCAGATTACTCAGGAGGTGAGATATTATGATTTCGTATTTTAAGGACCGTCCGCACTGCGAGTTTTACCCGCGCGGTAAAATATGAAAAAATTCACGCGAATAAAATCCGCGCGATTAAAATTCGCAGTGCGGACAGTCCATTATGCTTCGTTCCTTATTTAATTGAGTCCGTATTCTATCAAACTGTGTAATACATCCGGCATCCCGATACGCACATAGTAGAGTAAAGAGCTCTAGCCAAGACGTTTTATTTATCGCTCCTTGCTATAATCTCCGATCAAAATGTATGGAATTGACACAAGGGTTCGATAATATGAAGTCGACATTCGCCTCGGTTCATGTCAATTCCATACACTTTGATCGGCGATTCTATAAAGAAGCTATAAAGTAAATGTTTTGGCTTGGCTCTGATCTACCTCTACATAGGCACTGGGCGTAAGCCTATCACAAAAAGATATTACTTTGCTAGCGTTGAATAAAATTTCATATTTAATGGTTATTTAAATAATCGGCCAAGTGCGAGTCGGACTTGCGCACGAAGGGTTCCGTACCGGTATAGAGCGAAAGTAGACAAAAAATTGTGTTTTTTTGTATCGGAGACCCCCTTAAATATTTACTTTATTTTAATTTTATTATTAATTACTAACGTACAAATACAACTAAGCATTTTGTGAAAATTTCAAGTGCCTAGCTGTTACCATTATTGAATACGAGCAAAAAAGGCCAAAAAAATTACGTTTCTTGTATGGGAGCCCCCCTTAAATATTAACTTTATTTTATTTTCAGTATTTGTTGTTATAGCGGTAACAGATATACACAATCTGTGAAAGTTTCAGAAGTCTAGCTATAGCGGTTCTTGAGTTACAGCCTGGAGACAGACGGACAGACGGACAGACAACGAAGTCTTAGTAATAGGGTCCCGTTTTTACCCTTTGGGTACGGAACCCTAAAAAGCGCCTTGTATGCCCCTTGTGTCGCACTGCGCTGCTCAGTGCGGTAGAAACACTCTCATTGAAACGTGAACTTTGATGCGTAAAACAGTTTTCATTTTCAATCTTCAAAGTTCATCGTGCTGAACCTCGCTAACCTAACGCTAATGCAAAAAAGTATAAGGCCCAATTCCACCAACGACTGTTAAAGTTAATGCTCGGATTAGTATCACGTTAACCCTTGTCTAACTTAAAATGACGCGCCTCCCTCGTATTCACAGTACAAAATTTGTCATTTATATCAACTAGTGAAGTGGTGGGGCGCGTCATTTCAAATTAGACAAGCTCTACCTCTTTCGTTTTTCATATGAATGAAAGAGAAAACATGAAATTTAGCAAGCTGTTAACATTAACAGACGTTGGTAAAATTGGGTCTTAAGGTGCTAATTAAAGAGTGACCTTATCGTGAACTTTTCTAATCCAATTCATCCCACAGGAACGCAAGAAAGACCTGAACGAGCACCGTGACGATTCCACCTTCAGCTTCGACCCTACCTCTCTGGCAGTGCGTACCCTCGCCCGAGACTCCAAGAAGAGGATAGACGCTCGCAAGGGCCTGCTGCTAGCGTCATACTCGCGGAAACGAACGAGGCGACGCAAACGGGGGAAGAGCACTATACATCATGGGACAGCAGTGAATGCGCCGACAGAGAAGTGAGTTACTGTTTTGCTAGCGTATAGTGGCTGTCTTTTTTTATATAACTAGCTAAAAGCCGAGCTTTGTGAGGGCTCGTCATTTTTCTGAGTGGTAATAATCTTTGAGGGAGTTTTGCCCTGATAAGGGGGTAAACGAGCAAACGGGTCATCTGATGGAAAGCAACTACCGTCGCCCATGGACGCTCGCAACATTAGAAAAGTTGCAGGTGCGTTGCCGGCCTTTTAAGAGGAATTAATACGCTCTCTTCTTGAAGGTCCGGAAATACTGCTGGTGACAGTTCGTTCATTCGTTGTATATACTAATATTATAAATATAATAATGTGTCTCTCAGTTTATGCACCAAACCGATTTTGATGAATTTCTCCCTGGAATTAGTTCTCGCGTGATATACGAATTTTGTCGCAACGAAGTTTCGCTCAAGGTCTACAGACAGAATATACGCTTTCGAATTTATATTATTATCGCATATTTAAAAATAATCATGGATTGTGTATACCTTTGTATGATTTTGATAATTGATAGTTGGACATAATAATTACTAGCGACCCGCCCGGCTTCGTACGGGTATAAAATATATAGCAATAAAATGATTCAAATCGATTCAGTAGGTTTGATTTATATTCATTACTACCCGTGGCCCGCATTATGAATGAAAAAAATGAAAATATACTTTATTGTGCACATTCAATACAAAGTTTAAAATAATATAAATAATATCTATGAAGAAGGTACACAAAGGCGGCCTTATTACTAAGCAGCAATTTCTTCCAGGCAACCTTTGTTGAGCGAGAGGATAAAATTGCTGGATATGGGTATAGTGCTTAAAGTATAAAAAGTTACTAAATAAAATAAAATAAATATACTTACATAAACAATATCATAATAATTATACTTATAAATAGATAGATACATACATACTAAGTTATAATATATAATATATAATATATAATAATATTATAATACTAAAATATAATATGTACAATGTATATATAAATATTATTGCTATAAAATACAGTTTTAAAAATTTAAATTTAAATTTGACACCTCAAACTTAGATAATAGTCTTTTAAAGAAGACTTAAATATATTTAAAGTTTTGGCTTGCCTAATTCGTGTAGGTAGGGAGTTCCAGAGGAGAATGGACTGAACGGAGAAGGACGAGTGGAAAAACTTAGTGCGGTGAGTTGGGATATCTAGTAAGAGATTGGTCGATGACCTCAGCTCTTGCCTTTCGGGACAGCGAAATGTAAAGGTTTTTTTAAGATATTGCGGACTGTTGGGATCAAAAAGGATAGTGTAAAGGAGTGAAAGTACGCGAGCATTGCGACGGTCACGTATCGGCAACCACTTCAGCTTATTGCGAAACTCTGAAACATGATCAAATTTGCGTAATCCAAAGATGAACCTTAGAGACAAGTTTTGAAGGCGCTCAAGTTTGTCCAGTTTGTCCTCAGTCAAGTTAATGAAGCTGACATCAGCGTAATCTAGGAGTGACAAAAACAGTGACTCAGCTAGGGCTACTTTTGTGGGAATCGGCAAAACGTATCTCAGTCTTTTTAGAGAGTGCCACGTGGAATACACTTTCCTACTTACTTCCTTCAGATGCTGAGACCAGGACAGGTGTTCATCAATGTATACACCAAGATTCTTAACTACCTTACTATAGGGTATTACTGTATTATTGATGAGCACTGGTGGTAACGTATTCCAGTTAATTTTGGAAACAAGCCCCGGACTGCCAATAATTATTGATTGTGACTTTATAGGGTTTAGGAGTAAACCATACTCCTTACTCCAATCACAAATGGCCGATAAATCTCTATTCATAACCCCAACTGCTTCAGGTAATGTATCCAAAGTCGACTGTGTATAAATTTGTAGATCGTCTGCATACAAATGGAATGAGGAGACTATTAATAAAGTGATAAAGTTTATAAACAGGGCAAAAAGTAAAGGAGACAATACACCACCTTGAGGGACACCAGCAGATGCGTACGAAGCGGCCCAGTCAGAGAGAGATTCTGAAATTTTGACCTTTTGACGTCGTCCCACGAGGTAGCTACGAAGTAGCTGAATCACAGAGGGTGAAAAGTTAAATACTGCCAGCAAGCTGAGCAGGATGTCATGATCAATAGAGTCGAACGCTTTACTAAAGTCGAGCAAAGTTAAGATGGTCAACTTCTTATCGTCCATCCCAGACCGAATGTCATCTGTAACTTTGACTAGGGCCGTTGTAGTACTATGTCCCGTCCTGAAGCCAGATTGATGCGAACTAAGGAGATTATGGTGGGTAACATATCTATTGAGCTGATGATGAATAAGTTTCTCTAATACTTTTGACAAAAAAGGAAGAATGGATATGGGGCGAAAATCGGAAATGGTTTTAGGACGAGAGGATTTAGGGAGAGGAATTATGTGGGCGGCTTTCCAGGTATTAGGGAAAGAACATGTCGTTAAACAAAAATTAAAAATATGAGAAAGAATGGGAGTAATTAAATCTAAGATTGTAAGAATCATTTTGCGGCTTACACCATCATCACCAACAGCATTCGACGATATCGACATTATGTGTCTTCTAATTTCGTCCTCAGTAAAAGGTAACAAAGTGAATGGCTCGGTGTTTGTTTTGGGTAATAGAGAGATCTTATTTAAGGTTTGCATTTTTATAATAGGATCCATGGTAGGGGAGTCTGCAAAATGATTATTGAGCGCATTTAAATCGACATTGCAGGAGTCACTTAAATTAGATTTTTTGCCAATACCTAGAGTTTTAAGAAATTTCCAAGTTTTACTTGGATCACCGTTTTCTACTGAGGCATGGATATATCGCCGTTGAGCATCTCGACACATGGTGTTGCAACGGTTTCTTAATTTAATATAACTATCTCGGTGCTCGTCGGAGTTGCTTCTCTTAAACCTTGCCTTAGCCGCGTGTTTGGCATTAATTAGGGATTTCAATTCATTTGCCAACCAAGGTGCGGGTAGATGTTTAATTCTTACGGCTTTAATAGGAGCATGCTTATCGTAAAGCGATGTAAGTAAAGTATTAAATACCTCCACCTTGGCATCAATTGAAGCTGCTGTATACAGGGCCGTCCAATCTATAAAAGTTGCATCTTCTCTTAAGGCATCCACATTCATGGATTTCTCATCCATGAATGTGCACACACAATTACGTTGCATTAGTGTTCTACGTTTAGGTTTGGGAGTGCGAATGTTAAAAGCAACGTATATCAGATCGTGATACGAGAACATTTCCGCAGAAACCTGACCATGTTTGCTAATTGAGTCTGGCGAGGATACTATGATCAGGTCGAGCCATGACGGACGACAACCTGGGGAGCAGTGTGTTGGGTTTAATGGGAGAAAACTTAAATCACATGCATCCAAAACTGACATAAGGTTCTTAGATCTACTATCGTTCTTAAGCATACATGTGTTAAAATCACCCATTATAATTAAATGAGTGTAGTTGGGCTTATAAGATTCAAGTATACTCTCGAAAGATGAAAAATAGTTATGATGCATCGATGGGCAGTAGAAAACACCAAGAAGCATTTTACTACAGAAAGATACCTGAACCTCAATCAGCAAATACTCTAATGAATCCACTGGTAGGTCCTGCGCAGACGAACTTATTATTGAGAAAGAGATGTCGGAGCGTAGGTAGATCGCAACTCCACCACCGCCTCTCCCAACACGATCGTTGCGAATTAGCTTAATTAGCATTAATGGCCGGTACCGCCGCAAAAGCTACGTCCCGCAATTTTTTAGTCTGTCTCTTCGAAAATATTCATTTAAATCATATGCTGTAAAGGGCCATATAGATTTATATTAAATCAACAATGTATTTAAAGTATTTAATTGAATAAGGATTAATGCCATAAAAAATGTTATTGTGGGATATCCAGAAGAGATAGACATATACCATCGCGAAGTTTTCTGTAGAACTTTTCATTGTGTACAATACTTAGTACATTATTTTGATAAATCTCGTAGGCTTCAGCCTGCGTTTGCAATGTAAGCGGAAAAAAATGTAATTATTTACGACATCAGATTAGAAACCTCAAAAATAACAGTATTTCTCCACTATTTAACTATTGTTATTATACTTATAAACCTTCCTCTTTAATCATTCTATCTATTAAAGAACACCGCATCAAAATCCGTTGCGTAGTTTTAAAGATTAAAGGGAACAAAGGGACATGAGGACAGAAAAAGTGACTTTGTTTTATACTATGTAGTGATTACGAGAATATCGGAGAAGGAATAAAGAGAAAATAGGTATTAATAATAGATAGTATTAATACCTATTTTCTCTAAAACTAAGAGTCATTTTACGTCGAAACTAACCTACATAATGCTGTAATTATAGATTGTGTTGATAAATTGCTGACTGATTTTAATTAATCACAGTGGTTATTTTAGCCAATGCGTCAAATGCCCTCATGACAGTGAAAACCGCAGAAACGTGCACAAATAATTATTCCTAAACTTTATACACAATATAGATATTATATTCTATCATATTATAATAGATTAACTGTCGATTAACTCTTCACGCCTAAACATCTGAGCCTGAGATTTTGTTGAAATTTGGTATGGAGATACTTTAAATCCCGGTAAAGGACATAGGACATTTTTGATCCCGGAAAAATGTACGGTTCCCACGCGTTAAACGAATTTTGGCGCAAATTTTAAGGTGCGGGCGTCATCCAGTATTTAATAAGTCGATATCAAACCAGTGACAAGTTTTACACACTTGCGACGTGATATTTCATCGTTTTGCTACTCCAAGTTATCTAAAATCATTGTAATGGTTGACTTATTCTGGCTCAACAAAGTGTTGGGTAACAGCTTGTTTAAAAATAAAATTGAAATATTTAGGGACCAAAAAAACAAAAGTATAAAAAACAATGAAAACATAAACGCGGACGAAAATGATATTCCATTAGGCCGTTTGTCCACCGCCGCAGTCACCGGGACGTCACCGACAACGAGATGACTGCGCTGATTTTGAGATAAATACATATGGCCTACTACAACTATGACCATGTGGCCACCACTACGCTCAGATGACGGGTGTGCGGTGGATACACGGCCATATTAAATGTGTGTATCGCTAAGTCAGCGCCGTCAACGGGTCGTCACCGGGGCGTCACCGACAAAAATTCAAATAAAATACTACTTTCTGACCATGGCAATAGGTTTCATTTTGCTCTACGCCACTACAAAGCAGCGGCGGCATGGGTCGCTAGATCAATGTCAGTAGAAAATGTCGGTAGTGGCATTTTATATAGCCGAATCTGTCCAGAATTGCTTTTATCGCTTAAAAATTCTATATAGAATTAGACCTTACATTTCAGAAGAGCTGCGCGAGAAGTTGGTAGAATCACTAGTTCTCTCTAAACTGAACTACTCCGATGTGGTTTATAGTCCTCGACTCCTGGCTCGAACAGATAAATTAATTCAGAGAGTTCAAAATGCTTGCGCTCAGTTTTGCTATACGATTCCAAGCATAGAACATGTGACGCCATTTTTAAACACTCGCAATATGCTCAAAATGAAGTCCAGACGTAAATACCATTTAGCATGTCTTATGTTTGGTATCATAAAATATAAGCAACCATCCTACTTATATGATAAGTTAAGTTGGCTTAACTCTCGCAGACAATGTTCGCAGGGACTGTCAACACACTCACGTCGCACCAAAGCTATCCGTGGGAGCTTTCGCTATGCGGCTGCAAAAATTTGGAACAACATCCCTCCTCCCATACGGACTCTCAAAACTTTAGACACCTTCAAACGTCGTCTAAGAGACTTCCTTATTAAAGAACAGCAGAAGTACGACAATATTGTTGGAAGGCCATCTTTCCTATGATTCTTATCTTTACTTGCATGCATAAGTATTTTCCGATTTGACTCTTCTGTATAACTTGCCCGTTTTCGTCATACTACACTAAACAGTTTTATGTCATAGTTTATTTTATTAATTTATTATTATTATTTTCGTGTATTTGTTTATATTTATTTATCTCAAAAATCGCCTGATTCCAATTTATATAGTTGTATATTATTATATACATTTGATACATATTATATGTCACAATTTTTCATGTCAAATTTGCGAATAATTATCACCATCACATATTTTAAGTACCCTTGTTTTACTTTTAGCTATGTAAATGACATCCGTGTTCCACTTAGCGGTTCAGTTGAAAACCGGTGTCATGTACGTACATGGCCTAAGCCGAACTGGACCTTTTTTTGGTCACACGTAGGCACAATTTATCAAATAACTAGCTTGTCTACCCTTATTGACTTTGTATTATATTTATTGTGTCTTGTGTGTATTGAAAATATATTTTTTTCTTTCTTTCTTTCTTTCTTTCTTTATTTGAATATTTGTCGGTGACGTCCCGGTGACGGCGGCGGTGGATAAACGGCCTTAAAGTGACTTTCCGACTTTCTACACGGCTAGCCGCGACCGACAAAAAGTCAAATAAAATTCCACTTTATGACATAGACTATAGGTATCATTTTCTACTGACATGTGTGTGGCGAGTGGCGACCCATGCTGCCGCCGCTTGTGGCGTAAAAGCTAGTGGCGTAGAGTAAAATGAAACCTACAGCCTAGGTCATACAGTGGCATTTTATTTGAATTTTTGTCGGTGACGTCCCGTTGACGGCGGCGGTGGACAAACGGCCTTACACCCTTCTTCGAAAGTCGCAAAATGAAATTACGTTTTTTATTCCGATGAATATTTTGCTGACATCTTGTGAGATAAGATTATGGAGTGATTGAAAAAAAGGAATGTTTTTATTGTTGAATCGTCAAAAATCATTAAACGTTTTATAAATCGACGAAAAAGAGGGGTATAGTTTTAAGATACCTATGTTTCATTAACGTACCGATTTTGATAAAGTTTTATCTTTCGCCTTCTTTATTTTCATTCGCAGGTACCTCACCGTTTGACTATTTAGGGGATACATATTTTTGTTTAATTTTACAATACAAAATAACCTTGCAAAGAAAATATTTTGGATCCAATTTTATCTAAGAAAGAACTTACGTCTCACATTAGATTCAACATAAAGAAAAAACCTATTTCCGCGTCCAGAAGTAGAGATACACATATGTTATACGCGAAGGTCACCTAAAAACAACGAGTAATATTATAAGCATATCCGAATATTTTGAAGCCATCTGGGCTATTCATTAAACTTTGTAAGAATCGTAATACCAAAACTAACTCGTCATTTAAACCTTTTTTAACCCGTTATTGTTTAACCTTTAAACAATAACGGGTTAAACGTATTTAATAACGGGTTATAAATACACAAGTTGGAAAGTTTTCGGTAATATTTGAAGTTTAAACGTAACACCGCATTGCACCAAACCCATGGGCATTTTTTATTCAGAGCGGCGTTATTTGCAATTTTCATACATTGTTTAACATTGAATGTGCTTTTACACGGGCCTTCCGAGTATGACTAAGACTTTTATAATTAACTAGCTAAACTGGCAACGTTGTTTTGCCATATCATATGTACGTTATGCATACATGTTTAAAAACTTTTCTATTCAAGAGAAATCTCTTTTAAAAAATCATAGGTTCCTTACAGGACGTAAAAATAATTTTAAATCCTGTAAGGAGCCTATGTATAAAATATTTTCTCGCTTAAGAAGGCGACTAACGCAAAAAATCAAACATCGTCCTTCTCTCTTCACACTCACGCCCGTCTTTCATATGTAAAAGGACGACGCGGATTCATCGCCAAATTAGTTTTTTCTCAATAACTCGATAAATATACAACATTTTAAAAATCCGCTATGTCAGATTCTCAATGATAGAATTTTATACAATGTGTTAAAATATTAACTTAGTTTAATGCACGGTTATGGTAATATATGAAAAATTCGTGAAAATTAGATGCATCTTTGTGATTTTTTTCTATCGAGAAAATTTTAAGATATCGTGTTTTCGCTCAGATCAGATTCTTAGAAATATAATGTAGTATCTATGTTAAGAAAATGAAACAAATCGGGGCTTATTTTCAAGTATAAAAATGAATAATAAAATCGACAATTTAGGGTTAGTCGCCCCCTTAAAATGTAGAAACAAAAAATAATAATCAAAAAACTTTTTGAAAAAAAGCTTTTATTTAAATACTCCAAAAATAAAAAATTAAATTTCTCCTTAAAAATTTTAACTATTAAGTTATAACCTCAATATAAATTATACAATTTGCATGATAATAAAAGCTTGTCGCGAGACTTAACAATCTGTCAGTATTTAATAAATTTATTAAAATATAAAATATTATATCAATTTACTGAGTTAAATTTAGTTTATTTACAAATCACGCGACAAGCTTTTATTATCATGCAAATTGTATAATTTATATTGAGGTTATAACTTAATAGTTAAAAAATTTAAGGAGAAATTTATTTTTTTATTTTCGGAGTATTTAAATAAAAGCTTTTTTTCAAAAAGTTTTTTGATTATTATTTATTTTTTGTTTTTTAGTTATTCTCTGGCTAGATTTCTTAGTCTGTTTAATTGTAGTTTGTTTTGTTTCAAGAATTTGTAAAAATCTGATTAACTTAATTCCTTAAGAAATCTGCTTGATTTTGATCAGTGAAATACCGTGTCTATATTTAGCGAGTTGTTATATTCCGTTTATTTCTGCGTGACTAAAAAGTTAAATTTAACATTACAAAAGTGACCGGATTCAAACGGGCATTTTCTAAAACCCGGCTGGATATGACTTGATATAACATGAAACGACACGACACGACATGGCACGACACGTCACGTCACGTCACGTGACACGTCACGACACGACACGACACGACACGTCACGTCACGTCACGTCACGTCACGTCACGACACGACACGACACGACACGACACGACACGACACGACACGACACGACACGACACGACACGACACGACACGACACGACACGACACGACACGACACGTCATGACACGACACGCCACAATACTTCACGAAACTTTACGACACGACACAACACGACACGTCATGTCACGTCACGTCATGACACGACACGACAATACTTCACGACACTTCACGACACGACACGACACGACACGACAAGACACGACATGACACGTCACGACACGACACGTCACGACACGACACGACACGACACGACACGACACGACACGACTTGACTCTATTACTTTTCAATTTACTCTCAATGAGACCTTTTATTTGATACCCATATTGCAGAAGTGCTTTAAAAATAACTATTCCCCTATCTTGGATGAGCCGCCATATTGGATGTAGAATGACATTACATTCGTTTTCGAGTTACTCTCGATGAGCCCTTTCATTTGATATCCATATTGTAGGACTGCATAGAAAAATAACTATTTCGCCATCTTGGATGGTCGGCCATATTGGATTTAGAGTAATGTCACATACGATATCGTGCATTGTCATCCAAGCTAAAGGTGTTTGCAAAATTTCAGCTCAATCGGTTAGCTCAATCTACTTCAAAATTGAGTTCCAAAATTCCACCGTAACACACATACTTACATACATACAGACCAAGTTAAATAAAAGCTTTTAAAATATGGAAATACTACTTCAGTTGTATGTATAGAAATTTGATGATTTTCAATTATTTACACCCCATATATTCGCTAACCCAAAATCACCGTAACTAGTATACCATTAACAGCTTGGAATTTCAAAATATGGTTCAGAGTCGGAGCAGAATTCAATATCGGATAAACATTGAGACCGCAACGTCAAACGTTGAGCTAAATTATTGTGGCCAAAACGTGTATTTTAGACTTGAGCTGTTTGAGTATCCAAATTGAATCTGTATCTTAATAATGCTATGTTTAATGTCAGTATGTTTGTTTGTCTGTCTTATGGATAATGGAAGAGGATACTTTAAGTCCCAGGAAAGGACGTATTTATCCGGAACTAACGGAAAGTACCTGTGAGATAAACAAATTTGTATATTTTAGGTACATCAAGTAAGAAATAAAATTATTTATATAATTTATCAAAAAATTAAAGACCGACTTCCAAGGTAAGAAAAATATATTATAGCGAAAATATAAATACATAACATAATACATGAAATTTTAGAAGCCAAAATTTCGCGGTTCTTGCTATACAGCTTCGAGACAGACAGATAGATAGACAGACGGACGGACAGGGATATCTTAGTAATAGGGTCCCATTTTTACCCTTTGAGTGCCCTTAAAAATAATATTCCTACAGCAATTAAAACTGAACTTTATTTACTACACACAGAATTAACAGTCGCGCTGTTGATCTGCATTCCTAAATAGCGTCATGTTGCAATGTAAACTGACCCTAACTGCTAAATACCTCAAGGTTCTATAGTACAAAACTCCTTGAACCCGCGTCTTCGCTTGTTAAACCTAGGCGAAGTTCTAGTCGTAGCATTAATTAAGGAAATACCATGTAAAATAAAGTTTAGAGCAGCCGTGACAGCTAGAAATTAATGCACCAACTTCCTGAATGCTATGAAATATAACGCTCAGTTGCAGGTGGCAAACAAAATGGCTGAATAGTTTGAAGTTTTCATCCATCATATTTTAATTCGGATGTAATACTTTTTGTTTTTGTACCACTAAATATATTATCAATTATCATTATTACATAGTGTAAAGCAGTGCGACAGAGCTGTCTGTACCTTTATGTATTACTAACTTTTGCTCGCGGTTTCACTCGCGTTAAGAAGTATTATTATTATTTTTTTTTTTTTTTTTTTTTTTTTCCACCCCCCTAACATTATTAGGGCTTGTTATTATTCTTTTATTCATTTCTTTTTTCTTTTCTTTCTATTTCTTTTTTGTTTATATTATTCTTTTTTAATGATTCCTTACATAGCTATTACATTTGTCATATTTTCTTACTTCTTATCATTCTTTTACAAATTCCAGTTTTCTGTTTCGTCTTATTATTTACATTTCTTTCAGTTTCTCTATTTATCTCCTATATATTTACATAATATTTTATTACAGTTGTAATATGTCAATGTCAATTAATTATCATTCTTAATTTTCAATTATCCATTTTTCGTGCTATCATAGCCTATGTAAGATTATCTTTTATATAATTTTCCATTTAAAATACTATTTGTAATTTCCAATTAATTAATTTCTGATTTATAAATATTCCAGTCTCATAATAAAATTCAAATAATTTAAAATTCCAATTCCACATATTCAATAATATTATACAATAACAATGTCAAAGATAAAAACGGCACAGATGTAAAGACTATCCTAATATCACAGCTAACCATTAACTAGAACCTAACTATTATCACACAATATATCACAGTTTTTCTTACATACTTGTAGGAGAAAAATAAAAGAAACATAAAATATATAAAACAAACGATTTATTTAAATAACTACATCACAAATAAACAAAATATGTATAATATACTTCATTAAGCATCATTATCATAAATTAATTATTATCATTATCAATTTATTATTATAAATTTATTATTTATAAACATAGAACAGTTTACCAGATATATTTCCAAGTTATTCTAAAGACAGTTCAGAGCAACGTCTTGCCGTGCCCAAAATCAGACAACTTCTGATCTGTCGATAATAAGTCATCCCCTTTTTATAAACTTGTGGGGATAGAAGGGGAAAAGAACCGAGTGGGGGAGAGGAGTGTTTGTCTATGATGTATCAACTGACTATCCATCAACTGTCAACTGACTGTCCAAATATCAATTGACTATTCAGCAACTAACAACTGACTATCCAACAAAAACTATTGCGGAAGTAATTATTTATAAATTAAAATTAAAAATATTTCTTATTCTCCCACACGGCCATTCTGACGAGCAGCTGTTTAAGCTCGCGAATGACTTATATTGACCAAGTCTCATGACCTCAAACACCAAATATCATGGTATAATATAATAATATTGGTCAAATCTCATGACCTCACATACCAAATATCATGGCATAAAATAATATTGGTCAAATCACATGACCATACACACCAAATCTCATGGCATAAAATAATATTGGCCAAATCACATGACCATACACACCAAATCTCATGGCATAAAATAATATTGGTCAAATCACATGACCATACACACCAAATATCATGGCATAAAATAATATTGGCCAAATCACATGACCATACACACCAAATCTCATGGCATAAAATAATATTGGCCAAATCACATGACCATACACACCAAATCTCATGGCATAAAATAATATTGGTCAAATCACATGACCATACACACCAAATATCATGGCATAAAATAATATTGGCCAAATCACATGACCATACACACCAAATCTCATGGCATAAAATAATATTGGCCAAATCACATGACCATACACACCAAATCTCATGGCATAAAATAATATTGGTCAAATCACATGACCATACACACCAAATATCATGGCATAAAATAATATTGGCCAAATCACATGACCATAAATAAAAGTTATATTTTGAATTAAATCATACATATCACTTATTATAATATTGAGTACTTGTACGTTATACAATCAAAACCTAGCCGAAATTATGATCGTTGGCCAAGCGACCATAATCACGCCAGATCGATTGATATTATAATAAATAATTTAATGTATTAGAGAAAAATAATAATAATAATAATAATACATTAACTTCAATGTATCAAAGAAGAAACAAAATCATCTCAAGATTAAGGGCCTTCCCTACGGAGATTCCGTAATTTAATAGATTTTTTTTAATGGAACCTTCTTGATGATATATATTTTGAAGCACGGCCAATTAACCGTCTTTTAACCATAGTAAACGAAGATTTGACTGTTGGTTTGACATTTGTCTATAGCTATACTAAGTTTGCACAACACACTCAGTGGATCTAAACTTTCGACTTTTATACTATTCTAGTGTATCGTTCGGCCAATCTGACACATTACCACAAGTTATATAGGTACTTAAACTTAAAAATAAAATTAAAGGCACAAAACTGTCCGTATACTGTCGCTGCTGGGCCGCGACATACCGCCCGCCTTCAGGACTCGTTGTTAGGCGCCTGCAGTGGCAAAGGGTAGATCTTAGAGAAAGCCCTCGTTCTTCCAGTTGCAGTCCGAATGTCTGCTACACGTGAGACGCCATCGGTACCTGGGTGGGTCCCAGACACCATTTAAGTGGAGGTTGATTCCCATTTTTGATGAGGACGAGATGACTATGAGCTATTGCCCTTCACTTAGTTCTTTGTTGAAGTTCCCCGATGTACTCCATGTACCACCTTCGCCAGAACTGCCGTCGCAACTGCTCCACGCGCCGGTATCGGTTGATCGTCAGACCTAGAGCATGAGAAGAAGTCTCGCTTGGCAGCGAAGTTAGCGGTCGGCCAATAAGGAAGTGACCAGGAAGAAGGGAGAGGTTGGTAGGGTCAGTGAATAAAGGTTTCCAACATAATATTAGGTCAGCACATACCTCTTCTAGACTTCCACAAATATTTTAAGGTTAAAATTAGCCAAATCGGTTCAGTGCTTCCTAAGTTTCAACAGTCATATAGAATTGAAAAATTCAGTTTTGATTAAATATGTTTTTTAAAACTTCTGAAAATCCTGAACATTAATGTGCCATAACAAATCCATTACTAATAATTTCTGTTTACTAATTAACATTTTACTTTATAATAGTTTTCTGACGTATATTTTGGCTATACAACCCATGTTTTTGTTTCCTAAAAACCTGGAACACACTCAAAAGCAAATTTTGGGTTCAACGACCCTCAACATTATAGACATTATGAAGAAAATCTGAAAACCAGGTTAGTTTAACCTGATCCAAACTTAACCTAACCTAACTTAAACCTATACACATTGAAAATAAAAGACAAAAAATAATATTGAAGACCAACTCAGTATTGGGATGCGGATGGCCACTGCACCCACCGCCCCACTGGGTGGACAACCCAAGTGGAACCCCTTGGAAGAACATTATATGGACTAGAGCAGCTGCTCTCACGGCCTGCCCAACCTCCAGTCCACAAATTAAACAAGTACCATGGCGTGGTTCTAGAATCTAGATGTTCCCCATAACCTTTAGAGAAACACAGATATGTTGGTAGATATTCTATCGTTCAAAATTGTTCTCTATTTATTGACAATAACTGTTTTTAAGTTTCCTTGCTATACCTGATCTAATCAGAAAGAATGTTCATTATTAGCAATAAAATTGTATTAATTATTACAATTATTGCAAGAATTACCAGTCTCTTTCTATTTACATAATTTACTTTTATGGGTAAACCGATTCAACTATTCTTTAGAAGATGGGTGGTCTCTAAATACAATCCACTATTGTCTGTGTTATCTAATACAATTCGCGGTCATGACTCTAAACACAACTAGAGGTATAAAATCAACACTAAGGCCCATAAAATGTTAGGATTCGTTCTAAGATCTAATTCCTCCTCAAACACATTACAAAAGATTCATTTAGGTTTTAACACTCAAAAACCTCTAATGTAAACAATTATACACACACAATATGCCTCTAACTGTGTCTATTCAAATGTATCTATGTCCTTTCTGTATTATGTAACAGATATATAAATAATAAACTATGTGTACCTGGGTAAAATAGCAATTGTATAAATTCTTTTTATAACCCTATAATAATGTTTTCCACCAATATGATCTATACTCAAATATTCATCAATTATTGTAAAAGCAACTCTTATTAGAATTGCTCAAAATGAATTATTTCAGTGACAGTAATTTTAATATTGACTTATTCAATAATAATAATAAGCAAACAATAGTAAACCAAAACTTTGAAACCACAAGTTTTTATTAGATTCACAAGTCACAACTCATCTCATTACGACAATATGTAGTTTAACTTTTCGTCTTTTGTTAAACTAAACCAAACGAATAAGACCAAAATTAGAGTATTACGTATAACAACGTAATATTAGATCATACGACAAGATTGCCACATCTAGTAATACGAAATCTATGGCATTCTATATTTACGCAAATTTTTACTAACTACCCTCAGTACTTGTGATTTCTTTTTGTTAGAAAGTAAATTATTTTTGTTTGTACTTATCAAGCAGATTATACATGTTATTTGAGAAGTGTATTTATTATATTTTGTGCCAAGTTTAATATTATCCGTAATCCCATACACTCAGTACGCTTACAGTTAGTGAATAAGACGTGTACACTTGTACAGTGATTGCGAATTTTCTCTTGTTATTGAATTATGGAGTGTCATTTGTGAAAGAAAATAAAAATGAATTAACACAGTATGTAAGTAAATTTACATTATACAAACACTTTGTAAATGGTCTATGGCTATATTCTTAGAAAATATGTTGTAAGTCTTGTAAGTTTTACAGAAAAATAATAATCTCAAGAATATTTTCAATTGACGAGATTGTAAGCTGTTTATTAACACTAACGACAGATCTATTAAAATAGCCAAACTATGATTTACATCGCATATTACACACTACAAAGTAAACAAGTTCAAATATACTCGAGCTTCCATTCCTGACATCCTTGTCCAATAAACAATAGTTTCATAAACATGTTCAGAATACTACCTATTTCGTAGAATCAGAGTGGTAAATTAGAGCACTTTAGGGCCTTACCTGCCTTTTCAACCAATTGAAATTTTCACCAGTTTTCAAATCCACACCTCATTATTTTGTACTATACTTCAGCTTAACCGTCTTGCTTCTTCCGTTAAAAGGCCAGTGTCAACTTTCGATTTAAATTTGATATTGTTGGGTTCCAAAATATAAACAGTTGACATCCACTTTGTTTTCGCAGTTTTAGTAGTAATTGTCCTGGTATTGGAGTACATCGAAATATTTGGAGTTGCGCTTCCATTGGCAGGTATAGTGTTTCCATTATTTGTATCCGCCGCACTTTCAGACGGACCACGGGCTGTTTCTTGTCCGAAAATTGGCGACTGCAATGGTTCGGTTGACATCACTATTGGTCATATCAATTTAGTAACAACTTCCCTGAAATCAGACATAAATGGGCGCAGTTTTTGTTTTCAATCCCACATCTGATGTAGGAGAAAAATAAAAGAAACATAAAATATATAAAACAAACGATTTATTTAAATAACTACATCACAAATAAACAAAATATGTATAATATACTTCATTAAGCATCATTATCATAAATTAATTATTATCATTATCAATTTATTATTATAAATTTATTATTTATAAACATAGAACAGTTTACCAGATATATTTCCAAGTTATTCTAAAGACAGTTCAGAGCAACGTCTTGCCGTGCCCAAAATCAGACAACTTCTGATCTGTCGATAATAAGTCATCCCCTTTTTATAAACTTGTGGGGATAGAAGGGGAAAAGAACCGAGTGGGGGAGAGGCGTGTTTGTCTATGATGTATCAACTGACTATCCATCAACTGTCAACTGACTGTCCAAATATCAATTGACTATTCAGCAACTAACAACTGACTATCCAACAAAAACTATTGCGGAAGTAATTATTTATAAATTAAAATTAAAAATATTTCTTATTCTCCCACATACTACACCCACAATCTTCCTGCAAAAAGCCAGGAATATGTCCCGCTTTTTTCCCCCCAGGATGGATGGCAGATTCTCACCCGTCATCGATATGCCCAATTTCTGCTCAATATCATATCTATTGCTAGCAAAAATTGGGCAGTCGAATAACAGGTGAGGAACCGTCTCCTCAACTCCTGGCTGACACAGGCACGACGGATCCTCCTTCAACTTGAATCTGTGCAAGTAGAAGGCGAATCCGCCGTGTCCAGTCAGAATTTGTGTGGTGTAGTGTGTGATGTCTATCTTTTTAACTATTTTGTATGCAGCAGCAGCGCTTGGGAAAAAGAGTTTCGTGATTTCGGCCGTCCCTCCCACTTCGTATCTCCTGTCCCATTCCTCAATCGTATCCTCTCTTAAGATACGCTTGACGAATGAAACAGGACACAGATCGTAGTCGGGTTTCCTCTTCGATCCCAGCGCGGCCTCCTTGGCTAATTCGTCTACTCTCTCATTCCCTCTCAACCCTGCGTGCGCCTTGATCCAAAACAAGGAGACCTCCCGCCTCTGCGATGCAGCTTTTCGGAGGGTCGCCCTTGTTTGCACTGCCAGGGGATGAGGGGAACTGAGAGTGACAGCCTGGAGAGCCGATCTCGAATCGCTGAGGATTCCGACCTTCGCCAGTCCACTCTTGCAGGCTATAGTTACTGCTCTTTGGAGCGCTAGAAGTTCGGCTTGGTAGACGGTGCAATACGGCGGCAATGCAAGCTTGACGGCCTTCGTCTCGGCCTCCCCCTTCCATACGGAGAGTGCGGCTCCGACTCGACCCTCAATCTTGCTGCCATCCGTATAGATCCTATGGACGTGGCTGTTAACCACGTCTGCATATGAGTCCTCATCTACCAACCCGAACCTCAGCTCTACCTGCTCTGCCGGATGTGGGTCCTCAATCGCTGGAGCCATTCGCTCCACCTCCCTGTCTCTTAGTACCGGGTGTGGTACTCCCTTCTTGGCCTCATAAAGCCTCGATGCTTCGAGTATTCTGAGGTCAAGAGGGAGTATCCCAGCCAACAGCATTGCAGAGTTCAGGGAGACGTTTCGATATGCTCTGCAGATCTTCTGGGCAAAACCCCGTTGGACGGAGTTGAGCCTTTTTTGGACCCCCATCTTTTCCACGGTGGGTGCCCACGCTGCTGATGCATACAGAATAGTCGGTTCAATGACCGCAGTATAAATTATCCTAACTACTTGGGGGTTAAGCCCCCAGCCTACACGAACTGCTTTGGCTAGCTGTTTATATCTTGTGATGGCTTTTTTGCATACGTTGCCAACATGTTCGTTAAAAGTTAGTCCGCTGTCAATAGTGAGCCCTAAAACTTTAATGGAATTAAAATATTTAATATCCACGCCCCCCATCATGAGTCTAGGTGTATCATACTTTAACTTTCTAGTGGAGACAATGGCACATGTTTTGTGTGGTGCAAAATTAAGCTTGTTTGCTTTACCCCATTCTTTGATTTTCTCCAACACTCTATTTGCTTTCTGCTCTATTTCGAGAGCTGTGTCTCCTTCAAAGACCAGCACAATATCGTCTGCAAAAGCCTGATTGAATACATCCATCTCCTCTAACACTCTTAACAGGGGGTCCAACAAGAGGTCCCACAGGATAGGTCCACCAATAGACCCCTGTACGCACCCCTTGTCGGTCCCCCTGTTCACTTCCACACCAGCATATCTGACATTCACACTCCTTCCGCTCAAGTAGCTACTGAACACCCTCCTCAGGTTCCCCGGACACCCAACTTCAGCCAACCGAACCTTTATGGCCGGCCACCAAGCGCTGTCGAAGGCCCCCTCTATGTCCAGTGATACCACAACAGAAATTTTCTTCTCCTCCCTCAGCTTTCTGATGTGGTTCACCAACCTATAGAGGGCGTCTTCGGTGCTCCTTTGGGGCATGAAGCCATACTGGTTGGGGCTTATTTTGGGCAACAGGTAGAACCTAAGTCGGGCGACCAGCATCTTCTCGAAGATTTTGCCGAGAACGGGAAGGAGGCCGATCGGTCGATAGGCTTTTGGTACCCGGTATGATTCCTTGCCCGGCTTTCTCAGCACCACCACTGTCGCCTGCTTCCACTTTTCGGGAAAGTAGCCGACAGTGAGGCACTTATTCAACAGAGCAAGGAACCATTCCGGGTTACAATCTACAGCGTGCTGGCAGATGTCGGACGTGAGACCATCCGCCCCGGGGGCCTTTTTAGGTACATCAAGTAAGAAATAAAATTATTTATATAATTTATCAAAAAATTAAAGACCGACTTCCAAGGTAAGAAAAATATATTATAGCGAAAATATAAATACATAACATAATACATGAAATTTTAGAAGCCAAAATTTCGCGGTTCTTGCTATACAGCTTCGAGACAGACAGATAGATAGACAGACGGACGGACAGGGATATCTTAGTAATAGGGTCCCATTTTTACCCTTTGAGTGCCCTTAAAAATAATATTCCTACAGCAATTAAAACTGAACTTTATTTACTACACACAGAATTAACAGTCGCGCTGTTGATCTGCATTCCTAAATAGCGTCATGTTGCAATGTAAACTGACCCTAACTGCTAAATACCTCAAGGTTCTATAGTACAAAACTCCTTGAACCCGCGTCTTCGCTTGTTAAACCTAGGCGAAGTTCTAGTCGTAGCATTAATTAAGGAAATACCATGTAAAATAAAGTTTAGAGCAGCCGTGACAGCTAGAAATTAATGCACCAACTTCCTGAATGCTATGAAATATAACGCTCAGTTGCAGGTGGCAAACAAAATGGCTGAATAGTTTGAAGTTTTCATCCATCATATTTTAATTCGGATGTAATACTTTTTGTTTTTGTACCACTAAATATATTATCAATTATCATTATTACATAGTGTAAAGCAGTGCGACAGAGCTGTCTGTACCTTTATGTATTACTAACTTTTGCTCGCGGTTTCACTCGCGTTAAGAAGTATTATTATTAATTAGGTATCAAAGTCTCAGCCTGATCGGTTTAAAATTGACAAAGTTTCATACAAACTTTCATCCCCTATTTTATCCCCTTAAGGGTAGAATTGATCAAAATCCTTTCTTAGCGGATGCCTACGTCATAACATCTACCTGCATGCCAAATTTCAGCCCGATCCGTCCAGTGGTTTGGGCTGTGCGTTGATAGATAACCATGTCAGTCAGTCACCTTTGAGTATATAACATATAGATATAATCTTAAAACGAACTAAGATCTTATAAACTCTACATATTTTAGTGCAATAATTAGAGCCACAATGCGAATTTCGCGTCGTGGCTGTTTCACTGTGACCACGACGCGTTGTGAGCTATTTTTCCGCTCACTGAGCGTTTTCGGTCTTTGAGCATAACATATATACTAATATTAATAAATATGCGAAAGTGTGTCTGTCTGTCTGCTATTGCCTCTTCACGCCTTAACCGCTGAACCGGTTTTGCTGAAATTTGGTATGGGGATACTTTGAGTTGCGGGAAAGGACATAGGATACTTTTTATCCGGGAAAAATATACGGTTCCGGCGCGATAAACGAATTTTGGCGCAGCGGAGTAGATAAAACATTAATAATTTTAAAGGTTTCGTAAGCAAATCAGAATTATACTTGTGCGACAGCTGCTTGTCTTTGTTTGATGCATTGGAAAAGACACATAACAGACAAGGACAGTAAACCATGTAAGCATCTTTATTAGGATAGATTGAAATTGATTGAATCAACAAAAGCGTTGGCCAAACAAAACATCGGCGATAAATCCCACCCATTCTCGCCGTCGATGCCAAAATCTATCCTCGTGTCAAATTGCACTCATGGATTGACACCGCCAAATTGGCTTAACGATGACCGTGTTGACTATTTTTTTGCAAATAGTTATATTTCATCCAATAACCCTTTAATCATTGACGAAAATGAGTATGGAAGTCAGTTCCGAGAAACTACATAACATAATATAAACTACGTCATAATATAACTAAGTGTTATGTGTAGTTTATTCATACTAACATTATAAATGCGCAAGTGTGTTTGTTTGTCTGTCTGTTACCTCTTCACGCCCAAACTGTTGAACCGATTTAGCTGAAATTTGGTATACTTCGAGTCTCGGGAAAGGAAATAGGATACTTTTTATCCCGAAAATTGTTACAATTCGCGTGAGATAAACGAATTTTGGCGAAACGGAGTTGCGGGCGTTACCTAGTATATAATGAAGCTGATTAAAATCACATTTCAATTAGCAATAGGCTTTCATTACGGAGTCAGACGTTAGCACCGATTACCCGTGAGATTAATATCCAACGATCTATAGATCCTTAACCCAATTCTGGGATTAAGTTTAATTATTCATAGTGTAAATTACTAGATAATATTCGCAAGTTCGTCAAGGAAATTCTAAGAAACCGAACATTTTGCGAATATCAAAAGTACATAAGCACCCTTAATAAAACCATTTAATAGTGTGGAAGTCCTGCACTGTTAAAAAAGGGAAGCTGCTATCGCCTATTTTGTAACCGACTTCAAAAAGGAGGAGGTTTCTCGATTCTACCGTATATGTGTTTTTTATGTTTTATCGCGGATTGCTTTTTGTAGGAAAGTCCCATAATAAGGAATTACTGTTAAAGGTCATTTTTAACCTATTGCATAGCTTTTATCGCGGGCTTTTAGCGCGGCGACCGAATCGAGAAATTCCGTAACGAAAAAAACCTAACACACCCCACTCCGACTGGCACAGCGGTGCGGCGTTGCCACACTGCTGTGCCGATCGGTGCGGCGTTGCCAGACTTCGGCACAGTGTTTGTGTGCGAGCGACTAGACGTATGCGAATCATAATTATATAAGTTGTTAAAAAATGCTATGCAATAGCTTTACCGCGGCAGTCTCCGAGCGCCACACATATTTTTTTAACCGACTTCAAAAAAAGGAGGTTATCAATTCGACACGTATGTATGTAATATTTCCAGAACTGCCCAGTTTTCGTACATGTTAGTCTATATCAGCAGCTGAACAAATGTGCCCAAAAGTGTATACTGTATGTATGTATGTATGTATGTATGTATGATGTATGTATGTTTATATGTTTGTGTTCGCATATCTCCGGAACTAAAAGTCCGATTTAAGTGATTCTTTTTTGTTGTACTATGTATTGTTCAACTTAGGGAATACTACAAGTTTAATCAAAATCGGTTCACTAGTTTTTGAGATAGGGAATTTTAAATTCTTAATTACGTACAATTTCGAAGTCGGTTTTATCTTTTTTAAATACTATAATTTTTTGTTAACATTATATTGAATGAAAACGTACAGTGTCCTTGCGACATTCGCGGAACTGCGGGTAAAAGCTTATATTACACACGGTAAATCACTTAACAAATGTGGCGTTTTTCAAATTAAAAAAACAAACGGAAAACAAAGTTGGTACGTAAATACGCTTTGGGGAGTTCGTACTTTATGTACAAAAGCGAAATTGTAGGGATTTTAACGAGTTCATATGTGCGATAATTTATTTTGCCCCGAAGTAATAATTATATAGCTGTGTGTTGTAACTAAAATTTACTACCAGTTTGGGCTTAGTCCAAAATATTTTAGTATGTTGATTTCACATTTAATGGAAAGAGGCGATGCATTTTTAATGAGCCATTTAAAACTGAACTTTATTTACAACACTGGAAGATACATATTGAACTGACAGACTTGCCATGCATTGCCTCCTCACGTTGTATATGAACTGACCTTTATGTTAAAAATGTGTGATTATTTAGATTTTAGACCATTCACGAAAACTACAGATATAGGAATAAAGTTATTAACAAAACAGTTTTTTTGGTTTATCCATAATATCTGCTGCGGTTATGTTGTAGTCAGATCGTTTAATCGGTATTCTATTACATTACGGCTAGACGTTGTCAAAACATAGACGTTTTGAAATACGGTGGTTCAACGACATCCTAGTCGGATTGTCACTGTGATACAATCATTAAAACGGCCCACGTTCAGCCATTTGTGTGTATTGCACAAAGTTGGGTTGAGCCTATAGGGCAGTGTTTTTCAACCTGTGGGTCTAGACTCCCAGGGGTCGCGAAGCTTCTGAAGGGGGTCGCCAGAGGCTGATAGAACTATTATAGTAATGAAACAGATATTATATTGAGTAGAAAAATTTTTAACAAAAGGATACATTTATAAACATCCATACATGATAAAAATGCAAAGGAGGTCGTGGAAAAAAATATATACCAAGGGGGCGCGTCATAATAAGGTTGAAAAACACTGCTGTAGGTTACCCTACTATCATTATAGTCCCAAATAATACACCTATAACAAAATCTCACATTATGTATCTGGTGTTTCAGACAGGAGAGTCGGTCGCGGTCGCGGTCTGTGACGCCGAGCGGTTCGCCGCCTCCCCTCCCCGCGCCGCCCGCCGCGCCACCCCCCACACTCACCCTGCATCCTGATAACGCTCTGGGTAATTATACAGCCTATGTGATGAAAGGAGTAGAATTAGGTTATATCATTAAAGATAGAAAAATTATCATGCGGAAGATGAAAATGTGGAAACTTGATTAGGAAACAATGGTGTCTACTAGCTACTAGCATAATTCATAGCAAGCAATAGCAAGTCAAATCGTACTCATCGTCAACGATACACCGCAACGTGACGCGTAGATGCATTTTTAAATTTGTACTGAATTGATAGATTTCAATTGCGCGAGACGTCTTGCAAATCTGTCAAATCCATACAAACTTAGTAATGCATCTACGCGTCACGTTGCGGTCTGAATTGACCCTTATTCCGTTCTGACAATGCAAAACATCGCAACGCAACGGAGCATAAAATATAGTCAGTGTTCACAAATTTAAAACCGTGCACTGCATATTATTATTACCCAATCAAGAGTCAAACTTCTCAAGTAATTACTTGAAGTTGAAGCTACAAATTTACAGCGGTAAATCCCAATAATTCCAGGTCGTGGCGCGCTGAGCGTGGCGGGTCGGCAGTTGAGTGACCACAGCAACAACCGCGAGTCGTCGCTCGACGACTCCGGCGTCGTCGACGACCACGACGAGGAGCACACGTCCGACGACCAAGCGCCGCACCCTCACCGCCGGTTACTGCCGCCCCAGCCGCATCCGACCACACTGGCGCTTAAACCGGCAAGTATTACATCTCGTCGGATTACGACGTCGACGAAGGACACGTCCGACGACCAGGCGCCACACTCACTCATCGTCTGCTGCGGCCCCCGCCCCATCCGACCACGCTGGCGCTTAAACCGGTGAGTCTTCGACGAGTGACCTTTACGATGAGGAGCACACGTCCGACGACCAGGCGCCGCATCCTCACCGTAGGTTGCCCCAGCCGCATCTGACCACGCTGGCGCTTATACCGGTAAGTCTTCGACGAGTTACGTTTACGACGAGGAGCACACGTCCGACGACCAGGCGCCGCACCCTCACCGCCAGTTACTGCCGCCCCAGCTGCATCCGACCTCGCTGGCGCTTAAACTGGTCAGTATAACGTCTCATCGTATTACGGTGTCAACGAGAAGCGCTCGTTAACATAACCAAGCGCCGCACTATCATCGGCGCCTGCTGCGGCACCAGCCGCATCCGACTATGCTTAAACCGGTAAGTCTTCGACGGGTTACGTTTACGACGAGAGTTGTTCGTCGTATAATCAAGTGCCGTTCCTGTACGTCCACCCTAGCAACATCACACCACGCTGGCGCTCAAAGCTATCAGTAAAACTATTTCGTCGTAGTTCGATGTTACGAAAAAGACGACGACAGGAAGCACATGACAAAGACGGAAATGATAACGACAAAAAAATAAGGCGTAATAGTTTTCACAACATCATTATATTGACACCACCCTTCTATCGACAAAATATGAATAACATGACTCATGAAACATAACCTAATAAACCCTACCGCAAACTAATGTCAAATCTTTTATAATTACAGGAACCAAAAAAGCCAGAAATAACTGAGAAGCCCAATCCTAAAACGGAAATAAAAGCTGAGAAATCGAAAAAGAATGACAAGGGCATGCAAGAGAAGTATCCACTTAATCCGGACTATCTCAATCAGATCGTGGTGCTAGGTAAAACTACATTTGATTATATCTTGAGCAATCGACAGTAATGTTATCAAAAAATACTTCATTATTTTTATAAATGTGATCAAAAATTAAAAATCGGATACAAAAAATTAAAATATCTTTGTATTAGTTGGAGTTTTGTGGCGATTATTATTCTCTGTTTCAGTTAATAACATTTAATTTTTGATCGGATTCAATTTTACAAATTTGAAAGCATTCAACACCACATTGGCACGACTTTAGACTCTCGCAGGCTGTAGAAATTATGTATGAAATAAAGTAAGAATCATGTTTTCTACTTGTCATGTATTCAAAGAAAATTGCAAGCTGATGTAATCTAAGCTTGACTTCGAATTAAAATACAATAATTTTAAATAAAGTATGGACTTGTTCTGAGCTTTGATGAATTAATATCTTTATTTCGTTTAACCTGACTAAAGGTATACAGTATTCAGTAATAAATTTTAGTTTTTTAAAGTGTTGACGAAATTTATATTTTATCTGTATTTTAAATTGTAACGATCAGTCTATGGTTTGCGCGAGTCTTAACACTTCAGCACGATATCAAATGCAATTTTAAACGAATGCTTCGCAACTTTTTATAATGCATTCTAATTAAAAACAATATTTTCAATTGAGTTATTTGCAAAGAAGTGCATGTCACAGAAATAAAAATGTATCTAATTTGTTTTAGCTTTACTCTCGTATAAAATATTGTAAAATTAGCTTTTAATGTATAACACTGCGTTACTCCCACCAATTTCTTCACTTCTGATGTACAGAATGCACAGTGCAATTTTTGTTTTACCGTGTCTCTGTATTTATTTGTCTATGCCAGCTTTAGTAGCTAGTATATGTTCGTGATACTCTATGTATACAATAACAGTCTACATCGTATAATGCGAAGCTACTAAAGTTGTATTTTTAGGTTACGTGGAGACAATACGTTTCTCTGCTAATTAACTCTCCTTCCTCTTCTAAGTTTTAATAGTGTAATGAGAGCTAGTTTAGTGGCTGACACTGTAGCTCCACCAGGTGATAACACTCGCTTCTACCCTCATTAATATCGTCAGGGGCGGACTGGCCATACAAGCGACAAGACCTCCCTCCGCCGGAACCGACGAAAATTAATGAGCTCAGTTTATTGGCAGCAACGCACAAAGCTCATTTGGGCGATTTTGAGCAAAATTGCACTTATTTCACAGGTCAGTACACACCGCCAACGCTTCCGCCCCCAGTCCACCCCTGTTCCTCACGGGAAGACTGCAGGGTAATGGTTGAATCGCATTCGAGTTGGGACTAGCTACCAGGAGGACAAAACCTCCCAATGCCATTACAGATGTACTCAGAGAAAAGTGTTACCTTAACTTTAATTTAAAGAAGATTTTGATATAAACTCCTTACTGTGTCAAACGCTTTATTGAATTAAAGTGATCTTTGAAAGTCTCTAAGTGCCGATAGAAATATGCAAAGAAATTTTAAAATAAACTGCTGTGTGGTACCAAGAGTTCATAAGTCCATATAGAGTATTATGGCAAATAAAGATTTTTCTTGTCCTCCTGATCGCTATTCCCTAGGTTTTGCACTATGGTAATGTTTTCATTGTGCCATTGATATGTTACAATATATCTATGGTCGTAATCACTGTTAATATCATCAATCAAACCAAAACTTCAATGCGATTCAATATCAAATTCAATTTCTATTTTCAAATCAATTGGTATTTCCTGCGTTTTTCTCAGTCCTTTCCGCTTCGCATGTTTTTCACTTCTAACTTTGCAACGCTTCGTTTGATATGCTTCTGCTTGGCGTGGATGTTTTGGTTATCAAAGTTGATTGATTGATTGTCGTTGACCGCAGATGAGCTGGTGGATAGGAACTGTGAGTGCTGCGTATCGTGCTGCATCGACTACGAGGGCTGGCTGCAGTTTCAGAACGGACTTTATGGGATAGTCAAGGATCCGTTGTTCGAATTATTCATAACGACATGCATAGTTCTTAATACTCTGTTCCTTGCGCTAGAACACCACGGTATGAGTGAGAACGTTAGACAAGCTTTAGATATAGGAAATAAGGTGGGTAATATTATTAAATAAACCACATTAAAACTCTAGTTAACTTTTTCGTACTATCAACGTGCCCTTTTCTGAAGAAATATTTCTGCTTTTATTCATATAGACAAATTATTAAGCCGGCCTGATAATCTACCATAGATTTCTATCTTCTGTGATGTGCTTGCTCTTTGACTAAAATTTAAGAGTTGTTGGTAGACAAATCAACATAACTTATTTGTGTAAATTCCGTTGTAGTTAGAGATTGTCACAATAATTACACCATATTAATTTTCAGGTTTTCACATCAATATTTACGTTAGAATGTATAATGAAAGTGATGGCTATGAGTAAGGATTTTTTTGCGTGCGGCTGGAACATTTTCGATCTTATCATAGTGTCTGCGAGTCTTCTAGACCTTATATTTGAGTTGGTTGATGGACTATCAGTTTTAAGAGGCCTACGATTGGTGAGTTCCACTACTTATCTGTCTATTTACTTAACTTTTTATTAAAATAACAATTAAAATAAATATTAAATTCTTAAATTTCAGTGTGTATTTTTTATATTGATAAATAGTTTCTTGTCTGTCTGTGCCTGTACTCACATGTGTACTGTGTATTTTGATCGTAGAATATGGGAGATAGAAAAGCGTAGTTAACTTTTAAAATCGTTACGTTTCATGCTATAATCTCTCTTATTGTATGATCTGTAACAATAGCGTCTATTACGTAGAAATGTGATATGATAGCAAACTAAATTCATAGTTCCAAATATTAATTTTGGCAATTAAACTTTTATAGATTTTATAAATTGTCTTTTACACCAGTTTCATTTTGTAAAAGCTAACTTTCTTTATAAAGTTTCGTAATGGAAGTATATAACTTGACTTAACAGTTGCTAATTGTCTTTCGAAATACCATGTCTCTTTTTAAAACGAAAGAGATAACACGATATTCAATCAAATATTTAGAATGTGTGCAATTCAATCCAGTTTGGCACAAGTAAACTACTTAGTCTGAATCTTCGGAAAAGTGCTTTTGTTACCGTAAAAAAAATGTTACGCTTCCCATTCAAACTTTTTAATCGATCTTTTTACATAATGGACGCTATATATCTCGCACTTTTCATATACTCTTTCACGGTTCCAGCTGCGAGTGTTAAAGTTAGCTCAGTCCTGGACGACAATGAAGGTGCTACTGAGTATTATCATATCGACCATCGGCGCGCTGGGTAACTTGACATTCGTGTTAGTTATAGTTATATACATATTCGCTGTTATTGGCATGCAATTGTTTTCCAAATCATACACGCCCGAGAAGTTCGATCCGGATCCCATACCCAGGTAATTATGAAACATATACGAGCGAAGTTGGCCGACGTTAGCCGAGTTTCAAAGCTAGCTCGCTTCGCCGCACTTAGAGGGCTTTCAGACGAACGGCACTTGTCGACGACACTCGTCGACGGCAGTCGACAAGTGTCAAAAAAATCAATGAAAAAAAATTCCAGCGACTGCCGGCAACGCGTGCCGTCGACAAGTGCCGTTCGTCTGTAAGAAGCCTTAGTTCGCTCGCTTCGGTTTTCAAACGTTACTTCGGCCTACTTCGCAAATATTGTAGTTCAAGTATTTGAAGAGTGAATACTTACATTTTGGTGCAAATTAATATTACAATAACAATTTTTTTAAAAACTGCACGTTAAAATGTCAGTATTTGCCTTCTCAATATAACCATTCAAATTAAATAATGTATAAGGTAGATTTATTAATCTGACTTTAAAATTTTGATCCGATAAAACATATACAATATTAAATAAATCAATTAATTTGATATTTTTTAACATAAAATGTAACTTTAATCGCTAGCAATAAAATATCAAACATTTTAAATTCTTTCTTGCCTGTGACAGATATTCTAGAGATTTTTTACTTCTTTCCAGATGGAACTTCAATGATTTTTTTCATTCGTTTATGATGATATTTCGGATTCTCTGTGGAGAGTGGATAGAGCCTCTCTGGGACTGTATGAGAGCGGAACAAGCGAGTGGGGCAGAGAGTTGTTTCTTTATTTTTTTACCCGCTCTAGTGATGGGGAACTTCATGGTCCTCAACCTCTTTCTTGCCTTGTTACTCAATAGTTTTAATAGTGAAGAGCTTAAAAATAGGAAGGAGGTAAGACGTCATCAATGATTTTAAATTATTTTTAAAAATCCATATAATAAATATTATAAATGCGAAAATGTGTCTGTCTACTTGTCTGTTACCTCTTCATGCCTAAACCGCTAAACCGATTTTACTGAAATTTGGTATGGAGATACTTTGGGTCCTGGAAAAAGGACGTAAAATACTTTTTTGCCGGAAAAATGTACGGTTACCGCGCGATAAATGAATTTTGACGCAACAGAGTCGCGACTCGCAAGAGACATCTAGTAGTAAATAAGAATTCATTGTTTGTTTATTGGAAGAATTCTTCGATAAAATGAAAAACATGTTTCAAATAGTTCGTGTAAAAATTCAAATTACTTTTCAGGAAGTAGGCGAAGATTCGAAACTAGCTAAAAGCTTCGATAGAATACGTTCAATAGTTCGTAAGAAAGGGTTTCTAATATCAAGGAGCAAAGAGACTGAGAAGAAGACTAAGCTAGAGGAGCTAGTGAACGAGTTCATGATACAGCATCGTGCTATGAAGGAGGCTAATAAGGCTGCTGAACCTACCTTCACTACGTCCATACAGGAGACTGTGATGTTCCCTCATGATAATATCTACAGTCATAGCTATCAGGAGGCTTTGAACAGGTAAGAAATATTCTTACGTTTTTTTACTAACCGACTTCAAAAAAGGACGAGGTTATACGTTCGGTTGTATATTTTTTTATTTCTAAAGAGAACGCTCGTATTACATACAATTTTTTACCCCAAACCTAAAATATTTTTAAAAGACTATCTTACTTACTTACGTTACTTAATTTATAATTATTTTAAAAAGCGCAAAGTAAATTAGCGGATTTCCAATTTTGAGTTAGCATATTACACAGTGAAGTCACATAGGCAATGTAGCATGTATTTTATAAATTATGTTTTATTATTATACATTGGCCCTATATTTTCCGTTAGAGGGCGATTTATAACAGCCACCACGTTACTAAAATATGAATTAGTAAATTGGTGTTAAACCTAAAATAAACCAATCATCTTACACCAAAAGCTAACATTAAAATATTTTAACGTCAATTTATTTCCGTAGGCCGATATCCGTAGGTTCGGACTTCGCGTACCCTCCCATGTACCACGGTACCTTTAACCACGGCAGCCAGGAGACACTGAAGGATGTCAGAGACCTCGCCATAGAACATAAGATAACTAGCATAAGGGAGGATTCTAAGGAGAACCTGGATGAAACGTCCTCGACCGAGCAGGTGGTTGCCCAGAGATTGCTGAACCAGGTGTCTTCGGGGTACCACACGCAACCTTCGGATTCTAGAGGTAAGGATTTAGATATGTAGTACGAACTTTTGGTAGGACTACCAAAAAATATGAATTTTAAAAATGGCTTAGTAGGCAAAATGTTGGATGTAGTTACGAACGCGGTTTGGATAAAACTAAAACTGCATCATAAGATTTTCGATACATAAATTTTCCCCTGATTCCTTTACTATATTATGTTTGTTTGTTTTAACATCAAACTCAGTACTTGATTTTAATTTTGGTGTCTACTTAGCAATGATCCGAACGACATAAGTTACAAAATTAATTATTATTCTTAAAGTTTCTCTATTTTAATTCTAGACGAGAATGAGCACTACGAAATGGCGCAGCTATCGAGTCGAACAACCCCCGAGAAACACAAGTATGATACCACGAAGATGATGTCCAAAGAGAGACTGCCAAGGCCAGGGGAAGAGGACATGAAGCATCCCTGGCAGACTCTGGTGTCTTATGTGGATGAGCTGACAGTGGGGGGAAGGAAGAACTCCAAGGGCCAGTATACAGATGCGATGGGAAAGTTCCCAGGGTTTGGGAAGAGGAAGGAACCAAAAGTGCCTCAAGATTGTTTTCCTAAGCAGTGTTATAAAAGGTAACATAATATAGTAGTATCATTCTTTCGTCAAATTTTGGTTGGATCAAAAATCATGTTTAATCTACGAATAATAAAAACTAAGGAATCGTAACTCCCATATTACTATTACCGTTTTAAATTTGGTTCGTTTCGATCTGTCATGTAACGTCAGCCTAGTACCGCTCAAGGCCACCTAAATATTGCAAATGTATTGAAATGTGTACCTAAGGTACACTTTTTTGACAAGTATTGTGGAGCATGTTTTTGACGGAGTTACTTTTCCTTAGTTTTTATTATTCGTAGTGTTTAACCCTTTTCGTTGTTCGTATAAATATGAAAAAGAAGATATGGTTACCCACTTCCAGCAATAACCTAAACTGGCTTTTGTCAAGCTAAGTTATAGGTCTACCAGAATCTGATGGCAAATTTTGACAGCAGATTTTCAAAAAATATCCTTGATCATTGGATAAATTTATATATTTGCATGTTTCACACACAGAATCAGCCGCTATAAGGAAAAAAAGGATCAAAATGTTTTATTCCAATTACCCCGGTATTACTAGAGTCAATATACTTTCTCACTTTTTGCTATCAGATTCTGGTAGACCTATACTTTTAGTTACCTCGAGTTTTTATAAAATGATACAATTTATGTCAAATTATACTTGCCATCCTTTTTCAAACATTTTAAAGTCAAAGCGCCAAATTAATAAAAAATATTTACTCCAGACCTTCTCAAGACAAAGATATATATGTGGCTGTCGTTGTTTGTTAATCTTTTCAAACGGATCAAACAAAGAATCTAATATATGCTGAAATTAACCTAATCTATGCTGATTATTAGCTTCAGCTTAAAAAAATACTTTTATTTATAAGCTTGCAATATCTTGTTCCAGATGTTTCTGTTGGGACGCATGCATCCGAACGAAGCTCGGTCAGCGATGGATGTTCATTCGAACCTTCATCCTTCGTTACGTCGACACTCCCGCTTTCGAGTGGTTCGTCCTCGTCCTCATCTTCGCTTCCAGCATCACCCTCTGCTTTGAAGACATCCACTTGGAGAAGAATAAACCCCTCAAGAAGATATTATACTGGACGAATCTGAGTTTCTGCATGATCTTCGTCGTGGAAATGCTGTTTAAATGGGTGGCGTTGGGGTTTTATAGATATTTCACGAGTTTTTGGACGTTGCTGGATTTTACTATAGTTTTTGTGAGTATTCTGTTTGTATGATATACCAATCTTTTATTATTCTTTCAAGTAGTAAATACTTAACAGATTTTGTGTGGTAGTTTAAGCTTGTACTCTGGATTAACATTGACTTTTTAAACGATTTTGTAAACATCGACAATAGACACTTCAACTTCAAACTTTAAACTTTAGATTTTGCAAGCATCAACTTTGCCCAAAAATTTTGCTCGAACTTCGTCATTGCATAAAATATGTCTACTTACTCTAACTTTATCTGCCAACTTAAGAGCGTAATCCGTTAAATATCATGTTTAATAGACCACTTTCAGTTACAGACTTTTATGTATACATATTTAAACAAAATTAATATTGATAATGAAATATTTTCAGGTTTCCGTGTTTAGTTTGCTAATAGAAGAGAATGAGAACTTAAAGGTGTTAAGGTCGTTACGAACTTTAAGGGCGTTGAGGCCCTTACGAGCGATATCAAGGTGGCAGGGTATGAGGATAGTGGTTAACGCCCTCATGTACGCTATACCCAGCATCTTCAACGTGCTTCTAGTGTGTCTGGTGTTTTGGTTGATATTCTCCATAATGGGTGTCCAGTTTTTTGGCGGGAAGTTTTTTAAATGTGTGGATGAAGAAGGAGAGTTGCTACCTTTAGAAGTATGTTCAAATTATCTGCTTTTTATTTTAAAATTTTAGATTATTACTTCTTTAACGAGAATATGATATATTTTAAAATGCTTCTTAAAGTACAAAACATTGTATCAGTTAAAAAAAGTATCATTGAAATATCGCCAAATGTAAAATTGCGCATATTGCTTACAAAAGCTATTCTACTAAAAGTATTTCATCTCACGTATGGTTTTAATGGTGATGATTACAACGATGTTCTTATTTTTATTCTTGTTGTTGTTGTTGATGATGATGGTTATAGTGATGATGATGTTGTTGCTGAAGATGATGATATTCAATCAAACGTTTCCATTACAGATAGTTAACGATAAATGGGAGTGCTACTACAATAACTTCTCGTGGATAAACTCGAAGATATCCTTCGACCATGTAGGGATAGCGTACTTGGCGCTATTCCAAGTAGCCACCTTTGAGGGCTGGATGGAAGTGATGGCTGACGCTGTAGACGCGAGAGGAGTGGACTTACAGCCGGCCAGGGAAGCGAATATCTACGCGTACATCTACTTCGTCATATTCATAGTATGCGGGTCATTCTTCACACTCAACCTGTTTATAGGAGTCATCATAGATAACTTTAACATGCTTAAGAAAAAGGTTTGTACAGTTGGAATTATAGAATGCCTGATTTTTTTTGTAACCTTTATGATTTTTTGTAAATTAGTACTATTTTATTTAGATTGAGGCTGACCAATTAACGCCGTGATTATTAATCGCGCTATCAAAGTTTTCCGAAATTTTAACCGCACTTCAGCTGACTACTAAAAGTGTGCTTTAGCTTTTATTATTTGTCTTGGTCACCTCAATCAACAAAATTATCAGCGATATAAATAAATGGCCTTGAAATTTGTGTTTATATTATATTTGCTGCTGGCTTTTGTTCATTGCATTTTCTCTTTTAGTACGAAGGAGGTGTCCTTGAGATGTTTTTAACGGAGAGCCAGAAGCACTACTATACGGCGATGAAGAAACTCGGTAGAAAAAAGCCGCAGAAAGTGATAAAACGCCCCAGAAACCAGTTTTTAGCGATGTTCTATGATTTGTCTAATTCTAGAAGATTCGAAATCGCCATATTTGTTTTGATATTTCTGAACATGCTGACGATGGGCATAGAACACTATGACCAGCCGCACTCGGTGTTCTTTATATTAGAAGTTAGTAACGCGTTTTTTACAACGGTGTTTGGTTTAGGTGAGAATTTTTTCACATTACACTTGTACATTTTTTGAATATAGATTCTATACGTAGATATTATATTTTTTTTTAAATGCAAACAAGTTAACAGATGATTTTAATCCGCTGTTAAATGTTTAAAGAAAAAACAGAAATTGTAGTTTTTAGGGTTCCGTAATGTGTTCCTACGTTTTTGTTTCTTTTCATATTTTATGACTTTTCCTAATTTGCTGTTGTTAGGCTAAATCAGGCTAAATCTATATTAAAAAAATTAACAGCTATATGTTATTTATGAAATTAGATTACAAATACCTATATGACCACGCACCATCAATGTGACGGATACATAATAGACTAATAGTAGGGGAGGTGGTGCTCATTTTGAAAAGACATTTTATACCGAGCGAAAATCGTAACAATAATAGTATTCTATTAATACATAAGAGTTTTGATCGTCAGCTACTTCAGTATGGGTGTAATAAAAATTGAGAGTATCTCAAAGTTGTTGTTGGGAATACACATTGTATTGACATTATAAAGATCCCAATTCGCACCCAATAAAGGTCTATTGAGATATATATATCTAGATTATAGACATTTAGGTTCGATAGGTGTTATTTTAGTTTTAGTATGTAATAACAGATGGCGCTTTACAAGTAAAATCTATATAATTCTTCCTCACAAATATTGACTATCGAATTAATTACTTACCGAATAAAATTGCTATATGAGACAATTTTATAGTTAGTTCGAACGGAAATCGCCGTCAGCTGAATGTTTTTAGGTGGAAATGTCGTCTACGCGACGCCCTCAGATACATTGAGCGCGAAGTACGGTTATTGGTTATATCGCTGGCTGACGGATTCTCCACCGTTATAATAACGACTGACTGTTTTCTTTATTATTTACAAAGTAGAAACATTCACCTGTATAAATTTTGTACGGTGTAAAATTACTTAATATTCAGAATTTCAGCCGGAACAGGTCACTTTGACAGGAACAGGAACAGCATGCGGTGGACGATCAGCAGGACATCTTGAGTACCATACTTGTGCCGTCACTTGCTACTTGTATGTAGGTATGTTACAAGTAACAAGTGGCGGTACAGAATGGACTCGTATTCATCCAGATGCTATTGGAGCAGGACGTCGTAGCCAGCAAAATATACTTCCTAGCCTGGCCTGTTCACGTTTTTTGCAATATACTTGATTTAGCAGCTATAAACCTGTGAATTCTATATCAAAAAGTGATAGGAATAAAATTTCTCGTTATGATTTTATCCTTCAACTAGTAAGCGAACTAAGTGCAGAGTATGTGAAAAAAATCCACTTCAACTGCGACTCAAAAACAAGAAAGTAATTCTGAAACAAGTGAACCATGTACTACAAATAATAAGAGACGGCAATGTCAAATCAATAGTAATTGTAAAAAAAAAACATGTGAAAACAGCTCTATCTGTAACAAAGCTCTGTGGAAAATGTACAAAAGAGTTATTTTTTTAACTATAATAGCTACAAATGTTACTCAGTTTAGTGCTAAAATTGTTTGCTATTGATAAAAAAATTAATTTATATTATTTTTATGCAAAATATGCCATAATTTCATAAGTATTCTGACCTAATCTCTAGTACCGTCAAATTGAACGCTGCGGTCTTTGAAGGTATAGCATAAAGCCCGGCCCTTCTAGTGTTAAAAGCAAATCATCAATGCAATAAGATTTCTTCGACTTCCAGAGGCGATAGTTAAGATCATCGGTCTCCGGTACCACTACTTCACGGTGCCGTGGAACGTGTTCGACTTCCTGCTGGTGCTCGCTTCCATCCTCGGCATCGTGATGGAGGACATCATGATCGACCTGCCCATCTCGCCCACGCTGCTGCGCGTCGTGCGCGTCTTCCGCATCGGGAGGATATTAAGACTGATTAAAGTGAGTCGTCAAAAAAATCTATCACGTAATCAATTTAAAATGACGTTCGATTTGAATAATAAATCGTTCTACAAATACTATAGTAACGCTGCTACGTACAGAGTGTAGCGCTGCTACGTACAGTGTGTAGCGCTGCCACGTACAGTGTGTAGCGCTGCCACGTACAGTGTGTAGCGCTGCCACGTACAGTGTGTAGCGCTGCCACGTACAGTGTGTAGCGCTGCCACGTACAGTGTGTAGCGCTGCCACGTACAGTGTGTAGCGCTGCCACGTACAGTGTGTAGCGCTGCCACGTACAGTGTGTAACGCTGCTACGTGCAGTTTGAAGCGGTGCTACGTAAAGTATTATCGTTGTTACCTAAAGATGTATGGGGCTGCTTACGTGCACCTTTTATTAACTAGCTTTGATTATTTCTTGACCTCTAACGCAAATCTTGCAATTTTATTCCAGGCCGCAAAAGGCATAAGGAAGCTGCTGTTCGCGCTAGTAGTGTCGCTGCCGGCACTCTTTAACATCGGGGCTCTGCTGGCGCTCATCACGTTCATCTACGCCATCATAGGCATGTCGGTGTTCGGCCATGTCAAAGAGCAGGGGGCTTTGGATGACATTGTCAACTTCCAGACCTTTGGACGGAGCATGCAGCTGCTTTTTCGGTAATAATAATTATTTATTTAACATTAACCTCGAAGATGAAAGGAACTTGAGTTTGTATTAAGGCTATGTTCTGTATATGGTGCAAAACATCCACTTCTAAATTAGACACCAAAAAAATGTATTGACAACAACACATTAGTCTAGCTTGGAAGGATAATACAGCAACTAAATTCTCTTCCAGTTTGATGACGTCAGCGGGATGGAACGATGTTCTAGAATCTCTCATGATCCAGCCTCCGGACTGCACGCTGGGTGACTCGGGCCACTCCAACGGCAACTGCGGCAGTCCCCTCCTAGCCATCACATACTTCACCTCCTTCATCATCATCAGCTACATGATAGTCATTAATATGTACATAGCCATTATACTCGAGAACTTCAATCAGGCGCATCAGGAGGAGGAGATTGGTATCGTGGAGGATGATCTGGAGATGTTCTATATCAGGTGGTCGAAGTAAGTTGATATTTTTTTATATTTTATCTATACTGGCTTAACTAATTTACCTAATAATATATTTAACGTCATAGTCCATAATATTATGATCACAGAAGTCTTAACTAATTATTGAGTTTTAAATATGGTAGCGACTACTTGTGAACGATTTCTTAATAGTGTCTTTCGTTTTATTTCTTACTTTAAAAAATATTAATTTGAATGTATTGTTCGCAGGTATGATCCACATGCAACACAATTTATAAGTTTTGCTCAATTATCAGATTTTATAGCTTCCTTAGACCCACCGTTGGGTATATCTAAACCAAATACAGTAGCGTTAGTAAGTTTTAATCTACCCATCGCTAGAGGCAATAAAATACATTGTTTAGATATACTACATGCGTTAGTGAAGCATGTATTAGGTCATGTAGAAGAGACAGAAACGTTCAGACAGCTACAGGAGCAGATGGACATTAAGTTTAAGAAACAGTTCCCTACGAGGAAAGAATTAGAAATAGTTTCGTCTACTAGAATATGGAAGAGGGAGGATAAAGGCGCTAGAACTATACAGCGGGCGTGGAGAGAATATTTAAAGTAAGTGAATGTAACACATTATATATTATAATCCAAATAATGATAATTAAGAAATAAATAATAATAACTACCTATACTGAAACAAAGAGCTATGAGAAAAGGATATAGAGCCATATCGGTGTAAATTGAAATATTTCTAAGGCAAAATTCCTAATAACCTTTAAGTGTTAACTAACATTTTGCGTAGTGCCTACACAAGTTTTTAATAGGCTACAGTACTAAGCGATGAAATATTTGCAGGCGAAAGAATCGTAGTCCCTCGCCAGAAGAGGAGAGTACGAAATGGTCGCCGGGTGCGGGTTGGGGTGGGAGGTTGAGCGCGCTCTTACACGTGCGCAGGGGCTCACATGCCTCCAGTCGCAAGTCTTCGAGAGCGTCCGACGCCTCCGACATCAGCGAAATTGGTGGAGCCTGGTTGAATCTACCGCTGCTGTTGCTACCGGGAGCGGCGCCGGGGGAACAGGTATTACTACCATTAACAAAAAGTATTTCGATAGAAAGAATAAGACACTAAATTCACAGGCAATAGCGTTAATTTGCTGGAAAAAACCAGCACCGACTTTAGTGAGGCTTTCGACACGACTCATTATGCATGAAATTAAACCAAAATTAAAATTCAAAATGCATGCTAATCGAGGATAGAATTAGCTCATGCATACTTTATATTCATAGCCGAGTGGGTCGGAATCGGCACCGCCGCGGAGAAGATCGGCGTACGGTTTGCCATTTTTTCTGCGCCACCAAGATGCGGTTGACGAAGATGGCACTCTGAAACGCGCAGGTTCATATGTAAAGTTTTGCTTTCTGTGTCTTTTTCTTATAGATATAGTATATTAAATTATACATTCAGTTTCTTGGCATTTACATAATTTTACTCAAAATATATTGTGAAATTTAATTTGAAACGTAATTTATTTTAAATAGATTTTTGGTGTATAATGGTGTTTTACAATAACCAATTTTTATTATTATTGATATTGCGAAAATACGTAACGTAGCTTGCAGTCTGATTTCCTTAAAAATAGGTACAAAACTTCATCAATAAACACTTAAATAAATATAGAGCCAAAAATGTGGCTTGCTCAACCCCAAACACCATGGTGATTTGGCTGGCTTGCGTGTTAACGAAACGATATCTTATATTTAATTTTTGCGTGTTAATGAAACTTTATCTTTTACCCCAACTGAATGTATAATTTAAGCCAAAGCCCGCAATAAATATCATAAATATTAAATGTACCCTAATATCTACTATCTAATATATCTTTCCTTCTCCAAAACTGAGCAATAATAATTTAATCTATGAAAACTTCTTTTACGTTAACTTTTTACATTAAGATTATATAGCTAAGCTTAATCTCTATAATACTTTTATATTATCGCCCAATATTTAGCATAAATTCATTTTAAACACACTTTAGGGTGGTTAAATGTTTGTCGATAAAAAAAGTGTAAATAACTTAAGCACAATAAAATTCACTATAGATTTGTCTATAGAAGAAGTTTACCCAAAACCATAGTTCATTCTTTGAGGTTTAAAATTGTACAGGTTCTTTGCAGCTTAGATAGAAAAGAAATAAAATGAATTTGTGCGTAATACCAACCAATATTATATTTACTTACCTATATTTGATGTGTAGCGCGAAAAACATGTCAAGTATGTATGTTTATACCTATATCGCTTACCTAAAGGCATTCTCTCATTGAAAATGATCAATTTACAGTTCGCTTCCATTTATATGCGTTCGCCCGAACGCGCGGTTTGGCGGCCACACAGCGACATCACAAGCAATAATAATAAATAGACATAAGTCAAGCGATCGAGCCGCTTTATAAAATAAATCGTTACATACTATTGCTTGTGATCTCGTGGTGTAGCGGCCAAAACAGGCGTTCACGCAGACGCATATATAAATCCAGCCCTCAGTCTTAATATAGTGCGTCGCATTCCCACAATACTTGTGCGAATGCAACCGCTATACTTGTGACTTAAACTTGATTTGACATTTTTAATGAAGAGAAATAAACTCTTGATTGCATGGTACTGCTTTTAGGGTCCGTATTAAAAACCCCTACTACTATGACTGAAGGTTTTACCAATATTTTATAAGAATAATTGTATATTTTACATCTTGCATGTCGCTTCTTTTGTCTTTGAAATGTGCTTGTACGATTTGACATCCGTTTACTGCATGTTAATGTGGTTTAAATTGTTAGTAAATTGTATAACTATGTTAGTTTCTAATTGGCAAATTTGTTTAGGTACCTACAATCTACATGTAAATAATATTTTGAGTGTAGATAATCTCTTGACCAAAGCAAGATATAGGAATAAGATGTCAAATTAATTTTTGATAAATCCTACTAGCTAAGGCTTGTCAAGGCTTGCCTTGTTCTTCTGTAGAGGCAAGATGTAGTTTGTATAATAGGTAGACATTTGGATCATCCTATAAAATGTAACAGATAAGATAAGTCTATAGGAATAGTTGTAGAAATCCAATGCTGCCGAAACCTTCGGTATGTTCTCAAATCTCTACACTCTTTAAAATTTTGATGCAGCCTTGTAAATATGCTGTACCTCTGTAATGATACTACAAGCGACCTTATAAAGACAACGTTATCAGCAATGTATTTATATTTATGTGTTCTTCTAACCACAAAATCTATGCAAACTTCTGACAATTACAAAAAAAAAAACAGCCGCACAACTCATAAGGGAAAACTTTTATTGTAGATGATTTTCTGACACGAAAATTGTTTCTAAATTCAAAATTCAATCCTCAAAGATAGCAAGAGTATATTTATCGGATTTAACACAAGCTTACCACAAGAAATACTAGTAGTCACAATCATATTATGATAAAGCGAGATGTAAAAAACATCTCAAATCATTTCTCGGTAAATGTTAAAATCATTATATTTATATAATTAACATGTAAGTTGTTTTGAGAGTAAGTATTTTTAGTAACATAATAATTACATACATAAATTTAATCATTTTGTAAGTATGTAAGTAGAGTTCAAAGTATTTCAAAATCATTATTAAGCGTAGCGTAAGTCTTATTTAGCTAAGCTGTTGATTTATTACATAGTAAAATTCAAATCATTATTTAGTTTCGTAAAGCGAGTATATTTCATAATATAGAGTTGTATAGGCGAAAAACATTTTATAAATACAATTTAATTTTGTAGCAGAAATTGCTATTCGCGGCTTGTAAAATAGACAGCCTTCATTTTACTTGAACCATAATTTCCCCACAAACATCGGGTACTTAGTCAACTTGCATTCGATCATTCCGACAGCGAAGTCAGATGTTAAAATTGTATGGGGATTTGATATAAAGTATCGCACTTAGCGAAGCGTTATGTCGAATCTTATTTAGAACATCTGACTTCGCTGCCGAAACTAGCGCTGCAATTTGACAAAGTTTCTCCAGGAGCCAGTACAATTGAGGAGCGTTTTTGCAAAGCGAAATATCTACCAAAATGTTTTTTTTCAGTATGAGGTTTTTAGTGTTTATTTCTTTTTCGGGTAGGACTTAGGTAAAATTTATTCTATAGTTGTTTTAAAAATACAGGTACCTACATATGTACATGAAATAAAATACATTTTTTATACCAGGCTCTTTATTAAAATCACTAATTAAAATTACGAATTTTCACAAAAGCGAAATATCTGCATTTTTTTTCTTAACATATTTTATGCGTAACTTGTTTTTATTTTTTATTTAATGTAATAATTTTATAGCAGTGGCTCAAACTCGTCAAATTCACGTCTTATATCCTCATTTTCATTTCCAGGAACTGAATTTGCAGCAAGCATTTCATCATAAAAATTCTGCGCATCATCGTCCAGGTCACAAAAAGCTAACAGTTTTTTTATATCTTCTTTTTTCTTTAAAGACACCATGTTCATTTTCAGTTTTTTTTGTGATTTTTCGACCAATAACTCCATGGATTTAATTCCAGGTTTGAAAATTTCAACATTGATCGGACTTCCCGAATAAGTTTCGCTGAAATAATGTTTAACTTTATTCCTTTTTTTTTCATATTGCAGGATACGAGCATGAGTCATCTTAAATGGAAGTCTCGTTTTCAACATCTTCTTTGTTGTTGACTTGAAATCATAGCTATTCCAGTCATCACCCCACCTTTTTTCAACTCCATGCTTCATCAGGATTTTACTATAATCGTTTGGACTCAATATGAACTCCTGTTTTCTAAAATCCTTTTCTATTCGTCCGAAGACGCGATCTGGTGGCATGTAGCTATGACCACGAATAGGAAAGTAATGAATAACTCTAATAAAAGCTTTGCTTTTTAGTAAAAAATATGACAAGACGCCAAGAACGATTGAATTTTTATTTTGACTGCTACAGGAGTCCGAAAAAAGTTTCAAAGTCAAGTTTTGTTCACCCTTTTCAAAAAGACATTTATCTAGTTCTTGAACGTAATGCAACAAGGCTGAAGATACCTCATTGGCCCCTCTGGCAGCTTGTGTCTCTAACCATGTATAAAAACATATGTCTTCTTTGAGTTGCTTTTTATCATCTCTATGTTGCATAATACACAAGTTGTACAGCCAAGCTTGTCGGGCATAAAATACTTCTCCCACACTTAGCTTAGGTAATGGCTGATTCTGTTGACAGTCAAAGCACACTTTTATGGTATTTGGTTCAGTTTCATTCATTACTCGAAAGAAAGCCTTTGCTCTCATATTATGAAGTCGATATTGGGTCCTCAGCTCATTTTTTGCATCGAGATCTCTTTCCTTTTTAATTTTCAACAGCATTTCTTTACATGCAGAGCATGTGTCTTCATGGGGATTGCCAAATCCCAAGTTAAAATACTTGTAAAAAACACGTTTATATTTAGATAGACTAACACTTTCTACATTCTTGGATTTCCTCTCTGCATCAAAAAGTTGCCACATCTTTTTTAAGTTAAGATCTGGGGGTAAATAAGAACGTTGACACTTGGATCGAGAATAGTGGCTTTCACGACAACGATACTTTAAAATATTCTCCTTAACTATATCTGTCTTTTCAGCATCTTTCAAAACAGTTCGTCTACCCCCTCTTTTTTCTGATGGTGGCTGGCCTGATAAGCCACAGGACTTTACCAAACGCCACAGTCGTAAGGAATTTACTCCAGTAACAGTTAAAAAAGTTTTTTTACATACAGGAACAAGATTACCGTCAATGTTTGGTATGTTGTATGTTACAGTCCACAACCTATCCATACGTCTCTTTTGAACAGGCACTGTTTTTCGAGATACACTCTTGATTTGCATGTATTTATATAAAAAAAGATCTTGATTAATTTTACCTACATTTGCGTACAGTTTGCGCTTAAATCTTAACAAATCATGATATGTAAGAAGAGCGGCCTTACATGTTACTCTTGGATTTGACGTCACTCCCAGACCGTGATTACACGACATATAAGGATCTCCAGTATCCCGATCCGTGTATCTTGTCGACGACGGGCACAATATGTTCCCTTCACCTTTTTTCCTGGTTTTTCTTCTACGATTCACTTCAATCACAGGTGAATTGTATTCAATTTCCGCCATTTTTTCGATATAAGAAAGTTTAGAACACTGACCTAGCACGACAAACGATTGACAAGTCACGACTGGTAGTTATTTCCCGCCTATTTCAAAGTATTGCCATTTTATTAAAAACAAACAGCTAATCAACTGAGCAGATATTTCGTTTTGTGAAAAATATTTACTTGTAGATATTTCACTTTGTGAAATTTCTTCATATTCGAGTAAGATTACATGAAAAGATATTACGTTTTGTTGAAATTCGCTTTTGTCAAACAATAGATCCCATATGAAAGAATGCAAAAACGTCAAAAAAAAAGTACCAACTTTTGGTAGATATTTCACTTTGTGAAAACGCTCCTCAATTAGGCTTGTAAAATAGATTAATACCCAACTAGTTTCACGATAAATACGGCAGAATGATTGAGACCGCCCTTTGCAGGAGTTTCCATATAAATCTGATGGTAATGATGATGATCGATGACCGCCCTTTGCAGGTTCACTTAGGTGTTCACTGAACTCGCGGCCGCCGTCAGCGAGGCGCAAGGCGCCGAGGACTCCGTCTCCTCACGCCAGCTCCGCCGTCAGCATTCTGGTCACGGAGGCGTCCCCCGACAATCCCCCGCCTCCCGAAGACCCCCCGCCTCCAGACAACCCCCCACCCCCCTCCACCGTCGTCCGCGTGCTCGTCCATCGGGAGAGCGACGAGCAGCCCAGCTGATGAACCCGAACTCTGGCGACCGCCAACCAATAGTGAGTGTCAAATCAATCGAATATTGTGTTCACACGCACGCAGTGATAGATAGGTCCGCGCTTCTCGATAACGCCTAGGGGCGCCGTGGGTGTTTATAAGCATCTAGAAATAATGGGTGCCGAGCACTGAAAATAGACATCAAGGTGTCGCCTTTTAAGCTGAGTGTCCACCACAGATGTGCAGCGAGGAATGTGTTTTTAAGATCCAATAGCATCGCCGCGCTGAGCGATGTCACGTCAATGAAGCTATTCTATTGGTTCTCAAAAACACATTCCTCGCAACACATCTCTGGTGGAAACTCAGCCTAAGGGTGGGTTTCTATCGTTAAGCTGAGCTTAGCTGTGTTGCAAGAATGTGTGAATATGGTTTAAACACCAATAGAATCCCTTAATTCGCCTGACCTCGCGCAGGGCAGCGATTCAATTGGATCCTAAAAAACATTCCTCGTAACGCATACTTTAGCTTCGGTGGGAACGCACACTCAGGACGCACACGTTTCATTTTATATTTCATCAAACATAGTTAAGTAAGCAGGACGATTATGGGTTATCAAGGGTGACCTCTTCTCACCACTTTTGAGCATCGAACGTGCATGAGCATCCATGAGGTCTAACCGGCGCCCCTGATAGAGGTTATTTGTGAAGCGACTCCATAGATATAATTTGTCTCCGCTTCGCTACGCTTACTCGCGCTTCGGACTACGGAGCCAAGACAAATAATTCTATGAAATTACAGTATACTAATCAGCGTATGTGATCTCAATGTAGATTAGTATAGATAAAGTCCTACGAACTAATCGACAAATAAAAAACTTCCATATTGCAATAAATTAAGGTGCAATTTTCACTACAGTTTGAGAATCGCTTAGCTTTCGCTTATAGATCGCAGATTAGTTTAACACAAGTGCCCTCTTTAGCGTAGTGTTATATGATTTGTACTGTAAATATTGTTAAGGCGTCGACTGCTGTTTTCACGCTACCATCGCTATCGACTTGAGTTTACGAGCGTTGGAACTAAGGCTGGCCGCGTACACACGTTTTCCGAATTCGTTTTCCGTATTCGGAAATCCGAACGTTTGGAATCAGTAGGAAACTCATTAACTGGCGCACACGTTTGCTTTTTCATCCGAACGGATTCCGCACGTAGGTACGTTACAAGTGCAAGCCGGCGCGTTCGCGCGTAAAAAAACGAACGTTTGCGCTAGTCTCACGGAATTCCAAATCGTAATTCCACATTAGGAAATCGAATACGGCAAACGTGCATATGCGTCCGGTCTTAAATAACTTCACTTATTACGTAGAAATCGAAGCTCATAGGCAGTTAGCCTGAAATAAAGACATTATTTAACGTTGATTGTTAATTTGTATATCGAAAGTATAGTTATAAATTCAAAACTCCTCTGTACGTAGGTAAAATATAAAATTTATTATGCCGAATTGTTTTAAGATTGTGAAACTCCCTTTTAAGATCGGTTATTTAAAGATTTGGGTTGGTAAAAGGGCTTTTGTTATGTTGAACTATGGATAAGTTTACCATCATGATTGCGAAGCTGTCTGCAGTAAGCACAGCACAAATAATATATCTACTAACCTAACTATAGGCAATTGCAAACCTGTGTTTGCAATTGCCTCAAACCTGCGTCCAATGATGGACAACTAGAGGCATTATTGAACCTGTAGAAGGCTTAGTCAACGTCAACGAAGCCATGTTATCAAACAAATGTTTGAAGCTTAAGTAATTGAATAAGAATTTTCTTAACATGAACATAACTAAAACGATCTCTTCGAAGAATAACTGATTTTAAAAAGGGTTTTATCGAATGGTTGTGTCTGTTTTCAAATTTATGTTAAAGAGTAACTGCCAAGTTGATGTGATTATTTAAAAAAAATATAGTTTAAAAGCTTGTTAACCTAGGCTTAAGTTAAACTTAGTTTACTTAACGCCCATTTATATTTGTTAATAAACTAAGTTTTGTTTTATGCATAAATGTTTAAGGTTGTTTAAGAAACTACTCTGATTTTGCTATTTTGATCCAACATTAGTACATATTCGAATTAGTCTGGATCCTATCAAAGAGCAAAATATTATTCTCATTTACATCAACGACCGATTGACCTATCAGAAGGCGCTTGATTTTATGAGAAGTGGCAGCACCAGCATAGACAGTAAAAAAAAGTTTTGTTCGACGTTTGACAACGTTTCTGTCAATATTCTGACATGACGTGTGCAACATGTCGGATTTTGGTCGGATTGTTTACTGTATGTGCTAGTGGCGCCCTCTTTGCGTAATATTCCCTATTCCATTTTGTGTTATACCGAGACTGCATCGAAACTGTATTGTTAGCAGAATCGACCTAACAATTTCACAATTGTCAATTAATTTACCGACTTAAGTCGACTACCACTCACGTCCAAATTTGGTTGCATAATGTATTGTTAGCTAAGGGCCCTTCCACACGAAGTTTTTTACGCTCGTTTGTATCGATACAAACGCAAGTTGAACGCTCAGCAAACGCAAGGAAGCCGACACGTTTTAAACTTTATTTCTGAAAAAACGCGATGAAAACACGCAGAAGACGAGCGCATCAAAAACGCAGGTCGTCAGTGCGCAAAAAATACGTCGTGTGGAAGGACCCTTATGCTCGATTTATATGCGTCAGCCCGAACGCGCGGTTTGGCAGCTTCACCGCGAGATCACAAGTGTTCAGCCCTGGCCATTTAGCCGAAACTTTTTCGTTTTCGCTTCGTTATAGAATCGCCGATCAAAATGTATAGAATTGACATAAGACGAGTCGAACGTCAACGTCATACTAACGAACGCTTATGTCAATTCCATACATTTTCATCGGCGATTCTATAACGAAGCGAAAACGAAAAGATTTTGGCACACCCCCCTGATTGAGACTTGAGAGAAAAGCAGTGGACTGTATGAATGATATATTCGTGCGACGCGTACAAGTTCTGAAGGTGAAGTGAGGAGCGGTGGGGACGCGACGGGCCGCGGTCGTCGCATGCCGCGAGGCGCGAGCGCAGCCGACGTCACCCGATGTTGGCAGCTCCGGTGCACTCGGTCCGACGACCGAAAATGGATGCGCCGACAAGTGTTTGTTAATGACAACACGACCGCGCCGCTATTTAAATAATGTATGTAACATTTACTTGTGATCTCGCGGTGTAGCGGACAAAACGAGCGTTCGCGCGCACGCATGTAAATCCAGCCTAACTCGCTGGCTTAGATGCAAAAAGTGCTTAACGCTGTAACGTATTCGATTTTAAATACAGTTTTAGAATTTTTACCTAAACTATAGAATTTTTTCAGAAAAACATCGTTCTCTTCGAAGATTTTTGAAAATTTAAATACCCCTACGGAAAATCAGCATGGACCAAATTTTTTTTCTTACTAACCTAATAAATGAGCTAATACCATTGTAGTGGTTACATCTTTTTACTGATTCATGTAGCGTTTAAAAAAACCTCATGGCATACATAGAAACGGTTAGAGGTTATTATAATTTAAGTATAGGTACAGCTGTACCCGTTATAAAGGCGATACATTTACATTTACTTCATTATTTCATTATTATTTCATTATTATATCCATGTAACTATAATATAAGTACATAAAATTTATATCTGAAATTTCAGTTAACACTAAACATCAAACAAAGCCAAAGGAGTTGTTGATAAAAGTTTAATTAGGTTCATTTCTTTAATCTCGGATTTTTTAAAGTCAAAATTCCAATTTAAAAAACGAGATTAAAAAAAACTCCTTTTAGGGTGGGTTGCACCAGAGGCGTGGTTAAAGTTAAAGTTATGGTTATAGTTAAGGGTAAATTTAACTTTAACTTTAACCTTAACCTTAAGACTGACCTGCCGTGAAGGCAGCCTAACTTTGACCGGAGAAATTGACAGATGACAGCTGGTCCAACAAGGTTATAAATGAACGTGGGCGGGGGCGCTGCTGGTAAAGGAGAACTGTCAAAAATACCGTTTTTGTATGATGACAGCGTTAGTTCCTTTTTTCGCCACATGCATTTAAAACCTTGTCGAGCTCTATGGTTATGGTTAAATATGGCGTCTTGATGGCGTCCATTTTTAACTTTAACCAAAGATTTGACATTTGGCATTGTAGTTAAAGTTACAGTTAAAGTTAGTTGGTGCAACCCACTCTTATTTAATCTCGTTTAAGTTTAGTTAAGAAGTGGCAAAGAACGATTACTGCTTGTTTCTGGTTATACCTCGTGATTATGAAGATTTATTTTTCACGATATCCATTACCATAAAACATTTCGCACTGGGACAATAAATAGCATCAGCTGTCTCTATCTAACAATAGTAACTAGCAAGAGAAATAGGAATTAAAAATGAGCTCGAGAGATTTGATGATTAGAATCCCTTGTTAAAAACATGCGTACCAACTTTTCTTATGACTTTCAAAATATAAAGTTTGGTTAAATCTGAAGTAATAATGACATACAAAATGTATGGATTATTTATTGAAATATATTTTCCCTTATAGATTCTTCCAAACCTTATATTTATTAAATCTCAAAGGGTATCTAACTCTAACTTCCTTCATTTCCTGAATGATTTTTGAGGGTATTTAAAAAAAATGTTGTCCTTATTGGCAAACCTTAATTTAGGTTTTATTATTTGTAGGACAGCTGTGATATAGAAAACGCACAAATCATTATTAAGCATATTACATAAGTAGATAAATGTTTTATTAAAGTTTTTTTTTTGCCTCTCTTGGCGGCGCACTACTGACTTATTTCCTTGAAGACCAAACTTGTATGATTTCGAGAAAAGTGTGATAAAAATGTCTTTTGAAACCAGGTGACATTTAATGTTCCTTAATCTGTATTATTATATTATGACTATATTATGTATCTCTAAAAGGTGAACTTTTTTACATGGAAATTGGATAAAGTAAAGGCATATTTTACAATCAAATATCTTTTACCTGAGGAAGAGACACTTTCACAAATGTGTGAAAACAGTGACTCACCGCCACACTCAAAATCATTTAATGATAATTTAAATTTAATCGTGATTTTGACAGAAAACGTATGGGACTGATTTCAAAATCATTAAATTAATGCTAACTAATCATTATTGTCTCTAAATGCGGCCGTAAATGTCTTGGTTGGTCTTCAGGTAAAAATTATGAAGATTTTAAAAACTGCATTAACTAACGAATTGTAAGCAAGGCATTTAGTATATAATAAAGTTGTTTGTAACGTCTTATAAGTTATAAGACGTTATAACCAACCTTAATTGTACAAAATTTATCTCAAAAACGCGTCATAGCTCTGATTTGTCATTTTATTATTTTGCTACTATTTCGAAATATCGCTTGTATAGTGGCATATTATAAAATTGGAGTTACCTGTATGGTTGTGACTATAATTTTTAGTATTTTCAATGATTACTAAAACGCTTATTCGCTTCTGAAGTTCCATTTACCATAGGTATAGCTAGATATGCCAATAAGGATGACCATAGCAATAACGAAACACTTTTTGCTTCTATCCATTTGTATAGTTATAAATTTCACTCATTTTAAATATAGTATTAATTAAATTTCAATTTAAAAAGAGGTCTGACCTAGTAATTAATTTGTAAATAGGTAAAACACAATAATTTATCTCGTAAAGTAGACGATTAAAATCATAGATCATAAAGAATTTGAAATTGTTCGAAGTTCTGGCGCAATTATTGACTATCCAAGGTTGTGAATGTGGCGCATACGTGCGACAAAATTGTCGCTGTCCTCCACCATTACTTGCAAATAATAATAAAATCAACGTAACAAAACAACGATAGTCATACATAGGGCTGCCATCCGTCCGGATTTCCCCGGATTTGTCCTAGTTTGAAGGACACGGAGACCGTCCGGCCGGGTTCTTGAAAATTGTCCAGGTGAAATCCGGACACTTTTGTTGAGAGAAATCCAACTTTTTAGCCAGGCAGCAATAAACGAAAGATAAAAACTCGCTAAGCGTACACGCTTTCTTTCTTCTTTGATCAAAATAAAGTACGATTTCACTTCACACAATTTACAAAAATTTTGTTGGAAAAGAAAGATGTTTTAGCAAAAATTGGTAAGACGTAATCGTAAATAGTTTTTCATGGGTGTCCAGGGAAATGGCCACATTTCGGCCAAATGTCCGGGATTTTTGTCGTACTAGACCAGCGACGGCAATAAAGGTGATGGCAACCCTAGTCATACAAAATGGTGGCTGAGACAGTTTTGCAACTCTGCCAGCGTGCTTTACCTTCAGGGCGTCTTAATTAAAGATTTTTTTGAGTATTTAACTACGTGGCTTTGGCCAATAGTCCATGATACTGGCTACAACTTTTCGTAAATAAACTACCGTTTACCAACTGGTTGTTCACAAAAATTTAAGTCGTTAGGAGACCTACTAACACAGATGCGCGCTGTTCTTACAAAATTTTGTACACTTTTAGTTGCGACGACCAGTACCGGCGACTAAATATAATTATATTATATCAGTATCGCGACAGCTACAGACTACAGTCGCCAATCTGGACCGAGGTAGTCTTTAATCGCGCCGGAGTTGTACTGTTTACGTTGAAATGTTATTCAAAATGACCTGTAATAACCAGATTTCTATTTTGACTTCATCTCAAGTAAATAAATTAGAAACAAAGTGACACCAAACTGGAAGAAAGGGTTTTTAGAAGCCTGTATAATAAGCAATAATAATATTATTATAAAACCAAGACGCCTTAGTGCGTCTGCCGTCGACGCGTGCCGTTCGTCTGTAAGCGCTCAAATGGGAAGTTATAAAATGTTACAATAAAATAATGTATTATAGATGGTTCGAATTTGCAGTGCAGCAGCAGGAGTAAGAAATGTATGAATATGGTACAAAACCCACACATAGGTACCACACCCCTATACTTTCACACAAAAGAAAATTGTATAATCATAGCAAGAACACACACACAGCTAATGTTATTTCTCTCATTCTTCATATTTATGAAAGAGATAACATAGTTTTTTCCTCAGTTTTAACCTTAAGAAGGTCTTGAAGTATACAATAACAAGAAATTTCAATTAAAATGGTAAATTGACATCAAGGCAAAATGAAAAGCTGGTTATATTTTGTTGGGATCTTGTTCGACATTAGATATATTGTGTATTATATGTAAATAAGAACTTTTAAGTGAGTAACGGCGAAATTTGATTTTCTTCCGAGGTACAAAAATTATAAATTATCCATGTTGAAAACTACGATTAAAAAAAGATGAAAAAACTGACCCTGTTGTTTTATTGTGTCTACTACTACCCTAAAAAATCTACAATTGCAAATATATACCTTAAACATTTCAGTTTCACAAGTATTTTCAACTTCACTGTAGCAGTGTTTGTTACAAATTATTGACAGAAGTAAGCCAGCACAGCTAAAAAGATATCATGGCGTCAAAGAATATGCTAATATAAATGTACTAATATTTGAATGTTTCGTAAACAATCAAAATATATACATTTTTGACTTATAATTCACAAATATTGAGGCATAGTTATTAGGATCATCTACAATATTTTCAAAATAGAAGAATGTCATGTAATAAAGTAAAAATAGATGTTCAACAAAAAATTTATTTACATAAAAATGGTGACTTACCACAATGATACATAGAGCTATTCTATACTTCTATAAGCGGCAACTAAGACTATGATTACTTTGTGGAGACCCTGGTACGTTTGTTCCAAGAGAAGTTTAGTCCATAGCTTTTTGGTTTCAACTCTTTCTCGATTTTAGGCTGATCGATATACCAAGCCCAACCGTTCTTCTCGCAATGCTCAATAGCTTCTTCCGGGGATGTGAACTGGACCTTCAAGTTGGAGAGTGGGTCACCAGTGGATGTCCAGCCCATCAGGGGATTTTCCCAGCGCTGACGAGTGTCAAACTCCATCTCCCAGTGATGAATGTTGTTTGTTCCACTCTGCATGGCATTCTTGGGTGGTTTGTAGATCCTCACCCTTCTGGTTTTAACATGCTCTTCGGGTACACCAGTGATAGAGCTGAGGTCCACCTGGATTAAAAATAAAAAAATATGAGCACACTACATTTATTAATTATTTAACAGTATTTAAAAACAGTGCTGCAAGGAATCTGAATGGATTTTTGGAGTGTAGACTGTAGAGAACAAGGAGTATTGAAAAAATATACAATATTGTGAGATGATACTCATATCATCTTCAGTGCTAAGTGCTAAGAAATTAACTATAAAATTGTTTTTTTGGGACAAGTGTGAGTTAAGTACTAAGTTGTAAAGTATATCATCCTGACTATCATTAATTAAGCAGAAATAAGTACCTTTGTAGGGACCGTAATAGTAAGATCAGGAACGCTTCTCTCTTTGACCTCCTCTGGCAACGCAATTACCGCTTCGTTATCTTTGATCGGCGCCTCTCTGAGTTTAGACGGATCTTCGCTTGACATAAATCTGGAGGGTGCAGCCGACAAGGCACCTACAGACCTGAACATCACCAGAAACCAAAAGATTTTAATACACGCTACGATGATAAGTTGATGATTTTTTTCTAGTATTTTAATTACCGTGACAGGGTCGTCCTCGACAGCTTAGCTGTCGCAGCAATTGCTTTGAGCATTTTGAATCGCTCTTAGTTATTTAAAGGCGAAGAATTTGTATTTTTGCGAATAATTTTTCTACGATTTTGGTTATTCAATCATCAAAATGACAGCTTATGATGACAGCTGATAGCTGTCTGCTCATGTCCAAGTCATGTCAAAAACATGTTCATTATACCGCGGCCGCACATAATGATTGATGCGTCTATCGTACATGGTTTTATTTATTTGGTATTTTATAAACCCTTTAACAAAACACACTGAGAAAATAACACACCTTCATACATTTTTACGCAGTAGGTTAGAAATGCGCGCCAACGCCGCCAAGTGGATCACTCTTGAAATCATCACAAAAAATGGTTTGTTTACACTTGAAATATCGGCTCACGCCTCACATTAATGTGTTGGTGGCTTTTATTTGCATCTCTGTTTTATTGTTTAAGTTGTAAGAAGTGTAACAAGGAGAGAAACAATATAAGCTGGCTTATATTGTTATTATTTATATTAGGTCGTATTACGATTTACGACGCTCATTTTGGGCGTTTGAGAGACGAGAGACGCACGAATCACTACGCAGCGCGCTGGTGCGGCCCGGGCATTAGTCGTAAACAGTTACTGCTTACAACTTTGTATATAAAATACTATAATAGGTCTATTGACTCTAGCAATACCGGGGTAATTGGAATAAAACATTTTGATCCTTTATTTTTCTTATAGCGGCTGATTCTATGTGTTAAACATGCAAATATAAAAATTTATCCAATGATCAGGGATATTTTATGCAAATCTGCTGTCAAAAATTGCCATCAGATTCTGGCACAGACTACTAAGGGATACTGGATTCTGGTAGACCTATAAATAGACTGCACAGTGCAGTGTGTAACATAAATCATAATGTGTTATGTGATAAAATTTAAAAACGCTAAAGCCCAAACCGACAAAAGAGACGAAAATTCTTAGCCTACCTAAAATCGAATAAAAAAAGTTATAGACATTGTCAATGTCACATTGACAGTTATTGAATTTTTGGCAGCCAAAACAGTATTTTGTAATTTATGCATTCGGTTTTTCATTTCCATTAAAGGGTTGCGTCGATTTTATTCTGCAGAAAATATTTGTTACATGTTATTTAGTTGATAACTAATCTAAAATTGATGTGTATTTACTTGTTTTCTCGTACGTAATTAGCCATGTCTCAAGCAATCTTCTTCAACAATCCTCATCAAACAGCTGTTTATTTGTAAAGGTACGAAATAGATTAGGTATAGAATTAAAATCTAGTCATACAAGAATGCTATCGAATGTCAAGGACATAATATTATATACTGTTTCATAATGATAGCATACGGATAGCATAATGATGTAGTTTAATGACCTCTTAGAAATTACTTTTTAATCAGCATGTGTAAGAAATTGCATACTCTTTCCAAGATTTATCGGTGTATTTATAACCGTATAAAATTATATTCTTTTGCTTAACATAATTTTTTTTTTCAGACCGTTCCAACAACAATTATGTTGTGTTAAGTGAAAAGGGACCCTTCAGGGGGTCTGGCTTGGCCATACCTCCCCAGGATCTGACCATATCTACATTGTACCTGTGTGCTGTAAATATTGTGTTGAAAATATTTTTATTACTTAATAGAAGATAATTCTTACTATAAGTTGGTTAAAAAGTGTCAAAATGAGTAAGATAGAAGTAGATTGCACAAAGAAATGCAACTCTCGCCTTCATGGCCAGGCATTGACGAGTGCCATAACCAAGAGATCTGTCAGCGATGAGTCTCTCGCCAGCTTTATCAAAAGCACCTGTGCTAATTTTGCTAAAGCTTTTGATTTTGAGGTAAGTTCAATATTTTAGTTTATGGTAAACATTATGCAATAATGCTTAAATAAGTACTGTACTTAGGACAAATACTAGATTCAGTTCACCAAAACCCCTAAACAAATCAACACGTCATTGTATGTAAAATAGAATCACATAATTGTTATATAATGATTAAAAGTACAGATAAAATAGTGTGATATTATAATATTATTTATTTATCATTTATGATCATGCAGCTTCAGGTTGATATGACCATACATTACAGTGTTATAATTCTAGGGGTGGGTTTCCAAAGACGCGGAGCCGGGCGGAGAGGAGCTTAGCGGTGCCCGAATTGACCAATCACTTTACTCAAAATCTCCGCTCCGCTTCAATGGGAACAGCACGAGCGGGGTGGAGCAGAGCTGAGCAGATATTCATAATAAAAATACAGCAAGGCAATGCGGTGCGGAGGACAACGAGCATCGGGGTGCAGAGCGGAGGACAGCGGTGCGGAGCGGGGTGGTGCGTGACTCGGGTGCAGTGCCTCAGTTAATCATTCAATCAATTCCAAAAGTATGCTCCACTCCGCTCTGCTCCATTCCACTCCACTCCACTCGGCTTCAGTGAAAACACTGACCACTTTTCACCGCTCCTCTCTGCCAAGCTCCGCGTCAGTGGAAATGCTCTTATTCTCATTAATTTCTTTGCAGGGATTTTATTGTCAGAAGCCATTTAGTGTTATTTATATAAAAACTGTTATTATTACCAGGGTCGTACTGCTCTGCATATGACTGCATCAAGAGGTAGAAATGGACTAATGCAATGGCTCGTACATCACTCCTCTGATGCTTTCATCAATGCACGCGACCGGGAGTCAGGGTACACTCCGTTGCACAGAAGTATATTTTATGGGCATATTCACTCTGCTGTTGCTTTGATGAAACTAGGTATGTAATACTGTCTCTTTGTTTTATTGTTGTATTTTCGCACGCCTTGTATTGCATGTAAAATGTAGGAAGGAGGTATTAAAGTATTGCCCGTTGCAGACGATGCGCAGTAGCTTGCGCGAGTACTTGCGTAGGTACTTGCGCCAGCGTTCAAACGTAAAAAGATGACGCGAAGTAGCTTTGTATAGTGCCAGTGCATAGTAGGCAACCATGGACAAGCGTATGGTTTTGAATAAACTTTTTAAGTGCCTAATTCAAGAGCTAAATGGAGTGATAGCAGAGGAACTGATGCAGGAAATACAAAATTTAGAAAAAGGAAAACAATTGTGGGTGAGAAAATGGATTGCAAGAAGGAAATTACTTGGGGGGTCAAATTTATTAATGCGAGAACTAGCTTTGGAGGATACAAAAGAATGCCAGAAAGTTATGCGTTTGACAATAGAAAATTTTAATTTTTTATTGAATAGAATCGGTGTCAACAAAAACAACAAACAGACTGAACTGGCGCTAGTACTGGCGCTAGTACTGGTCAACGCATGTTCAAACGATGAGCAGTGCAAGTAGCGCGGGGGTGAAGTAGACGGAGCGGGGGCAAATGAGTCGCACTTGCGCGAGGACCAAAGCGAGTGCTACTAAGCAACTTGCACTCGCACTTTCACTAAGCAAAATGCGTTCACACGATGAAAATATATGCTTAGTATTAGTACTCGCGCAAGCTACTGCGCATCGTCTGCAACGGGCATATTACATAAACGTTTTTGTTTATTGCCATGCATAACAAATTTTGTATTAGGCTTGCCATTCAAGTCACATTAGCGAAAAGCGTTTATACGTGTTATATATTTTCATAATCAAAATTATATAACTCAGCAGGATAATACCAACTTTCATGGCAATAAAGGTGCCACATCCCACAAAATTACACCTGAGGGCGCGTTCAGACGTGCGCGTTTTCTGCGCGCGCGGATTCAGCTTGCGTGTTTTCCCAAACGCTAAGGGGTGCGGTAACGCGATCAAGCGGTCAGTTTTGCGTTCTTTGTGTTGTAATACGTTACATAGATTACATGGACACAGGAGGATTTCTGACTGCGTCAGAATTGCTCCTATGTGACTGACCACTCGAAGAACGCTTGAACGCGTGACCTGCACACTGACTGATAGGTCCCCAAAGCAGAAAACGTGTTTGTCTAGTTCACAGACCTATAAAGAGTCTGTTTCCTTTTTCATTGGTCTAGTTGCGCCGTAATATGAAAGATGAAAAACAAACTGTGAAATTGAAATACAAAGGGCAAAAGTGACAACTATTCTTTTAGTTTTATTCTAATTTTTTACAAGGCTAATTGATGCACTTGGTGTCTATGCCAGCGTCATAGTATAATTTACAATTAGTTTGAAAACTATTCTTATGTTTTTCCAGGAGTAAACACCGATATAGTAGACAAGGATGACTACAAGGCGCTAGAACATGCTATGCTGGATAAACATTACATGTGGAAAGCTGACGGACCGCAGCCATGTGATGCCTACGTCTGGGGGAGCAACTCCAACTATACTCTGGGCACGGGCTCCCATCAGCCCCGACAGATCCCGGAGTTGCTGAGCTGCTTTAGTCGCACCAATGGGAATGTTAAACAGGTTAGTTGTAACCATTACCATTAACTTAAGGCGTAAAGGAAGTATGTCTAGTGGGCAAAACTACACTGCAGCGACGCGACGCGACCTGGCACAGTCTTTATTATTTACTTATTTTATACGCTTTACAATTACCGTATCTTACGTTGCAAAAGTGACGGTGATACGCAGCTGCTGTCACTCGTAATTAAATATCTAGCAATGTTGTAGACATCTTTTTGTGTAATGGAGTCTGGAGATGACCAGTCTACTACAAACAAACTCTTGCACATAACTTAATAAAAAAGTTCTACACAACCTCTTTTACTATATGACATTGTCAAAGTTCAAACAACTATCACAATATTGTTTTCTGTCAGAAATTCTTAAAACAATGCATTCTGCTGCTTTACCAAGAACATGTTTAGGGTTTACTAACATACTGTTCTTTGTACTGAGCGTAATCGGCTGTATTATTTGCGTTTGGTGCATGATAAACACGGATTTCTTCCGCGACGTCAACTACACCGTGACTAAGAGTTCTCTCGTTTCGAGCATAGCCAATTTCGTGAACCTCAAGCTATGGGTGACTCCTATGACATCTATCCTCATACCAATATTTGTGTTAACAATGCTGACCTCCTGCTGTGGAATATTAGGTTCAGGGTGCAAGAGTAAATGTGGTATCAGGTCCTACATAATCCTAGCATCATTAATAACTGCTACGGCATTTTGGTTCTTCTTTATATCTGGAATTTATAGTGTGTATACGAAAAACGAGAGAACCATACAATTTTTACAGTCAACAATTCAAACAAATTATGGAAAAGACAACGATTTGATGAGCCACGTTTGGGACTATATTATGCTGAACTATGATTGCTGTGGTGTCAAAAGCTATCGGGACTTCCAAAATTCTTATTGGCAAAGCCAGAATGACGACAAGATATTTCCTATACAATGTTGTTTGCTAATAAATAAAACTAGTTTAATACCAAAATCTAAAGCATGTTCTAGTAATACCACAGATTTTGTAACAGAGACAAACTTAGAAAGAGGATGTATAGACATACTAAGTACGGTTATAGGAGATAACAAAGGAAAATTTATATTTTATTTAATCCTTCTACTTATATCGTATACCATACTTATTTTCTTCGCATACTCCATTATTAGAGGGCAGCCTATTATAACTAAAGAAGATGTTGGAGAGAAACCAGAAGTGGTTGAGAAGTCATCAAAAACTTCTCTGGATAACATGCTATTTGTGGATGAACCACCGATGAAAGTTATGAGAGTCGTGTCGGCTTTGAACCCGCACCAAATGTACAAGTTTACTCCGCACATGTTTGATTGTGATGGCCATTATTCAACCAAGTGAATGAAATAAATTGTTCATTTCAAATTGTTTTGTTTTTCTCAAATTACTGTAAGGATATCTAAGAAATTACTCCCTGCAACTCTGTCTTTTATTAAATTCAATATTTTTACAATAATAATACAAAGATGCGAACGCTCTAAGCATCATATAATTGTAATAGTGTACGTGCATAAATGGTGACGTATATTGTGGCAGCCTGCGTTTCCTGTTTCTATCTCTCTCTCTTACATGTTACATAATATTTCTTTTTCTCCTCAGTAGCACCTCCACTTCACAGAGGCGGCGACTCTACATCTCGCCTACTACTCAACTCTATTATCTATACAATGGTGACATAATTATCATGTTATTGGGCCGTTTAGATTAAAGAAAGTTTTAGTGTGGGCAGCGCGAGATTGTAAATATGTTTGTAGAGGGCTGAGTGTAAACACTCACGCGCGTCGTTACTGCTGCAGAAGTACTCAGGGAAATACTTCGGCAGTGCGAGGAGCAGCGGCAGTGGCTGAATCTAAACGTCCCATAAGATTTTGCGTTCTCACCTAGGTGCCATTAATATTCCATCTCTTTTCAGGTATGCCTCGGCAAGTTCCACAGCATCTGGGTGTGCGACGGGGACGTATACTGTGCTGGTCAACCTGCTCGCGCGGGCGGGCCGCACGCCACCGCCCTCCGGCCCATACTGCTGCGTCTGACGGAGCCCTGCGCCGAAGTCGCCATTACCCTGACATCTACGGTGTTCCTGATGCAGAGTGGCGCGGTGAGTTTTATGGATTTTTATAATTCTTTGTTCCCGTAACTTATATGGTGCCCACTGACCTCCATTATACAAGTACGCTGGACCTATGATACCCACTTTTTTGTGCCTATTTGAAGCGGAATCAGCGCCCCCGGTGAGAGGGAAGAGAAGTAAATTTGACGTAACTTGCAAATGGCCGCTTAATCGTTATTGGTTGTCATCACTAGTATTAGTTCAAAATACTCCTACTACTGCTATCAGCGCCAATATGGCGACTTTCAAACGTCATTTTTACGTCCGTGAGTAATTTGTATTCGGTGTTTTTACGTCAAATTTAGTTCCTATCACTCACATTGGGGGAGCTGATTACGCTTCAAATAGGCACAAAAAATAGCTGTCATTTCAAAGGGTAAAAAGTAAAAAGTCCAGCGTACTTGTATAATGGAGGTCAGTGATGGTGTGATGGTGCCAGTGGTTATGCACTGCAGTTATTTTGCTCTGGAATTCTTTTATCTCACGAGAACTGTACATTTCGAGGGGATAAAAATTATACCATGATAATAGTATGAATTCCTTATAAACATTCCAAAACATCCAAATCACAATATAACACTTATAATAATTTGTAATCTTTAACTGTACTGTGCGGTAATATATTATTACTCAATACTCATGTTTATTAATTTCAGGTCCTCCAATACTCTCTCAACAACACGGACACAGTATCATCCACCAAAAACCCCACCACAATTAAGTTGCCGTCGGTAAAGCCGCTGATCAAGCTGTCGTGCCCGCTCGGCGTGCGTACGGGACGCTCGCACGCGGTCGTATGGAACGAACGAGCTATATACACGTGGGGACAAAATATGGGACAGTTGGGTCATCCGCAGGAGGAGAAAATAGTCCCTGGGCCTAAGAGGGTAAGCAAGAATGGTGGATTTTATAAAATATGGTCACAAAACTAGGTTCAATACAGCTAGGGTACATAAAACTAGCGTGTCTGCTCAGCTTGCGTACGGGACGCTCGCAGGAGTATTTTCAACTGCTCTTAGAAAACTGACTGCAATAGATTTAGCATGTATTTTGTAACATACAATAACACAGCTATTTAGTGACATAATGCAGCTGTTTTGTGGCATAATATCAGAGCGTTTTTACCATAATATCATAGCTATTTTGTGATTTGTGACATAATATCACAGCTGTTTTGTGACATAATATTACAGTAATTTTCTGCCATATTATCAGAACTATTTTGTGACATGCTACTACAGCAACATTCCTATTTATTTCAGGTGGCGATATCACTTAACATCAAGGAAGAAGCCACCATACAGCTAGTGGATGCGTGCGACGCCGCCACAGTGCTGACCACCAGCCGCGGCGATGTGTACCTGCTGCACAAGTACCTCGTGAAGAAGATCGCCGTCAAGTGAGTGAGACAGGAGATGTGTCGTGTAGTAGGTTAGACTGAGACGGCAGATGACGCCGTCACAGTGCTGACCACCAGCCGCAGCGACGTGTACCTGCTGCACAAGTACCTCGTCAAGAAGATCGCCGTCAAGTGAGTCATGAGTGAGACAGGATATACGTGTCGTGTAGTAGGTTAGACAGAGACGGCAGATGACGCCGTCACAGTGCAAGTGCTGACCACCAGCCGCAGTGACGTGTACCTGCTGCACAAGTACCTCGTCAAGAAGATCGCCGTCAAGTGAGTCATGAGTGAGACAGGATATACGTGTCGTGTAGTAGGTTAGACAGAGACGGCAGATGACGCCGTTACAGTGCAAGTGCTGACCACCAGCCGCGGCGACGTGTACCTGCTGCACGAGTACCTCGTCAAGAAGATCGCCGTCAAGTAAGTGAGACGGGAGATACGTGTCATGTAGTAGGTTAGACAGAGACGGCAGATAATATCCAGGATGAGATGGAAGGTTCATCGCGTAAACAGCTGTAATATCCATGCAACCACAGGTATCATCTGTGTCATTGGATAGTTGGATAGTCGTATTATAATGCTGCTTACGTGAATTATAAATCGTAAATATGAATCTATGCAATTTTTAAGTAAAATTATTTATGCAAACGAGCAGCATTTATTTTCGTCATCTATTCTCTGCTAACCTTAGTCAATACACTTAAATCATGGTTTAGAAACAGATAATAAATCTAACATAATATCTCTTTCTCTTTCAGACAAATAAACATACGTCAAGTGTGTGTAGAGGGCAAGGTGAGCGAGCAGGGCGCGTACTCGCGCGTGACCGTGCTGCTGCTCACCAACGTGGGGCAGCTCATGATATGGCAGGACACCACGCAGCGGCTTACTAGGTGAGGATATGTGGTAAAGTTAAATGTTACTTTGTATTGTCTTCCTAAATAAAATAAAAAGGTTTTTTGAAATGGAAATGGAAAAATGTTATTTGCATGCCCAGCGAGGGAGGGTTGTATCGTTCCCTAATGTTATGTTTACCAATTAAAATGTTTTGTGTCGTGATATCCTTCATGCTTTTATCGAGGCCTTTAATTCTTATTTATTATCTCAAATTCTCTCTCCTAAAATTATTTGTGTAACATAAATGAACAGTTATTTTGGTAATCAATAGAACACTGAACAACATCTTTTGTCCATTTGTTTTGCACTGTATCGTAGTTCTAGCTGTGTGCAATGCGCGGCAAACTACCACAAAAACGTTTAATATAATATTGCTTTCCAGTGTAATTTCACTATTTATTTACATAAGGAAATGCGTGATTATTTATACCACCATATTTAAGACTGATTAGTTAAGCGGAAACATAATCCTAATCACCTTCAATAACTTTAATACTTATTGATAACGGGGCCTTAATTTTAATCTTGTGTTTTACAGATGTATATTCGGCCTAAACCACCAAATCGACGTTACCCACGTTGCTCTAACTCACGACGCACTTTACTTCACGACAAAATACGGCGAGGCGTTCATTGGTCACATATCCCGCAAGACCACATCCTCCGCGCCGCAGCCAATCAGGAAAGAGAGGGAGAGAGACAACAAATCGGCCCTAGTGAAGTTTTTAGAGAAGGACGACTGTACTTCTGTGCGCATTACTAAAATACCGAATATACACCGTGCCACTGCGATTGTGGTGGATGGCGAGGGATTAAATTTTGCATGTTTGCAGGTTAATTGTTTTCTGTACTATAATAGTGTGCAAAAACGCATAATATTAAATATTTAATACTAAACTGTGTATGCAACTTCGTACATTCAGAAAACCTGAACTGAAAAAAACAAACTCTCAAAGTATCTGCATACTACATTTCATCCAAATCGGTTCAGCTGTTTAAGCGTCAAGAGATAACAGACAATACAAGCTATAATCAAAGTTTCAAACAATATCTACTATTTAATACTAGATGACTGATGATGAAAAAGCAAAATCGGATCAGCGGTTTGGGCGTGAAGAGGTAACAGACAGACAGACACACTATCGCATTTATAATATTAGTATAGATTGTCATGACATTTTTAGATAAAGCCGACCTGCGGTCTGATATCACTGCCGGACCTGTCACCTTCGAGCCTCGCCAAGCACATGGCGACGCTGATGGAGACAGCCGCTGACGATGATATACTGCACGATGTTGTGTTCCAGGTGGGTGTAATATTAAGGGACCATCCATAAAGTACCATCGAAGAAATTGATTCATAGACAGTTGACGTACCTACGTCAAGTGGTCGGATTATGTCAATTCAATATCCGTTATCGATATAAAAACTTGAGAGGTGTCAAGGGACACCCGGATGGAACGAAGTTCCAGTTTATTATTTCTTATGTACCATCGAGGAAATTGATTCCTAGGCAGTTGACAGACCAACGTCATTTGGTCGGCCCACGTCAATTCAATGTTAATTGTGATCTGTCGGCTGGGTTTGACGTAACGCGACCAAACTACGTAGGTCCCCCATCTGCCTAGAAATCAACTTCTCTGATAGTACAAAAAACCTGTATACACTCAAAAAAAATCGTCGCTACACCACACTGTTCAATGCGAGAGAGAGAGAGAGAGAAACACGCGCTACCGCGTGTCGTGTCGTGTCAAAAGTGTCGTTACAACTTTTCGTCTTAATTTTTTCTGTCTAGCCCCCTTTCGCAACGCGCAATAAGGAACTTCGTTCCAAAAATCCAGGTTATGTCAATTCAATATGTCGGATGGGCTTGACCTATCACGACCGAATTTCGTAGGTCCGCCATCTGCCTATGAATCAACTTCTCTGATAGTACATCACACGATTTTCATGATTTTTAGACGCCTGAGACGATTTTTAGATCTGGAGGGGGATCTCACAATCCCCCTCTAGATTTTATAGAATCTCCGATCAAAAATGAATGGAATTGACATACGCGTCCAATAATATGAACACAGAAGCTCATATTTAGAGATGTCCCTCCGCTTCGATTCTTCTAGTTTGTATGGGAAGGCCTTCTCACTTTAGTTTTTTGCTTTATGTAAGAATGTTGACTCGAAAGTAATACACTTTCGTTTTATTCGAAGTTTTTATTATTATGATATAAAACATCTTTACATAGGCGGGAAATCATGACGAAAGTTTAAATAAATAAACATTTATTCAACTATTTGGACATTCTAGTGTAATGTCTACCTACATATTTTACTATTACAGGTCGGAACCAAACTCTTCCCAGCGCACATATTCATCGTAGCATCAAGCAGTGAATACCTATACAAGTTGTACCAGGACGCACGGACAGACGGCAAGACGACAGTCGTATTAGATAACGTGCACCCAGATGTATTCGAGAGGATTCTCAGATATATGTATACGGGCACATGTGATGTAGCCGAGCTGGGCCCGTGCGGACTCAAGATAAGGAAGGAAGATCTGAGTGACTTGAAGAAGAAAGAGAAGGAAGATGATGAGACGGAGTTTATAGGTGTTTATTTTAATTATAATATTAGATACCAATTTAAGTCGGTTTATATAGTCAACAGACTTCCAAAAAACTATATTCTATGTGCTTCTGTGTAAATTTTATCAAAGTTATGAAAAAAAACAATGATTTCTCCTCATAATATTATGATGCACTCCCGACATAGATGATGCTCGCAACTTCGTTAGTTTTGTCGCATCAAAACTTATATTTGTCCTTTCCACATCTTTAAAGTTTACAGTTGAACGGTTTAAGCATCAAAAGGAAACAAACAGACTAAAAGACAGACACACTTATGCATTTTTAATATTGGTAAAGATTATATTATAGAATATAAATTATGTAGAATAGATAAATTTGATTTATTATAATATAATGGACGACTGAAATAAAAAAAAACTAAACATATTTTATTTATATTTGACAGAGAACGCATCCGAGATATCCGCATTCGAGGTGTACAAGCGGGACAAGCGCCGGCGGGCCCCACCGCCGACCGCTCGCACGCTGGACGCGGTCAAGTGCGTGCAGGCCGCCGCCAAGCGCCTACACGTGATGGCGCTGCACAAGCTGCTAGACAAGCTGTAGTGAGTATACGTGGGGCGTCGCCAGTAACATTAATGCCTGCAAGGGCGACATTTTTTTTAATTACTAGCTGACCCGACAAACGTTGTTCTGCCATATCAATTATTTCTAGTATCAATATAAAAAGTAGATAAAAACCTATTCTCAGGCCTAACGAATGTATGTACTATCAGAGAAGTTGATTCCTAGGCAGATGGCGGACCTAAGTAATTTGGTCGCGTTAAGTCAAACCCATCCGACCGATCACAGCTAACATTGAATTGACATATTAAGCCGACCAAATGACGTAGGTCCGTCAACTGCCTAGGAATCAATTTCCTTGATGGTACATACAAAATTTCACTAAAATTGGTTGAGCCGTTTTGGAGGAGTTCACGCACAAACACTGACAACACGAGAATTTTATATATTAGATAGCTTTTTATGTTTATAGGAAAGATGCATATAAAATATGTCATTATTTTGCGACTACAATATATAAAGAACATAAAAGAAGGCGCATTGTAATGTTTTCACCTCAATCAATAATATTTATTTCATATTGACCGCCTACGGTTGATATTAAACGCGCCCGCCTGTCAATATTATTGTCAAAAAAATTGTTCAATGATATTAAAACCTATTGACATAAGAAACTAATATGGACACGAAATGACCACGAAAGAAACGAGCCTGCCTTCAAAATTTGTAAAACAAAAATGGCGGATTTTACTAGAGATGTCACTGGATAATAAAAAAATATCGATATCGATACTTTTTCAAATAATAGTAGACATAACATACATAAATTATAAAAAATCTGGTGTCCTCTGCTCATTTTTATAAAAGTAAAGACTCGCATAAAATAGTAGATGGTTTATTAGGGTTCCGTCAAACCCAAAGTGTAAAAACGGGACCCTATGGGAGCGAACTCACGGCGCGGTTTTTTCCCGCGCCCGCCGCGGTTGCGGACTCGCGCAAATGAGCGGTTTTATTTCAGAACTCACGAGACCGCTGATTTGTGCGGGCCCGCAGCCGCCGCAGTCGCGGTCAGCGCCCGCAAACTCGGCGGGCGATAATCGCATGACGGGCGGTTGCAAAGCGGGCAGAAACGATCAGTTGAGATCCAGACCGCCATGGACACACACCAAAAACGAGCTGCTGCGGTATACTTACTTTACAGAAGAATACAGAAAAAAAAACCCAAAAGGCCGTGCGGTTTCTACTACGGTCGCCTACTATGGGTACTGCGATCGCCCGCTAAACTATCGCAAAGCGCGCGGGCGCAAACCGCCGGTGCAGCGGGAGCTGCAAACAACCGCGCGGGCCGCGGGCGAAAAGCGCGCCGTGAGTTTTTATTTCGTTTTTTACATACAAAATTGGATTCTACGAAGGCTGCGGGTCCGCAACCGCGGCGGGCGCGGGAAAAAACTGCGCCGTGAGTTCGCTCCCTATTACTGAGACTTCGATGTCTGTCCGTCTGTCCGTCTATGTCTCCAGGCCAGACTGTAACGTAACTCAAGATCCCCTATAACGAGACTTCTGAAATTTTCACGCAGTGTGTATTTCTGTTGCCGCTATAACAAATACTAAAAACAAAATAAAATAAATATTTAAGGGGACTCCCATACAACAAACGTGATTATTTTTTTTTGCCTTTATTACTCGTAATCAATAATGGTAGCAGGTAGGCACTAGGCACTTGAAATACTCACAATATTCTTAATTATATTTGTAAGTAAATAAAATAAATAAATAAATAAAATCTTTATTCTAATTTTTTTAACAATACACGACAAAATAAAAAAATATATAAAGAAAAAAGAGTTTAAGGTGGTTCGTTTCCCATACAAAAAAACAATCGACATTTATTAGCTAATTTCATATTATTACTACATAAATTTATATGCACATCTATTTATTTTGCAATACCATTCCCGCGAAATATATTTAAAATACTTTATTTCACACAGAAGTCACATTTTTATTGATTTTTTTATAATAAGTGACATTTGTCAAATGTCACTTTTTATAAAAAAATCAATAAAAATGTGACTTCTGTGTGAAATAAAGTATTTTAAATATATTTCGCGGGAATGGTATTGCAAAATAAATAGATGTGCATATAAATTTATGTAGTAATAGTATGAAATTAGCTAATTAATGTCGATTGATTTTTTGTATGGGAAACAAACCACCTTAAACTTTAATAATTAATAATAAATTAAAATTAATATTCAAGAAGGGCTCCCATACAAAAAACTAAATTTTTTGCCAACTTTCGCTTAATAACGGTACGGAGTGAGATTTTACTGTTTTTTAGTAAAATTATATTTAAAAGTGAGTACGGTAATGTTATTGTAATCTCACAACAGTGTTCTGGAAACATGATAGTTTTAGGAAAGGTCGTGGTAGGCCCCCTGCGAGCGTCATAAACTGTCAACGGCTGCCGTCGACTGCCGCCGACACGTGCCGTTCGTCTGTAAGAAGCCTTAAGGTCCAAGAAATAAATAGAGAGAAATTCAGTTGAGAAATCTCCTGTTATCTGGAACTGTGGTAGTATTTCTTTCTTTCAATAACCCTGCTAGTCTGGCTGAAGGCTGAAAAATAAATAAAATTATTTAATAATCAAAGAAAAACCAAATCGTCGTTATACATCATACTTATCTATGTAATTTCGTGCAATTTGCATAATTTGCCTGAAGTAAAATAACTTCACCAATAACATTTTTGATGGTACAGCATCATATTTAAGTCTCAATTTGTCCAATGTTCTATTGAAGCACCAATCTTCAAAATGGATTGAGCAGACAAATATCCTTGTTTTGTCATGTCAATATTTTGTTCAACAATAATATTCAACCATGATTTTCTTTTTTCTTTATTATTAGGTAATCTAAAAGTATCAATAAACACATACATTCTAAAAGTGATGAAATTATTAGGTAAAAAAAAACTGTAAATAAAATGTATCGATAAAGCCACATCACTATTGTTCATACGATAGTACTATCACGTATTTTATACGGAAAACATCAAAAATATAAGGAACCAGGCGGTGAAATTAATAGAACCTTTTGTAATAGATCATTTTTAGAAAACACAGTCGTCTGGATTTAAAAATCTGATGTATTTCGAAGTAAAATACTAAACTTACATATGTAAAGACAAATCTGGTTGTTTCTTCCGGATTTTAGTACGGCATCCAATAATGCTGCACGCGGTCATATTTCGGCACTCCAAATCTCACTTCCTAAAACAATTTTTACCTAAAAGAACTAGAATAATGTCGAAAATTTTTAAAAAAACCCCCGTTTGTTTATGTACGTTGACAGGTCAACTACCACTCAAATTGCAAAACAAAAATGGCGATTTGGTCGCAAAGAGACATTTTGGCAAATATTTCTTTCAAAATGGTAAACACTCAAACTTACAGTTATCTTTTTTCACTTACGTAAAAACGCATAAGCAAAAGCGAGATAGTTATATGATTATAAATTTATCGACGAATTGACGTAATCAATTCTATACATAGACAATTGCTTCGGATCCATAGGTTTAGAGGTCTTTGATTAAAACATAAAATTGATCGTCTAGGGACCCACTTACACAGAAAGATTGTATGGATATTATAACTAAATCTTTTTTTTTTCACAGTTACCGAGACGGCATAGTATATGTCAAGGAGAGTGCCACGTACACCAAGACCCCGCTGACATGGAATCGCGAGAGCTTTCCCGAGCTGGTAGATACAAATGTGTGCTCTAAAGACGGAGTTCTGATACCAGCGCATAAGTGTGTGTTGGCTGCCAGGCTGGAGTATTTCCATGGGATGTTTATACATTCCTGGACTGAGGTAACCATCGAAATATAATCCATAATAAAGTGTGTCTGTCTGTCTGTCTGCCTGTCTGTCTGTCAGTCCGTCTGTCTGTCTTGTCTGTCTGTCTGTCTGTTACCTCTTCACGCCCAAACCGCTGAACCGATTTTGCTGAAATTTAGTATGGAGATAATTTGAGTCCCGGGAAAGGACATAGGATACTTTTTATCCCGGAAAAATGTAAGGTTCCCGCGCGATAAACGAATTTTGGCGCAACGGACTTGGTCATCATCTAGTGCAGTATAAAGCTGATCGCACATTTGTCAGCACTGTACGCACCACAGAAATAAATTAAGATAGAACGGTGACGCGCGTGCGTTGCTAAGGAATCGCTCGTGTCAATTTTTGCTTTGCTTTTAGTTAGAACAAATAACTTACCCACGGAAAGAAATACCTCCTTTTGACTGATTCACTTTCGTACTTCTGTTTTTACAATTAGACACTGCACAATGAGGCATTTTTGCACAACCGCTCCGGTGTAATCAAGTAGAGACGTGCGCGCTGACTGAATGAACGTTCAACGAATCTTGCACACTTGTGCAAGATTGAAACACGCGTACTCCACCCGCTTAGCCGTTCTATCTTGATTTATTTCTGTGGTACGCACCGTACGCGTCGAACGCACCGCATAGTACGGTACGGTGCGGACGAATGCGCGATGTTTTACATCATTTATACAACGAATTCTAAAATGCGGCGCGTTCGGTGCGTGCGTGCTGATAAATGTATATAAGACTTATCGTTTTATATACTTTATACTTAATACTTTATACCTTAAAACGATAAGTCTTTTACATTTAGCTGCTCAAGTTTGGCTTCAGTTACTGTCATAAACACGTAGGTAACACACTAGACATAACTACTCTGTCTACTCTGTAGGTAGGGTAACAAAAATTTTATTAAAATGCACACTACGGTGTAGAAATTTAGTACTTGTACTAAATTTCTACACCATAGTGTGCATTTTCTGGAACTAACGTTTTTTTTTTTGACACAGTTACTCTCCCATTCTTTTTCTAATTCGTAACAAAACTTTGCTTGTTTGCACATGTATTTTTTTCTTGATTTAATTTGTTCTTTTATTTGTTACAGAGCAAAATATTATCAACAGTTACTCTGCCTGTAAACCATGGTATTCTACTGCCCGTAATCGATTTTCTCTACACTGATAAATGCCCAGAAATCGAAACATCAGATAGCATTGACTTCATTTGCAGCATGCTTATTGTATCCGATCAGTTGTTCATAAGTCGACTGCGAGAAATGTGTGAGATTGCGCTAGCTAACTTGATTACTTTGAAAAATTGCACAGAGCTGTGCCAATTTGCTCACACATACAATGCTACGCAGCTAAAACAATGCTGCATGGAATTCATAGCTCTTAACATAAACAATATCCTTGAAAACAGATCTTTGGACTTATTAGAAGAGGTTTTACTGGAGGACATATCAAAATACTATTGTAAATTCAATCCCATAATGTCTTCGAGAGTTATCACTCCATTTTTCAACTCTCCATCAGATGATGTGATTGAGGAACATGTTAAAATGTGTCCAGTAGATCTAGATTATGTCGATGAAGAATTTAAGAAGGACATAAGTATCGGGGAAAAGGAAAGTAATAAAAGGAAGAAGCAAAAGAAAATTGAGTATACCGAAAGTGAAAAGGCAAGAATGAGGTATGAATCAGTAAGTTCAGTTACATCTTTAGATTTATCTAATGATACTTCTGGGGATGTGACTCTCTCTCTCAGTTCCATATCTACTGAGGAAAAAGATAAGACAAAAGGAAAAGATACAGAGAAATGGACAAAGATCCCAACACAACAGCAGAAGCAGCAGAAAGTTGTACAAGCTCGGTTAAAAGCTATATCATCCGCTAAGGAAATAATGAATGAAACGCCCACGAATTCTTTCACAAAACTTATCAAGAATAACTCTAACAGTGCCATATCTGAACCCGTAACCCCTACTAGTTCCAACATGGCCTCACCAAAAGATACTAAGGCCTGGGGCCAGGGAAATCTCATAATCAATCATGTAGGTCCAAAGTTATCGCAGAAACAAAGAAAGAAATTGGCGTCGGAAAATGAGAATCCCGCAATCACTTTAGACGATTATTTAGCTGATAAACAAACTATAGGCAGCCCACCTGACAAACCTAAAAACCCCTGGAAGATCTGTGAGCCTCCCATTGCAAGCAGCAGCCCAAATAAATCGAAATCAATTGAATTCAATAAAATACTTGCTGACCAGAAAAAGCAGAAGGATGACTTCTCTAGAATAATGACGAAACCTCTTGCACTTACTCAGGTAATTTTCATTTTATACTTCCCAAACTTGAATATAATATTTTTTTTCCTTAACTCCACAAACTAAAATGAAATATTTTCTAATTCCTTGTGCACAATTTTTGTAAGGGCCAACTCACACATACCACAACCACACGACAACCACAACCACACCACGTGGTTGGGCGTATATTTCGTATTGTAAATGAACTGGACCATTCACACGTACCACATTTTGCAGTCGTTGTCGACCACTTGTGTGATACCGACCACATCGCAACCACAACGTTGCGTCAATGCAACGACAATGCGCACACACCGCCCGCGCTCTACCCCCCCTCCGTTTCATTGACTTTCGTACATAACCACATCGCAACCACTGGCGACAACGCAACCACGTCGGCATTTTGTCGTTACCACAATGCAACTACAAAAAGCTGCAGCGACACCATTCACACGTAACCACTGCTCGACGACATTTTGTTGTTGCGATGTCGTTTGGTAGTGGTACGTGTGTGTGGGTTGGCCCTAAGAGATAAGATGTATTTACATACAAGGCACAGCTTCTTTTTTAGACACTTTCAATAATAATTTGTTTTTTTTTCAGCTTGAAGACAAAGCCATAGAAGAATTGGAGAGATTCTACAATATACATGAAATTGACGATGAGCTGATCAGCGTGAGGAGAATTGAGCTGCAGGTGTCTTCACCACAATGGATCAACACTGCCTCAAAGTGATAAATTATGAGCTATTTTGTAATATTTACATACAATGTAATAAAATATTCTATTTAATACATGTGATGACAATTATAATAATTAATGATTTGATTTTGGGTTTTATCCAGCTATTTCATTAGGTATTGATAGTGTGATTATTTTAAACAATCTGAGAAATAAATTGTGATGTTTTGGCTATATTTGCTTACTTCACTTGAGATGATATTAAGTCAAGCAAATATTATGACATAAAGAAGAGTATTTAGTTTATTTTATACAGAGTAATCAAGACATTGATATTTGGTTTTTCAAACTATCAGTCAAGTTCATAAGTTTGTTACTCCTTGAAGCAAAAATTAATAATAGATTTTTATTATTCCGCACTAAGTATTATTGCAGTTGCCTACTTTTTATACTAAAAATGTAGTGTTTCTGTAACTTAATACAGTAACAAGGTATTGTATGCAGCAGTGCCACAGGTAAAAATTGTAATTCATAAAATGATATTTCTAATTCACTAATCGTAACCTACAAGAGTAGGGAAGTATTGGGCATTCTGTCCCACTTGTCCAACCAAAAGTTGGATAGAATTGTCTGTCCTGCAAAGAATCACTTAAATTAGAATGTGTTCTGTCCTGCAGTTGAAATGATTGGGCATTCTGTCCCACTTTTGTTCGCTCGCGGTGCATAAACGAACAGGAGGGCATCCTGTTCCGACACACCGAACCTCCGTTCGCTCGCGCTCACTTCGGTGTACTCGGTGTGTCAGGATGCCCAATAGCTCCTGTTCGTTTATGCACCGCGAGCGAACAAAAGTGGGACAGAATGCCCAATCATTTCAACTGCAGGACAGAACACATTCTAATTTAAGTGATTCTTTGCAGGACAGACAATTCTATCCAACTTTTGGTTGGACAAGTGGGACAGAATGTCCAATACTTCCTGTTCGTTTATGCATCAACTGATGGTAAATGAAAGGACATGCTCATGACATGCACCTCTGTTCGCTCACTTCGGTGTGTCAGTGTGCCACTTACCGTAGGTAAGATCATGCACCGATCATACTACTGACTCGTAATCGGTTACGGTCAATGGTAAGATCACCTACTTTTTTACCAAAAAACATACCTCGGCTTAAATATACCAACACACTATGATGTTTAGTATGTTTAAGCTTACATTTCAGGGGATAGGAATTTAGGATCTTATCAATAAATAAACACCAGTTTTTATGCATTTATAAAAATAAACAAAATAATGTCTTCGTTTGTGTAATGTAGAATTCTTCATCATTGATCATCCGATCTGAAAAAAAAGAATGTTATGTACATCCACACTTACATAATAATCACCATTTAGAGTCACGAGTACTTTAAAACTACGACGACGATTAAGGATGTTTGAGTAATGTTTGATCTAAAAAAATTATGGATTAATTATGTTTCTAGTGATAACTTCGACTTTTTGGCATTCAAATAATCTCGAAAATATTAACGTTATATTATGCAATAACAGTTTTTCTAGTTTTTATTATTCGTAGGTTTTATAGGAAATATAATATTATGAATTTTTATATTTAAATTTGTTATTATTAAAATATTGGATATTAATTATTATTCTGATTAAATAATTACCTCTAATATGTATCTACTACATAAACCTCATTCAATAAACTAGATACATTTAGATTCAAATTTACTTACAATTAAAATAGAATGCCAGGTATCCTTTTTCTGCGTTCCGCTGTAATTTTTGATGAACTTCTCTAATTTTCAAGAATCTGAAAAAAAAATGTATTTTTTTTTTCATCAAACAACACACGTAAAAGTATAATAGTGTTTTATGAATAAGGTAGATATTTATACCATGGTACGCCTGGTCTAATTATTGCATTAACTTTTCTTTGTAAATCATGAAGCTAATATAGGAAAATACTAAATAAAATATATTTTTTTCCATCAAACAACACACGTAAAAGTATAATAGTGTTTTATGAATAAGGTAGATTTTAATATTATATTACATTATTCAATTAAATTTATTATAACATGGTACGACTGGTCTAATTGCATTAACTTTTCTTTGTAAATCATGAAGCTAATATAGAAAAATACTAATCAATAAGAGTAACACAATAGATTAAAATATTTGATGGGTAACGAATGAATATATTGGTAATTATTTAATTTTAAAATGTATCAATGTAATAAATAATGAATCGTTTTCAAAAACTAAAATATTATCAATTTAAATCAAAACTTAAATAATTGTGTAATGAATTAAATCTATAATGAATACAATAACTACTACACTTACTTTTAACTGTTCCTTTATCTTTCCATACACTTTTGTTGTACTGGGCTGAAACTACGATGATACTCACCGCGCAGGCGCGCACAGCGTTGTAAATGAACGAGCTAAGACGGGAAATCATAGGAACAGACCGACCGAGTCGATAGGGTTATCAAACCTACTATATATTATAGTATCCAACTATTAATTTTATCCAACTATTAATTAAGGGATCAAATACTTTACTTCTAAAAAAATTTGTAGGCGAAACTACTATATTTTGCGTAAAGCACATAGTGTTGCGATAACTCAAATTAATAGTTATACAAATAATCAGTAAGACATAAATAAATTCGATAAGATTTATCCATTACAAATTAAACCATGCGTCAAATTCATAACTTAGTAAAATAAGGAATTATAAACATCGATAGCATTTAAAGAATGATAATTTTCATAATTTGACTAGAGGTAATATAATCGTGTTTAATATACACAATATTCATTTATAATTTATTGGATTTATAGGGTAAAAACTTATCGCCTCTTAAATTATCTCTTTAATCGAGTTTTCGCTTCTAGTTCACATCCCTGATATGGAAAAAGCTGCAAGCTGTTAAACAAGAATATAATATTGCACATACGTATTGTTAAACCGACACTCGCTTTTATAGTAGGGAGCCAAAGCGGTGATTTCTGCAGTGATTTGAGCGCGTCAGATTAAGCTTGTGTATGCTTCCCACATGTCTATAGTTAACGTGGTATAGAAATCAGATTATCTGAGTGGTGCGTTAAAAAATATACTATTAAGTAGATTTCAAATTGTCAGATTAAAATAGAGAACGTTGTGTAGACCCCAAAGAAGCTTTTATTTAAAGCACTGATGGCTTAAAGTAAAGGGAAAGATACAATAATAATATAATACCATGATTTATATTATATTTTGCCTCCCCTACTATGAACAGCAGCAGAGATACAATTACAAAGCATTTCAATGAAACGCCGCAGCGAGCGCGCGACTTAGATTCTTGTTTATTCAATTTTATTTCATATTCAGCTACATTGATCAATAATAAGGTCGAAAATTGTAGTAAGGCATCATTAGTTTAAAAAACGTTTATATTTCATATTATTTACCACAATATCATCACAATTATTCACATACACATTAAATATTCGGATTTACTTGCTTATTTAAACAATTATAATTTATTTAATTTTAATCTCTTCTTGGAAATTAGGTATTGGTTCAAGATTAAATTCGCTATAAAAGTATGCAACATTTAACATGCTTAAAAAATACACAGATGTATAAAGATACCTAGATTTTGAGGATGCATGATCAGTCAAATCAAATCAAACCATTTATTTCAGAAAATTTACATTCCATATTATTAATTATTATTTAAAATCAAGCAAAATTATATAACATTAAATTTATGTCAAAATCGATGGAAATTACATATATATCTATTAAAGAAACGTATAATATAATTATCTTATTTAATTCTTTTACAATTATATATTTCATATGTTTTACATAGTAATGATCAATGATGATGTAATTGATAACATTAAAACGGACAAACATACGCACATATCAACTCGCGCTTGACAACTATTACACATTTTTGATGACAAAGACCGTTTTCCAACAATAAAAGTCGACGCATGTTGGAACAAGTCACAACTTTTCAAGTGGCTTCGCACCAGTCTTCAACTTCAACTAAAATGTTAGTGAGTATTGAATTAATATTATTACTCTTTTTTTGTGACTAATTCATCAAGATGGTAAAATAATTTATATTAATTTCTTCTTTAATTATTAAAAAAATAATTTAAATTCTTTTTGTTTTTATTATTTTATAAAAACAATAATTTTAACTTTACAATTTTTATTAAATTTTTATTGTTTAATAAAATATAAATGTATTGTAGTTTTAATGTAATGACTAATTTTAATGATAATATTATAACGAAATTTTTAAATGTAAATATTGTAATGTTATGGGTCTTAGAAACCCGAAATAAATGATTTTATTTTTTTAATAGGTCCGATTCAGAGTTTGAGGCCCCATCTGTGGTGTCGGCAGCACCGAAAAAGAAGTCAAAGGCGTCAACCAGCAAACGCAAGGCTGGCTTGGAAAAGCAACTCGACTCATCTCCTCCGCTGGAGTTGACCCGCACCTCATCAGACAAAAGTGCTCGACGAAAGCGAAAATACTCGCCCCCGCACGAATTTAACACTACACGGTATGTTCGATTATTATTACCTACTTTACGTTTGCTGAAATTCTATTTCTGTTTCTGCTGGTTTTTAACTGTCTTTGTAATAGCCAACTGTCAACACAGTCCCAACCACGATAATTCAGTTTGCATAGTTACAATGATTTCCTACTTTTTATTTATCAAAACTTAGTTCAGTATCCTGTTGAAGTCTGATAAAACTAGGCACCTAATTGTTTACAGTCAAAAGTGAATGTGCAATACACTTATTCCTATTTTGTTTGTTTTCTTACTAATATTTATTCTCGATTATTGTATTTTAATGATAATAATATGTTAATTTTGTGTTTTTACAGAACAAGGAGACCGGACTTATTCAATATCTTGCGGGCTGAGGAAGCTAGTTGCAGTGAACCCAAATCTCGTTGCGAGGAAATAATATCAAGCTTCGCCAGCCGAGTTTCTACGGGAACGTCTCGTCGGACTGCGAAGACCGGTGGCGAATATTTTGTGGACCTCAAGATCTACAAAAAATCGGACTACGTGTCTCACGCTGCCAATGTGCGATACAAGACGGCGCTGGTAAGTGTAAAGCTCCAGTGTGACGAGTCATCATCGTCTTGGGGGGCACTGCAAGACTTCTTAGGACAAGCTTTTACTGAGTTTGAGGAGTCGGAGCCCATCCATTACAGTGACAAAAAATAAATTTTATTAAGTAGGTTTACAGTTAATCAATTTATAGTAGATATTAATTTTCTTTTTTAATATACTAGAATAGATTTATAACCTTTTTAATTTTTTTACATTAGTATCGGTTACTGTATTATTGTTTTGATAGCATTGTCTTTTTTAATAGAATAAAATGCCTTTCTGTTCGACGTGTAACATATCTGTACATAGTAAATCATGGGTAGGTCATTTGCGAAGTAATTCACATAGAAAAAGTAGACAGACAATAGAATACAGTGATGGTGTAGAAATCGTCAGCTCTGCATTTCGTAATCGTATTATAACTTATAAGATATTACCTCTTGATCAACTTCAGTTAGCTTCAGTAGATATATTTTTTTCCGAAATTCGTAACAAGTTAAAATCTCTTTTAGATGAAAACCTTATTAAACATTCATGTGTTAAGGTTAATTTCGAACTATTTGGGACGTTTTTGAAGTTCAATGATAATTCACAAGAAATAAAATCTTTTGGAACCAAAAATAAAATATTACATGGTAATTATGATTTTGAAAAAATATATTTGGAAACAGTTAGTTATTTAAAAACTAGTATAGAGGAATTTGAGGATCGTGACAGTGGGTGGACATTTTTAAATAATTTATACATTGAGATTAATATCAATAAATATCAACCACTTAGCGGTTCGAGTTTTATCAGTTTACCCAAATCAATTCAGGCTAAAAAGGCGTGTTTAAATATTATGAATAAAGATCAGCATTGCTTTCTATGGTGTGTGACAGCAGCCTTATATCCAGCTAAAAATCATCCTGAAAGAATTTCGTCATATCCTAATTTTCGTGAATTATTTAATATAAATGGAATGTTTTTTCCTGTATCTTTCCATGACATTAAAATTTTTGAAAAAAATAATCCTAATATTAAGTTCATAATTTATGGTTTAAAAAAAAGTAAAACTATTGTTGGGCCGTTGTATAAATCAGACATTAATAAAACATGCAACGAGAAAATTATACATTTGTTGTATTTAGAAAATAATAACACTTCTCATTATTGTTTGATCAAAGAACCTTCTAGACTGTTTAGAAGCCAAGTTACATCTCATCACAGCAAATTGTACTTTTGTGATTTGTGCTTGATATTTTTCAGTACTTCTAAAGAAGTTGAAAACCATTTATGTGGAGGCGTTGTAACTGTCCTCCCAAATAAGGGCTCAGTAATTAAATTTAAAAACTATGCTCGAAAACAAAACATGCCATTTTGTATTTACGCAGATTTTGAATCGATGCTACAAACCCATACTGAAGCTAACTGTTCTTCTAGCAAAAATACGACTACGTTACACCAACATTTACCTATAGCTTTTGGTTATTATATTGTTTGTCGTGATGACCCTAGTTACAATCGGTACGTATCATATCGAGGACCTGGTTGTGATAAGCAGTTTGTAGATTCGATTCTTAAAGACGTACAAAAAATATTTGATATACTTAGTACACCTGTCCCTATGATATTTTCTATGGCGGATAAGTCTGACTTTGATAATGCCACACGTTGTCATATTTGTGAAAATTTTATTTTTTCGGACAAAGTCCGTGACCATTGTCACGTTACTGGTCGTTACCGCGGAGCTGCGCATCCGTTTTGTAATTTACAGTATAAACGCCCTTCATTCGTCCCCATTTTTTTTCATAACTTAGCTGGTTATGATTGTCATCTTTTTATAAAAGCATTAGGTGAGGTTCCTGGTAATATTAAAATAATACCTAAAACCAAAGAAAACTACATCTCATTTACCAAATTTGTACCAGTTACGAATAATCAGTTTTTTCAACTTCGATTCGTTGATTCATTTAAGTTTTTGGGAACAAGCTTAAGCAAATTGTCAGAGACATTAAAACCGGAAATGTTTAAAAACTTACAAAATCATTTCCCCGATGAAGATGAATTTCAGTTACTCACTCGTAAAGGCATTTATCCATACGAATATATGAACTCGTGGAAGCGGTATGACGAAAAAAGTCTACCCCCAAAAGAATGCTTTTATAGTTCCCTAACTGATCATGATATTTCTGATGAGGATTACCAGCACGCGTGCTTAATTTGGTCAACATTTCAAATCAAAGATTTAGGTAGTTATACGGATTTATATCTAAAAACTGATGTGCTTTTACTGGCAGATATCTTTGAAAATTTTAGACAGACTTGCAAGCAACACTATCAATTAGACCCAGCTTTTTACTTAACAGCACCCAGTTTATCTTTTGATGCGATGTTATTAAAAACAGGAATACAATTGGAACTTATCGATGACTTGTCGATGTTGCGCATGTTACAGAGTGGTATCAGGGGAGGAGTATGTCTGTGCTCTCATAGACATGCAAAAGCAAATAATCCTTACTTAGAAAATTACAAACCATCAGAATCTCCTTCCTACGTCACTTATATTGATTGTAATAATTTATATGGATATAGTATGTGTCAATATTTACCATTATCAGATTTCAGATTTCTTAATGAACAAGAAATCAACAAATTAAATATAACCGAAATACCGATCGATGCAGAGTGTGGTTATATTCTAGAAGTGGATTTACAATATCCTAAACATTTACATAACTTACATAATGATTTACCATTTTGTTCTGAAAAATGCATTCCACCCGGGGGGAAAACTTTCAAACTAGTTCCAAATTTATATGATAAATTTAAGTATGTTATACATTACATTCACTTGCAAACATGTTTAAAACATGGTTTAATATTAAAGAAAATTCATCGAGTGATTAGTTTTCGACAAAGCGCATATTTAAAACAATATATTGATTTGAATACTGCTCTGAGGCAAAAAAGTTCCTCAACATTTGAACAAGACTTTTTCAAACTCTTGAATAACAGTGTGTTTGGAAAAACTTTAGAAAATAATGAGAAGAGGGTCAATGTGCATTTAGTTAATCAGTGGGTTGATAATAATAATGTGACTAAGAAAAGGCATTGTGCACAAAAGCTTATCGCTCGTCCAAATTTCCATAGCGCGACGATTTTTACTGAAAATCTAGTTGCGGTACAATTAAACCCTGATCAAATAATTTTGGATAAACCAATATACATTGGTTTTACCGTACTAGAATTGTCAAAAAGTCATATGTATAACTTTCATTACTCTGTTATTAAACCTTTTTATAAAAATAATGTACAAATGTGTTACACGGACACTGATAGTTTTGTATATCATATACGGACCCATGATTTTTATGATGACATAAAAAGACATTTTTTGCCTTACTTTGATACTAGTAATTTTTGTAATAGTAATCAATATGATTTACCCATTCAAAATAAAAAAGTTCCTGGTTTGTTCAAGGATGAAATGGCGGGTAAAATCATAAGTGAATTTGTAGGCCTTCGTTCAAAGTTATATTGTATTAAAACCATAAATAGCACAATCAAAAAAGCGAAAGGAATTAAGAAAAATATTGTCAGCAATTTCAATGTTACTGATTACCAAAAAACTCTGTACGAAGGCAACATTGTTCACAAAACAAATGTTTTATTTAAGTCAATAAAACATGAGTTGTATACATGTGCTGTGAAGAAAGTTGCTCTGTCTGGTGATGATGACAAGAGAGTCATATCTAAAGATAAAATTTCAACTAGAGCATGGGGTCACAGTAGTATATTTAACTTTTAACTAGATTTAATAAGCTGTACCTAATTAAGAAATTCTTTGTATTGTTTACTTTCGTAGCATAACCTGTGTATTTAGTATGTATATAATAATTATTATGTAGATTTAGAAATAAAATATCAATTATTAAATACATTAATTGTTTTATTTATTACTTCACGACTACATAGATTTTGCAAGCAAACCTGCAGGCTGATGCTAAATTCAAGTAACGTAAGGTTTTATCAAGTTGAAACATGCTTTACTTGAGTAATGTCGGCACTACATATTATAGGCGAACGCCTTGGCCAGCGCGCTGGCCCAATGTGTAGAACGGGCGTTCGCGCGTTGGCGGTAGGTATCTATATACCATCTTGTGGGGAGGCGGCACTGGGCCAGCGCGTCGGCCAACGCATTCGCCTATATGTAGTGCCGACATAATCCTAATCCACACGTGCCGCGCGCGCATGCCTGGTAGTACAACCTACGACGTATATGAACGCGCGGTACAGTTTGTAACATGAGTCCTCATTTATGATAATACCACATACATGTTGCAATCACTATTATAATAATGTGAAGACTTTGTTTTAGTATTCATTCTTGCGTCGACAAGCACTGTAATTAGTTAATCACGTCTACATAATTTACAAAACAAACCTTAACTTATATTATAGTTACTCACGTGTACATAATTTACGTATTTTTGGTAATACAGTCTTGGACCTGACTACACAACGGTAAGTTGATTTATTATTGATTTAAGTCATTAAAATACATAAAATAATCGTTAATTGTAAAGATTTCTGATTTGGTGTTAAATATTTTCTTTTTTTTACAGATAATGGAACGCGTAAAAGATATGACTGCTACATCCGAAGACAATGTCTACCTACATGAATATGGGGATACTTTCCAGTATGCTCAAGATCCTTTGGAAGGATTTACGGAAGAGTTTTTAAAAATGAAAGCTCAGCAAAAGCCGAACGCTAAGATTCGGGAACGTCGTCCAGCAAAATTAAGAAAAAAATGTGTTTCTAAAAGTGCATTAAGTAAACTGCATATTCCAGTTCATTCGTTTGTGGTAAACAGCGTTCCCAAAAAAGGTTTCCGTCTGATAAAGATCTCAGTGTTTGATTTAGATGGATCCCAGCAACATTGTGACAGTATAGACGATGATAATTTTTTGTTATCCGCACAATATGTTGTAAATGAAAACGGTGATGAAATAATGGACCAAACCGAGAAGTTAGTCAGTAATATATCAAAAAAAATATGTAATTACAGTTATACGAATTGGTTTTAGTTTACTTTGGTATAAAGTATTTGTTTTAGCTGTAGGGTCGCAATAGACTTTAGAATGAATAAGTCGATAAAATTGTAAGATATACTTGTATGAAAATAATATAAGTTAGGGTTTGTTTTGTAAATTAATGTGTACGTAATTATTGCTTAAATAAATGTATGATGTGAATATATTTGTTTTATTTCTATTTCATTCAACTTTAATTATTTAAATAAAAAGCAATAAATATAAGGTATTTTTTATTGAAAGTGTACATTATTTTCTAAACACCATTTTTTTAAACATAATACATTTTTTAATGCACAATACTTCTTATGAATAAAACAGTTATACGATTTGTCCTTACAATACAGATCGAACAGAATGTCAAATCTTGGAATGTCTTTGTAACTTATATCTACAACATTATTATGATCACACAGTTCTTTCACCCATTTCACTTTCTCTTCACCTTTTACGATAATGTTTCGGTCTTTTAAGTAAGGCTTAATAATTCTTCTGAATTCTCTATAATCGATATAGCCTTCGCTCCATCGAAACCCTCTATTTCTTTCTAACCACCGAACATTCTTTTTTTCATCATCGGTTAGCGCTGAGAATGGGTATGGTGGTTTAACATAAAATGTATGTGTATGCTGTCGAGTGGCTATACATAATTCTTTTACTAAAAAGTCGTTATTATTATTTTTAAATCCTTGTAAGTCAACGATTATTGTATTACTATTCATGATATTTTCTTAACGATATTACTCAAAGGCTTATACTCAAATATGCAGTCGTTTAATATCAGACAATATGCAGCTGTCTGATCGGGTATTTCTTGGTCTGTTTCGATTTCTACTCTCACGTCGATTGACCCTTTTAATGTTTCGTGCTGTCGCGAACAGTCGATAACGAATAAGGGAGCAACGTCTCTGAATTCTTTCAAACTCATCAACGGCTCTGACCGACGTCCGTGATACGACTGTTGAAATCTAGCATACTGTTCGTATAATAAAGTAAATTTGTCTTCTGTAAAACTGACGTTTAATCCCTCATATGGATAGTATGACGAATTTAAAAACACTCTTACATCACGTACGTGACAGTGATCAAACTCCGCCATCGACAATTCACTGTTCTGTTTGCGGTTGGTTTGTAAAGCTAATACAACAAATCGTGGTTTTTCTATTTGAGATGAAGTTTTAATGGACCAAGTATGTTTACGAGTTTTGGGTAGTAATGGATACTCGTATAAATCCCAGTTACGATATGCTAATGGAATAGCTCGATCTTTTTCTAATTGTTTTAGTAAATTTATTCTTTCGCGATCAGATACTTTAATATGAGGTACTCTCCAGATAATTTTACTTATAACAATATCTTCCAAAACTTCTCCTGTTTTCAACTTGATTGCATTAAGGTTAGTGTTACATCTAAGCAACACTAACTCATGTTTGCAGTTAATGATAATTTTTTCATAATCTTCCGCAAATCCTAAAATCTTGTTTAGAGGAATGGATACAGAAAATTCACCACTTGTATTATTTATACCTTCTGGCGACCACCCCCAAACTCGAGCATATTTTGATTCGTTTTGATTTAAGGACAGATAAGACTTTATGGTCGTAGTAACACCAGCGTTTTTTATTTTATCTATTTCTACTCCATTTAATTCATATCTTATGTCTTGAAATAGAAATAATGCTGGATTATTAACGAAATGTATATTTGAAACCTTTTCTTTAGTTGTCCTGTTATAGACAATTACTTTGCCTTCGATATACAAACTGCTGAGCGAAGGCAGCACATATAGGTCTTGTTGATTGATGGGGATTCGTATTTCATCATTCTTGTTGAAACTTGTTACGTACGGTTTGTATGAATGATACTCAAAACTTTCGATGCTGTTGTCGTATGAGGTTTGCTGAGATATGTTTAAAATATTCATTTTATTAAACCAATTAGTTTGAGGTATTCTTTATTGCTTTTAGTAAGCTTCTTTTTTAACTGCTGTCGTGTGTCTTTGCGAGAAGATCTTTTAGGACTGACTTGGACATTTGATATGTCAGGGGTTTTATGGAAATTTATCATTTTTTTCTAAAATGTAAATACAATTGTACCTCTTCACCTCGTAAATTTACTTCTTTGTTATCAGCGTCTAACAGTCTTATATTGATGGAACTAATAGAAGTTTGATTGACTGGAAAATAAATTAAATTTTTTGGTATTTCTATTATTCGATATCCAGGAGGTACATTAGGAACAAATTCGTAAATAATATGGCTTGCTTTTCCGTTCACAAATGAACCACTAACTACATCACATTCAATCCTCACGATAGTTGTTGATAGAATGCTGACAGGATACTGTGAATCAGTGCTTATATTAGCTTTTATTGTTTCCATTCCAAAGCCTAGTATGTTCCCAATTGAATCATCTTTATTAAAATGAACGTCTTTAGAACAAAATATATTTGTTTTCAATGTGTTATTATTGCATCTCAGTTTTAGCAATGTATTTTTTATGTTAGTTTTCAAATAATCACAAATATCTTGAAGCTCGTAGGACCCTTCAGGAATTTCGATCATTTCATTGTCACCGTAATAAAACTTGTTGTTTCGTCCATCAATATTAGGTATAGAGTTAAAAGTTGAAAAGTACAAAAGACCACATTCATAGTCTCCAAGAAGTTCCAACGTCGGAGAATAGTTTGTCGTCAAAGAGGCTCCGCTCCCGGTTATAGATACAGTGAAAGACATTTTGATACTGACACGTTTATTTATTTTTAATATTATTTAAATGTTTCTTCCAATATTTTTTTAAAAATTTAATACATAGATGACCACAGTTTGTTGTTCCAAATGCTTGATGTCTGTTATAATTATAGTTTATGGGCAAATTATTCATATATTTCATCAGTTCTAATGGTGGTTTTAAATTACCAAAGCTATCATAGTATTCTACGTAGCTGTTTTGTTTTACATAGGCTACCCAATGTGTGCCAGGATTCACATTACTATCTAAATTTACAATTCCACATTCTATTTTTCTAGGTTTTAAAGGCAACGTATCTCTCATGTAAACGCCGCGAAAGTATGGAATTTCACCAGCATACTCCAATATGTCTAAATTCGTAAGCGCACGCCTGGGCAGCCGCCTAATTAGTTTTTTGATGGGTTCAAATATAACCCTGCTCCTTTTTTATGAGGTTTAATATATAATCCTTTTCCAAGAGCGACCGCTTCCATCATTCTGTTGTGTCTTTCAGATTCTTGGAGACTCTTTTGTGCTGCTTTAGAATCGTTAACGGCTTTGGCTATACCTGCTGCACCTCCTGCTAATGAACCTAACGCCGACAATCCCGCAAAAATAGGAATAAGCGGTAAAAGTCCACCACATTTTGGAAGTGGAATTATACGTGGTAAACATATTCCTTTCTTTTTACTGAACAGTTTTTTCGCAGCTGCATACGCATATTTTATAGCAGAGTGATGATCCTTGGATTTAAGTTTTTTTAAATGAGCATGTATTTTTTTAATACCCTTCTTAAATGATTTAATACCACTTCCAGCTCTGATTTTTGTTTTCATAGCATTTTTTACTATCCACGAGGCAATCTTTTCTCCCTTACCAGCATCTTTTGATTTCAACCTCTTCTTTGCCATACTCAAAAGTTCTAAATCAGCTTTACGTCGAGCACTAGGATCTTTATTTATATAAGCAATATCGTGATGCATGCAAGCTTCATCCAATTTGTTAACTCCTCGATCGCCTTGTAGTATTCGTTTTTGAAGTTTCGTCCCAGGACCGCAAAATTGATATCCAGGTAAATGCAACTCAAACGGTAAATGGTCTATCAAGTTATTGATTACACCACTGCCTTCCTTCATTGATAAGTATGTATTGTGATATAGCACTGATTATGTGCTTTATATATCTAAATAACTAATTCACTTTTATCTATCCAACTATTTTCTTCGGCACCCAATCCTAACCACTTCACAAAAAGTTTGTTGCCTCTTTTCTTTAGAACTTTTTCGATAAGATAAATATCAGGAAATTTAGTTTTTTGTAATTCTTTTCCATAAAAACAACCAACAATGTTTTGTTTATGTTTGTCTTGTAATTGATACGTTTGAGGACTAGTTTCGTTGACTTTTATGATGCGAAATATTTCCGTTGACCAATTAGGGGTGTAGCCTTTATAAAAATCGCCTTTGTATTTACTTATACGAACAAAATCGCCAACTCGAAAAGACGATTCTTTGCGTACTTTTTTTGGCTGTTGGCTTTTGATAATATTCAATCGAACTGTATTTTGATTTGAACTGTTAACGTCTATTGGTTTATGTTTTGTAATGCGGTGCACAGTATTGTTATAATTCTGCACAACGGACCTTAAATTATTTTTATACCATTCATATTTTCCACATAAACTAAATAATTTGTAAAGACGTGATTTTATAGTTCTTATTACTCGTTCGACGATAGAAGCTTTTTTTACAGAAAATGTGGAATAATGATTTATGTTATAAGTTTTCATTAAATGCTTAAAAGAATCGTTATAAAACTCTGTACCTAGATCTGTTTGTAAGTTTTTAGGTTTTCGTGTGGATTCTGTTAATATACTGCACATAGCACTTGATACAATTTTTTTAGATTTTGATTTTAACGGTCTAGCCCACACGTATTTTGATAAAACATCAATCACTATGAGAACATATTTAAATCCTTTATTAATCGACGAATATTTTTGTAAGTCCACTAGGTCAGCTTGCCATAAATCATCCAGACCTTTAATGACCGTATGTCGACGAACGAAGTTTCGTCTCGCTCCTCTGTGTAGTTCATTTACTATATCTTGTTTACTCATTCTGAACAGATTTTGCTGCAATCATGTTATCGATTTCTTGTTTTGTGTAGTACATTTTACTTAAATTTGTAGTAGTAATTTTTTCTAAACTATGGAGAAAGTTTCTGACATTACTTTGGATTTTCATCATTTCATTTTTAAGGGCTTGGACACTTTTATCTACGTATTCTTTATTCACAGCCTCGTCGTCTTTTTCTGGAATTTGCACCCCTTTTAATTTCGATGACTTTAAATCGAATTCCCCTGTATCGGACCTTACCAATGTATCGCTAAGAATTTCAGAAAATTCAGATAATCGTAAACGCTTATGAACGTGATGACCAAATTTGTCTATATTCATTGCCGTCTTGCTAGGTTCTATAGTGTAATAGAACTGCTAAATTTTCCTGATGGCAGCCTTATATATTTCATTTTTTTAATGATACCAGCTTCTTTCATTTCTTCAAGTATGGCATTAATTTCATTATCTAATCCCGTATTACCAGCCGCCTGAGATGCACATAATATTTTCAGTCTCTCAACTAACTCATTAGGATCATTCCAGTATACTAAATCAGTGTCTTTCTTAACTTCTTTCAAAATGTCGATTCCTTCACCTCGCTGAAGACTTTCTACGCTACTGGTATTATTTCTAGCGAATTTAAATAGTGGCTTTATCACGTGAGTATATTTGAACCCTTTATTACCATTTATTTGGTTCGATGGTTTCCAGTTACGTTTATGTGCATTAGTGTCGATGAGTAGCAATTTATAATTTTGTAAGTCTTCCTCTGTAATAATATCTAAATTAGGTTTTTTTTTGTACAACAATTCTGCCAGACCAGAAGTTTTTTTTAAAGAGCGGCTTCCAATTTTCAGAACTTTTCCATCATCGTGTAAACGGGTTTTGCCTAGCCAAAGTTTTCCTCGTTCACTTCTTACTCCATATGGTATATCTTCTTTCAGCGCTTCAGGCGATGCAGACCAAGACAAGGAATCGTTTGCGATACTTGGTGAGGATTGAATAGATTTAAATGAGTTCTCATGGATATCATAATCCTCAGAAGATGATGTAGTAAGCGTTTTGTCAGGTGTTTTAGAATTAAAGTCGTCATTATCTGAATTTTCTTCATCATCAAGATCCGTCTCAGATTCTTCTTTTTCATGTGAACCATATTTTGAAGATTCTTTTTCGTCTTCGTCATGACGTTTTTTTTCAGTTTTGCTTGCTAATAATTTTAGCGGACTGACGATCGGTTGAAATATCGTCTCCAGTACCATGTCATTTGTGTTTTTAGTATTTTTTATCATTTCTACCTTTCTTTTCACTGCAGACGCTGATTTCACAATTTGTTCCTTAAGATTCCGCTCCATGTTAAGAATTCTACTCTGATTGATGTCTCAAGTTGTACTACTACATAGTGGGGTACGTATAAGCTTTATAGAATAAATTAATCCACTATTATAAATGTATCAAATTTCATTCTGTAACAACCATTATTTCGTTCACAATCCTTATTGATTACCACATAACTGTACGGTTTACTCCACACAGTTGAACACATTTCACGAAATTGCGACCACGTCATATCAGACCCTACATGTTCATCGTAGATGTGTCTTAGATTAATCTCGTCTTGTTTAAACAATATGATGAGATTGGCATTATCTCTTACTAGTTGTTTGGGTATTTTAGTATAAGTTTGGTTAAGATAAAAGCAATCAATATTTTTGTGACGACCCATAGCAAAATAATCACGTATATTATTTTGATTTTCGCATGCAACATCGTCAAATATGATGATAGAATTAGGTAAGGCTTCTTCTGGACTTAAAATTTCACTGTTATGATTATACTTGTGATACGATGTATCCACAACTTTTTCCAATACTTTTTCTAAAAAGACGTACTTAGGTTGATACAAAGACTTTGAATACACATAAAGGTTTCTGAATCGTGGACCATTCGGGTGTAGTAACAAACTGATTACTAAGTTTGTTTTCCCACAGTTTGAGGGACCACAAACAATACTGCGAATGGTATTTGGTAGTAAATTTCCGTGTCGCTTAACTTCATTTTTAATTGCAGGACAGACACATTCTAATTTAAGTGATTCTTTTTGTTTCAGAAATTTCATAACTGTTTAATCCAATCGACCACTGTGATTAGTGGATTATGACAAAATGATAATCATGCAGTGTGTTGACTCATATAAACAGATAACTTCAAACATACGAAATTAAATGTTCCTATAATAGCTAGCTAGATCTTTCAACCATCCAATCATCGATGAGAAGCTATTTTTTATCACTTGATGCATAAACGAACAGGAATGATTGGGCATTCTGTCCCACTTGTCCAACCAAAAGTTGGATAGAATTGTCTGTCCTGCAAAGAATCACTTAAATTAGAATGTGTCTGTCCTGCAGTTGAAATGATTGGGCATTCTGTCCCACTTTTGTTCGCTCGCGGTGCATAAACGAACAGGAGCTATTGGGCATCCTGACACACCGAGTACACCGAAGTGAGCGCGAGCGAACGGAGGTTCGGTGTGTCGGAACAGGATGCCCTCCTGTTCGTTTATGCACCGCGAGCGAACAAAAGTGGGACAGAATGCCCAATCATTTCAACTGCAGGACAGACACATTCTAATTTAAGTGATTCTTTGCAGGACAGACAATTCTATCCAACTTTTGGTTGGACAAGTGGGACAGAATGCCCAATAATTCCCTACTTACAAGAAATTCAACTAAACTAAAATAAAACAAAGCGTAAACTCTACATAAATATATTTATCCTAAACATTATAAAAGCATAACTATTTCAAAGGGGGGAATGACTTTAACAGCTGGTTAACTTGTCTGTGTGTCAAACTCTTTTCTCCTGGGACTAAAATACCTTTCTTCGCTTGTTCATGCTGCACTTTAGCTCTTTCATTATAATCCTTGTAACAGCCTTTGAAGGCAGCTATTTCTTTAAGGCATTGCGCTTGGTCAAACTCATTCTTCTTGAAGCAGGCAAACATTACTGCCATCTCCTGCATACATGCTGCTTCTTTCATCTTATCCCCTTTGCCAGAAACTTCTTTTCTTAGCTTGAGGGGTAGCAACATTTGAAACGGAACATTTTTCTCTAGTTGGGGTCTTCTAGCATTCGTCTGTCTAGGGCCCCCTAACAATGCCGTTGATATTCTCATTTTTATTATTTGTAGTTCTGCACCGATTTAATATTTATGTAAGAAAAATAATATATTTTGTAAAATTGGTAACTTTTTAGGTTATATTTTGACACTTGGATGAAAATGTCACTGTCAGTTTTTTTTTCTTCGGCTATATAACCATGGCCAGTGTCAAGTATAAATGGCGGGAAAACAATATTCTTGTGTACAATTTTCATTTTTCGGCATTGTTTCTCTATATCGCCAGGTCAAAAGTCTAGTCAAAGTCTGAGTAAAAGTCAATACAGTCAAGGAGTCAAGTCGGTCGATTCAATAAAGTGGTAGATGCTTGTAGATGCTTTACTGAAACTTTCGATGGAGTTTTGGAGGGAACACAAAATAGCACGTTTCTGGATGTTGTATCACTTTCCTGCACTTGCATGATAACGAATATGTTTAATGGTTAATATCCTACCAATATTACACATTAAAAACCCAGTTAACACAATTTTAGGAAAATAATACAAAAACACAACATCACTCTTTCATATTCCCGGCAAAACTTTTGAATATTTATAGAGCTTCTTCTTCTTTTAAAAAAAAAACGCCTTAAATATTTATCACAAAAATATTTGAAAAAACTGAAATAGGTATAGGTCTACCAGAATCTGATGGCAATTTTTGACAGCAGATTTTTAAAAAATATCCTTGATCATTGGATAAATTTTTATATTTGCATGTTTAACACACAGAATCAGCCGCTAAAAGAAAAAAAACGGATCAAAATGTTTTATTCCAATTACCCCCGTATTGCTAGAGTCATTTTATTTTCTCACTTTTTGCCATCAGATTCTGGTAGACCTATAAATGATAAGCGAAAGTTACAGTTTCCACCAATGATATTCTATTTATACAGATCTGTTACGTCCATACTATTTTCCGGCTTAAATCTCTTCCGAACAATTTTCAAATTCAAAATTGCAAACATTGACAAATTTGACAGATAAGTGAAACAAAAGATACGAAAAACCATTTACATAAAAGAGACAGTTCTATTTTTAAACGTCGAATCGTATCGCTGTCTCTTTCTTCGCCTGAGCTATGACGAAAATTCGATTTATTCCAGATTGTTCGAAAAAATAATTGAAAATGTAAATAATCGAGGTATTTATTGCAATCAAGACATGTGGTAAGAGATTCCATGTGTTTTGTTTTCTTTTGAGTCATAATTGGTACATTTTCGAAACACGCACGACGTCATTTTCAATTTATTTAGGTAAGACAAGACACGGCACGTTCGTGACTGCGCTCGATGCAGACTAAATAACAGACGACCCAATTGGGCCGTATTTGAATCTTTACAACGCGCGCGGTGGTAACATATCTGCTTTGAGTTTTTCACAGGGGCGTCTTTCCCTTAGGTGCAGGGTGTGCGTTGCACACGGGCGCCGCGGTCCTAGGGGCGCCGAGCGCCGCTCGCAAGGGAGCCCCACTCGGCGCGCGCCTGCGTTGGCCGGCCGTCGCGCTTTAATGACCAACGTAAAAAGAACTCCAGTTTGCATACATTTTGTGTAGCATCTGGAGCTCTTCTTATATTTGTCGTATTACAGCAAAGCAAGGCGCACCACGAGCGGCTCGGCTTTTTCAATATAAATTATATAAACTTTATTTTTCTACGTGAAATGAACCTTAAAACACATAAATAAAGATTATATTTTTCGTCAAGATGGGCGCGAAAATGAGAGCCGCGCGGCTTACGTCAGACTGGATTTATATGCGTCCGCGCGTAAGCGCGGTTTTGCCGCTAAACCACAAGATCGCAAGCAAATGTACTCTTGACGGCGCCCTTGCGGTCGCACCGGGCGCCGTGCAGCCTACGCTCGCCGCGCCTCCTCATGGGATCTGCGTATTAATTGCTTCCCGCTCTCTTTATGCAGCCTCCGTTTGCGACATAACAGTTTCGCAGAGGGTATAAGCTACTGCCTCTCAATAAGTAGTAATGGTCCAATCCAAGAACGACGCAAAACTCAGCCCGTTGCTCAGCCCAAGCAGAGCGTTCAATGAGCGTATGCTGCGCCGTATCGTCTTTCTCAGGCTGTGGTGGCACCTAGGCGGTGGTTTCCTCCTGTCCGTATGGTCCAGGTAATCTACCATCCACTGTTGTAGTTTCGACCGGATCGCTTTCACAGTTCGGCGGCCGGCAGTTGGGAACGCCATCTGGTCTTGCCAGGTGCGTATTGTAATAACATGCGCCTGGTGGCGCCATCGGGTTACCAGCTCTGGTAGCACCCGCTCTCCTCGCTTTTTAAACTCGGCTGTGTGTTGATACATCCTCCGACAACACGCGAGCCTCCAGATCCCACGGAGGTTCGCCAGCTAACGGTTCGATAGTAGCGTAGTAACCGCAGTGCTAAACCATGCTGCGGGCTTCTGAGCAGCTGTCTATTCCGGGCGCCTATGTATTCCGCCCAAACAGGACTGTAGGACCCCTAAATAAAGCCGTCTGCAGGTGGGCCCTGGACTACAGATTTTCGCAGAAGGCGATTCAGGGACATGGCCATCTTCTTCAGTTTTAGTGCCGAGCGACGAAAATGAGGGGTAAAGATCCATTCAGAATCCAGGACCAAACCCAAGTACTGCATTTCAACGCCAATCGGCACACTCTCCTCCACATCTTTGTGATGCGCAGTGATGCTTTCGCGGGGGCGGTGCTTCCGGGGCCCATAGAAAAACATAGCCTATGTCTTCTATAAGCGCCACAACCTGAGACTCACCCACTCTCGCCAGGCGTATTGTCTCCTCAAACATGTCTCCGTGGGCCAGCATGTATGTGTCGTCTGGATAGCAAACCAAACGTAGCCCACGGAGATGGGCCGCTCGCAGGATGCAATGGTAGCTGATGTTCCACAGAAAAAGGCCAAAAACAGACCCCTACTAGATAAGACCACTTCAAAGTCATTAGACTCATTAGACTTTGAGGTGGTTTGGTCTTAAAAAAAGTATTAACTTTTAGGCAGTTTAAGGGCTTGCGGCTCACCTCATAATTATATTTTATTCTGGTCATAGACAGGTCATAGATGGTATTCATTATATTCTCTATGATAGAGAGTTGAAATTCTCAGATTATGTATTTCTGTTGCCTCTTTTATAAAAAATACTAAAAACGTAATAGATACAAATTACAATCCCATACAAAAAATATGATTTTTTGGCCATTGAAATATTCACAAAATACTAATTTGTATTTGTACTTAAATAAACATTTAAGGGGCTCCCATAAAAAACATTATTTTTTGCCTATCTTTGCTTTATAATCGTACGGAACCCTTAGTGCGCGAATTCGACTCGCACTTGGCCGATTTTTTTTTAGAAGGCCGCCACTTTTAGTTTTCTCACCACCTGAAAATTTGACTAGGACCGGCACTGGTCCTCACCCTTAAGCGGCCAGAAAAACTGTACTTGTACTCTGTAGTCTGTACCCATTTTATTTTGACCGCGCGCTTGCTAGGGGGCGGTAGGGTAATATATGCACACGGGCGCCACATGAGCTAGAGACGGCCCTGGTTTTTCATCATTGGTTTCCACACATCCCTTATTAATTAAATCAATGATGAAAAACTCAAAGCAGATATGTTACTACCGCGCGCATCGCGTTGTGAAGATTCAAATACGGCCCAATTGGGTCGTCTGTTATTTAGTCTGCATCGAGCGCAGTCACGAACGTGCCGCGTCTTGTCTTACCTAAATACGTCGTGCGTGTTTCGAAAATGTACCAATTATGACTCAAAAGAAAACAAAACACATGGAATCTCTTACCACATGTCTTGATTGCAATAAATACCTCGATTATTTACAATTTCAATTATTTTTTCGAACAATCTGGAAAAAATCGAATTTTCGTTATAGATCAGGCGAAGAAAGAGACAGCGATACGATTCGACGTTTAAAAATAGAACTGTCTCTTTTATGTAAATGGTTTTTCGTATCTTTTGTTTCACTTATCTGTCAAATTTGTCAAAGTTTGCAATTTTGAATTTGAAAATTGTTCGGAAGAGATTTAAGCCGGAAAATAGTATGGACGTAACAGATCTTTTCCCAGACAAATGCGGCCTGCGGTGGCGGTGGCGGTGGCGGTCTGTTGAATGGCTTGGCCGCGTGGCCGCGTGTGTCTGTGTCGTTCCTAGAACTCTCAAGTCATCCAACTGACCGCCACCGCTACCGCCACCGCAGGCCGCGTCTGTCTGGGAGACGCTTTAGTAGAATATCATTGAATTAAATTGTATTTTTTAATTTGCACTAAGTTAGGGTTTCAATTCTTGTGAATTGACTAATTAAGAGCGGGCTGTGCAATTTTGCTGTGTTTTCTAATAAGTATTACGATCCCGGAAGACGATTGACTCAAATGAAATTGAGATTTATTTAATCATTTTATATTTATCTGATATTTAGCTAACGGAAAACACGATTCACTTATTTTGACTCGATAGTTTTATTTTTCGAAATTATGAATCTTTTTGGGCATTTCAACAAATATCTGTTACACTTATTGAGTTACTATCATTAAATAACTTGCACTACTACAATCACACACTTTATAAAATAATAGCTAAAGGAAATATTAGTATTATATTTAGTTTTTTAATAATCATCAAAAAACAGTTTTGGGACTTACGACCTTTACTTTCGTGCTATAATGCGGGAACCGTTGTTACGCGATATTGTTCACTATTAGCTGCAGCCTAAAGTACATTGCCCGGGAGCACGATTCACGGAATTATTGTATCACGATTGGAGGATAGCGTTGTGTGTAGGCGTGGCTAGCGTTTTCACAGTAGGCTCTTAATAGGGGTAGCCCATTTGTTTTTAAACTATGATGTACCAGGAGCGCATAACGTATGAACAGGGGCGTCTTTCCCATCTGATTAACTTAAGTCCTTAAGAAATCGTACTCGATTTTGATCACTGAAAAAGCCGCGTCTATCGGTGCAATTAAACCTTCCTGCCAAATTTTTTCCAGGGCTTAGGTATCATAAGGAGAGTCCATTTAACCAAAAAAAATTGGGTGTTATTTTTTTTTTCAATGACATATTATATTATCCCATTTTAAATCGTTGCAGAACAGTCACTCGCGGCGCGGGGAATGAGAGGGGGTGACGCCGGGATGAGGCGAGCGCGCGGGGGCACGTCACGCGCGGCCGACGCATCGCGTCCATTAATTGTAGTGTTTTTTAGGATAACTTTCGGAAGCTATTTCTCAATAATTTAGTACTGAGTGACTATAAAAGAAAAAATACGTGTATTTTTATTTTTAACAAGGATCAATATATCAAAATTTGGCAGAAAGGTTTAATTGCACCCTGTATAATATTTTAGCGAGTTGTTATATATTCAGTTTATTTCTGCATGACTAAAAAAAGTTAAACGCTTAATAAAAGTGACCGGATTCAACCGGGCATTTTCTAAAACCCGGCTGATTTGACTTGATTTGATTTGACGACACGACACGACACGAAACGACCCTTTACGTCACGTCACGTCACCTCACGTCACGTCAGGTCACGTCACGTCACGTCACGTCTCGTCACGCCACTTCACGACACAACACTACACGACACGACACGATACGGCACGACATGACACGACACGACATGACACGTCACATCACTATACAACAGGACACGACTTGACTCTATTACTTTTCAATTTACTCTCAATGAGCCCTTTTATACTCATATTGCAGAAGTGCTTTAAAAATAACTATCCCCCTATCTTGGATGAGCCGCCATATTGGATGTAGAATGACATTACATTCGTTTCCGAGTTACTCTCAATGAGCCCTTTCATTTGATACCCATATTGCAGAAGTGCTTTAAAAATAACTATTCCCCTATCTTGGATGAGCCGCCAAATTGGATGTAGAATGACATTGCATTCGTTTTCGAGTTACTTTCAATGAGCCCCTTCATTTGATACCCATATTGCAGAAGTGCACCAAAAATAACTATTCCCCTATCTTTGATGAGATCATGAGCCGCCATACTGGATGTAGAATGACATTACATTCGCTTTCGAGTTACTCTCAAAAAGCCCTTTCATGTAATATCCATATTGTGGGACTGCATATAAAATAACTATTCCGCCAACTTGGATGGTCGGCCATATTGGATTAAGAGTGATGTCAAAACCATATTATCGTGCATTGTCATCCAAACTAAACGTGTATGCAAAATTTCAGCTCATTCGGTTAAATATATTTACTTCAAAATTGAGTTCCAAAATTCCACCGCAACATACATACTTACATACATACAGATTACAGAGCAAGTGAAATAAAAGATTTTAAAAAGAACTCCAGTTTGCATACATTTTGTGTAGCATCTGGAGCTCTTCTTATATTTGTCGAAATTCGAATTACAGCAAAGCAAGGCGCGCCACGAGTGGCTCGGCTTTTGCAATATAAATATAAACTTTATTTTTCAATGTGAAATGAACCTTAAAACACATAAAATGAACATTAAATTTTGTCGTCAAGATGGGCGCCAAAATAAGAGCCGCGCGACTCACGTCAGGCTGGATTTATATGCGTCCGCGCGTAAAAATGCCTCCTATTTTGAGCATTTTGATCGTTTTTAACATCAAATGGAACGCGGGGCATATAATGGCCTTGTCGATCTGTAAATTATAAAGTACCTACCAGGGAGCGCATAACGTATGAAGAGGTGTTTGCGTTCAATTTTTTCTACCTACCCTCTAATTCTAACATTTTTCTCATTCACCCACGACTACCCACAATATTTAGTTTTAATTATTTTGAATTGACAAATTAATAGGGGTAGCCCATTTGTTTTAAACTATGAAGTACGGAGCGCATAACGTATGAAGAGGTGTTTACGTTCAATTTTTTCGACCTTCCCACTAATTCTAATATTTTAAAAGCTTTTATTTAACTTGCTCTGTATGTATGTAAGTATGTTACGGTGGAATTTTGGAACTCAATTTTGAAGTAGATATCTTCAATCGATTGAGCTGAAATTTTGCATACACGTTTAGTTTAGATGACAATGCACGATATGGTATGTGACATCACTCTAAATCCAATATGGCCGACCATCCAATATGGCGAAATAGTTATTTTCTATGCAGTCCTACAATATGGATATTAAATGAAAGGGCTTTTTGCGAGTAACTCGAAAACGAATGTAATGTCATTCTACATCCAATATGGCGGGTCATCCAAGATAAGGGAATAGTTATTTTTAAAGCACTTCTGCAATATGGGTATCAAATAAAAGGGCTCATTGAGAGTAAATTGAAAAGTGAGTCAAGTCAAGTCGAGTCGAGTCGTGTCGTATCGTGTCGTGTCGTGACGTGACGTGTCATGTCATGTCGTGTCGTGAAGTGTCGTGTCGCATCGTGTCGTGACGTGACGTGATGTGACGTGACGCGACGTGACGTGACGTGTCGCGACGTGACGTGACGTGTCGCGACGAGTCATGTCGTGACGTGACGTGATGTGACGTGACGTTACGCGATGCGACGTGTCGTGTCGTGTCGTGTCGTGATGTAACGTGTCATGTTATGTCAAGTCAAATCCAGACGGGTTTTAGAAAATGCCCGAATCACGGATGAATCCGGTCACTTTTGTTAAGTGAAATTTAACTTTTTAGTCATGCAGAAATAAACGGAATATAACAACTCGCTAAATATAGACACGGTTTTTTCACTGATCAAAATCAAGAACGACTTATGTTAATCAGCTGATATTAACAAATTCTTGAAACAAAACAAACTACAATCAAATTATAGACTAATAAATCTAGCCAGAGATAACTAAAAAACAAAAAATAAAATATAGGCAAAAACTTTTTGAAAAAAAAAAAGCTTTTATTTAAATACTCCAAAAATAAGAAAATAAACTCCTTAAAAATTTTAACTATTAAGTTATAACCTCAATATAAATTATACAATTTGCATGATAAATGACAATAAAAGCTTGTCGCGACACTTAACAATCTGTCAGTATTTAATAAATTTATTAAAAGATAAAATATACCTAATACCAATTTACTCAATTAAATTGGCACAAGTTTATTTACAAATCGCGCGACAAGCTTTTATTATCATGCAAATTGTATAATTTATATTGAGGTTATAAGTTATAACTTAATAGTAAAATTTTTTAAGGAGAAATTTATTTTGTTATTTTTGGAGTATTTAAATAAAAGCTTTTTTTCAAAAAGCTTTTGGCCTATAATTTATTTTTTTCTTGTGACTACCCCTAATCTGGGGGCACGGTAGTGCCCCTGCCAAGACGAGCCAAGCGAAGCGCAAGGGCACTACCTATCTTTTCTGGAAACATTTCGTCGTATTTTTGAACCCCCGTAACTTTGGTTTGGATAATGCCAGATAGTTAAAATTTTTAAGATATAATGACATGAGTATAATTATTAAATGCGCAAAGTTTGAATATCGTAGCTAGTATACTTTAGATTTTATAGGTGTCCAAAAACCCACAATTTTGTCACTGACTCACTGATCATCAAAACTGTTAGGGTACTTCCTGAAGTCTTAGAAATATTAGTACAGAAACAACAAAAAAATTATCAAACCCAACCTTACCTATCCCATCTACTTGATATAGAGGGTGGATGTTAGTATGAGATACCACCGTTTCTTGTGCTAGATACAAAATTAAAAATAAGTAGTATAAAATACTTCTTGTGACAAATAAAAAAAACGTGTTAGCCTTGAGAGACCACAGACTCACAGAAAACCGACGTGAAACAGCGCTTGCGCTGTGTTTCGTCTAGTGAGTGAGTTTAGCGGAGGCCCAACTGCACCCTATACCTTATTCCCTATCCCTATTTTCTTCTGCTTATTCCCTTAGCCTATTTCTTCATAAAAAGGCCGGAAACGCACTTGCAACTCTTCTGATGTTACAGTGTCCATGGGCGACGGCAGTTGCTTTCCGTCAGGTGACCCGTCTGCTTGTTTGCCTCCTAATTTCATAAAAAAGGGAAATAGAACAGGGGAATAGGGATACCCTTTTCCCTATTCCCCTTTCTCTATTCCCTCAATTAAGCCTTTTCTCTCTAAAAGGCTGGCAACTCGGCGACATAACAGAATCGATTATGAAATACATAATGGCAAGATTTAGTGCTAGTTAGAGCAGTTTTACCGAGTTACATACATAAAGCTGGAAGTGATGGATCATGGAACAGTCAGTGGCGTAACTAGGTATAGGGTGGCAGCAGGGCTGGCAAAATGCCACGGGCCCCCGACCCAAAAGGGCCCCGGCCCAAGAGGCCGTGAGTACATTTTAATACATTGTTTTATTATTAACGTGACGATTTTTACTGATAGGGCCCCATCAATTTGCCACGGACCGCGGATGTTATAGTTACGCCACTGGGAACAGTATATAACTGTACTCGGCGAAACGAGGCGGTAGCGGTCATCAACCTTTTTAGTCTAGGCGCTAATTGAAAAATGCTCGCACTGTATTTAGAATATTTAAGAATAAAATTAACCTCTTATAAAGACACAGATTATTACAGATTCATCGGAAAACCTCTTGGTAACTCTTATGCCGCGGCCGCACATGCGTCTATCGTCACGAAGTTTCGTGCTATGAGACGTGATACCATTGGACAATTTTTTTCATTGTCCAATGGTATCGTCTCTTAGCACAAAGCTTCGTGACGATAAACGCAGGTGCGGCCCAGGCATTAGAATGTTAATCTCCAACTTTTTATGAGTTCGAAGTGATATGCATATTCAGTTCACATCGAGTATGCAAAATACGATATCGACCTTAGACTAGGAACATCTGTCACTTCATTGTCAATCGCGGTTTATATAGAAAATTACAAGTTTTTTGACAGGGAGTCGATGACCGCTACTGTCTCGATTCCCCGAGTACACCTTAGTAAGATTCAAGTATATTTTGTACACCTGTTTTGTATATAAACTTAAAGTATTGCAAAGTTAAGTTTACTAAGTTACATGCATGAAACTAGAACATTATAGTAACATTATACAGAGTGTAACAAAAATAAGTGATAATACTTTAGTGTGTGTACGTGTTCCTTGTAGAGAGTTCACTGTGAAAGTAGCAGCGCTGAAAGACGATTTTTTTTCACTTTTGTATAGGGAAACTCGTGACGCTCGGGCCCTTGCCCATACAAAAGTGAAAAAAAAATTCGTCTTTCAGCGCTGCTACTTTCACAGTGAATTCTCTACAAGGAACACGTACACACCCTCAAATATTATCACTTATTTTTGTTACACACTGTATACACATTTCTAGCTTTTCTTCTGTATTCCTAGTCCATGAGGTTACATATTAACAGTAACCTTGCCGCCACCATTACACAGCATGATCAATGATGGATTAGTAGGTAAGCGGAAGAATGCTTATCAACTAAATACTTGATATACAACATTTCGCTAATCCTAAGCAGATTGTAAAATACCGGCATTTTATTGCCCCGCTTATGATTTCGATAATAATTTGTATAAATACCTATCCTCATCGTCGATACGACATAAGAACTATCACAAGATTCTAAAAGTAAGTTAACAAAATCCACTAAATATTATAGTAATTATTTTCGCAAATTAATTAATATTAATTGAATATTTTTTTTCCAATAAATTAATTATCACACGTGTTATTTTCAATCTTGTAACATTTAAAACCTTATTCTTTCTTCTTTTAGATGAAATTCTTCGCCGTACTAGCTCTGTTCGTGGCGGTGGCGTCCGCCGGCCGTCTCCTGCCGGGCTCCATCCCCGCCGCAGTCGTCTCCCAGGACCAGCAGCAGGCTGAGATCCAGGAGATCCTCGCCGCCATCAACCACCCCAGCACCGACCCCGCCACCGCCGCGCTGCTCGAGGAGATGCTGTACGACATCCTCGGTATTGACAAGCCCATTGTTCCCGAGCCCGCCCCCGTTGGGGAGTACCAGCCAATCCAAGTAGGACCCGCCATCGTCGATCAATACCAGCCAATCGCTATTGGACCCGCTATCGTCGAGGAGCCCTCCCCCATCTCTGTCGGCCCCGCTATTGTCGAGGAACCCACCCCCATCATTATTGGCCCCGCCATCGTCGAGGAGCCCACTCCCATCGCCGTCGGCCCCGCCATCGTCGAGGAGGCTCCCGTCGCTGACTTCGCCAGCGCTCCCCTCGTCCAGATCATCGTCAACGTCAACGCTCAATCCGGCTCCATCGTCGGCAGCCCCGTCGCCGTCGAGGGTCTCCCCATCAACCCCAGCCCCGTGGTCGTCGCCGAGCCCATCGCCCCCACCCCCGTCGCCGTGGTGGAGGGCGAGATCGCCCCCACCCCCGTGGTCGTGGAGGAGATGGTGCCCGAGCCCGTCGTCATCGGCACCCCCATCCTCCCCGCCCCCGTCGCCATCCTCCCCGAAGAACTTAACTAAACAGTATTACGTTAGAATAATAAAGCCCTTTTGTAAATAATAAGAAGCTTCTTTGTTCTTTGAGCGATCTTAAAAACTACTTGAGATCAATCTATAAAAATCTATATAATTAAGATCTAATAGTCTAATTATTGTACTGTAGTTAATATACATAATATTGAAAGAAGAAGAAGAAGATGTGCGCGCGCACCTCTCCGTTCGCCTTGTAACTCTTAAATCTCCAACTTTTTATGAGTTCGTAGTGATATGCTTCATATTCAGTTCACATCGAGTATGCAAAATACGATATCGCCCTTAGACTAGGGACATCTGACACTTCATTGTCAATCGCGGTTTAGGTTTAGAGGTTTTTGGTGGGTTGCACCAGAGCAGGGCCTGATTAACCCTTAGGCTAATTCGGAGCGAGGAACGGGGGGGGGGGGGGGGGGGGGGGGTGGAAAGAGTCCCTGATTCTATCGTATCGGCGCGTCCTCATAATTAGCCTAGGGCGGTCAGAACTCTTGATCAGTCGCTGCACCAGAGGCTTGGTTAAAGTTAAGGTTATCGTCAAATATGGCGTCCGTAATGGACTTTTACCTATCGAGACTAGTCCGGTGACCGGACGCTTGCGTTTATCATACCTAAACTCGGGAGTGAGACTTCTGTACCGTAAGGTACTATTATATATTCTGTGCTGCTGGTAAAGGAGACTGTCAAACACATGTCAAAAATGACGTTTTTGTATGATAGAAGCGTTAGTTCCTTTTCTCGCCACGTTCATTTAAAGCAAATTTAAAGCCTTGTCGAACTGTATACCTATAGAAAATGACAAGTTTTTGACAGAGAGTCAATGACCGCAACTGTCTCGATTCCCCGAGTAGGTACACCTTAGTCACTAGAATTTCAAGCTTATGTTTATTACGAGTAATTTCTCCCATGGGTACGTTATAAAACATTGTGTAACAATCAGCCGCTATAAGAAAAAAAACGGATCAAAATGTTTTATTCCAATTACCCCGGTATTGCTAGTCATTTTATTTTCTCACTTTTTGCCATCAGATTCTGGTAGACCTATACCTACACATCGTAATGGAATTATTGGGGCCTCGTTACATTTTTCACGTTCACAAAACTCTTTCACTCTTAGCAACATCATTCTTTCACAACTCTTTAATGTTTTCGGCATGATTTTCTCACGAAATCACAGTAAAACTTATGAATACTCGCAGAGCGTGTCTACCGTGTTTACGTTATTGACAGACAGGAATGCCAACATGACGGCAAAGGAACTATTCAATGAAACACACTCTACCTACAAGTACTTTTACTACTTTTACTTGTAGGTAGTTAGGTAATATAGTGCTCCAACTTCCAAGGCTCTAAATGAATGTGGACGGGGCGCTGCTGGTAAAGGAGAACTGTCAAATACATGTCAAAAATGACGTTTTTGTATGATAGAATCGTTAGTTCCTTTTCTCGCCACGTTCATTTAAAGCCTTGTCGAACTATATTCGTTTAACTGTCACGCCCTCGCTAGAGTAAAAATTTTCTTTGGTCACGCCATTTTCGAAAATTTTTCTATTTCTAATTACTATCATTAAAAATCATCAAAAAAAATGGTTTATGTTTACCTACACTTGAAATATCGGCTCACACTAATGTGTTGGCGGCTTTTATTTGCATCTCTGTTTTATTCATGTTTTATTGTTTACGTTGTAAGAAGTGTAACAAGGAGAGAAACAATATTATAAGCTGGCTTAGGTATATTATTTATTTATATTCGTCGTATTACGACGACGCCCATTTTGGGCGTATGACAGATGAGAGGATATATTCTAACGTTTTATAACTGCTGTGTGGGAGCACCTTTACTCATCCTTTTTTTTTTATTAAAAAGAAAATTAAATTAAACAACTATACGTGGGAGAGCCATGCTTCGGCACGAATGGGCCGGCTCGACCGGAGAAATACCACGTTCTCACAGAAAACCGGCGTGAAACAGCGCTTGCGCTGTGTTACGCCGAGTGAGTGAGTTTACCGGAGGCCCAATCCCCTACCCTATTCCCTTCCTTTCCCTACCCTATTCCCTTCTCTTCCCATCCCTACCCTCCCCTATTCCTTCTTATAAGGCCGGCAACGCACCTGCAGCTCTACTGATGCTGCGAGTGTCCATGGGCGACGGAAGTTGCTTTCCATCAGGTGACCCGTATGCTCGTTTGCCCCCTTATTTCATAAAAAAAAACTAATGATAATATTATAGAGGCACACCGCACAACCGCAATTACATTAACAGTACCGGTGGCATTATGTTTTAAACGCACTTAGAAATGTTCAAAAACATCTAAATCTTTGATTATCTAAATCACTAATTGGGACATTGAACTTTCCTAAATCATAATTTTTGCGGGTCACAGCGTAGGTTATCAACTTATCACTTATTGCAGAAAACAGCTGATATAACAATAAGAGCTTATGCTTTTTTTATAACGTTGGTTATAAAAAAAAGCATATTGTTCCACATTAATACACAAATACCCCAGTCAACTTAGACAAAAATACCCTTATTTAAATACCTTGCATAAATTCGCACCAAGCCGGAAATCGGTAATATTGATAAGAAAGTGATTACGAACAAAATTTGAAAGTTCCCCATAATTCCCATGTGTGCAAAATTTTTTATTCAAGGTCAAAGGTTCAAAAAATTAGTTTTTCACAATTTTTGGCGAAACGGTAAGTTTTTTCAAAAAAATACCTCAGATAAAAATTGTAGGCCATAAAATTGTCTACAAAAATGTATTATTACTTTTTTCATACCTGTCACCGTTTTTCACTAGAAAAGTTGTAAAAGTTGTTTTTCTCAAAATTTGCATAAGTATGCCTCGTGTAGAATATATGCCTATACCAGTGTCAGATCCTTTTATGTTATGAAATATAGTATTATTTATCTACGAATTGGCTCTTTTTTTTCTCTCTCTCTCTCGCGGTCTTAAAATGGCAGCCATTTTAATTTTTTTCTCGGACCCTTTTTTTCATTTGACCAATGCTTCTCAACTAAGTATCCCAGAAATATGAAAAAGGTCGCATTTAATAGGAAAACTAATGGACCACAATAATACAGGTAGTTTATAAAAAAAATTATTTATAAAAACATAGAAAAACAAAGATGAACGGAAAAAGGGACAAATTAATATCTTTTTTTTTAATTATTGGCTTTTTGTGGAAAATCTGGCTTATCAAACTGATTCTTTTTTATGTTAAATAATAGAGGAGGTAATTAGCTAGAATAAATTCTACAACTTCTTTGCTCTCAGTTAGATAGTTTAGAAGTTATAATGAATTACTTATGACTACTCCGGTCAATTTAGACATTCGAAGCTCTAATTCGAAGTTAAAGTGAAATCCCACCAAGCTGAAAATCGGTAACATTGTTTAGAACATGATTAAAAATAAAATTTGAAAGCTCCCAACAATCCAAGGTCAATGTAAAAAAAAAATATTTTTTTCGTAATTTTCAGCCAAACGGTAAGTTTTTTCACAAAAATACCTCCGACAAAAATTGCAGCTCATAAATTTATCTACAAAAATGTATCAGTGCTTTTTTTTCTACGAGCAACCGTTTTTGAGATATTACTATAAATAGATTTAAAAAGATGTAAAAAAGGAAAAAAAAAATATATTTTTCTTAATTTTTGGCTTTTTGTGGAAAATCTGGCATATCAAACTGGTTAGTAAATGTATCTAGGGATATATTGTTTACGAGGCGTACTCATGCATATTATTATGACGATTACAACTTTAATGACTTTTTGAATCGTTATATTTAAAAAACGGGGGCTTGTAGGGAAAAATGTATTAAAACGTTTTTTGTAGATAATTTTATGACCTGCAATTTTCATTCATTACTGAAAATCGCGAAAAAATCTTTTTTTTTTTAAACCTTGACCTTGGATATTTTTAATATAATATGTAATGTTATGTCCTACCTCCCAGGACATAACAAAGGCGTAGGTCTGCATATTTCATGTTTAAAAAGTGATAATAAGAGTGTTTAGTGAACGTTTAATGCAATATCTTGTTGGGTTTTGTGGTTCCGCTATATAATAAACCATAAAAACGGTCAAGGAATGCCTCAAACACGTGGATTTAACATAACATACGTAAGTTTTCAACAACGTTTTTTGGGCTTATCAATCGGTATTTTTGTAAGCTAAAAAGAAAATTTATAAGTTTAATAATCCCTTAATCATGCTATATAAGGCATTAGTGATAAAAATGTCACATCAAGTAATAATTTGGCTACAAATATTGCATAGCTTTTTACGTGTACTTTAGGGATGCACCTTACTTGAAGTATAGAATTTCGATAAAAATATTGTCATGGACTAAATGCCTTTTTTTTTCAGGATTTGAAAATGCTTCAAAATAGACGACGAACAGAAATATTTAGACGCAAGTTTCATGTAAGTTTTTAATCCTTACTCCCTTATGAAGGCATCACCATATTGGGATTATCATTTCAAACGTAAGTTTGAAACAATGATTTTATTGAAATAAAAAAAGTTCTAACGGAGAGTAAAATAATTGCATGATCAACAGCTCTCCCCCCCCCCCCCCCCTGTAAGTACTCAATTCGTTACTTAGATCTACTTTTTGAAATTTTATCCTGGCATTACTCTTTTTTAATAAGTAAAATGTAAAATTTTAATAAGGCTAAAGTCAATTTTATCCTGGCATTACTCTTTTTTAATAAGTAAAATGTAAAATTTTAATAAGGCTAAAGTCTAAAGTCAGTCATTTAATAAAATAAATTTAATACCTCGATCGTCGAATACCAGACACAATAGATATTCAGTTGTTATGCGGCACCTGGGTTCCGCTTGGGGCTTGATTGGTTAAGTATGGAAAACTTACATAAAGCATATTGCCCTGTATACAATATTATGTGTATATATTTTATAGTAAGTATTAAGTACATTAATAAATGACACTAAACCAACTACTTTTTTAGGTTTTTGGAATGCTTCTAAAGAAGTGTTCAATATGATGGTGATGACGGAGAGACCTATAATATTATTTATAAGTATATAGATAATATTATTTTTAAGTTTAAATTATAACCGAGTATTCTGGTGGTGAGATGGAGTGAGAAGGGATGGTTTAAGTGAGGAAAATCCCCCCTTATCACTACCACCTTCAGGAGACCCCCCCGTTAAGGAGACTGTTGTCAACTGTTTTCAGTGTTTTCGAGGCATACTAAGGTTAGCTAAAGTTTATATTTTTATAATATGAATTTAAGTATTCAATACTCGTATACTCGCAGTTAAGCATTAATTGTGGGTCAACCCACATTTTTTTAAGTTGTGGATGCTGTTTTAAATGATCTAAAGAACATGACTGCATTCATATCTCAATACGTCATTTTTTGTAGTATGAGCATGACACACAAATGCAGTCATCAAACAGAGTCCAATAATTATAAAGCAGACAACCTTCCACGTAAACCATATTTAAAAATTGCTAATTTCATAATATTTTTTCATTTAAATCTTGACATGTCTAAAGGTGAATGGCAGGCTTCTATGGGACTTTCGTACAGCTAAAAAATTTCGTGTTTTGAGATGTTTTTTGTCTTATTTGGTAGATAATGTGGTACATAAGAACTTTGTAAAATCTTAGATTTTTAAAACTTGGGACATAAAAGTTATAGCCAGTTTTGTTGTTTGACGTTTTTAGGTTATGTACATTCTGTATGATCAGTATACTTTTCGTAAAAAGGTAAATAATTAATGTAATATTCATAAATGTAATGTACTTTACTTATTTTTACCGTTCTACACAATAATAGGAAGATAATTTGAGATGAGGATGGTATCCACTCTGTGGGACGTCTCAGTGGTACCTTTATAGTGTGCCTATAGTATAAAACAGAATGCATCAATTTAATAATGATGATGAAGTTTCTAGAATTCACTCTTTAAGCTCGGCAAGGCATTTTTAATACTTCTAGTGTTTTAACTTTTAAATATTTATAGACTATGGAGCTGCTTAAGCATTTCATTGCTTACCTATAATCATAATATGCTGTTTGGTGCTTGTTCGCTACATTTGTAGATTATAAAAGGTTCTGGTGCAGGTAATAAAAACAACACTTTATTTTTAAGAACATACTTTATTATAACTTAATAATTAATTAATTTATTCTTATAATACAACTTCATCTAAGAAAGGGGCAGGTCGGGTCATACCCTCTTGGAGAGGATAGCTTAGGTACCAAATGATGCTCATAACATGTGAGCAGAATCCCACTATTCTTAAGCCTACAATGCAGTTACAGCAATAGCTTTTGATAGCGTCCTGACCATTCATGTTTCTTTCAGTTTCAATAAATACAAAATAAGTTTTTCCAGAAGAATGGCGGGACTTTATTTTCGCTTTAAGCACAACAACACAACATAGACACGGTCAACTCGAGGCACAACATTTCGCTCAGAATTCATGCATTCTTGAAAAATACAATGTCTTGGTGTTGCAGCCGCTCTTCTTATATTGAAGAACACAATAGATGACATCTATAAATAAATCATTTAATGAGATGGACATAGATATCAAAACAACAATAATGTAAAACAAATTAAACACTGACATATTAAGTTCATTCGATTATTAGTTTAAAATATATACCTTTTGTTGCTCCCGCAAACGAGTATTTGTTTTCAGTATTCCACTCTAAGTCTGAAGTTGTGGGTTCCAGACTGGCCACATACTGCACACGTTATTATAATAGAAAAAATTAAAATACATTCATGTTTGTAATGTAATGTGATTTTATGTAAGTACCTAATATATCTTTTTCATTTTGAGTTATATATAAATAAGAGTTAATTTATTTATTTTTTAGGTTAAAGATAAATAAACATGCTCCTAGAGAAGAGGTCAATGTGATGATGATGACGATTGAGAACCTATAAGGAAGTTAATATTATATTTACTTCAAAAGCTGCGACTAAGAACATATTCAATAAAACCTTATGTTTAAATGTTTTTCATTTAATTTCAAATTTTTAATATGTGTGTAAATATATTATTCAATGTGTCCTAACACCGGTATCCGATCCTTATATGCTATGATGTATGGCATATTTTATTGACTGAAGGATCGGACACTGGTGTTGGGACAGTGGACACCTTATATTATTATGTGTCCCGTCACCAGTATCCAATGCTTTAACGTCTTTATTTCTTCGATAATACATAGTAATTGTTATTTTGCAAAATTGTTGCTTAATAGTTAAGTATAATAAAGTATATTGGTTCTTCTGTAGTTTATGTAAAAACTGTTGATTTTATTGATATTACACTCCGGACAAGCCTTCGTGGCTTATGGAGTATACATATTATGTATATTTTTAACTATATTATATAAGTCTAATTATATACTTAAATATTTTATAAATAAAATAATATCTTTGCACCAAATTGAAAGCGACTTTTAATTTAATGAGCATAATATATCCTACATTGAACATGCGGGTCGAATTGATAACCTCCTTTTTTTGATGTCGTTTAATAAAAATCTATAACATAAAAAAACTAGGCCTTTACATCCGTTGTGGATGATTTATACAGTATTTTCAGAGCGAAGTAACCACTCCTCAAATACTGTAGTGCCTGGGACAAGATTTTTAAATGACCGTATGGTTGCCCAAGCACATACGGCATTCTCGCAACATAGTCGGCCTAGTCCAGAGGAAAGAACTAGTCAATACGTCTGGGACCAACTATGTGCGGGTTTCCTCACGATGTTTTCCTTCACCGTACGAGCGTCCGTATTATGTACTTGAGATCAGAAAATGTCTCATTGGTACACGCCTCCACCCGGGATCGAACCTGCACCCTCTACGAGTGCGAACCAAAGGTCTACCCATTAGGCCACGGACGCTCACATAACATAAAATTATGGTCGACTATTGGTCGATAGCTGTAGTCTAATTTTATATTTTTATCGATATACAAGCAGATATACGCCCATCCCTACACGCACACTACGGCAATTGCACACAAGCATAAAATGGCCACGCGCTGGCGAGCTAAGAACCATCTACCTATATCCTTAATCTGTGGTTTTTACTTTTTCTATATTTTTTTAGATAAAAATTTTTAATAAACCATTGTAGTCCATGAGTTTGCCTGTTAAATGACCTTTTTAATATTTCTGGGATATTTAGTTGAGAAGCATTGGTCAAATGGAAATAAGGGTCCGAGAAAAAATTAAAATGGCTGCCATTTTAAGACCGCGAGAAAGAGAGAAAAAAAAGAGCCAATTCGTAGATAAATAATACTATATTTCATAAATCATAACATAAAAGGATCTGACACTGGTATAGGTACACATTCTATACGAGGCGTACTTATGCAAATTGTGTGAAAAACAACTTTTACAACTTTTCGAGTGAAAACGGTGACTGGTATGAAAAAAGTAATATATTTAAGTAAAGTGGTAAGTAAAATAATACATTTTTATAGACAATTTTATGGCCTACAATTTTTATCCGAGGTATTTTTATGAAAAAACTTACCGTTTCGCCAAAAATTGTGAAAAACTATTTTTTTGGACCTTTGACCTTGAATAAAAAATTTTGCACACATGGGAATTATGGGGAACTTTCAAATTTTATTCGTAATCACTTTCTTAACAATATTACCGATTTTCAGCTTGGTGCGAATTTATGCAAGGTTTACAGCCTACAGGGAGGGGTATTTTTGTCTAAGTTGACTGGTGTAAAAAGTAAAATATTTTGTGAATTTATTTAAAAGGTGTTTACAGTTTAGTTGAGTTCCTCGGGGAGGATGGCGACGGGGACGGGGAGGATGGGGTCCACGACGACGACGGGGCTGGGGGCGATCTCACCCTCCACCACGGCGACGGGGGTAGGGGCGATGGGCTCGGCGACGACCACGGGGCTGTGGTTGATGGGGAGACGCGTGATGGTTACTGGGCTACCAGAAATGTCGCGAGCAACAATGACGTTGTTGATGTAGAAGACATGGACGACGGGACAGCTGCCGTCGTAGGGGAAGGGGAAAGCGGGGGCGGGGTGGGCCTCAGCGGCGGGGCTGGCGGAGATGGGAGAGTCGACAACGGCGACGGGAGATAGCTCGAAGTGGTCGACAACAGCTGGGCCAACAACGATGGGCTGGTAGTTGTCAACGACGGCGGGGCCAACGGCGATGGGCTCGAAGTTGTCAACAACGGCGGGGCCGACAGCAATGGGCTCAACGATAGCTGGTCCGGCTTCCACGGGGTTAGGCTTCAGGCTGGCGAGGATGGTTCCGATGACGTCCAGAAGAACACGGTCGGAAGGTGCGGCCTGTTCGGTGGGCGCGGCGCTGGCCACAGCCAGGAGAGCGAAGAAGGCGAGGAATTTCATGTTTGCTGCAAAAAAAAGGTCAGTCAAAATTGTTGCAAAGAAAGTTTTAAGCTTTATGGGATGTAGTAATGATATTGAGGTATAGTCTAGCGATTCAACCAAGAGCTAAGTGCCTCATAATATGAGTCTTATGGTGCCCTGAGCAACTGTTCTCATGTATTTATGGTAGCAAAGGATCCAACTTACCTTGTGTTTGAAGAAACTATGCCTAGCTCGTGTTTTGGTGAAATTTATATACCAATTAATGTTATCTATACAGCCGTCGATTAGAACTAGGCAGGGACTCAGTGCCGTATTATCCATAATACACTTTAGGCTAGTGCCTACGGGCCCACTATGACCAGGGGCCCAGCACTCCCGATTAAATAATTAAAAAACCGGCCAAGTTCGAGTTGAACTCGCCCATGAAGGGTTCCGCAGCAGCAATAAGGTTTATTTTTATGCAATTAAAAGGTTTTTGGATTTATTTTTATATTTCAGTTGATTGAATGAAAGTTAAATTAAGTTTACCATTTATGACGTATAAAAAAAACTACTTGCTAGATTTCGTTCAAACCAATTTTCGTTGGTAGTTTTGATAGTAAAGTACATCATATATTTTTTAAGACTTATCACAGTTAGAGGGGGGGGAGGGGGGGCCCACATTTTACCAATTTGGAAGAGTCTCTCTCGCAAACTATTCACAGGTTAGAAATGATATTAGAAACCTCAATATGATTTTTGAAGACCTATCCATTGATACCCCACACGTAAGTCTATGTTCAACGGCGTGGTGCCGCAATTGCGATATATGCGAGTTTTGCGATTCGGGTATCGCTAAGCGCCTGAGCAGCGCGCTCGACTGTAAACGCTACTACTATACCCCCATACATCTTCGATCGCGCGCACTCCAACGGCGCTGCCGAAACGCTTAGCGATAAAACCTACCTAGAAAAGTTTTATTACTGTTTAAGAAATCACTGTAAGGGTGCTAGATCAGTCTGTACAGACTTAAAGTTCTTCGAGAAAATTGGCGAGAGGGGAGCTTGTATAAGGGGGGCCTCCCCTTATACGAGATAGTGTGATACTCCTGTAGTGTGGTGATTGTATGGATGTTGCTGACTTGTTGATGATGAATTTTATTAAATAGATAATTAATTGTGAACTTGTCTATTTTTGCTCTATAATGGTACGGAACCCTTCGTGCGCGAGTCCAACTCGCACTTGGCCGATTTTATTTTTCTTTCAGGACCAAGATGTCCGAGTCGGAAGTACCCGTGAACAAAAAATATCAAAGTGGTACGGAAAAACGTAAAAAGCGTCAAGAGCAACCAAACAAGCTCAATGAACAATTAAAGAAGACACAAAACCTCTTTCAATTTGGGTTTTTTTCGCCAAACAACGGAAAATCAACCTCAAGCGTCAACAAGCACTTTCGCCAGCCACACGATGGCGGTGGAACCATTAGAGATGTCTTGCGATATTTGTGAACAGTCAGAGCAAGATCCAGAAACAGCTACGTTGGCGGGAGTGGGAGTGGGATCTGAGGAAGATCAAACTGAGACCGAGGTCCAATTACAACACCAAAGCGAAACACTTCTAGGTCTAGAGTGATGGGTAATTTTCCGAAAAATTTCAAAGCTCGGAAATTTTTCAATTTATTTTTCTAAAAAATTGAAAAATTGGAGAAATAATGGAAAAATATATTTTTTAATCGAAATTATTAGTTTAAATGAAATAGTAATACATTTAATTTGATATTATCAAATATGGTTCATATTAAGTTGAAATTCAAAGGCTTAAGAATGGCTTTAGGTGTTGTTTAAAAAAACAAATGTACTACAGTTCGACAAGGCTGTTTACAAGAAGCTTATACCCTAATGGAGGTTTCATGCAGAACAAAAAAGTGAAGATCAAATATTTGAACTCTGTTGACCTTTTTGTTATGTCCTGTTCTTTTCTTTTGATAGTTCTCACTCGCTCGCTTGTAAAACACAGAGTTGCCAAAGCGTTTTATATTTTCCCTATTAACAAAATCAATTTTAGTTTATAAGCCTAAAATACGTCCCATAAATACGATTAAAAAACCTTACAATTAAATAAATAATAATTCAAGTGTGGTTTATGGTTGCATAACATCAAAAGCAAGAAGAAAAATAAACTTATGTTTTTTTTTTTATTCACATTACTCCCATTTTATAATCGTAGTATTTTTTAATAGCAACACAAGCAAATGTCAGAACGTATACAAAACATTATGGCTGCCGGTTGTTGACAGCATCTCTATTCGATTGTTTACGAGTTAATAAAGCATAATATTTTATACAAAATACAATGAGTTGTGTAGTTCGAGGTTGTAAAAGTGTATGGTATCCAAATTGTGGTGTGAAATTTCACGGGTAAGTTACATATAAGAAATATTTTTACATTTGGCTAGGGTGACCATTAGCTGTACTTTGGATTGGATTGTCCTCGTAGTTCGTACATTTAGCTGCAAATGATTTATTACCCGAAAAAGGTGTTATGGGCAAAAGTTTTATATATTAGGCTAGGATGAATATTAGGTAGTTTGGATTGGATTGTCCTTGTATCTTAATGTTTTTTTTTAATACTTAGCATTTTACATTTATGGCACCTATTTTACGTTACAGGTTCCCTAGTGACCCTGACCTGAGGCAAGCTTGGTTATCTAAAATACCATTAAAATCAAATTATTATAATACTGCCAGAATTTGTAGCCTACACTTTCGATCTGAAGACTATGATGTCAATAGACCTGGCCGCTTATTGAAATCTGCTATACCAAAGATATGTGGGTGTTGCGAAACATTGGTAAGTTCTAATAGTGAATTAATTTACTAAATACTAGAGGTATCTTGCGGCTTCCTTGTGGCAAAATTGGGTTGTACCGTTTCCCATGGGAACTATGTATTTAGACAAAGTAAAAAGTAACCTATGTCCTTTCTCATAATATCTCTCAACATAGATAAGATGTTGATCTTATGCCAAATTTCATAAAAATCGGTTCAGTTGTAAAGCATGCATGCAACAGACAGAAAGACAGACACACAGACGATGAAGATAGTACATTAGTATGAATAAAGAATGGAGATTACTTCAGGTAACTAATCATTTAAAGTTTTGTCTTCCTCTTCTTAATATCACTTATTTTTTTCAGGAATGTCTTAATATTCCTTCAAGCTCACAAGAAACTCCGTGCACTAAAGCATCAGCAATGCCGATACTTGAAAAATATGTAAGTAAGCATTAAAATTTTATAGCTGACTTTGAGACTTGGATTATCATTTACATTTTCATCTCACATTGCTACCTCTTTCAGCTCGATGAAAATGAACCACCTAAAAAGAAACAAATTGTGGAAGTGCAAGAAGCTATCGTTTTACCTGTTTGCTCCAATCCGCCAGCTGGTATATTATGTTCTCAAGCCATGAAAACTGTAAGTTATCATTTATCAGAAAGCTAATATCTAGTATAGCTTATAGGCACAACATTTTTTACCAGTATGCAGAACGCACCAATAATTCTTGTTTGATTTGGTTTTTATGTTTATTGATTAGTGATTTTTCCTCGGCTTAAAATATTTGTAGTATTATTTTGGAGGAATTTACTAAAGTAAAATAAGCATGCATTCTATCAACGATGCTTCACCCGAATGGTACGGGAGCCCTAGAACAAATTTTTTTGTGATTACTAACGAGGTAATTTTTTGTGAGTAGCTACATTTTGATAAGACGAACAACATATTTTTTATTTTCGAAAAATCTCGAAAGTGGTAGCTAACAGAGATAGAAAAGATTTCATACTTTGACTTGATGGTCCTAAAATATGGATTGTTTTATTTGTAGGACAAGGTTATTCTTAAATTATATAACTATTAATCTACCAATATACAAAAAATTAGCTGGTTAGGGTTCCGTTTTAGGGTTCTGTAATCAACAAAACTTTGTTGACTACTGTAATCTATTATATATAAATCTCCTGTCACGATGTTTGTCCGCGATGGATTCCTAAACTACTTAACCGATTTCAATGTTTCTTTTTTTAAAATGTGTGCTTTTTTCCAACTTGAGAGATAGGATAGCTTAGATCTTTAATTATAGTCGCAATTTTATTTTATTACAAATTATTTGTCTATAAAGAGCGGCCATTGTTTATGCGACGCGGGTCACGGGATAGCGATGGACGTTGCCATGGTGACATACTTATTTAGTCACTAATTCAATAAAATAATACGGGCGATATACTATAAATAATATGGTAAAGAAAGGTTTGCCGGGACAGCTAGTGTAATTATAAAACTAAAAAATAATCAAGTGCGTCTCTATCTATTTCTCATACTTAGTCATTGTTTATTGTTATAAAATCAATATAAAAATTAACTTTCTAGTACAATTCCTACTGTGTATAATATTATAGTTTTTTGTTTACAGGTTCTCAAGGATCAACCTGTACTAAAAGATTTCAGCAGTCAAGCTAACATAAAAACACGTAGTGAAGTAGTGCTAAAAAAGAAAAATAAGGTTCTTCAACAGAAAGTTAATAGACAGGCAAAGAAAATTGAAAATATGAAAGAATTAATAAAAGTCGTCAAAAATTATACTTCACGATCAGAAATTGAAAATATATTGCAAGGTAATTATGCAAATATATGTAAAAAATTCCATACTAGTAAAAAAAGACAGGTCACATATAGTGATGAAGTGAAATCATTTTCCTTAACTTTGCATTTTTACTGTCCGAAGGCTTATAATTACCTGAGAAGCATAATTTCTTTGCCACATGAATCAACATTATGGCGGGCGATTTCAAGTTTTAATTGTTCTGTTGGTTTTCTGTCAGAAGTAATTGAATATTTAAAATCAGAACTACCAAATAAGCCTTATTTAAAAAATGTGGCCATGATTTTTGATTCGATGGCCTTAAAAAGAGATATTTGTTACTGTAATAAATTAGGAAAAACATTTGGATATGTTGACCTTGGTGACATTGTCGTTGATGATCCTGAACAGCTTGCATCGGAAGCCTTAGTTTTTCAAATAGTATCATATTCAAATTATTTTAAATGCCCTATTGGTTACTTTTTTACTCCAAGTTCTTTGAACGCCGATTTGCTCGGACAATTGATAAATACTGCAATAATCTTACTGAGCGAAGCAGGAATTACTGTAAGGTCACTAACGTGTGATGGCGCTAAATGCAATATAAAGGCATACGAATGTCTTGGTTGCTCATTTGAGGAAGGTAACATTAAATCCTACTTTCTTCATCCCAATGGAGTAACTAACGGTTATTGCCTTTTAGATCCGGCCCACATGATTAAACTGGCTCGAAACGTTTTTGCAGAAAAAGGCTTAGAATCACCAAACGGAAAAATTTCTTTTCAATATGTACAGAAATTGCACATGATACAACAAGAAGAGGGTCTTAAGCTCTCTAATAAATTAACAGGAGCTCATGTCGCTTACCAAAACAAAAAAATGAATGTCCGTTTAGCTTGCCAAGTACTAAGCTCATCCGTTGCTGATGCAATTGAGTTCCTTTGCAATAGTGGGAATCCTAAATTCCAAGACAGTTCTGCGACTGTCGAATTTATCCGTATTTTAGATCGATTATTTGATAGCATGAATAGCCGATCTCCCTATGGCACTTATTTAAAGTCACCGTTAACAATACACAACCGCGATGTCTGGCAAACGTTTTTTGACGAAGCTGAGATTTATTTAAATAATCTTAAAATAGGAGACCAGCCAATAATTAAGCATACCCGCAAAACGTTCTGTTTGGGGTTTCTTGTGAACATGTTTTCTTTCAAATTATTGTTTAATGATCTGACAACATTAGAAGAGAACTCGCTAAAATACTTACTAACTTTCAAATGAAGACTACAGGGGAAAAACAAGGAATGTCAATTGCAAGGTTTTTTACATAAACTCAAAATAAAGCTAATGAAAGTCTATTTTTTTTTATCTAAATGGTAGAAAACAAAAATTTTATTTCCTTTTTATCAGGATAATTATATGTTTCATCACTAGACTAAAAATTAAGCAAAATATAACATCAAATTCATAGAAAGCTTTACAAAACTATAGCAAAGTCGCACAGGGATGTGCAAGAAAAATGAATGTCAATGACATTCCTTGTTTTTGCTAATTTTAGGGAGGCTCCAGCCACTGTAGGTTAAAATAGCTTGTTTTAAATAAAGATTTTTAGTATTATTTAAGTAATTGATTTTATTATTGAATTCTCTTTAAATTAAACCTAAGAAGTTAGGTTAAATGTGGCAGATTAGTATAAAAAACTTGTGCTTCTTGTGAACAAAATTTCTTCAAGCCTTGGAGATCACTGTACTTTTCCTTTGATATTGCTATGGGCCCTGAAACAGATTAATTACATATTTAATTAGTTATGAAATAAAATAAATTTTATTTTACAAAATACATAGCCTGTGCTAGATAGATATTAGTAAATACCTTCATATGCAGCATTTGGCAAATAGAATTCCCCGCCTTGACATGGTGTTTGAGTGACTTGAGTATTCTGAGGCTGACCTTTCTTTTTTGCAGCAATAATTATTCCCTTTGAGTACAGGCCATTATAATTGCTGCGATGGTAAATATATGATTTTTCAGATAAGCAATACAGTTCCCGGATTTCCTGTATTTTAAAAGGACACATTTTCTTGTAGATTGGGTCTTTAAGAAATTCAGCCCAATCTCTGACAATCCGTGGATCCTCTTCAACATTTATCACTTGAAAAGGGCTGGGTTTTGCCCGTGCATTTGCGATGAGTTCATAAAAATCACGTGGCATTTCCATTTTGGTTTTCAATTTTATAATTCCAAAGTTCTTATCGCATTCCATATAGGAGTGGCCTCTAATGGGAAATGTGATATCCACCCGATTCAGCAAGTTACTTTTGTTTGTTATAAAATGAAGCCATTTTATCAAATTGTAATTTTTATTTTGTCCACCTGCTGAGTCACAAAAGATGCTGAGCTGTTTTACTCTTTTATCTAGGTAATTGATTATAAAATGATGAAGAAATGACATTACTTCATTCGATCCCTTCTTTGCAGAAGTCTCTGGATAGCAGTAAAAATATGATTGTCCAGTTGATAAAACATGTATGTTGAAGGTGTACATAGACAGTTGTCTTTTATAGTAGACATCATTCGTTGTAATGTTTGGTAATGAAATGTTTTTTTGATAATCAACTGCAATTGCTTCAAAGTCACAATCATTTCTTGCTTTTATTTTTTTATTTTTCTTTCTCTCATAGAAAACTCCAGCTTTGGTGAGATGTAATTTCTTTGCTGTTTCCAAATCTTTAATTTGTTGCTTGATTTCTGGTGTGCTCTCTTGTTTAGCTAGAGAGTTCAATTCAGCATTCATTTTATCACATGTGCTACAAGTGTCCGACCTTGGGTAGCCGAAAGAAATTTTGTATTTCTTGAATTCTGCTCTATATGCCTCATAGGACAGCTTATGATGTGGATACTTCTCTACGAAAAGTGTGTATACCTTCCTGATATTAAATTCTTCTGGAAGATAAATTTTTGAGGTTTTTTTGTTACTGTAGTGGCTGGAGCGTCCCTTAAAAGATTTTAAGTGTTCTTTAATATCATTCAATACTCGAGTTTTCAATTTGTTCGGACGATTATGATGTTTGCCTCTCTTATCTACTGGTGGAGTTCCAGAAAACTTTAGGCTAGCTTGGAGATACTGCACTTTTGCCTTGGTTATCCCAAAAATTGAACAAAAGGCTTTAAAACATATAGGAATTTCCACGCAAACTTGCTCTCTAACTACTTTTACAATATACGAATATGAAGAATCATGACCTTTTGCCTCTTCTTCTGGTTTGCGTGATCTTCGCTGCTTAACATTTTGGACTGATATCATGGAACACAAGTAAGTATTTTGTTCAGTTACTGATTCTAAACTATTCAAATGATTAAGAAGCTTGCGCCTTTCTACTTCCCTTACAGTTTCAAAGCATTTCAAACGTTTACAACCACAGTCTTCACCACTTTCATGACTTTGTAAATTTATTATTTTCATCACATCTCTTACGCGACCTTTCCGCACTTTTTTTCGTTCTGGTGACTTCACCCGCGTGTTCTCATCACTGCTGCTCGACATAGTTAAAATTTATAACTTTAATATCCGCTCGCTTCACCTTGGATACTGTAGTATCCAAGATCATTTTTAAGTCGCTACACCGGGCGCGAGGCGCTGTGGCCCGTTAATGCACCGCGTCTACGGGCAGTCGCCGTGCCCGCGTTGCGAATGCAACGAAATCAACAAATTTTGACCTAAATCTTGAGCAGACACGATTGATCTTATATTTATTTTGCTCACAATTTATAAGGCTACATATGAATTAACTTTTTCAGCCTTAATTATTGCCGATATAATTTTTATTAGGGTACAAAGTTAACAATTCATAGAAATTTCCACCATTCTTGATTTAAATTGATTTAATACGAATGTGGTAGCATTGAACTACACGTTTTTAGTCTTTTATATATCTCATGTGTATATTTATAAATAATGTATTATTATAAATAATGTAAAAAAACAAGTCGTATTTTATATATTTATTAAATTATGGAGTTTTGATTTCGACCTATGTTTCGCTCACCCGCAGTAGCAGACCAAATTTGAAAGTAACGTTTTGATCGCTTCTTGAATTATTGGTACTGTTTATAGATAAAAAATATAGGAAATCTCTGAAACTTGATACATTTCTTGATATTTCTGTGTAAAAATATCGTTGATAGAATAATATAATAACAGAAAAAAGACATCTGAAAGTAACAGTGCTTGCTCGAAAGAATGCTTCCGCCATTGCTCTTCTTTACGACATCTGTACGGTTGACTTTTATATGATGGCAACTTTAGTAAGTAAGTTATTGGAAACTAAAGTATATCTTCTAGCCAAAGAAATGCTAAAATATACCCTACGAACATTATAAAAAGGAGTAAAATCATTAAAATGTGTCCTCTCGTAACTGGGTACTGTAGTGTCCATAGATAATTTGGTGCATGAAAACATAAAGCCAAGGGCACACCTAGTCCCCACGAGCGGCATATTATATCGTATGATTATATTTAACAGTATTATGTCTACTTAATATATTTTAGTATAGTTTATTCATGTTCTTTGTAATCTTTTAAACGTTTTTTTAAATAATTTCCAAATAAGAGGTAAAGTAAAAAAATATTATTTGTTAAGAATCACTTTTATTTAGAAATACTTATTATTACTTAAACTAGATATTAGTATTACCACACACAGGCGCATATATTATTTATACATTCTCATATACATAGATTCTACTGACTGACTGACTGACTTTGATAATAATAAAAAGTAACAAATACAACGCAACTTAAGTGTGATATTGTTTGAAGCAAAACTCAATACAGAGAGCCACTTTGCAGACATCGCAGCGCCATGTAGTCCTTGATACAATTTTTTTTTCAGCGCACCACTTGCATCGAGCTCTAGAAGAAGCACCTCGCTCAGGATAATGACCACCAGTTAATTGTGGCCGGCAGGCGCTAAGATTATTTTCGTTACTTGGTACCACCTCAATCCGTTGTGCTATTTGGTGGGGCATCGGTCCTCTGTATTGGGATAAAATAGCTATAACAAGCTCTTCGCGGAATTGGCGTGGTTTAAGGGGAGAAGGTCCGTAATTGAAAATTATATTGGCATTCATGATTGAAACGTTGAACAGCCTCCGGAATAGCTTTTTATACCAAACTGAATTTCTGGTTCTTTCCATGGGAAAAGCAGACAAAAGCTGGTCTTTTTTATCTACTCCTCCCATGGCATTGTTATAATCCAAGATTACTTTAGGACGATATTTATACTGACCATGTTTTTCTTTGCCCCCTACTTCGACATTGTGATATGTTGATATCATAGAAACAAGGTTAGAGTCTCGCCAGACAAGAACGGTTAAGTCATGAGTTTGACTGAAAGCAATTTCTCCGACACGCATTTCAGTTTTAGTGATTTTTTTAAGAGAGTCTGGTACAAATTCGCGGTTAAGACGTAATGTGCCCATTGTGTCTGTTTTATGTAGCACTTTGAGAGACCGGGATAATAGCGGCGAATTGTAGAAATTATCCATGATCAAAGTGTAACCTTTATTAAAAAGGGGTCGCGTTAGATCATAAACTATACCCGCAGTCGCCCCATCAGGAAAGTTTTCATCAGTTCCGTACGTATGGTCCGTGGCGCTACTGTTACTTGTGGATTTGCCAGTATAAATTATAAAATTCCACAAATATCCGCTTTTGGATTCGCATATTTCATACGATTTAATGCCCACTTGAGCGGCTTTATTTGCAATTTTTTGCGAAAAGTTTAAACGACCTTTCCACAATAGTAAAGACTCGTCTACAGAAATTAGTTGATCGGGGCAATACAAACTGCGGAACTTGTCACTTAGATGGTCTATGACGGGCTGAATTTTTTGCAGCTTTATTTTATGTGTTGAAGCTCTTGGGTCCATATTACGATTGTCAGAAAAGTGTAAAAACCGCTTTAACATGATAAACCGCTTGTACGGCATTATTTTTCGAAAAAGCGGCATGTTGGTGTAAGGTAAATTAGAGTACCAATATTCCCTTTCCACTGGCTTGGGATTAAGTCCTTGAATTATTAAAATTGACAAGAAAGTCCACATTTCTGGAAGTGTTACATCTTTCCAGAATTTGTCGCTATTTGGAAAACTACGTGCATATTTGTTGGTTTCTTCTACTATTTGAGCGATTATTGTCTCGTCCCAAATTTTTTGTAAAGCCTGTAACGGGGTTTCTAGTTCGGAGACTGGAAATGTTGGACCCGATACCGCTGTGAATTGTTCCCGAACCCCATTAAAAACAGAACTTTCTTTTTTCCAGTCAAACACTAAAGCATCCGGTGGTAGTAATTGTTGAATTAATGCGTCATTCTGTGCATCAATCCTCATCAGCTGATTGACATGAGTTGGATCAGCATCTTCAGGGAATTCAGCTGGGAAGACATTATGTCGGGAGTTAACCGCAAAAAAATCACCTGAATCTTCAGTGTCCAGCTCAATGTCACTACCGGGGTTTTCAATCGAAACTTCTCCAAATAAATTAGCTAAGACGTCGTTTTCTGTTGCGTAATCTGAAAATAAGTTACACTTAGTTGTAATAATTGACGAAAAGAGGAATGAACATACTGTACCTTAATAAAAATATACAAATGAAATACCTGTACGTGGAAGGGTAACCTCTTCCATGTCTTGTGATAGATACACGTATTCCACATTCATCACTTGCATATTTTCGTCAACCACTTCTTCGCAATTTAAGACACTTTCACTTGGTATTGCAGGTACAATAGAGGTGTTTTGTATTCTATAAAAAAATATATTATGAAAATGGCGGTTTACTAAATATTAAAGTAATATTACATAAAAAATACACGCTGGCACGCTTACGTTGACAAAGGCTCCCTGAGTGAGACAGGTGGAGTGACGTGCATTCTGTAAAGAAAAAAACAGGAAGATCAATGAATGCCCAACTGTAAATATATATAACCAAAGCCACAATAAGAAAAATACACACTGCTGTTGAGTATTAAGCGCAGAAACCCTGGTCCACGGCAGCGATACTCTCTCAGGGGGTACAGTTGGAGTACCAGGCACCAAAGCACACGGCACTCTATCAGGTGATAAACGTCTTTTATTTTTTTTAGGCACTGGAGCATCTGGCATTATCATAAAATTCACCTCTTTACGGCGTTTCATTTCAAATAGTCGTTTTTTATCCTCAGGCTTAAGAGCTGTAGTCCGCTTTTTGTATAGAGCTCGGTTTTTTCGAACAATTGTCAGTTGGGAAGACAAGGTTGTATTCTCTATTGAGCTAGTAGATGGTTGAGGTTCTGTTAAGCTAGTCGATGGTTTCGGCTCTGTTGAACTTGTCATTAATTGAGGTTCGGTTGAGCTACTCAATGGTTCCGGGTCCGTCGAGTTAATCAATAGATCTGTTGAGTTACTTAATGATTGAGGCTGTGTTGTCGGCAAGAGTTCATTTGTGATTTGGTTGATTGTTCTTCTAAAATGAAAAACCTTGTTTGAAAAATGAAAGTTTGATAAACCTTGATTATAAAATAGAATCAGGAAAAAAAAACAAACACCTATCACATCCACGGCCGCCTCTTGTACGACAGCCTCTTCTACCACCACCCCGAATATATGGACCACCTTGCCCACCGCGACACCGAGGCATGATGAGTAATAAGCAAGCAACTGTTTGGAAGATAAACATGCGATGGAGTAAAAGCAGTAATTGTATATTATTTTTATGTTAGTAAACGTTCACCATTTTGAGGATTATAATTTAAATAAAACGAACCTTTTCTGAACCGTTTTTCAGGTTTTGTGCTTTTTCAGTTACACAGTGTATAAAAAAAGTAATTGAATGAGAGGCTATGATAAAAATTAGAATAGGCTGATCATTTATTTGAGTACCTCGGTATCATGTTTCAATCAGTTACAAAAAGAACATTCGTCAGCAAGATAATGTTCATAAATAGAAAAATTACATATTTGACACCAAAAAAAGTTGCTGTAGAATAATTGTTTTATCATTCGGTCATGATAAGTAAGAATGAAATGTGGTGTTGAATGTAAGTTTGTGCTGTGACCACAACCAAAACATGAATCACGTTTAATAAAATGTGTCAACAGCCATGGCCATTTTAGATTTTGTTGCCAAAATATATAGAAATCTGTTCGATTGAAATAATTATCCACGTCCAACAGAACTACCATTGTTATAGTTGATGATAGAACGGTAAGTGTAGGTAGCTTTTCAAAATGTTTACCTACAACAAACAGAAAAAAACACGGGAATATATTCATAAATAATCGGCCAAGTGCGAGTCAGACTCGCGCACGAAGGGTTCCGTACCGTTATAGAGCAAAATTAGGCCAAAAATTGTGTTTTTGTATGGGAGCCCCCCTTAAATTTTTATTTTATTTTAATATTATTACTAATTATTAAAAGTTAATTAAGGATTTTGTGAAAATTTCATGTCCCTACCAGTTGTCATAATTGATATCGAGCAAAAAATCACGTTTGTTGTATGGGAGCTCCCCTTAAATATTAATTTTATTTTATTTTTAGTATTTGTTGTTGTAGCGGCAACAGAAATACGCAATCTGTGAAAATTTCAGAAGTCTAGCTATAGCGGTTCTTGAGTTACAGCCTGGAGACAGACTGACAGACAGACGGACAGGACAGACATCGATGTCTCAGTAATAGGGTCCCGTTTTTTCCCTTTGGGTACGGAACCCTAAAAATAACTCTAATAATCTAAATAGACACAAACTACGTACCTACAAATTATTCTGAACTCAGTGCGTACTGGCTTTAGCTAAATACTTTATATTCATCGTGGGTACTGGGGTGTCCAAACTAGTAAGGTTTTGAACAGTTGGATTTAAAAAGTGTAATCCTACATTATAATGTGAGTTTTAAGGACAAAAAGCATGTATAGCGTCTCCATGCTTCTTACAGTATCCAATTCATGCTGTACTTTAATCAAAATGATAATAAATAGCTAAGCAAAAACAAAAAAATGTTCACCCATCTGCCTGAGGCGGAAGGCAGTACAGTTTTATTTCAAAAAACTTGGGTGATTTTGCAGGTATTAATGGAATTTTGTTCACAAATTTATCAGCGAACATGTAGGCACTATCAGGTATAATTCGACTTACCAATTACTTGGATATTTCACAACTTCTTTTACAAAAACAATTGCACATAGGTGGACAAATTGCCTCGTGGCGAACGCCCGACTTTGAAATGAAATAAGTCATTCACATTTGTATGAATCGTAGCGACATCTAGGTGAAAAGTATGATAAAATTTAGCGAGAAAAGGATGGATGTTTGTACTAGACGTATTTTTTACGTGTTTAAGCAGGAGAGATATATTTTTCGGCGTTCTACTTCTTGGTCACTCTAGTGTCCAAGGTGAAGCGACGGACAAATGATCTTGGGTACTACAGTATCCAAAGTGAAGCCACTGGTCCAATGCGCCTCACGTCCGGTGAAGCGAGCGGTTATGCAACAAATCATTTAAATTGAATTAAACATGCGCACAAAACCGACAAACGACAAGTGAAATACGTCAGTCAATGACGCCGGCCACACGCCGTAGGCCGAGCTGTCAAAGTGACATTCCCGATTTTTGCATTTTCGCGCGCGGACGTTCATGATTCTTGCCATGTTCAAACAACCAAATAAGTTTCTATAACTTGGACATCGACGATTGCTGTATCTTGAATTTTTGCTGAGGGTTAGCTACACCGGAATGCCACTAGATGGCATTATTAGTTCATTTTTGACTTTTTACTGACATTCCTTGTTTTTCCCCTGTAGTCTTCAAATGTTCACAAGACAATCTAGAAATTTTTTTTTCGTGCATACGTGCTAGAGGAAGGACTCAAGACAATCCGAGCCCGTTAGAGTTCCGATATATTTTAAGAAAATTATTGTATCGCAACTCGGTACGACCCAGTATAAGAGCAAATTGTATAGATGATACATTTAATACCAACCATGTCATGGAATTTCGAAGCAAAACCAGATCATTAATTGAAAGTCAAACTCAGGAACACAGTACTGATGAAAGAGACATTTTTTCCGAAATGATAAATTCTTTAGAAAATTATCAATGCAGCGCCTATGAAGATAATGTGCTTTATTATATAACGGGCTTTATAATTCAAAAGATATAAAAAAAAAATAATTGCGAGTTTTGTCATGCTGTGCTCACAACTGAAAATAAAAAAAGTGATCATGACTATGCCCTGAATATAAATAAGTATTCAGCATTCACAACATTTGTCAACCGGGGTAAATTATGTTTTGCTTCGGATGCTGCATTCATGATCGTGAAATATGTTAATACATTATTTAAAAAAACTGTATCTATGTCACTGTTGTCAGTCGTTAACATTACAGGCAAATTGGTAATGGCTACACTACAAAAATTCCAACCCCAAGTACAAGAAATTTTTGTTCCTAAGCACCCTGTCACAGACGTATGTCTGGATTTACATGAAACTGAGGTTATAAAATATATAGCAAATAGTTTCTTAAAAATAAGATTCTCATCTTATTTAAAAAATGACATACAAAATAAATTAGGCGATCTCAGGACTAAACGCCAAAAACTGCATAAAACAATTTTATTTTCACATGTATAACTACTGTTAAGGCTTATTTGCTCATAAGCTTCTTGCTGTTGTGTATAGTTATAGTATCCTATGATTGTAAATGTGTGGTTTTTAATCTATTTTTAATAAAACATTTGCATATTATTTAGTTTTTTTTAATCTGTTGCCGCGATTTCGTCCGCATCAACATAGTATAATGACAAAGATGGATAGTCCGCAAATTCCGCGTATTTAAAATAATCGGTCAAGTGCGAGTCTGACTCGCGCACGAAGGGTTCCGTACCGTTATAGAGCAAAAATAGGCCAAAAATTGTGTTTTTTTGTATGGGAGCCCCCTTAATTTTTTATTTTATTTAAATATTATTATTAATTATTAAAATACAATAATATTTAAGGCCTTCGTGAAAGTTTCAAGTGCCTACCTCTTATCATCATTGATTACGAGCAAAAAAGGCCAAAAAAATCTAGTTTGTTGTATGGGAGCCCCCCTTAAATATTAATTTTATTTTTATTTTAGTATTTGTTGTTATAGCGGCACCAGAAATACACAATCTGTAAAAATTTCAGAACTCTAGCTATAGCGGTTCTTGAGATACAGCCTGGAGATAGACAGACAGACATCGAAGTCTCATGAATAGGGTCCCGTTTTTACCCTTTGGGTACGGAACCCTAAAAAGTAAAATATAACCTCCTCCTTTTTGGAAGTCGGTTAAAAAGTAGCCTTAGTTACACCTTACTACATCAGCTATCTACCAAAAAAAGTCCCGGCAAAATAACTCCAGCCTTTTCAGAGATTAGCCGAAACAAACAGACATACAGACAAAAATTGTAAAATATGTTGTTTTGGTGTATGTATCGTATATAGATTCATATGCATATAGTAAAATCGGTTCTTTCAATATTACAATCAGACACTTCAATTTTATTTATATGTATAGATGTATAGAAAATTTAAACCAGCTATCCCCAACCCGCGGCCCATGGGGCCCGCCGGCACTTTATTTGTGGCCCGCGTGATGTTAAACCATTTTGAAATTCACGCCCACCGGCAAAATAATGTAGTCATCGTGAAAGTCATGATTTTTTTTTCACTTTAAATCGTTAATTTTGAAGAACGTTACGTTCGACGTACGAACGTTTTTAAATCTAAAATTTTTGTTGCGGCCCGCGACACTAAGACCAAAACATGTTACACAAGTACACAACATAACACACCACAATCCACATCAATATGCCGACCCACCGACTGGCTGAATTTCTTGCCCTTTTTCTCAGTACGTACCATACGCACGAAGCACTACACAGGTGCGGCTCGGGCATTAGAATAATTAGTAAATTACCCTGTATAGTACGGAAGCCCTAGAACAATTATTTTTTTGATTACTAGCAAATTTTTGTGAGTAATTAGCTTTATTTTGATAAAACGAACAACATATTTTGTTTTTGCGAAAAATCTTGTTAGTAATCAAAAAAAAATTATTCTAGGGCTCCCGCTACCCGTACTATAGTCTGTTCGCAACTAGTTGGCCGCTCTGCCGGTATGTGAGTATATGGGCAGAGCGGCCAACTAGTTGCGAACAGACTATAATAGTTAAGGCAAAAAATAAGGCTACTTGTTTGTCCTAGAATATTCAAAACTTTGGTTACCCTAAAGAAAAGGGATAGCACATAACAATGACGTCATCCAAGGACATATTTTTTATCTTCAATCTATTGTTCACTATGAAACCTCCATTAGGGTATAAGCTTCTTGGCTGTTTATGAACGTGGCGAGAAAAGGAACTAACGCTTCTATCATACAAAAACGTCATTTTTGACAGTTCTCCTTACCAGCAGCAGCGCCCGTTGACAGTTTGACACATTCATATAAAGCCTTGTCGGACTGTACAGTTCGACAGTCAGAGACAGTCCTTTACCAGCAGCGCCCCGTTCACATTCATTTAGAGTATTTTAGAGCCTTGGAGCACTATACAAATATAATATATTATGTATCGAAATTGCAAATTTTAAATAATTTAGAATTAATAACGTCACTTTTATGATTAATTTAAATATTATATTAAATATAAATCTTCATAAAATAAATCTTCATCATTATTTTATTTTGTACATAGTCTGCATTTTCAAATACGTTTGAAGATGAAATCTTTTTTTAACCAATTATCTCCTTTATTTTTTATTTTTTACGAAAATGATAAAGACCAAAGTTGTCGCAAAGATTTTCTACAACTTTAGTCCTTATAATTTTCATTGTAAAAACAGTATTTACGGAAATAACTGCAAAAAAACAAGTCAAAGTATGATTTCGCCTGTATCTCAATAATTATAATCGAATTTAGCGCAAATAATTATTGAAACAAAGTTGTAGATGATAGATTATTTTTCCTACTTTGATCCTTATGATTTTTTCAGACGCCTATGGTAAATATACCGGGACCTAAGCGACTGGATAAAACCGGATATTTATGAACATGGATTAGACCCTATAATAATAATAAATATTTTTTATAATAATTATAAAAAATTGGGCAAATGCGAGTTGGACTCGCTCACGAAGGGTTCCGTAAAGCAAAGATAGGCAAGAATTTGTGCTTCTTGTATGGGAGCTAACAAAGCCCCCTAAATATTTATTTTATTTTAATTTTATTATTAATAATTATAAAAGTACAAAGACAAGTAAATATTTTATGCATATTTCAAATGTCTTAGAGCAGCTTTTTTTCATATAGAGCAATAATAATCGGCCAAGTGCGAGTCGGACGGAGACGGAGTACCGTTATAGAGGAAAAATTGGCCAACAATTGTGATTTTGTATGGCAGCCCCCATTAAATTTTTATTTTATTTAAATATTATTATAAATTATTAAGGTAAACATATAAATAACTAAGGATTTTTTAAAAATTTCAAGTGCCTAGCAGTTGCCATTATTAATTACGAGCAAAAAAGGCCAAGGTTTGATGGGGCTTCCATTCAACAAACAAGATTTTATTGGCCTTTTTTAGGGTTCCGTATCCAAAGGGTAAAAACGGGACCCTATTACTAAGACTTCGATGTGGTCAAAAATAGGCACCTTCAAACCAATATGGCGGCTAAGACGTCTACCACAGGTGCATGCTTGACCACAGTTTTGCTTGCGCATGCCGGCTTGTACACTGAACATTGTGCGTGTAGTTGGTAAAACGGTAGTATGCGCAAGCCCCAAAGTTTGGCTTGAAGGTTTTTAAACTTACTACCAACTTGTCTGCGCGTGTGGTTGGACGTTCAGTGTTCAAGCTAAGTTGCTTAAACGCCGACGATCTCGACAAGAATGTGGCTTGCTCATGCATAACTGTGCCGTGTGGTAGATAAGTCAGTCTTCCGTCTTTTCATGCGAGAAGCATGCGCCAGCAAAACTGTGGTCAAGCATGCATGTGTGGTAGGCACCTAACGCACCCGTCGGATTTGGTCGAGCTTTTGAATTTGAGCTATTTATGACCTCTTCTAAACACTAGCGCAAAAAAAAAACTTTCTATAATTATTAATTTCAGAAAAAATCTAACGCGACTGTAGTAATCACAGATCTAGCAAGGTTCGCGCTCTGCGCTTACGTAGTAGAGTTCGACAAGGCTTTAAATGAACGTGGCGAAAAAACGCCATATTTGAGATTTTTTTGACAGTTATCCTTTACCAGCAGCGCCCCGTCCACGTTCATTTAAAGCCTTGTAAATTGTAGCACTTTAACGTTTTATAAAAATATGCAAGATTTTCCTATTCTTTGTTTGATTTTTTAAATGACTCCGATACTTCGTCCTGTAGATTGTGGCGAAAGTCCTTTTACTTGAAGGAAGGCGTATGAATACTTTTGCAATGTGATGACTGAAGTCTGTTGTTGATGATGATGGTACCTTCATTCTATTTCGCAATGTAGACAGTACCAAATTGCGTTGTTGTGGTATGAAAAAGGGGGGGGCCCGAAACGAGCTGTGCCTAGGGGCCCCGAGATGGTTAATCCTGCCCTGCCGGTCAGATAATATCATGAATCATGATTTTTAATGATTTTATGGCCATCGTAAAATTGATTAGGTAGCTTAACGTAGAATAACAAAGTATCTATCAGTAGGTAGAAAGTGGTGGCAGCATCCACATTTTATCATGATTAGAAATAAAACAACAACGATATAACACCTGAAAAAAAGATGGGTGCTGAATGACCAGAAAGACGGTGGTTTGACTTGACATAAGAGATAATGACATGGACAATAAAATAAAAACTATCGCCATGAAGAGGGATAAATGATGGATTTAAAATGTAAAGGACTGGCAGCAGGCAGCAGTCACACTCGTAAGTCGTACCCGAGAAAGGATCCAATATCAATCATCAGTAACATTTAGTCAGTGATATAAATATTACAATCTGCTAATTCAACACAAATAAAATACGTTAAATTTACAATATAAATAAGGTAATTCTCAGTGGTAATTCTACTAATATTATAAAGGCGAAAGTTTGTTTGAATGTATGGATGTGTGGATGTATGGATGTATGGATTTTTGTTACTCTTTCACGCTAAAAGTAGTTTTAGCGTTTGAAGGGATTTTAATGAAACTTTACAATAATATTATAGCCTACTAATATTATAAAGGCGAAAGTTTGTTTGGATGTATGGAATATGGATGTGTGAATGTATGGATGTATGGATGTTTGTTACTCTTTCACGCTAAAACTACTGAATGGATTTTAATGAAACTTTACAATAATATAGCTTATGCATCAGAATAACACATAGGCTACAATTTTAACCGACTTTGGGGGAGGTGTTATGTTCGTTTTTTTATATTCAACGATTACTCCGCCGTTTGTGAACCGATTTTCAAAATTTTTCTTTTGGTGTACAGAGTATCATCCCAATTTGGTATTATATTCACAAAAGTGGTGATCTAATGAAGGGATCCATAAGTAATCGAGGGAACTCCTCAAAATTTATATGGAAACATGTGGTGACTTCGGTTTCGTGAGAAGTATTCTAAGCATATGCTACCAACAAGTAAGATTTTGCACCAAGGTATACCATGATTCGGAAGGTGCTGACAGAACTCCTGATTCTTTATAGATACAAGTTTGGGAGTTTCGGCGTTGTTTTAAGAACGGAAAGCATATGCTACTATGAAAATTACATTCATCATCATCATCATTACTACCATAAACCATTACAGAAACATGTATCGTCCCGTTTTGACCCTATTATTGGTACTTTTCATAGTCTTTTATTATATACTAGCTGTCCCGGCAAACGTTGTTTTGCCATTTAAAGTATTTAAATCTTACCCCCTTTTTTGTCCCCTAAGAGGGGTAGGGGGAAAAATTTTATACACCAGATGTTAAGTTGGAAAAAACAGTTAATAATATGAAGTAAGTCCATTAAAGAAAAAAGTTTGATACAAAATCTGACCCCTCTTTGCTCCCCTGGTGTATAAAAATCAAACCCCCCCCGGGTTTGATTTTTATACACCAGATTTTGAGTTGGAAGAAGACAAATATATCTGCGAAAACCGTATGCAAATCGGATCAGTAGTTTTCGTGTTAAAGCAAAAGTCTTATACAAAATCTGGCCCCCTCTTTCGTCCCTTTAGAGGGGTGGGGGAAAAATTTTTATACACCAGATGTTAAGTTGGAAGAAGACAAATATATCTGCGAAAACAGCATTCAAATCGGATCAGTAGTTTTCGTGTGATAGTGGAACAAACATACAGACAGACAGACAAAAAAACTAACTACATTTTTGGCTTCTATAGCGATGTAGAAACACCCCCCGCTTATTATTTTTTGAATATCTTTAATGTACAGAATTTTCATTTCTACAGTTTTATTATATGTATAGATCACTTAAGCCGCGGGTAACACCGCGGGGCACAGCTAGTAATATTAAATAGCCTATACAACCTATAGCCTTCTTCGATAAATAGATAGATTTCAAAATTGTAGCCTATGTGTGCCTATGTGTTATTCTGATGTAGGTATAATAGCTATATTATTGTAAAGTTTCATTAAAATACGTTCAGTAGTTTTTGCGTGAAAGAGTAACAAACATCCATACATACATACATACATACATACATACATACATACATACATACATACATACATACATCCAAACTTTCGACTTTATAATATTAGTAGGAGTCCTAGTAGGATCACGCTGAAACTAATAGGACCGAACAAACAGAGGAAAATGTGGTTAAAACGGGGAAAATTATAAGAAAGGGTTTATCTCATGAACTACTGAAGCAATTTTTATGTTATTTGGCACAGATATAGAGTAGACCACGTAAAGGGACATAAGCTATTTAGTTGCGGGAAAAAGTACGGTTTTCGTAAAATTCCTAATTTACGCAGGCGAAGCCGCGCGGGACATCTAGTCTATAGAATAAATCTGTTGGAATATCGGCTTGTTTAATTTTTGTGATACCTAAAACCAAACTAGAATCTGATGGTAAAAAGTGAGAAAATAAATTGACTCTAGCAATACCGGGGTAATTGGAATAAAACATTTTGATCCTTATTTTTTTTTTCTTATAGCGGCTGATTCTGTGTGTTAAACATGCAAATATAAAAATTTATCCAATGATCAAGGATATTTTTTGAAAATCTTCTGTCAAAAATTGCCATCAGATTCTGGTAGACCTATAGTTGATATTTAAATGAAAAATTTTGTACTGTGAATAAGAGGAAGGGGCGCGTGACGCGTCATTTTAAGTTAGACCATCCCTACTACTATAGGTCTACCAGAATCTGATGGCAATTTTTGACAGCAGACTTTCATAAAATATCCTTGATCATTGCATAAATTATTATATTTGCATGTTTAACACACAGAATAAGCCGCTATAAGAAAAAAAAAGGATCAAAATGTTTTATTCCAATTACCCGGTATAGCTATTGTCAATTTACTTTCTCACTTTTTGCCATCAGATTCTGGTAGACCTATACTTGTACTAAGTGTGCTAGGTGACTCTCTCTCTTGTCATTTTGAAATGAAATGATATGTATTGTCTATGAAATGATAGGATGCGGGCAACTTTCATGCGGACCAGCTACCCTAGCACGGGGATTGTCGATCTAGAAGAAATAGGTAAAGACAAGAAATAATTATAGTTTCTTGGATAATAGTTCCTGATTTAATGTAAATATAATATAATATAATATCTATGGACGCTTCACACCACGTCAGTCTGGCCCCGAGGTAAGTACCTGATGGACTTGTGTTACGGGTACCAGACAACGGAAATATATTTAATACTTTTATACTATACATATATTTAAAGATTTTTATTATATTATACACATATTTAATACACATCCATGACCCAGGAACTTTGAAAATTTTTGTTCCGTCGGCGGGATTCGAACCCGCGACCCCCGGCTTGAGCTACCAACAGCTCAAGCCGGGGGTACAACTGAGCCACAGAGGTCGTCGAAATAAGATCGTAGATTCATCGACAATAAAAATCTTTTTTAATGTAAGTTTTTCGAGCAACTTTTACGACCTATTGTTTTGCGAGCTCGGATTTATAAACATTTTATAAAATGTTACACAATTTGTCTAGCACTTTGGCGATGTAGATTCATTGAGGGTGGAATTATCAATTTTCCCACGCTAAACAATGGGTAATAAAAACAGTTCACAAAATGCACTTAAAACTAAAATAACATTGACAATTAATCTACGACCTTATTTACTTAAACGTAGGATCTTTTATCAAAAAAACTATAGTTATATTTTGTCTACGAAGATCGGAAACATATTTCAATCCCCGTGCTAAGCAAGCAGACCCGCGCACGGATAACACGCATTACCCTTAGGGCATAATCTATACTTTTTACTTTTTAATTTTTAATATTATTATAAAGCAGAAGAGTTTGTTAGTTTGTTTGTTTGTTTGAACGCGCTAATGTCAGGAACTACCAGTCCGATTTAAAAAATTCTTTCAGTGTTAGATAGTCCATTTATCGAGGAAGGCTATAGGCTATATTTTATCACGCTAAGACTAATAGGAGCGAAGAAATAGAGGAAAATATGGAAAAAAAACGGGGGAAAATTATTTGAAAGGGCTTATTTGAATGCGCTAATCTCAGGAACTACTGGTCTGATTTGAAAAATTCTTTCAGTGTTAGATATCCCATTTATCGAGAAAGGCTATAGGCTATATTTTATCACGCTAAGACTAATAGGAGCGAAGAAATAGAATAAAATGTGGAAAAAACGGGGGAAATTATTTGCAAGGGCTTATCTCACGAACTACTAAAGCAATTTTTCTGTTATTTGGGTCAGATAAGATACTTCTTACGTGGTCTACTGACCACGTGAAGGATCATAGGCTATTTTTTTGTAGACTGATTTGTCTGTGAAATATCTAATTTACGCAGGCGAAGCCGCGCGGAACGTCTAGTCTATACTAATATTATAAAGCGGAAGAGTTTGTTTGTTGGTTTGAACGCGCTAATCTCAGGAACTACTGGTCCGATTTGAAACATTCTTTCAGTGTTAGATAGTCCATTTATCGAGGAAAGCTATAGGTTATATTTTATCACGCTGACTAATAGGAGCGAAGAAATAGAGGAAAATGTGGAAAAAACGGGGGGAAATTAGTTGAAAGGGCTTATTTGAACGCGCTAATCTCAGGAACTACTGGTCCGATTTGAAAAATTCTTTCAGTGTTAGATAGCCCATTTATCGAGGAAGGCTATATTTTATCACGCTAAGACTAATAGCAGCGAACAAATAGAAGAAAATGTGGAAGAAATGGGGGAAATTATTTGAAAGAGCTTATCTCACGAACTACTAGAGCAATTCTTCTGTTATTTGGGTCAGATAAGGAGTAGACCACGTGATGTGACCATAGGCTATTTTTTGTAGACTGATTTGTCTGTGAAACATCTAATTTACGCGGGCGAAGCCGCGCGGAACGTCTAGTTTTACAATAATTTACACCTACCATGTTAAAGAGTGGCGAGACAGCGACCACCCACGGCCACGGCCTCGCGGTGCAAGGAGCCTCGCGTCCAGCCCCTTGGACCATGACTCATGAGGTCTTTTTAGGATTTAGTATTTACAAGTATTGACTCATATTGTAATTAAATAAAAAATTGTACTTATATAAAAAAAATCTCAAAAATATTCCTTCTTGTTGAGTCATCAATCAGGGGCCTCGCAAAACATATCTAGCCCACATCAAATTTTGGTCTTGCGGCTTGCCCGCCACTGCGAGACAGTGATCTCAGTCAATAAATTTGGCCGAGAGCACTGTCTCGCCACTCTACTCGGTACTCGGTAGGTGTGGACATGGCATTAAGGATGTTAGAGTTAGACATACTGATAATGATAATATTTGACAGTATGAGTCAAACATCATCATAAACACGTGACGTCCGCCTATTATCACTTATCAGGTACACAGAGAGTGCAAAGGTAAACGTCACTCATTTACATTCAGTTCTTGATGTTATGAGTTATGACGAGATAGACATGTATAAAAAGGAGCGAGGTTTTTTTGTTACTTTTCAGGTCAATTAACTTGGAATTTTCAGATGTTTATAATTCAGATAGGCTGAGAAAAAAATCTGTGGCATAACTTATGTTTTAAGGTACTGTTTCATTTTTCTTTTGTGTGCCTCTAATTGATACTGCAGTAGCTCTACCTACAATATTTATATGATAAAAGTCCGCTATCCATCTATGATCTATATCAGCGGTTTCTCAAACTATTTTGGTGGCAGATTGCTGAACCCTTCCAAGAAGTGACATTTTTGGTGCACCCTCTAATAAAATTTAACATTTTTTAACAAACCAACAAGTTTATTATGCTTTTAACGTTCACTCATCATCAAGGTTCGTTCAGTTGAGTTCCTCGGGGAGGATGGCGACGGGGGAGGGGAGGATGGGGGTGCCGATGACGACAGGCTCGGGCACGATCTCCTCGATGACCACGGGGGTTGGCTCGATGGGGTCCACGACGGCGACGGGGCTGGGGGCGACCTCGCCCTCCACCACGGCGACGGGGGTGGGGGCGATGGGCTCGGCGACGACCACGGGGCTGGGGTTGATAGGGAGACCCTCAATAGCTACTGGGCTACCAGCAATGGAGCCAGATTCAGCGTTGTTGATGTTAAGGACGACTTGGACGAGGGGAGAGCTGCCATCGTAGGGGAAGGGGAAAGCGGGAGAAGCGGGGGCGGGGTGGGCCTCAGCGGCGGGGCTGGCGGAGATGGGAGAGTCGACAATGGCCACAGGGGTAGGCTCGATGCTGTCAACGACGGCTGGGCCGGCGATGATGGGGGTGTCGACGACGACGACTGGAGATGGCTCGAAGTTGTCGACAACAGCTGGGCCGACGAGGATTGGCTGGTAGTTGTCAACGACAGCGGGACCAACAGAGATGGGCTGGTAGTTGTCAACGACGACGGGACCAACAGCAATGGGCTCGAAGTTTTCAACGACAGCGGGTCCAACAGAGATGGGCTGGTAGTTTTCAACGACAACGGGACCAACAGCAATAGGCTCGAAGTTGTCAACGACAGCGGGTCCAACAGAGATGGGTTCGACGATGGCTGGTCCGACTTCCACGGGGTTGGGCTTCAGGCTGGCGAGGATGGCTCCGATGACGTCCAGAAGGAAACGGTCGGAAGGTGCGGCCTGTTCGGCGGGTGCGGCGCTGGCCACAGCCAGGAGAGCGAAGAAGGCGAGTAATTTCATGTTTGCTGTAAAAAAAGGTCAGTCTTAATTGTTGCAAAGTAAGTTTTCAGCTTTATGGGATGTGGTAATGATATCGAGGTATAGTCTAGCGATTCAACCAAGAGCTAGTGGCTCATATGAGTCTTATGGTGCCCTGAGCAACTGTTCTCATGTATTTATGGTAGCAAATGATCCAACTTACCTTGTGTTTGAAGAAACTATGCCTAGCTCGTGTTTTAGTGAAATTTATATACCAAATGTGAAATGTTATCTATACAGCCGTCGATTTGAACTAGGCAGGTTCAGATAATATCAAGATTTTTAATGATTTTATGGTCATCGTAAAACTGATTAGGTAGCGTTACGTAGAAAAACAATCTATCAATCAGTAGGTGGAAGCGGTGGCAGGTATGCATCGACATTTTATCATGATTGATACACGTCTGCTTTATGAAAAGAAATAAAACAATATTAATGATGAAACCTGAAATAAAGATGGGTACTAAATGTGCCAGAAAGACGGTGGTTTGACTTGGCATAACAGAGATGATGGGAAGAAAAAGCAAACTATCGCCATGAAGAGGAATAAATAAAAAGGACTAGCAGCAGTTACACTCGTACCCGAGAAAGGACAATATCCAATATCAATCATCAGTAACATTTAGTCGGTGATATTTATACAGTATTTTCAGAGCGAAGTAACCACTCTTCAAATACTGTAGTGCCTGGGACAAGATTTTAAATGTCCGTATGGTTGAGCAAGCACATGCGGCATTCTCGAAACAGAGTCGGCCTAGTCCAAAGGAATGAGCTGGTAAATACGTCTGGGACCAACCATGTGCGGGTTTCCTCCCTGTAGAATGTAGATCTAATAAGTACGGAACCCTGCATGCACAGGTTTGGCCGAAGCTTAATACTCTTGGCTGAGGCAATTATAATGACTAGAGATCGCCCAATGGTCGAAATTCGACCTTAGTTTCAACGACATTAGGACTACTATAGGTGTACCAGAATCTGATGGCAAAAAGTGAGAAAATAAAATGACTCTAGCAATACGGGGGTTATTGGAATAAAACATTTTGATCCGTTTTTTTTCTTATAGCGGCTGATTCTGTGTGTTAAACATGCAAATATAAAAATTTATCCAATTATCAAGGATATTTTTTAAAAATCTGCTGTCAAAAATTGCCATCAGATTCAATAGGTAGACCTATACCTATATTTTGTAAAAAAATACTGACTTTAGCATATTTTTTTCAACTCTTGTCTCTGGGACTCAGCTGATCTCAGACTGGCCGTGTAAGCATTGTCTAATAGTATCTAAGATTCAATAAAAAAAAACTATAATCCAATTTCAATTTGTCAACAGACTTAACCATAATAAAGAGTATAATAGAGATGATGACAAGGTCAAAGATGAGCAAAGTTAATAAAATAAAGAAATCACGGTAAAAAATAAGTGTTCCCAAAATTTCAGCTTGATAGCATTTGTATTTTTTTTTTGTTATGCGCCTTCAAAGTTGGATAATCAAGTCGATTTTTTTTTTCAATTAAATTTCTTAATATTTGTATACCATTCGATAACTTATGCAATTAAAAGCAACTTTTGTTATGAAACCACTTTCATAAACGCAATATTTAATATACCTACCGAACAAAGTTCTCTTCCGATGCGTAAAAACTACGAAAGAGTGACGTCATTCTTTCGTAGCACTTTGTATGGAGCGTTTCGGGCAAGTCTATTTTATAAGATATTTAAATTGTCATATCTTGGTGAATTTTTAAGATATCAGAGTCATTCTTTCAGCGATGTTTCTATTTTTAAGGGTCTTTTAATTAATTATAAGAAAAAAAAAATAGTCATCATGCCTATTCGTATGTATAGTTTGTCACTCAAAAATCTGTCATCTTGTGTGTGTGTGTGTGTGTGTGTGTGTGTGTGTGTGTGTGTGTGTGTTGTAGTGTGTGTAATGTTTCATTTGTTAAAAAAATGTATGATAAAAGCATAATTTCAAAATAATATTAGCTCGATGCACTTCTTCACCATATAAACTATAACTGTGCAAAATTTCATTCACCTACGTTTCCCCATTTTTCGTCAAAAGGGATACAAAGTTTTTCGCTCGCGTTTTAATTTAATATATAGATGTCAACATAATAAAAGGAAAGTGTCATTTTAATAGTATAAAACTACATGGTTGATGGTTGTACAATATTATTTAAAGATAATTGAAAAAATCTTGATACCTTCACAATTAACTATTATTAAATGCATCTGTATTCTAATTTATTTATTTGCCTATTAATTATTATTCATTATGCAATAAAATGCGGTAGACTACTTCCTTTAATTATTATAATTAATATTATAAAAATACCGTAATAAGACAAGAACTTTTTATTATAATCATGTAATTGTTCAAATAAGGTTTATTCAATAATTACTGGATGCAATTACAGTGTGTCAAGAAAGACAAAATATTCTAAACGTTATCACGCTCAAAAGGTGGGTTTTTAGAGTTCCGTAGTCAACAAGGAAGCCTTATAGTTTCGGTCTGTCCATCCGTCTGTCCGTCTGTCTGTCCGCGGTTTTGCTCAGAGACTATAGGACCTACAAAGCTGTAATTCGGCATGAATGCACATATTAATGATGCCGACAAAGTGGTATATAAAATAAAAAATATATACCTATATATTTTTTATGGTACTTCCTCAAGCGGGGATGATTTTTTTTTTCGCGTCCAACCCACCGTGTGGTGTGTCGTTGGATAGGTTTTTCAAAAATATTACGAGTATTCAAAGATCATTTTCCGATTTAGGGATCCATTTGTGAAATATGAAGTTTTAAAGTGGAAAAAGTCGTTAAGAGTCCAGTGTTCCCCCCTTCTACCAGCTAAATGGTTGCTTCTGGAAATCTAAAAAATCACGGGAGTAGGAAATATGCTCAATTTAAAAGGAAAACTATCACGGCTAAGAAGATTTCATAAGTTATTGAGTAATAGTCGATCAACTAAAAAAATGTATTCGGCGAAGTATAAAGTAAGTTTCGTTCAGCCATCGCTCCACGCGAAAAATATACCATTCTCATCACCTTGATGAGTGGCAGACAACCACCGTGCGTTTTTCCGCAATTTTCTGCCACGCACAGTAAAACTGAACGAACTGTCGCCATCAGTATTTCCGGACCATTACGACCTGCAAACCTTCAAGAAGAGAGCGTATTCCTTCTTATAAGGCCGGCAACGTACTTGCTTTTGATGTTTCGAGTGTCCATGGGCGACGGTAGTTGCTTTCCATGAGGTGATCCGTTTGCTCGTTTGTCCCCTAATTTCATTAAAAAAAAAATCTTCATAAGCTGTGCAGTTAACCTGCTACTTGAGGGTGTCTGCGAAAATTGACTAAACTGCTACATGGCATAATATGAAACTAATTTAAGATCATATTCTGTATTGAGCAGGAGAATGAGTGAGCGGTTTACATACCTGGTTAAGGTTACAACTTACAAGGTATAACAAAATTTGTAGACTTCAAGTTTAGAACATAATATAACATAACATAATAATTATCCGACAAAAACATTACCTACGTTTGTTTAGATCGGCCTTCCTGTAAGCAGCCTTAATCGAACTTTTTCAGAGGGTAGATTTTAATTTGCTACCAATGTGTAACAACATTGTATTCTCCTGGCCGCGCGCGTGTTGCCCGCGTGATAGGAAAAACTTCTATGAAATGTCAAATGAAAGGATGCGGACAACTTTCTTGCGGACCGCTCGTGAGCGTGGCGGGCGGGCCTTTTTTAGGGTTCCGTACACATAGGGTAAAAACGGGACCCTATTACTAAGACTTCGTTGTCTGTCCGTCTGTCCGTCTCTCTGTCTGTCCGTCCGCCCGTCCGTCCGTCCGTCCGCCCGTCCGTCCGTCCGTCCGTCCGTCCGTCCGTCTGTCTGTCTGTCTGTCTGTCTGTCTGTCTTGTTGTTCAATGGCCCTCAAAAAACCAGTCACGAGTTTGGGTGTTCGAAAATGAGTTAAAGCCAACAAAAATTGTTCGTTCACGGAGTGTTGCAAAAAAAATGGTGGCCACGTTTGTCTCCAAAACCGGCCATGTTGCGACTATTCCTCTTGAGGGACAAAGAACGGTTAATGCAGAATGTTATGCTAGCATTTGTTTGCCACAGGTCGTTTCTGAACTCCGTAAAGGGAACTGCAACCGCCGCATCATCCCCCATCACGACAATGCGAGTTCTCACACCGCGCACAGAACTAAAGAGTTTTTAGAGCAAGAAAACATAGATTTATTAGACCATCCGCCGTACAGCCCCGACCTAAGCCCTAATGATTTCTATACTTTCCCTAAAATAAAGAATAAATTGCGTGGTCAGAGATTTTCATCACCTGAAGAAGCTGTGGACGCCTACAAAACGGCCATTTTGGAGACCCCAACTTCCGAATGGAATGGTTGCTTCAATGATTGGTTCCATCGTATGGAAAAATGTGACAAATACCGCGGAGAATACTTCGAAAAGCAATCAATACATTTTTAAATAGTAATGTTGTGTCACTTCCTTGATTCCAGAAATTTTCAGTGCTGCCTCGTCAAAATACAACAGCAAAAATGTACGTATGTGTTAAGGGATGCGTTAGAACTAGTATTAATATTATACTGAAGTATAATAATTTCAACAATAATATGTAACAAAACAAACAATTTTATTGTGCTTTTAACGTTCATTCATCATCAAGGACTCGTAGTGTTCATGTTCAGTTGAGTTCCTCGGGGAGGATGGCGACGGGGGCGGGGAGGATGGGGGTGCCGATGACGACCGGCTCGGGCACGATCTCTTCCACGACCACGGGGGTGGGGGCGATCTCGCCCTCCACCACGGCGACGGGGGTGGGGACGATGGGCTCGGCGACGGCCACGGGGCTGGGATTGATGGGGAGACCCTCGACGGCGACGGGGCTGCCGACGATGGAGCCGGATTGAGCGTTGACGTTGACGATGATCTGGACGAGGGGAGAGCTGGCGGATTCGGCGACGGGAGCTTCCTCGACGATGGCGGGGCCGACGGCGATGGGGGTGGGCTCCTCGACGACGGCTGGACTGACAACAAAGTCTTCGACAATAGCGGGTCCGACAGCGATAGGCACCAAACTGTCGACAATCGCTGGGCCAACGGAGATGGGTTCGACCTCATCGACGATGGCGGGTCCGAAGTCCACTGGTGGTCTCTGCAGCGACTCCAGGATGGAGCTGATGACCCCCATCAGGAATTTCTCGGAGCGGTCCTGCGCGGGCTGCGCGGACACCGCAACGAGGAGAGCGAAGAATGCGAAGAATTTCATTTTACTGAAAAATAAATCCTCAATAAAAAAATTTGATTTTAATAAAATATGGTACGTTCTTTAAAACTTGTACTGCAAGTAGGTACAAAGAAACATCCTCTTAAAATATCTTGAATTAGGTACTATACTGTACTCGGCGAAACATGGCGGTAGCGGTCATTGACTCCATCGTCAAAAACTTGTCATTTTCTATATAAACCACGATTGACAATGAAGTGTCAGATGTTGTCAATCGCGGCTTTGTATAGAAAATGACAAGTTTTTGACAGGGAGTCAATGACCGCTACCGCCATGTTTCGCCGAATACAGTATTTAAACCCAATGCAAAGCCAAAAATTACTTAAAATCTGTGTTATGTAGCTTAAAATATGTTAGTAAAGAAATAGAGAAAACTACTACCTTCTACATAATTTAAACATTATTACTTATGTTAAGATTTTTAACCGACTTTCAAATAGAGGGCGATATGTTTGCTTTGGTACTTACATGCTTGTGTAACTTGGAAGTTGTACTAACTGAAGTCAATTGTATCAACTTTTTTATATCAAAAAGTTATCTATACAACATCGATTTAGTTCATCCTTTTATTGAGTTTTAGTGCATTTTGATATGCATAATTGCGAGTCATTTAAGGAAAATTAAATTTTGAGTAAGACAGACATTTTGGAGTTTTTAAGATAGGAGAGATAATAATATTTGGTCTTCACGAGCCAGAATAGACACTGTATGAACAATAACTAGTTTAAGTCTATGAATAACTTAAATTCTAAAAACAAATTTGAAATTACAGATTTCCTTAAGCTCAGGTTGTTTTTCATACAAGCCACTAGGATAAGCCCTCAATTATAGTACCTGCCAAAAATGAAAGATAACAAAACTATTTCGTACAATTTTACATAACACAATAATTTCATATCGTCGGTAATAAAATTTTAATATTTTATACTACGAAAATTACTTCCATATAACTCTAGATACAATATCTTTACAGCTTTGATAAATTTGATAACTTTGAAACACAGAAGTAGTAAGTTGTCTTATACCTAGCTCCTAGGTACTACCAGGGAAGTTGATTCATAGAGAGACCTATGTAATTTGATCGCGTTAAACCACTGACCTCCATTATACAAGTACGCTGGACTAATGATAGCCTTTGAAATGACAGCTATTTTTTGTGCTTAATTGAAGCGGAATCAGCTCCCCCAATGTGAGGGATAGGAACTAAATGTGACGTAAAAATGACATTTGAAAGTCGCCATATTGGCGCTGATAGCAGTAGTGGGAGTATTTGGAACTAATACTAGTGATGACAACCAATAACGATTAAGCGGTCATTTGCAAGTTACGTCAAATTTAGTTCTCTTCCCTCTTACTGGGGGCGCTGATTCCGCTTCAATTAGGCACAAAAAAGTGGGTATCATAGGTCCAGCGTACTTGTATAATGGAGGTCAGTGCGTTAAACCCAGCCGAAAGATCACGACTAACATTAAATTGACATAGCCCGACCACATGACATAGCTCCGCCATCTACCTATAAGATAATTTAATCGATGGTACATTATAATTCGACAATGCGCTTCCGTCGAAGAAATTGATTCTTATGCAGTTGACGGACCTACGTCATTTGGTTGGAACTCGACCAAACTACATAAGTCCGCCATCTGCCTATAAATCAACTTCTCTGATAGTACAATAGTTTATTACTAAGCACAAAGTGCAAATATAGTAAATTGTCGTATACATAATATGCATAGAGTACACTATATAATAGATACTATATTAAAATGCTTATGACAGCGAGGCGAAATATACATTTTTGGTCATGCGGCAACTGACGAAATTAAGAAACTTGCTAAACATTCACATGGTTTCTTTAATCAAAATCAAAGGACCTGAGTTATTCAGATTTTTACAAATTTTTGTTAGAAATTTTAGTGAAAAAATGTCCGGGATTTTTGTCGTGCATACTCGGCGACGGCTTACCGCTTAGGTAATGGTAGCCCAACTTGTGGTGATGGTGACAACGACGAGGATGATGATGATGATGATGGATTTGATGACGTAATAAATTGCAACATTGTTACGAAATCGTATCATAAACTAAACACTAGAGTCCAGACCACAGACATAAATCAAGATAGATACCGCATGTCGCTCCATTTGTATGAAAACGAGCGTGTCACTTTTTTCCTACCTACTGTGACGTTCCAATGATAAAAAACACGTGTCCATTATCTAGGCCAACGTTTCTATTTGAATTTCTACAGCTCAATACAGCACTTTTAGGCATTAAGGCATTTTTAAAATTCCGATTGACGTCCGATTCCGTTAACAGAATCAAGAACAGACTTTCGAAAGACGAGCATTGCTCGTCGTTTGGGAACGCGATATGGCACGCGAAGTACATACACATGCGGTATCTATCTTGAGTCCAGACACTGATAGTCAATAGACCTTACAAAGCCGAAGATATGAAAATGCTTAGTGCAAAAGCAAATTGCATAGGACTACAATGCTCCTTGTTTGGAAAAACGGATGAATACAATAGCTTATTATAGAAACGTTTAGTTATTATTTGTTGCATTTTAACCTACTAATGAACCTTGTGTAAAAGTAGAAAGCTGGTAAGCCATTACAGATAGATGTATGGATTATAAGTTTGGAACTTTATCAAATCTTAATCCTAGCTTTATCAAAATACACTTACTTAGAGATATAATATGCACCTAATCATTTCCTTTATGTGTTATTTTAAGACACCATAATGTTAATTTGAAGTACGTTATGTTAGTAAATTAAAAACGAAAGTTTCGGCTTAGAATTTAGATGATGAAGAAACTTAGGTTTAGGAAATCATAGAATTATTGATTGTGGACTAACACCTACAGACTAGAAGGTACTAAGAAGTACTTAGTGCCTTCTAGTCTTGATGATTGATGGTGACTACTAGTTGCAAACTGCAAACCTACTTGCATGGATCACACGCGCAATACTCATGACTTATGAGTAAATGGACCAATACACAAAGTCTTGCCGAGACTAATCACGTGCTCAGTATCATTTATTGAGGTTCAATAAAAAATTACTAATCAAAAATCATTTTCGCCTTCCTTGTTTATCTCTGATAAAACAAAGTATAAAACAACAGTTTTTGCATTATTTCAACATACTTTGTGATCAAAGCAAAAACATATTGTGAGTATTTTAATCCTTTAAAATCATAATCTCTATTATTATGAGCTAGTTAAATCTAAAGTCTAGTAATTTATCCTTTGATTCTTATTAAATACATAATCATAGATTAATAGGAAATCTTTAGGGCCTGTTTCACCACTTTCTGATAAAGTGCCGAATTGGCTATTCACAGCTTTTTTGACAGATTCTCCATACTTCATCTGTCAAAATAAGTGGTGGATAGCCTATTCGGCACTTATCAGGAAGTGGTGAAACAGGCCCTAAGGGTCTGTTTCACCACTTTCTGATAAAGTGCCGGATAGGCTATCCACAACTTTTTTGACAGGTTTTCCATACTCTATCTGTAAAGTTAAAAGTGGTGGATAGCCTATCCGGCACTTCTCAGGAAGTGGTGAAACAGGCCCTAAATCTAATATTATATCATGTGAATGATATCCTCTAGCTTTTTAGTTATCTATTTAGATACCCAGCTCCTAATTGCAACTTCCTACCAAATACCCCTATAATCTTCATCTCATCTCTTTCTCTCCAATCTTCATCTTAAATGATTATCATGTCGTCATTTTCTCTAACCTTGTAGTTACTTGAATGCCCAGTCCCTAATAATGGTTTCCTACTAAACCTTTGGTATTTATTTTCCAGAAATATGAAATTCCTGTTAACTGTAGCCGCCGTGATCGCCGTGGCCGTAGCTGGCCCGGCCCGCAACATCGCCATCGGACCAGCTCTCGTCGACGTTGACTCCGCCGCCGTCGAAGAGATCGCCGTTGGCCCCGCTATCGTTGAGGAATACCAGCCCATCGCCGTTGGCCCCGCTATCATTGAGGAATACCAGCCCATCTCAGTTGGCCCCGCTATCGTTGAGGAATACCAGCCCATCTCCGTCGGCCCCGCTATTGTTGAGGAATACCAGCCCATCTCAGTTGGCCCCGCTATCGTTGAGGAATACCTGCCCATCTCCGTCGGCCCCGCTATCGTTGAGGACTTTGACCAGATCTCCGTCGGCCCCGCCATCGTCGACGAGTCCGTCGTCGGTCCCGCCGCCGTCGAGGAAGCCACTCCCGCCGCAGTCGCTAGCTCTCCTCTCGTCCAGATCATCATCAACGTCGCCGGCTCCGGCGTGTCCGCCAGCCCCGTCGTCGTGGAGGAGAGCCCGGCCTCCATCGACAGGCCCACCCCGGTCCAGACACCCGAGGTGATCGTGCCCGAGCCCGCCATCGTGCCGGAGCCCGTCATCGTCGTGCCCGAGGTTATCGTGCCGGAGCCCGTCATCGTGGCCCCCGAGGTCAAGCCCGAGCCCGCCATCGTGCCCGAGCCCGTCGTGGTTGCCCCCGAGCTCTTCCCTGAGGGCGAGATCGTGCCCGAGCCCGTTTTCATCCACCCTATCTTCCCCATCCCCGCTGTTATTGCCCAGTAAATAACGTGATGGACACTCGGAACCTTAGTTATAAGAATCTTTAATAAATTACTGTTATGAAGCCTATTTTATGATTATATTTATTACTTTTTAGGGTTCCGTAGTCAACAAGGAACCCTTATAGTTTCGGTCTGTCCGTCCGTCTGTCTGTCTGTCCGCGGTTTTTCTCAGAGACTATAAGGCCTACAAAGCTGTAATTCGGCATGAATGAACATCCTAACGACGCCGACAAAATGGTGTATAAAATTAAAAAACAAAAAAATTTATGGTACCTCCCATACACATCAAGCGGGGGTGACTTATTTTTTCCGCGTCCACCCCACCGTGTGGGGTGTCGTTGGATAGGTTTTTTAAAAATATTATAAGTATTCAAAAACCATTTTCCGATTTAGGAATCCATTTGTGAAATATGAAGTTTTAAACGGGAAAAAATCGTTAGTCCAATGTCCCCCCCCCCCCCCCCTTCTAAACGATTGCTTCTGGAAATGTGAAAAAATTCACGGAAGTAGGAAATATGCTGAATTTAAAAGTAAAATTATCACGGCTAAGAAGACTTCATTTGAGGCGTAGGGATGTGACGACCCCACCGCCCGCCTGATGGTAGTTCTATCTCACAATAATTAGTCTGGGATAGATCTAGCATCAAGCGCAGTAAGTCAACCGAAGGATGGCGGTAAAACCATCAACGATAGGGTCAGTGAAGAAATCCATGGCCATCAATGGGCTGCAGCATTGATGGTTTGATTTACTGGCCCCTGTCAGATTGCCAATCCGCGTGCTCCGCGTGGCAATTATGAGCAAATGCCTTTCATGAAACGCACCAGAAAAGGATGGCCCCTAGTTCCCGGTAGCGGTACTATTCCTGGCCACGGTAGCGGCCATGGTAACGGCACTGCGAGGGGTGCTAAGAATCTCCGGGCTACGGATCGCTACCACCAACTGGACCTGGCGACGTACAACGGACGAACGCTTAGACTCGAAGACCACCTAGTCGAACTGGAGGTAGAATTGGAAAAAATCCGTTGGCACGTATTAGGGTTGTGCGAGGTCCGAAGACAAGGGGAGGACACCATAATTCTGCCATCGGGTCACCTTTTCTACTTCCGAGAGGGAGATCATACATCCCGTGGCGGCGTGGGATTCCTCGTCAACAAATCTCTCGTCGACAACGTTGTTGATATCTCGAGTGTGTCGGGGAGGGTAGCGTATCTTATTTTGAGACTCACCAATAGGTATTCTCTCAAGATAGTACAAGTGTACGCACCAACCTCGACACATTCTGATGACGAAGTGGAGACCATGTACGAAGACATCTCCAAGGTCTTAAATACCACCCCTAAGACCCACTTCAATGTTGTCATGGGAGATTTTAACTCCAAAGTAGGAGTACGAGCTAGCGGCGAATCTAGCTTGGGACAGCACGGTGTTGGGATTCGAAACCGCAGGGGGCAAATGCTAGTCAACTTTCTCGAAAAAGAGGGGCTCTTCTTGATGAATTCCTTCTTCAAAAAGAAGCCCCAAAGAAAGTGGACATGGCGAAGTCCTGACTCTGTGGTAAGGAACGAGATAGACTTCATCATTACGGATCGGAAGTATATATTTAGGGATGTCTCTGTGATCAACAGGTTTAATACCGGTAGCGATCACCGATTACTGCGAGGATCCTTGAGTGTATGCTTCAAGCTCGAAAGAGCCCATATGCTGAAGTCTACTCTCCGACCCAACTTCCAACAATCCGTCGCTGATACCCAGAAATTTCAGTTACAACTGAAAAATAGGTTCGACGCTCTTAACATCTCGGAAACTACAATGGAAGTTGACGAGGCTTTAAATGCAATTGTGGAGAGCATACGGGTCGAAGGTGAAAGGTTTTGCAGGCCTAAGCATGCGGGCAGGAAATCCAAACTTTCGGATGAGACCCTCAAACTTATGAGGGAACGAAGGGAAAACACGGACTCGGGCTCGTCAGATGTGAAACTTCTCTCGAGGCGCATACGGAAACTTATACGTAGAGATCTTCGCCGCTCGAATACGCTAGAAATCATGGAAGCGATTGAGCGGAATAGAGGGTCAAAAGTTTTCGTAAGGCGCCTCGGGAGGAGTCGTCTAACGAAGGTGAAGAATAGCTGTGGCCAAATCGTTTCCTCGCGAGGGGAGGTTCTGTCCGAGATCGAGGATTTCTATAGCCGCTTGTATGCTTCACATGCTTTGCAACCTGACCCTCGTGATAACGACCCGCGTGCCAAACTCACCCGGCATCTTTCTGGCGAGCTTCCTGACGTCAGTATAGGCGAAATCGAATTGGCTCTGAAACAACTTAAAGGAGGAAAGGCCCCGGGGAGGGACGGAATTACGATCGAACTTCTCAGAGCGGGAGGCGAACCCGTCTTGAGAGAGCTTCGTAAAGTCTTTAATTTTGTCCTTCAACGGGGAGTTTCCCCCGAAGAGTGGCTTAGGAGCGAGGTGGTTCTCTTTTTTAAGAAGGGAGATAACACCCTTCTTAAAAATTATAGGCCCATCTCGCTTTTGAGCCACATATATAAGTTGTTTTCCAGGATCATGACGAATCGCCTATCAAATAAACTTGACGAATGCCAGCCACCGGAGCAGGCTGGGTTTCGCAGAGGCTTTAGCACCATAGACCACATTCACACCTTAAGGCAAGTTGTACAAAAGTCACACGAGTACAGACAGCCACTGTGCCTTGCCTTTGTGGACTATGAGAAGGCTTTTGACTCTGTTGAGACCTGGGCTGTTCTGGAAGCCCTGCAACGATGTCAAGTCGATTGGCGTTACGTCGAAGTTTTAAAAGGTCTATATAATGCCGCGTCTATGTCCGTCCGAGTACAGGGGGCCACAACAAGGCCAATCTATTTGCATCGAGGAGTGAGACAGGGGGATATTATTTCCCCGAAACTGTTCACAAATGCGTTAGAGGACGCCTTCAAGACCCTAAACTGGAAAGGACGTGGCATAAACGTTAACGGCAAGTACCTCTCACACCTTCGTTTCGCTGACGATATCGTCATATTGGCAGAATCGTTGGAGGACTTGCAGGAAATGTTGAACGACCTAAATGAATCTTCCCGGCGGATCGGTCTCGGGATGAACTTGGACAAGACGAAAGTCATGTTCAACGAACATGTTCTCCCGAGACCGGTTGTAGTCAACGGTGCCTTTCTCGAAGTCGTAACGGAATATGTCTATTTGGGGCACATACTGCAGGTAGGTAGACATAACTTCGAGAGAGAAACCGATAGGAGGATACAGTTGGGTTGGGCAGCATTCAGGAAGTTAAGCCACATTCTCACGTCGCAAATTCCGCAGAGCCTGAAGACGAAAGTCTTCGATCAATGCGTGCTTCCCGTTATGACATACGGGGCGGAAACCTGGCCTTTTACAGCAGGGCTAGCTCGTAAGTTTTCCGTTGCTCAGCGTGCTATGGAGCGCGCTATGCTCGGAGTTTCTTTGGCGGATAAGCTTCGAAATGAAACAATTCGTCAAAGAACTAAAGTTACCGACATAGTGCAGAGAATCAGTACGCTGAAGTGGAACTGGGCTGGTCACGTAGCTCGAAGAACAGACGATCGCTGGAGTAAACTTACTCTGGAATGGAGACCAAGGCTAGGAAATCGGGGTGTAGGTCGACCTCCAACTAGGTGGGACGACGATCTCCGTTTAGTTGCGGGTCCATGTTGGATGCGAGTAGCAGGAGATCGGTCATCTTGGCGTTCATTGAGAGAGGCCTATGTCCAGCAGTGGACGAATATAGGCTGATATGATGATGATGATGATGAAGAAGACTTCATAAGTTATTGAGTAATAGTCGATAACTTAAAAAAATTCGACGAAGTATTAAGGAAGTTTTCGATCAAATTCCACGCACGTTACTGAAATGATGTTGTTAGTAGTGTAAAACATGTACATTCATTGACCATACAAAAATTATCAAAAACTAGCGGTACTACGAAACCCTATTGCGCGTGGCCCGACACGCACTTGACCGGTTTTTTACTTATCTACCGATGGTCATTAAAACACCCTTGATCGGTTTTAATTGTGTTTTATAAAGGTTTTAACCATTAAAGGATTACCTCTGTAGCCTTAGCATGGCCACATTAGAAAAGCGAAGGTATCCTATAGTCTCTGAGTAAAACCGCGGACAGACAGACGGACAGACAGACGCGGACGGACAGACAGACAGACAGACGGACAGACGGACGGACAGACCGAAACTATAAGGGTTCCTTGTTGACTGCGGAACCCTAAAAAGTACCTATATTACTTTTTTGTGACAGCTGACTCATAAAATGAGGCTACTTCACCTACTTTTTTTCTTCATACTAATCGCTTCTTAATCATTCATTTTCACCAAAAAAACTAATATTTTAATATTTTAAACAGTAGAAACCCATAAAAATGTTGATTGAAAAATATGTAAAAAAAATTAGAAAATAATTAAATAAGAATTGAGAAGTCATTTGTAGTGTTGAAAACTTTTGGAGAAAAGTTTTGGCCATTTCATTTCCCAATTACAATCAATGGAGATAATATATAAAACTGATGTTTTATTTGAATTATTCAAGAAAATGTATTTTAAAAATCTTTATATAAATAAACTTACATTTATCGAGCGCGTTAAATAAAAGATATTAAATTACTAGTGTGATGACGTCTCACGTCACATCCAAATCGGAAGTACCGCAAAAGCGTTTTCGTCAGTACAAATTAAAAAAAGATAAAATCTTATTTTCAAATCGACTTTGTTTATCAATCTTAAGCTTTTATTTGATGATAAGGGTGAAATACGGTTTCCTAGGCCAAGTTCTACTAGAAATATGCATTTGTTTAATAAAATTGAATATAGGTCAAGTAGCATTATAGTCCTTACAAGTTACAACAACAAAAAGGAAATTTTAAGTCATCGAGAAGACTTGAAATTGACTTTTTAATAGGGTTCCGTACCCAAAGGGTAAAAACGGGACCCTATTACTAAGACTTCGATGTTTTATGTAAGACTTTGCTATTTTTTGCTCGATATCAATAATAGCAATAGTATAGGCACTTGAAATGTTCACAAAATACTCAGTTGTATTTATAATTTAATAATTAATAATAATATTTAAATAAAATAAATAATTAAGGGCGGCTCCCATACAGAAAAACACGTTTTTTAACTATTTTTGCTCTATAATGGTACGGAACCATTCGTGCGCGAGTCCAACTCGCACTTGCCTGATTTTTATTGTTTATTTAATTATGTCTTAAGGTCTTAAGGGTCTCATACAATGACAAAAAAGTTTGTGCTACTTATTGTATTTATTTACACAAAATATGACATAAGTACGACAACGAATGTTACATCTTAGTTGAGTTCTTCGGGGGCGAGGGCGGGTTCGGGGAAGATGGGGGCGACGATAACGGGCTCGGGCACGATGGCGGGCTCGGGCTTGACCTCAGGAGCCACGATGACGGGCTCCGGCACGATGGCGGGCTCAGGGACGATCACCTCGGGGGTCTGGACCGGGGTGGGCCTGTCGATGGAGGCCGGGCTCTCCTCCACGACGACGGGGCTGGCGGACACGCCAGAGCCGGCGACGTTGATGATGATCTGGACGAGGGGAGTGGGGGCCTCCTGGACGGCGGCAGGGCTGACGACGGACTCGTCGACGATGGCGGGGCCGACGGAGATCTGGTCGAAGTCGTCGACGATCGCGGGGCCGACGATGACGGGCTCGTACTGGTCGACGACGGCGGGTCCGACGACGATGGGCTCGTACTCGGGCTTGAGGCTGTCGAGGATGTCCTGCAGCTGCTGCTCCAGCAGGGCGGCGGTGCCGGGGTCGGTGCTGGGGCTCTGGATGGCGGCGATGATGGCCTCGAGCTCGGCGTTGGTGGCGTCGTTGGGCTTGTTCACCGGCCCGGCGGCGGCCAGGGCGCACACGGCGAGGAATGCGACGAAGAATTTCATGGTGATTCTAAAAAATGGTAGTAGAACATGAGTAGTGGTTAACGTTAGAAAAACGTATTCAGAGTTAGTTTAGTATTTGATAGAAAACTCTAAAGCTACTGAGTTTGAAATTTGAATCAGTCTAGTAACTAGAGTCTAGTTCAATACAATTATTCAGTTCAAGATTTAGAACATGGTTGTACACATTTGAAAATTATCACAAAAACAATGTTACCCGCTGATTGTCACTTAGTTAATTATGTTTTTGTTACAAGACTTAAAACTTAGTTCTTGCTTACAAGCTCTAGCAGCAGCTTTTACTTAGTCTCAATTATAAATTACCTAGGTAATAAAAGCGATTCAAGTAGTTCTAATTCAATAAATAATTGTAATACTCACTGTTTAGTTTGATCACTTGATGCGGAATAACAGCAGTCCAGGGTTTTATACCGAATTTACCTGAACCTTATCTTTCCGAGCGGCGTTTAATACACACATAATCTGACTATAAAATCGATAATCTTTATAATAGATACTTACCTATTCGGGTGCGATATCGCTCCTTTGTACAATTCTGATGGATTACGTAATGAAGCAGATCTTTCTGGTGGCTGAAGCCTGAAGCATTTTGATGTTCTCGAAACTCCCAAAAAGCAGGACTTCTACTCCACATAGCTTCTTAAAATTAAATATACTATGATGAATGAACGTAACCTATGGCTATGCTACTATGCCTATACTCACAATATATCCCTCATGCAGGCGGGGAAAAACAAGGATTCCTAGTTTAGTTTATATTTACAATTTTACCTCTACGATTTTATTATATGTATAGACAAGCAAATTGCCTCTCTCTTTACGGTGCATTAATTCAAAAAGTCTTTAAATATTCTTTTTTCTTAGGTAGTATAGTCCTTGAATGTGCGTTAAAATTCGTGGATTGTACAAAAAACTATATCTCGTTTCTTTCTTCGAAATAAGCGAGATGGCATAACGTTTTGGCAAACGATTACTGATAACCCAGACTAAAGTAGGCTTAAGGTTTTTGACATCTTCATCTTCAAGTGATCCGGCAGTGAACATTGTACCGCGCGACGGTTGCCGTATCTGATCAGTCCCCTGACCCATAAGGTCACATTCAGTACGTCACCTCGTTATAAATAAACAACAAACAAATGCTGTCTGGTCGATGCTTTCGACAATGACTCAGGATAAGGTGAAAAACACTAGTTACGTAAGTAGGTGAGTACTAATAAAGAAAAGAAGCATAAAAAATAAAGACATCAATATGGAAAAAAAACCAAAGCCGAACCAAGAACCTCCTACTTTTATTGGAAGTTAATTGGAATTAAGTTTATTGGAAGGATATTAACAGGAACAAAAGTCTAAATAGCGTCTGATGAATACATTGGTGAGTGGCCATTTAATTTAGGTACGCAGCTTACTAACTATAGTTACTACAGATTACTAAATTATAAATACCTATAGACCGTATTTAGTAAGCTGTAGTTTATTTCTGAAGCAAACGTCATTACTATAATTACACTATTTTTCAGATAGAGCTAATTTCACACTCCATTTATTTCCCCAAGCAATTAATTTATAACTTCGGGGTACAATTTGGAAGCCGGAATGACCATAAGGGCCTTCCCCTACGGAGATTCCGTAATTTACCGTATTGCCTTATAAACTCATAATTTGAAAGCTACAAAGTTATAATAAAAATACAGCAATAATCTTCAGCCTATCAACATTCCTTTCCCCGTTTTAAATTTTCTATTTTTGTTTATTATAGTCATGATATTAGCTTCCAAAGTAATACCAATTTATTGAAATTGAAGCATACTTTCAGCATCTCCCTAGTATTTACAAATTACGTTTATTTGAAACACACGACAATAGATAGACAATTTCATTAACTACATATTCCCCGTTTTAAATGTTTTTAGATCAATTTTGAACTAAGATAAGTAAAAAAAATAGGATTTTTGTGCGATCTCGGCAACGCGTCAAATATATGGTCAAGGTCGTTTGCCCGGGGGTGGCCTTAAATTATAAATTCTGACCTGCGAATTAAATTTTATGTGCTTCACTCAATAAAATTTTGTTTTGAATTCACAAGCGGTGATTTACATATATAATTTAAAATTTTATTTAAACTACTTATACTTACTTAAATTATTACAAAATAATTGAATGTAGTTATCATAATAATGCGTTTATTAAGATTTTCCTTACGTCAATAACTTAAAAACATATTTTGTTACGAAAATCATCGTTTACAACAAACGTATTTTTTTCTTACCTAAATCCTTTGTAGATAAGGAGTGGAATTTTCCTAAGGGGGTGTCCATTAATTACGTGTGGTGTTCTAGGGGGAAAGGGGTTAAGCTAAATCTTTCCAAATCTCACTTAGGGGGGAGGGGGGGTCGTAGTAAATATCACGTAATTTTTTCCAGCAAAACCTGTGGAAAATTGTGTGAAAAACTATTTCTAGAATCACCAAATCTGGAGAGTCATTCAATTATCAACACGTTTATAGCCAAAACATAGATTTTGAAAATCTCACGTGCGAATGGGGGGTGGGGGGAGTTGGAGAAAAATCTTACGAAATCTCACCAAGGGAGAGAGAGGGTCAAAAAATCCTTAAAAATACTTCACGAAATTAATGGACACCCCCTAAGAGCTAGGGAATAGGGATACTAACCGACAGCTGTATCACGTATCTTGCGAGAGCAATGCGATAGCAATTATTGCGCGATAATTGCTCCAAAATCGCAATTTCGTATCACGTATCAGCCAAAACAATACGATTGCAATCGATCGCTTACATGATACCATTGTTTTTTATACCCAGCAATCGATCGCCCGATTATTGCTAGTGGATTGTTGATCGCTATTTTACGTGATAGCCCTGCAGGATATGTACCTATTTGGAACTGTCCCGGCTGCAAAGAGGGATTTAAAACTCGAAGCGCTTGTTTGCAGCAGCGGACAAGAGAATTATAGGTCTACCAGAATCTGATGGCAATTTTTGACAGCAGATTTTCAATAAATATCCTTGATCATTGTATAAATTTTTATATTTGCATGTTTAACACACAGAATCAGCCGATATAAGAAAAAAAAATGATCAAAATGTTTTATTCCAATTACCCCGGTATTGCTAGAGTCAATTTATTTTCTCACTTTTTGCCATCAGATTCTGGTAGACCTATAAAAACGTCTTTCAGCTTGAGCCAAAACAATATTCGGGGTACGTGAATTTGACCCTGCTCAAGTCATCATATACTAACGACATCATCACGCTTATACCACTATCTAATGTGCAATAAAAGTTTATTATTAGCAATATCTACCAGCTTAAGAAGTTATAAATAGATAATTCGCTTATTTATAGCACTGATTAAATATTTAGCGATATTTTTTTATTAGTTTTAGTCGTGTCGTCTAAGGAACTATAAGCAAGGACAACCTTTAGAAAGTAGCTAGGACCTCTCACCTAGGTAGATATTGAACAGGTAGGTCACCTGATTCCACTACTCTATTTGGTTTATGCTCGTAAAATACATAGTTTAATATGTTTTTAGATTGTAGGTCGTTCTTTGACAAACATTGATTACCATAGAAAATTAATATTGCCAAGATAATTGCCAAGAGGCATATATAAAAACATTTATCGTAATTGTACCATCTACTACTATTTTACATAATGAGAGTGATGATATTTTTAGTGAATTTCATGAAGAGCTTAACCGCCGATTAAATCTAAGAATCTATGGTGAGGAAGCTACTCAGAAATCTTAGGTATTTACTTATTTGGATGCAGATATGCGTGCTATGCATAACTATTAACTACATGGAGAATACCTAACAACCGACGCACAGCAAGCCTAGGATTCTTGCTGTTATTTTGCATGAACATATTTTCCTTAATAGCATAATAATTATAAATTCTACTGGCATACCTACCTATTTGATATGCTTGACAAACTAAATAAGGCCATCATACCATGTACCTAGTTAATTTTTGCCTGGAATACGCTGGCATTCATTTTTGATCGAATAATACGAAGGGTGACTACGAACCCGCATTCTCGGTTGAGTCTAGAGATCATGCAGGGTACCAAGTGGGAACCAAGGACTGAAGGATAAAGGTACAATAAGCCGACAAAAAGGTACATTAAAGCTTCTATTGACATTAAAGATGTACAGTAACAAAAATAAGTTATAATACTTAAGAGCGTGTATGTGTCCCTTAAATACATATAGAGTTCACTGTGAAAGTAGAAGGGCTGAAAGAGTTTTTTTTTTATTTGTCTGGGCAAGCCCCAGCGCCATGTTAGGTACATTTGCTACAAAAGTTACAAGAGTAAGGGTGGGTTGCACCAACTTACTTTAACTATAACTGTAACTTTAACTATAACTTTAACTATAACTACAATGCAAAATGTCAAATCTTTGGTTAAAGTCAAAAATGGACGCCATATTATTTAACCATAACCATAGAGCTCGACAAGGCTTTAAATGAACGTGGCGAAAAAAAAAAAACTAACGCTGTCATCATACAAAAACACTATTTTTGACAGTTCTCCTTTACCAGCAGCGCCCCCGCCCACGTTCATTTAAAGCCTTGTCAGACCAGCAACAGACACCTGTCAAATTCTGTGGTCAAAGTTAAGGTTAAAGTTAAGTTAGCCTTAACTATAACCAAAACTTTGACCATAACTGTAACTTTAAGCACGCCTCTGGTGCAACCCAAGTTAGCCTTAACTATAACCATAACTTTGACCATAACTGTAACTTTAAGCACGCCTCTGGTGCAACCCACCCTAAAAGAGTAAGGAGTTTACTGTGAAAGTAGCAGCGCTGAAAGATCAGCACTGCTACTTTCACAGTGACACAGGGGACTCATATACACACCCTAAATTATTATCACTTTGTTTTGTAACACCCTGTAGAAACAAGAAATGTCGAGTTGTAAGTTGTGACACGACTATCGCTGAGGCTTCATGTCGTCCGCTCTAAATCCCCGAAAACGCTGCACTCACGAAGATAATATAGTGACGTCACTATACGGCGCCCTATACTCTACCTAGCTATTAGAAAAAGGTACATAAATCTACACCTTTAATGACTAATAGTTTCGTTATGCAGGCAAATAATAATAATAAACAAACATTTAATCATCTACCTGCTTTACATAGTTAATGTTATAATTTTATTTTATAATATTTGTGGTTTTGGATAATGATGGAGGATCGACTCACGGCGCCCCTCTTGCCTTTCCACGGCACACCAGGGCGCCGCGGCGCACACTTTGGGAACCCCTGAGCTACACAATAAAGTAAAAACGTAGGAAGTAAGATACCATCTGGGGCTATCTCAGGTTATATCAACAGGTAGGATAATTCCGGCTTTCCGGTGCATTTACACAACAAAGCTGATCATCATCAGCATAGGCTGGATTTATATGCGGCGGCGCGAACGCGCGGTTTGGCCGCTATACCGCGAGATCGGTGTAGCAACTAGCAACTAGCAGCCTAACCGCGCGTTCGGGCGCGGCGGTCGCATATAAAGGCGACTAATTTGTAACTGTACAACTCGTGCCCACTTACTTAGTAAATACATTTACACAGCAAAATGTAAATACAGGGTCTGACACGTTAAAATGGTTACATGACAGAAGACTTTGGACCTACAAACAACAGTTATACTTACGCGCGTGGAATATAATATGGAATGAATACATAATATTAATAATTGAAGACGTGAGTGGCAGAATCGAACAAGTAACATTTCGTAACATACGGACAATAACTCATCATTTTTTCCCTAATTATTTTAATAAAACTTGTAACTTATCTACTTCATAACCTAGCTAATATATCTGGCTACACATATAATCCATAGTTTTTCTATTTCAAATATTTTTTCCGGCCCTAAAGCATCCATTCAAGCAAAAATACGGGAAGTTTTTTCATGTCACTTACCTTATTCTTCCACTCACGTCTTGAATTATTTCGTTGCGAGACTTTTGAGAATGAATACACACTTGAATACATGAAACTTTTCAATGGCAAAAAATTACTGTTTCATAACAATATGTACGTAGGTTACACGATCAATTTTTCATCAATCTGATCCTTCAATCTGGTAACAATCAAGATTCAAGACTGATGGTAAATTGATAGACCATATCATGATGTTACACGATCAATCCGGACTGTCAGTTTACCATCAATCTGGCATCTCAGTCTGAGATTAACAGTTTCAAGAAACAGACGTGTCATCACGTTTGTTGTATGGGATTAAATATTAATCAGACATCGAAGTCTAAGTAATAGGGACCCGTTTTTACCGTTGGTCCCAGACGTATTGACTAGTTCTTTCCTCTGGACTAGGCCGACTATGTTACGAGAATGTCGTATGTGCTTAGTAGGATAGGAAGTAGGATATACCTCAATTAAGATATTATTGTATAATAACTTTTGGATGAAATTAAACATATATTTGAGCTCATTTCTTTTATGAATTCCGTACCCAAAGGGTAAAAACGGGACCATATTACTGAGACTTCTATGTCTGTCCGTCTGTCTGTCCGTCTGACCGTCTGTCTGTCTCCAGGCTGTAACTCAGTAACCGCTATAGCTAGACTTCTGAAATTTTCACAGACTGTGTATTTCTGTTGCTGCTATAACAACAAATACTAAAAACAAAAAAAAAATATATAAGGGGGGCTCCGCTACAACAAATGTAATTTTTTTAGCCTTTTTTGCTCGTAATCAATAATGGCAACAGCTAGGCACTTAAAATTTTCACAAAGGCCTTAGTTATATGCCTACTGTAATAATTAATAATAATATTTAAATAAAATAAAAGTTTGAGTGGGGCTCCCATACAAAAACACAATTTTTGACCTATTATAATGCTGCTACTATCTTATTGACAATAACCCGCTCCTATACATTCGTTGTGGTGCTATGATAATAGCGACACAAGCCTTTTATATTTTTATTCATTCTGCAAATGTACACGTCTGCTCCTTGAAACTGTTTATCTCTGACTGAGATGCCGGATTGATGGTAAATTGACAATCCGGATTGATCGTCTAACATCGTGATATGGTCTATCAATTTACCATCAATCCTGATTGTCACCAGATTGATGGATCAGATTGATGAAAATTTGACCGTGTAACCTACGTGTTAGGTAGGTATATTACCTAACACGCCTAAAACGCCTCCGTGGTACAGTGGCTTAGAGCGTGGCTCTGGACTCAGAGGTCGTGGATTCGATTCCCGCGTTGGAAACATGTTATTTCCAAGTTTGGTTAGGACAATGCAGGCTGATCACCTGATTGTCTGACAAGTAAGATGATCCATGCATCGGATGGGCATGTAAAAAGTCGGTCCTGCGCCTCTCTCGCCAGTCGTGTCGGTCTTCCGTCCCACTGGGTTATGTGAGTGAAGGAATAGAGAGTGCTCTTGTGTACTGCGCACACACTTGGGCACTATAAAAATCACTCCTGCGTACTTGGCCTGGTTTCAGTGAAACCAGCCACCGTCACCGAAACCGGTGTGGGAGTTATTATATTACCTAAGGTGCTGACTGTAGCGCTTGGTTTTTTTTTTCAAGTAGAAAAGTATCTGCCAAAAAATTAATTATTAAGTTGCTTAATTTCAAGAGTGTAAATTACACTTTAGACCATTTACAGTTCCATGTAGTTTTAATGTCAAGATTCATGCCTGCATTCACGTCCTTTTGTAACAAGACACTTGAGACTTCTGACTTAGGTACCTTAATTTTTGTGACCTTGACTCTTAATCGAGTAGTTATCAGCTTATCAGCCGATAGCCACGAGATTCTCAAGTCTGCAAAAGAGATGACTCAAATCGTATGATCTTTGAATTTAGGTCAATGAGATAAATCTTGAGAATGAATTCAAGAAATAAAACTTGAAACAGAAGACGTGTCGTGTTTTTTCTACCTACGTGGTTTAGAATAATTATTTTACCTGTAACATAGTATAAAATAAGGGGCCTGTAACGAGACCATTGCGGGAATCGAACCCACAACCTATGAATGAAAAGTCGAGCTACAGGCCAATGGACCACGAAAGTGTTAATAATAAAAATCTTTGCGGAAATCGAACTCACGTCCTCAGAGTAAATGGTGAAGCTCTAAGCCACTGGGCACAACTACTTTTTTATTTTCCTACATAATATAAATAGTTAATAGTCCATTGAAATGTTACATGAGCTTTGCATTTGTTTCTGTAAAATGTATTAAACAAAGCTAAAGAGCTAAATAAAAATTAAAAAAAAAACTCACTTTTTTTCTTATAACTTTTTTAATTTTTAATTTAGAGTAAAAAGTTATATCAACATATTTGTAAGCAAAATAATTTGCAACAAATTATGATTTCACAAATTTTTTATAAGACGTATAGTTTCCGAGATATCTCGAAAATAGTGTTGTCACCCCTTTTTTTAAGATGGCGGCCGGGGGACAAGGGTGGCGACCCCACAAACTTGAGGTTAAGCTTCTATTGACTATATAACTATGTTTATACAATTACCTATACTTACTTAATTATACAGGTTGACATATTTATACTAATTATATTTCGTTAGAAGACTTGCAGAATACACCAGTGATTTTAAGTAACTTCCTGTCACCTGTGTATTTTTTCTAAGCAGAAAAGTTGAGTTGCCTTGCAATAAAAAATAATAAATAGGAACAAAATGATCATACTTTGCCCATATAAACAAAGGTTATCTAATTATTATTAACGATATAATCTTTAACAGTAATTATAAGAATCCAGCTGCCGTATAAAATAGTTCACTTCAAACTTATAAGGAATATAGTTACACTTATTATGGAATTAAAAAATTATTATAATTAAAATAATTATAATTACTAGACCACCGGGGTCGTTTGTACATAATGATAGATATTATATCGTATAATAAACCAATTATTCCTTTATAATATGCAAACTGCACAATATAACCCATACTAATAAAAATATGAATTACCTACACAGCGAATAACCATACAAAGTTTGCTTGTGTGGCATATTGGAAAAGTTAAATGATAGAGAAAGACAGTGAACCTTGAATACGTTGCGTAAATCGTAAATATAATATCCATATTATCCATACTAATATTATAAATGCGAAATTGTGTCTCTCTCATGTCTGTCTGTAACCTCCTCACGCTTAAGCCGCTGAACCGATTATGCTAAAATTTGAAATGGCTGAGTCCCGGGAGAGGATATAGGATACTTTTTATCCCGTAAAAATGTACGGTTCCCGCGCGATAAACGAATTTTAGGTTCGGAGTTGCGGGCGTCATCTAGTTGTTAATTTATGGGTATTAATAAAGGTGAGACTATCGCTAAATAATCGGCCAAGTGCGAGTCGGACTCGCGCACGAAGGGTACCGTACCAGTATAAAGCAAAAAAAAAATAGACAAAAAAAATGTTTTTTTGTATGGGAGCCCTCCTTTTAATTATTTATTTTATTTAAATTTTATTATCAATTATTATAATATAAATACAACTGAGTATTTTGTGAACATTTCAAGTGTCTACCTATTGCCATTATTGATATCGAGCAAAAAATAGCAAAAAATTACATTTATTGTATGCATGGGGGGCTCCCTTAAATATTCAAATTATTTTGTTTTTAGTATTTTTTGTTATAGCGGCAACAGATATAGGTACACAATCTGTGAAAATTTCAAAAATCTAGCTATAGCGGTTTTTAAGATACAGCCTGGATTCAGACAGACGGACAGACAGACATCGAAGTCTTAATAATAGGGTCCCGTTTTTACCCTATGGGTACGGAACCCTAAAAAGATCCATGGAGTACGCTGGAGACTCCATTCCGATTCATTTTTAACCAAATTCCAAAAAGTAGGAGGTTATAATAAATATACTATAATATGGCAGTTCACTGTTCACAGTACTAGATGTTTTTTTTTTTTGTATACGTTCAACGATTGCTACGGCTACTGTATGAAATATTATCTTATTATGCAGCCTGTTTTTTTATGAATTAGAAAAGGCTCTATGATATTTTAAGTTTTAACACAGAGTATCTTTATTAAAATTCTTCATATTCTTTAACTCTTGATTGGCGCAAAATGGGCCTACTAACAAACATAATATGTAACACGAGTTTTAGCAATCGACACAATATCTTCCAAGTGCTAATTAGTATGTCTGGCACAATTTACTTCGGTATCCCCCAACGATGTCAATACTTGTATTCCCAACGTACTTCCTAAATCGTTATTGGTATTCTGGGAAAATATGATGACGTCACCGCATGCTTTGCCTTGGCTAATGGCTTTGACTTGAGTTTTTTGAACTATGGAATGAACTGTCGCCAATGGAATTTCCGTAGTAAGGCTCGTATTTTTGGTCAGTCCTTAAGATGTAGTAGGAGTCCTTAACTTAAAATACGGTCCCATCCTGAAGAAAGCATGAAACTTAGAATGAATGTAGCTGTCATGTATGTGCTTCAATGTAGATATGGAAGCACGTCCAGAAATAATGTTTTCCCCCCCTCCCCCCCTTTTTATCTCCCTCATTCCGGTTTTTCGAATTTTCTACGAAAACGATAAGACTGAGGAGTTTACTCTTCAGAGAACAAATTATCGTCGATAAATTAGCTACAAAACGATACTACATTATATAGTGGTAAGATTAAAATATTTCTGTTTACAGACACCAACGTATTATGAAATTGTAAAAACAGGCTAACTTTTTTTTTCTTGCTCCATTTATAGGAAAACGAAAAGAGTGGTGATAAAATAGGCTAAAACAGTTAGATATCTTATACATTGAGCTACAAAATGACACCTATTTCGTAGTCGTAGAGGTATTACTTCCGAGTTACAGCTTACCGCGTCTGACACAAGTACTCTTTTTTTACCTTTTTACATGTACATATTTTGTAAACTATAAGTTCTATCAACATACGTCCAAAAACAATTTTGTAGAGAATTTAATAAACAACATATTATTCTTTGATAGATTTTTGATAACTGTACCCGTTTTCATAAAAAATAAGAAAAACCACGATTTAGCATACGATACATACGAAGGGGGGGAATGGGGGGAAAAAATAATTTGTCGACATGCTTCTATATCCACATTAAAGCACATATATGACAACTACATCATTTTCACTGTATTTTACTGTATTTTTAATAAATTTCTTGAAACCCTTAGCTCTAAATCTAAGAAATTGTAAAAAGGTAAAAAAAACGAGTACTTGAGTCAGACGCGGTAAGCTGTAACTCTGGAGGTAATGCCTCTACGGCTATGAAATAGGTGTCATTTTGTAGCTCAATGTATAAGGTATCTAACTGTTTTAGCCTATTTTATCACCACTCTTGTCGTTTTCCTATAAATGGAGCAAGAAAAAAAAAGTTAGCTTGTTTTTACAATTTCATAATACGTTGGTGTCTGTAAACAGAAATATATTAATCTTACCACTATATAATGTAGTATCGTTTTGTAGGTAATTTATCGACGATAATTTGTTCTCTGAAGAGTAAACTCCTCAGTCTTATCGTTTTCGTAGAAAATTTGAAAAACCGGAATGAGGGAGATAAAAGGGTGGGGGGGGGGGCGAAACATTATTTCTGGACGTGCTTCCATGTCTACATTGCACATACATGACAGCTACATTCATGTCAAGTTTCATGCTTTCTTCAGGATGGTACCATAAAATTGATTTTTGTTAGGACAAGGAGCCGTACTAATGCGACCCAGTCTCAAAACGCGGTTCGGCTCTGTGATTGGTCCAAATTTTGACAGCCAACCAATCACAGAGCCTGAACCGTGTCTTGAGACCGAGATGCATCTTGAGTACGGGCCTACGTCTAATGACATGTAAATCTTTAAAAAAAGTGTCTTCAGTTAATACGCTAAAAACGCAATTGCGCTTTTGTCAGTTTTACGGAATTAACAGCCGCACTCAGAGACATTTGGGGTCTGTTTCATCACTTCCTGATAAGTGCCGGATAGGCTATCCATCACTAAACTTGACAGATAGAGTATGGAGAATCTGTCAAAAAAGTGAAATCTGTGAAACAGGCCCTTAATGAATAGTAAAAGTTAATAAAGAGTTTGACACCATGTATAGAAATTAAAATTCATGTCAAAATCCTGATTAAATGTATGTTTGGTAATCCTTAAATCTCTCCGACTGCGTAATTACCTTGTTTTAGAAGTCGGTTAAAACAGATGTTAGAATTACAAACTAAGTTAGGCACATGTTTACCACACTTAGCCAACCAGCCATGGCGAACGCTGTTTAACACCTCCATCGTGGGTATCGCAGACACAATAGATTTTTAAATGGTTATGCAGCAGCCGGCTGCCGCTTGGGGATTGATGGGTTAAATGATCTTAAATCTATATTTTTAACCGACTGTGCCAGAAGGGTTGTGTTTTATGAGACGTGTCTGTATATTTGCAAGCTCTAAAACCTAAAAATTTGAGTTGTAACACTGGAAATATCTGGGGGGAAATTTTATACACCAGTAGCCCTAGCACGGCGACCAGTGGAAATGCGAAAGTATAGACAAACTGTGGAGATAAACTTAAGGTGCCGTTTCGATCTTTTTTCGTTCCGAAAAATTCAATTAAAACGCCACTTTATGACAGACTATAGTCCTAAAAATTCAAATAATATCCTACTTTATGACATAATATGGGGGGGGGGGGATTTTATACACATGTTAAGTTGGAAGAAGACAAATATATCTGCGAAAACCGCATCCAAATCGGATCAATAGTTTTCGTGTGATGCTGGAACAAACATACAGACAGACAGACAAAAAACTAACCATATTTTTGGCTTCTATAGCGATGTCGTAACAAATAAGCGAGGGGTTATTATTTTTTGAATATCTTTAATGTACAGAATTTACATTTCTACAGTTTTATTATATGTATAGATTTAAAAGTAAAACAAAAAATTCTATGCATAAGTGCTTTTTAATAATTCATTTCAATAAATTAAGTCTTTTAGTGTTAACAACAGTATATTTTTAGTTTGAATGTGCAAATAAAATATAATGTCCAATTGTAAAACATATAATAAAACATACAAAATACTACATGAAAATGAAAATTTATCTTTTTTTTATTAGGGTTCCGTACCCAAAGGGTAAAAACGGGACCCTAGTACTGACTACTGAGACTTCGATGTCTGTCCGTCTGTCTGTCTGTCTGTCTGTCTGTCTCCAGGCTGTAACTCAAGAACGGTAATAGCTAGAGCGTTGAAATTTTCACAGATTATGTGTTTCTGTTGCCGCTACAACAACAAATACTAGAAACAAAATAAATTTAATATTTAAAGGGGGCTCCCATACAAAAAACGTGATTTTTTAAACATTTTTTGCTCGTTATTAATAAGGCAGCCACCTGAAATGTTCATAAATTACTCAGTTTTATTTGTACTTTAATAATTCATAATAAAATTTTAATAAAATTAATAATTAAGGGGGGCACCCATACAAAAACACTCATCTTTTTCTTATTTTTGCTCTATAGTGGTACGGAACCCTACGTGAGCGAGTCCAACTCGCACTTGGCCGATTATTATATTTGTTCAGTTCATGCCTCATGAACATAAGACATGACAGTGAATTAAATTTAATTGAAATGAAATAAAAATAATTTGTATACAAAATACTTTATACACTTCATTTTTTATTTTTTAAATAAATAACATGTTGCTTCGAGCCATTATGTTTTACCTTATAATATTTTTTATATAAATAATTGTATTGCACCATGGTGTTTATGTTATCAGAGAGTCACTTTAATATAATTAATTAAACACCATAAGAAATAAATGCTAATAAACCATACCTAAGCTACAAGAACACACAAAACCCGTTTTAAGAGCATACATGCAACCTCCTACACCATCATTGACTAATTAAAAATAAGCCAGGGGCATATTTACTATAAAAGGCCCGTGGGCAAGATAATTAAAAACTCTTTTATGTATATTTAACGACATTAACATGAAATTAATACACAAAACAATAAAATGTCACTTCAAGTGCCAATAATTATGTTGCCACTTCAGGGCCTCTATAACGTCCGTGCCTCGTGTCCCGTGTACACTAACAATAAGGACGGAAAACTATAGCCTCACATTCTTCTTTCATAGAAGCGTCTTCTTTGTTCATCGATTTTGATAAGGTAGTATGTTCCTGGGAACAACACATCGATTGAGCCACTGGGGGTGTAGGGTGCCGTGTGATAATTCTCCGTCCTCACTTGCATTTGTTTTGAAAAATCTTCAGGCCTAGCGCATTTCCTCTTGTCCAGCATGGCAACACAATCTTTCAATGAGTTGATGAGTTTTACCAATTTTGAACCTGCCCTTACATCCTTGGAAATGTTTATGGAGTACATGGTCGAAGCTAAGCCAGATCCATAAGAAAACAGACCAAACTTCTTTCCAGCCAGTTGGTCTGCTGATTTGCTCACTAGATATGAGACGAGACCACCATATAGTGAAGGGGTGTACATGTTTCCAACATTTGTGGCTATGAATAGTGATGGCTTTGTTTTTTCTTCAAACAAATCTTTACTGTAGGTCATAAATGCTTTCTCCACATCTCTATTAAAGTATGTGTCCTCTCTCTTGTGGTTGTCGAATTGCGATAGCCCTGGGAACTTCTTCTTTTTCTCATCGGAGGAGGAATTTAAAAAGTCATTAAATGTAACTCTAGCTAAAGATTTCTGCACCAGCTTACAATAGGGCGAGTGGAACAACATTCCATCTAAGCTCAGCAGACCCTTAAAGTTGGGATCAATTTTTCTCATTTTCTTACAGAATAAATTGTAGCAATTATCTAATGCACTGAGGTAGCACTGAATAGAGAGCTTCCCATCCACGAATGGAAATTCGGAGGACAAATCTGGCTTGTAGAAGTCATATGCGTGGGTCATATATGATGCCCTAACACCACAATCAAAAACTAGTGGTGCATCTGGGCCGATCAACATTGCCACTGCTCCGGCACCACCTGTCGGTCGAGCCGGTCCCTTTCCATACACGGCAATATCTCCAGCTACCACAATTGCTTTTCTACCATCCCAGGACGAGGACTCCACCCAATTTATGGCATTGAATAGAGCAGCAGTACCTCCGTAGCATGCATTTGTTGTGTCAATACCTTCTATGTCTGTGGCACCGGCCTTAGCGAATAGGGTCATAAGAAAAGTCTTAACACTTTTACTCTTGTCTATAATAGTTTCTGTTCCAACTTCGAGCCGGCCAATGTCATGGGGGTTAATGTTATTCTTCTCCAGGAGCCTGTGGACGACAGTGAGGCAGAGAGAGTTAATGTCTTCCCGGTCGGAGCAGAAGCCCATTTTCGTCTGACCCAGGCCGATCGTATATTTGCCCGCGCCGACTTCATCGAATTTTTCCAGTTCCGTTTGATCCACATACTGCGACGGGAAATACAATTCCATGGCAAGTATGCCCACATTTTCAGCTTTGTTGACCATTGTTAACTTTCACGATTAACGTGCACACGAATATTCCCCGTTAAACAACTGTACCGGCCACCGTCTGAATCAAAACTCAGTCAGTCAGTGAGCGCGCGGCGACTGGCGGCACGATGACTCGACTGCTAACTAGTTGGCAGTTGCTCGTCCGAAGACAACGTCAGACCTTAACGTAACCGGCACGCAACGATCGTACCATTGACCTAAAGCGGAACGAGTAACCTAACTGGTAACTTTCTTTTCTTACGTGGATTGATATTGTACTACCTATTGTATCGGTTTGAATGACAACTGGAATAGGATTCACGCAAATTAATGAAATATGTCTAAATATAAATACTTATTCGTATCTACATTATTCTGTTATAATTCTCAAAAAAGTTAACTATTAAAGTTAACAAGATAACCTCAAAAGTTGACACAATTTCACTTGTTTTGACAATTGACAGTGACTCGTTCTTATAATTTATAGTCCGTCAAGTCTCAAGAATGTCTAGGAGACGAACTTTTTTTTGGCAACAGAAACCAACAGAAACACTCTTTTGACATTGACCCTTTTTTGTATGTTACTCTGCGACTGCGACATAAAATTTTCAAAACAAAGATTTTCAATTTACTTAAATTTAGTTTTATAATGTAAGAACTTGGTAAAAACAATATGTTACTGTGATTAATATTAATAATTAAAGTGAAAGGCGTGTCAAAGTGCTAAAATTTTAAGCATTTTCAATAAAGAATAAAAGTAAAACGCGAAAATATCACTGAAATTCTCGCGTCTACCTTTTCGATTTTAATCAAAGAATCACCATAGTGGCAGGTAATTAAGCGTTTATTTTATAAATTTTGTTTATTAATTTTACTGTGTAATGCAATCTGTATCCTGAGTAAGTAATATGTGGTAGAGTGCGTTTCATCGAATAGTTCCTTTGCCGTCATGTTGGCATTCCTGAATCCTGTCTGTCACGTAAACACGGTAGACAGGCTTTGCGAGTATTCATAAGTTTTACTGTGATTTCGTGAGAAAATCATGCCGAAAACATTAAAGAGTGGTGAAAGAATGATGGTGCTAAGAGTGAAAGAGTTTTGTGAACGTGAAAAACGTAACGAGGCCCCAATAATTCCATTAAGATGTGTATAAGCTCGGGTTGCCGCCATTACAGCTTAGTGAAATAGGGTTACCAGCATCAGTTTAATCACCCTTAAACACAGTAAATCTTATGAATACTCGCAGAGCGTGTCTACCGTGTAACTTACGTTATTAACAGACAGGAATGCCAACATGATGGCAAAGGAACTATTTGATGAAACGCACTTCTAGTGACGAAAACTACATACACGCGAACGAAGTCGCGGGTAAAAGCTAGTATAATATTATTATCAGGGCCAGCGAAGCGAGCCCTAGTATATCCCACAGCATGTACATTTTGTGGTTCACTTTACGGAAAAACTATGTAGATGTGTTATCATCAGTCAGTCAAGGTGTGACGACGTGAGCCCTCACAAAGCTCGGCTTTTAGCTAGTAAATGCGAAAGTCAAGTGTAAGTTACAAATGTAAGTTACGCCTTCACGCATAAAGTACTAAGCGGATCATCATGAAACTTTCATAGGTACACATTGTCTGGGGTATGGAGAAGGACATAGGGTACCTTTCATCCCGGGAAATAGAACGGTCCCCGAGCGATAGACGTTAACGCTGCGGGCGAAAGTTAGAATTATATAAAATTTTCTCAAGGGAATTATTAAAAGTATATTTTTGTGATACCATAATATTATCTCCCCTAATTTAAGGTAGCACAGTAAGAGTAATGAGGCAACACTTATTTGCATTAGTGCCAACATGACGGCAAAGGAACTATTTGATGAAACGCACTATATTATAATAAAACAACATTTTTACATAAACCTTAAGGGCCAACCACACGTACCACAACCACATGACATCGCAACGACAAAATGTCGTCGAGCAGTGATTACGTGTAAATGGTGTCGCTGCAGCTTTTTGTAGTTGCGTTGTGGTACCGACAAAATGCTGACGTGGTTGCGTTGTCGCCAGTGGTTGCGATGTGGTTACGTACGAAAGTCAATGAAACGGAGGGGGGGAAGAGCGCGGGCGGTGTGCGCGCACTGTCGTTGCATCGACGCAACGTTGTGATTGCGATGTGGTTGCGATGTGGTCGGCCGTGGTTGCGATGTGGTCGGTATCACACAAGTGGTCGACAACGACTACAAAATGTGGTACGTGTGAATGGTACAATACGAAATATACGCCCGACCACATGGTGTGGTTGTGGTTGTCGTGTGGTTGTGGTACGTGTGGGTCGACCCTAAGTTTACGTAAACAATGAACTGTCAAAGAAATCTGTCATTATAACGCGCCTAACAATAATTGATACTTTGACAAAGGTGCTTTGCGTAATTATGTATCTAATATATAAAATCCTCGTGTCACAGTGTTTGTGCGCAAACACTTTGATGCAGCGTAATATAATATATATAATATAATATAATATAATATAATATAATATAATATAATATAATATAATATAATATAATATAATATAATATAATATAATATAATATAATATAATATAATATAATATAATATAATATAATATATTATATTATAATATATTATATATATATATATATATATATATATATATATATATATATATATATATATATATATATATATATATATATATATATATATATATATGTAATATTACATTTTATATTTATAGGTAGCAGAAAAAGCGTTTAACGAAATAACCGAAATGACTGGGAGAATTTATGCAATCATTTTGTAAAAAAACACTGAAAATCAATACAAGGAGCGGGAATTAACCCTTGAGGAGCTGGTTATTGTAAACTAGCTGTGCCCACGAGTTCGTTCGCGTGGCATAGTTATTATGGGCATCATATTTATTTTGGCGAACAACTTCCTCAACTTTATAAATTATAGCTGTTACCCACGACTTCGTCTGCGTCCATTTCATTAATGCATTCATTTCGACCAAATTTGATTCTTAGATCATATTATAAAAACGATTATTGTGAGTAATTAATCTTAAAAGATAGCATGTACTATCACGGATATTTTTTAGATCATTTAAAGAGGAAAAATTCTTCCACACACATTTTTTTGGGTATCTTGGAGTTTGGACCGTTTTTGTAGCGCACGCAACGGAAGCTCTCAAAGATGAATAATTTTCCTCGCTTTTTACCACATTTTCCTCTTTTTCTTCGCTCCTGAAAGTCACAATGTGATGTTATATAGCCTATAGCCTTCCTCGATAAATGGACCATCTAACACTGAAAGAATTTTTCAAATCGGACCAGTAGTTCTTGAGATTAGCGCGTTCAAACAAACAAACAAACAAACTCTTCAGTTTTTTCATATTAAAGTATAGATAAGATAGTAGCAGCATTACCTATACCTACTCGAAAATTGAAAATGAAAGTGCCTCTTCACTGTGACACCACTGCTTGTAGCTGCATGGACCTAGAAAGTGACGATGATTCCGTCGGCTGCATTGTAGAATGTTTGGATGAACATAGTTTATTAAAACGAACTTTGTGAGGGCTCGCGTCGCGTCGTCACACCTTGACTCACTGATCACATCTACATATAAAAAACCTTGACTTACTGATGATAACACATATAGATATAAGTAAAAACTACTATGTTAAAGCACAAATCAATAGGCGTGATAGTTTTTCCGTAAAGTGTACCACAAAATGTAAAGGTTGTGGGATATACTAGGGCTCGCTTCGCTCGCCCTGATAAACAACAGATCCTGTTTTTTTTTTGTAATTTTTAAATAAATAGTTTCTTAAATAAAACAGGAGCGAAATTTGGCTTCTTCTTCTTCTTCTCTTCAGCTGGTAGCCATCCCAGTTGCTCTGAAGCCTTCAGGGAGAGGGTACTTAAACAATAATATTATAGTGTTATAATGTACATTAGATTATGATAATTTACATAATATATTAGATTTTTTCTTTTCTGGATGTGTATTTAATTGAATGATGTGTATAGTAATTATTGGACTGCATGGTAAAATGCTATTCTTTCATGTATAATTTTCATAACTGTGTTACTTTGCTGTCTGTCGCTATACCTCTCAGAGCAATAACTAAAGCATGCTTTAGTTATTGCTCTGAGATTGTGTCAAAAGTGAAGCGTAGGGTTGCCTGTATTTAAAGAAAAGCGCCCTCATTTAATCCACACTCTTCTTTGCCAAGCTGTAGATGTCTCATCATCAGTCAGTCAAGGTGCGACGACGCGAGCCCTCACATAGCTCAGCTTTTAGCTAGTAATAAATAAATAAAAATAAAAAAGTATGTATTTAATTGATTGGCACAAAAAAAAGTGATTTTTGATTATATTTGAAAAGCTTCTTTATTTTAAATAATAAAATAATGTACTCCTACTGGATAAAAAAAATACCAAAGTCACATCTTCCAGGAACTTAAAACAGTTCTAACTAAAATAATATTATACAAGCTATGCTTTAAAAATTTGTTTATTTGATACCTTTTACAAAAATCCAAAGCTTGTAAAATTTAATTTTCGGTTCTGACATCTAGATTTCCCATAATATATATTTTTTCCTCTAACAAACGAAAAATGTATCCACACTACCTAGTGAACATTTCACATATCTCTCTCTCTCTCGCATGAAAATCGACAGTGATGCGAGAGTGATGCGAGATATGCGAATCCTCAAGGTCATTGGGAGTTATCAGCGTCTTAAAAATACGAAATTGTGTCTGTCAGTCTGTCTGTTACGAGTTACCTTATCACGCCTAAACCATTAACCCGATTATGCTGAATGGTATAGAGATACTTTGAGCACCTGAAAAGGACATAGGATACTTTTTTGGGAAAATGTTACAGTTCCCGCGCTATAAACGAATTTCGGTCCAACGGAGTTGCAGGAGTAATCTAGTATTTTATAAATTAGTTACCCAATGGGTTGTTTTCTTTTTTTTTAATCTCCACCAGACGGCGCGATGATAGACACTTCTAGATTTTCTATTGGTTCCCCATCGATCTGAAATTATCTGCAGGTTGGCATCACTGACTACAGATGGGTTGTGTTTCTAAAAAATATCAGTGCACTGTCAAGTGTGACATAAATCAAAATATCTTAAACCTAGTTTTCGTTAGCATAATATTAACATAAAACTGTATGTATTTATACATTTCCATATATTACTATGTTTTTTTGCTTCGTCCCTCTAGTTTAAATTTCACGAAGAGCGTACGCCTAAGCGATCATTGGCCTAAGCGATTAGGCCAGTATACTGGAAACAGGTTAGGAACACGCTGACATAATATAATACTTGTCAAACTGAAAACTGACAACTGAAAGAGTTTTGGCGGGCATGTCACTTTCAAACTTCTTCTACCTTTATTGTTGGTGTGGTTTTTATTATTTTTTCTCAAATTGTGTTATTTGGGTTTTTGATGTTAATTATTGGTATAATATTAGCCATTAAATATCCGTCATCTTGCACAAGTGCAGGTAAGATGTTGTCAAAACCAAAATGTATCATTCCTGTGACATTTGGTGTAAATAACGGTAAATAGGGCTATTTCTCTTCTTCCGTGAGTTTTAACTAAAACATCGTTACAATAACATTATTATCCTATTCATTGGAATATAATTGCGTCTTTTTCAAATTGAAATGTATCAAGTTTTACATTCTTTTGCCTAGTTTTGCAGCAATTATTGATGGTATTACCGATAGTTGTCTACCCATACGCCATCTAGTTACTAAAATGGAAATTGTTTGACAAATTAAAAAAATAAGAAAATGCCTCATTAGAAATCATTTTATAAAATTGTAGTAATATCGTAAATTAAACACACACGATAATCATAATTATTTAAAATTTTTAACTACATAATACTATGCATAAATCATAATATTTACAACGTGTCTTTAAAACTGTATTTAATATAAAGTATCAAAATCTTTTATAGTTACCAGATACAGTGTGGCCATAAGAGGCCACACCGGATACAATTGGCGACTCTATTATTTTCTTCTCTTTCTAGACAGACTGTAACATTAATTATAGGTCTACCAGAATCTGATGGCAAAAAGTGAGAAAATAAATTGATTCTAGCAATAACGGGGTAATTGGAATAAAACATTTTGAGGCTTTTTTTTCTTATAGCGGCTGATTCTGTGTGTTAAACATGCAAATATAAAAATTTATCCAATGATCAAGGATATTTTTTGAAAATCTGCTGTCAAAAATTGCCATCAGATTCTGGTAGACCTATAGCAATTTCTTTTGCTCGTGAATGGATTACGTTAGGTACAGCCTTGAAAAATATTAATGAGTATTTAAATATTCAGTACGATACAAGACAAGTATTACTATGTAAATGCGACAGTTTTTATAAATAAGGTTTATTGCATCACACGAGTGATGAAAATTATATCAATGTGTCGTCGTTAAGTTGTGTTGCGCTTTTTTGGATGATTAAAATCGGTTGCTATTGTGGCAGCTACTGCAACTTAGAACAATGTATGAGTATAGTATAGTATCTATAGACATGTTAATCAGATAATAAAAATTTCATATATAAAATAAATAGGTACCTAATAAATAATATTACATTGTACATAGACTACGTCGCCAAAATTAATTGCGCACTACTTTTTCGGGCAGATTTTGTATGGAATAATTTTTCATTGTTGGCGACACCGGCAGTCTCCCTGTCAACACGCGTAATCTGTGGTCGTTACCTATATAAGGTCTTGATGTAAATTATTGTTAGTCAGTCGAAGTAATAACTCGTAACAGTGAGTCGAAATAATACCTCATAACAGTCGCGCGTGAAATACTAGTTATCTATCGATATTAATTGTTAGTGCGCAGTTAGTTTTCTCGTACTTGCGGTAGTAGATCGAATTGTAACCATTGTAAAGTAACTTCAATCCTTAGACAATTATTGTGTCTGTGTGTACAAACTAAGTGTAAATATATTAATAAACTAAGTGGCTCCGTAATCCTGCATTTTTATTTGAACTGTAACGTAGGTACCTAACAAGTACCTTACACTATTACGATCCACGCTATCGATCAGTGATTACCTTGCGGCTTGCGCATACTCCAAATTCCTAGGTCATAAACTTTCACTAACGGTCAACAAGCGGTCAGAAAGTTGTGCCACATGTTCTAGTGGACAAACCCGTTTACATTTTTAGGGTTCCGTAGTCAACAAGGAACCCTTATAGTTTCGGTCTGTCCGTCTGTCCGTCTGTCCGTCTGTCCGTCCGTCCGTCTGTCTGTCCGCGGTTTTGCTCAGAGACTATAGGACCTACAAAGCTGTAATTCGGGATTCGGCATATTAATGATGCGCGCAAAATGGTATATAATATCTTTTAAAAAAATGTTTTTAAGGTACCTACCTCAAGCGGGGATAAATTTTTTTTCGCGTCCACCCCACTGCGTGGGGCGTCGTTGGCTAGGTTTTTAAAAATATTACAAGTATTCAAAAATCATTTTCCGATTTAGGGATCCATTTACGAAATATGAAGTTTTAAAATGGAAAAAATCGTTAGAGTCCAGTGTCCCCCCTTTTACCAGCTAAACGGTTGCTTCTGGAAATGTGAAAAAATCCACGGGAGTAGGAAATACATATATGCTGAATTTAAAAGAAAAACTATAACGGCTAAGAACACTTCATAAGTTACCTATTCAGTATTAGTCGATCAACTAAAAAAAATGTATTCGGCGAATAGAAGTATAAAGGAACTTTTCGTTCACGCTTCAAATTCCTAACGTAACTAAGATGATGTTGTTAGTAGTATAAAACACGTTTAAATAAATGTACATTCATTGACCGAAAAAATAAATATCAAACCTAGCGGTACTACGGAACCCTATATTGCGCGTTGCCCGTTTTTATGAATATTTATTGCGCGCGAATTTACCGTCCTTTATTTCGATAGATCGCATCTGTCCGCGGTCCGCAGATTCGCTTTTTGTATTAGAAAATAAATAAAATTAAAGAATTATTTATATGACTTTATTTTCTTATAAATCCTCATATCTGGGGGCACGGTAGTGCCCCCGCCAAGACAAGCCAAGCGAAGCGCAAGGGCACTACCTACCTTTTTCTGGAAACTTTTTGTCGCATTTTTAAACCCTCGTAACTTTGGTTTAGATAATGCCAGATAGTTAAAATTTTTAAGATATAATGACATGAGTATAATAATTAAATGCGCAAAGTTTGAATATCGTAGCTATTATACTTAAATAAAAATAAATAAATAAAAATTGTTTTATTTCTGAATAGATTTTAAAAACATACTTTCAGAACGTTGATACTACTGGTGCCTACCACCGGTACCTTAAGATTTTATAGGTGTCCAAAAAACCACAATTTTGTCCCTGACTCACCGATCATCAAAACTGTTAGGGTCATTGACTTATATATTATTAAGGTACTTCCTGAAGTCTTAGAAAGCTGAAATTTGGTATGTAACATATTAGTACAGAAACAACAAAAAAATTATCAAACCCAAACCAACCTATCCCAACTTCTTGATATAGATGGTGGATAATGGATATTAGTATGAGATACCATCGTTTCTTGTGCTAGATACAAAATTAAAAATAGTATAAAATACTTCTTATACTACTTGTGTCAAATAAATTATCGGCCAAGTGCGAGTCGGACTCGCGCAAGAAGGGTTCCGTACCATGATAGAGCAAAATTAGGCCAAAAATTGTATGGGAGCCCCCCGTAATTTTTTATTTTATTTTAATATTATTATTAAATATTAAAGTACTTACACATATAACTAAGCACTTTGAGAAAAATTCAAGTACCTACCTGTTGCCATTATTGATATAGAGCAAAAAAGGCCAAAACAATCACGTTTATTGTATGGAAGCCCCCGTTATATATTTAATTTATTTTTAGTATTTGTTGTTATAGCGGCAACAGATAAACATAATCTGTGAAATTTTCAACTCTTTAGCTATTACTGTTCTTGAGTTACAGCCTGGAGACAAACAGACAGACAGACGGACAGACAAACGAAGTCTTAGTAATAGGGTCCCGTTTTTACCCTTTGGGTACGGAACCCTAAAAAATACGTGTTAGCCTTGAGAGACCATAGACTCACAGAAAACCGGCGTGAAACAGCGCTAGCGCTGTGTTTCGTCTAGTGAGTGAGTGAGTTTAGCGGAGGCCTAACTGCACCCTATACCTTATTCCCCATCCCAATTATTCTCTTCTGTTTAGTCCCTTAGCCTATTCCTTCATAAATAGGCCGGAAACGCACTTGCAACTCTTTTGATGTTACAGCGTTCATGGGCGACGGCAGTTGCTTTCCGTCAGGTGACCCGTCTGCTTGTTTGCCGCCTAATTTCTTATATTAAAAACCGGCCAAGTGCGTGTCGGGCCACGCGCAATATAGGGTTCCGTATAGTACCGTTAGTTTTTGATAATTTTTGTATGGTCAATGAATGTACATTTATATAACGTGTTTTAAACTACTAACAACATAATTTCACTTACGTTCAAAGGAATTTCCACGAAAAGTTCCTTTATATTTCGCCGAAATTTTTTTAGTTGATCGACTATTACTCATTTCAATTATGAAGTCTTCTTAGCCGTGATAATTTCCTTTTAAATTCAGCATATTTCCTACTCCCATGAATTTTTTCACATTTCCAGAAGCAACCGTTTAGCTAGTAGAAGGGGGGGACACTGGACTCTAACGATTTTTTCCGCTTTGAAACTTCATATTTCACAAATGGCTCCCTTAATCGAAAAATGATCTATGAATACTCGTAATATTTTAAAAACACCTATCCAACGACACCCTACACGGTGGGGTGAACGCGAAAAAATAATATCATCCCCGCTTGATGTGTAGGGGAGGTACCATAAAAAGAATGTTTTTTTTTAAAGATTTTATGAACCATTTTGTCGGCATCATTAATATGTGCATTCGTGCCGAATTACAGCTTTGTAGGTCCTACAGTCTCTGAGTAAAACCGCGGACGGACAGACAGACGGACAGCATACGGACAGACCGAAACTATAAGGGTTCCTTGTTGACTAACCCTAAAAAGGGAAAGAGAACAGGGGAATAGGGATACCCCTTTTCCCTATTTCCCTTTCCCTATTCCCTCAATTAAGCCTTTTCTCTTTAAAAGGCTGGCAACTCGGCGACGGTAGTTACTTTCCATCAGGTTCATCATCTGTTTGCTCGTTTGTCCGCTAATTTTATATAACCGATCCACTCTTAAAAGCTGGCAAAGCACTTGCAACTTTTCTAATATTGCGAGTGCACATGCTCGTTTGCCCCTTAATTTCATAAAAATGTGTGTGGTAAAACTTACTAAAAGAAATGAAATCCCACCAAAAATATTTTCATGTAAAAATGTTGCCAAGACGAGAACATAATATAGTTCATGGTGTTAAAAAAGTAGTGAGATCTCATGTAGAGCCAAGTTTCTAACCTTGCATACTCAGCCCTAAATCTAAAAACCTTAATTTTACACTTAAGTCGCAGCAAAATACTTGATATAATATGTCAGCCGCAAGAGAAGAATCTAATACATACAAAGTGGCCAAGCCACCCATTTTGATTAATGTGTAGAGTTTTTAGATTCTTCTCGTGCGGCTGACATAATATTATATCAAGTATTTTGCTGCGACTTAAGTGTAAAATTAAGGTTTTTAGATTCAGGGCTGAGTATGTAAGGTTAGAAACTTGGCTCTACATGAGATCTCACTACTTTTTGACACCATGAACTATATGTTCTCGTCTTGGCAACATTTTTACATGAAAATGTTGCCAAGACGAGAACATATGTCAGCCGCAAGAGAAGAATCTAATACATACAAAGTGGCCAAGCCACCCATTTTGATTAATGTGTAGAGTTTTTAGATTCTTCTCGTGCGGCTGACATAATATTATATCAAGTAATTTTGCTGCGACTTAAGTGTAAAATTAAGGTTTTTAGATTCAGGGCTGAGTATGTAAGGTTAGAAACTTGGCTCTACATGAGATCTCACTACTTTTTGACACCATGAACTATATGTTCTCGTCTTGGCAACATTTTTACATGAAAATGTTTTTGGTGGGATAAAACTTACAAAAATATATTTATTTTGTTTGTACAAGACTTTTTTACATTTTCATAATAACATAAGTGTGTACCTATATATAGTAAGTATTTTATATTGTAAATCAAAATATGTGAAATAATAAAATTAAAGTTTCTCAACTTCTTTTACACGAACCCCTTAAATATTAAAATACTAAATGTGACTCATATTATGATGATCCGTAACTTCCTTCACGAAAATATAGATTTTTTCGTATATCGTTCTGAAAACTTTCAGTCAATAAATAATCAATAGTAATAAGGAATTGGCGAGTGGCGACTCCCCAAGGGGTTTAATTTCATAGTTTGAAAAACACTGGATTAAACTATTTCAACAGCTCGCAATCTATTGGGGGTAAATTTGTAGAACTTTACGCCCGAAGGGTTAATTCTTGTCTCGAATTTCTCCTTAGGTCCAATATATCTATTCTGTTCTTCTTTATACAGATCCTGAAAAATATAAAGGTTTAACTATCTATACATAGGTACTTACCTAGATGATAATTGATAATAATTGTGGTTAAAATTAAATTTCTGGATATTATGAAGATTTACATAATATTGCAGACTTTGATAAGCCCCATTCGTAATTTTTTTTTGTCATTCAGAAACTGAAATTCAGAAAATTTTGAGTTTTAGCTTCTCAAACTGGACCTTTTGCAGGTCGCGTCGCATAGCTCAAGATATTTTTAAATGGCAAAATTCATAGTTTACTACTTTGTTCCAAGTTAACCTTGTAATATCTACAGCAATCACCATTCACCAGTATTTACTTACATGAACTTTGTAGCCCTGTTTCTCTATTTTCATGTCATCGAACGTAACACTCACTGAGTGCGGGGCGCCATCATCCCCTTGATTCACAAATGCGACCGCGTACGACCCAGCAAAAAGCTCGCGAGTCCAGATCTGTAAAGATTATTTTTTCAATAATAAAAAATACATGTACCAAAAATGATGAAGATTTTATACGAAATTCCCAGAAACCTTAGTATCCATTATCATATTATGAAAACAAATAGGTAAATCATGTTCGAGGTAACGTCCTATGAAAATAATTAAATTTTTTGTAAACTATGCTTTTTTATAACAAGCACGTGTAAAAATATAACTATAATTTGATCATATTTTTGATGATATATTATTATTATTTAATATTTCTGTACGTAGGTACTAAAAAGAAATAATTATACTTGGTTGATTATGCAATTAAAATATTTTAACGAATGACGTCTGGGAATTAATTTTTAAGAGGTTAGGAAATTAATTGAATTTTATGATTTTACTAATTTTTACTTTACTATAGTGAAAATAATAGTATTAAAGTCGAATTAGTACCTCAATTTTCTTTTCCTTCCATACCCTGAGGCCTTGCTTACCCAAAACGTCTTGGTCGATAGCAATGATCTCTTTGTTCAGTAGGATCTCCTTAAATTCTGGTCTAATGGTGGCCAAATCCACACTAATTAGTAATGGTGCTGCCAAGATAGACCAAATAGCCATCTGCACTCTTGCTTGGTCCAGGGATAGACCAAAATTGCCAATGATGAGCTGAAATTTATATAATCGAGTTAAATTTATTTGTCCATTTTACTCTACGTACTTACGTAATTTCGAGAGTGCCACGCTTCGGCAAAAATCGAGCAAAGATTAAATTGTGTATTTATAAGATTAAATTGTTGTCTCGTAGAAAACCAGCATGAAAAACTCACCATATCTGGATCATTCCATCGCCCTGGGCCAGCGTAGTGTGCGAAGTCAGCCTGGTTATCTCCAAACCAGTTCATAATGCTGGTGAGAGACCTCCAGGAGTCCTGGATATCACCGTAGTTCCGCCAGAGATTGCAGTGCTTGGCGATTGAGGCGTAGTCGGGCTGAAAAAACAGGACATTATGTACTTCCCACTTATTTGTTTAACTATGGTTGCTATTTATTGCTAATTCAATTATAATCCGAAAAAAAAACATGATGTGACCTTAATGTTACTTTCGCTATAGAAACTTACTTTTTTCTGGTAAGCTGGCCAGCTGCAGGAGTAGACTATAGGCCGTCCAGTCTTGTTCATCAGTTTACCGAAAGCTGGGTAACCTACAATAATTTTGGAGTCACATTTAACACTTACATTTTAAAGTTTTTTATTTTTGACAAATAAGATGCAAGTGTTATTAAATGTAAATATTATGTTTTAATTTATTATAACAACTTAGGGTGATAAATAATAATATTATTGAGAATTTTATTACAATACATTTATATGAAAATACAATATTTATGTGAGAATGAGATGTGAGTTACTTCGAAGTCTGCAACAACTAAATGTCATTGACCTCGAGGGTTTATTGTCGTTTAGTTCAAGTACTTCTAAATTGATTAGGCATGATGACTATTTTTTTCTTATTGGTAATTGAAATACCCTTAAAAATAGAAACATCGCTGAAAGAATGACTCTGATAGCTTTAAAATTCACCAAGATATGACAATTCAAACATCTCATAAAATAGACCTTCCCGAAACGCTCCATACAAAGTGCTACGAAAGAATGACGGCACTCTTTCGTAGTTTGTACGCATCGGGAGAGAACTTTGTTCGGTAGGTATATTAAATATTGCGTTTATGAAAGTGGTTTCATAACAAAAGTTGCTTTTAATTGCATAAGTTATCGAATGGTATACAAATATTAAGAAATTTAATTGAAAAAAAAAATCGACTTGATTATCCAACTTTGAAGACGCATAACAAAAAAAATACAAATGCTATCAAGCTGAAATTTTGGGAACACTTATTTTTTACCGTGATTTATTTATTTTATTAACAAAATTTGCTAATCTTTGACCTTGTCATCATCCCTATTACTACCTAACGTAATATTTTGTAGACAACATCCATAATTAATTCGTTACCGATTACTATGCTTATAACATACTGGTTAGCAATGCGGAATGCGCAGTAGCTAGTAGGTAGAGAGTTAAATGAACGTTTTGAGTTCTACTATACGGACCACATTCCACACTAACATCCGAATCGTATCCGATTAAATGAGCGTTCTAATATTAAATAAATTATCGCTAAATAATAACAAGCACATAAAAGATGAATGAATATAAATGTATTCATCTTTTATATGCTGATATTATTATGATTTATGAATCTCACAATCAAATGTTTTAAAACTTATTTTTTTTATAGCTATTAACTGTGCAAAGCGTATTTGGTGACGGTTTTTATAGGTGCGCATTTTCATTAACTTTTAATTTAAAATTTAACTCCAGATTAGGAATAAAACTAGCGTACATCACTTCCTTTTAACCAAATACTGAACAACCGTACGCTAGTTTGATTAAACAAACATTAACAAACATCACGCCAATTTACCTATATCCATCTTCTCTGCATCTACGTAGCAGCCGTCTAGCTTGACATAGTCCACATCCCAGTTGGCGAAGGTCTCCACGTCTACTTCCTCATGGCCAAGCACGCCAGGGTAGCCTGCGCAGGTCAGGTTTCCGTAATCTTCGTATAGCGCAAACTTCATGCCTTTGTTGTGGAGCTGGAATAAAACGGTTTGAATGCAGTTGACTTCAGACATTTGTACTTTGTTGTAAGTTGGAAAAGTGAGGATTGGGTATTGTTGAAAGTCATGTCATCGTTAAAGAGGGTTATATATGGGTACCATACAAGATGTTGCCTGCAGCTTCGCGGCGCAAAAATTTCGCAACATATCCTTATCCGCAAACCAGAGTAGCTACATACCAAATTGTATCTAAATCAGTTCAGAGGTTTAAGTGTTAAGACCTATAAACGGACGCAGCGGCGTAGCTACTAAGGGATTAGGCGGGGCAGTGCCCCGGGGCCCTCAAGCTCAGGGGGCCCTCGAATCCTTACCGAAAATCTCGATCAAAGTGAACTTTTGAAAATTTCTCCCATTTTCAACATAAATATGACAGGTTGCAACCCCACTAATCATGACAACTCATTTGAGAGAAAATCGAAAGTTATCCCTTGGAATTCCCCTAAATTCTTTGTGCAGGGCAGTGTTGTTAATTTGACGGTTAGTGATATTATGTACGTTTTATTATTAATTGATGTGCGTTTTATTGTGAATTCGAGTTAAGATAAGACATATCGAAGGTAGATTAGCTAAGCATTGTTGTGAAGTATGCAGTAATAACCAGATCGGAAAATGGACAGCCAATTGATATATTATGTAGAAGTAAAAGAAGTGTCTCTAGGCTTTTATACAGCCATCAAACATAACTCAGTAGATTTAGTCAACCAAGTGACAACATTATGTATCGACAAAATATTGATTTAAAAAAATGTGTGGCAAGGCTTTATGATGGAGCCAGTATGATGAGTGGTGTGTATAATGGTGTACAAAAACAGAATAAGGATATCCAGTCTAACGCAGAGTACATACATTGTGCCATAGTAGTTTAAATTTGGTGATAAATGATGCCGTTAGTAGTTGTGTGGAAATATAGATTTTTTTGCAACGTTGCATTATTTCTATAACCTTTTCGGAAACAACATCAAACTTAGGGATCTACTGTCAAAATTCACTGGCAAATCGGACACCACTTAAAAAAAAACTAAATCCGACTGAATAGATATCAAAATAACGAAGTTTGCAGATATCGTATTGACCCTACTGGACCATCTGGACCTACTGGACCCTTGAATCTTCTCTATTTCGTTTTGTTAACCAAACCTACACCAAGTAATAATAATTACTCTTTAATATTTTTAGTACTTACCTGCCTTTGCAGTGCACAATAAAGAGCTTAAGTAGCTTAGCATTTTTTAAGTATTTTTGTATATTTCATACTTTTATTAAATAAAACCTAATCAGTTTACATAGCAGTGGGGCCCCATTTTTTAAGTTGCCCCAGGATCCTTGGTTACCTAGCTACGCCACTGAATGGACGGACTGAAAAACAGTTACACAAACATACCAAAACGCTTTTGCAGTTATATTATGCATTATTTATCTAGACAAATTATACTGTACATTGTACACACATAATCAGCAATCGCTTTCATGCCATTCGGGAATCTCTCCTTGTTTGGCACCAGAAGGCCATGTTCGTCTCTCTCCCTCTCGAGCCAGCAGTCGTCGATGCCCACGTAGTTGTAGCCAGCCTGGAGATAACCCTCCTTCACCATGATATCAGCCGTGCGAGTTATAAGGGCTTCACTGGAAAATAAATAAATTTGATATTTTTAATGACCCTCAATAATGTCAAAATAATAAAAAATCAGGCTCTTAGAAGCAACTGTTAAACACACAGAAAGATCAAACTTCTCTGTTTGAAATAAGACCCCCAGGGGGCCCTGAACCACGGTTTGAAAAGCACTGTCTTAAAAAGATACTTAGTGCTTTTCAAATCGTACTTTTTTACGTAGCCTGATTTAAATAAATAAATAAAATGTCCGAATTGAAAATGGAACACACCTGATTAGGGTTCCGTAGCCAAATGGCAAAAAACGGAACCCTTATGTCAACCATTCGTCATGTCTGTCTGTCTGTCCGTCTGTCCGTCCGTATGTCACAACTCACAACTCACAGCCACTTTTCTCCGAAACTATAAGAGGACTACGAAGTTAAAGTAACTATTGAAATTTGGTAAGTAGAAATCTGTGAATCGCATTAAGATTTTGATACAAAAATGGAAAAATTATTAAAAATTTTAGGGGTCCCCATAGGTACAACTGAAATATTTTTTTTTTCATTTAACCTATGCGTGTGGGGTATCTATGGATAGGTCTTCAAAAATCTTATTAAGGTTTCTAATATCATTTTTTTCTAATCTGAATAGTTTGCGAGAGAGACTTCCAATAAAGTGGTAAAATGTGTGTCCCCCCCTCTAACTTTAAAGTAGGGGCATGATAAGTCTAAAAAAAAATATATGATGTACCTACATTACTATAAAAACTACCAACGAAAATTGGTTTGAACGAGATCTAGCAAGTAGTTTTTTTTTTATACGTCATAAATGGTAAACCTTAATTTAACTTTCATTAAATCAACTGAAATATAAAAATAAATCAAAAACCTTTTGATTTCATAAAAATAAAAGGTTTATTTTTATGATTGGTGCTGCGTAACCCTTCATGGGCGAGTCCAACTCGCACTTGGCCGATTTTTTTTTATTTCGTATAATTTTGTCATCGGCTTACCTTATACATTCATTTGGATGCTTCTTGCAATCGGTGATACACCGGAATCTCTGCCAGGTAAGCCAGCCCATGGGCGGCGTCAGAACCAACCCGTTGTCCAAGGCTATTAATACTGGAAAATAGCTGCATGCGAACACACTGAGAATTACCTAGAAAATACAGAAATAATGCTTACCTACTTACTATTTAATAAATAATCTTACTTAAGTTATGAAAATGTAACTATGTCTTTAATTTTAAAACCATGTTGTTAGGCCGTTTTTTTTCGTATGTTTTTCTTTCGAATGACAAAATAAACGACTTTTATTTAATATTAAAATACCTTTAAATCCATATTGAGAGTAACACTGGCCTGGCTTACTCTATTATAATTTACTTATTTACTCTAACTCTAATTATATTTACTTAAAGATGTCTCCAGCTCCAAGTTAGTCCAATAATTAAGCGACATCAATCGATAACAGACAATATTTAAGTATGATGTTGCGTTGTTATCACAACAATGTGAGATAAGTATAACGGACTCGTTAAATATAACGCCGGCTATACACTCTCCGTAAATATTCTGGGAATCAAGATAGACTTTATTTTTCCTGCCTTACCTTCTAAGGATAGAAAACGAAAAAGAAATAATAGTTGCGATATATTATTTCCCTGCAAGTCTGATGTATTGTCAGGAAATTGATTATTATGTATATAATGTAGACAAATAAGCATACGCAGATGGTATATAATTTAGTCGGGTTATATCGAAAAGGCCGTAAAAACTCAGATCACGCATACATGATAACATTGACTTATTGTAGGCCAACTAAATAATATTATCATTAATATTATAGCATATAGGTCCGCCATCTGCCTATGAACCAATTTGTCTAATATGGCGTACCAACTTATTCAGTAGGATAATAGGTAAAAGCTCAGCCATATCGCTGCTACCTTTAGGTATGGAGGTTTTTGGCCTAAAATAACCTGTAACTTCGACTTGATAACCCGATCAAATAAAGTGAGGTCTGATAGTAAATTGTGCAGTCTACAGTGTAGCCATACATACACACGCGTAGCTATCTTAATTTGATGTAATTTGCACGCAAACAATGCGTTTTCGTAATAAACGCAATGTGTAAGAATTTAGTGCATCCTTGGGCCCACATAATACAGATAAGCTATAATGCACAGTGTTCCGTAAATAAATAAAAAATATGTAAGTACTTACATGTTTTTCAAAATCCTTTGTAGTTATAAATTATAACAACTTATAAATTATACAAAAAAAGAAACTTAATAATAACTACGTTACTTCTCTTAAGACTAGGAAGTCGTTACGTTTACGTTACTTCTCTTTATGTATCATAATTTAATGTAACCTATTTTAATAATTCAACAAGCTTAAATTAGAATAGTTTGTATGCCACGAATCACATTAAAATAGGGAGTGTTAAGAAGTGTTTGTTGTGTTATATTGTAATTAAGATAAATCAATAAACCACATTGCTATTTTAAAACTTCAGGCATGAGGCAACTATAATAAAATGGCATATTTTGTAAGTAAACCAATACATTGTAACTAATATTAAATAAGAACCGGCCAAGTGCGTGTCGGGCCACGCTCAATATAGGGTTCCTTAGTACCTCTAGTTTTTGATAATGTTTGTATTGTGAATGAATGTTTATGTACATTTATAACGTGTTTTACATTATTAACAACATCATCTCAGTTACTTTGAAAGTTCCCTTATACTTCGCCGAATACATTTTTTTTAATTGATCGACTATTACTCAATAACTTATGAAGTCTTCTTAGCCGTGATAGTTTTCCTTTTAAATTCAGCATATTTCCTACTCCCGTGAATTTTTTCACATTTCCAGAAACAACCGTTTAGGTGGTAGAAGGGGGGACACTGGACTAACGATTTTTTCCACTTTTAAACTTAATATTTCACAAATGGATCCCTAAATCGGAAAGTGATCTATGAATACTCACAATATTTTTAAAAAACCTATCCAACGACATCCCACACGATGGGGTGGGCGCGAAAAAAAAAATTCATCCCCACTTGATGTGTAGGGCAGGTACCATAAAAAATATTTTTTTAAGATTTTATGTACCAATTTGTCAGCATCATTAATATGTGTATTCATGCCAAATTACAGCTTTGCAGGTCCTATAGTCTCTGAGCAAAACCGCGGACAGACGGACGGACAGACCGAAACTATAAGGGTTCCTTGTTGACTACGGAACCCTAAAAAACATTAGTTAACGGCAAATAACTAAACAATGTTTACTTATTTTTGTCTGACATGTCGGAAATTTCAAATGAACGTGATAGACAAAGAAAGCTGACCTTGCAAAATACGCTACTTTTAATTTGATGAAATCAAGCTCAGTCCGTGAAAGCTGAACTTGATTTCATAGGGGTCCGTGGCTGAAAAATTAAAAGTAGCGTATTTTGCAAGGTCAGCTTTCTTTGTCCAACACGTTCATTTGAAATTTCCGACATGTCAGACATTAAACAGCAATTAATAAAATGAACAGCAAAAGAATCGGTTTGGGTACTTATTTTTGTAATTAGTAATTACAGATACAGAATACTTACCTACTTATAAACTTTTATTATAAAAATAGGTATTACAAAAATTATGTAAAGGTTGATGTTGCATGCTAAGTAAGCTTAGCGATTACGAGACATTATATTGTATGGTCCAGACTCCAGATATGACACCATGGACCCCCTAAGGCCTAACATAATATACTGGCAGACCCCCAGGGGTCCGCAGACCACAGGTTGGGAGACAATGCAATGCAATAATAATATATTTGTCCATTATCCGTATAAACTGATAACTAGCAAGAAAAAAAACAGTTCTTTAGTACTTGCGGGGAAACCCTTGCTTACAACTTTATCTAAGTAGGTACCTATTTATGTATAACTATGATAAAATTGTAGATGTAAAATGTTTGTACATAGAAAAAACGCTAAAAAGCGAATCAGGGACATGTTAGAAGTAAAATAGACCATAATATTTTCATTTGACTTTTTCATTTTTAGTTTCTCTGCCTGTTTGTACAGGCTAATCTCTAAAACTGTTGGACCGATTGAAATTAAATTTTGCATAGATACTTTTTAACCAACTTACGAAAAAGGAGGAGGTCTCGTGTCCCTATCTCGGGTCTCTAATGTCCCTATCCTATGTCAGGGGTGTCTCACTTCCATACAAACGGCCCGAAATTGCCGAGATATTTACCTACTATTCAGTAAAACAATCTAATTTCAACCTTTTGCATTGCGCTTAGCGTTCATAGTACAATAACTGTCTGCCGTCTCGCTTCAATCTGCCAGGGCTGTCAAGCGAGCGGCGCGGCGCGACGGCGCGGGGCCGGGTACTATTACTTTTGTATCGCGGATGCGTGCGTTGCGTGTGCGACAAGTCGAGCGAGTGCCAGCCTATCGAGACTAGTCCGTTGACCGGACGCTTGCGTTTATCATACCTAAACTCGGGAGTGAGACTTCTGTACCGTAAGGTACTATTATATATTCTGTGCCTATGTCCTTGTCCCGTATGAAGCGTCAATGAATCTTATTTAAATAAAAATCAAATGTTTTTCACGCTAGCTAAGACGCCGCGCGGGCTAAAGCTTTGCCATCATCGATAAGATAAAGTCTGATAAAATCAATATTATAGTAAAAACCCAAAATGATAATGTCCTAGAGTAATTAAAAGTAGTGATTCGGATTACTTTACGAAATATTATCAATTGATACATTAAGGGCCTGTTTCACCACTTCCTGATAAAGTGCCGGATAGGCTATCCACAACTTTTTTGACAGATTCTCCATACTCTATCTGTCAAGTTAAGTGGTGGATAGCCTATCCGGCACTTATCAGGAAGTGGTGAAACAGGCCCTAATTATTGCGAATTAAAAAGACAATTATTTAATTTTCACCCTGTGACCCACAGATTAGTAGTATATATTGCTGTGACCATTGCCTTTTTAATGCTTCAGGCACCGGCAACCGCAGCATAATAAAAAAAAAACAAAATGTTGCCAGTCCATTATACCTAATTACAAACAATAAATTGTGTAATTTTACTCATAATAATTATTTGAAGACGTGAGTTGAAGAACACGATAACTAACATTTTGTAACACACGGACATTCACTCACTTTTTAGGGTTCCGTAGTCAACAAGGAACCCTTATAGTTTCGGTCTGTCCGTCCGTCTGTCTGTCCGCGGTTTTGCTGAGTCTATAGGACCTACAAAGCTGTAATTTGGCATGAATGCACATACCCTTCAACTCCGATAAGGCCCACTTGGGCCGCGAGAACAACAGATTTTCAAGAATCCGCGATCGAAGGAGTTAATGATGCCGACAAAATGGTACATGAAATCTTAAAAAAAAAAAATTTTTATGGTACCTTCCCTACACATCAAGCGGGGATGAATTTTTTTTTTTCGCGTCCACCCCATCGTGTAGGGTGCCGGGTGTCGTTGGGTAGGTTTTTTAAAAATATTATGAGTATTCATAGATCATTTTCCGATTTAGGGATCCGTTTATGAAATATTAAGTTTTAAAGTGGAAAAAATCGTTAGAGTCCAGTGTGTTACGTAGTTTATATCCTCTTTGGTCCAGTGTCCCCCCCTTCTACTAGCTAAATGGTTGCTTCGGGAAATGTGAAAAAATTCACGGGAGTAGGAAATATGCTGAATTTAAAAGGAAAACTATCATGGCTAAGAAGAAATCATAAGTTTTTGAGTTATAGTCGATCAACTAAAAAAAATGTATTCGGCGAAGTATATAGGAACTTTTCGTTCAAATTCCTTTGAACGTAACTGAGATGATGTTGTTAGTAGTGTAAATCACGTTATAAATGTACATTCATTGACCATACAAAAATTATCAAAAACTAGCGGTACTACGGAACCCTATATTGCGCGTGGCCCGACATGCACTTTTCCGGTTTTTACTTTATAATTGGAACAAACCTTGTAACTTATCTACTTCATCACCTGGCTAATATACCTAGCTACACATTAAATGCACAGTTTTTTATTTCAGATCATTTTTCCGACCCTAAAGCCTTTATTTATGCAAAAATACGGCATTTTTTACTGTTACTTATTGTGTTCTTCCACTCACGTCTTCATTTTATAAATTTAAAATTAAGTGCGAGTCGGACTCGTGGACGAAGGGCTCCGTTCCGTTATAGAACAAAAATAGGCCAAAATTTGTGTTTTTTGTATCCCTCAAATTTTAATTTTATTATTAAAATTAATAAAATATACATAAAATTGATGATTTTATGAAAAAAAGTAAAGTTAAAAGTGCCTTCCTGTTGCCATTATCAATATAGATAAAAAAGGCCGAAAAAAAATTACGTTTGTTGGGAGCCGTCCTAAAATATTATATTAATTATTATTTTGATATAAGTATTAATAATTGTTGTTATAGCGGCAACAGAAATACACAATCTGTGAAAATTTTAGAAGTCTAGGTTTAGCGGTTCTTGAGATACAGTCTGGAGACAGACAGACAGATAGACGGACAGACATCGAAGTCGTAATAGGGTCCCGTTTTTACCCTTTGGGTACGGAACCCTAAAAACAGAATAAGCTTCCTTTAATAATGAGGTTTTTTGTAATCGGGTCGATTTAGCAAATTCTGAAGTTTAGATGTAATCGGAATTCAAATCAAAATTTATATCATAATTAACGTAGATGTGTTATTAGTATTTTTATAAACAAAAAATATAAAAAATATATTTTGGCAGTACAGAATTCAGAATATTTGTAATAGCGAAATTGTATGAGTGCAACCCCTGTATTCTACTGGAGGAGTCTGGACTGGGAAGTTAGTCATGGGAGTCCCCGCAGAGTTCTTTACTGCCAATTTTTAGGGTTCCGTAGCCAAATGGCAAAAAACGGAACCCTTATAGATTCGTCATGTCTGTCTGTCTGTCTGTCTGTCTATCTGTCTATCCGTCCATATGTCACAGCCACTTTTCTCCGAAACTATAGGTCTACCAGAATCTGATGGCAAAAAGTGAGAAAATAAATTGACTCTAGCAATATCGGGGTAGTTGGAATAAAACATTTTGATCCTTTTTTTTCTTATAGCGGCTGATTCTGTGTGTTAAACATGCAAATATAAAAATTTATCCAATGATCAAGGATATTTTTTGAAAATCTGCTGTCAAAAATTGCCATCAGATTCTGGTAGACCTATATAAGAGCTATACTATTGAAACTTGTTAAGTAGATGAAGTCTGTGAACCGCATTAGGATTTTTAATACAATAATGAAAAAAATATCAAAAATTTTAGGGGTCCCCATAGAACCCAGAGTCCCCAACTGAATCAAAAAAAATTTTTTTTTTCATCTTACCTATGCGTGTGGGGTATCTATGGGTAGGTCTCCAAAAATCATATTGAGGTTTCTAATATAATTTTTCTAACCTGAATAGTTTGCGAGAGAGACTCTTCCATAGTGGTAAATACCAACGAAAATTGGTTTGAACGAGATCTAGCAAGTAGTTTTTTGTATACATCATAAATGGTAAACCATAATTTAACTTTCATTAAATCAACTGAAATATAAAAATAAATCAAAAACCTTTTAATTTCATAAAAATAAACCTTATTGCTGCTGCGGAACCCTTAATGGGCGTGTCCAACTCGCACTTGGCCGGTTTTTAAAGATTATTATTATTAGAAAAACTTTACTGTTCCTTTTATTATTGTGGCAGGTACCAATTCGATTTTTTCAGCTCTCGAGAACATTAGCTGGGTTCTATAGATTTTTGTTTCATTAAAAAACAATAATTACTAATATATTTACAGCGATTTATCAGTTATCACATTACTTAATTAAAATAATTATAATTCCAAAATGATAAGTTTTCATCATTTGAAAGCAGAGGTACAAAAATACAATAAAAGCTAAGAAGCCAATAATAATACGAGTGAATATTATAAACTAAAAGCAAATGGGTGTACCCAGCTGCTTTTAGCCAAGTAAGCTTGATTTTGAGTCTTGATGTTTTTAAATTTTAATAATATTATATTACGCTTTGTTGTATTGTGAAAACCACAGACATAGATCAAGATATACATATGCTGCATGTGTATGTACTTCGCGTGCCATATTGCGTTCCCAAACGTGCACGTCGTTTGCTCGTCTTTCGAAAGTCTGTTCTTTAGTCTGCTATCGGAATCAGACGTCAATCGGAATTTTAAAAATGTCTAAATGCCTAATTGTGCCGTATTGAGCTGTAGGAATTCAATAGAAACGTTGGCCTAGATAATGGACACGTTTCTTATCATCGGTACGTCACAGTAGGTAGGAAAAAAGTGGCACGCTCGTTTTCATACAAATGGAGGGACATGCGGTATCTATCTTGATCTATGTCTGTCATTGATTTTCTACTACCATAAATATCTAAATGTGGCAACACAAATATGGCAACACTCTACCCTGAACCCCTAAGTTGGTAACCCTGGAGGTTACCAACTTAGGGGTTTTCACCCCTAATTTAGGAGGTGTTATATTTTAGGGATAGGTACTAGGAAAGATTTTTCAACTATTTTTTAAGGCTTCAATAAATATTAAAAATTACCAAATCTATTCAATCATTAACAGTGTCCTCAATAATAATTTTTTTTTAATTTCTTATTCTTTATAAATTATTTGTTTGTTTATCAATTCTAAAGTAAACCAGAAATAAACTAACAAGCTTATCAGTGCGAATTACGTTCTAAGGATTTTTTCCATTATTGTGATGAATTTAGTAGATTTTGACTTCCATTTAGGGTTTAATATTTTAGGAGCTTGTAACACTGCAACCGTCACCGCTTCCAAACATAAACAAAGCATACTCCGTGAGATATTGACGTTAATTCAAATTATTTTGAAAAGTTGAGGGCAGGTGTTACAGAATATGGATACTTTTAATAAATTTTATGTGTAAAATGAACTTATTTTTGAAATGAAGTGACCGTGTGCTTGTGCAAGTGATTTATAATTGTTTTAAAACATGTTTTGATATGAAAATCTATAAATAAACGTGATAAAGTCGGCAGGAAATCCTACAGGAAACTAAGCCATATAAGTCGCGAATCCGATGTTTCTATTCAGTTGCGATTTGCAATCGACATGGGTTCGACTTATAAGGAGCTCTTTAAGCTTTATGACTTAATACAAAGTGGTGAATTAAGGTAAAAACAAGACAAAGTTTTGCACAGTGCCTACCTACTGTTTTTTTATACACTAACCAATTTAAAATATTTGTTCTAGATATGTAGAACGTTACCTGGAGGAAAATAAGCTAGAATTAAATTCAATATTACCATGTAAGGGTATAGGGGTCCTACATTTAGCAGTAGGAATAGACCCGTTGGAGAAATCTAAGGATTGTACAAAATTGATTTTGAACCATGGCGGAGACCCTAATTTATGGTAAGGTTTTGAACTATGTTAAATTATTTAGTTCTTTCCTTATACATATATTTTTAAAATTACAATTTATAAAAAAGAAAATTAGGGCCAATACATTTTACTGTGATACAAGCTATGTTTTTATATATTTTCTTGTTACTCAATGCATTGTCAAGACTAAATTGGTGCATTCTATTTCTATTTTTATTGTTATAGTGTGTCTTTTACCTCTTTTTGCTTAAACTGCTGTACCAATTTAAATAAATTTTTTGATATATAAAGATACTTTGTCTCCCAGAGTAGGACGTAAATAGTTTATAATATCATAGCACTAGAAGTGCTAGAACTGTAGTGTGGAACTGTAAACAAAGTTGCAGAATACATTTAATTTATACTAGTAAAAGGAATACATTACAATAAAATAATAAAAAAAAGGAATAAAATTAATTGTGTGTACAAAAACAGCACATTGCACAATGTAACAATAATTGCATAACATTTTAGCAATGACGATGGTGTGACCCCTGTTCATATTGCCGCAATATGGGGCCGGCTGGACAACCTGAAGATGCTAATCGGCTGCGGCGGAGATCCATTCAAGCATGACTTTGATGGCTACTCATGTTTCGACTACGCTGCCAGGGAACAGCAGTGGGAGGTGTATGACTATCTTCATAATGTTATTGACGAAAAAGAGGATTCAACAGGACCAGAACGTGCATATACATTGGACTTAGGTATGTACTTGCTCATGTTAAGGTTTTTCACAGCTTAGCATATAGAAGGAAGAGTATTTTGACAATACATTTTATTTATTTTTTTGTTTTGAGACTTTGAACTATGAATACACTCCTAAAGCAAATTTGCCTATGACCATGGGCGCCGGCAGGGGGGTGCCAGGTGGTGCACTTGCACCCCTTAGGAATCTCGGGATCAACAGGAATTATTGAAATAAAAAGCCATCTATTGGAAATTATTATGTTCATCGTAATGTTTCGGCACTGAATGTATTCTGTTGACGTAAATAGACACTGTTGTTCGTAAAAAGTAAAAAGAAAAGAAAAGAAAAAAAACTAAAATCTGCACCCCTTGGAATTTATTTCTGCCGGCGCCTATACCTATGACTGCAACTTTTCTACTTAAAAAAAATTAAGCTGTTTAACACTGTAGCTGTATACATATTCATTTTTTTATTTTTAATCTATTATTATTATTTTTAACTATTGTATTTCCCACTCAACTCTCTTGAGTAAAAGGTCTTTGCAAGTATGACATAATATTAACACGGACTGTTTAAAAATGACTCATCTTAAAATCACTTAAGACAATCATCATCTTAAGACAATTTCACAACTTCCAATCCTTAACTTTAAGCTTAGGTCAATCTAGATTTTAGTCTAGACAGTTTCCTGCGCCATTTTACAATTCGCTTTATTAGAAGTTCATGGCCAATTTGAAAACATTAGATTAGTTTCCTTTTTAGTGAAATATCTTAATCTAATTTGGTATGTGATATCTACAACACGGTCACATTAACTTGACGCATCGAAATATATAATATAATAACATGCGAGCTCCATAATGACGTCATCAAACCATGCGTCTAGTTAATTTGACCGTGTTGTAACTTGTAGTCACCAATCATCATCATATGAATATAAAAGCATGAGTAGATGTTCTTCGGCGTAAATAGGCCGGCTTTACCCGGAATAATAATTTATTCATTTCTACAACAACCTCTCAAAAATTTAATGTAAGAATCATAAATATTCGTTTATGACGCGGTACATTTTGCCGCATTATAAACTAGCCCATTTTTTTCCCGGGAGTCGGGACCCAATTTTTTTTCTATACCAAATGTAATTTAAATCTCTTTAGCGGTTTGAGTTTGAGATAAGTATGTATTATTTCTGACAAGCACGAAAGAAATACGAAAATGAGACTCGCGAACTTCGTGTTAATTTTCTTTAAAGTTAAGAATGTTCCAAAATATTATTTTTCTTGTAATTTCTTTGAGATTTTACACAGAACAAACCCACTTTGGTACCTACTAGGCCTATACTACCTGCACTACACCTAGTAAGTAGTACTTATAGGTACTTACTAAGTACCTACATTATTATTATCTAGTATCTACTCAAGTGCATCGGGCCGCTAGTCGTGACTTGTGGTGGTTATTTTCTACTTTGACTGACACTGCATTTGTTACGGATACTTGGATGCTCGAGTTTTTTTTTTTTCATAAGTGCATCGCCCCCGAGTATTGCTGTTCGAATTTGGACTTAACTCCTTAGAAATTAAAGTATATTTTACTATAATATCTTCCACAATGACTTAGAAGATAGAATCATAACAAAAGGTGTCTATACTTTAAGATCCCGTTTCGAGAGCTTCAAAGTTAATCATACGAGAAAATTGATTGTGTTACCGATTATAATTTGGGTAATGGGCATCGATATGTAAGTTATGGAGTAAACCACGAGACGAGGTTCATACTAAATATCAGCATAAAATTTTGTGACTAGTCTTGTAATTCAAAGTGAGACCATAAATCTATACTAATATTATAAAGCGGAAGAGTTTGTTTGTTTGTTTGTTTGTTTGAACGCGCTAATCTCAGGAACTACTGGTCCGATTTGAAAAATTATTTCAGTGTTAGATAGTCCATTTATCGAGGAAGGCTATAGGCTATATTTTATCACGCTAAGACCAATAGGAGCGAAGAAATAGAGGAAAATGTGGAAAAAACGGGGGGAAATTATTTGAAAGGGCTTATTTGAACGCGCTAATCTCAGGAACTACTGGTCCGATTTGAAAAATTCTTTCAGTGTTAGATAGCCCATTTATCGAGGAATTCTATAGGCTATATTTTATCACGCTAAGACTAATAGGAGCGAAGAAATAGAAGAAAATGTAGAAAAAACGGGGGAAATTATTTGAAAGGGCTTATCTCACGAACTACTAGAATAATTGGCTGTTATTTGGGTCAGATAAGAAGTAGACCACGTGAGGGATCATAGGCTATTTTTGACTGATTTGTCTGTGAAATATCTAATTTACGCGGGCGAAGCCGCGCGGAACGTCTAGTATTTAATAATTGTCGTAAGCTTCGATCAAGAAATATTTGATCGAAGGTCGTAAGGGCCTAAAATGCTGCAATCGCTGCATGTATATTGTATACTTTGCCTATAGCTATACCTGTGTAATGCTACCAATTTTAATGTCACAATTCACAAATGAACTGCATATTTAAAGGTGGCTCTCCGATCTTTGCCGCTAGCGACTGCACTGACAAAATTTTAAATAAAATGCCACTTTATTTCGTTGAGTTCCAAATTACAATTTGCTTATATATTTTAGATCAAAATAGAATTTAAACAAAGTTTACCAAAAACACTGCTAAATCACGCGCGTAATCAAAACGATTTTTCTCTAAAATAGCAACGGTATTTAAAGTTTCAAGTATTTACAAATAAGGCGTCCGCCAGCATTCCTTGCTCGAAACGATTTGCAGAATGATATCAATTTAGTTTCACCAATCAGTCTCACGCTTTTACCACAAGTCTAGAGCGTTACTAATTGGAAATATAGCCCTAATTACTTTGCATGGCCAACATAGGAAGGGTTTATTTCTACGGAGAATACAAAGTGAGTGATGGTTACAAGACTCACAAGTCACAACTCACAACTCACATCCTTAGTTTTAAAACTTGTTTAAGTAATCCATACTAAAATTATAAATGCGAAAGTGTGTCTGTCTGTCTGTATATGTCTGTGTATCTTCACGCCCAAACCGCGGCACCGATTTTGCTGAAATTCCCGGAAAGGACATAGGATACTTTTTATCCCGGAAAAATGTACGGTTCCCGCGCGATAAACACATTTTTGAGCAACGGAGTTTTGGTCGTCTAGTTTAATCTAAATTCTATTAACTGAAAACAAAAGTGATTGTTTCATTTTATACTTCGTAGTTTGTACAAACTATTTTTATCTAAAATTTAAGGCCTGTTTTACCACTTCCTGATAAGTGGTGGATAGGCTATCGCCTATACTTAACTTGACAGATAGAGTATGGAGAATCTGTCAAAAAAGTTGTGGATAGCCTATCTGGCACTTTATCAGGAAGTGGTGAAACTAGGCCCTTAGCAAACTAAAAATAAATAATTATATTATTAATTTATCTTCAAGTTCATGAAGAACTTCAGATCTTAGAGGTGATTTACGTTTTTTGTTTTCCATCATTCGCTTCGAAATTCTTTCTCGTATCTACGGAGTCACGTAAACTATAAAAACTCCCAAGTTTCCAGATGATAGAGCCGTCAAGGCGGGCTTTACTTTCTGAGTGATAACACAGAATACATATTAGTTGGTGATAGAAGGAAAAATATAAAAAATGAGAATACGTATGTTACATAATGTACAGGATTTTGTCAATAGCTCTCGATAATCTATAATTTGGTACATGAAACTTACAAAATCTAAAAATTCTCGTCTAGATCTATTGTCTACGTATAGAAATCGAAGATTACCGAAACATTTGGTTCTATTGTACGCTTAACAAAATACAAGCAACCTACAATACTATCATCGATAGCCATCCACTGCTGACTTGCCTCCCCTCAAGCGTAGCCAACTTGGAAACCATACTTTGTCGTTCCACCACAGGAATCTAAGAGCCAAGCTAAACCACTAGACCACGGCAGCGTATCATTATAACAATAGATAGCCATACCTTCTATCCACTTACAGTAATAACAGATAATTTCTAAGCTATGCTCCATTCAGATCTATTCTACCTCTAACAGAGCTCTTATATCTGCGATATAGGGTTCAGTTTCATAAAAAAATTGAGATAAAACGAAGGGTCTTTAGCTTGAGGCAGCCTTATAGAAATTACGATCCCGCCCACACAGAAAGTACAGAGTATAAATCCCTTTGAATATGTTAAGGTTGAAAACGTCTATAAAGTCATTGTATGTGGGCTTAAGCGTCTTTACTACACCAGTGGCGAAGGGTGAATATTTTCGGAAGGGAAGTCTGAGTATAAAATCTACTACTACTACTTACCAAAATGCTCAGCACTGATGTGTATGTCCGAGTTTCAAGTTTGCTTAACATGTTTTTTGTTTTTAATACGCTTTAAGAACGAAGTTTCCTTCGGACAGCAAATAATAATAATCTGTGAGTGAACAGTCTATTTCATTTCTATTATAACGAACGAACGACTATACGATGACGTCAGTATAACACACAATCCAAATTAATTTATTTCACCACACTTTAACACCAAAACAAATAAAATTCGACAAAACAAAACAAACAAGTTTTTAAAATTCGCACTATCCGCCATAATGTCAAACTTAAAAACCAGTAAAATAAAAATGTATTACGCGCGTGTCTAGATTTAATACCGCTAAAGTCATTCTTAATAAAGTCGTATTACAAAAAATCCTACCAAATAAAATGTATGACGCGCCAGCAAAAGTATAATGCCGCTACATTCATTCTTAATTCGAAGCATAACAATTTTACTTCATGACTGATCTTTCTCGCTTGCACCTGTGCGTTGCTAATTAACCTTTCTCTGTCATAAGCCGTAAGGCATCGAGTTATTTTCGAGTATATTCGCGCGTGCTAGAGCGAGACAGAACATGACGATCAGTTCACGGGAATGAAAAGGACAGATGCTTTGTATGAAATATTGTTGTATGAAGAAGTAACTCGTAATTTATCGGCTTGCCGCTTGATTCTCTCGGAGATGTTCAGTGCATTGCCTATTTTTTGTAGGCGATTAGTAAATTCAAACTATTTAAATTTTCAAGTAAATGAAAAATGTATTGCTTATAAAATTTGTAGGCAATTAGGTAATTCAAAGTTTTTTAAGTATAGTATGTAAAATATTAATTATTAAATAAAAATGTCGTTGGCCCAAGGGAAGCCGACGGGAATCGGGTTATATGGACACTTCGCCACTGTACTCACGAATCTTGATAAGGCGGAACACCTACTCACATGTTTAGCCTCCATGGTTCGTTAGAATTAAAATGTTTGTTACTATCAGATATTTACAGGCCTGGCATTACCTAAGCAATTTGGTTGGATTATATCAAGCCCAGTCAAATAGACCTACTAACGTTAACTTAACAATTTACAGCCCTCGGCAATTTTATGTCTGGTGCCTATGAACCAATTTCTTTGATTGTAGTTGTGTCCCTTGTTTAATAACTAGTAGCCAAGCTGAGTAAAGATCCGAGCTAAAGAGCTAATATGGAATTTGTTAAAAGAACTTTTGACATGTCATAAATTGCACAAAAATGGTTTTCTGAACAAAAATATAATATTTCATGAATTTATACTAGAGCCACAAGACTTTACATCAACTGATCTTTTATCTACATCTTATAAATCTAAAGTACTTTGTAATATAACGGTTTAAGCCCACGTATTGTTAAGAAACACTTTGGAAATTAAATTGAAATAATATAACGTCCACCTACACGGCGCCAAACCACCCACGTGCTATAACTTTTTAGACGCCAATACTGCCGGAAGCTACATAATGAACTTCATTAGGAAAAATAATAATATCTTAGTATAAATAACATATAGTAGAGTAACTAAGTCGTATCCTTGGTAAATCAAACCAGCTCAACGTGCACTTACAAGTTTTACGGGTGAAAAGTGATACTGATTACTGTGACAATGTATGTATTGTTTTGCTACTTCGAATTATCTCGCCAATGTGTGTAGTTCCGATTTGGATGGTCTTCTATAATTCCTCTCTCTACCTCGCGGCGAAAATGTGTGCCTACTGTTCGTTTTCACTAACTGCTGGCTCTACAGTTGTTTTTTTACCTAAATTATCATGAGGCTGAAGTAAGCCTACTTTGGCTTTGTATAATGTATAGACCTATCACACTTCTTTCTTCGACATGTCATCTCTGATACGTATTTTTTTTTATGAAATAAGGGGGCAAACGAGCAAACGGGTCACCTGATGGAAACCAACTTCCGTCGCCCATGGACACTCGCAGCATCAGAAGAGCTGCAGGTGCGTTGCCGGCCTTTTAAGAGGGAATAGGGTAATAGGGGAGGGTAGGGATGGGAAGAGAAGGGAATAGGGGAGGGAAAGGAAGGGAATAGGGTAGGGGATTGGGCCTCCGGTAAACTCACTCACTCGGCGAAACACAGCGCAAGCGCTGTTTCACGCCGGTTTTCTGTGAGAACGTGGTATTTCTCCGGTCGAGCCGGCCCATTCGTGCCGAAGCATGGCCCTCCCACGTATATGGTATTCCAGTATTTGATTGGCAATAACATACCTGATTTATCTCATGTCATTCATCATACGGGGAAAGGTTTTCCTTGTCTTCCGGTGCCGTAAGTGTCAGAATACTGTGTACCCTTGATGAGTATAACTCTTATACTGTGTACAGTCAGTTCATGATTATTTTGCCTCTGTTATAACCTTTATACGAACGACATAAAGACTATACTCGTAGATACTCTGAGGTTTTATTATGTGCTATGGTCTCTTCAGAGATTTATTTATATTAAGCAGCAAAATGAACCTTATGTCCTCCACATAGGAGTCAGAGTTTAGCGCCTGTACAGTTGTACACAGAATCGATTCACAGTTTACTCAGAAGACAAACATTTGCGTACAGCTCTCAGCGCCTATTAACACAAGAGCTTTGTACAGTCGAGAGGAAAAGCTCAAGGTTGATTTTCCAAACTATTGGCTTTGATCCACTTGCACCACAGGAAATAATGTTATCTGTGTTAAAATATCATAATATTGTCTTTTCTTTTATAAGTACAAGCACAGAATAGTACAGGGAAGGAGAAAAACAACATCATACTTATTCCCAGGGCTAAGTTCAATCTCAAACTCAATGTTATAAAAAGGTTCTTTCATTATTACTTTAGCTGAATAAAATTTATAAAAAAAGGTTAGGTAATTCATACTAATATTATAAATGCCAAAGTGTGTCTGTCTGTCTGTTACCTCTTCACGCCTAAACCGCTAAACCGATTTAGCTGAAATTTGGTATGGAGATACTTTGCGTTCCGACTCCCGGTAAAGGACATAGGAAACTTTTTATCCCGGAAAATGTACGGTTCCTACGCGATAAACGAGCTTTAGTGCAACGGAGTTGCGGGCGTCAACTAGTCTATACTAATATTATAAATCGGAAGAGTTTGTTTGTTTGTTTGTTTGTTTGAACGCGCTAATCTCAGGAACTACTGGTCTGATTTGAAAAATTCTTTCAGTGTTAGATAGCCCATTTATCGAGGAAGGCTATAGGCTATATTTTATCACGATAAGACTAATAGGAGCGAAGAAATAGAGAAAAATGTGGAAAAAACGGAGGGAAATTATTTGAAAGGGCTTATTTGAACGCGCTAATCTCAGGAACTACTGGTCCGATTTGAAAAATTCTTTCAGTGTTAGATAGCCCATTTATCGAGGAAGGCTATAGGCTATATTTTATCACGCTAAGACTAATAGGAGCGAATAAATAGAAGAAAATGTGGAAAAATCGGGGGAAATTTTTGAAAGGGCTTATCTCACGAACTACTAGAGCAATTTTTCTGTTATTTGGGTCAGATAAGAAGTAGACCACGTGAAGGATCAAAGGCTATTTTTTGTAGATTGATTTGTCTGTGAAATATCTAATTTACGCGGGCGAAGCCGCGCGGCACGTCTAGTTTTAAATAAAGCCCGCAACGAAAAAGTTTTCTTCAGAAGTGTTCGCTACTACACTTCTATTCCCGTCTGTAGCATAACACGTGCATATGAAACACATTTGATGCACACGTGAAAACGCAGCTGGAGATAAAGTAGTCCTTGTGTTGCACTCCAGTGCTTCCCAAACTTATCTAGCAATGCTATTTTAATCGAAAAACTGCACAACCTTAAGAGACCTTAAAAGACTTGGAAAGTAGCTTAATTTATTAATGTGTATGTTAGTTTTAAGGTATTTGTAATATGGGCCTATGATACTCGAAGTAAAATTGCTACTACTATATATTTCTCTAATTAATCAAATTATAGCGCCTCTGAATTAGGCATAGAGCAAAGAAAGCTATGTAAATAATCAATTTCATAACTCAACTTTTTATAGAAACAAAAACATTTATATGGAATTTGTGTGAAAAAAACAGCCAACCGATTTGATTGCATGAACCCATCTCTCATTAAGAGCAGAAAAACTATACCGAATCATTTAAAATTTTTACCTGCAACTTTTTTGAAATGGGTGTATTTTGTTAGCGTAAAAGGATTATCTTAAACTTAAACAATTTATCTTTCTATAGATATCTTTGTCTAAATTGCTTTGCGAATCCTCTGGATTGGGCAGCGGCCCGCGATGCTTCAAGTTGAACCGACGACGACGCGACGTACACGGTACAACAGCTTGGGAAGCGCTGGCTGACTATATTACTGTCATCTATCCTGTTAAATAATATTTATAAACGCTAAATATCTCTTAATCTCCGCAAACTTTTGCATAACCAACATTTAAATACAACTATAAAGCTATTTCTCCTGCAAAACTTACTGCATTTAAAAGAAAATTTCTTCTCGACTATCAAGTATCCATACAAAAAAAAGGATTTTATAACAAAGCTATAACATTAGAAGGTAATACTCGTCCGTGACCCTCTCTGACCGATGTGGAGCGCCCACGAACAAAGGAACGAGCTTTTGTTACAGATTCTAAACTTATTACGTAACGGTGAGCTTTCTGAATCGTCTTTACATTGATTGTAAAGAATTAGAAGTTTAAGAAGCTCGTTTATTTTGTAAACATGACTGAAATTAGTTTTACACGTAAAATTAAATCGAAGGGAATTTTGCCACTGATTAATATTTAAACATTGGACATATTTTGGTTTTTATAATGAAAAAGTAGATGTCACACCCAAATCATACAATCCTAACATAATACTTAGAGCTAAAGTCGTTATAAACCACAATTTAACTTGCGTAGAGTCTACCGCACAGTAACCCAAAGTAGAGGTACATTTCTCGATTCTGCGGTTTAATCGTTGGTTAACAGACAGACAGACAACTGACATTCAAACAGATATACATACATAATATTAGTAAAGGCATTAAGGTTGCTAAATAATATGGACGCTTCACACCACGTCAGTCTGGCCCCGTGCTAAGTACCTGAAGGACTTGCGTAACGGGTACCAGACAACGGAAATATATTTAATACTTTTATACTATACATATATTTAAGATTTTTATTATATGATACACATATTTTATACACATCCATGACCCAGGAAATTTTGAAAACTTTGTTCCGTCGGCGGCATTCGAACCCGCGAGGCTTGAGCTACCAACAGCCCACCAACTGAGCCAAAGAGGTCGTCAAAATGAGGTCATAGTCTGAATATCTACTGTCTACATTATTTGTTTTTATTATGATTTAAAATCGACCGTAAAGTTTATTCTCATCGACGGAGGCGGAAAACGGCGACATCGGTAAGCGCAGCGGGAAGAAAGTTGACGTTTTCCGCCCGGAGGTGAGAAAAGTTTATTTCCAAAAAAACTGTCAAAATTTTTCAATACGGTTGAATTGAGAAACCTACCTTTTTAGAGCTGGTTATCATTACATAATATTATCTCTACCATAGAGATGACGCCTGCAACTCTGTTCGCCGAAAGTCTTGTCGCGCGGGAACCGTATATTTTTTTGAGATAAAAAGTATCCTATGTCCTTTCGCGGGACTCAAAGTATATCCATACCAAATTTCAGCAAAATCGGTCCAGCGGTTTGGGCGTGAAGAGGTAACAGACAGACAGACACACTTTCGCATTTATAATATGAGTATAGATTGAGAAACCTCATACCTTTTTGAAGCAATATTATGGTGGATACAATAAGATTACTAACAACATCGGAATTTGCTCTCCTCTGTTACTTGTTGCCAAACATTCAATACGCGAAACCCAACAAAGGACCTTAAAATGATTCGTGGAATATGCTCTGAGCCATTTGCCACCTGCGCGCATCGCAGGTGCGTTGTGTAATGTGCCACCTGTTAGCTATATTTGAACGAAATATGTTCATCTGCTTAATACTTGCTAACTTATGAATCAATGTTACAACTGCTGCTGCTTACATATGATTCTAATAAGCGATATTATTAAAGCTTTGATTAAAGTAATTTCGCTAACAATACATAGTTATATCAGAAATTAGCTAAAAAATGAAATTATAGCAGAAAACAAGCCCTGACTCAGGGAGGTGGTTTTTGTATTTAAAAAAAAAAGTATCCCATGGGAACACTGTACTTTTTGCATCATCATATGCTTAATTTTTAACCGACTTCAAAAAAAGGAGGTTATCAATTCGACGCGTATGTATGTAATATTTCCAGAACTGTCCAATTTTCGTATATGTTAGTCTATATCAGCGTTTGAACAAATGTGCCAAATTTCAAAAGTGTATGTATGTATATATGTATGTATGTATGTTTTTATGTTTGTATTCGCATATCTCTGGAACTACCATTCCGATTTCAGTAATTCTTTTTTGTTGTACTAGGTATTGTTCAACTTAGGGAATAGTGCAAGTTTCATCAAAATCGGTTCATTAGTTTTGGAGATAGGGAGTCTTAATTTTCAATTACGTACAAATTTGAAGTCGGTTTTATCTTTTTATTAATATCAATTAATACCTATCTGTTTAGTAGTTTTTGACAGAATAAGTTACAAACAGTGTGTTACATGTTGTTTGTAACTTATTTTTAAGTCGGTTCAGCGGTTCAGGAGTATATAGTAAAGATGTCACGAATATTCGGCAACTATTCGGTATTCGGCCGAATAATACGTACTATTCGGCCGAATACCGAATACCAAATCATCTAAAAAAAACACGCTATATTACTCAAAATTATGTATTTATTTCAAAATTACAACACTAGTAATTAAAATTGATCAGTGGGTAAGTTGTGATGGATAAAAACAAGCTTTTCAGCATTTTTTGGTAGCAAACGATTACGCTTTTCATCGTAAATGTTACAAGCCTCAGAAAATAACCTCTCACTATACACGCTACTTCCAGGAGATAAACTTTGGCAAATTTCGAAAGTTTTGGGTATTGTTTTTCGTTTGCTAACAACCACTTGTAAGGATCGGCCTTCTGATCTAGGCGAACTGTTTTCAAATAAAAATCCAACTCGTTTGACGCAAATGACTTGTTTGAAAACGCAACGAGGAAAACAAGTTGCGACTTGTCTTAATCCAGCTACCGCGCCCCCGAAAAGTATGTATTTCGTGCCGAATATTCGGCCGACAGCGTTGCCGAATATTCGGTATTCGGTATTCGGCCAATTCACTATTCGTGGCATCCCTAGTATAAAGTCAACAGATACACTTTAAAATATTAGTATGGATTGTATAAACATTGAAATATTATAGCTAGGTGTTGCAAAAGCCGTGTTCCGGTCGAGTGAACTTTCCCACGAGTTCCTTTCCGCTCGTGGTTTTAAAGCCCCATCCTGTCCAATGTTTTGTATTCGCTATAATAAAAGAAGTTAAATGCAGTAGCATTTGATGTGCTTTTATAAAATCTTATTATTTTCCAATAGGTAAATATACTTTCAATAACGGCTTAGGACAAATAACATGTCGCCATGCATAAGAATAACTTAAATTTCGTAACTACTTGATTACTGCAACTCTGTTAACCGTACATTTTCCGAAATAAAAAGTATCCTATGTTCTTTTTCCGGGACTCAAAATATACATACGAAATTTCATCAAAATCGATTCAGCGGCTTATGATTACTGGCGGCAATAGACAGACAGACAGAGAGACAGACAGACAAACATACAGACACACTTTCACATTTATAATATGGATATGGTATAGATAAAGATATCTACAACCTGTTCCGCAAAACCTCAGCAATATTTGTATGTCCCACTTTTACTCGAATGCAAAACAAAGGGTGTGCACTTCCCGTCACGGGCGGGACGCGTGACACAACGGACGTGAGACCACAGATAATTCATACTAGTGATACTGGTTAGCAAGGAAATTGATTGCAGCAATGCATTTGTCTGGCTCTATGAGCTTGGGCAATCTCTGAGCAGTGCTTTACGGGAAAGGTTAAGGCCAGGTAGTCGCTAATTTACATGACTTTGAATCAATAATAAACAAACAAATATGGACTTTTAAAAGCCAAAAAAAAAATACACATTGTTGTTTACTTACGGCCGTTCCCAATATTCAATCTATCTCTGGTTTGACATACGACCGATCGCAGCTAACATTGAATTGACATAAAATATATGTCTCTAATGTCTAATGAGAGCTATTCCTATCTCTAGTAGGGCAAAACCAGAGATAGATCAAATATTGGGAACGGCCGTGTACTTTGACAATTTGTGGTTCGAAACATAATATTGAAAACTTCACTCGATCAAAAATAACTCCGAAGAGGAGGCTAAATTCGAATATTTTGTGATATTTTTCGTATTTTTCATGAAGGTTACATTTTGCATTTTGGTCTTTATCTTAGTGAAAAGTACAATTTTCTTCTATTTCGCCCTATCAAGGACGCGGCGAGCGTCGTAACCGCCACCGTACAAGGCGCGCTGATATGAATATTATTTTAATGTGCATTACGTCGATATTCGTACTGACAGACCACCTGGCCTTAACGTTAAATATATACAGGGTGCAATTAAACCTTCCTGCCAAATTTTGATATATTGATCCTTGTTAAAAATAAAAATACACGTATTTTTTCTTTTATAATCACTCAGTACTAAAACGTTGAGAAATAGCTTCCGAAAGTTATCCTAAAAAACACTACAATTAATGGACACGACGCGTCGTCGGCCGCGCGTGATGTGACCCCGCGCGCGCGCCTCCCCTCGCGTTACCCCCTCTCATTCCCCCGCGCCGCGAGGGACCATTCTGCAACGATTTTAAATAGGATAAAATATGCCATTGAAAAAAAAATAACACCCAATTTTTTTTTGGTTAAATGGACTCTCCTAGTGATACCTAAGCCCTGGAAAAAATTTGGCAGGAAGGTTTAATTTCACCCTGTATATAATATACTAGATGACGGCCGCAACTCCATTGCGCCACAATTCGTTTATCGCACGAAAACCTTTTTTTTTTTTGTTTATCCACCGAAATTTTTCTGGAATAAAAAGTATCCTATGTCTATGCAAAATTTCAGCAAAACTCGGTTTAGCGGTTTTTGCGTAAAGAAGTAACAGACGGACAGACACACTTTCGCATTTAATAATATTAGTCAAGAAGTATGGATTGATAAATATGTATGTAATAAGATTTAAGAACTAACATTAAAGATAAATAACAATAACACATAAAAGTTAACCACAGTTTGTTTAACTTTATAAATATCCACCTCTTTAAAACAGTGTTACGTAGATGTGAACAAGATAGAGCACAATATTTGCTTTAGGGTGAAGCCAAACGAGCGTAATTTGTGAGTTGTGAGTCGCAGAATTTCGGCTGGCAGAAATTCTGCTGCATTCAGTTTCATACAAAAGTCCTGTTTGATTTACACGAGTGTAATTTTGTGAGTCATGATTTGTATGAATAATTATTTACGCGACCGAAATTCTGCGACTCACAAAATTACGCTCGTTTGGCTTCACCCTTAGAGTAATAATCACGGAATATATAACACTTATATTTCGTGGTCATAATCATAAAATATATATATTATAGTAAAGAAACTAAAATATATTTTCAATAAAATTATAAAATACTGATTCAATCAATCCAAACACAGTGAACGGAAGCGCTACCAGCTCAAACGATTAGAATTTCTCTATTTCGGCCATTTTACCTTACACTTTAGTTAATTAATGTTTAATATTAATTAGTTCCCACGGAAGCTGCAATCCATACTAATATTATGAGTGCGAAAGTGTGTCTGTGTGTTTCCTTTTCACGCCTAAATGAAAATTTTAATTCCCGGAAAAGCACATAGGATTATTTTTTAATGGAAAATGTACGGTCCCCGTGCGATAAATTAATATCTGTGCAAACATATCTAGAAGATTATGACTTTAATTATTACAGAGATCTTAAGAGGTCGTTGGCCCTCAAACACGTTTGTAAGCAAAAGTCCTTAATAGATCATATCTTAGGATTTTATAAGCTTTCATTCATATTCTGAGAACGATTTACGCAAGAATAACGTCCTTAGATTTTCAACTCTATAGCTATTTAAATAAAGTTGAGTTTAACTTTAAGCATTTTACCTTAAATATGCTTTAATCTTGCCTCTTCAAAGATAAGATTGAGAAAATAGGTCACAGTACTCTGTGTTCTGGGAAACTGCTAAAGTAATCTTATAAAAGGTGATTTTAATGGTCTCCAAACTAAATTAAAACACAATAAAGTTTAATATAAAGATATATTTAATTTTTATTACATTTAAATAGCCTTCAAGTAGTTAGAACTATAGCTACTTAAATCGAAACTTAAAAAAAACTTTAATGTGATCAATAAAACAGAACTATAATCATATTAAACAAAAATGCGAGAATTTAAACAGTAATGGCCGGTTTACATTATTCCAAATCCAGTGATCCAATGCAGCGCTGGATTACTATCGGAATAATGTACCGGCCATTAGAAAAGAAAATTGTATTGAAACTCAGACGATTAAGCTACCTTAGAATTATTTACTGATGCAATTACATATTTATAATTTATATTACAGAACGAGTTCTGGTGAGTACGGAGCAAATGGTGGCGGAATACGAACCGGTACCCGATGAGAAAGAGGCCAGGAAATCCGACATGATCAGAGAATGGTGCGAAAACAACAGTCTTGTCATCAACAAGCTGTATCCCACGATACTGAGCGAGACCTTCGACGTAGAAACGAGATTCGACGAGAAGAAAGATAGTTGGAGATCCAACGAGAGCAAAGATTGTAGATTCGACGAGAGCAAAATTTGTTGTAGATCCGATGGGAGGAAAGATAGTTGTAGATCCGATGGAAGGAAGGATAGTTGTCGATACGACGAGAGGAAAGAAAGGGTAGTAAATAAACTCTATCCCAAGCTGCTTAATGACACTATCGACTTGGAAACATCTAGATTCGACGAGAGGAAGGAAAGTTACGACAACAGTAGCAAAGACTCTAGAGAAAGATCAGAGAGGTCCAAAATCGACGAAACTTCTAGAATAGAAGACAAAAACTTAGAATGTTCTAAACTAGACGACACATTCAAAACATGCACATCCAGAAGAGAAGTAGAAATCAGCGGAATACTGCCATTAGAAATAACTTCAGACCAATCTCAAAGAAGATTTACGGTTTACGAAAACTTTTCATTACCAGGCTCTCCAAACTGCATAACACATAAGAACTATAATACAAAAACAAGTTTAAAGAAATCCAAAAGTAGAAACGACGATTTAATATCAGAATTGAAGTATAAACTAAGTTTAAGAGAGTCTATAATGACGGATGACTCCCAGGACTTAGATAAAGCGTTAATCGTGGCTCAGAATAAAACTAACGAGTGGTTATCTTTAAGTGGCGAGGATAACAGAGCTTGTAATACCAGGAGATCATCTGCTAGCAGTGGTGTCAGTAGCAACTTCTCTGGTAGTATTATGCTAGCTAATATTGAAGAGGAGTACAAGTATAAAGATAAAGAAGAAGACGTGGTGCTTATTGAGAAGAGAATAAGAGTCACTCCTGTTGTGTGAGTATAATGTTGCTAATTTAAATACTGCTTACTAATAAAAACATCCACAGTCTACAATGTATACAGATCTTGTAAACTTATACAAAGTCCCTGCCTGTCTAGCTACAAATTTAAATTAACTTGAGTAAAACATACTTTTTCTGTAGTAAACCCTATTGCAGTTATATTAAGTTACTAGATGACGCCCCAAACTTCGATTATCGTGCGGGAACCGTACATTTTTCCGGGATAAAAACTATCCTATGTCCATTCCCAGGACTCAAAGTATCTCCATGCCAAATTTCAGCAAAATCGGTTAAGCGGTTTGAGCGTGAAGAGGTAACAGACAGACAGACTGAGAGACAGACGGACAGACAGACAGACAGACACACTTTCGCATTTATAATATTACTAGATGACGCCCGCAACTCCGTTGCGCCAAAATTCATTTATCGCGCGGGAACCGTACATTTTTCCGGGATAAAAAGTATCCTATGTCCTTTCCCGGGACTCAAAGTATCTCCATGCCAAATTTCAGCAAAATCGGTTCAGCGGTTTGGGCGTGTAGAGGTAACAGACAGACAGACAGACAGACACACTTTCTCATTTATAATATTAGTATGGAAGTATGGATGTTACGGCATTAGTATGGGATTAGAATCACATAACATTATGAATAATTTATTGCCGCATACTTGCCGATTCAATAACATAAATTTAAGTATTTCCAGAATCTTGATATTATCTAGATAACACTTGATAAATAACAATTAACAATTTCAGTCTGCCCGTGGATGACAGAGATAGTCCAGATCAGACTATCGCGTCCATAGCGAGTTCTCTCCCGGCGTCCATGGATTACGACAACAACGCCCTAAGGGCCGAGCTAGTGGCCCTAGGGTTCAACCCGGGACCTATACTGGATAGTACCAGGTCCCTTTACCTGAAGAAGTTGCACGCGCTGAAGAAAAACCCGATTGTCGTGAAGGAGCAGGGAAAAAGTGAGTTAACTGTTTTGTGCTGTTTATATTATTATGAAATAAGGGGGCAAACGAGCAAACGGGTCACCTGATGGAAAGCAACTTCCGTCGCCCATGGACACTCGCAGCATCAGAAGAGCTGCAGGTGCGTTGCCGGCCTTTTAAGAGGGAATAGGGTAATAGGGGAGGGTAGGGATGGGAAGAGAAGGGAATAGGGGAGGCAAAGGAAGGGAATAGGGTAGGGGATTGGGCCTCCGGTAAACTCACTCACTCGGCGAAACACAGCGCAAGCGCTGTTTCACGCCGGTTTTCTGTGAGAACGTGGTTTTCTCCGGTCGAGCCGGCCCATTCGCGCCGAAGCATGGCTCTCCCACGTATAAACGTGTTTTGTGGTATTTCACGATTTTGGCTGTTGGGTTACCCCTTACCTTATCAAGCTTCGTAAAAGTTGCTTATATACAATATAGTTGGGTTACCCTGTGTTTTGTGTTATAATTTTCTATTTTGGGAGTTGAGTTTCCCCACAGTACAAGCTTATCAGCTTGATAAAAATTACTTGTAAACAAAAGAGTTGGGTTATCCTGTGGTTTGGACTTGGTTCTCTCTTTTGAGAGTTGGGTTCCCCCACACTATTCCTTATCAGTTTCGTTTTAATAATGATTGATTGGCTATTTATTTTAATTATAACGTTTGCGATAGATTATTTTTAATCGGTTTATCCACTGATAATAATAGAGCTAATAAAAAAATATATTGAGCTAAAAAGTAAACAATGTCATTTTAGACATTTTCAAATTGTATTTTTTAGTTTGTTTACACAACTTTTATAAATATTATATTATTAATGGCATTGAATAAACAAATCTTTCGTATTATTATCAGAAGAATACATACACGTAATTTTATTATAGTAGAAAACATTTGCTATTTTCAGACTGTGATATTTTACCGTTTATGAAGTTTATTGTTTATGTAGAATATTTTAACTACAATACCAGTAATACATATTTTTTATAGATATTGAGATAATCATAAGTATATTATAACAAGGAAATAAATTGTAGATACTAGATACCGATACAATAGAATTAGATTAGATCAGATAGGTACATTATCATTAATACTATCAATGGCCTTGCTAATAAAAAAACTTAAACAATCATGAATAAGGCAATAAGCTAAACAATGTTCTGTCTTTGTCTGTTAGTTTTAAAAAGGCTCTTTATAGAATAGAAAACATATCCATTTTGTAAATATTTCGATTAGTAAGGGATAATATTGAATAAGCTTATATCAGCTCACGCTCATGAAAAAACTCAATTTTCCAGCATACAGCGTCGAGCTCCAAAAATCTCTTCGGTCCAGCGACTGGATGCAGGATTTAGCTCATTTCATGGAGCTAGAAGCCAAGGCGAAGGCGGACTTCGCTTGTCCCAACAAGAAATGGAGGGAGGGCAGCGCGAAGACTTCATTTACGTACCTACTGTTGGACCCTCGGATGACTGACAACCTACCAGCTAAGTCTGGCAAGCAAAGCCCTCTGGAGTCCTGGACTACATTCGTCAATTCTATATTTTATGTTGGGAAAGGTGAGATATTTTTATCTTTCATACACAACATTAATAATAATATAATATAATAATATCTATGGACGCTTCACACCACGTCAGTCTGGCCCCGTGCTAAGTACCTGAAGGACTTGTGTTACAGGTACCAGCCAACGGAAATATATTTAATACTTTTATACTATACATATATTTAAGATTTTTATTATATCATACACGTATTTAATACACATCCAGACCCGGGAACATTGAAAACTTTTTGTTCCGTCGCGCGTCAGCGGGATTCGAACCCGCGACCCCCGGCTTGAACTGCCACACACTCAACCAATTGAGCCACAGAGGTCGTCAAAATCTCTCATAAATCACATTCATAATGTGTTTCGGGAATATTGGTAGGACTCGTATTATTTTATTGAAACTGTGACTGATTATAGTAACGTATGAATAAGGTGGTTTTATATTCAATCCAGCATTCGTAATAAACCGGATTGTTTTAAGAATTTCTTAGAACTTGGAAACATCAATCCAGAACATTATTTGTTACCTTTTAACGCGTAAACTGCTTACTAACTGAAAGTGTAATTTGGTTGTATATTTTTAGTCTTGTCAAAGACCTATAATTGTTTTGTTCCCTAAAATTGAACAAATTTCAGCGCAATAGGTTGCTCTGAAACATTTAGTAAAATGTAATTATTTATTAGATAAAAAAAGCTTTTATTTTTTGTTTTGTAAAGTGAAAATTAACTCCAGTGCAATCATTAAAACTGAATTTTCTATATTTCAGGCAAACGCTCTCGACCATACTCTCATCTGTACCAGGCTCTCACGCTGTGGAAGCAAAACTTCACCAAATCCAACGACAAGAAAGTCCAACACATCCTCGACATTTGGTCGAGCAAAGTCGGCGTTTTGGTGCTACACGTCTTCCAAAATGTCATTCCAGCAGAAGCCTACACCCACGAAGCGGCCATGATTGATGTACTAGGGTTGCAGAATTTGAAGAATCTTAAAACAGGAAACTACTATGGAGTGGTGGCCTCCTGGCCTCTAAAGGAGAGGAAAATGTTTGGCCTCTACCTTCTTTATAGAGCCATGAATATTTTCTTCAGCGAGGGCGAAAGGCAGTTGAGACCCGAAGATATCGACTGAACAGTATTAAGTAAGGTTAGTTATCCATGACAGATTTGTGATAGGTATGAAAAAATTTTGGCAATATATACAGAGACAGCTCAATATGGCATAGTTGAAACTTGAAAGTAGATTTTAAACTGGCAATGTTGCCAAACAAAAGTTGCAGGTATCTTTACAACTTCCAAATGTTGCCAAGTTTACGCGGTTTAAGCCAATTGCGCCAATCTGACATTTAATAGCCAATCCGATAGGAAAGAGAAAGCATGATAGCCTATTGGCTATCGATCGTGTTTTTTTTAGCTTTAAGGGATGAATTTTTTGTAGTATGCAGTATATTTAAATGAATTTAAAATGTGTACAAAATGTATTAGAATGTGTATTAAACTCTAGTTCTAAGCGAACTAAGTATTAAATATCAAAAATAATATGATGTAAATATAATGAAATGGTTCATTGTATATATTTTTACACATAAAGAGTGAATGCTCGCGGCACCCGTCTTAAAACAATTTTGTCTCAAATAGACAAAATTGAAAATATGTTTTTTTGAATATTTTTACGATTAAAACTCCGTACAGTTTTAAGAAATACCCATGCGTGGCTACAAATTAAGATTTTAGTCTATGAGACATTTTGTTTTAAGCCCAACTAAATGTATTTTCTATTGCAAAAGACTGAGAGCACTCTACACTAGCTATATTTTACCAGAAAATATACCTAATTATAAGACTAAGTAATACTTGAACAATTTATTACCAATATGATTTTAAATTTACATTTTTTTAATTAATAACATTTTATTAATTTATTTAATACTTCAGCTTTAAAATACTGTAGAAACCGAAATACTTCTTTCGTAATAATTATTGATATATGATTTAAACTTTAAAGTAAGATTAACTAAGGTATAATAATGTTATAAACACTTTAAAAACTGCACTTTCTCGTGATATAGAATAGTTTTTATATGTCAATGCGTTTCTATACATTAAGGGAAGCTTTACAAATAAGACTACAGAAGACTAATACTGAGAACAACCAACTTTTATATTTTTGCAATTTTTAATGGTTTGCCAAAATCATAACTTTAAATTTCATTTATCTTGATGAATTTAATTAATTTTACTAAATAAAACTTAAATGTACCTACTTAACCGCCAAAGACAATGTTTTACACTTTGATCTTGCACTCTTTATTTATTTAAATATTAAGCTTTAACTTATAATTTTAGGTTACCATGTAATGTTTTAATATTTTTGCATAATAATAATTTAAATAATGTAACTTATTACGAAATATTAGCTTTTGGTCTCATTTTAGTGTAATATTATGAATGTAATGTACTATCAACAACATTTTTGGTGTTCCAACGCTTGATATAAAATTACCTGACGAAAAATGAGAAAATAAAATTACAATAATTATTATTATTTAAGAATCATAATAATTAAGAGTTATTCAGAAACTTTTATTAGGGAACATGCAAATATAATATTTATGAAAATTTTGCTATTAAAATGTTAAAAAATATATAAAAGAAGGGCCACTGCAAGGTTAACATTTTATAAAATATTGTTTTTTTTTACAAAAAATACGAATTAAAAGTAACTTGAAACGGAACGGATTTCAAAACATCAATCAGCGTTCAGTGACGTCACACCTGCTGACATTAGTGACGTCATACAGACTATGGATCCGTTTTGGCGCCAAAATTTAAATTGACAATTTTAAACCGCACATTTTGTAGTAAATTCCAGTGTTTTAATTTTTTAATATACTTGTGGTCTATTACATGGAGTTCTTTATAATAAACACAAAAATAAAAATGTCGCATCTTCCCTATTGATTGATAATGTAGAATGACGCGATCCTTCGATCGCGGATTCTTGGAAATCTATTGTAAATCTATTGTTCTCGCGGCCCAAGTGGGCTTTATCGTAGTTGAAGGGTTAAAAATATTTTTAGCTATGGGGCACCAATTATTTTCTTTGATAGAACTTCTCTTTTTCCTGTTACCTCATATCCAATTACATTAACCAATTTTTATTCTATTTCCATTTTATATTGTAAACTAAGTGTAGATTTAAAACCTCTGCCTAACTAACTTGACTGTATTTATGTATGTACATAAATATAGAATTAAGTAAATTTTTTTACAAATAATATATTTGTAAAGTACTCTGTACTAGTCATGTTAGATATAAGAAAAATAAAACGCATACGGTTAAGAAATAATTTATTTTTATTCCTTTTTTTCAACGTCTCGAATTCTTTTCTAAGAAAATCAAACTTGGCTTTAGTTACATCGAAAAAATACACATTTAATATTATGTTACAACGAATGTTGTATACCAACACTGGTATCATATAAAATAATCGAAGCGTAGACTTAGCCGTGATCGGCTGATCGAGGTTAATCGGCGTTTGAACCGGTTTAAACCACGTAAGTTAAACAAGGTTAACGTTAATTAAGTTTAAATCGGTTCAATCGCGGACTAACCGAGTCTAAAAATAAAACATCAGTCTGTTCGTCATCGACGCTGCGTTTCGCGACATTCATACTCAAAGAATGGCTGCAATACACATGAACACTTTTGTAACGAGACAAATTTCAAGCAACTTTTTAAAAAGTTACATAAAATCATGCTATTTTAATTCTTTTCCAGTTGAGTAATGATAAAATCGAAGAGAGCTTTTATTATCCTACAAATATTGTTAGATCTTACAAGAACACTGTCACAACAGTTTTTTATTGGCTTGAAATAATAACTATTATATTATCATTTCTCATCGTTACAAAAGCAATTCATACAAAATATGATCCAAGGATTTCTGGCTTATAAAGATCAAAATCCGGACAAATGGCAAAATAAAATCCCAAAAGAAAATTAGGCCCCTACATTACATCTGTGGAACAGGTACACTCGTACAATACCTATAAGTCGTTAAAAGATCAAATGCTACATATATTCAAGTAATAATCTCTAATAATATGATCTACACATTGTGTGCCATCTCACTATGGCGGTCTCTTTCATGAGACCTTATTTCTATTCAAATCGCAGTTTATTTCCAGTGTCAACTCATGCTGCCTCACACACACTTAGGGTCAAATCAGACCGCAACGCGACGCGCAGATGCATTTCTAAATTTGTACTGAATTGACAGATTTCAATTGCGTAGGTCGTCTTGCAAATCTGTCAAATGCATACAAAAGTCGCGTTACGGTCTGAATTGACCCTTACGCTATAACAAACTGTGAATTGAACAAAAATGTAAATTTGACTTTAGTTATGAGACCAAAAAGAATAGACAAAAGTTGATCTCATATTGACGGTCCACTTCTCTATCAATTCTCATTGTATACAACAATAATAACTAGAGATCGGTCTCTTGAAATTGAACCGTACAGCCCTACCCACACAAACGCATTTTATTCCGCAATACAAATAATAATAAGCGGACATTCACAAGAACTCGTGCAAATCTGCGTTTGCAGTTGAATGCGCTTGTGTGAACGGAGTAATGCGTCTTACATTAAAATGTGCCATCACTAGAACATTGTTTTATTCGTAGGAAATATCGAAATGCAAATCAGGATAAGCCGCTTCCGAACCCAACTGGAAGACTATTCGGTCAAGCTTCAACTACACTCATTTGATTAGCAGATTACCTCGTCTCACGGTGTTAATAAAAAACTAAATTACTCTAATCTCAATCTGAAAATCGAATGAGTACAACCGAGCTCTAAATCTGCATAGGAATCGCAAAGTCAGTGAACAATAAAATGCGATTTACACATAGTGCAGTACAATAAGTACACAAATGCTAGTCCCTTGTATTTAGAGTATCTGTCTATGAGATTGTTTTACCATTAAAAAGCCATACACATACGCACAGCGATTCAAACATTCCACACCGACCACAAGTAAATACCCAAACAGAGTTTATTGGCCAAATAGATGTTTGCCTTAAAAAATCTGTTAGCTTAATTCGCATTAACCACTAAAACTGGATAAGATCAGATTTTATACCGAAAACTAGTTTAAACTAGATTTAACAAAACTAGTTTAAACAGCTGAAAACTAGTTTAAACCAGATTTCTCCACAAAGAACCAGTTTCATACCATTGTTTTTCTCTGTTTAGCTAAATACTGTCATGCCATGTCGCTGCCTACATAAATAGTATTCCTCGAACGAGGCAGGGTACTTTGTGCACGCTACTCCTATGTTATGATCACATTGACGCCTTACAATACTTACTTACTACTTAAACTAGATTGATTCTGCTGTGGAATGCTTTATAAATAAAGGTCCTAGGAATCCGAAATCTGTGGGGCCGCTAACATCAGTACAATGCCCGAGGTTCGATGTCTATATTACATGCTAGGGGGTAATATGATACACTAATATTTACACTTCTTCTAGTTCTAGTTCACATCGAGTCTACACATCACTGTTCACAAAGTTTTTCACAGTTCACTAGTTCACAAAACACAGTTTTCACAGTTTTTTTCACTTGTCACATCCGGGTGTGTTGTCAAATCCGTTTTTGTCAATTCTCTGACGTCACGAGGGAGATTCTCATACTTTATCCCCCTGCTTTCATTTTGGCGGCGTCGGGAATGAATTGACGACCGCCTGCGTACTCGCGAGAACCGCCGCCGCTGTAACATACATCCATTAGTTACTCTCTCTCTCTCTTTCCCCCTCTCCCGAAACATCTTTCTATTTACACTTGTGCGGGGTTCGGCCGCTTTTCAGCCGAATGCTATCGAGCCCCTGCAACCAAACATTACAGAAAGATGTACTCGAGAAATTAATTTGGGGGCAAATAATAAATAGGTGGTAAAATAATTTGGAAGAAATTAAGGTTTGTAAACAAGAAATTGTACCAAAAATATTATTACACAGTAGCAATGTAAGCATTATATGTTATTAAGCAAAAAATTGTCTCTCTCTGTTGTATTTCTAGCTGCACTCAATTCTGAATTTTAAATATCTCTTCGTTCTATAAAGGAACAGTTTCCAGCTACGTAAAACGTAAATATTCAAATGTTTCTGTCATAACTTCACACAATTCTTTCGGCAACGAATACGAAGCTGTCAATTATTCCATTAACTAAAACTTACCAGGATAAGGCGGTGGGTAGAGCGGGTAGCCAAGCCCGACGTGTGTATGGTGGTGCGTGTGAACATGGCGCTGCGGGGGCGGGGAGCGTGGGGCCTCCTTCGGGGGCTCCGGACGTGGCGGCTTGCCCTGCGGCGACTTCGCATGCTCTTGCAGCTCATGGATCTTATGCTGGCCGTAAGAATATTGCCCGTGGCCTGGAGGTAGTAGTTCCAGTTTGGTGGGAGCCCCGGGCCGCGATAGGTCTTCAGGGGCGTGGTATCGGGGCACCGTCCAGCCGCCACCGAAACCCCCGACTAGCATGGGGCTTAATGGCGCCCTGTACACCGGGTCAAAGGGCAGGGCTCCGTAGTGCGGTGGCTGCATGTAGGGTGGTAAATAGTACTGGGAGGTGGGAGGTGGCGGCGGCCCCTGAGTTTCCGTGGTCGGCTTCTGACCTTCTTGCTTCACCTGGAAGTTATGACATGTTTAAGTCATAGTTTGTGATTAAACATGGAGGATATAGTACGGGGTTGCTAGAAATTAAAAACAATGAAACGACTTCATAATAAATAAACAATATTTTAACTATTGCAGTACACTAGTCAATTTGTCATCGTTTTTAAAACTGTTATGATTATTATCTGGCTTAAATATTTACTAAAAGAAAAGAAGAATTACCTTAACTTCCTCTTTGGGCTTGTCGTCCTTGTCTTTGGGCTTGTGCGGCGGCGGCGGGCGAGGCCCCCCCGGGGGCACACCGGGGCCCCCGGGCACCGGCGCGGGGCCTCCGGGACCCTTCTCACCCTCCTTACGCCGCGCCTCCAGGCTCATGTAATATCTGTAACGTAATATATATTACGTTATAAATCATAATTTCTTAAGTTTATGCTATCTTAGTATTTCTTTACAAAAGGACCATGAGAGTTTTATTCGGACGAAATCATAACTCTCTCTGTAAAGTTGGTTAAAAAAAACTATAGCTGCGTTATAGCTATGAAGGCATGATGATAGGACTAATCCTAAGCTAATCCTATCCTATTACCTTAACCTGATTAACCTGCTTATTATTATTATTATTGACTAGGTATTAATTAAACTTAAATCGCATGTTATATAATGAATTATTAATTCTATGTTTATTAATTGTTATAAATTTGATGATACTTTTACTTAATTCAATTTTAAACAAGAAAATTATGACATTTACTAGATAAGCTAATTTAAATCGCATGTTTTTCTTTTACACACATACTATCTAATGTTAACATAATATATCCAATCTATAGTTTGTAGTTGAAATAATATGTAATACTTAACTTAATAATAATTTGACGATGATAAAATTTTTGCATGCCGTAAGGCAGAATGTATAAGGCTCTGAAAAATACTGTAACATCTTATTATTGTACCTGCATTCGAAGCAAATAAACGATCTATCTATTAAATTATAATTAATCATCACCCAGTTTTGGTTTTGGTTTTGGTACAAGACTTGGTAAGTTTTCTACTAAAACTGTCAATATCGAACCAACGATTTCTAAAGAAGACTCTGTTGCTTCTATTTTGCTGTTAATATATAGGACCTGGACACACTCTCACAATGCCGAATTCGACTCGAATTCGGAAACTTCACCGCGCCACATCCAATTTATCCTCGCCGCGCCAGGCATTAACCAATGCACGGTAAATCCGTGTCGAATGGGAATCGTGAATCGCCCTGCTGGACTGAACATTTTAAGCTGTATTTTTTTAAATAGCAAAATAGCTCACCTTCTCAATTCATCTTCTCTTGCATGCGGCGGCCTTTGGAACGCGTACGAGCCCATTTGCGCCTTCATCTCGATGCTCTCTTTTAGTATCTGGTGGTTGTCGTTGGGCCTGGGCTCCTTGCCGTCGGGGGGCCGCTTGGCCTTGTCCAGCGGGCTGGGGACGGCCTTGGCCCGCTCCGAGTCCTTGGCCTTGTCATCTAGGGGGGGCCCAGGGGGAGGCCCGGACTCCACGTTGTAGGGAAAATTCGGAACGTAGTTGTACGGGTAGAAATGCTGGGGGAGGACTTTCTGCGGCCCGCTCTCTGGTTTGCCATCCTGTAAAAATAAGTTATTGTAAAATTAGTTAATGTTAATGCAGACTGCAGAGCTATGTTTATAGCGCAGGAACTAACATCTGATAGCAGTAAGATTTTATTGTTTCTATTATAAAATTTTAATTTTAGGGCCTGCTTCACCACTTCCTGATAAGTGCCGGATAGGCCATCCACTACTTAACTTGACAGATAGAGTATGGAAAATCCCTCAAAAAAGTTATGGATAGTCTATCCGGCACTTTATCAGGAAGTGGTGAAACAGCCCCTTAAGTTTGTATGAATAAAGTTTTATTTATCCATTTTCTATCTATCCTAATTCCTATGTCTATTCCCAAGGCTCAAAGTATCTCCATACCAAAACACCAAAACAATATTCATATATACGCATGCTTTTATGTTTAAAGATATCCAAAATGGCGCGAGTGTGTGCGTCCAATTTGGGTGGTCTAGTAGATGACTTACATATAATTTTTACTGACTTTTAAGTTACTATTTAGTAAAGGTTGTCATACCTTGAGGTCCGCCTTTGGGTCGCCCTTCGTGAGGTCCTCCTTCCCCTTGTCGGCGGGGTTGGGCGGCTGGGCGGGCGGATGCGTGGGCGGCAGGTAGGGCGGCTGACCGTAGTACTGGAAATGTTAGATATGGCTATTAATACAAGTGATTTAGCTTTGAGCATTTTATAAAAACATCAAATGTGTTGTTCTTGCGAATTGCGATGCCTTTCATTTGACATTCAAATCCATCCCAGTTTAGCTCAAATCCAGTGCAAATTCACTCTTACAGGCTTCATCAAGTGTAGGTGCATAAACAAAACAACCTTACGACTGCCGCGCGGCTGCCGCAGTACCCGCGACATAATGTGAAGGCAGCCTACAAGTGACAGGGAAACTTTTACAGAAACCTTAGGGTCTTAACATACTAGCGGTTGGCGAGCGGTTCCGGGGCGGACGGGCACGCAGCGAATACAACGCAGATGTTCTGTGCTTTGTAAACTCGCTGCAAAGTGCAAACTCCGCTCTAAAGTCACTCGCCAACCGTTAGTTTGCTAACGGCCTTATAGTAAATTTATGATTTACCTGGTGGTAGACAGGGAAGGGGCGGTGGCCGTCCTCGGGCGCGCCCTCCGGGGGGGCGGCGTCGTCGGATATGTCGGAGTAAGCGGGGGACCGCACGCCCGGGGTGGGCGAGCGCCGCGCGCGCCGCTTGCCCGGCGACTCCGCTGGCGGCGACTCCGTGGACTTCCGCTCCTCTGACGGCATCAGCGCCGAGCGGGGCTTCACCTGGAATTCATGAATAAAAATTCTTAGTTTAAAAAGCACGCTTTTTTATAATATAAAAAAAATATTATTGCATTGCATTGTCATTGGCTCTTAAGACCGGGCTCCCAAAATTATCTAAACACGCTAGCCCCGCCTACACACCCCGCTATCCTTCAATCGTGATACAATGATTCCATGAATCGTGCCCGCATGAATTGTATATTGCGCTGCAGCTAATAGTGAACAATATCGCGTAACAACGGTCCGGCGCATTATAGCACGAAAGTAAAGTTTTCTAGACCCAAAAATGTTTTTGATGATTACTTAAAAATTAAATACAATACTTATATTTGCTTTAGCTATTATTTTATAAAGTGTGTTATTGTAGTAGTGCAAATTATTTAATGATAGTAACTCAATAAGTGTAACAGATATTTGTTGAAAAGCCCAGAAATATTCATAATTTCGAAAAATAAAACTATCGAGTCAAAATAAGTGAATCGTGTTTTTGGTTAGCCAAATATCAGATAAATATACAATGATTAAATAAATCTCAATTTCATTTAAGTCAATCGTCTTCCAGGATCGTAATACCTATTAGAAAACACAGCAAAATTTGACAGCCCGGGTCAATTCAGACCGCAACGCGACGCGTTGCATTTCTAGTACAGATGTCAAATCCATACAAATTTAGAAATGCATCTACTGACTACTCGTCGCGTTGCGGTCTGAATTGACCCTTACCCCCCGAAACATACAATTTTGATTTACGAGTCTGATTAGTTCCAAATTGAGCCACAGCACGATCGTGCGCTAGTATAACTGTGGAGTGGGAAAAGCCGTTGAGAATTGAGATTTAGTCCAAGATTAGTTATTAGAGATTAGTTCCAAATTGAGCCGCAGCACGATTTTGCGCTAGTATAATATAGGATAGGAAGTAGCGAAAGCTTTGAGATCGAGTTGATTCAATTCTCGATTCGATTCTGATTCTGTCGCGGTCGGGAGTAAGATCAGCTGGATCTGTAGTTTAGCTTACGGTGGAATGAACTTTTAGCTTTATGTAGAAAAGGTAATAAGTAATTAAATTAATAAGCTTATTAAATTAGCAAATTCATTATTAGACAAATTCATATTTCAAAATATAATATACATCTATATCTTCTATATCTTCTTATTTACATAATTAGAATTATCTTAATTTTGCATCTCTAATCTTTTAAAGGAAGTTGTAAAATATTGTTTTTGTTTGTGATGACGCACTATGATCTAAGTTAATTTACCACATTTTGAGAATTATTTTTGTATTTTTAATTCTATAATACTTATTACGCAATCTAATGTTAGATAATAGGAAAATTTCATGACCATGAAAAATTTTAAAGCTATATTTGAATATTCCAGTTCGCAGTTTTATGTCCAATTTCAACTTCCATCCACTGACCTTGAACTGCGTGGGCTGCTGTGCCGGCGGCTGTTCGAGGGGCGGCGTGGCGGGCGCGGGAGGCGTGGTCGGGCGCTCCGGCGTCGGCTCCGGCGTCTCCGCGAACTCCCGCACTTCCTCCTCCGGTTTCTCCGGAGATTTCTCGGGAGACTTCTCGCTCTTCTCCTCCGGGGATTTCTCGGGGGATTTGACGGGCGTCGCGGGGGTGGCGGGCTCGGAGGGGGGACACGCGGGGGACGCGGGTTCCGCCGGCGGTTCCTCCTGCTCGGAGCTGGAGCCGTCCTTGTCGTCTTCGTCCGTGCCGTGCGCGTGCGACCTGTAGTAGAAAAAGAAAGATAGGAAAAAATATTTATTGCTCACAAATATTACTACTAACTAGTTCGACTAACTTATCAATGAACCGGTGGTAGGCACCAGTAGCACAACCAGTAGCTACAATGTTCTGAACGTATTTGATTCAAATCTATTCAGAAATAATAAAAAAATTTAAACCGGCCTTATCGCCTGCGATATCCAGGCAACATTAGAAGAGCTGCAGGAAACGCACCTGCAGCTCGACGATGGGCGACGGTAGTTGCTTTCCATCAGGTAACCCGTTTGCTCGTTTGCCCCCTTATTTTATATAAAAAAAACACTGTCACAATGGAGAATTTACTTAAAAAAATAAGTTGGGCAATGCAAAAAGTCGACAGCTAATACTAGATAAACACTTATTATTCTCATGCTACAGCTAATTTAGCTACTCTGTTCAGAAGAGTATACCTGTGGTACTTCAGGCCGTTGGCATGCTTGTATTTCTTGGAGCAGTTGGGCTCAGGGCACTCGAGGAGGACTGGATCTGGGGGCGGGGAGGCGGTTGGCGGGGGCGGGCGCTTGGCCTTGGGCGTGGGGGGACGTTCCTCTGCCTCAGACGTCCTCTTCCTCTTGGAGTCCGGTCGAGGGGGGGTGAAGGGTGTTGGAGAGGGGAGTGCCCGGCGGCCCTTGGCCCCTCCATTCCGGAGTTTGCTGTGCACGGAAGAGCGTGTCTCGGTGAAGTTGGTCATGTCAGTCGGCGCGGCCCCCCGGCCTCTCTTCGCGCGGCCCTTCGGAGTCCGCGAGTCTAGCTCCTCAGTGGGGGAGTCGCAAAACCTGGAATGTATGATTGTTTTATTAGTATATATCTGTAGAACAGTAAAATTTGATATTAATTCCATCTCATTAGGAATTCAACATCAATATAGCTTTGGTCCTTCGAACGTTTCCTTTTAAATAGCAAGTTAAAGAAACGTCAAACGACAGATTTGTGGAAATTTGATCAAACAAAAAGTTTGAAAGTATATTATATTATATATATGTATAATGTTATAAACTTTGATTTCACATTTGATGAGAAAACCATTTTGTAGTTTGATGAAAACCAACCAAAGAACAAAGAACTTAAAACATATTCATATTGCATTAAAATACTCTAATCGTAGAACTGCTTAGCGTGGGTAGAACAAAAACAAATATGTATTCAATAGGCAGTTAATCAAAAAAACTTCAGGAGAAATAACCCAATAAACTTTGTATCTTCATGTAATTATTCATATGGCCAGAGTCCAGACAGATGGGAATGCATGTTTTGGCAATTACCAACTTTATTCAAATTAACCAGACAGATTGAAACCATTTAAATTTGTCCGTGAATTTAGAGTGAAGGCTGTTGCAAAATGTTATGAATAAGTAGAGATGTGAAGTCTCTCTCCTCTCAAAGGAAATCTGAATAGCATTATTGTAGACTCTACAATTATCTAAAACTGTTAATTCTCTCTCACTGTCTTTAAGATTATTTTTTTCATTGAATAGTAAATATTATATTTCATACGGTCGCAATCTGAGACATTTAATGATAATTAACTTTAATTCATCAAGCCCCATACGCTCACCGGTGATCGAGACACAACAGAATATCTATTGTGTCTTGTTTTCCCACGATCGACGGGTTAATATCATGAAGAGTTTGGCAGAAGATGTATGGATTTTTGGGTCAAAATATTCAAGAAATTAAGTTAAATAATGGTTAAATGTCACTAACTGCCGCACTCAGAGTGGAACATTAATTACTTAAATGTAATTAAGGCGAGGCCAGTTCGAAAAGACTGATTTTTAAGCTTCCAGTCTGAAGAAATTATGTGGAATTCTCTTACACCAAAATTGATGCAGACTCAAAAAGGAACAAAATAACAAAATAACCGAACAGAATATTGAAAAATGGCATGGTAATTCTGTAAAAAAATCTTGAATAACACCATAAAAATACACTTCAAATTCGAACATCTCGTAATTTTCAATGACAATGATATGATTTTTATTTTATTAAAAGGATAGCTTTTTATTAGTTCTAACAAAATAACCGAATAGTTTTTTTAATAAATGATTCGGTCATTAAAAATATAAAATAAAATGTATAATTTTCTCCTATTTCGCCCTATCAAGAACGCGGCGAGCTTCGTAACCGCCACTGTACAAGGCGCGCTGATATTAATGTTATTTTAATGTCCTTTACGTCGATATTCGTACTGACAGACATCGACCTGCTAATTTTAGGAACACCCTTGCCTTAATTCAAAATTTTGACATAAGCCCAACACATTATCTGTCAAACTCTTGATTAAATTAAAGCTTAATCATAATAATTTAAATAATATGTCTCTGAGTACGGCGGTAAGTGCCTCTGTTGACGCTATAAAACTTTACTTCTAAGGGCCAACCCACACGTACCACAACCACACCACGTCGCAACGACAAAATGTCGTCAAGCAGTGGTTACGTGTAAATGGTGTCGCTGCAGCTTTTTGTAGTTGCGTTGTGGTACCGACAAAATGTCGACGTGGTTGCGTTGTCGCCAGTAGTTGCGATGTGGTTACGTACGAAAGTCAATGAAACGGAGGGAGGGAAGAGCCCGGCGGTGTGCGCGCACTGTCATTGCATCGACGCAACGTTGTGGTTGCGATGTGGTCGGTATCACACAAGTGGTCGACAACGACTGCAAAATGTGGTACGTGTGAATAGTCCAGTTCATTTACAATACGAAATGTACACCCGACCAAGTGGTGTGGTTGTGGTTGTCGTGTCATGGTTGTGGTACGTGTGGGTTGGCCCTAAGCGAGGCTTTTTTGGCGCATTACCAAATTCAGAAATGCCGCCGTTTTGTATTCTTAGTTTATCGTCATATTACAGAGACTAACCGTGGCGGTGCCCAGTCGTGCCTCGTGCAGTCCAGCAGTGTCCCGACATACGTCTTCCCTCGCCACGTCACGTTCACTACCAGCACGCCTGTAACAAACAAACATATTCTTTACAATCCGATCAGTAGTTTAGGTGCTCTTCCTTCATTGTCGTTTTTAGGGTTCCGTAGCCAAATGGCAAAAAACGGAACCCTTATAGATTCGTCATGTCTGTCTGTCTGCCTGTCCGTATGTCACAGCCACTTTTCTTTGAAACTATAAGAGTTATACTATTGAAATTTGGTAAGTAGATGTAGTCTGTACCGCATTAAGATTTTGATACAATAATGGAAAAATTATTAAAAATTTTAGGGGTCCCCATAGGTACAACTGAATCAAAAAAAATTTTTATCATCTAACCTATGCGTGTGGGGTATTTATGGATAGGTCTTCAAAAATCATATTGAGGTTTCTAATATAACTTTTTTCTAACCTGAATAGTTTGCGAGAGAGACTGTTCTAAAGTGCTAAAATGTGTCCCCCCCCCCCCCCCCTCTAACTTCTAAAGTAGGGGTATGATAAGTCTAAAAAAATATATGATGTACTTAACTATAAAAAACTACCAACGAATATTGGTTTGAACGAAATGTAGCGAGTAGTTTTTTTATTTATACTTATATATATATATATATCGATATCGACAATATAACTACGCTCGAGAGTGGGATATCTCGTTGTGCATCAAACGCTTTGTCCACATTTGTATCAAGTAGTCGTATCCGTATCCGGCGTACCGTATCGAGTATGCGTATCCTAAGTGTGGACGCCTATTTTGACCATAGCGTATCTTTAATCGATTTTTATACGAAACGTATCACGAGGCCTACCACGAAACCGTTTTGAGAGTGAGACTCAAACAATCGAACGAGAATGCTGCGTCCTGCGCTAACAACGTCGTTTCACGTTTGTTAGAGCAGGACGCGGCATTCTCCAGATACGCGGTTTATAGCGATTGGGGTGTATCATGATACGTAGTGTATCATGATCGCGATCATTTTGCGTCCACACTAGCGAACATGATACTCTTCGGTGCTACGCGACGGAGATCTGATACGCGAAAATGGTATGTATAAATGTGGACAAAGCCTTAGACCGGCTGCACTCGCTATTCGCTAATATTTTCTCTTTATATTAGTAATAGAAACCAGGCGCGCAGACCTTCAGAGGAGGTGCATGCATTAGACGCGATACAATTTGTCAGACTCATTTGCATAGCCCCCAGCCACCTTAAAACGTGACTTTCAAAGCATATTTAGACGCCACCCTCGCTTATCATAACCCTCCAAATTACGCCTTTAAAAAGATTATACGTATATTTATTTTATGCTTTTGAAACGAACGGGGGGTTTTATTAACGAAGATTTATATCACTTTCACGACTCACGAGACGGAATTAGAGATAAGTTTTTTAATAAACTTTTTAACAGTCATGTTATCCCAGTTACTTTTTAATTAACGCCGGTTTATAACGAGAGCAATTTTGGCTATGCACGAGCTGTTTTCTTTTACTCGCCTGTCAATGAAGAGTTGTTTCTTTTTAATTTGATCAGAGAAGTATTAATTTTAGGCGCTTTGCAGACGACGGGGCGGGGCGGGCTTCTTGTCCGCGAAGCAATAAAGCCGCCATCGCGCCAGTGCCCGCCGGGTACCTGCGGCGCGGTCTTTTTGCCCGCCGTGTGCGTTGGTAATATAGGATTCCCTTTATGCTATCCACAGAAATAAATCAAAATAGAACGGCTAAGCGGGCGGAGTACGCGTGTTTCAATCTTGCACAAGTGTGCAAGATTCGTTGAACGTTCATTCAGTCAGCGCGCACGTCTCGACTTGATTACACTGAAGCGGTTGTGCAAAAAGGCATCATTGTATCGTGCAGTGTCTAATTGTAAAAACAGAAGTACGAAAGTGAATCGGTCAAAAGGAGGTATTTCTTTCCACGGGTATGTTATTTGTTCTAACTAAAAGCAAAGCAAAAATTGACACGAGCGATTCCTTAGCAACGCACGCGCGTCACCGTTCTATCTTGATTTATTTCTGTGGTGCTTTTCGCGGTTCGCGGCGAAATTGACTGGCCCGCCCCGCCCCGTTGTCTGCAAAACGCCTTAAGAGTACTTACATTTTTTTGGACAAGGTAAACTGTTCAAGTTCTGTGAACTTCTGAGTACTATAGGGTTGCCAACCGTCCTGTTTTCCCAGGACATGTCCTAGTTTTCTTAGTGTCCTGGGACGTCCTGGATAGTTTTTAGATAGCGTCCTGGGTTCACTACAAATTATCCATGTTTAAAATTTTGTTGTCAACAAAATTGTTTGTTTTATATTATGATAAATAGTTTTAACTATATTGTTTTATTGATTAAAAGCAATGATATTCTACTTATACAGATCTGTTACGTCCATACTATTTTCCGGCTTAAATCTCTTCCGAACAATTTTCAAATTCAAAATTGCAAACATTGACAAATTTGACAGATAAGTGAAACAAAAGATACGAAAAACCATTTACATAAAAGAGACAGTTCTATTTTTAAACGTCGAATCGTATCGCTATCTTTTTCTTCGCCTGAGCTATGACGAAAATTCGATTTTTTCCAGATTGTTCGAAAAAATAATTGAAAATGTAAATAATCGAGGTATTTATTGCAATCAAGACATGTGGTAAGAGATTCCATGTGTTTTGTTTTCTTTTGAGTCATAATTGGTACATTTTCGAAACACGCACGCCGTCATTTTCAATTTATTTAGGTAAGACAAGACGCGGCACGTTCGTGACTGCGCTCGATGCAGACTAAATAACAGACGACCCAATTGGGCCGTATTTGAATCTTCACAACGCGCGCGGTAGGAACATATCTGCTATGTGTTTTTCATCATTGATTAAAAGACATTATTATTTTAATTTCCTAAACCTTAGTGTCTTTTGTCACTAGATAATTCTACTATTTTACTATTGCGCGTCTTGTGTCCTGTTTTTGGGCGAAATTGTCCTGGTTTTTGTAACTTCAAGCCTGGTTTTTTAAATTTTAGGTTGGCAACCCTAGTGTACTACAATCGCTTTTTTTATTTGTATTAATCATATTCTGTCACTTTCATATTATTATTATTATTTTGAGTTTTCTTTCGTTTACCACTGTTACTATTACATGTAATAAAAAGTTAAAGAGTTAAAAGCACAACTCACAAGCATACAAAACGTACAAATACTATTTAAATACACTTCAACATCTAATTACAAATTACGGTTAAAACTAAAGGCACAGAATATATATTAGTAGTACCAACTAAAGGTAACATGCAAACATATACAATATTATAATTTATAATATACGACAGTAAAACTATATTATTACAAATTGCCCGTGATAAATAAATGATTTTATAAATGGACTGTAAAATTCATTTATTGTTTCACAGGACAATAGACAATGAATCTAAAAGCTCAACATAAAATTAAATTCATGAGAATGAATGTGAATTGTGAAAACAAATTATTTGCTTTGTGTTACCTATTAGTTATTCCGTGGTGGTGTTCATTTCGCTCAGGGATTTTGTTACAAACTTTGTTACGTTTTTTTAACTGCTGCACTCAGAGATATTTAATGATGATTAAACTTCAATTTAATAAAGAGTTTGGCAGATAACGTATGAGGCTTATGCTAAAATCTTCATTAATTAGAGTTAAGTACTTAATTGATTTTTGTAAGTTGTATAGTTATTCGCTGTGTTTATAGTTTTATGAGTACGCAGGTTTAAAACGAAAGACAACACAAAAATAACGCCCATTTTCACTAACCGATTCCTACCTAGTGCCCGTCGGGTAATATTTCACCAGAGTTTATAAAACACCATGGAGTTTGTGAAGGGTGAATAACTGAGGTTACAATAAAAGCGTCAAACCTTTTTTAACATTTAAAGATACATAATATTGTTACGTGCTAGGGTTCGAAGGATTTGGAGAAAAAGACCTGCTGACTCTTAAAAAGACTTTACTAGCTCACACAATTCACTAAGTCCAAACACTAAGCACTAAGTCCAAACACTAAGCACTGAGTCCAAACACTAAGCACTATTGATCACTTGTTTTCGCTCCGAAGTCGCCTCGAGGATCGCTCAGATAAAACTGAATTGCCGGGCCGTCTACCTGCGGCTATTTATATGGCGAGACGAATTCCAGAAAGTTCCGATTCATGTAAACAAGTAAACAAGTGTGGGAACTTTCTAGTAATTACGCGTAAGTAAACATACACCTAACGCCATCTAGTATTGTGTAGGGGATTTATGTTTTCTGTGTTTCCCTGATCAGTTTCGCCGGTTTGACGCTAGATGGCACTACGTGTCCGTATCACTACTCCCCTCTTAGAGATGCTCGTCCCGAGCATCGTTGTTACTGCCATGGTAACGCGTCACGCTGTCCCCACGACTCCTGCTGTGTGGTTCCGTCACGGCCACGCAAGTAGTACATTTGAGGCACCAATCCTGCACATCATCTCGCCAATGCAACCAGAAGAATCGTTCTCGCACTTTTCTTAGTGTCCTCTTGACACCTAGATGACTCCCTGATACGCCCTCATGTACCTCGCGGAGAACATCTGGTACTTTCGCCCTTGGGACGATTATCTGAAAGTAGAACTCTCTGCCGTTAGCCTTCTCCCATTTCCGGTAGAGTATTCCGTCCTGAAGTATCAGACTGTCCCATTGCTCCCAGTACGCCTTAGTGACAGCGCCAGTGGATGCAACCTCACTCCAGATTGGTTTCTTGTCACCCCTTTTCTTCCATGTGATGATGTGCCGAAGGTCGTCATCTCTTTCTTGAGCCTTCCTCATAGCATCATTGTCCAATACTCGCCATCTAGTCCTGGATTCTATTTGTTTCCCCTTATTCCGGGCAGGGGACGAAACTGCTTGCTTCCTCAGCTCCTCTATTTGCTCCTCGATCCTTTCCATCCTTGCCATCTGGGTCTTCTTCTGCGGGCAGTTGAGCTGGAGGTGGCCCCTCTCCCCGCACTTATAGCACATGGCTTCAAATATTTTCCTTGCAGGAGCCTTAACTTCCTTAACTTCCTCAGAGACCTTGTGGATCTTATGGGTCTGCCGTATGTCACGGCGAACAGCCTCGACCTCCAAAGCATGCGCCAATGCTTCTTTTAGCGAGGTATGGTGACCAAGCCTTACTGCAGCTCTGACCTCCAGGTCTTTGATTCCGTCGACAAATCCTTGAACAATATTTGTATCGACCATCTTGGTGTCGGCTCCTGGATATGCCTTCCTGACGAGTTTTTCAATTTCCAACGCCCATTGTTGAAGTCCTTCTTCTGAGCGTTGGACTCTGTCACGCAGTTGGGCACGGAACACGTGCTCCAGGTGTCGCTCCCCGTATCTGGATTCAAGTGCCTCCATCAGTTCTTGGAACCCATTTCCTGTATGTGCTTCCAGGACCGACAAAGCTTGCCCTCTAAGCGCAACAATGAGGGCGGTCAGGCATTGTTCTTCCGTCCATCCGTTGGCGGTAGCAACAGCCTGAAATTGCCGACGATATGCGTTCCATGAAGTAGTGCCGTCGTACGGCGGTACCTTGACTCTTGGCCCTTGCGTCACTCCCATGGCTCCACTAGACACCGCAACTCCCGTAGTTTCAAGGCGCACTACTCTCTTCTGCAGTTCAGTGAAGCCGGTCTTCAAATTTTCCACAACCAACTCTAACCCGGATACTCGTTCTTTTACTACGTCGACATCTTTCCGAAGCTTAGTCACCGTGTCACTAACATCCTTTATAGCCAATAGCGCTTTTTCTTGGAGGTCTTTTTGTTGCTCTTGTGATTCTCGAATCGCTCTGATTTCAGCTTTTTGAAAATCTTGCAAAGCGCCAAGCTTGCGGTCTTGTGCCTCCATCATTGCCCTTTGCGAATTTTGCAAAGCCTGACTTTCAGCTCTTTGAGACTCCTGCAAAGCCTGAATTAACTCAATTATGCTTTCCAATTGAGGAGCCATTTGAGGGGCCGTAGAAACTACGGGCGTGGCAGGATGGATGGAGCTAGTCGACGGAGCCCAGTGGGCGGAGCCAGTGGGCGTGGCCATGTCCAGAGTGGACGGGGCCTGGGGGGCGTGGTCAGTGGGCGGGTCCCGGTGGGCGGAGCCAGTGGGCGTGGCTTCACCCGAAGTGGGTGGAGCCTGGTGGGCGTGGTTAGTGGGCGGAGCCTGGTGGGCGGGGCCAGAGGGTGGGGCCTGCCCCGCCGTGGGCGGAGCTTGGTCCACAGTGGGTGTGGCCTCCGCAGCCCGTCGCGCCCTTGTCCTGACACTTCCCTCGAAGTCTTCTCTCGGAGTCAATGGCATCTCCAAATCCCACTTCTGACACCAGTTGTTACGTGCTAGGGTTCGAAGGATTTGGAGAAAAAGACCTGCTGACTCTTAAAAAGACTTTACTAGCTCACACAATTCACTAAGTCCAAACACTAAGCACTAAGTCCAAACACTAAGCACTGAGTCCAAACACTAAGCACTATTGATCACTTGTTTTCGCTCCGAAGTCGCCTCGAGGATCGCTCAGATAAAACTGAATTGCCGGGCCGTCTACCTGCGGCTATTTATATGGCGAGACGAATTCCAGAAAGTTCCGATTCATGTAAACAAGTAAACAAGTGTGGGAACTTTCTAGTAATTACGCGTAAGTAAACATACACCTAACGCCATCTAGTATTGTGTAGGGGATTTATGTTTTCTGTGTTTCCCTGATCAGTTTCGCCGGTTTGACGCTAGATGGCACTACGTGTCCGTATCAATATTATTATGGATCCTAAATGTACGCTAGGGTTACTTTAATTGACGAAAACGGACATAACCTACAATAGGCTACTTGACCTACTTTTTTTCTTCATGCTAATCGCTTATTAATCATTAATTTTCACCAAAAAACGAATATTTTAATATTTTAAGCAGTAGAAACCCATAAAAATTAAAAATGTTGATTGAAAAATATGCCTTTTAAATGACGCCGAAAACACTGTCCGCTATAGTGTGACGTCATATTTTTACTTCCTTTATTAAAAAATTTTTTATGTGCTAAACGTACGAGTCTAACAGTGCCAAAAAATTAGAAAAGAATTTAGAAATCATTTGTAATGTTGAAAACTTTTGGAGAAAAGTTTTGGCCATTTCATTTCCCAACTACAGTAAATGGAGATAATATATAAAACTGATGTTTTATTTGAATTATTCAAGGAAATATATTTTACAAATCTTTCTAGGCTTATTCTTATTATTTATGTACATATAAACTTACATATAACGAGCGCGATAAATAAAAGATATTAAATTACTAGTGTGATGACGTCACATCCAAATCGGAAGTACCGTAAAAGCGTTTTCGTCAGTACAAATTAAAAAATATAAAATCATATTTTCAAATCGAGCTTTTATTTGATGATAAGGATGAAATACGGTTTCCTAGGCCAAGTTCTACTAGAAATATGCATTTGTTCAATGAAATTAAATATAGGTCAAGTAGCCTATTTCTTACAACATTACTGAAGTTAGTTGTAGTGAAATTTCAATAACCTCAACGAATTCTATAAAAGTCACAACTTTAACCTCAATTCTTATTCAATATTAAAAATATAACTTGAAAGCAAATCTACTAAACCATACAAATCCATGCGAAGGAAAAGTTGTTCTTTGAAGAGACCCACCCTCTTTGTGTTACTTAGAAGAGAGACTTTAAAGAGCTAAGCCAAGTACCAGGGCAGCAGGAATATTAAAAATGGCGGGATAAAACTTCGCAACTCCGGAAAATCGTCGGACGCACGTCTCTTTTATTATTTAAGGGTGAATTTCCCTTGTTCATAATTGATGGGGGTCGCTCGCCAAAACTTCAATTTGACTCCTACGCGTCTATGCTACTTGGTACTTTTTTCTTTTATCTCAGGAAATTTAATATGAAAGAGCTATGCAATAACTGTACGTAAATTAAGAGGTTGTGTTAAGGCCGTCCCCCTACGGAGATGCCGTAATTTACCGCTTTTAAGAGCTTTATAACTCATAATTTGAAAACTACAAAAATATAATAAAAATACAGCAATAATCTTCAGCATATTAACATTCCTTTCACCGTTATTAATTTACTATGTTTGTTCATTATACTCATGAGTCATGATATTAGCTTCCAAAGTAATACCAATTTATTAAAATTCAAGCGTACTTTCAGCATCTTCATAGTATTCACAAATTACTTTTATTTGAAACACACGGCAATTGATAGACAATTTCATTTGCTACATATTTGCCGTTTGAATTTTTTTATGTAAATTTTGAACTAAGATAAGTAAAAAAAAACCGGCCAAGTGCGAGTCGGACTCGCGCACCGAGGGTTCCGTACAAACCTGCAAGGTTTACAAAGTTTGATTTTGTTACAGCTTAAAGGTATTATAGACCCTGAGTATTTGGTATGAATTTCAATTTAATACCTCTACGCGTTTATGAGGAAATGGGTAGTAAGTTTAAAATTATTAAAAAAAAAATATATTATGTGATGTAACTAAAAATTTATGGTTTTCGTAATTTTTCCTTTATCTATGCTATAAGACGTTGCTTCGTACCAAATTTCAAGATTCTGAGTTCACGGGAAGCACCCTGTAGGTTTTGATTCCCTTGCAAGTGTCGAAAATTTGCGGCATAAACGGCTGTATCTTTTGATTGCGTTGGCTTAGAAGTTTGATTTTTTCACAGCTTCAAGGGACAGTAGACCTGAGTAATTGATATAAATTTCAGCTTCATACCTCCACGCGTTCCTGAGAAAAAGGGTCTTGACAGACGGACGGACGGACAGACGGACAACAAAGTGATCCTATAAGGGTTCCGTTTTTTCCTTTTGAGGTACGGAACCCTAAAATAGGGTTTTGGTGCGATCTCGGCAACGCGGCAAATGTATGGTCAAGGTCGTTTGCTCGGGTACGGCCTTAAGCTATATTATGTACTAGCTGTCCCGGCAAACGTTGTTTTGCCATTTAAAGTATTTAAATCTTACCCCCTCTTTTGTCCCCTAAGAGGGGTGGGGGGAAAAATTTTATACATCAGATGTTAAGTTGGAAAAAACAGTTAATAATATGAAGTAAGTCCATTATAGAAAAAAGTTTGATACAAAATCTGACCCCTCTTTGCTCCCCTTAGAGGGGTGGGGAGGGGGGGGTGATTTTTATACACCAGATTTTGAGTTGGAATAAGACAAATATATCTGCGAAAACCGTATGCAAATCGGATCAGTAGTTTTCGTGTTAAAGCAAAAGTCTTATACAAAATCTGACCCCCTCTTTCGTCCCTTTAGAGGGGTGGGGGGAATTTTTTTTATACACCAGTAGTTAAGTTGGAAGAAGACAAATATATCTGCGAAAACCGCATTCAAATCGGATCAGTAGTTTTCGTGTGATAGTGGAACAAACATACAGACAGATAGACAGACAGACAGACAGACACAAAAATCTAACCACATTTTTGGCTTCTATAGCGATGTAGTGACACCCCCCGCTTATTATTTTTTGAATATCTTTAATGTACAGAATTTTCATTTCTACCGTTTTATTATATGTATAGATATTGAGTATGACACAGAGTCTCTAGTTTTTAGCATTTGAAAGTAGGGAAAACTCTATTCCCAATTTCCAAATGCTATTTATGAATTCCTCTATCGCATCCTTTCCCAAAGTGGGCGATAACGCCCCCTTGTGGGCGCTGAAGGCCTAAAGGGCGGTGTGGGAGTGGGACCCATAAAAAATGGGGGCGTTGTGTAGAGGCTTGAGGGGTAATTTGTAATTTAATTTTATCTGGATGCATTTTAAATTTAATTCATCTATTCCCACACATTAGTTTTAATTTTTGGCTAGTAAGTTTGGAGGCGACTTAGATAGAATATATAATAATATAACAAAAATCCCGGAATTCGGGGATTAGGGAAAATTCGATAATGAAAGTTAAGTCGGTGGTAATGGTAAAAAATAAAAATATGATTTGAAAACGACTAATTTAGCATTTTGCATTCATTTTTATAAAATTTACGGCAAAAGCCCCTGAATTTAAATAAAGATAAGAAAGTAGGCGAAAGAATGGGGGCGCTAAAAATAATTTGTTCTCAAAGTGGGCAGTAGACAAAATAAGTTTGGGAATCCCTGCTCTGTCGAATAGAGGTCTATTCGATAGAGGTTGTCGTCTAGTCGTATATTTGTTAAAAAAATGCTCTACATTAAAACAAGATATAATATTTGTTCATTCCTGCACTTACTTATCAAATAATATTGACTGTCATTATTCGTCACAAGCTTTTCCCACGTAGCAGACAAACTGTCGCACTCAGAGTGGAACATTAATTACTTAAATGTTATTAAATGAAGATTTTGACATGATTCCCATACATTATCTGTCAAACTCTACATTAAATTGAAGTTTAATCATAATTAAATGTCTCTGACCGCCGTACTCAGAGACATTTAATTATGATTAACCTTCAATTTAATTTAGAGTTTGACAGGTAACGTATGGGGCTTATATCAAAATTTTGAACTAATTACATTTAAGTAATTAATGTTCCACTCTGAGTGCGGCAGTGAGTGCGGTAGAAACACAACAATAATATTATGTTTTAATGTAAGAATGGAGAAATGTTTTGATTCATACAGGAGTACCTACTCTAGTGTCAATGTCCACCTGTGACTACATCGGCAACACTGATTGGGTTATAAATAATGTATGAAGGTGTATAATTCAAGGATCAATAAGCATTTCATAGATCACTTAGCGAACTGCAATATTGGCTGAAAGCGCTTGATTGGGCTTTCAGACGATCCAAGCCACGTCAATATTAGTTGAAACTAGAGTAGAGGTTAGATACTAGATACCAATATCTTGATATGCTAAGGATTCTTAAAAAATATATATTAGATTACTCTCAGTAGTAGTTTGCAAAACGAAATTGTCGAAATCTCGTTTTGCAAAGTTTGTCTTTTCAATCTTTTTTGGGTTGGCCAGACTGGCATGTAGTAAGTAAAGTTGCAGTGATTGTCTTTATTTGTACTAAACAACTATCTCGGTTGTTTCGTTTCTGCAAATTAATCCAAAAAACATACAATATGTTTGTACAAGATTTTCCAATATTCATTGCAATTTATAGCCAAATATTGCTATGATTTTACGATTTTTTCATTTTTGGACGACAATCATGGGAGACCAATATCTTTACCTATTGTTAATTACTGTAAACTTATGTTTCAAATAAATTGTTGTTTTGGACAGACGACGTGACAAACCATATTTACGCTTAATTTTACTAAATAATGGCCCTTTATAATAGCTGAGTTGAGGAGGTTCGGGCTAATTAGGAATTACGCTTCGCAGCGCTGTAATCGCGCTACTAATTACAGCCCGTTCAGATTTATTTTGCCTCGTACAGGGTCTTTAACACAAACGACATAAAGACTGTTATCACAGGTAATATCTGAGGTATGCGTACTGTGTCGCTTGTTTCGCTTCCTTACCAATTCATAATCATTATAAGAGTATTACTTGAGGCTTTCGTTTTCCCATAATATCATGACTCATGACTCATGAGTCATGACGTTAAGTATAATATTATGTGAAAGTCTGTGGGAATGCTTTAAGTTTATAGTATTTTACGCAAAAGCTTGAATTGCACACAGTGTTTTTTAATCTGTAGTGATAATATAAAATTAAAAATCTTTATTTTGTTGGCTAGGTGCGTTATTCCTAGTTTTATATGGTCGCCGGGTAAAAGAAAATAAAATTAAAATCCTAATGCTACTTGTCAACACTTCTTTATTTGGTAGCTGCATGCAACGATGTCAAGCTGCATGGGTTTTGTAAACTATAGCCCTACATGACTTATGAATTCAAGACGTGAGTGGAAGAACCAATAACATGAAAAAAAATCCCGTTTCTTTACATAAATAGAGGCTTTAGGGTCGGAAAAATTATTTAAAATAGAAAAACTGTGGATATGTGTAGCCAGATATATTAGCTAGGTGGTGAAGTAGATAAGTTACAAGGTTTATTAAAATAATAAGGGAAATAATTAGTTACTGTCCGTATGTTACAAAATGTTACTTATTTGATTCTTCCACTCGCATCTTCAATTATGAGTTAACAAACTTCGGTGGTTTGGATTGGATAAGACCAAATTCCAAATGATTTAACATTCGGACTGACCTAACTTAAGAAATTAATTTAATGTTAGAAAAAGATGAAATACTTAGTTCTTTTTATTTTCCCGTCCCATCTTTATAATTTATTTAGTCGAAATAATATTATTCGTCTTAATAACATACCAGGCTCGAATAAAGTATAAACACTGAATGAGTTGCGATATTGCGAAACGCTCCAAGCGAAGTTTAAATTTAGAACGTGCTAACAGAACCGATGGAAGATAATACATTAACCCGCTTGCAGTTAATTACCTCTTTAATTTAACTGACGAAAATTAATTAGCAAAGAAAGAAAGAAAAGTTAGTTGCTTTATGTTTCGGGAAAAAAGTGACAGTTTGACAAAGGAAACGTCACTACTCACTTAAATCCGTCAGTATTTTTATTCTTTTTCATATTTGCGTGGTCCGTTATAACTATGAATAATAAAAACTAAGGAAAAGTAACTCCGTCAAAAAACATGTTCTACAATACTTGTCAAAAATGTGTACCTGAGTTGTTGGTAACATATGCTCAGAATACTTTATACGAAATTGAAATTACCACATGTTTCCATATAAATATTGAGGAGTTCCCTCAATTACTCATGGATCCCTTCATGGTCAAGGCACAGGTCAAGGTCACCACTTTAGTGAACATGTTACTAAATTGGGATGATACCCTATACACCAAAAGAATAATTTTGAAAATCGGTTCACAAACGGCAGAGTAATCGTTGAAAATAAAAATAAAAACATAACACCTCTTCCATTTTGAAAATCGGTTGAAATTGTAGCCAATGTGTTATTCTGATGTATAAGCTATATAATTGTAAAGTTTTATTGAAATCCATTCAGTAGTTTTTGCGTTAAAGAGTAACAAACATCCATCCAAACTTTCGCCTTTTTAATATAATAGTAGGATAAATTTTAACCGTGATTATTATTAATTTTAAATCCTGGAGTAACTATAGAGTTACGGCCTGTCCACATCTCCACGTCACACGACGTCGTCAACGTGGAACGGTGCGGTAACATGGCACGGTACGTTGACGTGACGTGAAAATTTACGTCAACGTAACGTGAAAATGCATTTCACGGTGTAGCAACATTTTACGTCTACGTTACGTTTTATTTTCTTACATCTTTCTCTCCGTCTTCTTAACAATAGCAGAAGCAGAATACGTATTGTGCGGTCCATATCCAGATAAGTATTAAGTAGTGAAGAATGTAGCAGTTTTACAAGCCATGGTGACTTACAATGTTGCTACATCGTGACGTGCATTTTTACGTTACGTTGACGTAAATTTTCACGTCACGACAACGTACCGTGCCACGTTACCGCACCGTTCCACGTTGACGACGTCGTAACGTGGACATGTGGACAGGCTTAAGAGCCAAAAGTACTCTTCGAAACTCTTTTGACTCAGTAAGCTGAGTCAAAAGAGTTCCGCAAAATGTATATTTCGTCATTCGTGGAACTATTTTGACAATAATTGACGCGTAGTAGGTGAAGGCGTCCTAGCAATAATTGTTTGTTAGTTTGATTCCCAGACTTGACACAGAAGTGCCTAGCCTGAGAATAAACTTCAAAGATTCGAGGTACTAAAATAGGAAAATTATTATCACGCACAAAAGCCGCAACACCAAAAAGGGAAACACAATTTAATATTGAATACCGAAGCCCGGGATATGGAAACACAATATGAATACCGCATGATTTTCGATCCAATTTATTTATAACTTATGAATGCCTGGTATTCGGATCCCTTTGCGGACGAATTAAAACGTCCATTTTAATTATCAGAATAATAATTATTGTTTTAATCATGTTAACAACGTCCTCGACAGAAGTACTATAATTCTTATAGTAGGGGAGGTGATGCTATTTTTTGCAAAGTCATTTTATACCGACCAAATTTTTGTCCAGTAGTAGATTTTAATTTAATAATTTGACATAATGAGCGTCAGTCGCCGCACCCGTAGTGGGTTGTACATTGAGTGTCTCAAAGTTGTCGAAAATTTTTTTGCAAGTAATTTTATACCGTATGAAAGTTTGATGGATGATTATAATTGAGGTCATGTTTACCAAAAAATCACCGTCAGCCGTATTGCAGACGGGGGATTCAAGTTTCAACGTCAGTCGCGTTACTGAATAATATGTAAAAAAATTTTGAACATAAAGTCATTTTATACCGTACAAAATTTATACAGGTGAATGTTTCTACTTTGTAAATAATAAAGAAAACCGTCACGGTGGAGAATCCGTCAGCCAGCGATATAACCAATAACCATACTTCGCGCTCAATGTATCTGAGGGCGTCGCGCGTTGCGTAGACGACATTTCCACCTACAAACATTCAGCTGACAGCGATTTTCGTTTGAATTAACTATAAATTTGTCTCATATAGCAATTTTATTCGGTAAGTATAGGTCTACCAGAATCTGATGGCAATTTTCGACAGCAGATTTTCATAAAATATACTTATCATTGGATAAATTTTTATATTTGCATGTTTAACACACAGAATCAGCCGCTATAAAAAAAGGATCAAAATGTTTTATTCCAATTACCCCCGTATTGCTAGAGTCAATTTATTTTCTCACTTTTTGCCATAAGATTCTGGTAGACCTATAATTAATCCGATAGTCAATATTTGTGAGTAAGAATTATATAGATTTTACTTGTAAAGCGCCATCTGTTGTTACATACTAAAACTAAAATAACACCTATCGAACCTAAATGTCTATAATCTAGATATGAACCTTTATTGGGTGCGAATTGGGATCTTTATAATGTCAATACAATATGTATTCCCAACAACTTTGGATACTCTCAATTTTTATTCCACCCATACTGAAGTAGCTGACGATCAAAACTCTTATGTATTAATAGAATCAACAATAGAATACTATTATTGTTACGATTTTCGCTCGGTATGAAATGACTTTTCAAAATGAGCACCACCTCCCCTACTATTAAGTATACAAGTATTATTTTGTTCGTTTTGTGACAAATTGAGTGTCAAAATAATGTCATTGAATTTCGAGAATCGACCAAGTCATCATGTCCATTTATCTTGTTTAAATCATATCGTTGGTTTAAATGGCAAGACTTGCATCTCGGACATCATTCACAAAAAACTTTAAAACTTTTCTTTTAACTTGTAAAAATTTTCTTGACTTTTGTGTGATTCGATTGTTAAAATTGATTCTGTATAATACTTATTAAAAATTTTACGGAATAAACCACACAATCTTATTTTTCTCCAACTATTTCTTTCTCTTAGTAAAGTTTTGAGTTACAAACTCTTTCTTTTTAACTCTTTCTTTTTATCACTTTTTAAGGTTCCGTACCCAAAGGGTAAAAACAGGACCCTATTACTAACTTGCCTGGCTACTTCGTTGCCTGTCCGTCTGTCTATCTGTCTGTCTGTCTGTCTGTCCGTCTGTCTCACAAAAGATAACAGACAAACAGGGTTTTAATTCATTCGTTGCCCTTAAGGCGGGCTGAAACCCCATTTTGTTATTTCTTGATACCCGATTTACCTAGTTCCAATATAATAACGAAATGTAAAAAAATATGAGATATAGAGCACAATATTTAAAAGGGTTTAAATCAAAAACATTTTAATAAAAAATAATACTTTCGCTGTAATTAATTTACAAACTCACCTCCGACAAAACTCTTTGTCATCGAAATATAAGTATTAACAAGAATAACTTACATTTTATTTTAATAAATTGTCAATGAATCTTTTTTAAAAAGGTCTGAAACGAATAATCTTTTTTCTTAATATTTATTTCGAAACATATTTTAAAAAAACACACGAAAAATAAAATAGAGAAGATCCGCCCGTCGTAACTTACAATTTTATGCTAAGCTAAAATGAATCTTATTGCGATTCGTACACGCTTGGCATTCGCGTTCGCAAGGTTATCGTTTTGGAATTGAGGTAAGTGCTCGCCTTAAATGGATTGTAAAAATGCCTTCGTTTCAGTCAACCAGTAAATTGGTCAGTAACAGCTGTCGATTTGTTCCGTAATCGATCATCATTAATCGCTTTTCCGTCAACACTGAACTGCCTTCCGCCATATCGAGCATGACCAATGTAAACTGACCGCAACGATATTTTCGTACCACAGTTTATTAGTATACTCTTGCGTGCTAACACTGAACGAAAGGTTGCCCAGAAATAGCTTATATTTGTACAGCATTAGTCGGGGCATCCTTTACATTTAGTAATTTTCTACTTTGTGGTGAGCCTAACCTATCCTAACCTATCCATAACACGCAGAAGTTAACTTGAGGCACCTGCTTTCTTAAAGTTTCCTTGCAACGACGTGCACTTTTGCGTGTTATTTAAATGAATTCAAATGTGATTTTTCCGTTTGAATTCAATTAAACTTAGATGGATTATTATTTTTAACAAAAAATTAAAACCGACTTCCAAGGTAAAAACAATAATAACATCCTTATAATATGAACTGAAAAGTATTAAATAATTTTTCCTATCTAATAGTGCCTTTTTTCCGAATTCGGCTAAACCTCAACTAGATATTTCTGTACTCAATCTTCATCATTTTGAAGTCGGTACCAGATAGCTGAATCTTCAGTTCTCTGACAGAATATTTGAAACTTTTGGAACTGGCACCGATTTCAAAATTATGAAGATTGAGTACAGAAATACCTAGTTGAGGTTCTGTGGTTGAGGTTTAGCCGAATTCGGAAAAAGGCACTATTAGATAGGAAAAATTATTTAATACTCTTTAGTTCATATTATAAGGATGTTATTATTGTTATTACCTTGGAAGTCAGCTTTAATTTTTTGTTAAAAATAATAATTTCACTCTTTTTAGTTACCTAGTAAACCAACGCGTATATAATATGTATTCTACGTATCTTATTACAATTTGTTAAAGAGTTACACTCACAAATATCAGGTAGATAATTTTAAACAATACATTTAAAAAAAATCTAAGTGAACACGTGCTAGGTAATTTAACAATTTTAATCTATCAGATTAAAATTGTATAAACTTGCATAGGAATTCGATCTGTACATGTATGGTAATAAGGAGCAAAATCGTGTAAATAAATAAAAATACATTAAAGTACGAAGTATTTTTTTACTCATAAATGCGATTGTGTTTCTTATTCCTATTACGATGTAGATTATTTTCCTATGTAAGTATTTTCATACTAAGAGTTCAATTTATATTATTGTAGTATCGAAGCAACTTACTTCTCTTTTTTCTTTCGAATCTCAGAAGTAATATCAAATGTGTGCCTTACGCTCTGGAGTTAAGGTTGAATTTGTTATGTTCAATTTTGTGGTATATGAGTCGCTTAGAACTTGAATCATTTATTTTGAAACAACATTATATTTTTATTAAAATCGCTATGAAAAGTACCAATAATAAGGACATAACGTGATGATATAATTATTAATTATGGTGTTGTGGGAGCATATTGTATCCATATACGGTTGTATGGTTATATACACATGGTTATGTGACATTGGTGACCCTGACGTGGTAATGATGATGATGATGAATGTAATTTACATAGTAGCATAATATGTTTTCAGTTTCTAAAACAGCGCCATCCGTATCAGTATCCACAGCCGAACATATAACCTCCTCCTTTTTGGAAGTCGGATAAAAAAATGAATGGAATGGATCGCGTTGCAAATAAAATGATACCAAGCGTGCATAAGCGTGCGGTGATGGCGCTACGGTGCTTGCGTGCGCTAGTAACAACTCACCACCTTCCGTTTCGTGCCACACGATGCCCTCCAGCGTGACCGAGGTACCCGGCTCACAGGGGCCCAAGCAGTCTGGCTCGGTGATCGTCCCCACAGATGTGCCCACGCACACTTCTGCAGTTTCCTGGAAAGATGAGAAAGGTTTATTAGTTGAGAAAATTTAAAGCCTGGGGCCGTACCATGAAACCGTTTTGAGACCCAATCGAACGAATCGAAATGCCGCGTCCTACTCCGACAAACGAGAAATGACGTTGTTACAGCAGGACGCGGCATTGTCATTCGACCATTTGAGTCTCAAAACGGTTTCGTAGTAGGCCTACTGTTTACAGGTCCTTCTCTACGTTGGGCAATAATAAACGACAAATATATAGACGAATACGGCCCTCTAAACGTTCGTAATTGCTTGTTAGTTCATATAACAGGGATGTTGCGAAATGCGTTCGCATCCGCATCCGCAAATGCGGAGCTTCCGCAAAGATTTGGACATCTGCATCCGCATCCGCAATAAATCAATGCCGATTTTCATGCGGATGCGAATGTCATACGAAATGCGACAAGAAAATAACCGCACTAAAAAAGGATCAACGTAGATGAAAATCCTCTTAAATGGTAGAATGTTCATCGAGCTGAATTTAAAATACTATCACCGATATCACGAACATTTTTATCCAGTCCTCCAGGCAGTGTTCCCAGTGAACAATTATTTTGTGGCGCCTCTACGTTATCGCCTTGAATCAGAAAACCGGCCAAGTGCGTGTCGGGTCACGCGCAATATAGGGTTCCGTAGTAGCGCTACTTTTTGATATTTTTAGTGGTCAATGAATGTACATTTATAACGTGTTTTACACTACTAACAACATCATCTCAGTTACGTTTAAAGGAATGTGAACGAAAAGTTACTTTATACTTCTCTGAATATATATTTTTGTCTGCATTATAAATGTTTTCTGGACTGTAGCCTTCGCATAATGTAGGCCACTTTTGCGTCATCCATTCGTCTACAGCACCTTTATCCACACTGGCAGCTTCACCACTCATTTTCCCGCCGACAATGCCATGTCGAGCCCGGAAACGTTGAATCCAACTAGACGAGCAAACAAAATCTTCACCAAAACGTTGAGCAAAATCGTTTGCTTTTTGTTGAAGAATTGGTCCATTTATTGGCACATTATATTTTTTCCTTTGATATTTAAACCATTTTAACAAAGCTTCCTCAATCTTCGTATGCCGCGTTGTTCTGGCTCGTTTCATTTTGAAAAAATTCTTGTCATAAAGGATTTGAATTTTCTCCCTTTCTTTCCAAATGGTTGAAATTGTCGAGTGTGATACACCATATTCTTTTGCCAGGTCTTTGTTTGGAATTCCTTTCTCTAGCTTTGAAATAATACGCGATTTTTCTTCGATATTGATTTGTTTTCTTTTTGTTTGCGACATATTATAATTTTCACAGTTAACTTAACAATATGTTTTGGTGTGTCTTGTGTAAAGATAAGTAACAAACTGACTTAAGAGATATGTCATATGACGAAGCGGGCCTTGAGGCTACGGCATGCATGTGCTTTGTTTCTAAGAATTACAAAAGACCCTAAACTTTGTTTACTTTTACGATAATAACCATTGACCATTATACTGTGCCAGATGTGGATACTGTTACCTATTCAAATTGTTTACAATACAGCTGAGCCGGTCGTTCTACAGATATAATTCTCAGAAAACATTAACCAAATGTAGTCGCTTAATGCGGTATGTCGTAGTAAACAATGTCGTAAAAACCAATGTTTTTGATAAGGCGGTCATATAGCATTCAGCCAGGACCTTTGATTTTGGTTAATTTAACCGGTATGTTGTTCTAAACGATGTCGCCATAAACGGTTTTGACTGTATTCGCATCACCTCAGCGACGGTAGCGAAACGGCGAAGCCATACATATTTACTGGTACGTAGAATTTGTTTAAGATATAGTCAATAGAGTTAAGCTATGTAGATTCAGAAGTTTGGCTCTACATGAGATCTCATATCTTTTTCACAGGGTAAACCTTATATGGTCGTCGAGGCAACATTTAACAAGAAATGTTTTTGGTGGGATAAATACTATATTTATATAGGTTCCGAAACATCCGCATCCGCATCTGCATCCGCAGATGTCAGCCTCTTAAAATCCGCATCCGCATTCGCATCCGCGAATGTGAATGCGGATGCGGAACATCCCTGGTTCATAATGCGCCAACATGGAGATGCCGCAAAATACATTTTTAACTCTACACAATAATGCCAGAATAGTAAATATGCAAAATACAATTTACTAACATACGAGTAACATCAAATGAAGGAATTTACATTCAGATCGAGCGAGACTGGAATAGGGGAGTTATCTCGCTCCCGCGCGTCGGTAATGGCAGAGCAAATTATGAACAGCAATATCCACTATCCATTGAAATCGTGATAATATCATTTGCACGCCGCAAACATAGGCGCAAATGTAAAATTTTGCTCCTCATAATTTATGATATGAGGTGCAAAAATATAAGACAAAAATGTAAATTTTCGACATCAACAAATGAATAATTTAAGCGCATTAGCATACCGAACGAAGACCTAGCAGCTGGTATCCTAGTAATTTATAAGGTCTAGACTAGTAAATGTTGCTCCGGCGATTTGACAGCTGAATACGACGAGATAATATCCCTATTTACGGCTCAGCGAACGCTTTTTATATTTCCCTCGAAGATTAATATCCCACAAAATTCCGAGACATAATAAATGATGATCGAACGAAGCGTTTGCCAAAATTTCGCAATAATACTTTTGGCACCACCTGGCTTCACCATTAAACATTTATAATTAAATCAATCTCGAACGTTATGGGCTATGGCTTTATCGCTGAAAATAGCGGTAATTCTTCTGTTATCTTGGTAGTAAATAATCGATTAGCCAGCCCACGCGGCAACATAGTTAAACGAATGACAAATGTACAGAATACGCCCACCTCGGTAAATAGACAGTACCGGTACCGGTACAGTTAGCGACATTTGATGATATTAAAAGCAGAGTGTGACCATTTTGAATAATGATAATAAATGGATAAAAAAAAACACTTGCAAAGAAAAATACTATAACTACTCAAAGAAAAAAAATATTAAGAAGCGTTGGGATCAGTGGTTTTCTAAAACAATTATAGATTTTTCTTTGCCATTGTAAAAAAAGTATTTTCACCTAAACATAAAGGTTGTGCCAAAGATGTCACTTAGATCACCCCAGTTTTGGATAATTTCGGACACGCCATGAGCGCCATTGTTACCAGGGGAGCAGCTGCTCTCGAAGGGGCGAAAAAAGGCATTAACATTTCAATAAAACTCGAAGCATCGCAAATAAGATCGGGCGTCAGGAGACAATGAGCAGTAAATCAATTCGAGGAAGACGGAACAAAGCGCGCGGCTCTTTAATGATCGCGTTTAAGTGCCCACGGTTCAAGATCTTTGTGTTCAGTTTAAAACTTTATAAATCGTTGGCTATAACACCTATGATTATGGGTCTTTTTAGCCCAATACGATGCTGAAACAATCGTTGACTATAAGAAATAACATATTATATGACCATCAGACGATGTCTTTGCCTAAAAAGTAAAATGATGTTAATACTGTCTCTATTCAAAGGCCGAGCAAACGCAAAAGAATTAGGAATTAAAATAATAAAAGTAACGGCTTTTCTATGCGACTAGAACCCAGGGTATACAAATAGAGCATTTAGATTCAGCTTTCTGCTGATGACATCCTTAGTTATATGTCCTTATTCCTCAGCAAGGACATAAAAACAACAATAAAAATATTTCTTACATACACAGCAACAAAAGGGCCATTTTTGGCACAGGGCATTCTCCAGAGACGGCAAAGTGTAAAACTAACAGCCAACAATATCACCGCACATGTTACCGCGAAATAATACGGGGAGACTGCGGATTTCAGCTCATATTCATAATATATTGTATTAGAATTCTAACGTTCGCCGAGTCACGTGTGGCGGCCATTTTGACGAATATTTTGGACTTACTGTTTTTACTGATCTACTTACTTATTTTTAAAGGTTTGGTATTCAAAAGCTTTTTTTTTTTTTAATTTTATAATTATTTTTCTTTTTAAAAGGTTGTCTGGAAGAAACCGGTATTAGCAGTAAGACAATAATTATTGCACAGTTCCTTTTATTGTTTCTATTGTACTTCAGCTTTAAGTTAGTATGAATTAATGATTTTATCTATTTTAACATAATCATAATTCATAATTGTTTTTATAGTTATTCAAAATAATAAAACGATATTTAAAAATATTTTTCAATACCCTTTAAAAACATAGTTGAAGACGTGAGTGGAAGAATCGAACAAGTAACATTTCGTAACATACGGACAATAACTCATTTTTTCCCTAATTATTTTAATAAAACTTGTAACTTATCTACTTCATAACCTAGCTAATATATCTGGCTACACATATAATCCATAGTTTTTCTATTTCAAATAATTTTTCCGGCCCTAAAGCCTATATTTAAGCAAAAAAACGGGAAGTACTTACCTTATTCTTCCACTCACGTCTTGAGTTCTTAGCTTGATAAATTCTTGCAATACTAAGAAATACGTCAAAACAGTTTATGTTAAGCAGATGTATTCACGATAATATACAGAAATAACATTTATAGTAAACAAGTGAGTAAAATAGTAATAAAAATCACCTTGTACGAGCGATATAATTGAAATAATGACAGTTTCATGTACGTGATGGCCGCGGGCGCTACTTATTTTTTATTGACCACTTCATATTTATAAGCTCCTGGTAGGTTATAAATATAATAAAAATATTATACCGCTCGAATAGACGAAAATAGATAAGAATAGGTAAGAATAATAAGGTTTCGAAATAAATCATCATCAGGTGTTTTCATGTGCCTACCGATTTATTTCGAAACCGGTCGTGTTTAATTAAATATTGTAGTAATTAATGAATATAGTGGAAAAAGTGCAAGTAATAATATTGTGTTTTATTTGTGTTTAAAATGAATTTCCATCAAGAACCGACAGTACAATCAATTACATATACTTATTAATCTGTTCTCAAAACAAAACCGGAGGAGTGAAAAAGAGTAATTTATGTTATACAGGGTGTAACAAAACAAAGTAATAATAGTTTAGGGTGTGTAATATGTGTAACGTGTACCTATTATAGAGTTTACTGTGAAAGTAGCAGCGCTTGCTGAGAGAGTTACTTTTGACTTCTTTGTTTCTTCGAGAAATGCCAAACATCACAAAGCCTATAGGAAAATTAAGAAAAAAACTCTTTTATTGCTGTTACTTTGATTGTGAACTCAACTCTCTAGTCAAGAGGTATATATGTCGCAGTCATCTAGTTCAATCTGTGATTCGATTGAAAGACTAGCGTATTCATTGAATGACACCATTTTATTGAATGACTGAAGGACAACTAGTCAAGACGTTGACTGTAATAGTGAAGTCGTTAAATGGAATGTTATGATTTTTTTAAGTATTTGTTGGTGGCGTAATTATGAGGTGACGGAGCCCCTGATTTCATGTCCGCTATCTTCAAAGGGCTGTTACAAATCGCTAACTAGTTGGACGTTGAGTGACGAAGACGATCGTTCAATCGACGTTCGGCCGAGTCATTCAATTGAATGGTGTCATTCAATGAATGCGCTAGTCATTCAATCGAATCGCAGATTTATCTAGATGACTGCGACATAATATACACACCCTAAAGTATATCATCACTTTGTTTTGTAACACCTGTATAATAATATTGTTACGTGCTAGGGTTCGAAGATTTGGAGAAAAAGACCTGCTGACTCTTAAAAAGACTTTACTAGCACTGACACTAGCTCACACAAATCACTAAGTCCAAACACTAAGAATATGACTGTAAGAATATGATAAAAAGATGAATAAATAAAGCCAAAATATTAAATTGATGAACTTTTATAAACAAATAAAAAAGGCACATTCATTTATTTTAATGGCACATTTAAATAAGTCATAAAACTTAGACGAGAAAAACAATAAATTATACGATACAACTTTTTCTAGATAAAAAACATGCTTAGAATTAAATCCATTCTAATATTTATAGAGATAGAAGTGTGTGTCTACCTCTCTCTCTTTACGATTTTGATGACATTCGATATGATAGTATGGATTTTTCTGAACGTATGGAGATACTTTGAGTCCTGGGAAAGGACATAGGATACTCTTTTTCCCGAAAAACAAATTTCCACGCAACAAGGTTAAGGGCAACATTTAGGACATACATTAATATCATATTGTCAGTGTAATTTGTCGAAATTCCGCTTAATGAGTCGTTAAGAGCTTATTTCGCTTGTCCCTCACCGGCCGCAGCTCGCGTACCCTCTTCAAAGCTGACACTCCCTAAACTAATTAACTCAGTACCATTCGATTTGACGGCAACTGTTTCGATATTCGTTTTTTCGGTAAGTATTCCAAACTTCTGATACTTTTCGAAAAATTTATAAAAAAATGTTTAAGGTAAATTCAGACAAGTACCTACTTATTATATTGTTACTGTGTATTCAGCATTTCATAAAGTTATTGCCATGTATGTTTTTAGGGTTCCGTACCCAAAGGGTAAAAACGGGACCCTATTATTGATACATCGATGTCTGTCTGTCTGTCTCCAGGCTGTATCTCAAGAACCGCTATAGCTAGACTTCTGAAATTTTCACAGATTATGTATTTCTGGTGCCGCCTTAACAACAAATACTAAAAACAAAATAAAATTCATATTTAAGGGGGCTCCCATACAACAAACGTGATTTTTTTGGCCTTTTTGGCTCGTAATCCATAATGGCAACATGTAGACACTTGAAATTTTCACAAAATCCGTTCTTTAATTTTAACAATAAAAATTAAAATAAAATAAACAATAGGGATGACGACAAGGTCAAAGATTAGCTGATTTTTTAAATAAAATAAAGACATAGCGATGAAAAATAGGTATTCCCAAAATTTCAGCTTCATAACTTATTATATTTTTTTGTTTTGAGCCTTCAAAGTTGTTTCGTCATATTTTTTTATAAAATTCCTTAATTTTTGTGTACCATTCGATAAGTTATGCAATTTTTAATATTTTTTCTTACGAAACCACTTTCATAAACTCAATATTTAACATAGCTATCGAACAAACTAACTAGGCGTGACGTCACAGTTAGCTGACATTTTGTATGGAGCGTTTTGGGAAGGTCTATTTTATGTGAGTTTTGAATTGTGACATCTTGGGGAGTTTTTATGCTATCAGAGTCATTTTTTCACTGATATTTCTAATTTGAATGGTCCTTCACTTACCAACAAGAAAAAAAATTTTTCGTCATGCCTATTAATAATTAATGTAATTCCCATACAAAAGCAAAATTTTTTACATACTTTCGCTCTATAACGGTACGGAACCCTTTTTGCGCGAGTGAGTCAGACTCGCACTTGGGCGATTTTTATAAAAAATACTTTGCAAACACATTGTAGCAAAGAGCACTCATTAAAAGTTTGACATAAAATTTCACCAAATTAAAAATTAAAATTTTATTACAGCTTTTTTAATAACAGTAAAAAAATCGCTTCACGCTTCAAGTATGTATCAGGGGATCAGATAAGCCGTGGAGATTTTTATCTCGGCTTAATACCCGCCACGCGATCTTGATCCTTAACGACAGCTCAATATGTGCCATCAGTGTGCCATCTAAATTAAAAACTATCTAACGAATTAGCAGCGGGGGTCCTTAGGGTCTATTGTCGAATTAATATATTACGACAGATGTGATCAACTGATCACTGATACAAGGAAGAGTATAAAAATACTAACTGGATGTTGGCTGCGATAACGCAAAATAAGGAATTGATTCTTTGTTATTTGTGTTCTTGTTTCTACTTTATTATTTATGTGTCAAAACTTCTAATTGACCTTTTTTTGTTGTGGTAAAACTATAATATGTATTATGTTAATCTATCTGTAAGTTTTCCTAAATAAATACTACATTCGTTTTCGATGAAAAGTGGATATTGTTCTCTGTGATAATAGTCTACAGTCTATACCAGCGGTCGTCACACTTTACTGGCCAAGGGCCACACATGACAATGTGAGTGCTAACACCGGGCCACATTGTATGTAAAGGTTTCAAGAGGCTCCAAGAGCGGTTCCACACTAATGCCTTTTTACACCTACCGAGTAAAGTGGCGAGACAGTACTCTCAGCAAATTTTTTTGGTCGAGAACACTGTCTCGCCACTCTACTCGATAGGTGTAATCAAGCCCAGTTCAAACCATAAAACAACTAGATTAGGTTATTATTTTGGCATTTGTTAACTAAACTCTAACGATAACCGGCCAGAATTGGCCAGTTACGTTTATCATTAAATATGGCGTAATTTTAACCATTGTGTAGTATAGTTGAACATTCAAATAATTTACTTTGTCGCGAGCTGCACAGCAAACGGCCACGGGCCGCATGCGGCCCGCGGGCCGCAGTTTGACGACCACGGGTCTATACTCTACACTGATTCTATATCAACCTTTTCAACTAAATTATATTATCTAAGTATATCAAGCTTTTCAACTAAATTATTCCTGTAGAGTGTAGAGTAGCCTTAAAAATTTATTGTCTTTTTTCTTAGCGAGAGTTGTTAGGATATTAATTGGAACGCAACACTTATAATCTGTACCGTTATAAATAGTATTTAGTCTGTAGTTTACATATTTGCCGCAGATTTGATTGTCAATGTCACCGCTGGCACGCCCTCTTTCTGCACTGGCGTCTGAGCTGTATACGGTTCACACAATATACGTCGTTGCATTTTCTCAGAAGTTTTATTTATTTCCAAGCAAATATCAACAAGAGTCAGTAAAACCAACTATTTCCAAATTAATACCAGGGTAAATGAGTCGAAAGGAACCATAAAACTGAAAACAATCGCACCCTCCCTACAGAGTACAGGCTCGTACAATATTAATTAAAAAACCTCCTTCCACCTCCGTCGGCCCTGGTAATTAAAACGGAAATAACTGTAACGAAATTGAAGTTTCAATTAAAATTTTACTCAAAAGATGAAAATGTTGACGTGTTTAATTATTAATCAATTAATTATTTGTAACTCTAAACGCGCCGTTGAATTCAAATTACAAACATTTGTTTAATTTGTGAATATTAATCTGCGACCAAGAGAGAATAGAATTAAGAAGCCATTCTATAAGAAACCTATTTAATGATGATAATTTACCGTTGCCCGCAAGTTTGTTGGATCAAAAAAATGTTTACCAAGCAATATGCTTGGTAAACATTTTTTAGAGATAAAGACATATAGTACAGGACCCTAGAACAATTTTTTTTTATTACTATCAAGCTAATTTTTCGTGAGTAGCTTCATTTTGATAAGACGAACAACAATTTCCTCTTCGAAAAATCTTGAAAGTGGTAGCTAACACTCAGAGATAGAAAGGAAAAATATTTCCTAAAATATGGATTGTTCTATTTGTAGGACAATGTTACTCTTAAATTATATAACATCAATATAAATATAATACAGATAGGTATCAATATACAAAAAAATCAGCTGATTACGGTTCCGTAGTCAACGAGGACTTGTTGATTACAGAACGGTCTACCATGCCCTTTCTCGGGGCCTAATCTAGAGTTTGTGTCCACTTTGTCACTTATAAGTTATAACATTAGTACGGACTTTAATAAAACTTTTCAATTTTGACCTAAACTAACTCAGTAAAGTAGTTCATAAATTATATTCAGAGTAACTCTTAAAACAAAAGTTATTCAACTAACATCTTCACAATTTAACTCGAACAGGTATTTAAATAGCATTCCGAGATATTTTTAATATAAACGAAGCCTTTGTAAAGCGTATTGTGAGGAAATTCAAATACCAGGCGAGCATAATAAGGTGGAGATGGCCAAGAATAGCTCGGAAAGCTTTACGAGATTATGGCAGTTTAATTTAAAAATGGCCCCATTTTATTACCCCTAATTGGGCTAGTTAATTTATTTTTATAATTATACTGAAAACATAGTTATGCGAGCGAATTATCATTACTAGTATGTAAATGGTACAGTCGAAAACTCTGGTTTGACACTTTTCGACTTTACTTCGGGAAATTAGGTTCAAAAGGGGTTAACTAAATGTCGTCGACTGTACATTACATAATTCCAAGGCTAGTAAAAATAACCACACGTGTTTTTAAGTTTTTATATCTTTTACAATAACATTTTTTAAAATAAAAGTAATAATTGTACTACGTTGTACACTATATTATAATATACTAGTTTGTACGTCTTTTAGATATAAAAAAAAACTAGGCCTTTGCATCCGTTGTGGATGATTTATACAGTATTTCCAGAGCGAAGTAGCCACTCCTCAAATACTGTAGTGCCTGGGACAAGATTTTTAAATGACCGTATGGTTGCCCAAGCACATACGACATTCTCGCAATATAGTCGGCCTAGAACAGAGGAAAGAACTAGTCAATACGTCTGGGACCAACCATGTGCGGGTTTCCTCACGATGTTTTCCTTCACCGTATAGATTAACATTTTCAAAAATAACAGTAGTTATTTCTTCCGAGTCGTGTTTATTCTTAAAATAATTACTTATATTAATTTTGATACTTTGTAATTAAAATAAGCAATTTGGGTGGTGCATGCTGATACAGCATGTTGGGCAAGTAACAATTTGTAAGAATGTTGTAAAATTATTTAATCACAAAAATAAAGAGTCGAAATTTTTAAGTGTGGGTACAACGCTAAAAAAAATTAGGACGCACCTTGTTCAAATTATTGTTAGTGGTTTGTAATTATTTTAAACGGACATAAGTGGAAACATGCCAAGAATTTACGACGCGAAGTTGTAAAAAATATAATACAGGAAAATGAGTATAATTTTGTCATAAAACCTCTTTTTGACTTTAAAACAAAATGTTTTCTTTATTATTCAAAGCGTATTTCATATAAGAAACATGTGTACATTGTTTTAAACTGCAATACCTTACGTATTACAAGTTAAATCTATAAAACATCAGAATTACTAAGTTTATTTTAATTATACATTAAGCATTTCGGCAAAAACAACCAAGTTAATTACGGTACAATAAAACAGCCCGAGACTAATACAAATATAAAACCTTTTTGCATTAACAATTCCATAGAAAATGGACCGTGAAAATAACAATATAGCAAATGAAATTTCTTTTTTATGTTCGCTCAAGCAATTGTAGCCTCATTGTAAACGTTTCGTTCTAAAAGAGGGTTCTGTCAGTTGTGATTAGGGTTATGTCAATATCCCCTTCCCCCCCTCTCTCTCTGATTTATTAATGTAAAAGCGATTAGAGATAATTTGCGGCGACTAGGAGCACAGAAAGTTTGTTTTCTTTGTGTTATTCTGTCAGTCTGACATTGAGCCTACTAAGGCCATCCCCCGAGCAAACGACCTTGACCATACATTTGACGTGTTGCCGAGATCGCACAAAAATCCTATTTTTTTTACTTATTAGTTCAAAATTGATCTAAAAAACAAAATTAAAACGGGGAATATGTAGTTAATGAAATTATCTACTTATCTATTGTCGTGTGTTTCAAATAAACGTAATTTGTAAATACTAGAGAGACGCTGAAAGTATGCTTCAATTTTAATAAATTGGTAGTATGAGTATAATAAACAAAAATAGAAAATTTAAAACAGGGAGGAATGTTGATACTGAAGATTATTGCTGTATTTTTATTATAACTTTGTAGCTTTCAAATTATGAGTTTATAAGGCTCTAAATACGGTAAATTACGGAATCTCGGTAGGGGAAGGGCCTCAATCGTTGACTTTATTCTAGAAACTTCTTGTGAATCCCTGATTTTCGCGGAAACCGTACATTTTCCCGCTATAAGTAGTAGCGTTTGTCCTTCTTTGATGTCTACTCCGTATGATACATATTGCTGCTCCAAATTCTTTTTTTTTTTGCTCCAAATCCAAAAACGTTTTGCCAATTCTTCCCTAATCTTGAGACTCACAGAACAACTACACATTACAGTAACATAAAGGTTCATTACCCAAAATGTAATCACATCTATGTAGATCCTTAATGTTGGGTTTGTGTTAAACGCTGCCATTTACTGATACATTAATAGTATAATATGTATATTATTTTAATGTTATGTATTCGAAAGTATGTCAAAACTTACTTTTTATGCTGGAAAAATGTACGGTTCCCGTGCGATAAACGAATTTTGGCGCAACGGCGTCGCGGGCGTCCTCTAGTTACTTATTACTTAAATATTATTAAATCGTTGAAAATATTTCATTATTTATTTTCAACATTAGCTATAGCAGCTACCAGCAGCTGATGATTAATGATCCTCAATATCCTGCGATCCTATTACCCGATTCCCTGACCCAATTAGACACATGGTAATCAACTATAAATCGATTATTATAGTTTGACGGGCTCGTGAAACCTTTACGACGGAATAAAATCATAATGGATTAAGTTGATCGGTTCAGTTGACGCTTAACGAGCGGCCTCAGCCAACTTCCTCAATAAACTGATGCCCGGGTAACTAAGGGCAATAAACATTCAAAAATATTAATGATCCGCATACACGCACCGAAATTGAGTGGGCGGGCCCACACTAAATATACGTATTATTAATTCTTATTAAGCTCTTAATTGGCCTCGGACTATGGAGGGCTTAATTACATAAAGTACATAAATGCTTAAATTATGAGTTTTTGTAAACGCGATTATGTTATTAGATTTGAAAGACTATAAAATAAAACAGATTAATTGGAGAACAAAGTAGCGAGTGAAGCAAAAGTAATTTAGAAAGAACTCGAATTCTGAATTCAAAAGGATGAGAAATTACCGTAAACTACCAGTCATTGGACAGCTAAGGATTTTTTTTTACAGAAATAGCTGTAAAAAATTCAATACTTCGCATGAAATAGAAATAGATAATAATTGAACACAAATATAATACCTAGTTCTATTTCATGCGAAGTATGAAAATCATTATAAACAAAACAAATAAACAAAAAAATAAACAATTAACAAAAAATTAAAACCGACTTCCAAGGTAAAAACAATAATAACATCCTTATAATATGAACTAAAAAGTATTAAATATTTATATACAGATATAGCTGAATCTTCAGTTCTCTGACAGAATAGGTATTTGAAACTTTTGGAACTGGCACCGACTTCAAAATTATGAAGATTGAGTACAGAAATAGTTGAGGTTTAGCCGAATTCGGAAAAAGGCACTATTAGATAGGAAACATTATTTAATACTTTTTAGTTCATATTATAAGGATGTTATTATTGTTTTTACCTTGGAAGTCGGTTTTAATTTTTTGTTAAAAATAATAATTTCACTCTTTTTAGTTACCTAGTAAACCATCGCGTATATTCTACGTATCTTATTACAATTTGTTAAGAGTCACACTCAATGCGATTGTGTTTCTTATTCCTATTACTATGTAGATGTTTTCCTATGTAAGTATTTTCATACTAAGGGTTCAATTTATTACCTCGATCGTGGGAATCGCAGACACAATAGATTTTTAATTGTTATGCGGCAGCCGGGTGCCGCTTGGGTGGTATAAAAGGTATAAAGCAAAGCAAGGTATAAAAAAACCTTTCATTTAAAGGTTTTTTAGCCTGTCCTACTACTGGTCTAAGATAAAAGGTTATTAAGAATGTACAAAAAATACATATTATTTATACAATAACATGCTTAATATAATAACATACACAATGTGTATCATAAAAAATAATATTGAAAACTTTAGCATTTTTCTTAATTTTTTCTTTTCATTTGCAAAACCAAGCCGCACGCGATGACCATGGCGACAAAAAAGCGATTTTGGTTACACCGCAACCTGATAAAAAATACTCTATTTTTATTGTAACGTGAATGCTCCTCAATATTAATTCCATTATTATTTACGTCGTATAAAAACCACAAACTTTATTTTTACGATCAAAGTATAAAGTGTCCCACTACTGAAAAATTCTAATGACTGGTATTTTACCCTATATCGAAAATAGGGATTCGAATTTTGATATCAACAAAACAATAATAACGTCACTTCAGTGTGTATTAAATTAGATTTCCAAACGTGTTTTGTTAAGCGATGCCTATCTATGCTTATTAACAAAGATATCACCTCAAAATTATACACAATTACACCACCTTAAAAAACATTTGCACAAAGAAGTGACATTATTAAAATTAATTAATAATTACGAATGAGCTTCGAGCATGTAATTAAAAGTCCATTTTGCGACGAGCTCTTAAAATTCCCCGCCCGCTCAAAGCGAAATAATTAAAGCGGGATACCAGGGTATAAGAAAATGTAGGAGCTGAGATCAAAGGAGTTCCCCTTGCGTAAATAACGCCACGGATTTCTGTTACATCCAACGCCATGTTGATTAAGAGTTAAGACAGAAGATTTCGGAAGTTTGACGACTTATGTTATCCTATTATGTTAATCTAATGATCTTATTAGAGTATTAATCCATATCCATGCAAAATAAATGTAACAACAGTTTGTTCGTCTGTCTTTCTCTCTGTCAGACTTAAACTTTACATTCTTCACGATTTTTATGAAATTTGGTATTGATATATTTTGAGCTAGGAAAACGCGTAACTAAAATCACAACTTGTCGGGCATTATTAGTTATTACATAAGCTGCCATTAATAAAATTAATTCGTGATATGCTAATACTGCGGGTATCGAATAACGTATTAATTAATCATTACCATTTATCACTGTATAATGCTTGATGTAAATTAGTTCTACAGCGAGGGTGTATCATTAAAAAATCATTATCACACTCAACAGTCGGAAATAGCAGATGTGTACACATAATGACTTCTTTGTGATTGTAATGTATTGTAAAAAGAAAGATTTCCGTGACCTTAAAAAAGCATTAAACCTAGAGTATTTACTCCATAGTCAACTTGAGATAAACAGATAGAGAGCATAATATTATTATTGTCAAATTCATTTTTTTTAATTTTTAACTTTGATGTCGAAAATATCGAATGCAAGTTGGCTAAGCATCTTTGAAGAGATGACAGAAATAGTTGGAACCATTGATTGTACATTATATTGAGTACTTAAAATTAATATGTAGTATTAATATGTAGGACATCGATACAGACAAACCTGTTTCTCTACATTTGAATATTATCTTAAGTTTTTTATCACTACTTAAATGCTACACCAATTAAACGAGTCTATGTTAATTAGTATTAAATTATATTGAAGTTATTGATAAATTTAATCTATTATTATAAATTTATGATCGAATCTGTCGATAGCTGTTAATGTAAATTATGATATTAAATTATCCAACTAGAGGTACTAGGTCCCTAGTATATAATATATCAGAGGTGAAGTTCAAATAATGTTGATAAATTCTACTAAAATACTAGGATATCAGAGGTAAAGCAAGTCAGCATTAGGGATTAGGATAACAGCAGATGCGACTCGAAAAAATCAGTAACAACTAACAATCAATTTGCATTATGTATTGAAAAATACGGAACCCTAATGATTATCTACTAACTTACTCCTACCGTTTTAGAGTAATTTTTACTACTGACAAGACCCTTTTTCCAACGACATAATTAGATTTAAGAACCATCCTCATAGAAAATCCTAAGATAAATTATTTATTTATTTTATTTTACAATTTATTTCAGGCCCATAATACAAATACCTTACAGTGGCTTACAGACTAACATACATATTCATATTATAATAATACCTTATATATAGCGATATTATATCTATATTATAAAGTATGAACATTGATTTCTTAAATACAACAATATTTATTCTCTTCGCCACAAAGTTTCAAGCACTCATTTCAACACCATTAGGGGCAAATTGTTAAAAATTAACATTCAAATTAAGGGAAAGCTGTTAGCAGAATTAGTGCGGGTATCGCCCATAAATCGTACGAGGGCGTCGAGTGTACCCCCTCCTCCCACGTCCCTCTAATAAATGAACCAGCAAACTTCCAAAATCCAAGAGCATGTAGAGCGCTCCAACGAGATATCGAACCCCGCAACCCGAAACTGCATCTATTTCCAGCGTCGTAAAGTCAAAATTACCTCGAACTCTATTTTTATGAGCTCCCTGGAACATCCTTCCTGCTTCCGCGCGTACGAAACGAAAAAGACGCGATATGCTCCACGTTTGAGCGGAGAAAATTAAATTATGAGAGCCGAGGCAAAGAAAGCGCATGACAGCTCAAATTTAAAGAAGCAGCGCGGCGTCCAAACGATAAAGTTTCGCAACGTTACGCGGGGAAGCATAACAAATTAAGCTGCAGGCGCTTCGAAAATTGTGTCAAGTTTATTATTTGACTAAGAAATAAAAATCTTTTACGTTATTATTCGTCGTAAAATTTAAAAATTTACCGCTCCTATGACAGTTTAATTAAAAGTTTACTCATTAAATATTTGGTAGGTAGGTATGCGGATATCATGAATATGCTGGTCCAATATCTGTAATTAGTGTATTGAAAGCACAGCTTTGATGTTCTATAATAGATGTAGATTAATCTCGATTAACTGAAACGGAATCTAACGTAACGTACGTAAAAATAACGCTGACGTTCATGTTAATCTGGTAGCTACATTATTCATTAATTATTCATGATCATCTTATAATTAAAACTTAATAAGCATTATGGACAAAGTTAAATCACTGTCGTCATGAATATTCAATCTTAAGACGATAAGTTCGTCCTTAAAGCATTAAGAATATATAAAGATCATTAATAATAAAGAAATAAACATTTTATAAAAGTGGCAAGTAGATAATAAAATACACTTATGAAATCTGTGTAGAGTCTTTTTAAAATAAAGACAGTAGAATAATATTTAACAATGTGTGCATGAAGTTTTATATTCCAAATGTACATAATATCCTCTAATGTCAGGTTTTTCAATTTTTATCTATTCACATTTCAAAACATAACACTCAACAACGCCGTTGAATAGATAAACCCCGGTCAAAGCACCCCAGAATTCAGAAACCGGGCACAAATTATTAAATATTGAACATGGAACAAAAAATTATAAACCTAATCTAAACACATTTAAGTCACGACATTTCAATGTCAAAATAATTGAGGTTAAAAAATAATTTGAATAAATTAAATCATAATCACCCATTATACTCGCAACAGAAACATAGAGCCTCATTAATTCTCTTATTTAAGGTAAAATTTTAACGAACAAACGATTTCAAAGAGATATTAAAAGAAATTATAACATCAAAGTCTACCTTTGCCTCGCTGCCAAAAATTAAAAAGTGATTCTTACAGATTCGGCTGAAAGTTGCCGCTTTGTAATTCGCGTTACATTTGTGAAATTCAAATTATATTTATTAACAGAGCGGGAATTCAAATTAAATGGAATATAAGTTTGATCTTTTTAGGGTTCCGTAGCTAAATGGCAAAAAACGGAACCCTTATAGATTCGTCATGTCGAAGTCTGTCTGTCCGTCCGTATGTCACAGCCACTTTTCCTCGAAACTATAAGAGCTATTATACTATTGAAACTTGGTAAGTAGATGTAGTCTGTGAACCACATTAAGATTTTGATACAATAATGGAAAAAATATTAAAAATTTTAGGGGTCCCCATAGGTACAACAGAATCAAAAAAAAAATTTTTTCATCTAACCTATGCGTATGGGGTATCTATGGATAGGTCTTCAAAAATCATATTGAGGTTTCTAATATCATTTTTTTCTAATCTGAATAGTTTGCGAGAGAGACTTCCAAAGTGGTAAAATGTGTCCCCCCTCTAACTTCTTCTAAAGTATCATGACAAGAATTGGTTTGAACGAGATCTAGCAAGTAGTTTTTTTATACGTCATAAATGGTAAACCTTAATTTAAACTTTCATTAAATCAACTGAAATATAAAAAATAAATCAAAAACCTTTTAATTTCATAAAAATAATCTTATTGCTGTTGCGGAACCCTTCATGGGCGTGTACAACTCGCACTTGGCCGGTTTTTTAAATAGTTTTTTGTTTTTTGCAGTCTTTGAAAAAGTGTGATCTACTAAAATACTTTTTGGACTTTCAGGACTACCACCTATTTTCTTTTCGGACTTTAAGGCTGCACCCTCCCTAAAATTAGAGCAGGTCGATGTCTGTCAAGTGTCAGTACGAACATCGACGTTAAGAACATTAAAATAACATTCATATCAGCACGCCTTGTACAGTGGCGGTTACGACGCTAGCCGCGTCCTTGATAAGGCGAAATAGGAGAAAATTATACTTTTCACATGGACGTGACTGTTCGATTAAAAATTCCTCGTGAGGAACTGTAAGTGTAACTGATAATGTATTAAATATAAAATTTGCAATAATGCAAATAACTGATAATGTATTAAATATAAAATATACAATGCTTTAAGCCAACAGGTTACGAAGTTAATAGAATATTTGCAGAAAAATCGATGACCACGGTCCACGGTACATTTTTTTCTGAAAATCTATGGAGTTTGGACTTTGGAAAAAAGTCCTCGTGAGCAATTGAAGATTAAAGCCCAGTCTACAATATAATTTTTTTTCGGTATTGTGCTTTAAAAGTTCTACCAGACTTTATAGAGGTTGAACTCAGTTGAAATTGCCAGGTAGCGCCTTAAACGTTTCCACGCGAAATTTAAATCGGTTTTAGAATTTTAAATAATGTTGAATTAACTTACAAAAATATATAATTTACTAGTTAAGGCTTTGGAGTATTTCATTAATTTTATATGTTTTATTCATTTCTACACTATAAAGAAATTTATCACATGACAGCTAATAAGGGCTGCGTGAAGTTAAATAAAACACTAGTTGAAACTACAGTGTGTAACAAAAATAAGTGATAATACTTTAGGGTGTGTACGTGTTCCTTGTAGAGAGTTCACTGTGAAAGTAGCAGAGCTGAAAGACGAATATTTTTTTTCACTTTTGTATGGGCAAGGGCCCGAGCGTCACGAGTTTCCCCATACAAAAGTGAAAAAAAATAATCGTCTGTCATCACTGCTACTTTCACAGTGAACTCTGTACAAGGAACACGTACACACCCTAAAGTATTATCACTTATTTTTGTTACACCCTGTATATTCATTTGAAACTATTAAATTATAATTATAATAATTTGAAAATATAAAATTTCTAATACAATGGTCGTTAACATTTATAATTAAATTTTGAAATCGAACTCGAGTGGGTAAAATAAACTGTTTCATTTCAATATTGAATTTCAATTATAATAATTTTACAACATGGCATTGTTGGGAATCTAATATATTTCGAAATTTAATATCTCTTCGCGTTGTTGAATGCCCAATAACTTTTTATGAAAGTAATTTTCGTGAATACAGCTATTTCACGCAGTAACAAGAATCATATTATTATGTATTATATTTTTTTTTGCTAAACCCGCCTTCTTTCTATGTCATGTACCTAACGTTTCCAATATACCTATAATATATTATAAATAAATCTCGTATAGTTATTCATTTTATTATTGGTAAAAAAGGTATTCAGATAATATAAGATTCTGAAGAACAAGGCAGAATCGTTTTTGGACAGGAATTGTAGCATAGAAGAGAATACATAGAATTACAAAACTAAGTGATAATACTTTAGGGTGTGTATAGAGTTGTATAGAGTTCGCTGTGAAAGTAGCAGCGCTGAAAGAGTAACTTTTTATGGCTTTTGTATGGAAAAATTCATGACGCTGGGGCGCTTGCCCAATGCCCATACAAGTCACTAAAAAAATTTGCTCTCTCAACGTTGCTACTTTCACAGTGAACTCTATACTAAGGGACACATACACACCCTAAAGTATTATCACTTAGTTTTGTTACATCCTGTATATCGAATTATAGAGTCCGCGTTTGTTGTGATAAATACTTGTTACTGCAACTTAATTTTATGTAACGCAAATCGCAATAAGTCATAATGTCACAAAAGCGATGTATTGGGCTGGCCGCATACGCACGTTTTCCGTATTCGGAAATCTGAATGCGTGGAATCAGTAGAAAATACACTTTTTTCCGAACGGGACAAATTCCGCACGTACGTTTCGTATAGCAAGTCGAAAAACGAATTCAGAAATCGCATACGGAAAACGTATGTATGCGGCCGGCCTTATATCGCCGCGACCTTCGAAAACAAAAAACCCTTGCCTGGTTTCTGATGTTATTGACTGCAGACTGCAGTTTATCTATTCAGCTTTATTGATTAGTTATTTACAAAGAACAAGAGGCCAGATAAAGCCTAAATAATATAAATAAAGTCCAGATAAATAACCTAAAAAGGAAAGCATTAAGAAGTTAAAAAGTGAATCTAAATTATAAATTATCGAGCATAATACGCGATGAAAAACAGCAGTAACTTATATTTAATTTGAACAAAACGACAAAGTAGCAATAATAAATTATCACTGGCCACAGTAGTAGCTGTGATTACGAATACTCTTTAGTTCTGTGCAGACGAGCAACTGTCGCGCGCTACAAGTGAAAAATTTTATTACAATATCAAGAAATTATTCGTAGATGATCTATTGTAAGAAAAATAAGTGATAATACTTTAGGGTGTATACGTGTTGCTTGTAGAGAGTTCACTGTGAAAGTAGCAGCGCTGAAAGACCAAATTTTTTTTTTCACTTTTGTATGGGCAAGTGCCCGAGCGTCACGACTCACGAGTTTCCCCATACAAAAGGGAAAAAAATTTTTGGTGTTTCAGCGCTGCTACTTTCACAGTGAACTCTCTACAAGGAACACGTACACACCCTAAATTATCACTTATTTTTGTTACACCCTGTATTTAATTTGAACAAAACGAGAAAGTAGCAATAATAAATTATCACTGGCCACAGTAGCTGGGATTACGAATACTCTTTAGTTCTGTGCAGACGAGCAACTGTCCCGCGCTACAAGTTAAAAATTTTATTACAATACTAGCTGATCCGGCAAACGTTGTGTTGCCACATAAATTATTTGTAGTTGTAATGTTGTTCTTTATTTGTAAAGAATATTATTACATACAGACAGACAGACAGGAAGGCAGGCAGACAGAGAGATATTTTTATACACCAGATGTTAAGTTGGAAGAAGACAATATATCTGCGAAAACCGTATTCAAATCGGATCAGTAGTTTTCGTGTTAAAGAAAAAAGTTTGATACAAAATCTTAACCCCTCTTTGGTCGACTTAGAGGGGTGGGCGGAAAAAAAATTATACACCAGATGTTAAGTTGGAAGAAGACAAATATATCTGCGAAAACCGTATGCAAATCGGATCAGCAGTTTTCGTGTTAAAGAAAAAAGTTTGATACAAAATCTGACCCCCTCTTTTGTTCCCTTAGAGGGGTGGGGGGATTTTTTTTTATACACCATGTTAAGTTGTAAGAAGACATAAAAAATTTGTTAGTCTCGCTAAAACTTAGAACGGCTTAACCGATTTGGCTAATTTTAGTGTTGAAATATTCGAGGAGGTTTACATTAGGAGGGAAGTGATGCAAAGTTCATCGGGTTTAGTACTAGTATAATTTTGTATTTTCAAGGAAAATAATTAGGTTTTTTTTTATTTCTTCTCACTCTAAGAGTTGAAAGTCATTAACAAATACGCGTTACAAACAAGCATTTCATAAATGGTGATGTTTGTCTATGACACTTTGGTATTTGCTCTACACATTAACACATTATATCTAAAAGGTGCCGTGAGCAATCATGGCCTACGCGTAAGCATTCCCTAATTAATTGAAAAAATAAAGAATTAGCAAATATACCCACGAAGTCTCTAACAAATAATAATAATCTGTTACAAAATATTTATCTTTAAGGCCCCTTACACACTGCGACTTTTAACAGCGATGCAGTCGCGATACTGTCGCGATGCAGCATCGATGCAGTCGCAAATGGTCCACCTTTACACACTTGCGCTACTTTAAGCATCGATACAGTCGCGATGCTGTCGCGATACAGTAGTGTACAGTAGTGACGGCATTTTCGTTTTACGATAAAGTCCTTTTTTTCTAGGTTAAAAAAATGTATCTTTTACTCTCTCTCTTGGCATTAGATTGGATAATAACATGTCATTTATCACGCGAATTCACGGGATAGATGAGAAACACACTCAAAATGGCACCGTTAGTTTTCGACATTTTCGTATCGGTTGAAATAATTTTATACAGAAGCACCTAAGGCTTCTTTCTTACAGACGAACGGCAATTGCCGTCGACTGCCGTCTACGCGTGCCGTCGACAAGTGCCGCTCGTCTGTAAGAAGCCTTAATGGAACTGTTGTCAAATCGCGGAATTCTGTCTGTAGCAGTCATTGACTCCCTGTCAAAAAACTTGTTATATTTAGATTAGAGATGTTCCGATCATGACTTTGGCCGACTAGCCGACTAGCCGATTAGTCGGTTGCAAAGAAGCCGACTAATCGGCCGACTAGTCAGCCAAGCCGATCATGGTTTCGGAATTCGGATGTTTCCGTAACGCTTCGTTTACTGCTGATTCACAGGTAAGTCGCATACGCCGCCTGCGAACGTGTCGGATCGTACGTTTTGGTTATGTTAACGTCATGATACAGTTTTATGGTTTTCAGGATATATTTTTACTGTACATCATGTGTAACATAATTACCTAATTTGTTAATACAAAAACCGAGTATTTTATTTAAATAAGAATAACTTTTAAGCTATTGCATAGCTTTAATCGCGGGCATTAGGCTCGGCGACCGAATCTAGTTAATTTCAAAATAATCAAGGTTTTTCTTTAATGTAATATCAATAATAGTAAAAAAAAAGAAGCCGGATAGTCGGCGCTTTTTGCCGACTATTCGCCGACTAGTCGCCGACAACACCGGCACATCTCTAATTTAGACGTTTTCTATACAAACCGCGATTGACAATGAAGTGTGATAGATGTTTCTAGTCAAGGGCGATATCGTATTTTGCATACACGATGTGAAAAGAGTATGAATCATATCACTTCAAATTCATAAACAGTTGGAGATTATCATAAGAAAAGTTACTAAGACGTTGGTGGTGCCACCTTAAATTGTCCTGACTATAGAATATTTCAATTAACTGTTGAAAGTGCTGAGAAGATAAACCGTCAAAAATCCTCAGAAACCGGCCAATAATGGTCAATAATTTATAACAAAAGATATGTTTTATAATACTAGAGATCGCTTAATGGTCGAAATATGACCTCAATTAAAAAAATTATAATTTATTATTTGAGGTAAAATTTCAAATTTCAACGCTTTTCTATTGATGAACTATTGTCAAAATATTGACTTTATTATTTTTTAGACATAATTCCTGCGACAGTCTTAGATTAATAAAGTCAAATGATGACAGACTGGCCGTGTAATAATTTATTTTATTTATTTATTTGTCAGACAGTATTTAAGATTCAATAAAAAAAAACTAAATCTATTTTCAATTTGACAACAGACTTCAACCATAAATATATATATTTTTTAATTCGTCCCGGTCGGGACAGGCAAAGGGATCAATCAACCATAAATAGAAGAGTACAATTCACACGAAACACTAGGAGATTTTGATTGACAAGCCTATACACACGTATAGGCTTGTCAATCAAAATCTCCTAGTGTGTGTGTTGCAAAGTGTGTATGTTTTATTTGTTAAAAAAATGTATGATAAAAGCATAATTTCAAAATAATATTAGCTCGATGCACTCCTTCACGATATAAACTTTATCTGTGCAAAATTTCAATCACCTACGTTTCCGCATTTTTCGTCAAAAGGGATCCAAAGTTTTTCGCTCGCGTATAAATAAATTGGCTTTTGGCCGTATTAAGTCGTTTGTAATAAAGCAAGAAGACGTTTGCATAAGAACGACACGGAAATTTGCATATGTAAATTACTTTTCCTCTATTTGGACCGAGAACTCCTGCAAATTGGAGAGCCGCGGCTGCGATCCTGGCATTTAAACGATTATTATAATATTATTCTCGAATGAATAATGAAACAAGTTTTATTCATTATTATTTATTCTTGATTGTCTCAACTCTATTCTTAACTAATAATGAAAATGAAAGTTATACAATCCTTCTATATTCTCACTTCTTTCATTCACGATAATATTTTAAGAGTTATAAATTATAATAGACGTATTTACTTAAATAAGGCAAAACGTTTTATACGTATTAATAAGTCGACTAGGCGTTTAACAGTTGAGAAGATTTTCGCTCTACCTATTAATAATTATTATTAGCTCAAAACAACTCAATCAACATTTTAAACATAATCATTATGTATAAATTGAGTTTTCTTGTCCCATTTAGAGTTAATAATTTACCTGGCAATTCTATAACAGTGATTATTTCGTTATGATAAAGGTCTGTCTGGGAAGCAAAAAACAGCCTTAGACCGCACATTTTCCAACAACCACAATAACATACATCCCTCCCTGAGTGAAAATGCGCACGCAAACTCGAAAAATGGCGGACGCGTACCGCGCGAGCCACCAGGCGAGCATAACATGTGCGCGGGTGTCCGTACCTCGGATACAGTGAGTAGTGACTCTTATGTCATTGCAATAGGGGTCTGCAATAACGGCCGAGTGCACACGAGCGGAGCGGCTTAGTACGTCCAGAATTTACCTCGGAGTTTGATAAAATCAACCTTATGTTACGTTAGCGTTACGGTGGTATCGAAAATAACGAGTACTTGGCGAGGTATCAGCACGTGAAGTGTACACACCAATACTTGTATCAATTACGCGGCGGAAAAAGCGCAGGCCAGCGACGTGTGTAATTATTGATTAGCAGTTGAAGAACCCGTCGACCGGAGCCGACTCTGCTTTAAATCTTAATAATGGAACAATATTTCTGATTTAAATAATATCTCTTTGCGGTTATGTTTACCGAATTGACTTTAATGTAGAGAATTGTACACTCTTTAATCAAATCATGAAGCATTAAAAAAAAACAGATAACATAAAAATTTATTGCAGATCCAGAGAGGCAGAGGCAATCTTTTTCAAATATGAAAGTCTAAAACACTGACAAACAACACGACCGATCCAAATTAAGCAAATAATAAACTCAAAATACAGAGTAATTTTGTTATAATGAAAAAGCCGAGGGAAATAAAATTTCGTAGCGGGAAAATTGTGCCTTCGACGCGCGTTCTCGGGAGCCTTTTCAATAATTCATGAGGAGTCGCGCCATTGAGAAAGTGCTTTGTGATCGTCATACTAATTATTTCAATGCTCCGTCGCTAATATATTCGTCCGTACATACATCTTGTAACGAAATGTCGACCAAATTTCATTAAGTTGTTTAATCAGCTGAATACGTTAGGAATTTAAATGGTTTCTTCAAGTAGAAAGTCTGTAAGTAATCCCAAATTCGTGACACGAGAAATAAATAGCTTTAAATGTAGAAAAGGGCGACTTAAGGGCTTCAGGCTGTCTTTTAGGGCGCTAAATTAATGCTTTCAATCACTGTGTTAGATTTTTTTATTTATGGTTGTTAGAGCGAAACCGCTTATAGAGGTAGTAGGGCCGCCATTTTGTAATTTTTTAACACTTTCAGCATTTTTATGTGCAAATAAAACTTACGTTACATAAGATACAGACTAACAATGTTGCATCCGAAACCACGGCTGAACATAAATTAAAATGAACATAAAATAAATCTAACCGCAGCGTTCCTTCAAATAGAAGTGTGCACACAAACTAACATTACCGTACCGTTATGTTCGAACATTGAACTGCTATCGAATAGAGAATAGACAATTTGAGGCGATTTATAACTCATAAGTCTAGAATAGTACCCCGATTCTGATTTATCATTTAATCCAATATTAATAAAGCTTTAGTAAGTTTTTAATACAGTTTTAGTTTATTAAACGTGAAATCATAAAAGCCAAACACGTTGATAAGTCAAAACTACAAAAATCTGTTTTTGACGCATGAGACAGAGTATAGACGCTATTTTGTTACTTAATACAATCTAAACAGTATCAAAACTGTATTATAATGTTAGTAATCGCGTTATGAATAGTACATAAAGAAATGTTAAGTAAAAACAACAAGAAAATAAACAAAAAGTTACTTGAACGCTGCTTGGACAAGTTTGTTGACTGTTGTGTTGTTTCTATCTTTAAATAAACAAATTGTCGATCAAATAGACCAGCATAGCTAGCACGGCGTTGCCCAGTCGATTCTTCGGAAGAAAGTAATGGCAGTTTCTTTCCCATGTCTACTTATTTTTTTCCCGAGCATGGCGCCACCCATCGACTCGAGTTTCAGTGGACAAAGACAAGAAACTCATTCCATAGCAACCATTATAGCAACGGCAATATTTCTTTCGCTTTTGAAAATCTATATGTCAAGCATGACGACCATTTTTATCCGCTTTTGACAATTTAGTTTCTTGATTCTTTTTTTTTATTATTATGGCACTTCGGTTATAAAACCATGGCCAGTGTCGAATAAATGGCGGCAAATTAAAAAAATCGACGTGTAGCAATTCTATCTACAGCCGGAATTATAGTTTCGATCTATGAAATACCTATAATAAAAACTAAGGAACTTTATTATTCGTCTTTCGTAGATCAAAACTATAATTCCAGCTATAGACAGAGTTGCTATACATAGATTTTTTTGAATTTGCCGCCATTTACTCGACACTGGCCATGGTTTTATAACCGAAGTGCCATAATAATAAAAAAAAAGAATCAAGAAACTAAATTGTCAAAAGCGGATAAAAATGGTCGTCATGCTTGACATATAGATTTTCAAAAGCGGAAGAAATCGAGATACGAAAGAAACTTTTTCTCCAATGTTTTTCCGGTAAAACTGTCAAAATTTAGATTATTTCGTTTGTCTACTGACGGTGTGCTAGGCCAGCAGGAATAGCAATAGAATAACAAATGAATAAATTAATAAGAAAATTGCTGTAGAGAACATACAAAAGATTAAAACATCTTTATATTCAGTAATTGTTTCTTTTTAACTTTCTTAGTCTTTCCATCCCTTCTCCCTAAGTGTATCTAATAGTTGTTTATTTAAAATGCCTTAGATTATAGTTTTATCAAAAAAGGCATATTTCAAAAAATGAATCATACAGAAAGAACCCGAAGGAACACACTACTCCCGCGGGAAGCGTCGCGCGCCTGGATTAATTCGTGTAATTTGAGCCCCGATACCAGGAGAATATAAAGCTGAGCAGGTACCTATTCAGGAGCGCAGACGGGCGCACTTCATTCAACGCATTATAATAATATATCTTTCGCAATTACGAGAATAAAAAAAACTATATATTATATGTTTTTTTTTTATTCTCGTAATTGCGAAAGACGAAGCAAATTATGTAATAAATTGTCTATACTAGCTATCGTTGTTCTTCAGATATAACAGTCTAGTGCAGTCTTTCCCAAAGTGGGCAATAACGCCCCCTTGTGGGCGCTAAAGGTCTAAAGGGGGGCGGTGACGGCCCAGAAAAAAATGAGGGCGTTGTATAGAGGCTTGGGGGGTGATTTATTTCATCTGGATGCATTTTAAATTGAAACAATGGGGGCGCTAAAACATAATTTTTTCTCAAAGTGGACAGTAGACAAAATAAGTTTGGGAACCCCTGGTCTAGTGAAAGACGAACGGACGGACGGATAGCGAAATTTTAATAATAGGGATATGGGTTCGAAACCCTAAAAAGAACCTGTAAGAGTCCGAAAAACTACAAACATATTATAATTATTTCCGAATTAATAACCATTTGCCAAGACACAATAGTATCTTTCAATGTAATTTGTTAACTCATCAAGCCCCATACGAGCACCGGTGATTGCGACAATATAGAATACAATAGCATTTCCAAGAATCCGCGATCGAAGGGCGCTAATAAATAAGGTTCTAGAATGTTTCCCGAGACTGAATTGATACTCACGAAAAGGTCCGTGGGGATATTTCTTTGCGTTTGCCGCTCGTCTACACAATTTAGGGTGGGAGGGAGACGGGAGATAGCTCCCTGTGGGTGCGAGCGAGAGGGGGAATACCAAGATGGCAGACTTTTGCGGTTGATAGTTTATAGTTATTGCGAGGAGCGTTGCGCGGTTTTATCACATTGTTAGCGTGGTTATACGTCCAGACTCCAGGATTAAGTGTAGATCCGACTTTATTCCCCGTTCGGACACTTTAAACCGACTACTTGTTAAGGCGAAGACAGCTGGAAATTCGACATATTTGTGCAGTTTTCTAGACGTATGTATTTCATTGATTGGCACAAAAAATATATATGTGATTTTTGATTATATTTGAAAAAGCATTTTTATTTTAAATAATAAAATAATGTACTCCTACTGGATGAAAAAAAATACCAAAGTCACATCTTCCAGGAACTTTAAACAGTTGTAACTAAAATAATATACAAGCTATGCTTTAAAAATTTGATTACTTGATACCTTTTATAAATATCCAAAGCTTATAAGATTTAATTTTCAGTTCTAACATCTAGATTTTCCATAATATTTATTTTTTCCTCTAACAAACGAAAAATGTATCCACGCTACCGAGTGAACATTTCACATCTCTCTTTCTCGCATGAAAATTGACAGTGATGCCAGAAATACGAATCCTCGAGGTCATTCGCAGTTATCAGCGTCTTAGGTGTTAACTATATCGAAGTCTTGCTTGCATTGCATTGAGTTTGTTTTTATTTTGCTGATAAAATACATTATACAATAAGGATTGAAATGTTAGGAAGGCACTGATATAATATGTTTCTTTTTCATTACTTTACAAAGCGATTGAGTAATATTATATTTGATTTACGTTAGATAATTAGATTAAAATCATATGAAAATAGTTTTTACGTCTACATAATTACTATATTTCAATAATAAAAAGATGAACACACTATAATTATTATTATACAAAGACATTATAGTTTTAAATTGTTTTTACTTTTTCCATTGTCTGTCAAATGACTTTTCTAATACATCAGGACAAAACTATAAACAGTGTAAATCTTTTTATTACTAAAGGGGATAATACTATATTATGCTAGTCTGTCTTCTTTTAAAATAAAAGTAGTTTACTTGTTTATTTCAAAAGAGAATAGTAAATGCAATATTCTCAGAGAGTCCCTTTTCATGCTGCGAGTGAGTGAATGAGGGCGAGTGCTCGCTCTTTGTCATGCAGCTATTGCTTTGTTGAATTTTTGATATACTATGCTTGTTTACTTACTACTTAAGTAAGTGGCTAGGTTGAGAATTGTAATTGTTAAATATCAATAATGATTAATTATAAATCCATATTGATAATAAAGCTAAAGAGTTTGTTTGTTTGGACGCGCTAATCTCACGAACTGCATTGCTTGTTATGAAATTTGGCACCTACGAATAATAAAAACTAAGGAAAAGTAACTCCGTCGAAAAACATGTTCTACAATACTTGTCAAAAATGTGTACCTAGGTACACATTTTCAATACACTTGCAATATTTAGGTGGCCTTCAGCGGTATCAGGCTGACGTTACATGACAGTTCGAAAGGAACCTTTAAAACGGTAATAGCATGGGAGTTACGTTTCCTTAGTTTTTATTATTCGTAGTTTGGCACTAATGTAGAGTAGTCAGTAGACCACTGGGATACTGGGAAGGACATAGGTTACTTTTTTCGCTAAAAAAAAGTACGGTTCCTGCGGAATTCCTTATTTACAAGGGCGGAGCCGCGCGAAAAATCTAGTTAATTAAAAGTTACAAGTCATATTAACATTATTATCTATTAGTAAGGCAAGAATAGAGGGAAAAGTTAGTACTAGCTGACAATCGCAATAAAAGATACTAATGAATTAATGAAAAAAAATGTGAAAAATATAATAGACAAAAAACACATGTGACTTAAATACACAAATACAGTAAAATAGTCACAGTACATTACCAGGAAAACATAACACGTATTTAATGACACAATTTCGTTGCGAGCCGTGAACATAAAAGGAAATTGTCGTACATGAGAATAAATCTCGCGCGACGGGGATCCGAAAACCCTCGTAAGTGACACATCCGTCATTGTGCGTGATACAAAACTAAGTTATCTATCTCAATAGAACAATTCCAAAGCTGGATTTGTATGCGTCCGCCCGTACGCGCATTTATAATGCTACATCGCAAATTACAAGCAAATGTATATAACGATTTATTTAAATAGCGGCGCGTTTGCTCTGTCATTTACATACAAGTATGTAAGTGTTTTTGATCTCGCGTTGTAGCCGTCAAACCGCGCGTTCGGGCCGACGCATAATATAAATCGATCGTAATATCCACAGCCGAACACAAAACCCACTTTCTGTAAGCCGGTTAAAAATACCTCTAAACAAATAGACGTAAGAATTTGTAATTACGCCGTTAAATAACGTTGTCACTACAAAAAAGGTAACAAACAAAAAAACGTAACGCAAAAAGATAGTCTATTAAGTCCGTAGCAAATCGTTATTCAAATTGTTAAGGATTGAATCTTTTACGTGATTTATAATACGATCTTTAGATTTAAGCTACTAAACAGCGACACTTAAATTTTCTCATCCAAATAAGTACTTACATAAATTATACCTTAATCCCATAAATCATAGATAAATGATGACATAGAAAACAACTTCGTCGAAAAATAAACCCCGCAAAACACACAAAACGTGTCGATTGAACAAGATGTTTTGATAACAACCGAAATTGTAAATAAAAGGCAATTGAAGTGATGGGGAAACGTCGGAACGCATGGGGAAACGTAGGGAAGCGTGGGCTTCAACAAAAAGGGAACACGAGAGCACGGCCATAAATCCGGCGACGCTAAGAACGCTTTATACTGATTTATAAGCCCCTAGTACTCTGAATTGAAGCGGACTGTTGGTGCGTGTAATACTTCTGAAGTCATTCATATACTTCGGCCAATTAACTCTTAAAATTATGACTAGCTATAATATTTTTATTGATACTAGTTACTACCTTGTTTTTGCTCAAGTTTTATGTTTAATACCTAATAAAAGCCAAGGTTTAGCACGAAGTAATTTTAAAACCGTTAGAAAATGATACGATCTACCCAGATTACCTAGTGCTCATGTAAATGATCTAAGTATCTATTAATATTCATCCAGCTAGAGTGCACTAGAGGCTCGAATTTCGAAGCAGCGAGGTGCATTTTGTTTGACTGATTTTGTTGTTCCTTCTGAAAGAACTTTTTTTAAACATAAAGACTTACAATGCTTTGAAACTATATTTATTGACTTTAACATGGTGCTACATTATTACAAGCCATATTTTTGAACTAATAATAAGTTGTCCAGTATCTTGTTCAAAAGCAAAGGGGTAACCTAATTCGACCGAACAGATTTGTTATCTATTCTGTATACTTTATTAAGACTTAACTTGACGTTATTTAAAGTCGCAAGCAGAAAATGTATTACGAATAAAACCGTCTCGATTTTCAGATACTTTGACTTACGATATTTTTCTTGGCTTAAAAATAATCTGCGTAATAGTCACATATTTGGATTAATACATGAAATATACGTTTTTGTTTTGCAGATACTATTTTGTGTACTCTTAAATTACCAACAAAACGTAACTGCTTCTCTTTTTAGACTAAAAGTTTTAATCTCATCTTAGAGAATAAACTCACAGATTTTTATTCTTCAAATCCGAAGTAATAATATTTGAGTAACATTCAACAAAAAAATAATATCGGAACTGATATAGCAAGAAATCTAACAGCCATCGGAGACGAAGCAAATTCTCGATATGAACAAAGAACTGGCTGGAAACTACCAATTTGTTCTCGAAGGGTCAAATAGAAGCTTTTTGAATTTAGAATTTAAGGTTCCTTTTTATACTTTTTTATTGAAATATTTTTTTTTTCGTTTATGGTAGACTTATACGTGGAATTGCCCAAATGCTACCCATGGTAATGATTGCTTAATCTATGATTTTGACAGTAAAAAAAACATAACCTTCCTGGCAGTCGGGTAAAAAGACTTGAATGTCAAAGTTGAAAGTATACACAAACTTCTTAGGTTATCATTAAATGAATAAAAAATATTTTTAACATATAATTATTATTAAACATTAATAAAGGGACAAATCCATTTTGAACGAACAAATTTTTCAGTTACGAGCGTAAAAGTGTTCCTCAGAATTCAATTAAAAGTTTTATTAATTAGGCAAGAAAAGGCAAAGTTTAAGCGGTCGAGGTCTTAGGAGATAGGAGAATTTTCGGTGCGATTATAATTTAATCTTGATTCCCAACTCCTGTATATTATTTTAGGAGATTTCATTAATTTTCTGTTTCAAACTTTTTTAAACAAAATTATAAACTCATTTTAATATTTTAAATGCCAAAGTGTTTAAGTCTGTCTATTATTACTTCTTTACGCCAAAATATCTAAACGTTTTTGATAAAATTTGGTTTGGAGATAATTTCGGTTGGTAGGACTAGGATGATTTGAGTCAGAAAAATGTACAGTTTTGGCGCGATAAACTTATTTCAGCGCAAAGAAATTATTATACTTAATAAAAATAATAAAATAATAATCAGTACAAAATAAATTAATATTAATATTGTTTACTCACGAATATTCTTGCTACAAAAAATAGACAAACATTAAACAATATTATGTTGATTGTGTTAATTAAAACACATTTTGTAATAGTTAATTATTAAAAAGGTAAATAAATCAGTGTTGTCACAAGGCCATATTATGGTTTTTCCTTTAAAATCTAATTAATGATTACCACGTGGTTAACTCTTTCCTTATTTGTTTAATAAACAGTTTAATTTGTAAAACATAATATTTTGTGTTTTTATCTTTGACACGTATCCATACTTCTATAAGTACTAATATTATAAATGCGAAAGTGTGTCTGTCTGTCGGCCTCGGCCTGTTACCTCTTCACGCCCAAACCGAACGAATTTGCTGAAATTTGGTACAGAGGTAAAAAACATAGGGTATTTTTTATCCCGGAAAAATGTACAGATTCCGCGCTATAAACAAATTTTGTACAGTTTGGTGCAACGGAGTTGCGGGCGTCGTCGTCTAGTTTCTAATATATCAAAATATTAGAAACACGGGTTAAAGAATATTACGAGAAGATCCTAGATGCCACTACAGTAAAGATTCTTATTATTTATTAATTAAACAAAAAAAAAATGCAAATGGTAGCAACATTTGTAACTTTAAGATATTATAAGTACTTTTATACTAATTACAATTAATAGTAATAAAATTTAAAAAAAAAAAACAAAATAACATGTAGACTAAATTAACATAATTTATTTTTAAATCTGTAGGTATATAATAAAAACTTTGAAATCAATAAATTCATTGATGGTTCGACCACCAACGGTAGGCAATAAAACAAAAAAATAATTACAGTCAGTGGTCCCTGTAGATCCGACCTTAGATAGTAATCTAAGGTCGGGTCTAAAGGGCGGTGGGCAGTAGCCCACCAATAATGCATACAAGATTACAATAATTGACTTTGGTTGGTACTTCCATTTTATGCGATCCAAGTACATATTTCAATTTATTTATTTAGAATTTAGATTGAGATTTCGAATACCTTTTTGAACCACAAAATATAAATATCTAAAAGCGCAATATGGGACTATTCATTAAACGATATTATTTGTGTTATTTTTTAATTATTAAATAAAGACTATTTCTCAATTAAATAAAGTTTTATATTCAGACTTTCATGATACTAATTATAAAGATTTAATTGCATGGTTGCTCGTCTAAATTAGGTACTAAATTAAATCATAACATTATTTTTATATTTCTTTAGTGACTTGTTATTACTTTTTAGTAGAATTATTGTTATTTGCAATACTTTTTACGACATTTTTGAAACATTATATTATTATTTTATTGTGAATTTATTGCCAGTGTAAAGCCAAATTAGTATTTTGTAATGTAAGTATTGAATTAAAAATACGCCTATTTTAAGCATCCTTTGCTGCAATATATTTAATAATCTATGCAGATTATACATCTTTAAATCAATTAAATAACATTGTTAGTTGTAACTTGTAAGTTTTAACTATTAAATAAATAATACAAATAGTTACTACCGCGTTCTAGTCTAATAGCTGTTGAGGTAAATTATATCTGTAAAATTCCCACAAGCAGACTATAATAGTTGGCATCGCGTGCACAGACAACTCTTAGCGGCCCATGTTCTCCTAGTCATTTGATGCAAATGACCTCCTTAACACGAATACAATTAAAAAAAAGATTAGGAAATTTATCTTTATGGTATTACGAAAAGACCGTTCCGATCAGACTGACCGCAGGCCGACTCGTGCACACTGGAATGTACACAACGATCGTTAGGTCGGCCTGCGATCAATTCGACCGGAAGGCAATGTGGTAAAAAGAAGACAAAATAAATCATGTCCACCAAGAAAATTATTGCTATGCGTCCTCTCCACGTACGCATAACGCATAATATGATGGACCAAGAGAGTAGGATGTGTACATTCTAAGATCGACATTGATAGCTTCCCAATCTAGTTATAATATTATGTTTATCGAAAATGAGCGATCGTGGAAAGACTTTACAACTATGTACTTATGAACCATGTTTCATGTGAATGAATAAATAAATGAATTATTGATCATTACTCTCACAATATAATATTATGTAATATAATATTACATAATATTATATTGTGAGAGTAATTCTCACAATATAATATTATGTAATATAAAATTTCAAAATTAGCAAAATTGCATTTTTACATTTACATATATTTGCGCCGCGCCGCAAAAGCTACGTCCCGCAATTTTTAAATCTGAAATATCTTCGAAAATATTCATTTAAATCATATTCTGTTACAAAGGGATATAGATCTATATTCTATATTAAATCAATAATGTATTTAACGTATTTAATTGGATAAGGAATGCCTTATTGGTTAAAATCGCTTCAAAAATTTGCCATTATTTGTAGTTAAAAGTAAATGACAAAAAATGTTATTGTGGCATATCCATAAGAGATAGACATAATATACCATCGCGAAGTTTTCTGTAGACCTTTTCATAGTGTACAATACTTGGTACATTATTTTGATAAATCTCGTAGGGTACAGCCTGCGGGAAAGCGGGAAAAAATGTAATTATTTACGACATCACATTAGAAACCCCAAAAATAACAGTATTTCTCAACTATTTAATGAATGTTTTTAAACTTATAAACCTTCCTCTTTAATCACTCTACAGCCTGCGGGAAAGCGGGAAAAAATGTAATTATTTACGACATCACATTAGAAACCCCAAAAATAACAGTATTTCTCAACTATTTAATGAATGTTTTTAAACTTATAAACCTTCCTCTTTAATCACTCTATCTATTAAAGAAAACCGCATCAAAATCCGTTGCGTAGTTTTAAAGATTCAAGGGAACAAAGGGATATGAGGACAGAAAAAGCGACTTTGTTTTATACCATGTAGTGATGTTCATCAGAAAAATAATATTATATTATTAATTTGATATTAAAAAATCAAAATTCGAACTGAGTTACAGAATAATGCAATGTCGTAATTCACAAGTCACAACCGTTATTTCTCACGCATCATTCAACAAAGAGTTTTCGCACACTGTGCTGTGAATTGTGATGAGCCACACAAATACTGTTGGCATAATATGAGACGTAATCTGTGAAAATAAACATTGCTTTTTATCAAACCCGGGTTCTCAGTCTAATGGCGTTGGCTAGTTTCGATAGCAAAGTTAGATATAGGTACCAAAAAGTCAGAGCAGAGGGCGCTACTAGCATATAGAGTAAATAATCCAACCATGTTGCACACGTCATGCCAGATTATTATTTACAGAAACGTTGTCAAACGTCGAACAAAGCTTTTGTTTACTATAGATGGTGGTGCGGCCCCAAGCGTGAAAACATTGCAGCAATATCCTGTTCACAATACGTATCGCAATTCGCAAGCGCCATGACACTTAGGTACAGTAAAATACCTCGACCTTTTGGCTCTCGATAAATTAACCAATTAACAACGCTACTTAATAGATGACATAGAGTCAAAACTATAGAAACCATAAAAATTAAAAACACAAATAACGAAAAATACAGGGTGAAATATCGTAAAATAATTATTACCTGGAAAAGTTACCATCCAGTATAATAGTGATCAAAACGTAGAGTATTGTAGCGAATACAATGTTCGATGCTTACCTGCAAAAAAGAAAAATAAAATTACACAAAACAATAATTATTGCTCTTTTATTTATCTAAATTGTAAACGTTTTACGTTTTACGTCTTAACGTTGCTTGGGAGTTGGGACTTCGGATAATAACCATGATTGATAAACTATATCTATAGACGATTTTGGGCAGTCATAGACGAATCTGGGTGCACGGTAGTGCACCCGCCGAGACGAACCAAGCGAAGCGCAAGGGCACTACCTACCTTTTCTCGAAGTGTTTCGCCGTTTTTTTGAACCTTCGTAGAATTGCTTTCCGTTGTAGCTGATAGTTCATATTTTCAGAATAAGATGTTATCAATGGACTTATTAAGCATACAAAGTCTCAATTAAATAGATCTAATACTTTAGATTTTATAGATATCTAAAATACGCCGATTTCGTCACTGACACACTGATGGTCATCAAAATGTTTGGCTACTTCCTGAAGTGCTAGAAAGCTGAAATTTGGTATGGAATCTAAGTTTAGTATACAACAGACAAAAAAATTCATAAACTTGTAATTTTCTTTCCCTATCCCTTAAAATGGGGGGGTGGAAGTTAACCCTCATAGAGGTGGTCTCCAATGTACCAGATAGTTTATATTCTCAAGATATGATGTCAATAATAGGCTTATTAAACATACAAAGTCTCAATAGGTCTAATACTTAAGATTTTATTGATATCTAAAATACACCGATTTCGTCATTGACACACTGATGATCATAAAATGTTGGGCTACTTCCTGAAGTGCTAGAAAGCTGAAATTTGGTATGTAAGCCAAGTTTAGTATACAACCAACAAATAAATTCATAAACTTATAACTTTTGCCCCCCATCCCCTAAAATGGGGGGGTGGAAGTTTATATGAGACTTTCACCAATTTTATGAATTAGGTCATGAAAGTTTACTCGGGACTGTAGACTGTAACTAAAAAACTAAGAACCTGCAAGACCTTCGCCATATTCATCGATCGCGGATTCTTGGATATGCTATTGTATTCTATTGTTGTCACGATCACCGGTGCTCTTATGGGGCTTGAAGGCTTAAAGTAATTAAAATAATTTTATTAATTACATAAGTAATTGTATCTATGTAATTGATGTACCTACTGTCGGTTCTTGGTGGAAATTCATTTGAAACACAAATAAAACACAATTTTACGTGCACTTTTGTCACTATATCATGAACTAGTTACTTAAAATACCCAAGAACCGCTGTGCGCATTTTAAAAACAAACATTAAATATTCAAATTTCAAGCCAATGTGTTCAGTAGTTTTGGCATGAAAGCGAGACAGACAGACTACAGATACAGACAGCAGACATACTTTCGCATAATATTAGTGTGGAAACGGATTAAAATTATGTTTGCTAATCTTAACATCTACTGTTGGGACTAGGTTGGGACAAAATTTTCAGACGATCACCGTCGAGCTAATATAGGCTTACATTAGGAATTGTCATAGTACGATGTAGCGGTTCCTCAGCGCCATCGCTTGTCATATACAAAAACTAAAATAACAGATATGGAACTAAATTTAATGCTCTATTGAAAACTGCCTAAATAAACTTTTATTGGGTGGAATCTTTGTAATTATGTTTACGTACCTTACATATTTCAATTTTTGTGTAATTTTATTAAATGTGAACTCTTTCATCCGTATTAAACAACGTTATATTACGAAAAAATAAATAGCGTCATCTGTTGTCACATATAAGAATTACTGTAGTTCTAATATGTGACAAATTCATTTTCATCGATATTTCCAGGGAAATAAGATAATTCCCTCATCAAAACGTAGCCTATGTCATTTTCAAGTAAAACTATTTTACAATCCATGTTTTGCAATGAAATTTTGTACACTCGAGACTCGACTCTAGACTATCTGTGTACAAAATTTCATTACAATCGGTTCAGTAGTTTTGGCGTGAATTGAGAATTAAAATTCTCTCTCAAAAACTACTGAACCGATTTTGATGTTTGCAGTATTCCCTAAGTTGAATAATAATAATGCAACAAAAAATGAATAACTAAAATGTAGCATTGTACTTGTACTATTACCTATATATTCTGTGCTTGTAGTTCCGGAGATATGCAAACACAAACATAAAAACATACATACATACATACATGCATGCACTTTTGAAATTTGGCACATTTGTTCAAACACTGATATAGACAAACATAATATAAAAAAACTGGGCAGTTCTGTAAAATATATTACAGAGATCTTTGTATTACATACATACGCGTCGAATTGATAACCTCCTTTTTTGAAGTCGGTTAAACATAATCCATACTATAGTTAGGTACTATTAATATTATAAATGCGCGAAAGTGTGTCTCTCTGTATGTCTGTCTTTCTGTCTGTCTGTTACCTCCTCATGCCCAAACCACTGAGCCGATTTGGCTGAAATTTAGTATAGATATACTTTGAATCCCGGGAAACGTACAAAGTCTCAATTGAATAGGTCTAATACTTTAAATTTTATTGATATCTAAAATACTTACGCCGAAATTTGGTTACGCCGTAAAATAAGTTTAGTAGGGGTAATGGAAGTTTAAATATGAGACTGTCACCAATCTTATGAATTAGGACATAAAAGTTTACACGGGATAGACATTAACTAAAAACCTCTTAATTAAAAATATTAAAAAAAAAACTAAAAAGACTGCCTAGCAAGTAGCAACTTACAAAAAGAACTGAAATCCCACCAAAAACATTTCATGTAAAATGTTACCTCGACGACCACAAAAGGTTTGCCCTGTGAAAAAGACATCAGATCTGATGTGGAGCCAAGCTTCTGAATATACACGGCCTAACTCTATCGACCCTAACTCCAACAAATTCTACATATCAGTAAGTATGTATGGCTTGGCTGTTTCGTTACTTACTTTAGATTAGAAACTGAATATTCGTCTCACCTCCACGACGGTAGCGAAACAGCGAAGCCATACATACTTTCTGATATGTATAATTTGTTGGAGTTAGGGTCGATAGAGTTAGGCCGTGTATATTCAGAAGCTTGGCTCCACATTAGATCTGATGTCTTTTTCACAGGGCAAACCTTTTGTGGTCGTCGAGGTAACATTTTACATGAAATGTTTTTGGTGGGATGTAATATGCGCAAAAGACTTCAAAGTTTTAAATCTTTGGCGACTTGCATTTTAATTTAAGTTTAGTGTTCAAACAAATGAAATATCTGGGAAGTGGGAGCACGCGATTCATTCGAATTCGACTACAAACCGACAGCTAAAATCGATTTTAAAACGAACTCTGTATTCGTTTGCTCAACCGTGAACAAAACGTTCGCCAACAAACTGAATGAGGAATTTTAAGCTTTATTGCTGTAGTAATAAGGTTGTAATGTACACTGGGTGAAGTATGGGACTTCATTAGTTTGCAGTCGACATCGCTTTGGTGATTCAGAATCGAGATTCGAGATAATATGCTAATCGAGTTTCTTGTTTATAAGTTTGGATTAGGCGCTTATGGATTCATGTTACCCTTGTATTAAAAGATTTTGCCGTTCGTACCGCGTACGATTAGTTTTTCATGGGAACCGTCCATATATATTTCCATGATTAAATAATCCTTTGTCCTTATCTAGGACAAAGAATTATTTAAAAAACATATTATCACGAAACAAAACCCGTTTATCGCTCCCTAACCACTTACATCTGTACGAGCTTAAACTTGCTCTCAAGAATCATGATACAATAATTTATTATGTTCCGAAGAATGTTTTATTTTGTTCAAGAGGCTAATAACACTCAAGTCGCACTTAACAAACAAGCAATATTTTGTTAGCATCTTCAAATAAATCGAGTTATGACAAATAACACTTCAAAGTTTTTAAAGCACAGTTCATTATTTGGGCATCAGCAACAAGATAATATTATTAAGGTACAATATTATAGTATTATTGTCTCTATTCTTTTATTGTTTTTATTTGTAAGTACATATTATATTTTTTTCATTTTCGTACGATGTCAAAATAACGTGTGTAAAACCTTTATGCGGTATATTTTATTTGCTGATGACATATTTATGTCTATTTGTATAAAAGATAATCAAATATACATTTAGATAACATATCAAGGCCCAAAAGCTATGAAATCAGTAAATATTTGATCGTTATAAGTTAAAAGTAAAACTGTGTCAAATTAAATGAGGTAAAAGAGCAAAAAATACTTTAATAGCTATGTAAATATTTGTAGAATGTTAAAAATATCCAATTAAATAATTGTTTTCTAATGCTATGCAAAAACCGTCATATAATATTATATTAATGATATTTAATTTTCTATTTTTATTACACGAAATATTTTTAAACCTAATGTGGCCTCATCACGTTGGTCAATGATCGATAATAATTAATACAAGAGATTGCGAGAGGAGCATATTAGTATTTAATTTCCCATGTTCGACGATGATTTAGCATACTGCAGACGGCAGCGCAATCATGGAGGCAAAGCTCTGTCCATGATGGTCAAACATCATGTGCCTAGGTTTAGAATTGTAGAGTAATTAAGGGCTCTCACACAAAACTGCGAATTCGCAAAAAAATTGTAATGTCATGTTAATTATGAATTTTGTCGCAGATATTATTTGCAATGCGACGCGAATTCGCAGTTATGTGTGGGAGCCCTAATAGTTTATTCTAAAAATTATATAAGTATATGTTACCTTATATGCGTAAAAACCAGTTAGACTGCAGTCTGCAGATTAACAAGGTATTCAGCAGATTATCTGGGTGAGTCAGTTAAAGTGCAAAAAGTTTATTCTATTCTCATTAAATTAGATAAAACAGGTTCTTGTTTGAATAAAACATATTATTTAGTTGTAAAGAATTATTTAATATAATTTTTTGGACATAAACAATGGATTAAATCATTAAATATTAAGTAAAATGATAGATACTCCACTAATAAAATAAAAAAAAAAAAGGTAACAGATCGTATCAACTAGAAAAAACCAATCAAAACAATAACTTAGGTTAACAAGCTTAAGTCAAAGTTTTTAGGATTTTCACGAAGGAAGAGAATGCAAACTAACTAGGTAAAGTGCAAGTATAAGCTTTTTAAATTTAAAAATTTCACACTTTAACGGATGGTATCAGAGAATCTGCAGATTACCTAGGTAATGTGCACGTTAACCGTATTCTGCATTCTAACGGTAACATATTATATATAAACAAAAACTTAAAAGTTAAAGTCACCGTAATGTTTCCAGAAATAAGATAACCTCTACAGAAGTTATCAGATTATTGGTTCATCGAATCTACTAGTTTATTCTTATAAAGAGTCAAGAACAATGTCCATTTATAAGCAGCTTATATTTTCATTGATGATGAATCGTAATTAACAGTTATATTTTGTTTAATTCTATTTACAAGTAGAGTTATTTATATATTTGCTGTTGTATTTTAATTATTGCTAGAAGTTTTTAAACTGTTTTACTGTTTTGATTATTATGAATTGCTTCTATTCGTATGATAAAGCAGATAATGTTTTAACAAGTTCCTAATAATCTCAAAAATAAATTTTGTAAACTCAAATAAAAAAAGTTTATAAAAGTAAATTCAAACCATGATCACGGTAAAAGGTCTATTTTTATTTTTTACCGTGGTTCAAGTTGTTAAAATCTATTATAGATTTATAGACAACCTTCGTATTCAATTAGCTTAATCTCGAAAAAACTTTAATCACACGTGTACACGTCAATTTATCATCTAAATTGGTCCATGAAGTGACGAGGCCGGGTACCAGGGTCAGGGTAGCATGAGCAGGCAGGAGGCGCGCGGTCAGCCAATTACAGTGGCGTCAACATTGATTTACGGCATAATGGCTCGCCTACATTGTTTAAATGCTTCGGACGAAATCTGTTAACTTTAGAGTTTGGGGCTTCGGACATGATGACCATACATATAACTTACATCATGCATGTAGGTTTAATAATTGTCCTTTATTTTGTTTTAATTAAGTACACTTTAATAATATTAAACATTTGTAAAACTTAATTGTAGATGTGTAGTATTTAAATATTCATTCATATTAGCAGCTGACATAGACAAATGCGAAAGTCTCTCTGTCTGTCTATTGTCTAGATTTGAGTCCCTGGAAATGATATCTAAGGATAGTTTTTATCCTAGAAAATGTACAGTTCCCATGCGATAAACGAACGGCGTAACTGTTGTAATTGCGCCGAAGTTCGGCGTCATTTAGTGTGAAATAAAATAACGCGCAATTATTCTGCTTTTTAGTAACGAAAATAATGCGATGTCTACAAAAATATTTCAACAATATTATCAGTTTTTCACGTTAATGGCAACCATTACCAACAAAAAGTATTGCAAACGAGCATTAGTCTGACAAGAAAATGGTTGGCATAAATAGAAAGCGCTTTTTATTTTCTTACATAAAATTAAGAAACGCTTTTTGTCGTTCTCTTTTCAAACCGCAAGCGAGTAACCGCCCACGCCATTGTTTGAAAAGTGAAAACTCGATTTCTAAAAGAAAAGCATTATATTTTGTTTTATTTATTAAATAATAATTAATATTACTTTGTGACTTTTGTGAGATAAGTGATAACATACCGTAACTATAAGCGGGTCCCTAGACGATCAATTTTATTGTGTAATAACTAATATCACGTATTGTGCAATATTATTGACCGTCTAGGGTTGATATTGAACGCGCCCGCCTTTCAATCTTATTGTCAAATGAATTGTTCAATCATATTGTTCAATGATATTGCACAATAAAATTGATCGTCTAGGGACCCTAGACTTAGACAAAATTCCATTATAATGGGTAAAGCCATTTCGGACGAGTTCGACAACAAACACCGCGACAGTAGAACATTTACAAAATAAGGATGCATGTAAATGAAAAAAAAGAATTTTATTTTTGTAATTTCATGTTTTTTTTATTATATTCGGAAGTTTTTTGTTTTATTATACTAAGTGAATCATTTGTACCACTTTCGTGGTTGTAAAAGTTTAAAGTCGTTGTTTCGTGGTTCATTTTCTTTATTCTTAGCCTTCAAAAGTTTATTACTACATAAAATTGTAACACATTTTGTTTTTTATTATGCAAAAAACAATAATTATTATTATTGCAGTTGAATGGCCTCACTCAGACTTCAGAGACATTAGAACTTCCTTCACATTGACTAAATTTAGAGTTTGAAAGAGTTATGGATTTTATGTCAAAATCTTAGTAATTACTAAAGTCTCTGAGTGCTTTCGTTAGACATTTTGCTGTCTCCTTTAATAAAAAATCGGCCAAGTACGAGTAGGACTCGCGCACGAAGGGTTCCGTACCATTATAGAGCAAAATTAGGCCAAAAAATGTGTTTTTTGTATGGAAGCCCACTTAATTTTTTATTTTATTTTAATATTATTATTAAATATTAAAGTAATAATATAACTAAGTACTTTGAGAAAAATTCAAGTACTTACCTACCTGTTGCCATTATTGATATAGAGCTAAAAAGGCCAAAAAAATCACGTTATTTGTATAGGAGCCCCCCTTAAATATTTATTTTATATTATTTTTAGTATTTGTTGTTATAGCGGCAACAGATATACATAATCTGTGACAACTCTCTAGCTATTACCGTTCTTGAGTTACAGCCTGGAGACAGAGACAGACAGACAGACGGACAGACGGACAGACAACGAAGTCTTAGTAATAGGGTCCTGTTTTTACCCTTTGGGTACGGAACCCTAAAAAGCATGAAAAGAGCATAATATACTTATTTATACATTAGAAAGCATTAAAATATTTTATAAATAAAATAATATAGAATTATTGAAGCGAAAATAATGGAATGAGGATGTCTCGGTCTGCTAGTTAACTCTGTAACTAATAATTAATAATTATTATTACGTTACATACTGTTTATTAAAATAACATTAATATTTATACCTTGTCTTGTGCTAAATTACGTAGGTTAAATATCAAACACGGTTAATATTAAGTAATGTATAATATTATAAATTTTTATAACCAAAAATTTTATTTCTAATTGAATTAGCTTCAAAGTAATCCACCGATTTTGATGAAAGTCACAAAGTATAGTCATTAGTCAATAGTCTGTACTTAGTTTCTAGTAAGTACATAGCAAGGTTAGAAGATGTGGTACAAAGTATAATTTTAGTGGACTTCTAACGATGGAAAGGTGGCAGGGGCAAAGTGATCGGTATCCCGGGTTTTCCTCATTACTAAATCCTTGAAAATGAAATTCTATGAAAGTTTAAATTATAATCAAAATATTAAACCATCATCACCAAGCCAATATGTCATCTGGTAATTTCAAAGCTGGCGTAGGAGTTGTACCTTGCGGCTTACAAGATACAAATTATTCAAAACACGAAAACTTGTTGGCTCTGTCATTACGGGATTGTTAAGATAATATGAATAATGGTATACGAACCGAATATGTATAAATTAATTTTAATAACGATTTTATGCGGAAAATATTATGAGCTAAAGTAAAAAAAAAACCGGCCAAGTGCGTGTCGGGCCACGCGCAATATAGGGTTCCGTAGTACAACTAGTTTTTTAAATTTTTTGTACGGTCAATTAATGTACATTTTTTTAACGTGTTTTACACTACTAACAACATTATCTCAGTTACATTCAAAGGAATTTGAACGAAAAGTTTCTTTATACTTCGTACAAAGAAACTTTTCGTATACATTTTTTTTAGTTGATCGACTATTACTCAATAACTTATGAAGTCTTCTTAGCCGTGATAGTTTTCCTTTTAAATTCAGCATATTTCCTACTCCCGTGAATTTTTACACATTTCCAGAAGCAACCGTTTAGCTGGTAGAAGGGGGGGACACTGGACTCTAACGATATTTTCCACTTTAAAACTTAATATTTCACAAACGGATCCCTAAATCGGAAAATGATCTATGAATACTCATAATATTTTTAAAAAACCTATCCAACCACACCCCACAAGATGAGGTGGACGCGAAAAAAAAAATCATCCCCGCTTGATGTCTAGGGAAGGTACCATAAAAAAAATATTTTTTTAAGATTTCATGTACCATTTTGTCGGCATCATTAATATGTGCATTCATGCCAAATTACAGCTTTGTAGTAGTCTCTGAGCAAAACCGCGGACAGACAGACAGACAGACGGACAAACGGACAGACGGACGGACAGACCGAAACTATAAGGGTTCCTTGTTGACTACGGAACCCTAAAAAAGAAATAAGAAACTGAGGTATAAAATTAAAAAAGTTATTAAAATCACAACAGCCTAAACCAGGGTCTCTACTATTTATTCTCTACAAAAATATTATGATAGTGCTCCAAAATAGAGACTACGAAAACATAGCACCAGGCATAACTACTTTACCTCTATTCTAGACTATACTGTATTAGGATAACATGAGCGGACATTGGTTATACTTGGTACTACTAATATAATATATTCTGTGGTTATACTAGAAAAACGTTCGAAAATAATAAAGACTGCGTTGCATTAAGTTTTTATTACTCATACGTAGCATAATAAACTGAAGAACGCACTCAATGATATTCTCGCTACACTGATTTTACTGCTCACTATAAAGATAAAAGTCGTTACGTTCAGACTTTATTTACCTCTAAAGAGTCTTTACGCTGAGGACATAAAGGTCACTTTAAAATTACCGAGGTAAAATATTTCTGTACAAACTAGAAGTAGTTTCAGGAATAGGTACTGTATTTTATCAGTCTACCTATGTAGTAACCTTAAAAGTGCTTTCAATTTTACATAATTTTTATTTTTTAATTACTGCGGTCTGTGACCCTATTCCCTGATTACTGAAATAACACAAAATTTGTCTGAAAATGTTCATTTGCTTTACTAACAACAAAATAAATATTTTTAATTTTTTGATTTTGTAACTTGTAAGTTGTGCCTCACTTACTAGTTACTACCGTATACGGTAACAAACATAAAACTTCAAAACGCCTTGTAGGAAATAATAAAACGCTTAATCAATTAAATTAACAAACCGTGAGGCAGACTATCATTAAAATTAATTACCAGTTACCACTTGGCACTCGCCAGGTATAAAATCATCCGCCATTTTGTTCTCACAAGTCACAAACCTTTTTTTATCATCCGACTTCACGCGAGGTGACGTGCAAAATATCAATTGCACCAGGGAACCATGAATTAATTTGCTATTTTTAATGAAAATTATAGGTCTACCAGGATCTGATGGCAAAAAGTGAGAAAAGAAATTGACTCTAGCAATATCGGGGTAATTGTAATAAAACATTTTGATCCTTTTTTTTCTTATAGCGGCTAATTCTGTATGTGAAACATGCGAATATAAAAAATTATCCAATGACCAAGGATATTTTTTGAAAATATGCCATCCCAATTTGCCATCAGATCCTGGTAGACCTATTATAATAGTATATTGTTTTGCAAATTAAACTTCAAAACAGACGGGCCACAGAAGAAAGAATAGAAACACTGACAGATTTTGTGTAGAAGCTTGACAGATATTTTCCTTTTTGTATTCTGATTTCTAACATTTTCGTCTTTCCTTTCGTCACTCACAAGTCACAGGCTCACAGCATTAATATTTGTTTTAAAAACGTAAGTCGATAGTCAAATGAAGATTGATTTGTTAATCTTAATTGTGTACAAACTACAAATAACACAGATACACTCAACTCTCAAGCGTATCGAATTCACGTCAAAACCTAAACAGAAACCAAATAATTACAGAAATCCAGACAGAATACAGATTCACCGATTAAATATCAACTTGTACAATCCATTCAGAGATATTATACCTCGGATTTCCAACGATAGCGATCTCTATTCCGTGGACATAAAGGTGTTGTTAAAGGTGAAATAACTCTGAACGGCGAAGCACGCCCTCGGAATTTTCATTAAAGAAGCCGGTCTCATTATAGACGGCTCGCTAGTCGCTCCGCGCTCGTCGGGTCTGGCAATTAGCGACGAAACTTTATCCGTTGTCGCTTCGCCCGACCGAATACGCCACGAATTGAGCTCCTCCCCCCTTCTGCGTTCCTGGTACTTTGGTTATTATTTTGTATCATAATTAATGTTTAATTAAGCAACTATGTATGTATGTTTGTAACACACAAAATCTTCAAAGTTGCCTGAGAGCGAGTTGAAAAGAAATTTAAAATACCGCACTGACGAGTCATTCAAAATGAAAGAGTTCGGGAAAAATATACTTGCATTTTAACGTCAGAAAATGCAACGAACGCTCACTGTTCTTTTGTTACTCGACGCTCTCCTTTGTATTTTATATTTTAACTGCGTGTGTGCTCGGATTCATCTGTTTCATTCTTGCAAAATCAACACATTTCTAAAAACATTTTTACTTTTTGTCTAACAATTGTGTCGGGACAATTCTTCAAACGTGCATCGTTGAAGAAGGGTCTTTTTGTTAAGCGATTACTATTCTAAAATGCGAATTGCGAACACGTTACGAATAAAGTTAACACTATTTCCATATACGTTTTAATTACGCGCATTTAATTAATGTCAGCTAGATAATCTTGCGGTACTAGGGTTATATAAATAAGCAATTATGGCTCGGACACACATCGAGTTTTATTTTGGTCATTTATCAGATAGCGTCATACTGCACGCGGATAAAAATACATACAAACACATTCCTTTTTTTTTATGAAATAAGGGGGCAAACGAGCAAACGGGTCACCTGATGGAAAGCAACTTCCGTCGCCCATGGACACTCGCAGCATCAGAAGAGCTGCAGGTGCGTTGCCGGCCTTTTAAGAGGGAATAGGGTAATAGGGGAGGGTAGGGATGGGAAGAGAAGGGAATAGGGGAGGGAAAGGAAGGGAATAGAGTAGGGGATTAGGCCTCCGGTAAACTCACTACTCGGCGAAACACAGCGCAAGCGCTGTTTCACGGAGGTTTTCTGTGAGAACGTGGTATTTCTCCGGTCGAGCCGGCCCATTCGTGCCGAAGCATGGCTCTCCCACGTATAAAATTGGCAGTCGGTTAGCACTTAGCAATAAAATGGTTAATTATAAAACAAAAAACCTGACCTTGTTTTGTGTAATTATTATTAAATAAAGTACCCGAAATGTTGTTTTTTTTTATTTGGATAATATATCCACTATCCATGAGTAATAATAAGTAAAGATGTCACGAATATTCGGCAACTATTCGGTATTTAGCCTATTCGGCTTCTTTTTTTGCTATTCGGTATTCGGCCGAATAATACATACTATTCCGATTTCCGATTTTCCGATTGCCGAATACCGAATACCAAATCATTTAAAAAAACACGTTACCTATATTACTCAAAATTATGTATTTATTTCCAAATTACAACACTTTAGTAATTAAAATTGATCAGTGGTAAGTTGTGATGGATAAAAACAAGCTTTTCAGCATTTTTTGGTAGCAAACGATTACGCTTTTCATCGTAAAATATGTTACCAGCCTCAGAAAATAACATTTAACCCTTCTTTCGAAGTCGGTTAGAAAATAATACTTTTTTTTCTCACCGAAGACGTTTCGATCCGACATAAAACAACATTGAATTTCATTGCTAGTCGCACAGCGCACTATAAGGAAACAATACAATGTTTCACAATAGTTTAACTATCCGCTACCAGTTTTATTATCGCAATAAAACTTATATAGAAGTAATGAGGCCGCTCTCGAAATATTTCTCACTATTCAGTACCCAGATTGTACTACATATTTTATTTTTAATGCAACATTAAGGCCATCCCCCGAGCAAACGACCTTGACCATACATTTGACGCGTTGCCGAGATTGCACAAAAATCCTATTTTTTTTACTTATCTTAGTTCAAAATTGATCTAAAAAAAAAGTAAAACGGGGAATATGTAGTTAATGAAATTGTCTATTATATCTATTATCGTGTGTTTCAAATAAACGTAATTTGTAAATACTAGGGAGATGCTGAAAGTATGCTTCAATTTTAATAAATATGTATTAATAATTACTTTGGAAGCTAATATCATGAGTATAATAAACAAAAATAGAAAATTTAAAACGGGGAAAGGAATGTTGATATAATGAAGATTATTGCTGTATTTTTATTATAACTTTGTAGCTTTCAAATTATGAGTCTATAAGGCTCTAAATACGGTAAATTACGGAATCTCCGTAGGGGAGGGCCCGCTTCGTTATTTGTTCGATACAGTCCGTAAATTCTATCGTCAGGGACAAAAATTCGTTTATCGCGCGGGACCGTACATTTTTCAGGGATAAGTATCCTTCAGCACAATCGGTTCAGCGGCTTGGGAGTTGTGCGTGAAGGTTACAGACAGACAGACAAACACACTTTCGTATTTGCGAATGAGAATGGTCTAATAACTGCAGTTTCAGAGGTTTTTGACAAAAGTTCATCTTTTTAAATGGTTACTATTTTGACGTTAGCCAATCAAAAGCGCTAAACTGTACTCGGCGAAACAAGGCGGTAGCGGTCATTGACCTTTTTAGTCTAGGCGCTAAATGGAATATGCTCGCACTGTATTTAGAATATTTAAGAATAAAATTGACCTCATATAAAGACACAGATTATTACAGATTCATCGAAAAACCTCTTGAGTCTTGACTCTTGGTAACTCTTAGAATGATAATCTCCAACTTTTTATGAGTTCGAAGTGATATTATTCTTCATATTCAGTTCACACTTCACATCGAGTATGCAAAATACGATATAGCCCTTAAACTAGGAATCAAATCAAATCAAAATAATTTTTATTCAGAGTAATTTTTTTACAAAAACGTTTCCGAACGTCTATACTAAGGTGCCTACCACCGGTTCGGGAACTAACCCGGCGAGAAGAACCGGCGTAAGAAACTCGCACGGGGGCATCTTTTACTAAAAGATGGAAAATTACAATTTAAAACATATTATAATAATATTATTATGACTTAGAGCTATTTACAATATATAGGAAATATAAAAAATATTCTAGTAGCCTGTAAGAACCACCCTATTCCCAAGGTGTGTTGTCGTCGATGAAATCATTGATTTTATAATAAGCTTTAGTACAAAAACGTTCTTTTACTACTTTTTTAAATTTATTGATAGAGAGATTTTGAACGTTTTGGGATTCTATTGTACATGCGTATACACTGGCCTTTAAAAGATTTGCTGACTTTGCTAAGTCTGATCACTGGTATTTCTAATTTGTCCTTATTCCTTTTCTTTTTGAAATTATTTAAGTTCTTTCTTACATACAGTACGTTATCCAAAACGTATTGAGATGCGACGGTCAGAATATTTATTTCCTTAAACTTTTCTCTTAAGGATTCACATGATGACATCTTATAAATAGAACGTATCGCTCGCTTCTGCAGCACGAATATTGCATTAATGTCCGCTGCATTTCCCCATAGAAGGATTCCATAGGACATAATACTGTGGAAGTAACTAAAGTAAACAAGTCGCGCAGTTTCTACATCAATTATTTCTCTGATTTTTTTAACATTGCAATATGCGGACTCCACTGTAATTTACTGTCTAAAGTTATACCTAGGAATACAGTGGTGTCCACTAATTTCATTTTCTCATCATTTAATAGTACATTGGTTTGTACTTGCCTAACATTTGGCAAACTACCACTACTAACTACCGTCACCTACTTGCAGAAGAGTTTAAACAAAACTTTCATTGATTTAGTGAAATAGCAAATAGGAGCATATAAGTTAGTAGGAGATTATCGCAACGCAATCCATCACGGAAATCTCGGCCGGGATTAGCTTGTAAATGTCACTTGGACCTTTACTAGTTAGATCTTGTACGATTTAAAATGATGCGCAAATTAATTTACACTACAAAATTTTACATTTTTGTCAACTATTGAATTAGTGGAGCGCTTCATTTCAAGTTATACAAGCTCTACCAAGCGATAATATCAGAACTACCGAAACAAACTTTTCGAAAGTACAGTCTAGAAAAGAATTCTACGAAACGTGTCTATTTAAAGAGATATTGCCTTTTTTGGTTCTTATAAACTAGGAATATGTAGGTAAAATGTCATTTTTTGTGGCACACCAACTGGCCACGGTACACCAGTGTGCCGCGGCCCACCTTCTGCGGAATACTGAGATAGAGAACAGAATTGGGAGAGCATAAGGTGGTGGTAGAGTTTAAAATCTTCCGTACCGTAAATATTCAAAGTACCAGGTAAGTAGAGCTGAACAAATCATGAGGTACATTTTTTAGATTCAGTCCAAGTGAATTGAAATTCTACAGCACAATTGAATCGCTTGAAGAAAAAATAATAAAGGACGACTCGAAGCGTTAACGGTCCCCCACTGATAAGTATGCGATAATTGTCCCCACAAAGTTAACAACCCCATCTGTTGCTATCCCCCTGGTGCTCAACATTTAAAATTATTATCTTTTACTAGTTTGTGCCCGCGGGCTGTCATTAAATATTGTTTTTTTTTCTTTGGACCCCGTTTCATCTCATTAAGGGGTGTTGACGGTGTTGTTGAACAACCCTTTGCTTGGCAAAAAAAACATACTTTATGTATGGCCTTTGGGTGACTCTTACACACTGACCTCCATTATACAAGTACGCTGGACCTATGATACCCACTTTTTTTGTGCCTATTTGAAGCGGAATCAGCGCCCCCAGTGAGAGGGAAGAGAAGTAAATTTGACGTAACTTGCAAATGGCCGCTTAATCGTTATTGGTTGTCATCACTAGTATTAGTTCCAAATACTCCCACTACTGCTATCAGCGCCAATATGGCGACTTTCAAACGTCATTTTTACGTCCGTGAGTAATTTGTATTCTGTGTTTTTACGTCAAATTTAGTTCCTATCCCTCCCACTGGGGGAGCTGATTCCGCTTCAAATAGGCACAAAAAATAGCTGTCATTTCAAAGGGTATCATTAGTCCAGCGTACTTGTATAATGGAGGTCAGTGCTCTTACACATTATACAATTTGTAATGAGTATGACAATAATTTTTTGGCAAAACGTCTTTTTTAATCGTTTCTGCTCGTGTAGACAAGTAGAGTACGGTATAGACTATAGAGTATAGACAATTGACAAATAGAGTAGAGCTAGATGGAGCTAGATTCGGCGAGTTTAAAATGTATGCAAAAATAAATTTCATATCCGGAAACGTCTGTGGTTTTAGTGATGACATTAAACAATGCGACGCGACGTCTATAAAAACTATATAATAAATTCGCCAATTTTCAATATCGCATATCGCGATCGTACAAATAAAATTTAAACATTTCGGACAGGTGCTCATAAATCATTTTGTGAAACCGTTAGCGTTACGCGACTGAATGGTGTACAATTATGTGTATATAGTACTAGGAATTAGGATATCATAAAGTATGTATATATTATAAATTTTAGTACGCGTGCAAAATTATAATAGAGGAACATCAGCGTCAGTTTTCCAAAGCGGATGACAAAGTTGCGAGTTGCGACATAAGTACCAAACATAAGGACGCCTCAAAATACGACTGTGGACATAGTTTACGTACAAACAAGTATGAAGTAAGTATGTGTGCGTAGGACCGACATTATTAAATGCGGCAACTTTCGCGATAGTACAGCTGCCTGCTACACTCAAAAGAAAAGAAGCAGAAACACAAGGCAAGAAACTAAAACACCCACTCAAAAGTGTGATAAAATATTTAGTTTCTCATTACGTTTTCAATTATAACTCAATTTGCTATTATTAATTCCCAAAATAACCATGTTGACAGGTGTTGGCAGCTCCGCTCAAAACGAACAACATTGAAATTGAAAGATTTAGGAGAATAATTGAGCTTGGCAACGTCGCAATAATATGTCACTCGAAACCTATTCATAATACTCGTATTATGTATAATTCAGGCGCAGCGCAGACGACAGACTATCCGTGACGCACTTTTTAGTCCGTGGAAATAGAACCTATGCAATTATATGCAGTAACGCGCACGACGCGCAGCGCAGACGTGTGCGTTACTGCATATAATTGCATAGGTTCTATTTCCACGGACTAAAAAGTCGCATCACGGATAGTCTGTCGTCTGCGCTGCGCCTCATACAAAAAAGTGCACAAAGCGGTCTAAAATAAGATATGAATGACTAAAAACAAAACAACAACAACTTTCTTTTGATTTGCATTTTTCACAAAATCATTCCAACAAACGGCAGGAACCCATGGCATTGCAAAAAAAGACTTGTCGTTCGTTAGGGATCAGGAAAACAGCAAACACATTGCATAGAGCAACCAATCTACTAGGGCAACATAACCTCGTCGGCATTAGAGGAAAATGTATTGTAACATCAAAAACTTTTTAAAAACCTTATTTAACGATATCCATTTCAAAAATATCAGGACCGCAGACATAAATAAACATCTGTCCTACGCGGAGATCAGGGGCCGGGGATAATAAACACCGAGGATTAGTCTCGGTTTAGGGGATTTTGTCCAATAATTGATAGACGTTATATAAACGGTTGAAACATTCTTTTGTTGAACTATAAGCTAAAGCATAGGGGAGATATGAGAATACGGTACTCTACATCTATACATCTATACATATAATATACTGTAGAAATGAAAATTCTGTACATTAAAGATATTCAAAAAATAATAAGCGGGGGGTGTTACTACATCGCTATAGAAGCCAAAAATGTAGTTAGTTTTTTTGTCTGTCTGTCTGTCTGTCTGTATGTTTGTTCCACTATCACACGAAAACTACTGATCCGATTTGAATGCGGTTTTCGCAGATATATTTGTCTTCTTCCAACTTAACATCTGGTGTATAAAAAAAAATACCCCCACCCCTCTAAAGGGACGAAAGAGGGGGTCAGATTTTGTATAAGACTTTTGCTTTAACACGAAAACTACTGATCCGATTTGCACACGGTTTTCGCAGATATATTTGTCTTCTTCCAACTCAAAATCTGGTGTATACAAATCCCCCCCCCCCCCTAGTATCAAATAAATCTGTAGAGTTTGCTCTGTTCATGTTTAAAGATATTTATTGCTTTTGAAAATATTATTATGAACTTTAAGCAGCTACTAACTATAATCCGGTCACAGAACAAAGAGAAATTCGGCCTCTAACGCTCATCTCTTTTACTCGCACACGAAAGTACATATTATATTTTACTTCTTTCCAAGCACACAGCACAGTATACATAATATGTAATGTCAAATGTGATGTGAGTCTCATGCCAACATTTTCATGCACATGTAAAAACGAGATGCCCGAATTTCTTTCTATCCGGCGACCGGACTTAAATCTCTACCTAGCCGTTTTCGGCTTTAGTGACTTGGTAATAAGACATATATAATATATTATATACCTAATAAGACTTATATACCTTAATTAATAATAATCATATAGATTTCGGAGGACGGGATCCATCCACCATCATGTCTAGCATCTATAAAATACAGCTCAACCTTTATAAAATAGCGTGTTTAAAATGCAATTATTGCAATATGTATTAAATTTGCATTATAAAGCATCTGTGATGATATTATGAATAAAACATGAGCCAGTTTGTATATTACACGCCCGACGAACGTGGGTTTAGCTTTGTCCATTGACTTTATTATTTCTTTTTTGTCTTTTAAAATTCCTTGGCGACATACTCATCCATTAGTTACAAACATAGATAAAAAACTGTTTGGCCCACTTAAAATCTTTACTTTTTTGTTTTTTCACTTTATCATGCTAAATTAATAATTCAATTTATGAACTTACAGTAATTAAATTACTATTGTAATACGTTGGTACTACTAATATATGTATATTCTGTGATTACGTCAAGTTGTGTTGAGCAGGTTTTGTGGCGACTGGCGAGGTAACTCTGTAGTCTGTACTAGGGGCGCAGAGCATCTAAAGCGCCCGTAATATGAACAGCACACACACCGCACACAGACGCACACCGAATCGATCCGGGGGGTCGCCTCCCCAACGAGGGGATGAATTTAAATTATTCACAGCGGGTATAACTGCGAGCCGTCTTTAACAAACAAATTACGTATGCACACCTAATAACGCGATATACCCGGCTTCTGCTCGAGATGTCCGGCTTTCAATTATAAGGGATAATCTGCGTACCGTAATACCTCTTTAGCATATCTGCGAGCCGCGGCCCCATTCTGCTAATTACATTTACCTCCTAAATTATTAACTGGCTTGACACGTTTTTACGTTAAAATCATAAAGTTGTTCTGAATATGAAAGGAGAACAAGAACTTTTGGTTAGAACTACACAGTTTTCAGATTTGTTTTACGTCTTACGTGACATATATGTTGACGACATTTAGATCAAACTGAGAAGTGAAAATATAAATCTGAATGCGCAATATTCAGAGAAACAATGCGACATGGACTTTGTTCTATTGATTCTGCTCATCATAACAATTTAAGTCTACGATCATTTAAATTAATCGCTCCATAGAACATGACATGTCACAATATGTTGTAAACACATAAAACATAGTATTTAGAACGTTTACATAATAGTATTTTTATAATTTATGTTATATTAATATGTTAGTAGGCTGCTACGGCCGGTTTCTAAATCATTGTTTATTAGGCATCAAACTGTTGAATATTTAGACTTTATAAATTACCTCAGTGGTTAGAAACGATTAAATTAAATTAACTTAAAACCAGTTTAGAATGATTTACGGTGCGATTATAGTAGATATGAATAGATGAAGATACTCTTATAAAAGCTGCAAGAGGGAGATAAAAGAATTTCTCAAGACTATTGTAATTTATTCACCCTAAACGGCGTCACAAAGTGAGAAAAGTTGGGTACCGGGAGAGCAGAGCGTCAAAGAGATTGAATATCGATTGTAGACTCGACAATCTTCGCAGGGGTGAAAGATATCAGGGAATGGGGGATATTCTTGCCATTTATCGTTACAATCCTGGACACGGACCCTTCGCCGTAATTGTCTATGGCCAGTAATATTAGGGATTAATGCGTGATTGATTTAGCGCTCTTTACGTAATGATAGTGGCGGCGAAACGTGCTTTGAAATTCAACCCTGATAGATGTTTTTGGCGAGCTGCCACGTGCCAGCTATGAAAGTTAAATAATCGGGAAAATATTTAATAACGGGTATATTTATGGTGAATAAAGAAATTGTAGGTTAGGCTTTTGTAAACATTTGAGTAATGATTTCATACGGGAATTGCAAAGAAATGCAAGAAACCTTTTTAATGACGTCTATAAAAACTAAAATAAACTGGAGAGCATGCGCTAAATTATAAACGCTCTAAATAAATAAACGCTTCCAGTGATAAACAGTTGAAAAAACTAAATAATAAATACAGAGAGCAGCGATGTTCATAATACGAATAAAACGCAAACATTTAGTTCGGAGCAATAAAAATACGAGCAGAAAGGTCAACAAATAATTTTAATCCGACCGAAGCCGTTTCCGGACAAAAAGTCGACACATGGGCGAGAAAAAACCCGAGTTATTATCTCAAGTCGAACCCAACGGAACCCATTAGTAAACAACACGAGCACAAAGAGGGCAAAATAGCTGTTTATAAAAAAGGTTAACAAAAAATCGCCTTTTGATCCCATCTCCCGAATCTCCCCTTTGCATCTGTTAAGGTTTTATTAGTGTGCCGACTAGTCGGGCGATTGTTGATTTTGTGCAATGTACCGTCTATTCAATTTGTCGCGACTCGCGATCGTATTATTTTTTCGTCAAAAGGACGTCTTTTTGCGTGAAATATTGTTAGCACGTAGATTGTAGCAGTTAGCACCTACATCTAATGTGTGCTGTGTTCATGTAGGTAATGGAGGTAATGGGAAAAAACCGCGACATAAAATTTATTTTAATGAGCAGTTAAAAGATAATTTGGGAAGACAAGGTCAAAGAATAAAGATTAATTACAAACACACACGAAACACTTTTGTGTCTGCCACGTGCACTGATGACTATGACTATCTATGTCGACGATATTATGCAAAAATAATCTACATAAAGAAAAGCTGATTCACTTTGTAAAATTCGTCATAAAATTCTAAAGTGCTCGATCGCTGCGAAACTTCGGAGCTGACCAGAAATAGCATTCGTGTTTGTATATTTGGTGAACGTTCATCGCAACAAATCCGTTCCGGGTAAAACTTTCCACTCGAACAAAGGCCAGGTACACGCCGGCTGGGATTACGACGAATCCGACGAGCGGTCGGGTGACTCGTCGACGCGCACAAAGCCGACGCGACGAGCAGCGCGACTCCGTCGACAGAAACTCCGACCAACTTAAATGGGTTTATGACAACTAAGACTGGAATTTATCGTCGAGAGCCCGATGAAACGCGTCCGACGACAGATTCTAAAGGCTTAATTTAAATAAACGCCGGATCGTTTAAGTTAAACACTTGTTGGAAATTAATGAGTGCAGTGCTGAATAAATTATGTTGTCGATGGTCTAACATCGGACATAATTTCGAATCAATTCGGCCCGGATTTACGAGCGTTACAATTGTTTGTGACATAATAAACGGCTAACCGACCGCACAGATATAACACGAAACGGAAATAATAATGGCGATTGATGGCGCGAGTGGTGCCCACTGCCCCCACATCCTAATTAGCCGGTAATTACGCGCCGCGCGGTAGCAGCTGCCACTTGCCAGTTGAAAGACATCTCCTTCAATTGCTGATGTCTTAGTAACTTTTATACTAATTTAAAATTATTAAATAGATATAATAAGCAAGCAACTTATGAACTTACTATTCGATTTGTTTTGGTAACTAAAACAGTATTATATTATATAGGGATTTAAGACAACGCTATTTAGGATACATTATCTACTCATAATTTGTCTTATTCCCAATCTTTATTTAAATCACTTCTTGAATGTAATCGGACTTAAAAGGGCACAATTTGATCACAAACTTCAGGAGTTGCAATTAGTATTACGACAAGCAAGTTACGTACAAAACCAAATGAAGCCATTTTAGATTTCCAGGTAATCAGGTATGGTGTACTACAGGAACTAATTTAGTGCGAGTTACAAGCGAGCATCGAGTTGGAACTTGGAACTTGGAGCACTGATTAAGTGGTAATCAACATGCTAATTTATTCAAGCTATGATCCGATGAAGAGGTATCGGAGCTTAGCTTAACATGGGTTGTATGATGTATCTCGAATAATATGTATATCAATAGATTTCCTTAATTAGAGATAAGTTTTAATAAAATATTATTGTAGAGGCTCTTATTATTTAAAAAGAATGTCAGGCCGTTAAAATGTTCGCTGTCGACGAAATAAAATCGAATAAAGAATTTCCCGATACATTTGAGACAACCCTCAAAGTAAAGTTATAAAAGTTTATTTAGTTTAAATGTTACCAGAAATTTTGTCCCAAAATAAGTCTTATATTGACTAAGTTTTAATATCAGACTAATTATTTGAACAACAAAAACCAAGACGATGTTTTACAAAGGGGTTTAACGAAATGTGGCGTGACAACACAGATTAAGTACGATGAAACCGCTTATAAAAAACATAAAACTTTAAACAATTTATGAAGTTATAACCAAAATAATATTCCATTTTCCAAATTTTACTTTAAATAACAAAGAAACTGAAAGGGTAATTGGAATCACTTTAAAACCACGTTTGAAAATATTGAATTAAATGATTTGACAGTTTATTAATCTAATCAAATTATATTATCAGATAAATCGTTATAATCTGAATCTATACTTAATATTATAAAGCTGAAGAGTTTGTTTGTTTGAACGCGCTAATCTCAGGAACTACCGGCCCGATTTGAAAAATTCTTTCAGTGTTTGATAGCCCATTTATCGAGGAAGGCTATAGGATAATAAATATACTATCACGCTAAGACCAATAGGAGCGAAGATACGGAGGGAAATGTGAAAAAAACGGGGAAAAACATTTGAAAGATCTTATCTCAACTAAACTACTGGAGCAATTTTTATGTTATTTGGCACAGATATAGAGTATAGACCACGTGAGACATAGGCTATTTATTTGCGGGAAATGTACGGTTTCCGTGAAATTCCTAATTTACGCGGGCGAAGCCGCACGGAACGACTAGTATAAGATAAAAGAAATATTTAAAAATTGAGTCATGAGCCAATCCATACTAATATTATAAATGCGAAAGTGTGTCTGTCTGTCTGTCTGTCTGTCTGTCTGTTACCTCTTCACGCCCAAACCGCTGAACCGATTTTGCTGAAATTTGGCATGGAGATACTTTGAGTCCCGGGAAAGGACATAGGATACTTTTTATGCCGGAAAAATGTACGGTTCCCGCGCGATAAACGAATTTTGGCGCAACGAAGTTGCGGGCGTCATCTAGTGACAGATAATTTTACTTGAATCCACATTTTATTATCTTTTTAAACTCTATTCTTAACTCCCAACGAAAGCAGGTGGCCGGTGGGTATTATAAGTTTTGTCCAATGTCCACGTATTGGTGTAGCATCCAAATACGTGGTCCGATTTTGATCTAGTTTTGTTTGTTTGGAAGCTCATGTGATTGAGTCTTGAGTGTCCTTACCTAAAATTAATTATAGGTAAGAACACTCAATGATCGAGCTAATGATAATTATCATTAGCTCGCTCATTGTTGACAATATTCGTTTTTTATATTTCTTCATTTATACTTATTTTATTAGTAAAAATTATTTGATCATAAATTGTTCAAAACGAGTATCTATTATGCTGCGGCCGCACATGCGTAGTGCTTCGTGCTTGAGACGATACCATTGGACGATCTGCGTGTATCGTCCAATGGTATCGTCTCATAGCACGAAGCTTCGTGACGATAGACGCATGTGCGGCCGCGGCATTACAGTCATACTTATTAAAAGGCACGATTCACAAAGCAATAAAATGTCGTAACTGTGATATTTTTACTACAACTTTATGATAATAGTAAGCCATAGAAATCTGTAATTACACAATCGCGCTTTGCCTACAACGCGCAACGTTATATTAACGATCACAAAAAGACATTGACACCATTAGATAACGGTTTGTGTATAGTACAATGTCACAGTCAGAATCTCTATGTTGTTTAGTCAGAATTACGGTAGGTTCCGAAATTTAAACCAGTATAACTAGCCAGTGATGAAAACGTCAAGAATCGACGCTATACTGTTGATTCCACTGACCTATTTGAAGCGGAATCAGCTCCCCCAATGTGAGAATTTATCACGTGGGAGAGCCATGCTTCGGCACGAATGGGCCGGCTCGACCGGAGAAATACCACGTTCTCACAGAAAACCGGTTCGCCGAGTGAGTAAGTTTACCGGAGGCCCAATCCCCTACCCTATTCCCTTTCCGTACCCTCCCCTTTTCCCTTCTCTTCCCATCCCTACCCTCCCCTATTACCCTACTCCCTCTTAAAAGGCCGGCAACGCACTTGCAGCTCTTCTGATGCTGCGAGTGTCCATGGGCGACGGAAGGTTGCTTTCTATCAGGTGACCCGTTTGCTCGTTTGCCCCCTTTATTTCATTAAAAAAAAATATTGGTGCTGATAGCAGTAGTGGGAGTATTTGGAACTAATACTAGTGATGACTACCAATAACGATTAAGCGGCCATTTGCAAGTTACCTCAAATTTAGTTCTCTTCCCTCTCACTGGGGGCGCTGATTCCGCTTCAAATAGGCACAAAAAAAAGTGGGTATCATAGGTCCAGTGTACTTGTATAATAGAGGTCAGTGGTTGATTCCGAAATATTCTTGTCAATGCATTGACGTACATACGACAATGTTGGGATGTCATTATTGCAAATATGACATTATACTGCTAATATGCCACTTGTCTCATCAGTGCCACATCCGCACAATATGGCGTCAAATTCAAGACGTCATGAGCACTGGCATACTGGGTTTTATTTCAGAATTCACGTTTTGTTTCCAAGGCAAGGAGTTTCAATAATATGTCTCAACTCTCAAGTCAGAATTGCCTCTAATAGGCTACTTGAGTATTGACCTACTATTTTCTTCATGCTAATCACTTCTTAATCATTCATTTTCACCAAAAAAACTAATATTTTAATATTTTAAACAGTAGAAACCCACAAAAATGTTGACTGAAAAATATGCCTTTTAAATGGCACCGAAAACACTGTCCGCCATAGTGTGTGTCATATTTTTTGTATTTTATACTTTCTTAATTGAATTTTTTTATGTGCTAAACGTACGAGTCTAAAAGTGCCAAAAATTAGAAAAAAATTAAATGAGAAATCATTTATTTCATTTCCCAACTACAGTAAATGGAGATAAAAACTGATGTTTTATTTGAATTATTCAAGAAAATATATTTTAGAAATCTTTCTAGGCTTATTCTTATTATTTATGTACAGATAAACTTAAATATTATATAACGAGCGTCAAGCCCCATACGGTCACCGGTAACCGAGACACAATAGAATATCTATTGTGTCTCGTTTTCCCACGATCGACGGGTTAAATAAAATATATTAAATTACTAGTGTGATGACGTCACATCCAAATCGGAAGTACCGCAAAAGCGTTTTCGTCAGTACAAATTAAAAAATATAAAATCATATTTTCAAATCGACTTTATTTATCAATCATAAGCTTTTATTTGATGAAATGGGTGAAATATGGTTTCCTAGGCAAAGTTCTACTAGAAATATGCATTTGTTCAATGAAATTGAATATAGGTCAAGTAGCCTATTGTAAACTTTTCAAGAGGGTGAACGCGAAATTGATTTCGCGAGCGGAAATTTTTAAAGCGCTCGACAGTGATTAATGATTTGAAATTCAATGTACATGCCGACGTCCCCTTCGCAATTTAACTTTGTCATATTACTAGCTAAAAGCCGAGCTTTGTGAGGGCTCGCGTCGTCACACTTTGAATGACTGATGATAACACATCTACATATAAATAAAAATTACTATGTTAAATCACAAATCAATAAGCGTGATAGTTTTTCCATAAAATGTACCACAAAATGTACAGGTTGTGGGATATACTAGGGCTCGCTTCGCTCGCCCTGATAAAAATACTTGACGCCCGCAAATCCGTTGCGCCCTAATTCGTTTATCGCACGGAAACCTTTTCTTTTTCTGCAACGAAAACTATCCTATGTGTTTCCCGTCTCTCAAAGTATCTCCTTACTAAATTTCTTCTAAATCGGTTTAGCCGTTTTAGAGTGAAGACTGAAGAGGTAACAGACAGACATGTTAACTCTTCCGTATTTCATCAGTATCTTGCTCAACTAATTCGATGTAGTTAAACGTGATGAGTTTGAAAGTACGGGCAGCCCGCAGCAGTAATGTGAGGAGCTGCAATACTGTCACGTCTAGATTAATGATGCGATAGATACGAGAGCAGGTGCTAGTTCCACATCTTGAGACATAATTGTGGTGTGATGAAATAAAGATATAAAACTCGTATGTCAGGGCGATTAAGGATCCTATATTCTACACTTTATATCTAAGATTAAATCTTCAATATCCATTAGATCTTATTAAGTTGAATCTTGAAATAGCTTTATAAATAAGTAACAAAGGATTTCAATAAATTTAATAGGATACTTGTGACTTCAAGTGAATATAAAAGATGTGAATTCTCAACTCGTATTTTATTTATTCCTCCCATTCGGCGTAGGCAATAAAAATTCTGATCTTATATCTAAAAGATAATAACGCATGACTGACAACATTGAAACAAATAGTCTCAAACACGTTGGAATGCTTCCAAATTCTTTCAATATGTTACGGCAAAAACGGAACAGAAAATCCAAGAACTATGTAGCGTTAAATTTTATTGGAAAGTGATGGACCGATAGCATCAATTTCCGATTTGGAGTTAATTCAGCGCCCGGCCACAATCGCATTAATTTGTTGAGTGCCGGGTATTGTAATGCGGGCGGTACCAGGAGGGCAGAAGGGGGTGGAGATTTAATGAACCGCTGCAGCGCCGGATAACACCCCGACGTTTGCACTCAATCAACCTCGCAAACAGCTCTAAGTCCCGACAATTAAATACGAAACAGTCGCCAACATGGCCGATAAGAGCTATCCGAAAATTAGCGATTATTTTATCGCAAGTGGATCAAGGATTTGCGCGTAACCTTATACGTGTCGCCGGTGTAGATTTAGATTGTCCGCTAACGATATATCATTACGTCGAGCGGTGACATTCATCAAAATTCTACCGTGATCGAGCTCTACAAATGGAGAATTATTATCAACTGGACTTAGTACACTTGTTACAGATTGACTATACAAAACATACTAAAACGGCAATTAGTTTAGGAAAAAGTGAATTCGCAACTCTATCAGGGTTTTCCTTTCTATAGTAATTTGTATCAAAAGGGCTTTAAAACCATGGCTGTTGATATAAAAGAGTTAACGTACCTTAGGTTCAGTTTTGGGTTTCTTAGCAGGCGGTTGCGTGTTGTGGTCCTGCCGGGAGTCGTCGGGGTCGGGTTTGATGGTCTGCGCGGGGGGCTGCACGGGGGGCTGCGCGGGCGGCAGCGGGGGGGGCGGCGGCGGCGGCTGCGCGGGCGCGGGGGGCGGCGGCGCGGGCGCTGGCGGTGGCGCGGGCTTGGCGTCGAGGCGCGGTGCGGGCGCGAGCGGCGGCGGCGGCGGCGGCGGCGCGGGAGCGGGCGGCGGGCCAGGCGCGTTGGGCGGCGGCAGGACGCGCGCGCCGCCGTTGACGTCGTGCGGCGGGTGGGGGTGGTGGTGCTTGTCGCGCGCCTTGTCGCGCCGGTGCCCGCCGGAGCCGCGCTTGGCGGCGGCCGGCGGCACCCCCGCGGCCGGTTTCGGCTCCCCGTTCATCTCGTTGGACTTGACGATCTCGTGCTTGGCTTCGGAGCTCTTGGTGCCGGGCTTGGTCCTCTTGATCTTCATCTTGAGCGCGGTGCGCTGCGCGTCGGGTTCGGCGCGCGCCGCCATGCCGCCCGCCTCGTCGGTCTTCTCTATGTCGGCATCGAGGTCTATGATGAGGTCGCCGATGCCGATATCCCACTCGTTGTCATCGTACTCGAAATTGGCGGGGTGGTGGTGGGGCGCGGGGCGAGGTCCGCCGACCGGCGCGCCCTCCCTCATTGGCGCCGCCATGCGCGCCGGCTCGCGCCCCGCCCCCTCACCGCACGCGCACACACCATTGTAGCCCTGCAACACACGACAACATCAGACACCGCACCACCATCGGCCACCATCAAAGCAGACACCACTAACTTTTCCACTATACCCGGGACTCGGGAGTCAGGACTCGTGTTTAATAATCTCAAGAAAGGCACCCTTGTCATTGGCAAATAGCAATGAAAAGAGAACATCATGATAGAGCAACTTATAGAACATTTGAATGACAGAATATTCTTCTGTCATTCAAATGTTGCAGAAGAATAAGGCATTTGTGCCACCAAATTCAGTAGAAACAGACGCATATCCTTAACAAACGCATATCCTTATGACCGGTTTCTTAACTAGAGTTTATTGATGTATCGAAGAGCGTTGTTGATTGATAAATATTTTGAAGATACCCAAAAAAAGTAACCCAACGACTTACAAAGTAGAGCTAACATTGTAACTACGAGTGTTTAGTAATCTGTGGTAGTGCCTTAAAAGTAGAGTTTTGATCATCTAATCGTAATAAACGTACAACTGGTACAACTCGCCATTTCTATACTATACATATAATAATAATCAAGAAATAAAGGCACGGGAGAATTTTCATACCAATTCGGGCTCGCCATAATCGTAAAACAGCCGTAAACCGCGGATGCCACATGCCTCTTAGCGGGATAGACTGAAGCTCGGCGCTTATTTATTGTTATTAACGACTGTCTTCACTATAAAGTCTTTACATTTAAATAATATGGGAATGCTGTTTTAATTTCAGCTTTAGGCGAAGACAGCTGCCAATTCGACGTCTTTGTGCAGTTTTCTAGACGTATGTATTTCATTGATTGGCACAAAAAAATGTGATTTTTGAGTATATTTGGAAAAGCTTTTTTATTTTAAATAATAAAATAATGTACTCCTACTGGATGAAGAAAATACTAAAGTCACATCTTCCAGGAACTTTAAACAAACAGTTCTAACTAAAATAATATACATGCTATGCTTTAAAAATTTGTTTATTTAATACCTTTTACAAAAATATAAAGCTTGTAAGATTTAATTTTCGGTTCTGACATCTATAAGATTTCCCATAATATTTATTTTTTCCTCTAACATACGAAAAATGTATCCATGCTACCGAGTGAACATTTCACATCTCTCTCTCTCTCGCATGAAAATCGACAGTGGTGTGAGAGTGATGCGAGAAATGCGAATCCTCAAGGTCATTCGCAGTTATCAGCGTCTTAACGATGATATCTCTCATGGGTGGACAGACAAATTGCGGTCGTTTGATATGTACTCCAAAAACTTTAGATATTCGTAGCTTACACGTTAAAATATTGACGTCTAAACAGGATGGTATACGTAAAACAATCGGCCAAGTGCGAGTCTGACTCGCGCACGAAGGGTTCCGTACCGTTATAGAGCAAAGATGGCCTGTCTTTGCTGTATAACGGTACGGAACCCTTCAATTAAGTATTCAGTAAATTATGCTTTTTCTAATATTTATTTTATTTTTATCATTAATTATTAAAGTACACATATAATTGCAGATTATGTGAAAATTTCAAGTGCCTACGTGTTACCATTATTGATATCGAGCAAAACAGGCCAAGGGAGCCCCCTTTATTTATTTTTTTATTTTTAGTATTTGTTGTTATAGCGGCAATAGAAATACACAATCTATGAAAATTTCAGAAGTCTAGCTATAGCGGTTTTTGAGATACAGCCTGGAGACAGACAGACAGGCAGACGGACAGACAGACGGACAGACATCGAAGTCTCAGTAATAGGGTCCCATTTTTACCCTTTGGGTACGGAACTCTAAAAAAAGAAGTTTTTTTATTGTGATTATATTGCATATATACTTAAATAATACCAATAACCAGCTGATAACAATATTGTCTGTAAAAAAGGAGAATGGGCATAAATGAACGAACGCTGATCCATCTACCCAACAAGTACACTATGAATAATGACATGCAATAAAGTACTATCAGAGAAGTTGATTCCTAGGTAGATGGAGGATCTACGTAGTTTAGTCGCGTTACGTCAAACCCAGCCGACAGATCACAATTAACATTGAATTGACATGATCCGACCAAATGACGTTGGCCTGTCAACTGCTTAGGAATCAATTTCCTCGATGGTACAACAAAATGCCGTCTCGGTTGTATCGTTTACTGTTACTGTGTGTATTATGTATGTATCAAGGTAACTTTGTAATAAACTTTATGCACCAAAATTTTACATATTTATTTTAAATTGTATGTGCACAGTGCACATGATTTGGGTCGTTTACGAAACACTTTACACTTAAGAAAAGGTATTAGGGTAACAGCATATAAAAGGAGCAAGATTAAATACAAAGAGACACTTCATAACTGAGTTTATGGCCCTTTTGATAACTGTCGTAAATTTTTATTACATACGTAAACTTAACCGTTTGTATTTTAATACTTGGCTCCGTTTCACAGTTCGAACTTCAAACAAGCCAAGAGAGTTCGTTGTTTGTGTATTAACACAACAGTTGCAAAAAGTTTCCATTTATATTAAAGACGTAAGTGAATGTGTGGGTGACTAACATTTTATAACATAAGAGTATTAACTCATTTTTAACACGCTTTTATAAGCTTGGGCTGTATGTATGTAACGGAATATTTGAGCACGATTTTTATCTACATAATCTAGTAGTCTAATTTATTCGAAACTTTGCATACGTATAAAACGAACTATTATTACTTCCCTTATAATTAGAACAAACCTTGTAATTTATCTACTTCATCATCTGGCTCAAATAATATCTGGCTACACATAAAATCTACTTTCTTTTGATTTCAAATTATTTTTCCGGTCTTAAAGGCTTCGGTTATGCAAAAAAAGTAAATTTTCAAATTCTTACTTAGTCACTTCATCTACTCACGCTTTCAATTACGTGTTTTAATTAAAAATATTATAGTAATTTTAAATACTAATTATATTGATTTTGTTTTAAATTAGATTGATTCTTATCCCGTCGATCGTGGGAAAACGAGACACAATAGATAGGTATTCTATTGTGTCTCGGTCACCGGTGACCGTATGGGGCTTGATGAATTAATTAGGAACAGGCAAAATTAAAGTATTGATATAGAGCAAAAAAATTGCAAAAAAATCACGTTTGTTGTATGGGAGCCCTCCTTAAATATTTAATTTGTTTTGTTTTTTGTATTTGTTGTTATAGCGGCAACAGATATACACAAACTGTGAAAATTTCAGAAATCTAGCATAGCGGTTCTTGAGATACAGCCTGGAGACAGACGGACAGACAGACAGACGACAAACATCGAAGTCTTAGTAATAGGGTCCCGTTTTTACCCTTTGGGTACGGAACCCTAAAAAGTAACTTATTAAATTATTATTTGGAACAAAACATGGCCACTGTCTTGGAAATTAATAAAAAGGAGTAAGTACATCAAAATACAAAGTGTTAGTAAACGCAAACAGTAAAGACTAAAGACTTAAGCCCGTATATAAACATTTCCTTATAAATGGGTTTCATGTTTAGCATGCAAATCGATGATCTCAGGTGTACTTTATACTTTAACACCTCTTTATGCGGTCATAGTAGAGTTAGTTGTTAGTTGTAAGAAGTAATATTTATAGTAATTTGCAAAATGCATAAGAGTTTGAGATCATCAAAACAAATCAATAGGGTTTATAGAGTTTAATTTATAGTATTAAACTAGATGACCCCAGCAACTTCGTTGCGCCAAGATTCGTTTATCGCGCTCGAACTGTACATTTTGCCGGAATAAAAAGTATCCTATGTCCTTTCCCGGGACTCAAAGTATCTCCATACCAAACAGCTAAATCGGCAGGGCTATCACGTAAAAATAGCGATCAACAATCCACTAGCAATAAACGCGCGATCAATTGCTGAATGCTGGGTATAAAAAATTAAATTAAGAAATTAAAAAAAAAACGCCAAACAACTGTAAAAAGTAATGAAATAATATTTACTGACTTTAAGTTATATAAATATTTATATTATGTAATTCCTTAGTGTAAAGTGATATTTTAATCCATAATTGTTGTCACGGTGTGTCAGGGGACCGCCAACAGCGACTTTTGCATTTTGTATCGCCAAGTCACTGATCGTCTCGATTCGGCTCGCTGTGAACTGACCCTCAAACTATAATGTTATGTGAAATCAAACATCTACATAAGCGGTCCCCCGACACACCTTGACAACAATTATGGATTAAATTATATATTTAAACTTAAAGTCAGTAAATATTATATCATTACTTTTTTAAGTTGTTTGGCGGTTAAATTTCTTAATTTTATTTTATTTCATGCTTTTTAAACTTGTGTTGGTTATATTGCAGAATAATTCTTATCAACTGGATCATATATACCAATGAATACCATCTATGAATGTCCTCTTGGATGAGGCCGTCAATATGAGTCCAAACATGAAACCTCCACTTTGGGTTCATATGGAGCTCGGCTCCAATAGAATCCAGGTGATGCTGCAGCAGCAGCATGCAAAAATTTACTGTTTATCTACGTCTTACTAGTTGTCGCAATTAAAATGAGCCCAAACACGAAACCATTGCTCTAAGTTGGTGAGGAGTTGGGTATCCTATTGATTACCAGGTGATGCTGCAGCACCAGGTCAACTTTCCATTAATGTGTATATATTCATAAATATCACGAACTAGAATGCAAAATATAAAGCCCACCAAAAGACTGCAAGTTGCTAATCGGCCCTTCACGAACCAGATGAACCGCGATTTTTCAGCACTGAGCAGGCTGATGATGATGAACTATAGCTAAGAACACTCTCGATCATGTCAGCTTTCAAACAAAAAAGCTAGATCAAAATCGGTCCACCCGTTTGGATGCTACGATGCCACAGACAGACAAACAGACAGACACGTCAAACTTATATCACCCCTCTTTTTTGTCGGGGCCCGGGGGTTAAAAAACAATGGTATCATGTAAGTGATCGATTGCAATCGTATTGTTTTCGCTGATACGTGATACGAAATTGCGATTTTGGAGCAATTATCGCGCAATAATTGCTATCGCATTGCTCTCGCAAGATACGTGATACTGCTGCCGTACAGCGGTGCGGGCGTAAAGAGGTAACAGTCTAACAGACAGACACACTTTCGCATTTAATAATATTTAGTTAGTATGGACATGATCATTTATAGGGCATGCACCCGGTTCTACCCGGTTCCGAAATACCCGGGTATACCCGGATATTTGAATGAGTCTGTGGAACCGGTTCTAAGCGCTGGAACCGGGTCGACGTTCGTTTTTGTTGATTATTTAATTATTGGAGAGTACGTTTTGTCGTTGATTATTTAATAATAGTTTCAAGAGTTAGTTTTTGTTGATTATAATTAGTTTTGAGAAGAATAATTTTTCGTTGATTATTAATCAATAATAGTTTCAAAGGTTAGTCTGTTGATTACAATGATAATTTAATAAACGTTGATTTCACACCAATACCAACTTTTTTTATTCATATCTCATTACATTACAATTTCCTACTTAACCAAACTCTCAATTATCATTTACACAAAAAAAATATAAAAAATACAATTTGGTCGCTAGGAACCGGGTAGCACCGGATGACCCGGTTCGGAGTACCACTGGAACCGGGTACGCAAAATCTGGAACCGGACCCGGTTCTGCATGCCCTAATCATTTATGCGTAAAGTCAAAAAAAAATCGCACTCATGTGAAATAGCAATCATAGCCCGCAATATAAAATGCATCCATTAAATCGGTTAAAACCCGGTCTGAATAGTAAATGCAAAGACGTGGATAAATCGCGGAGGAATCCATTATGCGAGCCGTGTGTTTGTCAATAGGCTGCCTGATTGGGGGCTCCTTCATGCGCTGCGAGCCTCGTATTAGTGATTTACTGAGCCTGCGAACTTGGCAGCTTGCCCGTCCGTGCATTTGGTAAAAGAAAAATCGCTGTGACTCCAGTGGCAATATATTTTATGATCCAACATAAATATAAGTTACAAATTGTATTACGCCAAAAAAAAAATAAACCTAATTTGTATTAATAACATTTACTTGGCATTGGAGTTTCGCTTGAAATATTATCTATGTCTATACTGATAAACCTGAAGTTTGTTGTTTGAATGCGCTAATCTCACGTACAAGTACTATAATCTACTTTTTGAGGGAAAATGTACAATTTTCACAAAAATCCTCATTTACGCAGGCGGAGCCGCGCGGAATGTCCAGTTTTTTCTAAAAACTCTTACAGACAATAAATTATGAAGTTATTTGAGAAGTCAACAATATACAAAGATTAACGTACCATATAAAGTACGCACGAACAGCAATTAGGAATTAACAGCTAATGTCTTCTAACATAAATCTTCAAGTCCCGTAGGGTCAGGTGGGTTAAAGACTTTTAGACCTTTACAGGTATCTTTATTTTGTACGAGTGGAATAAATGAAAATATCTATACAAAGAATTTAAAAAAAATACTAGGTGACCTGGTGAATTTCGTATCACTTCCCTCCTAATAAACCTTCCCTGGAATTCCACAAATATTTCAAAACTAAAATTAGCCAAATCAGTTCAGCTGTTCTCGATTTGTAGCGAGACTAACAAAAATGTATATTTAAATATTCATTATTCGTTGTTATTGGTGGTAACTGGTAGGGTAAGTTTTCATACATTTATATCCATTCTCCTTTAAATAAGGAATGACAATGATCCTAGTGTCTATTGTCTAGCACAATTAGGTCATCCAAATTTTAAAAGTTCTAGTAGTGCCAATTTTGACCTTACCTTGCACCTAAAATCTCTACAGTGACATCTTCGAGAATTAATTAAAACCTGAATACGTCACGACACTCACAAGTTTCACGCAAGCGGTGCTTCGTGATTGCTAAAACAAATTTACTAGTCCGGTTAAGGAATGACACAAAGGAGGATATAGATGGTATAGAGTGCGTGAGCGGGAAGAAAATGAATTTAGAAGCAACAGTTAATACCAATTTCTTTAAATTTATCTCTCAGAGATTAAATAGGAGACATTTTATAAATAGAGTATGGCTCGCTTCTGCAGCACAAATATTGTACTAATGTCGGTAGCGATTCCCCGTAAAAGGATTCCATATGACATTCTACTATTAAAATAACTAAAATATACTAATCGTGCCGTGTCTTTATCATAAATATCTCTAGTTTTTCTGACTGCATATGCTGCAGAACTGAGCCTACCTGCAAGATTAGCAATATGAGGACCCCACTGTAATGCGGCGAATCAAAAATAGAATCTGTATCAGACACGTTAAACATTTTCAAGGGGCGAACCGGGTACCGTTTCTTCTCGATTCGTAGTTTCATCTTGTGATAAATCTAGTGTTGGACAAAATTTTGGTATAGCGTGAAGTTTTGGTAAAGCGATTTCTACAGGAACTTATTCAGGGTGCTTAGGGAGAAATCAGAAAACATACTAAAAGTCCTGACTCCTGACGTCTAGGAGGTGAGCCGGAGGGAGGGAGGACAAAGGTTACATTCTTTGGTTTTGGCTAACACCTTAAAACCGATGCGTTGTAGCAAAAAATGTTCTATAATGAAATAAAACCTCATTCGTTTTTTAACTACACATATATCGTATAAAGCATAAATTGTGTAAAGTCGTAAATTTTAGGCTATAGCTTAAGTTTATTCATAAAAATAGCCAGGATAATAATATCTTCAATTTGAATTACAATTTACAAGCACAAAACCTGTACTGGTGCAGCCATTTAGGCTGCCTTTTCACATTAAGAGCGGGCTGTACAATTTTGCTATGTTTTCTAATAAGTATTACGACCCCGGAAGACGATTGACTCAAATGAAATTGAGATTTATTTAATCATTGTATATTTATTTATCTGATATTTAGCTAACGGAAAACACGATTCACTTATTTTGACTCGATAGTTTTATTTTTCGAAATTATGAATCTGTTTGGGCATTTCAACAAATATCTGTTACACTTATTGAGTTACTATCATTAAATAACTTGCACTACTACAATCACACACTTTATAAAATAATAGCTAAAGGAAATATTAGTATTGTATTTAGTTTTTAAATAATCATCAAAAAACAGCTTTGGGACTTACGACCTTTACTTTCGTGCTATTATGCGGGAACCGTTGTTACGCGATATTGTTCACTATTAGCTGCAGCCTAAAGTACATTGTCCGGGAGCACGATTCATGGAATTATTGTATCACGATTGGAGGATAGCGTTGTGTGTAGGCGGGGCTAGCGTTTTCACAGCGCGCTCTTAAGTCGCGAGTACTGCGGCAGCCGCGCGGCCGCAGTACTCGCGACTTTATGTGAAGGCAGCCTTAGGTCGTGCGCCCATTGCGACTTTTTGTAGCGATGCAGTCGCGATAGTGTCGCATATTTGCATCGATACAGTCGCGATGCAGTCGCTAGCTGTGTGTTTTGTATGGAGTTGCAAATGCGACTAACGCGCGTTAGTAGTAATGCAGTCGTGCGCTTCATAGTCGCGCAACTGCATCGCAATTCGCAACTAAAAGTCGCAGTGGGCGAAGGCCGATGTCAATAATAATTGTTGATAAAGCTGATTTAACAATGTATTGTTTATTTATGATCGTTTTGAACTTGGCTATCACTTAACATATTTTAGGTTATTGATTACAATTTATTATTTAAAAAATTGTTGAATATTAACTGTATAATGTCTGTAATTCTTTATAACTTTATATTTGCTTCTAAAACTTTCGGATATAATAACAACGATCCAAATGGCCCCTTCGTCGTCGTTACAGCCGAAATGATAAGTGATAATTAAAAAACCGGCCAAGTGCGAGTCGGACTCGCACACGAAGGGTTCCGTACCGTTATAGAGCAAAAATAGACCAAATATTGTGTTTTTAGTATGGGAGCCACCCTTAAATTTTTATTTTATTTAAATATTATTATTAATTATTAAAGTCCACATATACGGCTTTTGTGAAAATTTCAAGTGCCTACCTGTTGCCATTATTGATATCAAGCAAAAAAGGCCAAAAAATCACGTTTGTTGTATGGGAGCCCCCCTTAAATATTTATTTTGTTTTTAGTATTTGTTGTTATAGCAGCTACAGAAATACATAATCTGTGAAAATTTCAACTCTCTAGCTATTACCGTTCTTGAGTTACAGCCTGAAGACATACAGACAGACAGACAGACAGACGGACAGACATCGAAGTCTTAGTAATAGGGTCCCGTTTTTACCCTTTGGGTACGGAACTCCTTAAAATAAATATGATTTGAAACCCAATACATAAAAGAAAACCAAGAACAAATCTTATACAATAAAAGCAAATAAAGGCGTTGGGTTAAGAACATCATAGCATTACCTGTAATAAGGTATCCTGGTGAAATACAAAGGATTTATTCTATCTCTCTCCTCGCATAAGATACTGTTGTTAGAGCGAGACGGATGCTCAATGGTTGTTTCCTTGGTTGAAGGTGAGCGAATTGATTTGAGAACATCTTATATAATACTAGGGACCGATAGCCAGTTGGGTAACGTAAACAACGATTACTGAATTTACTTTTCTTATTTATGTAGTCCTGGTACAAAAAACACGAATTTGTTTGTTTTAACCAATAAAAATGGTTATTTTTGAATTGCCAGACTAGTTAATTCCTAGTAGTGTGAAAAATGGTAATAAAGAGTTTTTCATTTCCCCGTTGCGCCAAAATTGGTTTATCGCACGGGAAACGTAACTTTTTCCGGGATAAAAAATATCCTACGTCCTTTCCCGGGACTCAAAGTATGTACCAATACCTAATTTCATTATTCATATCAAATTATCATACCTTTCAGCAAAATCGGTTCAGCGGTTTGGGCGTGAAGCGGTAACAGACAAACAGATACACTTTCGCATCCTACTAATATTATAAAGGCGAAAGTTTGGATGTATGTATGTATGTATGGATGTATGGATGTTTGTTACTCTTTCACGCAAAAACTACTGAACGGATTTTAATTAAACTTTACAATAATATAGCTTATACATCAGAATAACACATAGGCTACAATTTTAACCGACTTTCAAAATAGAGGAGTTGTTATGTTCGTTTTTTTATGTTCAACGATTACTCCGCCGTTTGTGAACCGATTTTCATAATTTTTCTTTTGGTGTAAGTATAGGTTATCATCCCAATTTGTTACCATATTCATAAAAGTGGTGACCTGATGAAGGGATCCATAAGAAATCGAGGGTACTCCTCAAAATTTATATGGAAACATGTGGTGACTTCGGTTTCGTGAGCAGTATTCTAAGCATATGCTACCAACAAGGAAGATTTTGCACCAAGGTATACCATGGTTCGGAAGGTGCTGAGAGAACTCCTGACTCTTTATAGATACAAGTTTGGGAGTTTCGACGTTGTTTTAAGAACGGAAAGCATATGCTACTATGCAAATTACATTCATCATCATCACTATCATACCAAACCATTATAGAGCCATGTATCGTCCCGTTTTGACCCTATTATAGGCACTTACTTTTCATAGTCTTTTATTATATATCACTTAAACCGCGGGTAACACCGCAGGGCACAGCTAGTTTATAATATTAGTATTATATGGATATTAAAAAATTGTGTACTTAAGAGGCCTCTTCCCAGTCCCACTATCGTCAACGCGGGAGTCATCGAAACGCTTGTTGTTTTATTGATTAATATTTAATAGTTATTATTATTAATTAAGTAGTAATTATTATTTATTAATTATTATTAGTAAATAATATAAATTATTAATAATTAGTAGTATTCACAATAAATAGTGTACGGAAATTTCATAAAACTTGTTTCAAGAAATACGTGTTTATTAGTAGGCCTTACAAGTTTGTAAAAAAAATGTTTGACATTTAGAATCTCCATTACATATTTTGCAAGGTGTATAAAAAATATTTCCTTAACTGGTACAATTAGTAAGTACATTATAAATTTGTGCAAAAAAGCAGTTTTTGGAGGCTTATACTTAATTTGTTTCTCCAAATTTTGAGTTCGCGTTTTTTTTATAAACCTAGATATATTGCAGAAGATACCTATTAGTTCACAAGTTTAAAAGAAAGATCCTTTACAACGCCATAATCACGTACGAGCTTTTGTATGGAAAGATGGTCGGGTTGGCCGCTCTTAACTACATTGATTTTATTAAAGAAAAAAACAAGATTATGTTTGCACTTTGCTGTTTACAGTATAGAGTCTGAAATCTCAGACAAGAACAAGGAAAATATTACACTGTACAAAGGCATTTTGAGCAAAAAACCATTAACGATATTTGAACATTATTGGCACAAAAAAACAGCCTTTTGTTCTAAACGTATCGATAACAGGACGAGTAAAAAAACGTGTCCATACAAGGTACACAATACAAATACGTATATACTTAGGGCGGTTTTAAATTCATATTTTTATTATTTTATGTTAATAACGTCTTTATAAATATTAAGTAGCACTAATGACTGCATAATTTGTTAAAAGTCAGCTAAAAATAATTTGATAAGATGCTGAATGAAATAATGGAATAAGTAGAATTATAATAGAAGTAGGAAGAGTTTGTATTGATTTAAAGTACAAAAGTGGTTGGCAAAAAATCTCTTCTGTATGTGTCGCTCTACTGTTGCTGGAAGTGGAGGTACACACTACTGCTGGGGTCAAAAATTACCCCCGATTCCAGGAGCGTATGTTTTTTTTGTTTTAATGGTTTCTTGAAATGGCTTTTAATTTTTTTCAATTTATCGTGACATGAACGAGAAAAATTTTGAACAGATAACCTTCTTTTAGAAGATAAGTATTCCAAATCTGATTCAGAAACTACCTAGAAGACTATGATTACAGTTGTTAAACAGTGCGGCGACGACGTGCGACAGTTTACGATTGTAAGTGGCTGTCAGCTGTTCTAGAGAAACCTTAGATAAAGATTCGGATTCTTGAAAATCTAGCAGCGAGGAAGATAACTATTTTATACTAATTACGTAAAGATAATACTGCCAAAGTCACATACAAAATTTTTGGAGTCTAGTTTCGTAGTGTCATTTTTTTCTTTTTAGTTGATTTCAAAAGAAGTTTTATTATTTAAATTATAATTTATTTTTAATGAACCACACAAAATTGGAACTGGTAACCTATAGGCTATAAGTTATAACTTATAACACCGCCAGCGGCAAGCCAGCGGCAATCTGTATTTCTTGTGTAGTATAAAATATTCAGTTTTAAATGACTCATTTAAAAATACAACGCATCGTTTCGTCCCATTGCTATGTGAAATGACCCACGTTTACAAGTAAAACATAGAAAATCTCCATTTCACAAACAAAAGTTAAGGGTGGGTTGCACAAGATGCGTAGTTAAAGTTAAGGTTATCGTCAAATATGGCGTCCATAATGGACTTTTACTAGGGATTTGACAGTTCATTTGACTTTTTGTTATGGTTAAAGTTAAAGTTATAGTTAAAGTGAGTTGGTGCAACCCACTCTTAATTTTTTAAACAACATTCAACACGCCATACTCAAGTGTCTTACGTATTGTTTATTGTTATTTAGAAAGCGCAATAATTATTATGTAAAATAGGAAATATTAAACATACTTAATAGGGAAATGGCATTATATCTTTTGCATAACTATTGTATAGTACTGTGTTTCCCAACCTTTTTCAGACACTGACCCCTAGGAAATCAAGCACAGTTTTTACGGACCACCTTAATAAAATAAACCAAAAAAAAATCGGCGCAATTTGAAAGCGTAGCGATTACAAGCCATTAGCATCGTAGACGTTCAGAGAATATTTGAAAAAAAATTATTCTTAATAAAAATGTTTGAGTTTGAACATTTATGTGTGGTCCAGAGATGACATATTTTAATCACGTCATTTATTAAACTTGGATTACTAAACTTTTTTGACATGCTCTCTTTGTGAATGTGGCCTTGACGAGGGTTCCTTAGATCATATTTTTTCTGCTGCTCTAGAAATCATCTCTCTCTTTATGACCCTAACAACATCCCCCGCCCTATAAATTTCAAATCAATCCTTTGTTATGTAAATAGCCCAGTTATTGAAATTTTATGTACATATATCCGTTCTAACAACATAAAACTGTGATGTTTTACTAACCCTTATATATGTTTGTGTTTGTTTTAGATTATTCAACAGATAATAATAATATATTAGATTCTGTTGGACCTTACCGTTCCCGTCTGGATCTATTGATGACCGGTGATGAAAATCCCAAACAGACACAATCCATTTATCACTTTGTTGCACTTTGGTTAACACTAGCACTGCGCGAGAGACACGTTACACTATCACTACACCTGCACCATGCCAACGATCCTCCTTGCGATCCGTGGTACACCTACAACAAAAATTCTGTATCAAACACCACACAAACACAAGCAAAACAGTAAACAGTCAACACCAACAACGTACGCGCGTCGGGTACGCGCTCTGCTCGAATACTGACTTCACGAAAACGAACAACGCTCAACGCGCGGTGTCTGCGGGGACAAGTCTGTCCGAAGCTCCGACAAACTGATGCTCACCTTGCAAAATTGCAACAGTAATTTTACGCTCCACTTAGTGGAAGAGTAACGTGTTAATTTACACGCAAATAATGTCACAGTGAGTAGTGACACGCATGTAACGTCGTTTGAATATCGTGATGACTAGAAATTCAGTAACATTTAATGTAAATTAATTATTATAAATTGCGTCGAACGTTTAAACGCATGGCATGTCGAATGCTCATAAAAAGTCAGAAAGAGAAACACGATACCGCAGCGTGTGCAGGGCGAGCGGCGGCGCGGCGCGGGGTGCGGGGGCGCGGGGAGCGGAGACCTACGGGAACATGGCTTCCAAAATTATTACACAAACATTTATGTATGAAGGGATAACAAAATGTTCGCCGTTGTTATATCATTCTGATTGAAGCATATTTATTCATAACGACATTTCAGCGTCGCCAGTCGCCACTCGCCCTCGCACAAAAATGTGTCGTTTTAAATTAATCGTTTTATAGCGTATGCTTATTGGTTGTAAAATCGGGGTAAATTAATTTTATATTGACGACATGGGAGCATGTGCTAGCATGTGCATTGTGCAGGCCACAAAAACATGTGAGATAATAAAAAAGTTGTGTTTAAACGCTTGACTCGTAAAGTTTATTTGTGTAATACATTTTTAAACAAACGAATAATTACGGAGCGGTTTATACTTTATAGGCGGTTTCAAACGCTTCTCGCAGTTGAATAACAATATTGCGATGAATTGCAGTTAAACATGAAATGTCTGAAATAATTGCATTCGAGGGTTCGTTTTTAATTCAATTGTACAGAACTGCATTCCTTTGAAGCTTTAACTGCTGTTAATGTTGCTAGTTCAATTAAAAGTAAAGTGTCGAAAGCTTAACGGCGCTATTGCCGTATTAAGACTTAAGAAGTCAATAATCAGAACGATAATCTTGATAAGAGGTAATGCAAAAAGTTGATTGAAGATAAAGTAGGTATTAATTAAGCGAATGGGGTAATTTGAGACCCCACCCGCAGTGGAAGTGTTATTGCTTAATTTATTTAAAAATGCTCCTTAAAATGTTTGACATATTTTTTTCTGTCTATTACTTTTTGTACTATGTTAGCTATTATAGTTATTTAGCTAGGATAACATGGTAGTAACAAATTTCCCAAGTATCACGAATCAACAAAGCGATTGAATCCATCAAACAACTAACAAGATACAATTCGTCTGATAAAACCTGAAGATTTCAACGTGTTGTTGGAATATCCGATATCCCAGTCAATGCCGTACCGAGGAGATATTTTTCATATTCTTTTGTTGAGCTGCGGTCGGCTTTGAATTATATCAGAGAGAAAACAAAAGCATTGTTTTTTTCATAGTGAAATAGGCAAATGTTTTATTGCATTTTATGTTTTACTTTGGTTTAAATTTTAACGTTTGGATTTTAAACCTGTTAGTCAAAAATCCCTCTGCAAATTCCTGAATACTTTTGAGTAAAATATTTTTGCATAATAGACCAAGCAAAATATCAACATAAATAAAAAATATCTAAGTTTTTATTTAAGTTGATATTTCATTTAGCGTTAACATAGCGGTCAACGGACAATCGCACCTTCGCACAAGGAGGATATAAATTATAAACTACGTAACACCTTCGCATTTGATAATAATAATATGGATAATATTTATTCTACCAGACTCTCATGATCCCCTAGAGGTAGTTCGGACGTCAGCTTAATCCGAGATGCTCAGGTGAATTCTGTGGACGTTTGCGTTCAGCTGCAATGCTAGTAGAATGTCATTATCAAGTTTCGAGCGGCGAGCGATATTTGATACGGCTTAAACATGAATGGTATTCTAGAACCGTCTACTGCTTACAAACTAAAAATTTATTCCTTTTAATACGAGAGAATACGGCAGAATACAGAAAGAGAAATGAAATCCACACTGATATTATAATTAATGCAAAAGTGTCTGTCAGTTTGTTACCTCTTCACGCCCGAACCGGTGAATCAATTTTGCTGAAATTTGGTATCGAGATACTTTGAGTCCCGGGAATGGACATAGGGTACTTTTTATTCCGAAAAAATGTACGGTTTCCTCGCAATAAATGAATTTTGGGGCAACAGAGTTGCCGGCGTCATCTAGGTATCTATAGTTAGTACTTATAGTATAAAATTTAGCAATGATAAAAAACATTGAATCTATAACTGTAAATTAAAGATGATTATTGATTATTGCCAAGACTTCGTTAAAAATCATCATGATAATAACACCCCTACAAATTGGTATGTTAACATTTAACACAACTATCGCATTATGAAACCATTAATAATAGGAATGATGAGAAGGTCAAAGATTTGCGAATTTTGTTAATAAAATAAATAAATAACGGTAAAAAATAAGTGTTTCCAAAATTTCAGCTTGATAACTTTTTTATTTTTTTTTTCTTATGCACCTTCAAAGTTGGATATTCAAGTCGATTTCTTTTTTAATTATATTTCTTAATATTTGTGTATTATTCGATATAACTTATGTAATTTAAAGCAACTTTTGTTATGAAACCACTTTCATAAACGCAATAATTAATATAGCTATCGAACTAAGTTCTCCCGCGATGCCTACAAGCTACTCTACGGTGACGTCATAAACGAGTAGCATTTTGTATGGAGCATTTCGGGCAGGTCTATTTTATGAGATGTTTGAATTGTCATATCTTGGTGAATTTTTAAGCTATCATAGTCATTCTTTTACCGATGTTTCTATTTTTGAGAGATCTTTTAATTACCAATAAGAAAAAAAAATTCATCATGCCTATTGTATTATAAACGTCAGTGTCAGACAATTTGAGATTCGGAAAACAATTTACCTAGCAATCTAAATGTTATACAAAATCATGCCTTCTGTTAGGGAACCAAGGTTGAAAATTGGGGAATACAGAACAAATCGATGTAGGTAGGTCGGGTCGACCGGATGGTAGCAGCCTAATAAACAATACCTCGTAAGTCGTAACAGACACCGGAAATTATCAACGACCATGGAGCATCGTGCACAAAATTCTATTGGTAACTGAAAAAAGGCGACAGGCGAAACCTTTTGAAATAAAAACGTTATTTTAAAAAAGTAAGCTGTCAGCTGTCACCTTCTTTTTTGACTTTTTTTTTTCAGTAACATGTTTATGAACAATATTCCAAGGGGAATAGAGATTTGTCTTTAGATCATCTACCTGGAATCATAAATTCATAATGATGTTATTATAACGTTTAAAGTAAGACGTCTAATGCTCACTTAAAGTCGGATTGAAATTATAATAAACCCGTATTTAGGAGTCGATTAATTCTCGGTTAGATCTGTTCTCCGATACTCTGCGTCAATTTAAATAAATAGAAACGACTATTTAATGATACCTTCGAGCTTCGTTCAGAATATAACAGCTGGCTTCACTTGCCTTTGAGTTAATGACTGAACGCGTTTTATTTACAGCTTCAACTATATATAGAGAATAAAAATAAAGTTCTTTAACTTTGATAACTTATTTTACGTAAATACCTTTGAAATATATTTTTCTATAACTGTTATCTCGCGTTGTAGCCGCTAAACCGTGCCTTCAGGCGGACGCATAATATAAATCCAGCCAAGGAGATCTCAGAACGGCTCGCCATCTGGCATGGAAACTGCTTCTTGAGTGAAAAAAGTCTACCAGTGTCTAAAAACCAAATCACTTAATCTAAACCGTTCAACACATTAATTGCCTACATGATAACATGACTGGCAAAAAAAAAACAAAAAACCACAACCGGGGGTGAGACTTGTGTTGAGGAACGGGCATTATTAACGCCCCAAACAATTTCGACAATACCAGTTTTTGCCCCTCGCATACCGCGGTAATACGGAGAATTCAGCTGGGCTTTATAACCCGGCCGCCCGGATTTAATGATTTTAAGTTGTTTTTTTTTTTCGTGTTATTACGAAGTGACAATAATTTATAAAGTTATATTGAGTATTTAAGCAGTAAGATCTCTCTTGAATTCTCCTGTTATATGTATATCCTGAGAGTAAGAGTGTGTTTGATTACAAAAACTATATTTTTTTTATTAGGTTCACAAAACAAGATATAATTCACAATACATGCAGTAATAAATAGAGTATAAAATGGCTAATACTAGGGAATGTATCTCTCTAAGAAGTGAACATACACATAACATTTAAAATTATAATCAAAAAACTTTTTGAAAAAAAGCTTTTTATGAAATACTCTAAAAAGAAGAAAATAAATTTCTCCAATCCAACATTTTGCGGCGTGCTTTAAACATCGACATTTGGAAATTAGTTAGTCTATCTTCATAAGTAAAAAACCGTTTACACGTTACCGTTAATAAAACACAAAAAATAAACAAAACGTTTTTGTATCCGCTCGATACGATTACAATATGTGTCTAATAATATGTTGGATTCCATACCGGGGAAAAAACAGTATTCCAGAATGCTGCGAATAATATAATTAAATATTAGAATGAATATACTAGGTTCATTAAAGATTTTCATTTGTCTTGTTACAAATCCTGTTAATTTTAACGTCCTATTAATTATGTTTTCCATGTGATCACGCTAACTTAGCGCAGAGTCAATGATGACTCCTAGATCCCTAATGCTTTCGAAACCTCTGATAGCAGTTGGCCATTGATATTATACTGTGCTGTAACTTTATTGCGCCTTTTAGTAAATCTTATAAAATTACATTTGCCAACATTTAAAACCATATAGTTACTATAGCACCATCTATAAACAGTGTCAAGATCCTCCTGAAGTTGGTGAGTATCGTTACAAGTGTTAATTGCCTTGCATATTTTGAGGTCATCAGCGTAAAATTTGAAATTTGTCCTTAAAGCAAAGCATAGATCATTAATGAAAATAATAAAAATAGAGGCCCTAAATGTGAGCCTTGGGGAACCCCAGATGGTACAAGTGAACTTTTGGATTTAAAACCATGAATGAATACTAGTTGAGACCTATTTCGAATATATGATTCACATGCACCGTAAAAGAGATCCATGAACTCCCATCTGTTCTTTATTTTTTTATGAAATAAGGGGGCAAACGAGCAGACGGGTCACCTGATGGGAAGCAACTTCCGTCGCCCATGGACACTCGCAGCATCAGAAGAGCTGCAGGTGCGTTGCCGGCCTTTTAAGAGGGAATAGGGTAATAGGGTAGGGGAGGGTAGGAAAGGGAATAGGGGAGGGTAGGGAAGGAAATAGGGGAGGGTAGGGAAGGGAAAAGGGTAGGGGATTGGGCCTCCGGTAAACTCACTCACTCGGCAAAACACAGCGCAAGCGCTGTTTCACGCCGGTTTTCTGTGAGCCCGTGGTATTTCTCCGGTCGAGCCGGCCCATTCGTGCCGAAGCATGGCTCTCCCACGTTAAGTTCAATTTTATGTAACAAGATATCATGTTGGACAAGGTCAAAAGCCTTTTTGAAGTCTGTATAAATAGCATGTACCTCTCCTCTTTTATCTAAAAGGTAGGTCAGGTAGGATAGTTATTAAAATATTTCCCAAAATGAAAAATCCATAGAAATTCGTTTATTGCGCGACAACCGTTCATTTTTTTTTCGGAATAAAAGCTATACTATTGTCTTTTCCGGGATTTAAAATATCTTTATACTTACCAAATTTCTTAAGTTTAATATCTGTTTATGCTGCTGCATAAAATTACGAAAACATACATTTACTTATATTAAATTACGAAAACATGCATTTATAAAATTAGTATGAATAATAAGATTGATATTGTTCAAAACCCTAAAGTGGATTTTTTTAAAATTCGTATGGCACTCGGGGAGTGCCGCTATAAAGCTATTGCAATAGCTAGTCTACACGCATGACGCATACGTCTAGACCAGCGGTCGTCACACTTTACTAGCCAAGGGCCACACATGACAATGTGAGTGCCAGCACCGGGCCGCAGAGTATGAGAAGGGCCGGGCGCTCCAAGAGCGGTTCCACACTAATGCTTTTTTTACACCTGCCGAGTGCCGAGTTTAATGGTAGAGAACATTATCTCGCCACTCTACTTGGTAGGTGTAATGCCCTACCGAGTACCGAGTTGTAACTTGTATTGTACCACACCATAAAACAACTGGATTAGGTTATTATTATGACATATTTTGTTAATTAAACGATAATCGACCATAATTGGCCGGTTGGCGGTTACGTTTATCGTTAAATATAGCGTAATTTTAACCATTGTGTAGTATAGTTGACCATTGAATTTACTTTGTCGCGGGCCGCACCAATAACGGCCTCGGGCCGCATGCGGCCCGCGGGCCGCAATTTTAACGACCACGGGTCTAGACTTTAGCCGCACGCAGTCTGCCGAACTGAAACGACGTTAGACGATGTGTTAGGTTTATTTTCGTTACGGAATTTCTCGATTCGGTCACCTCGCTCAAAAAAAGCTATGCAATAGCTTAAAAACACAACTTCGTTAATGACACAGCAGTTTCTAAGCATGAATGTTAGATGATTTTTGCTACATTAGATCCCCTTCAATTTTCTACCCCTGCAGTCTGCTGGAAGTTTTTTGTTGCATTGTCTAAACCTCACTCTTTCGCTTCGTCGCACGTAGGTACCTACATTTCTAGTCATTAACTTTAGTATTTGTGCAGACAGAGTAATTAAGTTATTAAATTTGTTGCAACTGTGTTGTTACAACTAGTTTTTTAAACTAGTAGGTACATATTAATATCGCAAGCTATTTTTAAAAGTATAATACACAGTTTTATTTCGTTCCGAGGTTGTAATAATAATAATAATATCTATGGACGCTTCACACCACGTCAGTCTGGCCCCGTGCTAAGTACCTGAAGGACTTGTGTTACGGGTACCAGACAACGGAAATATATTTAATACTTTTATACTATACAAATATTTAAGATTTTTATTATATGATACACATATTTAATACACATCCATGACCCAGGAACTTTTAAAACTTTTTGTTCCGTCGGCGGGATTCAAACCCGCGACCCCCGGCTTGAGCTACCAACAGCCCACCAACTGAGCCACAGAGGTCGTCAATTGATATAATACCAAGGACTTTTATGAACAAAAACAAAAAATTAATGTTAGCCTTTAAAAAGTCTGAACAAATACATTTCGTTTATTGCACAAGCTATTTTCACATTTTTAAAACAAGCGGGCTCCATAAAAATAATTGTGTAATTACAAAATGTCACCTGCTCTGTGTTTATGTCGGCACTCGGCCTGTTTCCCTCTTGAGTCTTGCGGTACTTTGCTGAGGTTGTGAATACATTGAACCCACGTTGCTGGGAGCCGCGTAATATGTTGCTCTAGCCCAGTGGTCCCCAACCTTTTTTTCATGCGGGCCACAAACATGTTTTGGTCTTGGTGTCGCGGGCCGCAACAAAAATTTTTAGGTTTAAAAAGTAACGTTCTTCAAAATTAACGATTTAAAAATTAATTCATGATGACTACATTATTTTGCCGGTGGGCGTGAATTTCAAAATGGTTTAACATCACGATTCACGCAGGCCACAAATAAAGTCCCGGCGGGCCGCGGGTTGGGGATAGCTGTTCTAGCCTCTAAGTTACTTTGCTCTTATCGCAGAGTTAAAATATTTTTTTAGAATAAAAAAATATATCCACAAGTCACAACCGAACATATACGGTATAACCTCCTCCTTTTTGGAAGTCGGTTAATATGCCCAACATTACGTTGCATTGATCTAAAATCGTGCAATATACTATCCTTATGTTTTCCCCGGGACCCAAAGTACTTTATTATCAAACATCTAAGTCGGTTAAGCGGTTTGAGCGTGAACAGGTAACAATTAATAGACTGTACTTATTATTTTATTAAGTACTTATAAGTTATAAGCATGGATTTATTGCGAGAACATAATATAAATAATTTTAGAAAAACGTACCCATTAAGAAAATACACAGGTAACTGAAGAGACGAATATTAATTAATATGTACTTAACTTTGTCATAAGCTTTACAACATTATCTGTCAAACTCTTCAATAACTCTGAGTGCGGCAGTAAGGGCCAAACCACACGACATCGCAACGACAAAATGTCGTCGAGCAGTGGTTACGTGTGAATGGTGTCGCTGCAGCTTTTTGTAGTTGCGTTGTGGTACGTGTGGGTTGACCCTAAGTATTGTATTGTAATTTATTTGTACCTATAACCTACCTGACGCATTATTTTCTATTTATTGTTTTATTGCAGATTAAATGTTTGTGTTATCTTTAGATAAGGCTGTCTATTTAGATAGTGTAATCTATTTGATGACTACAACGCGAAACATTTGTTCCGGAGTCCCGCATATTCACAGTTGTTCTACCTCTAAAAGGGCCTCATTACAAGGACATAGGGATGATTTTCACAGAAATACGATACGTGGAATAATTGAACAGACTTTTTCTTTTTCGTAGAAGATACACGTGTAGAAATTAATCTCTATTCTCTCGCAATATTTGCTCGTTTCTTACGATAATATTATTTGTATTTAGCGGTCTTTTCCCTTAGTAAACTGGCCCGTATAAATAGTCAGTACTTAAGATGCGACCCGGTCTCAAGACGCGGTTCGGCTCTGTGATTGGTCCAAATTTTGACAGCCAACCAATCACAGAGCCTGAACCGTGTCTTGAGACCGAGATGCATCTTGAGTACTGACTATTTATACGGGCCCTAGTACCTACTAGATGACGCCCGCAACTTCGTTGCGCTAAAATGAGTTTATCGCGCGGGAACCGTACATTTATCCGAGATGAAAAGCATCATGTCCTTTCCCGGGACTCAAGGTATCTCCATGCCAAATTTCAGCAAAATCGGTTCAGCGGTTTGGGCGTGAAGAGATAACAGACAGAGAGACAGACAGACACACTTTCGCATTTATAATATTAGAATATTAGTATAATGGAAGTATGGATTACAATATCCGTTCCCTACACCAACATAGACAGAACATTTTGTGCGGTACGTGAAACTCATAGAATGATAGGGTTGGCACTTGGCAGATAAATAAATAAATCGGCCAAGTGCGAGTTGGACTCGCGCACGAAGGGTTCCGTACCATTAAGAGGCCCCTTCGCAGTCCCACTATCGCGATCGTCAACGCGGGAGTCATCGAAAAGCTTCTTGTTTCATCGATTAATAGTAATTATTATTAATTAGTAATTATTATTTATTAATTATTATTAGTAATTAATATAAATTATTAATAATTAGTAATTAGTAGTATTCACGATAAATAGTGTGCGGAAATTTCATAAAACTTGTTTCAAGAAATACGTGTTTATTAGTAGGCCTTACAAGTTTGTAAAAAAAATGTTTGACATTTAGAATCTCCATTACATTTGCAATGTTTATAAAAAAATATTTCCTTTACTGGTACAATTAGTAAGTACATTATAAACGTTTAAATTTTAGATAAAATTTGTGCAAAAAGCAGTTTTTGGAGGCTTATACTGAATTTGTTTCTCCAAATTTTGAGTTCGCGTTTTTTTATGAACCTAGATATAGTGCAGAAGAAACCAATTAGTTCACAAGTTTCAAAGAAAGATCCTTTACAACGCCATAATCACGTACGAGCGTTTGTATGGAAAGATGGTCGGGACTCGGGTTGGCCGCTCTTAAAGAGCAAAATTACGTAAAAAATGTGTTTTTTTGTATGGAAGCCCACCTTAATTATGTATTTTATTGAAATTTTATTATTAATTATTAAAGTATTAATACAACTGAGTATTTTGTGAACATTTCAAGTGCCTACCTATTGCCATTATTGATTTCGAGCATAAAATAGCAAAAAAAAAAATACGTTTGTTGTATGGGCTCCCATACAACAAACCTAATTTTTTTGCTATTTTAATATTTAATTTATTTTATTTTTAGTATTTGTTATTATAGCGGCAACAGATATAAGTACACAATCTGTAAAAAATTCAGAAATCTAGCTATAGCGGTTCTCGAAATACAGCCTGGAGACAGTTACATCTAAACTCAATATAATTTTCTGGTATTTGGCACAGTTGAAGTCAATATATTTCTGGTATTTGGCAACCCTAGCACGCAAACCTTTTCTGCATTCAAATCACTTTTTATCCTTCCACCGGCACAATATTTATATTTTGCGCTGCTCATGCGGAATTCTACACTTTGATATTGCCGCACCGACCTCATACTAATGTGTTTATTTAAAACGCAATGCCTCACCTTCTAGCGTTATCTTGACAAAGGGAATAAATAAAACTCTCTCTCTCTCTCTCTAAGATCACACGCAAGCTATATGGGAAAAAAATACGACACCAGAGCCAGCCAAGACGTCTTCTAATTTTGACGAAAGCTTATATGTCAATTTCAAACATTTTGATCGGCGATTCTATGAAGAAGCGATAAAGACAACATTTTGGCTAAAGGGTTTCTTATTTAATTCGTTTTTTAGCGTTCATTCTTCTTGTGTAATTGTATTTGACACAGGTTTTTGAGTAGCGTTAATTTAACTTCTATCTTATTTACTTTAAAATTATTTTCATTAAAGGTATAACTTGTAAACTGTACAATTTCACGCCAGGTTTCTATAAAACCGTAGTATCTTTTCTAAAGCTCTATGATTAATCTAAATTTTACTGTACTTAAGATGTTGAATTTGCTTTAAACTCTTTTGGCAAACGTTCAAAACATCGTCATTATAATATGTAACGATTTATGGCAACTTCACATTTGCCAATATGCTGACTCACAGCCACTGACCTCCATCGTACAAGTACGCTGGACTAATGATACCCTTTGAAATGACAGCTATTTTTTGTGCCTATTTGAAGCGGAATCAGCACCCCCAATGTGAGTGATAGGAACTAAATTTGACGTAAAAATGACGTTTGAAAGTCGCCATATTGGCGCTGATAGCAGTAGTGGGAGTATTTGGAACTAATACTAGTGATGACAACCAATAACGATTAAGCGGCCATTTGCAAGTTACGTCAAATTTAGTTAGTTCTCTTCCCTCTCACTGGAGGCGCTGATTCCGCTTCAAATAGGCACAAAAAAGTGGGTATCATAGGTCCAGCGTACTTGTATAATGGAGGTCAGTGCTCACAGCAAACATAATTATTATTCAGATTCTTACTAATATACAGACTGTAACAAAACTAAGTTATAATTAGTGTTCTTTGTAGAGAGAGTTCACTGTGAGTCTGTGAAAATAGCAGCGCGGAAAGCCCAATTTTTTTTCCACTTTTATATGGGCAAGCTCCTCAGCGCGAGCGTCACGAGTTTCCCTATTACAAAAGTGAAAAAAAAAATTGGTCTTTCAGCGCGGCTGCTACTTTCACAGTGAACACTAACAGGAACAAGTACACACCCTTTTAAATCTGTTACACCTTGTAGATGTTTATATGCAGCGTACAGTCTGTCAAGAAAGAGTAGACGCAGTACAAAGTTTTCTAAACGTAATCACGCTCAAAAGGTGGTTTTTCCTGTTTGTATTTCCACAGAGAACGTATTATCAGTAATCACCTTGCACATTTTTATCTCGATTTAATAAGGTTTTCATATTTTTTATGTGATTTTAAAATTGTATACAGTATAAGCTATATTATTTGATTATTCAAGGTTCACTGTTTTTGCCTGCAATGTGTCTTGTCTAATCGGTCAGACGCTGTGTAAAATATGTTTATTAGTAAGGGAGTTAAAATTAGTCGGTTTTTTACTCCTTCGGCAATTATTTAGGTATTAAAATATGCTCGATAGTTTTTGAAAACGCTTACGGCTTCGTTCTCACGAAGTACTGTCACTAAGTCCGCCGTAATGGCCTAAGATTCGACCGTAAAATCCTGCATGAATCGTTTTTTTCGATGAAATATATTTTAAAGTAATCTTTAGAACGTATGGAATGAAAAATGGCAAAAACTGAAAACTGATCAAAAATTTAATGGTTGAAATTTAATGAATTTTACAATGTTCGGGAAGGATTTCGAGGTGGAAAAATTACATTTGTCATTAACACCTCATTACATACAAGTTACAACATATAAAAAAATCAGAACTACCCCATTTGATGCAAACCAAAATGTACTGATTCCATGAACTATAAGGACTTAGGTAACATATAAACTTAGTTAAAAACCTTAAAATATAGGTACCCTTAGTAACTTATAGGCGTTGGTAAAAACGAATAAGGCTCCACTATCTCCAAATGTTTTTGAAAGTTTACTATTTGCCTCGGGCCTTGTAATCAGTAACATCTAAAGCCATAAATAAAATGTCAACATCGTACACAAGTCACAACCATTGTAAAATTTAGATAATAAATCACATTGAATACATTAGACAAATTAATTCTAATACATTAGCATATTATGTTGGGATTATGTTAATATCTGTAAGTAATGACATTAGAAATCTACAGCATATTAATTCAGATTAGTCAAAAGTTAAAGCACAAAATTATTTGCACTATAAAAGTGAGGTACACCACAGGCGCAGTTATAGCTACAGTTAAGGTTAATTTTAGCAGTAACTATAACGATGACAATCACAATTTAACTTAAATATAAAAAAAAAACAACTGGATTACGTTATTATTTTGACACTTGTTAACTAAACATTAACGATATCCGGAAAAAATTGACCGGTTACGATTATCGTTATATTATATTATGGTGTAACTTTAACCATTGTTAAAATGGTGCAATCCATTATTTACTAAACCGGGGATTTTACTGTTGGTTTGACTTTTTGTCATCTTTATAGTAAGTTGATACAACTCACTCTAAAGTAGCCAGTACACAATGGCCCACGGTGGCCCACAGCAGGCCACGCCATTACGCGCCACGCCCGGAAATCGTCCGCTATAAAGCCATAATACACCATTAGAGCTTGTCTAACTTTAAATGACACAACTTCATTACTTGATATAAATGAGAAATTTGGTGCTGTAAATACGAGAGCGGGGCGCGTCATTTTAATTTGGACGAGCTCTACCACCGACGAGCCATACTACCTGTATGGCGATGGCTTGTAGTGGGCCAGCATGGACCATAGGCTACTTGACCTATATTAAATTTCATTGAACAAATGCATATTTCTAGTAAAACTTGGTCTAGGAAACCGTATTTCACCCTTATCATCAAATAGAAGCTTATGATTGATAAATAAAGTCGATTTGAAAATAAAATTTTTATCTTTTTTTAATTTGTACTGACGAAAACGCTTTTGCGGTACTTCCGATTTGGATGTGACGTCATCACACTAGTAATTTAATATTTTTTATTTATCGCGCTCGTTATATGTAAGTTTATTTGTACATAAATAATAAGAATAAGCCTAGAAAGATTTGTAAAATATATTTTCTTGAATAATTCAAATAAAACATCAGTTATCAGTTATTATCTCCATTTATTGTAGTTGGGAAATGAAATGGACAAAACTTTTCTTCAAAAGTTTTCAACATTTCAAATGATTTCTAAATTCTTTTCTAATTTTTTGGCACTGTTAGACTCGTACGTTTAGCACATAAATTTTTTTTCAATAAAGAAAGTATAAAATACAAAAAATATGACGTCACACTATGGCGGACAGTGTTTTCGGCGCCATTTAAAAGGCATATTTTTCAATCAACATTTTTATGGGTTTCTACTGCTTAAAATATTAAAATATTAGTTTTTTTGGTGAAAATGAATGATTAAGAAGCGATTAGCATGAAGAAAAAAGTAGGTCAAGTAGCCTATTGTGAAGAGGCACCTTAAGAGTCCATACTACTTTTTATTGGCATTCATAGCAGTTTTCAAACATGAATCGGAGTAAAGCCAATGATAGGTGGACTGCCGCAGTTCCCCTAAGCGGTTATGTTTCATTTGGTCTGTAATAACGTTAAAATCCTTAGTAAATCGACAGTTATGCTTTGTGATAAAGATTGATTAATGATTGTGTATCATTTAATCGCGTTTGAAGATCGTTCGATAAGCGCCGACCCACGCTTCGTTCCAAACGAGTCGTATTCTTGCCGCTTATGGTGCCTTGGTATTTTAAGACATTGTTTTTTTTTTCTGAAATTAAAAAAAAACAAAACTGATGTTTTTATGACTAAGGTAGGGCATGAAATTGCTTAGGTATATATATGGTTTTATACGAGTTTTGTTCGCTATTAAACTAGCATCCAAAAATGGTTTTAACCGTTTTATATCTGTATTCTGTATATAAAATGATTGAACGTAACTTCCTAATAAAAAAATCTTTAACTAATAATCACCTACCCAATACCCATACCTACCCGTCCTCTGTAGGTTCTACACTAATTTTACGTTTAATAGTATCATCACATTTATTCTTAAGTACCCGTTAATGACCCGTCACCCGGTAAACTATAAACCTTCCCTGGACTTTGACGAACATTTCAATTTTCAAGATTAAAATTAGCCAAATCGGTTCAGCCCTTCTCGAGTTTCAGGGATTAACAAATTTTAAAATTCATTTTTATTTATATATCGATAAATTATTATTAGGTACTATTCTATTTCGACGACAACAATAAGTACCCTATTTTCTCAACGCAAACTAAGTACCTGAGATTTTCCATTGCGTGTTGTTTCTAGCCAACCTTCAGCCATCTTTAGCCAACTACATTAAGTCATTTGTCAACTCAATTGAAGTATTTGCTATTCGTAATGACATTAGTCATGACGTTACTTGAAGAATAAAGAACAAAACAATGCGATGGAAAAATAGCAGAAATTGCACCTTGCGAATTCCAAATACTTTAACAACTATGCGGTTTAAAGGATAATTCATATCATTCTTAAATGCATGGTATTTAAAGCAGTATAAATTGAAATTTATGAATACTTAATAACAAAATTGCGAAACTGTGTCTGTCTGTCTGTTACCTTTTCACATCGATTTAGATGTATGTAGACTGTACCTGGAAAGAACAAAGCATAGATTTTAATACAGAATATAAGAAAGCAAATTCCAGCTGATTAGTATTTTGTATGAACACAGACTAGAAATATGAACGAATAGAATAAGGGACAAAGCGACAGATTTGTTTGTGTATCTGCCACTTTTTATATTCTAACGTAGTAAGAAACTACTGAGGTAGTCACGTTTAAGCATTTTTTTCACGGGCTTTGGGCTTTGGCCCACCACAGATTCCCACCGCTGTATCTCCTGTGTCGCCAGGATCGACAGCGGTATCCAACCACGAAAACCCTTTGATATGATCTCAGGGAGCCCGAGGGACGTGCTAAAGCTGTCTTTCACGCATGCAACGTTTCTCCTTTCAGACAACATGGAAAGTTTATTGTAATTTATAACTGTATAATCAAGGTAATTATTGTATTGTAGGTCCATCACACGTTGCGGATCAGAACACGTCCGTCGCGAACAAAAGCAATTTGTGTTCGCACGGAGCGTCGTTGTACGTGCGGAGCTTCGTAGGTGTTTATTAGTAAGACTCGAGTAGGGTTACCGATGCAATGGAGACTTCTGAAAATTATTAGGAAACCTTTTTAATGAAGTTTAAAAGGTTGTACTATCAGAGAATTTGATTCATGGGCAGACCGACCAAACTACGTAGGTCCACACCTACGTAGTTTGGTCGAGTTATGTCAAACCCAGCCGACAGATTACAACTTACATTGAATTGACATAATCCGTCCAAATGACGTAGGTCCTTTTCAATCAATTTCTTCCATGGTACACGTAAGTCGTAACGCACAACTTTGAGATTGCTCGGAAAAAAGGAGAGAGAATATACAGTGTTTGATTTTTATGTCTCTTTGGTTGGGCAGGGTGGGACACGTTATTGAATATTGATAGATCAGACAGGTGACACAATACTGCTGCACGTTATTAATATTTATATTGAAAATACAACACAAGATGGTGCAGTTTAATCCTTCGATCGCGGATTCTTGGAAATCTGTGGTTCTCGCGGCCACATGTGGCCGCTTGGGAGTTGAAGCGTCCATACTTATATTATAAAATATGCGAAAGTGTATCTGTCTGTCTGTTACCTCTTTACGCGCAAACCGCTGGACCATTTTTTTTTAAATTTGGTATTCTACCCCGACATAATGTACGGTTCCCGTGCGTTAAACGAATTTTGGCGCAACGGAGTTGCGGGCGTCATTTAGTAGTATAAAATTTGATAAAAGTCCCTTTTCCGTCCCTATAGTATGAGATGAGGATGATGATTTACTTTGGCAAAATACCAGGACCTCATAAGATATGAGGAGGTAGGCGGTAGCCCTAGCGAGGCCGCGCCGATAGTCACGAGTCTGAGGTAACGGCGATCTCGAATTCACAACATGTGTCTTACGGGCCCGCGTTCAATTAATTACTTCTAGAGCGTCCAAACAGACTCAATTATGTACAGCGGGAGAAATTAATTGATACCTAGTGCCTAGTGTTCGAATAAAAAAAGTTTTCCTATGGGCATATTATGCTAAAAATTTGCAGAAAGTGCTGTTACTCATGTCATCATGTTCATGTAAAGCAGTCTTTCCCAAAGTGGGCGATAACGCCCCCTTGTGGGCGCTGAAGGTCTAAACGGGGGCGGTGTGGGCAGTGGGACCCAGAAAAAAAAATTGGAGCGTTGTGTAGAGGATTGGGGGGTGATTTATTTCATCTGGATGCATTTTAAACTGAAACAATGGGGGCGCTAAAGCATAATTTGTTCTCAAAGTGGGCGGTAGACAAAATAAGTTTGGGAACCCCTGCTGTAAAGTGTCATTTTTGACAGCCCCTCAAAAAAAAGAATGTTTCGTTTTTGAATGAATTGTCTCCATGCCGTTCTAAAAACAATTCAAGTATCGCTCGCGAGTCGCGGTGCCCCTAGAACTTTCAAGGCCTTTGCGGAGCCCCAGAGAATGGTTTTTAAAATGGCTGCTATAATGCATGCAGCTTCACAATCATGGTGGTAATCATGGGCCATCATAATTCGATAAAGGGTGTTGGTAATTCGAAAATCGAACAAAGGGTGAAGTGGGAAAGAATTCGCGTTAAGACGTTATTGTACAATTATAGTTGTACTTACCTATTTCTTTGATGGCTTCATGCGAATCGTACAGAAGTAATTGAATGTTAATTTGCAAGGGGTAATTTGTTTATATCGCATACCAAGCGCTCAACATTGGCGCGCATCCAAAACGGTTCGGTAACAGTCACGACTCACGAATTAATCGTTAACCATCCTAAAATATAATCTAATGAAGTAAATTAAACTTTGTCGAGATGGATGTGATGAATCGACGATCAAAAGGGTTCGAACATTTTTGTATGGAGCCTGGCATATCTAGCCGCCGGCCATTTTGATTTTTTTTTTTTCAAAATTTCCGAGCACGATAAAAGTGGTATATTTTGGATAGAGGACACTTATACAAACAAAAAATTGTTATACATTTGTGTCTTTTGGACTCATTTGGCGATATTTACTTCTAAATATCTCGGAAACTTTAGGATACCATGTTATATAACATTTTTTGTTTGTATAAGTGTCCTCTATCCAAATATACCACTTTTATCGTGCTCGGAAATTTTGAAAAAAAAAATCAAGATGGCCTATGCCACAAAGGTTCGTACCCCTTAGAAGTAAAAATAATCCAACACTAGATGACCCGGTGAATATCACTTTCCTCCTATTATAAACCTTCTCTGGACTTCCACAAACATTTTAAGACGAATTAGTGAAATCGGGTCTGTTCTCGAGTTATAGCGAGACTAACAAAATTTAAAATTCTCTATCTAAGATCTAAACTGGATTAAATATGTATTAATATTGAATTAAAAATAGCATAATCGTGGTTTAATTACATCGACGTTCCTAGTCTACTAAATAATTTATGAACGTTAAGTTTTGTGTAACTGTGTCCATATTTATTTATTCATTAAATCAGTTGTTCCCTTTACTTTCGAGATAGTTTCCTTCGTTTGTGTTTCTCCGTTTTTGCTTTGCTGACTCAGCTAATTGGCTTCTTTGATGTTTTATTACAAAACGTGAAAGAATGAATAATTATTTCAGAAACTTTGTCAAAGACATCTAGAATAATAGTACCTGCTTGATATTGTATAGAATTAAAGATATGAGGGGATGAAGTGGGTAAGTAACGTTTTACAACCTAAGAGTTATACTCCTTTTTCCCCTTATAATTTGAACAAACCTTGTAACTTGAAGTAGGTACTTCATCATCTAGGATTCTATCTAGTATATCTAGCTATACATAAGACATAGGATCCCTTTTTTAGGGTTCCGTACCTCAAAAGGAAAAAACGGAACCCTTATAGGATCACTTTGTTGTCCGTCTGTCCGTCCGTCCGTCTGTCAAGACCCTTTTTCTCAGGAACGCGTGGAGGTATGAAGCTGAAATTTATATCAATTACTCAGGTCTACTGTCCCTTGAAGCTGTGAAAAAATCAAACTTCTAAGCCAACGCAATCAAAAGATACAGCCGTTTATGCCGCAAATTTTCGACACTTGCAAGGGAATCAAAACCTACAGGGTGCTTCCCGTGAACTCAGAATCTTGAAATTTGGTACTTGAAAAATTACGAAAACCATAAATTTTTAGTTACATCACATAATATATATTTTTTTAATAATTTTAAACTTACTACCCATTTCCTCATAAACGCGTAGAGGTATTAAATTGAAATTCATACCAAATACTCAGGTCTATAATACCTTTAAGCTGTAACAAAATCAAACTTTGTAAACCTTTTGTACGGAACCCTCGGTGCGCGAGTCCGACTCGCACTTGGCCGGTTTTTTATTTTCATTTTTTTTCCGGCCTTAAAGTTTCCATTTATGCCAAAAACGTCACTTTTCAAATTGTTACTTACCTGCTTCATCCACTCATGTCTTCAATTTAGATTGTGCCTGCAATGTATTAAGCGGGCTCCACATTCTCGAGTTTTGCCGAAACACAAAACTTTTGTCAAAAATTTTGTTTGGCGAGAGCACACGAGAGTGGGTCTCTACATTCTCGATTGGCTCAGTTCAAAATAGACCTTCGTACGACATGGACGTCTCCAGAATATTATGTATGCTACTGTAGGATTCGCTGCAGCATATTATAGCTATTTGGTGATTCATGAAAGAAGAGTACCTAAAATACGCTGGAAAAAACCGTAGGTAGTGGATGACCGCCAAACATCGTAACAGAAAATCCTGAACGTAGTCATCAAGGAGTCCATTTTAGGGTTCCGTAACCAAAGGGTAAAAACAGGACTGAGACTTCGATGTCTGTCAGTCTGTCTGTCCGTCTGTCTGTTCGTCTGTCTGTCTCCGGGCTGTAACCCAAGAACGGCTATAGCTAGACTTCTGAAATTTTCAGAGATTGTGTATTTCTGGTGCCGCTATAACAACAATTAACACTAAAAATAAAGTTAATATTTAAGGGGGCTCCCATACAACAAACGTGATTTTTTTGGCCCTTTTGGAAGTATATTATTACTATTATTATTATATTAGGATAACATTGATAATAATAATTGTTCTAAAAACGATAACTAATAAGTTCGTGTGTCCAATTTACCGACATTTTTTAAAAAATTACGTGCATTCAATATGGTGAGTTGGTGACTGGCCGCCGACTGGCCCGAGCGACAGCGGGAATGTGGAGAGATAGTTTTGCATGAACACAAAACTTAACGAAACTATCCGAGAACCCTTTGATGTACCGACATCGAACGGATAGAAGGCAAATATACACGAGACAATACGAATATAGACGAATATTCACTCTACACTCTCGTATTCGGCAGGTCTCGTGTAGTTTTGCCGGGAATGTGGAGCGGGCTTAATATCAATAATACAAAAGTACATAATATTACGTTCCAATAATTTCAACATGTGAACATTACGAGTTACGACCGCATCAAATCGAAAACTAACTGTGCCACTATCAAGGACAATTGAACCATTTTTGAACCGTATTACGATAGTCATAAGGTTGAAATGTACTGTAAAAATATCGACTGTGCCAATAAAATCGATTAGGGTGAAATCGAGGGGCATAACGAGAGAATATCGTGCATTTGTCTCCCTTATAGTGTTGAAAGTATATCTGAGTTTATTACATACTAGATGACGCCAAAATTCGTTTATAGCGCGGGAACTGAACACGTTAGTGGAAGAAGCAGGTAACAGTTTAAAGATTTTGCATATAAAATATGTAGCCGGAAAAATGATGAAATAAAAAAAGTAAATTTTATTTATTTATTTAACCGTTTATTGCACACAAAAACATTTAACAAGTTATAATTATGAAGAAAAACGACACAAAAGGTACTGCTTTTCTCTAAAGAAATTTCTTCCAGCAGTCCTAAGAAGAGAAATTTGATTACAAAAATCAGATAGGGCGTGCATTTAAACAGAAATGAAAAAATATAAATTATAACTACTTACTTATTATGTAATACAATTATTATTATTATGTGTACTTAACCAGATATTATATTAGCCAGTATGATGAAGTAGGTTAGTTACAAGGTAGTTGGTAAGTAAGGAAGTAGGGTAGTTACAAGGTTTATTAAAATTATAAGGGGAAAATGAGTAATTGTCCTTATGTTGTAAAATATTAGTTATCTGGTTCATCCACTCACATTTTTATTTGGCAACGGCCAACGATACTCTTTGCAATAAATGAAATTGTTGTTGTAGATTTCATACTTTACATTGGCACGGCAGCTCACAGATAATTTCAGTTCGTCTAATGAGCAAAATATGTGAACAGCTAACTAAAGAATGTTATTGATGTCGAGATAATCTGGCACATGATGATTGCAAACGTGTACACAGTTATTTTACCCCTGACGGAACCTTAATAATAAAGACATAAGGATCAGGCTCATACAAACTAAAAGGCAAAATAAAAGAAGTGCATGTTGATAAGGCATTCTTGAACCGGCGCCAGCCGTGATAATTTATTTTTAATGGACTCAAGAGCTTTTCAAAGCGATTTGGAAATGGCCTCTGTATGTCTTTGTTTTTAAATTACTCACATATCAAAATGTTAAATGTTTATTCCATACTTCCATATCCATACTAATATTATAAATGTGAAAATGTGTCTGTCTGTCTGTTACCTCTTCACGCCCAAACTCCTAAACCGATTTTGCTGCAATTTGGTACTTGATACTTTAAGCCCCAGGAAAGAACATAGGATACTTTTTATACCGAAAAATGTACGGTTCCTACGCGATAAGCAAATTTTGGCGCAACGGAGTTTCGGGCGTCACCTAACTTATTATACCTTAGATCAGGGTTTCTCAAACTTTCGACTCCACAAACCCGTGTTAAAATTTCCAGTGACAGCGAACCCCTTAATAACTAATAACCCCCCCCCCCCACCCCGTTGAAGAAAATAAGGTTTTTGTTTCTATAAAAGGTAACACATAAAGTGCCAAAAGAAACGTCTTTCTAATATTAATAATGTGATGGGTGTGCTTGTTTCTTGTCGCAAATTGATTCAATGTTAGGAGTAATTTTGGTCGTAAAACTAGAAATCAAGCCACCATTACGTAAATCTTGTCGCGAACCCCCTGTCGTCGAATGGCGAACCCCTAGGGGTTCGCGTACCCCACTTTGAGAAACCCTGCCTTAGTTTAATGATTGGTCTCCGCACGCTACGGAGACCAATCATTAATCTATGGTATTATACATTATTATTTATTTTGTATCTATTGGAACATTTTTTTACCATTTTTAAAACTGGTTGGTAAGTATAGCTGTATTCTAGACCTATTTAGTATCGCACAAAAATTCAAAATATGTTAAATGCAACCCATTTAAGGAAACTTGTTACATGTAAAACGCATAAAACAATAGCTTATTAGTCTTTATCGTTTAAATATGTTAATAATTAGGATGTTATCTCAGAAAACACTAATTATCATTAGGAACCGGTTTTAAAGACACAAGTGCCTAGTTTATTTATTTTGTGGCTCAATTGGTTGAGTGTGTGGCAGCTCAAGCCGGGGGTCGCGGGTTCGAATCCCGCCAACGGAACAAAAGTTTTCAATGTTCCCGGGTCTGGATGTGTATTAAATATGTGTATGATGTAATAAAAATCTTAAATATATGTATAGTATAAAAAGTATTAAATATATTTCCGTTGGCTGGTACCTGTAACACAAGTCCTTCAGGTACTTAGCACGGGGCCAAACTGACGTGGTGTGAAGCGTCCATAGATATTTAGATATTTAGATTTTAATAAATATGTTATACTATAATTATGAGAATCTCATCTAGTATAACATATTTATGAGTTAACCCGGTGAACTTCGTACCACTCTACTCCTAAACCTTCCCTGGATTTCCACGAATATTTCAAGACTAAATAAGCAAAATCGGTTCAGCCGTTCTCAAGTACAGTTAGCGAGACTAATAAAATCCAAAATTCATTTTTATTTAACACATTATATAGATTTTGAACAACGCATAAACTAAATATATTTAAAGGTTATCAAACAATGGATAAGGAAATAAAATAATAATCGGCCAAGTGCGAGTCGGACTCGCGCACGAAGGGTTCCGTACCGTTATAGAGCAAAAATAGGCCAAAAATTGTGTTTTTTGTATGGGAGCTCCCCTTAAATTTTTATTTTATTTTAACATTATAATTAAATATTAAAGTACACATATAAATTATAATAAAGGACTTTGTGAAAAATTCAAGTGCCTACCTGTTTCCATTATTGATATAGAGCAAAAAAGCCCGAAAAATTCACGTTTGTTGTATGGGAGCCCCCCTTAAAGATTTATTTTATTTCGTTTTTAGTATTTGTTGTTATAGCGGCAACAGAAATACACAATCTGTGAAAATTTCAGAAGTCTAGCTATAGCGGTTCTTGAGATACAGCCTGGAGACAGACAGACGGACAGACATCGAAGTCTCAGTAATAGGGTCCCGTTTTTACCCTTTGGGTACGGAACCCTAAAAAGTAGGCATACCTTAAGGCTATCATTCAATATTTCTTGACCAAAAGCAACAAATTACAGAGCTATCAACAAATATTGCTTTTCTCGTCAAAAGTTGTTAGTTTTGACGAGAAAAGCAAGCTGGCAAATAATGTTTTATTTGCCAGCTTTTAGCAATTATATTCTTTATGGGAATCGAGTGAATGGCGTTTGAAGTTTGAACAGCTGCTATGGGCTGGGGTGCAAATGCCTGACCGTTTATTTATTACGTAAGTATAATATTATTATGTTTGTGCGTACATGATGGCTGATGTTTGTTTATTCAATTAAATGATATATTACTTTGACGACCTCTGTGGCTCAATTGGTTGAGTGTGTGGCAGCCTGGCAGCTCAAGCCGGGGGTCGCGGGTTCGAATCCCGCCGACGGAACAAAAAGTTTTCAATGTTCCCGGGTCTGGATGTGTATTAAATATGTGTATGATATAATAAAAATCTTAAATATATGTATAGTATAAAAGTATTAAATATATTTCCGTTGTCTGGTACCTGTAACACAAGTCCTTCAGGTACTTACCACGGGGCCAGACTGACGTGGTGTGAAGCGTCCATAGATATTATTATTATTATTATTATTATTACTGCAAAATTTTCACGCTAGAGGTAGCACCAGCATAGACAGTAAACAATAAGTTTTGTTCGACGTTTGACAACCTTTCTGTTAATATTCTGATAGGACATGTGCAACATGTCGGATTTTAGTCGGATTATTTACTGTATGTACTAGTAGCGCCCTCTGTTATATTCCCTATTAAGGCAAGGATGTTCCTAAAATTAGCAGGTCGATGTCTGTCAGTACGAATATCGACGTAATGCACATTAAAATAACATTCATATCAGCGCGCCTTGTACAGTGGCGGTTACGACTTACGACGCTCGCCGCGTCCTTGATAGGAGAAAATTATACATTTTATTTATTTTTTTAATGACCGAATCATTTATTAAAAAACTATTCGGTTATTTTGTTAGAACTATAAAAAAGCTATCCTTTTTGTAAAAAAAAATCATATCATTGTCATTGAAAATTACGAGATGTTCGAATTTGCAGTGTATTTTTATGGTGATATTCAATATTTTTTTACAGAATTACCATGGCATTTTTCAATATTCTGTTCGGTTATTTTGTTACTTTGTTCCTTTTTGAGTCTACATCGATTTTGGTGTAAGAGAATTCCACATAATTTCTTCAGACTGGAAGCTTAAAAATCAGTCTTTTCGAACTGGCCTCGCCTAAACTCTCAACTCCCAAGATGTCCCAAGCGGCCAAATACGGCCGCGAGAACAATAGATTTCCAAGAATCTGCGATCGAAGAATTGATAAAATTATTAATACCATGTTTTTTTTTATTATTTAATTCGATCTCGATAAAAAAAATACTACTTACATAAATTTTTTTTATGAAATAAGGGGGCAAGCGAGCAAACGGGTCACCTGATGGAAAGCAACTTCCGTCGCCCATGGACACTCGCAGCATCAGAAGAGCTGCAAGTGCGTTGCCGGCCTTTTAAGAGGGAATAGGGTAATAGGGGAGGGTAGGGATGGGAAGGGAAGGGAATAGGGGAGGGTAGGGAAGGGAATAGGGTAGGGGATTGGGCCTCCGGTAAACTCGCTCACTCGGCGAAACACAGCGCAAGCGCTGTTTCACGCCGGTTTTCTGTGAGAACGTGGTATTTCTCCGGTCGAGCCGGCCCATTCGTGCCGAAGCATGGCTCTCCCACGTATGTACATATACAATATTATTTCAACTTGCACGAGTGCAAATTAAATTATATATGTACTTACTATAATTTATGAGTTATGACACATTAACTTCCCTTTAAAGCTCTGTATTGCTGAAAACCTACCTGAAATCTCTACTTAGGTTAATCGAGTACCTAAGTAGCTTAAATAAAAGATCTAAGCAGACCGCGAAACCGACCTCATTAATTTATACAATGTAATGTAGAGTATAGAGACCTTATATTATAAATATAATATTTTATATTATGTACCTAGTATATACTAGCTTTTACCCTAAAAACCTAAAAGGTACAGTATCCCAGGGAAACGCTGTATTTTTCGGGATTAAAGTGACCTAAATTATAATATGTATAAATTCCGAGCCAAAACTACTTTATGCCAAATCTGATCAAAAATTTTGGTAGTTTATCAAAATCCCTTTGGTAGTTTAAGCGTCAAGAAATAACTACTAACAACAATTTAATTACAAACTTTTGCCTTTTATTATTTTAGTGTAAAGTGTAATTATTACTAATTTAGTCCTTCTTATATTATAATAGGCAACTATAATAATAAAAAATTATAATCTACCCCATTATTTAATGTTATGAGGTGGCCAAAAATCGGCTAAGTGCCAATGATATAGCCAGATATAAGAAAAAACACGCTATAGCGGTTTTATAGAAGAAATACAATCTTTATTTGCCGTCTCAATACGAGATACTTTTAGCTCTTTATTTTTCTTTCACAGTATAACTTCAAATTAAAAACATTATTTTTCTTAAGAGTTGAGTTACAGTTTTATGAAATACCAAAAAATACCAACTATATTTTCAGTGTTTATCTTAACTTTTCTAGAATCTAGATACTAGATAATAAATAAGATAAGAGATGAAAAAGAAATACATTTTATCTGTTAATCTGATATATTATCATAATATATGATTCATTATATTATGATAATTAATATTCATTAAATGATAAGGGAAGTATTTGAAAAGAAATAATTTTGAAGATATTTCTGCTAAACGTTATACAATTTTCCTTTTATTCTAGAAGTAGGTGACTAGAAAACTTAAAGGAAGCTTTTTGTTTTTCCTAAACGAAAGAAAAACGATTCACTTAAAATCAATTGCAATACGAAAAATACTTAATTTGCAATAATCTAAACTACATATTTTCCTGAATCACTCCAGTTAACTTCAAGATAAGCAAATATTTCATTAAAACCTGCTCATCAAAATAGCGGAAATGAACTCAACGATACTGCATGATAAAATCATATTAATTACGCGTAGATAAAACTAAAGTGCTCTTATGATATAAACCGCAATAAAATTATAAGTGAAGCGCGTACAGAGAACTCTATACAGACAGCAATATAGACTCTATATAGACAGAAATATGAACTCTATATAGACAGAAATATTCAACTCTATATAGACAGAAATATGAACTCTATATAGACAGAAATATGAACTCTATATAGACAGAAATATGAACTCTATATAGATAGAAATAGAGGGGAACTATAGGGTCTAGATCCGCGTGCATAAATCTTGGATGCAGCCGTAATTTTCAACTCGGAGCTCTTTGCTAAAATGTAGTTGAATAATGCAGAACTTGAAAGTCAACCGTGTACCGACTTGAAGCTTGCAATTGTCTCTCTGAAGCGAGATGTTTTATTATTTTATGTTCTTCATATCTCTTTACTTTTAAGTAATGTGATAAGTTTAAAGTTTGAGATCATTTTATGATATTCCGACAATTCAGTTTATTTATCTGTACATGTTTATATTAGAATAATACGCAACAGAATAAATATTATATTTCTGACATTATCCAATGTTTGTATCCCCGCGGTAAAGATATTTTTCGCTATACAAATCCGATGTACATTTTCCTCCTACGTGTCTTAAAAATATATGTTTCCGTTTTATATTCACGAGGCTCGCAGGATTTCGAGGTGGTTGTTTTCAAATTCATTCTCAATTTACGACGCGGTCCGGCGACGAGTCGCCATAAAGACCCTTTTACGCCGCAAAAAACTTCAGCTGCCCACGGAGCGCAGCCTAATTGGTCGAGTGACCTTTTAAAAACATCAATCACCATTATCTGGCGCAATTCATCGGCCGATTGAAACATCGTGTAACTAATTTGCAAACAACCAATTACTAGGGCTGCAGTCAAAAGCGGCAATAGAATTAAAATACTATTACTCCAATACAAAGTTGATTGAGTGCGGCGGTCGACTGTACCGGCAGCCGCCCCGCGCGCGTAATTTGATTTGGAGTGGCGCGAGGGGGGGAGGGACGCGATCGATACTCGCGCGGGGGGAGAGGACGCGGCGGCGCGGGGCGCGGTTGTTATGGAAACCGAAGCTACCCTTGCCTCAGATTTTGTCCCAGTAAATTAAACAAAGGATGTCGTTATCTGCGGTTAGTATTGCTATCCGTGACGTCACTTTCGGTAGCAATATCGAATTCCTAGCCACAAAGGCGTTCTCGCCTAAATATGCAGTGCCTGCACACCTTTGACCGGGGTTTAATAAATGCTGACTGAGGTTACAATGTTCGTCGACTCGCCAGATTACATTATTTGCTTTGTAAAAGTTTCCTAACAATGTGTGGATTAAATGTTTGCGAACAAATTAATTTCTTGCTATCGCGTTTTATTACAATGATCATGTTTTTATTATAGTGCATAAACTCGGATATTTGACTTGAATTAAATTTTTGAGATAATATCTTTATGCCTGCACTTAAAGAGACCATAATTGCATAAATATAAGAACGTATTTGGAAGAAAAAACAATAATATTTTCACTTTATTAAATGTGGCATGTTATTACTTATTTCTAAATATCAACTAAATCCACAAAATGCGAACGACTAAACTTTGCGGTAGAGATAACGACGCGACAGCCGACTAGTAGAGACTAGAGACTATCTCGGAGACAAAATTCTCAAACACTTTTTAAATTCAGAATTAAAACTTAAACGTAACATAGCTTTAGCCCCTACGGTATCTTAATTAAACAAGAAAAGTCAGCAATAGAAAAGCTATTAAGAGAATTTTTCAAACGGAGTAGGTACATAGTTTAATATGTCTAATAATAAAAAAAATAATAGTGTAAGAAATAAAAGACAATGCAATAATATATTAGCCATGTAAGAAAGTAGGTAGTAAAAGAAAAATGACATAAAAAAGAAAAGAAAAAGATGAAAACGAAAAACATATAAATAAAAGATAAAAAACAGCCCTGATCATGTTAAGGGGATGAATAAATAAAAAAAAAATTAAAAATAAAAAAAAATATGTCTAATAAAATAAATATACTCGTTTACAAGAATCAAATAAACAGAAGTCAGAAAAACGTAACATAATATTTTCAATATGGTTCTTCAAACATTAGGGATTTAGGGAGAATGGGGAAAAATGATCCACTAACGTTTGAAGTCATAAAATAAATTTCGATCATGTTGCCATTTCGCAAATCATGTACTAGGAGCACATAGCGTGCAGGAGACAAGCGTTATCGTCTTGTTAAACGACATTATGTGAAACGCTAGTCGCTGAAATCTCTGTCAATACAACATTTTCCAAATTTTATTTTCTTTTAAATTGATATATCTCGCGATATTTCCAGTATTGGTTCCATTAATCATACCGATATTTTTCACTGAAAAATCAAATTATTCATAAAAGTAGTGAAATCAAAGAATATTTATACGTTTTTTGCGAATTGTGGAAATTAAACTAAATGTAGTTTCTTTTTAACCGACTTCCAAAAAGGAGGAAGTTATATGTTCGGCTGTGGATATTTTTTTTATTTTTGTATGTTCAACGATTACTCCGCCGTTTGTTAACCGATTTTCAAAATTTTTATTTTGTTCTATCAGGTTTCTCTCCAATTTTTAAGTTCCATAAAATAAGTTGTATACTTTAAATAAGATTCATTAAGTTACAAATTACAATCAAAAAGTCAACCGCGTATAATATCAAAATTATGAAAGCCAGAGTTAAATTAATTTAAATTAAACTTGTTTCCACCCTTCTGCAATTCACAAACATGCTTCTAAACAGGAAATTGAAGTATTTTAGTAAAGGGCTTATTTAAGGAGCTTAAAGTTACTTATGATCCTCGAATATGAAAGAACGTAATAAGATACACATTTTGAATATAAATTTAGGGGCTCAGTTGTATGAAGGGATACACGAGAGACCGCACTTCAAACAAATTTCACGCGGAGAAAAGTATTTATTGATTTTTAGGTGAATGCGGAAATCTGTATGAAAACTTTTAGGGAGAGTAGGGTTAGACATTGAACTTTAATAAGTAATTACATTTTGTGAGTTTAATTTATATTGGTATTAAATATGGCACGGGTGTTGTGTTCTTGAGTTAACAATTTACATCAAAAATTATTTATGAATTCAGCAATAGATTCTGTAAGCTTTATAAATACGGAAAAGTTAGCAAATAAAAGGCTTATCATCAAGCATAATCCTTTCAATTTTAGATAACGATTACACAGTATTTTTTATAATAATTGCGATTTGACAGTCGTGTGAAGAAGACAATTAAAAATTATTACTTAGGGAGAATGGGGAATTTGAAGCGGACCGGTTTTCACCCTCGTGTCAACACAGCGGTTTGACGGATTACTGTCAAAATATGCTACTGTTCATTTTGAATATTTTCATGGAGCATGGTCCATGATAATTGGTACCTTATACTTCTGGAATTCTATAAAAAACAGCTATGTAATATTTGTTATTCGTTATATTTTTAAGTACAAAATTCATCGAAGCACATCGTTATGAAATTTTTTGCTATAAAACATTAAAAGTTAAAACCATCACGGTCATCCTTAGGCCATGGGCAAAGCGTACTAAAGATTTGATTGCATCTCTTTTAAGGCCAGGTAGTCCCTAAAATTAGCAGGTCGATGTCTGTCAGTACGAATATCGACGTAATGCACATTAAGAGCGAAGCCAATCGAGCGTAATTTGTGAGTTGTGAGTCGCAGAATTTCGATTCGGCAGAATTCTGCTGCATTCAGTTTCATACAAAAGTCCTGTTTGATTCACACGAGCGTAATTTTGTGAGTCATGATTTGTATGAAAAGATATTTACGCGGCAGAAATTCTGCGACTCACAACTCACAAATTACGCTCGATTGGCTTCACCCTAAAATAACATTCATATCAGCGCGCCTTGTAAAGTGGCGGTTACGACGCTCGCCGCGTCCTTAGGCGCGTCTATAGGGCGAAATAGGAGAAAATTATACTTTTCACTCACATAAAGACCAAAATGCAAAATGTAACCACATATTAATCTTCTTTATTTTATGAGCTTTTCGTAGAAAATATATTTACGCGGCAGAAATTCTGCGACTCACAACCCACAAATTACGCTCGTTTGGCTTCACCCTAAAATAACATTCATATCAGCGCGCCTTGTAAAGTGGCGGTTACGACGCTCGCCGCGTCCTTAGGCGCGTCTATAGAGCGAAATAGGAGAAAATTATACTTTTCACTCACATAAAGACCAAAATGCAAAATGTAATCACATATTATTCTTCTTTATTTTATGAGCTTTTCGTAGATATGATTTTTGAAGGTAAAACTATCATAAGCTTCATGTACAATAAGAAAAATATCACAAAATATTCAAATTTAGCCTCCTCTTCGGAGTTATTTTTGATCGAGTGAAGTTTTTAATATTATATTTCGAACCACAAATTGTCAAAGTACATTAAGTAAACAACAATGTGTATTTTTTTGACTTTTAAAAGTCACTATTTGTTTGTTTATTACTGATCCAAAGTCATGTAAATTAGGGACTACCTGGCCTTAATGTCTGTAGCATTGAAAATACTTTTATACCGAGTAGAATATTTTAACATTTTGTACATTATTTATTTAATAACTAGGTGACGTACATGAACCGTACATTTTTTTTTGACCTTGAATAAAAAATTTAGCACACATGGGAATAATGGGGAACTTTCAAATTTTATTCGTAATCACTTTCTTAACAATATTACCGATTTTCAGCTTGGTGCGAAATTATGCAAGGTTTACAGCCTACAGGGGTATTTTTGTCTAAGTTGACTGGGGTAGTATCTCCATACCAATTACATATACCAAACAGCAAAATCGGTTCAGTGGTTTGGACGTGAAAAGGTAACCGACACACAGACAGACACACTTTCGCATTTATAATTATTGTTCTCGAAGAATTGTTTAAAAATTATAATGTTGTTGGCTATACAAGATATATTTTTGTCATGTTTGCCTAGTTTTAGAAATATTTTGTATTAGCTGTTAATTGGTCCTTCAATAAATAAATAATATTAGTATGGATAAAATTAATACTAAGTTTTTCATGATATTAAAAACAAATATTCATTCTTAGCAGCAACTACCATATCAAAGTGTCCGAACAAACCGAGACTGTTATCTCGCATCGCTGATTCGTATCACTTGAGAAAAAATCTCATGTTTTTGTACTTGTAATGATTATACCGAGGTTAGATGTAACCACGTGAGAACTAACAACAATATCATATTATAACGGTGAGGAATTAAAACTATAATCGTTAGTCTCATTACTTTTTGTAACCGCCATCATCAGTCGATAATTCTGTTTCCAATACATAGGTCGAAGTAAAAAAATCACATGACCATTCGGACGGAGGTTGTTATTTGGGTTTACTTATCCAGGATTTTACATGGGCAATTTAATATAACTTGTACTTAATGCTTATAGACGTAGTTGAAAAAAGTTTTGACGGTTGATTCGGGGGTTTAAATGTTTTAAACCTCTACGAGTGTATAACTGTATACATAATACTATACAGATTTTGTATTTCAGAAAATTTCTTAAAATCCAATGACGAACGAAATTAAAACTTCTTACTGCGCGCACTCGGACCGTGGTGGTACATTTGAATGATTCGATTTCAATTTTAATTATCTTTGAATCTCTAGATATTCCAGATAAGTTTTACAGTTAACACTTACTTTTAAAACCTAATAATATTGAAACGCTAAGTTATATCGATCGTAAATAGCATAACGGTCGAGAGTCGAGACATAAAATGGCACTTGGAAAATATTCAATTATGAGTAAACACGTGCAAAGCCGTTATTCCACTGAATATGTATATATGGTATGTAATGCCGAGTACTTGTAATACAGACCTCGCTTTTGCTATTCGTAAAATTATTCATGCTTAATGAAACGCTCGTAAATGCCATAAAGATACGTTTTATTATGTGAATGACTTCCTTTTACGTGTAACGGTTGTTCGTCATTAAAATTTATATGGTAACTGGTAACATCGAAATTATTGTGAATTAGTAGCCGGCCACGCATAATCGGTCATCGGTTGAACTTTCCAAAAACATTCCAACTTTGGGGTAACGAAACATGAAATCTTTTTTGACATGCATAATTTGGGCCCATCTCACTTTGCAAAATCGGACTATTTTTTTATTTACTTTTATTTGTAAAAATAAAAATTTCAAAATTGAAATCTTTTCTGACATGCACCATTTGGGCCCACCGCCCATCTGCATGCAAATCGGCACTATTTTTAGGGTCCGTACCTAAAGGGTAAAAACGGGACCCTATAATTACTGAGACTTCCATGTCTGTCCGTCTGTCTGTCTGTCTGTCTGTCTCCAGGCTGTATCTCAAGAACCGCTTTAGCTAGACTTCAGAAATTTTCACAGATTGTGTATATCGGTTGCCGCTAGAACAACAAATACTAAAAACTAAATAAAATTAATATTTAAGGGGGGCTCCCATACAACAAACGTGATTTTTTTGACTTTTTTTGCTCGTAATCCATAATGGCAACAGGTAGGCACTTGAAGTATTCACAAAATCTTTAATTATGTTCGCACTTTAATTTATGATTGCCAATTTGGTTGTAAAACTGTCCATATAGCATGCACAGTCGACGTCAACCATCGTCAATCTCAGACCAATATGTCCTCTACATGTTCGTAAAATTCAGATCCATCATAATTCATAGGCCAACGTGAACCGCATACTCTCGGTCTATAAATTAGCTCTCGGACTGTAATACTCACTGAGATGTATGTAGTACCACAGAATATATATTAGTAGTACCAAGTAAAGGTCTACCAGAATCTGATGGCAATTTTTGACAGCAGATTTTCATAAAATATCCTTGATCATTGGATAAATTTTTATATTTGCATGTTTAACACACATAATCAGCCGCTATAAGAAAAAAAAAAGGATCAAAATGTTTTATTCCAATTACCCCGTTATTGCTAGAATCAATTTATTTTCTCACTTTTTGCCATCAGATTCTGGTAGACCTATAGTACTTATAACTCAGTGGTAATACTAGATAACATGAAAGGGCGGTGAATCTGAACTTAACCCGTACCTTGTCCCGCCAAACTGGTTCCGCCGACCTTCGCGCCACCTCCTTACGACTCATGTTGCTCTGGTCGTTCCGATCGTAAAGATCGATTGATTTCCATTCGATTTACGATCGGACCAATTTTAATCGTATCAATAACGTCTGGAGACGCCATTTTGAAAAGAACTTTGAAGAGTTGAAAGATGATCGTAATTCGTAAATCGTAATTACTTTTATCCATGTGCTATTATTGTAATTGTATATTGTGTAAGAAATTAAGAAATGAGTAGTAGTTAGTATACATAAGTAGTTAAGATATTACAATCCACAATTTTTGTTAAGTTATTTTTAAAAGCAACCGCCTACACAAGGTGCTGCGTTTGTATCATGTAAGCACGTATATTGTATACTTACTACTTGGATGCTAATAAAATCTTTTTTTTATCTTGGACTAGTGGCCAGTTTCTCAGTTTTTATAAAGCCTCAGAAAACAAGACGTTTGATTATTTTTTCTGCAATTTTTAAAAATATTTTAAAGTTATAGAATCTATTTAAACTCGGACAAGCATATAAATATGTAGAATGATCTCAAAATGTAGTAGGTAATTTCATATCAACCTTGGTTGCTGCCACCTGCTTAGGTTCGTGTTTGAATCGAACGTAATAATTTGCTAAATAATAATTTAAATTATAATTTATCTCAACGCGACAACGGATTTGATTGCCATCTAACATATAAAAATAAGTCGGGTTTTCCTTCCTGACGCTATAACTCCAGAACGCACGAACCGATTACCACGGTTTTGCATTCGTTGGAAAGGTCTCGGGCTACGTGAGGTTTATAGAAAAAAATTCAGGAAAAATTTCAAGAGAAAAGCAGGAAAACAGGGAAAACAGGCAAAACCGGGACAGCTAGTTTATCATAATATAATATATTATTAATAGGTAGGTAAGTAAGATATTTTAGGTTAGTCTATTTTGAATTTTGATAACTATACCTTTAAAGGTATAAGTACTTAGGTAAATTATTATTTTGTCATCTATGTATATCTGCTAGATCCATCATACGATCTACATATTATTGTGTGTTGATTCGTGGTTAATAGTACGGGAGCCCTAGAACAAATTTTTTTTTTTATTACTAACAAGCTAATATTCCATGAGTGGCTTCATTTTGATAAGACGCCCAACATTTTTCTCTTCGAAAATTCTCGAAAGTGGTAGCTAACAGAGATAGAAAGGACAAAAGATGTCGATTTGGTGATCCTAAAATATTTATTACTAACAGGTTGGTTTAGTGTTTAATCTAAAGATAATTATCTAAATGGTAGGAAAAAACCTTTGTCCTACAAATTATATGGTTTAATCAAAGAGTTCCCCCTCTTTCAACATGTATCGATGACGAGTCAGAAAAAATTTATTACTAACCAGCTGATTTTTTGTATAATAATTGGCTAATATTTATATAGTTGAACAGTCATATTGTCCCCCAAATACCGTGGTATGTTATCCCGGTCCTACGCTCTAAAGTTGTTAATACCATGGGATTATTTTTCTCATTACTAACTGTAGGACAAAAATATTACATAATAGCTTAGTGTTTTCTCTGCCCAAATAAAGCAATGTCCTACAAAAAAATAGGTATGTATCGCTAGTCCGACAAGATTCAAGAATGGTCATTTTTCGTTTTCTTATTTGTAACATAATAATTAAGATACGGTACGTACAATCTTTTTTAAATTTAATTGAGTTTATTTATAAGGAACAAAAATTAGTGTAAGTACTTATTTGTAATGAAAAAAAATATATAATCTTCTTTAACTGTGTCAAAATATTTGTTCCGGAAGCTACAAAGAGAGACCTGCGGGGCTAAAATGGTCGCATAGCAATTCCTCTCAATCAATTCACAAAATGAATTGTCAAAACTGTTAAAGTCACGAATGTCAAATTAGTACGAATTTAGACCAATTGAATTGGTCTTTTGACATTCGTGCGTTTGACAGTTTTGACAATTCATTTTGTGAATTGATTAAGAGGAATTGCTATGCGACCATTTTAGCCCCGCTGAATACAAGCATACTATGCAAAGAGAGCAATGAAAAATAGACCCGAATACATAATATGCAAGAATTTTGTGTAATTCAATTAATGTCAACGGGTATATATATATATATATATATATATATATATATATATATATATATAGTATATAGCACAAGAATATCGCGCACTATACATTGTTATGGACACGTTCACACTGCACTGCACTGTACTGTACTGTATATTATTGGCTTACTATACGGTGCGCGATATTCTTGTGCTTATGAGCTATATACTATATTATACTATAAATTATTATATTATAGCGTCGTCTGAAACCAGCTTTAGTGTTTCGTAGCTATTGACATATTTTAGTGTGCGAAAAGGAACCGAATTCAAAACGGTTCAAGTATGCGAGTTACGTTTCCTTACGTCGCGTTTCCGCGAGTTTCTTACGCCGGTTCTTCTCGCCGGGGTAGTCCCCGAACTGCGGTGGTAGGCATCAGGTAGACATTCTGAAAAAAATTGATTCAAATTTACTCAGAAATAAAACATTTTTTTTTTCTTAGTTTTTATTATTCGTAGATAATTTCCCACAAAAATTATCATGTTTATTTGTACAAACTTAAAACTAAAATCTTACTTCCTACTTAAATAATCCTTTTTTCTACAAATATTAAAAATGCGAAAGATTGTGAGTGTGTTGCTTTATACAATTAAACTTAGTGCTACGGTTACCAAGGTGGCAATTTAACCCATCAACCCCCAAGCGGAACCCGGCTGCCGCATAACAATAATTGAAAATAGGTATATTGTGTCAATCTGTACTACTACTTTCAAGCGTAGGACTGGGATAACGTACCACGGTGTTTGGGGGACAATATGACTGTTGAACTATATAAATATTAACCAACCAATGTACAAAAAATCAGGTGGTTAGTAATCATATTTTTTTAACTCGTCATCCATACATGTTGAAAGAGGGGGAATTCTTTGATTAAACCATATATTTTGTAGGACAAAGGTTTTTTCCTATCATTTAGATAATTATCTTTAGATTAAACACCAAACCAACCTGTTAGTAATAAATATTTTAGGATCACCAAATCGACATCTTTGTCCTTTATATCTCTGTTAGCTACCACTTTCGAGAATTTTCGAAGAGGAAATTGTTGGGCGTCTCATCGAAACGATGCTATTCACGAAGATTCAGCTTGATAGTAATTATTTTTACATCAAGGATCTGTGCTACTACTTTTGAGCATAAGACCGGGATAACGTACCACGGTATTTGGGGGACAATACGACTGTTAAACTATATAAATATTAGCCAATTAATATACAAAAAATCAGCTGGTTAGCAATAAATTTTTTTTGACTCGTCGACGATACATGTTGAAAGAGGGGGAACTATTTGATCAAACCATATATTTTGTAGGACAAAGGTTTTTTCCTATCATTTCGATAATTATCTTTAGATTAAACACTAAACCAACCTGTTAGTAATAAATATTTTAGGATCACCAAATCGACATCTTTTGTCCTTTCTATCTCTGTTAGCTACCACTTTCGAGAATTTTCGAAGAGAAAAATGTTGGGCGTCTTATCAAAATGAAGCCACTCACGGAATATTAGCTTGTTAGTAATCAAAAAAAAATTTTTTCTAGGGCTCCCGTACTATAATAGTTATTAAATCAATTATTATAAATAATTATGATCCATCTTTATTACTCCAATTATTGTTATTTATGAAATAAGTATCTGATGAAATCCTAATTAAACGTATTGATATTAGCAATGTTAAAAGTCAACAAGATAATAATATAAATTGCAATAAAGATAAACATGATTTACTTATATTTATTTTGTTTTTGTTACTTTGTTTTGTTGACGTGCAAGATAAATTATTACTTTGAGTAAGTATATGTTTTTTTTATAATATGATACATATTAAGTATATAATAATTTTACAAAAAATCCGTTTATCCTGAATTTTAAAGTTTTTGGAGGAAATTTTGTAATCATGACGTCATTATTATCATCAGCTTAGCATGGCTTCAGTAGAAATGCGAAAATAGAAATACTTACTGTCATTTTTAGGGATGAAATTGTCGACAGCTTTTATTTGTCAATATGCCACTCTCACTGCCTATTTACTTACTAATTAAGATTTTTTTCATGTGCTTGCGTGCTAGTAGAAAAACCGAGTAAGAGGATTCTGGAAAGATGTTTCGTTGTATGGTCAGGTAACATCTAATATATGAAATTCTCGTGTCACGGTGTGCCGTGTGCGTGGTTGAATTCCTCTGATACGGCTCGACCGATTTTCGTGAATCTTAGCGAGCATATCGGCTAGGATGGAGAATCGGACAACATCTACTTTTTATATTGATAAGTGCATTTGTTGAATAAATAATAGTAGTAATCAACTCCAGACTAACGGCGACGATTGTTTGTGCGACGGGATAGCGATGGACGTTGCCATGGTGCCATACTTATTTAGTCACTTCAATAAAATAATATGGGCGTACTTTATATGGCAAAATAACGTTTGCCGGGATAGCTAGTCTAATATATAATACGTATAAAATTCTCGTGTCACAGTGTTTGTGCGCTAACTCCTCCAAAACGGCTCAACGGATTTGAAATTTTGTATGGTTAGGCCTGAGAATAGGTTTTTATTTACTTTTTATATTGATACTAGAAATAATTTATATGGCAAAACAACGTTTGCCGGGTAACTAGTAATATTATAGTTTCGATGACTCTTTAAAACAATTCCTGTAAACGCTTCTAGCTTGATTTATATAAAATTATGTCAATTTATATTTTATACATAAAAAACTATTGTGAGTCAACTCGAGGAATACCTGTTGTCAAGCTCAGGTAGAAACCTACTAAGTTTCCTTTGAGTCACGATTTCTACGAAGATTAGGGTCATTAGTTTGATGCGTCCTCGCTTTAAATGTAATCAGAGCCCCTAGCCAAGACGTTTTCTTTATAGAATAGCCGATCAAAATGTATGGAATAGTCAATAGACTATAAAGTCGACTTCGACAACATTTTGATCGACAATTCTATAAAGAAGCGATAAAGAAAACGTCTCGGCTAGGGGCCCTGGGTATATAGACAACTCGCAATCGAAAATGTCGACACCGAAGTTAAATAATCGGCCAAGTGCGAGTCGGACTCGCTCACGAAGGGTTCCGTACCGTTATAGAGCAAAAATAGGCCAAAAATTGTGTTTTTTGTATTGGAGCCCCCCTTAATTTAAATTTTATTTTAATATTACATATATAATTAAATATTAAAGTACACATATAATAAAGGACTTTGTGAAAAATTCAAGTGCCTATACCTGTTTCCATTATTAATATAGAGCAAAAAAGGCTGAAAAAAATCACGTTTGTTGTATGGGAACCCCCCTTAAATATTTATTTCGTTTTTAGTATTTGTTAATTATAGCGGCAACAGAAATTTACACAATCTGTAAAAACTTCAGAAGTCTGGCTATAGCGGTTCATGAGATACAGCCTGGAGACAGACAGACGGACAAACATCGAAGTCTCAGTAATAGGGTCCCGCTTTTACCCTTTGGGTACGGAACCCTAAAATGAAAAATGTATGATTAGAAATAGGGCATTATATTATATTGGCGCTTATATCTCATAACGCGACGCGTTCTTGCAAACTCCATACATGTTTGATTTCTAATTTCGCCGTCGAAATTATCGAATGCTTAGTTGCCTAAGAACCCAAATGTCTGTATAAGCTAAATACAAATATCAATTTGTATTAATTGTCTTCAAACATCCATTTAACAAGATATATTGTACCTCATTGTAGAGATGCCCGTAGGCTGTGATTAAAGCGAGCTATTATATTAGCATAGCGTTTAGCTCGCTCTCGCAAATTGCTTGTGGGCGGACATATCTCGACCCCTATCTTGAGATTTATCCATAATCAGATGGACTCTATTGAAATAGCGATTTTAAGCCGTCCAAAGTCTTAACACGAGAATAGTCATATAATTTTGAGATTTCAGAGAAATAATGACGCTTGATCTGCTAATGCAACACTACCACCAATGATCTTGAAAAGAGTTTAGACGTCACTATATTCTTTTTAACGAAATCTGACCACTCCGTATTTTAAAAAAAAAGTAGCAACTATTAGGTGTTCCTTTTCAAAGCATCTGCACCCTAGTCCACAAAGTCTATCACGCTTGTCCACACTCCACAGCTGCGGGTAAACTATTAGGCTCACTGGTTCACCCAGATACTTTGGGGGCGTCCACAATTTACGTGAGGTGTTTAAGGGGGGGAGGGGGTCGAGTAAAATCTCATCTAATCTTACGTTGGAGAGAGGGGCCGGGGGGTCTCGACTCTCGGCAAATCTCACGTAATTTTTTTCTCATTATTACAAAAAAATATATACTATTTTGGTCCATTTCATCCAGATTGTACGTATGCTTAAGATTTGATCGCAAGCGTAATCGTAATACGATTAAGATATTACCAGATAGCTGAATCTTCAGTTCTCTGACAGAATATTTGAAAATTTTGGAACTGGCACCGTCTTCAAAATTATGAAGATTGAGTACAGAAATAGTTGAGGTTTAGCCGAATTCGGAAAAAGGCAAGTTATTAGATAGGATAAATTATTTAATACTTTTTAGTTCATATTATAAGGATGTTATTGTTGTTTTTACATTGGAAGTCGGTTTTAATTTTGTTAAAAATAATAATTTCACTCTTTTTAGTTACCTAGTAGGTAAACCATCGCGTATATTCTACGTATCTTATTACAATTTGTTATGAGTCACACTCACAAAATATCAGGTAGATAATTTTAAACAATACATAAAAAAAAATCGAATTGAACACGTCCAAATTTAACAATTTTAATATCAGATTAAAATTGTATAAAATTGCATAGGAATTCGATTTGTATATATGTATGGTAATAAGTAGCAAAATCGTGTAAATAAATAAAAATATATTAAAGTACGAAGTATTTTTTTAATCATAAATGCGATTGTGTTTCTTAATCCTATTACGATGTAGATTGTTTTCCTATGTATAGGTCTACCAGAATCTGATGGCAAAAAGTGAGAAAATAAATTGACTCTAGCAATACCGCGGTAATTGGAATAAAACATTTTGATCCTTTTTTTTTTCTTATAGAGGCTTATTCTGTGTGTTAAACATGCAAATATAAAAATTTATCCAATGATTAAAGATATTTTATGAAAATCTGCTGTCAAAAATTGCCATAAGATTTTGGTAGACCTATAAGTATTTTCATACTAAGGGTTCAATTTATATTATTGTAGTATCGAAGCAAGTTACTTCTCCTTTTTCTTTCGAATCTCAGATGTAATGTCAAATGTTTGCCTTACGCTCTAGAGTTAAGGTTGAATTTGTTTTGTTCAATTTTGTGGTATATAACTTATAGCTTAGAACTTGAATCATTTATTTTGAAACAACATTATATTTTTATTAAAATCGCTATGAAAAGTACCAATTATTATAAGAACATAACGTGATGATATAATTATGGTGTTGTGGGGGCATATAGTATCCATATTATAACAACCATGTGACACTGGTGACCCTGACGTGGTAATGATGATGATGATGATGAATGTAATTTGCATAGTAGCATATGCTTTCAGTTCTTAAAACAGCGCCTAAACCCCCAAACTTGTATCTATAAGGAATCCGGAGTTCTCTTAGTATCTTCGGAACCATAGTATACCTTGGTGCAAAATCTTGCGTTTTGGTAGCATGTGCTTAGGATACTTCTCATAAAACCAAAATCACCATATGTTTCCATATAAATTTTGAGGAGTTCCCTCGATTACTCATATATCCCATTATCAGATCACCACTTTTGTGAAAATGGGACCAAATTGGAGTGAAACCTAATATAACAAAACAAAAAATTTTAAAATCGGTTTACAAACGGCGGAGTAATCGTTGAACATACAAAAAAAAATTAAAAAATATATATCCACAGCCGAACATATAACCTCCTCCTTTTTGGAAGTCGGTTTACGGTTAATAAAATAACATTCATATCAGCGCGCCTTGACAGTGGCGGTTACGACGCTCGCCGCGTGATAGGGCGAAATAGGAGAAAAAAAATCCTTTTTACTTAGATTATTAAACCAAAATGCAAAATGTAACCACAAATTATTCTTCTTTAAGTTATGAGCTTTTCGTAGATATATGATTTTTGAAAGTAAAACTATCTTGAATCTTCATCAAAAATAAGAAAAATATCACAAAATATTTAGCCTCCTCTTGGGAGTTACTTTTGATCGAGTTAAGTTTTCAATATTATGTTTCGAACCACAAATTGTCAAAGTAAATTAAGTAAACTACAATGTGTATTATTTATTATTTGGCTTTTAAAAGTCACTATTTGAAAGTCATGTAAAATTGGGTCTATAGAGCCTTAAACGGCTGAACCGATTTAGATAAAATTTGATATTGGAGAGAGTTTGAGAGACGGAAACGACAGAGAATTGTTTTTGTTACGGTCTAATGAACGGTTTCCGCGGGATAAACGAATTTGGGCGTAACGAAATTACAGGCGTTATCTAGTGTAAAAATAAATGCGAAGAAGTGTCTCATGTTATTCAAACAATTGCACGAAAAGTATTAAATAAATAGTCTAGTCCCCGAGGACTAACTAAAATTATCATTGCAAATGACTGTCAGTACTCAGTAAGGACGACATATTATTGTATTTCAGTAAATTCCCAGCGCCATTAATTTAATAACGTCGAGCGACTCAACGCTTTTGTTGGAAATGTTAAAATAAATTCATTTACTTGATAACATTTTATTTTAAAGACAGTTTTTATGCTTTTAAATAATATTTAAAAGCATAAAAACTGTCTTTATGTCTGAGCATAAACTCAATCCAAATACAACTTAATCTTTACTATAACCTGTGCTATAACAATGAGCGAAATAAAGCAACAGTAAATTAAAGAGCAGTGATTAGTCTCTTTATTTTTTCTTTTTTTTAACCCACTTACAAAAAGGAGAAGGTTCTACGTTCGGTTGTATTTTTATTAGGGTTCCGTACCCAAAGGGTAAAAACGGGACCCTATTCATGAGACTTCGATGTCTGTCTGTCCGTCTGTCTGTCTCCAGGATAGCAGGCTGTATCTCAAGAACCGCTATAGCTAGACTTCTGAATTTTTCACAGATTGTGTATTTCCGGTGCCGCTATAACAACAAATACTAAAATCAAAATAAAATTAATATTCAAGGGGGGCTCCCATACAACAAACGTGATTTTTTTGTCTTTTTTTGCTCGTAATCAATAATGGCAACAGCTAGCAGCAATTTTCACAAAATCCTTAATTATATTTGTAATTTAATTATTTATAATAAAATTTAAATAAAATAAATATTTAAGGGGGCTCCCATACAAAAAACAATTTTTTTTGCATAGTTTCTGATTTCTCTCTGTAACGGTACGGAACCCTTCGTGAGCGAGCCCGACTCGCACTTGGCCGATTTTTTATTTCTTTTTTTTCATAAGTCGATTCTTGTAGACTTCCCTACTTAGTCATTTAAATCCTTACCTAATTCAGGCTAGGGCCTCCCTAGAAAACAGAAAACTTCTAAGAAACAACCTACAAAGTTCTACAGCCAAGACAAGATTATGACGTCACAGTCTAGTCGACCTGATTACTGGGATACCTTTCAAGGCGCATGTAATGTGTACAATATAGTAAGAAGTACAAAATATTCTACAAGTAAGTATAATGTTAGATAAACCGCTTTCGAAGACAAGAATGTGCTAAAACTGCTTGAAATATTTTTAGATACTAATTTTGCACTGTTCCGTATGCCCTAAGCTTTAACCCAATAAATACTTGAATTAGTGCTAAGAAAATTTCATTACGTGTAGATTCGACAACGAAATTAGATGTCAAAAATGTATGGGATTCTATACTCATCACGTCGCAAGCGCCATGATACTTAAATTTTTAATCGACTTCCAAAAGCGAGGAGGTCATAATACTGTTCGTCTGTTTATATTTTTGACATCTATTTTGGCTATCGAAACTAGCGAAGGCAATTCGACTGAATATATTCAGTTAACTAATAGGGCCTAATAACTAATTAGACTAGATTTAAATATGAGACGATCAAAAAGGAAGATTTCCATAAAGGTTTCGTAAATAAAAATATTCTCTATTAAAACATTTTTATAATTTAACTTCTGAAAACCCACATAAAGTTTCTAGAGCACATTTATTGCTTTGTAGGTAATAAATTTTGTTTATGTTCCGACAGCAATAGTGCTAAACTGCAGTTAACTCGTTTTTGTGCATTTAGAAGTTTTTAAGTTAATAAATTATACAACATTGCTTAAAATTGTAATACATAACAAGTTTAATTATTGTAAACCATTCCATAATTTTAGTGCCCGACAGAATTATCCATTCAAAACATAATAGATAGACAAATTATGAAATCAATTGGTCGTGGTTTTCACGGGTCTATTAAGTAATTTATCATCCAAAGCTTTGTACAGAATAATTGGGAAATATTTTAACTATTTTGATATAATCGATTTATTTCGCTTCGGGCGAATAGCGCCAATTAATTTTGAATATGAATAATGAATCAACCAGAATTATTGCCACGAAAATCTTCCATATACGAAGCTCTTTGCAACCTTTTTGCTAACGTAAAAAAAAAACACGTTGCCAGCAAGTATCAAACACGAAAAAGTTTTGTATCGCATTCGAAGTTCAAATCAAGTTCAAATGAATTTCAAACTTGGAAGTTGGAACAAATGATCGGCATTATGGGTAGACGTATATAGAACCGGTCGGACCGCCTGTACCTCGGGCTGAATTCGTTCTCGGTATAATTACTAATTTGTCAAATCAACACGCTCTACACGTTTATTTGAAGTGGATTTTGGATACCCTAAATTCTAAAATATATTTGCCGTCTACAACTTTTTTTCGCATAATACGCTAAACTTTTTCGTGTTGTACGTATTTGCACAGTGAAGAACGAATACTTCCAACACAAATGTAAGTTAAGAAGAAAGACAAAGGATGGATGAAGGACGAGGATATTGAAAAACTTTTTTATGACAACCGCAAATGAGATGACGAATCGCCTGATAGAAGTATCACGTACTATAATTTATAAGTCGTAAAAACTTAAGAATGTTAAAAGTTTCCTGCAATTTCAACCGAGACCTGTCATTTTGCCGAAATAAAAACTATCCTGTGTCCTTTTCGGGATGCAAATAATAATAACTCTTTATTGCACACCAAAATACAGTACATAATACGAAAGATACAATAATAAAATATATGTATTACTATAATAGTACTAATTGATGTATGTATAGGTCTACCAGAATCTGATGGCAAAAAGTGAGAAAATAAATTGACTCTAGCAATACCGGGGTAATTGGAATAAAACATTATGATCCTTTTTTTTTCTTATGGCGGCTGATTCTGAGTGTTAAACATGCAAATATAAAAATTTATCCAATGATCAAGGATATTTTATGAAAATCTGCTGTCAAAAATTGCCATCAGATTCTGGTAGACCTATACCATCGAGGAAATTGATTCCTAGGCAGCTGACAGACAAACGTCATTTGGTCGGATCATGTCAATTCATGTTAATTGTGATCTGTCGGCTGAGTTTGATAGCTTTTCTGATAGTACAAAAGGCATACAAAAGGCGAACTTATTGCTACTAAGCAATCTCTATACCAGTCAAACTTTTATAGATATGATTGGAAATTGGAATAACAGATATCTGCGTAATCCAGTATTGGCATAAGCAATGTATGAACCAATGCAATTTTAGTTTTTATTGGGAGAAAATTACCGAGGAGACGACTCGGAATAGCTTGCTACTGACTGCGTTGATGTGCTGTTTCCAGGAGAGTTGGTTGTCAAAAATAACACAGTCTAGGTTTTTGACTGTTTCAACCAATGGTTTCAACATTTTGATATCGTTGGTTTCAACAAGTTGGTAAGCCATTGAATGTGAGAGATGGAAGTTCCGGAATCTTAACTTTTGATAGAAGCTTAGCGCTTCCAATAATGATGGCTGGGCAATTCCATATGTGACTGACTCTACATTTGATACAACTTGCGTTTTATTTTGTCATAATATATAATGGTTACTATTATGTTGTTAATATCAATTTTAAGATGGCTTTGTAGCAGATTAAACAAGTTAACTTATATAGAAAAAATGGTAATCACTGTTGTTTTCAAATAGCATTTATTTAGTCAAACATAAGCGTGACTGACACTACACGCAAAAGGAAGTCGTTTCCGAGAGTGTTTGGAAACATCAATAATATTCCTCTCTGTGTGCTAAATAACTCTACTTTGTATTTTTATCGAAAATGCATGAAACAAACTATTATAAAATGGTCACCTATAACCTTTAAGTTATTTAAAAAAATATTTATTAGCAAAAGAAATTGTGACCGACACTACAGCACTAACGTGACCGACACTACACTCACTTTGTGCAGGTAAAAGTCGGTAGTTTTACATGAAACCTTTAAATTTATATATGTCAGTACGTACAATTATACTAACTCTAAAATTATATAGAAGCAAATCAGTAATTAGTTAATTCTTTAAAATGCTTTTTTGAACTTAAACATCACAAAAACGAAATCACTAATAATTTGTCAAAAAATAAATCAAAACGAAATCTTCTCAAAAAAAATTAACAATAATAACCCGAGAGCCAGCGGTAGGCAGACTTTTGTTATTTTTTTAAGATAAAAAATTTCCTTTATATGAGCCCTATAGAGGTAAGAACGGCCAGAAACTGGAGTTTCGGTCGCTATTACTTTAGGAGGTTTCCAGTTCTGCAGGTCGACCTTACCTTCAATAAAGTATAAAGCTCAATAATTTTATCCTATTTTCTTGCGATATCTGTAAGAATCTCATATTCTACTGCCAGATTTTTGTGACAATTGCTTCCCACTTCCAGACATCGCTAAATTTTCTGATTTTATTTGACTTTGAGGTGGTCTGGCAGGTTCTTTAAATAAAATTTAGCTTTCTGCTTCTCTCTCTGCTTTCTAGTTATAGCTATTTTCGCCATCTATCAGCAAAAAAAACAAACAATACGCTACTTTTGGGCGTGATCGACTCTATAATGTGACTGACACTACAAAAATGTTTTTAAGAGTTTAGGTGTTATAAAAAAAGATGACACATTTTTAATGCCGACATCATTTGAGTAACTCTGTCACGTAGGAAAGTTCCTAATTTTTTTGATGTAAAAGTAATTTTACTGTAGTTAAAGAGAAAAGTAATATTTTTTATGTGACCGACACTACAACTCGACACTGTGATCTTACAAGCCTATTATATCTTTATAAAAATAAATTTTCTCGAATCTCAAAAGCTATATCGGTATTTAATTGTTTGAACAATCAGTGTGTAACAAAATATGATAAGAATTTAAAATACATAACGTGAAAACTAAGTCAGAACTTCATCACACAAAACCACACTCAGCCGAGCTCACGACATCATCTCAAAAATGGCAGCTTTGCTAGAAAAGTAATGCTTAGAAATTGTTGCTTCTATAAAATCTTAAGAGTACCATAATGTTGTCACTATAATTAAGTATTTTTTATACCAAAATCAGGTATTTATTTTCTTAGTTTATGGTAGACTTATAACATGGAATTGCCCTGGCTTGACTTTTGTTGGGGCTAACACAAATACCGAAGGACCTGCACCACTTTTCTAAAAGGAGCAAATCATCGTTAATGCGTTCCTCGATATCACATTTTATATGTAGTATGGAGTATGTGCCATTTATTTATGATTTAACACAAAATAAGATTTTAACCACACTTGAACTATGCATAAACCTTCCCATATTCATGAAAGCCAGTAATTAAAGCAGACGTAAATATTCCTTTGTGGCCGGTTCTTTAAATATTTCATTGAATTCATGTGCCAGAAGCAATCATGAAATAAATTCCCCGCAAGAGATGAATATCGACGGTTTGCATGAAAGAATTCAACACATTTTTTACGTCAAACCGCCATTTTAATCCATTCCGTTTAAAAACTAACAAAATGGAAGCTACACACTGACATATGAGCACTACGCAGTACATAATATCTGTATGAAGCTACATAAGTATTTATTTGACAATCATTCTTTGTCCTAGTTGTCAAGTAAAGTTGTTAAAGTAAGTATACTTACAGTCTAAACCAGCGGTCGGCAACCTTTTTGCAGGGAAGGGCCACAAGGTGGCTAAATAAACCAAAGGCGGGCCGCAGACCTCATACTCGTATTAACCCTAGAAGCTCAATATACCTACACATAATGAGGGGAAATAAGTGTTTGTTATAAAATGACACAAACAGCTAGGTTCTTAAGTGGCGACTGGCAATAACTACTAGTAATATTAGAAAACATTGTTTTTGATACATATAACTTTAATTCACAAAACATTCACGGGCCGCAAGTAAGACGTTAGCGGGCCGCATGCGGCCCGCGGGCCGCGTGTTGCCGACCGCTGGTCTAAACCAATATTTCAAATTTAAAAGTCGATTTATCTGTATTTCTGTCTGTCTGTCTGCGACCTTTTACACTTAAAGAGCCAATTTTGATAAAATTTACAATCAAGTTATTTAAGTAATGAGAAATGGGATAGTTTTATCCCGATAAATTATAAAGTTTCCGCGCGATAGTCTAGATATTTTTATTTACTTTCTTTAACTTTAACAACTAGGTAAGTTAAGCCTGAATTAAGGACGCTATCACATAAAAATTAGCAGGTCGATGTCTGTCAGTACGAATATCGACGTTAAGGACATTAAAATAACATTCATATCAGCGCGCCTTGTACAGTGGCGGTTACTACGCTCGCCGCGTTCTTGATAGGGCGAAAATGTATGAAAAAGAGAGCGTTTCTTATTTTTCTTATAAACGGCAATGTTATTTATTTTTATATAAAATATTTAGCACTTCGTACAGGGGACTAAATAAGCAACAATTTTTTTTGTATATTTATTTTCCTTAGTTCAGTGTATTTAGCTATATACTGGTTCCTAATCAGACCCCATTTTTTAATCTTTTGCGATTATTGTGATGGTTAAAACTATTTATGTGAAAATTTTGTATGCGGCTATAAAATTTTTATGGTATAGACGTGGAGATGAATATATTATCTTTCATTTGAAACCAAAATATCCTCGCAGTGTGACTCCTAATTATTTAAAATGGTACCTGAAAATCGCTGATATTTGTGAAAAAATGTGATAGCGGTCTTAAGATAACATGAACAGATTTTTTGGCAAATTTGTTCAGATAGCGTCTGAACAAATTTGCCTATAGACTAACGTACGAAAACTGAGCAGTTCTGGAAATATAACACACATACGGCTCCAATTTACCTCCCCTCCTCCTTTTTTAAGTCGGTTAAAAATAGTTGTTTCCTTAATCCTACGTATCTATGGAAACATCTAATTTCTAAAAGTGTGGATCTATCCAAAAAATAGAATGCGTTCTAAAAGTGACCCTTGTGTAAAGATCATTGATCCTTTCCGGATTACGAAGCCCTATGAGCCCTAAATAACGAAGAGATGTCTTTGTGTTTGAAGTTTATGACGGTGGATAAAAAAAACAGGGAGCCAATAGTTGAAATACACTTTCAACGAGGCGAGCTTTGGTAAGAATCTTTTGTTTTTATTAAAAAATACATATATTCAATATACAGAGGTAATATAAAGAAACAGACGGACACCCTTTTCACAAATTTTGCGTCAAAGTCCGTTTATAAGGTGGGACCCGTACATTTTCCCGGGATAAAAAGTACTATTTGTCCTTTCCCGTGATTCAAAGTGTCTTCATACCAAATTTTTGCAAAATCCGTTCTGTGGTTTGGGCATGAAGGAGTAATTGACAGACAGACAGACGAACAGACAGGCAAACACATTTTCACACTTATAATATTAGTATGGATATGTTTTAATAATACTATGTAATATTGGTAAGAATTTTAATTTATTCAAATCCAATTTTGTTAAATATTTAATTAAAAATACCTTATTTTGTAATAAATAATAAAATTATGTGTTAAAACAACAATTATTTATAATGTTTCCTACTTACAATACCTATGTTAACCAAATTTCAATCAAACTTTGGTTGTCCAATAACTGAACTGTTTATACTTTATATTATGACATGCCATTTAAAAAAGTTATTTTAAATAATACTTACAGCTTTATTTATTTTGATTCATATTTTTAAATTAACACTTTACAACTATTTTTTGTTCATTATTGTAAGTGCAACTAATGTTACTAAATAAAAAACTATTAAAACTTCATAATTTAACATAATAATTAAAAGTTAAGACAGTATCTTACTGTCTTAACTTTAAATTATCTTATCCTTTAACATTTAATTTTTAAAAACACTTTGACTGAAAGCAGATCAACTGGAAATAGCAATAAAAATAAACATAGTAACAATCACAGCCTCATTTCTCTATCCACGAGAGCACAGAATAGATAATAGTACAAACGAGAGGTAGGTTACAGCTAACAAAAGTAATGTTTACTAATTCTATCACTTATTTTTAGAAAAATGAGTCAAACCTATTGACATATTAATAATATTTTTGATAATACTTGAAAAAAAAAATACACTCGAGAGATAAATCTTATTGAATTAATCTCTAAAAAAATAAAGGCAAACTGTGACTATACAAACTGTAACATTCCGTCAATGAAATTGAATTATAAATTGCGTAATTTCATAACACGAAAATTGTGTCTAAACAAATTGAAACACTTTACCTGTTAAAAATTAAACAACATAGCTTTTTGTGACTTTAAGCCGTGTTTATCCAAATAATCACACTGTTGTTTTAAACTTCCGTCATCACTTTATCACGATCATATTCTCTCTTATCAAATCTTTAATTTTGGGGAAAATACAGAAATCACAGGGTGCTAGGTGAAACGTTGTCATGATGTTAGGAGAATGCGGCTCTCGTCAAATCTTTAATTTTGGGGAAAATACAGAAATCACAGGGTGCTAGATCGGGGCTATGCGCAGAAGAAGCGTTGTCATGATGTTAGGAGAATGAGGCTTTTTGGTCGTGTTTCGCGAACCTTTTCTAACACCCTGGGTAAACAAATGGTAGATAACCACTCGGCATTAACACTATTTTGATCTTCAAGTAGAATTGTACAGATGGGACCCGTAGCTGAGAAAAAAAAGCGATCATTTTTTACCGACGTTTCTCGCCTGCCTCACTTTTGTTGGCCTGTTCTCATTTTCAAACACCCATTCACAAGACTGCTGTTTTTTTTCGGGTTCAAAACAATAAATCCACGTTTCGTCTCCTGTGACAATGTCATAGACAGCATTATAATGTCCGTAGTCGTACTTTAGTAGCATCCGTGAGCACCATTCCACGCGAGCCCGCTTCTGCTCCGCTGTCTGTTCATCAGGGATCCAACGACAACAAAGTTTCCGAACTCTCAATGTCGTGTAAAATTTTCTAAATTTGGCTCATACCAATCCCCAATAGTCCTCGAATTGTCTCATAGGTAATCCGCGGGTTTTCTTCAATTAGCCGCTTAACAGTAGCCACATTATTTCCGTTGACGGCAGTTGAAGGCCACCCTTCACGATATTCGTCATGTAAAGAAACTCGACCTCTCTCAAATTCAGCATACCATCGCCTCACGGTGCTCAAACAAGGTGCTTCTCCCAAAATCATTTTGAAGACGAGCAGCACAGTCTTGCGGTGAAAGAGAACTTTTAAAATCATGGAAAATCAACGCTCAAAATCATCTTTTCGACTTAATTCCATTTTGCTTGCGTACGTAACACTTTGATGTGCGATAAAAAACAACTGACAAATGATTTCCCGCCAATATATATTTTTTTTATTACTAAGAAGGTTGCAACGTTTAAAAAAATATAACATTCGAAATTCAAATAGTTCCGATTAGCTAGAAGTGCAAAACTTTTAGTGTGCCCCGTGTACTTTTGGTTTAACAATGATTTATTTGGAGTCATTTTGTATAAATAAGATAGCGAGATGTTAAATCTTTGGTTATCATTTTACATTAAAATAGTGGTCTGTATTTTGGTGATCGTTTACTTATATTTTTGTCTGTGAAATCTATACTATTATTATTAAGCGGAAGAGTTTGTTTGTTTGAACGCGCTAATCTCAGGAACTACTGGTACGATTTGAAAAATTCTTTCAGTGTTAGATAGCCCATTTATCGAGGAAGGCTATAGGCTATATATATTTTATAACGCCCCCGTGGTCCAGTGGTCTAGAGCGTCGCTCTTGACTCGGAGGACGTGGGTTCGATTCCCACGTTGGAATCATGTTATTTCCAAGTTTGGTTAGGACAATGCAGGCTGATCATCTTTCTTGTCTGACAAGTAAGATGATCCATGCGTCGGATGGGCATGTAAAAAGTCGGTCCTGCGCCTGATCTCTCGCCAGTCGTGTCGGTCTTCCGTCCCACTGGGTTATGAGAGTAAAGGAATAGAGAGTGCTCTTGTGTACTGCGCACACACCTGCCGTGCTAGCATACCCCAACGAGAAAATTTTGTCTACACGTTTTCTCGATGTTAACTGGTTTATCTCTTCATCTCTATTGACCCTAACATGACATACATTTTTTCTCGTACGTCTGTCGTCAAAATTAGAGATATTTTTTTCTATATGTGCTATTTTTGTCTATATACCTACGAACTATATACGAACGAGAAATTTATCTCTCGAGTCTCGACGTACGCATGTTAGCAAAAAAGAGATATATATCGATATCGACAATATCACTACGCTCGAGACCGAGAGTGAGATATCCACGAGATATCTCGTTGGCGTATGCTAGAGGGGCAGGGCACTATAAAATTACTCCTACGTACATGGCCTGGTTCCAATGAAACCGGCCACCGTCACCGAAACCGGTGTGGAGAGTATTATTATTATTATATTTTATAACTCTAAGACTAATAGGAGCGAAGAAATAGAGGAAAATGTGAAAAAAACAGTGGGAAATTATTTGAAAGGGCTTATTTGAACGCGCTAATCTCAGGAACTACTGGTCCGATTTGAAAAATTCTTTCAGTGTTAGATAGCCCATTTATCGAGGAAGGCTATAGGCTATATTTTATCACGCTAAGACTAATAGGAGCGAAGAAATAGAGGAAAATGTGGAAAAAACGGGGAAATTATTTGAAAGGGCTTATCTCACAAACTACTGGATCAATTTTTCTGTTATTTGGCACAGATAAGAAGTAGACCACGTGAAGGATCAATAGGCTATTTTTTGTGGACTAATTTGTCTGTGAAATATCTAATTTACGCGGGCGAAGCCGCGCGGAACGTCTAGTGTTACTATATTATAAGCTGTACCTAACTAATCGGTCGTATAAAATATTAAACCTCCAACGGCCAGTGAAAATGAATTACCGATTCCATTGAAACGTATAATAAATGATGTAATGAAACTTTTGATATGCGAGAGACGAACAAAATTAATTGCGAAGCCGCACCCAATTTCATGCCTTTTGTATACTTATATCCAATTAAAAATTATATATATTCCGTCGTAAATGTTTGGAATATCGTTTAATAAATTGCTTCTCGTCACGCGTTTATATACGACATGAAATATGGAAAAGATTTTATTAAGTTTTCCAAAAAGGAGGTTATAATATTATGTTCGGCAGTGTATATTCTTCATGCATGTTTTACGATTACTCCACGACATTTGTTGAGCAATTTTCAAAATGTTTCTTTTGTTGTATAGAATGTTGGTACCACGTTCACAAAAGTGGTGACTTCATAATTTATTTAATTATTAAACAAAATATGTAATTACGGAATTTACAAAGGTATCAATCAGAAAAGTGACAATTTTTGTTGCTACATGTTCATCAGTATGTCGACACCGAAATTATTTTTTAACGAAGTTTATCTCCGAACATGCTTGGTTCGCACACAATGGGTCGGATGCGGTCCGGATGGGGACCGCGGTCCGCCATTTGGTGACCCCTGGTCTATAACTTAGGCTTGGAAGTCGGTTTAAATTTTTTGTCAAAAATATAATTGTTCATAACTGTTTTAAATTTTTAGGAATGATTTCTCATATTTTCTACGTTAAATTTTTTTTTTTTTTTTTTTTTAATAATATCTATGGACGCTTCACACCACGTCAGTCTGGCCCCGTGGTAAGTACCTGAAGGACTTGTGTTACGGGTACCAGACAACGGAAATATATTTAATACTTTTATACTATACATATATTTAAGATTTTTATTATATCATACACATATTTAATACACATCCATGACCCAGGAACTTTGAAAACTTTTTGTTCCGTCGGCGGGATTCGAACCCGCGACCCCCGGCTTGAGCTACCAACAGCCCACCAACTGAGCCACAGAGGTCGTCAAAATTTGCACAAGAACTTGTCATTTCTGACTAATATAAGTTCTAATTCTAGACTCTGGACTATTTAAAACATTTATACGAATCAAATTGTAATTTTATATCACTTCTAAAACATTCAGCTCTGACTTTCAAACATACTTTAATTATTAAGGTTTTTATAGCACGACCGGCCGGCCGCGGCATTCACATAATAATATAATAATAAATAATAAAAGACCAAGAAATTATTAAATATAATAACACACCGAGACCTTTTAATTAATGATTATATTTAATACTTATATTTTATCTTTACAAGTAACTGGAGTGCTTTTTGTTTAAGTATTAATTATAAAGGCGACAGTTTATATGGATGTATGTATGTATAGATGTTTGTTACTCTTTCACGCAAAAACTAATGAATGGATTTTAATGAAACTTTACAATAATATTATAGCTTTAAATACATCAGAATAACACATAGGCTACAATTTTAACAGACTTTCAAAATGGGGGAGGTGTTATGTTCGTTTTTTATGTTCAACGATTACTCCGCCGTTTGTAAACCGATAATCAAAATTTTTCTTTCGGTGTATAGGGTATCATCTCAATTTGGTACTATATTCACAAAAGTGGTGACCTGATGAAGGTATCCATAAGTAGTCGAGGGAACTCCTCAAAATTTATATGGAAACATGTGGTGACTTCGGTTTTGTGAGAAGTATTCTAAGCATATGCTACCAACAAGAAAGTTTTTGCACCGAGATATACCATGGTTCGGGAGGTGCTGAGAGAACTCCTAATTCTTTATAGATACAAGTTTGGGAGTTTTGGCGTTGTTTTAAGAACGGAAAGCATACGCTACTACGCATATTACATTCTTCATCATCATCACTACCAATAACCATATTATACCATGCATCGTTTGTACGTGGGAGAGCCATGCTTCGGCACGAATGGGCCGGCTCGACCGGAGAAATACTACGTTCTCACAGAAAACCGGCGTGAAACAGCGCTTGCGCTGTGTTTCGCCGAGTGAGTGAGTTTACCGGAGGCCCAATCCCCTACCCTATTCCCTTCCCTACCCTCCCCTATTCCCTTCCCTTCCCAACCCTACCCTCCCCTATTACCCTATTCCCTCTTAAAAGGCCGGCAACGCACCTGCAGCTCTTCTGATGCTGCGAGTGTCCATGGGTGACGGAAGTTGCTTTCCATCAGGTGACCCGTTTGCTCGTTTGCCCCCTTATTTCATAAAAAAAAAAGTTTGGAAACTTTGTGACTCGTTGCGTGGTTTAGACTATAGATAGTATAGAAGACACCATAAAGCGAGGAAACGTTTCGATGTTGGTCGCTTAAACATACATTATTCATAGTGACCACAGTCAACCTAATCGAAACCAATCTTAATCTATGACATGTATGGCCGTGTTATCACTTATCAGTTGCAAATTGCAATGATAAATGTTTGTGTTATAACCTCTGCGATAAAAACTTACATCAACATTTACTTACAGTGAAACCGTGTTACAGACTTACAGATGGCCCTAGGCAATTTTATATAGAAACGATATTCAAAGATTAGATAACGCCCCTTAGACAAAGTATCTTTCGTTAAAAACGATGACGAAATTCGTTATCAAAATGTATGCGGTTTGACATAAGTCATCGCTAAATGACATTTCGCTTGCGAAGACTAATGTCAAATCCCATACATTTTGATAACGAATTTCTTCATCGTTTTTAACGAAAGGGACTTTGGCTACGGCCTCAGATGACGCCCGCTACTCAGTTGCGCCAAAATTCGTTTATCGCGCGGGAATCGTATTTTTTTTGGGATAAAAATATCCGATGTTCTTTCTCGCGACTCAAAGTATCTCTATACCAAATTTCTGCAAAATCTGTTCAGCGGTTTTGGCGTAAAGAGGTTTATAACAGACAGACAGGACACACTTTCGCATTTAAATAGTACTAGCGACCCGCCCCGGATTCGCACGGGTATAAAATATGCCTATGTCACTAACTGAAAAAATGATTAAAATCGATTCAGTAAGTAGTTTTGATTTATATTCATTACTACCCGTGGCCCGCATTGGTCGGTACCGTCGCAAAAGCTACGTCCCGCAATTTTTAAATCTGTAATATTATCTTCGAAAATATTTATTTAAATCATATGCTGTAAAGGGCCATATAGAAATCAATAATGTATTTAAAGTATTTAATTGAATAAGGATTAATGCCGTATTGGTTAAAATCGCTTCGAAAATTAGCCATTATTTGAAGTTAAAAGTAAATAACAGTTATTGTGTTATTGTGTCTAGTTGTTGTGGGATATCCATAAGAGATAGACATATACCATCGCGAAGTTTTCTGTAGACATTTTCATAGTGTATACTTAGTAGGTACATTATTTAAGTAAGTATATCTCGTAGGGTTCAGCCTGCGTTTGCAATGTAAGCGGAAAAATATTTAATTATTTACGACATCACATTAGAAACCCCAAAAATATTAGTTATAATATTTCTCCACTATTTAATGAATGTTATTATACTTATAAACCTTCCTCTTTAATCACTCTATCTAATCAAAATCCGTTGCGTAGTTTTAAAGAATAAATAGGGAACAAAGGGACATAGGGGAAAAAAGCGACTTTGTTTTATAATATGTAGTGATGTAGATCCATTCAGCATTATTTTAAGAGTTTAGGAAAAGACCTGTGAAAAAGACTTCGCCGATTTGCTCTTTGTAGGAATGTTAGAATTTAGAAAAAGTTGTTAGGTTTTGGGGTCCGTAACGTTAATAAAAACCTGTAATTAATAATTATGTATTATTGAGATTCCGCTGACATATCTGTCTTGAGTCTTCATGATTTCTATAAGAAAGTAAGTTTTAGTTTGGGGTTGATAAAAAGATGTGCTGTCTTGTGCTCTAAGCTCTTCCCTCGATCGTGGAAAAACGAGACACAATTATAGCTTATCTATTGTTATCGCGGTCGAATTCGACCGCTTGGGGCTTGATAGTATAAGATTATTAACATTGTTTGATAATATAATATGTAATTAGATATATAGATGTTATGATGAGTCGTTTTTAAGTTAAAGTTGTGTGTGTTGTAAGTAGTTTTATGTTAACCGTGATAGTTAAGTATTTGATTATTTCCAAGCAATTAAAGATTGCAATTTGCATGTTCCAACTTCTGTTTTACTATGCAGTTAAATAATGCAATATTAAATATCTATACTATTAATATTGTACAGCACCTACTTAAGTCACACTTAAGTACTTAGTTTAATAGCCCTTGTCAATTTGTAATTACTAAGTGAGTAATAAACATCGCAATTATCCTAAATTATTATCCTAGTACCTACTAAGTGGATATTAGACAGGCCAGGATAGGAACCTGTTTAGATATGTAGTATTTGACTATTTACTTAAAATGAGTGGATACAGCGGCATTCAATATAAATAAATCTACACGTTGAAAGTATTGGGAGGTATGTCGGGTTTGAGCTCCACCTTATCGACTCCCGTGTCGTACAAATGGGAAGGCAAACAGCCCAGCACTTGTTGACACGGCGCGATTCCGCCGCTTTATAAATATTTCCAGCGGCGCGGCCAGCGGAGAGCCATTATCCCATTAGGGAAGGCATTACTCGTTCTCTCCTCGAATGTAAAGCTATTAGTTGCACTCCGCTACGCGACCTTCTTTACCGAGACTGAACTACGATCGTTAGAGCGAATGACCATTGTAAAGCTTCTGACAAAGGACCCCCTCGCGTCCCGGACCCCGCACGCACCAGGGAACGCTACCTCGCTTCTATACTAGGCACTCACCTCGAAATTCGCCGGCTCCTTCCGCCAAAACAATCCTCCGCTTTGTTTCGATACGATCGATACGCCGACCGACCTCTCCACCGTAAAAGCGAAGCGAATTACGTTTAATCACCATTCAGCAAATAAAGGCACAGGGCATCCGTTCGCCGTCGGAACCGTTTCGAACTCAACATGTACACACAGAGCACACCTCGCGATCGACGGTCGATCCTCGGGCCCGTGTAATCGAATCCATAGTAGGTATAAACAAATAGCACTGGTTATTTCACGGTAGAAACGCTAGTTTAGCGTACTGCACCGTGCACGTCAGCGCCGCTTCGAGACGGCGGACGACCGCTGAAACGAGCAACGCTACGTGTCCCCCGGCCGGCTGCGGGCCGCGCGGGTGCGAGCGAGACGGCGCGCGCGCTCCGCTAGTGCGAGAGAGATAGCCGAAAAGGTATACGGACGATAGAAAAATGTGAGGGCACATAATGATTGAGATATGGAACTGGAAGTCGAGTCAGCGGCTTGCCGCACCGCGTGTATCGATATCGCGGATTTGTGAGAATTCCGTAATCATTGTTGTTAGTTGTATCATGTATGCGATTACGATAATCTGTCCCTCGGCATCGACGGGGGCGCACGTTTGTTGCTGTCATAACTCATCGAGGTCGAGGCGTTACCGCGTAGCGAGCCCGAGTCAACGACCCGATTTACAAGAGATTCTTAAATTAAAGTTACTTTATTATTAGAATTAATATGCGCGAGTAATATTCAAATGATTAATGATGTATAACTAGATGACGCCCGCAACTTCGTTGCGCCAAAACAGGCCTTTTTTTTATGAAATAAGGGGGCAAACGAGCAAACGGGTCACCTGATGGAAAGCAACTTCCGTCGCCCATGGACACTCGCAGCATCAGAAGAGCTGCAGGTGCGTTGCCGGCCTTTTAAGAGGGAATAGGGTAATAGGGGAGGGTAGGGATGGGAAGGGAAGGGAATAGGGGAGGGTAGGGAAGGGAATAGGGTAGGGGATTGGGCCTCCGGTAAACTCACTCACTCGGCGAAACACAGCGCAAGCGCTGTTTCACGCCGGTTTTCTGTGAGAACGTGGTATTTCTCCGGTCGAGCCGGCCCATTCGTGCCGAAGCATGGCTCTCCCACGTATAAACGCCTGTCTCACTTCCATACAAACGGCCCGAAATCGCCGAGATATTTACCTACTATTCTGTAAAACAACCTAATTTCAACCTTTTGTATTGCGCTTAGCGTTCATAGTACAATAACTGTCTGCCGTCTCGCTTCAATCTGCCAGGGCTGTCAGAGGTACTACTTTAGCTGTGTAATTCACGCATACGTAGTATCCCTTATTGCTGGTTTACACGTATTAAGTAGATAAGTAGTTAGTTAACTAAATTTTAACTTAATTTTAAGTTGTTAATTGCATGTAAACACAAAATTTAGTAGCAAGTAGCAAGTTAAAATTTAGTAAGTACTAAACTAGATATCAATTAGAATTTAGTTAAGTACTTATCTACTTAATACGTGTAAACCAGCCATTAGTAGTCTGTGATTCACGCGAAGCGAGACAAATGGCGACACAATATGTTGATACGATTTCCAAACGGGCAATAGTCTAGGAGCTAGACAACCGAGATTGGTACATAAATAATATGAAATGCCTACCTGTAAAATAATAATAAAAATAGGGATATAATGATATTTAAAGACCAAATTATGCAGTAATTATGTTTAATTAAGTAGGTACTAAAGTATATAACAACAGACAATACGTTTTCTTATTTTTTTTAATTTTATAGTTGTTTCACTTTTAAATACTGTTTTATTGATTTTGTTCCTGATTTAAAGCAACGATTGTTAAATTTTAATGTAGCATAAATGCGTAATCTTACAAAAAGCTTCAAGAAGTAATCTATCGGGAAACAAGCACACAAAAGAACAGGTGGTATGTCTTTGGGCAACTCAAATAACGTACGTTCCTGGTCTGTTTTGTATACATTTATCAAAATTACTTGTAAATGCATCTTCTAATTTTCCTACATACTGACTGAATTCAGCAGGTGAAACTTTTAGACTCCCGTAAAACGAGGATGTTTTGTTGTATGCTTTGAAATGAGTGAACAACATGCTTTGATTAAAATTTTGCACTGAGTGTAGCATATTCATTATATTTTCACATGTGTGTTTTCTTGTGCATTTGAATAACAAATAACCTGTCGGCTGTCACGTATGTCACAGCATTTTCTTCTGGCCAAACAATTCGGTAATCTGTTTCACCTTGTAAATTAACCAATGACGTCTGGTCCTCATTAGGAACGACAATTCGTTTAGTTTTCATTACATCTTCGGCATTTAGTAATATATCATAAATATCAGTCTCACAGTTTGCTGTTGGAGAATTTTTTAACATATTAATATAGAATAATTTTGAAAAGGCCCTCGAAAACTGAACAGGTGTAGGCTCTGAGCACGATCCCAGGTTAAAAGTATTCTGTGGCACGATCCACCTTGCTGCCTTACAGCACCAAAAAAATTCTCAACGCTATCTTGGTTCAATCTTCTGGTAAACTTCTGGTAAATTTGAAACCCTCTTCTTTTAATATAATATGTGATTCACTCTTCTTTTAAATTTTCAAACAACTGTATGATGGATTGTATGTTTTGAAAATTAGCAAACGTTTTAATATGATTCGTGTTGTGCTTGCCTGTGGTGCGATTGATTGATTTAATTGTTGCAAAAATATTTTGAGCTTTCTCCAAAACGATTTTTTGACCATCAGACATTCTAAATGCAGACTGTAATTTTTTGACTGTTTTAATTTTACTGGAGTTAAGAACATCGAACAAATTGACATTTTTTTTAATAAATTCAGCTGTTTTTTTAGCTTCTTCCGGAATTTTGCCAAATTCAATATACGTTTTTTGCGCTGCATACTTTACTCTCATACGTTGAAAGTTATTCGGATCAATATGAGCATCACTTAATTTCGGAATAAGTCGTAAGTTACGATCCTTTTGATCATCATATAACCTCCTAATGTAATTCCATGATATTACTTTCTCATCCAGGTAGTAGTCACTAGTAAGCATATTATTCCGTACACACTTGAGTAAATGCGGTACATCGAAAATATAAAAATTTTTTTGACCATCCACAAAGAAATATGGTTTATTTACTGTCACCTGCTTCACAACTTTGGCGTATTAATTGTCAAAGTTGGAGCCCTGGCACTGACCTCTATAATACACTGGACTGGCTATGTCGTACAAAATGACAGCTATCTTTTGTGCCGATTTGAAGCGCCGCGATGAGTGTACTGTGAACTAATTACATAGAAAATTACAACCGCCATTTGCAAAATAGTAGTTCCAAGTACACTCACTACTGCTTTCAGATAGCAATCAGCGCCAATATGGCGACTTTCAAATAGGAACATTTCATTGATAGCGATCGCCTGTCCAGTGTATTATAGAGGTCAGTGAGCCCTGGTCAGAAATAATAGCCTTGACTATAATACCCACCCCACAAAGTTTTTTGATAACGGCACTCATCCATGTATCTAGTTCGACGTAGTGCTTGGTACTAGCGAGAAATGCGTAAGCTATGGGCTGTTTCCAATTGACAAATATACCTTGCAACATTATTACATATGCATTACTTGCAATGTCAGGTGAAATATTCCCATTAATGTTGTGAAAGCCAATCACTTCATCTCCTTTTATATCATAATACAAATTGCGTTTAAGCACTGACCTCTATAATACACTGGACAGGCGATCGCTATCAATGAAATGTTCCTATTTGAAAGTCGCCATATTGGCGCTGATTGCTATCTGAAAGCAGTAGTGAGTGTACTTGGAACTACTATTTTGCAAATGGCGGTTGTAATTTTCTATGTAATTAGTTCACAGTACGCTCACCGCGGCGCTTCAAATCGGCATAAAAGATAGCTGTCATTTTGTACGGCATAGCCAGTCCAGTATATTATAGAGGTCAGTGCGTTTAAGTAACATTTCATTTACACAGATAGTACAATATATTGCATTATCAGGAAAAGATTTCATTTTCATCGATAAACTTTGTAAAACACGATCATCTAATTTTGGAGGTATTTTTAATTTATACCTGCACAATGTACTTTTGCTGGGAAGTTTAAGTACCGTTTGAAGACACCTATATGTTTGTGGCCCCGAATAATGTAAGTTAAGAGCAAACACTTCATAGTCAGCGTCATAGCGATTTCTTGCCAATCAACAAGTTTTTTTTATCTTTCTTCTATTTCATCATGAGGATCTTTCATTTGGTTGTGTTTTGGATCAATTTCAGTTTTATCTTATTTACTTCGCACTGTAATTTACGACGTTTATCTTCTGAATTTTTTAATTTTTCAGGGAGTTTTCGTTTTCGAGGAGTTTTTTCAGATAGGGCTTTTGACGTTTGGGTGTTTTTTTCTGTAGTTGGATGTTGTTTTACTGATTGCTGGCTGTCCGGTGATTGTTTGCTCGTTGACGGGTCGTTGGATGGGAGGCTGGTGGTAGCGGGGCTGGTGGTTGGTTGGTTGCAGTCGGCAATGTGAGAATCGGTAGTGATTAAATTTTTGGTAGGGACTACTAAGTTACTTGTAAGCTTTTTGAGCGTTGTTGTTATTATCTCAGAATCTTCAAAATGTTTTTCACACACTTCATAGTGCTTGGACTTAAGATTTTCATTTTGTATTAAATCTTCTCTGCCAATCAAATTCAACCATCTTTGGCGTCTGTAAAGAAAAAAGAGTACTGCTATAACGATTTATTTAATAAAAGCAAGAAAATCGATCATGCCTACTAGTAGTTGTACAGGTAGTATGTATAAACATAGAATTATGTATAAACGACAGGTACGAAATATCAATTAGATCAACCTTAACATCAAATACAAGTAGGTACAACGAATACAGATTTGTTTTGTATACCACTGTTGATCCTGGCGACACAGGAGTTGCAGTGGTGGGAATGTGTGGTGGGCCTTTTGCCCATTTAAAAAGAATACAGATTTGTAAGATTAGATTGTTAGTTTCGATAAGATTTATTTTCTCATTGGTTTCAAATATTTGTAAGCAGTAGGTATTATTTGGTAGGGTTCAACTAGCTTGTAGGTAAAACGTATGTTAAGCAAGTAGGCACTTCTTAAATTTTTCCCATAATCATTAATCGTAGGTACTATAGGGGAACTTATAATTAATAATTAAATAAATAATATCAAATTGTATTATACATTAATTGCTATTTTTCTAAATATCAAATAAACACAGTGCTATCTGTTTAAATGTTAGTATTAAGATGATTATAATAAATTTAAAAATTAAGTAAACTACAGATTCTTCTAAAAATCAATCCATATTTGCGAGAGTACACAAAATATTATGTTGTTCTGGCTCCTCGACTATTATTCAAGCGAGCGGCGGCGCGGCGGCCGGGCGGCGAGCGCGCCAGTCGCTCAGCCATTGATATTATTACGGGTTCGTTCAGAAATCAGAATACACAGACGCTCACCGCCATATTAAAACCAATGCAGTAAGAGACCAATTTATGATGGATTGTTTATTTTTTCATTCTATTAGGTACCTACTTTGTTTAGGTATATCATAGGGTTTATTTAAGTGTTATATGACCTCATGAGTGTAAACGTGATATTATGTTTGGTGTATAGACAAACCTTGCTAGGTTTAGGGTACCTTTATCTTATGGATTTCATATATATTTGTAATTTACGGTAAATAAAATAAATAATAAATGATGTACCTTTCAGGGTCCTTGGGAAGAGCAAACAATGACAAACTGGGTATTTTAATTGTGGAGTTCAAACATCCATGTGCAATGCAATATCTTTTTGTCTTTTTTGTTTTTTGTGGTGCCTTCATCACTCACGACACAGAACTGATTAGATTTCCAAGAGATTAACAGCACAGACTACTATAATTATGGGTACTAACATTTACTTTTGTTTCGCGTATACGTGCGCTGCGCGTGCGACGAGTCGGGCGAGTGCCAGCCTATCGAGACAAGTCCGGTGACCGGACGCTTGCGTTTATCATAATTCATACCTAAACTCGGGAGTGAGACTTCTGTACCGTCAGCACAGAATATCCGTAAGGTACTATTATATATTCTGTGGCCAAAATTCGTTTATCGCGCGGGAACCGTACATTTTCCGGGATAAAAAGTATCCTATGTCCTTTCCCGGGACTCGAAAGTATCCCCAAACCAAATTTCAGCAAAATCGGTTCAGCGGTTTAGGCGTGAAGTGGTAACAGACAGACAGACAGACACACTTTCGCATTTATAATATTAGTATGGATAAGTTAATAAGTAACTATTCAAAAATTTACATACATCAAATTGCTCAAGTTTTAGTCGGTCGTTAAAGTCTAATCCGTGGGTTAAATTTCGAAACATATTTTTCTCTCTCTCACTCACCCGTTCTCTCACCCGTTGGCTCACCCCTAGTTCATCGTAGAAACTCATTAATTTTCACTGAAAGCATTTTACTCGTAAAGAGTTCATTTACTTTTACCGTCTCTTACCTTCAGGCAAATAAATATAAGTTAGGTAACTTAGGCCCGCATTTTTGGTCAGTATTTAAGATGCGACCCGGTATCAAGACGCGGTTCAGCTCTGTGATTGGTCCAAATTTTGACAGCCAACCAATCACAGAGCCTGAACCGTGTCTTGAGACCGAGATGCACCTTGAGTGCTGACCAAAAATACGGGCCTTAAGGTAATAAAAATAAATATTAAGTATAAAATTTTTTTTTTACTTTCACGAAAACATACAATAATTTTGATAAAATATGAATTTGCCTCAAATCTTAAGTACCAATGTTATACACGTACAAGTAGGGAGTTACTTTCATAATGAAAACCCTCAGAATACAGAACAACTGTATTCTGAGCGAAAACCTTTTAAATTTTAATATTCAAAATTTATTTTACTAATATTAATATTATTACAATTTAAATACTATGTATAAAGTATATAAATTATCTAAAAATTTCGAAAGGCACAGGATATTCTGAGTTCTGTCGCCCGATAAAGTCCTAAGTTTAGTAAAATAAGTGTACTAACGCCATCTATTGTAAAATCCAAACAACTTCTAGTCTATCCACACTTCACAAATTCGTTCGCAGGCTACGTTACTTGGTAATAATAAATAGGATATTTTACTGCAATGATTTGACGCTAGATGGCAGCACCAGCGTAGGCAGTAACGTAACTTTCGTTAATATTTATAGCCCCAGAGCCCGTATAACAAAAGGTTAATTATCACTAATTGACCCTCTTACTTAAAAAATATTTATACTTACATATAATGGATACGCTCTGTAAATACACACAAAAGACAAAAAAACATTTATATTATAGTATATGACATATTATGTAGTAAACTACGCCAATTTTTTTCATTGAGAATGATTATAAAATTTTTAGAAGTTACTTTTATTATAGTCAGGGATCCCTAGAACAAAATTTTTTTGATTACTATCAAGCTAATTTTTTGTGAGTAGCTTCATTTTGATAAGACGAACAACAATTTTATCTGCGAAAAATCTCGAAAGTGGTAGCTAACAGAGATAGAAAGGATTTCATACTTTGATTTGATGGTCCCAAAATATGGATTGTTCTATTTGTAGGACAATGTTACTCTTAAATGATACAACTATTGAACTATAAATATACAAAAAATCAGATGGTTAGGGTTCCGTAGAAGAAGTCTGCCCGCCGCCGCGCCGGCCGGGACTTTATCAGTGGCCCGTGTGACGTTAATTATTAAGAGGATCGACTACCGGGTCCATCTCCATACAAAAAGCCATAACGTTTTGCTACCCTTAAAATCTAAATCTTATCCGATTTCAACGATTTTTCACATGTTATTGTCTCTAGAGAAAACTATACTTCTACGTTTTCCTATTATCAAAATTTGTTAGCTTGAAAGTTACGAGCTTCTGAAATCTAGCTTTTTAGGCTCAAAACATTCTCATTTTAAATGGTTTGTATTTGAAAAACAAAGTAAAATTTCAAACAAAGCAAGACGTACAAGCGTAGATTATATTCTGCTGAAAAGATTGATACCAAAAAATATTACTTTTAGTACAGTGTAGACTTTAGGGGATGCAAAACGTTATGCCCCGAAACGCGATTTTTGTCTAAAAAATACCTAAACAGAATCACAGTCGAGCTGCAACTCTCTCTATCGCACGTTTGCGGGTCGGGTGGAAAGGTTGCCTAAAACTAGCTGTAGTGATGTGAAATACTAATGTCGATGTCTATGTAAGGGATGGGGCTATTTATCGGTAAGTACCTACCTACTTGTGATTTAGATTTTACGGCCGTTTTCAATAACGTACCTACAGTTAGGGTGAAGCCAAACGAGTGTAATTTGTGTTGTGAGCCGCAGAATTTCTGCCGGCGAAAATTCTGCTGCATTCAGTTTCATACAAAAGTCCTGTTTGATTCACACGGCGACTCAAAATGAGTTGTCTGCCGGCTCACACGCATTATACCGACCGAATTCAGTTCGCGGGGAGCGCGCCGGGCAATATACACGGCCTAACTCTATCGACCCTAACTCCAACAAATTCTACATATCTAAAAGTATGTATGGCTTCGCTGTTTCGCTACCGTCGTGGAGGTGAGACGAATATTTAGTTTCTGATCTAAAGTAAGTAACGAAACAGCCAAGCCATACATACTTACTGATACGTAGAATTTGTTGGAGTTAGGGTCGATAGAGTTAGGCCGTGTATATTCAGAAGCTTGGCTCCACATTAGATCGGATGTCTTTTTCACAGGGCAAACCTTTTGTGGTCGTCGAGTAACATTTTACATGAAATGTTTTTGGTGGGATTTCAGTCCTTTTTGTAAGTTGCTACTTGCTAGGCAGTCTTTTTAGTTTTTTTTGTTATATTTTTAGTTAATGTCTATCCCGTGTAAACTTTTATGTCCTAATTCATAAGATTGGTGAAAGTCTCATATTTAAACTTCCATTACCCCTACTAAACTTATTTTACGGCGTAACCAAATTTCGGCGTAAGTATTTTAGATATCAATAAAATCTAAAGTATTAGACCTATTCAATTGAGACTTTGTATGTTTAATAAGTCTATTATTGACATCATATCCTGAGAATATGAACTATCTGCTATATTGAAAACCAACTCTGAGGGTCAATTTCCACCCCCCCATTTTAGGGGATGGGGGGCGAAAATTACAAGTTTACAAGTTTTTTTGTTGTTTGTATACTAAACTTAGATTACATACCAAATTTCGGCTTTCTAGCACTTCAGGAAGTAGCCAAACATTTTGATGACCATCAGTGTGTCAGTGACGAAATCGGCGTATTTTAGATATCTATAAAATCTAAAGTATTAGAGTTGTTCAATTGAGACTTTGTATGCTTAATAAGTATATTGATGACATCATATCCTGAAAATATGAACTATCTGCTACAACGGAAACCAATTCTATGAAGGTTCAAAAAAACAGCGAGTGGTAGGTAGGTAGTGCCCTTGCGCTTCGCTTGGCTCGTCTCGGCGGGGACACTACCGTGTCCCCAGATATGAGTATCTCACAATAGTATTGAAGGGATTGAACGAACTGGGATTGAATTCCTCCCCTCTCACCCCGCAACTCTCTCCGCTCCACTTTAGGCATGAAACTCATGAGTAGGGCACGGAAAAATATGTATTAAAAAATTCAAAATATGTACATAAAATATGGACTAAAATTTGTGTGAAAATTTTGTGAAAATTTCAAGTGCCTAACTGTTACCATTATTGACTATGAGCAAAAAAGGCCAAAAAAATCACGTTACTCCCGTATTCAACACAATCTACAATCCAGGTAACAGAAATACAATTTTGAATACTATTTTTTTATTGTTGAATTCACTTACAATTTACACGAATAGGGCATTAACTAAAATATAATATTATTATGAATGGGGGTGTTCATAATAAAAACACAATTCTATTATTTACATCTATTTACTATACCTTACTTCTTTAGCTTTATATTTTGGAAACATTCTTACATCAAAATATTTTCTAAGCCTTAGTAATAAATAAATTAGAAATTCATACGGCGGTTGGAGATTACGAAGTAAAAAACTTAGAACGACCTCAACTCCTTTGATTCTGTCACAACAATATGTAATTAGTCATGTCTATGTTCACTATTTTACAGATGAATATCTATGCCCTAAACATTGAACTCACAGAACCAAAAATTAGTTAAATTACATAAAATATCAGTCATCTCACACATATACTAGTCTTAATTACGAAATTGTCCATAGGATATAAATTTTAACATCGTGAAATAATAATGTGTTATGAGACACCTAATACAATAATCATTAGGATAACATATAATTTATCGGTGACATTTTTTTTTTAATCAAACATTCGGGATTTAGAAATATTAATTTTATCTGGAAAATGATTTACTGTCTTTTTCAGTACAATACGCAATCATTGCCCGTGCATCCAGAAATTTTCTACACACTTTGCACAGGTTGGTTACATAGTTCCCTGCTCCGAGCCTTCCAGTTGAAGACCGCGGCGATTGATGACCGCTATTAAAGACCACAGCACTTTGAAACCGCGGTGCTCTGGGAGCGCTGCTTTCTAAAGACCACGGCACTTTAAGACCGCCATGAAGAATGTTGCGGACGGCGATCTATGACCGCTGCACTTTCAAACCGCGGGGCTCTAAGGCTCAAATCACACCGAAATGGCAGCGCAGCGGCAAGCATTTTCAGTGTCATATGATTTTAAACTGTATCTTCATTATTGTAATACATAGTATCGCTTGAGAAATTTGGCTTTCCAAGTTTCTCAAGCGATACCAGGCCTGTCCCACTCGCGCGTGTAGGTATCGAAATGTAAGTACCCCTTTAAAGGGGCAGATCACTAGGGACTCACAAGCGAGCGGTGACGCACGCGCAAGATTTTTTCGTCGCATATATCTACGTACTGATTTAACTTACATATGACACTGAAAATGCTCGCCGCTGCGCTGCCATTCCGGTGTGATTCGGCCCCAAGACCGCGGGATTTTAGGACCGCAACACTTTCAAACCGGGGCTCTAAGACCGTGGTACGTGAATCGTACGTGAATCCGTAAGACCGTGTCGCACTTAAGGACATTTAGGTATACATATACTTTAAAGACCACGGCATTTAAGGACCGCAGCATTTTCGAACCGCGGTGCTCCAAGACCGCGGCACTGAAGGACATTTAAGACTGCAGCACAGGTACCTCGGGGTAGGTAACCTCCTGTTCCTCCTCAGAAGAATGGCCGCTCGCGTACGACGGACGACCACTCTTCTCCCTCAGTCAGTATCTAATGAAAAAAAAAATTGTAAATGTTATATTCAAATTTATACGTGGGAGAGCCATGCTTCGGCACGAATGGGCCGGCTCGACCGGAGAAATACCACGTTCTCACAGAAAACCGGCGTGAAACAGCGCTTGCGCTGTGTTTCGCCGAGTGAGTGAGTTTACCGGAGGCCCAATCCCCTACCCTATTCCCTTCCCTACCCTCCCCTATTCCCTTCCCTACCCTCCCCTATTCCCTTCCCTTCCCTTCCCATCCCTACCCTCCCCTATTACCCTATTCCCTCTTAAAAGGCCGGCAACGCACTTGCAGCTCTTCTGATGCTGCGAGTGTCCATGGGCGACGGAAGTTGCTTTCCATCAGGTGACCCGTTTGCTCGTTTGCCCCCTTATTTCATTAAAAAAAAAAAATTATCACTGGTCATAGTTTTAAATAAACTGTAGATTCAGATACCAATACCATCAACTCAGTGTCAGAATCGAGACTGGAACAAAAAAAAATCGGTTGTCTGTAATGGCGCAATTTCACTGGTCGATGGGGTGGGGGAGATTTCTAAAACGCATGCCACAGGGCCCGCATTCGGGGAACCGTTTCCATTCGTCGATAGGGCCCGCATGCGGGGTGCGGGAGATTTCTGGAACGCATGCCACATGGCCCGCATGTCTTTCTAATACAACAAGCACTTGTGAATCGAAATTGAATAATGAAAATGTATTTGACTCGCGTCCCGCAAGCTGTATATCGGCCGATGAATTTCATTGGTCGATGTCACGGTCGGTATAAAGCATGCGGGTAATCCCCGCAGGCGGTGTAACGAACACGTATCGACTTGTAACTTTCATTAGTTGTTATCTCGGCTGCGGGGACTCCCCGTATGCTGTATATCGAACGAGTTAACGACCAATGAAACTGCGCCGCGCGTAAAGTCGGTTTACTGACGATAGTTGAACGTGACAACGTCATAAGAAAATACTGATGGAATGGTTTCATTTTTCAAAAGAAAATTTTAATTTTATTTGTTTGATAGATATATTGTATGGATATAGAGGAGGTAATTGGAAATCACAATTTAATTGATCAAATTACATTTATTTGTACGCATAAATACAATTATGTATTTTTTTTTACAATGTACATAGTTTTTACAAGTATGAATGTGCTTTGAGCAATAATTGTTTGACAACTTTCAAACATGTGTGATATTTAACTTCTTACAATTTGTGTTTTTCTGTTGAGAATAGGACGATGATAGGAAAAGTAGGAAATGAAAGGGAGTGTTTCCAGTGTTGTGTCTTGAAAAAGTCAAATCGATGGTGGTTCCTCTAAGAGAGCGAGACGAACGGCACGTGTCAGCGGCAGTCGACGACAGGCGACGGCACGTGTCGGCGGCAGTCGACGGCCGAGTAAAGGTAAGCGTCCACAGGTCGGTATCGTACGCAACGGAGGTCTCACATCAAATGGATATTTTTTTCACAGTACGTCCACTGTATCGGTAGCGTACGGATTACCGACTAGCCAGTATGTTTATCTCCTAATTAGTCGAAACAAAGTTCCTAAGTCAAAATTTTTGCTTTCGACTTTTCCATCCACACCCCCCTTTTGAGCATTTATTTACTAGGCTAGTCGGTAATCCGTACGCTGCCGATACAGTGGACGTACTGTGAAAAAATTATCCGTTTGATGCGAGACGTCCGTTGCGTACGATACCGACCTGTGGACGCTTACCTTTAGGCGGTACGTCACAACTGGGGGCCTACTACCACATCTACTAAGCGACACCGTTTGACAGATGAGCAATATTACTTTAACGTCAAACTAGCCATCTTTAAAAAGGTGGTATTTCACAGCGGATTTAACAATGTTTTGCATTTTTTACTGTTTTTAGTAAAATTATATTTGAAAAGTGAGTATGGTAATGTTATTGTAATCTTACAACAAAGTGTTCAGGAAACATGATAGTTCTTGGAAAGGTCGTGGTGGGTTGTATCCGACAGTTCAACATTGAGAATTTTGGCCGTGGATGTCGATGATAAGTTTCTATAAATTGCCACTCCACCTGCTGCGTTTGTTTCAGAATCTGATCGATTATTCAGCCGGGTTACACATTCAAAATGTTCAATTTAAATTGGATCACAATTGTCACGCATCCACGTTTCAGTCAAAATCGGATAGTCAGACCTTGGAATCACTGTGTCTTTTTCAATATCTGCGAAGTGAGCAGGAAAACTCTGTGAATTAAGGCTCGTTATTAAAGTTTGTTCTGCATTGTTTGAGTCATTACATAATTTTACTGCATTATCAGTAATTTTCGAACTTCGAGGTGTGTGTCCACGAAGTCGAATGTATTCGTTAGGTGCCCCATACACGGGACAATTTGTCGTTTCGATCGATCGTCAAGAAAATCGTCCAATCGACCTTTTAACCATAAAATCGTTTGCGATATTGCCACACACGTACAATTACTCGTTCGATTTTAACATCGAGGCGACAAATCATCACGATAATTGTCACGCGTATGGGCACCTTAACGGATATCTCTTGTCTGTGAATCGTTTCCCTTCCGTCCGTGTTTAAAGCGAAATGGAGCATCTTTTTCGGTGATAATATGCAAGCCTTCTATACTTGTTACCCGACTCAACGCCACGTACACCAACTGTTGCGGTTGCTTGGATGAGTATTTATAAACAATGACAGCAAACGTCCCACCTTGTGACTTGTGAATAGTGATGGCACAATCAGGAACGCAAGGAAACTGTTTTCGTTTGCATTTTATAGTTTTTGTTAGTTTAATGTTTACTGTTTTCTTATAAATTGGTACCCAGTTTGTAGACAAAGGGTTTGGCTTGCTTTGCACGTGAGGTCGACATTTAACTTTTGCTCTAGTTCCTGTTGTTTCTTCTGGAAACTCGAACCATTAAGTAACAATTTCTTCTCTAGCTGCTGGCGAAGTTGTACTGGTCGATGGTCCTGCTTCTGGGGAATTGTCATCTACATTTGACTGCTGAGTGCTGACTTTCGATATGTCGCAAGACACAATAGCTCCATTTACCAACCCATCAGCGACATCTATGTTCCAAGTTATCATGTAGGGATATTCTTCTGCCAATGGCATCAGGTACGGTAATCCGTCAGTTTCTGACACTGTCGTGTTGTGTAGTTTACCTTGGTACTGTCTCTTCTCTCGTTCACTTGAATAACCAAGCATAATATCATGTGCGAGACAGTCGTATGCATTTAGAATTGCGCTTCGGTTGTACGAATCCACTTCATTGTTACTATAATACAGCATCGGGCACGTTTACCTTGCACCAAGCCTGAGTTTTATGTCTGGACTCAATAAGGGAGATATTATCGTTGCTTAGTTGAAGTCCATCACCGATTTTTTGCTACGTACAAGAGTTTTTCTTTTTTAGTTTCCGCGTCTATCGCTTCGTCGTATTTCACTGGTTGCCATCATGTAAGTTGTCCCTGAAACTCCCATGTGGAATCGACGTGGATTTCCATAGTATATCGATGGGAATGACAACTCTTCTGCATGACGGTCGTAAATATGTTGAGGGGAGTTGCCCGGTGTCCAGGGGCCGTACCACGAAACTGTTTTGAGACTCAAACAATCGAACAAGAATGCCGCGTCCTACTCATAACAAACGTGAAATGACGTTGTTAGAGCAGGACGAGGCATTTTCGTTCGATTGTGTGAGTCTCAAAACGGTTTCGTAGTAGGCCTACTGGTGCGATATTGAGACAATCTTCTTCGTTTTCGATCTCTTACATTACGTGCTTCTCTTGCATCTGCTGCCTGTGCAGGAGTTTTGGATGCAGCAATCCGCTGTCTGTACTCACGTTGTATTTGTGCCCTTGTTTTTGGAGCAGCAGTTATAGTTGCAGAGTTCGCTTCAAGAGAACCACTAGCAATAGCCAAGTTAGCAGCTTGGCGTAATCTGTTGTTGCGTTGTCTTTCGTTTTTTGATTTTCTCGCAGTAGCCGCCTGAGCAGGAGTTCTAGATGCTGCGATACGCTGTCTGTACTCACGTTGTTTTTGTGCTTTCGATTTATAAGCAGCGATTAGTGGCTGCGCGAACGGCGTTGCTAAAGTAAATGCTACAGCATCTTGAACCTCCATGGGTTCACTCATCGAAGGTAGTGGCTCATTCGTGAAATTCTCTGGTTCGTCAGGTTGTTTTTCCATGGTGCGATTGTAAGCGGTTCTGCAAAATGAATCGTCGTTCGAAAAAATTTCGAAAATTTTTTCATAAAATTCTTCGTTCAGAAAATCATTTAAAAATACTTGAACAAAAATATGTTTGATAAATGGTAATTTTAAAATGAATTATTTCACATAACTCGTCGGTAAAGTATTAATTTTCTGGTGTCAATCGATGCAGATGTTTTATTCTACTAGATATTACATTATATTTCGAATTTAGGTCAGAATCTTTGAATTTATAAATGTTATTTAAACATTATACATCCTTAAAATTTACGTATTATTTTTTGAAATCATCTCATCATGCTCGATAATTAATTAGATCGAATAGTAAAACAATTGATTTTTTTACTCATCGTGAAATAGTAGAGTGGCCGATGGTGCCTCTTTGTCGCTGGTTCCGCGCTCTCGCTTGCACTTCAAGCCTTAAATGGAACGCGCCTCAGAGCGAGGTAACGCCGCATGTGTTATGTTTTTTCGTGCCATCCGGCTCCATCGAATTATAAGACGTTGTCACATCAAAAAGGATAGTTCTACCAAAAACGCATATTAAGGGCACTTCATTATTTAATCATTAAATCTGTGAGTGTGACCATAATTTTGTGATACTTTAAATTTAACTTAATTCTCAAGCTGCCCCGGTACTTATTTAAGTTATCACACGTGTTTCAAACCCTTTACGACATAGTAGTCCACATTTGTAGCATTTCTGTTGCTAAACTATGATCGCTAGTTTCAGAATCCAGTATCATGTCAAGTCCAAACTAGCGATCATGCTATGCACCGAGGCTATACGACGGAAGTGCTACAAATGTGGACCCAGCCTAGCAAAGATCACGAAGGGTAGGTCGATATTATCGAACGCATTTGGCCTAAGCACCTAGTACTTAAACCTTACCTCCTATAAGAGTCGTGGTTGTCACGTTCCGCGTCGGCGTAGGGCGCCCAGTGCGTCGACCCCTCGTCCTCGCGCTCAGCGTTGTTGCTGGTGCCTGCCCAATGCACATTGTAATATTATTACCTTGTATAATATGGTTTTTTGTTCCACTTCTAGACTTTATAGTCGATTCACAGACAAATGGTGAATCTACTTTTTAGGTTGGGCTTAGTCGTGGACTGTCGGCTGGGCTTGACATATCACATAACCGTACCAAATAACGTTAAACATAGGAGCTCCATCTGCCTTTGAATCAAATTCAGCAAAAGTACCATCAAAGACATTGATTTATAGGTAATAGCAGTATTATGTGAATTTAATGTTGGATGTCAACATTTGGCTTGACGTTGCCGTGTGAACCAAGCCTGCACGTTTTTTTTGCAGTATACGTCTTAACGAATAAATAGTGGCGCATACACTGAATATAGAACCATTCACACGTCGATTGTACTGCAACAAATCGTGTACTGCAAAAAAAGTGCAGGATTATGCCGTGTAAACCAAGCCTTACGCTGTTAGAACATCTGTAATACCGACAAGGCAAAGTATACTCACAATCAGGCTGCGTCTCCGCAGCGGGCGCGGGCGGTGTAGTCGGCGCGGGTGGCGAAGGGCTATCGAGGGAGATGACAGCGCCGCCGCTCGCGCCCGGCGACCGGTACCCGCTAGATGACACCGCTTCTGCTGCTATCAATAAAATAAATGTTATAGTGTGATCGCCAGATAGAGAAATATTGAACAAATTAAAAAGGTTCCAACATTCAACATCCTATTTCTATGATTAGATATTTTATTGCTAACCGACTAGCATTGGGAATTAATGCTATTTTCTCTTAATTTCATTAACATGCTAATTTTCATGTCATAGCATGCTACGTGCTATTGCTTTACGATTTGCTAAAATCTCGGCATCGTGAACTCTCGGCTTGCATCGCACCACTCGCGTCGAGTATTATTTCGCATCGAGTGAAAAATAGCAAGTTCAATAGCAATTAGCTAGCGCCGCGGTGAGGACGTGAATTTTTCATGATCGCAAACTTTTGCTGCGCACGATAATATTAGCTATCATATTTTTAGCAAGCACGAATAATTTAATTATTTCTAATGGGCATTTAACAATTAAATAATATTATTGCTCATGCTATTTTTACCAATTATTTATTATTTATTAATTAAATATTGCAAATGTATTGAAATGTGTACCTAAGGTACACTTTTTTGACAAGTATTGTGGAGCATGTTTTTTGACGGAGTTACTTTTCCTTAGTTTTTATTATTCGTAGATTACAAAGGTATGCTTATCTCTAGAAAAGATATCTGCTTTACTCACCACTAGCCGTAGAATTACTATAGTCCTCACTGGGCGCGGGCGCGGGGCTGGTCTGCGGCACCTTCCTCTTCAGAGGCAGCTCATCCTCGGAGTCGGAGGTCAGGTCCACGAGTACGTCCACCACCTTCGCCGTCCTGCTCTCGCCGACCGCCGCTCTCTTCGCACCGCCGCCGCTGTCTACGGGTATCACTTCTGTTATGAAAATATAGGTTTTAGAGTATAACTTAATAATCAGATCATATTAACTTACTAATATAAGTTATGACTTATGATATATACTAATATATGATTATAATTATGTTGTTGTGTTCTTATTTAAATACTATTATATTTTAAAACACTCTGCAAACGCTGCAATGCATAATTTTACTACAAAATCTCGATATTCGTCAACTTGTGTCGATAGAAACATTAAGTTTTTAGTTTGTACCACTCTACTCATTTCACATTTTGTATCTCTGGTGCGTCACCTACGCAGTGCCGGTTTTAGTACCACCAGCGCCCTAGGCGAGATTTCTTCGGCGCCCAGGGTGCTGGAAGGGCTAAAAAAAGGCGGCGCCCCTTTTGTTTGCGTTCGGCGCCCCTTTTTATCCAGCGCCCTGGGCGGTCGCCCCCCACCCCCCTTCGCCGCTATTGCACCTACATACCTAAGTCATCAGCTATCAGCGTGACGGGCTCTGCGGTGGCTGCGGGCTGCGGCGGCGGCGCGCGCGGCGGAGGCGAGTGCGCGGACCAGCTGCCGTCAGCGTGAAGTTGAATCTCGTTGCAATCGCTCGCCAACCGCGGAGATGTTAGGACCTCTTGGAAATACCTGACAGGAATATCACAAACTTATTACAGACTTAACAGATGGAAAGTGCGTTTTATAAATAAAAACAATTCTTAAGAATTTTACACACCAACAAATTATTTTCTTTTATATGGCCTCACTTCCTAGGCAATTAAAGTCATGTGGATTTAGTCATGCACGCAGGCGCATTGTTTTTTAATATTAAAAAATTAACGCTTTACAATGAATAGGAAGTGCGCGCACAACCAAATCCGCCATAAAGACTTCTTTTCATGTTAGGCCATAATTGCAAATCTGCCTATATCATGAATTTTCGTTGTTGTCATAATATGAAAGTGAATGTCATATTGAATACGCCCCTCTACATGTTTGTAATCGCTAGTTCATCAAGTTCATCATAGGCCAACATGGAGAGGATGAAGACAAATGCCATAAACGCAAGTGGGGCTAACGGTTTTAGGGGCCTGAAGGGCAAATAACAATACAGGAATTTCACGTCCATCTCCACTTATTATCATGGGCAGTCCCCTTACCCTCAGATAATCTATATCTTCTTCCATAAAACCTGTCAACTCACCCATCAACCACCAGCGTATCATACGGCGCGGGGCGGTCACAGACCGGACACACCCACGTCGGTTTCCGCTCGTTCATCTGCAGGAACAGGGACGCGTCGAAGCATTGGAGGTGCGGGCAGGCGGCCGGCCGACAGGGGCACGACATGCGCATCTTGCCCAGCGGACACATGAGGGAGACCCGGAGAGAGGTGGTAGCTATCTCGCTGTCGTAGTCCTCGGAAAGCTTCTCTTTGACTAGACGGAGAAGTTTTAAGATTAGAAAATGAAATCTATTGTAGACTCAATCTATACAAGGTGTAACAAAACTCAGTGATAATACTTTAGGCTGTGTATGTGTTCCTTGTAGAGAGTTCACTGTGAAAATAGCAGCGCTGAAAGACCAATTTTTTTTTCACTTTTGTATGGGGAAACTTGTGACGCTGGGCTGCTTGTCCATACTAAAGTATCATCACTTAGTTTTGTTACAACCTGTATAAAAACCGTCTGTAAACTTCGATTAACACTGAATGGAGAAACTCCTGACAAAAATCTCAGAAATTAGACATCAATATTTTTAGAACAATAAAATGACGTATTCTACGCGTGAGCAACGTGAAATTATTAATAAGGTTAGTTGGAGCAGGTATGAACGCCCTCTGTTAGTGCGATACCGAAACCCTGATTCTTCTATTGTAAGGCAACATTAAGAGCGGGCTGTGCAATTTTGCTGTGTTTTCTAATAAGTATTACGATCCCGGAAGACGATTGACTCAAATGAAATTGAGATTTATTTAATCATTGTATATTTATCTGATATTTAGCTAACCGATAACACGATTCACTTATTTTGACTCGATAGTTTTATTTTTCGAAATTATGAATCTTTTTGGGCATTTCAACAAATATCTGTTACACTTATTGAGTTACTATCATTAAATAACTTGCACTACTACAATCACACACTTTATAAAATAATAGCTAAAGGAAATATTAGTATTGTATTTAGTTTTTAAGTAATCATCAAAATACAGTTTTGGGGCTTACGACCTTTACTTTCGTGCTATAATGCGGGAACCGTTGTTATGCGATATTGTTCACTATTAGCTGCAGCCTAAAGTACATTGCCCGGGAGCACGATTCATGGAATTATTGTATCATGATTGGAGGATAGCGTTGTATGTAAGCGGGGCTAGCGTTTTCACAGCGCGCTCTTAATATAGCTTCCTTCAATCTAGTCTGGATTCTACCAAACAGAAATTGATATTTTCACATGCGTCCATTTTTGACTAATCTGACGCATATTTTGATAATAACTATTAAGTTTCTCATTTTATGTGAATTTCAATAATAATTATTTAATAGACAATAAATGCAGTTTCTTCCTTTTAATAAAAATATTAATTAATAGACAGAAACTGCATCTTAACCATATCGAAGCGGTATTACTTTGATGGAATGGGTCATCACAAACAGAACTCACTCAGTGACCGTGTGTAATCAGGATTCTTGGTGCCTTTATTTTTTAGCCGCTGCAGAAGTTCTGTCGACGTTAGCTTTCTGACCATAAACACTGACAGTACGTAGGCTCTGGTGAAGTCCGAAGCCCATGTGACATGGATTGTGTTGGCTACAGTCGGTGACAACTTCACAAGGGATGAAATGTTCACTGGCCTTGGTGGACGCTTTGGTTCGGGAGTTGGCTTGTTTGTAGGTATTGGGTTCTGAAAGAATATTGAGATTGTTGAAAACCTTGTAGATATGTAGCAACACAGCAAAATATGGATATCCTACTATCCTACTAATATTATAAAGGCGAAAGTTTGGATGTATGTATGGATGTTTGGATGTATGTATGGATGTATGGATGTTTGTTACTCTTTCACGCAAAAACTACTGAACGGATTTTAATGAAACTTTACAATAATATAGCTTATACATCAGAATAACACATAGGCTGCAATTTTAACCGACTTTAAAAATGGAGGTGCTATGTTCGTTTTTTTGTTCAACGATTACTCCGCCGTTTGTGAACCGATTTTCAAAATTTTTCTTTTGGTGTATAGGTTATCATCCCAATTTGGTACCATATTCATGAAAGTGGTGACCTGATGAAGGGATCCATAAGAAATCGAGGGAACTCCTCCAAATTTATATGGGAACATGTGGTGACTTCGATTTCGTGAGCAGTATTCTAAGCATCTGCTACCAACAAGTAAGATTTTGCACCAAGGTATACCATGGTTCGGAAAGTGCTGAGAGAACTCCTGACTCTTTATAAACAGAATACCATTGAAAAATGGTTACTAGTGATCAAGTAAATTTACTGGGCCTAATTCATAATTCGACTTAAGGGCACCTTCTTCCAAATTCACGTTTCTAGAATGAGTAATTTTTAAAGAAAGCGCCATTCAAAAAAACTGAAAAATATATACATGTATAGACACATCTTTTAACTAGTGACTTTTTTGGTTAGAAACACGATACAGATAATTTTACTCGATAAAAAAAATCCGAAACAACCTCGATTTTAAAAACATTTTGAGTTTTATAGGACTTACAGGGACTCAATCAAAAAATAATTTGGACAGTTCGATTACTATTAAAATTTTACAGGGAAATGATTGGATACATGTTTAATTATAATATTTTTTATCTAAGTAAAAAGGTTTTTTCTCCTTTTTCGCCCTATCATGGACGCGGCGAGCGTCGTAACCGCCACCGTACAAGGCGCGCTGATATGAATGTTATTTTAATGTCATTTACGTCAATATTCGCACTGAACAGACATCGACCTGCTAATTTAGGGAGAAGGTGCCCTTAATTTCAACAATTGCCCTGCGCAACAGCTAATAATGCGCGCCTAGCCCAGCGTTGACCAATGACAAAGCACTAAGATTCTAACGTCGAGTCGAACGAAAATTGTAAATCAAGTCGCTGGCATCCTTATAAATAAACTAATAAACATTTATGTAGAAAACTTTGAAAACTATCTCTGTGATAGGGCTTTGTATACTTACAGGTAGTGGACACATTTTGTTGTTAACTTTAACATTGACACTCGGCGGAAAGTAGTCCTCTTGCTCGCACGACGTTTCCAACAGGCAGAATCTTAGTTGTGCCTAAAATAATACTTATACTGAGCGACTTTCTATAACACAATTCAAATAATTTAGAAGCAAAATTAAACGTTTCTTTTTGATTAAGCATGGAATGGCTTCCTTAAAATGTAGGGATCTGGATAAATGTTCATCTCTACATTTATCCAGATCCCTACAGTTTGTTTTGGATCGACTACTCCAGATAAAATATAAATGTGTTCAAAAATAATGCATTCCCTTCTATTTTTGCTAAGCAATCCCAAAGTTTTCGCTACCTACGGTAGATTAATATCTACAATTATCACTTATCAGAAACTAACCTGTATTACATAATCTAGTTTATTTGTGGTTCCTACAACGTCCTTCCCGGTCGCAATCTCTGTGGCCTGCTGCGGTGTGAGGTGGAATATGAACGTCCCCTCCTGCATTCTGGTCGCCTGCATCGGCATCATCGTTGAGGGTTTCATCAGCTCAGCCAACACATCGTAGAAGGGCAACCTAGGTTAGGAAATTGGTAAATTATTCTTGCCGCAATATACAATCGAGGAAATTGATTCCTAGGCAGTTGACAGACCAACGTCATTTGGTCGGATCATGTCAATTCAATGTTAATTGTGATCTGTCAGTTGGGTTTGACGTAACGCGACCATACTACGTAGGTCCCCCATCTGCCTAGGAATCAACTTCTCTGATAGTACCTAGCAAAAAGTTCTTAACTTTTGGTAATTGGCATACCATTATAGATAAAAAATTGATTTTCCGCCTTTAAACCGGTATCGACACTGACCTCCATTATACAAGTACGCTGAACCTATGATACCCACTTTTTTTTTGTGCCTATTTGAAGCGGAATCAGCGCTCCCAGTGAGAGAGAAGAGAACTAAATTTGACGTAACTTGCAAATGGCCGCTTAATCGTTATTGGTTGTCATCACTAGTATTAGTTCCAAACACTCCCACTACTGCTATCAGCGCCAATATGGCGACTTTCAAACGTCATTTTTACGTCCGTGAGTAATTTGTATTCTGTGTTTTTACGTCAAATTTAGTTCTCACATTGGGGGAGCTGATTCCGCTTCAAATAGGCACAAAAATAGCTGTCATTTCAAAGGGTATCATTAGTCCAGCGTACTTGTATAATGGAGGTCAGTGGGTATCGAGGATACTAACATATGTATTTAATTTGGATTAAAGTGAAAAAGTCGCTTAGTACTTGAATTTTGAAAATGTTCTTTTCCACATAAAAGTAATTGTTACGGTGTACACACAAGTATACTAATTATAGTAAAGTGATGTGTGTTGTCGTAAAATACTCTTTTGCGTGTGCCATATTGAAATGGCGGGTTACTTTTCCTAATGGTATAGCTATAGCTTACTTTTTAAACTTCACATCCGGATGCACGGGGAAGGGCGGCAGCGGCGTAGTCGGCGAAGGCGACGGTAGGGGCGCTAGTGTCGCCCCTCCGCCAGCGCCGTAGCCGTGGTAGATGCCGCTGTACAACGCGTTCTGTCGAGCCTGCGCCGTGCCACAACATTTCAATGTCCATTAATACACAACAACTCTACTTGGATAAAAGATCCATCACCCAGTGTCATGCTGTTAGAACCGCCACTTAAGGATGTTATGATGTTAGAACCCGTAGAAAGTACCCGTAGCTAATCGGCTGTCCCATTTCAAAACCTAGTAAGGGCCTTTCCTACTGTCAAAAATTTGCAGGAGAGCTCATAAACGAAATATAATATGTCAGTAGTGGCTAGTACGCTTACTCGGTATCAAACTATATTTCAACTTTTTAGTGACTTTTTAGCACTGGTGTTTTTGTATTCGGTAGGGTAGGTTAGGTTAGTGAAGTTTATGCAATAAAATGATTTTTGTAAAGTGTCCCTTACTAGGTTTTGAAATGGGGCAGCCGTAATACCTAAAGATGATGTTAGTAACTGTAGACCGCCAACAACTAAAGTTGTCATGAATGATGAAGCTAAAGCCGCCACCCGAAGTCATCCAATATCTAATGGTGTCATGGTATTAAAACCGCCTATAGACTGCCGACACCTAAAGATGTTATGATGTTAGAGCTGCCACCCACAGACAGCCATGAGCCAACACCTAAAATTGTAACACACAAACACACAACAAAATATCTCAGATCCGTACCGTAACTGGCATAGATTGGTTCCTGTCCTGCGGGTTGTAACCGGTTACGGCTGGGTGCTGGTACATATTCCGGGAACCGGGTAGCGCGGGCGCGAGCGGATCCTTGCCCTGCGACCCGCTGCTCGACTGCAGCCCCTGACCGTTCCTGCGACCATAGACAATTGTTAGCTTACCATAGACTATTGTTTTTTTTTGTTATGGCATTAAGTTTTGATAGGAAATACCTAGGACCTGTTTCACAATCTACTGATAATTATTAGTTGTATGTTTTTGTCTCTAATGAAACTTAATCTCCAGAGAAGTTTCAATTAGTTTAAAGAAAATAGTTGCAAACTTCCAAATACATACAATACTTTCTTTGAAAAAGTCTTTAAATTATCAAATGATAGAAAAAACTAGTCCTTAGTCCTCAATCCCTGCCCCTGAATTGTTAGTACTCTTTCTATCATAGCCTTGTAAAACTAATGTACAGCAGTGGAATAATGAGACCAGGAGTCATTCCATGATAAACGATACTGGGGATAAAAAAAGTGCTTTTTGCATTTATTCCGATGAATTTAGAAAGAAAACATTCCAAATTGTAATATGCGACAAAAAAACTAAAAAAAAACCCGTAATTTTTAAGTTAATTATTAGAGATGTGCCGACTAGTCGGTAAAGCTTTTGTAGTCGGCGAATAGTCGGCAAAAAACGCCGACTAACCGGCTTTTTATTATTTTAATGTAATTTGAATAATAGTATTGAAATTACAATTAAGAAAAACCTTGATTTTTTGAAATTAAATGAATAATTGTGTCTGAAATTACTTCTATAACGTCATATTTTATTAAATAAAAATTGTACCAAATTATTATAATACTTTGGTACAGAACAACATAATATCTTCTTCAATTTAAAACATTTATAACCAATAATTTATTCTTATTTAAAATATAAAAGACTCGGATTTTATATTAACAAATTAGTTAGGTAATTATTATTAAAGCAAGATTGCATGTTACACATGATATTGTACAGTAAAAAAATATATCCTGAAAACCATCAACTGTATCATGGCGATCACACGATCCGACACTTTCGCAGGCTGCGTATGCTGCGCAACCAACGAATCAGCAGTAAACGAAGCGTTACGGAAACATCCGAAACCATGATCGGTTTGGCCGACTAGTCGGCCGATTAGTCGGCTTCTTTGCAACCGACTAATCGGCTAGTCGGCCAAGTCATGATCGGCACATCTCTATTAATTATTAGTCTTTAAAATCTCTAATAAACTGAACTGGCTTAATGACTATTATGCCTTTGACTATTGGAAATTCAAAAAAAGAAAGTACTGTCAATATGACAACTGTTTTGTCACGTTGTGATTTGAGGGTATCATTCGTATTATTGGTGGAATAGGTTACAATCCCGAAAAAATCAATAATTATCAAGTAAAAGGTGTGTTTTCTTTTTAGATTGGCACTGTAAAACCCGAAACGAAAAATCGGGTAATAGTTTTATTATTGTAACTTACACATTGATTAGTTTAATAATATTTAGTAAAAGTAAGGTTATGATGGTAATGATTTCAAATACTAACTAATAATTCAACAAGATAGCTTTTTTTCATGATTGAAAACTGTAACACCCGAAACGTTTCGGTGTTACAACTTTTTTATACATCATATTTCCTTGTATCTTCTGTGCATGGTGTGTGGGTGCATGAGGTGATGGTTTTTAAGGTTCCAAAGTCAACAAGGAAGGGTTCTTTTTTAACTACGGAACCCTAAAAACCTATAGTTTCGGTCTGTCCGTCCGTCACGGAAGTAGGAAATATTCTAAATTGAAAAGGGAAATCTATCACAGCTAAGAAGACTTCAAAAGTCATTGAGTTATAGTCGATCAACTAAAAAAAATGTATTCGGAGAAGTAATAAAGGAACTTTGAACGTAACTGAGATGACGTTGTTAGTAGTGTAAAACACGGTGTAAATGTACATTCATTGACTATACAAAAATTTTCAAAAACTAGCGGTACAACGGAACCCTATAATGCGCGTGGCCCGATACGCACTTGGCCGGTTTTTTTAAGAAGCTGCTAATTAATCCGTTGATCGTGGAAAAACGAGACACAATATCTTATCTATTGTCATCGCGGTCGCATTCGACCACTTGGGGCTTGATAGGTTAATGTTAAACTATGGTTCATTATATTGAATGTATATTTGTTCCCTATTTATTTTCTAGTACCTTGACCAGTAAAACACTCATTTTGTTCATATAAAGTGTATAATTTTTGTACTCGTAACACCCGAAACAAAACCATGGTAACACCCGAAACAAAGTAAAAATGTATAAAAGAACAGTAAAACCTTATTTGCGACAGTAATTATGTGGTAGCTGGATAGTAAATACTAAATATTATACTTTTGGGGGGCTGTAATTTTTAGAAAAGTTTCCCTAAGAAAATTCGCTGAATTTCATATAAATGTAACAGTGTTCAGGTCCTAGAGGCAGAATCGTGTAACACCCGAAACGCACACTGCTAACCTCTATGTTATGCTAAACTCTACAAATTTTACAATTAAGATAAAACAACTAAAAACATACCCCCTTACTAATAAACGGTGTATAAGCTTTGAATAGTTATACAGTGTTTTGTTCCTGTCACACAAGTGACATTTTTAATTGGATTCAAGAAGACAAAACACTGTATAACTATTCAAAGCTTATACAGCGTTTTTATTACAGCGTAAGGGGGATAGAGAATAAGACATTTTAATCGCTAAAATATCATTTCAAAATACATTAAAATTTTAGCTTTAGTTGAACAAATGTAACACCCGAAACGATGGAATGACCCCCAGACTTTGCCTTTATCAACAACAACCGCTTTTGAAAACTACAGGGAACCCTACAGCACACATGCATGAAAGCTTCTCCAATTATTATTATTTTTAATGTAATGTACATTATGGGCGACTATAATGCTACCAATTTAAGTGTCACACCACCCACCAGTCACCACACAATATATAAAGATAATTGCACAATAGATGTAATTGATTGTACTGTTATAGGTACATCTGCAACATGAGTGAAATACACTTTTCTTGCAATATTTCAACAAAATAATAGTCAAAATACTGCAAGAAAACTGTGTTTCATTAATGTCGAATGGCACAATAATTTAGTTAAGTTTAAATTTCTTGTTTACTTTGAGATTAAAATGAAATGAATCCTTATAAAGGACAGTGTTATGTGCAGGCATCGTTAAATAGGGCATACGGGCGTATACCCCTTCGTCCTTTAATAACTATGGCATTAATTCCAAACTGGTACACCAGCTTCGTCGTCGACTGTACATAATATTTTAGTTTACAGGTGCAAGCGAGTTTTTATGGCGTAGCAAGGTCGCTGCAGCCAATATTACGACATCAAGTTGCCAAACTTAAAAGTTTTTAATAATAATATATAATAATATAACTAGAGATCGCCCGATGGTCGAAATTCGACCTTAGGTTCAACGACATACTTTAGGACTACTACCTATATTTTGTAAAAAATATTGACTTTATCATAATTTTTTTGGGACTCAGCTGATCTCAGACTGGCTGTGTAAGCATTGTCTAATAGTATCTAAGATTCAATAAAAAAAAACTATAATCCATTTTCAATTTGTCAACTTGTTGTCAACAGACTTCAACCATAAATAAAAGAGTATAATTCGTATATATAGGCTTGTCACTCAAAAATCTGTCATCGTTCCTAGTGTGTGTTGTAGTGTGTAATGTTTTATTTGTTAATTTTTTTTTATGATAAAAGCATAATTTTAAAATAATATTAGCTCGATGCACTTTACCATATAAACTACAACTGTGCAAAATTTCATTCACCTACGTTTCCCCATTTTTCGTCAAAAGGGATACAAAGTTTTTCGTTCGCGTATTAAAATATATAGATAAACTTTTAAGGGTGGGTTGCACTAACTTACTATAACTACAATGGAAAATATCAAATCTTTGGTTAAAGTCAATAATGGACGCCATATTTAACGATAACCATAGAGCTCGACAAGGCTTTAAAATTTAAATGAACGTGGCGACAAAAGGAACTAACGCTGTCATCATACAAAAACGCCATTTTTAACAGTTCTCCTTTACCAGCAGCGCCCCCGCCCATGTTCATTTAAACTTTAAAGCCATTTCGGACCAGCAACAGACATCTGTCAAATTCTGTGGTCAAAGTTAAGAGGCCCCTTCCCAGTCCCACTATCGTCAACGCGGGTGTGATCGAAAAACTTGTTGTTTCATCCAGCGCAATGTGAGTTAAGAGGCGCGCAAGTGAGTGCGCGATAACATTGAACGATAAATAGTGTGCGGAAATTTCATAAAACTTGTTTCAAGAAATACGTGTTTATTAGTAGGCCTTACAAGTTTGTAAAAAAAATGTTTGACATTTAGAGTCCCCATTACATTTGCAAGGTTTATAAACAAATATTTCCTTTACTGGTATAATTAATAAGTACATTATAAAATTTATAAACGCCTAAATTTCAGATAAAATTTGTGCAAAAAAGCAGATTTTTGAAGGCTTGTACTGAATTTGTTTCTCCAGATTTTGAGTTCGCGTTTTTTATAAACCTAGATATATTGCAGAAGATACCTATTAGTTCACAAGTTTCAAAGAAAGATCCTTTACAATGCCATAATCGCGTACGAGCGTTTGTATGGAAAGATGGACGGGTTGGCCGCTCTTAATGTTAAAGTTAAGTTAGCCTTAACGATAACCATAACTGTAACTAAAACCACGCCTCTGGTGCAACCCACCCTTAGTTTAAACACTATTAATTCGAACTAGATGCTTCGAGCGCGCTAAATTAAAACTGATATCATATTTTTCGGCACGTTAAAAAAGCCTATAATCTTTAATATTTGACCAAGCTAAACAATCTTTAATATCTCGCAGGTTCCTAAACTTTTATGATAGTGAAAAACCCCAGAGACATTTAATGAAACTCTAACATCTACTCTTTGAGAATAATAGCTTTGTTGTTTTTACAATCTGATAAAATGTAAGATTTATGCCTTGTAGCTTCAGATAGGCTCGGCCTCGTCCTCCGAGCCCAGAGGTAGGCAGTATAAGAAATTGGGAACTGGAACTTTAGTATAAAGCCAAATATCATATTTGGCTTTATACTAAACTTAGTATATTTGAAATATGTAAGTATGTATACGTTTTTGCAAGGTTTAGTAAACCTCAGCTTTTTAAAGATCGCAATATTATGATACCGTATTACTTATTTCTTTCACCTAAACGTATTTACGCAGCTACGAGCTACGTTATGATTGTGTTGAAATAGCATTGTTTAATAGGTAAATTCCCAGTTACCATTATGTACGTATTTCCCGAACCTATGCAGAGCGCAGCTAGAGATCATTTACCCCAATGTAACCCTATCATTTTGTTCAAGGACACTAACCCTAAACTAACGCCGATATCCTGCCCGCGTAAAAAACAGATCATGACCATAGACAAAAGTAAAATTTCCCCTAATTTCAAATATTATTAAAATTGATCTGTTTTAAATTTAAAAATAAACAAAATTATGGTAGTTAACCTAATAATTTATTTATGTATTTCAATGTCAGTTGTATTTTATACAAAACAGTAAATACTTAAATTGGTAGCACACTTCACATTTAATTTTTAACCGACTTCCAAAAAGGAACCTCCTCCTTTTGGAGGAATATGTTCGTCTTTGGTTTACACATAATCCTAGCTATTAGAAAAGTTTGGGAAACCTTAGCTGTTTAATCCTTCGATCGCGGATTCTTGGAAATATATTGTTAGTCTATTGTTATCGCGATTCGCGGCCCACTTGGGCCTATATGTATGGGGCTTGACGAGTTAACACCTTAACCAGTAGCGACACCCATGCTTAAAACTATTGCTTATGCTCGATTTACACGGGTGACTAAAGCCGCACGATTTACGCCGCACGGCGAAAATCCACCGTGTAAATGGCAATTCGACTACGCCGCATGCGGCTAAAGTCGCAAGCCCCAGTCGTGCGGCCAATGGCCGCATGCGGCTGGTGACTAAAATCGACTGTGCAAACGCTTAGTCGCAAGCGATCGCTCACGAAAACATGGACAAATCTAATATTATAATTTTTTTAGAGTGTTACGAAAAACACCCATGTTTATGAAATCCGCGTGTAAACGATTATTGCGACTGTTTGACGCGACATTTTCACGCAGAATGAACTAGTCACAGGCGATTTTTATAGAATGTGTAAATGGGGTGGCGATTCGGCTTGGACAGGCGATTCGACTGGTGACTTGCCGCGCGACTAAAATCGACCCGTTAGTCACCCGTGTAAATCGAGCATTAGTTTATATCTTAACCAAGCCATCAGAGCACATTTTCCGCATCCATAAAACACTTAGGCTGGTTTTAGGCCCGTATTTTTGGTCAGCTCAAAATCAGCCTTAGAAATCTTGTAAGTTAATACTATTATGTTCCAATTCATTTGACATAAAACTTGAACAAACAAATAGATGTGTCATAGCACTTGAGGTGTGTGCCATTTAAATTGGCAGCATTATAGCCTATACTAAGCTGTGTTTACATTTAAATAACAATAAATTGAAACAAAGTAATAGGCTATGCTCTGGTAGCTTGTTTCCATAACTTTATAACACACAGAAAGCAATTGGGTACCTGGTTCTAAGAAAACTCTATAGAAGCAGGTGCCAAGTTAATTTCTGTGTGTTGTACATGTATTTTGCCACCATTTAACAACCTTTCCAAAACTGTGAAAGCATTTAGCATGGACATTGGACAATGAAAATGAAGAGTAACATGCAAAACATTTTCCTATTTTTGCTGTAGCTTAGCTCATGCTAGAGAGCTGCAAACGCAAGAAACTCAACACTTGCCTAGGGTAGCTGGATTTTTGTGTATTATTGTTTCCGTTATACTGCTTAAGCCGCGATCTAAGTTCGGAGGAACTTCCATTTGCAGCGGGCTCACCCTGGGCAGAATTGACTACCCTCGCTGAAGAACGTGTTTTAACCATTGTGGACGAAGGATTGTCTCAACTCAACTGAAATTCAGGAGTCCAAAAATGGACAGAACGTCTCAGTAAATCTGTTAATCGATCAGCTTCCTGGAAAACTTCATCGACGCAGCAAAGGAATATTGACCGCTTATTTCTCTTACCACTACTCCATTATGCTGACGTGAAACAAGGAAAGAGAGGAGAAACTAACATCTGCAATTGAATAATTACCCATTTTAGTCTACAATGGTTAAAACATTTCTTACAGCTCTCTACAAAGCACAGAGACCAAAAAAATAAGTAACAGTGATCCAAGTAACACTGGAGGTCCAATTTATTAGAATTAGGATCAATTATTCCACTGCAGCAGTGAAGGTAAGCTAAGGAGAAAAATATTGTTATTTTCGACATAAAAATCTATAGTGAAGGACAGGATTGGAGCAGTAAGAGAAATAAGATGAAATATCCTGTCTAGGAAATTTTCCAGAAACAAAATTATTACAAGTAGGTATGTAATTGAAAAAAAAAATGAGGGAGGCAGGACCACCACAGAAACATTATAAAATAATTATGGTCGGATACTAATCAAAATTTACACACAAATTTCATAATCATAACTATAAAATTGCAAAAAAATTCAAGTTCTTAGATTCTGCAGAATTATGCCTGTACTTAAATTTATACTATGTTTAATGATGATTAAGGCTAAGGTTTACAAACCTATTAACTTCAATGCTGGTTTGAAGATGTCAAAACACACATTGTTTGTTTTGTGGTTTTGCAATGTTAAGGCAATTTATATATTAATAAATTCTGTATGATTTTAAATCAAATAACTATAGTTTTAACTACAGAATAAGGAACACAATAAAAAAAATTAGAACACGAGTTCCCTTGAAACAAAATGTAATAAGCCTTGTACCGTATTAGTAAACAACAAACTACTAACTACAATTTATTAAAAATAAATAATGTAATTGTTTAGTCTACTTTAGTTCTCATTATTTATATAAATTTGGCTATAATTTAAAAGAAAACGTATAAAAAAATTTAAAACAATATGGATGTCATTGAAATAATCTTTACTTACCATGATATTGCATTACCATAATCGTAATATCTACTCATATTAATTTTCAGTTAGAAAATGCACAGTTTATAATTTTTTTCACTTTAATTTATTTACAAAAGTCTATCACAAAACGCCATCACTTGACGCTTGCTGATGGTGATGGGCGGCCACATTGGATTATCATAGACAAAACATTTTTTGACTGCCTTCATGGTATATTTTGAAAACATATTTTTCTGCGAATAATTATAAGCTTTTTCTGGCATATTTCAGTTCCATTCTTTAAAACAAACCGTTTAAAATATATATTTCAGTATAATACCAGAGGATGAATAGATAAATCAATCAACTTGTAATTAAACACTAGACTATAGACAAAACTTTGACGTCACATCCTTTTCCTTCTTAGTAGGGTTGAACATCGAAGCTTTCTATGTTTATACTTTGCGATCGGATACTTTGAAAATAAACGTCATAAACTTATGATTTAAGTAAATATAGGTCTACCAGAATCTGATAGCAATTTTTGACAGCAGATTTTTAAAAAATATCCTCGATCATTGGATAAATTTTTATATTTGCATGTTAACACACAGAATCAGCCGCTATAAGAAAAAAAACGGATCAAAATATTTTATTCCAATTACCCCCGTATTGCTAGAGTCATTTTATTTTCTCACTATTTGCCATCAGATTCTGGTAGACCTATAACAAACTATTATTTCCCAATTAGAGGAAAATATATGCTGTCACTTATAAAAAAACAAAACTTTGAACGTACCTATTATAATAATTTCATTAATTTATTATATTTTTTGCAATTTAATTGCTTTTAAACAATCATTAAAAAGACAAAACTTTATAACCTACTAGATTTCAAGCTTTCAATAGGCAAAATTAATAAGTAAACCTCAGCCCCGGATCTAGGGGGGGGCAAGCCGGGGCCTATGCCCCGGGCGGCAAATTCAGAGGGCGGCCAAATTCACATTTCACGGACCAATGGACAACTCATCATTTATTTAACTTTGACCACGGATTATAAATAATAGCCCAAGTATAGCAATTTCATGGCCATATCAACTTGACCGATACCCTGAGCGCGCGCGTAGGTAGGCGGGCGGCATTTTTCAGTTTTTGCCCCGCCTAAAAAAAATTGAAGATCCGGGGCTGGTAAACCTTACAAACAACAACATATTATTAAGCGTGTATCCGATCATTCGGTACGAAAACTTTTAACTGTTTATCAGAACTTTTCCTTAAGAGGTTAATAAAATTGAATTATGATAAAATATAACTAAAAATACATTAATTTATAGAATTATAATTAAAATAAGCTCTAATAGTTTTAGAAAAGCATGCAATTGACTCATATGTTCGGTATCACTTCCTCTTAATAGCGTGTAGGGTTGAACAAAACAGTTTTTTAACAAAAATTAAAAAATAAAAATAAATAAAATAAAAATAGTTTTATTTCTGAATAGATTTTTAAAAAATGCTTTCAGAATGTTGATACTACATGGTGCCTACCACCGGTTCGGGAACTAACCCGGCGAGAAGAACCGGCGTAAGAAACTCGCACGGGGCCCACTTTTTTACCAAAAAAAGTGAGAAAAAAATTAATCTTTTAAATAAAATTTACAATGTTGTAACTTAAAATTATACAATGTCAACATAATTGTAAGTCATACACTAATGTAGAAGTAGCCTTGCAAGAAGCCATCCTACTCCCAAGATGTGCCATCGTTTATGAAATCATTGACCTTATAATAGGCTTTGGCACACAAACGCTCTTTGACTACTTTTTTAAATTTATTAATGGAAAGATTTTGAACGTTTTCTGGGATTTTATTGTAAAGGCGTATACATTGACCTTTAAAGGATTTACTGACTTTACTAAGTCTGATCACCGGCATATCTAGCTTGTGCTTATTTCTAGTATTTCTACAGTGAATGTCACTTTTAACTTTAAATTTACTTATATTTTTTCTAACATATATTACATTATCCAAAATGTATTGAGAAGCAACAGTTAGAATACCAATTTCTTTAAATTTATCTCTCAGAGATTCTAAAGCAGACATTTTATAAATAGAACGTATGGCTCGCTTCTGCAGCACAAATATTGTATTAATGTCGGCAGCGTTTCCCCATAAAAGGATTCCATATGACATCCTACTATGAAAATAACTAAAATATACTAATCGTGCCGTGTCTTCGTCAGAAATTTCTCTAATTTTTCTGACTGCATATGCTGCAGAACTGAGCCTACCTGCAAGATTAGTAATGTGATGACCCCACTGTAATTTACTGTCAAGTGTAATACCTAGGAATACAGTGTTATCTACCAAATTCATCTTCTCGTCATTTAATAGTACATTGGTTTGGACTTGTCTAACATTGGGCAAAGTAAACTTTATACATTTAGTTTTACTAGAATTTAAAAGTAAGTTATTAACATTAAACCAATATACTATTTTTGAGAGAGCACTGTTTACCTCGTCGTAGTTCGACTGTTGTCGCTTCACTTTAAAAATAAGTGAAGTGTCATCAGCAAAAAGCACTATCTCATTATTATTATCCTTTACTAGATAAGGTAAGTCATTTATATAGATGAGAAAAAGAAATGGGCCTAATATAGATCCCTGTGGGACGCCTAATTCTATTTTGGTTCCATTGGACCTTTTACCATTTACCTCAACCCTTTGAGTCCTATTTTTAAGGTAAGAAGTCAAAAAAGTTGAAAAAGATAAAACTTTGCTGGTGAATCCAGTCCTGCTATCTTAATCCTACATAAATACTTACAGTTTCGATATAGGTTTGACGCAATCTCGGTATAATTAAATTTTACCGTGTTTTAAATTTTAATGTATAAAAAGCTGTACCCCGATAATCGGGGTACAGCTTTTCATACATTCATACAAAACGGCTTCATACGATAGTGCAGTGATTCCCAAAGTGGTCCAGGTGGACCCCCAGAGGTCCACGTGAGACTACACGGGGGTATATAATAAGTAATAAGCACATGTAATTAGTGTATAATGTATGTCTTGATGAATTTAATTTATGTTAATTTATGTTTTTGACCTAAATATTTAATGTTAGTAATTAAGTTAATGCTTTATAATGTTTTTGAGTTTGTATTATTAATTTATATTCCTGAAATTATTTTGCACGCCACTGACAGGGCAGAATGTTGGATCTAATATGTAAACCCATAATATTGTAAGACCTTTGTGAACCACAATTCATGCAATAAATAATATTCTATTCTATTCTACGTTGGCCCTGACAAAAAATGGGAGTCCACAATTATTGTAGGCGGGGATCCATGTAAATTAATTATATTCCATGTAAATTGATTCGGTTAGCTTTTATATAGGCTTGATTTCTCTTATTAGAAAGCATAGGCCAGGGATGGCGAATTCTGCCTTATCACAGTGCCACTTTTCTGAATAATCACTAAAGTGATGTCATAGACGTGTCATCAAATAATAAAATCAGAAGTGTGCTTCAAATTTTATGGGGGGAGGGGGGGTTGCTTCAGGGGATCCGCGGTATGCACCAACATTTGAAAAGTGGGCCACGTAACAAATGAGTTTGGGAATATACCCATCGGCGCTTTAAGTTAGCAAGTTGCTAGTGAGGAATAATTTCTGAAAAGTAATCATATATGGCAAACTCAAGGAAAGGGTTGTATTTCAATATGTTATATTGCTTTATATTTGCTTTGTAGTGTTGCTAGTAGCAACACTACAAATTAATTCAATAATACAGAATGTTTTATTTTTATTTTTCGGAAAAAAATAAAAAATCCTGTATTATTGCGACATTCGCTAGTATTGCTAATTATAAAACATTTCTCCAAGTGATCATTTACGATAAAATCCGGGAAAGGTTAGATTTTTAAGGTTTTATTGTTTTTCCATACATTTCTTAAAAATATGAAACACTATACTAAAATACACTTTCGTCAAGTTTGCCATATATGATTTCTTTCCGGAAATGATTCCTTACCAGCAACACTATAAATTGATGCAATAATACAGGGTGTTTTTTCTTACCTTTTTCTTACCCTCGTTAACTATTTTCTCCCATGGTTTAGAGATTTTATGTTTTGCAATAAAATGTACAGCTTTTCAAGCCCTTTCATTTGATATAATATGTCTGGATGTGCTACAGCTTGGGTACGAGTTCCATACAAATATGCCCCCTGTTCAAAGGAGGGGCATATCGTACCCACTAATGTAGCACTTTGAGCCATATACCTAATGTAAGGGCTTGAAAAGTTGAATATTTTATTGCATGACGAAAAATCTCTAACCATGGCAGAAAAAAGTTAATGAGGTAAGAAAAAATCACAAAAAAAACATCCTGTATTATTGCATCAATTTTTAGTGTTACTGGTAAGTAGATATGAGCGCCGCGCCGGCGCGTCGCCGCCACCGGCAGTTCCTCCGCGCCGCCGCCGCCGCGAAAAGGCATCGGCGCGCCGAGCGAGTGGAATGATTCAATAAAAAAATAAAAATAAAAATAAATAAAAAACTCGTTTATTTATCTCACCACAGGTACAATAACAAGACTTTTAATTAAAGAGTTATAACCAACAATAACAAGATGTTTTACACACTCTACAATTAGTTAGCACAATTAATGTGGGAGACTGGTGCCTAAACTAGGCGTAGCCTGTATTTCAGGACACCAGGAACTCTCTCGATTTTCCCAGCTAGTCACACAGAGTAGTGAAATTATTATTAATGTGTTGCTTATATAGGATGTGGGGTAGTGCTTGTGTGTGTGTGTGTGTGTGTGTGTGTGTGTGTGTGTGTGTGTGTGTGTGTGTGTGTGTGTGTGTGTGTGTGTGTGTGTGTGTGTGTGTGTGTGTGTGTGTGTGTGTGTGTGTGTGTGTGTGTGTGTGTATGTGTGTGTGTTATTCAGGTACGATTATCAGTTTTTCTGTGTTTTCGTAGTTAAGGGTTAGCAGTCATTCATTAATTTTAGTTTTGCAAGCTGTCTTCGTCAGGGGGTAAATGTTTTATTTTTTATCAATTTTTTTATAAAGATATCCTCCAATGGAACTAAAGAAACGATTGGAGAATCGTGTATGAAAGCGATGCGTGGTTGTATCATGGTTATATCGTCTATTGCGGAGGGATGATGGGATGTAGTTAAGGAGGTTATGGTGTTTGAGAACCGTATGTGAAATGTAGAGTTGGCGTACTGTCAAAGCTTTTGTTTCTTTGTAGAGAGACTCGGTTGGGTAACGGAAAGGAAGACTATTGGACACTTTCAGAATTGCCCGTTGTGCTCATTCTAATTGTAATATGGTGTCTTTGTGTGTGCCGCCCCATGTTGTAATGCAATATGTGAGCAATGGTTGGCATAGTGTGAGGTACACTATTCTCCTCAGGCCTTCGTCCGCTACGTTTCTTATATTCCTAAAAGTCGGTATCAACTTCCTAATTCGAGAAGTAAGGGCCTCTATATGCGGACGGAAGCTGAGGGAGGGGTCAAGTATAACTCCTAGGTATTTTGTAGTGCTCGTACTTTCCAAAGGCTCACATGTACATGGTTCAGGATACGGGTTCACGCATGTGTGTGCGGTGATAGTGTATGAGGTCAACTCGGGTGGCGTCCGTATTGCAAATGGGATGTATTTAGTTTTTTGGGTGTTGAGGGTGAGAATATTTTTACGTAACCATTCAATAACGGTGTTAAGGCCATGTTGTGCCGTTTTAAAAACGTTTGTCCAAGAATTGGAATGGAACACAAGGGCCGTATCATCCGCGAAGGTGAAAATTTTTCCATCTCGTATGTTGAGCGTACACAGATCATTAATGTAGATGAGGAATAGGGTTGGAGCGATCGCGCTACCTTGGGGAACGCCGTGCGTGGTAGTTAATTCCGGACTCAGGTACTCATCTACCTTAACACTCTGTGTACGATCACATAGGAAATCCTCAAACAGTTTGTGTTGGGTTCCTCTTATTCCCAAAAGGTTCATCTTCTTTAGTAGGATGGCAACAGAGACCGTGTCAAAGGCTTTTGCTAGGTCGAGAAATATTCCTATAACTTTTTGTCCCATATCGAGCTGTTTTACTATGCAGTCTGTAAGTTCATGAACAGCATCACCTGTAGATTTGCCTGCACGGAATCCATACTGGGATTCTGATAACAGGTTGTTGCCTTCAAGGTAAGCTGTTAATCTTGAGTTCATAATTCGCTCTAATATTTTTGCCAGGGGTGGTAGGACAGCTATTGGTCTATGGTCTAGTTATTGATCTGGTCTCTGCTACCCGCCTTATAAATGGGATGAATAATTGCCCTCTTAAAGGCTTTAGGAAAAATGCCAGTTGAAAAGGACAGATTTATGACATGTGTAAGAGGTGGAGCAATAAATTGTATATTGTTCTTGAGAATCCCAGTTGGTATATTGTCCCAGCCTACGGCGCAATTACTTCTTAAGGACATTGCAACTTTTGTAACTTCCTTTACGTCTGTGGGGAGGAGCACCATTGAGTGACAGGGAGTTGGCCGCTGCGATTTTTTGTTCTATTTGTGATTTTATTAATGGAGTTCCAAAGGGATTTTGTATTATTTTTGGAGGTTAGTAGCTCGGTACGATAATATTCTTGTTTCAGCTGCTTTAGAATTTTGGTACACAAATTTCTGTAACGTGAGTATGTGACGCCAAGAGTTAGATTATCAGGGTTCTTTCTTAATTTTTTGTGCATATTATCCTTGTTTTTTAAACAGCGAAGGAGACCGGGCGTGACCCAAGGTTTTAGAATTTTTTTCCGATTAGAATATCTTATCTGCTTTGTATTGGTCTCTATTTTAGAAGATATGAAAGAAACAAGTGAGTCTGCTGCAGTATTAGGGTCTTTCGATTGATAAATTGGGGAGAAGTCTATTTTGGATATGTCAGTAGCGATTTGTTTGTAGTTTAATTGTGCAATAGTTTTGCGGGTCTCTATCTTTAAAATTTTTGTTGATAAGAACAGTATGACGGTGTCGTGGTCAGTAACAGTGGAATGGGCGACACGCACGTTAGCCGGAAGGTTGGTCTTTAGCATCACATGGTCCAGACAACTGGTAACACGAGTGGGCAGGATATGAGCTGGAAGCAATCCAAATGATGCAAGTAAAGTTAAATATTGGGCTTTATTCTGATCTTGGGAGTTTTCAGCTATATTTATATTGAGGTCACCAACTATTGCTATATTACTAGATTGGTCTATTTTAGTAAGAAAGTCGTTTAGTGAGTAGAGAAATGGGGTTATATCTTTTGTGGATGGTGACTTGTATATAACCAGCACTGTTGTGTTATTATTCATGGATATTTGCAGGCAGTTAGCATCTGTTATGGGGAGCTCGGTCACTGTTACTGGAAGATTTTTCTTCGTATAAACAACTACACCGTCATTTTGTAATTTGTTGTATTTGGTTGTGTAGGAATTGAATTCCGGTAACTGAATTCAATGAATCAGTACGAACGATCTCGTTAATATTATGGTAGACGATGGCTACGCCTTTGTCGTCGTCATTAGAAGAACAAAATCTGGACGTTTTTAAAACCAAACTAGATAAAATTACCATGACCCTGTCATACCTTAAATATAAAAGATACCCAATGATAGAAGCCAACCCACACGTACCACAACCACTCGGCAACCATAACCATACCACGTGGTCGGGCGTATATTTCGTATTGTTAATGAACTGCAGACTATTCACACGTACCATATTTTGCAGTCGTTGTCGACCACTTGTGTGATACCGACCTGATTGCAACCACAAGCGAACTAGTGGCCGACCACATCGCAACCACAACGTTGCGTCGATGCAATGACAGTGCGCGCACACCGCCCGCGTTCTTCCCCCCTCCGTTTCATTGACTTTCGTACGTAACCATATCGCAACTACTGGCGACAACGCAACCACGTCGACATTTTGTCGGTACCACAACGCAACTACAAAAAGCTGCAGCGACACCATTCACACGTAACCACTGCTTGACGGCATTTTGTCGTTGCGACGTGGTGTGGTTGTGGTACGTGTGGGTTGGCTCTTACTTATAAAATATAAATATACTAGCTGTTGCCCGCAACTTCGTCCGCGTTGACGTAGTATAATAACAAAGGTGGATAGTTTTCCCATTTTTGTGGTTCCTTATTCAAAGGGTAAAAACGGGACCCTATTGCAATGACTTCGCTGTTTGTCTCCAGGCTGTATCTCAAGAACTTTGCTAGCAAAATTTTGGAAATTCTTACCAAATATGTATTTCTGTTGCCGCTATAATAATTAACAATTAATGCTATCAAGCAAAAAATAAAACAAAACAAAATTAATTAAACCTATAGGGGGCTCTCATACAACAAACGCTACTTTGGCCTTTTTTGTTCGACATAAAATATATTGGCAACAGATAGGCACTTCACAATATTATGACCACAAAATACTTAATTATTTGTTCGTCTTAATTTGTTCGTTCTATTAGGTACTGATAGGTTGAAAATAATACATTTACATACTCCATCATCCCTCGTTTTATCCCCATGGGGGTTGAATTTATCAAAATCCTATTTAAGCGAACGTCTTCATCATAGAAGCTCAAATCTATACTAATCTATACTAATATTATAAAGCGGAAGAGTTTGTTAGTTTGTTTGTTTGTTTGAACGCGCTAATCTCAGGAACTACTGGTCCGATTTGAAAAATTCTTTCAGTGTTAGATAGTCCATTTATCGAGGAAGGCTATAGGCCAATGATGAAAAACTCAAAGCAGATATGTTCCTACCGCGCGCGTTGTGAAGATTCAAATACGGCCCAATTGGGCCGTCTGTTATTTAGTCTGCGTCGAGCGCAGTCACGAACGTGCCGCGTCTTGTCTTACCTAAATAAATTGAAAATGACGTCGTGCGTGTTTTGAAAATGTACCAATTATGACTCAAAAGAAAACAAAACACATGGAATCTCTTACCACATGTCTTGAATGCAATAAATATTTCGATTATTTACATTTTCAATTATTTTTTTGAACAATCTGATAAAAATCGAATTTTCGTCATAGCTCAGGCGAAGAAAGAGACAGCGATACGATTCGACGTTTAAAAATAGAACTGTCTCTTTTATGTAAATGGTTTTTCGTATCTTTTGTTTCACTTATCTGTCAAATTTGTCAATGTTTGCAATTTTGAATTTGAAAATTGTTCGGAAGAGATTTAAGCCGAAAAATAGTATGGACGTAACAGATCTGTATAAGTAGAATATCATTGCTATAGGCTATATTTTATCATGCTAAGACTAATAGGAGCGAAGAAATAGAGGAAAATGTGGAAAAAACGGGGGGAAATTATTTGAAAGGGCTTATTTGAACGCGTTAATGTCAGGAACTACTGGTCCGATTTGAAAAATTATTTCAGTGTTAGATAGCCCATTTATCGAGGAAGGCTATAGGCTATATTTTATCACGCCAAGACTAATAGGAGCAAAGAAATAGAAGAAAATGTGGAAAAAACGGGGGAAATTATTTGAAAGGGCTTATCTCACGAACTACTAGAGCAATTTTTCTGTTATTTGGGTTAGATAAGAAGTAGACCACCTGAAGGATCATAGACTATTTTTTGTAGACTGATTTGTCTTTGAAACACCTAATTTACGCAGGCGAAGCCGCGCGGAACGTCTAGTCTATACTAATATTATAAAACGGAAGAGTTTGTTTGTTTGTTTGAACGCGCTAATCTCAGGGACTACTGGTCCGATTTGGAAAATTCTTTCGGTGTTAATTAGCCTATTTATCGAGGAAGGCTATAGGCTATATTTTATCACGCTAAAACTAATAGGAGCGAAGAAATAGAGGAAAATGTGGAAAAATCGGGGAGAAATTATTTGAAAGGGCTTATTTGAACACGCTAATCTCAGGAACTGCTGGTCCGATTTGAAAAATTCTTTCAGTGCTAGATAGCCAATTTATCAAGGAAGGCTATAGGATTTTATTACGCTACCACTAATAGAAGCGAAGAAATAGTAGAAAATATGGAAAAAACGGGGGAAATTATTTGAAATGGCTTATTTGAACGCGCTAATCACAGGAACTACTGGTTCGATTTGGAAAATTCTTTCAGTGTTAAATAGTCCAGTTATTGAGGAAGGCTATTGGCTATATTTTATCACGCTAAGACTAACAGGAGCGAAGAAATAAAGGAAAATGTGAAAAAAAACGGGGGAAATTATTTGAAAGGGTTTATCTCACGAACTACTAGAGCATTTTTTCTGTTATTTGGATCAGATAAGAAGTAGACCACGTGAAGGATCATAGGCTTTTTTTTATGGACTATTTTTTCTGTGAAATATCTTATTTACGCGGGCGAAGCAGCGCGGAACGTCTAGTACTTAATATTATAAAGCGGAAGAGTTTGTTTGTTTGTTTGTTTGAACACGTTAATTTCAGGAACTACTGGTCAGATTTGAAACATTCTTTCAGTGTTAGATAGCCCATTTATCGAGGAAGGCTATAAGCTTTTTTTTTTACGCTAAGACTAATAGGAACGAAGAAATAGAGGAAAATGTGTAAAAAACGGGGGAAATTATTTAAAATGGCTTATCTAACGAACTACTGGAGCAATTTTTATGTTATTTGGCTCAGATAAGAAGTAGACCACGTGAATATGGTCTACTTCTGAATATGATCCATAGGCTATTTTTTGTGGACTAATTTGTCTGTGAAATATCTAATTTACGCGGGCGAAGCCGCGCGGAACGTCTAGTCTTTAATATTAATAGATGACGGCCGCAACTCCATTGCGTCAAAGTCCGTTTATCGAGTGGATTATATACCGTACATTTTCCTGGGATAAATAGTACTATTTTTCCTTTCCCGGGACTCAAAGTGTCTCCATACCAAAATTTTGCAAAATCCGTTGTGTGGTTTGGGCGTGAAGAAGTAATAATTGACAGACAGACAGACGAACAGACTTTCACAGTTATAAAGTTATAATAAGTATGGATATATTAATAATAATTTAATATCTATGGACGCTTCACACCACGTCAGTCTGGCCCCGTGCTAAGTACCTGAAGGACTTATGTTACGGGTACCAGACAACGGAAATATATTTAATAATACTTTTATATTATATACATATATTTAAGATTTTTATTATACCATACATATATTTAATACACAACCAAGACCCAGGAACATTGAAAATTTGTTCCATCGGCGGGATTCGAACCCGCGACCCCCGGCTTGCGCTACTAACGCGCCACCAACTGAGCCACAGAGGTCGTCAAAAATATTACAATAGTACTATGTAATATTGGTAAGAATTTTAATTTTTTCAAGTCATTTTTTGTTAAATTAATTAAAATACCTTATTTTGCAATAAATAATAAAAATATATGTGAAAACAACAATTATTTATAACTAGACGTTCCGCGCGGCTTCGCCCGCGTAAATTAGATATTTCACATACAAATCAGTCTACAAAAATAGCCTATGATCCTTCACGTGGTCTACTTCTTATCTGACCCAAATAACAGACAATAACTCTAGTAGTTCGTGAGATAAGCCCTTTCAAATAATTTCCCCCGTTTTTCCCATATTTTCTTCTATTTCTTCGCTCCTATTTATCTTAGCGTGATAAAATATAGCTTGCAGCCTTCCTCGATAAATGGGCTATCTAACACTGAAAGAATTTTTCAAATCGGACCAGTAGTTCCTGAGATTAGCGCGTTCAAATAAGCACATTCAAATAATTTCCCCCCGTTTTTTCCACATTTTTCTCTATTTGTTCGCTCCTATTAGTCTTAGCGTGATAAAATATAGCCTATAGCCTTCCACGATAAATGGACTGTCTAACACTCAAAGAATTGTTTAAATCGGACCAGTAGTTCCTAAGATTAGCGCGTTCAAACAAACAAACAAACTAACAAACTCTTCCGCTTTATAATATTAGTAAGTATAGATTAAGAGATATTTGCTACTCACAATACCTATTTTAACCAAATTTCAATCAAACTTTGCTTGTCCAACTACTGGTTTTGGGTGTCCAACTACTGAAATTATGTCCCATGACTGTGTTTTACCTATCATTCGGTTTTTACCGAAAAATCAATATAAACTGAAAAACCATCGCACTTTTATGTTTGAATATCTTAAGTTAGATAATTTATGAACACAAATATGATATCTATTTCTATTTCACGCGAAGTATTGAATTTTTACAGCTTTTTCTGTAAAAAAATCCTTAGCTGTCCAATGACTGGTAGTTTACCGTAGGTATTTTGGTTAGGTACAGCTTGGCAAAGAAGAGTGTGGATTAAATGAGGGCGCTTTTCTTTAAATACAGGCAACCCTACGCTTCGCTTTTGACACAATATATACTAGAGTTGACAAGTAATGTAGTGTTGTCATAAATAAAAACTCTTAGTTCCAGCTGTCACCGCGTCAGACTCTTCTTTGCCAAGCTGTACTTAAGGCGAGGCCAGTTCGAAAAGACTGATTTTTAAGCTTCCAGTCTGAAGAAATTATGTGGAATAGGAGTGTAGACAGTAAACGAAATATAATACAAATTATTGTTTTTTTGAGAGTTTGTATTATAGAATTACCGAAGATGAACTTTGGCGTTTTAGCGGTAAATTTTAAAACGAAATTTAATAAGTGTTTTTAGCAATGCACTGCAAAGAAAATGCACTCTTATTTAAATTAAAAAAAATTTAAATAAGAGTGCATTTATTTTTTATAATATATATTTTTAGGCTATGATATTATATTATAAAAAAGGTAGATATCGCACTAGCGCGTACAGTCTGAGACGGCCGGCGGCCGAATGAACCTAATTAGTGTCTTTTGAATTAGTTGCATGTTGGCAGCGAGTGAGTGATGAGGTGTGAGTTGTGACGTTTTTGATTTAAAATGCCAAACTGTGTAGAGTGCGTTTCATCGAATGGTTCCTTTGCCGTCATGTTGGCATTCCTGTCTGTCAATAACGTAAACACAGTAGACACGCTCTGCGAGAATTCCTAGGTTTTACTGTGATTTCGTGAGAAAGTCATGCCGAAAACATTAAAGAGTGGTGAAAGAACGATGGTGCTAAGAGTGAAAGAGTTTTGTGAACGTGAAAAACGTAATGAGGCCCCAATAATTCCATTAGATGTGTACAAGCTCGGGTTGCCGCCATTACAGCTTAGTGAAATAGGGTTACCAGCATCAGTTTAATCACCCTTAAACACAGTAAAACTTATGAATATTCGCAGAGCGTGTCTACCATGTTTACGTTATTAACATACAGGAATGTCAATATGTAGGCAAAAGAACTATTTGATGCATTGCATCAAATAGTTTCATCAAATAGTTCTCGGCACTTCTAGTGACGAAAACTACATACACGCGAACGAAGTCGCGGGTAAAAGCTAGTATAATAATATTATCAGGGCGAGCGAAGCGAGCCCTAGTATATCCCACAGCCTGTACATTTTGTGGTATACTTTACGGAAAAACTATGTAGTGTTATCATCAGTCAGTCAAGGTGTGACGACGCGAGCCCTCAGAATTCACCTAATTTAAGGTAGCACAGTAAGGGTAATGAGGCAACACTAATTTGCATTAGTGCCAACATGACGGCAAAGGAACTATTTGATGAAACGCACTATATTCAGAAAATGTAAAAATTATAATAAGGTAAAAAAGGATGAAGGAGTTACGTACCACACGGAAGTATATGAAAACATCTTGTAATTTACATTTTATTTGAGTTTTTGCCAAAATTTTTGAAAAATTACTCAATGCTTTATGTTAAGTTAAAAAAGGATAGAGAATGCGGACGACAACTGCAGTGCGATAAGGACAGCTAGTCGCGTGGCATAGAATAATCAATTGAAGTATTCAGAAGCGATTCCGTAGGCATCAACTAATTGCATAATTTTCGTTTTAATATTTTTTTAATTTCAAACCACACAATATGCGTGCGCCTTTTTAAATTTTAGCCTAAACCAGTGGTCCCTAACCTTTTTTTCATTTTATATGCTAATATACAGAACTATATAGGCTAATATAACATAAGTATGCCTTTAGAAAAAAGTAGTCATGTCGAAATTTACAAAACTCGCGTCGTTTTTCTGCATGGTGTTAATCTTTAAGGCAGTTTTTTTTAAATATTTTAATAGTAACCAAACCTTGACTGATCGATGATAACAGATCTACATATAAATAAAAATAAGTATGTTAAAGCACAAATCAATAGGCGTGATAGTTATTTCGTAAAGTGTACCACAAAATTGCTCAAGTTGTTGGATATACTGACTTGACGACCTCTGTGGCTCAATTGGTTGAGTGTGTGGCAGCTCAAGCCGGGGGTCGCGGGTTCGAATCCCGCCGACGGAACAAAAAGTTTTCAATGTTCCCGGGTCTGGATGTATATTAAATATGTGTATGATATAATAAAAATCTTAAATATATGTATAGTATAAAAGTATTAAATATATTTCCGTTGTCTGGTACCTGTAACACAAGTCCTTCAGGTACTTAGCACGGGGCCAGACTGACGTGGTGTGAAGCGTCCATAGAAATTATACTAGGGCTCGCTTCGCTCGCCCTGATGATTTGCAGGTTCCCAAGTGAAGAGATCATAAGGCATAAATTATAGGTCGGCAAAGTACGGCCAGAAAGGGGTGAGCATGACTGGATGCCTACAAAAAGTAGGTGTCCAAAAAACTTTGCGAACGTTTAAAATGTGAAACGTGTCGTTCATCTTTGTTCACCGACGAAAAATTGTGGTTTCACAAGCGGCTGGTGGTAAAAGAAACGGTCCATTTTTCGGTAATTCTCAAAATTTTCATCGATTACAATATACTATTTTGAAAAAATGTATCAATCCAACATATTTATTAATTTATTTGAACATTCTATAAATAAAACGCCTACTCTGAATCATAGGCTCAAACAAGTTAAATTAATTTCTTTGTTATTTAATTTAATTACATAAACATCAATTTGATTTTACTAAAGGTCGGTCTGCAACAGATGCAGGCATTAGTCTTCTGTGTAGTATTTTTGAAGCTTGGGAGGGGTCGCAGGATGCACTTGGTATCTTCTGCGATCTCTCTAAAGCATTTGACTGTGTGGAGTATGATACTTTAATAAGAAAACTACACTATTATGGTATAAGGGCACTTAAACTTCTAAAATCTTATCTTACAAATAGAACGCAGAGGGTGGAAGTCAACTCCATAAGGTCTAATGGAACCAAAATAAAACTAGGTGTGCCACAAGGGTCCATTTTAGGCCCTTTTCTTTTTCTCATCTATATAAATGGTTTACCTTATCTTGTTAAAGATAAACATGAGATAGTACTTTTTGCTGATGACGCTTCACTAATTTTTAATGTGAAGAGGCGACAATTTAATTATGACGAGGTAAATAGTGCTCTCTCAAAAATAGTACATTGGTTTGATGCTAATAATTTACTTTTGAACTCTAATAAAACAAAATGTTTAAAATTTATCTTGCCAAATGTTAGGCAAGTACAAACCAATGTACTATTAAATGATAAGAAAATGAATTTAGTAGACACCACCATATTCCTAGGCATAACACTGGATTGTAAGTTACAATGGGGTCCACATATTGCAAAACTGGCAGATAAGCTTAGATCTGCAGCATATGCTGTTAAAAAAATTCGTGAAATCACTGATGTAGAGACCGCGCGATTAGTTTACTTTAGCTACTTTCATAGCATAATGTCTTACGGCATCCTCTTGTGGGGAAATGCGGCGGACATTAATACAATATTTGTGCTGCAGAAGAGAGCTATTCGTTCTATTTATAAGATGTCGTCTTTTGAATCTCTAAGAGAAAAATTTAAAGAAATAAGAATTCTGACCGTCGCATCTCAATACATTTTGGAAAACCTCTTATATGTTAGAAAGAACATAAATATTTTCAAAAAGAAAAGCGATAATCACAATGTAAATACTAGAAACAAGAACAAGTTAGCAATACCAATGTTCAGACTAGCCAAAGTAAGCAAATCTTTTAAAGGCCAATGTATACGCCTATACAATAAAATCCCAGAAAATGTTCAAAATCTACCTTTAAACAAATTTAAAAATGCAGTTAAAGAACGTTTGTGTGCTAAAGCGTATTATAAAGTCAATGATTTCATCGAGGACAGCACACCTTGGGAATAGGGTGGCTCCATGCAGGTTACTTTTCTTTTCTTTTATTTTGTTACATAGCTGTAAGCCATAACATTGTTATATTATTTTATTTTAAAATTGTAATTTTCCATTTTTTTAGTAAAAGATGGCCCCGTGCGAGTTTCTTACGCCGGTTCTTCTCGGCGGGGTAGTTCCCGAACCGGTGGTAGACAACGTAGTTTCTTGATTCTTCGTTCTTTCTACGACTTTCAAAAAGTGTATCATGATACCCATTTTGAATAAAAAGATATTTTATTTATTTTTTTTTATTTTATTTTAATATGGAATAACTGCGGGCATACCATGAGCTCTTATAGCAGTATTACTTTAATATTACTTTTGGATTTCGTATAAGCAAACATGATTCTATTTATGTAAACAAAACTATGTTTTTTGTTTGTGCCAAATCTGAAAGTAATATTAAAGTAATACTGCTATAAGAGCTCATGGTAGGGGGGCTGTTCTCTTCTTTGGGCAGGGGCGCCCAACTTCCATAGTGTTTTAAACAGGCTGGACCCCATGGCTTCACTATGCACCCTCTCGGAATCATATTTTCGCCATCGTTCCACTCGAAAAATATACCATCCTTATCACCTTCATATGTGGCAGTATTCCACCGTTCGTTTTTCTCGTAACTTTCTGCCGCACACTGTAAAACTCTGTAAGTTGTGGAACAAAGTACCACCTGACGGTGACAGTTTGTTCCAGAACTTTCGGTATACAATACTGCTGTATTTCCAGACCAATACGACCTGCAAACCTTCAAGTTGTTGCGAGTGTCCATGGGCCGTCACCCATGGACACTCGCAACATAGTTGCTTTCCATTTAGGTGACCCGTTTGATCGTTTGCTTCCTTATTTTATATTATTATTTAAAAAAATATTCAAACATGTATACCTACTTTTGTCTTTCCTACGATTTTATTATAATATGTATAGATTAATAAAAACATATCGAACAAACAATTAGTTTTATTAAATGTCTCTTCTGTTCAACAATGGGTTGTTTTCTTTTTTAAATCTCCACCAGACAGCGCGACGGTAGACACTTCTAGATTTCCTATTGGTTCCCCACTGATCTGAAATTATCTGCAGGTTGGCATCACTGACTACATATTGGTTGTATTTCTAAAAAATTCAGTGTACTGTCAAGTGTGACATAAATAAAAATATCTTAAACCTAAGCGATCATTGGCCTAAGTGATTAAGCCAGTATACTGGTAATAGTTTAGTAACACGCTGACATAATAAAAACTTGTCAAACTGAAAACTGACAACTGAAAAAGTTTTGGCGGCCATGTTACTTTGAAACTTCTTCTACTTTTTATTGTTGGTGTGGTTTTTATTATTTTTTCCCAAATTGTGTTATATGGGTTTTTGATGTTCATTATATAAAAATTTATCCAATGATCAAGGATATTTTTTGAAAATCTGCTGTCAAAAATTGCCATCAGCTTCTGGTAGACCTATATTTAGCGGAACCACAAAACTCAACAATATGTAGCATAAAATGTTTACTAAAAACCTTTATTAACACTTTTAGTGCATGAAATATGCAGACCGACTCCTTTGTTATGTCCTAGGAAGTAGGACATAACATTACATGCTTTTGACGCTTATACACCGATATAAGGCTCTCGTGCTCTCTCCTATTAGTCTATCTCAATGCTACAGACCGAGGGCAAAATATTATTTTAAGGCAAGGATGTTACTAAAATTATCAGCCAGCAGGTCGATGTCTGTCAGTACGAATATCGACGTAAAGAACATTAAAATAACATTCATATCAGCGTGCCTTGTACAGTATACGTGGGAGAGCCATGCTTCGGCACGAATGGGCCGGCTCGACCGGAGAAATACCACGTTCTCACAGAAAACCGGCGTGAAACAGCGCTTGCGCTGTGTTTCGCCGAGTTAGTGAGTTTACCGGAGGCCCAATCCCCTACCCTTGTGTTTACGGATTCTCATTATTTGAAATATAGTTTATCGATATCATGAACTAAATGACTTTCTTTTCTGGATTATAATGTGCTTCGAAATGATCTACAAATAGAAATATTCAAGAAAATACACGCACACTGCTTGTATGAAAATAAGCACAAAATGGCCACGCGATGACGGGCTAAGATTACATATTCTATACTATAATACAATAATTACATCATATTAAAATCTCATTGAATTACATCTATGGTCTGTAGTACTAGTCTCAAAAATCTGTGATTTTTGACGCGACAGCACATGACAGAGTTGTCATTTTTGACAATTACACTAAATAGTTTTACGGCAAGCGGTTTGGCAAGCGGAAAGCGATTTTTATGATTACGGCGGAATTTCTGTGCTCCCTAAACACTTTCATGTGCCAATACTACTCTCAGGTCACCAAATCCGTCGATCATGATGTCCACTACAGAAGGAGAATTGGATGTAGAGGTGTCCCATGAGCGGGAGGAGGGAGAGGTTCGTAGCTTCGTCAAAATTTGTTCCTCCTAATAGACAGTCAAAGAGTCCTTATAAAACCCAATAACAGTTAATTTCAAGAGGAAAACTTTCCACAATAGCCCTACAGTCATCTGTTCTAACCTACGTTCTGAAGCATTGAAATTTTTCGTCAAAAATACGTAATAATTGAGTGTTGTATTGTAGCTAGAGGATTCAGATGTGGAGGAGGGAACTTATAATCCTCTGCCGCGGCCGGACACCTTCAACCCGCCGTCGCTGGTGAACATGCAGATTCAGGATGAGCAAAGCGACGAGGCATCGCCACAGGAGTCTTCTGGCTCGGAGTCGGATCACGAGCCTCATCGCCGCGCCAAGCGCAGTAAGATGAGGCCTCGCCGACCACAGCCGCAAGGCAATGCCAAGAAAGATAAATATAATGTGTGGTGTAAAGCTCTGCAGGTGAGAAACTATTCACATACATATACTGTGGGTTGAAAGCTTTCATATTAAAAAAATGTATTTTTGTTACAAGTCTATATTAAGTATTTTTTAACTCTAGTAGAGCTTACTAATTATTAATGTTAATAAACTACCAAGCTGTTGTTACAATCACTTATCATAAGCACACACATAAGTTTTGCTTGAGAGGTTCTTTTGATGGTTTCAGGAAGATTTGTTGACTGAAGATATGATAAGTTGTGATGTGTCAAAAAAGTCTAGGTATGGCGTTGAATCTTATGACTACACTATAAAATATAGATTAGATGATGATTATATATCTAAGAAGGTATTCACAAATTCCAAGGATAAGAAAAATAGAGATAATTTTTCAAACAAAAGGACCCACACAGACAGATCTAATGTTAAGTTAAGGCTCGGAAAACGTGTGAATACAGATCAACCACAGGAGGAAAAACAGAATCCGAGGCTTATACCAGAACTTGTAACCACTGCTGATGATCCAATAGAGAACATAGGATTGGATATAGCAGAGAAATTGTCAGAAGAAAAGAAAGAATTAGTTTGTAAGTATTACTGGTCTCTAGATGATTTGAGCGGGCTTCACACTCGCGGCGCGAAAGCCCGTGAAGGCCGCGAAACCGCGAGTGTGGGGGGTTTCGCGTTCGCGGCTTTCCCCGTCCGGTGTGGGTTTTTTGGCCCGCGACAAAGGGCTCGCGAAGCACGAATGTGAACATCGTCCACACTCGCTTTTATTTGCAGTCGTGTTGGTTCTATTCCGATGGATTTCTAACATCCAATACCTTATTTTCTTCCATTTTTTCTTTATTTGTTTTTTAGATTTCATAAACGCATAATTGTAGCACGCTACAGCACACAATGTCAGAGCAGCAGCAACAGTGATTTCAACGTCCATTTTGCTCAAATGTGTGAACGTAAATGCGAAGATTGCGAGTGTAGAGGGTCGTATTTGTTCGCGTCGTGTTCACGGCGTGTAGCACCCGTGAATCGCGGCCACAATTCGCGCCGCGAGTGTGGAGAGGGCTTTATGTGACCCAGAATATTTAATATCTAATGAGACACAGACATAATCCATACTAATATTATAAATACGAAAGTGTGTCTCTTTGTCGTACTGTTACCTCTTCACGCCCAAACCGATGAACCAAATTTGGTATAGAGATTTACGGCCGTTCCCAATATTCAATCTATCTCTGGTTTGGCATACGACCGATCGCAGCTAACATTGAATTGACATAAAATATATGTCTCTAATGTCTAATGAGAGCTATTCCTATCTCTAGTAGGGCAAAACCAGAGATAGATCAAATATTGGGAACGGCCGTTAATAACTTAAGCTTAACAGCCTTTGCCCAACTGTGGGACAGCATAGGCTAATAAAAAAAAAACAGTAAATGTAAGACTCAAAATATCTGAATACTTTTCAGGTAGAATTGTGCAAGTGTTAGGAGCTAGTAAGGCCATAGAAATATACAAAGAAACACAACGAGTAGAAGCAGATGGTGGCATGCTTGTAATGGTAAGTTTTACGGCCGTCCTCACAGAATTTGAACTGGCTTCACAGTAGTCTTATAAAAATAATTTTGATAATTATATTTCAGAACGGTACACGGAGGAGAACCCCAGGGGGGATATTTTTCTTTCTTTTAAAGAGAGATGACGAGGTATCATTAGACATGATAAATCAAATATTCAACGAGGATCGCAAGGAATCAGCGAGGAAGATCAAAAGAGCACGCGTCAAAAGCCGACAGAAGGTGGTAGAGCAGCTAAAACAAAGCCTTACAGGTATTATGTATTTTTTATTATAAAAGTAGTTATCCATTTGAAGCAAAAAAAAAAAATTAAAATCGAAATCTTTTTATTTCCATATTATAGGTTAAAAATTAACACTTTTGGAACATCTACATGAGGCCTACATTCAGGTCAAATACATACAATATTATATTTGTTTCTTTGCATTAAGCTTTGAAATTACAATAACAAATAGCAGTACATAGGCCACACAAAACTTTAGACTCGCTTGACAAATTGGTGGTAACTGGTAAGAGATCTCTTAAGTGAAGCGAGGAGTGCTTAAGGCGGGCGCGCGTGATTCACTTTTTGTAAATTGGTGATCAGACAGGTCATCACGTTATTGGTAGGTAGCTATTATATGTTGTAATAATAGGCAAAAGGAGGGTTGTAAAGGCAGTCTATGCATGTACTTACAATAATAGTGTGCATACAAACTTGCGACAAAATATTAAAAATAATTTTAGTAAGTACCTACTTAATTGCGTTAGTTAGAGCTATAACTTAACGGGACGCCATCGCGACGTAGCCAGTGACATTACCACCTCACCATTACGTCGCTGCAAAGCGCTGTTTTTAAACTTAACTTTAAGAAAAACACCGCTTTGCGGCGACGCGACGTAGAGACGCCAGACGTTGCTTGGACGTTACCATGGCAACATCACTGGCTACGTCGCGTTGGCTTTCCGGTGAGTTATAGCCAAGGGCGTACCCCGGATTTCAGCTAGGGGTGGGCAGCTCAAACCTGTTTCGAGAAGGTGGTCGTTCTGGTATATTATTGAAACAAAAAAAAAATTGAGGTGTCAAGGGACACCCGGATGGAACGAAGTTATAAAAAAACGATATTTATTGACGCCCAGGAATACTAACAACGACACTTTTTTGGAATTGTAATAAAATTTGTTTAAACGTCCGGTAAATATCGCTGTTTATTCTCAAAAACTCCATCTAGTTGACGCACAGGAATACTAAGTACCACTCAATATACTTATCAACACCATCTGTCCCTGCTTCACAGGTACTAAAAAAAGTGACGAGGTCAAGTGTTGTTCCGTCTAGCCTCCTTTGGCAACGCGCGATAAGGAATTTTGTTCCAAATTATGAAAATTGACTTTTATTAATCTGACTGAAAAGATATTTTGTTTCCAACACTTCATTTTGCGCAGAGTAGGTGACACGTTTTAATTCCCACTTGCCAGGAAAAATTGACGTTTATTTTATCTTCAGGGGGGGGGGGGGGGGGGGCAGCCCCCCCCCCCTGCCCCTATCTGGGTACGCCCATGATAACTTATAGTCCTTTGGGCCATACCTCACCGGGATGCCATGGCGACGTGGCTAGCGACGTTATTATGGCTACGTCTGGCGTCTATACGTCGCCGCAAAGCGGTGTTTTTCTTTATGAAGTTTTAGGAAAATACCCTGAAAAAAAAATTCAATTATCTGAGGATATCACAAAAATCAGCGACTGATTGAGTGACGGAGCATACAAAGACGTGTTAACAACTGGCAACGTCGCCAGTCGTCGCAAACGCTCCGCATGCGGGCGTTTGACTCTAGCTACGCTGGCTACTTGGCAACGTCGCCTGGTGAGTTACCCGTCATAAATCTCAATAAAACTAGTTGGCGACGTCGCTGGCTACGTCGCCATGGCGTCTCGGTAGGGATGTAAAGCAAAGCGGTAAAATTACTTTCGTAAAATTCGGTAAATTACGATATTTTACGTAAAATATTATATTTTACGGTAAGATTGGGTAAAAAAAGATTTGATTTCGTGGCATAATTTTCATTAAGAATGGGGATGTAAACAATTAAACAGGTTACTTAATGCAAGTCTAGTGCAGTAAGTCAAAACAACATAATAGCCAGCCTGCCGGCTTGCTGTATGCTCTGTCGAGTGTCAACTGTCAACAAGTCGCAACAGCGCAAAATATGCACTAATCGGCAACGTCACACCGTGCGACGCGCACGCAGTACGCAACTTGCAACTTGCAACACGCTCGGCCCGCCCGCCGTCATACCACCATTCTGCATACATACGTAGCCGGTAATTTTACCGTAATTTATATAAATTACCGTAAAATACGCGTATTTCACCAGCGTTTTCGGTAAAGTTACGTAATTTTACAACCCTAACAAAAATCTCTATAGTAAAATGTTATTATTACAGATGCAGAACTACCCTCACTATTATCACGTGGTGAAGCAACAGCACAGTCGGAGCACGGTTCCAACCCACCACCCTCGCCTGCCACCGACGCTCGAGAGTGCTCCAGCGACACAGATGGTCATTCCCACTGCGGGCAACCATTATCACCAACAGCCAGATCTCCACAACCAGACCGGACGGACAGGGAGCCATTAGATTACGAAGATGAAGACTTTCTTGAGGTTATGTGTAACGATGAAATGGACTTGTTCTAATTATAGTTCCTACGGTGCTGTGCCCTGCCTCGTTTTTGAATAAACTATTTTTTTAGTTACCCCAAGTGCATGATTTTTAGATCATCGTGAATCTTGAATTACAGTCAATTGACTGATTGGTTAGGATAAGTTCATACCAAATTGGGACACGATCTTGAATGTCCTTGAAGATACAGTGCAAGAATGCATCATAAGCAATGCTGCATAATTTTTATTTCATATCACTATGAAAAATGCTCTAACATTGTTGAGCTTATAGTTTGCCTATCTCAAATCTGCAAAAATCATTCAAACTAGTATATAGTTACGTTTGTTTTTTAATTTCTTTTCTATAGTTCAAGACTTAAATTCAGTTGTATACAACATTTAGGTGTAATAAAATTTAGGATTAGAGTAACTAACTGTACATTTAGTCTTACAAATGTAGTAATAACAAAACAGTTTTCTAGATAAATAAATTTATTACATTACATGCATTTTGTGCTAAAATATTGTGTTAATTTTCATACAATTTGTTTATTGCTTATCACCAATTTAACTTTAAACATTGTCACTAAGAACTAAATTGTTTTCATAAAATTTAAATATGTCAAAAACTATCATTTACAAAAATTCAATGATACAATCTGCTACCATTTTCAATTGTGTACCAATATTTAGTTTTTATATTAAGGTTATGTGTTAGTTGTTTTGATATTTATTGTGTAAACTATTGTGTATAAGAGCCCTAAGGCTTTAAAGGAACTAAAAAGTCTAAAGCACTGTTAGAATAAGACCCAGTTTCACCAAAACTTTATGAAGTTATTATTTGATTATATTATCATGTATGTTATCTATTTCGTTTTTCAAGTGTGGAATAAGAAGGCATGCTACTTTAACATTTAATAATAATTGCAGGCATTGGTGAAATTGGAACAGTTATTTTTAAATTGAGACTGTGGGGAATGTTCTGTGTATGTATGTCTTATACTAAATTGTTGTGGTATTTTCTACATTGCTTTGGCAAGTTATTAAGTATAGTCAACTACAAAAGAAAACTAGAACCTTAAATCAGACATTTATAAAGTTAGGATTCTGTCAGGAAACCTATCAAATGGCAATACCATAAATATAAATCAAACCACTGGTTTTTTAAGTTTTGTACAATCAGAATATGTTTGAGGTTTAATTTTTATTGTACTGAGGTCTAAGACTACATTGAAATCACATCAAAAGTGTAATAATGTTGGATTGCAATACCAGAATCAGGATTTGTAGCACCCCTAATTATGCTATTTTATACGGGTGGAGCTAACCTTTTTTTGTGGTTTGGATCTCAAAGATAATATTATGTTTTATGCTGACTATACACAACTTTAAAGAATAAATTCAGATCTTTGATAGAATACTTCTTTCTGTAAGCATATTTTTTGTGAACTTGACACAGTGCACGGAAGAATAGACAGCAAAATATTTGTATAATACATTTTTTACGTAAATTCTTGTTTTGTTTTGATTTGTACTTATAATTTACGTCACCTATTTTGGTTTAAATAGATCCTAGTAGGTAAAACACAAAAACTTACTAATTTAAGTAAGAGGAAGAAATGCACCTTTCAAGGGAAGTCAAGCATCTGAAAACACAATTATAAAGATTACAATACAAAATCACTGATTACTGTTTTTTGGGAACAATTTTTAGGAACTTCCAAAAAAGTTTTATTTTTGACTGAAAAGAATTCTATTATCATAACTGGAAAACAAAAATTCTATAAAAATTTTTATTCCTACAAGATTGTTTGTGCGCAAGTAACATAGTAATCCATACAAATATAAATGCGAAAGAGTGTCTGTCTGTCTCTGTTACCTCTTCACTTTCAAACCGCTGAACCGATTTTGCTGAAATTTGGCATTGGAGGTACCTTGAGTCCAGGGAATGGACATAGTATACTTTTTATCCCAGAAAAATGTATGGTTCCCGCGCGATAAACTAATTTTGACGCAACGGAGTTGCAGATGTCATCTAATACTGTATAATGTCTAGTTCTGTGTAAATAAAGCTCTAGAACTGGCTGCTGTAATGCTTCCAATTGTTCATGTTTATATATCTAAATGAGATAGAATATAATATTCAACTAGGTGACACCCGCAATATATGTATAATCCCCCAACAAAAAACCATCTTTCCCATCTATCAAAGTATCTCCAAATTTTCGTCTGAATCGGTTCAGCCGTTTAGGCGTGAGGTGGTAATAAATAGACAGACACAATTACATAGTATCAGAAAGAAATAAGCATCTTACCAACTGTGGCAAGCACTTTTCCACATGTTCAATATCAACTTTGTCGGAGCTCTCGCGTAGAGCGTGACTTGATGCCCGCAGACAGGTCTCAGTGACCAGACACTTGGCCACCTCTACCACAAGGTTCAATGCATCATTGCCAAGTTTGGTCTTGTTGTCTTGAAAGGACCCTTGTAGAAGTTCTTTTATTATCTCCTGAAACCATTACACGACTTTATGCACTGTAGCCAATGAAAGTCAAGTAGATGTTTGTAGCCAGTAAATATTAATGCTTTGCTTACAGTTTTGATAGAGGATTTAATGTTTGCAGCCACAGACGCCGGGTCTATTTTGTTTTCTTCAGTTTCATTGCTGTAACGCGCCATTTTTGTCGAGTTAAAATTTAATGTTGTATTGCAAATATAACTTATTTTTAATGTAAATGTATGTTTTAAATCGTCAAATTTGGAAAGTGTGTGTAAAATATATTTGTAATTACTAATTTATCAATTTCAAATTGATCTGACAATTCCGCGAAAAATCAATAGACTGACGTCAAAACTCAAACTTGATTTTTTTTTTGTTAATTCGTCCCGATCGGGACAGGCAAAGGGAGCGTTGCCCATACAGCCACTCAAACTTGACTCAAACGACAATTTGATAGTTATTTTTTTATATGTAATTTTTTGTGGCAAAAAACTACAAAAATACAATAAATGGGGCATTTTCTAATTTTTTAATTTGATTGTCAAACAGTTTCCATTTTAGTAATATAGATGGCGTATGGGTAGACAACTATCGGTAATACCATCAATAATTGCTAGAAAACTGGGCAAAAGAATATAAAAGACAAAATGATATTCCAACGAATAGAATAATAAAGTTATTATAACGATGTTTTAGTTAAAACTCACGGAAGAAATAGCCCTATTTATCGTTATTCACACCAAATGTCACAGGAATTATAAATTTTGTTTTTGACAACATCTTACCTGCACTTGTGCACGATAACGGATATTTAATGGCCAATATTTTACCAATAATGAACATCAAAAACCCAAATAACACAATTTGGGAAAAAATAATAAAAACCACACCAACAATAAAAAGTAGACGAAGTTTCAAAGTAACATGGCCGCCAAAACTTTTTCAGTTGTCAGTTTTCAGTTTGACAAGTTTTTATTATGTCAGCGTGTTCCTAAACTATTACCAGTATACTGGCTTAATCGCTTAGGCCAATGATCGCTTCGGTTTAAGATATTTTTATTTATGTCACACTTGACAGTACACTGAAATTTTTAGAAACACAACCAATATGTAGTCAGTGACGCCAACCTGCAGATAATTTCAGATCAGTGGGGAACCAATAGAAAATCTAGAAGTGTCTACCGTCGCGCCGCGTGGTGGAGATTTAAAAAAGAAAACAACCCATTAAAAAGCTCGCAAAATATCTTTATCCGTTTATACTTTATTCATCAGACTGAAAGCTGCAAATGATAAGATAACAAGAAAGCCTTACTTATTTCTTAAATATCCCATATCAATTTTATAGACGTTCACCGATTACAATTTAAGATTAGTAACGAATAACGATTGATGTTTCTATATCCTTTCATCTGTCACGAACTGTCAAACTATTTTCGAAAATTTTTCAATTTCCAATTACTCTCATTAAACTGATTAAATTATCTAAAGAAATTACCATGAAAGCTATATATAATTTTTATATAATTAGAATTTTTAATAAATAAGCTATTAGTAGCAAATACACATAGTTATATATTTGAAACAAAATACTAAATCGGTGGTCTGCAAAGTAGAAGAAGAACTTTTGAATAGTTTTAGAGTAAGACGCCCATTTTGGGCGCTTGACAGATGAGCTAATATAATTAATGCACGCTTCCTACACGTTAGGGTCAACTTAGGGTCAATTTATATTAGCGCAGAGTCGAAGCGTATCGAAGCGAATTATCAAAACTGAACATACGAATTCAACCTTAACTCCAAAGCATTAACGCACATATTACTTCTGAGAACTTAAAAAGGCGCGCGCATCCGCGCGCACTCGCGCGAATTCGCTTGACCAACGCTTTTTGATGCGCGCACATTCTCGCGCATCCATGCGTCCACAAGCGAATATACGCGTCATCACTGTAGGCATTCTGGCGAATTCGCGCGCATTCGTTCGACTTGTTGCGAATTTGACGCTTCGATGCGCTTCGACTCTGCGCTATTATAAATCGACCCTTACATCGCTTAGATTTATAAATAAAACAGTATATAAAATAAATTATTTTATTAACTTTCATTTACAACTTGTAATAAATGAAAAAGTCTTTTAGTGATGTCGAGTAGCGACCTGTTTTCGCAACACTGCAAGAACTTTTCCGACTGGGATTCGACTATGCTGTAGATAGTTTTAGCCTTCCCATCCGCTAGGGACTGTTTCATCAGCTCCAATAGCAACTTGTCTTCTTCTCTCTTCCATTCCAGCGGTTCTATCTTCACATCTACTTCACTTTCTACTACAGATTCTACAGATTGGGGGTTTTCATTGTTGACTCTATGTTGCACTTCAGTAGTTGTGTATGTTATTTCGTATGAGTCTGCAGGTTCCTGCAAAGTATTATGTTTATTTATAGCTTGAAGTTTTCCAGAACTTTTTACAGAAACAAACGGTAATCGTAATAAAAATATATCCGTAATAAAAGTATCAATCTCTATACTCATTTGAATACCTCTAGATTCAGTGTATTACACAAAGTATTAAAAATCCTATTAAAATTAAATCAATGTCTACCGATTGTCTGTGAAAAGTAGAATTATAAAAAGTATTACTTCTTTGACTTCAGAAAGTAATTGTATAGGATTTCCTCTCTCTTCTATAACTTCTCCCTCAGGCTCTTTCTTAACTTCCTCAGCACTGAAAATAGATTGTTTTTTAAAAAAAATCATGCTTTCCATAAAAAAAAATGTATTACCAAAAGATCTTTTTCATGAAAATTTTGGGTTTGCTCAAAAATAAGAAAATAGAAACTGAAAGAGTTGTAACTGCCACAGGGTTGACCAAAAACACAGTAATATCTTTAATGTACAGAATCGGTCGATTACGTATTTTATTATTATTACGTATAAACTTATAAATTAATGTTCAGAATATTTTTGCTAACGCTACTTCATTAGCAAAGAAAACTGTCATTCCCATGTAATTTCGATGATTCCGATCCCATTCTGATCGCGCGCGGATTATAATATTGTCTGTTTAACAATTATATCCATACTTCCATACTAATATTCTGTCTGTCTGTCTGTCTGTTACCTCTTCACGCCCAAACGGCTAAACGGAGATACTTTGAGTCCCGGGAAAGGATATAAGATAATTTTTATCCCTAAAAAATCTACGGTTCCCGCGCGATAAACGAGTTTTGGCGCAACGGAGTTGCGGGCGTCATTAGTGTATTTTTAGTATTTACTGAGAGCTTGTTACATAAGACCCACTTGCCTCTATCCACATTGCAACGTTGCGAGGCCTTGAGGCTTGAGATGCATTTTTTAATGAGCCATTCAAATTCAAAATAATGCCGCCGCATGTCTGTCAATTCATTGTGTATCTTCTTAAGTAGTTATTAGAATTCAGTTTTTAATGAATAATTGAAATTTGTGTCTCAACCCGTAACATTGCAGTGTGAACTTAACCTTATATTGCTTTTTTTTCTTTCGAATTTTCACTGTTACCAAATAATGTTGTGCAAATCGCAAACACGCCTAGCGTTAGTATAATCTACACCCGCAACTCCTTACTTACTTTCAGGGATAAAAAGTATCCTATGTCCTTTCCCGGGATCGCTATACCAAATTTCAGCAAAATCGGTTCAGCGGTTTAGACGTGAAGAGATAACAGACAGATAGACAGACACACTTTCGCATTTATAATATTATTTTAATATTATAATATGGATTATATCAGTTACCTTTCTTGATCATCGCTAGAACCAGACTCATCATCATCAGCCTCAGTTGTGCTTCCGTCAGACATGCTCATATCCTCTTCCTCACTAGAACTAGTTTCACTATAACGTAACTTTGATTTCTTCCTATTTAGGTTTTTCTTTATCGACTTCGGTTCTTCATTATTTGGTTTATTTAAAACTATTTTAGGTGTTTCGTTAGTTGGCTTGTCATTTACTATTTTTATTGTTTCATTGCTTTGTTTGTTATTAATTATAATTAATTTTGGTGCTCCGTTATTCGAGTTGACGGTAACAATTTTCGATATTTCCTTGTTTTCTTTGTTATTCAATATATTTGGCGTTCTGTTAGTTATTATTTTGTGTTTGATACTATTACGGCTTAGATTTTCCTCTTCGTTATTATTAACAGTAGCATCTTCTTCATCCTTGTCACAGTCCATATTATTATTCGTACAAGTGGATTTTTTGTAGAAGTTGTCCCTGAAATTATTACATTAAATATATTATTTTGTTTTTATATCTAAATTATTGTTTCAAACTTTCTGTGGAGCTGAGACATATGCCCATCTGTGAAATCAGGCAGATATTTTGTGAACCTTGGCGGACAGCAATATTTTGCAAACGCCTGTTGCTTTGCTGTCGATACATAATCACCCTGACAGCCACCTGAATAAGTGGGCCCAAGGACGTATCCAGGATTTCAGCTGGGGGGGCAGCTCATACCTGTTTCGAGAAGATGGTCGGTCTGATATTGAAACAAAAAAGTTTTTTGTTGAATATAATAAGTGTTTTGTTTGATATTGAAACAAAAAATTAAGTTGATTGTGTTATAATATGACACAAAACATTGTGCGCAGAGTAGGTAACACGTTTTTAATTTCCACTTGCCAGGAAAATTGACGTTTATTTTATCTTCTAGTGGGGCTTCAGATTTCATTTAAATATTAATTAATTGATTTAACTAAACTACTCACGCTGTTTTCCGTCTATGCGGAAACAGGTAGAAGGTGTATTCCGCTAGTGCGGGGTAGTCACGCAGATTTTCCAGGAGGCCGCAGCACCATTCACAAGCGGTCGCAGTTTTTTTACCGAACATGGATAATAGTAACTCTGTGACAGTGCAGCGGTGATCTTTATTTGGTATACACTCCTAAAAAAATATGGTTTGGTAAAATTATTTTGGTACCATCATTGAGATAGACTAAAGGAGAGAGCCTTATATCGGTGTATAAGCGTCAAAAGCGTGTAATGTTATGTCCTACTTCCTAGGACATAACAAAGGAATCTTTAGAGAGAGTTAAAAGTGTTAATAAAGGTTTTTAGTAAACATTTTATGCTAGATATTGTTGAGTTTTGTGGTTCCGCTAAATAATAAACCATAAGAACGGCCAAAGAATGCCTCAAACACGTGGTTTTGACATTAAATACGTAATTTTTGAACAACGTTTTTTGGGCTTTTCAATCGGTATTTTTGTAAGCTAAAAAGATAATTTATAAGTTTAATAATCCCTTATTCCTGCTATATAAGGCGTTAGTGCTAAAAATGTCACATCAATTAATAATTGGGCTACAAAAATTGCATAGCTTTTTACGTGTGTTTACGGATTCTCATTACTTGAACTATAGTTTATCGATATCATAAACTAAATGACTTTCTTTTCTGGATTATAATGTGCTTCGAAATGATCGACAAATAGAAATATTCAAGAAAATACACGCACACTACTTGTATGAAAATAAGCACAAAATGGCCACGCGATGACGGGCTAAGATTACATCTATACTATAATACTTTATCTATGGGTACCATTAGTGAAATTGACTCATAGGCAGATGACAGATCTACGTCTTGTTATCACTTTGTTTTTTTACACCTTGTCAAGCAAATTAGGTCCCCATCTGCCTATGAATCGACTCCTCTGATAGTCCATTCTACTGCAAGAAAAAATGATAAATGGCAGTGACATGGATTTTTAGTTTGATGAACAAAATATAAGTAATTTTATGAACGCGCTACGCTTCAAGATAAAATACAGTATAGTATATGACATACTTCAATTTTCTTCATATAATCCTCCATACAGTTACCAATGAAGTGGTCGCTGAATTTCTCCAGTCTGTCCGCTTGGTCCGGTGTTAAAAACGCCATGAATTCTCTGTATAGTTCCATCTCATCTGGGGCCATAATTCTGTGCAAATCCGCAGCAAGATATAGAGGGTTGCCATTGTATATGTCAAAAGCTTGCAATATTTCGTCGATCCGTTGCTTCCTGTACAGTGTTTTCGACATATTCATATGAACAGATAATTTCATTATGAACGATATAGCAAAGGCTGGAACAAAAAGAACATTATAAAATATACATGTTACAAATAAAAATCGGCCAAGTGCGAGTTGTACTCGCGCACCAAGGGTTCCGTACCACTACAGAGCAAAAATAGGCTAAAAATTGAAAAAAATTTTGTATGGGAGCCCCCCTCAATTATTTAATTTATTTAAATTTTATAATTAATTATTAAAGTACAAATACAATTAAGTATTTTGAGAACATTTTAATTGCCTATGTGTTGCCGTTATTGATTAAGAGCAAAAAATAGCAAAAAAATCACGTTTGTTGTATGGGAGCCCCCCTTAAATAATTAATTTATTTTATTTTTAGTATTTGTTGTTATAGCGGCAACACATATACACAATCTGTGAAAATTTCAGAAGTCTAGCTATAGCGGTTCTTGAGTTACAGCCTGGTGACAGACAGACGGTCAGACGGACAGACATCGAAGTCTTAGTAATAGGGTCCCGTTTTTACCCTTTGGGTACGGAACCCTAAAAATTGACACCTCAAAAGATTGACAGTTCTGAAAAATGTTATGTTGCTTTACAGGTTTACGTAATACATACATATTATAAATTACTTAATAAAAACATTAAAATTTTCTGTAGCCAGGAAAACTTTCTTTAACACCCGTACTTATAAATATAATACACTTGATGACGCCCGCAACTCCGTTGCGCCAAAGTTCGTTTATATCGCGGAGACCGTAGATATTTTCGGGATAGTAAATAATAGCTTAGGTTTTATTCCCTTTAGATTTGTATTTAGAATAAGTTACGCTATTGTCTCATTTTATTTTATTGTTGTCCCTTTCTTACGAAAATGTAGTGTGTCTTTTCAAATGTTATTGTTGTCTCTTTTTTATGTAGAATTTTATAATAATTTTGAAATATGTTATTTATCTTATAAGAATACTTGTTTACTGTTTTATCTTATAAGAACGTCATGTAATGTAAAAATTGTACATGTAAAAATATTTTTTAATAAACGGACTGCGCATGCGCGACAACACCCGATAGACCCCCATAGGCTCTATAGGTACAGATTTCACACATAACACGCACCAATCTGGTGTCAGCACGCATTCACTACAACAACCGAGCAGATGCCTGACTAAATTCTGCTCTACCAACACTCCGCACCTAAGCAGTACCAAGTTTCTCCTGGCGTTATTATTTCACCGACCCGCACCTCTACTTCTCCGGGGAAAATCCTTCACCCTCAAGATACAGTCCACTCCTGCTGATACTCCTCCACCACCGAGGACCACGACCCCGCTGAGTTGTCGTGTCCTCAACAGGGATATAAAGTATCCTTTGTCCTTTCCCGGGACTCAAACTATCTCCATATTTCAGCAAAATCCGCCCAGCGGTTTGGGCGCGAAGAGGACGGATAGATACGACCATAGAGTTAATATACCTAGCGGGATAGAGGAACTGCAATCCCGAGCTGTCAAACGAAACTGAAATTGATTTACATCTATGTGTACAAATATGTTTACGTGTGCGTGTTAGTAAGGTATTTACAAACATCTAAGAGCTAAACTAAATTGTCAACGTGCCGATAAGTGCCGACTGTGCGTCAAACAGATGAAAAAAAGAGTTCTGCCGTCTTGTATTACACGTCTCGTTTTACCACGCAGTATTACTGATAGTGACAACTCGCTTGCTCAGCCCTTTGTTTCTCTATTCCGCTAGGTATATTAACTTTATGGATACGACACACCCACTCCTTCAGATTTATAATATTAATATGGAAATACAGTGCGGATAAAAATGTAAATGCTGCCTATCACATTGGAAAAGCCACATAGATTCATCGAAAGTTGAATATATATATTCAAGTTTCGCTGTTCAAAGTAATTTTCATGAGTAAGGGGGTTTAAATATATAAAATACGTAAATATATAAATAATACCTTTATCTTTTTCCTTATCAACAGATTCATCGCTTGTTTCTTCTACTTTTTCAGGACTTATTCCTTTCAATTCTTCAAAAATACTCTTGACATGTCTATAAACAGTTTTGGAATATGTCGCATAGTACTTAATAAGCAATCTCAACTTATTCGTCATCTTCGGTCGCTTGATAGATTGGCACGGGCAAGTTTTCCCTTTGGCATCTCTTATGAAATCCGTTATAAGTGTTTGCCTGGTCCTTTTCATTTTTCTTAGAATCTCACAACACCTGCAGTGTTGTTCGGAATTTTGTGATGCCGGTTTGCTCATTATATTTTCTGGTTTCTGAGCGATTCTCACAAACTGTATACCACTCGGTACTTTTGGTGGAGTAATCAGTTTTCCATTATCAATCGTTATGGTGGGAATCGGTATAGTGGGAGGGGTTTCTACCGCCGAACATATGGGTGTGGTTATAACCGATGTGGGTATGGTGGGCGGGGCTTGGAGCGTGGTTTGCGGCACCAGCATAATGCCATTGGATGTCGTAACCAGGTTGTAGACTCTGGTAGCGACTGTCAAAGTCGGTGTAGTGGTTACTTCTTGTGTGGTTACTTCATCTTTCTTCTCATATCCTCGATATGTTCGGAGGGGCGCGATCGGTAACGAAGTTGACTTCGGAGGGTAGTTGGTTAAAATTTTTGAACCGTCTATCTCGACTCCGATAGGTGCCGCGCCGTTCACGTGAGCCCGTTTGTACAGGAATGACTGAAACAAATTTTATCGGGATTAGTCCAAACTAGATTATGACCTATGTACTGATAGAAAATAAATCTATAGCCTAATGAGGTGGTGTTTTATTTGAATTTTTGTCGGGCGCGGTTGCGTGGTCCCTGAGAATATTAACAGCTTTAAAGGTTTTCATTTCATCCGCGAATAATAATTAAAAAAAAATCAATTAAGGAAACACCTACCAATATAAAAATAATAACAAGGGTCCTTGTGGGACTCCAGAGTAAATTTTGGTGTCATGTTTAGGAGTGACCATTGACAACAACCGCTTATAATCTATCACTTATGTTCGAAGCAAACTATCGAAGTAAATTAACCTTTATACCCGCTTTAGCTAATTTTAGGCAAAAGCTTTACTATAGTCTGTGTTACAGCATCGAATTACTTTTGGCTATACATTCGATCAGATACAATACAAAGTCTGTAAATAGGCTAAGGTTGGATATTGTTATATCATTGTACACAAGGTGCATGCATATTCACCCGGAAGCGCTTGTTGGTCTTGGCGAGGTAGGCGACCCAGGAGCGCGGCATTTCGTGCTCGGGCTGGTCGTACAGGGTGCGCGTGGGGTCAAACGGCAGCAGTTTATGTTTAACAGGCTCAACGGTGCGGTTCTTGATGAATTTCTGAAAAAAAAGTGTTGTCTAGTGTCGCATCTTTGAAAGTGGCGGGATTAGAAGGGACATGAGTGATATCACGTGACCCTTTAAATCAAGGTAAGGAATTAATATTTGCAATACAGTTGTGATTTCTATTTTGGCAGGTATTGTGCCTTTTATTTTCCTAAACTATAGTAGGTCCTGATCCTGAATCAGTAATCATGGTTCTTAAACTAGTGATTAAAGGTAGCGTGCGTTACGATGGTGCTACGAGCTGTTGTCGTCTATGCAAACCTTATTTACAAGACAAGTACAGCCTAGTAGTGACTACAAAGTTTCCACACAGGCTCGGTACTCACATAGATAGGATTATCCACATCCTTATAGACTTCCGCACTGTCAAGATATGCGCTGCAAAGCAATGCGGCTGGAGCCACGGTAAAATATTGGGGCATAGTCACAAAGATAGGATTATCAACGTCCTTAGACTTCCGCACAGTGAAGATATGCGCTGCAAAGCAGTGAAGAGACATCCACGGCCTGTGTAAGTGGCCGCCTGCACCCTGTCACTTGTAGTGACTACAAAGTATCTACGCAGGCTAGGTTATTGTAGGTACTCACAAAGATGGGATTATCGACGTCCTTAGACTTACGCACTGTGAAGATATGCGCTGCAAGGCAGTGAGGAGGCAGTTTCCACACAAGTTAGGTGCTCACATAGATGGGATTATCGACGTCCTTAGACTTCCGCACTGTGAAGATATGCGCTGCAAGGCAGTGAGGAGGCAATTTCCACACAAGTTAGGTACTCACATAGATGGGATTATCAACGTCCTTAGACTTCCGCACTGTGAAGATATTATGCGCTGCAAGGCAGTGGGGAGGCAGCCACGGCCTGTGTAAGTGGCCGCCTGCACCCTGTCACTAGGTTATTCTAGATACTCACACAGATGGGATTAGCGACTTCCTCAGACTTCCGCACTGTGAAGATATGCGCTGCCAGGCAGTGAGGAGGCAGTTTCCACACAAGTTAGGTGCTCACATAGATGGGATTATCGACGTCCTTAGCCTTCCGCACTGTGAAAATATGCGCTGCAAGGCAGTGAGGAGGCAGTTTCCACACAAGTTAGGTACTCACATAGATGGGATTATCGACGTCCTTAGACTTCCGCACACGCAGTGGGGAGGCAGCCACGGCCTGTGTAAGTGGCCGCCTGCACCCTGTCACTTGTAGTGACTACAAAGTATATCTACACAGGCTAGGTTATTCTAGGTACTCACACAGATGGGATTAGCGACTTCCTCAGACTTCCGCACTGTGAAGATATGCGCTGCCAGGCAGTGAGGAGAATCCACGGCATCAGGTAGCGCAGACGAGGGCTGTAGCCGCCTGCAGCCCGCCACTTTTAGTGACTACAAAGTATCTACACAGGCTAGGTACTACTACTCACATAGATGGGATTATCGACGTCCTTAGACTTCCGCACTGTGAAGATATGCGCTGCAAGGCAGTGAGGCTGCAGCCACGATAGAAGATTATGGCATACTCACATAGATAGGATTATCGACGTTCTTAAACTTCCGCACAATGAAGATATGCGCTGCAAGGCAGAGAGGAGGCAGTTTCCACACAAGTTAGGTATTCACATAAATGGGATTATCGACGTCCTTATAGACTTCCGCACTGTGAAGATATGCGCTGCGGGGCAGTGAGGCTGCAGCCACGATAGAAGATTATGGCATACTCACATAGATAGGATTATCGACGTCCTTAAACTTCCGGACAGTGAAGATATGCGCTGCAAGGCAGCGAGGAGGCAGTTTCCACACAAGTTAGGTACTCACATAGATGGGATTATCGACGTCCTTATATACTTCCGCACTGTGAAGATATACGCTGCGGGGCAGTGAGGCTGCAGCCACGGTAGAAGATTATGGCATACTCACATAGATAGGATTATCGACGTCCTTAGACTTCCTCACTGTGAATATATGCGCTGACAGGCAGTGAGGAGACATCCACGGCATCAGGTAGCGGCAGACGAGTGCCGTGGCCGCCTGCAGCCCGCGCCGCCCAGGCAGCCGCGGCAGACGGTATAACTCCGGGTTGTGCTCCACGTACCAGAAGAACTCGTCCAGACCGAGAGCTATTAATCTGGGGAAGGTGCACACGCTACATAATGTTTTGTCCTTGTTGCACCTTTTTCCAATGTAATAGGATACATTGTATAGCTTATGTATAATTATCAAGGGGATTAAGATATGTGAGTCCACACTCCGCATCCTTAAGAGCGGCCAACAAGTCCATCTTTCCATTTAAACGCTCGTACGTGATTATGGCGTTGTAAAGGATCTTTCTTTGAAACTTGTGAACTAATTGGTTTCTTCTGCACTATATCTAGGTTTATAAAAAGACGCGAACTCAAAATTTGGAGAAACAAATTCAGTATAAGCCTCCAAAAACTGCTTTTTTGCACAAATTTTATCTGAAATTTAGACGTTTATAATGTACTTGCTAATTGTACCAGATAAGGAAATATTTTTTTTATAAACCTTGCAAATGTAATGGAGATTCTAAATGTCAAACATTTTTTTTACAAACTTGTAAGGCCTACTAATAAACACGTATTTCTTGAAATAAGTTTTATGAAATTTCCACACACTATTTATCGTGAATACTACTAATTACTAATTAAATTTATAATAATTACTAATAATAATTAATAAATAATAATTACTAATTAATAATAATTACTATTAATCGATGAAACAACAAGCTTTTCGATGACCCCCGCGTTGACGATAGTGGGACTGGGAAGGAGCCTCTTAATGCGTTATATTGCATCTCACTCTATTATTTTTTCCTCGTGTTTTCGCTATTAGCAAAGTTAGTGTTCTTACGTCGTAAAGGCGCGGATCTGGTCCGCATGCGAGTAGCCTGTATCCTATCATTTAATAGATATTTTTCCTGTCACGCGGCAACACGTGAGCGGCCTTGAGCATTTTGTTAGATTGATCAAATCCGCGCGCGGGTGACTACATGGCAGGAGAAACGCCCTAAAATATATCAAACTATACTCACTCCGATCTCAGGTACGTAGTTCGACGCGGTGTCTGCGGACGAAAGGCGAGGGCGCCCTAACCCTAATCGTGTGACCGCACTATGCAACACTACGCTGCAGCAGCGCGACGCGACACTTTTTTTTTTAAATGAAATAAGGGGCAAACGAGCAAACGGGTCACCTGATGGAAAGCAACTTCCGTCGCCCATGGACACTCGCAGCATCAGAATAGGGGAGGGTAGGGAAGGGAATAGGGTAGGGGATTGGGCCTCCGGTAAACTCACTCACTCGGCGAAACACAGCGCAAGCGCTGTTTCACGCCGGTTTTCTGTGAGAACGTGGTATTTCTCCGGTCGAGCTGGCCCATTCGTGCCGAAGCATGGCTCTCCCACTTCACATAGAACTGACATTTTGTGTCGGAAGCGTCGCAGCCGCGTGTTGCGGCTTGCCACATACGAATCCGTCGCGTCGCTCGCAGCGTAGTGTTGCATAGTACGGCCACACCATTAGGGTTAGTGTCGCTTTAGTGCGGTTTCGCCGTAAAACCATAACATAACTCATTGAAACTTATTCGGGACTTAACGCGACTTATTCTAGTAGTAATGCTACTACATACTTTTTTCTCGACGTTTCGGCCGTGTTGCAACGGCCGTGTTGCAACGGCCGTGGTCACGAGGGGACTGCAGGAGCGCGGCGTCTTCGTTTGCACCGGGCGGTCTGATCTACGACTACCCTCGAATTGTCCAACATTTGTGTTCCAATATATTTAGAGTCAGTAGGCTCAGTGCGACACACAACACTCACGGTATCCGGGTTTACAGTTATTGACAAAGGTGACACACGCGGTTTGCACTTATTAATCACTGGATTCCAGGTTGGAGATAATTTAAATCCGTCCTCTTTTGTACTTTTTAATTTCAATGGCTTCACGTATTACTCTTGAGTGGTAATGACGATCTGTAGAGAGGATTTTGGGGTCGTGCAGCTCTATCCAATGATTAGTCCCCATATTATAATGCAACGCGAAAGTTTAAAAGTTTATATTAATAACGCTATACTCACTCATCCTCCGATCTCAGGTACGTAGTGCGTCGCGGCGTCTGCGGTCGGAAGGGCGAGGGCGGCAGCAGGTAAGGGTACAGGAACACACTGCTGCTGGCCACCACACTTTTGAACCGCTGCGGGAACTGACCGCGGTGGATGTGCTTGTTCGATGTTTTCGACGTCCTGATGATGTGGAACAGGGCAAGTTCGGTAACAGGGAAAGTTTAAAATAGTTTACATACAGGGTATTTGTACATGTGTTTGAATAATAAAGTTAATATACCTAGCGGAATAGAGCAACAATGTCGAGCTGTCAAACGAAACCGAAATTGGTTTACATCTGTGTGTAAAAATATGTGTACGTTTACACTTACACAAGCATGATTGAACATGAATTCTATGAGATTAAATTGTCAACGTGCCGATAAGTGCCGACTGGACGTCAAAAAAAGAGTTCTGCTGTCATGTATAACATGTCTCTTTTTACCACGCAGTGTTACTGATAGTGGCATCTCGCTTGCTCAGGCCTTTGTTTCTCTATTTCGCTAGGTATATTAACTTTATGGTTTGATGATACAGCGTAATTTCAAACACAGAGTTAACAGGGCAAGTTTAGAATAGTTTAGATACAGGTATGTTTAAATACAGGACGAGTTTGGATAAAGGGAAAGTTCAGATAGCGGGTAATTAAAGATATGGAGTAATTTCGGATGCAGGCTAAGTTAATACGGGGTACGTTTAAAACAGGGATTTTTTTCTAAATACCCTACATCTTTTCGAATAATTTATTTTTAAATATATTTCTTTACTGCGTGTTAGATATACACGTAAAGTAAACTAAAGTTTAAAATATACTTACATTCTGTCCATCTCGTCAGCTATGAACCTGCCAACATAAAAGTGTAATATGACTTATATTACCTTATTAATAAAAAATTTTATACACTGTCATATGACTTTTCCATCGAGTTAGAAAAATACCACGACGTATCACACGACAGACAAGGACAATAGATCTTATATCTAACGAATAGATGTAATAGTTATATTTATATTTGCTATTTATTTCAGGCATTTTGGCCCATACCTTACCTTACAGACTAAGGGTGGGTTGCACCAGAGGCGTGGTTATAGTTACGGTCAAAGCTATGGTTATAGTTAAGGCTAACTTAACTTTGACCACAGAATTTGGCAGATGTCTGTTGCTGGCTGTGGTTGCTGGTCCGACAAGGCTTTAAATGAACGTGGGCGGAGGCGCTGCTGGTGAAGGAGAACTGTCAAAAACGGCGTTTTTGTATGATGACAGCGTTAGTTCCTTTTTTCGCCACGTTCATTTAAAGCCTTGTCGAGCTCTATGGTTATGATTAAATATGGCGTCCATTTTTGACTTTAACCAAAGATTTGACATTTTGCATTGTAGTTATAGTTAAAGTTACAGTTATAGTTATTGGTGCAACCCACCCTAACAAACATATTATTATTATATAGTTATAAACTATATTATGCTGCGTTAATATTTTTATTAGGAAGAGGGTATTATGTTAAGTCGATTTTAAAAGTCAGTAAAAAATTTGTTTTGCCATCATTACTATTATCATTTTTGACACTTTTTGATTCTCAATGTAGTGTGTATGTAGTGTCCAACTGGAGGTTCCATTTTTGGCCCAAGCTAATTCATCTCTTTCTACATTTACAATGAATTATACAGGGTGTAAGTGTAACAAAACATAGTGATAATACTTTAGGGTGTGTGTGTCCCCTATATAGAGTTCTGCGCTGAAAGCGCTGAAAGGCCTTTTTAGGGTTCCGTACCCAAAGGGTAAAAACGGGACCCTATTACTAAGACTTCGATATCTGTCTGTCCGTCTGTCTGTCTCCAGGCTGTATCTCAAGAACGGTGATAGCTAGAGAGTTGAAATTTTCACAGATTATGTATTTATGTTGCCGCTATAACAACAAATACTAAAAACAAAATAAATCAAATATTTAAGGGGGGCTCCCATACAACAAACTTGGTTTTTTTGGGCATTTTTTCTCTTTTATCAATATTGGCTACACGTAGGCACTTGAAATATTCACAAAACACTTAGTAGTATCAGTGGTTTAATAATTATTAATAGTAAAATTAAAATAAAATAAATATTTAAGGGGGGCTCCCATACAAAAATACTTTTTTTGCCTATTTTTGCTCTTAAATGGTACGGAACCCTTTGAGCGCGAGTCCGACTCGCACTTGGCCAAATTTTTTTTATTTGTATGAACGAGCGCCCCAGCTTCATGACTGTTCCTATACAAAAGTTTAAAAAAAGTTACTTTCAGCGCTGCTACTTTCACAGTGAACTCTTTACGAGGAATACACACACAACCTCACCTATTATCACCTAGTTTTGTTACACCCTGTGTAATATGTAAGGGACACATATTATACACATTACACACATAATATTATCAAGAGTACTATTATATAGATCTACCAGGATCTGATGGCAAAGAGTAAGAAAAGAATTTGACTAGCAATACCGGGGTGATTTGAATAAATTATATATTTATTATTTATAATTATTATTATTATATATTACTAAGACTTCGATGTCTGTCCGTCTGTCTGTCTCCAGGCAGTATCTCAAGAACCGCTATAGCTAGACTTCTGAAATTTTTACAGATTGTAAATGTCTGTTGCCGATATAACAACAAATACTAAAAACAAAATAAATTAAATATTTGAGGGGGGCTCCCATACAACAAAAATCATTGTTTTGCTAATTTTTGCTTTAAATCAATAATGGCAACAGGTAGGCATTTGAAATGTTTACAAAATACTCAGTTGTATTTAAACTTTAATAATTAATGGTAAAATTCAAATAAAATTAAAAATTAAGGGGGGCTCCCATACAAAAAACACAATTTTTGGCTACTTTTGCTCTAAAATGGTACGGAACCCTTCGTGCGCGAGTCCAACTCGCACTTGGCCGATTATTTCCTTATAGCGGCTGATTCTGTGTGTGAAACATGCAAATATAAAAATTTATCCAATAATCAAGTATATTTTTTGAAAATCTGCCATCCAAAGCCATCAGATCCTGGTAGACCTAGTAGATTATAATACTTACTTGACCATCTCCTGATTCTCTGGCGTGACCTCTGTGACGGATTTCTCGTAAGCGATTACGAGGTCTAGCGCCGGCCGCAGGTTGCAAACATTCACTATTGATGATGGGTTCTCATCAGCAATCTTGTTTAACGACTCCTGCGCATAAAATATTAAGGATTAATGAAACGAACACTAAAATACAAAAAAAGTTTTAAAGAAAGAGATAATTGAGATAAATATAAATAAAACATGATTTAAAAAAAACTAATTTCGAACGTTTGTTTTCTAGTCGTATCGTCCTTCGGTAAGCCTTAGGCTTTTGGCCCTTTTCTGGTCATACGGATTATCGCCAACGCGCGGTCCGCATACGGGTGACAGCATGCTAGTGGCCACACGCGCGCGCGTTGTGTGACAGGAAAAACAAATATTACAAAAAATTGGCCAAGTGCGAGTTGGACTCGCGCACGAAGGGTTCCATACCATTATAGAGCAAAAATAGGTAAAAATTGTGTTTTTTTGTATGGGAGCCCCTCTTAATTATTTTATTAAAATTTTATTATTTATTATTAAAATATAAATAGAGCTGCCTTATATAAATAGAATATAAAATATAAATAGAATTGCCATTATTGATATCGAGGAAAAAATTAAAAAAAATTACGTTTGTTGTATTGGGAGCTCCCCTTAAATATTTATTTTGTTTTTAATATTTGTTTTTATAGCGGCAACAGATATACACAATCTGTGAAAATTTCAGAAGTCTATCTATAGCGGTTCTTGAGATACAGCCTGGAGACAGACAGACGAACAGACAGACATCGAATTCTTAGTAATAGGGTCCCGTTTTTACCCTTTGGGTACGGAACCCTAAAAATATAGTTTTTTAGGGTTCCGTACCCAAAGGGAAAAAAAAGGGATGCGGGAAACTAGCCCGTGGTATTGACTAAGCCGAAGCTTCGTTTGGACATTACTTACCAGGTACTCCCTGAACGTAGCGGCGCGTCCCCAGTGTTTAGGGTTGACGCACACCTGCATGAAGTGAGACGCGCACAGCTGCACATGCTGACGCAGCTGTTGCTCAAGCAGTAGACGCTGTTCCGGCAGAAACTGCAAGAAACTTCACATTGAATCCATACTGTAACCGAATTTACTCTACTCTATCTAAAGCCCTATATCCGAATTTACCCTGTCACCTAATTTACCCTGTATCCGAATTTTCCTTGCAACCGAATTTACCCTGTATCCGAATTTACCCTGTAACCTAATTTACCCTGTATCCGAATTTACTCTACTTACCTTGACAGTATCATCGACGTTGACAACCACTTCTGGAGTGGTGTTTGTGACGATCTTGACGACGGCGGGGGTGTCTCCCTCTCCTCCCCGCAGCAGTTCCGCCACCCCCTCTTCCACTGCCATCGTCACGTCTTTAGGGGGCGCTGGATTAGAGGGTGTTGGCTTAGGGGGCGCTGTCTTAGGGGGCGTTGGCTTAGCTGCGGTCGCGTGGGAGATAACCTTCGGGGGTGCTTTCTCTAGAGTTGTTGGTACTCTGTAATAAATACTACCGTTTAGGTATCTAGTACTAAAATTTTACTATTTCAGTGCAGCTTCCTTGAATGCATCAAAGTACAATGGCATTCTCAAGAAATTTCTAACCGACGATGTAGATATTGATTTGAAGTTCAATTTTATAAAATATCTATCTACATCGTCGAATTACGCAGGATCAAAAAATTAGGCCGCAAACGGTTGGGGATACCTGGGATATAGGAATGCTTATTATACCGGATACGGAAACTAATATGAAATTATTTCGGATTACCCGTTAATTTCGGATAATTTCGGTTACGATTATAAAATTTTTACACTCGACTTAGGACGCATTTGTACCAATTCAATCGATTCCGTTACACAACACATTACTTTCCATTTGTCTATTAGTTGCAATAATTGTAAAATACAAGTCAGTTATTTACGAGAATGTTATGACGACAACAGAAGGAAACAATGCGCGCGGGTTGTGTGTCGGTAGAGGCCGGCCGATAAAGACAATTTGTCATAACGTGTCTCAATTAGGCTCCGCCCCTATCCGATACTATCCGAAAATTTCATTTCGGTTTCAGTTACGGTTATTTATTTATTTTATTTATTTACACTTTATTGCACACAAAACCATTAAAAAGTAATATAATATTAGAAAGACGACACAACAGGTACTGCTTATCTCTAAAAGAAATTTCTTCCAGCAGTCCTAAGTAGAGAAATTTGAACAGAAACATCAGATAGGGCGTGCACAGATGAATTAATATTGATGAACAATTTAAATTACAACATTAAAATACAATAGTTATATTATGCTATTATACTACAATACTTAGATACTAATAATACTATACTATAATTTATTACATACTATATCAACATAATATATACCAATTATAAATATTTAAACATTATATGGATACATACTATATGTATATTTAATAATAATCTTAACTGGATTCAGTATTGAGGTAGCGTTCCTTCAAGCATCTTTTATATACAGTGATTGTGGGACTATCACGAATGGTGTGGGGAAGGGAATTCCATAATCTAACTGCATGGTTATGGTTATGGATATGTTTTTATATCGGATATCCTATAGTTTCGGTTACGGTTACGGAGCTCCCTAACATCCCTTTTAACATAGGTCAGGACTCAGGTATACGAATAGTAATGCTAAAATCAACCTACATGTCTTTCCCTCTTTGTACACAGTTCTCGGCCTGCTCCTGGTGAGTTTCCTCGTTTATATCATCGTCCATTGGCTCAGTCTTGCCTATGGACATGCGGCGGGCGAATATTGGAGTTGATTGTTTCTCCTCATCGGAGACTATCTCTCTCTTTCCTTTCCATTGTACCTGGTGATGATAATGGTGATTTTATTAATCAGGGCGAGCGAAGCGAGCCCTAGTATATCCCACAACCCGTACAGTGGTGTGGTACACTTTACGGAAAAACTATCACGCCTATTGATTTGTGATTTAACATAGTAATTTTTATTTATATGTAGATGTGTTATCATCAGTCAGTCAAGGTGTGACGACGCCAGCGCTCACAATGCTCGGCTTTGAGCTAGTATTATATTTATGCAACATATTCAAGGTTCACTGTTTTTGTCATGTGAATTTTTAAATGTGCCAGACAAAGACAAGCCAACTTTGCATACTTAATCACTGTATAGTTTTTTACTAGTAAGGACGTTAAGTTATAAAATAAAGAAAATAATAAATGATCAAATCAATGTGTAATTATTTGGTATAAACTATAGAGACTTTAAGATCGTTTGGCGGAACTGAGGAGTCAGTGCATTGTACACATGTACTAATATCTACCAATAAACATGTTATTTGAACAACACTAATGATATAACACTGAATGCGATCCACCAATAACGACTCGTCTGATCACTGATCGACCAATAGCGTGTCCCCGTCACCCGCTTACTACTCTCCCGACCACAGAAACCGCAAAGTCAAAAACTACGCATTGTCCTCCTATTTTAAGCGATCTTAAAATTTTGTGAGGCATAAATTACTTTCATAAGCATAATTGCTGTGACAAAAGTTATTCGTATAATACTTTTTGAAGGTATTTGAAAGAAATTTTTCTTACCGTCTCCATTGTGACACATGAAGCTGCTGCCTCCTGTGTGTTCTGTATATCTTTCTCGGGCTGTGGCATAACTTGACACAACTCTGTCAGAATATCTTCTAACTCCTTCTTAGATATCTTGATTATGCTTTTTTCTAAGCTCTCTTCGTCTTCAGCTAAAAAAGAGAAAGTAATAATTTTTGAGTTATCATCATACATATATAAATGATTATTAATAATAATTTAAAGTAAAAAGTTTCGGTACATAATATGATTTGTAAGAATGGTGCTTACAATGAATGGAGTATCATTCGGCAAGGAGATACTTATTGGGTATGAGTTTCTGGGAAAACTTTGTGAAATTCATGCAAAAATATTAACAACACACACTATCTTACAGATTCAGAGCCTGTCCAAACGGGCGTTGCGTCGACGCAGCGCTGCCGTTTGACGCATAGCCGGCCACACGGGCGCTGCGTCATCGCAACGGCAGCGCTGCGTCGACGCAACGCTGACGCAACGCGCCGTGTGGACTGGCTCACACTCACACTACCGCACTACTTATATGCGATTTCAACTACAGGCATAACACTCACTAGCATCAGGATCAGCCGCGACATTATACTCCGGATCAGCATCATCATCATCCTCGTGCGCATTCGGTGCCGGGTTGAGGCACTCCTTCAAGAAGTCGTTCCATATCTCATCCACGTCCGTCTGAGGCAACTCGTCCGGGGGCACGAAGGAACTTTCTATATGCTCTATAGGTGTTGATGATAGGGAGAGCTTGGAACGTGTACGTAAAGCTATCGTCGCCTCCTCTTCTAAATTCAACTGACGGCTTACTTTGGAGACATGCTGGAATGATATGCAAATGGTATATTTTTGAGACATAAAATGAACTGTTGTGTTGTTCTTCATTAAAAATATAATGCGTGAGTACTGTAGAGGTGGATAAAGTGTGAGTACTCACATAAATATCCTTATCAAAACTTTTACGTAATCTAATCGGCTTTGCCCTTTGTGTTATCCAGTACATTTGACGACCTCTGTGGCTCAGTTGGTGGGCTGTTGGCAGCTCAAGCCGGGGGTCACGGGTTCGAATCCCGCCGACGGAACAAAAAGTTTTCAAAGTTCCTGGGTCATGGATGTGTATTAAATATGTGTATCATATAATAAAAATCTTAAATATATGTATAGTATAAATGTATTAAATATATTTCCGTTGTCTGGTACCCGTAACACAAGTCCTTCAGGTACTTAGCACGGGGCCAGACTGACGTGGTGTGAAGCGTCCATAGATATTAAAAAAAAAAAAATTTAAAGTCAAAATGAAGAATAGAGAAAAACGGTATAAAATGTCCAACAATATCCCGACCCAAGAAAATAATCTGTATTTATACCGCATCAAAATATTACAATCGGGGTATATTACCTGAGGAACTACAAATGGTCCATCCTTAACCACCCTTGGCGACTCCTCAGTCTGACGCGGCGTCGCCGGCGTGCGCGGTTGGGACTCTAGATCACTACACGACTCTATGTGATCGTCGTCACTCTGTAAAACAATTTTATGTTTACTGTTAAAAGCAGCTATTTATAGGCAGTATAGGCCATGGCCTATAGGCTGCAGCTAGGGTTGCCAGATATGTTAGACAAAAAAACCGGACAAGTAACAATTTTTTTATTGAAATTTTACTGAAAACAGAGGATCGTTATCGGTTACTTAAAATATGATTAAGAGTGAATTTACTTTTTTATACATTTAGTACTTGATGTTACCGCTTTTATTAAAGTCTTATTGTTTGATATTGAGTCTTTGAAATCAGTGCAACTAGCAGTTATATTAAAGACTAGCTTTTGCCCGCGGCATCGCTCGCGTTAAGAAGTATTATTATTATTTAGGTATCAAAGTCTCAGCCCGATCGGTATATCCTCTATTTTATCCCTTGGGGGTAGAATTGATCAAAATCCTTTCTTAGCGGATGCCTACATCATAACTACTTGCATGCCAAATTTCAGCCCGATCCGTCCAGTGGTTTGGGCTGTGCGTTGATAGATCACTATGTCAATTGGTCACCTTTGAGTTTTATATATTATTTAGATTTAGTGAATAATTAAGTATTATATAAATGATCATATTTTACTAATAGATCTAAACTCCCTCCCGCACGCGCACCCCCGCCTTGGTGAATGACGCCCACTTCGTAACGGGCCGTGCAGCAGAAATCGTCCAATTTTAATCATTCAAAGACCAAATATTATCTACATAAATTGTGCTTAGTGATAAAATAATATATTTTGATAAGGATTAATAGCATGAGTAAAATAAACGCGTTTAAATGAAGTCCAAATTATTTTTAACAAAAAATTAAAACCGACTTCCAAGGTAAAAACAATAATAACATCCTTTTAATATGAACTAAAAAGTATTAAATAATTTTTCCTATCTAATAGTGCCTTTTTCCGAATTCGGCTAAACTTCAACTATTTCTGTACTCAATCTTCATCATTTTGAAGTCGGTACCAGATATAGCTGAATCTTCAGTTCTCTGACAGAATAGGTAAGTATTTGAAACTTTTGGAACTGGCACCGACTTCAAAATGATGAAGATTGAGTACAGAAATAGTTGAAGTTTAGCCGAATTCGGAAAAAGGCACTATTAGATAGGAAAAATTATTTAATACTTTTTAGTTCATATTAAAAGGATGTTATTATTGTTTTTACTTTGGAAGTCGGTTTTAATTTTTTGTTAAAAATAATAATTTCACTCTTTTTAGTTACCTAGTAAACCATCGCGTATATTCTACGTTTATTACCTCGATCGTGGGAATCGCAAACACAATATATTTTTAATTGTTATGCGGCAGCCGGGTGCCGCTTGGGGATTGATGGGTTAATAATAGTTAAACTAATTAATAACAGTTAAAAACCTATCGAAGCAACTTACTTCTCTTTTTTCTTTCGAATCTCAGAAGAAATGTCAAATGTGTGCCATACGCTCTGGAGTTAAGGTTGACTTTGTTATGTACAATTTTGTGGTACATAAGTCGCTTAGAACTTGAATCATTTATTTTGAAACAACATTATATTTTTATTAAAATCGCTATGAAAAGTACGAATTATTATAAGGACATAACGTGATTATATAATTATGGTGTTGTGGGGGCCAGTGGGGGCATATTGTATGATGTATCCATATTATACAACCATGTGACACTGGTGACTCTGACGTGGTAATGATGATGATGATGATGAATATGATTTGCATAGTTCTTAAAACAGCGCCTAAACCCCCAAACTTGTATCTATAAGGAATCCGGAGTTCTCTTAGTATCTTCGGAACCATAGTATACCTTGGTGCAAAATCTTGCGTTTTGGTAGCATATGCTTAGGATACTTCTCATAAAACCAAAATCACCATAATATGTTTCCATATAAATTTTGAGGAGTCCCCTCGATTACTCATGGATCCCATCATCAGACCACCACTTTTGTGAAAATGGGACCAAATTGGAGGGAAACCTAATAGAACAAAGCAAAAATTTTGAAAATCGGTTCACAAACGGCGGAGTAATCGTTGAACATACAAAAAAAAAAAAAAAAACTCCACAGCCGAACATATAACCTCCTCCTTTTTGGAAGTCGGTTAAAAAATTCAAGATTTTTAAATTAAAAAATGGTTGTTGTGCCTCACTTGACATAGATATATAGTGTGTCGCGGACTTTTTTGTAGATATTTATAAGATCTACAATTATTTAGAACATTTTATGGTTCTATCTTTTATAGTTTAGGCAGCGTACGCAAAATAATTAACTTTTCTGGTTGATTTTTACACCTTGTGTCCGAAAAACCCAAATATCTGACGGAACCCTATTTTTTTCCAAAATAAAATTTATCCTATGTTACTCGTGTATAATTTAGCTTTCGAATGGTGAAAGAATTTTTAAAATCGGTCCAGTAGTTTTGTTTCATCTGTCCATACATCTCCCAAAGCATTTGGCATAGCAACGCGTCATCTATACGTAATTTTCACTAAAACCGGACAATCTTTTGTCCAGTTTACCAATATTTTTTAGACTAGACAAGCATAAAAAAACCGTACTGTCCGGTCGAAAACCGGACATCTGGCAACTCTAGCTGCAGCGTCCTATGGCCTCCTAGGCGGGGAGGGGGGCGGCAGCGTCCTAGGATGGCGGCAGAGTTCGTACAGAGGGGCGGCAAAATTAAATGGTCTATACTTATAAAAAGTATAAATCCGGTCCTGGTTAAAAATTAAGCCACAGTAAGTGTAACTACACTGCAGCGGAGCGACGAGACCCTTCAAGCCTAAGGCCCAATTTCACCGACGTCTGTTAGTGTTAACAGCTTGTTCAAATTTTATGTCTTCTCTTTATTTTATATGAAAAATGAAAGAGGTAACATGATACTAATTCGAGAATTTAACAGTCGTTGGTAAAATTGGGCCTTAATATTCTTCTCGTGAGGTGGAGATGAGTGAAGCGTCGCATTGCTTTGCTGTCACATTGTAAATAATAACTAAATATAAACTTTTTTCATTCTTATTTTATAAATATAATGTATGTCTAACCTAACCTAACCTAACCTAAACCACTTAACCAACATTTCGTGTGAAATACTTTGAGTCCAAAAACAGCAAAATATGTGTTATGATATTAATTTTTAACCTGGCAAAATGTATTTTTCCCTTATGATTGATGTAAGCCAAGAGCCAGACACAAGAAAAAGTATATTTACAGGTATATCATCATTAGTAGGATTATATTCCTCGTCATCTTCGTCCTCCGGTAGTTCCTGTGCAATGAGAGCCTCCACCTCGGGTCTCGTCTTCACCGGGATATGCTCTATCGGCTCCAACTGCAGGTTCCATGGTGCAGTCACCCGGGGGACCTTCTTGATATTCCTATAATAAGGTGCTCGTTTTCAAATATTTTATTATGTCTGGCAGGTTATATGACAATTTAATACACCCTGCATTACCTTGAAATAATCCTATACTATCAGAAATATGCACATTGCCAGATATTGGCATGGCTACTATAAGTAATTAAAATAATAAATAGATGACGCCCGCAACACCGCTGCACCAAAATTGGTTTATCGCGCGGGAACCGTACATTTTTCGGGATAAAAGTATTCTATGTCCTTTCCTGGGACACAAAGCATCTCCTTATCAAATTTTAGCTAAATCGGTTCAGCGGTTGGGTCGTGCCACGTGAAGAGGTAACAGACCGACCGACAGACAGACAGACAGACAGAGAGACAGACACACTTTCGCATTTATAATATTAGTATGGATGTGACTTTTATATTATAAAATATTATATGCTTTATCTAAAATACACGATGGTAACATTTTCATTGTTGTACTATTTTTGTTTCTTTTTATTGAAAAATTTATAGAATTATTATTTTTTTGTAGCCAACACAAAAAAAGATAGGATACACTATAATGATATTAAATTAAAAATCGCTTATTGTTCTTTACTAGGCAAAATAGAAATAAGGTGACACATTGGTATGGTCAAAATGAATTAAGCATCAAAGTTTCTTCAGACCTATTACTTTTTCAAAATTGAAGGTGTCAGTCAGTCACTAGTCAATACGTACTTAGCCTTGGATCTGGTCAAAGTTGGAATATCCTCATCTGTGCTGGAGGCCTCTTCCTCGCGAAGTTTTACTAGAGCCAACACATGGTCATTTGTTACCACTTTCTGTAAAAAAATAATATTAATAAGTGTTTGTATGACATGGTTTAGCTATATTATAAATTAATGATGTAGGTTTCATTTGATATAACTGTATTTTAAAAAGATAAAACCGACTTCAAAATTGTACGTAATTAAGAATTAAAACTGCCCTGTCTCCAAAACTACTGAACCGATTTTGATGAAACTTGCACTGTTCCCTAAGTTGAACAATACCTAGTACAACAAAAAAGAATTACTGAAATCGGAATGGTAGTTCCAGAGATATGCGAACACAAACATAAAAACATACATATATATACATAAATACACTTTTGAAATTTGGCACATTTGTTCAAACGCTGTTATAGACTAACATATACGAAAATTGGGCAGTTCTAGAAATATTACATACATACGCATCGAATTGATAACCTCCTTTTTTTGAAGTCGGTTAACAACTTGTCTTAAAATCAAAAATCTAAATCTTTTCATTTCCATATAGGTTAAAAATTAACACTTTTGGAACGTCTACATGAGGCCTACCACTGGCTCGGGAATTAACTGGCGAGAAGAAACGGCGTCAGAAACTCGCAATCTAAACAATGCTTATTTGCCTTAACTATTCTTAGAAGAACAGTTAAGGCAAATCAGCATTATTTACAGCAATACAGTTTTAATGATATTTTAATGCAGTCTTAATGTAATAAACTTCTTATTAACGCATCAACTGCCAAGAGGAGCCCGGGTGCTGCATAACAATTGAATATCTAGTGTCTGTGACAGTCTTAATGTAATAATCTTCTTATTAACCCATCAACTCCCAAGCGGAACCCAGGTGCCGCATAACAATTGAATATCTATTGTGTCTGTGATTCCCACGATCGAGGTATTAATAAAAAGAACACTGTGTATCTATGCTTTAGTTATACAAAGTTTTATTCTTGTTGTTATCACATTCTAACATACTAGAGGACAAAACATTGCCATAATCAGTGTAAATCAATACTGGATCTTTTACTATACAGGTAACAAAACTAAGTGATAATACTTTAGGGTGTGCATGTGTCCCTTGTAGAGAGTTCACTGTTAAAGTAGCAGCACTGAAAGAGCAACTTTTTTAACTTTTATATGGGAAAATTCATGATGCTGGGGCGCTTGCCCATAGAAATCACAAAAAATTGCTGTCAGCACTGCTACTTTCACAATGTACTCTGAATAAGGGACACATACACATCCTAAATTATTATTATTACTTAATTTTGTTACACGGTACACCCAGTTTAATGTAGTTAAACTAGATTAAAATGGTATTTTGATTTTTGACAAACATAGTGTGGCATGATACTTACTTTAATTATTTTCTTCACACTGGTATCATCTAGATTATTTTTCAAAGCTGATGCCTGTAAATTCTTCTCCAATTCCAAAGTGTTTGAAGTTAGAACAAACTCTGTACTGCTAGTGCTCGATATCCTGTAGGCATTTAACAAATGAGCAACAAATGGGATTTAATAATGTGCATTTAATATAATTATCTCTCCATTTTGGTCCATGATGGATAAAAATAGGCCATAATAAACATAAAGTGGCATGTTCTGAGGCCCATGATTGACATAATTGTGCTTATATGCCTATCATGACAAAACCTAGAGAGGAAACTTAAGACTAATTATATGAAGACTGACAAAAACATAGTTACATAGGAAAAACATTAGTATTTTCAATAAAAACATAAGTATTACCTTTTCCGTTTCCGACCACGGTTTTTATTTCTATTCCTGCTTCTTGTATTAGGACTAGTATCGATTACCAATTCTTCTTCGTTATCTGATTCATCCATGTGTCTTTTCCTGCTATTTGTGTTGGGAGTGATGGGACTAGTATCTTTTGCGATATTTGTATTTTGCCCCTTTTCGATATTTGTATCTTCCATTAAAATATAATTAATTTCAATGTTTTTAGAAAGATAAATACGATAATAACAATCATTCGCAAACCGCAACTGTAAACTTTAGTTACACTTACTACTCCACAGAATTGTTTAAACCATGGTTTTACTTCAGTCTTTCACTTTAAGACGTTGAAACATTAGACGCTTTAATTAAATTATTTAAAAGCTTTTTATAAACCACGAAATTCGAATAACTAATAAATTCCGCAAAATTTTTGCCTCTATTTTTGTTTAAAAACCCAGTTAACACAATTTTAGGAAAATAGTAATACAAAAACACAACATCACTCTTTCACATTCCCAGCAAAACTTGTCAAAGTCCATGTTATCCTACGTCTTTGTTGGAAGTTTACAATCATAAATTGCCATATTATCGATTCATGATCTGCAAAATATTAAATCAGCTATCCCGGATCCCCAAGTCCCCAACTCGCGGGCCGCGGCCCGCCGGGCCTTTATCTGTGGCCTGCGTGCTGTTAAATCATTTTGAAATTTACGCCCGCCGGCAAAATAATGTAGTCGTCGTGAAAGTCGTAAGTAATTTTTTTTCCACTTTTAAATCGTTAATTTTGAAGAATGTTATTTTTTCACCCTAAAAATTTTTGTGCGGCCCGCGATACCATAAAGTTAATATAATATACCTAGCGGAGGGTAAATAATTAAATATTAACTTATCGTATATCCCTTCAACTGTTGACCGCGCTCTAGGAGCCGATGTCAAAAATGTGCGCATCTGTTAACCGCTCTCCTGGAGATCGATTATCACCTCCGAATTTTATTTTAACCACACCCTTCCGCTAGGTATATTAACTTTATGCGCGATACCAAGACCAAAACATGTTTGTGGCCCGTATAAAAAAAAGTTTGGGACCACTGTATCAAACACTGTATTAGATGTATATTATTGATCCATAGACCGAATTATTCCATGATATTTCATTTTACGCAACTCAGAATAGTAAAAGCTCTGGGTTTTGCCATGAACCACAACTTTGTTGGGTAAAGAATAATTGATATAAGTTTAAATTGGCAGTTGGAAGTTGGAACGGAAATATTTTCCTTCAAAGCTTGAAATAGCAACCAACCCACTGATGTATCATTGAACCAACCAAACTTAGCAATAAACAGCTTTACACGAGTGAAAAGTCACATAAATGAAAAAAAAATATTTTAAAAATTTTAAATAACATCATTTTATTTACAGAACTATACAAACAATATACAGGGGTTACTTAATTATTACAATATCAATGAACTAGCTAAAAGCCGAGCTTTGTGAGGGCTCGCGTCGTCACACCTTGAATGACTGATCTATACATATAATGATAATGACACATCTATATATAAATAGAAATTACTATGTTAAAGCACAAATCAATAGGTGTGATAGTTTTTCCGTAAAGTGTACCTCAAAATGTAAAGGTTGTGGGATATACTAGGGCTTGCTTCGCTCGCCCTGATAATTTTTGTTTTTACATAAATAACTAAAGCATTTTAGAAGCCTCTTCATGGAAATCAGCTAACAAGTTCTTCATGTCTTCAAATCCTGAGATTTCTTGAGCCTGTTGCAATGGCAGCCACTTTAGATCTTGATGTTCATCTGATAATGTTACATTTTGTTCGGGAATTTTAAGTTTTGCTAGCCAGTATACAACCTCTTTCGGTTTTCCGTTAACTTCATAGTGCAGTGATTTTGATATGTCTTTATAAATCTGGAAAATATTAAAAAGATAAAATAACATACCCAATTAAGCCTGTAAAGAACATACGCTTTTTTTGGATTGCCCTTTTTAATTTGAGGTAAGTACTTAATTTTACAATAGCTATGTGTATGTATGTAATGGCTATGTCATTCTACAATTGAAGACATGAGTGGAAGAACACAATAAGTAACATTTTGTAACCATCTGAATCTGATATTTGCTCATTTTTTCCCATATAATTCTAACAAACCTTGTAACTTATCTACTTCACCACCTGGCTAATATATCTGGCTACACATGAAATGCACATTTTTTTATTTCAAATAATTTTTCCCGCCCTTAAGCCTCCATTATTGCAAAAAAAAAAATGGCAATTTTTTTTACTGTTACTTATTGTGTTATTCTACTCACGTCTTCAATTCATAAAATAAACCTCTAAATCCTCAGCAGTCAAACCAGCCTCTTCTTGAGTTTCCCGAAGTGCTGTTACCCAGTCTGATTCTCCTAGGTCCACATGACCTAAAAAAATGTGTAAAATAATTACAACTGAAATACAAATGATGCTATTACAAGTATACACTTTATAATTTATTCTAGATTGGTTCGCAAAATGCGCGTATTGTTTAAATAACAATGATACGTATATACGATAAGTTAATATTTAATTATTTACCCTTTGGAGGGGTCCAATGGTGAGCCCCATAGGATGTTTGTAACATCAGAAACTGTATTACTTGATTTGTATATCTATAAATAACTAATCCTGCTGCTCTCGTAGGTGACATTTTAAAATAATTTAATTAACTTAGTGATAAAAAAATGAAGATTTTTTTTTGAGAATTTTCTACACTGTATTTCTACAACCATACGCGTCTCCACGAATTAAAGAATTTCTTTACATTATCATAACATTAAACAGTTTATAATAATTATATTTAGGTATTATTGTTATATTAAAAAGATTTATTTACGAAAATATTTAGAAAAGTTGTTATATTTTACCGTATAGGTTATATCACAGATTAGTAGTATATATATGGTTATCACAGATTAGAGTATATATTGTAGAATGGTTATATTTTGAATTGAATTTTAACAAATGACAATCACAGATAATGACAATTGACAGGTGACAAGTTTTTTTTTTCCTTATTATGGCGCTCGGCTTTTTAACCATGGCCAGTGTCAAGTATATAAAATATGGCGGGAAAACAATTTTCTTGTGTACAATTTTCGGCATCGTTTCTCTACATCGTCAGGTCAAAAGTCTAGTCAAAGTCGGAGTAAAAGTCAATACAGTCAAGGAGTCATGTCGGTCGATTCAGTAAAGTGGTAGGCGCTTTACTGAAACTTTCGTTGGAGTTTTGGAGGGAACACAAAATAGCACGTTTCTGGATGTTGTATCACTTTCCGGCGCTTGCATGATAACGAATATGTTTAATGGTTAATATCCTACCAATATTACACATTAAAAACCCAGTTAACACAATTTTAGGAAAATAATATAAAAACACAACATCACTTTTTCACATTCCCGGCAAAACACCGGCGACAAGTTATATTTTTCTGAATCGATTAATATTAATGTTTTTTTTAAATTTCTACCAATGAGGAGCCAAACTAAAAGCTCGAAGCAAATGGCGACACCAGCGACTGTCCCTTGTTTAATGCAAGTGTCAAATGAGTTGCGATTTTCTTTGTTATTTTCACTGACATATAAGTTTACGTAGTACATAATATCTCTATGGTTATTTTTGTGTTTTTTTTTCTGTGTGTGAGCTGAAAAGTGAGCTTCGTAAGAGAAATGCGTCGGTTGTGGGCAAATGGCCTAATCGAAAAGTAATACTCGAGTTACTTGAGTCGACCATCACTAATAAAATTTGCATAAAATCGATAGGAAGTAGGAACATGATTAAACCCTCAAGATATTTTTGTTTCTCGCTTATTTGCAATATTTTTTTTATAACGTTGTAAGGTTTTTACTTTCCTGTCTTTCAACAAAAGACTTTTTATAGTTCACAGAAGTCAGAAACTCAGAACAACTGAAAATCGTTTTTGTAAAGGGGCCCCGAGACGATCAAACGGTTTGATTCAACCTTACGTGTTTGATGAAACCGTTTGATGTCGGTTTTAACGGTTTTTCAAACGACACTGCACAGTATGGTTCGATACGCGCTGTCGAGTACACATCTTGTGAGTTGTGACGCAGACAAGATGTCCTCGAACAAGGATCGCGACTTTCTTTATGTTTATAACGTTAATGTCCTGCATGGAATGAAAGAAAAATAAGAAACGAAAAAGAATTTGGTCAAAAGAATGGTAGAAAGTTTGTGCAAACGCCGGAAGTCGGAACACGATGAAACGGCGCGTCAAACACAACAAAAATATGTAATTTCATCAAACAGGCTTCAAACACGTAATGCGTTTGACAAACCGTTCCACACACAAACCACCTTCGTAAACGATCAAAATGGTTTGAGTCAAACCAAAATCTACCTGTTTGAATCAAACCGTTGCATTGGACCGTCTCGGGGGCCTTTAAGCGTTTTTGGCACAACGTTCATGGTTCTTGCCGTATTTTTATTATCAGTTGTCCATTAAAAATAAAGCAAATTCAAACATCAACTGACAGAAACGGATAGAAACAACTGTTGTTTGAAGGCGTATTGTTTAAAAATTAGTTGTAAAAATTAATGAATTACTTAGTTTTAAAGTAAATTACGTGTATATTTAGATACTATAGTAGACTTAAAAGTTAACGGCTTCAAAACGACAAAAAAAGCAGTTTGCGATGTTACTCAAGTGGAAATGTATTCTTACAAACTGGGTAAGTTACAAAAAATAATTAATTAAACTATAAACACACAAAATAACTTGCGTTAGTAATAAAATCATACTTTAATAATGATTCTCTATAATTTAGAATCCATATTTTTAACTAAGGTACCAAAAGTCACCGGTTTCGTAATCGGCAGGTGTTTTGAAAACATGCCGCGAGTTAGCTTTTATTTCATTTTATGTACAATAATAAGGTTAATTAAGGTTACTGATAAATAAAACTTAATGTTAAGCGTATAACGTCGAACTTTGTATTTTAGATAAATTGCTACTGCAATGAAAGAGATAGTAAGGACTTGGATATAAACCTTGACTCTTTGTTGATCATCATTTCCCAATTGCGAAGAAACCTAAGCCTTGACGACTCAAGGTCTTCTTTGTTAGAAGCAAACAATATACAAGAGTTTATCCTCGAAAAGTACCCGGATTTCAAATTTGAAAATGGAACATGTGATCCCCGTTCCGAAGAAGATCTACATCTCTCTGCATCTCTACTACTATTTTTCGTCTGCGTGAACTCAAAAAATATCGACCTCAAAAATGCGATGTGTAGCAAATTATCATCATCCGACCAGGAAATAATCATGAAGTTCAGTAAATGTTTAATGGGCTGTACTAACATCACCTCCTCGGATGTTCTACAAGCGATTTCAGGTATTATAATAATCTGATTAATTTAATCACACCCTTTCATTCTTTTAAGGTTTCTAAAGATTACAAAGTATGGCTTCCATCTGCAACAAAGTGAATTCCATTAATATTGATAAGTCTTAAATATGACCTGCAATGTGCAGTTATTATAAAGTAAGATAAAATATTTTTAAAAATTTATAAAAGTGGTTTTGAAATTACCATCTAACAAATTTTACCATCCAACTAATTTAAAATTATATAAAGTCACAAGCTATTCTAATAAGCATTTGAAAAGTCTTTTAAATAATATTATGTGTCTGTCTTTTAAGCCAAATGAAGTAGGTCATAATATAATGCGCAAAATATTTGTAGCAAATTTTTCCAAACCTTATATTCTGTACAGGAACCCTACAAAATAATTTAGGCATCTGTTAGATTTTTTTTAATTTCGGCAAAAATTTTCAGAGGCATGCGGGCAAGACATAGCCGGTGCAGAGACAGTAACTACAAATACTGTTGCTGAAACTCCTCCAGCTTTACGATCCTTGCACAGTGAAGTTAGACGGCTACAAGCAGCTCTTGATGCGGAACGCTTTGATCGTAACTACCTTCAAGAGGAGCTGAGCAGGACCAATTTGAAATTGGAAAAACTAAGTAATTTTCACAACTTTTTTATTACTTATAATTTGTATGTGCCAAGTAAAAAAAAAAATATTTAATTAACATCTAGTTATAAATCATGTTGTATTTAGGTATATAAATTTGAAGTTATTATTTCTACTACTACAGAGCATGAGCTTTTAATAGTTTGTCTGATTTCAGCTAAAGTGAAGGAACAATATAAACAAGAAATAGTCAACCTGAAAGCAAGAGTATCCGACTCCTGTGGTGAGGACAACAATACTGCTGGTAGTGAAGCTTCACACAATAACTCGGTGAAGTTGGCAAAGCAGCTGGAGCAAGCTGAGGAACGTCTGGCTAACTTGCAGGAGGAGTTGAGCAATGTGGAGTATGAAAGAAATGGTTATAAGAACAAGGTAATTTCATCTTTGATTTTCGCAGTACCTACATTAAATACAGGGTGCAATTAAACCTTCCGGCTAAGTTTTTTAGGGCTTAGGTATCATTACGAGATTCCATTTAACCAAAAAAATAGGGTGTTAATTTTTTTACAATAACATATTTTATCCCACTTAAAATCGTTGCAGAACGGTCACTTCGCGGCGGTGGGTAGAGCGGGGGTGACGCGGGGGGGAGGCGCAGGAGGCCCGGCCGCGGCACGCGCCGGCGACGCGTAGTGTCCATTAATTGTGGTGTCTTTTAGCAAAACTTTCGGAAGCTATTTCTCAACATTTTAGTGAGTGATTATAAAAGAAAAAATACGAGTATTTTTATTTTTAACAAGGATCAATATATCGAAATTTGGCCGGAAGGTTTAATTGCATCCTGTATAGTTAATTACGCCAAAATTAGATATGGGTGTGTAAGACTTGAAATCAGCGGGCAGGGCGGGAGCGGCGGCGCGCGGCGGCGCGTTCCAACATATAGATTTATATGGATAAGCCATCTAGTACGCTGCGCGCCGCTCGCCGCACCCTGGCCTGTCCATATAAATCTATACATTGGAAGGCGCCGCCGCTGCTCCCACCCCGCCGCCCGCTGATTTCGAGACTGAAGCCTTGGAATTTTTTAGAAGGGAAGACATCACTTCGCAGTATATCATCATCAGTACGATAATTGTCTTTGTTTTACAGTTGGATGAACTGAAACGCGACAGAGATAAGTATTTAACCCTGAGCCAACAAGAGAACATTCGAGCAAGTCAACTTGCAGAGGAATTGGACAGTGAACGTCGTCAGTGTAATTCTTTGAGGGAATTAGTTACTGAGCTACGACAACACAACCGCCTCAACAGAATGGACTCCAGTCAGTTGGAGTGTGATGAACTTGATACTAGTGTGCACTCATTACAACATAATTCCTGTAAGTATTTAATTGTAAGGCCTAGATAATTCATAAAGCTCCCAAATACAATTGTTTTAATTTTTATTTTTTTGCAGCTGTGTGCAGTGAGGTCTGTGCGAGCATAATTGAAGTACAGCTAGCTGAAGAAAGATCTAAAATCGCTACATTGAAAAATCAAATGCAAATGTTGCAGGTATGTTTATTAAAATACGTTTTATAATATGTAAATAATGCAACAAAATATTTTTGTAGTGAGTAAAATAAATATTGTTACAGGATCAACTTACAGAATTAAATAATAAATATGAAAAAGAAAAATATGACCTTGGTAAAACTCTTTCTGAGAAGGAATGTGATATCATGAACTTAAAGCATAGAATTAATGAAGAAATTGAAAATAAGAATGTAATAAAATCCAAATGTGATAATGACATAACTAAATTGAATAATGAAATTAATGAACTCGAGCAGACCTTGAAGGATACTACCGAAAATGCCAGGAAAACAATTGATACAAAAATGCAAGAGATACAAACTTTACAGGAGGAAAAGCTTTCGTTATTGCAAAGCTTTTCAAATGAAACATCAAAACTAGAATCTCAAGTACAGGAACTGAAAAAAGAGATTGAATCTGAAAAGACATCTAAGCAAAAAATGAGGGAAGATTTTGATAGTCACATGATGAAATTAAAAGAAAAAGTTTTGAATAGGAATAATGAACTTGTTGAACTTCAAAACAAAATTGTAACTAAAGGAGAAGAAATTGAAAGTCTACAAATACAATTGCGCAATGAAAAGGAAATGAGACAAGAATTAATTAACAAACACAATAATGACGTGTTGCATTATAACAATGTAATAAAAGAGCAGAATCTCAATGTTCAAAAGAGTTCAGAAGAAATAGCTGAACTACGAAAACAGGTACAACAGTATTATGAATGTATTGAAGAAATGAATAGAGAAAGAAACAATCTTAATGCCTCTTTACTTGACCTAAAAGAGGAAGTCAAGATTTTGACAAGTAAGAAACAGATATGGCTGAAAGAAAAAGAAAAACTCGCAAATAAATTTGATGAAAATAATGAAACAATTAACTCTCTTAAAAGTCAACTTCAAACTGAAATTCAATTTAAAAATGAAATACAATCTAAGCTTCGTGAAGTAGAGTCTCATAAACAAATATTGTTAGAGGAAAAAACTACATTGACCAATAAATTATCTTCGGTAATTGCTGAAAACTCTAACGCCTGTGAAAACTTAAAAGAGGAAGTCAAGGATTTGACTAGTGAGAAACAGATATTGCTGAAAGAGAAAGAGAAACTCGAAAATGGATTTGATGAAAAGATTGTAATAATTAGCTCTCTTGAAAGTCAACTTCAAACTGAAATTCAATTTAAAAATGAAATACAATCTAAACTTCGTGAAGTAGAGTCTCATAAAGAAATTGTGACAGAAGAAAAAAAATCTTTGACCAATAAACTGTCCAAAATAATTTCTGAAAACTCTGCTATGTGCCAAATGTTGGAAGAGAAAGTCAAGAATTTAACAAGTGAGAAACAGATTGTGCTAACAGAAAAAGAACAGCTTCAAAATGAATTCTATGAAAATAATGAAATTATTAATTCTCTGGCAAGTCAACTTCAAACTGAAGTAAAATTTAAAATTGAGATACAGTCTAAACTTCTTAAAGTAGAAACAGAAGTTGACAATTTGACAAGTGAGAAACAGATATTGTTGAAAGAAAAGGAACGGCTGCATAATGAATTTGTTAAGAATAATGAAATAATTAAGTCTCTCGAAAGCAAACTTCAAACTGAAGTTGAACTTAAAAATGAGATGCAGTCTAAACTTCTTGAAGTAGCGTCTGAAAAAGATTTACTGCGTGAAGAAAACACTTCTTTAACCACTGAAATATCTAACATTATTGCTCAAAACTCTGATATGTGCGAAAAATTGAATCTGGAAGTCAATAACTTGACAAGTGAGAAACAAATGTTGCTGAAAGAAAAAGAACAGCTTCAAAACGAAAAAGAAATTTTGTGTGAAGAAACAACTTCTTTAAAAATAGAAGTCAAGAATTTGACAAGTCGGAAAGAGATGTTGCTGAAAGAGAAAGAAATACTCCAAAACAAATTTGAAGAAAACAATAACACAATAAAGTCTCTTGAAAGCCAACTTCAAACGGAAACTAAATTAAGACATGATATACAATGGAAGCTTTCTGATGTTGTGTCCGAAAAGGAAATATTGTGTGAAGAAAAAACTTCTTTGAAAATAGAAGTTAAGAATTTGACAACTGAGAAAGAGATGTTGCTGAAAGAGAAAGAAATACTCCAAAATAAATTTGATGAAAACAATAACACAATATACTCTCTTGAAAGTCAGCTGCAAACTGAAATTCAATTACGAGATGAGATACAATCAAAGCTTTCTGAAGTTGAGTCCGAAAAAGAAATATTGTGTGAAGAAAAAACTTCTTTGAAAATGGAGATCGAGAATTTGACAAGTGAGAAAGAGATATTACTGAAAGAGAAAGAAATACTCCAAAATAAATTTGATGAAAACAATAACACAATATACTCTCTTGAAAGTCAGCTGCAAACTGAAATTCAATTACGAGATGAGATACAATTAAAGCTTTCTGAAGTTGAGTCCGAAAAAGAAATATTGTGTGATGAAAAAACTTCTTTGAAAATGGAGGTCGAGAATTTGACAAGTGAGAAAGAGATGTTACTGAAAGAGAAAGAAATACTCAAAAATAAATTTGATGAATACACTAACACAATATACTCTCTTGAAAGTCAGCTTCAAACTGAAATTCAAATAAGAAATGAGATACAATCAAAGCTTTTTGAAGTTGAGTCTGAAAAAGAAATATTGTGTGAAGAAAAAACTTCTTTAACCAATAAAATGTCTACGGTTATTGCTAAAAACTCTGATGAGTGCAAAAAGTTGAATGAGTTAGTTGAAAACTTGACAAGTGAGAAACTTATTTTGCTTAAAGAAAAAGAACAGCTCCAAAATGGATTTGATGAAAAGAATGAAATAATTAACGCTCTTGAAACTCAACTGCAAACTGAAATTCAATTTAAAAATAAGATGCAATCTAAACTTTGTGAGGTAGAGTCTGAGAAGGAAATATTGTGTGAAGAAAAAACTGAAAACTCTAATGCATGCGAAATGTTGCAAGAGGAACAAAAGAAATTGAACAGTGAGAAACAGATATTGCTGAAAGAGAAAGAACATCTGCAAAATGAGTTCGATAAAGGGAATGAAATTATAAACTCTCTTGAAAGTCAACTTGAAACTGAAATTCAGTTAAGAAATGAGATACAATCTAAACTTCGTGCAGTAGAGTCTGATAAAGAAATATTGTGTGAGGAAAAAACTTCTTTAACCAATAAACTGTCGACAGTAATTGCTGACAACTCTAATATATACGAAATGTTAAAGGAGGAAATCATGAAATTAACAAATGAGAAAGAAATGTGGCTGAAAGACACAGAAATACTCCAAAATAAATTTGATGAACAGAATGAAACAATAAACTCTCTTGAAAGTAGACTTCAAAATGAAATTAAACTTAGAAATGACATACAATCAAAGCTTTGTGAAGTAGAGTCTGAAAATACTGCTTTAAACAATAAAATGTCTACAGTAATTGTTGGAAACTCTGATGCGTGCGAAATATTGAAAGAGGAAGTTAAAAAATTGACAAGTGAGAAAGAGATGTTGCTTAAAGAGAAAGAAATACTTCAAAATAAATTTGAGGAAAAGAATGAAACAATTAACTCTCTCGAAAATCAACTTCATGATGAAAATCAATTAAGAAATGATTTACAAACGAAACTTTGCGAAGTTGAGTCTGAGAAAGAAAGGTTGTGTGAAGAAAAAACTTTTGTGACCAATAAACTGTCTACAGTAATTGCTGAGAACTCAAAAGCGTGTGAAAAGCTAAATCAACGCATTCTTCAAGAACAACAAGCTAGCCAATCTTTACAAAACCAAGTAGACAACTCTAATAAGAAAATTGAAGAATTATTAAAGATAGTAAAACAAAAGAATGATGGTAAGTATTCAAAATATTACAAAACATTACTATTAATTTTACTTAAGTACCCTTTAATTCTCGTACATAGGATGTAACAAATTACATAACAAAGTGATACTTGTGTGTTACATAACAAAGTGGACTGCTCTGTATATTCACTAAGTTTATAGTTTTACTACACAAATTGGTGTTACTGTTAAAGAAACACGGTTTAAAAAAAATAATAACAAGCGCTTAAAGTAACTTTTTATAATACTCATAGAATGATTCTAAAAATTAATGTATTTTCAGAATTTTCTAAACAAATCGAAGAATACAAAAGAGTTATTGAAGCAAAAACTAATGAAGTAGAAAGCCTAGTATTTAATAATGCAACCCTACACAGTGAACTCAATGAGGTCAAAATACAACTTGATACAAAAGTGCATTCACTAAAGGATAAGCTCATTGATAATGAAAATATAACAGACAAACTAAAAGCAACATATGAGTCTCAAATTGATAGTCTAAATGTGATGGTGTCTAAACTGACTAGTTACTTGAAAGAGAAGACTATCGAAATTGAAGCGACAAGCAAGGAAAAGACTCAATTAGAAGAAGCTTTAAAGAAGAGTAATGAAGGTACAGTTTTTTTTTTATCTTATTAGTTAGAACATTTATAAAATATTTTCTATTGATATATTTTGTACATTTCATACAGCTATCAGTTTGTTGGAAGAAGAAGTAAAGTGCCAAAAACAAATACACGACAAATTAATTAGCGAGTTTGAATCGGAAAGGGTTGTTCTTAAAAATATAGTGTCTGTAACAGAAGATGTAATGGAAGATCAGAAATTAAATTTCAACAATAAATTCACCGAAGTCACAAAGCAAAATGAAGAACTGAAAGACTATATTAAGAAATTAGAAGAACAAATGATTACAGAGCGAAAAAATGCAGAAATTACACTGAATGATAAAGAAGATATTCTCAATATAGCTTTGAAAGATTTATCTGATATAAAGGACGTAAAGAAATCATTTGAAGAAGAAAATTTAACCCTAAAAGAACTTGTATCGAAGAAGACTGAAGAAATCGAGCTAGCAACAAGCGAAAAGAATTCTTTAGAGCATATATTGGAAAGTGTTAAAAATGGTAATTCATTCATTTATATTTAGAGATGAAATCTTTTATCTTAAAACAGACATTAAATTTAAACTTTATTTTAATTTTTTTTTCAGATAAAGCTTTATTAGAAAACAAAATGCAAGAGTTTGATATGTTAAAAGACAAACAAATCGCTGATCACTTGAATTTATTAAAAGAAAAAGAAAATGAAATAAATAATTTGAAAGAAGAGTTGGAGAGACAAACAAAGGTTATCAAACAATTTGAAACTTTACAAGAGGCATTATCAAAGGAAAGGGATGAAATCGCTGAACAGTTAAATGAAAAAGATACATTACTAGAAACTGAGAAGAACCTGCGTATTTCCCAGCTGGATGAATTACAAAAGTTGCAACAACTTCAAACCGAGAATCTCACATTACAAAATATTATAAAAGAAAAAGAATCAGGTGTGTAATTTACAGTTGGTCATAAACCAATTTTGTAATGAAGAAAATGTGACACAACAGTTTTTAATTTTAAATATTGAACTTAAAAAAATGTTCAACATCAGCTTAATGATTTATCTTGGTGAATTTATGTAACCTAATATGTATCTGAAAAATGTGTAGTTTTTACTAATTTTTTGGACTATTGTAATCGCTTAATATTTTCTTGCAGAAATAATGGCTATAAGAGAACATTTTGAGAATGAAATTGATCAAAATCAACAGGTAGGTGACCAAAATAAAGTAGAGCAAACAAAATTATTAAATAAATGTAAAATTCTAAAGGAATACCAAATAAAAGCTGAAGAAGAATTAAAACATCGCCAAGCTAAAATAGAAGTACTTGTAAGTGAAATGGAAACTATTAGAAACGAATTTGCTCAAGTAGAAGTAGAAAAGAACATTCATATAGAAAAGCTAGAAACCGAATTGACAGAAACGAAAGAGAATTATTTGCGTTATAAACAAGAAGCAGAAAAGTATAGTATTGAAATTGGAAGACTCAGAGAAAACTTGAATGCAGTTAATACGAATACAGTGTACAATTTGAAGAAAGAAAACGAACTACTGCTGAAAGCTGTGACTAATAATGAAAATAGTAAGTATTTGGAATATTATTGTATTCTGTAATTTATATTAAGTAATGAGACAAATATACTAATAAATATAATTTTGTTGCAGTGGCTTCTAATGATAAAGAGAATATACCCAACTACCGCGAAGATGTAGCAATCAAAATACGTGACCTGCAGCACCAAGTTTACGATTCTGCATTCGATAACACAACTTCATCCATCGATAGCTCCAAAACTATTACCGATTTGGAGAAAATAATACAAGATAAAAACAGGACAATTACAACTTTACATAGTGACATTACATATCTGAAAACTTTGGTCGCCGAATCCGAGAATAAGCTACTGGATGTGACGAAAGATCTGGATCTGAGCAGGGAAAATTGTCATCAACTATCCAACCAACTGAAGAAAGTCGTTCTTCAGAAGAACGAGGAAATCGCCGAGCTGAGGAACAAAATTACAAAGATGAGCGCCACAGAAACCCGCGCGTCTCAAATCATCAAAGTGTCCGCCAAATATCAAGCGATGATAATAAAGCGAATCGCCGAAATAAAGAATAACACTGTACTAAAAGAGCTGACGAATTTCGGCAACTCAGCGAACACTAACGGGGAAAACGAACTTAGACGCAGCTTCAACGCCGGAAACATCACCATGGAGGATCTAGAAAACTTCCTCGAAACTACCGACAGACATCTCAAACGGTGCTCGGAGAAGCAGATTGCCCTACAGAAAGAGAGAGATCGATTGCTCGAAATAAACAAGATTAACGACTCGGAAATCATCGCGATGAGGAAATTCCTAACCGAGCTATCCGTTAGCGTCAAAACGTTCAATTCGGTGAAGGATCTATACTCCCAGAAGCTGAATAAGGTGATTGCACTACAGAGGACAGTGAGAAGAGAGATCCTGAACTTGGATGGACGAATCAACGACGCGACCATGTGCAAGCTGGAGAGGGGCTACGCTGCCATCATGCAGGACCTATCGGAGTGTGCCCTAAACTTGGAGAGGTGGGTCGACCGGAGCATAGTCAGATCCATATCACCGGAGAAAATCAAGCAGGCGTTCATGAGCGAGCTGGACCGAGCCTCGCTCGTGCCCACCAACTTCCAGAACACCAGCTTGGAGATCCAGTTCGGAGAATTAGAGTCTTCCTTCCACAAGCTACTGAAGGAGGTGATGCAAGCTCAGTCCGGAGACGGAGCCAAGGATGCTCAAGCCCTGACGATCATGGAGGTCCGAGCGGAGTACGAGGATAAGCTCAGCAGGATGAAGGCGAAAATGGTCAGTATACTCCCTATCCTGTTATTGGTATTGCTGTACCAGGTTGTTTGGTGGTACTACCTGACATTGGACTACTGATGGTGGCTTATTGCTGTTGTTACGACTTGTAAAGTCATTATTTATTGATTATATCAAATAAAGTTTTGTTTTAATGGATGCTTTGTTTTATTTATCGTTTGTAGTGTTCATTAAGTTAGTTTGGTAGTTACGCTTTACATCACGGAAAAGGTAATGATTTTTGTAATTGCACGCTCTATGCACGGCTTTGTTGCTTATGGATGGGTTTTTGTGGATTTCATTATGCTCGTAAATTAAAGTTAGTATATATTTCTAGTTTATATTTCGAGTTTTAACGCTTTACAATTTAGCTACTTTATGTTATTATAATAAATATATAAATTGCAAGCATGTACCAGTAGTTAAAAATTAACAGTCATTCTCAAATAAATATTAATATTCCAGAAAGAACTATACGTCGATCAGATAAGTCAGTTCCAAGAGAAACACAAGAAGGTGATAGAAGAATACGAGAGGAAGCTAGAAAAGGCTAACGAAGAGACGAAGGAGTTGAGCGAGGCTTATCAGCAGCATGTCAGAAGTTTGACTACGGAGCTATGGAACGTTGGAGAGAAGTTTATTATACAGAAGGATGAGGCACAGTGGCTGAGGAAACAACAGAAGTCGGGCTCGCTCATGTCCCTACAGCATGTGCATTCTGTAAGGGTCAATTTATACTAGCGCAGAGTCGAAGCGCATCGAAGCGAATTACCAAAACTGAACATAACAAATTCAACCTTAATTCCAAAGCGTTAACGCACACATTACTTCTGAGAATTTAAAAAGGTGCGCGCATTCGCGCGAATTCGCGCGGATGCGCCCCACCAACGCTGATTGGTCTCGCAGAAGTAATGTGTGCGTTACGCTCTGGAGTTAAGGTTGAATTTCCTATGTTCAGTTTTTGAGAATTCGCTTCGATGCGCTTCGACTCTGCGCTAGTATAAATTGACCCTAAGACTCGTTTATCAATTCTAATGATTGTTGATAACAGTACATTGCTGCACCCTTTTTTTGCATTGTTCAAACAAAAATACAAGAGTAACGTCACTTACCGTTTTCGCGTCGAAATTTAAATAGTTTAAAACCATAAAATTTTGCTATAATATTTAAATGTCTTTTGATATTTTAACAGGCCAGTGATCTTTTCCTACTTGAAATTGATGTAATTTAAGCCATAATGAAAATACTGCATTTTCTCCATTTAAATATATTGTTCTCAATTTCTCGCATTAAAATAGCCCTGTTTACGCTTACAATGGGTAATTTTTTTAGACGGGTCTGGTGGCGCCGCACGAGGACGCGAGCCGGCCCTCCGACACGCTGTCACTCCGCTCGCTACAAGTACACAACAAGAACGAGAGGAAAGGTAAAATAAGTTTAAATTATTCTTACTTGGATAAAAGGTTATTACCACCTATATATAGTTCTTGGAATCTACGAGCGCGCGTAGCCTTTATTTGTAGTTGTAATTGTAAATAGACATTTTCGTTAGTGTGCGTATCTGACGGAGCGGTCAGTAGCGAGCGAGCCATGTACGCGTGTATAGATATGGTCACTTACACAACTAAGGTCTAACACTTAATCTGTAATTAAAATGTATCGTAAAACTATTCATAGTCTATTGTCTCTAAATGTCATGTAAGTTTTCATGTCAGACAACAAGAATATTGCGTATAGTTATAACAGAGTAGACAGAACTAAGGGCCAACCCACACGTACCACAACCACACTACGTCGCAACGACAAAATGCCGTCAAGCAGTGGTTACGTGTGAATGGTGTCGCTGCAGCTTTTTGTAGTTGCGTTGTGGTACCGACAAAATGTCGACGTGGTTGCGTTGTAGCCAGTAGTTGCGATGTGGTTACGTACGAAAGTCAATGAAACGGAGGGGGGGAAGAGCGCGGGCGGTGTGCGCGCACTGTCATTGCATCGACGCAACGTTGTGGTTGCGATGTGGTCGGCCACTAGTTCGCTTGTGGTTGCGATGTGGCTGGTATCCCACAAGTGGTCACAAATCAAACAACGACTGCAAAATGTGGTACGTGTGAATAGTCCAGTTCATTTACAATACGAAATATACGCCCGACCACGTGGTGTGCTTGTGGTGTGGTTGTGGTTGTCGTGTGGTTGTGGTACGTGTGGGTTGGCCCTTAGAAGTACCTCGACTTCAAACAAACGGGCTTACCTACTCGGTTAGTTCTGTTTACTCTAGTCATTAGATGAGTGAATATTTTATTAGCAAGGGGAGTTATGAAAGAAATAATTTATTGTTTCGAGGGCGGGATTCAAACTCCATCAATGAATTAGACAAGGACAGAGAAGCTTGACGTTGCGTGTAAAATATTTTGTTGAGGGTAGTTAGTAGAGTATATTTTCTTTTTAAATATGGACATAATCTCTCTCATCGTCTCATCATTATGTTTTACTCCAGGTCGTAAAACGTGCGGCGACATGTCGGACGAGGAAGGCGAGGTGTTCGACAACCGCTGCCTTCGAGAACTCACCGAAACCCCGCGTCGGGGACGCCCCTCAGCAATGGGCGGGACCATGGGCGCGGTGGGCGGGGCCAACAAGAGGCTGTCAGAGCTGCAGCGCCGCAACACGCTGTGTCAGCCCCACCTCAAGAGTTCTTACCCCGCTGAGACACAGTTCGTACCGGGAGTACAGGAGGATGATATCAAGGTAAAATATTAAAGTATTTTTTACCCTTAGAGAAATTCATTTAAAGGCAGATGCTGGATCTACGTAATATTTTCGGGCTATGTCAAGTATGTTAGCCGTAATTTGGGTTATAACGCGACCAAACTACACAAGTCCGCCTATGTTAGTGGTCTCCAACCTTTTTTTCATGTGGGCCACAAACATCTTAATTTTGGTCTTGGTGTCGCGGGCTGCAACAAAGAATTTTAGGGTTAAAAAACCGGCCAAGTGCGAGCTGGACTCGCCCATGAAGGGTTCCGCAGCAGCAATAAGGTTTATTTTTATGAAATTAAAAGGTTTTTGATTTATTTTTATATTTCAGTAATTGGTTTAATGAAAGTTAAATTAAGTTTACCATTTATGACGTATAAAAAAAACTACTTGCTAGATTTCGTTCAAACCAATTTTCGTTGGTAGTTTTTATAGTAAAGTACATCATATATATTTTTTAGACTTATCATGCCCCTACTTTAGAAGTTAGAGGGGGGGGGGGACGGGGGGGGGGACGGGGGGGGGGGGGACATTTTCGCACTTTGGAAGAGTCTCTCGCAAACTATTCAGGTTAGAAAATAATGATATTAGAAACCTCAATATGATTTTTGAAGACCTATCCATAGATACCCCACACGTATAGGTGAGATGAAAAATTTTTTTTTAAATATAATAATATTAAAAAGAACTAAACTACTTGCTAGATTTCCTTCAAACCAATTTTCGTTGGTAGTTTTTATAGTAAAGTACATCATATATTTTTTTTAGACTTATCATGCCCCTACTTTAGAAATATGCCCCTACTTTAGAAATTAGAGCGGGGGGGACACACATTTAAGCACTTTGGAAGAGTCTCTCTCGCAAACTATGCAGGTTAGAAAAAAATGATATTAGAAACTTCAATATGATTTTTAAATACCTATCCATAGATACCCCACACGCATAGGTTAGATGAAAAAATTTTTTTTTTGATTTAGTTGTACCTATGGGGACCCCTAAAATTTTTAATATTTTTTCCATTATTGTATCAAAATCTTAATGCGGTTCATAGACTACATCTACTTACCAAATTTCAATAGTATAGCTCTTCTAGTTTCGGAGAAAAGTGGCTGTGACATACGGACGGACAGACAGATAGACAGACAGACAGACATGACGAATCTATAAGGGTTCCGATTTTTGCCATTTGGCTACGGAACCCTAAAAAACAACGTTCTTCAAAATTAACGATTTAAAAGTGAAAAAAAATTCACGACTTTCACGACAACTTTACATTATTTTGCCGGAGGGCGTGAATTTCAAAATGGTTTAACATCACGCGGGCCACAAATAAAGTCCCGCCGGGCCGCGGGTTGGGGATAGCTGGCCTATGTAGTTGGCGTATGATACCAACTTGTATTTACAACAAGAACAAGATAAAAACTACTGTCAGACACTTCTCTGTAAATACATATTATCAATATTTAAGGCCCTAATTAAACATTATCTCATCACTAGATGACACCCGCAACTATGTTGCGCCAAAATTCGTTTATTGCACAAGAACCGTACATTTTTCCGGGGTAAAAACTAAGAAGTAACTTATGTCCTTTCTCGGCTCTCATAGTATCTCTATACCAAATTTAATCAAAATTTGATCAGCGCTTCTGACGTGAATAGGTAACAGACAGACAGACAGACACACACACTTTCGCATTTGTTGTGGATATCTTCAAAATTACTATATAATATTATAAAACAGGTTTTGTAAATAAATGGTTTGCATACGGAAAAATTATAACGGCAAAAGTCAAAGTGTAACGTGTCGTCATAGAGAAAAACAATAATTTAAAAACTAAATAAAACTCCTTTATAAAATCCACCACAGCATTTATAATATTTCCTCATAATTTCAGTGCAACGGCTCGATGTCCCTGGGCGGCAAGGCGCAGCGCAAGGAGGTGGGCATCACCGCGTACAAGAAGCCCGGACCGCCCACACCCAGCAAACAGGCGGGACGACTGTCCGCTACAGTGAGTATAAACCCCTATTAGTAATAAAAAACTTGAGAGGTGCCGAGGGACACCCCGGATGGAACAAAGTTGCTTTCTATGAGAGAGAGAGAGAGAGAGAAACAGACAGACAGACAGACAGAGAAACACGCGCACGCCACACGGCTAACAACTATAGCAAAAAGTGTCGTTACAATTTTTAGTCTTAATTTTTTCCGTCTAGCCCCCTTTTGCAACGCGCGATAAGGAACTTCGTTTCAATATACAACGGATAATGGATACGCTATACAATGTTTTGTCAATGTCTTATATATCATCAGATAAATTCATTTATGATGGCTGGGCTTGACACAATCCGACTTAATTACCTAATATGTCCGCCGTCTGCTTATGAATTTATTTCTCTGGTACACTGGAAAAATTGCTTGACAAAAAAAAAATCACAACCTTATGTATTACTAGCTGTGCCCCGCGGTGTTACCCGCGGTTTAAGTGATATATAATAAAATACTATGAAAAGTAAGTACCAATAATAGGGTCAAAACGGGACGATACATGGCTCTATAATGGTTTATGGTAGTGATAATGATGATGATGAATGTAATTTGCATAGTAGCATAGCTTTCCGTTCTTAAAACAATGTCGAAACTGCCAAACTTGTATCTATAAAGAGTCAGGACCTTCTGAACCATGGTATACCTTGGTGCAAAATCTTGCTTGTTGGTAGCATATGCTTAGAATACTGCTCACGAAACCGAAGTCACCACATGTTTCCATATAAATTTTGAGGAGTTCCCTCGATTTCTTATGGATCCCTTCATCAGGTCACCAGTTTTATGAATATGGTACCAAATTGGGATGATAACCTATACACCAAAAGAAAAATTTTGAAAATCGGTTCACAAACGGCGCGGCGGCGGAGTAATCGTTGAACATAAAAAAACGAACATAACACCTCCTCCATTTTGAAAGTCGGTTAAAATTGTAGCCTATGTGTTATTCTGATGTATAAGCTATATTATTATAAAGTTTCAAATCCGTTTTTTTTTTTTTTTTTAACGGGCTTTGGCCCACCACACATTCCCACCACTGTATCTCCTGTGTAGCCAGGATCGACAGCGGTATCCAACCACGAAAACCCTTTGATATGATCTCAGGGAGCCCGAGGGACATGCTAAAACTGTCTTGGGACCCGCAACGAAATTAATCAGAAGAGAATAGGAGGAGTAGGAAGAATTCCAGTTTCCCTCCCCATACAAAGCGGGAGACAGCACAAAGTTGCAATGACCGAAAGTCAAAGAACTTAAGGGGGAGCACCACGGAAATGAGTCAAATCCGTTTAAGTAGTTTTTTTTTATGAAATAAGGGGGCAATCGAGCAAACGGGTCACCTGATGGAAAGCAACTTCCGTCGCCCATGGACACTCGCAGCATCAGAAGAGCTGCAGGTGCGTTGCCGGCCTTTTAAGAGGAAATAGGGTAATAGGGGAGGGTAGGGATGGGAAGAGAAGGGAATAGGGGAGGGAAAGGAAGGGAATAGGGTAGGGGATTGGGCCTCCGGTAAACTCACTCACTCGGCGAAACACAGTGCAAGCGCTGTTTCACGCCGGTTTTCTGTGAGAACGTGGTATTTCTCCGGTCGAGCCGGCCCATTCGTGCCGAAACATGGCTCTCCCACGTATAGTTTTTGCGTGAAAGAGTAACAAACATCCATACATCCATACATACATCCAAACTTTCGCCTTTATAATATTAGTAGGATTATGTTTAAACGTGATACAACATAAATGATAAAGTTTTAAGCTTTTTGGCGGGGTTTATAAAATGAGGTCTACTTTTGTGCTCATATGGCATAGTGTAAGCACAATGGAAGCAAATAGGAAAAAAATAAAATATGGAGGCGTGCAATAGTATGATTATCCTTACGTAGATAAGCTGTACGCTTCGGCCACTACTCGGAGACCGCCATGTTACGATGCTGTTATACCCAGTAGCGAGGGTATTACGATTGTTAGATGCGCCTTTCAGTAGGTGAGTATTCTAAACGGGAAGTGGTATAAGCAAGCGCTAATATGCAAATATTTCAGTAATTAATCAGTACCATTAGGTTCCGTTCAAACCGAGGTGAGGCGGGACGTTAAAGAGTTTTTTTAAGAAGCAATTCAAGTTTTACTTTATTAGTTACCAACAGTGCTCGCTAGGTAACGCATATTATTTTAAATCGTTGTTTTAAAAATGCTATGCCGTAACTTTTCTGCATGTAGCTTAAAAATTAAACAGCAGCTACCAACTAATATAAAGCTTTTAGCTTTACTGAATGAGTTTTTAAGTTATTTTAAAATCTGAATTGGCTTGCGCATGATTAGTTGTCGTCTACGCATACTTACCTTAAGACTAACCCGTTCTATAAAATGTTTAGCCAGACCCTGTGAGTTGTGACGCAAAGGTCCTCCCACCATACAAATATCATATTTTGTCGCAAAGATATGTCAATATCCACATTACGTAATCTATGCGAACCCAACTTCTAAATAGCTTAATTAATATATTTTTTTCAATTTATAATATTATTTTATACTTACTCTTTATAAGTAAAATTCTCGTGTCACAGTGTATGTGTGCGAACTCCTCCAAAACGGCTCAACCGATTTTAATTAAATTTTGTATATGTACATTCGTTAGGCCTGAGAATAGGTTTTTATCTACTTTTTATATTGACACTAGAAATAATTTATATGGAAAAACAACATTTGCCGGGTGAGCTAGTACTATACTAAATTTGTCTTTTCATTCAAATTGTCACTTTTTACTTCAGGACAGTGAGTTGCGCGAGTCGCTGCGTGTGGAGGCGGAGCCGGGCGCGCGCCGCACGGCCACGCCCTCTAGACTGTTCGGGCTGTTCCGCGGGAAACAGGACACGATAGAGGTACACTCTCTCATAATATTATAGCACAGTGTTTCCCAAACTTTTTAGCCACGTACCAACTAGAAAGTCTAGCACAGTTTTCAGGGACCCCCTTAATAAAATAAACAGCAAAAATCGCATTATGTATGGTACAGAGATGACAACGCATTACGCACGGTTCGTGGTCCGCGGACCACAGGTTGGTAAACACTGTTTATAGCATGTTAATAATATCTGCAAAAGAGTCCAAGGGTTACCCCAGCTTTTTGTGGTGAACTATAAAACTTTTTAAAATGTGGGAATATGCGTGGAGGCCGCAAATGAAGATCTTCCGACCGAGCGAGGTGTTATGATCGCTCGGTCAGGCCAAAGCCCACGTGATTGATTTCAGCTGTCCTATCGACGCACTTCGATAGCGCGATATAGGAATGTGGCGTTAATTGTGGCTACCGCCACAGTATGTTAATAATATCAGCAAAATAGCCCAGGGTTACCCTACCTTTTTGTGGTGAATTATAAAAGTTTTTAAATTATAAACTCCCCCTTGAAATATAAAACATCCAACTACTCGAATATCATCTTTCAACACTATATTCGGGTATATGTATGTACGTACTAAATAAAATTACACATTAAATGATTACTTACTGATTCCGTGTATACCCTGATTAGGTCTAGTTTATTTTATACACACCAGTGTAGTAATATTTCACAAGAATCAATGGAAAATTTGTTTCAATTTCAGGGCACTCCCCGCGGCCGACGACTCAGCAACATATTCAGAAAGAAATAGCTTTACACCCACCTACCTGATTCCACCGATACAATAAACATATATTTATTCTAAAAGGTGTTTAATTTAAAACGAGATTAATTTTAATATTTTTATTCATCGAATTACACCACAAAACCACCATAGCACCAAATATTACTTACAAATGTACAAAATTGTGCTCGTCCGCTACAATTGTGAAAAAAACTCATACAAAATAATTTAAAATACAAAAGCCATAAACAAAATTGAGATTTACACGTAAGCGTTACTAAACTAGGGTTAAGCTATGTATAAAGTCCTATAAACAAATAATCTCATCGTAAACATGATTTATAGGATTTGTGACTATATTGTATACATTGAGATTGAATAATTTAAAAATGATAAATATTGATCATAATAAATGATTTCTTGATTTAAATTCAAAAACGTGAATTACAATAATTGAATTCGCAAATGTACAAATTAAATTACATAAAATGCGAGTGAACATTGCACAATCTAGGCGAAAAACTAGTGTTAATGTCAAAGCAACTTGATGATGGTTCGATGTAAGTATGCAGTAAGTAATCAGCCGATATTTAAAGGTGCGTCCACATTAGCGTGACTATGTTGTGACTAGACAGACAGGTCGCATCATCTTAAAGTGCGCGACCGACAAAATTCAAATAAAATGCCACTTTCTGGCATAGGCTTATAGGTGTCATTTTGCTCTACGCCACTAAAGCAGCGGCGGCGGGCGGCATGGGTCGCTAGACCAATGTCGGTAGATAATTAAACCTATAGTAAATAAACTAAAATCCATACTTCCGTACTAATATTATAAATTCGAAAGAGTGTGTGTCTGTCTGTCTGTTACCTCTTCACGCTCAAACCGCTGAACCGATTTTGCTGAAATTTGGCATGGAGATACTTTGAGTCCCGGGAAAGGACAAGGATAGTTTTTATTCCGGAAAAATGTACAGTTCCCGCGCGATAAGCGAAGTTTGGTGCCACGGAGTTGCGAGCGTCATCTAGGCCGGTATAAACAGTCAGTACTCAAGATGCATCTCGGTCTCAAGAGGCGGTTCGGCTCTATGATTGGTCCAAATTTTGACAGCCAACCAATCACAGAGCCTGAACCGTGTCTTGAGACCGAGATGCATCTTGAGTACTGACTATTTATACCGGCCCTAGTATACCATCAAGTGGCAATTTATTTAGTTTTTTTTTAAAGACACCTTACACACGCTTTTGAAATGAAACAATATGTGATATTTTAAAAGCGTGTGTACTCCTAATCATAGTCACAGCTAATCATAGACGTACATTAGTTTCAAATTGAATATGACGTAATTCGTACTAGCGCAGAGTCGAATCAGAGTAAAGCCGCCAATCCACCGCAGCGCACGGAGAGACTACGCACGTGCGTCAAGCTTCGCTTTGTAAGAAAATATGTGACTGTCCACTGCAACCCACGGACACGCTACGCACGAATTGACACACGTAGCTTGCTCGAATACGGTGCACACGTAGCTCAACGCTGGCCACGCTACGCATGCTGTGCACGGGATACACGTAAGCGTGTACATAGTATTCAAAACTGTGCTGCGCTACAGTTGTACATAGTCGTGGGCCGTGGCCGTGTGCATAGCGTGTGCTGCAGCCTGCAGTGGAAACGTTGACCCACGTAGTCAAACTAATAAACCCGTGCGCCGCGTGGCCGTGCACAGCGTGCGCCGCTGTGGAATGGCGGCTTAAACAGAACTAACGAGTAGGCCGACTCAGAAGAGATCTCGAAATTTATACGTTTGACGTAGTATGCCATATCGGCGCGCGCAGTACTACATCGTAAAACATGTTGAAAGTGACAGTCGCGCCCAACTCGCGTCTATTCGCCCGTTTGTTTGAAGTCGAGGTACTCCTTAGGGATTTATCAGACAGAGAGCGGTCACGCGGTCAAGCATTCAAGCGGTCAGTTTTGCGTTGGGTTATATTACGTTATATAGAGATACACACACAGGGGGCGTTCTGGACGCGTCAGAATTGCTCCTGTGTGACTGACCGTTCGAACGCAGAACGCTTGAACGCGTGACCGCTCTCTGTCTGATATGTCCCTTAGTTCTGTCTACTCTGGTCGAATCCCAGCGTATTTTCTCAAAAAATATGCATTACATAGTAAATTATTATTAATTAATTTAGCTTAATTGCGCATAGACTCTGAGTTAGTATAGTTTGCCCCTATGTGCGTTTGTTTCTAACACTTTTTTTTGTTTCTTCTCTTTGTGACCTTACACATGTGACATTTTTTATATTGCTCAGACACTGGTATGCCTCTCTGTACTTTCGGAGTCTAGCCGTATTTTTTTGTCATTTACTTTCACAAATACGACAAACAAATAAATAAGATGCGAAAATTGATTATAATAATAATTACAGTTCTACTATTTTATAATTCCTAACTATATCTAATGATTTATCTGTTATATTCGGCGGTTATTTTTGAACTAATAGACTGAATTTTCTTACAAAAACTATAAAAGAGCATAACACAATAAAGGTATATAAAACTCTAAATAAATAACAATATCTCTAATACTTAATATCCATACCCCCTACAAAAACCCACTCTATGTATACATACTGTATACAGGGTGTACCAAAACAAAGTGATAAAACTCTAGGGTGTGCATGTCCCTTGTATAGACTTCACTGTAAAAGTAGCAGCGATGAAAGAGCAAATCATTTTTCTGATTTGTATGGGCTCTTCCCCAGGGCGTCATCAATATTTCCATACAAAAGTAAAAAAAGTTACTCTTTCAGCGCTGCTGCTTCCACAGCGAACTCTATGTCAGGAACACATACATACCTTAAAGTATTTGTTATCACTTAGTTTATGTACCTTGTACAGAGGTTATAGTTGTACAATGTTTTGTCGTTGTAGGTATACTTGTATGTCAAACGATTTTTCTAACACGTCAGACTAGAACACAACACAAATATAACATTTGTATACAGAGTGTAGTTTATTGCTAAGGGGAAAGTTTCCAATGATTTAAAAGTGCGCAATAAGTAAAAAGTGCTCGTGTACATTTTGTGCAATATCAAAAGTGTTCATAGCTCCTAAACGAGTGTTGGTAATATCATAGTTTTTGGTGGCGGCAATAATTATCTAACGAGCAATCAAAAAAGGTTTCTGAATATTGAAAATGTCAAAAATGTAGTTTGTATAGTTTTCAAACTCAAACTCAAACTCAAATTTTTTTTATTCAGAATAAATTTTTTCAAATATTCTCTGAACGTCGGGGACTATACTGGTGCCTACCACCACGTAAAAAAGTTACAGTTTTTTTATTTTTTTGTAATTAGGATTAAATGTGAAAAAATCATTGTTTGCCAGAATAGCTGTTAATTTACTAATAAATATTTACACAAAAACCAATGCTCTTTGTCTCATACACTTAAACAGCCACTTTCGAAATATTTTAGTTTTTTGTGGCGACTTCCGATACTCGTGGCAAGCGATCGCGACCGACAGAAATTCAAATTAAAATGCCACTTTATGACCTAGGGCCTAGGAAACATATAGCCTAGGTCCTAGGCTATATATTTCACTTTATATATATGTCGCAGCCAACTGGTTTAAATAGCCGTTCAATCAAACAGCTAGCTTTTTAATTGAATATTTAAGTCGCTCAAAACGTTCAACACTACAGCTAATTCAAAAGCCGCCGTTTAATTGAATATAAGTTCAGCGCTTACCACCGCGGCGCTAGGTGCGTTTTGTTTACAATATGGCGTCAACTAACCGGTGTTTTGTGGTTGTATTAAGATATTTTTCGTAAATATACGTTACAAGTATTATTAAAGAGACAGAAATTATGGGGCACATACGAGTGAATAAAAATTTAAACTAATATTCGAGGAGAAATTATGGGATTATGAAATGCATAACCAAGGTATTTATTGCAATTGTGTTCAAAATGAGTTAGAATGCAATTAATCTGCTTGTTATCATTACGCCGCGCTTGTGTAACAATAGCACTAAACTCCATTAGTTTAGTGCTATTGTTACACAAGCACCTTAGTTAATTTACCATTTAACCAGTTGGCTAAGCGTCATCTCGCTGTAGTGTTGAACGTTACAGTCAACAAGTCGGCTAAACGACGTATAGCCGTGTGATTCAATGGCGTTGTTCAGTCAAAGGGCTAGCTGTTTGATTGAATTGCTTTTTAAACCAGTCGACTGCGACACATACATTGCTTTAGTGACCGAAGCCGCCACTGTTTTGTAGTGGCGCAGAGCAAAATAAAATTTATAGCCAAGTTCATAAAGTGGCATTTTATTTGAATTTTAGTCGGTCGCGTGCCTCGAGGATAGGAAAGCCACCTTTAGATTACTTTGTCTCATACCGCCACCGTTCATAATATAAAATTCTCAAATCACAAACATTACAAACGCCTAGCTACTGCAAAACCGAGCTACATAATACCAATTCTTGTGCCTTAACCGTAGTAGGAAATCTCTCGTAAGGGCAGTAAAAAAACTGTTTGCTGTACCTATCTAATGTTAAATATTACATCACAGTAAATATCAAAACAGAACATGTTTTCTTGAACAAATTTTGTTCGTTAAATATAGTTTTTATTTTGCGTATACTAAAGCAACTTTAAACTTAAATTGGTCTTAAGATCGGCATCAGAAAGAGGCTAAAGCTGGAAACAAATTATCGGACGCGTCCGTAAGCCGCGGCTGATGGATGCGGCTTAACAATGTGCACGGTTCATACGGGGACGTCCGCGGATGCAGGAAGGTTTGTAGGAAGATGAGTCTTCGGATGTCTGGCCAGTCATTTCAGAAAACCGTTCGCCGTCCGCGGATGCGTCCCCGCGTCCGCGGATGCAAAAACATCCCGCTAGCCAGATTCTTTTCGGACGTCCGAACGCTCAAGGTCGCGTCCGCGACTTATGTCAGACAATGTGCACAGTTTAGTGTATTTTGTATTAACCAGATAAAAACAAGCCGCATCCGAGGAAAACGTCCGAGGACAACTTCTGATAATTTGTTCCCAGCTTTATTGTTTTTTGACATTGTTCGACGTTTGACAACGTTTCTGTCAATATACTGATAATATGACGTGTGCAACATGTCGGATTGTTTACTGTATGTGCTAGTATCGCCCTCTGCTCCAACATTTGCGTTATGTTTCCTATTCTGTAATGACATTTACCTGCATGTATTTTGTTACAAAAATTATTCTACTTTTATACACCTACCTAATTAAGTTACTCATAAACCTACTTCTGATTTCACAACGCTGTACAAACTCTAACTACTTATGTACACAGCATCCAACTATAGTGTTACAACATTGGCTCCTAAATAAAACGGCGGTCTAACTACGTCAAATGGATCTTTTTGTGCCCAATGAGGGTTTTTAAAATTCCTATTTGCCACCAGGTGCCGCGACGTAGCCTTCGGGTCTATCGTGTCAAATAAAATATTATCGTGACACATGACAGATATATCGTGAAACATGACAGCTATATCGTGACATATGACAGCAGTTTGACACGATAGACCCGAAGGCTACATCGCGGCACCTGGTGGCAAATAGAATTTCAACAACCCTCATTTTTAAGGTTTTTGACAGGTATGTGTTCCCTAGCGCTTCTGATTGGCCAACGTCAAACACAAAAACCAATCATGAACGCGAATGAAAAGATAAAACCTGTCAAAAGCCATAAAAACCAAGTCACCGTATCATCATAATGTTACCAGTAGTGTCATAATAAATCATCTTACGTTATTACATAAAACGATTTCTATTAAGGTTTTCGAAATATTAGTTCGTAGTTGTGACTTCATTTTGTGGATTTAAAATTATACTCATTCACTCTTCAAAAAATTGTGTTACAATTCATGTCATCTGACATTATGATAACACTGTGCAGGACAAGTAAGCAGCTCGAAACAATCTAGCTCTCTTGGGCTTAAAGGCAGGCGTGGGGGTTGTGTGTGCACCACTTGGGCCAGAGCGGCGCCGCGCGGACCCCCTTCACTAGAAGCCTCGATCGCTGGGTGTCCAGCCTCAGGTACATATCAGCCGCCGCCCCCTCCGCGCGGTCCGACCACAGCCGCTCGGCCAGCGCCGCCGTCCGCGGCCACAACCGATCGTCCAGCCCCCCCGGACTGAGCTGCTCCGTCCACTGGCACACGGCGCCCCCCTCCACCTTCCACGGCTCCGCGCCCGTCGACACCGCGGGCATCTCCTCGATCCAGGGCCTGTGCTCGTAGATCTGCTGCCAGGAGCGGTACGGGCCGCAGTGGCCGTCGGAGCTGTCGCGCCAGGAACCGAACCCGCAGTCGAGGTACCAGGCGTCGACGTGCGACACGATGGTGCGGAACCCGGCGTCGAGGACGGCGCGCGACTCCGGCCAGCGCGACGCGCCCCACACCTGCACCCCGTACCGCCGCTTGTCCAGCCGCTCTAAATACGGCGTGCGCGTCAGCCGCGACGACCACAGCAGGGTTAACTCTGGAGCTTTCCCCCCGTTGGCCTTCTCCAGCGCGAGCATCGCCCGCCGCGTGAACTCCAGCCACAGCTCCATCGGGTCAGTATCGTTGAAGTGCTGCGCCCAACAGCGCTCCGACACCTCGTCCCCGCCCAGGTGGAAGATGTCGTCGACTCCCGTCAGATCGATGATCTCCTTGTAGATTTTCTCGAGGATGTCGTACACGTGGAGGTTGCGCGGGTTGAGCTGGCCGCAGGGGGGCTCCCCGCAGTAGGCGCTCCAGGGCTCGAGCTCGACGCAGTGCGCCAGGTGGCCCACCCCGGCCGCGGGGCCCCACGCCCAGGCGCGCCCGACGTGCGCCGGCGCGTCTATCTCGATCAGGATCCTCACGCCGCGTAGTCTGGCTCTTCGAACGATGGCCTTGACGTCGTCGGTCGTGTAGACGTACCCCGGGCCGTAGGCGCCGTGCTGGGCGAGCTGCGGCGCGCTGGCCAGCCGCAGGGGAAACGACTGCGAGTCGCTGACGTGCCAGTGGAAGGTGTTCAGCTTGCAGGCGGCCATGGCGTCGATCGTGCGGATGATGTCGTTGACGGGAAAGTAGTTCCGGGCGGTGTCCAGGAGCAGGCCGCGGAAGTTGAATTTCGGTGCATCGTCTATGGATGCCGCCTCGATGATGAGGAGCGATCCCGCGTACGGGTCGAGCCACACCAGCTGCGACAGTGTTTCGAAGCCGTGCCGCGCGCCGCAGAAGGACCGCGCCGTTATATCCACTGCTAGTGCGTTGCCGGCCGGCTTCATCGTAAGCTTGTAACTTTCATCCGTGTTGAGACGCAGACGAGGATCCGCGCTTCCGTTGACCGCTACTCGAATCACGACATCTCTTGGGGCGCCTATACCTGATCTTCGGATATCGCCGGTCGCGCTTCGTTCCAGAGATTTGAGATCATCGCGCATGAGAGCGAACGCGTCGCTGAGGTGGTCAGTTACCTCGCGGGACGGTGACGCCAGGATCTGGAGGTTGAATCCTTTAGCGCGGACGGGTACAGCGGCTGTGGCGAGGCTGACGGGGCCGGTGGGCTGCGGCCACAGCTGCGTGGAGGAGCACAGCATGTTGCACGTCGCTAGCGACTGGAGCACGTTGGTCTCCGCCGCCAGGAGCCTCTCGCAACGGTCGTTGCGGCAAACCCACGACCATTGTGGCTCGATTCCCCTGGAAAGTAATTAAGATCATAAGAATTATGAAATCGAACAAAGGTAGGTAAAGGCTTGGTAATGGCCGATTTACACGGGTGACTAAAGCCGCACGATTTACGCCGCACGACGAAAATCGACCGTGTAAATGGCAATTCAACTACGCCGCATGCGGCTAAAGTCGCAAGCCCCAAAGTCGTGGGGCCAATGGCCGCATGCGGCTGGTGACCAAAATCGACCGTGCAAACGCTCAGTCGCAAGCGATCGCTTGCTGCGAATACTACTGTAGCGAGCGCAGACCTCGGGCGGCACTCACGAAAACATGGACAAAAATAATATTATAAATTTTTAGAGTGTTATGCTTGATTTACACGGGTGACTAAAGCCGCACGATTTACGCCGCACGTCGAAAATCGACTGTGTAAATGGCAATTCGACTACGCCGCATGCGGCTAAAGTTGCAAGCCCCAAAGTCGTGCGGCCAGCGGGCGCATGCGGCTGGTGACTAAAATCGACCGTGCAAACGCTCATTTACAAGCGATCGCTTGCTGCGAATACTACTGTAGCGAGTGACTTGCCGGGTGACTAAAATCGACCCGTTAGTCACCCGTGTAAATGGGGTGGCGATTCGACTTGGACAGGCGATTCGACTGGTGACTTGCCGGGTGACTAAAATCGACCCGTTAGTCACCCGTGTAAATCGACCATTAAGGTTTAAAATTTAAAGGTTCATTTACGCACAGTTCAAATTATAACAACTTTTCAATAAGGTTTTGCAAAGTCTCTGCCATAATGAACAACGAACTTTCCACCACTTTTGGTTTTGGAAACTTTAGCTAGATTGCCATCAAGGTAGCTGGTAAGTTGAAACCAAGCTCGATTAAGCATACGATGAAAATCGCAGCACCGTTCACGATATTGAGTCTATGCGATGCACACATAAGTTTAAGTTTCAATTAGAAATTCCAATCCACCAAATGTATAGTCGTGGGTCTTGGCGGCTCAATTTTATTGTGTTTAGGCGTCATGGCAAAGTTTTAGGACTGGTCATTTGTCGTTCTTACCCCAATATAGAGTGCAGCGGTCTAGTAGCCCGGTCGTCTGTCTGCTGTCGCCAGTACAGCAACGCGGCAGCAGTACACGCGACAGCACCGAGCAGCACCAGCGCCCGCCGCAGCCGCCCCACGCGCGAGAAGTGAGCCCCCGCGCTCCGCCCCAGCGCTTCGCCCCACCACTTCATTGCTAGCGGGGTGTACCACCTGGAAAATACAATGCCTTGTGTTAGTATGTTGATTTATACAGGTGTAACAAAACTAAGTGATAATATTTTAGGGTGTGTATTGGTCCCCTATATTGAGTTTGCTGTGAAAGTAGCAGCGCTGAAAGAGTAACTTTTTTCATCTTTGGATGGAAAAAATTAAGCCGCGCGAGCGCTTGCCCATATGAATCACAAAAAAAATATGGTCTTACAGCGCTGTTACTTCCACAGTGAACTCTATAAGGAACACATACACACCCTAAAGTATTATCACTTAGTTTTGTTACACCCTGTATAATATCAATGTCGTAAAATACAATTTTCTTAACAGATTTGCTAAGTCCGTGTACGCACACATTTTATCACGACTTTAGTCATTGCGGTGATTACCGCTGAATATTTTGAGACATCTTATACCAAACTGTAAAAATATGCAATGGCAACTTGCCCCTTAAAAACATTATCGACATCACATACAATATTATTTCAGACTGAACTATGGAAACCTCTAATGTTATGTTTGAATAAATAATAAATAACTTCGTATTACTCGTCTGACTTTTTTAGGCTGACTAGTACATGATCTAGGTCTTAGGCAATTTGTCCGCACCATTCTGTCCCTGACGACTCTAGCGATGTCTAAACACGCGACTAATGAAAAGGAAAGGAAACAGTTAAAGTTAAATAAACATTTTAGCTAATCAATATGTTGAGTTTCACTAGACAATAATTCTGAGTGGCTTGTGATAGTTAGTATGATAACTAATATGTATTCTGTGGTGGTATGTTAGACCCTAATTTCAGGGTGCTAATTTTAGAAACCCGAATTCAGCAACAATCTTACTACATTCCTTGCACAATGCAAGTCAAGAGACTCTTATAATATTATGTTTTGAGACCTGTCAGGCCTTACTTAACGGCTTACAATAGCATAGCGTCCTTACCTTACTTAAAAGTTTGGCACGAAACTTCTTTGACACACAAATATGTTAACCATGATGCAGAGTGGAGCAAATAAAACTTTATCTGAAAATTAAATATCTACACCCGAACATAGAACCTTTGCCTCTTTCTGGAAGTCGGTTAAAAATTACGACCGCACCGACGAGAAAGGTGGAGTGGTCTTCTCCATGCTATCGCAGTGAGATGGTTCTAAATCCCGGCATCACTAGTGATGACCAGTATCCTGATTCTGCTATTAAGCCAATATTATTACAGCTTCTCTGCGACCCTAGCATGGCCGCAGTAGAAATGCGAAAGTATAGAAAAACTGTGGAGATAAACTGAAGGTATCGTTCCGATATTTACCGCGGCTAGACGCGACCGACATAAAATTTAATTAAGAAATTAAAAAAAACCCCCGCCTAACAACCGCTAATGTAGATGTTTGATTTCACATGACATTATAGTTTAAAGGTCAGTTCACAGCGAACTGAATCGAGACAATCAGCGATACAAAATGCAAAAGTCGTTGTTGTCGTAGTTAACTTGGCGGTCCCCCGACACACCGTGACAACAATTATGGACTAAAATATTACTTTACACTTAGGAATTATTTAAACTTAAAGTCAGTAAATATTATTTCATTGCTTTTTAAAGTTGTTTGGCGGGGGTTTTTTTTAATTTCTTAATTTAATTTTATTTTATGCTTTTTAAACTTGTGTTGGTTATAGTGCAGAATTGTTCCTATCAACAGGATCACATCCCAATGAATACGATCTATAAATATCCTCTTGGATGAGGCCGTCAATATGAGCCCAAACATGAAACCTCCACCCTTGGTTCATACGGAGCTCGGCTCCTATACAATCCAGGTGATGCTGCAGCATCAGCATGCAAATATTTACTGCTTATCTACGTCTTATTGGTTGTCGCAATTAAAATGAGCCCAAACACGAAACCTCTGCTCTTATTTGGTGAGGAGTTGGGTATCCTATTGATTACCAGGTGATGCTGCAGCACCAGGGTCAACTTTCCATTAATTCATAATTAATTCAGACATCAGACATAATACAGACAGACAGACAGACAGACAGACAGACAGACAGACAGACAGACAGACAGACAGACAGACAGACAGACAGACAGACAGACAGACAGACAGACAGACAGACAGACAGACAGACAGACAGACAGACAGACAGACAGACAGACAGACAGACAGACAGACAGACAGACAGACAGACAGACAGACAGACAGACAGACAGACAGACAGACAGACAGACAGACAGACAGACAGACAGACAGACAGACAGACAGACAGACAGACAGACAGACAGACAGACAGACAGACAGACAGACAGACAGACAGACAGACAGACAGACAGACAGACAGACAGACAGACAGACAGACAGACAGACAGACAGACAGACAGACAGACAGACAGACAGACAGACAGACAGACAGACAGACAGACAGACAGACAGACAGACAGACAGACAGACAGACAGACAGACAGACAGACAGACAGACAGACAGACAGACAGACAGACAGACAGACAGACAGACAGACAGACAGACAGACAGACAGACAGACAGACAGACAGACAGACAGACAGACAGACAGACAGACAGACAGACAGACAGACAGACAGACAGACAGACAGACAGACAGACAGACAGACAGACAGACAGACAGACAGACAGACAGACAGACAGACAGACAGACAGACAGACAGACAGACAGACAGACAGACAGACAGACAGACAGACAGACAGACAGACAGACAGACAGACAGACAGACAGACAGACAGACAGACAGACAGACAGACAGACAGACAGACAGACAGACAGACAGACAGACAGACAGACAGACAGACAGACAGACAGACAGACAGACAGACAGACAGACAGACAGACAGACAGACAGACAGACAGACAGACAGACAGACAGACAGACAGACAGACAGACAGACAGACAGACAGACAGACAGACAGACAGACAGACAGACAGACAGACAGACAGACAGACAGACAGACAGACAGACAGACAGACAGACAGACAGACAGACAGACAGACAGACAGACAGACAGACAGACAGACAGACAGACAGACAGACAGACAGACAGACAGACAGACAGACAGACAGACAGGTCAAACTTATAACACCCCTCTTTTTGGTCGGGGGTTAAAAAAAATCAAATATAATGCCACTTTATGACATAGACTATAGTCCTAAAAATTCAAATAAAATCCTACTTTACGTCGGTCGGGGCTAGCCGCGGTAAAGATCGGAACCTTCAGTTTATCTCCACAGTTTTTTTTTTTATGAAATAAGGGGTAAACGAGCAAACGGGTCACCTGATGGAAAGCAACTTCCGTCGCCCATGGACACTCGCAGCATCAGAAGAGCTGCAGGTGTGTTGCCGGCCTTTTAAGAGGGAATAGGGTAATAGGGGAGGGTAGGGATGGGAAGAGAAGGGAATAGGGGAGGGAAAGGAAGGGAATAGGGTAGGGGATTGGGCCTCCGGTAAACTCACTCACTCGACGAAACACAGCGCAAGCGCTGTTTCACGCCGGTTTTCTGTGAGAAAGTGGTATTTCTCCGGTCGAACCGGCCCATTCGTGCCGAAGCATCGCTCTCCCACGTTTTTCTATACTTTAGCATTTCCACTGCGGCCATGCTAGGGTCGCTGGTCACAGACCCTGTTTCGATGTTCTGTATAATAAACGACAAACTTGCAGTGAACTTCAAACCAACGTAAAATCCGTTCTGATTAGTCTGAAAACTCCAAAAATAAGCGTGAAATTTATAAGGTCCACACCAATATTAATAAGCAGCTTCACTGCTTATTAGCATTGGTCAAGACTCCAATCTGTCGATTGGCATTTATAGAAGACTGAAGAATACTGTTTGATAGGATGCACACTGCAACGAAGCTGTATTAATGTGGGACCAGAAAAGTAGAATCGGTGTTTTGATCCCGTCGGTTTACGAGACCACATCAAAGTTACGAGCCCCGGCGAAGGCTTAATTTTTAAACCACATCTCAGATTTAATGAAACATTTTTATAACTTCTATCATGAAATGACAAATTTCTTCCTAGAGGAGAGAGAGAGAGGTCTAAATAGTAAAAAACTTATAAAAAGTTTTATAACCTTAGTCGGGTTATACTCCAAACAAAACTTTAATTAATCACAGTTAACACTATCACATCTATACTTAATATTATAAAGCGGAAGAGTTTGTTTGTTTGTTTGTTTGAACGCGCTAATCTCAGGAACTACTGGTCCGATTTGAAAAATTATTTCACCAATATATAGCTAAGATGTCCCTGAGTGCTATAGGCTATGTATTTGCCACGGGCGGAGCCGGGGCGGAACACTAGTTAAGTATAAAGGCGAAAATGTGTACATTATATATTTCTTACTTTTTAAACGCAAAACTTCTAACTGATTTTCATCAAATTTTGCATGGTTAGTATTTTGGGCTCTGGAATTATGTCCAGATATACGGCCTATATTATTATAGGCCACATTTTATTCCAAATAAGTTTTTTTTATCCCGAAGAAGTACGGTTTTCTCGTATGGCACTAATCACTATATTAACTAGGTTTTTAGATACTTCATATCATTTTCCTTCTAATATAAACCTTCCCTGGACTTTCACGACATTTCAAGACTTAAGATTAGCCAAAGCGGTTCAGTCGTTCGCACTTTTCGAGTTTTAGCCAGACTTAAAAGTTTAACTCTGTTAGCGCTGCTACTTTCACAGTGAACTCTATATAACGGTCACCCTAAACTCTTAAGTCTAAAGTATTATCATTTTTCTCTTTGTTTTGTTACTCTGTTACTCTTTAAAAGCCAAAAGCTAAAAACCTCTTCACAATGTATAATTTAAATTACGCACGGATCTACATTGTATACAACAATGGCTTTCCGCCATACAGTGTTTTTCAATCTGAGGGGTCGCAAAGCTTCTCTGGGTCGCCAGAGATTGAAAGAACAAAAAAAAACAATAAGGATTAAAAGGATTGATATATTAAGCAAGAGAATTTTGAAAAGGATGTACTAATTAACATACATCTATGCTAATATTATAAATACGAAAGTGTGTCTGTCTGTCTGCCCGTCTGTCTATCTGTTACCTCTTCACGCCCAAATAGCCGAACCGATTTTGCTGAAATTTGGCATGGAGATACTTTCGAGTCCCGGGAAAGGACATAGGATACTATCACGGGAAAATTTAAGATTCCGGCGCGATAACCGAATTTTTGGACGACGGAGTTGCGAGCGTCATCTATCTAGTACATAATCGCATCGTAAAAAAGGTTGAACAACACTGCACTATAATATTAACAGCACGACGACAATGTACAGAACCCATCAATAACAATGAGCTAGAACTTCCAGAACTTTCAGTGAAAAGTGTTTTCTTAAAACATGGAAAATTAATGGAGGACTCCCCATGAATATTCAAGGGTACTATTATTGCTACCAGGGGCGCATGAAGAAGTTTTGTACCAGCTACCAGGAGGGCATGAGTAATGCAGAGCACGCCGAGTTGAGAAGTGCAGTGCAGTATTGATCACTTGAATTGGGTCAGGAGTTCAGGACTAGGAACACAAAGATTTCAAGACTAAGGATATGATGGTACCATGTTTGACGACCTCTGTGGATCAATGGTTGAGCGGCGGCTTAAGCAGAGGGTCGCGGGTTCGAATACCGCCGACGAAACAAAAAGTTTTCAGTGTCATTTCAGGGTCATGGATGTGTATGATATAATAAAAATCTTTAATATTATATGTAGAGTATACAAGTATACAATATATTTCCGTTGTCTGGTACCCGTAACACAAGACCTTTACTTGACGTGGTGTAAAGCGGCATATATGAAGAATTGCCTGTCAAATAAAAATAATATTATTATGTTTATTTGACAGGCAATTCTTCATATATGCCGCGCACACCTCTATGATCGCTCAGAAAAAGTGGAGGGGGAGTGCACAGTGTTCGATTATTAGGTGTCTTTGGTGGGGCGAGGAGTGGACAGGGTGGGTAGTTATTACAAAAAACTAGATCAAAATCGGTCCACCCGTTTGGATGCTACGACGCCACAGCCAAACACACACACAGACAGACAGACAGACAGACACGTCAAACTTATAACACCCCTCTTTTTGGTCGGGGGTTAAATACAAGGGTCGTTTGATAGATTTTGTACCCATACATTTATTGCCCTTCCAGTTTAGTTGAGACTTATATAAATTTTAGTGAGGAACTTAAAATATAAACTATTTTTACGTTCGTAATTCACATTTCGTAAAACCATATTTTAGTAAAGTCATATAATATCATACGACAGTCAAATCGTAAAAAGAATGAAAGTATTACAAAGTTATTGAAACTAATATACAGTAACAGAATTACACTACATCTTGATAGATGTTTGCCAAGCTGATGACGCCCGCAACTCCGTTGCGCCAAAACTCGTTTATCACGTAGGAAACCGTACGTTTTTCCGGGATAAAAGTATATAATATACCCTTTCCCGGGACCTTAAGTATCTCCATACTAAATTTTAGCTAAATCGTTCAGCGATTTTGGCGTGAAGAGGTAATAGTTGGGGAGGTGATGCTATTTTTTCCAAAGTCATTTCATACCGACCAAATTTTTGTCCAGTAGTAGATTGATATTTAATAATCAACATAATGAGCGTCAGTCGCCGCATCCGTGGTGGGTTGTACATTGAGAGTGTCTCAAAGTTGTCGAAAAATTTTTTGCTAAAAGTAATTTTATACCGTATGAAAGTTTGATGGATGATTGTTGAGGTCATGTTTAACCAAAAAATCACCGTCAGCCGTATTGCAGACGGGGGATTAGACGTCAGTCGCCTTACTGAATTATATGTCAAAAAAAATTGAATATAAAGTCATTTTATACCATACAAAATTTTTACAGGTGAATGTTTCTATTTTGTAAATAATAAAGAAAACCGTCAGTCGTTATTATGACGGTGGAGAAACCGTCAGCCAGCGATATAACCAATAACCATACTTCGAGCTCAATGTATCTGAGGGCGTCGTGTAGACGACATTTCCACCTACAAACACTTAGCTGACGACGATTTTCGTTTGAATTAACTATAAAATTGTCTCATATAGCAATTTTATTCGGTAAGCAATTAATTCGATAGTCAATATTTGCGAGGAAGAATTATATAGATTTTACCTGTAAAGCGCCATCTGTTGTTAACTTGTTACATACTAAAACTAAAATAACACCTATCGAACCTAAATGTCTATAATCTAGATATGAACCTTTATTGGGTGCGAATTGGGATCTTTATAATGTCAATACAATATGTATTCCCAACAACAACTTTGAGATACTCTCAATTTTTATTCCACCCATACTGAAGTAACTGACGATCAAAACTCTTATGTATTAATAGAATACTATTATTGTTACGATTTTCGCTCGGTATGAAATTACTTTTCAAAATGAGCACCACCTCCTCTTCTATAACTGAAAGACATAATATGTACACACTTTCGCATTTTACATTTATAATATATTAATATGGATAAATAAAACTAAAAGTATTTTCTTGAAGAGTTTAAAGCGTGTACTTTCACTCGCCCAATATAGTTGAATTTACTAAGTCAACAGCACTTATGAGGAATCGTGCTACCAGGGAAGCAGAAAACAGATAAAATACACTACAAAACAAATACAAAGTCTGGATGTCGCCTCGCGCTTTATACAACTTGATTTTAACTTAATAGTTTAAGTAAACTTAACTAAAACGACGACGGTTCCATAGGGGCCTTACTAATAAAAATATTTACAGTGAACTACAGGGTGTACCAAACTAAATGATAATACTTTAGGGTGTTTATGGGTCCCCTATATATAGAGTTCGCTGTGAAAGTAGCAGCGCTGAAAGAGCCAACACTTTTTTCATCTTTGTATGGAAATTGCATGGGCAAGCACTGAAAGAGCATTTTTTTGTGATTCGTACGGATAAATATCACAAAAAAATTGCTCTTTCAGCGCTAATTTCACAGTGAACTCTATATAAGGTAAGGAACACATACACACAGGGGCCCCTTACACACTGCGACTTTTAACAGCGATGCAGTCGCGCGTTTTTGAAACGCGCGATAGCATCACGACTCCAGCAATTTTTGCATCGATGCTGTCGCGCGTTAGTATCGATACAGTTGCGCGTTAGCATCGATACAGAATTGCAGACGCGGGGTGGTGGTACTACGGAACCCTATATTGCGCGTGGCCCGACACGCACTTGGCTGGTTTTTTTTAAGTAATAATACAGAGAGCGTGATTAAAACAGTTTCAATCGAACTCATCGCGCTGTGGCAGACGGCAGTCAACGAATGACTGACTATAATACGTTTCGCTTCGTGGCTCACGTTAGCATCGATACAGTCGCGATGCTAACGCGATACAGCATCGATGCTGCATCGCTACAGTTCAATGGCCAGCTTCTGCATCGCTACTGTATCGCGACTGTATCGATGCTTAAAGTAGCGCAAGCTGCGCAAGTGTACAAAGGTGGACCATTTGCGACTGCATCGATGCTGCATCGCGACTGCATCGCTGATAAAAGTCGCAGTGTGTAAGGGGCCTAAACTAATATCACTTAGTTTTGTTATACCTTGTATACAAAGTCTGCTTGTCTTTGTCCGGTACATTGGAATCACATGATAAATAAAGATACCTCATCACATAAGAGACCTCGGTAAGCTAACAGTTAAACGTTGCCTAAATATTCTTATCAAAAGTAAGCTTGTAAGGGCCTAGTTTCACCACTTTCTGATAAGTGCCGGATAGGCTATCCACGGACCACAACTTATCTGACAGATAAAATTGGAGTATCTGTCATATAAGTTGCGGATAGGCGATAGCCTATCCTGTCACTTCTAAGGAAGTGGTGAAACAGGCTCTAAGTTGTATTTACACCTATAAAGCAAGTTTACATTATTCCAATCCAGAGCTGGATTGCTACTGAAATAAACCGGTACTGGAATACACTGGCCATTATTTCAAATTTTAAAACTTCAGCCGTCCTAGCATACGCCAACGAGATATCTCGTGGATATCTTACTCTCGAGCGTAGTGATATTGTCGATTTCGATATATATCTCTTTTTCTCTAACATGCGTACGACGAGAGAAAAATTTCTCGTTCGTAGACTAGCTTCACAGATAATAGGTATATATCGACAAACTACTCTTCTCATTTGTCAAAATCTTGACAAAACTCTATAAAAATGTGTTGTCATGTTAGGGTTCGTAGACAAAAATAACACAGATTAAGAAAAAAAAAACACAATTATCTCTAATTTTGACGACAGACACGAGAAAAAAGTATGTCATGTTAGGGTCAATAGAGATGAAGAGATAAACCAGTTAACATCGAGAAAACACGTAGACAAAATTTTCTCGTTTGCACATCTTAGGCCGGCAGATGTCCGCCATTAAATAAATAAATGGAGGTACCAGGAGGCTATAAAAGCGAAGAGGTTAACGTTGACGTTAAACGTCATAAAGATAGAGCGTCATGTGCCGCCGGTCTCCAGGGAGCGCGGCTTAAGCAGCGAAAACTGTACAAATTGTGAACCTAGTCAAGTTACAAGTATATCTACGAATAATAAATATGATACTCAGGGTTCCTTAGAACATTTTTTTTTTATTACTATCAAGCTAATTTTTTGTGAGTAGCTTCATTTTGATAAGACGAACAACATTTTTATCTGCGAAAAATCTGGAAAGTGGTAGCTAACAGAGATAGAAAGGATTTCATACTTTGATTTAATGGTCCTAAAATATGGATTATTCTATTTGTAGGACAATGTTACTCTTAAATTATATAACTACTAGATGACGCCCGCAACTTCGTTGCGCCAAAATTCGTTTATCGCGCGGGAACCGTACATTTTTCCGGGATAAAAAGTATCCTATGTCCTTTCCCGGGACTCAAAGTATCTCCATGCCAAATTTCAGCAAAATCGGTTAAGCGGTTTGGGCGTGAAGAGGTAACAGACAGACAGACAGACACACTTTCGCATTTATAATATTAGTATGGATTAACCTAAAATCAGGTCGTTAGGGTTCCGTTTTAGGGTTCTGTAATCAACAAAACTTGGTTGACTACGGAACCCTAAAACGGAACCCTAACCATCTGATTTTTTGTATGTTGATAGGTCAATAGTTGTATAATTTAAGAGTAACATTGTCCTACAAATAGAACAATCCATATTTTAGGACCATCAAATCAAAGTATGAAATCCTTACTATCTCTGTTAGCTACCACTTACTATCTCTGTTAGCTACCACTTTCGAGATTTTGCGCAGATAAAAATGTTGTTCGTATTATCAAAATGAAGCTACTCACAAAAAATTAGCTTGATAGTAATTAAAAAAAAATGTTCTAGGGAACCCTGACTAAAATATAGATTCTAGAAGAGTAACCGAGCCAAAAAAATGGTTCCATAAAAATTACACTAACGGCCGCACTCAGAAAAATTAAATGATGAATAAACTTCAATTGAATAAAGAGTTTGACAGATAATGTGCTAACACACACATTTAGCGATTCATTTTTATATGATAGAAGATTATAATATTTTTGATGCAGTATACTGTATACCTGATAGTATACAAGTCGAGGCACATACAAGAAACAGCGCGCGTGCAAAATCAATTACCCCGCTTGTATTATTCAATCACTTTTCAATTTGTGGGATTTCACCACAGACATAGATCAAGATAGATACCGCATGTCCCTCCATTTGTATGAAAACGAGCGTGCCACTTTTTTCCTACCTACTGTGACGTACCGATGATAAGAAATGTACAATTTTGTATGCAGTTATTATGATCTAAACCGTTCAAATGGCCAGTACTAGTTTAACCTTATTTTTATATAACTTCTAATACTGGCACATAAGTTTATGAGCTAATAATGTCAATGTTTGAATTCGAATTTTGTCATGTTCCTTGATTTAAGTACATCCGGCTCGAAGGACCATGGAAAAATCTCCAATAGTGACTACTAAGTGAAACTGCACTGCTCTTCTTGATGACTTTATTCCAACTCAAAAAATGATAGAACTAAATTCGTCTTATAAAGGCCGTCGATGTACTTAAATCAAGGAATATGACAAAATTCGAATTCAAACATTGACATTATTAGCTCATAAACTAATGTGCCAACTGCCAGTATTTGAAGTTATGTAAAAATAAGGTTAAATTAGTACTGGCCATTTGAACGGTTTAGATCATAATAACTGCATACAAAATTGTACACGCCGGCCGCCATGAACGGCTACGTTCATAAAAACTAAATAATATTACAAAATTGAACAAGAAACGTGTCCATTATACCAACGTTTCTATTTCGAATTTCTACAGCTCAATACGGCACAATTGGGCATTTAGGCATTTTTAAAATTCCGACTGACGATAACGGTGGAGCGCAGACTAAAGAAAAGACTTTCGAAAGACGAGCATTGCTCGTCGTTTGGGAACGCAATATGGCACGCGAAGTACATACACATGCGGTATCTATCTTGATCTATGTCTGTGGATTTCACCAATGTCTACGGATCAAAAATTTTACGTTTCGAACCATTATTTATTATTGCCTATAGGCGTGAAATAATGCTATGGTAGCATCACATATGTGATATACCTATTTACTATTTTGTTTATTTAGCCAAATATTAATAGTAAGTACTAAATGACGCCCGCAACTCCATTGCGCCAAAATTCGTTTATCGCGCTGGAACCATACATTTTTTCGAGATAAAAAGTATCCTATGTCCTTTCCCGAGACTCAAAGTATCTCCATACCATACCATACGTGGGAGAGCCATGTTTCGGCACGAATGGGCCGGCTCGACCGGAGAAATACCACGTTCTCACAGAAAACCGGCGTGAAACAGCGCTTGCGCTGTGTTTCGCCGAGTGAGTGAGTTTACCGGAGGCCCAATCCCCTACCCTATTCCCTTCCCTACCCTCCCCTATTCCCTTCCCTTCCCATCCCTACCCTCCCCTATTACCCTATTGCCTCTTAAAAGGCCGGCAACGCACTTGCAGCTCTTCTGATGCAAGGGTCACCTGATGGAAAGCAACTTCCGTTGCTTTCCATCAGGTGACCCGTTTGCTCGTTTGCCCCCTTATTACATAAAAAAAAAAAAACAAATTTCAGCTAAATCGGTTCAGCGGTTTGGGCGTGAAGAGGTAACAGACAGAAAGACACACAGACGGACAGACAGACAGACAGACAGACTTTCGCATTTATATGATTAGTATGGATGTTTGGATATGGATATAGTTTGGATGGATTTTTACCAGTATCAAATAAAATATAATTAATCGCATTAACAGATTCAGTAACTTTATTAAATAATTCTAATTTCTATCCAAAATTATATAAGTAGAGACTGAGTCTGCCACATTAGTAGGTCCGCCATAGAATATTCTGTGTGAGGACTTATCCTCCTTTTTACTAATTTATTTCATAATCACTTTACCCCAATTCCGCTATTTAATGCAGCTTCGTCACTAGTACGATATTATTGGTTTTCAAAGGTTTTTTTAAAGGGCTGAAACTTTTAAAAGCGTTGTTGATTAGTTGATATTCCAAGTTAGTCAATCAAAACCGCAAGTCATTTACTAGTGCAGATAGAGACTGATATACTTTAGTCAAAAAACCTTAGTACCAAAAACCAAAACATAATGGTATTCCGATGAAAAATCATATCAACGTATGAAACGTCTACGTAACAAAGTTTAGAATTTTATACTACTAGACGACGCCCGCAATTACTCCGTTGCGCCAAAATTCGTTTATCGCGCGGGAACCGTACATTTTTCCGGGATAAAAAGATATATATATCCTTATATATCTTTTTATCCCGGAATATCTATATCCTTTCCTGGAAGTTACAACTCAAAATATGTCGATACCAAATTTCAGTAAAATCGGTTCAGCGGTTTGAGCGTGAAGAGGTAATAGAGAGACAGGTAGACAGGCAGTCAGACATACAAACTTTCGCATTTATAATATTAGTATGGATAGTAGAATCGGGTCGCCATCATTAATGTTACTTCTCATCACATTCGTTAAAACGTATTACGAAACAGGGTATTTACACTTACCGTATTACGTTTCAGGATGGGCGCGGCGCGGGCGAGTCCGCTTGTGAAATAATAACGCAATATTCATTATTTAATAATGTCCGAGACTTTTATTAGTTTTATTTATAACTGTATTGTGTGGCCTATTTTTAGTTTGCATGCGACGTAGGGGACGTCGAATTTGTCAAGCCTCTCCGTCTCTCTCTTTGTGTGTTTTTGTGTATGTATCTGTGGGTCTGTGGCTGCGCGGTTTTCCAAGAGGCTTAACATGGCCAGAGCGTCCGTGGCCTAATGGGTAGACCTTTGGTTCGCACTTACAGAGGGTGCAGGTTCGATCCCGGGTGGAGGCGTGTACCAATGAGACATTTCCTCAAGTACAATCTTATTTTTTTTGTGAGGACGCACATGGTTGGTCCCATACGTATTGACCTGTTCTTTCCTCTGGACTAGACTGATTATGATGCGAGATTGCCGCATGCGCTTGGGCAACCATACGGACATTTAAAAATCTTGTCCGAGGCTGCAGGCACTACATTATTTGAAGAGCTCTGAAAATACTGTATAAATCATCCACTATGGATGAAAATGCCTAGTTTTTAGCATTGCCACACTAGAACTTAAAAGTGACAGTAAACATAAACACTGACAGATTTCAGGGACATTAAAATGACAGATTTTCTTGGTCAATTTCCCTATGTATTCTCCCGAGTTAAAGTTAACCCTAAGTTAAATAATTATTTTTCTCGCCCTTTTTTACCCGCTTCCCCGGCAGACTTGGGACATCGTTCAGGATATTTCGGACTGGACTGGCCTGTCGTCTTCTCACCAATACCACTCCCCGCTTAAAGAAAAGTCGCGGAAACGGTAAAACCCCCTACTCTTCTTCTGGATTAAAGTTAATCCTGGGTTAGATAATTATTTCTCTCGTTCGTTTAACACAGGGTTAACTCAGATTGGCGCAAGCGGGCCTTAAGAGGGCGACCTATGACAGAAAAAAATCGGTTTTCACCCGCGCACTTCATACCCCCCGCACTCGCCCAACGCATTCAAAATGTCACCGCGGCTATGTTTTCTCCTGCAAAGGTTGCTTTTAGTGTGTTTATTGAATTTTTGTTTGTTTCCCATAGTTTCGATTAAATATTTTCTCAATCCGGAGTAAAGGCAAAGTAGTACGTCCAATCATCAGGCGCGCGCGAACGCGACTATTGGCGACTGAGAGGTGAGACAAATCTAGCGGTGAAGCGCGAATGTGGTTTTTCTTAAATATCTTAAAAAATATAGAGAATATTAAAAATCCGCTAGGTCGAACCCTCGGTGATAGAATTTTATATGATGTGTAAAAATATTAACTCAGTTTAATGCATGGTTTTGGCAATATAGGAAAAAAATCATCAAAGTTAGATGCATCTTTGTGATTTTTTTCTATCGAGAAAATTTTACGATATCGTGTTTTCGCTCAGATCAGACTCTTGGAAATATAATGTAGTATCTAGGTTTAGAAAATTAAACAATTCGGGGCTTATTATCAAGTCCAAAAATGATTTATAAAATCGACAATTTTGGGTTAGTCGCCTTCTTAATGTGGATGCAATCAAATCCATTTCAGAAGCCATCGCTCGTATTCTGGCGCTTTATTGAGTAGTAAAAACATTTTTCAATCAATGTAAAACCGTCTTCGAGCTCATAAGCCGGTTATATTGCCGAACAACGCGCTCGAATTGTTGTATTGCGATTTCATTGGTCATCGCATTCCGTAAAATTGTAAATTTCGTCAGATTATAATTTTACTTGTGAGATTATAACGTTAAAAATGAATTAAAATAAAATAAATAAATTATACAAAACTCTAATAAGTGTCAGGAATAAAAGTACTAAATATTGAGCTGAATAAACCATCCGAAATTGCTACAGCCTTTAGTAAATTCAGTCAGTAGTATAAATTCATTATTATATCATATTACTCAATAACTTATGAAGTCATCTTAGCCGTGATAATTTTCCTTTTAAATTCAGTATATTTCCTACTCCCGTGAATTTTTTCACATTTCCAGAAGCAACCGTTTAGCTGTTAGAAGGGGGGGACACTGGACTTAACAATTTTTTCCGCTTTGAAACATGATATTTCACAAATGGACCCCTAAATCGGTAAATGATCTACGAATACTCATATTTTTAAAAAACCTATCCAACGACACCCCTGACCCCACACGGTGCGGTGGGGTGGACGCGAAAAAAAAACATCCCCGATTGATGTGTAAGGGAGGTACCATAAAAAATAATTTTTAAGATTTATATACCATTTTGTCGGCATCATTAATATGTGCATTCATGCCGAATTACAGCTTTGTAGGTCCTATAGTATCTGAGCAAAACCGCGGACAGATAGACGGACTGCGGACAGACAGACGGACGGACAGACCGAAACTATAAGGGTTCCTTGTTGACTACGGAACCCTAAAAAACACAACGGGCTGATTGGCTAAGTGTTCCTACAGACGAACGGCACGTGCCGTCGAATTTATGAATATATGTGAAACGTAATATAATTTTTTTTGATTAGCCTCGTACCTCCGACCATATTTTATCGATATGACCTGTAAAAAGTGTATTGCCTTATTAATAAGTCGTATAGATCGATGTTTGTGCATAATGTATCGTCCATTCATAGTAATAATATGAACCCTAGAATTTCTAATAAATAATCCTTATGGCTTCCTCTTAAAGGTGATGTTAGAGGAAGAATATTTGTGAACGTCTTGTGTTGGGCCACGTATGCGTAGCGACTAGCACTGACCTATCATTGGCTGACGAGTGACGTATTAACTACTAGGGTATTAGAAGTATGAGAGTTCAAAGTACATGCTTACAATATGCATGTACAATGTTATGCTACTGACGTAATAGGGTATTAAGGCCCGTATAAATAGTCAGTACTCAAGATGCATCTCGGTCTCAAGACACGGTTCAGGCTCTGTGATTGGTTGGCTGTCAAAATTTGGACCAATCACAGAGCCGAACCGCGTCTTGAGACCGGGTCGGATCTTAAGTACTGATTATTTATACGGGCCTAGAAGTATGAGGGGGCTAACTAAGTATGGGTGTTGGAAAGTTTTGACATAATAATATGTACTATAAGGGCGGCCACTCATTTACGTAACTTATTTTATTATGTTTGTATATTTTGAGCACAAAAAAGCATATTAATTAATTAATTAATTCATTCATTCATTTGCGATTTCTTCGAAACAACGTGAAACCAATTTTTTACCAAGAATTAACTGGTTTTTTAGGCTATAAAAATAACAAACCCAAGAAACCATACAAGTATTAATTGGTTTCTTACGGGGGTGGATCAAAACTTAATAATCCCAAATGAGTGGCTCTAATGGCTATTTTCAACCTTCGAAAATATACAAACATTTTAAATTATCAGGACGTGTGCGTGCCATATGGATGAATCGATTTCGTTATAATTTTGAGCTGATAAGTATTTCCAAGTTAAACCAATTCTATGTGACAACATGAAGTTTCTGCCTCGTCTCCCGGTATAAACTATAGTAGAAACTATACAAGCAATCAGGGTTGGCACAAACTAGTTCCCCAGCTTTATCCAGCAGATTTTTGCCACTTGCCAAAAAACCTTGTAAGTGTGACCAAGAACAATTTGAAGTTCGTATCCCATCTTTCGGTGTAGACTATACTATAAGCAATCAGGGTTGACACAAACGAGTTCCCCAGCCTTTTCCAGCAGATTTTTGCCACTTGCCAAAAAACCTTGTAAGTCTACGCCAATATGTGTGAACAATGACAATATGAAGTTCGTAAACTTCGTACCTCGTCTACCAGTCTAAACTATAGTAGAAACTAGAAGCAATCAGGGTTGGCACAAACGAGTTCCCAAGCTTTATCCAGCAGGTTTTTGCCACTTGCCAAAAAACCTTGTTAGTGTGACCAAGAACAATTTGAAGTTCGTACCCCGTCTTTCGGTGTAGACTATACTATAAGCAATCAGGGTTGGCACAAACGAGGTCCCCAGCTTTACCCAGCAGATTTTTGCCACTTGCCAAAAAACCTTGTAAGTGTGACCAAGAACAATTTGAAGTTCGTACCTCGTCTTTCGGTGTAGACTATACTATAAAGTATAAGCAATCAGGGTTGGCACAAACGAGTTCCCCAGCTTTATCCAGCAGATTTTTGTCACTTGCCAAAAAACCTTGTAAGTCTGCGCCAATATGTGTGAACAATGACAATTTGAAGTTATCGTAGTCTCGTTCTTCTTCGTACCTCGTCTTTCGGTCTAAACCAGTGTTTCCCAACCTTTTCCAGCCACGGACCCCTAGGAAATCAAGCACATTTTTCACGGACCCCCTTAATAAATTGAACAGCAAAAAAAAAAAAAATATGGTCCAAAGATGACCTAGAGGTTCTCGAGTATGTGTATGGGGGATACACATACTCGTGGACTCCTAGGGGTCTGCGGATCACAGGCTTGGAAATACTGCTATAGTAGAAACTAGAAGCAATCAAGGTTGGCGCAAACTAGTTCCCCAGCCTTTTCCAACCAAGATTGAAACCTACCCGTGCGTCACATCTCACAATAACATCGGACTTACTGCTGCGGATCTTAGATTGAATCGAAAGAAACCGACAGATTGAAAGGTTACGAATGAAAGTAGATACGAGAGTTAGTTATTCTATAGTCGGTTGTTGTAATGATGAAAACTGTTAGGCAGACTTACTCTAATCTATCGTACGCGAGGATAACATACAATTTATTCCGCGATTGAAAATAACCAAGATTAAATAATGTTTTGTTTAGACACTTACTGCCGCACTCAGAGCCATTTAATGATGATTAAACTTCATAAAATAAAGAGTTTAACAGATAATGTATAGGGCTTATGTCAAAATCTTTTAATTACACTTATGAGTTAAGTAATTAATATTCATTTCTGAGTGCGGCAGTTACTTTATTAATATTCTAATCACGAATTCTTAAAACAAAATGTTGAAGGTAAACTGGATTTGCCCCAAACAACAAACAAAGAGCTAACTTACTTCCTTACTTTTTAGCTAAAAATCTTGGATGAATTTTGATCAGATTTTAATTTTGCTCATATTCTACGAAAAAAAACATATTTTTAAGCAGAAAGAGTAAACAACTAATGACTCTAACGGCCGCACTCAGATATACATATACTTACATATTTTGAATAATAATAATAAAAAAAGTTATAACCCGACTAGGGAAATAATGAAAAGTGAAAACTATTTTGGCTTAATCGTAGTCGGGTAAAACTACCTTGACACCTGTTGGTAACTAGGTAGAGATTAACACTGAACTCTACATTAATAATAATAATTATATCTATGGACAATGCACACCACGTCAGTCTGGCCCCGTGCTAAGTACCTGAAGGACTTATGTTACGGGTACCAGACAACGGAAATATATTTAATACTTTTATACTATACATATATTTAAGATTTTTACTATATTATAAATATATTTAATAAACACCCAAGACCCAGGAACATTGAAAACTTTTTTGTTCCGTCGGCGGAATTCGAACCCCGGCTTAAGCTACCAACTCGCCCACCAACTGAGCCACAGAGGTCGTCGACATTCTACAACATATTGTCATCATAGTATGTTGATAGAGTCCGATCTAAGGACAATTTTCAGCCAAGTCGAAGCCGATAAATTCCCTAAGATATTGGAACGAAGTTCCTTATCGCGCGTTACGAAAGGGGGCTAGACAGAAAAAATTAAGACGAAAAGTTCTAACGACACAAAAGTGTCGTTTGTGTTTGTCAGCGTGTGTTTCTCTCTCTCGCATTGAACAGTGTGGCGTAGCGACGATTTTTTTTGTTGAGTGTAGGTATACAGCTTTTTTATACATAAGATTTTTTTTTTGTTTTTTTTATATATCTTCGTTCCATCCGGGTGTCCCTTGATACCTCTCAAGTTTTTTTTACTCAAGATAGGCCCGATTAATTGCATATCATTGTAATCTTCGGTTTAAGATAAAGCTTTAATAAAGAGACATTAGGTACTTCAGTTTCGCTGTACATTTATTTTTTTACAATTACTTTAATTAAAAAATACAAGGATTACAAGTGACGTTTACATAAATATTGATTGAAAAATTTATTCTTACTTCTTTAAAAATGTGTCGGGTATCATTAATTATCATCTAGTTTAAAATGTTTAGAAAATATACTTACAAATATTTCAACAGTTACAGTTCTGCCGCAATTTTGAGCCGAATTCGAAGATTTGGCCGATCATAATTTTTTTGGCCGTAGCCGCAAAAGTCACCAAAGCCGAAGCCGAAATTTCCCTTGTACACGTCAACGCTACACTGAATACTGCATACTTCTTTTTACTCCGGACATAGTTAGGGGGTGTTCGGAAAGTTCCGTTTTAATCACTCCATGATCGGATTACCGGACAGGACGGACCGGATGGGACGGACGGACAAAAACGTTAAAGCTTTATACTTGTTTGTTGTGTCCTGCGTTATTAAGATCACTCTTTATAGTCCACTCTTTATTTTCTGAGCAATATTTTTTTTATTTTATTTGGATGAAAATGTTAACAAAAATTAACTGCCCAAATATTTCTTTGTATTATTAGGATTAATACGCAACATTTAAATGCGTCCACCTGCGCCTGAGCTTTTTATCACAACACATTAAGGATAAGAAGAAATAATAATTATAATTATTTAAAAATGTTAATAACTGAATCTTAAATGCATTGTAAATTGGCTATTTTCTCGTTACTATGCCGCCTCCCAATACCAAACTTGTAGAGAGGGATATTCGTCTGCGATTGCCCATCATCGACGTCGATTATGCATACTGTAGAGTGTAGACTGTTTAGCAATCATGGTAACAATCAAAGTTATTCATTGGCAGGTCGATGTCTGTCAGTACGAATATCGACGTAAAGGACATTAAAATAACATTAATATCAGCGCGCCTTGTACAGTGGCGGTTACGTCCTTGATAGGGCGAAATAGGAGAAAAAAACCACATACACATATTACACAAATCAAATATATCAAATGGTTTAGGTTATGTTATGACAAATGTACTACATTTTTTGTTTTTCTAGAAAGTGTCTAATTTAGCCATAAAATGAGTTAATTATGAAAAACAGCGTTAATAATAGTCATCTTTGAGATTTTTTTCTATCGAGCAGAATTTTTCAAATTGTGTACTGATATATCTATTCGTATAGTAAATTTTCTCAATTTAAAAAACGGTACTTTTTTCATACTTAAATAATGACATTTCCTTTAGATAAAACATCATTTATAAAACCCATTTTACGTAGTTGCAACACTCACTGCACCTTAAATTCTTCTTTTTACATTCCCATGCGAATTTCGAACGCTCGACATGAGTTTAATTCGAACGGAGGAGTATGAAAAACTTGAAATATGGCCACTGTTAGTGCCACTATGTATTGTAATGGATATGTCACCGTGAAAATTATAAATACCGTGAGATTATAATATGCCTGAATTAATAATTGCAAAATATAGTACTTCGGTAATTTATTTCGTGTTTGAAATAACCTTACCTAACCTTACTTTAAATTGTGGATTTTAAGGTTAAAAATTCATATTATGGCTATGTTCGGATATTAAAATTAACTAAATTATAATTCAAACTGCAATTTAAATATATATCTAAATTTAATTCAATTTTATACATCTCATTTTCATACTAATAGTTGACTGAAACACGAAATCAATTAAAAATCTTTACAGCACAGTTTGTTTAAGTAAATAAAAACTTAGTAACTTCACAATCTCGCCATATTTGCAATATTACGGTGACAGAGATATTGTACTAAACTTGACTTCTAGCTACTCATTATATTGTAATAAGAGTTATAACTCTACTATACAGTCTATACTTGAGTCGTCTACACTCTGCACTATAACGACAAAACTTTTTGTGGAGCGTGTGCTGGCTTAATTTGTAGACTGTTGTTGACTTTTCAAAGAATGAAGTTAAGGGTCAGTTTACATAGATGCAACGCGACGCGAGCGGTGCAGCTTCTAAACCCACGTTTTCCGAATTATTTTTTCGTATTCGAAATTCCGTGAGACGAGCGCAAACGTTCGCTTTTGTCACGCGCGAACGCGCCGGCTTGCAATTGAAACGTGTAGAATTAGTTCCGTACGGAGAAAAACGAACGTGTGCGGCAATTTAAATGTAATTTATACTGATTTCATGCATTCGGATTTCCGAATGCGGAAAACGAATACGGAAATCACATACAGGGTGTTTTAAATAAGGTACAGCTGAAGGGGGGGGGGGGGGGGGAAGTGTAAAAAGTGTAATGGAGAATCAATATTTTTATTCGCAAATTTTCTAAATTCGTAGAACAAAAGTTGCTCAGAATGACCCCCTGAGTCACCCCCTGTCGGCTTACAATACCTTATTTGAAACATCCTGTATACCGATACAAAATTGAACACGTTTCATTGCTAGGCGCGTCGCGATGCAGGTCAAAATTCAAACTTTTGCCAAAAAACCTGTTGCCGTATGAATTTTTACCTTTAGAGAATGTTCATTATCAAATAACGTTAAAAAAATTTGCGCGAACGTTGTGATGTGTCTCAGTGTGAATTCTTCCTAAGAGCTAATTAAACCAAGTAGAGACTAGACACTTAAGTTCAGTGCAACTCTTGCTTAATCATCGTTTTTCTTTGCCACCGACATAATAATGTGTTTGAGAAACTACTTTTACAATAGACAATATTAGAGCAAACCATGCGATGGATCGTTTTGATCCACTCCTACCTATATGACCTGGTTCATATCGGTTATTTATGGTTCTTAAAAATAATGTAATGGTACATATTCCTTTACAAATCGACAGATAACAATCAATATCACCATGTATCAACATTCCCCGTGGTGTGTCCTCAATATACTCAAGTACAGACTTAACACATACGGCCTACAGGGTGTAACAAAACAAAGTGACAATGCTTTAGGGCAGGGGTCACCAATTAGTTTCGCTCGGGGTCCGTTTTAAGAAATAAAATGACCTTCGCGGTCCACACATAAAAAAAAATTAAACAAATGTACATTACGGAAATTACAAAGGTATTTGTATCAATGAGAAAAGTGTCAATTTTAGTTGCTACATGTTCATCAGTATGTCGAGACCGAAATTAATTTTTAACGAAGTTCATCTTTGAAATTGCTTGGTCCGCACACAATGGGTCGGCGGTCCGGATGCGGACCGCGGTCCGCCATTTGGTGACCCCTGCTTTAGGGTGTGTATGTGTCCCCTGTATAAAATTCACTGTGAAAGTAGCAGTGCTGAAAAAGCAATTTATTTGTGATTTGTATGGGCAAGCGCTCTAGCGTCATGACTTTGCCCATACCATAAAAATAAGTTATTCTTTCAGCGCTGCTACTTTCAAAGTGAACTTTATACAAGGGACATACACACTTTCATTTCCATTTCCAATTTATTTTCATTTCCATTTCATTTCATTTTCATTTCATTTCATTTCATTTCATTTCATTTCATTTCATTTCATTTCACTTCATTTCATTTTCATTTCATTTCATATTATCATTTTGTTTTGTTACACCCTGTAAGCGTTAAGTACAGGTGAGGATGTAAACGACCGCATCACCACCCATGACACGCGGGAATCAGGTCGGCAGGAAATCGGCCATCGATCCACCACACTAATGACAAAGGGTACTAAGCAGGTGATGCGAGTTGGCGTTGAATTAACAAAAAAAATGTATGGTATGTTTTAAAAAAAACATTTGATTTTATTTAATAGACTGGTGGTGAGTATGTAGACGTGTTAAAAGAAGACCTAGTAAGAGTAAGAATTCAATTTTTATAGATCGATCGGTACAGATTTGAAGATTTTAAAGACAGTAAAAAATATTAAAAGTTGTGAGCTCGATTTTGATGAAAACAAAAACTGCGTCTCATTTCAGATTTTGGTTTCACCTACCATGCCCTTTTTAAAAATTAATGGATATTATTTACATTACTTATAGAAGCTAATTTACCTTTTACGTAGATCATCCAGAAGCGTGTACAGTCGTTTCCTCGGCCCTTAAGTTCTCGTCATTGTACCCATCTGTAACAAAATACAAATAACAATTAATTTTTATTTATTTATTTATTATATTTATTATAAGCCTAAACTGTCCCACTGCTGGGCAAAGGCCTCCCCCAAAGACTTCCATCTTTCTCTCTCCTGCGCCACCGCTGGCCAGCCTGGCTGGAATGCTTCCAGCTCATCACGACCTCATTTTCTAGGCCGGCCTCGGCGGCGGCGGCGTTCGGGTGCCCACTCTGTTGAGATCCTTTGCCCAGTGCAGCGGTCGGAATGCATACGGCCGACGTGACCCGCCCAATCCCACTTTAGCTTGACAGCCTTGACACCTACATCCTTGATTCCGGTTTAAGAGCACAGTACGGTGTTCCTTATTTTGTCCAGAAGTTTAACTCCTAACATACTGCGCTCCATTGCTCTTTGGCAAACCCCGAGTTAAGACTTTTGTGAATCGGTCAATGACAAAGTTTGTGCACCGTAGGACAAGCAGAATGCACATGTCGACGAGTCTGCGCTTCAGGGAGATCGGTTAATTTCCCTTCATCAGCGTCTTCATGGACCAGTAGTAACAATTAATTTAGTTTATATTAAATTTGTATATTAAGTAGCTTTTCTATTGTAATGTCCTTAGATTATAATAAATGTAGCTAAGAGTTAAGATACTAACTAGTTAACTTACGTAGGATATAGTTTAGACACCAACCATCGTACAGATCGAACTTTATTCTACGTATGAGTAGAGTTTTCTAGTGCCGAAATGGTAACTTTAGGATTAATGTTAAAGTAATTTTTGCGCTAACGACGTTGCGAACATGACCTAATAATATTGTACTGTGAAGTTATTTAAATATTTATTATTTTGTAGATAACCACGTCCTGTTATCTTGTCTTTAGATAAGATTAAGGTTTGTAAACAGTTTCCTTTTTGGTTGAGTTCTATGACCATAAATTGAAGTTTACAAGAAGTTTTGTTTAGCTAGGTGTCTCTATGAATACTGATTAGGAATATCTTATGCCTAATATGTAATTACAACGTACCATCGAATAAATTGATTTATTGGCAGTTGACGGACCTACGTCATTTGATTGGATTATGTCAATTCAATGTAAGGCGTGATCTGTCGGCTCGGATTGACATAACTCGACCAAACTATGTAGGTCCGCCATATGCCTATGAATCAACTTCTCTGATAGTACATTTCTTTGTCAGTTTGTATTGGCAATTTTCTAAGAGATTTGAAATTAAAAAAATAATAATAGGGTCCCGTTTTTACCGTTTTTGGGGTTTTATGCTACATGTGAGCTACTTTTTCGAAAAATATTATACATATTATGTCCTGTTTTTATAACATATTCAGTGTAAGCCTCAAAATATAACCTAAAAATTTCGCATCACCATTAATTACAAGATGTCAAAATGTGGCCATTCATCACAAGATGGCGGATGTAACACGACACGAGTCTTTACAAAATAACTTGTAAAGAGTTACAGGTCTGCCCATTAGTTTTAACATTTCGGTCCTTCGCGTTTATTTAAGAGCGTTTACGCCGTTCATGCTCAATTTGGCTTAAAATTGTACTTTTCAAGCTTGAATAAATCATCAACAACTTATCTTTATAAAAATGTTGATTACTTATTTTTATAGGAAATTTCACTGTCCTTATAGTTAGCAGAGAAAAAAATACGAGAGTATTTGTACATTAAATCTCGATACCTTAGTAGAGGTTTTCTTAAATTCCATTTTAGTATCAGTCTCGAAGCTTAAAATTTACGAAACCAGCGACAGATCTAATTATAAAAAAATTATAACCTATTGACAAGATCCTTAAGCAAATAGTTAGTATAAAAAATATTTCATTTAGGTATTTAACTATAAGTAATTTAAATTCAAAGAATGAGAAATATCAAGGAATTAAAACTTTATTTTTACCTATTGATCTTACTTATTTCAATATAATAATAGCTTCATATCATAGAAGAACACTTCAATTAAAAACATACTTTTTAAATATCAACAAATAGTTTTTTTTTTCTACAAATATTTTAAAACTACTATAAATCGCTGTGGGCCTTATCGGAGTTGAAGGGTTAACATTAGAAATACCTATAATTTTTTTTCAAGTTTTTAGGTTTGTTGTTACTTGATACTTCGCATTCTGACTGAGATATTTGTGGGAAAAATATGTAAAGTGCGACAAGGCTTTAAATGAACGTGCGGCGCTGATGAGATGAGATTTTTGTATGATGGCAGCGTTAGTTCCTTTTTTCGCCACGTTCATTTAAAGCCTTATTGAGCTCTAATCCGCCATTTTGTCACAGCAGCCATCTTGGCTTTTTTTTTCATAGTAAATTCTATTCAACTAATTAGGTCCTTTCATTTGACACCCATATTAAGGTAGATGTAAGAAAAATGTGTAATCCGCAATTTTGTGGCGGCGGCCATCTATTTTTTTTTTCACAATGATCTCCATTGTACCAGTCAAGCTCTTTCATTTGATACCCATATTGAGGTAGTTGTGGGAAAAATTTGTAATCAACCATTTTGTCGTAGCGGCCATCTTGGTTTTTTTTTTTTCATTTGACTCTTATCTATATTCGACTAATCAAACACTTTCGTTTTATATTCACATTATGGTATTTGTAATAAAAATATGTAATCCGTAATTTTGTGACGACGGCCATCTTTAATTTTATTTTTTTCAGAGTGAATACTATTCTACCAATCAAGTCCTTTCATTTGATATCCATATTGAGGTAGTTGTAAGAAAAATGTGTAATCCGCAATTTTGTGGCGGCGACCATCTTGGATTTTCACAATGTGTTTATAAATTGTTGCCTATGGGTTATTCTGATGTATAAGCTATATTGTTGTAAAGTTCCATTAAAATTTAAAATCCATTCAGTGGTTTTTGCGTGAAAGAGTAACAAACATCTATGCAGACAAACTTTTGCGTATATAATATTAGTTAGGATTACACTTGAATAAATAATATAAATCCGATTTTTATTTTATTTTAAATACAATTATAAACATTTGATAATTGTGTCTCACTGCGACAATCACTTATTGTACCTACTTAAAATTACAACTTCGCCCAAAATTTCATATCACTCATTTTATGTTTTATGAAATAACATAAAACATTCAACAAAATGCATTAGTGGATTAGTAGTAACAGTATACTAAAATGTAATGGTAAATCAATAATAATAAATCGACTCGCATTCAACCGCTTCTTAGTTATAATATTGCATCCGCACGGATCAAAATCTTTTGATTTGACTATAATGCACCAACTCACGCACACAGTCGCACTTGCTTCTGTGTGAATAAAAGTTGAACTGAATTACATGAAACTTGACATTATGCGTTAGACGTAAACGCTGGAAGGCTACACGTTGAATGATCTTGCTCTAATGACGACCGAGTTTTACTTTTAATTAAGACTCTGACAGTAATTATTTCTCATCATAGAATCATATTAATCAAGCATCTATCCACATTGGGTCACGGTGGATAATATGTTTGTGAAGCTGTCTGTAATATGCATAATGACGTCGAAAACAACAGTATATTCGTGATCGTTTGTCATAGGGCAACGTGAAGAGCTCGTTTCTAATGGCCACAGGCCACAATTGTCAAGATAAATTAAAACGTGGCCAAATATTAGTAGAGCCACTTAACCCCTACAATCTACACACAAATATACCTACCCTAAGTAGGGCTACTTATAGTCATTTTGAACATTAGAGGTATATTTTTCTGTCATTATAGTAAAATAAAATATAATAAAATCAGTCTAGATTCTAGTAGTTTAAAACCGACCAAATATGTGTCGCAATATTAGTATAAAGTGTGGATTAAATTTACACATATTTTGATTGCAATGAATAAATTCAATAAGTTTATTGAAACAAACATACAAAGGTTTTGTAAGGTAAATTGCATTTTAAAACTCATTAGTGTTTTGTACAGTCAGAGCTCTATTTACCGGTTTTATATAAGTGTAAGTCATAATTCATAAGGACTGGAAAAAAGACAGAATCGAACAAAGAACTAAGCTGCATTAACGTTGAATTAAAGCAGAATCGGGTTATTAGGGTAAAACAACAAAAAAAAAAATGACCATACTTACGAGTATATGCGATATTTAATGTTCTTTTTGATAATAATTTAAGGGAGACGGATTTTAATAGCAAAGTGTTAAGTCGAAAATTCGCCAGTTACGATAGCGAAGTTAGGTTTAAAAAATGTATGGGATTTGACATAACGCACCCCAAGCATCCTATTTTTCACATAAGCTGCGTAAAAATCTGTATTAGTTAAAGAGGGTTCGATTTTTAACTAAACGTGTATTTATAACCTTTCGAGGTCCTTTGCCTATTGCGGCCCCGGATTTGTAAAAAGGCCGGTAAAGGCCGCGGCCTAGGGGCGGCAGACTTCGTACATGGGACCGTGGAAATAAAGTGGCCTACACTCATAAAAAATATAAATTCGGCACTGCCTGTATCTGATAAGTGATGTTCTAATATGTCAGACAATGACAAGTAGAATCATACATGTGTGTTAATATTTTTTTTTATTACTAGAGTGCTTACAACTGTACATTACAGTCAACTAAACGCATTATCATCATAATCAAACGCTTTTATCACATTGTCACATTGATAAACCAATTGCCGTGATTACGACTGTGAATCATCGGTAGAGACAGCAAAAATGCAGTACCATTAAAACGACGGGTTGCACTCCGGGAGTGCCGGCAGTAGTAAAAACGAAACTGCAGGCGCAAGCATACATTTTCGCCGCGCAGTATAAAGAAAGAAAATTACGTCGTACTTCGTGTTAGTGTCTAAACACACTAGGCCGAAAATACGCGGCCGAAGTTCGGCATGATTACGCCAGCAATGCGCTACGCATACAATATAACGCGACGTAATTTCGGCATGGTGTGTCATCGCTAATTTAAAATACATTGCAGGCGTAATCGTGCCGAACTTCGGCCGCGTTTTTTAAAAGACGAATTTTCGCTCAGAGCCCCTATCCAAGACGTTTTCTTTATATAATCGCCGATCAAAACGTATGGAATTGACATTAGACGAGTCGAACGTAAACGTCATAATAACGAACGCTTAATATGACGTAGTGTCAAGTCCATACATTTTGATCGGCGATTCCATATATAAAGAAGCGATAAAGAAAAGGTCTCGACTAAAGGGCCAGGTCACATGACCATAACGAGCGTTTAATATTTTTATCCCTTAAAAAAAATCAAGGCCTCTGCATCCGTTGTGGACTCACGGATAAATGATAATTAAATATAGTATTCTGCGAGCAAAGTTCACAATTTAAATATTGTAGTATCTGAGACAGATTAACGCAAATGTCGTATGCGATGCGCAAGCACATACGAGTTGATACGACATTCTCGCAACATAGTCGGCCTAGACCAGACTCCAGAGTAATATATAGGTCAAAACGTCTAGGACCAACCATGTACCATTGAAGGAATTGATTCCTAGGCAATTGACGGACCTAAGTCACTTGGTCAGGTTTTGTCAACTTAAGGGGCCCGGTACCATCGAAATTTTCATACATACGTAATACCAAAATCATTTTCTCATACGAAAATATTTAACATTTTTGAGTTATTTTTCAGCTTAAAATAGTAATTACCTAGGTTCCTGCACAAAAATTTACTACAAAATATTTAAACACAAAAAAAATGTGTTTAAATATTTTGTAGTAAATTTTCTACTAAATATTGAAACACTAAAAAATATAGTAAAACACTAAAAAATAAATAAATAAATAGTAAAACTACAAAACATTTAAACTTAATACTTAAACAAAAAAATATTTTTTAGTATTAAATAATTTTGAAGTAAATTAACTATTTATTTATATATTTTTTAGTGTTTAACTATATTTTTTAGTGTTTAAATATTTTGTAGTAAATTTTTGTGTAGGAACCTAGGTAATTACAATTTTAAGCTGAAAAATAACTCAAACATGTAAAATATTTTCGTATGAGAAAATGATTTTGGTATTACGTATGTATGAAAATTTCGATGGCACCCGGCCTCTTAATATAAGTCGTCATCTGTCGACTGGGTTTGATAAAACTCGACCAAAATACGTAGGCCCGCCATCTGCCTATGAATCAACTTCTCTGATAGTACATTGTATGTAAGTGAGGATCCACGATCTTTTCCTCCATGGTCCTCATGTCTTTGGTACAATGCCACCACCCAGGATCGAACCTATACCCTTGAGCAATCAAAGATCTACCCACTACGCCACAGTCGCTTTATACCACGTTCCTAATACCCTTTAATATTGGTACAGTGCCAGCAACGCCAGCAACGGAATCCAATGATGCTGGCATTCAGTACTCATTCACAGTAAAATTAGCCGTATTTAAATACAAAGAATCCGATAAAATAATTCCAAAATTACGCAGAAATTGCGAAATAATCCTTAACAGACACAACAGACATACACAATAACACAACATCATAACATGCAAAAACATTTAAAACAAGACCTATAAAAGAGAAAGCAGTGTAACGTATCAAAGCAAATTAAACTTTAAACCAATGCCAAAAGGTACATAATAGAAGCATGGGTGACGCAAAATAAAGAATATACTGTTGCAAATTATACCTAAATACATGTCAATAAGATTAGTTTTCGATTGTAGGTGGTGTGGGAAAAGGTCCATAGAAGCATGGCTGAAGCAAAATAAAGTACATGCTATTGCAAATCATACCTAAATTACTGGAAATAAGGTTCGTATTGGATTGTAGGTGGTGTGAACATAAAGGTCTATAGAAGCATGGGTGATGCAAAATAAAGTACATGCTATTGCAAATTATACCTAAATACGTATGAAAAGGGTTAGTTTTAGATTGTAGGTGGTGTGAACTAACTCACCTTACGGCGTAGTGAGGGGACGGCCGCGGCGCGAGTGCCGGCGCCGGGCGACGGCCGCCGTGCGCGAATATTTCGTACGGGAATCGATAACGAATAACATCGATTATAGGGATTTAATCGATATCAGAAATATCGATAATTTCAAATGATTGTTATGTTTATTATGATATACATAAAACCAACACTACAGTTCTCTCGTAACTACCAAAAAAATTAAAAACTCCGTACTACGCAAACAACAAAGGCAATAATTATTATGAATCTAATGACATTTTTTCTACACATTAAAATCGAATCAGTAGTTTAGGCGCTAACATGGAACAAACCGGCACACTGCTAAAAGCTTTTTCTTTCGCGCTAAAAGTAGCCAAATTCGCTTCTAAAAGTATAATGGTAAAATTGTAATTAAAATAAAAATTCTCAACTAGATAGATTACTAATTTACTGACAAGAATTTTTCTCACCGCAACATAACTAATATTTTCATATTCGGATATTTTCACTCGCGATTCGCGAACAATTTCTACTCAATCTAGTAAAATAAAAAAAGTTTTAATCGTGTATTTATGCATATTATAAAAAAAAAAACTAAAATCCATACTAAAATTATAAATTCGAAAGCGTATCTGTCTGTTCGTCTGTCTGTCTCTCTGTTACGTCTTCACGCCCAAACCGCTAAACCGATTTTGCTGAAATTTGGTATGGAGATACCTTGAATCCCGGGAAAGACATAAGATACATTTTATCCCGGAAAAATGAACGATTCCCGCGCGATAAACGAATTTTGGCGCAACCATATTGCGGTCGTCTTCTTGTACACAATATCAATAAAGATATGATATTGAATGTACTGTAACTTATTGGTGGAAATTCATTTTCAATTAAATAATTAATAATAATAATATCTATGGACGCTTCACACCACGTCAGTTTGGCCCCGTGGTAAGTACCTGAAGGACTTCAAGTGTTACAGGTACCAGACAACGGAAATATATATTTAATAATTTTATACTATACATATATTTAAGATTTTTATTATATGATACACATATTAAAGGAACTTTTTTTTTTTAAACTTTTTAGTTCCGTCGGCGGGATTGGAACCCGCGACCCCCGGCTTGAGCTACATTTTTTTTTTTTTACCATTGATATTTTTTTTTAAAATTTAAAACTACCTGCAGTACACCTGATGATGATTTTTTCGAAACCGGTCGTGTATATAATAATTTTGTAATAAATCTAATATAACAAAGTGGAATAAGTGCAAGGAAAGCGTATAATTATTTGATATAAATAAAGTTCAGTCCTGCGCGTGGTCAGGGCGGGCGCGTGCCAGGGCGGGCGCGTGCCAGGGCGGGCGCGTGGTCAGGGCGGCGCGGCGGGCGGCATTCAGTGGCGGTACACCGTGCGGGCAACTCGCGCCGCCTCTCGCGACAAACTTTACGCGATACCGCGATAGCATAGTATTATTGTATGTTCAAACTATATTGCTAACTATAACATATTAAAATGGTTCAATAATCAAAAATAAATTAAAAAATATATATTTTTATAAAAGTAATAAAAAGTAAATAAAAGTTCGAACAATTAAAATTAAACAAAAGTGATGTTAAACTATACATATTTTATAGTTGTTTGTTAATTTGAGAATAAACAAGACTTTTCTGGATAAGATGCTGTTGTGAAAATTTTAAATTTTCATTAAACTAAGTAAGTGACTGTTTCGATATAAGATTTATCTATTTTTTTACTAGTGAATACATTATCTCTGTAACACTATCATTTATAGGAATAAAAAGTAGTCTATCTATTAATTCAAAGCCTTTATTTTTATGAATATTATACCGATCTTAATCCGCTCGCAAGTTTTTGCGTAAAGAGCTACAGAAGTAACAAACATACACACTCACAAACTTTCATTTTAACGTTAGTGTAATTACAGAATATAATAGTAACAGTATTTTTTAATTTGGTAAATGTTTTATTTGTTCAAATACCTATTAATCGTTTATCGAAAGTCGTGAAACTTTACATTTAGAAAATTAATTATCAATTTTAACCGACTGTGCTAGAAAGATGGAGAGGATTTCTAGTGTAAGTATGTTTATGTATATAATGTCTCCATCGCCTAATTTGCTCTAACTATAGTATCGATTATTTGATTTAAAAAGTATCGGCGAGGCCAGTTCGAAAAGACTGATTTTTAAGCTCAGTCTGAAGAAATTTTGTGGAATTCTCTTACACCAAAATTGATGTAGACTCAAAAAGGAACAAAGTAACAAAATAACCGAACAGAATATAGAAAAATGGCAAGGTAATTTTGTAAAAAAATCTTGAATATCACCATAAAAATACACTTCAAATTCGAACATCTCGTAATTTTCAATGACAATGATATGATTTTTTTTACAAAAAGGATAGCTTTTTATAGTTCTAACAAAATAACCGAATAGTTTTTTTTTAATAAATAATTCGGTCATTAAAAAAATAAAATAAAATGTATAATTTTCTCCTATTTCGCCCTGTCAAGAACGCGGCGAGCGTCGTAACACTGACAGACATCGACCTGCTAATTTTAGGAACATTCTTGCCTTAAAGCAACCTGTACTTTAGCAAGTTGGTGAACGTGTAGAGGGGCATATTCGTTTGTAATTACACTTATTCGATGCCTAGTCATGATGATGGCAAACATGGTTATCCATCACGGTCCAACATAGGCCTTGAGACACTGTTTCCATCAAAGTAGTCTTTTTAGTTTTTAGAAAATAGTTGGACACTGTTAATAAGAATTTGTTATGAACGTACAAAATAAATTTTGTTCATGAATACAATATCGTTCTTTACATCATAATATAGGACAGGACAAAAGGCTGCATTCGCAACTGAACACCTGGCTTTTTAGCCGAGACATTTTCTTTATCAAAATCTATGGAACTGACATAGCATGAGTCGAATATCGTCATTTTTTAATCGAACGCTTATGTCGATTTCATATAATATTTTGATCGGCGATTCTATAAAGAAGCGACAAAGGAAACGTCTTGGCTAGGGGTTCTCATTTCTTTGTGGGGTTAACACAAATGCTTAAAAGCGTTCAGTTATCAATTCAAAGTTTAAGAGCCACGTTTAAATAAAGTATCAGCTAAGTCGCGACTCACACAAATAGAATACAATAACGATATTCTCGGCCGCGTTCGACCCGAAATAAGTTCGTGGCCTTACTCGGCCTCGGGTATTAATAGAACGGGCAGGTAGCAACATACTATATGTTACAAATGATAGTAAATGTCTTGATAGAAGAGCCTTATTAAATGGGGAAATGGGACAAACATAGGCTTTATAGGGCAATATGTTTTTAAATAATTATGTTCATGAAACTATAATCCAACTACGGTACGTAAAAAATACATCGTAAAAATTTGTCTATGTCACTCGCGGAATCATTTAGAATCTATTGACATCTTATTTGTTAAAATCAGACGCTACGAGAGCACATACATTCATGTACTATCAGAGAACCTACGTTAAATTTGGTCGCGTTATGTCAAACCTCCGACAGATGACAACTAACATTGAATTGACATAATTCGACAGAATAACATAGGTCCGTCAACTGCCTATGAATAAATTTCTTCGATGGTATGTACTGCACGTACTGCAAAAATCATAACCTTCTGGCTTCGCAATAGTTGAGAAAAAATGGTATATTATAATAGTCCAAAGGTAAAAATTGTCAAAATAGAAATATCTATGCCACTCTAGCCGGCCATTATTACGAATCAAATAAACGTAAAAGATCATTAAAAAAATTGGAACAGAAGCTAAAGCACTGATGTCACCATACTACTAGGTACTTAAACCTACCCTTTTCTTTGTCACAATCGGATAAAACCAACACCATCAAAGCTCCGTTAAAGCTCCGGGCTTACCCACTTATTTTTCACGATAAATTTGAATTGAATATATTTGTATTTTGAATTGAATTGTAATTTATTCGTGTTGCCACGATCTATGGAGCGCGGTGCATAGCGAGTATTGACAGTAGCGAGCACTTTACAGTGAGAGTGAGGAAATGCGATACAGCGTAGTGTATAGGCAAAGAATCTGTAAAATAGCTGTTATTGCTTTAAGAATACACAACGATAAAATGAAGAATATTGCTAAGTATTTAAAATTCCAGTTCTTTTATATAGATATATTATTTGAAAACAACGAAATAACAATAACTGTGATATCAGTTTTCCATAAAATCGATTTTTCTAGTCAAGAACCGCCCCAGCTCATATTGGACACTTGATATTTCATAATTTAAACCTTCTAGTTTTTATTATTCGTAGCCTACGAATCATAAAAACTAAGGAAACGATACCGCTGAAGGCCACCTAAATATTGCAAATGTATTGAAAATGTGTACCTAGGTACACATTTTTGACAAGTATTGTACATGTTTTTTGACGGAGTTACTTTTCCTTAGTTTTTATTATTCGTAGTTCGTAGCCTTCACCAAATAAACGAGACCCAAACTCTATAGCTGTTGGTCGTTCTTACCTCTATAGACACTATAGAGCTAAGAACGAACTCTATAGTATAGATGGTATCTACTGAAAAACTAATAAACAATTACATATACTTACTGAAAAACTTTTAGCTTTTATAAAATACCTGCCTACCGCTGGCTCTTACTCTTTCTACTCAAACTAAAAAAAAATTACAATTGGACATTCTGAATTCAAAATGTTCTATTTCCAAATATACCAAAACTCTATTTACGTTTTAAAATATGACCTACATAGTGCCCAATTCCAATAAAGGGCCTTCATATTTCAGTATTTATCTAAAGCCCAGAACAATGGGTTTCAGTGAGGACGTGGACCTCCGAGCGTCCCATACAATACTGTATTAAAACTGTACTGAATCTGTATAGATTTTTGCAGACGAGATAAAACAATATTGATAGAGAGTCGTATTCGAAATATTTTTGTTGAAAAGACAGCAAATATTTTGTATGGAAATATGAAATAGAAGCAACGCGTATGAAATAGAAGCAGCACTCTGGGAGTTCCAGCAGTTAAAATGAAACAGCAGTAACAGGCATTTGTTACGACAGGCTTTGATTACGTTTAAACCAAAAACGCTAAGATCGGAATTCGGAGCAGAGGGCTTTACTACCACATACAGTAAATAATCCTACCAAAATGGAACGTGTGCAGCTAGTCAGGCACCCGTCATATCAGAATTTTGACAGAAACTTTGTCAAACGTCGAACAAAACTTATTGTTTACTGTCTATGCTGGTGCTGCCTCTAGGGTGAAAACATTGCAGTAATATATTCACAAACATGCACTTTGAAAACTTGAAACGGTGAAAAAAAGGCAAGTGTTGAAAACACGATTCAAGTCCGTAATTAGGCTCAAGGTACCAAAAACAAACTTTAAAGTTTTCAGTCGTTACTTTGAGTTACTTTTAAACTTTTAAAACGTTTAACAATGCAAGTTTAGCAGTTGCGTTAGAATAGAGTTTTCCTAAAATGAGCTACTGCTCATTTTATATGCTCGTTTTTGTTGTGAAAGTAGAAGCTAAAATTTATAATCTACAAGAACGTAGCTTTGATTAAAAACTTAAAGAACTAAAAAATCTTTCTGCCCCCTAATAAAGTAACTCCGATGAACATAAACTTTATAGTCAGAATCTTAGCTAATTTAAATATTATTTCCTCTCAAATGTTATAAATTATAATGTATTAAAGAAATTAACATAATATAAGTTAAAATTCCACATATGTATAGATCCACGAAAAAAAATTAATGCACTTAGTTAGGCAGAAGTTTGTCGGAAGTTCGGGACATGGGCGAAGGCGGAAACTCGGGCCTATTAGCATATATCGCATCCATATAATACACGCGGATATAAAGTGCCCATCTTATTGCGTTTACAACTTAGACGGTTGCTAGATTCGGGTTTTGCCTGAGCAAAATCAATTTGGGTCCTTAAGAGCGGGCTGCCAAATTTTGCCGTGTTTTCTAATAAGTATTACGATCCTGGAAGACGATTGACTTAAATGAAATTAATATTTATTTAATCATTGTATATTTATCTGATATTTGCTAAACGGAAAACACGATTCACTTATTTTGACTCGATAGTTATATTTTTCGAAATTATGAATTTTTCTGGGCTTTTCAACAAATATCTGTTACATTTATTGAGTTACTATCATTAAATAACTTGCACTACTACAATCACACACTTTATAAAATAATGGCCAAAGGAAATATAAGTTTTGGCTAAATGGCCTGGTCCGCATGCGGGTGACAACATGCTCCTGGCGACATGATAAGAAAACATGTATGAAATGGTAGGATGCGGCTAACTTTCATGGTTGTCGAGTCGGACTGGATACGCGCGCAGGCGAAGACATGCATGCCTGAAAAAGCGCCCTAAATTGTTTCTTTTCGTTTAGTGTTTCAGTAGGCTTTGCCTCAGTAGGCTTTGCCTTACTGATTCTGAAAAGTATGAGCAAAAGTGATACAAAGGTATCTCAATAAATCGACGTAAAATAACGTAATAGATCTTTCTATAAAAAAATGTATCTTTAAGCTCTCATTACCAGTAGATATACAAGCTCGACTTTAATCAGTTTCACAAATTCTGTAACAAAAACATATATTTATTTTTTCACTATAGATGTAGAAAATCAACAATGATACTACACATACAATAAAATAAATAGCTAATCTCTATGCAATATGGAATGAAATAATCTACAGTTGGATATTTGCCTAATATGCCTTTTGCCCTTTACTTTTTAAAGGTATTAAAAGTTATAACAATACGAACAGTCGCAATGAAAGTGATGTAACTGAAAAAATACGTATTTTCAGATGCCAACGCTATTATATCTTGTCTGTAGCCTTAGCACGGCGACCAGTAGAAATGCGAAAGTATAGACAAACTGTGGACATAAACTTAAGGTGCCGTTCCGATCTTTACCGTGGCTAATCGCGACCGACAAAAATTCAATTAAAATGCCACTTTATCACAGACTATAGTATATGTCATAAAGTAGGATATTTTTTGAATTTTTAGGATTATAGTCCGTCATAAAGTGGCATTTTAATTGAATTTTTCGGAACGAAAAAAGATCGGAACGGCACCTTAAGTTTATCTCCACAGTTTGTGACTATAGTCTGTAATAAAGTGGCATTTTAATTGAGTTTTTCGGAACGAAAAAAGATCGGAACGGCACCTTAAGTTTATCTCCACAGTTTGTCTATACTTTCGCATTTCCACTGGTCGCCGTGCTAGGGCTACTGTTGTTGAAATTACCTTTACTATAGTCAATACAATTTAAGGTGGTACCAGCGGTCATTGACTAGGAGCTATGTGAAAAATACTCGCACTGCATTCTGTTAAAACTTAAGAATAAAATTCTTGTAAAGAATTACACTATTATAGTTTCATCGGAAAACGTCTTGGTTACCTCTACGTATCATAATCTCCAACTATTTATGAGTTTGAAGTGATATAATTCATACTGTCTTCAAATCGTGTACGCAAAATACGATATTACCCTTAAAACATCTGTCACTTCATTGTCAATCGCGGTTTGTATAGAAAATGACAAGTTTTTTTGACAGGGAGTCAATGACCGCTACAGACAGAATTCCGCGATTTGAGAATATAATATGATTCTGCTATTTTAAGACAACATTAATATTACTTCGATTCAATCCAGATATTATACAGCTCTCGCCTTCGACGCGCAACTTCTAGTAAATTCTAAAACTTATAATACCTCCAAGATTACATGTCTCTGAATTAGAAATTGCATAGTATAATTTTCGAACAGTTTCAAAGCAATTTAGTCTCGTTACCGAACATTTTGCAGGTAGAAATAATTATGAGTGCGCTGGAGGAATGTCGTAAGTTGGCTATTATAATTTTAGACAAGCTCGCGCTCGGTATATAAATGCTGCCAAGTTTCGGGAAGTCATTAAAGTATAAGGAAATTGTAGCCTTATACCCACTCATACACGAGTGGCAAGCAAAAGTTCTAGGGGACAATGCCTATTACAGTTTCGGTGATAGTGAACCAGGCCAGATACGTAGGAGTAAGAGCCCAAATGTGTCCGCAGTACACACGATTGGCAAGCAAAAGTTCTAGGGGACAATGCCTATTACAGTTTCGGTGATAGTGAACCAGGCCAGATACGCAGGAGTAAGAGCCCAAGTGTGTCCGCAGTACACACGATTGGCAAGCAAAAGTTCTAGGGGACAATGCCTATTACAGTTTCGGTGATAGTAAACCAGGCCAGTTACGCAGGAGTAATTTTATAGTGCCCAAGCGTGTGCGCAGTACACAAGAGCACTCTCTTTTCCTTTTACTCTCATAACCCAGTGGGACGAACGACCGACACGACTGGCAAGAGATCAGGCGCAGTACCGACGTTTTACAGGCCCATTCGACGCATGGATCATCTTAGTACTTGTCAGACAATCAGATGATCAGCCTGCATTGTTCTAACCAAACTTGGAAATAACATGTTTCCAACGCGGGAATCAAACACACGACCGCCGAGTCAAGAACCACGCTCTAAACCACTGGACCACGGAGGCGTTAATTTTTAGTTTAGAGAGTTTATATGCTCATACAACGCATGAATCATTTTTTCAGACAATCAGGTGATACTCCTGCATTCTAACCAAACTTGGAAACATTTTTCCAACGCGAAATTCTCAGCCAAAAATAAACCCCTCCTTTTGGAAGTCGGTTAAAAAGCATAACAAAGTAAGCGTCAAAGTCAGAAGTCCTCGCTGAGGGAGGCGTGTCGGACATAGGGGCACAAATTGGGCACAACTTCGGCCCCGAGGGCACTGAATTTATTATTTAGCCGGCCTCTTGTGCCCCTGTTGTACTGCTATCTTTTATAATACTAGTTAAAAGCCGAGCTCGAGGGCTCGCGTCGTCTGACTGACTCCTTGACTGACTGATGATGACACATCTTCATATAAAAAACCTTGACTGACTGATGATAACACATCTGCATCTAAATAAAAATTACAATGTTAAAGCACAAATCAATAGGCGTGATAGTTTTTCCGTAAAGTGTACCACAAAATGTACAGGTTGTGGGATATACTATATGTTTGATTACTATACAGGCTGTAAAAAAATTAAGTGACTATACTTTAGGGTGTGTAATTATGCTTTATATAGGGTTCACTGTGAAAGTAGCAGCGCTGAAAGAGCAAAATTTTTTAGCGATTTGTAATATGGACACGCGCTCGAGCGTTATGACTTTGCCCATACAATAGTTAAAAAAAATTCTCTTTTAGCACTGCTACTTTTAGTGAATTCTATACAGGGGACTCACACACACCATAAAGTATTATCACTTAGTTTTGTTACACCCCGACGTATAGCTTTTAACTAAGCCAAAAAGCTAAAGAGCTAAGTCAAAAAAAATCAAAATTAAAAAATAATTTTTTGATAATAATTGTGCGTAGGGAGTATCCTGATTCTCCTATTTTTATTTTCCTCTTTTTCTTTCAATATACAAAATGATATTTAGATGAAATTTCTAACGCTTTATGATTGGTTAAAACGGCCGCATTCATTTTACGATTACTTAATTATAATACAATGAAGAGTTTGAACAAGAAATGTTTGGAGCTAATGTCAAAATCTCCATTAAATTAAAGGGTAGGTACTAAATTATTGTAAGATAAGTAAGTATTATAGATCCTCTATCACGATATCTACTATCTGCTCTATAGCAGTGTTTCATAACCTGTGGTCCGGGGACCCCAGCCGTGCTAGCATACGCCAACGAGAAAATGTTGTCTACACGTTTTCTCGATCTTAACTGGTTTATCTCTTCATCTCTATTGACCCTAACATGACATACATTTTTTCTCGTACGTCTGTCGTCAAAATTAGAGATAATTTTGTTTTTTTTATATGTGCTATTTTTGTCTATATATTAACGAACTATATACGAACGAGAAATTTATCTCTCGAGTCTCGACGTACGCATGTTAGCGAAAAAGAGATATATATCGATATCGACAATATCATTATGCTCGAGAGTGAGATATCCACGAGATATCTCGTTGGTGTATGCTAGGGGGGCTGCGGGTCCGCGAGTATATGTATGGGATCCCGCGGTGTCATCTTTGGACCATACATAATCCGATTTTTTTTGCTGTTTAATTTATTAAGGGGGACCGTGAAAACTGGGCTTGATTTCCTAGGGGTCCGTGGCCGAAAAGGGTTGGGAAACACTGTGATAGAGGATATCGACGTTCGATTTATTGGCAGTAAAAAAGTAATAGCGCGGCGGAGTTATTATATTCAATACCAGTTCGTCCCCCGGGTGTCACTGGTATTTATTGCCGTTCGATGTTATAATTATTATATTATAGTTTTTATTCTGTAAAATATGTATCATAAGTATAGATCCGCATATAGATCATATATATCCGCATATATATTAGCTTTTATCCCGCGAATTTATAATATCCAAATATCTGCATTGATATTACAATTTTTATAACATAGCTTTTACTCCGCGAAATCAAAATAACTAGAGATACTGCTAGTGGTCGAAATTTACCCATAATAATTAGGTATTATCTTCTCCTTCGATCAATCAATCTAATATAAAATTCTCTTGTCGCGATGTTAGTTTTTAAACTCCTCCAAAAGGATGGAGTCAGAGAGACAGAGCAACGTCTCCATGACAACGTCTGGAAGAATAGGCATGATTACTATTTTTTTTCTTATTGGTAATTGAAAGACCCTTAAAAATAGAAACATCGCTGAAAGAATGACTCTGATAGCTTAAAAATTCACCAAGATATGACAATTCAAACATCTCATAAAATAGACCTGCCCGAAACGCTCCATACAAAGTGCTACGAAAGAATGACGTTACTCTTTCGTAGTTTGTACGCATCAGGAGAGAACTTTGTTCGGTAGGTATATTAAATATTGCGTTTATGAAAGTGGTTTCATAACAAAAGTTGCTTTTAATTGCATAAGTTACTGAATGGTATACAAATATGAAGAAATTTAATTGAAAAAAAAAAAAAACGACTTGATTATCCAACTTTGAAGGCGCATAACAAAAAAAAAATACAAATGCTATCAAGCTGAAATTTTGGGAACACTTATTTTTTACCGTGATTTCTTTATTTTATTAACAAAATTCGCTAATCTTTGACCTTGTCATCATGCCTATTACAGTGGGCTCAAGCGTATTCCCACGCCATAGGTATATATGGCAAACAACGTTTGCCGGAGCAGCCAGTAAATAAATAAAATGTTCGCCTGTGCCAATTTTCAAAATCGGATCCGTAAGTTCTTTCGAACAAATCTACTGGTCCAGTACTTGGTCAAACTCTCCGAAAAACAAACAAACCTTTTCTCTATTATAGTATTAGTATAGGGGTACCAAAATAGTCGTTGCGTAAAAATCATAATTTACATGCAAAAATGCACAGTTATAAAACTAACAGATTTTATGTACAATTAATGCAAACGTTACTTTATGAATATGCATCAAACTATTTATTATATTTTCTTCAAAAGGATTTACATAATTCGCTGATATTTTTTGTAAGAGTTCGTTAGCACTTAAGCCAATTATTATTCTGCTAAAAAAATATTGCTACTTTGCGCCCTATGCCGTCTCCAGTTTCGTCAAGTGGTTATAAAGATGTGCGGACTATATATAGCAAAATTATTTAACGCTTCTGCTGTTTGATTACATTATGTATATGTTACCGTTAATGTGCGTAAACCATTTAGACTGCAGATTAACAAGGTATTCTGCAGATTACCTGGGTGAGTCAGTTAAAGTGCAAAAAGTTTATTCTATTCTCATTAAATTCCATAAAACATGATCCTGTTTGAATAAAACATATTATTTAGTTGTAGATAATTATTTAATATAATTTTTTGGACATAAGCAAAGGAATAAATTATTATTCGTGCGCAATATTTATTAGTGCAAATATTAGGCTTTTTTCATTCAATTTTCACACTTTAACGGATGGTATCAGGAAATCTGCAGATTACCTAGGTAATGTGCACGTTAACGTATTCTGCATTCTAACGGTAACATATCAACTCTTTAATATCTTTAACCAACCCAATGTACGTGCATAATATAATCTCTGTTCACATGAACCAGAACAAAAAATAATAAAAATATTTTGACTGGACACTTCTTTACAACACAAATTTTATGTTTACAAATTAGTTTTAATTTTACATCTTATCTGTATTTTAATTAGGGGTTCTAACACTTTAACGCGAGCAAATCCAAGGAGTCAGTCAGCTAGCGTAATAAATCAGGTTATCTAGACATTCGAAGATCGAGCTAAACGCAGGGCGAGCTATTAAGAGGAATGGATGCATTAGCATAAGAAAGTAGAGATGTATGTTCGCCATTTGTTGTATATCATTAGAGAATGAGAATGGTTAAATTAATGATTGTTTTAGAATTGTAACCTTTGTTTTACTGCACTTGCCCAACGAGTTTCCATACTAAAAAAAATGTAAATACGACAGCGTGTCTATCTGTTAGTCTGTTACCTCTTCACGCCCAAACCGCTGAACCGATTTTGCTGAAATTTGGTTTGGAGATACTTTCAGAGCTAAAGGACATAGGATACTTTTTATCCCGGAAAATGTACGGTTCTCAATCGATTAACTAATTTTGGCGCAATGGAGTTGGGGTCATCATCTAGTTATTATTATTTTGTTATTATCCAGGATAATATATACAATATATTATATTATCCCGATATGTAAATAATATCATTGTATCTATCCATCTAAACATCTTTAAAGTTGTGTGGTTATTATTAGATCTATAAATGTTATATTGATTTGAGGAAGCCCATCATATGACCTATTACGAGCCCGACGAAATCTATTTTCGAACAGTACTAAGATACACCCTACAGCGAGCAAATTTTCCATTATTACCAGCCAAAACATGAAACCAATTGGTACTTTATAGTTTCCTTTTATTCCGAGCAGTGAATCTTAATTGGTAAACTCGAATTTCGCTGCCTAATTAAATACTAGATGAGTGATGACGCCCGCAACTTCGTTGCGCCAAAATTCGTTTATCGCCCGAGAACCGTATATTTTTTTCCGGGATAAGAAGTATCCTATGCCCTTTCCCGGGATTCAAAGTATCTCCATACCAAATTTCAGCAAAATCGGTTTAGCGGTTTGAGCGTGAAGAGGTAACAGACAGACAGACACTGTCGCATTTATAATATTAGTATGGATTCTGTGACTAGGCGTGTTTAAAATGTCATTTTAATAAGCACAGTCCACACGGAGCCAACTTAAACCGACCAAAAGTAGTGATTCTTGAAGTCTTAGGCTAGGAACTCACGGAGCGATTTTTTCCCGCGCCCGCCGCAGTTGTGGGCCCGCAGCCTTCGTAGAATACAGTTTTGTATGTAAAAAATTGAAGCAAAACTCACGGCGCGTTTTTCGCCCGCGGCGGGCGCGGTTGTTTGCGGCTCCCGCTGCACCGGCGGGCTGCGGTCGCCCTCAGCCTCAGCGGTTTGCGCCCGCGCGCTCTGCGATAGTTTAGCGGGCGATCGCAGTAGCCGTAGTAGGCGATCGTAGTAGAAACCGCCCGTCTTGCGATCATCGCCCGCAGTTTGCGGGCGCTGATTGCGACCGCGGCGGCTACGGGCCCGCACAAATCAGCGGTCTCGTGAGTTCTGAAATAAAACCGCAGCTCCGCAACCGCGGCGGGCACGGGCGAAAACCGCGCCATAAGTTCTTAGCCTTAAAGACCTTCTTCACTATGGATTACTGATGCTTGGGGTCTTTCAAACATCTTATGATGATTGCGCAATCATCCTGCGAACGATATATTAGCTGTTGGGCCAGTCTATCACACTCTTAAAAATTCACAAAAAAAAAACTTGTTACAGATGTGCCTTGCGACCTACTCCACGCATCCAAGCTGATAATAAAAAAAAAACAACAATTTGAAAAGAGAACGTGGCTGGGCTGTGGTGTTGGGGGCTGGTGGTCGCGGTGGGAGCGCAGCGGAGCCCGCTCGGGTGGGCCATGGGCTCGCAGCGCATGGCGGCCGTGGCGGCGGTGTCGCACGCCAGCCGCTACTACAATCACACTCAGCCCGTCGTCACTGAGGCCACGCACTACACCGTCAATATTTTCTTCGTCAGGTCAGTGTCAGTTCAAGCTGATTTAAATAAATAAATAATCAATTTGAAAAGAGAACGTGGCTGGCCTGTGGTGTTGGGGGCTGATGTTGGCGGCGGTGTCGCACGCCAGCCGCTACTACAATCACACTCAGCCCGTCGTCACTGAGGCCACGCACTACACCGTCAACATATTCTTCGTCAGGTTAGTATCTGTCCAAGCTTATAATTAAAAAAAAAAAAAAAAAACAATTTGAAAAGAGAACGTGGCTGGCCTGTGGTGTTGGGGGCTGATGTTGGCGGCGGTGTCGCACGCCAGCCGCTACTACAATCACACTCAGCCCGTCGTCAATGAGGCCACGCACGACACCGTCAACATATTCTTCGTCCGGTAAGTACAAACCAGCAGGCTTTGCATGAAACGCTGATAGATTTCAGGGATAACAGATAACTTCCTTCGGGAATCTGTCATTTTGTCTTTTCAAGCGTAGAAGAAATGCTAAGCGTAGACATTCGTACATTGACTTATCGTAACTATCCCCCTTTCATACGCACTAAAATATCACTCTCAGATAGCGAGTAAGAGAATATTGTCTGATGGGCGACACTAAAGATGTTTAACCGAACTAGTTTGTACTGTAATTGTTTAAGAATTAAAGTCCAAACAACGGAAAGAGCCAGAAAACTGTATAGTTAATGTCAACATATTTGGTACTAGCTGTGCCCCGCGGTGTTACCCGCGGTTTAAGTGATATATAATAAAAAGACTATGAAAAGTACCAATAATAGGGTTAAAACGGGACGATACATGGTTCTATAATGGTTTATGGTAGTGATGATGATGATGATGAATGTAATTTGCATAGTAGCATATGCTTTCCGTTCCTAAAATAACGTCGAAACTCCCAAACTTGTATCTATAAAGAGTCAGGAGTTCACTCAGCACCTTCCGAATCATGGCATACCTTGGTTCAAAATCTTACTTGTTGGTAGCATATGCTTAGAATACTGCTCACGAAACCGAAGTCACCACATGTTTCCATATAAATTTTGAGGAGTTCCCTCGATTTCTTATGGATCCCTTTATCAGGTCACCACTTTTATGAATATGGTACCAAATTGGGATGATAACCTATACACCAAAAGAAACATTTTGAAAATCGGTTCACAAACGGCGGAGTAATCGTTGAACATAAAAAAAACAAACATAACACCTCCTCCATTTTGAAAGTCGGTTAAAATTGTAGCCTATGTGTTATTCTGATGTATATAAGCTATATTATTGTGAAGTTTCATTAAAATCCGTTCAGTAGTTTTTGCATGAAAGAGTAACAAACATCCATACATCCATACATACATACATACATACAAACTTTCGCCTTTATAATATTAGTAGGATGAAAATATTTTACTTGCTCTATGGTTAGAAACATAGGTGTAAGTTATGAGTATAATACTACATAGCTATTAATTTAAAATACGGATAATACTTAAAATGTTCACGCCAGGATTCTCACCCGGTAAAATACAAAATATCAGCACAAATTACAATTTATTTTACAAGTCAAGTAGTGCTTCCGAAATAATTTTACAAACGTTAAATAAAATTGTAGGATAATTCATTTTATTTCCTGTACATTCGCTATGTATTTTCAACAACTTTTTGGTAAGTGGCAGTTGCCAACTGAAGAGATTTCGTCAATATTCATTAAAAATTTTGTACATTTTTATTACAAACTAGCTCTTCTGATACACAGTGTTCTGTCGCGCCTATAATTTTATCTATTTGTAGAGAATAAATAGATTTAGGGCCTGTTTCACCACTTCCTGATAAGTGCCGAATAGGCTATCCACCACTTAACTTGACAGATGAAGTATGGAGAATCTGTCAAAAAAGCTGTGAATAGCCTATTCGGCACTTTATTAGAAAGTGGTGAAACAGGCCCTTAGTATATTCCTCGCAATTTTCAAGACACCAAAGAAATGATGATGATGGTAAAGATGATAATGGTGATGATTATAATGATGATGATGATGATGATTATGAACCGATATGTTTGCATGAATCAACACCTAATTTAACTAATTCAGCAGTCAAACTTCAAAATCGAACATTTTGAAACATTGCAGTTCATAATCCCACTGTACCAACCCTACAGTTGCATGAATAATGTAGACTTTATTACATCTCCATAAGGTTCAAAAGCAGTACAGTTAGACACTCCATATTGAATTTAGCTCAATTGGCGGAGTTGATAACAATTAGGGCCGTCAAAAGTTGCTTTGTCAGTTGTAATGTGTGCTGTCGGCAAATTCATATAATATATATATAAAATAGGGTTGCCACTAAAATCTATATTTATTAGGAATTTTGAATTGTATAATTTTACGTAAAGACTGTACTTTTTCGCATCAGTGTTTATCCAGAACCCAAAGTATATCTATGAATCTGTTCAAAAGTTTTTCACTTACAAACTAATTAAAAAAGATACAAAATATGTGGTAATTTTGATGCTTCTTAACTGGATGCACAATACGCGTAAACTTTTTAAATATTATGTAGTTCGACCCTTGCAGGATATGCAATTTTCGGACGAATTTAACAAATTAAAGGAGTATGACCAAAAATGTATGAAGTTTGGTCCAAATGTACACCACTAACGAGATCTATATAGTAAAATTGTCTACTAAATACTGAATGATTATAACCAGACCGCAACTAAAAATATCCTGTCAGTAAAGTTATGACTATATATATGAATTTTCTACCATTTTGTTCCATAAAATATTATTGATATGATCCATTGCATTCTTTAACTACTTAATCTATGTTATGCCATGCCGCTTGGCATTCCCTATTAGATTTTTACTGAAACTAGAGATCGCCCAATGGTCGAAATTCGACCTCAAATAAAAAAATAAATTATAAGCTTCAAACAACGCTTTTCTATTGATATTCTATTGTCAAAATATTGACTTTATTATTTTTTAATTTTTAAACATAATTCCTGCGACAGTCTCAGATTATTTAAGTCAAATGATGACAGACTGGCCGTGTAATAATTGTTTAACAGTATTTAAGATTTAATAAAAAAAACTAAAATCTATTTTCAATTTGACAACAGACTTCAATCATAAATAAAAGAGTACAATTCGTGAGTATAAGCTTGTCATTCAAAGTGTGCACATTGTAGTGTGAGTAATGTTTTATTTAATAAAATAATGTAATCAAAGTATAATTTTAAAACAATATTCGCTCGATGCACTCCTTCTCCATAATATAAACTATCTCTGTGCGAAATTTCATGCTCCTACGTTCCGCATTTTTCGTAAAACGGGTTCCAAAGTTTTTCGCTCGCGTATTAATATACAGGGTGTAATAAAACTAAGTGATAATACTTTAGGGTAAAAGAACAATTTTTTTTTCACTTTTGTATGGGGAAACTCGTGACGCTGGGGCGCTTGCCCATACAAAAGTGAAAAAAAATATTGGTCTTTCAGCGCTGATACTTTCACAGTAAACTCTCTACGAGGAACACATACACACCGTAAAGAATTATCACTTAGTTTTGTTACACCCTGTATAGATAGATGAATATCAATATTAATATTTCACTCAAAAAATATTTTTTCATATGGTCATAACTTTTTACTGACAGCTTATTTTTATTTTTATTTTGTCTCATACTGAAAGTTACTCTATATTTAATTGATAATAAGTCAATATGAGTCTCGTTAGTGGTGGACATTTGGACCACATTAGTTCATTCTCCTTTACTCATTTAGAAAGAGCTTAATACAAATCTAATATAATATTTTTTTCGTTTCGTAGTAACACATAAGTTGACTAGGCCACTTTATATTCTGGCGCGGGCGTAGTTCGACTATAATCAACCAATTGGCTAAGTGATTTTACTGGCAAAGGTCGATCAGGCCGATAATAAAGGGTTGTATCTCACGAATTAGCTCGCAATTACGCACCTTTACGAGAATTGCGACGTGCGAAAATTATGCTTAAGTACAGGTAAAAGAGGTTAGATTCGATCACGTCACTGTTACGCGAACGCAATTATCAACTTTATCACCTGTAAATACAGTTTTATTTTGTGTGTCACAGATTTAGTGTTAGTTCGGAAGAAAGGTGCGCGCAATCATAGACTTTATCACCCGCTAAGACGGTTCTAACTTGTTTGTAATGGATGTAATTAGTATGGGGTATGTGAATCTACCCTAGTTGGGACACAAATAATTTATGGCCGTCAGTGACGTCGGATGTGCGTTTAATGAAAACTGTCGTTTTCGGCAGAACGTACGAAAAAAGTACCCAAATTCTACTTTTTTAATACGATAATAATGCAGCTTCATGTCAGGCATGGAAAAAGAGCATAATTTTTTATAGTTTTCTGGGAAACGGACTTCATCGAACAAGGAACAAAGTTGTTGCCTCAGAAGTAGAATTTAAAAACTTTTTAAATATTATGTGATATGATAATAATTATTTTACATAGTTGATGCGAAATAAAATATTAAGTAAGAAAGTAATGATTTTCTGACGTATTTTGAAAACAAAGTAAGCTTATTAAAAGCTTTTATTTAACTTGCTCTGTATGTATGTAAGTATATGTATGTTGCGGTGGAATTTAGGAACTCAATTTTGAAGTAGATATAATTATATTTAACCGATTGAGCTGAAATTTTGCATATGCATAAGCAAAATTAAAATTGCATAAGCGTTTATAGTTTGGATGACAATGCACGATATGATATGTGACATTACTCTAAATCCAATATGGACGACCATCCAAGATGGGGAAATAATTATTATCTATGCAGTTCTACAATATGGATTTTAAATGAAAAGGTCTTTTTGAGAGTAACTCGAAAACGAATGTAATTTTATTCTACATCCAACATGGCGGCTCATCCAAGATAGGGGAATAGTTATTTTTAATGCACTTCTGCAATATGAGTATCAAATGAAAGGGCTCATTGAAAGTAACTCGAAAACGAATGTAATGTCATTCTATATCCAATATGGCGGCTCATCCAAGATACAGGAATAGTTATTTTTAATGCAGTTCTGCAATATGGGTATATGGGTATCAAATGAAAGGGCTTATTGAGAGTAACTCGGAAACGAATGTAATGTCATTCTATATCCAATATGGCAGCTTAGCCAAGATAGGGGAATAGTTATTTTAAAGCACTTCTGCAATATGGGTATCAAATAAAAGGGCTCATTGGGAGTAAATTGAAAAAAAGAATAATAGTCAAGTCGTGTCGTGTCGTGTCGTGACGTGACATGACGTTACGTGACGTGACATGACGTGACGTTACGTGTCGTGTCATTTCGTGACTTTACGTGACGTCACATGATGTGACGTGAAATGACGTGACGTGACTTCAAGTCAAATCCAGCCGGGTTTCAGAAAATGCCCGGTTGAATCCGGTCACTTTTCTTAAATGAAATTTAACTTTTTTAGTCATGCAGAAATAAACGGAATATAACAATTCGCTAAATATAGATTTTTCACTGGTCAAAGTCGAGTACGATTTCTTATGGACTAGTTAATCAGATTTTAACAAATTCTTGAAACAAAACAAATTACTACCAAACAGACTAAGAAATCTAGCCAGAGACAACTAAAAAACAAAAAATAAATGATAAACAAAAAACTTTTTGAAAAAAAGCTTTTATTTAAATAGTCTAAAAAGAAGAAAATAAATGTCTCCTTAAAAATTTAACTATTAAGTTATAATCCTCAATATATTATACAATTTGCAAGATAATAAAAACTTGTCGCGCGATTTGTCAATAAACTAGGACCAATTTAACTGAGTAAATTGATATTATATTTTTATTTTAATAAATTTATCAAGTACTGATAGATTGTTAAGTCTCGCGAGTCGCGACAAGTTTTTATTATCATGCAAATTGTATAATATATTGAGGATTATAACTTAATAGTTAATTTTTTTAAGGAGAAATTTATTTTCTTCTTTTTAGACTATTTAAATTAAAGCTTTTTTCAAAAAGTTTTTTTTTTTATATTTTGTTAAAAACTTTAGTCTCTATTATCTTATATTGAGTCTTTGTCTTTTATATGTTCAAAGGTACGCATAGAGAAAGGGCTTAAGTAAACTTTCTGTAAACTTATTTAAGAGGAATTAATGCTTCACCGATCCCTTTGCAGTTATACGGTATAACTCAGTTTATATGCTAATGTACGCAGGCAGCTCTGCTTGGGGGCATACCCAGAACAGACATGCTATCTGTATGAAATATTTTTTTTAGCGATAATATAAAAGTAGAGGTAGGCAAATGCGTATAAATAAGTCAAGAAAAAGGCTAGACTTTAATAAAAATAAAACCAAATATTTTCGCATTCTTGGATTTCAGAAGGCAAACTACAAACTCATGTTTAAAAGTAATTGCGAGGTAGCTCTGAAACAAAAATTTTCAGGATCGCTATTCAGATTAAGTAATTATTTAGTACATAATATTAAAGACATCTGTAACATAGTTTTGGTGTGAAAAACTTAAAATAATGGTAAGACTTAAGAAGTTAAACTTACTTCATACTTCAAGCAACCAATAACAAAAACTATTGAATATTAAACAGACTATAAATTGTAGACGGAAATTACAAAAAAAAACTGATTAAACCCAACAGCGAGTCGAGAGTTCATCTTATTAACATTCAAAATCAGTATATAACTTGAAAAAGTTAAGTTTTAAGTCCTCCGATAGCTAATCAAGTGACCAATTTTGCGGACGACATTATAAGATGTGGTACAACCTTCTGATCATGAGAATATTATGATCAACTGATTATGTGAGGTGTTTGGGTAAAAAATAATTCGACGCTTAAAAAGAAAAGTTAACTAGGCGACATTTAGCTATCTTTACAGGAGACTTTTTAGAAAATAAATCATGTAAATTTTTGTAATCACTCTACCGGCGTAATTCTTACTGTTATACAAATCTTAATTTACTATCTACATCGTGGCATATACAACTATTCAAAAAGACTAGTATTTTAAAATATAAGTGTCGGTTAGTAACTAATATTACCTGAACAAAGAATCGGGAAAAAAGTACCAAGCGACAAACATTCATGTCAAAAAGTAGATTATAAAATATGTAATGAACACAAAATATTGAATTGATATCAGAGAAAAATAATAGAAAAAAATTAAACAAAATAACCTTAGAACAATAAATGTTCTACTCGAAGAAAAATCTTAAAATATATTATGGGCGTCTCTTAGTCCAACGCATGATTAGACTTTTTTCGAGTACTTATGTAATTTTTTTTCCACTACAAATTATGTGTTTAATAATGTCGTTAATAAGTCCTGTAGAACCTATAATTTGCAATTTTCAATTAGCATTGAATCTAACAATTAGTATCAAGGTTAAGACCAATCGATATCTTTAATAAGCGATAAGCTATTTCTAGAAAAACATTACCCTCGTGAAAGGAAGTGTATTTTGTGTGAGTTTACTAAATGACGTCGTTGCGCCAAAATTCGTTTATCGCACGGGAACCGTACATTTTTCCGGGATACAATGTATCCTTATGTCCTTTCCCGCGATTTAAAGTACCTCCATACTAAATTTCAGCTAAATCGGTTAAGCGATTAGTGTGAAGAGGTAACATACAGACAGTGGATGTGATTATTGTAATGTGTTTAAACTCAAACACACACAAATGCCATCAACTAGTAAATAATGGCCCAAAAGAAGTTACACAAAAAATACAACTAACCAAACTTACAGCCAAGCCCGTAGTTGCCGCAAACACTCCCATTGTACTAAGCACCATTGTTAAACGTTTGTCAAATACAAAGAGGTTCAAACGAGACTTGTCTTTTCTGTTAATGCTTGTGAAGAGGGAATCTTGGAAGTTCTTTTCATCGCTGGTGCATCTTTAAAAGCGGTCTGAAACAGTAACCTTGAGTTATTCTTTAGTAACGGAATTGGAAATTCTTTTACGCTTTGCTACCATCATCATTTCCATACGGATGGATTTATTTACACAATTTCGCCAAAATTCGCAAATCGTGCGGGAACGTGTATTTGACCTTCATCAAAACATCCTGTATGTTTTTTCTCGGGCCAAAAAGTACCACGCCTCAAAATCGTTCCAGGGGTTTATGCGTGAATTTCTAGGACAGAGAAAGACAACTTTTCTGATGTTGTTCAATTTGAGTAATTTGTGTAATTTTTATGAAAATCCACAATGTCTGAGGAGAACTAATGTCAGGACTGACTGAATAGATGATAATCCAATAGACAGGCTTTAAGGCTTACTGCCAAGGGAGTGGTCCACCACGCGACATCGCGTGACGAACCCGCCATTCTGTTTCAGGGTAAATGATACGTCTATGTATCAAATGGTATGACATGTTATTACGATGAATAGGATTTTATGTCATATGATTTGGATGTGACTTTAAAATGTTGTAGGTAGTATTTGAGACTATTTACTTACTGAAATATTGTCAAAAGGAGATTTAAATGTACTTTCTTATATTGCCTATGTACTGAATGTTTTTTTTCGGGCAGTTTTATCTATGCATTTTGTCTGAATACAATTAATTGTTGACCTAACTTATTGAACTAGTCAGGCGCAAGAAATTGGACAAAAATTAACCCATGACGCGACTTTACTGATTTTAATGGAACATTTCAATAACCAATGTATCATCAACAGCGCGACGTTATGCGGTGTGCTGGTGGCGGTGTGCGCGGCGTGCTGGAGACGCTCTCCATCATCAGACAAGCCGGAGGAGGTGGCTGACTGCAGGGGGATATACACCGTCAGCGCCGACACCAGGCTGAATCAGGTGAGTCAATAGATGAGTAAACAAGCATTATGGACAAACACCCAACATGCCTTTTTCCAAAGATGGAAAAATATCTGGGTGCTACGGGTATTTCTTGGACATTTCTGGGCACTTAGCCAATCTTGCAAAAAAGTTTGCAGTGCACACGCAAATAATAGGAAGTACGGAAGAAAGCAACAGGGACACTCTTTTCGGTGACTCGGTTTGAATTGCCGGTTACAACTGGCTAAATGCTCTCTGCATTTAGCCAGTTGTGAGTTGTGACCGGCGATAAAAAATTGGTTACTAAGACAGTAAACATTGAGCCAACATGCCTTTGCTAATTACAATGGCAATTTTCGAGATGATAAATAATTTAAAATGCAAAATCAAGCCCAGTAAAATAGGAACAAATGCTATTTTCTAGCCAGCGAAAATTAAGAATGCGTTTCGATTGATTTGCGGGTCATTATTACCTTCCTATCCTTTTATTATCAACCTATGTTTTCATCGCGTTTCCATATTCGACTACACATGTGACATTACAGTAAGTACACTACGCGCTGCACCGTAATAACAATATTAAACAACAACAAAAAATGCTAAAATTCACAATGCACAACTTGAACAAAACGAGATAATTCGTTGAACAAAGTTTTCCATGAGCGGTGTGAGCGAAGCGAGCGAGCGGTATAAATGCCTGATTACACCTACCGAGTAGAGTGACGAGACACCGAGTAGAGTAGGTACTGAGTGCCGTTGGCCGAGCACTCGGAATGAACACATCACTGAGTTAAAGGTCGAGCGCTTGCCTCAACAACAACAGGCCGAGACAGTCGGACTTTTTACTATTTACTAGAGACCTCCCCGCTTCTCCGCAGTGTCACGTTTTATCACACGGTGAACCTCAACATCATTCGACGTGCATTCGGTTGTCACTTGTTACTCGGTGCATACCCGTCACTCTGTTAAATTTTTCGTTTAAGTCATAAAAACAAATAATGGCTGGGTAATGAAATTTCGACGCTACAATGAAATCTATACAACTGTAAATAATAAATAAAATATCTTTTTATTCAAAATGGGTATAATGATACACTTTTTGAAAGTCGTAGAAAGAACGAAGAAACTACGTTGCCTACCACCGGTTCGGAAACTACCCCGCCGAGAAGAACCGGCGTAAGAAACTCGCACGGGGCCATCTTTTACTAAAAAAATGGAAAATTACAATTTTAAAATAAAATAATATAACAATGTTATGGCTTACAGTTATGTAACAAAATAAAAGAAAAGCAACCAGCATGGAGCCACCCTATTCCCAAGGTGTGCTGTCCTCGATGAAATCATTGACTTTATAATACGCTTTAGCACACAAACGTTCTTTAACTGCATTTTTAAATTTGTTTAAAGGTACAAATTGCATTGTATAAATTGCATCCCTGTTAATGCCATTTCTTTTGAAGCACTTCTTTTATTAACTGAACTGTATCGACACATTATAAAATACGTGTTATCGACTACAGCCTACAGCACTGTCTCGGCAGTTATATTTTACTGTCTCGCCACTTTGCTAGGTACGTGTAATCAAGCCCTAATGCCATGATCACACCTACCGATTAGAGTGACAAGACAGTGCAAAAAGATAATTTGATTTCCGAGAGCATACTAAACATACCGAGTCCTTGGCCGAGAGTATTGTCTTGCCTCTGCTCGGCAGATGTAATCAGGCCTTATATTTCTTATGGGTGTGCTCAGCCGAAGGCAGTGTTTCACTGCTACTCGGCAGGTGTAATCAGGCCATAGCGGCGTGAGCTGAGCGGGGTTAAGCGGACTCTTGTAATGTTCACGTAATTAAGTCGCCGTTGTTCGACTCACTTATCCTACGGCCCGGCAACAATGCGGGGTAAACTGGGAAAAAACAACTCGCCCACTCGTTCGTTACGAATTTAGAATTTTTCAACTTAATTGGATATGGCCTAATTTTGGGATAAAACTACTGTTTACTGTAAAGCCCGGAAATATAGGATAATTTTTATTGTGGCAAGATGCACGGTTTCCGCGTGATAAATGTCTATCTGCGTTACGGAGTTACCTATTATATATTCTGTGTCTGCGTGCCTAACCAGCGGGCATTATCTAGTAAGTAGTAGGTACACAATACAAGAAACGTCTTTGTCTAATACATTGGAATAGCCATAATATGACAGACAAAGCAGACCTCGTATGCGCTGTTTAAATATTTTATCAGTTTAATATAATAAAAATAAGACCCTTTATGTGTAATTTACACAACTTTTTAAAATATATAATTCAGTTTCTTAACATTAAGGCCATCCCCCGAGCAAACGACCTTGATCATACATTTGACGCATTGCCGAGATCGCACAAAATCCTATTTTTTACTTATCTTAGTTCAAAATTGATCTAAAAAAAATTAAAACGGGGAATATGTAGTTAATGAAATTGTCTATCTATCGTCGTGTGTTTCAAATAAACGTAATTTGTAAATACTAGGGAGATGCTGAAAGTATGCTTCAATTTTTAAAAATTGGTATTACTTTGGAAGCTAATATTCATGAGTATAATAAACAAAAATAGAAAATTTAAAACGGGGAAAGGAATGTTGATATACTGAAGATTATTGCTGTATTTTTATTATAACTTTGTAGCTTTCAAATTATGAGTTTATAAGGCTCTAAATACGATAAATTACGGAATCTCCGTAAGGTGCTGGTTGGCAGCGGGCGACATGAAGCGGTGGCAGACGACGTGTCTTCGCGACACTACTGGTTTCTATGTATTTCTATGAAAAGTGTCGCTAGTGTCGTGTCGCTAGCCGTGCAGGTTATTTCATAGAAATACATAGAAACCAGTAGTGTCGCGACGACACGTCGTCTGCTGCCGCTTCATGTCGCCGGCTTCCAACTTGTACCTTTAGTTTACTTCGAAGTTAAAATACATTAGACTGATCTTTAAGTCATCGGCACACAGACTCTTTAACACACAAGTCACAACTACTGTAAACACAACTCGAAATGATAAATAAATATAACTGTCGTAGTAAAATAGATTTAGTTTAAAAACACTCGCATTCTAGCAGCGCAAACACTAAAAATCAACAGATTTAAAAGGAATTTTAAAGACTTAAGGCGACTCACAAAAAATTTAAAGTTAAATATTTAAAGGATTTAGCGGGGATAGAACAGAAAAGGAAGTTAAGTTTTTGATTCTATTTGTATTTTGGAGCTTTGCAATTACAGAGTGCGACTTGGAATAAAAAGTTATTTTATGTTGCTGGCTGTTTTCTTTACATTTGCTGATAAAATTTAGATAAATTAGTAGATTTTCCTAGTCAATTTAACCTGACGTCTATAATCATGTAGACGTATAACTTTTTGAAACTCCTTTTTGCGATGCACTTCTCTGGGATGGGTACAAATTTTCAACTCGAGTCAGGGGCCGTACCACAAAACAGTTTTGAGACTCAAACGAACGAATCGGAATGCCGCGTCCTACTCTAACAAATGTGAAATGACGTTGTTAGAGCAGGACGCGGCATTCTCGTTCAATTGTTTGAGTCTCAAAACGGTTTCGTAGTGGGCCTACTGACCACGTGAACTAATCATAAGACGGTGAAAGAGTAGACCGACGCAGCGTAGGAGAGAAGTTAATATCCGCCTCTCTACTGCGCGGAAAAAATGTACTTAAAACTTATTTTCATAAGAGTTACTATTGTATACTTCTGTGGTAGCTACAAACTACTTTGCCAGAGTACCAGAGTATCATGCCAGAGGTATACGATAGTCGATAGGTGCTTGTTCCGGTGTAACGAAGTACTGGGGAAGTCCTCAAAACTGTGCTCCTCATTCCTAAGGCTGTACCCGAGTTTAGACACTTAATCAGTGACCAGCAATGCTGAAGATATAAGCCGATACGTTGTCTGTCGTTAAGAGCATCTTTCTCCAATCAAAACTACATATATCCAGTAAAAAGAGGTTTGTTAACAAGAATACCTCGGCTTTAAATGTCCTTTCTCTATACGATAGTAAAAATAAGAAGTCACAGAATTTCACAAAAAAAAAATAACATTTTATACCTCTAGAAAGTTTTGCCTCAATTCGCCGATTAGAATCTAGTCTCTAATAACTTTTTGTTTTATGCGGCCACTTCATATTGGCATATGAGGAGCCAAAAAAGCGAACGTGTAGTGACTAATTGGTTTGTGAATGCTTCTGTTAGACGTCTCCAGCTTCTAATCATTTTGGCAATCATAGTTAACCGTCATGGCCTAACGCGAAGAGCCTTCTACAAAATGTCGAAAGAAATAAAAGGTGTTTCAACTTATCGATTGCGTTTTTGTGAATTTATAAATAGCTTACTTAGCCAAACAACAGCATTATGTAGAGCCTACTATAAAGCTACCGTTAACCGTCGACCTTCATAGCTCAGGCCACCTTGACCGCAGTTCCGACACGGCGTAGTGCTACCATAAAGTCCATATTAAAGTAAAACGAGCAAACGGGTCACCTGATGGAAAGCAAACTATAGTGTCGCCTATAAACACTTGTGTTACAGGTGCGTTGTCGGCCTTAAAAGAGTCGAAATTGAAGTGTTTATCTAAATATCTATTTAGATCAACACTTAAATTTCGATTTAGTTACTCTAGGGCAGGGGTCGGCAAGTAATTTTAGGTGGGGTCCGGATACTGTGGGAAAATTTTAACGAGGTCCAGAAAAAAACGGACTATGTAGCCTTATGTATTAATTGATACTTGGTATAAAATACATTACAATATTTCGCGGTCCGAGTTTCGACCTTTTGCGGTCCGCAAACGGACCGCGGTCCGCTTGTTGCTTACCGCTGCTCTAGGGTAACACTTATTTTTTCTGGTTGATTTAGTTGATACAAATAATTTTACAAGTCCCTGAAACTTCCCAAGAGTGAGCGAGCTCATGTAGATAAATTATGGCCAAGAATACTCAGTACTTCAAACAAGAAAAACTAAATAAAAAAAGGCCCATGTTCGAAAGCTACGATGACACGGACAAACATACACACAGACAGACCGACACGTCCAACTTATGCGATCCTTTTTTCGTCATGGGTTAAAAATATTTTCTAACCACTTTAAAAATACGCCGTTGACTTTAAATATCTTGAGGAAATCGCATTCTTCCCGCGTATTTATCGGAAAACAGTTGCCGTCCGACTTCCGGCAACATGGCGGCTATAACACCGTTACGTTGCTTCCGGCGCGGGATTGCGGTTCCGCCGCGAACAATAACGCGCTTCTTCGATTCACCGAAGATATTTTCTATAATTTATTGTGTTTCCACACGTTACCTGTAAAGACATTGTCTTGTAATGGTTTGATTTTATTTTGGCTCGTTACGAATAAGTGGGCTTACTTACACGTTATTCTGTATAGGTGTGAAAAGGACAAGGATGGTTTTGGTATAAATGACAGAGACAGGTATATGTAGTAGGTACGTCTGTTATCATTTTCTGTGCGATATCGACCACAATTATGATAAAGAACAAAATTTTACAAATCCACAGCCGAACGTAGAATTTTCTCCTTTTTTGAAGTCGGTTAAAAATGCGCCTTAAGGCGAGCATTTACCTCAATTCCAAAACGATAACCTTGCGAACGCGAATGCCAAGCGTGTACGCATCGCAATAAGATTCATTTTAGCTTAGCATGAAATTGTAGTTACGACGGGCGGACCTTCTCTATTTTATTTTTCGTGTGTTTTTTTAAATATCTTTCGAAATAAATACTAAGAAAAAAAAATGTTCGGTTAAAAGTTTTTTAATATAGATTCATTAACAATTTATTAAAATAAAATGTATGTTATCCTTGTTATTACTTATATTTCGATGATAAAGATTTTTGTCGGAGGTGAGTTTGTAAATTAATTACAGCCAAAGTATTACGTTTTATTAAAATGTTTATGGTTTAAACCCTTTGAAATATTGTGCTTTATATCTCATATTTTTTACATTTCGTTATTATATTGGAACTAGGTAAACCGGGAGTCAATAAATAACAAAATGGGGTATGTCCTCGCCTTAATGTCCAAGGCATATCTACATAAATCGTTACAAATAAAAATAAATTTTAAATTTCGTTACTCTCGCGAATGGCTTAACCGATTTGGCTGATTTTAGTCTCGAAATTTTGTTCGAAAATGGAAGTCCAGTTAAGGTTTAAAAGGTGAGAAAACTTATGAGTCAATTGATACGGAGTTCACAGGTCATCTACTGATTAACAATAATAATTGCATAATGTGTAAACGCTCTAAAGCAAATTGTGTACAATGATAATACGCAAATCTAAGAACCTCCTTTTTTAATTTCGTTAAAAATGTGCCAACATTATATTGTCGCAGTAGCGTTAAAAACTTCCATATACGTAAACTTTACGAGGAAACTTTAACTATGACGAATATCGTCCTAATCCGGATACAATGTACGTCCATCCATCATCCCGAACAAGATTATGCAATTTTTCAAAGTTCCATCCTTTCGTCAATATCCTGAATTTTTTACTAGCCTACTCTGTCATAAACGAATTATTATTTACTAGACGACGCCCGTAACATTCCACACGCCAAAATTCGTTTAGCGCGCGGGAACCGTACATTTTTCCGAGATAAAAAGTATCCTATGTCCTTTCCCGGGACTTAAAGTATCGTCATACCCAATTACAGAAAACCTAAAGTTAAACGATCGTAACACTAACTTATAATCCACACTAATAACATTATAAATGCGAAAGTGTGTCTGTCTGTTACCTCCTCACGCTCAAACCGCTGAACCAATTTTGCTGAAATTTAGTATGGAGACACTTTAAGTCCCGGGAAAGAACATAGGATACTTTTTATTCCGGAAATATGTACGGTTCCCGCGCGATAAACGAATTTTAGCGCAAAGGAGTTGCGGGCGTCTTGTAGTATTCTATAACGTAACAAATACTTTTTGGCACTTGAACTACTAAATTAGACATGTCTCTCGAGATTTTCGCATTAATAACAACTTATCGAATCGTAGATCGATCTTAATAGATTAATCGAATCATAATAGATTTATTCGATTCATCAGGCACGCATTACATCGATTCACTAATCGAAAGTTCCCCAACTAATTATGTCGATTGGTTTGATCGATGCGATAGTAATGGAGTTGTCAAGGGACGGGGAATGTTCCCGGCGAATCGACTGGAAGTTTGACCGATTAGCACAAACAATTGATCGCTGCGTATTCGTAAATTAATTAAGGAAAGTTTAAGACAACGGCAATCGGTCAGTCTGGCATGAGTTCAGTCCATCAGTCTGAGACGGACGGCAGCATGATGGCTGACAAGAGCAGTTCGTCAGTCAACCGGTTACACAATTATTCTCCCGTCATTATGACCAAACTGATGGACTGTACTGATGCCAAACTGACCTAACCGTTGTCTTATCGATATGTTGCATGCCTTTTTGTTTTGTGAATAAAGGTTTTTAAGTTCGTAAGCTCCATCAAGACTGCTGTCACTTCTTAGGCTCAGTTTACACCGCCGCGGAATGGAATGGAAACGACTTTTTGCAACGAAACTGTACATAGCACAATGAACTTTAAATATCAACAGTATAGCACACAAATTAAATACGAGCCAAAAAATTGGACGCGCGTCTTCCGCGGAGTTCTTCAGTGCAAATTCCCGCGTCATGAGGCGAAACTGACGCTTCCATTCCGTTCCATTACGCGGCGGTGTTAATTGACCCTTACTGTACCCTCCTGCTAAAAATATATTTATGCAGCGTATTATTTTAGGTCCAATGGCTTTGTCTGTCATAGTACTTATGCAATATTATGCTTAAAAAAGCTGGTTAGGTGGTTGTTTACTAAAATCATTTTTCTTAAGCCAAGAGATATAGCAACTTCAATAAAAAAAAAAACAGCAACTTCTGTTGAGAGTATTTCGAGAAAACGCCCGTGAAAGGTACCTTCGTCACACCCTCACAATACACCACGTACCTTAACACCATGGTATTAAGACTCAAATTCCTTGCGTGTCCACGTACATTCCAACTAAAGTATTCAACACTTACCACTGTAATTAAAATCTCACCTTTACGTCACCTAAAGCTAGAATCCTCAAAGCCATCCTACACAGAATTAATGAATGGCGGGATTTTGTGGGAATTACTGAAATTCTTATGTTCTAAAGCAAAGCGTTATAAACTTACGGATCTCAAGAAAACCTTGCATAATAGAGTGACAAAACTACAGTAATTTATTTAAAAAATATAGCGTAATCAGGCTATATTTTTTAAACAAAGTCGTATTTACACCAGCTAGTATTTAATTACTGCGAGTCTATTAACATAGGGCTTATAATTAACTGACCACCAGAGTTAATGATCACCAAAATTAGTAAATGATCACCAACATTATACTAGCATTTTAATGTAAAATTATAACCAAAGTATTTTCATCTTGCTATCCTATTAAAGCAAAATGATCCAAATAAATCATTGTTAAACGAAAAATATTAAATAAAACCCAAATCTAAACTACATTTTGATTTAAAATGAGAAAAGAATTACATCTCGTTATTTGATTATAGTAAATATAACTCTCATCATCCATACTAATATTATAAATTGGAAAGGGTCTGTCTGTTACCTCTTCACGTTCAAACTGCTGAAGTGCTAAACCGATTTTGTGCTGTGGGAGGGGACTGTAAGCCGGAGACGATAAATATAACATAATATGGAATTATAATACTTTTTTGTTAATATGCTTAAATTTTTTGTCAATCGTAGTGATTTATTTGGACAGAAATATCGCATTGATTTGCTCGCTAGGATTTGGTGATAATTTACTATATTTAACGTTCGATTAGCTAGTAGTATTGTAATTTTAGACTTTATTTTTTTGGTGTTAAGTATTAATTTTTGGTAAACAAGCTCAGGGTATCAGAGCATTTTATGGTGGTCATTATATTTGTTCCCTTAACATAGTCTCATTCACTAAAGTTGGACTAGCATAGCAGTATAAAATATAAATGCTGTGGTGGAATATTATGGCTTATTCAAAATATTTATACTTTTCTTCTCTTATTAATAGGGCCGATAATTGTCTGGTTTCTGAGTTTTATTTATCGCCAGTGATTATAATAAAACTTTAGAAGGCAGGTATTAGTCTGCGTTACACTCAGAGATCTAGAAATCGCACTTATATAGCATTTAGTCTCAGGACTCGGAGCAGGACAGCCAGTGATTACGGTCGCTTTGTCCCGAAACACAGTTGATTACTGCTGGGGTGAAAATGTGACATGACAGGTGCAGGATCTAGGCTTCCTCTATTTATCAATGTCATATACCCTTTCTACAATATGTAGTTATAATGAAAACACAAAATGCATAAGAAAAATAAACTGAGAACAGTTTATTCTGAATTATTTCTCTTATTTCGTGTTTCGGCTTCTAACTTTGGTCAGGCCTGTCCCACTCGTGCGAGTAGGCATCGAACTGTAAGTACCACCCGCGGGTGGCAAATCAGTAGGGACTCATAAGCGAGCGGTGACGCACGCGCACGAGTTGTTCGTTGCATACCTGCGTAACTTATTCGATCGCTATCACAGAATTAATATTAATCTCACAATGGACAATAAAAAGAAAAGGGCAAAGAAATATTACGATATACGTAAATATCGTAATAACGGTACCAAAGTTTTTACCCAAAGGGTAAAAACGGGACCCTATTACTGAGACTTCGATGTCTGTCCGTCTGTCCGTCCGTCCGTCCGTCCGTCTGTCTGTCTCCAGGCTATATCTCAAGAACCGCTATAGGCTATAGCTAGACTTCAGAAATTTTCACAGATTGTGTATATCTGTTGCCGCTATAACAACAAATACTAAAAATAAAATTAATATTTAAGGGGGGCTCCCATACAACAAATGTGATTTATTGGCCTTTTTTGTTCGATACGGCAACAGGTAGGCACTTGATATTTTCACAAAGGCCTTAAAGGCCTTCTTCTTTAATAATTAATAAAATTATTTAAATAAAATAAAAATTTAAGGGGGGCTCCCATACAAAAAAACAATTATTGGCCTATTTTTCGTCTATACGGAACCCTTCGTGCGCGAGTCCCGACTCGCACATGGTCGGTTATTACGTTATTATTTATAAATTAATAATAACAGCTAATAAGGCCGGTTATACGTTATAATACGATATACCTATATAAGTACGCGTAACTAGTTACACGCGAATTTATGATAATTAAATCTACATAGTACTAAGACATAATATCTTAGATTATTTCGAGTTAAATAAAATGTAGTTAATTAAATATAAAGATTACAATATTATTTTTAAAAAGAGACAACCCTGATTTCGCCAGAAAAGGTACGAGTTATGCGATAGAAAGAGAGCGCACATGTAGGTGAATATAATAGGAATGACGACCAGGTCAAAGATTAGCTAATTTTTTAAATAAAATAAAGACATAGCGATAAAAAATAGGTATTTCCAAAATTTCAACTTCATAACTTATTATATTTTTTTTTTGTTTTGAGCCTTCAAAGTTTTTTCGGCAAGTTAAGTCAAGTCGAATATTTTTTATAATATTCCTTAATTTTTGTGTACCATTCGACTTATGCAATTTTTAACATTTTTTCTTACGAAACCACTTTCATAAACTCAATATTTAACATAGCTATCGAACAAACTAGCTAGGCGTGACGTCACAGTTAGCTGACATTTTGTATGCAGCGTTTTGGGAAGGTCTATTTTATGTGAGTTTTGAATTGTGATATCTTGGAGAGTTTTTATGCTATCAGAGTCATTTTTTCACTGATATTTCTATTTTTGAATGGTCTTTCACTTACCAACAAGAAAAAAAAATTTTCGTCATGCCTATTGTAGGCACCTAGCACTACGCGGTCGGAATTTGAACTTTATAGTATCGTAGCATGAGTCGCTATTTCTTTAAACGGGTTTTTCGAGTGGGAAGTCTGTTGGTACTACTAATATATATTCTGTGCTTTGTGTACAAGTATGGATTTTCTAATAGTCCTCGACAATCTTTGTTATAAAATTGACTAAGCGCTCAAAACCAGATTCTAGTTCAGGAAAAATGTCTGTCCGCACCTAAAAAGTCTAAAACTATATGCAATTTAACTTTGCGTATGAATATGTAAAAGTTGGAACGTTCATAGCTCAGGTTAAATTTAATTTTTGATGGGCCGACATTCTAGAGCCACAATCTAAGTGCCTCCTGCATTTTTTAGCATTTTAGTCTCGAGTTGAAGGACTTTATGCTGATAAAAATAAGTCGTAGTAATGCTTAAGATGATGACGTTATGTTGTAATAGGTGAAGAAGGCACCAATTGCATTAGTTTAGATCTTAATTCAAATCAATAGTACACCAATACGACCTGCAAACCTTCACGAAGAGAGCGTATTCTCTCTTAAAAGGCCGGCAACGCACCTGTAGCTCTTCTAATGTTGCGAGTGTCCATGAATGACGGTAGTATCTTTCCAGCAGGTGACTCGTTTGCTCGTTTGCCCCCTTATTTTATTTAAAAAAAAGCTCGGTTTCGTCTACACCATATTTCATTTTTACATAAGATTTTAAAGATATTGACAGTCTGTATATGTGTAAGTATGTTTTCTTCATAGTGTCTCCTAAATGTAAATCGATAATCCGTCAATAGATTCGCGATAATGGACTGGGCTCTCATGCAACCACATCACGTTTGGCCCATGATGGACGCCAATTTTACCAGCTATAAACACCTTCACCATCATAGTAGCAATAATGGTTATACCCAACGTGGATAAAGGCCTTTATTCCCTTAAATCCATACTAATATTATAAATGCGAAAGTGTGTCTGTCTGTCTGTCGGTCTGTCTATTACCTCTTCACGCTCAAACCGCTGAGCCGATTTTGTTGAAATTTGGCATGGGGATACTTTGAGTCCCGGGAAACGACATAGGATACTTTTTATCCCGGAAAAATGTACGGATCCCGCGCGATAAACGAATTTTCTCGCAACGAAGTTGCGGGCGTCATCTAGTCCATACTAATATTATAAATGCGAAAGTGTGTCTCCCTGTCTGTCTGTTACCTCTTCACGCTCAAACCGCTGAGCCGATTTTGCTGAAATTTGGCATGGAGATATTTCGAGTCTCGAGAAAGGACATTGGATAGTTTTTATACCTGAAAAATGTACGGTTCCCGCGCGATAAACGAATTTTGGCGCCACGGAGCTGCGGGCATTATCTAGTCATATATACGGTCAAATTAAACCTGCTTTTTGGAAGTCGGTTAAAAAATAGAAAAGGAACAGCCACGGACATTTCAACTTAAGATTGATGTCACGAATAGAGGAATACCATCGGAGCGTGGTGAAGAATCGAGGCAGAAACCAATTATTTCTAACGCGGTTTTTATTCCGTCGTTAGCGGGCTTCCCCGTCGGGACTTCCTCGTGACTCCTGTTAAATAATTGATTGTATTGAACGGGCAAACTATAAGACTATAGGGTTTTATGGGACTTAATGAGGAGAATCATTATTGGACTCGAATTCGACTGTCCCGCCCATAACCACTAAGAGCGTGATAAGTTTATGAATTCAAGTGGAACACAAACAAAAAATAATAAATAAAAAGTTGATTTTTAGCAGTTATTTGAAGCAAGTAAGTGGTTTTGGTGTGGCGACGTGCCATAGACAAGAAGATGCTTAGCACCGTGCTAACAGCACGTATGAAACATTATTAGTGGGGTGATTTAGAATGGCGACGTGTTATATCGCCACGTAAATACCCAGCAAAGTAAGCTATAAAAAAAAAATCACAAATCACATCAAAATGTATGAGATTTACAGGCGTAGCGTGCACCGTAGCGGTTGCTACGAAGTGCTACGCAGTCTCTACGAGTCCGCTACGAGCTACCAACATGAATTTTCAAAGTTTTAAAAGGGTTCCGAAGTCAACAAGGAACCCTTATGGCTTATAGCTTCGGTCTGTCCGTCCGTCTCTCTGTCCGTCTGTCTGTCCGTCTGTCTGTCTGTCTGTCCGGGTTTTGCTCAGATACTATAGGACCTACAGAGCTGTAATTTGGCATGAATGCACATATTAATAATGCCGACAAAATGGTACATAAAATCATATTTTTTTATGGTACCTTCCCTACACATCAAGCGGGGATGAATTTTTTTTTCACGTCCACCCCATCGTGTGGGGTGTCGTTGGATAGGTTTTTTAAAAAATATTATGAGTACTTATTCATAGATCATTTTCCGATTTAGAGATCCGTTTGTGAAATATTAAGTTTTAAAGTGGAAAAAATCGTTAGAGGCCAGTGTCCCCCCCTTCTACCAACTAAACGGGGGCTTCTAGAAATGTGAAAAAATAAAAAAATACTCCACTGTAATTAGAAAAAGATTTTGACATAAGCGAATACCTTTCAAACTCTTAATTAAAGTAATTTACATTCGTCTCTAAACGGCAGTTAAACGTAAAGAGTCATCCTAAAATGTTAAGAGTGATGTCTAAACTAGGTAAAAATGACACAAATGTTTTCTGTTCTCCTGTCGTTTATTTTCTGGATAGATTTTTTTGTTGGTCTGTATTCTCTGTATTATCTATACTGTTGTTCAAGCTTGAAAGTATAATAAAAGTTTATTAAACAGTATTTACTTATAAGTGCAGTCTCAATACACTAGTGAGTGTAACGGTCCCGACGCGGTAATGTTTCGCTTAAAATAACTCGTGACGTCATACTGTAGAGTTCATACACTTACGGGTCGTTCGAATTTATTTTACCTCTGACAGGATCTTTAAGGATGTATTTACCGACTACGGCAAATTGAGAACAATTATTTTGGAAGTCTACGTATGTTTGTAAGTGCTATTGCAGCGGCTAAACCGCTGGTCTAATTAACAATTACGGTGTAAATAGATTAGTAACGGCCCGAGAACCAACGACAACTATTCTCAAATCGCGGAATTCTGTCTGTAGCGGTCATTGACTCCCTGTCAAAAAACTTGTAATATTTCGTCGTTTTCTATACAAACCGCGATTGACAATTAAGTGACAGATGTTTCTAGTCTAAGGGCGATATTATTGTATTTTGCATACACGATGTGGACAGAGTATGAATTATATAACTTCAAACTCATAAAAAGTTGGAGATTAACATACGAAGAGTTACCAAGACGTTTTCCGATGAAACTATAGTAGTCTGTTTCTTTACAAGAATTCAATTTTATTTTTAATTTAACAGAATGCAGTGCGAGTATTTCTCACATAGCTTCTAGACTAGAAAGGTCAGTGACCGCTGGTGCCACCTTAAATTATTGTCCTGATAGACCTTTTTCATTTTATAAAAGCTGAAAAGTTTTCTGTACATCCCCTATAGAGATAAGAACGACCAACAACTTTTATAAAATGACGTAGGTCTGGCTGTCGCTGACTCTTACTTTACATATCCTTTCGTCTGTCACGAACTGTCAAACCATTTACGAAAATTTTTCTATTTCCAATTACTCTTATTAAACTGATTAAATTATCTAAAGAAATTACCATGAAAACTATATATAATTTTTATATAATTAGAATTTTTATTAAATAAGCTATTAGTCGCAAATACACATAGTTTTATGTTTGAAACAAAATACTAAATCGGTGGTCTGCAAAGTAGAAGAAGAACTTTTGAATAGTTTTAGAGTAAGACGCCCATTTTGGGCGCTTGACAGACGAGATAATATTATATTTTTTTATTTATTAATTGTTTTTGACCTATTAGGCTTACTAGCTTAGATAGAAAATTTGTTAAATTCAAGAAAAAATTAGAACTTTAGACTCAAAGCCATCGAATGTAAATTAACTAAAGGCCCTCACCAGTAAACACAATCGCAATTCCCACACAGTATTAGGTGTTACAGACCGTATCAATCTGCAGCGATAATTGGTCCAGTATCGGCTGCTGACTCGAGTCGGCCGAATATCCGATAACTCGATTAGTAATCGACACTGAGCCTATTACTAACGAATACTGATGATCTTACTAGGTTTAACGGATGCACTTGGAGAATTTTATGATTATATAAATTATGTTACCATTCAATCAGTGCGGAAACATGTCTTAATCCCAAATATCTATATAAAAGTGATTTCGTCTGTCTGTTATCTTTTCATGCTAAAGCCGCTGAACCGATTTGAATAAAATTTTGCCTTGTGTTGTTTCAAAGTATCTCTTATACTTTGAGTCCTGGGAATTCTTGGTATGGGTGACTTTATATCGCTACTTATACTATTTGTGCAATAGAGAAATGTACCTAATGGGTAATTTAGTCAAACTAACATTAAGTAAATGAACTAGCTTTTGCCCGCGGCTTCGCTAGCGTTAAGAAGTATTATTATTAATTAAATAATTACGTATCAAAATCTCAGCTCTATCGGTTTAAAATTGACAAAGTTTCATACAAACTTTCATCCCCTATTTTATCCCTTGGGGGTAGACTTGATCAAAATCCTTTCTTAGCGGATGCCTACGTCATAACATCTACCTGCATGCTAAATTTCAGCCCGATCCGTTCAGTGGTTTAGGCTGTGCGTTGATAGATCACTATGGCAGTCAGTCACTTTTGAGTTTTATATATTTAGATTAGAACGGAATAGTCAATGAGTTGTATATCTTGTATTATTTCCCGCCCCCAAGGTCGGCCATCTTGTATTCAGCTGATATTGGCCTCCGTCCTCTCGACCTTACACACCACTTGTCCTTATCCGAAGAGCCGATGTTCTTTATATGTCCGAGAGCCAATGTCTTTCGCGAGCTATCCTCTAATCCAGTGTTCCGCAAACTTTTTGTTCAAGGTAATTGTAGGAAAATGAAAATGTTTAGAGGTACCTGATTCAGAGGTATTTGATACCCGAAGAAATTGAGTCATAGGCAGATGGCGGACCTACGTCATATTTTGGTTGGTTGATAACAATTCAATGTTGGTCGTATCTTTAGTTTTGGTTTGGCATAACACTATCGAATTACGTAGGTCCGCCATCTGCCTGCTTCGACATCTCTTGACAATTTAATCAGTATGTATAGGGCTGCTCTGAGCTCTGAGTTTTGGTACCTATAAACTAGAAATAAGAACCATCACCTTTTCCGAGGTACACCAACTCCTGACCACGGTACACCAGTTTGCCGCGGAACACTTTGCAAAACACTGATCTAGTCCAAGAGCCAACGTCTTTTTCGCGAGCTATCATCTAGTGCAAGAGCCAAAGTCTTTATTCGGGAACTATCATCTAGATTCTAGTGCAAGAACCAGTCTTTATTCGCGAGCTGTCATCTAGATTGTAGTGCAAGAGCCAATGCCTTTATTAGCTCGTTATGGACTAGTCCAAGAGCAAAAGCTCTTGGTAAACAATGCGATGGATATGACCTTGCTTTGAACTTTGTGAAGCGGCTGAAACGCGCGGGTCGCTTGCTGGCGTAGGAAGCACGTAGAATAGTTACGGTATACAAATACTTGGTTAAATAATAATACAATATAGTTTTATTCCATTTGAATTAATATTGAATACTAGTTTACATAGATTGTATGTTAAAGATATATGGCACCAGATATTGCCAGCAATTTTTTTTCCGAATTTGTTTATCGCCCAGGAACCGGACGTTCTTCCGGTATATTAGTTTAAAGGTTCAAACGTTAAGAGGTAACAGTATAAAATATAGACAGATACACTTCTGCATTTGTATTATACACAATTCAAATATCAATGCAAACTATAGAAGTTACACAAAGTCATACAATCAATACAATGCTATATTTCCGTTCCACGGTTATTAGAAACTCACTTTAAAATTATGTGTTATCGATTTCAGTACATGCCACCCAGTGTAATGTTAAATGTAATGTAGCTAATTGAAAATACAGTAAAACTACAATATAATTTATGCAATATACAGACAATACAGTAGAACACCTTCGTGCAACAGTGAATTGGGCGCACGCACACATTAGCGTGATTTTAGGTAACTTAAAGAGCAGTGTTGAGTGTAAGTTCAGCCACTTGAAGGACGTTTTCAATAATATTTATCGCCAATGTACTTACGTAATCAATCATCACAATTAAACAAATTGTATCCAGACCGGTTTAGCAGTTGAAGATTAAAAGAGGTAACAAACACACTTACCATATCAACTTATTGAGCTACTTTGACTCCCGGAAAGGGTACAGAATAGTTTTTAGTTGAAAAATGTCTCACGTACACAGCCGCACACATCGACATGTATTGACTATTGATTAACTTAAATTAAATGATAATTTTTACATAAGCTCTATACATTTTCTTCCAAACTTTTAATTTAATTAAAGTTAAGTAATAGTTAAATTACACTTCGTTCACAGCTCGTGAACGAAGGTCTCTCAGTTAGTCCATAATCGCAAGCAACATCATATAAAATCCATAATATACAATCTAGTAAGGATCCAATTACATTAGGGCGTGGTAATTATGCGGGCTCTTATAATTTGGTGTTTCGCCCCGCCCAGACCAATATTAATAATTTCACTCAATGAAAACAAATTTTTGCGCCGTGCATACTCAAGCTTAAAGTTAGGGCTGCCACACGCCAGTTTTACAGGAACAAATAATAAATAGTCAATTATTATACTCATGAACTTGTTACCCGACTTGTATCGATACTTATACATGCAATAGTGAGTCTGTCTGTCTGTCCTTACCTCTTCAAGCTTAAACGGCTAAAGCGATTTAGATGAAAGATATTGAGATATTTTGAGAGACGGGTAAGGACATAGGATAGTTTTTATTGCGGAAAAATGTACGGTCCGCGGAATAAACGAATTTCAACGCAACGGTTCCGGGCGTCATCTAGTATTCAATATCTATAATATTCATGTAATTTTACCCTTTTTCGATGTTATTATATAATTAAAATTTACTACATTCTTGTAGTGATGACAACATGCATAACATAGTCGATCTAACTGATTTTTCATACACATTACTTAGAATGGGTATCGCTTCTTCTGAAGCCATGGGGTTTTATGTAAAACCATAACCACATTCATGTTATAACGACGAAGTGTTTACGGCATGTGGCCTCGTTAACATGACTTACCCATAACACTTTATAAAAGAAATAAAAATTGAGAGTACATATTTTCTTCTATGGACACAAAATAAAATCTGACTCTTACAACAGCTGGTGTAGACTTATTTGTATACTTTTTAATATTCTTTCCTTTTAATTTAGTTTAACAAAATAAAAGTAAAAATATATTCTTTTTTTTATAAATAGAGAAAAAGCAATAGTTCTTGGACCATCAAATACTGCGATTGTTAACATGATTACAAGTGTCAACAGCATGCACAATCAACGTCGATCCCAGGCAATCTTCGACGAATATTCTGTACGATCGAAATCGCTTACGTTGATCAGGCACGGCTCGATACAAGCGATTACCAACTATGACTATGCTCAACGTCAACTGGCCTCAATAGTTTTTTTTACAAAACAAAAAAAAAAAAACAAGGAAAAACTCGATGGTGTCAGCCCTGGGTCGGTATCAGTGATAAAAATCGCATTAGGTGAGTACAATTAGTTTCGCGGCGATTGCTCGCCCGCGTGGAATTACACGCGCTAATTTTACTGTTGCCGTACTGTATGTGCTATATCTATAGTTAAACCACAAGGCGAGTCTATCAAAATTCAAAACTAATGTTATGATTACATTATTAAATGCGTAAGCGTGTATGTCTGTCTTATCTGTTTGTTTGTTACCTATTTACATACAATATACATGCCACTGAACCAATTTTGCTGAAATTTGGTGTAGAGATACTTTGAGACTTGAGTACTGGGAAAGGACATAGGATAGGTTATGTCCCGAAAAATGCATGGTTCCCGGTTAACACAAGATTTTTGACGCAACAATGTTGAGGCTCATCTAGTACTTTATATTACATGTTGTCCGCAATTTCGTAGCGCCGAAAATTGTCTGTACCGCGGTAACCGTACTTATTTTGGGATAGAAATTACTTATGTACTTTCCCGGAACTCAAAGTATCGCAAACACCAAATTTCATCAGAAGAGAAGAGGTAACAGACACAAATACAGACAGACCGACAGCATATTATTTATGTTAAGTTATAATACCTGTGTACAGTTCACAGATTTTCCTTCAAAACATATCAAAACAATACTTTTCATATAATGCACAGCGCACGGATGAAGACGTGTTATTCTAGGTTCGGATCGGAAGCACTAGGCTAGTCTAGGCATTACAATAGACGCTAAGTCTGGGATTACGAGGCTCCGCACTCCTCGCGGTGCCTAATGGATGCTGTAATGAATACGCTTTGTTTAATGTGACTTTTATTTGTTTGTGTTCATGGGAGCTCGGTAGTTTTAATATACAGGATATAGTATTCCAATATGTGGTATAAATATAGTATTCTAATATAAAAAAGTAGTAAAAATTTCGCTCTGAAACTGATCATTAATATCCAAAATGGCGGTAGTCGCAAATAAATCGCGCAAACATAAGAATCAGTTACGATCGTATTTACCGACGCAATCATCATTCATCAACTCATAGTCGACTTCATTATACGCATTTACATATTCTTTACAAATTCGTTCGTGCGCTAGGGTTCACAAACTACAACTTGTCATAACTAGTTAAAAAATAATAATTAAGTTCTATCACCATGGTCCGAGTTCCCTAGAACATTTTTTTTATTACTTTCACGCCAATTTTTCGTGAGAAGCTTCATTTTGATAAGACGAACAACAATTTAATCTGCGGAAATTCTCGAAAGTGGTAGCTAACAGAGATAGAAAGGATTTAATATTTCGATTTGATGGTCCTAAAATATGGATTGGTCTATTTGTAGGACAATGTTACTTTTAAATTATATAACTATTAACCTATCAATATACAAAAAATCAGCTCGTTAGGGTTCCGTTTTAGGGTTCTGTAATCAACAAAACCCGGACTACCAAGTCATAACTAGTTTAAACAAAATTCGACTACGCAAAAAAAAACCAATGTGAATCTGCAATTGAAACAATTTGATTTGATTCTCGATTAGAAGTCCAGCGTGACACACAGCAGCAGACCTACCAAACTACGAATTAGTATTCTTATGAAACGTCAAACAACCATAATTTTGCATTTGTTTAACATAATATATGAAGAATACCCTTCGACGTTTGATAGTGAACGAACTGGATCGAACAAGGAACGAAGCTAACTAATAAGATCGTTAATTTTATAGTAACTACTCATCGAATATCTAAGGAGTGACAGCCCTATGGCTCCCTCATTGTAAAAGTATCTGATATACGCGTTGAAATTCAGACTCTCAATGATAGCGATCTTAATGACTATTGATTATCTCATTAATATGTCAGACTCATAATGATAGTGTCATAATATTCCAGTATGATACCAATTTAAAGTGTTCGAAGGTGGATTAAAGTTAAAAACTGACTTTTGATTGCTTGCTTATCGTGAACAACTGTCAAGAGACTAAACGTTTTATGAATGTTTTGGAACGAAGTTCCTTATGGCGCGTTCGGCGTTGCGAAAGGAGGCTAGACGGAACGACACTTGATCTCGACACTTTTTTATTAGTACCTGCATAGTAGGAGCAGAGGGCGTTGATAGTATTCCTATGCGTCAACTAGATGGCGTTTTTGAGAATAAACGGCGACATCTACCGGACGTTTAAATAAATATTATTACAATTCCACAAAAGTGTCCTTGTTAGTACTTATTCCTGGGCGTCAAAAGATGGCGTTTTTTTTATAATTTCGTTTCATTCGGGTGTCCCTCTCTTGACACCTCTCAAGTTTTCTTTTTTTTTATTTGGTGTTCAGGCCTAACAAAGAAAAGTGAACAAAAAATCTGAATCAGAAGAGTAGACTGGCCATAGACGGACCGCAAGTTGCAGTCGGGAGACTCGACCGATTGCTCTAGAGCGTCACGTTGAAATCGTACACGACTGCAACACGACCGCAGTCGACTACGACTGCTTGGAGCAGTTCGACCGCATAATAATACCGATGCGAGTTCATTTTCAAGATGGATTTTGATGAAGAAATCTGCAGCAACCGCTTGTAGCGGTCCGTGTATGGTGGGTCCGGCAGCTCTTAAGCAGTCGACCGCACGGCGAAACTCGACCGCAGAGCGACTGCTCCGACCGCTCATGACCGACTTGAGCGGTCCGTGTATTGCGGATATGAATTTAGTATGGAGATTGCAGATCGCCGTGCTGCAACCGTCTATGGCCGGCCTTACCCTTCTGATTTTCGCTGTAACTTATCCCTTATACACTTCCAACAAAAACCTTTTAGACCCCTAATACTATTTTCTATAAATAGTCTCGGAGCGGTCGTTGTCTTATTGAAAGGTTTATAGTGCAGGAGCCGCGCTCAATTTCCAGCCCCACTAACTCACCTTTACACCGAGAGCCCGGGAACTCTTATTGCTCCTCCGTGCATCTGAAAAGAAAATGCCAAGTATTAGTTTATATTACAATTTACAACTGACCCGGCAAACGTTATTTTGTCGTATGTAACGTTATACTAAATTAATACGTGTATAATACATAATATAAACACTACCCCTCGAATTCCCATAACTATAAAAAACCGCATTAAAATCCGTTGCGTAGTTTAAAAGACGTAAGCATACATAGGGACAGACGGCGGAATCGACTTTGTCTTGTTGTAGTAGTAGTGCACAGTTAAATGTGGGAGAGCCTGCGTCGGCACGATCGGCTCGACCGACAGGGTAAAAAAAAAACCGGCCAAGTGCGAGTTGGACACGCCCATGAAGGGTTCCGCAGCAGCAATAAGGTTAATTTTTATGAAATTAAAAAGGTTTTTGATTTATTTTATATTTCAGTTAATTTAATGAAAGTTAAATTAAGGTTTACCATTTATGACGTATAAAAAAACTACTTGCTAGATCTCGTTCAAACCAATTTTCGTTGGTAGTTTTTATAGTAATATACATCATATATTTTTTTTAGACTTGTCATGCCCCTACTTTAGAAGTTAGAGGTGGGGGCACATATTTTACCACTTTGGAAGAGTCTCAAAAAATGATATGAGAAACCTCAATATGATTTTTAAAGTCCATAGATACCCCACACGCATAGGTAAGATGAAAAAAAATTTTTTTTGATTCAGTTGTACCTAGCTTGGGGAGCCCTAAAATTTTTAATAATTTTTCCATTATTGTATCAAAATCTTAATGCGGTTGACATACTACATCTACTTACCAAGTTTCAATAGTATAGCTCTTATAGTTTCGGAGAAAAGTGGCTGTGACATACGGACGGACAGACAGACAGACAGACAGACATGACGAATCTATAAGGGTTCCGTTTTTTGCCATTTGGCTACGGAAACCTAAAAATGTATATAAATTTTATCACCCTGCCGAGTTTAGCTGTACGAGTGTCACAAGTCACAACCTTCCTTCGATATGAGGTTAGATTAAGGGCTACCGCACACCTGAGACACGACTGTCTAAAGACAGACTATCGCATAGTAAAATGCACTAGATGCGCACATTTGAGACAAAACGTCTCATAGACAAAGTTGTCTAATGCGCCCCGCGACAAGTCTGACTAACGACTGTCGGCTTCCCTTTGAAGTGTATGCGAGCGCGCACATCTAAGACAAAACTGTCTAGCCACAATAGACATAACTACCAGTAGTTCGACTCAGGGCTCGGAAACCTGGTTAATCTTCGCGATCCTGTTCGTTAGAAACGCCATACATTTCCAAAAGAGCGTTTTCATTTCGATTCCGCTCTGAAGGGACCGAAATTATTTCTGGTTTTGTTCTAAGAGCAAAATTAAATTGCTCACTGCTCAAAATACCGTTTAGAACCGTTCGCGGTTATGTTCGCCCCGCCCACTCACACACACCACGACCATCACCCATTGTCCACACATAAACAAGTTATGGCCTATTGGCTATTAGATGGTGCATTAGAAAGGGATAGAAGATATCACTGCACTAGTTACTTTCCGCGAGAATTTAACCAGGATAATTTCAGAAGCAATAACGCTCGCATCTCTATTTCGCTCCAAACGAACACTTATCCAAAAACCTGGTTATAGAGTGTTTTAACCTGGTTAAAAAAATACCGGTTCCGAGAGTTACTTTCCGCGAGAAATTAACCAGGTTAATTTTAGAAGCAATACCGCTCGCATCTCTATTTCGCTCCGAACGAACACTTATCCAAAAACCTAGTTATAGAGTGTTTTAACCTGGTAAAAAAATACCGGTTCCGAGAGTTACTTTCCGCGTGAAATTAACCAGGTTAATTTTAGAAGCAATACCGCTCGCATCTCTATTTCGCTCCGAACGAACACTTATCCAAAAACCTGGTTATGGAGTGTTTTAACCTGGTTAAAAAAATACCGGTTCCGAGAGTTACTTTCCGCGAGAAATTAACCAGGTTAATTTTAGAAGCAATACCGCTCGCATCTCTATTTCGCTCCGAACGAACACTTATCCAAAAACCTGGTTATGTAGCGTTTTAACCTGGTTAAAAAAATACCGGTTCCGAGCTCTGAACTTTGACTGCAAAGAGACGGACAGGTTTCAATATATTATGTCAAATTCGTCGGGTTAAGATTATGAATGGAATGTGCCTCGCGCTGGCTGATATAATTTATTTTTAAATACTAATTATATAATATTTTAAAATAAGATTCTGACAATTTTAATCACATGTGCCAAAACAAGAGTCCAGCGATCCAAGTACCTACTATCTTTCCCGTCGAGTCTTTCCCGTTTATTTTTGAAGTTATTTTTATCCGAATGAGAACTTTTCTATCTATATCTATAAAATCTTTCAGAACTGCTCGCAATAGACGCAAAATATATTTTTCAGTAACGTAATACAACATTTTTTGTTCTTTTTAACCAACTTAAAAAAATTCAATTTGAGCCTTGCGTATGTATAATATTTCTAGAACTGCCTAGTTTTCGTATATTATGAGTATATTTCATCAGCATCTGAACAAACCGCCATTTTCAGGCCGCTTGATGTTCCGTGAACTATCAAACTAAGGCACTAGTGATGTGGTGTGATGCAGATTTTGGTATCGATATTTTTATCGTCATTTTTATGCGGTTGCGTTATTATCTACACTAATATTATAAAGCTCAAAAGTTTGTTTGTTTGAACGCGCTAATCTCAGGAACGACTAGTCCGATTTGAAATTTTGAAATATTCTTTCAGAATTAGATAGCTTGTTTTTATATAAAGTAATAAAAGTTAATGAATATTTTTTTGTCATTTCAGTATTTATTTCCGTTATATTTGAAGTTTACCTTACTTTGGCGGACGACTGGCGAAGAATAAATTGATCCTGTTTTTTAAGCCAAAGGCTTCCCGCTTAAAACAAACATTTGTGTGCATTTAAGATGTTTCTCTTGGGTTTCTGTAGTATATTCTATAAATGTATGAAAATAATCGGCCAAGTACAAGTTCGTCTCGCGCATGAAGGGTTCCGTATCATAATAGAGCAAAAATAGGCGAAGAATGTGTTTTTTTGTATGGATCCTTAATTATTTAGTTTATTTTAATTTTATTATTAATTGTTCGTCAGTTTCGTCTTGATGTGCGCCACGTGATAGACACAACTGTTTCTCTTTAGGGTCAATTCAGACCGCAACTTGACGAGGCGAGGCGCGACGCGACGTGACCGTATGGATTTGACAGATGTCGTGAGCATGAGACGTCTTGCGAATCTGTCAAATCCATACTAATTAACGGCCGTTCCCAATATTCAATCTATCTCTGGTTTGACATACGACCGATCGCAGCTAACATTGAATTGACATAAAATATATGTCTCTAATGTCTAATGAGAGCTATTCCTATCTCTAGTAGGGCAAAACCAGAGATAGATCAAATATTGGGAACGGCCGTTAGAAATGCATCTACGCGTCGCGTTGCGGTCTGAATTGACCCTTAATCGTAAGACTGACTTGTCTATGTGAAACAAGACTGTCTAAAAACTGTCGTGTCTCCAATGTGCGGACTGCGGTCGCACTACTATTTTCGTATATTGTGAGTAAGTCACAGGTTACACGGTCAAATTTTCATCAATCTGATCCAACAATCTGATTGACGGAATATTGATGGTTATAAAAAGTTCATATTAAAAATACGATCAATCCATCAATCCGTGGGTTAGACGATCAAATTTTCGTCAATCTGTACCGGATTGATGGATCAGATTGATGAAAATTTGACCGTGTAACCGGCGACTAAGTATATTTAATCAGCATCTGAACAAATGCTGCGGAGCTACAAGTCCGATTTAAGTAATTCTTTTTTTGTTTTGTTGACTTTGTTGTGATAGGTATTGTTCAATTTAGGTAAGTTTCATCAAAATTGGTTCAGTAGTTTTGAATTCGGTTTTAATTTTATTAATATACAACTTGTTATTTGTAATACCTAAGTTGTAAACATAAATTATTTCAAATTGACGTGTTTCACATCCCGTTTTTAACGTGTTTAACATGTTTAACATCCCAGAGAAATACAGTAATAGGAAACCCTATTAATGCCTGTAATATGTTATAGTTTTAAGTTCGTAGTGACAAGTTAACAACCCTAGCGATTTTCGTCATAATACGTCAAATTTAAAAATTTCTAACTTCTAAGTCGGCATACTCTATAATTCTGTCTACTCTGTTCGGACGTTCTCTACTGTTTAATATACAATTGTATACCGAAAATAAAAATAAAAACTATAATGAAATTTATTGATGTATATATAAGAGAAGACTATCTTCTATAAGGGTGAAGCCAAACGAGCGTAATTTTGTGAGTCGTGAGTCGCAGAATTTCGGTCGCGTAAATTATTTTTCATACAAATTATGACTCACAAAATTACGCTCGTGTGAATCAAACAGGACTATTGTATGAAACTGAATGCAGCAGAATTTCTGCCATTCGAAATTCTGCGACTCACAACTCACAAATTACGCTCGTTTGGCTTCACCCTAATATACTCTACAATCATTAGACAGACACATTATACTCATATTAGATCACGCCCAGAACTCCGTTGCGGCAAAATTCGTGTATAGCTCGGGAACCGTACATTTTTCCGGGATAAAAAGTATCTTATGTCCTTCCCCGGGACTCAAAATGTCTCCGTATCAAATTTCATCAAAATCTACGGTTCAAGCGTAAAGAGGTAACAGACCAGACAGTCTAGGCACACACACTCATTTACTCAGCTGAATGATACTGAGTTATTGGCTTAGAAAAGGGCTCCGTTTTCGGTTAACCATCTTATTACCGTTTAACACCACACCTGAGCAGTAAAATACAAGGGTTGATGCGATTTTTCCACTTTATTCAGCCGCTTCACCGGAGCGTGAAGGCAGACAACATTATTAAGTAGACTCGAATACGCTCGTCAGCCTGACGAAGGTTCAAGATAAACCTTTTTGGAGACGTTACACATGTTTTCCGATCAAAACGATTACTAGTGCTTACCTTCAGGTATTTTCGTGAATCTACTTTGGCTAAATGCCCTTCGACTTTGGCTCTACTTTCGCTAAATGTCTTTATACTTTGGCTGTACTTTGGCTATAGGAAAGGGTCTTAAATTGGCTCTCATCATCTTTTTTCAATACTGCAAGCAGTCTAATAGGTCAGGTGGCTGATGCGGCACCAAGTGTTCCACCTACCTTTATACCAGCAAAGCAAACACAACGCTCTTTAAAATTATTCACTCTTGGCTACGACTAGTGTCTGACCGAGGTTCGATTTTTGTTGGAAGCCGAAGCAGCAAGTTTCAAATCTCTAAGAAATTTTATTACAGATTGGCTACATGATAATTTAAAATCTTTGATACAATATAATCTTTGGAATAAAATCGGAAATAAGAATCAAAATAATAATAATGTTTCGGTAAGATTTAAGTTCGTATGATTTTGAAGTTTATTTTCTAGCGATTAAACTTTTGGCGATTTTGGTGATTTTTACTAAAGCCGAAGATTCGGCCTAACATTACATAGGCCGAAGCCGAAGTTACAACACTGTAACAAAGTTAGTACCGGAACAGAGGGAAAACGATAAAAAATGCGGACCACCTGAGGAGACAGCCGCATTAATCATAATTACCTCCACTCCTCTCCTCGTTAACTTTGAATTGTGTTCCTTTCTCGTGTTATTTTCCTCTAAATTGTGCCGACGGAATAGAAGTGTCAAAGTGCCACCATCATTACCGGATTTTTTTTCCGGAACGCCTCCGTGGTCCAGTAGTGTAGAGCGCGGCTCTTGACTCGGACGTCGTGGGTTCGATTCCCGCGTTGGAAACATGTAATTTCCAAGTTTGGTTAGGACGATGCAGGCTGATCACCTGATTGTCTGACAAGTAAGATGATCCATGCGTCGGATGGGCATGTAAAACGTCGGTCCTGCCGCCTGCGCCTGATCTCTCGCCAGTCGTGGCGGTCTTCCGTTCCACTGGGTTATGAGAGTAAAGGAATAGAGAGTGCTCTTGTGTACTGCGCACACGCTTGGGCACTATAAAATTACTCCTACGTAACTGGTCTGGTTTCAATGAATCCGGCCACCATCGCCGAAACCGGTGTGGGAGTTATTATTATATAATTTATTACCGGAATGGTGAAAACGAATTGCGTTAGAATATGTTTGGAACGTAACTGTTGTTTAATATATTAGCTGTTCCCCGCGACTTCGCACGATGAAATAAAAGCCACAGGACATTTCGCGTAATACTAATTAAAAGATAATTAATATCCCTTCAAGATAGGTACCCTTTCCTAGTGATTTAATCGGTTTAGCGGTTTATTATATTTTAGCGTTTAAAAAAAATTTGTTTGGTTAAGTACAAATTCAATCAATGCATACATTGTCTTTCAATGTAGAAAAGATAAACCCTTTACTAATAAATATATTAACGCAGCGTTTACAACGTCTCTTTATCTTTGTCTGGCACATTGCAAAAGTCAAATGACAGACATAGTTACTAGACAGCGAACCTTGAATATGCGTAAAAACATTTATATCTTAAAGAAATAAATATTATAAAGAGACGAAGCGTATTATCATTTAGTAAGGTGGAAAATATTTATCATAACTCATAAGGAAGTAAACAAATATTATAAAGAGACACGTACAATCGGCAAAATAGTTTTGAATTGCAAAGACGTCGCATAAAGCATCGAATACACTTAGCGAACGTAAACAAATACCTACCCATCGTATATTCATTGAACCGAAACTGCATAAACGAGATACAAGTATCAGGATCGGTGCATCCGTGTTCCGTGTGCATGAGATCCCATTATTTACCAACATTTATATTCTTTTACCCTTTTTAGGGTTCCGTAGTCAACAAGGAACCCTTATAGTTTCGGTCTGTCCGTCCGTCTGTCCGCGGTTTTACTCAGAGACTATAGGACCTGCAAAGCTGTAATTTGGCATGAATACACATATTAATGATGCCGACAAAATGGTACATAAAATCTTAAAAAAATATTTTTTTTTATGGTACCTGCCCTACACGTCAAGTGGGGATGAATTTTTTTTTCGCGCCCACCCCATCGTGTGGGGTGCCGTTGGATAGGTTTTTAAAAAATATTGTGAGTATTCATAGATCACTTTCCGATTTAGGGATCCATTTGTGAAATATGAAGTTTTAAAGTGGAAAAAATCGTTAGAGTCCAGTGTCCCCCCCTTCTACCAGCTAAACGGCTGTTTCTGGAAATGTGAAAAAATTCACGGGAGTAGGAAATATGCTGAATTTAAAAGGAAAACTATCACGGCAAAGAAGACTTCATAAGTTATTGAGTAATAGTCGATCAACTAAAAAAAATGTATTCGGCGAAGTATAAAGGAACTTTTCGTTCAAATTCCTTTGAAAGTAACTGAGATGATGTTGTTAGTAATGTAAAACACGTTATAAATGTACATTCATTGACAATACAAACATTATCAAAAACTAGCGGTACTACGGAACCCTATATTGCGCGTGGCCCGACACGCACTTGGCCGGTTTTAATTTAAATACATAAACTTAAGTTGATATGCCAACAAACTGATATGCAGTTTGGCGGTTTTATAATAAGGACATAATTTTGTAAAATACTTGTTAATAAATTCTTTAAAAAAATTGGTATACCGTTGGATTTTTTAAAGTTTCATGAGTGAAAACGAAACGACAGGATCAGGCATACATTTTCGTCGCACGGTAAAAGACACGGGGATATTACTTCCTCTCCTACGCCGAATATTCATTGAACCTAAACTGCATAAGCCATAAACGAGACACAAGTATCAGGATCGGTGCATCCGTGTTCAGTGTTCATGATATCTCATTATTCAAAAACATTTATTCCTTTACTTTCTTACAGTAATAATACAAACAAATACAAATATCTTTATTGCAGACTACTATGGTCATGGTAATAATGTCATTCCTTTACTTTTTAACCGTAATCAGAATGCAAATTATTCAACTGATGAATTCACTGGTAGCTGCTTACAATCTTTCATAAAGTGGACAAACCAAAACTTACCAACACTGAGCTCAGTTGTTTCAAACGGAAGTAGGACAGTAATCCTACTAAGGCGCATTAGTAAAATATGCGCCTTAGTAGTTCATATTATCACAGAAATAGAATAAAATAAAACATAGACCGCCTAGAGTTTTTAAGAATGAGGTTTAAAGTGAGATTACACTATCAAGATGTCCTTTCACTCGAAAAATGAAATTATCAAGATTCATAAAAGGTTTCAATTAAAAAAAATTGTCCCTTCAACATTTAAAGACTTCACAAGCATAGAAAACTCAATCGAGTTTAAAGGTGAAAGCTAAAAATAAGTTTGTTTGTTAGAAAAGAAAAATCCCCCTCTCTTTCTAACGCGGGATATTTCCAAGATAAGAACTACCGTCAGTTTCTGTGCTGCAGAATATATTTTGTATACCAAATTTAAACCAAATCAGTTCAGCGGTTTAAGCGTAAGAGGTAACAGACAGACAGACATGTTCACATTTATAATATTAGTATGGATAGCAAAATACGTGTTAATAACAAAATTATTTGTTTTCAGGAACTGATGGTAGAGGACGTTCCTGGCCCGCCCCCGGACTACGAAACCGTTGTAGAAGGATCGCCAGCGCAGAAAGATTGCAGCATCTTACAGGTGAGTCTTGAATATACAACAGCTTCTCCAAATTGGTAAATATGATGGACGAATACAAGCGATTTCGAGTGTGTAAAAACGCATTTTCAGCTATTGCGATGATTCCACGTTGGACGATGATGGGCAGTCGAATACAATAATTAATGAGATCAGTCTGTTTTCCAATAACCAACGGCAATTGTTCTTACTTAGCTGCATATTCACTGTGATAATCATGGTTATCCATCATGGCATTAAACGTGAAAAGGAGCTTTAATACCATACATATTCCCGTTATTTTCACATTAAGTGTAGTATAAGACACTGAATATCAAAAAACTCACGACTCGCATAACGTACAACTCGTCAACACGATTTATACATCTTGGATTTTTTCATTTCTAAAGTTTTAGGGTGGGTTGCACCAACTTACTTTAACTATAACTGTAACTTTAACTATAACTTTAACTATAACTACAGTGCAAAATGTCAAATCTTTGGTTAAGGACGCCATATTTAACGATAACCATAACCGCTCATATTTATATCGAATTTTTTTCATGAAAAATTACTATGGCTCACAGTGTTATAACAAATATTTTTCCTGTCGATTTTTACGGGTAATTCAATTTTTTATATTCTCAATCCCACTAACTGTAGTTTTAATAAAAAAATAAACGCAACAGCCATCTGTCAAATTCTTTGGTCAAAGTTAAGGTTAAAGTTAAGTTAGCCTTAACTATATCCATAACTTTGACCATAACTGTAACTATAACCACGCCTCTGGTGCAACCTACTCTTAATATTTCACTGGCTTCTTAACGCGAATATACTACAGTTATTTTTATACTCATAAAGTACGTGCGCAATTATAATCTACTTAGGTTTTTCCAACAATTTGAGCACGAGTTCGTGATGCTACAAAATAATTAACTCTACGCTACACATCTCACGTCATTTCGCTGTCATTACACACCGGAACGAGATACAAGTATCAAGATGTGTCGCGAGTATCAAGATTGTGGCGTACTTTGATACTTAATACTCGATACCTGCAGGATCCATAAACTCTAACGATCATCGGTGGAACTCTTATCTCTTCACTATTCGCACTTAGACGATTTATTAAAATGTTTTCAGTCTTTTAACGCATTTTTCGATTTGCACGGTATCCGCGGTAAGAATGTATTTTATCATTATAACATATGTTTAACATCTAAAGGTGGAGCCTTAACTACTACCATAGCTTTACAAATTCGCTGTGTAATTTTTGCGAGAAAGAGTAACATAGAGGTTCATCCTATCATTTCAAATTTATAATATTTGTAGGACCTTAAATGCAAGAATACAGTTTTATACCCGGAATTTGCTGTAATCCGATTTTCGCCTAATTATTGACCATGAAACCAATTTTGTGCGGCCTCTACATTTTGGTACATGTTGAACCAATATAAGCAATCAAAAAGTATAGAGTAGAGTCAAGTGTATAGAAAACACATTCTTATACGATTGTCCATTATCGACGCCTACTTTGCTTGCTATAGACAGCTTCACAATCATGGTGGCAATTATTAATACTATCCATCATGGCCCAATGTGGACCTTTGGGCCTTTAGACGTATTTTCATACAAATCACTCAAATATTTATTCTTATATTCCAGGAGGTAGTCTCGGAGGCGTGTCCGCGGTGCGCGCCCGACCGCAGCGGTCTGCCGTCCTACGAGACGGCCATCATGCTGAGAGACACCAAGTTATAATTGATCGCACAATAGAAGAATAGAAGAGACCCTGATTATGAAGGCGTTCCTATAATGGTCGATCCCAGAGTTTCATACGAAGACGCAACATGATCTCAATTTTTAAGATTACATAATGAGATTTGAATTTAAATTCGAAATCAAAATTGGGCTTTACTTACAACTCACGAAAAAACACTTTGACAATTTTTGCGCTGCACATGCGCAGCGCCATGAAACCTTAGGCCAGCCATAGACTATATCATACTAAATTCATATCCGCAATACTCGACCGCTCAGCAGCAGCTTGAGCGGTCGGTCCCGACTGCAACTTGCGGTCCGTCTATGGCCAGTCTTACTCTTATGCTGTAATCAAGTAAATTAATAAAAACGAAGCTGCTGTGTTTGAAGTGACCAGACGTATCACGAGACAGCTAACATATTAATAGACATCAAATTATAAGGCATCACCTGTTTGTACACTACATATCAATATTTTTATTGCTATTTCACGTTTTTTTTTAAGCCATTTCTTTTTTTTTCCATAACGTAACGAAAAAAAGAAGAACTAATAACCGCCGATGTGAACTTTAACTTAGAAATAATATTACTCATTGGAAAATACGGCCAAAAGACAGATGAACTTTTTTTTTTAAATAAAATTTATTTTGGCGGAATAACTTTGGATGTACGCAGACAGTATTTGCATTTTTGAACTCTTATATTTTGTACCTGTAGTCGTTCCCACCAAAAAATATTATTTCAATCACTTGTTACATTTATTTAACAACGAAATCTTTAACAATACAGCCATAGTGTGTGTTGTTAAAGATATTCTAAGCAGCATTTATTTCACGTATGCACAACACTTAACTAAATGTAATATATAGCGCTTAATCAAGGAGCTTATATTTAATACGAGGCTCTTAAGTCTGCATTCAGAGAGTAAACGATTACTTAACTTTAATTAAATAAAGATTTTGACATAGAGATAATATATTTTCTCCTAAACTGTACATTAACTTAAAGTTTAGTAATAATTAAAGTCTCTGAGTGTGGCAGTTAGTATATTACTGATAACACCAAATATAGGTCTAATTGATTTAGGTTAAGCAATTTGTAAATGTTATCTATACTAATATTATAAAGCGGAAGAGTTTGTTTGTTTGTTTGTTTGTTTGAACGCGCTAATCTCAGGAACTACTGGTCCGATTTGAAAAATTCTTTCAGTGTTAGATAGTCCATTTATCGAGGAAGGCTATAGGCTATATTTTATCACGCTAAGACTAATAGGAGCGAAGAAAAAGAGGAAAATGTGGAAAAAACGGGGGGAAATTATTTGAAAGGGCTTATTTGAACGCGCTAATCTCAGGAACTACTGGTCCGATTTGAAAAATTCTTTCAGTGTTAGATAGCCCATTTATCGAGGAAGGCTATAGGCTTTATTTCATCACGCTAAGACTAATAGGAGAAATAGAGGAAATGTGGAAAAACGGGGGAAATTATTTGAAAGGGTCTCACGAACTACTAGAGCAATTTTTCTGTTATTTGTGTCAGATAAGAAGTAGACCACGTGAAGGATCATAGGCTATTTTTGTAGACTGATTTGTCTGTGAAATATCTAATTTACGCGGGCGAAGCCGCGCGGAACGTCTAGTTTTTAAATAAGAATTGATGGGGCAGAAGAGGACAAATATAGGCCGCGTACTACTTTAAGATCGAAGAAAGGCGCAATGTTCGATTTTAGGTCTCACAACTTTAAGATCGTTCGGTGAAAATGGAAGGGAAGGTCTCTTTGGTGGGGCGAGGAGTGAGAGGGGGTGAGCGCACGAGGATACGCTATTGGTAGTTTGGCGAATAGACATGCCGTTATTGTTAGATCGTAATCAGACGATACCATTGATTGGTAGCTATTGTACGTTATTGCACATAATATGCGCCTATTGCCACCTCTAGTGCCAATGCAATCTTAAAGTTTTGTACGAAACAAACAGTATACTTGATATTTTTTCTGTGTTAAAAAGGCAATCAAACAGTCCATTCTGCCCTATCTGACTAATCCTTACTAATAAAAAGATGTACTTATACAGATTTGAATCATGTTTTGTCCTTATCTGATATGTTCTAAAGTTGCTTGACAGACAAACGGACAACATACACAGAGTATGTATCTATTTATTAGTAAGGTGTATCTATAAGTAGAGAATTTGACACGTTTTAGAGAAAGATTGTACCACTTGAGTGTTTATAGTCCAGGGTGTAGCCGTGGACTGGTCGAGGATATCTGTGACTAAAAGCCTCCATATTCGGGTAGGCCAATTGGAAATATTACTGCAATGTTTTGACGCTAGAGCGCAGAACCAGCGTGGTTAACAAACAAAGTTTAATTCGGCGTTTGACAACATTTCTGTCAATATTCTGATATGACGTGTACATGTCGGATTTTGGTCGGATTATTTACTGTTCGACCTTTGCATAATCCACAGGTTTACGGATTACGTATCTTGTGACAGCTATGCAACAGGCGTTTAACAGCAGATATTGCACGATATGTGCTGTTTGTCAGAATTTTTGTACTACAAAATATTTGACAGACAACAGATATTGGGCAAAAGTGTGATATCTGCTGTCAAACGCCTGTTGATTAATTAATTATTATCTGTCGTAAGATACGTTATTGTCCTGTCGATCGGACTGATCGCAGGCCGAACTGACCAGGCCTTGTACCATGAAACTGTTTTGAGACTCAAACAATCGGACGAGAATGCTGCGTCCTGCTCTAACAAACGTGAAATGACGTTGTTAGAGCAGGACGCGGCATTCTCGTCCGATTGTTTGAGTCTCAAAACAGTTTCGTATTAGGCCTACTGATTCGTACACGCGATCAGTCCGATCTCCGCTTATATGGGGGCCTTAAAGATGTAAACATATAAAAATTACCAAGTGGCCAAGAATATACTAATAATATAAACATGATCAATTGTTCAGAATGTCTTATGACTAGAATAAGTACCAAATATTGTAGTTTGTGTCACATTAGTTGGTCACCACGTGGTGAGCTACACTGCTAATTTTAGTTCAGCTTGTTTTGTATTATGGAATAAATTATTAATTTATGTGGATGTATGTTCTTTTTAAACTCACCTTATTATCGGTAAATCAAATTTCACGCGACGTGCTTAGTTTCTGAGATTTTAGACAGGAGGTAATCTATTCGTTAGCGCTTTTGGTTGGCTAACGTGAAACGATAAGCCATTAATAACTCTATTTAATATATTAAATCCTGTCGAAAATGCAAGAGGACTGTTTTCTTCTTTTAGAATTTAACTAAAGATTATCGTGTTTTAATAATAATAGGGGTATTTATTACTTACTTAGATTACTATTAGTACTTAGATACTAATAAAAATCTGATGTCTTCGTCTGTCATGTAAGGTTTCCAATATGCCAGATAAAGAGAAGCTAACATTGTACAGTTATATAAAAAGTTAAATGTTTTTATCAGTATCATCAGAGCCTTAATGTTTAAACAAAACCAGATGTCGACAACCCTAACTAAAGTGGGAAGTCCTAATCACAATCGTTTAGATAAAAGGGGGATTTGTAACTATTTGGACAGGTCGGGAGGGTTAAAAGATTTTCAATTACGATAGCGTTGTATGAATATGTATGTTTGTATCACATGGAATACATTATGTCACATATTATATACATATATTACATGTGTGATATCAGCAGATATCGTAAACTATTACGCTATGCTAATAGTTGGGATTGGTAACTTTTTTGAGGCCGTATTGCGCCTGAAACATAAACTTATGAGGTAAAAACACAGATATATATCAAGATAGATACCACATGTCGCTCCATTTGTATGAAAACGAGCGTAGTGTTTTTACTACCTACTGTGACGTACCGATGATAAGAAACGTGTCCATTATCAAGGCCAACGTTTCGATTTGAATTTCTTCAGCTCAATACGGCACTTTTAGGCATTTAGGCATTTTTAAAATTGCGATTGACGTCCGATTCCTATAGCAGACTAAAGAAAAGACTTTCGAAAGACGAGCATTGCTTGTCATTTGGGAACGCGTAATGGCACGCGAAGTACATACACATGCGGTATCTATCTTGATCTATATCTGTGGGTAAACATGAGAAAAGATTTTTGAGTGGATCACGAATAGTAGGTACAATACGCCTGTCGTAACAAAAAATCTCATTGCAATTACTTAGATTTTAGGAGGGGTCATGTCCTTAAGAACCGTACATTGTTTGACGACCATTGGCTCAACATACTGTATGTTTCCGCTTGGCAGGATTGGCGTAAGTAAGTCAATATTAATAAAAAGGTCAAAACTCACAATACTATAAATGAATCGTAATTATTTTATTTTCAGTTGCAATTATTTAACGTATATGAATGTAGTACACAAGCTGCATCTTTCCGAGCCAGTGGTCGTCAAACAATGGCGAATTTACTCGTAGTCGCGGGCCGCAATATGCTCACTTTAACTATAATATTTCGATACAAAATTTAACTATTTTTTCCAGAGGAATGAACGTCTGGGAGTTTTGAGTGGGTTTTTTATAATGTTTTCCTTCACCGTGAAAGCGCCCGTAATAATATTATATTGAAAACGTCACAAATTTTGAGTAAATTAAGTATACTGAAAATGCCTTAATGGTTGTGACCTGTACCTGGGATTTAAGGCCGTCCCCCTACGGAGATGCCGTAATTTACCGCTTTTTAGAGCTTTATAACTCATAATTTGAAAACTACAATAATATAATAAAAATACAGTAATAATCTTCAGTATATTAACATTCCTTTCACCGTTATTAATTTACTATTTTTGTTCATTATACTCATGATATTAGCTTCCAAAGTAATACCAATTTATTAAAATTCAAGCGTACTTTCAGCATCTCCCTAGTATTTACAAATTACTTATATTTGAAACACACGGCAATTGATAGACAATTTCATTTGCTACATATTTGCCGCTTGAATTTTTTTGATGTCAATTTTGAACTAAGATAAGTAAAAAAAAAATAGGGTTTTGGTGCGATCTCGGCAACGCGGCAAATGTATGGTCAAGGTCGTTTGCTCGGGGGATGGTCTTAACCAAAAGTCACAACTTACGTACGCTCTCAACAAGAAGGTTAGAACATAATAATGGACATATCATACAATTTCAAAAATTTCATGACGCTCGGGCGCTTGCCCATACAAATCACAAACATACACACCCTAAAGCATTAGAATCGGCATCGCACTTTCCGAAGGCAAAATTAGGAACAACAAAAAAATACGTTATACGTTTATTCGATTTCGATTCAACTCTTATGCCGGATATGAGATAATTTCGGCATGAGGCGGTGGAAATTGCGGGTTTTGCAATAATTATTCACCAAAATGTTTTCCTGATTCCATTAACTGACAGGCGACAGCACACGGGAATATTCCAATGAAAATCATTGCAGTAACGCCAGAATTAGGGCTACTACATTAGCGAAACTGGAATATCAAATTGGTTGTACATGCAAAGGCTTGGCGTAAACAGATAATACTGATTTTCATTCTAATCTTAGTTGCGTAGACTGTTTTACGACTGGAATTTATTTGTCTTTAGTTTTATAACTACACTAGATAACGCCCGCAGCTCCTCTGCGCCATAATTCGTTTATAAAAAGTATCTTATGTCCTTTCCCAGGATTCAAAGTATCTTTATAGCAAATTTCAGCAAAATCGGTTCAGCAGTTTGGGCGCTAAGAGGTAACAGACAGATAGACACAAAATCGCATTTATAATATTAGTATGGCTTCGACGCAAGAAACAAAGACTTAAAGCCCGCTGTACCTACACATTGGGCCAACGCATTGGACCAACGTGTAGAGTACGGAGTATTGCCAACTTATGTTCAAGTAGGCCTCTACACTCTACACTCTACAGTCTACAAGTTGACTTAATGCGTACAGCGAAGTGAATTTCTGGCAACCCTACACCAAGAATCTCGCGATATATAAAACATTTCACTTGTTATAATCTCAACGTAACTTCAATCCCCAACTCCGCAAAAGTCATTCAATAAAAAGCCGAGATATAAAACTGACCATTCATAACATGTAGTGCCGGACGGACGATCGACTTTTGGATCGAAGCCGATTAATCGGCTATAACTGAAAGTTTCAAATATTTAAAAAATATTCCACATTATTTGCTGAAATAAGGTAAATAATGATATTGTATACTAAGTAGTTTATATGACATGGGCAGAAACCTGTAATGTTAGAAAAATATGGAAAATGACTCAATAAATATATATATTGAATATTAGTGGTAACTGAAAGTTTTAAATAACATTTGGAAAAGTAATAAGTTAAGTCACAAAATGTATTTCTCGTAAGTGATTTTGTAATCTTTTGAGAAATAAAGAATACAAATAGAAAAATAACCTAAACCTAATTAATATTTATTAATAATAGGGAATAAATAGGCGAATCATCCGTTTCCGCAGTGTACTTTGGCACAAGCCATTGGCTAAGCCGAACATGATTATTTTGGATGAAGTCAAAGACTGGTCAAACATGATTATTTTATATATTTTAGAGAAGCCGAACTTGATTATTTTGGCCGAAGGCGAAGGTTGGGAACTGGGCCGAACGTAATTATTTTTACCGAAGCCGTAACCGAATCTCCGGTTCAACACTAGTACCACGTAGGAATCTTTCTAACTTATAAAATCTTGCCGCAAACTTCTATCGGTTGGGTGTGTGTTCGCATCAGCCGTGGAGCTTATTGGAAAGCTTTTAATACATTACCTACTCCATTCCGATGAATTTTTATTAAGTAAATGTAAACAAGAAAATTACAGCTCCACCAAATTGATATGAAAATTGCATTACTGTGACATTCAAGTTGGTAGCATTATAGCCAGCGAGAATATGAGATGATGATGAATGATGATGATGACCAGATGAAAGCATAAGGATTACCAGAAGCAGGCATGTTCTCATTGATGGTAACCAATGTGGAAATATGCTTGGGAGCGTTAGAGGAAGATATTCCGACCAAGCGAGGTTGTATAATCGGTCAGGCCGAAGCCCACTGACGTCATTTTAGGGTCAATTCAGAGTTCAGACCGCAACGGGAAGTTTAAATGCATTTCTAAAGTACTGAATTGATAGATTTCAATTGCGCGAGACGTCTTGCAAATATGTCATATCCATACAAATTTATAAATGCATCTACGCGCCGCGTTGCGGTCTGAATTGATCCTTAGACGTTGTATACGTCATGATTTCAGAAACTTCGATAGCGCGATTCAGGATTATGCGCTGTTTGGATCGCTACAGCTCATACTGAATTATTCTAAATCTCATGCACATTAAACCTTTTATAAATTCGATCAAAATCGAATTTCGATCCCCTTTTAGAACTAATTTTGGTTCGCGGTTTGCGGGCTCTAGTTATGTATGTTTAACTAATACATTTCTGTGAATTTAATTTCATACAAGTTGTAAAATATGTTGAAATCGCTTTGACATTATACTACTGAACTCTGAAGGTACAGTCGCGAGCATTTCTGTGACAAGCGAGATTATTAAAAGTGAAATGTCAGCTACCAAGTTTTGTCTTTTATTGCATTATTGCAATGCAATTTATTCAAACATTATTAATGCGAAAATTTGTTTGTCTTTTATCTCTTCATGATTAAACCACCAAACCGATTTTTATGAAAGTATTATTACGTAGTTAAGTCCCGGGAAATAAAATAGCGGAAAATGTAAAGTTTCCGTGCGAAAAAAAAGTAGATGAATAAGAATTGCGAGCTACATCAAGTCTACGATATAAGTTAAAACTTAAAATTTTAAAACCCAATGATTCTAAAGACCTAGAAATAGCAAAGGTTTGGACCGAACTTGATGGAATTTTTCACAGATATATAGAGGTTACTTTTGATGGCGGCATAATTTACTGTTGTTACAGAATTTTCCTTCGAGCTATATTACTAGATTACATCTAGCTATTTACTACTTAGGTTCAGTTTAGGATTTAGCATATTTGACTGTACCGTATAAATTATGAATGCAGCTCAGCTAATTAGATTTGAACGTCGCTACCGGGTCACTATTTGCCCGATCCACATCCAGAACGCTCTAGAATGTTAAATGTTTAGAAATTCACAGAGAATCAGGTGAGAAATATGCATATTCGTTAGCAAGATGCATTTTAATGTCAACGTTGGCCAGTGATGGACCAGTATAAGCGATTGCGAACGTGTAGTATTCGTCTATGATTGCCCAAGTCGATAATGCAAACTCGATCACTACAGTTTCAAGCGAAAAAACTACATCAACTTCGGTTTATCCGTTTTTGAGCTACAATGACACAGACGCTGAAACTTCTAAATTAGAACAAGTTTTTTTATCAGGGGTTTCACATAAACTCTGGCTTATAAAAATATTTAGGTACACAGAAAGTAACTATATTCAAGTTTTACTGGCTGCGTCTGTTACGTTGGGTCTTTTCCAATATTATGCCAGACAAAGAAAAGCAGACCTACGTTGCGTAAATCTTTATTAGTAAGAAGGTATAAGGATATTTGCGGTATAATTGAAACATCGAAATTGTGAAGACAATGAATTTGAATTTTGACGAAGCCCTCCGGTGAAGAGGCGTTCGAGGGTGCATTGTGAGAAGTAGGTCGCGGCACAGGTAAGAACCCACAAGTACCAGCTAAACACTTGGTATATATGGTATACCCTATCTGAGCTGATGCTTAGACCTACTTGTACAGATTAGAGTTAAAGTTCGACACAGGTGTATCTCCTGTGTCGAACTTTAACTCTAATCTGTAAGTTGGTTGTGTCTCTAAGTAGGTAGCGGTGGGAATGTGTGGTGGGCCAAAGCCCGTTAAAAAAAAGTTAGGGTTACATTTCAGGTGTTATCAGAAAAGTTGATTCATAGGCAGATGGACTTAATATGTAATTTGACGACCTCTGTGGCTCAATTGGTTGAGTGTGTGGCAGCTCAAGCCGGGGGTCGCGGGTTCGAATCCCGCCGACGCGCAACGGAACAAAAAGTTTTCAATGTTCCCGGGTCTGGATGTGTATTAAATATGTGTATAATATAATATAAATCTTAAATATATGTATAGTATAAAAGTATTAAATATATTTCCGTTGTCTGGTACCTGTAACACAAGTCCTTCAGGTACTTAGCACGGGGCTAGACTGACGTGGTGTGAATTGTCCATAAATATAAAAAAAAATATTAAAAAAATTTTGGTCACGTTATGTAAAACCCAGCCGACAGCTAGTTTACGACTAACACTGAACTGACATAACCTGATCAAATGACGTAGGTCTTCCATCTGCCTACGAATCAATTTCTTTATAGTGCATACAATAAATACATAATATTTTTACATCTGTCGGCTAAAGTGGCTCGTTCATTGTTCGATCTTATCAAAAGCTCCGTGACGATCCGCCAAAAGCTTTCTTATGTTCCGGATATAAAAAGCTTCATGGATCACCTAATACCTAATAAGTTTATGGAAATTAGATCAAGCAGGTAATATAGAGCTAAGTTATTGATTGATCGCGACTCGCATATTAACCCGCCTGTGTACTGAAGCTTCGCGCTGTTACATCGATCACAATTCGCATCCTACAATAGAAATAGAATATATAGAATAGCAGTTCTCATACTTTTCTGGTGGCGGAACCCTTTTAAGAAGTGATATTTTCGACGGACGGACCCCCCAAAAAAATAATGGACCTAAATCCCAGAAGGATAAGACATAACTATATCCTTCTGGGATCCAGGTCTATAATGTTTTGTCTTTAAATGAGTTGTCTTCATGCTGGTGTCTGATGAGATTTCCTAAAACAATTTATGTATTGCGGCCCCGGGGTTCCGCGGAGCACACCTTGAGTGTGCTTGCTATAAAGGAATAACTTATGTAACATTTTCTTACAAGTTTTATACTTCATTTGCTTAAAGAAAAGTAAAAAAACTCCAACACACAAACTTTAGTCTACTCAAAAGCTTCCCAAACTGTAATGCGTGGTGCCCAGGTGTGGGAACAACTAATGAACCTTAAGACTCGACCCATTAAGACGGCTGGTCTTAAAAACCGCCATTTTGTGACAATAATGGGACACTAAATTGTCCCGGACAGAAATATAAGTTTTTATATGACTTAAAATTTTACAGGTTTTTTTTGGGGTCCGATTCTCAAACAGCTTTTTTATATAAAATTAGGGGGCAAACGAGAAAGTACTTGCTAAAACATAACAGCACATCTTGTCAATACCAGTACATTTTGTGTCAAAAGTGCGTTCAAGCGTAACGTAGGGTTACCTACAATAAAAGAAAAGTGCCCTCATTCAAAACTCACTCATTTTTGCCAAGCTGTAATTTCATAAAATTGTCAAATTCGTTGTAACTAGTTTAAGAGTGGGTTGCACCAGAGACGTGGTTATAGTTACAGTTATGGTCAAAGTTATGGTTATAGTTAAGGCTAACTTAACTTTAACCTTAACTTTGACCCATAAAGTTAATATACCTAGCGGAATAGAGCAACAACGTCAAGCTGTCAAACGAAACCGAAATTGGTTTACATTTGTGTGTAAAAATATGTGTACGTATACACTTACACAAGCATGATTGAACATGAATTCTATGAGATTAAATTGTCAACGTGTCGATAAGTGCCGACTGGACGTCAGAAAAAGCGTTCAGCGGGGCTAAAATGGTCGCTTTGGAGAATCATATTATGAATCATAATATGATTCATTTTTTTAAAAAACGCAAAATTGACACTCTGCAATTCAGATGTCTAAATTCGTACTAATTTGACATTCGTGAGTTTGACAGTTTTGACAATTCATTTTGTGAATTGATTGAGAGGAATTGCTAAATGTGACCATTTTAGCCCCGCTGGTCACCTGATGAAAAGTAACTACCGTCGCACATGAACTCTCGCAACATCAGAAGAGTTGCACGCTTTATTCTTGATGGTTTGCAGGTCGAATTAGTCCGGAAATACTGCTGGCGATAGTTTGTTCCAGAGTTTTACTGTGCACGGTGGAAGACTACTACTCATCAAGGTGATGAGCAAGACTACTACTCATCAAGTTGATGAGCTTTAAAGTAAGAGCCTCTCAAGTAACCCTTAACTTTACTAAATGTTTTAGTTTTTGACACAACCTTTTTCATTCTGAAAGCTATTTAAAGTAAATTGATGCTGTACTGGTTTATTGAATTCGTAAAACTGCAAGATGTATCAATTGAACTTTTGACCAATTAAGTCGGCTTCACTTTGACAATTCCTGATTCCTGATGACTTGAAACTGATTGAACTCAACTAAATTGGTGAAAAAGGCAAATTAAACGTTGTATCGTAAGTTAATACTACACAAGAAAGAAATATAAAAACATGGAGGTAATGCTGAAAGTGACGAATACATCATTGTCTCTTCGCTTTTTCAAGGTCGTCCCAGTCCGAAATTACCATTGCCAATTTTGAAGGCACATTAAGCATAATAAAAAAACCTTACAAAACAAATACATATTTTTAACTTACGAGTATCTTTACAGCGTTGAATTCAGCTTAATAACCGCGAACGTTTCAACAATTACCTGTAACAAACAATAGTGGTTTTAACATATCAAAGGTTTTTATGCTTCCTGGAAAAATATTTAACAACATCAATACAATCAGCTGTTTGAGGCCATTGTTCAATGAACCCAGTAGTGTTTTACGTAAATGAACGTAACTTTAATTGGACATTTTTCGTTTTTTTAAATTATTCTTCTCGTCAAAGACGTTAAGACGTAGGAATTTAACCATGTTGAATATACCTCTCTATATACTCGTAAGTCAATGTATAGAATATAGATCATAATAATATATAAATATTAAATCACCAGTTGTTGCCCACTACGTTATCTGGGGTCCGATTTAAAGTCAGAAGTATATTTACATAGATGCAACCGATATGAAATTTTCTTATTACACTGGCATAATTTTGCTCGGTAAACTTCGGCGGAAGTTAGTGTATATTCAGTGAAGTTTCAATCTCTTAAAACTAGGATGGAGCGCAGCGATACTCCAAGTTTTAGCAATTTTTAGTTGTTACTGTGTATATTTCGAAGACGCTTATGCGATCAAAAAGTAACTTGAGAATATTCGAGGTAATATTTGGCTTGTCTTAATCTCGAGAAAATAAAAATGTGCCTTTTATTTGACTTGATAAACATTAAAACTTGACATCTGGCAGCTCGTCCCACTAGGACGAGATCTATTTATGAACGATTTGCAACTACCCTTTATTCTTATTAAATATCGCGTTAGAATCACACTAAAACGCTGTATAAATCTGTATTTTTGCTGCCTGTAAATGCAATATAAATTCAAAATTAAAACGTGCAAAATTAAAAATAACTTTCTGAAACCTTTGTGCAATTTACATTTGAGTTACAGGCCTATGCAATTTCGGCCCACGAGGCGGAGCCCTGGCCGAGTGTTCCCAAGTGGGCACACCAAGTACCCTAATTTGGGGAATTCACTTTGACTCCATCAAAATTTCATAACTGCGACACCGTGGATGAAAACCTTCCTTTTTTCTCGCTGATGCACAATGCAAATATGTAATTTGCAACAGCGGTTTATTTTATGTTAACTATAATATTAAAAATGCAGTAATATTTCAATTTGGATAATTTTAAAACCTACTTTGTGGAACACGATAGGTCCGATTCTGTTATTTTCTTTTACTGTTATAATTTATACATTTCTGAATTCTGATGCGTTATCGGTGTTACGGTGTTATAAAAGTACAAAATGGTATTCTCATCATATGTCATAATCTCACCTGCAGGGAGATTCACGATTTTAGTTCGACTCGAATTCGGAAACTTTACCGTGCAGTCATTGGTGAATGCCTAGCGCGACGAGCGTTTATTCGATATCGCACGCTGAAGTTTTCAAATCCGAGTCGAAATGCGCGTTGTGAATCAGAGCCCTGGTCTGGACAGCTTCGAATCTTCATTAAATATTGTTTGATTAAATTACTGGAATCAGAGTCCAGCGGGGCTAAAATGGTCACATTTAGCAATTCCTCTCAATCAATTCACTTTGTCAAAACACAATTGTCAAAACTGGCAAACTCACGAATGTCAAATTAGTACGAATTTAGACATCTGAATTGCAAAGAGACGGTCAATTTTGCGATATTAAAAAATGAATCATATTATGATTCATAATGATTCTCCAAAGCGACCATTTTAGCCCCGCAGTTATTTCATGTACCAGGAGCACAGAATGGGTAAGGATGTTACGTTATAAAAAATGCATTTTGCACTCCTTGATCCAGACTCGTTCTCTACAAAGTATCGCCAATCGTTGTGGGCGATTAATACGTAGATTGGTGTGCAATTTTTTTTGTGAAATAAGGGCAAACGGGTCACCTGATGGAAAGCAACTTCCGTCGCCCATGGACACTCGCAGCATCAGACGAGCTGCAGGTGCGTTGCCGGCCTTCTAAGAGGGAATAGGGTAATAGGGGAGGGTAGGGATGGGTAGAGAAGGGAATAGGGGAGGGAAAGGAAGGGAATAGGGTAGGGGATTGGGCCTCCGGTAAACTCACTCACTCGGCGAAACACATTTCTGTGAGAACGTGGTATTTCTCCGGTCGAGCCGGCCCATTCGTGCCGAAGCATGGCTCTCCCACGTATAAAATGAACACTTTAACTAGGTAACAACTAATCGTTCAACTAATGTGATAAATTGCTTGTAATAAAATGTAGTAAATAGCAATAAAACAAGGAAATCAAGAACAAAACGACAAATCGAAAATAAAAATATCTACAGTCGAACATATTATTTTTGTAGTGTAGTCAGTTAAAAAAAATCGCATTACACTCTGCTTAATAGTTATCAATATTATCGTAGTCTCTCATGGCATATCAAGATTCTGTTTTTACCCTTTGCTAATAAGGCGTCACCGACTCTACGCCTCAAAGTGGTATGGTCATTTTATTACATTCACATGGACGTAGTACGCAAAGGTTTTACCCAGAAGGCCAAAAAAATATATATTATAGTCTTTTATTCTGTCATTCAATAGCTTTTGAACTCAATACCTAAAACATACGTGGGATAAAATAAAATATACGTGGGAGAGCCATGCTTCGGCACGAATGGGCCGGCTCGACCGGAGAAATACCACGTTCTCACAGAAAACCGGCGTGAAACAGCGCTTGCGCTGTGTTTCGCCGAGTGAGTGAGTTTACCGGAGGCCCAATCCCCTACCCTATTCCCTTCCCTACCCTCCCCTATTCCCTTCCCTTCCCATCCCTACCCTCACCTATTACCCTATTCCCTCTTAAAAGGCCGGCAACGCACTTGCAGCTCTTCTGATGCTGCGAGTGTCCATGGGCGACGGAAGTTGCTTTCCATCAGGTGACCCGTTTGCTCGTTTGCCCCCTTTTTTCATTAAAAAAAAAAACATGTTTAAAACACAAAGCAATTTCACTTCCGGTCTAATCATACTCTATTTTTATTTGGAGTCCCGGTGCCCAAGCGACTGTCGGTTATAGTTAAATTTAATCCAGTAGAAAGTTAATATACCTCGCCGACAAGGGCCGAAATCGGAGGTATGCGATCATTTGAAAGTAAGGATAAGTCTTTACGCACATCCACATTTCACGCCAATACCAATACTACTATTTATTGTAAACACGAAAGTGTGTCTTATTCATTCTTTCTGTCCGTTATATCTTTAAAATCACAGTATGAAATTAATTTTCAAATGCAGAGACTAAGCTAAAGGATTTAATAGGACATAATTTTTTGCGGAAAAGTGTGCGGTTCCTCCGCAAAAAAATATATATACAACATTAAGTTTTTCTTAAACCATAAAAAAGCACTAAAATGTCACCTATGGAACTGCGAGGACCCTGGAACTAAGGAGCAGGCGGAAACCACGAGGTAATTTTTATCTGCTTCACTGGGGCATTAATATTGGAGACATTTAACGCGTCCACACGGTCTGTCCTTACGCCAGCATCTACTCGAGCTATTAGATTTATTTGCAGACGGCCCCGGGCGCCAAAGCTTTACTTTTCATTGCCAATTTTCTGTACAGATATTTCGGATGAGATAGACGTCGATCGTTTAACCTTTATTACAAAGTGTCTCTATTTATTTAGCATCGACGAATATAGAACAAAGGAACGAGTATTTTTGGATGTAAAACCTATTAAAAGGATGTCTGGTAGACCTAGTATTTTTACATCGATGTTATTTGGTACTGAGAAGAGTATCAAATAACATCGACAGAGTACTTAGAAGTTTTAAAAAATAAAGAAATGACGTCGACATAATAATATGGACAGAATTTAGGAGTTGGAATAAATCGTGTTCCGAGGAATCGGGGCTGGGGAGTGAGACCGCGTTCGACTCTTGAGTAATTATCCCTCGAGATCCATACTAATATTATGAATGCAGAAATAGGTCTGTCTGTCTGTTACCTCTTTACTCTCAAGCTCCGCTACTCCTAAACTAACTGCTAACAATTAGGTATTCATATACCTTGAGTCCCAGGAAATGACATAGGAAATTTTTTATCCCGAAAAATGTAAGGTCCCCCGCGCGATAAACAAATTCAGGCGAGACGATATTGAGGACAAAGTCTAGTTCCATAAGGAACTAACGCAAAGACTCTACATACAATGTAGATCTCCAAGGAAAACGGACTAGGCCCGCAGAATTAGTGAGGAGATATATTACACCGAAAATAACTCCTGGATCTTAAGGTTCTACTCACAAAGCATACTACTTTGCTGACGTCACCGCCAAGTTCATATGACGTCATAGCTGCTGCTTTGACGGCATACCTCACATTCTAACACGAGAACTCGAGTTCTCCTGACAAAAAATATTAATTGTGTGTGAAAAATGTTGGTTTCAACATTTTCCACACAGACAATTAATATTTTTAGAGTTTCATACTACACTATAGCCTGCATCCATCCATACCAATATTATAAATGCGACAGTGCGTCGGTCTGTATGTCTGTTACCTCTTCACGCCCAAACCGCTGAACCGATTTTGCTGAAATTTGGTCTGGAGATACTTTGAGTCCCGGGAAAAGGCATAGATTACTTTTTATTATTAAATGAATTTTAGCGGAACGGAGTCGCGGGCGTCATCTTGTTGGTAATATACGACTAAGACGATGCTCTACAAAATGCATAGGCATCTCTTTTCAAAGGACACTCGATGCTACGTGCATTGGGCTTTCGTGATATAATATGGCACTACTTTTAAATATCTTCGAAATAAGCAGCCATTGTGCATAATCTGCTGTATGTCAAATGTAGGGAAGCAACAGGCGTTTTATGTACGCCATACACGCTACGGTTTACCGGAGAGGCCGCCTGTGCAGACTGCAGGTATGCCTGCGCAGGTATCAGTCGAAAGAATTGATTTTCGATTTTGCTCCGGTCGACTGCGCAGGCCTAAAAAACTGCACAGGTCTATTCCCACCATAAAGTTAATATACCTAGCGGAATAGAGCAACAATCTCGAGCTGTCAAACGAAACCGAAATTGGTTTACATCTGTGTGTAAAAATATGTGTACGTATACACTTACACAAGCATGATTGAACATGAAATTTATGAGATTAAATTGTCAACGTGCCGATAAATGCCGACTGGACGTCAAAAAAAGAGTTCTGCTGTCATGTATCACACGTCTCCGGTAAACCGTAGCGTGTATGGCGTACATAAAACGCCTGTTGCTTCCCTGTAGCAAGATATGTAAAGGCACTCGTTGGGAAGGCTTGTGTTCAGGAATTTAGCAGGGGACGAATCTGATGAATCATCAACTTCCTATATCTGATTAATTATTATCATCAGATAATGTACATTAAAAGTATCACATATAAATGCGCTTGGAGTTTTAAAGTAGATCACTCTTTATCAGCGGAATAATTACGTTACCAGGCTCATAGAGTGCTCTTACAGGGCTAATTGGTTCACGGCTCAGCCTTAGCCTCGGAATGTGACGAGCATTAGGGTCAGTTCACATTGCAACGTGACGAGGCGACGAGATACATTTTTAATTTCAAAGCCATTCAAAACTAAAGATTGGAAATTGGAATAGGCTGCCCAACGGCATGGCAGCCTATTCTAATTTTGAATAGCTCATAAAAATTAATCGCAACGCCTCGCGGCTTTACAATATGAATTGACCCTTAGGTATTAGCTTTTTCCATTATACACAGTTTCTACACATTGGCCCTTGAAGGACCGAGCAGAAAGGCGATTGCGAACAACCATACTAATATTATAAATGTGAAAGTGTGTCTGTCTGTCTGTTACTTCTTCACGCCCAAACCGCTGACCGATTTTGCTGAAATTAAGATACTTTGAGTCTCGGGAAAGGACATAGGATACTTGTTTACCCCGGAAAAATTCACGGTTCCCAGGCGATAAACAAATTTTGGCGCAACGGAGTTGCGGGCGTCATCTAGTGAAGATATTATTATATTCGTCTATGATTGCCCGTGATCGACGTCGATTGTGAATGCTTTAGACAGCATCGTAATCAGTGCCCGTTCAATTGAACCTTTATAATTGCACATCATGAAATTGTATTAAAAATACGCATTTAATACTACAATATGGAAAATCTTATATATAAAATTCTCGTGTCACAATGTTAGTTACCGTACTCCTCCAAAACGGCTTTACTGATTTTTACCAAATTTTATATGCACATTCAGTAGGTCTGAGAATCGGCAACTGGGTACTTTTTATATTGATAAGTGCATTTGTTGAATAAGTAATAGTAAATTGTTACAACTCGAGACTGACGGCGACCATTGTTTATGCGACGGGATAGCGATGGACATTGCCATGGTGCCATATACTTATTTAGTGACTTCAATAAAATAATATGGGCGAAATACTTTATATGGCAAAACAACGTTTGCTGGGACAACTAGTATTTATTTATAGTTTTCCAGTTCTGGTACTTCATAACACTCATCGAACAATAAGTATATTTTATTTTTTAATAATGCCAATACGAACCACATCTGATAATTGCTAGATTACATAACTGGACTCGATAGCTTTAGGTTATTATTTATATTAATTAACTGGCCTTTTTCAGCATAAAATAGTATTCCTGGGATACAAATTTTCATTCCCTAAATACGGAATCAAAAAAACGCCATGTTATAAAATATCACTTGCGAGTTATTTCAGACCACTGACCTCCATTATACAAGTACGCTGGACTAATGATACCCTTTGAAATGACAGCTATTTTTTGTGCCTATTTGAAGCGGAATCAGCTCCCTCAATGTGAGGGATAGGAACTAAATTTGACGTAAAAATGACGTTTGAAAGTCGCCATATTGGCGCTGATAGCAGTAGTGGGAGTATTTGGAACTAATACTAGTGATGACAACCAATAACAACTAAGCGGCCATTTGCAAGTTACGTCAAATTTAGTTCTCTTCCCTCTTACTGGGGGGCGCTGATTCCGCTTCAAATAGGCACAAAAAAAACTGGGTATCATAGGTCCAGCGTACTTGTATAATGGAGGTCAGTGTTTCAGACTCACGCCCTTCTGTCAATATCATCAAATTATTTCCCAAAAGAAAACTAACGCTGGTGTAATTTTGGCCATACGCGACAGCTTCCTGTCCACGCCTACATGACAACGTCATCCATTTGTCATAAGGGGTGCATTTAATTGCATGAGGCATTTTTAGGATTTTTGACCCCCTCTCCCCCATTGGTGAGATTTCGTAAGATGATCCTCTCCCCTCCGCTAATCTCACGCGAGATTTCCAAAATCTATATTTTGGCTGTAAACGTGTTGATTATTGAATGATGATTTCTAGATTTGGCCATATTCTAGAAATAATTTTTCACACAATTTTACAGTTTTTTTGCTGGTAAAAAATTACGTGATATTTGCTACGACCCCTAAGTGGGATTTGGAAAGATTTAGCTTGAACACCTCACGTAATTAATGGACGCCCCCTAATGCTTGTATATCTGTATATCAAACAGATGAATCAGATGCCTCGTATTATTAATCAGTCCCTCTGGCGTTCGGTAACCAAACAGTTACAGACTTTTTCAATTAAAATCTTAACCTGAAGCCGTTTTACACTCAGGGTTGTCACCTTCACTGAATTAAAATATCATTCTTTTGCACCGAAGCATATGACTTATAAGTATTTTTAAATAATAAACGAAAAGTGTGTCTGGCTATCTGTTCACGCGTAAACTGCTAAAACGATGTTCATGAAATTTGGTATGGAGATAAATTTGAGTCCCGACAAAAGAACAAAGGACTTTACTAAGTCTATTAGATTGCCTTATTGCGTAGTTCTACTTCCGTCTAGTGCAATTAGGGTCATACAATTTTATGTAAGAATATTTTGGCCGTATCGCGTCGCTCCGCTTCAGCGTGGTGCGGTTTCACCTTTAGCCTAAAACACGGGCATTGTCGCGGAAAATTGTATTTAAACTACATAATGACAGATGAAACGAATGAGCGCCATAATTTGCGGTATTGTTTGTGAATTTTATAAAAACTTCCTAATTGCATGAATATTTGATCACCTATTGTGTAGAATAAATTATGGCGGCGACTGTTTAATTCGTTTCCTTTTGTCAAACTCATTAAGTATTGGACACTAGACATTTATTATGCGCTTATCTATTACCAAATTAAGGCTTTTTAAATTAATTTACTGGTACGGCCGCACTTTTCTTACATACTTGTGGGCTGTACCCACAACTAGCGCCACAATCCTGCATCGCGCTATTGATGTTTCCGAGAACGGCAAGATCTGAATACAACGTCTGAAATGACGTCAGTGGACTTCGGCCTGAACGAGTATGCTATCTCGTTCGGTTCGAGGATCTTCCTTTTTGATCGCCATCCATATCGCCAACTTTAATTTAACGAAGAATTGAATAGAAAAAGGTATACAGTTATGTCAAAATCTTGCTCGACCCTTCTTCTTACTGTTTTTATTTATTGTGTTTTTTAACAGATTCTTGGTGGAATTATCACGATTACAACACTAACATTAGACGTCACAAATATTATTGGATATTAAAATTTATGACATTTAGATTTATATAAAAATGCAAATATCTCATAAACAAAGCTGTGGCAGCCCTAAGGTTTCGCTGACAAGTTAGACACGAAGTTAATTTAGTATTAAAAGTTCAGATGATTAAGAGACTAGCGGACCGCCGCGGCTTCGCTCGCAATTACCGGGAGATGGTACTGATATAATCACTTTCGATGGGGGTAAAGTTTGAGAACATACGTGATAAACATTTAAGGCCCCATATACGGGGCGGCCAATCGATCCGAAGGGTGATGTTGTATCTTGCCAATTGCAACAGGAGAAAATTGTACATATTCTGTCAATCACATTTCGAAATTAACGTTGCATTGCTGTCGCAAGGCGGAACGGAAATGGAACACATACTAGAGAATGCACAATACGAGTCTGGTGGAATCTCAAACGTCAAAGAAATGACAAACGCCTTATATGGATTTCGTGACTATTCTAATGACGAGACCGCACTAGTGCGACATGACACGATACTTAACGTTCCATAGAACTGACGTTAGTAAAACGTCGCTGCCGCGTAGTGTCGCGTAGTGCGGTCTAACCTTAAATCTCACGTGAGATGAGATGGAGTTAGGTTAGGGAGAGTCGTTGGATGTCGTGGGATATGTGGTAGGCCGATGCCTTTAAAATAGTTCGGTCTTCCCTTCAAAGAAGAACCACTACCACAGTAATTATACTGATCATCAGAAGCAAACAGTATAACAATATCCCTGATAGTGACAAAGTGAATAAAATAAAACAAGCTCCGCTAAACTTTCAACAATGCCGAAAAACCTAGTTTTAGCTCATTGTCACAAAACTTTAGTGTCCGGACTGTTCTTTTAATTAAAAATCCCCTTTGGACACTTGACACTCTTGCAATTAGGTATTCTTTTTAAGGGTTCTCTCCATGTTGCCATGACAATTTGTCACCATGATAGTGAAGCTGTCTAAAGATACAGCCTCTCTTCACGTTGCCTTGATGGATAGCCATGATTGCCAACATGATTGGTGGACGTGCACAATCGACGTCGATCATGGGCTACAAATATGTCCCTCTACAGTCTACACTCTACACGTTCTAAATAGCTGGTAGGTATCGGCTCATCATGGGCCAACGTGCAATTTCGCTCTAATTTAAATACGATTTTGACACTACTTTTTGACATAGATTATATTTTCCGTCAGACTCTTATGGACGTATAATAGTGGAGTCAATGAAGGTTTTCACCTCCGATTTCGTTGAACCTCCATCGATTTTCATGAAAATTGGTGAGTAGGTGGGGGATACCCTAAGAAACAAAGGTGACATAGTGCCAACTTCCGCTTTTACCCTGGGGGTGGATGCCAACCCTTCTCGGGGGTGAAATTTTCTAAATAAAAATAACCCCAGGAATCGATGCATACACAAATTTTAAGCAAAATTTGTAATATAAAGTTCTTGGAATTTCTGAGTTATTAAAGATCAAAGATTATGTTTTTGCGTAAGAAAAATACATGTCTTAAAGCGGTTTTTCATAGTGCGCGTGTGCTGCGCTGTGTCGTCTCCGTGATCGCAGTGGTGGCACTGCGTTGTCGGTTCTCTTCTAGCCGTACAATGCAGGTAATGGCCGAAACACCCGTGCCCGGTCAACATCTGCACCATACGGAAGGTGAGGGCGCTCTTGCAGTGGGTTACCCACGTCTGCAGGTGCGGTCGAAATGCCGCCACCACTGCACGTCCAGCCGTTGGAGTCGCCAACCTGTCCTCCCAAGTACGCATTATAATTATGCGTGCCTGACGCCTCCACCGTGTGATTAGTTCAGGGGAAACTCTGTCTCCTCTCTCCTTAAACTCCACCATGCGATAGTAAATTTCGCTCAGAACCCGTGCTTCCAAGTCCCAAGGCGGAGTTCTGGCGTATAAACCCCTAAAAGTACCCCTTTATTGCAGAATCACTGTAAAATTGGGTTCAAAAACTTAATCTTTATATTAATACGCGAGCGGAAAACTTTGTATCCCTTTTGACGAAAAATGCGGAAACGTAGGTGAATGAAATTTTGCACAGTTATATAGTTTATATGGTGAAGGAGTGCATCGAGCTAATATTATTTTGAAATTATGCTTTTATCATACATTTTTTTTAACAAATAAAACATTACACACACTACAATTTGCACAGTACCATCTTTTTGAATGACAAGCCTATACATACGAATTTATACTCTTTTGTTTATGGCTGAAGTCTGATGTCAAATTAAAAATGGATTGTTGTTTTTTTTATTAAATCTGAAATAGACAATACTTTAAACGGGGAGCCAAAACAAGAAGATAATTGAATTTAAGGTCGAATTTCGACCATTGGGCGATCTCTAGAAGGTTTAGGTTTTTGAAGTTTGAACCCAACTTTTTCAGTTTATTTACTTAGTGTTAATTTTTCATTTAGTTTGTTTGCGAAATTTTTCACCCCTGAAAACTACACCTTGTCTGAATAATAAGCTTTAAGTTTTCATTTTAAGTTTTTATCAGCTTTAACGAGTTCGAATATTTTTTCATAGTTAAGATAAATTTTACTAAGATATTTCAAACTTCATTAATATTATTCTATTCAAAATTTTCAAACTACGATTTCAAACTACCCTCTGTGCAAAAAATTAAAGCAAAGGCTGAAACTGCTGGACTGAAATTAGAATTATTTAATAGACGCACATCATTATAAAAAAACCCTCTCTTATCGAGTAGACGTTTAAGTACCGTTCCGTTTACTTTCTCAATATTGAAAGACTTGAAAAGATTAACGTGTATTTAGTAAGGACTAGATGACGCCTGCAATTGCACTGGAACCGTACATTTTTCGGGATAAAAAGTATCCCATGTACCTATTCCCGAGATATATTCCCGAGACTCAAAGTATTTTCTTACTTTTCAGCAAAATCGGTTGAACGGTTTGGGTGTTAAGAGGTAACAGATAAGAAAAAAACACTTTTGCACTTATAATATTAGTATAGATGTACCTATTGACAGGTTTTCCTACAATATTTGCATCCCAAATCTCTGCTTCAAAATTTTTTGAAAAAAAAATATTTGCGTTTTATCACAATAGCTCTGTTAATTTTAAGTTATCCGGTTCATTCAAGAACCATTTTAAAGGTAATTTCAAGAGCGATCACGAAGACGACACAGCGCAGCACACGCTCGAGAACTGCCCAGCATGGGCGGAGCAACGAGCGGTGCTCTGCGCAACCATCCCCAAGTAACAAAATTCTCCTATAGTGCACAGTTTATAGGCTTGCAGCACTAGTAACTCTCGCTTAGTGGTTCCGGTTTTACTACCAAGCTTATAACAGGTTACACGGAGTTTGTTTGGGTTTGTAGTAGACTGTTCTTATAAGTTGACTTTTTATAGAACGAAATGCACTTATTTCTAAACACAACTTCGTAAATACGCCGTGTTCAATGGGCGAACAAAAATTGAGATGTAAAACACAATATACTTCACCGGAAATACTTACGCGTTTGCCGTTGTTAGTGCCAATTTAAATTATTGTATAAGAATAATAGTTTCATGTTGCTAACGCTTGCACGAATGTAATTCATATACTATGGTTCCATGTTGTTTTCAATAGATGGCGCTGAGCTTGCTTCTAAATCGCGCTATCGCTTGCACGAATGCCATTTATATAGTTTTAACAGATTTTTGTTATTGTCAAATCAGAAATATACTGAGTGTTAATTGATTTTGTATTATTAATTAACCCTCCAAGTATGTATGCACGTATAATATTAAGTGCAAAATGCTTTCTAATACATTTCTTTTAATATAGATTAACTTTCCTTTATTTTTAATTTTTATTCATCCACCTCACAGCACAATTCACAAATGTTAGAAGTAGCTAGTAATAGAAGCGTGGAGTACGTTGTTACGGCCTGCCTGGGGTTTTATAAAATGCTCATAGTTGGCTTCGTGGGAGCAGATAATTCTGCGTAGTCCAACAATAAGTGTATTATTTTTCTAAGTAGTGCTAGGCAAGTCTACTTTGAGTGTTTTATTAGCAAAAGTACGCGTATAAAATGGTCCCTTTTCCGTGGTTATAAACGTTTACTAGCTTGTTATAGTCCTGGCCCCGGAACCACTACAAGACCAGATTTTGTTACTTGGGTCGGATACGACCTCAGTCTCCCGGCCATAAATGGTTACGGCTATGGTTCGGTCGAGCGACGGATATGACGTTATAGCCGACTTCTGCTAGGCCGTCATCTCGCAGAAAGAGGCTGCCGAACGGGAAAGAGAAGCGGACGTGGCCGCAGATCCCGTTCGAAGACAGCGCGGAGGGCGCAGGCGCGCCATACACGAACGCCAGCTCCCGCCGTAAACGGGCGGAATCCGCTGCCCATTGCACGAGCCCTGCCCGGTAGAAGAGCGCCCGGTGCCTCGGCCTGCTCCCCGGAGGTTTCAGCAGCTAATAGCTCGCAGCGGAGTAGTCTGCACAAGCAGACATCGCTAACAGGGCTGCCGCAGATATCGCCCTCGTAGGCGGGTCCGGTGGCCCAGCAGCGTAGCGGAGGAAGGAGGCACCAGTGGGTTTTAGTGGGTAAGCCCGGGTGTTCCTCCTTACCGCAGCACCTGGTGAGTCCCACATATCCCGGCGGCCTTTCCCCCGGGTTGCCGGGAATGCGTAATGCATTTCCCACCGAAAAAAGGGGTTTATATTTCACTCTTATCTAGGGCATCGAGACCGGGTTTTCCCGAAACTCGAAAACCCGGGAAAACCCGGGTTTTTGGGATCACGAAAAAACCCGGGTTTCAAAAATGGAACCCGGGTTTTTCGAGCTTTTCGGGTTTTTCGTTTTTTTGATTATTATTAAAGGCAAAACCTGATTTAAGTTATTTATAACAAACTAACATACAAATTCTTTATCTTCATAACATAAGTATAGATTTAATTATTTCTATTATTCATAATTAAACAAAATAAAATATATTTTTAAAGTAAAAGTTTCGTTTTTAGCGCGTCACAACTCACAGATTAATTGTCACAAACATATTTATAAATATTTTGAACATCCTACCAAAACTATTCAATGTAAAAAAGCAAAGTCTCTTCAAACAATCTATCCTTCGCAAAAAGTTTTCAAATCTCATAGCAGTATAATAGTTTTCAATCAACATTCAGTGACTGGCCACAGTTTTCTTCATTTTGTGATAAAGGCTTAAGAAATAAAGAAAACAATGTCAAAAGAAAACAGCTTCAAAGGGTTCTAAGTCTGCTGAAAGTACCACTGAGGAAATTGATTCCTAGGCAGTTGACAGACGTCATTTGGTCGGATCATGTCAATTCAATGTTAATTGTGATCTGTCGCCTGGGTTTGACGTAACGCGACCATACTATGTATGTCCACCATCTGCCTAGGAATCAACTTCTCTGATAGTACCTTAGACTTTTGATATTATGGGCAAGTCAGCCACATAGTTGGTAACAAAACGTTGTAACTTGGATCGACTGTTGCTGATAAAATACACCCATCAACAAAGTCTCTATGAAAGAATATCTAAAAACCTGTCAGGAATTTTTGAAGACAGTAAAAGGCAGAATGATAGCTTATGTTTTGGTATCTAATAATGTTTTATTATGTTTATTAAAACACAGCCACAAAGCTGGGCTTTTAGCTAGTACTAATTGATGTTTACCTAAAAATACATTTTTGTGCCTTGCTGTGGTATGGGGCCCAGTCTTCTTTGCAGTTTTAAGTCTTTTTTACAGTCTAGACGACTGTAAAAAAAGACTTAAAATTGCAAAGACTGACTTAAGTACTAAAAAACCTCTTAAAGCTTTTTGTCATTATTTGTTATATATTCACAATAGTCATAATCATATCAGATAACCTAGCCCTAAGTTGAAATAAACTCGTAAAATGAACCCAATACTAAGACAATGCAACCAGTAAAAAGACTCCAGGGAAGCAGCCCCTAGAAACCGACAAAACCATCGAGAGGAGTTTCCATCAAGTTGGTTCTTATGATGTGAAACCATTTTGTATTCTAGCATTACAGTCTGGCAAATGCGGCAGATTGCTTTTCATGAGCTTCGGAGACTAACGATGGTAACACATAATACGACGAATGATCTTTCTATAGCCGCCGTGGATGACATACTCACTGCGGAATTATTAATACAGTGATTTTAGTGAACCCAGATGCAATACAAGCCGGGGTTGTTATGACACCATGGTTTATCTTCCAAACTCATAAAAAGCAACCTTCCGCATTTGCCGAGTGGTCAGCCCCCTAGTTATATAAATAGAGATCATGTTTGCTTATACGAAATCCAAAAGTAATATTAAAGTAATACTGCTATAAGAGCTCATGGTAGGGGGGCTGGTCTGGTCAACTAAATGGTTATCTGACATGAATTCTGTCACAATAGACTAGAAAAAATAACGACAAAATTCTTTGAGGGATTTTTCAGTAAGTTAGAAAATTAACTTAAATTGCAAAGAACAATCGGCCTCATACCGTAGCGAGGCAGAAAAAAACAATTTAAGATAAAAACTATGGCACAAAAATTTAGTCACAGGTATAAGGTATGCCAAACATTAATTAGGACTAAATAATTATGAATAATTTGACAATCAGCAGTAAAATGTAAAAGATTAAATAAATATTTGCTGGCATACGTTTTATATTAAAGTTTATTCTTCAATTTACTGTCTTCAAAAATTCGTGATAGATTTTTATATATTTCATAAAATGCAAATACATTTTAATAATACATCATGTATATTTGGAGGTGAAGCTTGTTCTAACACGTAATTTTGGCCCGAAAATCTAAATTTTTAAAATTTAGATTTTCGGGCAAAAAGTACGCTTTGATAAGATCCAAAATATAGAAGAGGTAAAATAGTCGCTTCAATAAAATTATGATACGGCCGTGCCCATTTACCCGAGACTTGGTTAGGCACTGCTGTGACCCGAAACTATGGTATTTAAATAGTATTTAACTGGGTAGGTGCTGACAATCGCAGAAAATCATATGTAACGTATTTTCGCATTGTTAATATTTGAATTGTAAAAAAACCCGAAAAAACCCGAAAAACCCGGGTACCCGGTTTTTCTTTTAACAAAAACCCGAAAACCCGGGTTTTGTAAATTGGGTCCGGGTTTCGATGCCCTACTCTTATCCAAAAATTATATCATAAATATCAAACAAACTGTTTATGCAATGTAAATATGCAATGTAAATATGCGATGTTAAAGCTCAGAAATACAAAAAATGATGTTTTCACGATTAAAAGGATGGTTGCTCAAAGGGTTGAAAAATTAATTACATAATCATAAATCATGAATAAAAAAACACAATTAGTTAAGCCAGAATGTTTGAATCTGCATTTTTTCTATTTCTAACTGAAGGGGTGGATTTCATCCCTATAATACAAAAAAAAAAAAACTTGAGAGGTGTCAAGGGACACCCTGATGGAATAAATAGGAGCCTATTTCTCAATACTAGAGATCGCCAAATGGTCGAAATTCGACCTCAAATAAGAAATTAAAATATAAGTTTCAAACAACGCTTTTCTATTGATATTCTATTGTCAAAATATTGACTTTATTATTTTTTAGACATAATTGCTGCGACAGTCTCAGATTAATTAAGTCAAACGATGACAGACTGGCCGTGTATTATTTGTCCAACAGTATTAAGATTCAATATAAAAAAAACTGAACTATCAACGCCCTCTGCCCCTACTATGCAGGTGTCGTTACAACTTTTTCCGTCTAGCCCCCGCAAGGCGCAACGCGCGATAAGAAACTTCGTTCCAAAAGCGCAATACGAGCGTATATCACTTTTAAAGAAGAGGGTATAACGTACTTAATCCCAAATTTTCATCCAAATCTATGGAGGTTCAACGAAATCGGAGGTGGTACCTGATTTTTGCCTTCATTTGCTGTATTATAATTAAATTAAACTTAAGTAATCATAATTAATGCCTCTGTTTGCGGTCGTTAGTCTTTAACATTTTATATTTCATTTACTATTATTACCGGTAGGCGATAGGAAGTCTAACAGAGCCTGTTATGGTAATATCTTATCTTTATGTAACATTAATTCGAGCAAGCTAAAAACTCGTTACTGATTAATCTATATTATACGCGAGCGAAAAACTTTTGATCCCTTTTGACGAAAAATGCGGAAACGTAGGTGATTGAAATTTTGCACAGTTATAGTTTATATGGTGAAGGAGTGCATCGAGCTAATATTATGTTGAAATTATGCTTTTATCATACATTTTTTTAACAAAAAAAAAAACATTACACACACTACAACACACACACTAGGAGATTTTGATTGACAAGCCTATACACACGAATTGTACTCTTTTATTTATGGTTTAGTCTGTTGTCAAATTGAAAATGTTGAAAATAGAATTTAGTTTTTTTTATTGAATCTTAAATATTGTTAGACAATAATTATTACACGGCCAGTCTGTCATCATTTGACTTTATTAATCTGAGACTGTCGCAGGAATTATGTCTAAAAAATAGTAAATTAAATATTTTGACAATAGAATATCAATAGAAAAGCGTTGAAATTTAAAACTTATAATTTAATTTTTTATTTGAGGTCGAATTTCGACCATTGGGCGATCTCTAGTTCATTTAAATTGATAAAATATATTGAGTACTGTCTTTTGCCTACCAAAGTTGGCGTTGGTTATGTGTGAGAGAGTGCTCCAAAGAAAGATCTTCCGACTTTCTTAGCTCTTGAATAAAGGGCTATGCAGGATCATGGCTCGACACAGTAGCGAAAACTGTACAGTTTCGTCATAGTAAGGGTCGGACTGATAGAGGCGGACCTGACCACTCATTTTGTGCATTCCCGCATGTGCACGAGTCCGGCCTGCGCTCAGTCTGAACAGATCGACCTCCCCAGAGGTGAGGGCCTTAAAACTTAAGTACCTTTAAGTTAACCCATAACATTTTCAGTCAATAATTCTCTGAATCACTCCGCTGAACATGGAACTCTCAGAATAGCCGAAAATATAAACAGATAATTTGCACCGAATAACCTTTCACTTGACATTTAATTAACATTTCCTCGTCAAATTCGATTCACCGCTTTGATGGTGAGATGGCGCTTAACCTATCGGAGAAAATCATAAGGTCAGCAGAGAGAGTTGCCAAAAATCCATAGAACTGAATTGTTGTGTTAATAGTTTTAAAATTAAGTTAAGAAAGACTTGGGCCGAAGAGTCGTTTATAGTTAAAAAAAATGTTTAGCCGTAACTTGTAAGCGAGAGTTGATAATGATATATGATAGCTGAGAACACTCTTGATTATAATATCAGCTTTCAAACAATTAAATCTCTTGCAGAAGAGTCAACTATTGGTAACTTCACTTTGATCTCGCAGTGTCAACTGTCAACTAATGATGATACAGTCGTTAACTTTAACGTTCATCCCTTGGAGGGTTTTGAGTTTTGGTTCATAATCTTTTCTTGCATTTTGACAGTTTTGAAAATCAAGATGCAAGTGATTGATTAGTAAGTTCACATTCATCTTTTGCAGTGATTCTGCAAAAGAATGTGAACACTTGGTAAGTTCGTTTTCATAATTTGCAGTAGCGTCAACTATTGGTAAGTACTAAGTCCACATTTATTTACGTTTATTGGTTATCTGCCGGAAGCGTGCCGGTAGTGAGATATTTGCCGACGCGACGGATATGAACCTCGGACGACATCGGCAGCAGATCGACAAATTAATTCAATCCGTTGCGACTCGCGTCGACCTTATTTACTTGTGATATATTATTATAGTACAGGCAATTGCATGCGATTTCATTAACCATAATATAAAACCCTTGAAAATTTACAGGAACGAACAAGCGGATGATAATGAACTATGGCTTAGAACACTTTCGATAAGTTTAGTTTTCATCGACCCACCCATTTGGATGCTACGATGCCAAGGACAGACAGACAAACAGACACATCAAACTTATTGTCCTTTCTGTTTTTGTCAAATTAGCCTCCAATATAATTACTAATTGAGTTATAAAATATTAATATAATGCAGCCTCTCCATGGTGACCGACGAACTAATAAACGCGTAGAAGGACTTTTCGTAAATTGTGGATACTTAGCTTCGCAATAATGGTGCCAGTATTCATAACTACCCATCGAGGCAGGCGAAAATAGGCCTTTAGTAACACAATTTTCATAAGTAAGTCTAGAATGTCCTGGAAAAGCGCGAGGAAAAACTTAATTTCACTTAATAATGATAAACTGCGCTATTCCACTTACGACGGTCCACTTTAAGACGTAATTATTCAAATTAGAAAATATATATTTGAATACTGTACAGTCGTTATTTTGTTCTTTTTTAATACAAATCCTCAAACTTTATCATTTCATGAACACTGCAAGACAAATCTGACAAGATATTATTAAATTTAATAAACGGATACACTAGAGACGATACTTAGTAAGCGGTGTACAAGAATAATTCTACTAGAAAGCTAGGAGACAAATTATGGCACGCACCTACATATTATGAATACTAATATTATACGTCCTATTGATATTCTAATTTCAACATTTAGTATTTTAGCCTTTAGGAGCAGGCAGCATTATATACTAAATAATTATTATTTTATGCATTCGATTATCTGGATTATATCGCCTATCGAAATGCTTAAAGATAATTAGCAATTAGTCGCGTTTATCGTGTTTTTACAGTAGGACATAGTAGGTAGAGCTGCAGCAGAGCTACTTCACGCATCATGACCAGCAAAAGAGTAGCAAAATTGCATTGATACAATTTTAATTATGATAACAGCATAATGTTTCCATCAGCGACGCACGGCACCGCGACGCCTGACTTCACAAAAAAAAAATTAATCACATTTTCCATCGCGACTACCTTTAATCATCATCAGCGTCATGTTTTTAACAGGTAAGAATACCTGTGATGTGATAGTCAGTGATATCCGCCAGAGGATTAATTACGTGATTCGTTGAGTTGCGTTTTAGGGGACCTATTCTCAGGACTCAATGGAAAGCAACTACCGTCTCCCATAGACACTCGCAACATCAAAAGAGTTGAAGACGTGCGTTGCCTGTCTTGCAACTGGCTCAATTTATACCGGCGCAGACTGGAACGGAATAGAAGCACAGATTACTAAATAGTTACTACGTAAATAGAAACGTCAATTTCGCCTCGTGACGCGGGAATTCGTTGGAATGCTCGAGCATTCCCGCGAATTCCCGCGTCATTAGTACGTCCCATTGTTTAGTCTGTATCTTTTACTTGCCTAGTTCGCGCCACTTCCCGCTGATTCCACAGACGGCACCGGAGAATTCCGCGGTAGACGCGCGTAAATTTTTTGGCTCTTATTTAATTTGTGTGTTATACATACTGTTCTACGAATAATAAAAACTAAGGAAACGTAACTCCCATACTATTACCGTTTTAAATTTGGTTCCTTTCGAACTGTCATGTAACGTCAGCCTGATACCGCTCAAGGCCACCTAAATATTGCAAATGTATTGAAATTTGTACCTAAGGTAGGTAACACATTTTTGACAAGTATTGTAGAATATGTTTTTTGACGGAGTTACTTTTCCTTAGTTTTTATTATTCGTAGCTACTGTTGATATAAAATTCATTATGCTAGGCACAGTTTTCGTCGCAAAAAGTCGTTTCCGTTCCAGTCCGCGGCGGTATATTTGGGCCTTATGTGTATTTCTTAACGCGAATAAACACAACCGCATTGTTTTTCTGAGTTATTAGGTAACGTGCAGTGCGCATCGCGGCCTTCATATTTCGTGGACCTTGACAACTGACGTTGGGGTTCCGAGCTATCGCGTTTGCGGACTGCGGAAATACGGTCTTACTGATTGTATCAATGCTTATGGCCCGTTCAAGGACAAGGTGCTATAAATATATATATATATATATATATATATATATATATATATATATATATATATATATATATATATATATATATATATATATATATATATATATATATATATATATATATATATATATATATATATAGATAGTTATATAGGTATATATATATATATATATTCTAAAGTAGACTCTAAAGTATCTCTATCCAGCCGTTTACGCGTGGTCACGACATCACGCGTAAACGGCTGGATAGAGATACTTTAGAGTCCCGAAAAAGAACATAGGATACATTTTGTCCCGGAAAAATGTACGGTTACTGCACAATATACTTTTATGATTTGCGCCTAAACTATACAATCTATTTCGATGAAATTTGGTATGGAGATACTTTGAGTCTCGGAAAAGGACAAAGGATACTTTTTGTCCCGGAAAAATGTTCGGTTACTGCATAATATACTTTTATGATTTCCGCGTAAACTATTCAATCGATGTACGGGAACAACTCCGGAACAACTATAAACTAAAGTCCACGCGGGCGAAGTCGCGGGCAATAGCTAGTAGTACTATATTAATATACTTAAGAACACATTTTGTTCTCGAGTTACTTTAGCTATAAAAGTCCCTGTAATCGCTACATAGAACAAAACAAAGTCGCTTTTCACTGTCTGATTATAAATGCTTAGATCTTTTAAAGTACGCAAACGGATTTTCATGTTTTTTTTTTCTTTTCCCTGGACTTAACGTGGATGCCAAATTTCATAAAATTCTAGTTAGTTAAGTTTTTAAGTATCTTATTCTTCAGTTCCACGAATAGAGAAAATATAGTTCTCATTCCAAAATGTACGACTTGATGCAAGTTCCGATCAACTGAGGTGTCTAATAAATGAAGTATCTCTTTTTTATCTTCTTCTACTTTTGGGCAAACTCGTGGTCACTTGTACCATTAAAAAGATATAATATGTATCTAGTAATATAATACAGACATAATTATAATCGCATACGGAACCTCTATCGTTACCACTAAGACACTACTGGCTAGTTTTTTTATCAAAAACGATTGTGTAATTACGTGTATTCGATTTGGATCCTCCAAAATTATTTGATTACATCACTTATTGCAAAATATTCATTTTGATATCTACTAAATATAATACTTATTATTATGGTAATTGGTAATATACATAATATGAATAAATAAAGCATAATATTATGCAGACGTTTACATAATGCTTTTCTACCCGATCCTGATACAAAAATCAGTGTGTAAAATATAGTTTCACTTGAGTATTGCGTTGAGGGTACGCAATACTCTTGAGTTTTGGACCAAATTACCGCTGAACACTCCGAAAAATGAACGTTTGTACGTCTGTTTGGATGGAAGCCGTAAATTTCAACCTATGGGAAACACAAGTACCAATTATACTATTTTATTGCAATACTAGAGACCCGGTGAACTTTGTATTATTTTCCTCCTAATATAAAGCTTCCCTGGACTTCCGCGAAAATATCAAGACAAAAAATCGGCCAAGTGCGAGTCAGACTCGCGCACGATGGGTTCCGTACCGTTATAGAGCGAAAGTAATATGGAAAAAATTGTGTTTTTTGTATGTGAGCCCCCCTTAATTATTTATTTTATTTTAATTTTATTTTTAAATATTAAAGTACACACATAATTGAGAATTTTGTGAAAATGTCAAGTGTCTACATGTTGCCATTATGGATTACGAGCCAAAAAGGCCAAAAAAATCACGTTTGTTGTATGGGAGCCCCCCTTAATTATGAACTTTTTTTTTGTTTTTAGTATTTGTTGTTATAGCGGCACCAGAAATACACAATCCGTGAACATTTCAGAAGTCTTGCTATAGCCGTTCTTGAGATACAGCCTGGAGACAGACAGACGGAAAGACAGACGGATAGACATCGAAGTCTCAGTAATAGGGTCCCGTTTTTACCCTTTGGGTACGGAACCCTAAAAATTATCCAAATCGGTTCAGGCATTCTCGAGTTATAGCGAGACTATCAAATTTCAAAATCCTACCATTATTTCACAGAATCGACCTACAGGTTTTATGTCCGTTGTCAAAGGTGACCTACCATTAGGTGATTTGTTCATTTGACCCATCCCTCACAAGGCGCCACCTATCTTTGTTCATTGTAGAGACTATGACAGCTTCTTCTTAACGACAAACAGTTCATAGTAACTAGAGGGCGTTTTTTCTCGAAGTTTCCCTGAAAATCACCCTTCTGTAGTTGTCATAAGAATCATGTTAGAGGTAAAAATTCTCTAAACGGGCAGTAGATGGAGTTTCAAACGCGCGACTGAACATTTCAGCTTTCAGAAGTTATGGAACTATGAGCTGTCTACTATAGGGTACAGGTGGCGCTTTATTGGAGTCTACATGAAGACAAGGATCAAGACAAACAAAGTCTACATGGGGCATGGGCATTTTCAGAAAAAAGTGTACCCTGCCCCCCTAGCATACGCCAACGAGATATCTCGTGGATATCTCACTCTCGAGCGTAGTGATATTGTCGATATCGATATATATATATATATATCTCTTTTTCGCTACCATGCGTACGTCGAGACTCGAGAGATAAATTTCTCGTGCGTATATAGTTCGTTGGTATATAGACAAAAATAGCACATATAAAAAAAAAAACAAAATTATCTCTAATTTTGACGACAGACGTACGAGAAAAAATGTATGTCATGTTAGGGTCAATAGAGATGAAGAGATAAACCAGTTAACATCGAGAAAACGTGCAGACAAAATTTTCTCGTTGGCGTATGCTAGCACGGCTGGTCTAAAATTTGATAAAAAAAATTATATCGTTATTTTTTCTATATTTGTGTTTTATACTATGATAGTAACAGTAGTAACAGTTTATAATGTGAAACACCTATTTCAAGGCTACTTTAACCGTAATATCGAAACATATAGGACTCCTTAGTAGAACAGAGAACTATTTCCGCTGGGTGACGTTTCTTTTAAATCTAGAATCTAGATCTTTTTCGTTTGTAGGAGGTAATCTCTGAAACTACTGGTCTAGAAATCTGGCGTGTTCCTGAGTGACATAGGCTATGTTTTATGTATAAAAAGTTGATTTTTTTTCTGAAAATCTGAAATTATTTCGTTCTTAGATCTCCATGTGGGCGAAGCCGCGGGAAAAGCTAATCTATACTAATATTATAAAGCGGAAGAGTTTGTTAGTTTGTTTGTTTGTTTGTTTGAACGCGCTAATCTCAGCAACTGCTGGTCCGATTTGAAAAATTCTTTCAGTGTTAGATAGTCCATTTATCGAGGAAGGCTATAGGCTATATTTTATCACGCTAAGACTAATAGGAGCGAAGAAATAGATGAAAATGTGGAAAAAACGGGGGGAAATTATTTGAAAGGGCTTGTTTAAACGCGCTAATCTCAGGAACTTACTGGTCCAATTTTAAAAATTCTTTCAGTGTTAGATAGCCCATTTATCGAGGAAGGCTATAAGCTATATTAATAATAATATAATAATAATATCTATGGACGCTTCACACCACGTCAGTCTGGCCCCGTGGTAAGTACCTGAAGGACTTGTGTTACAGGTACCAGACAACGGAAATATATTTAATTCTTTTATACTATACACATATTTAATTTTTTTATTATATGATACACATATTTAATACACATCCATGACCCAGGAACTTTGAAAACTTTTTGTTCCGTCGGCGGGACTCGAACCCGCGACCCCCGGCTTAAGCTACCAACGCGCTATCCACTGAGCCACAGAGGTCGTCAAAATATTTTATCACGCTAAGACTAATAGGAGCGAAGAAATAGAAGAAAATGTGAAAAAAACGGGGGAAATTATTTGAAAGGGCTTATCTCACGAACTACTAGAGCAATTTTTCTGTTATTTGGGTCAGATAAGAAGTAGACCACGTGAAGGATCATAGGCTATTTTTTGTAGACTGATTTTTCTGTGAAATATCTAATTTATGCGGGCGAAGCCGCGCGGAACATCTAGTTGAATATATTTTAGACCCTATCTCTAATATTATATAAAATTATCGTGTCACAGTGTTTGTGCGCGAACTCCTCCACAACGGTTCAACCGATTTTAATGAAATTTTGTATGTACATTCGTTAGGCCTGAGAATAGGTTTTTAACTCCTTTTTATATTGATACTAGAAATAATCTATATGGCAAAACAACGTTTGCCGGGTCAGCTAGTTATAAATAAAATAACAACATTCAAATGAGATTATCGGTCAGCGCTGATATTTCATACATTTCGGTGTCGGCGCCGACGGTCTGCGAGCGGTCAGCGTGAGATTAAAATCAGCGACATGGTTTATTAAAGTTATTACATGAATCATAATATTATAGTAACATTTAAATACACTCCAAGCTATCTATTTCATGACAAGCAAAACAGTTTCCTGTTTCATGATAAAACACATATCACATAGCGTTTAAATGTTAAGACTATTCTAATATTATGTTATATTATGTCCTACTAGCTGTGCCCCGCGGTTTAAGTGATATATAATAATAAAAGACTATGAAAAGTACCAATAATAGGGTCAAAACGGGACGATACATGGTTCTATAATGGTTTATGGTAGTGATGATGATGATGATGAATGTAATTTGCATAGTAGCATATGCTTTCCGTTCTTAAAACAACGTCGAAACTCTCAAACTTGTATCTATAAAGAGTTAGGAGTTCTCTCAGCACCTTCCAAACCATGGTATACCTTGGTGCAAAATCTTGCTTGTTGGTAGCATATTCTTAGAATACTGCTCACGAAACCGAAGTCACCACATGTTTCCATATAAATTTTGAGGAGTTCCCTCGATTTCTTATGGATCCCTTCATCAGTTCACCATTTTTATGAATATGGTACCAAATTGGGATGATAACCTATACACCAAAAGAAAAGTTTTGAAAATCGGTTCACAAACGGCGGAGTAATCGTTGAACATAAAAAAACGAACATAACACCTCCTCCATTTTGAAAGTCGGTTAAAATTGTAGCCTATGTGTTATTCTGATGTATAAGCTATATTATTGTAAGGTTTCATTAAAATCCGTTCCGTAGTTTTTGCGTGAAAGAGTAACAAACATCCATACATCCATACATACATACATCCATACATACATACATTTGATTGACGACCTCTGTGGCTCAGTTGGTGGGCTGTTGGTAGCTCAAGCCGGGGGTCGCGGGTTCGAATCCCGCCGACGGAACAAAAAAGTTTTCAAAGTTCCTGGGTCATGGATGTGTATTAAATATGTGTATCATATAATAAAAATCTTAAATATGTGTATAGTATAAAAGTATTAAATATATTTCCGTTGTCTGGTATCCGTAACACAAGTCCTTCAGGTACTTAGCTCGGGGCCAGACTGACGTGGTGTGAAGCGTCCATAGATATTATTATTATTATTATTATTAACATACATCCAAACTTTCGCCTTCATAATATTAGATGCTCTGCCTAGTGCCTGGTATATTGTTGTTACAATAGAAATACAAATATATAATTAGATTTTGTTCAGCGGTTTAAGCATGACTTAAGTCTAAATAGATTGATATTTACTTAATTTGTAAAGTTTTGATACGGTGTTGAAAATACCTCCGTTCGCATTTATCCAATCAAAATTCAATTATTATTGTAGACCGGCCATATTTTCAAAAAATGTTAGCTTACTCAAGTACCTAAGTAGGTAATATTCAGCTCTGTCTGTGCCGAATTTTAAATTCCTTCCACCGACATTGTTCTAACGACCCATGCCGCCGCTGCTTTGTAGTGGCCTGTGGCGTAGAGCAAAATGAAACCTATAACCTATGTCATAAAGTGGCATTTTATTTGAATTTTAGTCGGTCGCGGTCGCTTGCGCCAAAGATCGGAAAGCCATTTGACATTTGCAGCGTCTATAGCAGGGGTCACTAATTAGTTTCGCTCGGGGTCCATTTTAAGAAATAAAATGACCTTCACGATCCACACATAAAAAAATTAAACAATGTAATTACTAATAACGGAAAATTACATATATATCAATGAGAAAAGTGACAATTTTTGTTGCTTGTTTGGAGTGAAATTGATGCAAGCTATTGACATAAAATCTTCGAGACCAGTCGAGACCTAAATTTATTTTTAACGAAGTTCATCTTCGAACATGCTTGGTCCGTACACAATGGGTCGGCTGTCCGGATGCGGACCGCGGTCCGCTATTTGGTGACCTCTGGTCTATAGTCTATACTCTATTATATTATAGCGTAGAAGTTATAACCATTTGCTTAATCTTTTATTACCGTTTACTACCGTGGCGTGTTTAATTAACGATATAATTTTAATTGGCCATTACAGTGGTCGGCCGTTATCGCGGGAGGATTATATTACAGAACTGCTAATGTATGATTAATTGAATTACATCGTTAATTTTTGAAGTAAGTAGCTGTTAATTGTTTCACCCTACAAGGGTAACAACCCTTTAGTATTTAAACTGAATTAAAATGTGATTAAGATCTTAAATTAAATAGGGAATATTACGCAAATGCAGGGCTCGGAACCGGTATTTTTTTAACTAGGTTAAAACGCTCTTTAACCAGGTTTTTGGATAAGTGTTCGCTCAGAGCGAAACCGAGATGCGAGCGGTATTGCTTCTGAAATTAACCTAGTTAATTCCTCGCGGAAAGTAACTAGTGCAATGATATCTTCTATCTCTTTCTAGTGCATAATATAGCAAATAGGCCATAACTTGTTTATTTGTTTTGAATGTGTGGACAATGGCCAATGGGTGAGGGTCGTGGTGTGTGTGAGTGGGCGGGGCGAACATAATCGCGAACGGTTCTAACCGGTATTTTGAGCAGGAGCAGTTTCATTTTTGCTCTTTGAACAAAACCAGGAATAATGTCGGTCCGTTCAGAGCGGAATCGAAATGAAAACGCTCTTTTGGAAATGGCGTTTCTAACGAACAGGATCGCGAAGATTAACCAGGTTTCCGAGCCCTGCGCAAACGTCGGAGGTCGGAGCAGAGGGCGCTACAAGCCTGTCTATGCTGGTGCTGCCTCTATTACGTCAAAACATTGCAGGCATATTATAATACATAATCCTCTTGTCCCTAAAACGTGGTAAGGATTACGTGCTTAACTTATTATTTTCTGTTCAGCTGATTGATATTGAAATGAAAATGATTGTTTCCCAAACTCTAGGAGTAACGAAAATATTTTAACCTATCGAATCGGGAATCAGGTAAAAAATAAAATATTCACTATCAATTTAGAAATAACCTAGCTGGTTATTCCAGAATTGATAAAAAAATTAACCAGTATTATTTAGCTTCCTCCAAGGTTATAATGGTAAGTTCGAATACTTCGAATGCATAACTCTAAACGCGCGACAGTTCTTTTAGAAAAAGTCTGACTAAAGTAAGATATCCATGGATGATTTTGAGCACGTTTGGCAGTATATCCATAATATGTTTAACATTACATAGTTCTCAAACTTTACTAATAATGATAAAACGACGTGTCTGTCTGTTTATATTGTTACCTCTTCAGTCTTCACACTTTATTTAACTTAATGATGCCAAAAACATGCAGACCCCACAACTCACAAGGGACTTAGGATACTGTCTTGCACCTTAAGAACGGGCTTCCAAATTTTGCTTAGATGTTTTCTAATAAGTATTACGATCCCGGAAGACACTTAAATGAAAGTGAGATTTATTTAATCATTGTATATTTATCTGATATTTGCCTAACGGAAAACACGATTCACTTATTTTGACTCGATAGTTATATTTTTCGAAATTATGAATCTTTCTGGGCTTTTCAACAAATATCTGTTACACTTATTGAGTTACTATAATTAAATAACTTGCACTACTACAATCACACACTTTATAAAATAATAGCTAAAGGAAATATTAGTATTGTATTTAATTTTTAAGTAATCATCAAAAACAGTTTTGGGACTTACGACCTTTACTTTCGTGCTATAATGCGGGGACCATTGTTACGCGATATTGTTCACTATTGGCTGCAGCGCAAAGCACAATGCACGGGGGCACGATTCATGGAATCATTATATCACGATTGGAGGATAGCGGGGTGTGTAGGCGGGGCTAGCGTGCTTTGATATTTTTGACAGCAGTCTTTTGAGGCATGTACACAATATATATTTCACAGAGTGTACATAAGTGATAAGTCACGGGTTGAATGCCCTATCTGAGCACTATTGTATGGGAGTTAGCACGGGTGCCGTTATTATGTTCCTATTATTTGCATTTCGTCAATGGATAGTGTTTACTAGGCCAGTTCAATGCAAAGGTCATTACTCATTAACGAATAAAAGTAGCTAGATTTGATTCAATTTTGTTATTAGTCTCTGACAAAAAGATAAGTTTTTTTTTTAATTTAAGAGCCAGTAAGTATTTAGCACAGACAGAAAGAACAGTCATAATGTATGATATTGTAATTATATTAAAAATTAAATATTTAAAAACGCTTCCTAGAATTTAATACATCTCGGGCCATTAACGCCGACGACGGTCAGCTTGAGACTAAAAACAGCTAAAAATGTGTTTAAAGCGTATGAAAAGTAATGGGATTTGGGAAGTGTTAACTGTTAAGATTCAGAAATAGATAAGGCTCTAAAATGACTTTAAAATCTCTTGATTTTAGAGTAATAAATCAACCCAGTAGCCTTCTTTGATTTAGTCATAATTAACTAATATCCTTAATTTCTTATTAATTGTTTTTACAATATTCGACATTTAATTAAGGTGTTGAGGCCTACACACATAGAAACAGCTTCTTGAGAAGGTAATGTTTGGTCCACAGTCCACACATACACACACATAGAAGTAACATCTTGAGGCACCACACACGTGTATCAACGTTTTGTTGTAATTACAGTTGATGCGAGTTTCTCAATTGACACTAATTGTTCGCTAATCACACCTACGCAACATCTACAGTGCTACTGTGTACTACCATAGAGGAATTATACGTATGTATAATTGATTCATGGTACTATAGGTCTACCAGAATCTGATGGCAATTTTTGACAGCAGATTTTAAAAAAATATCCTTGATCATTGGATAAATTTTTATATTTGCATGTTTAACACACAGAATAAGCCGCTATAAGAAGAAAAACGGATCAAAATGTTTTATTCCAATTACCCCCGTATTAGCAATACGGGGGTAATTGGAATAAAACATCATTCAGGGGAGTCATTTTATTTCCTCACTTTTTGCCATCAGATTCTGGTAGACCTATACATATGATGTTTTCTGAGCGCAAAGTATCTGGGGTACTTACTTAGATTTTAGAACATACATTTCATAATAATTTGACAGCGAAGGAAGCGAAAATGTATGGATTTGGCAAAGCCTCGTTAAGTTACATGGCGCTTGTATTGGTTTTGCTAATGTTATGCCGAAGCCCGAAAGGCGAAATCCGTTCAGTAGCATTTGCAAGAAGTAATCCATATACTTAATAATTAATAGAAATGAGAAAGTGTATTATGTCTGTCTGTCTGTAACATCTTCATGCGCAAACCGCTGAACCGATTTTTATCAAATATTTAGATATTTTGAGTCCCGGAAAATAGCATAGGATAGTTTTTATTCCGGAAAAATGAACGGTACCGCGCGACAAACGAATTTAGGCGCGACGGAGTTGCGGGCGTCATCTAGTAATATATAATAACACAGTCACAAACTTTCTCCTTTACCATAGTGTGACCTTTAGTGTGACTATGCTCATACAAGCGTTAACTCATGCTACCTACCGCATTTGTAAAGAACTTCAGACTTCTAAAGGGCCTTTGAGAGCGTCGCGTCGGTACACTCAACACCACAAACATTAGCTTTTCCCACAAGCTCGGCGCGAGACTTCTACCCTGCACTACACTCGGCTTTACTAATATGTATTATAAATGCGAAAATGTGTCTGTCTGTCTGTTACCTCTTCACACTTAAACCACTTACGTTTAACCGATTTTGATGAAATTTCGCATGCAGATACTTTATGTTTCGGGAAAAGACATTGGATAGTTATAATAATCCCGGAAAAATGTATGGTTTCCGCGCGTTGCTACGCCACGATAACGCCCGCAACTCGCGCCCGCGAGTAGAGAGAGACTACTAAGAAATAAAGTCTAGCGACCTGCGACACCAACACATCAAAAGTATTGAATATTTTTTGTGAAAAGAAAATTATCATACCATCTTAAGCTCGACATGACCTAGATTGTTATATTGAAAGCTTATTTATGCCCTAGTGTTAGTCTCTGATTGACCTAGATCCGAAGCACCTAAAAAAATTATAGGTTTGAGTGTCCTACACTCTATAGTGCTCTCATAATAGGGGCATAGAGAACACCCAAGTTTAGGTTTAGTTTTTAGGTTCCCTCCCGATCTGATAGAAAGCAGGTCCCTAGTCTATACGCAATATTCTATGCTCAAATAAAAATACTGTCCCTTTTTAATACCACGATCGTGGGAATAACAGACACAATAGATATTCAATTGTTATGCGGCACCCGGTGGCCGCTTGGGAGTTGATGGGTTAGGCTGTTTACACACGCGCCGCTGCATTACTCATCTTTGTATTTCCATGGGCCCAATAGTCGCGCGGCCGCGACAGCGCGCAGCGGCACGGTATCGCCGCCGCGCCGCGCGCCGCCGCGCTGCCGCGCCGTGTGTAAGGGTCCATAGAAATACAAGGATGAGTAATGGAGCTGCCGCCGCCGTTGCGGCGCGTGTATAAACAGCCATAAAGGTGACAAAATTAAAAAAAAAATTGTGACAGAACCAGGAATGTAATTGAAAAAAAAAGTTTTTTCTATGTGAATGTAATACAGGACACAGCCTTTTATAACTTAATCACTTGTTTAAAAAATCGAACAAGTTCGAGTCGGACTCGCGCACGAAGGGTTCCGTACCGTTATTGGGCGAAAGTTGGCAAAAAAAATGTGGTTTTGTATGGGAGCCCCCCTTAAATATTTATTTAATTTTAATTTTATTTTTAATTATTAAAGTACAAATATAATTAAGAATATTCTGAGTATTTTAGTGCCTAGCTGCTACCATTATTGATTACGAGCAAAAAAGGCAAAAAAAATCATGTTTGTTGTATGGGAGCCCCCCTTAAATATTTATTTTATTTTGTTTTTAGTATTAAGCAGCAACAGAAATACACAATCTGTGAAAATTTCAGAAGTCTAGCTATAGCGGTTCTTGAGACAGATGGACAGACATCAAAGTCTCAGTAATAGGGTCCCGATTTTACCCTTTGGGTACGGAACCCTAAATTTATCTTGGCTCGAAATTATTTGCAATTCATTTTTGCAACAAGGAAACATTTTAGACTGCAAAAACTTTTCTCCAATAAAATGCTTTTTGACTGATCAGCAAAGACAAAAAGAAGGGTAATGATTTTGCCAACATTGTATTGTTGTATTGCCTTAACTATACATCCAATCATAATGTATGAGGAAACAATATTGGCACAGGGAAAAGCAGGGACACCGTTGGGGTTTTAGTGGGTTATCCCGGGCGTGGCCTCCACTGCCTCTGGGTAGTCCGACATACCCCAGTGGTCTTCCCCAGATTGTCGGGGATGCATAAACTCATTTCTCCAACATAAAAAAGAGACAGCAAACTGTTTGATTTACATAGCCTGATCATAGTTGTAACTTTTTCATTAAAAAAAGGTAAAATTTCTAGATGACTTGAGAATTCCATATTATAAAAGAAACATTTCTACTGCACTACCTTTAAATACTTTCTCATTATTGTGAAAGCATGATACAAAAGATTAAGCAACTCTGTGGGAATTAGTATGATAATTTAAGGCAATTGTTGAAGTCAAACCAGTGAGAACTTTACAAAAATACCAACAGTTTCAAACACCATGTTCTGACCTTGGGCATATTATGTAAACGGTGTATGGAATTACTATTTAAAAAAAAAAAAAAAACATTATCATTTAAGGCCCTGATCCAAACACCATTTTTTCCCAAAATAATAATACTAATGTGGTTGTTTCTTGTCATTTGAAAAGAAACAACTGCAACAGATGATTGTAAATAAAGTTTTTATAAGTGAATGGAATGCTGCAGGGTACATATTGAACAAAAGGAAGGAAAGATTTCCATACACATTTTCCTAATTAAAAGTTTGAATAAAAATAATAATTACTATGGTAATGGCTTCCTTGTACAATCTCATTTTACATATAACATTTTTTCAATATTATTTTTGTATTTTATTAAACATGGATAGCATAATATATGAATATTTAAAATTGAATAAATTATGTAATATGATCAACAAAATATAATATCTTGCACAGTCCATTACCATTATTTTACTTTGCCCAAGAAAATACCCGACCTCAACATAATCACCCAAAAAAAGCCGAAAAAATATACTTTTGTAAGTATATCATTTAAAATCGTGTAAGGCCCTTTCCCTATGGAGATTCCATAAAGCTACAAAGTTATAATAAAAATACAGCAATAATCTTCAGTATATCAACTTTCCTTTCCCTGTTTTGAATTTTCTATTTTTGTTTATTATACTCATGATATTAGCTTCCAAAGTAATACCAATTTATTAAAATTGAAGCATACTTTCAGCATCTCCCTAATATTTACAAATTACGTTTATTTGAAACACACGACAATAGATAATTTTATTAACTACATATTCCCCGTTTAAATTTTTTTTTTATATCAATTTTGAACTTAGATAAGTAAAAAAAATAGGATTTTTGTGCGATCTCGGCAACGCGTCAAATGTATGGTCAAGGTCGTTTGCTCGGGGGATGGCCTTAACACAGTATTACGAAAAATCAAAAATACCATTGTTAAGTGAATATTTTTGTCACTTGTGGCATCAGTTTATTTTACAATCTACAATTGGCTACAATCAAGTTATCAAATACCTAGGTAATATTTATAGTTGAGAAAAGTTATATTTTTATTGAGATGTGCTGTAATTTTAACGTTTTTGACTGAAAAATAATATTTTGACTTACCAAAATTATGATTTTGTTTTTCTCGATCGTTGCTCCTTTAATGTAGTAAATTTTTTGCTGAAAACACACTTGTAACCACAAATTCTTAGTATCCTACGTAATTATGGCACAACAATAAAATAAAGCTTAAATTCACTGAATAAAGATCGCTGGACTACAACACTGCACTGCCACGATGAACTAAACTACAATTTATTATTTATCTAACACTAGTGATAAATTAAAATTTAAATGACACAGTGTGCAATAAACGCGACACTTTTGATTTAAAATTTATTTTTACAATAATTTTGAGAGTATTTACGAAAAGTTCCATCAAAACAAGTACGCCACTGACATTTGTGAACAGCGAATTGACAATTTGTTTGACGTCTGTCTGACGCTTTGACAGAAAGCTCTATTCTCCGCCTTTGTCTTTTTACAGAGTATAATAACAACCGAGGAACGAGCTATAGTTAAGGCGACGCCTTGATAATTTGGCTGTAGCGACTAGCGATATCGATTTCTCTCAGCAATGACTGAAGCTAAGAAAATAAAGTTCATTGTCAGTATTCATCATGTCTTTGTCTTTGAATTACCCATAGCATAAAACGATTGGTCAACTTTTATAACACAGAATAATCAACCAAAAAGACCTCTGTAAAAAAGGGACTCTAATTTTGCCAACAGAGCAGAGTGATTTAAGCTTCCAAAATTTGTATATACATAGATTGGTTCGAGCATACACTAATTTGCACATAGCATATATGAAATATATTTATGGTTTTTAAATTGCGCGACAAAAACCATTTTGTCGCTTACGCCCTTTCCAATTCTTGCTGTTCCATTGCTTGTTTTCTATGAGAGGCCGGGCCGGCCTCTCATAGAAAACAAGCAATCTACAACATATCCAACACGGTTTTTTACTTTAATGCGGCATCACCACTGACCTCCATTATACAAGTACGCTGGACTAATGATACCCTTTGAAATGACAGCTATTTTTTGTGCCTATTTGAAGCGGAATCAGCTCCCCCAGTGGGAGGGATAGGAACTAAATTTGACGTAAAAACACAGAATACAAATTACTCACGGACGTAAAAATGACGTTTGAAAGTCGCCATATTGGCGCTGATAGCAGTAGTGGGAGTATTTGGAACTAATACTAGTGATGACAACTAATAATGATTAAGCGGCCATTTGCAAGTTACGTCAAATTTACTTCTCTTCCCTCTCACTGGGGCGCTGATTCCGCTTCAAATAGGCACAAAAAAAAGTGTGTATCATAGGTCCAGCGTACTTGTATAATGGAGGTCAATGGGCATCACCGTTTAGTTCATAAAAATTTGTAAAAATTTAGTTATTCACTATGGTCCAATTTGCGAACCTTATTTTATCGAACTTATGACCTATCAAAATTTGAGAGGACTCTAAGGACAATGCCTGTTGCTTACTATAGGTCTACCAGAATCTGATAGCAAAAAGGGAGAAAATAAATTGACTCTAGCAATACCGGGGTAATTGGTATAAAACATTTTGATCCTTTTTTTCTTATAGCGGCTGATTTTGTGTGTTAAACATGCAAATATAAAAATTTATCCAATGATCAAGGATATTTTTTGAAAATCTGCTGTCAAAAATTGCCATCAGATTCTGGTAGACCTATAGTATTTACTACTGCTTATTTTAAAGCTGGAAACAAATTATCTGACGCGTCCGTAAGCCGCGGCTGATGGATGCGGCTTAACAATGTGCACGGTTCATACGGGGACGTCCGCGGATGCAGGAAGGTTTGTAAGAAGATGAGTCTTCGGATGTCTGGCCAGTCATTTCAGAAAACCGTCCGCCGTCCGCGGATGCGTCCCTGCGCCCCGTTCATAACGTCCGCGGATGCAAAAACATCCCGCTAGCCAGATTCTTTTCGGACGTCCGAACGCTCAAGGTCGCATCCGCGACTTATGTCAGACAATGTGCACAGTTTAGTGTATTATGCAATGATGAAAAACTCAAAGCAGATATGTTACAACCGCGCGCGTTGTGAAGATTCAAATACGGCCCAATTGGGTCGTCTGTTATTTAGTCTACATCGAGCGCAGTCACGAACGTGCCGCGTCTTGTCTTACCTAAATAAATTGAAAATGACGTCGTGCGTGTTTCGAAAATGTACCAATTATGACTCAAAAGAAAACAAAACACATGGAATCTCTTACCACATGTCTTGATTGCAATAAATACCTCTATTATTTACATTTTCAATTATTTTTTCCAACAATCTGGAAAAATCGAATTTTCGTCATAGCTCAGGCGAAGAAAGAGACAGCGATACGATTCGACGTTTAAAAATAGAACAGTCTCTTTTATGTAAATGGTTTTTCGTATCTTTTGTTTCACTTATTAGTCAAATTTGTCAATGTTTGCAATTTTGAATTTAAAAATTGTTCGGAAGAGATTTAAACCGAAAAATAGTATGGACGTAACAGATCTGTATAATTAGAATTTCATTGGTATTATGTATTAACCAGATAGAAACAAGCCGCATCCGAGGAAAACGTCCGAGGACAACGTCCGATAATTTGTTCCCAGCTTAAGTCAGTTTGATTATATGTCAAGCTTAAAAACTTGATCCCTCGAGCAAGCTTTAGCAACGTGAACTTTAGCAACAACTATTGTTAGGGCGTAAGACAAATTAAAATATGTGTATTTGTTAAATATTTTATTAATATTTTATTTTATTTTGTAACACTTATATGTATAAGAGAGTGTTAAATTAAAAGAGTTAGGAAAATAAGTAAAAGTATATTATTGGGATTAGGGGTCGTGCTTCACAATATGTGCCCCGAAGAGGTGAGCTCGTAGAAATGTACCCGTCGCGGTGATCCCCGTCGCGGTAATAGTGCATTGGGGTAACTTCTGGGGAATTGGGGAAGAAAAAAAATATGGGGATATTCCGAAAACAGAAAGTAAGTTTGTGCTCTGGCAACATTTACCGAGACGCCATTTTAATCGCCTCCCCCGCTTCCTTTCCCTCGAGTCGTCAGCTGGGGCCTGGGAGTGCGTGTGCGCTAAGTTCATTTTTTCGCGCCAAGTGCAATTTTATAATTTTTATTGGGATAACGAAATTACCCCGTATTGTTTTACACAGAAATTAGGTAAGTTACGTAATATTTTGTTTGTTTTAAAGAAGCTTTGACGTTTTTTGCTTTCTTAAGAATAGGTAATGTTACTCTAGCTATGATTTTTAATAAACATTCGAAATAACCCCAGTGGGGTAAATTTGCTAACGAAATTTCCCCAACAATTTTTTCATAGTCTTTTGCAGGGGTGCGCAACATATAAAATATTTACCTGCCTATACCAACAAACATAAACGAATGAAAATACAGAGTCCAAACTTGAGTCTTGACTCGACTCGTACAAATCATGTCGATTTTCGACTCTGAGAGGTTTAAAACGTATTTTTTAATAGTGTAGAATCAATTTTTATTGTTGTTAATATAAAATAAAAAAAACAGTTTTAGACCTATAGTCCGGGTTCCCTAAAACATTTTTTTTTATTACTATCAAGATGATTTTTCGTGAGGTGTGTTGCAGGTGCGTTGCCGTTAGCTACCACTTTCGAGAATTTACGCAGAGGAAATTGTTGTTCGTCATATCAAAATGAAGCTACTCACGAAAAATTAGCTTCATTGTAATAAAAAAATTGTTCTAGGGAACCTGTATGACTATATAAAAATGTTTTAAGTGAAGAAGCCACTTTTATTATTTGCAGGTGTCAACTGCTTGGGTGCTGACTGCTGACGTGGTTTTATAAATGCAGAGCTAAGGCCCTAGCCTTTCCTTTGCAATTGAAAACTACTTCCTTTTTTTAATTTAGTTTTAATTTTTATTTAGCTATTTACGAGACTGAGTAAAAAATATTTTTATTTTAAACAAAAAATGTGTTCCTATTTTAGTTCGTTAGTTATAGTTTTGCTGGGTACTAAATAAATACATTAATATCTAATGTTAACTTTTTTATTGTTCTTACCTATTTATTTCTTTGCTCCAAATGTTGAGGACATCTGCGTCCCCGATGGGGTAATTTCGAAAATTTTACAGTATAAAATTAGTTTAGTGTCTTTTTTTTTATTCTATTTGGGTAAAGTAGAATAAAAATAAATAATATGTGGCTTAAATGTATTTTTACCAATGATATTCTACTTATACAGATCTGTTACGTCCATACTATTTTCCGGCTTAAATCTCTTCCGAACGATTTTCAAATTCAAAATTGCAAACATTGACAAATTTGACAAATAAGTGAAACAAAAGATACGAAAAACCATTTACATAAAAGAGACTGTTCTATTTTTAAACGTCGAATCGTATCGCTGTCTCTTTCTTCGCCTGAGCTATGACGAAAATTCGATTTTTCCAGATTGTTGGAAAAAATAATTGAAAATGTAAATAATAGAGGTATTTATTGCAATCAAGACATGTGGTAAGAGATTCCATGTGTTTTGTTTTCTTTTGAGTCATAATTGGTACATTTTCGAAACACGCACGACGTCATTTTCAATTTATTTAGGTAAGACAAGACGCGGCACGTTCGTGACTGCGCTCGATGCAGACTAAATAACAGACGACCCAATTGGGCCGTATTTGAATCTTCACAACGCGCGCGGTAGTAACATCAACTCAATCTTCATCATTTTGAAGTCGGTACCAGATATAGCTGAATCTTCAGTTCTCTGACAGAATAGGTATTTGAAACTTTTGGAACTGGCACCGACTTCAAAATTATGAAGATTGAGTACAGAAATAGTTGAGGTTTAGCCGAATTCGGAAAAAGGCACTATTAGATAGGAAACATTATTTAATACTTTTTAGTTCATATTATAAGGATTTTATTATTGTTTTTACCTTGGAAGTCGGTTTTAATTTTTTGTTAAAAATAATAATTTCACTCTTTTTAGTTACCTAGTAAACCATCGCGTATATTCTACGTATCTTATTACAATTTGTTAAGAGTCACACTCAATGCGATTGTGTATCTTATTCCTATTACGATGTAGATTGTTTTCCTATGTAAGTATTTTCATACTAAGGGTTCAATTTATTACCTCGATCGTGGGAATCGCAGACACAATAGATTTTTAATTGTTATGCGGCAGCCGGGTGCCGCTTGGGCTTGATGGGTTAATAGTTAAACTAGTGTAATACCTATCGAAGCAACTTACTTCTCTTTTTTCTTTCGAATCTCAAAAGTAATGTTAAATGTGTGCCTTACGCTCTGGAGTTAAGGTTGATTTTATTATGTTCAATTTTGTGGTACATAAGTCGCTTAGAACTTGAATCATTTATTTTGAAACAACATTATATTTTTATTAAAATCGCTATGAAAAGTACCACCAATTATTATAAGGACATAACGTGATGATATAATTATGGTGTTGTGGGGGCATATTGTATCCATATGCAACCATGTGACACTGGTGACCCTGACGTTGATGATGACCGATGATGATGATGATGATGATGATGAATGTAATTTGCATAGTAGCATATGCTTTCAGTTCTTAAAACAGCGCCTAAACCCCCAAACTTGTATCTATAAGGAATCCGGAGTTCTCTTAGTATCTTCGGAACCATAGTATACCTTGGTGCAAAATCTTGCGTTTTGGTAGCATATGCTTAGGATACTTCTCATAAAACCAAAATTACCATATGTTTCCATATAAATTTTGAGGAGTTCCCTCGATTACTCATGGATCCCATCATCAGATCACCACTTTTGTGAAAATGGGACCAAATTGGAGGGAAACCTAATAGAACAAAACAAAAATTTTGAAAATCGGTTCACAAACGGCGGAGTAATCGTTGAACATACAAAAAAAAAATATCCACAGCCGAACATATAACCTCCCCCTTTTTGGAAGTCGGTTAAAAAGTAAAAATAGGGTTTATATTTTAAAGGGGTAGTTATACCAGAATCCGTAAATACTTTTGAACTAAAAAATATACAATCCACACATAGAGATACTATGTACTACGTACTGGAGGCGCCATTGCAAACAAAAAACATGTCACACTTGAGGCATGAGCGGGGTGAGAGGCGGGGCGGTGATGGCTATAGATCAGTACCGCAGAAGTGACAAAGTTTTGTGCCTACACTCGAATGAACGCAGACTCTGTTTGAGTAAGTGGATAAAATAAAACAAAGATTTTTCTAAACATTATTAAAAGCTTTTATTTAACTTGCTCTGTATATTATTATGTACATATTATTAAATATATTAGTACATATTATTATGTAAGTTCGGGTGGAATTTTCGAACCCAATTTCGAAGTATGTATGTGCATATAATATTTTAACCGATTGACCTGGAATTTTGTATACACGTTTGGTTTGAATGACAATGCACGATACAGTATGACATCACTATAAATATAAAATGGCCGATCATCCAAGATAGCGGAATACTTATTGCGGCTCATCTAAGATAGGGGAATACAAACAAAGTTTAGTTTATTTCTGCATGACTAAAGAATTGGATTTCAGTTAAAATAGTTAAGTGAAATCCAACTTTTAAGTCATGCAGAAATAAACGAAATAATAATATAACAAGTCGCTAAATATACACACGGTTTTTTCACTAATCAACATCAAGTACGATTTCTCAAGTACATAGAAGTTAATTAGATTTTTTATATAAAATAACGGGGCAAATGAGCAAACGGGTCACCTGATGGAAAGCAACAACCGTCGCCCATGGGCACTCGTAACGTCAGAAGAGCTGCAGATGCGTGGGAATATGCCTTCTTCTTAAAATGCTTCTGGCGATAGTTCGTTCCACAGTTTTGCAGTGCGCGGAAGAAAGTTACGCAAAATATGCACGGTGGAAGACCTCCACTTATCAAGGTGATGGAATGGTCCTCAGAGCACTCTCCGTGATACAACTGATAGAGGGGATGCAGAACGAAGCTACATCTAGGCACAATTCCAAGAGGTCCAGCCTGTTTAAATGTATGGCAGTCAACAATTCGAGCGGCCCTTCGTTCAAATTCAATATTCGTACAATAATACACAATAGCACTTAGTAGGCAGCGTGGCAGCGGCACGGCGAAGTGATCGTTGTACATACAAAATATATAACCTCCTCCTTTTTGGAAGTCAGTTAAAAAACATCATCATCATCACTCTACTCCGAAGGCATCACTCCGAAGAAACACTCCGCAAATTGCCGAGAATAGAATATGACGTAGCCTCAAAATTCCGAAAATTTCAAAGGTGAGTACAGCTCGGTCGAGTTAACTCCGTACCTGGCGGCCATACTTATACAAACCCCCCAGTTTTGGAGCTACAAACGGTCGAGTTAACTCTGTACCAAGGATTTCGAAAATCGGACCACAAACGGCTGAGTAATCGTTGAACATACAAAAAATAATAAAAATAAACATATATACAGCCAAACGTATTAGCTCCTTTTTTGGAAGTCTGTCAAAAACCAAAATATTACATACCAAAATTTTGCAAAACCGTTACAGCGGCTTGGGCGTAAAGAAGTAACAGACACAGAGAGAGACAGACAGATAGACGGACGGTCAGACAGACGGACAGATAGACAGACAGACAGATACACTTTCGCATTTATAATAATTATATTATAATAAGTATAGACCCAAAGTCCACTACATACTTACCTTATTTAAATTACTTAAATATTTATAAATACAATTATAATGTACGCATGTATAATGTACACGTAATACCGTATTTATATTACCAAAATTCAAACTCGTCTACGTGAATACTACATTCGTCGTCGTCTCATCATAGATATCTGTATTCTGCCTACATTCCCCTCTGAATCTACTACTCTATGACAATGCGAAATGGCGCGCGTCTTCGCCTAGTAATTTAATGTTCGTATTTTAATTGAAAATAATTAAATAAGAATACTAACCGATGAAATGTTATTCCGTCGCATTTGGAAGTGTTTTTGGAATTATTTTTGCAATATCTTAAGACACACCAAGGCATTTTTGTGACTTTTATTTTGTTTTTTATAAATGTCATACGTCTAGTGCGCATAAGAGTTTGCGGCCGACTAAGTGCGCTGCGGCTATATAGATTCTGTTGAATGTGACCAAGCATTGCATTGCCGTGTCAAGTCTAGTACGTAGTACTTATATGTCAGTGCAATCCACATGGAAATATGTCTATTATAACTAAAATGTTAGAGTTATAGGTAACAATATATACAAATTCGTCTTCTGAAGTTGAAACAATGACACAATAACTCACTCTTCCAAAAACTTTACGAGATAGCCCCAGTGCACCTACCACCACCTAATATATAATACATTTTTTATTAAATACAAATTATAAATGCAAAAAGAGAATTAATAAATTTTTAGTAATTCGTCTACACGATGGAATCCGCTCTCAGAAGAAAAATGTCAAAGTGAAAAAAAACAAAATCAGTTTAGGCGTCACAGCCACTATTAGACAATATCAAATATAAGTACATTATTACAAATAATATGGCGTCATTGCCTACTACTTGAACTTAGGTATAGTAGATATTTCTGCACAATATAATATCCCATCGTCATCAAAAATAATATTACCTTGTTTACATAACTTTCATTTTAAATTTTGACCAGAATAATAAAGAAGAGTTAAATCTATTTAAATATATATTAATACGCGAGAGAAAAACTTTGTATCCCTTTTGACGAAAAATGGGGAAACGTAGGTGAATGAAATTTTGCACAGTTATAGTTTATATGGTGAAGGAGTGCATCGAGCTAATATTATTTTGAAATTATGCTTTTATCATACATTTTTTTAACAAATAAAACATTACACACACTACAACACACACACTAGGAAAGATGACAGATTTTTGAGTGACAAGCCTATACATACGCCTAAATAGACCAATAATAGACTCTTTTATTTATGCTTGAAGTCTGTTGACAACAAGTTGACAAATTGAAAATGAATTATAGTTTTTTTATTGAATCTCAGATACTTAGACAATGCTTACACGGGCCATGGCCAGTCTGAGATCAGCTGAGTCCCAGAGACAAGAGTTGAAAAATATGATAAAGTCAATATTTTTTTACAAAATATATTTACCATGTATTTACCTAATGTCGTTGAAATGTCGTTGAATATAAAACGTAAACCATATAACACTAACTTAGTCCTAAATAGATTGTTAAAACCCAAGTGTGTACCCCGGACTGGTCAGTGGGATCGACAGAGCCTCGCCCTTCCCAAGAATTCACATATTGCAGCGTTAGGAAGGACACGGTCGTGGCGATTCCACTGGCTGGCATCTGGTAGATTCGACACAGAACGATATCTCTTTAACACCCTAGAAACTCCACCCAGCTTGAGTGACCCCTCTCCACCAAGCCAATGTCACAACATCTAAAGGCAAAGGGTGAAGCAGCATAAAATCTAAGGAAATCGAAAAATGTCGGATCTACTGGCCTCTACACTGGGACCACACCATTCAAAACATTAATATTATAATTATGTAATGTATAAAACATATATATATATATATATATATATATATATATATATATATCTATATATATATATATATATATATATATATATATATATATATATATATATATATATATATATATATATATATATCTATATATATATATATATATATATATATATATATATATATATATATATATATATATATATATATATATATATATATATATATATATATATATATATATATATATATATATATATATATATATATATATATATATGGCGTGATGGACTACAATTAATTAAAATTAATAATATTATTTCAATTATCCTTGGTGCGAAAAATCTAAATAATAAAATTACAAAAAAAGGATATATTATGGGCGAACAGCCCATAGATATAAAAAAAAATGTCGTTGAAACTAAGGTCGAATTTGGCGATTCGACCATTGGGCGATCTCTAGTTTAAATTATCCAGGAAAAATGTACGGTTACTGCACAATATACTTTTATGATTTGCGCGTAAACTATTCAATCGATTTTGATGAATTTTGGTATGGAGATACTTTGAGTCTCGGGAAAGGACAAGGGATACTTTTTGTCCCGGAAAATGTACGGTTCCCGCACAATAAACTTTTATGATTTTAGCCTAAACTATTCAATCTATTTTGATGAAATTTGGTATGGAGATACTTGGGGTCTCGGGAAAGGACAAGGGATACTTTTTGTCTCGGAAAATGTACGGTTCCCGCACAATAAACTTTTATGATTTTCGCCTAAACTATTTAATCTATTTTGATGAAATTTGGCATGGAGATACTATTTTTAATCTATTTTTATGTCCTGTCTTAACGATAATTAAATAATTATCGTTAAGACAGGACAACGTCTGTCGGGTCAGCTAGTAAGAAAATAAAGATTCCGCAAATGCATGACTCTAGCATAACATTTTTATGTTGAAAATATCGTTGGCATTTTGCGGTATAGATTGAGTAACAAGGCAAGTATAAAAATAGTGGATTGTATGAGTTAGTACAAAGTCTCGACAGCACGCTCTGAAAAAGAGAGTGAGAGAGTAAAAATAAAATTCGATCATCATTCTAATAGCTCTAACATCGAGGCTATGAAAAGATACTGCAGGAAAGAAGGATGGGAGTTTTGCCGGGAATGTGAAAGAGTGATGTTGTGTTTTTGTATTGTTTTCCTAAAATTGTGTTAACTGGGTTTTTTAAATGTGTAATATTGGTAGGATATTAACCATTAGATATTTGTTATCGTGCACAAGTGTGGGAAAATGATGCAATATCCAGAAACGTGCTATTTTGTGTTCCCTCCAAAACTCCATCAAAAGTTTCAGTAAAGCATCTACCACTTTACTGAATCGACCGACTTGACTTCTTGACTGTATTGACTTTTACTTAGACTTTGGACTTGATGATATAGAAAAACGATGCTGAAAATTGTATACTTACTAGAATATTGTTTTCCCGCCATATACTCGACACTGGCCATGGTTATATAGCCGAAGTGCCATAATAAGAAAAAAAAAAGAAAGAATGATGACTCTTTCGTCGTAAACATTTGAAATTCAAAGACGAAAGTTTGAAATTCAAATTATTTTTTTAAGCTACTAGCCAACGACAGCGGCTATTTTTAAGGCGATCAGCACCCGTATCATGGCTACGGTTGAAATACGAAAGTATAGACAAACAGCGGAGATAAACTGAAGGTGCCGGTTAATCATCCTTCGGTTAATCTTCGCTGCTTGTCTATACTTTCGTATTTCTACCGTAGCTATGCTACGGGTGCTGGTCTAGGATGGTGGATGGCGTGGTGATCATGCCGTCGTTGGGGCTGGACTTCATTGGCTTCATGTTGGAAGCGGTGGAAGTGTCCCAGGAGACTGGTGTGAACCTGAAATTAAAAACAAGGTGATTTAGAATTTTTGATACGGTTTCTTATCTGTGACTATTTTGTTTGTGCGAAACAATGATATTATATGAAAAACTCAAAGCAGATATTATGGTACTACGGCGCGTGTTGTGAAGATTCAAATACGACCCAATTGGGTCGTCTTTTATTTAGTCTGCATCGAGCGCAGTCACGAACGTGCTGCGTCTTGTCTTACCTAAATAAATTGAAAATGCTGCCAATGCCGTCTTTCGAAAATGTACCAATTGTGACTCGAAAGTAAACAAAACACATGGAATCTCTTACCACATGTTTTGATTGCAATAAATACCTCGATGAATTACATTTTAAATTATTTTTTTGAACAATCTGGAAAAAATCGAATTTGCGTCATAGCTCAGGCGAAGAAAGAGACAGCGATATGATTTTAACGCTAGGGCGAAAAGGATGGTTGCGCTACAGACATAGATTAGTTAGTGCAGACTCGAAATCGACATTGGACTGTTAGATGGTGACTTTAATGCCTACAATTGCAGTTTATTTGTATTCTATTATACGCTATGCGATGTCATATGAAACTGTACTGTACTGTTTTTTTTAGGTTTCCTAAGTGATCAGGTGAAACTACAAGATTGGATAGCAATTGTACGTAAACAAAGAAGCGAATCAGACTGCAGAATACCATCAAAGAGACAGAAAAGAAATAAATTAAATCTATTAGAAGGTACTCAAAATATTATATATTTTATTTAGCATATTTCATTATTAATTATTTCGATCTTCAAATTTTCAATAAATATGATTGACTCTTACATAAGTTGTTTCATTTCTTACCTACTAATACTTTTGTATTAAGTGTCCACTCTACGACGATTTACGTTACTCTCTACGCACAAGAAACTTTGCAGTTCGACGTTTAAAAATAGAACTGTCTCTTTTAAATGGCATTTCGTATCTTTTGTTTCACTTATCTGTCAAATTTGTCAATGTGTGCAATTTTGAATTTGTGTTAATTGCTCGGAAAATAGTATGAACGTAACAGATCTGTGTATCTGATATGTAGAATATCATTGGTGCGAAACAATTATTTAAAATTAAAAGACTTCTAGATTAAGTTAATTTTACTTTTATATGACGTGGAAGAATAATAGCTGCCGCATTTGGAGATGAATATTAATAGCATAAGTAACTGTAATTAAATGAAGATTTTGACACTAGCTTGAAGTTTAATCATCATTAAATAACTCAGAGTGCGGCCGTAAGACATCTATATGTGCGGGAGTGGCAAAAAGGACGCATCATTTGTGTCAAGTTGCCAAAAAAGAAGAAAAAGAAAAAAGAAAAGACTTCAACCATAAAATATAAAAGAGTACAATTCGTGTGTATAGGCTTGTCAATCAAAATCTCCTAGTGTGTGTGTTGTAGTGTGTGTAATGTAAAAAAATGTATGATAAAACCATAATTTCAAAAATATAATATTAGCTCGATGCACTCCTTCGCCATATAAACTATAACTGTGCAAAATTTCAATCACCTACGTTTCCGCATTTTTCGTTAAAAGGGATCCAAAGTTTTTCGCTCGCGTATTAATATATAGATGGCTGCTAACGCTGCTAATAAATATTTTCTGTCACAGTTTTGAGTTTAAAATCTTCAGTTTACTACAAAATCCTTTATAAAAGTCTCCTTATGTAAAAGTCGTCATTAGAACTGTCGATTGGCAAAGTGTAGTAAAACTGAGGTAAAAAATACCGTAACGCGAAAAAAGGTATACACACTACATCTATGCGACCACTACACCACTATGTTAATTATACGACGATTATTCATATAAAATGCTCTATTGCGACACTGATTCATATAAAATGGGCCTTTTCTCGGTCTTATCGACGTATCAACGACGTAACGACGACCAGCTTACGGGACCAAAAGGTAAAATTAGCACGTCGTTACGACTTCAAAAATGTTTGTTGGGTAATCCTTGTTTTTATGTGTCTACGCTGCGCTGCGCTGATCAATTCGCGAGCAAAAAATAGTTTCTTTAATAATATTTCCCCCTTCCTTTCCTTACCTGATGGGTGCAGTAGCTGGTCCCATGGTGGTGGCAGGCCGCGTGGTGGTGACGGGCCGTGGGGTCGGTACCGCCGACGACGGGTTCCCCATTATCGGGTCACCGTCGTCACTTGTAACCGAACCTGGAATATATGGAGGTAAATAAATATATTATGACATAATAAATAAATTATATTATGTAACTATAATACTTTCCGTTTATCTAATGTATCTATCTTTTATCTCTTTAGTCTATAAGCTTGAAACGGCGAAAAGATTTTGATGGAATTTCGTATAAAGATACTTTGAGCCCTGGGAAAGGTTTTTACTACGGTAAATATACGGTTGCCGAGCAGTAAACGTACATTTCTGTGCAACGAAATTATGGCCTACTATTGCATTGTATGCGAATAAACTTTAAAACCTCGGGTAATGATGGATAACCATGATTGCTACCATGAATAGCACGGGCAATCATAGACGAACATGCCCCTCTACATGTTTATAATGGCTAGTATGATGCTGCTTTTTCACGAGCCCGTCTTATTCGTATTTATGCAGTTGAGAGAGCCCATTCTTAACGAAACACAGCCCTGAATTAATAAATAGGCCGTATAGGCTGCGGCCTAGGGGAGCGGCAGAGTTTGTACATGAGGCCGCGCCGGGCGCGGGAAATGGAGTGGCCTACACTCATAAAAAATATAAATCCGGCACAGAAGAAATATAGTTTTCTATCCCTGAGAAAGGACATAGGCTACTTTTTTACTGGAAAAAGGGGTAGTAAGGGGTAAGTTTCTTCAAGTTAAGTTAGTTCCAAAAATTCATAATAGATGGCGCTGAACGTCACCTACTTCGCGCTAGCGCTTACTCAAACGTGTTTCAATAAGAAGTGATACCACCTCAAATTAGATTTTTCGATAGTTATACATGTTTTAAATAACTCACTACTCAGTACTTTATCTATACAGTGACGTAACCTTAAACCTATCAATGATAAATAGTTTATGGGTAAAGTTGTGTAATGGGGGCAAAGTTATATGGCTCTGAAATTTGGTATAGATAAAGTTTAATTTAATTTGGCATAAATAAAGTTTAATTTAAAATATTGAAATATTATGTGCACACTGCACAGCTGTTTTTGTGTTTTTGATTTAAGGGGTACCAGGGTTTTAAAAAGCTTTGAAATTTGACACCAATTTTGTTGACGAAGTCGCGGGCAACAGCTAGTTATTAATCAAAATCAAAGAAGAAATTTACTTTTGTGATGGTTCTCTGTCTCGTTCTCGACTTATTCTGCAACTGTCTCTCTCGGACTACTATCATCATACTGCAATAAACGCAACCACTACCGGCAGCCAGACTACCCAGACTCTAACCAGAAGAGCAAGAAGGACGACATAATATCACAAAATCAGCTGACCTGAAATACTTATTTTTCAAGCGTTGCTAGCTCCCGTACCATACGTTTACGGTATATTTAGGAAGAGCCCGTGTTTTGGAGCATACAAAGTAAAAGAAGTGCATACCCGTTGAGTATAAACGATCGTGGTGGTGCCGCGGTTGCTGCTGTTGCCGCGGTCGCTGCTGTTGCCGCAGTTGCTGCTGTTGCCGCAGTTGCTGCTGTTGCCGCGGTTGCTGCTGTTGCCGCGGTTGCTGCTGTTCTGAGAAATCTCCTCCTTTTTGGAAGTCGGTTAAAAAGGTGATGAGCCAGAAGAATCCAAATGTTTACCAGATTTACCAGAAGTTACCAGATTAACCTAATAAGTAAATAAGAGTCCCGTTCAAAAATTATAATTGCCATTAATTTGAAAGGTAACTCATTTAAAATGCAATAAAATCGCGATTGCAACATCGTAAAATTGGATTCCACATATGGAAACATAATATATTGCAGATATCTAGATGTTTCTAGATAAAGTGCTTTCTCTTAGCCGATATTCAGCAGATTTTAATGTTGCGCTGACCACTCGTTGACCGTCAGTGCTCGCGAGTGTTCAGCGTAACCAAATTTACTTTTGTGGTGGTTCTCTGTCTCGTTCTCGAGTCTCGACTTATTCTGCAACTGTCTCTCTCGGACTACTAGCATCATACTGCAATAAACGCAACCACTACCGGCAGCGAGACCGCCTAGATTAGAAGGACGACATAATATCACAAAATCAGCTGACCTGAAATACTTATTTTTCAAACGTTGCTGGCTCTCGTACCATACGTATACGGTATATCTATGACGAGCATGTGTTTTGGATCATACAAAGGTAAAAGAAGTGCATACCTGTTGAGTATAAACGATCGTGGTGGTGCCGGGGTTGCTGCTGTTGCCGCGGTCGCTGCTGTTGCCGCGGTTGCTGCTGTTGCCGCGGTTGCTGCTGTTGCCGCGGTTGCTGCTGTTGCCGCGGTTGCTGCTGTTGCCGCAGTTGCTGCTGTTGCCGCGGTTGCTGCTGTTGCCGCGGTTGCTGCTGTTCTGAGAAATCTCCTCCTTTTTGGAAGTCGGTTAAAAAGGAGATGAGCCAGAATAATCCAAATGTTTACCAGATTTACCAGAAGCTATCAGATTAACCTAATAAGTAAATAAGAGTCCCGTCCAAAAATTATAATTGCCATTAATTTGAAAGGTAACTCATTTAAAATGCAATAAAATCGCGATTGCAACGTCGTAAAATTTGATTCCACATATGGAAACATAATATATTGCAAATATCTAGATGTTTCTAGATAAAGTGCTTTCTCTATGCCGATATTCAGCAGATTTTAATGTTGCGCTGACCACTTGTTGACCGTCAGTGCTCGCGAGTATTCAGCGTAACCAAATTTACTTTTGTGATGGTTCTCTGTCTCGTTCTCGAGTATCGACTTATTCTGCAACTGTCTCTCTCGGACTACTATCATCATACTGCAATAAACGCAACCACTACCGGCAGTGAGACCGCCCAGATTCTAACCAGAAGAGCAAGAAGGACGACATATCACAAAATCAGCTGACCTGAAATACTTATTTTTCAAACGTTGCTAGCTCCCGTACCATACGTATACGGTATATCTGTTGCAGTCATCTAGATAAATCTGCGATTCGATTGAATGACTAGCGCATTCATTGAATGACACCATTCAATTGAATGACTCGGCCGAACGTCGATTGAACGATACACTCAACGTCGAACTAGTTAGCGATTTGTAACATAGCCCTTTGAAGATAGCGGACATGAAATCAGTCAGGTAATTGAACGTATTTCACTTTTTTCCCACTGCGGCGCTCGTAGGTACCAAAATAATTCTTAGGTAATGAATAGCAATGTATTACTCCATGTTGGCCCAATACGACTTCATTGTGTTAGGTTAGATGGACGCCTTAGCCATCGTGGTTATTTTTTGTAAACCACCCAGAAGCATGAGCCCCGCTACGCGGGGCTCCGTCACCTCATAATTGAAGCTAGCTAGATTAACCTATTATTACGCCACCAACAAATACTTAAAAAATCATAACATTCTATTTAATGACTTCACTATGATGACGTTTAGTCAAGACGTTAAACGTTACAGTCAACATCTTGACTAGTTGTCCATCAGTCATTCAATAAAATGGTGTCATTCAATGAATACGCTAGTCGTTCAATTGAATCACAGATTGAACCAGATGACTGCGACATATCTATGACGAGCATGTGTTTTGGATCATACAAAGGTAAAAGAAATGCATACCTGTTGAATATAACCGATCGTGGTGGTGCCGCGGTTGCTGCTGTTGCCGCGGTCGCTGCTGTTGCCGCTGTTGCCGCGGTTGCTGCTGTTGCCGCAGTTGCTGCTGTTGCCGCGGTTGCTGCTGTTGCCGCCGTTGCTGCTGTTGCCGCGGTTGCTGCTGTTGCCGCGGTTGCTGCTGTTGCCGCGGTTGCTGCTGTTGCCGCGGTTGCTGCTGTTGCCGCGGTTGCTGCTGTTGCCGCGGTTGCTGCTGTTGCCGCGGTTGCTGCTGTTGCCGCGGTTGCTGCTGTTGCCGCGTTACGGGGAGCCAGGGTGGGCGCGGGAAGATCGTAACCTGGAACAAGTAACATAATAATATACACAGTCGAATTGAGAAATCTCCTCCTTTTTGGAAGTCGGTTAAAAAGGAGATTAGCCAGAATAATCCAAATGTTTACCAAATTTACCAGAAGTTACCAGATTAACCGAATAAGTAATTAATAAAAGTCCCGTTCAAAAATTATAATTGCCATTAATTTGAATGGATTTGATGGAAACGAGAATCTACAAGGGATGACCACTGTAGAGGTAAGAACGATCAGCAAATATGGAGTTTCGGTCGCGGTTGATTTAGCTAAAGGTCTACCTAACCTTCAATAAAGTTTAAAGCTGAATTTTTTTCTTATTTTCTTCGGGATAACTGTAGGAATCTCGTCTCTCACTGCCGGACATTTTTGACAGTTGCTTCCCACTGCCAGACACCATTAAACTGTCCTAAAGTATTAGACTTTGAGTTGGTCTGCCAGCTTTTAAAAAATTACGAAAGTCTGGCTGTTGCTGGCTCTTGGGCCATAATGCCTTATACCTAAACCTGTAATTACTAAGCTACTTTTACTGTGCGCTGTGTTTATGAAAACATGTAAACTTTCAGCTTTTATTAAATGACGAAAGTCTGGCTGTCACTGGCTCTTACTCTATAAGCGCGTTGATGTTTAAGTTATCAAAAAATATTCCACGCGATGCATCAGAATTCTGATGTTTATCATGCTATCCGCTACTGGATATTCTGAATGGTTTTATTGTCATTTAATTTCAGACAAATGAGTATTTAAAATTCAAATATGCTCAAGCTCCATTCTTAATTTGTAGATAAGAAAAATATTATCTTCAATTACATTTAAAAGGGTAGTATTTAATCGAGTGACTGTAAATTACAGTTTTAAGTGTCAAAATTAATTAATTTGGTTTTTGAATTACTGTTTGAGCGACTGACTGTGAGTGACGAGAAATTAACAGAACAGCAACTTACAGATTATTTATTTGAGTTACTTACTTAAAATACAAAATGAGCAGCTTCATAATATTTGAGCGACCCAATATCTGTTTGAGTGTCAACGTTACGTCCTGCATGTTTTCAATATTTGGCAAATGTATTTTTTATACTGAGCTGTATTTTATCTTAAATGAAGTGTTTCGAATACTAAAACCACTTTGAAAAATACACTAATAAGCAGAGTATAATGAGCTCACATTAAAACAAAAATAATGAATATGAAATAACTATTTGATGAAACACTATTAATCAGGGATCCCTATAACAATTTTTTTTTATTACTATCAAGCAAATTTTTTGTAAGTAGCTTCATTTGGATAAGAGGAACAACAATTTTATCTGTGAAAAATCTCGAAAGTGGTAGCTAACAGAGATAGAAAGGATTTCATACTTTGATTTGATGATCCCAAAATATGTATTGTTCTATTTGTAGGAACTTAAATTATATAATGCTAAAAGTTTAGAATCATGCCCAACGATTTAGGGGGGAGGGGGAGGGCAGGACGGCGGAGGGGGGTAAACCTATATATAAATATATGTATTTATCTATACTTAATATTATAAAGCGGAAGAGTTTGTTTGTTTGTTTGTTTGTTTGTTTGTTTGTTTGTTTGTTTGTTTGTTTGTTTGTTTGTTTGTTTGAACGCGCTAATCTCAGGAACCACTGGTCCGATTTGAAAAATTCTTTCAGTGTTAGATAGTCCATTTATCGAGGAAGGCTATAGGCTATATTTTATCACGCTAAGACTAATAGGAGCGAAGAAATAGAGGAAAATGTAAAAAAAACGGGGGGAAATTATTTGAAAGGGCTTATTTTAACGCGCTAATCTCAGGAACTACTGGTCCGATTAGAAAAATTCTTTCAGTGTTAGATAGCCCATTTATCGAGGAAGGCTATAGGCTATATTTTATCACGCTAAGACTAATAGGCGAATAAATAGAAGTAAAAGGTGGAAAAAACGGGGGAAATTATTTGAAAGGGCTTATCTCACGAACTACTAGAGCAATTTTTCTGTTATTTGGGTCAGATAAGAAGTAGACCACGTGAAGGATCATAGGCTATTTTTTGTAGACTGATTTGTCTGTGAAATATATAATTTACACGGGCGAAGCCGCGCGGAACGTCTAGTAATATATAAAAATCGTTAATAAATTATTACATTACACAAATTATAATCCTTAACGGAACGTCAAAGAAATGGGTAAAAATTTTAATGGCGACCTATACCAAAAAAAACATCTGAATTCAATTACTATGAGTCGACGGAGCCCCGCTACGCGGGGCTCCTACTTCTGGGTGGTTCACAAAAAAATAACCACGATGGCTAAGGCGAGAGCTTCGCTGCGCTACGCTCCCGCCTTAGCCATCTAACCTAACCCAAAAAAGTCGTATTGGGCCAACACGGAGTTCCTTAGACTTAGACTTTAGGCCGCGTTTCCACTGACGCGAATCCATATTTTAGGACCATCAAATCAAAGTATGAGATCCTTTCTATCTCTGATAGTTATTCACTTTCGAGATTTTCATTAAAAACACGTATCAAAATATTGTTACGGATACACTGAGCCATCTAGCGTCGAACCAGCAAAACTTATCTAGGGGACACACTACACACAAATCCCCTACTCGATACTAGATGGCGTTAGGTGTATGTTTACTTACGCGTATTTTCTAGAAACATTCCACACTTGTTTACTTATTTACGTGAATCGACCAAGGAAGTTTCTGGAATTCATCTCGCCATATAAATAGCCGCAGGTAGACGGCACGAGAATTCAGTTCGATACAAGCAATCTTCAAGGCGACTTCGAAGTGAAAACAAGTGATCAATAGTGAGTGAACCAGTGAAACTACGACTCGGCTACGACCTAGGACAGTGATAGTGCTCAGTGATTTGGATCTAGTGCTTAGTGTTTGGACTCAGTGATTTGTGTGACCTAGTGTTAGTCTCATCTTCAAGAGAGTCACCAGGTCTTTCTCTCCGAATCCTCGAACCCTAGCACGTAACAATATAAAATATAAACCCTCAAATAGAATATCAGTAACCAATAATTATTAATAAAGTAGCTCACAAAAGTTTGCTCAAAGTGAACTTTTTAGTAGTTCGTAATGTATAACCTCACTTAGAAAAATTGAATCTATCTTTAATATTGAAGTTGCCCGCTATGTATTTCCAGTCGCTCACTTAGTAATACAGTCGCTCGGATAGAATTTTAATATCTGAAATAGATTAATCACAATCCACTTTTTGTAAGCTCGTTCTGGATTTTATTATAAATCAATATTAGTCGTTAGTTTAGTTTATTTTTTGCTTACTCAAATTCATACCGCTCATCTTATTAAAACAGTATGTTCATCATCAGTCGCAAAGTAATTTTTTATTCGCTCGTTTTATTATTTCCCCATTTAAAATAACATACGTTTTATATTTAGTTTTCTGACTTTCTAAGTAAAAGAACAACGGGTTGGGAAGAAAATGAAACGGCAGTAGCAGGTATACATTTTCGCCGCGCTGCAAACCTACCTACATATTATATGATATAGTTATAGGCTATAGCTTATTTTATGGGAACCTTGCGTTTTTCTATAATAAAAGCTATCCTATATTATGTAATTTTTCAGGATTAAAAGTGTCTTTATATTATGTAGTTAATATCCACTTATATGGAAAGGGGTAACAGATACACACATGCATTTATATTATTAGTACGGATTGATTAATGTATCTCCTTTTATAAACGTCTGGGAACAACCAAGGTTGATAGCTACGGGAATAGAACCCTTTATTTAGGCTTCCCAGCTATTTTAAGCCATATTTGGAAACTAGCCAATAATTATAGAACGCATCCGTGAATAACCCTTATTTCCTGCTATATAAGTGGTATTTTTGCGCTTAACGAGCTTTCAAGGTCGACACAGAAGTCCTTTTACAGTCTCGACGTTAAAATAGTCTTTATGTCTTGAATGCTAAGGTTATTTGAGAGGTAAAATAATGTAGAATGTAGTATTGTCACGCAGCTAGGAAACTTTTTGTTGAGATGTACACTTAATTGCTTGTACCTGTGAGATATATCTCAAGATATATCTAAATCCGGTGCACACTACCGGAAAAATATTACCACTAGTTTTTATGTTAAATTAAATTATTTTGAACACTATTAAAATATTTACATGCACTTTCTTCACTATATTCTTATTATCAACTAGATGACGCCCGCAACTCTGTTGCGCCAAGATTCGTTTATCGCGCGGGAACTGTGCATTTTCCCGGAATAAATATATATTATGTCCTTTCCTGGGACTTAAAGTATCTCCATACCAAATTTCAGCAAAATCGGTTCAGTGGTTTGGCCGTGAAGAGGTAATAGACCGACAGATAGAAAAACAGACAAACTTTTGCATTTATAATAATACTAGAAGTTCCGCGCGGCTTCTCCCGCGTAATTTAGGAATTTCACGGAATCCGTACATTTTTCCGCAAAAAATAGCCTATGTCCCTTCACGTGGTCTATTCTTCATGTGTGCCAAATAACATAAAAATTTCTCCAGTAGTTCTTAAGATATTAAGTAACTTCAAATAATTTTCTCCGTTTTTTCCACATTTTCCTCTATTTCTTAGCTTCTATTAGTCTTAGCGTAATAAAATATAGCCTATAGCCTTCCTCGATAAATGGGCTATCTAACACTGACACTTTTTCAAATCGGACTAGTAGTTCCTGAGATTAGCGCGTTCAAACAAACAAACAAACTCTTCCGCTTTATAATATTAGTATAGACTAGACGTTCCGCGCGGCTTCGCCCGCGTAAATTTGATATTTCACAGACAAATCAGTCTACAAAAAATAGCCTATGATCCTTCATGTGGTCTACTTCTTATTTGACCCAAATAACAGAAAAAATTGTTATAGTAGTTCGTGAGATAAGACCTTTCAAATAATTTCCCCCGTTTTTTCCACATTTTCTTCTATTTCTTCGCTCCTATTAGTCTTAGCGTGATAAAATTTACCCTATAGCCTTCCTCGATAAATGGGCTATCTAACACTGAAATAATTTTTCAAATCGGACCAGTAGTTCCTGAGATTAGTGCGTTCAAATAAGCCCTTTCAAATAATTTCCCCCGTTTTTTCCACATTTTCCTCTATTTCTTCGCTCATATTAGTCTTAGCGTGATAAAATATAGCCTATAGCCTTCCTCGATAACTGGACTATCTAACATTGAAAGAATTTTTCAAATCCGACCAGTAGTTTCTGATATTAGCGCATTCAAACAAACAAACAAACAAACCAACAATCAAACAAACTAACAAACTCTTCCGCTTTATAATATTAAGTATAGATATAGATTAATATGGATAAGGTGTGGTTAGGTTACCAATTTCTCACATTCTGGGTATAATATTATAGTACCTACTATTTTACAAAGATTTTGGCAGGAAAATCTTACACAAAAAAATTAGTGACCGACCGAAATTTCGGTTTCGGTTTCGGCCAGTTTCGGCCAAAAATCTAGTTTCGGCCTTAGTTTTGGTTTCGGCCAAAATATAGCCGAAACTTTCAGCCCCGCCGAAACTCGAGTGTTCGTGAATTTTCGTGCGACGTTCGGTAAACTTCGCAGCTAAGAGCGCCAGACGAACGGCACATGTCGGCGGCACGCGTCGGCGGCAGTCGACGGCGGAATGTATTTTATACTTTGAACGTGATCATATCCTATATGTGTATTTGTGTCTCGGCCACAGATGAATAAAAATTACAATTTCCACTCTGTTTAGTATGTCATTCTCTAATCAATTATATTATGGATTTTATTATTTCTTTGTAACGAAGTTTTTGACAACATCGTTCCAGTGATAAAGTTTGACGACCTCTGTAGCTCAATTGGTTGAGTGTGTGGCAGCTCAAGCCGGGGGTCGCGGGTTCGAATCCCGCCGACGGAACAAAAAGTTTTCAATGTTCCCGGGTCTGGATGTGTTTTAAATATATCTATGATATAATAAAAATCTTAAATATATGTGTAGTATAAAAGTATTAAATATATTTCCGTTGTCTGGTACCTGTAACACAAGTCCTTCAGGTACTTAGCACGGAGCCAGACTGACGTGGTGTGAAGCGTCCATAGATAATATATTTTATTATTATTATTATAAAGTATAATCGCGTATTAATGTATGGATATTATTATTATGATAAGTAAGGGGATACAATATTTTTATTAAAGCATCAAGTTAAATATATTTCTTAAGGCCGTTCCCCCAGCAAACGACCTTGAGGATTTCACTACCTCACCGCCCCGCCTCACCTCTATAAAGTTACGTAATTTTATTTAGCGACATCTATTGTAGACTGCTTGTACCAATATAAAATCGAAGGCGTTGTGGTGCCATCTAGTATTTATTTATGATACTAACAACAGACACGACTCTCTTCAGAAACCGTGTAAGTCAAATAATTGTGTTTTTGAGTTAAGTAAAATAAAAAAAAAGAAATTATATTTAAAATATTTATTACGATTTACGAATATACTTTTATTTACAAAACATACTATTCACATTATAATAATAAAGGAGAGGCATATCGTACCAAGAAATGGAGCACTTTATATTAACAAATTAAAGGGCTTGAAAAGTTGGACATTATATTACTGTATGACAAAAAATCTCAAAACCATAGACAATTATTTCCGGAATGTAATCGCATAATTATGGCAATATAGAGGAAAGTGTTGTATCTTAGTATAATACTAGCGACCCGCCCCGGCTTCGCACGGGTATAAAATACATAGCCACTGAAAAAATGATTAAAATCGATTCAGCAGTTTTGATTTATATTCATTATTACTACCCGTGGCCCGCATTGGTCGGTACCGCCGCAAAAGCTACGTCCCGCAATTTTTAAATCTGTAATATCTCCGAAAATATTCAATTAAATCATATGCTGTAAAGGGCCATATACATCTACATTAAATCAACAATGTATTTAGGTATTTAATTGGATAAAAATTAATGCTGTATTTATTAAAATTGCTTCGAAAATTAGCCATTATTTGTCGTAAAAAGTAAATGACAAAAAACTGTTCTTGTGGGATATCCATAAGAGATAGACATATACCATCGCGGAGTTTTCTGTAGACCTTTTTAATGTGTACAATACTTGGTACATCATTTTGATAAATCTCGTAGGGTTCGGCCTGCGATGCAAGCAAAAAAAAAAATGAAATTATTTACGACATCACATTAGAAACCCCAGCAATAACAGTATTTCTCCACTATTTAATGAATGTTATTATACTTATAAACCTTCCTCTTGAATCACTCTATCTATTATTTGGCATGGAGATACTTTAAGTCCTGAGAAAGGACATAGGATAGTTTTTATCCCGGAAAAATTTACGGTTCACGCGCGATAAACGACTAGAAACAAACGATAATCTAGTTGTTTATAATTATAGCAAATAGTGCAATAATACAAGTGTGTTATTTTGCATGAGAATAAAAAAAACATCCTTTACTATTGCACCAGCGATAGCGATTTAACGGCTGGACCGATTTTGCTGAAATTCGGTATAGAGATACTTTGAGACTCGGGAAAGGACATAGGATACTAGTCCGGGTTCCGTAGAAGAATTTTTTTTATTACTATCAAGCTAATTTTTTGTGAGTAGCTTCATTTTGATAAGACGAACAACAATTTTATTTGCGAAAAATCTTGAAAGTGGTTTCTATCTCTGTTAGCTACCACTTTCAAGATTTCGCAAAAAATAGCTTGATAGTAATCAAAAAAAAATTGGTCTACGGAACCCGGACTATACATTTTGTCCCGGAAAAATGTACGTTTACTGCACAATATACTTTTATGATTTGCGCGTAAACTATTAAATCGATTTTGATGAATTTTGGTATGGAGATACTTTGAGTCTCGGGAAAGGACAAGGGTTACTTTTTGTCCCGGAAAATGTACGGTTCCTGCACAAAAAACTTTAATGATTTTCGCCTATAAATTTGGTATGGAGAAGTATCTCCATACCAAATTTATAGGCGAAAATCATTAAAGTTTTTTGTGCAGGAACCGTACATTTTCCGGAATCGAGACTCAAAGTATTGAGTCTCGGGATTTCGTTTCGTTTTCGTTCGGGTTTCTAATGTGATGTCGTAAATAATTTCATTTTTTTCCGCTTACTTTTTTTTCAGCCTGCGTTTGCAATGTATTGCAAACGCAGGCTGAACCCTACGAGATTTATCAAAATAATGTACTAAGTATTGTACACTATGAAAAGGTCTACAGAAAACTTCACGATGATATATTATGTCTATCTCTTATGGATATGCCACAATAACATTTTTTGTCATTTACTTTTAACTTCAAATTATGGCTAATTTTCGAAGCGATTTTAACCAATACGGCTTTAATCCTTATTCAATTAAATACTTTAAATACATTATTGATTTAATAATATAGATCTATATGGCCCTTTACAGCATATGATTTTAAGAATATTTTCTAAGATATTACAGATTTAAAAATTTCGGGACGTAGCTTTTGCGGCGGTACCGACCAATGCGGGCCACGGGTAGTAATGAATATAAATCAAAACTGCTGAATCGATTTTAATCATTTTTTCAGTGAGTGACATAGGCTATATATTTTATACCCGTGCGAAGCCGGGGCGGGTCGCTAGTATATTATACAATAAACAAATCTTTATATAATATATTATACCAATATATACATTATATTATATACTATATATTATATACTATATATAATATATATTATACCAATTCGAATTAAATAATCATCGTTAAGACAGGACAACGTCTGTCGGGCCAGCTAGTTTCTTTTAAATATTAAACAATATACTAAGATACAACACTTTCTTCTAGTTTGCATATACGATTACTTTCTGGTTCCTTAACGTCAACACTATAAATTGATGTACATAATACAGGATGTTTTTTGTATTTTTTTCTACCCTCGTTAACATTTTTCTCCCATGGTTTAGAGATTTTACGTCATATATTAAAAAGCAAGTAAAAACTGATACCGATTTACTATATTATTGCTTCTTTGTAATAAATAAAGGAACTAGCCCTAGGGGTAAGCATCTGTCATTAATAAAAATCGAAAAATCTGGCTGGAATCTGGCAAAAAATCTAGTTCTAACAGTAAAAGTACACAAAATAGTGAAAACATATTTTACTAACGTAATTTATCGATTAACAAAAATAAGTCTTATTTTTCTATACTAGTAATAACTAATAAATAAATATAAAAAACTAAAATATTTTGCAAAATTGTTTGTAAGAAGGCCACATAATTCTATGGCTTTTTATGAAAGTTAAGGTATAAAAGCGTCGGAATTTCCGATCTCCAGTCATTAATTACATTACAAGTAAAAAATCATAAACATCTAAAAATCGTATCTTAATCGTAATCATCGTCGTATCGTAGTAAAATCGTCGACTGTAAGCCATTTTGTGTTTCTCATTGATGCTGCATCCAAGTGGTCCATGATTAAAAATTTCTTGCAATTTTGAAAAAAGTGACTGACAGCGATAACTCTCCTTCCAATAAATTTTCCATTTGATTATTTGTCCTTTTTTTCGGTGGTATGCAACTGCACTAAAAAGAAATAAGTAGGTAAGCCTTTAATATATAATATGTGACTGACACACGCTTAACTGATAACCCATTATAAGCCTTTCGACCAATAATAATACCTCTTGATCATCTTTGCCAGTGGTTTCTGTTTTTTTTTTTTTAATTCTTTGATTTGTTGAGTTTGATCATCCATCGCAATTAACCTGAAATTAAAATAACTTTAAACGAAAGTTTCAAGTGATTTATGATTTATTTTACGCATAAAATGTATTCAAATAAGTAATTTATGGATGTTGTTATAACTGCAATCAACTCCCCCGCGGTTTAATCCGCGGACTATAGATTTTCCCGTGGGAATGACAAATTTTTTTTCACAGTAAAAAGTAGCCTATGTGTTAATCCAGGGTATGAGCTAGCTTCATACCAATTTTTATGAATTTCACTTCAGGCGTTTAGGGGTATAAAAAGTAACAAACATACACACAAACTGTCGCATTTATAATAATATTAGTATAATTAATGATTATGTAAGTTTAGTACTTACTCGTTATTACTTTCTTGACAAAGTTCAAAAATTGATTGCACGGGCAGTTGATCGGCTATCAAATGTTCTTGGGTTCTAAAATAAAAAAGAATCTTTTAAAACTATAAGCAAAATACTTGTTTTTACAAATACAGTACAGGTTCCCTAGAACATATATTTTTTGACTTGATTACTATCAAGCAAATTTTTTGTGAGTAGCTTAATTTTGATGAGACGAACAACATTTTCCTCTGCGAAAATTCTAGAAAGTGGTAGCTAACAGAGATAGAAAGGATTTAATATTTCGATTTGATGGTCCTAAAATATGGATTTTCCTATGTATAGGATAATGTTGCTGTTAAATTATATAACTATTAACCTATCAATATACAAAAAATCTGCAAAAAATATACAAAAAATTATTGTTCGTCTTAAACTTATTATTCGGGACTTAACGCGACTTATTCTAGTAGTAATGCTACTACATACTTTTTTCTCGACGTTTCGGCCGTGTTGCAACGGCCGTGGTCACGAGGGGACTGCAGGAGCGCGGCGTCTTCGTTTGCACCGGGCGGTCTGATCTACGACTACCCTCGAATTGTCCAACATTTGTGTTCCAATATATTTAGAGTCAGTAGGCTCAGTGCGACACACAACACTCACTGTATCCGGGTTTACAGTTATTGACAAAGGTGACACACGCGGTTTGCACTTATTAATCACTGGATTCCAGGTTGGAGATAATTTAAATCCGTCCTCCCGATTGAAATTTTTGTACTTTTTAATTTCAATGGCTTCACGTATTACTCTTGAGTGGTAATGACGATCTGTAGAGAGGATTTTGGGGTCGTGTAGCTCCATCCAATGATTAGTCCCCATATCAAGCAGATGTTCTGCTACCGCGGATTTATTTGTCTGGCGATTTTTCACTGCGGCTATGTGTTCTTTTACTCTTTCGCCAATAGTCCGTTTCGTTTGGCCAATGTAAGAACTACCACAGCTACAATCAATTTTATAAACCCCAGGTGTTTGGAAAGGTAAGGAATCCTTTGGTGACCGTAATACTTGTGATATTTTACGTAACGGAGTATACACAGTTTTAATAGAGTATTTCCTCAGCTCTGTTCCAATTTTGTCCGTTACGCCTTTTACGTATGGTAAAAATGCTGCTTGACGGCTTACCTCGTGACCACGGCCGTTGCAACACGGCCGAAACGTCGAGAAAAAAGTATGTAGTAGCATTACTACTAGAATAAGTCGCGTTAAGTCCCGAATAATAAGTTTAAATTATAATGCAACGCGAAAGTTTAAAAGTTCATATTGTTCGTCTTATCAAAATGAAGCTACTCACGAAAAATTAGCTTAATAGTAATAAAGTCAAAAAAATGTTCTAGGGAACCTGTACTTTGTTAATAAAAATTAACTAAAATTTGCACAATTCATTACATAGAAATCTACCATGTTGACACTTGACGTCATTTCTTCCACTTTTTTTATATAATAGGGATGGCGGTTCTATCTGAAGAAAAAAAAATTAAATCAATTCGAATCATGACCGAATATCGATCCAAAAAAAAAAGAGGCCAATAAGATCGATTTTTGAAAAATAGATTTTTTCATTTTTTTTCGTCAGTTTTTTAATGTAAATTTTTTTTTTCGAAAAGAATAGCCATCATTACATGGATTTAAACAAACTAGCGCCATTATTAACATAAAAAATGTCAAAGAAATATCAAGTTTATCAACTACCCTTGGATTATTATAGTAGGAGAGCCCAAGAGAGGGTTTTGCGACATGCTCGAGCGTGTCAGATTTAGCTTGTATAAGGCTTGCGACATGTGTCTAGTTATCATGGTATAGAAATCATATTTCTAAGTGGTGGGTTAAAAAGTTATTTTCTAATATTGAAATGTCAGCGGATCTGTCAGATTAAGATCGGAGATGTTCACTGACAATTTAAAGATTAGGTGAGCCTGTAGGGACATTTTAAAATACATATAAAAAATAAAGCTTCATATTTCCCTGATTTTCACAGGTATTTTATGTTGCACTAAACTAAATGATTTTTGTCCTTGTTGTCTAAAATCTTGTTAAAATTTACATAAATAAGCAATTTTCTGAATATATTTCCTTTTTCATAACTTAAAATGACTGCAGTCTCCATGACGCTCGAGTAACACGAATAGCACTCTGGGCTCCCCTACTATTATATGATTTGAAAATTTGAAATATTCGTCCCCCATCTTACACAATCTTGGTGTGCCTCGAAAAGACCGAGAACAGTCGAAACTTCAAAATTTAAAAAAAAAGTAATTTATTCAAAAGGGGTTTACTCCTTTCAAGTTTCAACCTCCTCCCCTCACCAAAATTGTATATCTAAGCTTTTACCTTCGACCGATCTTATTACGAGCTTATTTTTCTTACCTGTTATCATTTTTTTCGGTTGCAAATTGCAATGTTGATAATGACGACTTACAGGCTTCTATTTCACAAGCAGTTGTCTTTTTCTTGAGTCTAAAAGAAATAATAATTTTATTAATACTTCGATACAATTAATTGACATCACTGAAAAGTGAAATTTTTGACTTACAGCGTTTTTGTGTTTCGTAGCTGTTCTACAAGAACAGCTGTTCTTGTAGAACAGCTGTTCGAAACTGGTAAAATAACATGGCTATAAACTTTGCAGTCTCAACTCTCACCATACCTACATATTATAATATCATGTAATTTATAGTAATTAAATTAGGTATAATATTAATTAGGTAGGTACTTACATAATTTCGTTCATTTTCTGCGTATTCTTTTTCCTTTGCCGGATACGTCTTGCTTCGGCATTTTTACAAATAAAACGTAACACCACTTGAACATTTTAATTAATAAAAAGGTTAATTAATAAAAGAGCCCTTTTTCTTTTTTTTAGGTAATACACAAATAATAACACAATCACAAGGTTCAAGAATTCTCTAAGAGTCCTTACGCAATAGGTTGATATGAGCGTCTTTTCGCAGTAAACAACACAATAACAAAATTAAACGCCAAAACAAAATAAAAATATTATAATGTGAAGGCGCGGGCGCATTAACAAGAGTCAGCGGGTACGAGAGACACGGGTTCCCCGTCCGAGAAGTCTTGCGACACTGCCGCCCGTCGCCCGCGCACGGACCCGCAGTCTACCGAATTACAGAGTTCGCACCGAAATTTTAAGTTTTTTAAATAACTTAGTTCAAAATTGACCAAAAAAAAAATTAAAACGTCATATATGTAGCTTATGAAATGGCCTATCTATTGGTGTGTGTTTCAAATAAACGTAATTTGTAACTACTAGGGAAATGCTGAAAGTATGCTTCAATTTTAATAAATTGGTATTAACTTTCGAAGCTAATATCATGAGTATAATAAACAAAAATAGAAAATTTAAATCGAGAAAAGGAATGTTGATATACTGAAGATTATTGCTGTATTTTTATTATAACTTTGTAGCTTTCAAATTATGAGTTTATAAGGCTCTAAGTACAGTAAATTACAGAATCTCCGTAGGGGAATGCCCTTAATCGCTATTTTCAAAGTGCAATGCTGCGCGTCGCGGCGTTTTCAGAAAATAAAACCTTGCACTTAAGCTTGCAATAACACCTTTATTTTTTTGTTTATTGTTGTTTCTTGTACATTTTTTTCTCTTGTTTTAACATAATAGTATATCCGTATTGTTTCAAAACTTTGTTATTTATATTTATGTTGTGTTATTAATTTTAAATGTAGGTACTTCGTGTAATGTTCAAATTACTGAAAAAACGTTTATTTATTTATTTAATAATCCCGGGTAAAAATTAGGTCCATGTCATAAAGGTAAAGAAAATATACAGATTACCTACCCAATAATTTAGTTTCTTAACAAACTGCATTTCATTGCTCTACATTCGTTGTTCCGGACTATTTGCCTACACTGTACAGGCTACAATTTCACTGTTTTAGCAGCAGAGCAGCCATCATACTATATGATGATGGCTGTACTAGAAAAGTATATGTGGAAGTGTAAACCATAAATAATAATCCAGAAAAAGATATAAAAACTTTTAGTAAACCGAGAAAAGACAAGATTAATGATCATTATCATTAGTTTGTGACATCGTTCACGAAAATGGTAAAAGTGAAGTAGAAAAATGCAGTAAGGCGCGAAGTCTGTCACTTGGAGTATCGAGATTTTGATAATACTAGATAACCCGGCGAACTTCGTATCACTTCCCTACTAATTTATTGTAACAAAACGCTATCTATTGATCTATATTTACTCAATCCAGTCAACATATATCGCCATCTGTTAGAATCCTTTGGAATGAAATTATAATAATCGTTACTATCCAATAATAGACAAATAATAATTTGCAATAAAATAATATTGTGACTATAAATTGAGATGTAAGCTATCCTTTTGTAGTGTGTGTTATAATTCTCGGTAAGTGCATATTGTAAAGTCAGCTATATTTTTTGTGGCGCGGCGAGTTAACTCCTGCGAGAGTCAGTCGTCTGCCCATCGCCTATCTAACTTGTCGTGCAATAAAGTGATTCAGCGCATCCTATCACACGTACCACAACCACACAACAACCACAACCACACCACGTGGTCGGGCGTATATTCCGTATTGTAAATGAACTGCAGACTATTCACACGTACCACATTTTGCAGTCGTTGTCGACCACTTGTGTGATACCGACCACATTGCAACCACAAGCGAACTAGTGGCCGATCACATCGCAACCACAACGTTGCGTCGATGCAATGACAGTGCGCGCACACCTCCCGCGCTCTTCCCCCCCTCCGTTTCATTGACTTTCGTACGTAACCACATCGCAACTACTGGCGACAACGCAACCACGTCGACATTTTGTCGGTACCACAACGCAACTACAAAAAGCTGCAGCGACACCATTCACACGTAACCACTGCTTGACGGCATTTTGTCGTTGCGACGTGGTGTGGTTGCGGTACGTGTGGGTTGGCCCTTATAAAATATAAATATATTATACTAGCTGTTGCCCGCAACTTCGTCCGCGTTGACGTAGTATAATAACAAAGGTGGATAGTTTTCCCATTTTTGTGGTTCCTTATACAAAGGGTAAAAACGGGACCCTATTGCAATGACTTCGCTGTTTGTCTCCAGGCTGTATCTCAAGAACTTCGCTAGCAAAATTTTTGAAATTCTTACAAATTATGTATTTCTGTTGCCGCTATAACAACAATTAATGCTATCAAGCAAAAAATAAAAATAAGAAAAAATAATTAAACCTGTTTAAGGGGGCTCTCATACAACAAACGCTACTTTGGCCTTTTTTGTTCGACATGAAATATATTGGCAACACATAGGCACTTGACAATATTATGACCACAAAATTCTTAATTATTTGTTCATCTTAATTTGTTCTTTCTATTAGGTACTGATAGGTTCAAAATAATACATTTACATCCTCCATCATCCCTTATTTACTCCCATGGGGTTGAATTTATCAAAATCCTATTTAAGCGAACGTCTTCATCATAGAAGCTCAAATCTTTAATAATTTTAATTTTATCAGTCGAAAGTCTAAGAAAATTTATAAAAACAAAGGGTAACGGATGTATTAATATAACTAAAAACTGCTTTCAGAATCCCTAAAGCGCCAGAGCCCAGAGTACAGCTAAAAGATGCAAAGTTGGCTGTTCTCACTAATGTGCTAATTGGGCGATATTGATATCGAGCAAAAATCACGTTTGCTGTATGGTAGCCCCCCGTAGATATTTAATTTATTTACATAATCTGTGAAAATTTCAGAAATCTTGCTGTAACGGTTTTTAAGTTACAGCCTGGAGACAGACAGACAGACGGACAGACATCGAAGTGTTAGTAAAATAGGGTCCCGTTTTTACCCTTTGGGTCCGGAAGCCTACAAACAGATGAAAGTCGCATTTGAGAGCGCCGCCGCCGGCCGTTTACCCATCGGCGCTCATATCTAGTCGGATGAGCATCTAAATTCTAAAATGTTGGTCCTGCAACTGATTTCATGAGTCGTGTCGACCATCTAACTGAGTTACGAGACTAAAGATACATTCGTACTATTGTGTACTGCGTACCAAATTTGGCAGTATAAAATTTTTCGAATCTGGCGTGGTTTTAATGAAACCAACTACTGAAACTGAGATGTGAGGCATTTTTTATGGCATTATGGATAAAAACCACAGTTTATTAGTGTTTACTATCAAACAACGTTGCTTATAAATACAATAAAATTATTGTATTTATAAGCAGCATTGTTTATAATATTGTTGAATACAAGTACCTGCTGCATAATTACTGTTGTAACAATATTATTATATATACCAGTTTTTTCTTGTATCATTAGACACTCATTTACATACTAAATACTCATAATATTTACATCATACTGTGGGACAGAGGGACGTATTAAAAAGGTATTACATACGTCTACAGGTTTTTAACCGACTTTAAAAAGAGGAGGTTATCAATTCGACGCGTATGTATGTAATATTTCCAGAACTGCCCAGTTTTTGTATATGTTAGTCTATTTCAATGTCTGAACAATTAATGTGCCAAATTTCAAAAGTGTATGTATGTATGTTTTTATGTTCGTGTTCGCATATCTCCGGAACTACAAGTCCGATTTGAGTAATTCTTTTTTTGTTATACTATGTATTGTTAAACTTAGGGAACACTACAAGTTTTATCAAAATCAGTTCAGTAGTTTTTGAGACAAGGCAATTTTAATTCTCAATTACGTACAATTTTGAAGTCGGTTTTATCTTTTTAGGGTTCCGTACTTAAAGGGTAAAAACGGGACCCTATTACTGAGACTTTGTTGCCTGCCCGTCTGTCTGTCTGTCTGTCCGTCTGTCTGTCTGTGTGTCTCCAGGCTCTATCTCAAGAACCGCTATAGCTAGACTTCTGAAAATTTCACAGATTGTGTATATCTGTTGCCGCTACAATAACAAACACTAAAAACAAAATAAATTCCTGATTTAAGATTAGAGAGGACAATAGAGGTTAAAATGAAAATTAATCCTGATTTCATTACTTGAATCCAACATTATTACATCTTCGTTCCTCTTTCAATCCATTCCATTTCCTCAGTGGCGGCCTTAGGGGGTGGCGAACAGGGCAATCGCCCAGGGCCTCGCTCTTACAGGAGCCTCGCTCTTACAGGGGCCTCGCTTCAAGCAAAATGTCATAAAGTGCATTTTATTTGAATTTTTGGCGGTGACGTTCGGGTGTCGGGGACGGTGGATAGACGGCCAAAGGGCCTCGCAAAGACCTGCCGCAAGGGCCTCGCAATGGGTAAGGCCGCCACTGAATTTCCTAATAAATAAGGCATCCATTAAACGCGCGTGCAAGCTTCAGTCAATTCCGTCAGTCATGAATTATGTTTGACTGATGGTGACAGATGGACTGACGAATGGTATAGACGGTCACTCAATAGGGATGACGACAAGGTCAAAGATTAGCTGATTTTTTAAATAAAATAAAGACATAGCGATGAAAAATAGGTATTCCCAAAATTTCAGCTTCATAACTTATTATTTTTTTTTGTTTTGAGCCTTCAAAGTTTTTTCGTCAAATTAAGTCAAGTCGAATATTTTTTTATAAAATTCCTTAATTTTTGTGTACCATGCGATAAGTTATGCAATTTTTAAAATTTTTTCTTACGAAACCACTTTCATAAACTCAATATTTAACATAGCTATCGAACAAACTAACTAGGCGGGACGTCACAGTTAGCTGACATTTTGTATGGAGCGTTTTGGGAAGGTCTATTTTATGTGAGTTTTGAATTGTGATATCTTGGAGAGTTTTTATGCTATCAGAGTAATTTTTTCACTGATATTTCTATTTTTTAATGGTCCTTCACTTTCCAACAAGAAAAAAAAATTTTCGTCATGCCTATTCTCTACAGTTTTATGTCAGTCAAAGCCAAAATTTTCAAAGGTATACGTTTCTAATTTTTTTCCAATTTTGTCAGATGTGACAAAACTCACTCAAAAGTCATGATTGATGGTTGCATGACAAAAAACCAAAACATCCAGATAACGGTCAATCAATTTCATGCAACCATCAGTCACTGCATTACACGACAGGTTATGCATCAGTCACAGTGATGACTGTGGTAAAACTGACAGCAAAACCTACCATATAATGGATGCCGGCATTCTCATTTCTCATGATTGGTCAAAACTTCAATAAGGGTTCCGTTTTTTGCCATTTGGCTACGGAACCCTAAAAGTAGTTTGTCGGTTTGTTCGACGTTTGACAACGTTTCTGTCAATATTCAGACGTGTCGGATTTTGATCGGATTATTTACTGTATGTGCTATTAGCGTCCTGTGCTCCGACCTTTGCGCAATATTTCCTATTAAAGAACCGGCCAAGTGCGTGTCGGGCCACGCGCAATATAGGCTTCCGCAGTACCGCTAGTTTTTGATAATTTTTGTATGGTCAATGAATGTACATTTATAACGTGTTTTACACTACTAACAACATCATCTCAGTTTAAAGGAATTTGAACGCAAAGTTCCTTTACACTTCGCCGAATACCTTTTTTTTTTAGTTGATCGACTATAACTCAATAACCTATGAAGTCTTCTTAGCCGTGATAGTTTTCCTTTTAAATTCAGCATTTTAATTCCTACTCCTGTGAAATTTTTCACATTTCCAGAAGCAACCGTTTAGCTGGTAGCCACTGGACTCTAACGATTTTTTCCACTTTAAAACTTCATATGGGCCCCTAAATCGAAAAATGATCTATGAACACTCGTAATATTTTTAAAAAACCTATCCAACGACACCCCACACGGTGGGGTGGACGCGAAAAAAATACACCTCTGCTTGATGTGTAGGGGAAGTACCATAAAAAATATTTTTATAAGATTTTATATACCATTTTGTCGGCATCATTAATATGTGCATTCATGCCGAATTACAGCTTTGTAGGTCCTATAGTCTCTGAGCAAAACCGCGGACAGACAGACGGACTGCGGACAGACAGACGGACGGACAGACCGAAACTATAAGGGTTCCTTGTTGACGACGGAACCCTAAAAACGAAATGGATGGAACATGTAACAGATTTTTATGTTGAATTTCATAGTAGTATGGAGGGGAGCGAAGAAATGAAAACTTATTTATATTTTAACATTATTAAAGTTAACATCAATCCATGATATTCGCAAGTGTATAAAACTGCGCTACGAACAATGAACATTCTATATAAATAATACGACGTAAAACTCCCACTTATATTTTTTCCACGTCAAAATTTTAGAATATTTAAATACTCCTCTATTATGTCCGCTATATTTATACTTAGAATATTTATACTCGTTCCGCGCGGCTTCGCGCGCGTAAATTAGGAATTTTACAGACAAATTAGCCCAGAAAAAATAGCCTATGATACTTCACTTGGTCTACTTTTTATACGTGCCAAATAACATACAAATTGCTCCAGTAGTTCGCGAGATAAGACCTTTCAAATAAATTTCCCCCATTTTTCCACATTTTCCTCTGTTTCTTCGCTCCCATTAGTCTTAGCAAGATAATATATAGCATATATAGCCTTCTCGATAAATGAGCTATCTAAAAACTGAAAGAATTTTTCAAATCGGATCAGTAGTTCCTGAGATTAGCGCGTTCAAACAAACAAACGAATTCTTCAGCTTTATAATATTATTTAAGTATAGATATAATTTTGAACTAATTTATACAGCGTGTGACAAAACAAAGTGATAATATTTTAGGGTGCGTATGTGTCACTTATATAGAGTTCACTAGAGAAGTAGCAGCGCTAAAAGGGATTTTTGTGATTTTTGTATGGGCAAGCGACCTAGCGTCACGAATTTGCCAATACAAAAAAAGTAACTCTCTCAGTGCTGCTACTTTTACAGTGAACTCTATACAGGAGGGATTTTTCTACGTGGGAGAGCCATGCTTCGGCACGAATGGGCCGGCTCGACCGGAGAAATACCACGTTCTCTCACAGAAAACCGGCGTGAAACAGCGCTTGCGCTGTGTTTCGCCGAGCGAGTGAGTTTACCGGAGGCCCAATCCCCTACCCTATTCCCTTCCTTTCCCTCCCCTATTCCCTTCTCTTCCCATCCCTACCCTCCCCTATTCCCTCTTAAAAGGCCGGCAACGCACCTGCAGCTCTTCTGATGCTGCGAGTGTCTATGGGCGACGGAAGTTGCTTTCCATCAGGTGACCCGTTTGCTCGTTTGCCCCCTTATTTCATAAAAAAGGAGGACTCAGAAACACTCTAAAGTATTATCACATTGTCTTGTTACACCCTGTATATACAGTAACAAAACAAAGTAATAGCCAAGTCTTCAGCAAATATTTTTCACCGTATATCCTTTTTATTTTGAAATTTAAAAATACATAATATTAAAATTACGAAACAACGGTATCTATTTATTAATACGCGAGCGAAAAACTTTGGATCCCTTTTGACGAAAAATGCGGAAACGTAGGTGAATAAAAATTTTTACAGTTATAGTTTATATGGTGAAGGAGTGCATCGAGCTAATATTGTTTTGAAATTATGCTTTTATCATACATTTTTTAACAAATAAAACATTACACACACTACAACACACACACTAGGAGATTTTGATTGACAAGCCTATACACACGAATTGTACTCTTTTATATTATGGTTGAAGTCTGTTGTCAAATTGAAAATAGATTTAGTTTTTTTATTGAATCTTAAATACTGCATTAGATAATTACTACACGGCCAGTCTGTCATTATTTGACTTTATTAATCTGAGCCTGTCGCAGGAATTATGTCTAAAAAAATAATAAAGTCAATATTTTGATAATAGAAAAGCGTTGAAATTTGAAACTTATAATTTAATTTTTTATTTGAGGTCGAATTTCGACCATTGGTCGATCTCTAGTAAATAAAAAGTATTTAAAATAAATCAAAAGTGTCGGACGGATGAATAAAAGTTTTCGGATAACTTCGAGAATAAAAAATCCGTTTAGAACGACATATTAAATAATAATAAATGTAAGGGTCAACGTAACGTATAACGTATGTTCGTCCTTTACGACTGAGATTATTTTTGTCACAATTTATGCCCTTACGTCATTAGGACTGGCTTCAAGGGACCAGTTTTTAACCTGAGATCAAAGGGCTTGAGATATATACAGGGTGTAACAAAACTAAGTGATAATATTTTAGGGTGTGTACGAGTTCCTCTTAAAGGCCTGATAGACGTACGAATTTAAAGCACGCGGGTTTTAAGTTCGCGAACTTACTCGGCTCGCGTCGGTGACACACGAGAATCGCTCACACTGGATTACCATGCCCCCAGGCTCGCGGCTCGCGGCTCGCGGCTCTTTGCTGACACACAGGCGATTAAGATCGTCGAGCCATATTCCGCGTACTTACTCGCACGTCTGTCACCCCTTTTAGAGAGTTCACTGAGAAAGTAGCAGCGCGGAAAGACCAAATTTTTTTTTTCACTTTTGTATGGGCAAGCTCCCCAGAGTCACGAGTTTCCACATACAAAAATGAAAAAAAATAATTGGTCTTTCAGCGCTGCTACTTTCATAGTAAACTCGCTACAAGGACACACACAGACCCAAAAGTATTATCACTTAGTTTTGTTACATCCTGTATATGCTGGAATTAAGCCCTACCTTGGTACTACTAATATATATTCTGTGCCCTACCTAACCATTGTGTAAATCTTACTATGTTTTGAAGGAAGTTGCTCTGCTCTTCTCTTCTTGTAATTCCTTACTTTGTCTCTAATGAGAATAACAATACACATAGTAAGTATAGAAAAATGCTAAACTTATTTTAACATAATACGCAAACATGTAATAAATTAAAAGACCTTAGATGTTTTTCCCAAAAAATCTACATTATAGACACATTTAAGAAAAACCTAGTAACCAAAAAAACGTATCTATCGTAAACGTATCGAAGGACTGTACCCTTAGGGTCAATCCAGACGTTTAAAACAGCTTCGGCTTCCTTGCGTTCGTATCGATACAAACGAGCGTAAAATAAAAAACCGGCCAAGTGCGTGTCGGGCCACGCGCAATATAGTGTTCCGTAGTACCGCTAGTTTTTAAATTTTTTTGTATGGTCAATGAATGTACATTTATAACGTGTTTTACACTACTAACAACATCATCTCAGTTAATTTCAAAGGAATTTGAACGAAAAGTTCCTTTATACTTCGCCGAATACATTTTTTTTAGTTGATCGACTATTACTCAATAACTTATGAAGTCTTCTTAGCCGTGATAGTTTTCCTTTTAAATTCAGCATATTTCCTACTTCCGTGAATTTTTTCACATTTCCAGAAGCAACCGTTTAACGACACCCCACACGATAGAGTGAACGCGAAATAAAATCATCCCCGCTTGATGTTTAGGGAAGGTAGGTACCATTAAAAAATAGTTTTTTAAGATTTCATGTATCATTTTGTCGGCATCATTGATATGTGCATTCATGCCAAATTACAGCTTTGTAGGTCCTATAGTCTCTGAGAAAAACCGTGGACAGACAGACAGACAGACAGACGGACAGACAGACGGACAGACAAATGGACGGACAGACCGAAACTATAAGGGTTCCTTGTTAACTACGGAACCCTAAAAACGTCGTGCGGCCGTCCTACTCTAACAAACGTGAAATGACGTTGTTAGAGCAGGACGTGGCATTCTCGTCCGATTGAGTCTCAAAACAGTTTCGTAGTAGCCCTACAGATATTATAAATGCGAAATTGTGTTTGTTTACCTAGTCTTCACGCTGGCCACTCAACCGATTCTAATAAAATGTTATAATATGGAGATACTTTGAGTCCCTGGAAAGGACTTAGGGTAGTTTTTATATCGAAAATTAGTACAGTTCCCTCTCAAAAACAGATCGTTGCCGGCGACATCTACAAACTAATAATATAATTTCTTACTTTTCACAACTTTTTCCTCGGGTGTACACTTGCGTCCATTCAGTAAACAATCGATATAATATTTTATAACCAGTCTTTTGGTATTGAACCGGGTATCAACATCTAAATAGTCATATCGTGAGTCGTATTTGGGCAAATTTTGTATGTTCTCAATGTCTTGACCCGCCACTACAAACGCACACGCACACAGGCATAGCACTATGATCTTCATTTTTGTACTTCAAAGTCGCGATTCCATTTAAAAAGTTAAATTAAAAAAAATCAAATTTCGAACGCGTATAGTACAGCGCGCGGCAGCCAATACGCGTGCGCGGCGACCGAGACGCTGTTATAGTGGTTTGCGCGCGCACACGGCACAGCGTTAAGTATTGTTCGAAAGAATGGTTGAATCCTTTTTTTAGGGTTCCGTACCCAAAGGGTAAAAACGGGACCCTATTACTAAGACTTCGATGTCTGTCCGTCTGTCCGCCTGTCCGCCTGTCTGTCTGTCTGTCACCAGGCTGTAACTCAAGAACCGCTATAGCTGGACTTCTGAAATTTTCACAGATTGTGTATATGTGTTGCCGCTATAACAACAAATACTAAAAATAAAATAAATTAAATATTTAAGTGGGGCTCCCATACAACAAACGTGATTTTTTTGCTATTTTTTGCTCTTAATCAATAACGGCAACACATAGGCAATTGAAATGTTCTCAAAATACTTAATTGTATGTGTACTTTAATAATTAATTATAAAATTTAAATAAATTAAATAATTGAGGGGAGTTCCCATACGAAAAATTCAATTTTTAGCCTATTTTTGCTCTGTAGTGGTACGGAACCCTTCGTGCGCGAGTACAACTCGCACTTGGCCGATTTTTATCATTTATAATATCATAGGGTTTAATGCCTCGTTAAGTCGACTGTATTCGCGATTTATAACGATAATTACACATTTAACATTCTCGTTTTGAATTAAAACGAATCTCCTGCTTGATTTCGTTTTTCAAAAGTTCAGGTTGATCATTAACAAGGAGTTATCTTTCAAAAGAGTATATCTTTAAATTAAGTACTTATTATATTTTAATTATTAAGTATTTTACTTTAAAAACAAAACAGCACGGGGGCCAAGGAGTCACAGGAGACTTGACCGAGGTGTTAAAAATGAGGTAATTACTTGGTCTTTTATTTCAAACTGTTCCCCAAAAATCGCACGCGCAAAATGAAATTATCATTTTTGATCTCCAAAACTTCAGACCTCAATAATTATTACTGTTGACAATAGTTTACATGCGAAAAAAAGCCAAAAATTGCGTTTCTCTAGTCTTTACACGTTATAATATATGCACATTTCCTTTAAGACCATCCCCCGAGCAAACGACCTTGACCATACATTTGACGCGTTGCCGAGATCGCACAAAAATCCTATTTTTTTTACTTATCTTAGTTCAAAATTGATCTAAAAAAAATTAAAACGGCGAATATGTAGTTAATGAAATTGTCTATCTATTTTCGTGTGTTTCAAATAAACGTAATATGTAAATACTAGTGAGATGCTGAAAGTATGCTTCAATTTTAATAAATTGGTATTAATTTGGAAGCTAATATCATGAGTTTAATAAACAAAAATAGAAAATTTAAAACGGGGAAAGGAATGTTGATATACTGAAGATTATTGCTGTATTTTTATTATAACTTTGTAGCTTTCAAATTATGAGTTTATAAGGCTCTAAATACGGTAAATTACGGAATCTCCGTAGGGGAAGGCCCTTAATAGCTTACTAGTAAAAATAGTTAATACAGCAAATACGCCGTTAAATATTTAGTCCTATTCTAAGGCGATGGAAAAACCCACAGATAAGGATGTATAGCGTATCTATTTATCAAATTTTTATTAGTAAGGGAGGCCACAGAATATAACAAAAGCAAAAACATCCATGATTCATTCGGTTACGTAATATTTTTTATACGCAACAATTTTCCCCGTCATTAATGGACGATTATAGGAGACTTCTGAAAAAGCCACAATTTAAATAATACTTAACAATTATTTAACACTTTTTTGTGAGTTGGAAGTCGGTTTACAACTTTTTAATTTCAAAAATTAAAACCGACTTCCAAGTGGAAGAAATAACATTAGGTACTTATTCTTCAATGAACTAAAAGGTATTAAATAATTCTTAATCTTTAGTAGTGCCTTTTTCAGAATTCTCATATACCTCAACTATTTCTTTACCAGTCCCAAAAATTAAAAATATTTTGTCATCGAACTCGCGATTCTTAGCTGGTACCGACTTCAAAATAATGCAGATTGTTTACAGAAATAGTTAGGTTTAGGAGAATTCTGAAAAAGGCACTATTAAAGATAAAGGATTATTTAATACTTTTTAGTTCATTGAAGAATAAGTAATGTTATTGTTTCCACTTGGAAGTCGGTTTTAATTTTTTGTTAAAAATAATAATTGTAAGTTGGTTCTTGTAAGTTCTTATTTAAAGGTTTTTTAGTTACTATCAATAGTCCCGTGTAAACTATTATGTCCTAATTCATAAAATTGGTGAAGGTCTCTAAAAACCTCCACCCACCGCCACCCCCCCATTTTAAGGGATGGGGGGCGAAAGTTATAAGTTTATGAATTTTTTTGTTGGTTGCACCCAGATGATAATAGATATATATATTTAAGTGTGTGTACGAGTCCCTTCTAAAAAGTTCACTGCGAAAGTTACAGCGCTTAAAGAGCAATTTTTTGGGGTTTGTATGGATAAGCGCCCCAGCGCAAAAAAAAGTTACTCTTTCAGCACTGCTACTTTCACAGTGGACTGTGTACAGGGGACTCATACACTTTATCACTTTGTTTTGTTATACCTTGTATGATATTATGTATTAGGTATGTACCAGTCTATTTTAATTTACCTATAGGTACCCAACTATAGATTAGGACAGGAAAAACATGAAAATGACTTCAGAGATGGTTATCACATAAAAATATTTTTGTTTATCAAAAACCACACGTAATCGGTCGGAAAAGTTTGCAAGTACACACGTGCTAGTTAAAGTCCTTGTAGACTTGTGTCTGATTTTTTTTCTCTAGAAGAACATTTTTTTGTAATAAAATTAAATTATATAAATCGGTAAACACGATAATAATTTCATTATTCTTAAAACATGTACTATGATATCCGCATTATGGTTTATAGCAAAATCTTATAAGCTTTGTAAAGAAACCGGGCAATTTGATAGGACATGTATTCACTTGCGCTTATGATTGGCTATTCTCATACGCCTCAACCAATCAACAACTTGATTTATTAGATAAATTCCTGTGAAATAACTTCGAAACTCGATATATTATGATATTACCTGAGTAATGATTAAAAATGTCTCTGAGTGCCAGGGCCGGTTTCAGCACTACCAGCGCCCTGGGCGAGATTCCTTCGGCGCCCAGGGTACTGATAGTACTTAAAAAATTTGGCGCCCCTTTTGTTTGCCTTCAGCACCCCTTTATATGCGGCGCCCTAAGCGGTCGCCCAGTGTCCTCCCCCCCCCCCCTTAACTAGTCTTATTCAAAGACGTAGATGTTGCGCAGAAAATCGACTATTGCGCTGGAACCGTGCATTTTTCCGGGATAAAAAGTAACCTATGTCCTTTCCCGGGACTCAAACCAAATTACAGAAAAATCATTTTTTCTGTAATTTGGTATGGAGGTAATACCAAATTACAGAAAAATTGATTTAGCGGTTTGGGCGTGAATAGGTAACAGACAAACAGACAGACACACTTTCGCATTTATAATATAAGTATGGATAGTTATATTGTATTAAAACTTAAGAATTAAGTAATATAAAAACCGATCGCAGCTAACATTGAATTGACATAAAATATATGTCTCTAATGTCTAATGAGAGCTATTCCAACCAGAGATGGATCAAATATTGGGAACGGCCGTAATAAAATTCCAAATCTAAATCTGTACAAGGATTCGAACCGAAACTTGTAAATATATTACTGTAGTCATTGTCGGCGAGATAACAGATATACGAGCCTTCTAAAACAATAACTAATAACACAATTTTAGACCGATATTTTTATCGATTGCGCAATTCGGTAGGCTTAACTTCTAAGAAACGCGCGAGCATAAAATAGTACGTTTTCTTTGCCTTGGATTTGATATAAGTATTTCAGCATAAAACGACGTAGTGCGACGTAGCTCACAACGCAGCTCGTAGAACGTAGAAATGCGTAGCAAAACGGCGTAGCCCTGCATCGTAGCAAAACGTAGACCGTAGGCACCGTAGTCCGTAGTGTAGCGTGGCACAAACAACGCATAAAAGTGTGGTTAAAATACCCATTTTGAATAAAAAATGTTGACTATAGATATACAGAGTGTAACAAAACAAAGTATAATACTTTAGGGCAGTTTAGGGTGTGTATGTGTACTATATACCGAGCTCACTGTGAAAGTAGCAGCGGAAAAAGAAGTAAATTCATGACGCTGCCGATGACGATGGGACACTTGCCCATACAAATTTAAAAAAAAACTTGAGAGGTGTCAAGGGGCACCCGAATGGAACGAAGTTATAAAAAAAATCATAACTGGCTTGCTTTCTATGAGAGAGAGAGACAGACAAAGTAACACGCGCACGCCGCACGGCTTACAACTATAGCAAAAAGCACATACATAGATCAAAATAGATACCGCAAGTCCCGCGAAGTACATACACATGTGGTATCTATCTTGATCCATGTCTGTGGCAAAAAGTGTCGTGTTACAACTTTTTCCATCTAGCCCCCTTTCGAAACGCGCGATAAGGAACTTCGTTCCAAAAAGTTACTCTTTAAGCACATACATAGATCAAAATAGATACCGCAAGTCCCGCGAAGTACATACACATGTGGTATCTATCTTGATCCATGTCTGTGGCAAAAAGTGTCGTGTTATAACTTTTTCCGTCTAGCCCCCTTTCGCAACGCGCGATAAGGAACTTCGTTCCAAAAAGTTACTCTTTAAGGGGACACCGGGGGCTAATAGACACAATATAGTATTAAGCCGAATAAAGATAATATCATCTGCATAAAGTAGGGTAAAATACCAGTCATTAGAATTTTTCAGTAGTGGGACACTTTATACTTTGATGGTAAAAATAAAAGTTTGTGGTTTTTATACGACGTGAATAATAATGGAAGTAATATTGAGGGGCATTCATGTTACAATAAAAATAGAGTATTTTTAATCAGGTTGCGGTGTAACCAAAATAAAACATCTTTTTGTCGCCACGGTCATCGCATGCGCCTAGGTTTTGCAAATGAAAAGAAAAAAATGAGAAACATGCTAAAGTTTTGAATATTATTTTTTATGATACACATTGGTATGTTATTATAAACGTGTCATTGTATAAATAACAATCTATTAAGTATTTTTTGTACATTCTTAATAACCTTTTATCTCATTTAAAGGTTTTTTTAGCCTGTCCTACTACTGGTATGTAAAAGTGCTGAAAAACAGTTATTGGACAAGTTATTAGATGAAATAATACTGATCTACTTGATATATTCGAAAGATGAGAGTATTATTCATTACGAAAGTTAATTTGCAGCTGAATTTGTGTCTTCTGAATACTTAAATTTTTGCTACCCATCAGTATAATCCAAACTCAAGAACATGTGCATCCTGTGAGATCTATTTCACATCCTAAAATATATTGTTAGCGCACAATCGTTACGTGCATAGCAAGACAAGCCCAACTCCCTCCTAAAAGTAGAGTACGACCACAGCGACATTCTACCTGAAGGGCAAATGAGCTGCTCTGCATTGTGCTCCATGTTGAAATATTGTCTGAGTATGCCAATTGGCTCGATGAGGACAATCTGAAATCTCTAAATATTTGAGTTACATTATACCTGAACAAGGTAATATACAGACATATAGATAAAGAAACAGACGGACACCCTTTCACATTTATAATATTAATAGATGACGGCCGCAACTCCATTGTGTCAAAGTCCGTTTATCGAGTGGATTAGATACCGTAGATTTTCCTGGGATAAAAAGTACTATTTTTCCTTTCCCGGGACTCTTTGTCTCCATACCAATTTTTAGCAAAATCCGTTTAGTGGTTTGGGCATGAAGAAGTATTATTGACAGACATACAGACGAACAGACTTTCACACTTATAAAGTTATAATATTAGTATGGATATGTTACAATAATACTATGTAATATTGGTAAGAATTTTAATTTTTTCAAGTCATTTTTGTTAAATATTTAATTATTAATACCTTACTTTGTAATAAATTATAAAAATATATGTGAAAATAACAATTATTTTTAATGTTTCCTACTTACAATGCCTATTTTAACCACATTTCAAGCAAACTTTGCTTGTCCAATTACTGGTTTTGGGTGTCCAATTACTGAAATTCTGTCCCAAAACTGTTTTTTACCTACCATTCAGTTTTTACCAAAAAATTAATATAAACTGAAGAGCCATCGCATTTTTATGTTTGCATATCTTAAGTTAGATAATTTATGAACACAAATATAATATCTATTTCTATTTCATGCGAAGTATTTGATTTTTTACAGCTATTTCTGTAAAAAAAATCCTTAGCTGTCCAATGACTGGTAGTTTACGGTATTATAACTTTATTTTATGACAGCCGAACCTCCTCTTTTTGGTAGTCGGATAAAAATAGGATTTCCATTGTATAACCTAACCGCTTAACCGTTATCATAGTCTAGCGGCTAGACTATGATAACCGTTATCGCTGTCGTGGAGGTATTATCATCACTGATAGCAATTGTTTGTTTCAGACCCAGAGGACATTTTTAGCATGTAATCAATACTCAGAAATCCTATTAATAAGTACATCTTTCATCACTATCACATTTATACTAATGTCACAAGCGAACTCACTCAACGGCTGAACCGATTTAGTTCAATTTGCCACCATAAAACCTATCCTTTATCTTTTTAATTTATTAATTGGTTAGCTTCTAAATCGATACCTGCGACGAGTATGATTTGTTCAGGGTTAAAGGGCTTAAGGAAATTAAGAAACATCTAAATATTTCAGTGGCTTGAGAACGAAGAATTAACAGAGGGACAACAAAATTTAAATATGGAAGCAAAATGTTGCCCGCACACAAACGTACATATTTATGCAAAGCTATTTATTTAAATAGAAATAAATTATAAACAAAAAACTTTTATTTAAAGTCTAAAAAGAAAAAAAAATCTCCTTAAATTTTTTAACTATTAAGTTATAATCCTCAATATATTATTATTATACAATTTGCTTGATAATAATAGCTTGTCGCGACTCGCGAGACTTAACAATCTATCAGTACTTGATAAATTTATTAAAATAAAAATATAATATCAATTTTACTCAGTTAAATTGGTACTTACTAGTTTATTTACAAATCGCGCGACAAGCTTTTATTATTATGCAAATTGTATAATATATTGATGATTATAACTTAATAGTTAAAAAATTTAAGGAGAATTTTTTTTTTCTTTTTAGACTATTTAAATAAAAGCTTTTTTTCAAAAAGTTTTTTGTTTATAATTTATTTTTTGTTTTTTAGTTATCTCTGGCTAGATTTTTTAGTCTGTTTGATAGTAATTTGTTTTGTTTCAAGAATTTGTTAAAATCTGATTAACTTAAGTCCTTAAGAAATCATACTCGACTTTGACCATTGAAAAATCTTTATTTAGCGAGTTGTTATATTCCGTTTATTTCTGCATGACTAAAAAGTTAGATTTCATTTAACAAAAGTGACCGGATTCAACGTCACGTCACTTCACGTCATGTCACGTAACGTCACGTCACGACAAGACACGACATGACACGACATGACACGTCATGACACGTCACGACACGACACGACACGCCACGACACATCACGTCACGTCACGACACGACACGAATTGACTATTTACTCTATTGAGAGTATCAAATAAAAGGGCTCATTGGAGCCCTTTTATTTGATACTTATATTGCAGAAGTGCATTAAAAATAACTATTTCCGTATCTTGGATGAGCCGCCATATTGGATGTAGAATGACATTACATTCGTTTTCGAGTTACTTTCAATGAGCCCTTTCATTTGATATCCATATTACAGAAGTGCATTAAAAATAACAATTCCCCTATCTTGGATGAGCCGCCATGTTGGATGTAGAATGAAATTACATTCGTTTTCGAGTTACTCTCAAAAAGCTCTTTCATTTAATATCCATATTGTAGGACTGCATAGAAAATAATTATTTCGCCATCTTAAATGGTCGGCCATATTGGATTTAAAGTGATGTCACATACCATATCGTGCATTGTCATACAAACTAAACGCGTATGCAAAATTAATCAATCGGTTAAATATATATACTTCAAAATTGAGTTCCAAAATTCCACCGTAACATACTTACATACATACAGAGCAAGTTAAATAAAAGCTTTTAAAAAAAACCGGCCAAGTGCGAGTCGGACTCGCGCACCGAGGGTTCCGTACAAACCTGCAAGGTTTACAAAGTTTGATTTTGTTACAGCTTAAAGGTATTATAGACCTGAGTATTTGGTATGAATTTCAATTTAATACCTCTACGCGTTTATGAGGAAATGGGTAGTAAGTTTAAAATTATTAAAAAAAAAAAATATATTATGTGATGTAACTAAAAATTTATGGTTTTCGTAATTTTTCCTTTATCTATGCTATAAGACGTTGCTTCGTACCAAATTTCAAGATTCTGAGTTCACGGGAAGCACCCTGTAGGTTTTGATTCCCTTGCAAGTGTCGAAAATTTGCGGCATAAACGGCTGTATCTTTTGATTGCGTTGGCTTAGAAGTTTGATTTTTTCACAGCTTCAAGGGACTGTAGACCTGAGTAGTTGATATAAATTTCAGCTTCATACCTCCACGCGTTCCTGAGAAAAAGGGTCTTGACAGACGGACGGACGGACAGACGGACAACAAAGTGATCCTATAAGGGTTCCGTTTTTTCCTTTTGAGGTACGGAACCCTAAAAACATTGTATTGCAGTACTTATTTTCGTCAGTTTATCTCTTCTTTTACTATAATCAAAACTAAATGACCAGGTGAACTTTGTATCGCTTAACCACAATATTATGTATTTCAAAGCCGGTAGCTTGGGTTAAATCCACAGGTTAAATCAGACCGCAACGCGACGCGTAGATGCATATCTAAACTTTGGATTTTACAGGTTTGTAAGACGTCTCACGCAATAATTGAGATCTGTCAAATCAGTACAAATTTACAACTGCATCTACGCGTCACGTTGCGGTCTGAATTGACCCAATTAAAGACATCATACCTACTTACAAGTAAAGCTAATAAAAGCGTGTTAAAAAAGTTACTCTTTCAGCACTACTACTTTCACAGCAAACTCAATATAGGGGACTCATACACACCCTAAAATATTATCACTTAGTTTTGTTACATCCTGTATACACGTGAAAGTAATTTCATCAGAAATTCAAAGAGATTGTCCGGATCCTCGCTTTCATCACACATAGACATGATCAATTATATGACAATCTCTTGAAAATTTTACTTTATGCAATGAATTAGTTTTCTTGTCAGTCTTAAATTAAGAGTTATAGCACAGTTAGGCAAAAGAAAAAACAAATAGCCACATACAATTTTTCTAATCAACTTTACTTTTCTCTCATTAAATGATTAAAGTAGCTACTACTACTAATAAAAAATATTTTTTATAATAAAATCACAAGACTATTTATGTTACTACAAAAATATACAAAAATATATAACAGTTTATAGTCTTTAGAAGACTAAAATTTCATTCAAACGGGAGGTTGCAATAAACAAATATAATATTTCTTCATAGACAACGATCCACGAAGTTTCACATCAAGTTACAACCAATAATACTCTTCTATCAGCTATCACTTATCACCAATAAAGGTGCCCATACACGGGACAATTATCGTGACGATTTGTCGCCTCGATGTTAAAATCGAACGAGTAATTGTACGTGTGTGGCAATATCGCAAACGATTTTACGGTCAAAAGGTCGATTGGACGATTTTCTTGACGATCGGTCGAAACGACAAATTGTCCCGTGTATGGGGCATCTAACATTACTCATCCAATCAACACTCCTTTTCGACCTTCATAGGTTTGACCTTGAGTCGCTCCGCTAGGGCTGCGCTGGACTCAATCTGCTGTGCCACGTATGACACGGTCCCGCAGGTGTCGGTGACCTCCGCTGCCTTCTTCTCTTTGTCGCCTGGTGCTAGAACCGGCAGTTTCGGGTCCGTCTGTAAAAAGAAGAAGCAAAAAAAATGATAAACAATTTAAAAAATAAGTCTTACGAATCTTACGATCACATTCAGATGGATGAATTGACTACTTAACTTTAATTAAATGAAGCTTTTGACGTAAAGTCCATAGGTACATTTTTTATCAAACTCTTCATTAAATTAAAGTTAAGTTATCATTAAACGTCTTTGACTGTGGCAGCCGCAGTTAGGCCTATTTATTATATCTAAAGATAGAATAAATAGGCTAAGGCTATTTTTAACAGTTTAGGTTGACGATTAATTAATTAGTTTTAGGTTTTTTATGACCATTCACCCATACCCTTTTCCAATAGTTAAACACTGCAACATTAGCCTTTGCCTTTGAGAACTACGGTTTTCAGAATCCTTACTTAAGCCCTACTTAGGCGCTGGATTCATTCATATTCCTTTAAAAAACTCTTACCGGCTCCAACCCTCGCCAATGGTGCATGCAGTCAGTGAGTCGGTCCCCGAACCCAGGCGCGAAGTTGTCAGAGTTGAGTGCGACGAAGCAGTGACCCAAGTTAGCTGGACCACCTTCCCCGCTGTGGGACCACGAGCGTATGTGGTGACCGTAGTTGGAGCCTGTAATGAGGTACGAACTTAATAATACTGTGACTGTGGGTCATGTGGGTGGTACGGAGTTAATCTTGTGACTGTGGGACTGGGGAACTTGTGGGTAGTGGGTAGTGAAGCTGATGAAAAAGGCGTTTTTTATCGAGAAAGACCAATGTGATATTGTTAGCAGTTGGTAGACCCAAAAAGTTTTCTGAGGAGGTGTTTAGTATGGTCAGGCCGAATACCACAAAACTAATTCCAGTGGATGTATAATCTTGCCGCCAATTTAAATGTTATACGATGTGTAAAGCGCAATTTAGGACTAAGTGCTGATTACTGTGCCAAAGAGTCTCACCTGATAGTATTCCACAGAACATTTCGACGACGGCTGCAAGACCGTACCCTTTATACCCAGAAGTCTGCTCCCCTCCGCCTAGCGGCATGAGGCATTTTGTTTCGAAGGCCTGAAATCATAGTCAATAATTAGGCATTAGAACAACTGTTTTATCGAATACACCTTGATGGAAGACATATTGAGAGTCATTTCATTTATTGAAACCAGAGGGTCTTAATCTAAAATCATTTGCAAAGATTTTGATGTAAGATAATATAGGAGTTTGCTTGCAAATTTCATTGTATGTTTTATATTTTTCCATTTCGTACTTTTGCTGACGTTGCGAAATCACTTCCCTCACGAATCAGATGATATTATAAAGCCTAAAAAATCATGAGATATTCCTCACGTAAAGTATATTAATAGATTTTAAAAATAATTTACCAGTTCAGCGTCCGTGGTTTCATTTCCGTCAGGGCCCTGCGCCCACCCGCGCGGCAAACTCTCTCCTTTGCGCATTTGCATCTCTATCTAAACAAAAATACTTCTTCAATATTATCATAGTACATAAGTATACCTACTTTAACTGCGACAAGACTTCAGCTGTCTAAAAAAATGTTTTGGTTCAAGATTTGAGCATATAAAATAAAATAAAATATCTATTAACTACTATTACAGGTTTGTATTTAAAGGACAAGTCCTTTACCTTGCCTACAGCCACAGAAGTAGTGGCCATATCCAGGTAGAAAGTCTCACTCTTCGACGCAGGCGCCACCACTGATATGGGATTCGTTCCTAGTGCTGCCTGAAACGAGACAAATATTTGGCTTCATTAAAAGGGAGCTACAGATAAAAAAAAATGTTTCCTTGGAGAAGCTAAAACACTCTACTGCTGTAAATATACAAAAAAAAAAAAATCCATGAAGAGTATATTTTACTAAGAAGTTAAAATGACCGATTCGAAGGCTTTTTTGCGCAACTGAAATAATGAGTTTTACATTTGACTATTGATTTTAGTGCAACTACATACTTGTTTACTCCTAGTCGGTGCCAGCAACGGAGAGGTGTTGGTAAACGCCATCCCAATGAAACCCTTTTCAGCCGCCTTCCGCGCCCAGTAGCCCGCCATGCCGTTGTGGTTAGAGCCTGAAAAGTGCAGAAATCGAGATTGTAATAAAACGTCTGATCGGTATGATGTTAAGTGCTGATATACAGGGTGTAACAAAACTAAGTGATAACACTTTAGGGTGTGTATGAGTCCCCTGTATAGACTTCACTGTAAAAGTAGCAGCGCCGAAAGAGTAACTTTTTTTAAAACTCTTGTATGGGAAAATTCCTAACGCAGAGGCGCTTGCCTATACAAATCATGAAAAAAATGCTCTTTCGGCGCTGCTACTTCCACAGTGAACTCTATACAAGGGACACATACACACCCTAAAGTATTATCACTTAGATCTGTTACACCCTGTATACATTGGTGCTGTAGCGAACTCGATTCAAGCAGAATACTGCAGCTCCAGGACAGCATGCTTACAGTGAACATCCATCAATGAAATACAGTGATACCTGTCACTTGCCAGCATTTCTAAATTTTCTCCATGTTTTTTTTTTTTCTATGGACGCTTCACACCACGTCAGTCTGGCCCCGTGCTAAGTACCTGAAGGACTTGTGTTACAGGTACCAGACAACGGAGATATATTTAATACTTTTACACTATACATATTATATTTAAGATTTTTATTATATTATACACATATTTAATACACATCCAGACCCGGGAACATTGAAAACTTTTTGTTCCGTCGGCGGGATTCGAACCCGCGACCCCCGGCTTGAGCCGCCACACACTCAACCAATTGAGCCACAGAGGTCGTCTTTACCATTGTGTTATTTTTAAATCTCATTAATTCGTCAGTCGTCACTTGTATATTTAGTGTAGCTTGAGCCACATGCGGCCCAACAAAAACATCTACAGGTAAATAAATAGCATCATATTCTAGGAATTAAAGCAAACGGTACAAAAATAGTTCCGGACGTCCATACTCATATTCGCTACGGTAAAGACGCAGTTCGCATCCATTTACACGGGCTTGCAGTACATTTATGTACCATCGAGAAAATTGAATCCTAGGCAGTTGACAGACCCACGTCATTTGGTCGGCTTATGTCAATTCAATGTTAGCTGTGATCGGTCCACTGTCCTCCATTATACAAGTGTATAATGGAGGTCAGTGGATCGGTCGGATGGGTTTGACGTTTGACGTAACGCGACCAAATTACCGCCATCTGCCTAGGAATCAACTTCTCTAATATTCCTACCAATAACTGACAGCTATCTTACGCCCGCGATGTCAATGCTGAAAAAGCTGTAAGTGGTATCTAGAACGATCACAAACGTTCACCTAAGGTGCCCCATACACGGGACTATTTGTCGTTTCGATCCATCGTCAAGAAAATCGTCCAATCGACCTTTTGACCATAAAATCGTTTGCGATATTGCCACACACGTACAATTACTCGTTTAATCGAGGCGACAAATCGTCACGATAATTGTCCCGTGTATAGGCACCTTTAAGCACTCTTACTATTGCTGTTATTGCCTTGAGGTACCATATCCTCACCTTTAACAGACACCCAGCCAACTCCCGTCTCTCTGGCCTTCTTAATCGCGATGTCCATGGCGAAGTGGCTGGCTGTAGCACCCAGCACGCAGTTGGCGTCAACCCATGCGGTGGACGGGTTTTCCTTCAACACCTTGGGAGTGTTGTTTGGCTTGCAGTTTCCGCTTAGGATGTCGTTGACGTAGTATTCTGGAACCATGAAAGAACTTCTTTTAAAAATTATGATATTACAAACTCGAAATCTGTTTACGTTTAGAACCATGTCATTAAGATTTGAGACGCTTAATAATATACCATAGCTTCCCTCTATTCTCTTTTTCATCAATTTCTTTTTGTATTTTACTTGCCTAATTGGAAACCATTCAACACTTATTACGAGCATGTCTTTAATTTTTATCAATTTTATTTTGATTCGCGACATTGGGATTTTTCAATATTTTCAATGCCTTATAACTGGATCATTTTCAGGCGTTTTGAATTCTTCACGACCTTGGTTTTCTACCAGAAGCGTAGCGTGTTTTGGTGGGCCCCGTATAAAAATTAGTTTTTACCTCAGGAAAGGTAACTTACCCACGTATAATTGATACGACATACAGCAGATACGCGATTCCCTGTTTTATACTGTCCCTTACTTTCCACCAGCCTTTCCCAAAGTGGGCGATAATGCCTCCTTGTGGGCGCTGAAGGTCGAAAGAGGGGCGGTGTGGAACCCATGAAAAAATTTCAATCCCACCTAATCTATTAAGTCCATGGCTCGGATGCCCCAGTTTATCAGCTTCCACCAGTAGCTCGGCCTGCTGCTGCGCCGCCCGCGCCGCCGCCCCCGCAGTCTTGAGGCAATCCACCATGAATCGCAGGGCTTCCGATGTCGCCACTCGTCTACTCATTGTGGATCCTGGAATGGACAATCTGGTAGTTGATGAAATTGTACAGCGATGGAATAGATTAGTAGGACTATATGTATATATGTATATATGTATACTATATGTATAACGGACTAACTACTTGCTACTACGTGCTAGCGAAGTTTCGTATCTGCGATAGTATATAACAGGGGTCACCAAATGGCGGACCGCCGACCCATTGTGTGCGGACCAAACATGTTCGAAGATGAACTTCGTTAAAGATTAATTTCGGTCTCGACATACTGATGAACATGTAGCAACAAAAATTGACACTCTTCTCATTGATACAAACAAATAACTTTGTAATTTCCGTAATTACATATTTAATATATATTTTTTTTTTATGTGTGGACCGCGAAGGTCATTTTATTTCTTAAAACGGACCCCGAGCGAAACTAATTGGTGACCCCTGGTATATAATATACACTTTACTGAAAAGCTCATCGTCAGACATCAAAGCAGTTGGCTTTAACCTGACCGACCATAACTATTATTATTACCATATCGCCCGGTCGGAAGATCTTTCTTTGAGGCCACTTTTATGCCCACATTGGTGACCCTGACGTAATGATGATAATCAATTAATGGACAACAATCTAGCTGTTTTAGCACAATACGTAGGAAAACAATACGAGTATAAGTAGGAAAAAAAATGCTTATATTTTAATTTTCTAATTAACTTATGACAGATGTTCACTTTAGGTAAATAACTTTTTTTTTAATAATATATTTAACTCAACATATACGACACCTAGATAAAATAGCACCGAATCCACTTCCCCGCTTTTAGCTATTATAATTTTTACCTTTTCCTTCAGAGCACATTGTTCCTTCCAGTTGCAACTGTACCACTTCTTAAAATGTATGTTTACACTAGAATGTATTAAAATATTAAAATTATATTAATAAAGTGACCGCTACGACTGCAGACGAGCGGTATCTTCGTCTATTGTGCCTACTATGAAGCAATAGCTAACGCTGACTAACCTATCTCACAAATTTAGCTCTACTTATAGACTTTATATCTTGTTTATCATAACACGAGTTTATCAAACTAATAATTACTTTAACGCTAAACAATGCCCATATAATGTTTATTTAATTGTCCAGTAGATAGATTTGTTATTATATTTTATTATAACACTTATTTCTGGCTATCATAACTTGTTTGTGTTTACATAAATAGATGTTTGGGAAATACTATTCTATTAGGTTGTTGATCTACATTCTACTGACAATAAAAATAATACATAATAATATTATTATTCGCATTATTAAATCTAAAATCTAAATCATCAAGCAAGTTCTTCAAACAACAACATTTTGACTTTTGGGAGGCGTACCTCAAGGGTCTATTGTTATAATAAAAAATAGTTTTTATTATAACAATAGACTCTAGACCCGTTTGTTTCTGATATCTATGCTCTAGACTATAATAGAGACTAGCTCTGTTTATAATAATAAACTATTAGCACCTTTTACTAAATCGGGACACTTTGCGGATTCTTTCGCTGTGAAGGCTACTTACTTGTGGAATGAACTACCACTCGAGATTCGCGAGTCGCAGTCACTAGCTTCTTTTAAATCGAAGTTACATATCCATCTGAGGAGTAAAGTCTCTTGCTAGTTGCTAATGTTAACTGCTTATTTAATTTTATAATGCTTATATGTTATATGTGTATCTATAATATTATGTTATATTACATGTAGGTCTATTAAAATATATTTAAATTAGTATATATTAAATTTAACAATTGTATTATTTATATTATAGTGTTTTTGCTCAGTTTAGTATCCAATTGTGAACTATACTACTCTTATTTAATATTTATTATCATTTTTATTTCGTCACTTATATTCTTTACCCCGCATACTATCTTTAGATTAAATAATTTTCTTCTCCTGCAGGGTTGCCTGGAAGAGATCGCTTATAGCGATAAGGCCGCCCTTGCCCACATTTATGTTATTTCTTAAGTTTAGTTTTAGTAAGATGATTGTATTGAATGTGAGCAATAAAGTATCTATCTATCTACTTTTCTCTCTAGTTTTTATTATCTTTATCGAATTAAAATTCAGAAGATATTATTTTCTTAAGAATTATTTATAAGTAATCATTTCATAATGGCATACGTGATTGTAACCACCTACACCGGTTCTCGAACTAGCCTGACCAGAAGAAATTCGGTGTAAGAATTAACCTTGCGTAACCTAGTTATCTTTAGTTCTTCAAAGTAAGAAGCCAAGTGCATTGGTGGAAAACGAATTACCCTTAAAACACCATCAGTTAAAAAACATGGTTGTTTATAAAATGACGTGAAAATTATCCTGTTTTATATGGCTGGTTTATTGACACTGTTTAACTCTACTATCAGATCGAAACATGTTTATTATATACTTCAAATAACTAACATCTAAAAATACATAACTGATTCTGAATAGCAGCTACTTAAATAAACTATCACCTTTGATTTCTAATGTTAACCTAATCAAGGCAAATTGTTTGAAAAACAACATGTTCCACACTCAATTACGACATTCTTTTGACATTATGGCTATAAATAGATACAATTTATCATAAAAGTATATAAATGAACTCACCAGACACCTAATACAGCAATGAAAGGAGTAGTAAAGAAAGTAACGATAAAAATCTACGTGAAATATAAATAATACAAAGTCGGCAAAAACGCGTAGGCCCCGGCTCGCGTTAAAAAGCCGACTAAATTAAATTACTGACAAGAAACGAGATAAAAAAAGTTAAATGTCAGTTCGCAATGTCTCTATTATCTATATAACCAGAGAGAAGAGACGTTTTTGAAATAGGAACGAAAAAAACTAAATAAATTTTAATTTTGTAGTTTAAATCTTCTTAAACATTATAATTATTATCACTATTATGTTTATTAATACATTAGGAAATAGACCCATAATAGCACAGTGATTACGTAATCAAAGAAACGTAAAAGTCAATAAACTCGTTTTAGACGTTGCTATTAAAATTCCATAGGCGTTTTTTAATAATTTTTATTTTTAAGAAAAACAATATGTATGTCCGTCATCTGCCTAGGAATCAACTTCTCTGATAGTACTATCCGAGAAGTTGATTCCCAGGCAGATGGGGGACCTTCGTAGTTTGGTCGCGTTATGTCAAACTTAGGCGACAGATCACAATTAACATTGAATTGACCTGATCCGACCAAATGACGTTGGTCTGTCAACTGCCTAGGAATCAATTTCCTCGATGGTACTTAAACATTTTCACTATAAATGAATTAAGTTTAGATTTTAAAAATATTAATCTAAAGGTGATCTGATGATTTTACTATTATTGCTATATTCTCCTATTTCGTAGAATAAATATACTTGGCCTGTATGCCAGTCATTGACGAAAAAGCAATCAAATTTTTGTCTAAATTAAAGTTTTTTCCAGGAAGTTTTAAGTCGTAAATTGAAGTGATAAAAAATCGGTTTTGATCAACAGGTCATGAGGAAATTGGTTTAGTATCTCAGCGAAGGTTGTTTATAATCACAAAAAACATGTACTTGAAAGAAAAGCGTTTATGTTAGTGCAAACAGTGATTTTGGAAGAAAGTAAATCAGTCGCTTGTTTAGTATAAGAGTTATTATAACTTCTAATAGGTACGTAATATTTAGAATGACACTGCCTCAGAGAGATTTAATGTTTACTTTAAAATAATGAAGATTTTGCCATAAACACCATCCATACTAATATTATAAATGTGAAAGTGTGACTGTATGTCTGTCTGTCTGTTTATATTCTGTCTGTCTGTCACCTCTTCACGCCCAAACCGCTTAACCAATTTTGCCGAATGCCGGGTATGGAGATACTCTGAGTCCCGGAAAAGGACATAGGATACTTTTATCCCGGCAGAAAGTACGGTTCCCGCGCGATAAACGAATTTTAGCGCAACGGAGTCACGGGCGTCATCTAGTGTTATATATACAGTGGGTGGCCTAATTATTATACTCATTGTGAAATTTTTACGTAGATTCGTATTGGTTGGTTGTTTAGCCATTTAGGGTGGGTTGCACCAACTTACTTTAACTATAACTGTAACATTAACTTTAACTCTACAATGCAAAATGTCAAATCTTTGGTTAAAGTCAAAAATGGACGCCATATTTAACCATAACCATAGAGCTCGACAAGGCTTTAAATGAACGTGGCGAAAAAAGTAACTAACGCTGTCATCATACAAAAACGCCATTTTTGACAGTTCTCCTTTACCAGCAGCGCCCCCGCCAGCAACAGACATCTGTCAAATTCTGTGGTCAAAGTTTAGGTTAAAGTTTAGTTAGCCTTAACTATAACTATAACTTTGACCATAACTGTAACTTTAACCACGCCTCTGGTGCAACCCATCCTTAGTGTTGTTTGTTTTACTATAGGTCTACCAGAATCTGATGGCAAAAAGTGAGAAAATAAATTGACTCTAGCAATACGGGGGTAATTGGAATAAAACATTTTGATCCTTTTTTTTTTTCTTATAGCGGCTGATTCTGTGTGTTAAACATGCAAATATAAAAATTTATCCAATGATCAAGGATATTTTATGAAAATCTGCTGTCAAAAATTGCCATCAGATTCTGGTAGACCTATATCTATTTTTATTAATTTTTTGTTACTTTAGTCTGTCTTCTACATTTTATGAGCTAGTAACATTTATATTCAATTGTAATTTTGTAAATAGTAACACCATTTAGCACCCAAGTCACTTTAGCCAGATTTTCCTGTGCTTAATGTGTGCAATAGGGAGTAAGACAAAGTTGCTAAAAAATAAAAATGTATTTGGCGTGAAACCCAAAGACCTCTAAACCTATTTATTATGTCAATGGTGAAACCTGATATTAAGTAATACCAATATGTCAATCTTATCTGTTTTATTATAATTTATAAATAATAGGTATTAACACAAATTTCTGGTGTTTCTTGGTTATTTTTTGTAATAAATAATAATGTAATTTTAAGCTAAAATAATGAAAGTTTTAGCTATGCGAAAGAATTTAGACATTTCAGTTAGAAATAAATCTGAAATTTTGACACCTCTGAGTCATACCAATCATTCCCAGAGAGAAATTGCGAAATAAGTAGGCGTTTCCCAGTCAACACTTTGAAATATAAAAAAAGCGATAGACCTAAAAAATCTTTGTCACCATAACAAGTTGAAAAATGTGGTACAAAACGTCTTACGACTACATAAACAGAAGAGAATACAAGGCGTTTTACTGTTGAGAACAGAAAAAAGCCCCAAAAAGTCATAAAAGTTTTGTTACATGATGCTGGCGTAGCTTTATCTAACAGAACGTTAAGGCGAAATTGAAGATACTGAATTTCAGTTGTTACCGTTCTTTGAAAAACCAAAGTTTACCCAGACTATGCGTGCTAAACGATTGGCGTTTGCTAGAATGTAAATAAGCAATGAACTGAGGAATACTGGAAGGAGGAAGACAAGTTATTTTAATTATATTTTTTTTAATTATGCGGTTAATGGCGTGACTTTCATATGACCCATTGATTCAGATCAATTTTGATGAAAGCTGTGTTGTTGAACGAGTGAAACCTCCTTCGTCGGTTATGATATGGGGCGAGATTAGTTCAAAGGGGAATGGTGGACTACATGTGGTTGAAGGAACCATGCGTCAAGACCAATACCTGCAAGTTTTACAAACTCCTCTCCATCTCCAGATGGCTGAATTGTAGCCAGACGGCACCTGTATAATTATGCAGGACTCTACACCTTACCATAAGGATAAAAAAAATTAACTTTTTTAAAGAAAACAATGTTACCTAAATGTTATAAGACACAAAAATGGATTTTTTGTTAAGTGAGTATAATAATTTGGCCACAGACGGTATTTTGTATCAATGCCTTAATTTACGTACTTAAAGATAATTGGTTGTTTAAAATCTATGAGTTTGGTCGTTATATGCGTTTATTCTCAGTTTTAGGGTTAGGGTCAATTGGTAAAATTTAATTATATATAATTTTCATTATTTTGCAAAATAAAGCACGATTGCATCGTCTTACTCCTAAAGATCTGCTGTTTTGCTCATGAGTCATGACCCACAGATATCCGACCTCTGGGAAAGGTCAATCAAAGGAAATCAGGATCAGTAGACTGGTAATAAGCAGATTGATGACTGGTACATTATATTATTAATGTTTTAATTGTTGATTTAATTGTTGCATAGCAGCTCATTAGGACAGATAAGTTTAGCTAAGAAGGTTTGAGATCAGATTAGTGATTAATATAAGATTGGCATGACGAAGTTAAAAATAGCTAAAGGAGTAATTTAAGATATGAGCCTAATCGAGGACTTGGCAAAAATCAAAATGCTTTATAAGCTGTTTATATTATAAGGCTTAACAAATACTGTATCAAAATTATTTTTAGGCACATTTAATTTCAAATTTAATGCAATAAATTTTAGGCAATTTAAAAACATGGAAACAGGATTAACTGTTTCCATGTTCAGTGTTACTAAACTTGAGTTTGTATGGTAGGTATACACAGTAAGTAACGATTAGAAATTCATATCATTATTATCGTGACAGACAATAATTATATATTTATATCTTTACTAAACATTAAATAACAATCTAACTATAACTTTAATACTAGAAACCTTCCTGTAACGGCGTTTGTGCACAAAATTGAGTATTATGCTGAACCGGCACATTTTTTGTAGTAAATCTTATTAAGTATATTCTTTCCTGGGATGCAAACCATATTATTGTCAGTAACCATTTCGTATTCGGTTTGGAGATTATAGGGCTCCCACACAAAACTGCGAATTCGCATCGCATCGCATTGTAATGTCATTTTTATTATGAATTTTGTCGCATATATTTGCGATGCAAATTCGCAGTTATGTGTGGGCGTCTACGTGGGCGCCCTTGGAGCGAGTGTGAAGAGACAGACAGACTTTCGCATTATTAATTAAGTATACACTTATTTTAATTACAAACGCACGTTTTCTTTACACTGTTGACTTATCACTGAACGGTATATATTAAAATGTCAGCTGATAAGAAGTCAGTTGCGCTCGCGTCGCCATGCCAGAAGTGTGTATTGAGGAGGTGAGGAGATTCATGGTTGAGAGCCTGGTGGCTGTAGGAGCACCAGAGACAGAGGCGAAGAGACACGCTGACCTCCTGGTACATGCAGACTCCACGGGACACTTCAGCCACGGATTGAATAGACTAGGTTAGCATGGATTTCCATTTTACAAGTAGTCTTGTCGCAGTATAGAGTTTATTTTCCTCGCACACGTAAATATTGGTACCATCAGGCATTTAATGCGTTTCCACGCAGTTGTAGAAGCTCCGCCAAGAAAGCCTAAGGCTTACACTAATCTCCTAAGTCCTACTACTACCTACACATTCTGCCTATAAAATTCTTTGAATATTATAGGCACTACATAACTTAGGTCTTAGGCTATGTCGACCCCAGCCGAGAGATAACTAACATTGACTTGACATAACCTAACCAAATTATGTCCTTTGAATCAATGTTTATGATAGTACACGAGAATTTTTTTCGATAGGTATTAGGTACTCTTTCTTACCGCCTAACGGTAAAGAAAATTCTGGTATAACGGTAAATGCCCTATCGTTGGCAGTCATCCCTTTAATGTCACTTAAGGTTCTTACTAGAAATGCTTATAGAATTTGATGTAGTATGAACTTAAATTGATTGATTTTTTTGATTGGACACCCCTTTTACAGTGTTAACATTATTTTATTTGTAATTTTACGTAATATTTTACACATATCGTGTTTTGGGTACTCATGCCTGAAATAAATACTTTTTATCTTATATGTATATAAAATTATCGTGTCACAATGTTAGTTACCGTACTCCTCCGAAACGGCTTTACTGATTTTTCCCAAATTTTATATGCATATTCAGTAGGTTTGAAAATCGGCTACTGGGTACTTTTTATATTGATAAGTGCATTTGTTGAATAAATAATAGTAAATTATTACAACTCGAGACTGACGACGACCAGTGTTTGTGCGACGGGATAGCGTTGGACGTTGCCATGGTGCCATACTTATTTAGTCACTTCAATAAAATAATATGGGCGAAATACTTTACATGGCAAAACAATGTTTGCCGGGACAGCTAGTTTATTATATTTTAAAGTACCAATAATTCCGCATTTTACATTTCTTTAGAATTATACATAAACGACATCAAGAATGGCGTGACCAATGCTGGTGCCACCCCCGTCATACTCAAGGAGTCCGGGGCGACGGCGTGGGTGGATGGCTGTAATGCTCTCGGCGCGACTGTCGGCCATTTCTGCATGGACGTCGCTGTGAGGAAGGCCAGGGAGTGTGGTGTGGGATGGGTGGCGGCGAAACGTGAGTACTTATGATTGGCAGTGGCGGTGCAAGACCTAAATTGGATGTGGGCATGATATATTTTGCGAGGACGGAGAAAGAGAAGAAAAAAGACGTGCATTTTTACGTTACGTTGACGTAAATTTACACGTCACGTCAACGTACCGTGCCACGTTACCGCACCTTTCCACGTTGACGACGTCATGACGTGGAGATGTGGACAGGCCCTAACGTGGCACGGTACGTTGACGTGACGTGTAAATTTACGTCAACGTAACGTAAAAATGCACGTCTTTTTTCTTCCCTTTCTTCGTTTTTAGGGTTCCGTACCCAAAGGGTAAAAACGGGACCCTATTACTGACACCCGTATTCTTAGTTGTTTCAAGTTTCGTTTAAGAATACCGAATTTGAGGAGTTTCTTAAGGTCACCTTCGTTGAGATTGAGTCAAGGCGGGTTTGAGGAAACAACTAAGAATACGGGTGTAATACTTCGTTGTCTGTCTGTCTGTCCGTCCGTCTGTCTGTCTCCAGGCTGTATCTCGAGAACCGCTATAGCTAGACTTCTGAAATTTTCACAGATTGTGTATATCTGTTGCCGCTATAACAAAAAATACTAAAAACAAAATAAAATTAATATCTAAGGGGGGCTCCCATGCAATAAACGTGATTTTTTTGGCTTTTTTTGCTTGGTATCAATAATAGAAACAGATAGGCACTTGAAATTTTCAAAAATGCCTTATTTATATGTGTACTTTAATAATTAATAATAACATTAAAATAAAATAAAAATTTAAGCGGGGCTCCCATACAAAAAACACAATTTTTGGCCTAATTATGCTCTATAACGGTACGGAACCCTTAGTGCGCGAGTCCGACTCGCACTTGGCCGATTATTAACAATAGCAAAAGCAGAATACGTATTGTGCGGTCCACATCTAGATCAGTAGTAAAGAATGTAGCAGTTTTACAAGGCATGGCGACGTACAATGTTGATATATCGTGATGTGCATTTTACGTTACGTTAACGTAAATTTGCACGTCACGTCAACGTACCGTGCCACGTTACCGCACCGTTCCACGTTGACGACGTCATGACGTGGAGATGTGGACAGGCCCATACCTATCCAATAGATAGGATCCATCTATAATATATAAAATTCTCGTGTCACAAGTGTTTGTGCGCGAGCTCCTTCAAAACGTCTCAACCGATTTTAATGAAATTTTGTATGTACATACGTTAGGCCTGAGAATAGGTTTTTATTTACTTTTTATATTGATACTAGAAATAATTTATATGGCAAAACAACGTTTGCCGGGTCAGATAGTATTCAATATTATTAATGCGTAAGTGTATTTATCTGCCTCTACATTATTATCTCACCACACTTAAACCACTAAACTGATTCAGACAAAAGTATGGATATAAGTACAGATAAGTACGGAGAGCACTACATGCTTTGTAAGAAGAAAACGAAGAGATTCCGTGCGAGAAACCAATTTTTGCGCGAGCGAAGTTACGAGCAACATTGGTAGTTAATAATAATATGATTTAAATGCGAAAGTATGTCTGTTTACTATTTAAGCTTAGGTGGGATTTCACCAATCACACATAAAACTTCGTTTTATAAAACTTAGTTCCCATTGAACGCGTTACGTGGTATTTCTCCGGTCGAGCCGGCCCATTCGTGCCGAAGCATGGCTCTCCCACGTATAAAGTGCAAACCAATGGCTCAAAAGTGCCATTATCTCTGAAACATCTGAAATTATAACCAGGGATATTTCAGGCTGCAACCACTTCGGCATGGCGGGGTACTGGGCGCTGCAGGCGGAGAAGGTGGGGATGATCGGCATGGCATTCACCAACTCCGCACCCATCATGGTGCCTACTAGATCTAAGCAGGTATATACATTTTTAGGCTATTGCATAGTTTTTATCAAGAGCTATGAGCGCGGCGACCGAATCAAGAAATTCCGTAACGAAAAAGACCTAACACATCCCACTCCGACCGGCACGGTGGTGCGGCTTTGCCAGACTTCGGCACGGTGTTTGTATGCGTGCGACTAGATTTACGCAAATTGTAATTGCATAAGTCGATAAAAAATGCTATGCAATAGCATTATCGCGGCAGTCCCCGAGTGCCACACGTATTTTTTTTTAATTAAATACAAATTAGACGGCTAGAAAGTAATCGCATAATGGACGATTACCGTCGGCCATGGATATTCACACAAAAAGTCAATCAGTACTTGGCTGGGTTAAAAAAAATACACTGTTTTTGTTTAGGTTCAAATTATACAAATATGAAATAAGTAGTGTTCTTTAATTTTAGGTTACGTTTTGAATAAGTTTTTAACTTTACACTTAACATTATGTAGCGTTAATCAAGGATATACACACTTGGGCACTATTAAGTAAAGTTAATTAATTAATGATGCGACCACATCTTGTCCAGATAAACTCATTGTAGTTTTTGCGGCAAGGTTTTTGTAATTTTGTAATATTATTGTATGTAGATATTGAACAAAATAAATAAATAAATATTTTGTTACTACTTATAGCTGGATGTCCATTACAAATAATATAATGATAATAATAATAATAATAACGTTTATTCAACAATAAGACACCACATTACACTACAATAATAAATTACACGTTACAATTATCCCACTTCCTACTAATATTATATTACACAGTGCTGCTCGCCAGTTCTGTTTTACTTGAACTTGGCTTGACACGCTACCGCGTGTCAAGATAAAGGCGAAAGTTTGGATGTATGTATGTATGGATGTATGGATGTTTGTTACCCTTTCACGCAAAAACTACTGAACGGATTTTAATGAAACTTTACAATGATATAGATTATACATCAGAATAACACATAGGCTATAATTTTAACCGACTTTCAAAATGGAGGAGATGTTATGTTCGTTTTTTTATGTTTAACGATTACTCCACCGTTTGTGAACCGATTTTCAAAATTTTTCTTTAGGTGTATAGGTATTTATTTATTTATTTATTTATTATGGTTACCAACAGCATATGCATTTAAAAATTACAATCAATAGTATACAAGAATTTTCTATACTGATGCACACAGCTTTATAGGCAACACAACATTCATTTATATAGTGTTAACAACGGCATGCAAAATTACATTAAATAGAGTTTAAAAACAGTTATAAATACTGTGAACATAAATTAAAAAGAAATAAATAAATTACAAAATAAATTCTGATATAACTATTACAACATTGAATTATTTACAACATAACATTAAAAAAAAATCAAATTACAGTTATCTACATCATAATATTTAATAATTATATAAAAAATTATTCAAATTTCAATTAACTAAATCATATTATTTAATAATTACATGCAATCATCTCAATTTGGTACCATATTCATAAAAATCCATAAGAAATTCAGGGAACTCCTCAAAATTTATATGAAAACATGTGGTGACTTCGGTTTCGTGAGCAGTATTCTAAGCATATGCTACCAATAAGTAAGATTTTGCACCAAGGTATACCATGGTTCGGAAGGTGCTGAGAGAACTCCTGACTCTTTATAGATACAAGTTTGGGAGTTTCGACGTTGTTTGAAGAACCGAAAGCATATGCAACTATGCAAATTACATTCATCATTATCAACATCACTCCCATAAACCATTATAGAACTATGTATCGTCCCGTTTTGACCCTATTATTAGTACTTTTCATAGTCTTTTATTATGTATATCACTTAAACCGCGGGTAACACCGCGGGGCACAGCTGTACAATAATAAATTAATAATTGGGAGAGCCATGCTTCGGCACGAATGGGCCGGCTCGACCGGAGAAATACCACTTTCTCATAGAAAACCGGCGTGAAACAGCGCTTGCGCTGTGTTTCGCCGAGTGAGTGAGTTTACCGGAGGCCCAATCTACCTATTCCCTTCCCTCCCCTTCCCTATTCCCTTCCCTTCCCATCCCTACCCTCCCCTATTACCCTATTCCCTCTTAAAAGGCCGGCAACGCACTTGCAGCTCTTCTGATGCTGCGAGTGTCCATGGGCGACGGAAGTTGCTTTCCATCAGGTGACCCGTTTTCTCGTTTGCCCCCTTATTTCATTAAAAAAAAAAAAAAACTAAAGAAAATTAAAACATCACATACGCAAAGACAGTATGCATAACATAAGGACATAAACTAAGGGGACATCCCCATTACCCATAGTACATAAGGGTCAGCTGTACGAGTAGTGTATTGTGATGTCTATTGTCGAAGGAATAATATGTGTTTATATAAAAATGTTGATTTGTTGATAACGATAGTTGATAGCTATTTTTGCTCCCCAAGACAGTTTTTTTCACCTTTAACCTCTTTATCTTTAACGAGTAAAACAAAGGAGAATTTTATTATGATATAAAATAGAGACTTTAATATGCTGGATGACATTAAAGCACAATATAATATTAAAGTACATTTAAATACTTCAGAGCGTCCGTGGCCTAATGGGTAGACCTTTGGTTCGCACTCGTAGAGGGTGCAGGTTCGATCCCGGGTGGAGGCGTGTACCAATGAGACATTTTCTGATCTCAAGTACATAATACAGAAGCTCGTACGGTAAAGGAAAACATCGCGATCGTGAGGAAACCCCGCACATAGTTGGTCCCAGACGTATTGACTAGTTCTTTCCTCTGGATTAGGCCGACTATGTTGCGAGAATGCCGTATGTGCTTGGGCAACCATACGAACATTTAAAATCTTGTCCCAGGCACTACAGTATTTAAGGAGTGGTTAAACTTCGCTCTGAAAATACTGTATAAATCATCCACAACGGATGCAAATGCGTAGTTTTTTTTAAATACTTCTATCATACACTTTTTTTTTATTTTTTTATTAAAAGTAGCACATAGAAAATTGATGTCTCAAAGAAGGATAGTCGAGCATGATGGCATACCTAACATTCAGAGCATATTAATAGTTTTATAACGAAGTTAATTTTGTTAATTATAATGATTTGAACCCTATCCCTAATCTAGCCTACCATGCGCTGTGTAAGTATGTAATGCAGAGTTGGGCATAATTTAAAAACTTGTTAATTTAATACGTTGTAGTTGAATTACTTTATAATTGTGGTTATGTAGATTACACAAAGCAATTGATTCCTAAGAATCCTAAGTAATCCAATTTCAAAGAAATCTAATTAATTTCAAATTAATTGCTTTTGTAATTGAATAGTTTTGTTTCGACTCATCTAATATTTTTAGTGTCATGAGTTAAAACACAAAAATTCATAAAGTTTATCGTCGGACAATATACGAAAGTGTGTCTGTCTGTCTTTCTATCTATCTATCTGTCTGTTTGTTAACTCTTCACGCCTAAACCACAGAACCGATTTTGCTGAATTTTGATATAGAGATAGGTAGATACTTTGAGTCCCGGAAATGGACATTAAGAGCAAATTCCGGATAATGGATGGTTCCTATTTGATATGAATTTCGGTGCAACGGAGTCTTCTAATTATTACCATACTAATAATTAAAAGATGAATGGATGGGCATGTAAAAAGTCGGTCCTGCACCTGACCTCTCGCCAGTCGTGTCGGTCTTCCGTCACACTGGGTTATGAGAGTAAAGAATAGAGTGCTCCTGTGTATTGCGCACACATTTGGGCACTATAAAATTACTCCTGCGTAACTGGACTGGTTTCATTGAAACTAGGTCCAGGCGTGTGCGCATGTAAAAAGTCGGTCCTGCGCCTGATCTCTCGCCAGTCGTGTCGGTCTTCCGTCACACTGGGTTATGAGAGTAAAGAATAGAGTACTCCTGTGTATTGCGCACACATTTGGGCACTAAAAAATTACTCCTGCGTAACTGGACTGGTTTCATTGAAACTAGGTCCAGGCGTGTGCGCATGTAAAAAGTCGGTCCTGCGCCTGATCTCTCACCAGTCATGTCAGTCTTCTGCCCCACCGGGTTATGAGAGTAAAGAATAGAGTGCTCCTGTGTATTGCGCACACACTTGGGCACTATAAATTACTTCTGTGTTCTGTTTAACTGGCCTGGTTTCATTGAAACTAGGTCAGTTACGCAGGCGGCAGGAGTAATTGTAAAACAAGTGTGTGCCCATGTAAAAAGTCGGTCCTGCGAATGATCTCTCGCCGATCATGTCGGTCTTCCGTCCCACTGGGCTATGAGAGTAAAGAATAGAGTGGTCCTGTGTATTGAGCACACACTTGGGCACTATAAAATTACTCCTGCGTAACTGGCCTGGTTTCATTTAAACTAGGCCAGTTACGTAGAAGTAATTTTATAGTGCCCAAGTGTGTGCGCATGTAAAAAAGTCGGTCCTGCGCCTGATCTCTCGCCAGTCATGTCGGTCTTCCGCCCCACTGAGTTATGAGAGTAAAGAATAGAGTGCTCCTGTGTATTGCGCTCATCTGGTTTCATTGAAATCGGCCACCGCCACCGAAATCGGTGTGGGAGTTTTTTTATTTATTATAATTACCAGCATTGGACATTGGGCATAATTGAAATACTAGTTAATCTAATTATTAATCTAATTACGAACTAATTAGAATACATTTTAATCTAAATACATTCTATTTAACTACTGGTTAATTTCAGGTGCACAATTACTTCATCAATCTGATTAATTTGTGATCTGATTAACAACTACAAAGTATTTGTAATTCTGTAATGTCTAATCTAATAACTTTTTGCCCAACTCTGATTGTAATGATATGTAATAAAATGTCACTTTATATATCTAATTTCCAGAGTGCAACAGGAACGAACCCCATATCTCTAGCAGCGCCGGCGGGCAATGGGGATTCCCTCGTCGTAGACATGGCCACTACCGCCGCCGCCATGGGCAAGGTATGATAAAACCAATGATTTTACAAATTCTGATCGGAATTAATTAGGAGCATGTAGGAGAAGGATTTAGGCACCCCTGAGATCGTATCAAAGGTTTTTTTTGTACTGTTTTTAGGTACTACTAAATGACGCCCGCAACTTCGTTGCGCCAAAATTCGTTTATCGCGCGGGAACCGTACATTTTTCCGGGATAAAAAGTATCCTACGTCCTTTCCCGGGATTCAAAGTATCCCCATACCAAATTTCAGCAAAATCGGTTCAGCGGTTTAGGCGTGAAGACGTAACAGACAGATAGACAGACAGACACACTTTCGCATTTATAATATTAAGTATGGATAGTATGGATATGGGCATCTACTACTCTTATAAAAAAACATTGCTTTTTGATGAGAAAATTGTAACTAAAACTTCAATAATAATCATTACAAGAGCGTGGTCAAACCAAGATATACTTCAACGGGAATTATATGGGTTATTACTTATTTGTAACTCTAATTTTCAGATAGAAGTCCTGATCCACAAGGGCGAGCCGGTCCCTCCAGGCTGGGCGCTGGGACCAGACGGAAACTTGGCTACGGACCCTCAAATTGTAAGTCCTTAATCCCTATCCCTTCCTCCTAAAATAGTTAGTTTTATGGCTATGTCCTCTGCTCGTTAAAACAATCCGCAACTTCATTGGCGTCGGATTTTTTTTAAGTAAAAACTATTTTTAAATATTCTTTTCCGTAATTATATGTTCACACCATATTTCATCAACAGTCCAGCGCCTAAAGCGTGAAGATGTATCATGCAACAGACACGCAAAAGGACTAATATTATAAAAGAGTTTTCAAAAATAATATTTGTATGGATTTTGTATTTAAATGTATAAGTATAGAGTTTTCAAGTTGTTAGAGAAGCATTGCTATAAACAATTTTATAATATTACTAGCTGTCCCGGCAAACATTGTTTTGCCTGTTTTCCCTGTTTTTCTGCTTTTCTCTTGAAGTTTTTTTTGTTTTTTTTTTCTATAAACCTCACGGAGCCCGAGACCTTTCCAACGAATGCAAAACCATGGAAATCGGTTCGTGCGTTCTGGAGTTATAACGTCAGGAAGGAAAACCCGACTTATTTTTTTTTATATATTTGATTTTATTTAGAGATTTCAAGTTGTTTTAAGTGAACAATTGCTATAAACTTATTCCAGGCGTTTGAGACCGGTCGGCTGCTACCGCTGGGTGGTTTCGAGGAGACCAGCGGCTACAAGGGGTTTGGGCTTAGCACCATGGTGGAGGTCCTGTGTAGTGGCTTATCAGGTATGTGAGCATTTTATAAAGCTATGGTGAGTACAAACAATGGCGGGGCAAGACCTAAATTTGATGTGGACAAGATGTATCTTGCGAGGCCCCCTAAAATTAAATTTGCGAGGTCCCCTGATGGATGACGCAAGAGGGCGGATTTGTTGAGATAAAGAATTTATTGATACTAAAACTTTTATTTATGTACTTCTTATTTATTAATAATTGAGTATCATAATTCGTAAATCCTAAAAAAAACACCTCGTGGTCAGATCTGATCTCTGTTGATAACTTTGTTTGTTTGTTGACAGTATCGCCTGAGCTACAGATCTGATCTCTGTTGATAACTATGTTTGTTTGTTGACAGTAGTGCCTGGGCTACAGATCTGATCTCTGTTGATAACTATGTTTGTTTGTTGACAGTAGCGCCTGGGCTACAGATCTGATCTCTGTTGATAACTATGTTTGTTTGTTGACAGTAGCGCCTGAGCTACAGATCTGATCTCTGTTGATAACTACGTTTGTTTGTTGACAGTAGCGCCTGGGCTACAGATCTGATCTCTGTTGATAACTATGTTTGTTTGTTGACAGTAGCGCCTAAGCTACAGATCTGATTAAAACGAATGACGCAGAATGGAAACATGTCCAGAATTCCACTGGTTGCATTTATGCTTCAATTTTATCCATATTGATTGGCATCCATTACTATAATAAAAATCTATCAATACAAATCAGCATCCATCATTGAATTTTTTAAGCGCATTAGGAATTTAGGAGTACGTACCATTGGAGAAATTGATTCATAGGCACATGACAGACCTAGTAGTAGTAGTATTTTGGTCGGGTTATGTCAATTCAATATATTACTCAATGATTTGACATAACGCGCCCAAATTAGGTAGGTCCACCTATGAATCAACTTCTCTGATAGTACTATCAGAGAAGTTGATTCCTAGGCAGATGGGGGACCTACGTAGTTTGGTCGCGTTACGTCAAACCCAACCGACAGATCACAATTAACATTGAATTGACATGATCCGACCAAATGACGTTGGTCTGTCAACTGCCTAGGAATCAATTTCCTCGTTGGTACATCGGTAAAGACTCAGTAATTTTGGGCATTTTGCTCATCTCTAGCTCTAATAATACGACCTCTCAAACGCGTTGGAAGCTTAAGGCGGGCTGAAACCCCATTTTGTTATTTCTTGATACCCGATTTACCTAGTTCCAATATAATAACGATATGTAAAAAAATATGAGATATAGAGCACAATATTTAAAAGGGTTTATTAAATCAAAAACATTTTAATAAAAAATAATACTTTCGCTGTAATTAATTTACAAACTCACCTCCGACAAAACTCTTTGTCATCGAAATATAAGTATTAACAAGAATAACTTACATTTTATTTTAATAAATTGTTAATGAATCTATTTTAAAAAGGTCTGTAACGAATAATCTTTTTTCTTAATATTTATTTAGAAAGATATTTAAAAAACACATGAAAAAAAGAGAAGATCCGCCCCTAGAAACTACAATTTTATGCTAAGCTAAAATGAATCTTATTGCGATGCGTACACGCTTGGTCTTTGGTTGTGCGCAAGGTTATCGTTTGGAATTGAGATAAGTCCTCGCCTTAAGCCGAGGGTCGCGGGTTCGAATCCCGCCGACAGAACAAAAAGTTTTCAAAGTTCCTGGGTCATGGATGTGTATTAAATATGTGTATCATAATATGATAAAAATCTTAAATATATGTATAGTATAAAAGTATTAAATATATTTCCGTTGTCTGGTACCTGTAACACAAGTCCTTCAGGTACTTAGCACAGGGCCAGACTGACGTGGTGTGAAGCGTCCATAGATATTACTATAATAATTACCTAGGAATCTCTCTACAAACTCAAAGCAACTGGTCTCATTTTCAGGATCAAACGCAACGCACAACGTGCCGCCGTGGACGCACAACCAGACCGAAGCCCCGGACCTGGGGCAGTGCTTCGTCGCGGTGGACCCCGCGCGCTTCGCCCCCGGCTTCGCCGCCAGGGTCGCCCACTGCCTCCACCATTACAGGAATTTGGAACCGGTATGATTTCACCATTTTTTTTTAACACAATAATAAAGGAAGTTTAGTGAATTGTGTAAGTTCTTATGAGGAATAAATGTCTTAAACCCTCATAGTCTGACATTAGTTCAGTCGATCAGTTTGGTTTGGAATGACCGGAGAGTGATCATCTAAATTCTAACCGGTTAATTGACGGGCTGATCATCATTTTATTATTTACTTTTCAGCCATCATTCTGGTGTCAGTCTAAGACTGATGGAATGAACCGATGATAGACTAGGGTTACACGGTCAGTCTGGCATAATAAAAAAAAATTATCAGTCCATCAATCACACGGCTACACTATACGATCATTCTCCCGTCAGTCTGGATCAGACTGATGCCAGACTGACCGTATAACATATTGTGTCTTACACTGAGAATGTAACTGTTGTCTTATACCAGAGTAAATCATGTCCAGTTTATGAATTTTTTGACAGGAGTCTTCTTTCACCATCGCTTTTGATTGGCTAGTATCAGTTTTGCTAAATACAGCCACAGCTGCCCATACCTACTTTTAAAGTTATTGCATATAGGTAAATGTCACAAAATATATCCTTAGTCTTGCGATATTCCAAAGTCTTGCGGAAATCGTACATTATCAGTTCCAAAAAATTTTGCTATGACTTTTTCCATGGTCTTTTCATAAAACTGCCACTAACATTACTTAGCTGTAAGTTTTCCATACTATGTTAATAAATAAATAAATGAATAAAGTGCTACAAGTTTCGAGCATATTTCGAGTTTATCAAAGTTGGCACAGCAGTTTTCAAGCCTATTTGGTTGGAAACAAAGATACCTTTATAATATTAGTGTCAGAAAATTTACATATTTACTTTGTTAATTTACGTATACAGTGTACTTTTCTAACAAAATATATTAGCATCAAAAACAAAAGAGTGAGCCCAAAACATGGTTCCATTCGGAGAGTCCTGCTAATATTTAACGGTGCTCGCGTGTGCCAACTTTCTTTGGCATTGACTTATCTAGGTTCACAACCAAAACGTGACTGGCCACGAAAATGTGCAGGGTTAGCATGGATATTTCACAGCTACGTATTCGTAACGTTAAAGAAAAGAAAAGTCATGAAATATAATATTATGGATGCAAAGATAACAATAATCAAACAATATTAAACGAGCGACAATGTGACGAATATGTAGCACGTGCGTGAAGTATAAATGTGACTAGCCTCGAGAATGTGTACAGGGGTTAGCAGGAACATTTTAAAGCTGCGTAATCGTAACGTTAAAGAAAATAAAAGTTAATTAATGTAAGTTTTATACGTGGGAGAGCCATCGGCACGAATGGGCCGGCTCGACCGGAGAAATACCACGTTCTCACAGAAAACCGGCGTGAAACAGCGCTTGCGCTGTGTTTCGCCGAGTGAGTGAGTTTACCGGAGGCCCAATCCCCTACCCTATTCCCTTCCCTACCCTCCCCTATTCCCTTCCCTTCCCATCCCTACCCTTCCCTATTACCCTATTCCCTCTTAAAAGGCCGGCAACGCACTTGCAGCTCTTCTGATGCTGCGAGTGTCCATGGGCGACGGAAGTTGCTTTCCATCAGGTGACCCGTTTGCTCGTTTGCCCCCTTATCTCATAAAAAAAAAGTGCGCTGACATAATTTTATACAATATCGAAAAGCTATAATTTTAAATGTTACGAATGCGTAGCTGTTTAATTGTTTCCACTTCCTCCACAGGAAGTAGGTAGTAAAATTTGCGGAAAACCTATTGTTCTATATAAGTAATTGGGATAGCTGTAAATGCTTCATAGAGGTACGGTAATCTATTAATAATTAAACTATTAAGATGATGAGTTTCATATGTATGTATTATATCTGTGGCAACGTAGCCTCTAGACGAAAGAAGCGACTTTCATTTACGCTTGTCCTATTACCTAGTATTCTTTTGCGCCGCGTCAACGTTGGTCCTTGACTAACGAATATAGGAGTTTTAGAGATTATGATGCAGCCTATTCGTCTATAATTGCCCTTATTTAATGTTAATTATTGTGGTCACTGTTGATAGCTGGCGCAATCATGGTTAATGGTTATCCATAGTGGTCCAATGTGAAGATCCTTAATCTTCACCTTTTAAGCTATTGCATAGTTTTTATCGCGGGCTTAGAGCGCGGCGACGGTGAAGAAATTCCGTAACGGAAAAACCTAACCCCCCACTCCGACCGGCGCGGCGCAGCGGTGCGGCGTTGCCATGCATCGTCATTCAGTTCGGCAGACTTCGGCACGGTGTTTGTGTGCGTGTGACTGAGACGTATGCGAATTAAAATTGCATAAGTTGATAAAAAATGCTATGCAATAGCTTTACCGCGGCAGGACTCTGGTTTTTTTAAACAATGGTTGGACGATTCGGGATTTCTCTTTTATTTTATTTTCTTCCAGGTAAACCCAGCTCTTCCCGTCCTAGCACCAGGCGACAAAGAGAAGCAGAACGCTGCAGCAACACAGCACAGAGGCACAATCATCTACCCACAGCGTCAGATAGATGTATACACCCGCGTCGCCCAGGCTATAGGAGTACAGCCTATGAAAATACACAGTGCTTAATAATAATATACCGTACTAGCTGTCCCGGCAAACGTTGTATTGCCTGTTTTCCCTGTTTTCCTGCTTTTCTCTTGAAGTTTTTTTCTGATTTTTTTTCTATAATCCTCACGGAGCCCGAGACCTTTCCAACGAATGCAAAACCGTGGAAATCGGTTCGTGTGTTCTGGAGTTATAGCGTCAGGAAGGAAAACCCGACTTATTTTTATATATTACATATAACTGTTTTATTTTTAAAATAACGAGACCAGCTAAAAGACTTAAAAAATAGGCGGCGCTGCATTATTTCACACAAAATTTTCATCACAAAAAAAATGTTTCGTCTTGTTTCTCCGTTGTGGGTAGTTGCGTCGTTGTAATAACGTATGCTAGTGCTTTGCGGCGACGCGCGACAACACAACACAAGACAAGACGGTGATAGCGCAGCGCTTCTTCCATACTCCGGACTCCCACTTCATCCACTGTTCGTCGACCTTCAACAACGCTTCCGATGAAGCACAATGAGTTTTTTAGTTTCTATGAATTTATGAAACTAATTAATTATCTTTGTTAGAAATGTAATTTCCTTTGACGTAGTTAGTTCCATGAAAATTTTCATAAAAATTTGAGAATTTCATAGAAAGTCATAGAAACGAGTATTGTCATTGCGTCACCAGATTGCTGAAGCTTTTCGTCATCCTCTACCAACTTGTCTCTTAGTATTATATTGTATGTAAAACGACGAAGTATCGCCTCTATGACGACGCAACGCAAACGCGACGCAATGGAACAATGTAGCCTCATCCTAATCTAACAAAAACCAGTAGGCTCAAATTTCAAAACATAATTTAAACCACAGTTAACTAATAAATATTCTTTTATTATGATAAGATGATCGGAACAAGTAGCACTTGGTAACTTGCTTATATACTTAAGTATTTATACTAACAGCTTACTCATTCCATAATATGTCATTGAGTACCTAATTGCTTCAAGTCAGAAGTTATTTAAGTGAGCTTGGGTTCTGTATATGTCCATTAAACAGTTGCATGTATTATCAGCGTTTGATTATTTTATAATATTACAAAGGTACTTGTTTTTTAAAAACAAAACATTGGAATCTTAGAACAATATAAAAAAAAAAAACAAAGGAATATAGCTTAGTGAATGTAGCTGCTTGCATCGTAGCCATTTTTGTGCATTTTTATTGGTGTAATTATGAAAATTTCTGGTATGATTTTCAGGGAAAACCTCGTGAATGTTCGGTAGCCACTGTCAATTTCCCCTGTCTATGTCAACAAACATTCAGCGCTTCTTCTTTTCTTCTTGTTTTTTAAGGAACCCCAAGTTTTAATTTGAAATCGTTATTAGTATGATGTACCTACAGTTATGAATAATGATGATCCGAACTCAGTTTACTGTCGGACCGTTAACGAATTGAGTTTTTGTTTTAACAAGACAGGTTCAAGGATCAAAACTCCGTTATACAAGTCTCAAAACAATACGTATTATAAATTATAATAACATTGTAAAGCTGTACACATGTCGGAGCAACCTACTTCCTACTTCCTAGAATTGCTAACTAACACATACGTGCCAATTTTCTATTGATACTGGTAAGCGAGTTATATTTATGTCACTTTAAAGCCCGCTGTACACATTGGGCCAATGCGCTGGCTCAATGCGTTGGCCCAAGGTGTACAGCCGGCTTTACAACTTATCGTTTTTTTGTTGGGCTAATATTATTATTATAGACTGTGCACAACTCAAGACTTAGATCGCTTTAAAACAGGGTCCCCTCTTGTTTTACCAAGCGACCTTACAGCTGCGTGGACTGCAATTTGCAATGTCAGAAGCAGAACACTTAGGACACGACACTCTAAAAATGAAACCGACTTCCAAGGTAAAAACAATAATAATATGAACTAAAAAAAAAATAATTATTTTTACTCTTTATTCTTTAATAGTGCCTTTTTCAGAATTCGTCTAAATGGCAACTATTTCTGTACATATTATAGTCATTACTATTTGGAAGTCGGTACCATCTAATTTAATCGTGAGTTCAGTCAATGTCAGAATATCTGAAATTCCGACTTCAAAGTAATGAAGACTAATAATATGTACAGAAATAGTTGACATTTAGACAAATTCTGAAAAAGGCACTATTAAAGAATAAAGAGAAAGAATTATTTTAAACTTTTTACCTTGGCAGTCGGTTTGATTTTTTTTTTATTTAAAAAAAAAATAAATATATATATATATATATATATATATATATATATATATATATATATATATATATATATATATATATATATATATATATATATACATATATATATTGACAATATTGACAATATAAAATATTAAATACTGAATTATGATGAATAGAATTTGCATAGTATCATATGCTTTCAGTTCTTAAAATAACGATGAAACCCCCAAACTTGTATCAGCTATAAGGAGTCAGGAGGAGTATACCCGGTGCAAAATCCTACTTTTTGGTAGCCTATGCCTAGAATACTTCTCACAAAACCGAATTCACCATATAACTGAGGAGTTCCCTATTTAGCTACCAATATGGAATCATATACTTTAAAACAATAAAATAATTTTCAAAATCGCTAGACAAACTCGAGACTCGATCTAAAAGATTATGAAAAGTACTAATAATAATAGGCCAATAATGTGATAATGCATGATGTAATTTTAGTGATGATGATGATTATGACGAATATAATTTGATTTTTTTTCTTTTATTAAATAAGGGGGCAAACGAGCAAACGGGTCACCTGATGGTAAGCAACTACCGTCGCCCATGGACACTCGCAACATCAGAAGAGCTGTAGGTGCGTTGCCGGCCTTTTAAGAGGGAATACGCTCTCTTCTTGAAGGTTTTCAGGTCGTATAGGTCCGGAAATACTGCTGGTGACAGTTCGTTCCAGAGTTTTACAGTGCGCGGCAGAAAGTTACGCGAAAAACGCACTGTGGAAGACTGCCACTCATCAAGGTTGATCAGTAGCATTTGCTTTCCGTTCTTAAAACAACGCCGTAATTACCAAACTTGTATCTATAAGGAGTCAGGAGTTCTCTCAGCATCTTTGGGACCATGGTATACCTGTTGCAAAATCTTACTTTTTGATAGCATATGCTTAGAATACTTCTAATAAAACCGAAATCACTTTATTATGTCTCTTTATAGTTTTGAGGAGTTCCCTACATACGACATGGATCCCATTATGAAATTGACACCTTGGTAACCGTAGCAACAAATTGAAATCATGTACTTTAAAACAACAAAATAATTTTCAAAATCGATCGACAAACTCGAAACTCGATCTAAAAGATTATAATATAAAAAGTACGAATAATAGGGCCATAATGTAATGGATGCATGGTGTAACGGTAGTGATGATGATGATAATGAACGTAATTTGCACAGGAGCATATGCTTTCAGTTCTTAAAACAACGCCGAAACCCCCAAATCTGTATATATAAGGAGTCAGGAGTTCTCAAAACCTTCGGAACCATGGTATACCTCGATGCAAAATCTTACTTTTTGGTAGCAAATGCTTAGTATACTTCTCATAAAACCAGAATCACCATATTATGTTTCCATATAAATTTTGAGGAGTTCCCTCGATAGATCCCACCATCAGGTCAACACAAAAAACGATTTTGAAAATCGGACCACAAACGGCTGAGTAAACATTGAACATACAAAAAAAAAGAGGGCGTAGGTAGTCCTCCCAGGGGCGTAGCTACCGCCGTATATGTCGTATCAATTATAAGGGGCCCCCGGGCCACAAGGGCCCCCAAAGTGAATAGAAACTTTCCATTTCTTTTATTAAATTCACAAAATATGAGAAATGTAAAAAAGACAACCTTTCCTAAGGTTGCCTTTTTTTACATTTTGCCCCCAAACAGACTATTGCTATACAAAACACAAGAATATGCATTATGCACACACAAACAAACATTTTGCATTTTCTTTTATATAATTTTGGGAGGCAAACGAGCAAACGGGTCACCTGATGGAAAACAAGTACCGGCGCCCATGGACGTTCGCAACATCAGAAGAGTTGCAGGTCCGTTGCCGGCCTTTTAAGAGGCAATGAGCTCTCTTCTTAAAAACTGTTGTGTCTCAACTGAGCGCCCTTAGCCCTTACACATAATTTATGTACTATAAAATCTGAGCTTCTTTAAAACGATATGGAAAGTCGTAAAAGTAAATTATGAGACCTGAGTACTGGAAGAAAGTACTTGTGTAATGTTTTTGTAGAAAGTTTGTGAAAGTCGTCGGCAGGAATTTGCGTTATCACATTACAATCGGCTAACTGCTGCCCTAAAATACCTTGATTCTACTATTCAATGTAAAATTAGCGCAGCTTCGTTTCTTTTTCGCTCCAGACACTTTCCTATGAAACTCTGTGAAAATCGTTACAAATATTATAAATGCAAAAGTGTTCACGCTTAAACGGCTCAACCAGTGTAGATGCATGCTGTGCAGATACTTTGAGTCTCGGGAAAGAATATAGGATAGTTTTTTTGCGGGAAAAATGTACGGTTCTCGCGCGATAAATTAACTTTGGCGCAACGGAGTTGTCGTCGGAGTCATCTAGTAGAATTATAAATTTAGACGAATACGTCTAAATTTATAATTCTTGTTCGTTGGATAAGCTTAGGTTTTTCTTGTTAAATTGTATTTTTCTTTTTAAATGGGACCAGAATTGCAATAATCAGATTAGTTCAAATTACGAGGTGAGCTATAAAACTTTAGGCTATTGCCAAAGTTTGCATAAATAGGTATAATTAGCCATAGAAGATAATTCATAATATTCTATGGCTAGTTTATCTGACATATTAAGTAAATGACTCAGCTTTAGGTTTAATCCACGTAAATAATGTATTTAAAGCAACATATTTTACAGTAAATATACAAATATACAAACTTTATTATCTCCCTTATCAACTTTAACTTCCTAGTTTATATAAACAAAGAAACTTTTGGTTGTTTTAACTTCAACCTTCCCTATACCAAGGGCGTCATCTTTTCACTTAAAATGTCAATGAAGTATAATTATAACCTTGGCTCTCGAGAGCTTCTGATGATGAGAAGCTGAACCATATTAAAAGTAATATACAGTAGATCATTCTTAAACTAGATCACGGGCGCAATAATGACACGCGGCGGGCTCACGCACACATAAGTATGATATCAACTTATTGTCAGATAACTTTAGAGGGCAGAACATCAACGTGCGTATCAAAGTCCATCTTTACTTTAGGCTTAGTAACTTTGATTACCACCATGATTGCGATGTTGTTTATAGCATGCACAATTGTCGTCAATAGTAATAATTGTCGAATCATAATATAGACCAATTACCTATCTATATTCTACAAATTCGAAGTCGCTTGTATTGGGCCATCATGAGCCATTTTTTGGGAGGTCATGTTAAACTTTTCTCTTTGTTTAACGAATTTAATTAGCACCACTGAGTTACGTTACTGTATGTACTTATGTTGTGGCTGAACTCTGAAGAATGCCTGATGCCATTTACAATAACCTATGAAAATGGTAAGACAACATGCACTGTCCTTAATCTACATAAATAGCTATGTGTAGCATGTCAAACTTGTACAAGCACTGTCCAAGATTATAGAGTAGAAAACAACTCATTAAAATAAAATTGCAAGACAAACACTTCCTGATAATATTCGCCAATTTTTTGTCTGTATAGCTCTTCTAAGTTCTATGCAAAATGAGTAATATTAATCCTAATCCTTGAGTAATATTACGGTCATTCTCCGGAGAGCAAAATTTACTTATTATTATTGTATACTCTGTAATATTAACTTATTCAAGTATGCAATATTTTTTAACGGTAGATAGCATCCGTAACTAGCTACAAACTTAAACACAGGCTCCTAATTTAAGTAATTCAGACTTAATTAATTTAACTCGTGTTCAAAAACCGTGATTTTCTAATTACCGTAACGTGTCCTCACGCCGACTTGATTTCGAAACTTGCTTGTAATTTTAATAACGTACATATTTACTTCGATCTATTCATCGTTTTAAACGCTAACAAGCATTGGCTATCGCATTGCAAAATATCGACTCAATAGACCCAGCCTATAAATAGTTATCATGAAATAATCGTCTATCCTATCAAAAGTTCTAATTACCGTAACGCATGCTGTTTTCCTGGTGTCTACCCCAAAATAACAGGATTTGGCACATAACAAGTGCACGGGCTATTTCTCCTTAGCGTGTGCTACGGCCCATTAGCGGTCCCACGTCGTTAATGTTAGTGTGCCGCCGATGAAGCACGTGAGTATCTAATTACCGTAGCTTTGGTTACTTTTTTGTCAGTACCTACCTAATTTAATTTTTTCAGCGTTCACCAAGTGACAAAAACTTGTCTTAATGTAAGTAACATAAGCGCTTAAAATATTATTACTTAGCTTACTTTTGTGTTTTAGCTGATAAAAAAGCACAATACTGATTAAGAGATATTTTTTGATAAAATTACATGATAAGACCTTTTCATCCGTAAATATTTTGCTCTTCCAAATTTTAGGCTTCTTGTTTAGCAATTATTAAAATTAGATTTGGAATGGAGATAAAAACTGGTCTCACAAGATAAAGGCAATGTTGCAATATCCCACCAAAAAAAATCGGCCAAGTGCGAGTTGGACTCGCCCATGAAGGGTTCCGCAGCAGCAGTAAGGTTTATTTTTATGAAATAAAAAGGTTTTTGATTTATTTTTATATATCAGTTGATTTAATGAAATGTAATGAAAATAAATTAAGGTTTACCATTTATGACATATAAAAAAAACACTACTTGCTAGATCTCGTTCAAACCAAATTTCAGTGGTAGTTTTTATAGTAATGTACATCATATATATTTTTTAGACTTATCATCCCTCTACTTTAGAAGTTAGAGGGGGGGGGGGGGGACACACATTTTAGCACTTTGGAAGAGTCTCTCTCGCAAACTATTCAGGTTAGAAAAAAATGATATTAACCTCAATATGATTTTTGAAGACCTATTCATAGATACCCCACACGCATTGGTTACGTTTTTTGTTTCAGTAGTACCTATGGGGACCCCTAAAATTTTTAATAATTTTTCCATTTTTAAATCAAACTCTTAATGCAGTTCACAGATTACATCTACTTACCAAGTTTCAATAGTATAGCTCTTATAGTTTCGGAGAAAAGTGGCTGTGACATACGGACGGGCAGACAGACAGACAGAAATGACGAATCTATAAGGGTTCCGTTTTTTGCTATTTGGCTACGGAACCCTAAAAAGCTAAAATATATTGCCATGATAAAAAATTCCACACAAACAGCGAGGCGCAATAAATTGTGTTAAAAGCCTTAAAACTACATTCACGAATTTTATCAAGTTCATTTTAAATTAAAAAATTTTTTGGAATAACGTCATCATACGCATTTTGTGCCTCCAACGAAAACAGTTGTTGTGTCTGTCTGATACCCTAAGGCCTAACCTATGAATTGTTCCAATAAATGTTCCAAAAAGCGTGTCACGATTTCTTGTAATTTTTTTAAAAGTAATTAATTAAATCTTGTGACCCGTTTTTTAAAGGTTAATTATTTCCCTAAGTACCTCGAATCTAAGTACTGGTACAAAAGTAGTCTAGCTTCTATACTCAAGTTTCAAGAATACCCTTCACCAATTATAACATGAAGAGGTAACAGACATACACTTTCACACTATATTATTATGAATAGGCTAGGCTGCAGAGGCAGCAAGTAGCATATCTTTTTTTTATGAAATAAGGGGGCAAACGAGCAAACGGGTCACCTGATGGAAAGCAACTTCCGTCGCCCATGGACACTCGCAGCATCAGAAGAGCTGCAAGTGCGTTGCCGGCCTTTTAAGAGGGAATAGGGTAATAGGGGAGGGTAGGGAAGGGAATAGGGGAGGGTAGGGATGGGAATAGGGTAGGGGATTGGGCCTCCGGTAAACTCACTCACTCGGCGAAACACAGCGCAAGCGCTGTTTCACGCCGGTTTTTTGTGAGAACGTGGTATTTCTCCGGTCGAGCCGGCCCATTCGTGCCGAAGCATGGCTCTCCCACGTATAAATAATATAATTCAAGACGTGAGTGGAAGAATAAGATAAGTAACATGAAAAAACTTCCCGTTTTTTTGCTTAAATGGAGGCTTTAGGGCCGGAAAAATTATTTGAAATAGAAAAACTGGATTATATGTGTAGCTAGATATATTAGCTAGGTTATAAAGTACACAAGTTACAAGTTTTATTAAAATAATAAGGGAAAAAATGAGTTATTATCCGTATGTTACGAAATGTTACTTATTCGATTCTTCCACTCACGTCTTCTTATGTTAACACGTTAAGTACTACGTGAGGAAGCACAGGTTACAGGAAAATAAGGGATTTTATTTTTACATAACTGTATATTTTTAAAAAGATAAAACCGACTTCAAAATTGTACGTAATTGAAAATTAAAAGTCCCTATCTCCAAAACTACTGAACCGATTTTGATGAAACTTACACTATTCTCTAAGTTGACCAGTACCTAGTACAACAAAAAAAGAATTACTGAAATCGGAATGGTAGTTCCAGAGATATGCGAACACAAACATAAAAACATACATACATACACTTTTGAAATTTAGCACATTTGTTCAGACGCTGATATAGACTAACATATTCGAAAATTGAGCAGTTCTGGAAATATTACATACATACGCGTCGAATTGATAACCTCCTTTTTTTGAAGTCGGTTAAAAAATACATAATGGCATTCCGCGAACTTCAATAATGGTAAGTACTTTCCTTGTTACTTGGTTTTTCGAACGAACAAGGACTAATTTATTCTTGAACTTTTATTATGAAACGAGCAAACACATCACCTAAAGAAGAAAATATAACCCTTATATGCATTCCTAGTATTTAAAATCTCCACCCACCTTAAGGTCAATTCAGACCTCAACGCGACGCGTAGATGCAACGATGCTTTAAAGCGGAACCCTAACCAGCTGATTTTTTGTATATTGATAGGTGAATAAATATAATTTAACAGTAACATTGTCCTACAAATAGAACAATCCATATTTTAGGATTATCAAATCGAAACATTAAATCCTTTCTGTCTCTGTTAGCTACCACTTTCCAGATTTTTCGAAGAGGGAATTGTTGTTCGTTTTATCAAAATGTAGCTACGCACGAAAAATTAGCTTGATAGTAATAAAAAGAAATGTTCTAGGGAACCTAGGTACTATAAGTTCAAAAATAGCGCAAAAAAGATTTAAGTTATTTTCGGTAAATTACGCAATTCTGAAGAATTAATCATTATATAAATGTTATTAATGATTATGTTGATTGGCGTATTGTCAGACGAGTTGATATGACTAATTAATTAACAAAAATATGGAATAACCCCGTTACATATTTTTTGCATGTATTTTGTTATAAACGAAACTCGTATTTCTTTTTGCTACTAAACTGTACTCGGCGAAACCTGGCGGTAGCGGTCATTGACTCCCTGTCAAAAACTTGTCATTTTCTATACAAAGCCGCGATTGACAACATCTGACACTTCATTGTCAGTCGCGGTTTATATAGAAAATGACAAGTTTTTGACAGGGAGTCAAACCGCGACTGACAATGAAGTGTCAGATGTTGTCAATCGCGGCTTTGTATAGATACCGCTACCGCCGCATTTTACCGCTACCGCCATGTTTTGCCGAGTACAGTATAGTCTGCTATAAGTCTGTGTATTGTAAGTACCGTTCCGATCGGCAAGCGACCGCGACCGGCAAAAATTCAAATAAAACCACTTTATGACTATCCATACTAATATTATAGATGCGAAAGTGTGTCTGTGAGGTAACAACCTCATCACGTCCAAACCGCTAAACCGATTTTACTAATATTTGGTATGGTGATAGTTTGAGTCCCGGGAAAAGACATAGGATACTTTGTATCCCGAAAAATTAAATCAAATCAAATCAAAATAGTTTTTATTCAGAGTAATTTTTGTACAAAAAAAATCCGAACCTCGATTCTAAGGTGCCTACCACCGGTTCGGGAACTAACCCGGCGAGAAGAACCGGCGTAAGAAACTCGCACGGGGCCATCTTTTACTAAAAAGATGGAAAATTACAATAATTTAAAAAAATCATATAACAATATTATGACTTATAACTCTATTTACAATAGGAAATATAAAAAATATTTTAATAGCCAGTAGGAACCACCCTATTCCCACGGTGTGTTGTCGTCGATGAAATGAAAAACGTACGGTTCCAGCCCAGCAGCGGCATGGGTCGCTAGACCAATGTCGGTGGAAAATGACACCTATAGCCTAGGTCATAAAGAGGCATTTTATTTGAATTAATGTAGGTCGCGATCGCTTGCGGCAAAAATCAGAAAGACAATTTAAGCTGTTATAAAATACCACTTAAAACACAAAAAGCACTAAAATATACAGCCGAATATTACCAATATTTGGAGGTGGCAAAACAGAAAAAATATATAATTATCTATCAGTCTTTTATTTGTATAAGGGCAATATAATGTGGATACACAAAAAAATACGTATTGAGTTACGAATGCAGAACTTAATATCTTCTTTAGATGATTAATGTTCTTAACACAGACTGTCCTTTCCCGGGACTCAAAGTATCTCCATGCCAAATTTCAGCAAAATCGGTTCAGCGATTTGGGCGTGAAGAGGTAACAGACAGACAGACAGACAGACAGACAGACAGACAGACAGACAGACAGACAGCCAGACAGACAGACAGACAGACAGACAGACAGACAGACAGACAGACAGACAGACAGACAGACAGACAGACAGACAGACAGACAGACAGACAGACAGACAGACAGACAGACAGACAGACAGACAGACAGACAGACAGACAGACAGACAGACAGACAGACAGACAGACAGACAGACAGACAGACAGACAGACAGACAGACAGACAGACAGACAGACAGACAGACAGACAGACAGACAGACAGACAGACAGACAGACAGACAGACAGACAGACAGACAGACAGACAGACAGACAGACAGACAGACAGACAGACAGACAGACAGACAGACAGACAGACAGACAGACAGACAGACAGACAGACAGACAGACAGACAGACAGACAGACAGACAGACAGACAGACAGACAGACAGACAGACAGACAGACAGACAGACAGACAGACAGACAGACAGACAGACAGACAGACAGACAGACAGACAGACAGACAGACAGACAGACAGACAGACAGACAGACAGACAGACAGACAGACAGACAGACAGACAGACAGACAGACAGACAGACAGACAGACAGACAGACAGACAGACAGACAGACAGACAGACAGACAGACAGACAGACAGACAGACAGACAGACAGACAGACAGACAGACAGACAGACAGACAGACAGACAGACAGACAGACAGACAGACAGACAGACAGACAGACAGACAGACAGACAGACAGACAGACAGACAGACAGACAGACAGACAGACAGACAGACAGACAGACAGACAGACAGACAGACAGACAGACAGACAGACAGACAGACAGACAGACAGACAGACAGACAGACAGACAGACAGACAGACAGACAGACAGACAGACAGACAGACAGACAGACAGACAGACAGACAGACAGACAGACAGACAGACAGACAGACAGACAGACAGACAGACAGACAGACAGACAGACAGACAGACAGACAGACAGACAGACAGACAGACAGACAGACAGACAGACAGACAGACAGACAGACAGACAGACAGACAGACAGACAGACAGACAGACAGACAGACAGACAGACAGACAGACAGACAGACAGACAGACAGACAGACAGACAGACAGACAGACAGACAGACAGACAGACAGACAGACAGACAGACAGACAGACAGACAGACAGACAGACAGACAGACAGACAGACAGACAGACAGACAGACAGACAGACAGACAGACAGACAGACAGACAGACAGACAGACAGACAGACAGACAGACAGACAGACAGACAGACAGACAGACAGACAGACAGACAGACAGACAGACAGACAGACAGACAGACAGACAGACAGACAGACAGACAGACAGACAGACAGACAGACAGACAGACAGACAGACAGACAGACAGACAGACAGACAGACAGACAGACAGACAGACAGACAGACAGACAGACAGACAGACAGACAGACAGACAGACAGACAGACAGACAGACAGACAGACAGACAGACAGACAGACAGACAGACAGACAGACAGACAGACAGACAGACAGACAGACAGACAGACAGACAGACAGACAGACAGACAGACAGACAGACAGACAGACAGACAGACAGACAGACAGACAGACAGACAGACAGACAGACAGACAGACAGACAGACAGACAGACAGACAGACAGACAGACAGACAGACAGACAGACAGACAGACAGACAGACAGACAGACAGACAGACAGACAGACAGACAGACAGACAGACAGACAGACAGACAGACAGACAGACAGACAGACAGACAGACAGACAGACAGACAGACAGACAGACAGACAGACAGACAGACAGACAGACAGACAGACAGACAGACAGACAGACAGACAGACAGACAGACAGACAGACAGACAGACAGACAGACAGACAGACAGACAGACAGACAGACAGACAGACAGACAGACAGACAGACAGACAGACAGACAGACAGACAGACAGACAGACAGACAGACAGACAGACAGACAGACAGACAGACAGACAGACAGACAGACAGACAGACAGACAGACAGACAGACAGACAGACAGACAGACAGACAGACAGACAGACAGACAGACAGACAGACAGACAGACAGACAGACAGACAGACAGACAGACAGACAGACAGACAGACAGACAGACAGACAGACAGACAGACAGACAGACAGACAGACAGACAGACAGACAGACAGACAGACAGACAGACAGACAGACAGACAGACAGACAGACAGACAGACAGACAGACAGACAGACAGACAGACAGACAGACAGACAGACAGACAGACAGACAGACAGACAGACAGACAGACAGACAGACATTAGTATGGAAGTATGGAAGAATGGATTACCTTTAAACATACAAAGTAGCTGAAGTAATATAATTACTCAAATTGAACATGTAATTAATTTAACAGTAGGGATTCCATTTTGGTCTTGTAATTTTGGGCATTATCAACACTAAATAACGCCCGCAACTCTGTTTCGCCAAAATTCGTTTTTCGCGCGGAAACCGTACATTTTTTCGGGATAAAAGTATTCTATGTTCTTTCCCCGGACTGAAAGTATCTCTATACCAAATTTCAGCAAAATCGGTTTAGTGGTTTGGCGTGAATACGTAACAGACAGACAGATACACTTTCACATTTATAATATTAGTATAATATTAGTCTTGTAATTTGGTAATTATGTCAACATTCTACATCACAACATCTGATTTATTTATCGTATGTCAGTTTGCAACCGCAAAATATAATCTTGCAGGAAACAATATTAAGATTAATTTATTCGAAGAAATTATTGTTTTATTTTGATTAAGGTTATTTTCTACAGAGCAAAGTATAATACCTTTTTCTACCTGTTTTAATACAAGTTTGCTTATACTCGGTTCCTATAGTTATATTAAGAGGGCGACTAACGCAAGAAGTCAAACATCGTCCTTCTCTCTTCACACTCACGCCCATCTTTCATATGCCAGGTGAAAAAGGACGACGCGGAGTCATTTCCAAGTTAATTTTTTCTTAATAACTCGATAAATATACAACATTTTAAAAATCCGCCAGGTCAGTGTCTCAATGATAGAGTTTTATACAATATGTTAAAATATTAACTTAGTTACGGACGGTTATGGCAATACGTGTAAATTGGATGCATCTTTGTGATTTTTTTCGATCGAGAAAATTTTAAGATATCGTGTTTTCGCTCAGATCAAATTCTTGGAATTATAATGTAGTATCTATGTTTAGAAAATGAAACAATTCGGGGCTTCTTTTCAAGTATAAAAATGTTTTATAAATTCGACAATTTTGGGTTAGTCGCCCCCTTAAAGAAAAATATTTATATCTCGACAACGAGTTTTGATTTCGAGTAAATGTAGTATTCCCAAATAAAATGTCAAGAGTATATTTTGCATTGGAACTTTGTGCTGTCTCCCGCTTTGTATGGGGAGGGAAACTGGAATTCTTCCTACTCCTCCTATTCTCTTCTGATTAATTTCGTTGCGGGTCCCAAGACAGTTTTAGCATGTCCCTCGGGCTCCCTGAGATCATATCAAAGGGTTTTCGTGGTTGGATACCGCTGTCGATCCTGGCTACACAGGAGATACAGTGGTGGGAATGTATGGTGGGCCAAAGCCCGTTTAAAAAAAAAAAAGAGTATATTTTCCTTGAATATGAATAAAATACGAATTCAAAAACATACTATTATAAATATATCTTCTTTCAAATTACTGTTTTGATTTAATTCGATTCGAACCATAAATATTAATTTTGTTTTAAGATTGATCGATTTGTAGGCCGATTCAACCATTTAAAAGCAGCCCTAGTGCAGCTTCGTTCCTAGTTCCATCCAGTCCGTTGATTATTAAGCTAGAAAATGATTTTATTATGACATTTCATGACAAGTCTATAATTTATGTCGGGAGCTAAACCCCGTAAAAGAGCGGAGTGTTATACTTTTTGATGTGTCTCTAATATGTCTGTCCGTGGCATCGTAGCATCCAAACGAGATTACCGATTTTGATCAAGTTTTTTTTTTTTTTTTTGAGAGTATTATTAGCTATAGTTGATCTTCATCAGCCGCTCCGCTCCAAGTGTTGAAAAATGTAGGTTTATCTACTTAATTTTTTTATGTTGGGGGTCGTTTTTAAATATGCGCAATTTAATTGTGCTACAAACGGACTAGATCGAATAAAGATCGAAGCTGCATTAATGCTGCATTAAAAAAGTACAATTGGGGTACAACAAAATATGGTAATGGGGTAAGGTGAACCACCTAATTATTGGCACTTTGAGTGTTAATTTTTGACCCATGCCATTAACTTGACAAAAAAAATTGGCACCTACTAAAACTTGATATATTAGTACTATTAAATTTCAATCAATCTTATTATACTTAATACATCCTATATAAAAAAAAAACTTATTACACAAAAGGATATTATGTTACAGTCGGTATTACATTAGATTGTATATTATGTATACTCTTACCCAAATTTAAATAAGTAATGTCATAAGATTTAGGCAGTAAGGCACAGTACCTATCGTCTTTGCAAGGAGCCACACTTTTTGACTTTCAGACCCTGAAAGTATGCTGTAATACTGGCTTAATATTTATTTATTTATTTATTTAAGTCAGTCATCTTGGTCCATATTATAAATACCTTATAGACTAACATACATACAATTATACTAAAACTAACACAAACACTAAACACGTATTGAATTAAGTTCTATAACGCTGAACGCACACGTAGGTATTTATTTGCTTTTTGTTTTTGAATCAGCGATGAAAATCGAAGTGGAAATAGTTCCTTTACCTTTTTATTAAACAGGCATAATTTTACACAACCTTCTAAAATGAAAATATTTTTATATTATAACATACCCCCAGACATAGATCAAGATAGATACCGCATGTCGCTCCTTTTGTACCACTGTGACGTACCGATGATAACAAACGTGTCCATTATCAAGGCCAACGTTTCTATTTGAATTTCTACAGCTCAATACGGCACTTTTAGGCATTTAGACATTTTTAAAATTCCGATTGACGTGCGATTCCGATAGCAGACTAAAGAACAAACTTTCGAAAGACGGGCATTGCTCGTCGTTTGGGAACGCGATATGGCACGCGAAGTACATACACATGCGGTATCTATCTTGATCTATGTCTGTGAACATACCTAAGTTTTTACGGTAAATTTAGTTCCTCAGCTTTAGACAAAAAATACAAGTATACATACACGTACACTAATACATTATACATAAGCTGGCACTGTGTATTTCCCTCACAGCTTCCGCAGTGGTATACATCCGTAGCGACCTTCACGAGGCGTGCTTTCGTTTCCGACTTATCTATACTGTAAATACTTGTTTAGATTTTACAATTCGCTAAAAGCCGAGCTCTGTGAGGGCTCGCATCGTTATTCTGCTTGGTAATAATCTTTAAGGCAGTTTTTTTTTATATTTTAATAGTAACCAAACCTTGACTGACCGATGATAACACATCTACATATAAATAAGAATGACTATGTTAAGAGCGGGCTGTCAAATTTTGCTGTGTTTTCTAATAAGTATTACGATCCCGGAAGACGACTGACTCAAATGAAATTGAGATTTATTTAATCATTTTATATTTATCTGATATTTGGCTAACCAAAAACACGATTCACTTATTTTGACTCGATAGTTTAATTTTTTGAAATTATGAATCTTTTTGCGCTTTTCAACAAATACCTGTTACACTTATTGAGTTACTATCATTAAATAACTTACACTACTACAATCACACACTTTATAAAATAATAGCTAAAGGAAATATTAGTATTGTATTTAATTTTTAAGTAATCATCAAAAACATTTTTAGGACTTACGACCTTTACTTTTGTGCTATAATGCGGGAACCGTTATTACGCGATATTGTTCACTATTAGCTGCAACGTAAAGCACATTGCCCAGAAGCACGATTCATGGAATCATTGTATCACGATTGGAGGATAGCGGTGTGAGTAGGCGGGGCTAGCGTTTTGACAGTAGGCTCTTAAAGCACAAATCAATAGGCGTGATAGTTTTTCCTTAAAATGTACCACAAAAATGCTCAGGTTTTGGGTTATACTAGGGCTCGCTTCGCTCGCCCTGATGATTATATTATAAAGATGATGATGAATCATTACTTTTTTTAGTTGAGTATGACCATCTATTAGCTTTTATAGTTACATTAATACATTACAGTGTATAATTTATATTAAAAACATCTATAGTTCTGTACAAATTATTATTTTAAAAACCTATTAGTTTTCCGAATAAAATAATATAAAGCATGCTCAAATTTCAGACCCATACAAAAGATTTCAACGCGCGCGCATGCAGTCAAATTGTTTCAGGCAACATTAAGGCTTCGGGCACACCTTTAACCTACGCGACCAAAGCGACTGCGAAGCGGGAGCGTCTGCAATGCGGGACGTTTGCGTTGGCAGAGCGGGAATAATCTACGGTTCGCACCGTAGTCGCGCAGGTGTGCACACCAGGCCATTTAGCCGAAACTTTTTCGTTTTCACTTCGTTATTGAATCGCCGATCAAAATGTATGGAATTGATAAGACGAATCAAACGTCAACGTCATACTAACGAACGCTTATGTCAATTCCATACATTTTCATCGGCGATTCTGTAACGAAGCGAAAACGAAAATATTTTGGCACACCCCCCAGTTTCGCGTTGCAGACGCTCCCGTCTTGCGTACCCCGTTACTGACGCGCAGGTTTGGCCAAAGCTTATAATAAAAACGATAAACTACATTACCCATTTCTGGTTTATTTTTTCCGGTTTCCGTAAAAGTGGTAAAGCAAGGTTTTTTTAGAGGCTATAGGATAGAGTTAAAAATGATGCAGGTCTACTTCGCAGAATAGATTGTTTAAATTTTATTACCTACATCATAAAATAATGTTTATATTCATATAATTGACCTTTTTTATAAATTAATCCAAATAATTATTGGATATTTAATCTAATTGCATAATTAAAGTTAAATTTTAATTGTAAAGATGTGTAGTTTATTTTTATATATCCGTCCCTGTACTTGTTCTCGAAAATTTTCGAAGTTCTCATAATATTTTTCTTATAAACTTACAAGACAGTTTTGGCGCGTGGATAACATCAGAACTAGTACCGCCATTATTTTTTTATGAAATAAGGGGGCAAACGAGCAAACGGGTCACCTGATGGAAAGCAACTTGCGTTGCTGGCCTTTTAAGAGGGAATAGGGTAGGTAATAGGGGAGGGTAGGGATGGGAAGAGAAGGGAATAGGGGAGGGAAGGGAAGGGAATAGGGTAGGGGATTGGGCCTCCGGTAAACTCACTCACTCGGCGAAACACAGCGCAAGCGCTGTTTCACGCCGGTTTTCTGTGAGAACGTGGTATTTCTCCGGTCGAGCCGGCCCATTCGTGCCGAAGCATGGCTCTCCCACGTATAAACACATTTTGTCAAATATCTTTTCAATAGAACTTCGTTCCAAAAAAAATTTTTTGTTTCAGTTGTACCCCTACAATTTTTAAAATTTTTGCTGTTTTTGGATCAAAACCTTAACGCGGTTCACAGACTACACCTACTTACCAAGTTTCAATTATATAGCTCCTATAGTTTCGGAGAAAAGTGGCTGTGACATACATACGGACAGACAGACAGACACACAGACATGACGAATCTATAAGGGTTCCGTTTTTTGCTATTTGGCTACGGAACCCTAAAAAAAGTCTAGAAGAAATCCGAGGGAAAGTTCTTATTTTTCAAAATTTTCATTTTTCTTAAGGACATTATTTCCGCTAAAAGATCAGCCTATGCTAGGTTGGCTCTCGACTTTTCATTAGTATTTTCAATTCAAGAATCATTCTCTTAACAAGTTAAGATAAGATCATGTAGCTAGTCTAATAATTTAGGTTTGAAAATGTTTTTTCCAGAAAATTAAAACTTACAAAAAGTTTTGAAAAATGTTGTGAGACTAGGCGAGCAAGACCATGACCAAGACCAAGACCAGACAGGTTTGAGCAAGACCAAGACCAAGACTGCACAAGCAAGACCAAGACCAAGACCAAGACTGGTCGAGTCTTGGTCTTGGTCTTGCTTTGCTCATCACTATCTGACTATAATATCATCTGAGTAGTGAGTATCATTTTGCACGTAGCTGAAATTAAAACACATAATAATTTTATAATATTATAACAATATTGGTGAAAAAACCGAGACGCCAAATTATCCTTGCATATTTTATTTATTATTTTTATTTTATAATAATTATTAAATTTATAATTTTAATATCTCTGTCATTAACCGGATTTCCGGCCATCTTTGGATATTATCGGACGTTCCATCTCTTGACCTACTGTTCTAAATCATTTGTAATTAGCTATTTAAAATTAAATATTATTATAACTTATAATTATTATTGTACTAGAGGACGCCCGCAACTCCGTTGCGCCAAAATTCGTTTATCGCGCGGGAACCATTTTTCGGGATAAAAGTATCCTATGTACTTTCCCGGGACTCAAAGTATCTCCATATCAAATTTCAGCAAAATCGGTTCAGCCGTTTGGGCGTGAAGAGGTAACAGACAGACAGACAGACAGACAGACAGACAGACACACTTTCGCATTTATAATATTAGTAAGTAAGTAAGTATGGAAGTATGGATTTTTTTCTTTAACTACGTATTTGTTACGTAAACAGTTTACGTATATTATATGAAATTGGCCATTGTAAAATCAATCAAATTATTAAAAAAATCGGCCAAGTACGAGTAGGACTCGCGCACGAAGGGTTCCGTATAGGTTCCGTACCATTATAGAGCAAAATCAGGCCAAAAATTGTGTTTTTGTATGGGAGCCCCCCTTAATTTTTTATTTTATTTTAATATGATTATTAAATATTAAAGTACACATATAACTAAGTATTTTGAGAAAAATTCAAGTACCTACCTGTTGCCATTATTTATATAGAGCAAAAAAGGCAAAAAAATCACGTTATTTGTATGGGAGCCCCCCTTAAATTTTTATTTTATTTTAAGTATTTGTTGTTTATAGCGGCAACAGATATACATAATCTGTGATTTCAACTCTCTAGCTATTACCGTTCTTGAGTTACAGCCTGGAGACAGACAGACAGACAGACGGACGGACAGACGGACAGACAACAAATTCTTAGTAATAGGGTCCCGTTTTTACCCTTTGGGTACGGAACCCTAAAAAACAAAATGTGTGTTAAACGGGGTTTATAATATTATAGTGATAGGAATAATTTGATTCTAATAAATTAATCTATATTTTTTGTAAAAGCAGACAAATCTGGAAAACCTGGGTTTTACAAAATAATATAGCTACAATATTATGGTCTCTCTGGTCATGACTCATGGCCATGGTCAAAGTCATGGTCAGTGATGGTCACGGTCATGTGAAAAGTTGCTCTATAATCTGATTTTCGTACTGGTCACACACGGACACTATTAAACAACTCCTGTATATACATAAGTTAGCCTAGTTGTAATAAAACTGGCCATTGTCACCGAAAACGAGTAACCGTAAATCTATACTATATAATATTATAAAGCGGAAGAGTTTGTTTGTTTGTTTGTTTGAACGCGCTAATCTCAGGAACAACTGGTCCGATTTGAAAAATTCTTTCAGTGTTAGATAGTCCATTTATCGAGAAAGGCTATAAGCTATATTTTATCACGCTAAGACTAATAGCAGCGAACAAATAGAGGAAAGTGTGGAAAAAATGGGGGGAAATTATTTGAAAGGGCTTATTTGAACGCACTAATCTCAGGAACTACTGGTCCGATTTGAAAAATTCTTTCAGTATTAGATAGCCCATTTATCGAGGAAGGCTATAGGCTATATTTTATCACGCTAAGAGTAATAGGAGCGAAGAAATATAAGAAAATGTGGAAAAAACGGGGGAAATTATTTGAAAGGGCTTATCTCACGAACTACTAGAGCAATTTTTCTGTTATTTGGGTCAGATAAGAAGTAGACCACGTGAAGAATCATAGGCTATTTTTTGTAGACTGATTTGTCTGTGAAATATCTAATTTACGCGGGCGAAGCCGCGCGGAACGTCTAGTTATTAATTCTTTTATCGCGCGGCGACGTACATTTTCTGCGACAAAAACTATCCCATGTCCTTTTCTGGGACTCAAAGTATCTTCATACCCAATTGAAGCAAAATCAGTTCAGCGGCTTGGGCGTGAAGAGGTAACAGACAGACAGACACACTTTGGCTTTTACACATAATATTAGTAATAATTATTATGGATGGATAGTAATTATTACTATGTTATTGACTAGCGCAAAACGTCTTCAGACACCGCTTAATAGGCGTTAAATTTGACATGACGGGAAAATGACTGTTCCGGATAATTTACCACTTTAAACACGTTCGTATTATCAGAGTAGACAGAACTAAGGAGTACCTCGACTTCAAACAAACGGGCGAATTTACACGAGTTGGGCGCTAATGTCATTTTCAACTTAATAACGCACTAGTACGGCGCGCGCCGGCCGATTTGACATTAGACATATTACGTCAAACTTATAAATTTCGAGATCTCTTCTGAGTCGGCCTACTCGTTAGTTCTGTTTACTCTGGTATTATACACATAATAATTATATATCCATACCAATATTATAAATGCCAAAGTGTGTAGTCTGTCTGTCTGTCTGTCTGTCTGTTACCTCCTCACGCCTTAACCGCTGAACCGATTTTGCTGAAATTTGGTATGGGGATACTTTGAGTCCCGGGAAAGGACATAGGATACTTTTTATCCCGGAAAAAATGTACGGTTCCCGCGAGATAAATGAATTTTGGCGCAACGAAGTTGCGGGCGTCATCTAGTTTACTTATATATCTCAAAAAGTATGTATAGGTCTACCAGAATCTGATGGCAAAAAGTGAGAAAATAAATTGACTCTAGCAATACCGGGATAATTGGAATAAAATATTTTGATCCTTTTATTTTCTTATAGTGGCTGATTCTGTGTGTTAAACATGCAAATATAAAAATTTATCCAATGATCAAGGATATTTTTCGAAAATCTGCTGTCAAAAATTGCCATCAGATTCTGGTAGACCTATACTTAATAGGATATATGCAATGAGTTCACACTAGAGGCAGCACCAGCATAAACATGTAAACAAAAAGTTTTGTTCGACATATTGATTATTGACAGCGTTTCTGTCAATATTCTGTTCAAGACGTGTGCAGCATGTCAGATTTGGTCGGATTATTTCCTGTATGTGCTAGTAGCCCTCTGCTCCGACCTTAGAGTAATAACTATTATTATTGTCGTGAAAATCTTCGGTTGAAGAATGTCATCCCTGTATAATAATTTGTTAAATTATTATTAAAGACTAAATCAAACCCAGGTTTGCGAGTAGCAAATATGATGTCTTCGAGGGATAAGCTGGAACCTTACGATTTTGTGGCACATTATATTTTGCCTCGTTGTCTGCATCTTAAATCACTTAAGGCGGGCTGAAACCCCATTTTGTTATTTCTTGATACCCGATTGACCTAGTTCCAATATAATAAAGAAATGTAAAAAAATATGAGATATAGAGCACAATATTTAAAAGGGTTTAAATCAAAAACATTTTAATAAAAAATAATACTTTCGCTGTAATTAATTTACAAACTCACCTCCGACAAAACTCTTTGTCATCGAAATATAAGTATTAACAAGAATAACTTACATTTTATTTTAATAAATTGTATATTTTAAAAAGGTCTGAAACGAATAATCTTTTTTCTTAATATTTATTTCGAAAGATATTTAAAAAAAAAACACACGAAAAATAAAATAGAGAAAATCCGCCCGTCGTAATTTACAATTTTATGGTAAGCTAAAATTAATCTTATTGCGATACGTACACGCTTGACATTCGCGTTCGCAAGGTTATCGTTTTGGAATTGAGGTAAGTGCTCGCCTTAAGTAATTTTTTTTTTGTGAAAGAGGAGCATAACAAATAAATATGATAAGAAAAAACAGATAACAACGATCAACGTTTATTGCGAACTGGTCAATTTATAAGAAACAAAAAATATTTATTTTTCATAAATTTAATTAACAGAGCATTTTATGAATCTAGTCTTAACTGCTTACAACATAAGAATCAAATTCGAAGATACCCAACCGTATAATTCGAATTATGTTACCTGAACCTATAACTATTATGAGTGTCTTCAGTTAATTGTTTTATTATAGTCGTCAGAGCAGATTACAGTTTATAATCGTTCAATTAGTTTATATCTAGGAAGACTGATGTAACGGGCAGTGGTTCTCAACATTTTAGTCATTATATAAGGCTCATAGACCAGTGGTCTTCAATCCATACTAATAATATTAATGTGAAAGTGTGTCTGTCTGTCTGCCTCTTACCTCTTCGCCTAAACCACTGAAGCGATTTTTGGTGTTTTGAATAGAGTTACTTCCAGTTCCGAGAAAAGACATATATTACCGCAAATTTTCCGAGATACTTTTTATCCCAGAAATTGTGCGGTTACCGTGTGATAAACGAATTTTGGCGGCAACGGCGGCAAATGGTATCATAATCATAATCATAATAATTTATTTATTGCAAATTTAGGTTATACAGATGTTAATTAATCACAATAATTGAGTTCCTCTAAATTCCGCCAGAGCATGCAATATTAGGTACACCATTCCTACAAAATATTAACTTACTGGACATAATTATACAAGTCTTATTAATTAATAAACATTACTTATAATAGTGATATTAAAACCAATACTATTAAAAAAATACAAACAAATATATTTTTTAGAATTAATACATTAAATATTTGCATATTATGTCAATAAAACAAAAAAATCAGTAATATCAATACAATAAATTTAACAGTATAAATTTATTAAAGTAAATACTATAATATTATTATGTAGGTAGGGTAGATAAGAAGAGTTGTGAGCTTATATTTATTATGGTGCGCGCTGACGAAACGGCCATTTAGAAGACTTCCCAACATCTCACAATATAAAAATGCCCGGCTTCCATCCAATCTGACGTACAAAATACAATTCTTACATTTCTTTTTCATAACTTTGTAGTAATTATTTTTATTAGAATAAATTTAAATTATTCTAATAAAAGTGGATAAATAGGTAGTTGTATGATATAATATTAACTTTAAATTGTAATGAAAAACAAAACTAAATTTAGCACACAGGCAAAACCTAGTATGCTAACGTCATAACGACAATAATTAAATATAACAATATATACTTATAATTATTATTATTCAGAGGTGTCCTTGAAATATAACTCGATCAAAACAAAGGCAAGTTTTACGAGCCCGACGCGATACTGCATTGTTTTGCTTATGGAAATCACGTTTTCTACATCCGGCGACTCAGGTAGTCTAGTATGAAAATGGTCTACTTTATAATGTACTTTTATAGTTTTATGATAACCCTTTTTAGTATAGCATTTTTAGCAGATTGTTGTCGCCTTATATCCTACTAGTCCTACTAATATTATAAAGGCGAAAGTTTGGATGTATGGATGTATGGATGTATGGATGTTTGTTACTCTTTCACGCAGAAACTACTGAACGGATTTTAATTAAACTTTACAATAATATAGCTCATACATCAGAATAACACATAGGCTACAATTTTAACCGACTTTCAAAATGCAGGAGGTGTTATGTTCGTTTTTTTATGTTCAACGATTACTCCGCCGTTTGTGAACCGATTTTCAAAAATTTTTTTTTTTGGTGTATAGGTTATCATCCCAATTTCGTACCATATTCATAAAAGTGGTGACCTGATGAAGGGATCCATAAGAAATCGAGCGGACTCCTCAAAATTTATATGGAAACATGTGGAGGAAACATGTATGCGAACATCATCATCACTACCATAAACCATTATAGAACCATGTATCGTCCCGTTTTGACCCAATTATTGGTAATTTTTATAGTATTTTATTATATTATATCACTAAAACCGCGGGCAACACCGCGGGGCACAGCTAGTTATACTAATATTATAGATGACGCCAGCAACTCCGTTGCCCCAAAATTCGTTTATCGCGAGAGAACCGTACATTTTTCGGGGATAAAAAGTATCCTATGTCCTTTCCAGGGACTCAACTACCAAATTTTAGCAAAATCTGTTCAGTGGTTTGGGCGTGAAGAGGTAACAGACAGTCAGACCGACAGACAGACAGACATACTTTCGCATTTATAATATTAGTATGGATAGAACAATAGAAATAATATAATAATAACTTTTTGCCACAGTGTCGGGTAAAAAGTTTTTTGCTCCATCCTAACGGCAACAAAGACATATTTTCCCAAGGCACTAATTACGAAATATGATAAATATTTCCAGTCTAGAAATTTTAATTTGCCACTTAATTTGTTTTTGTAACAGGGCGACAAGTAATTGGAGGAAAGCACGCATAGGGACCAAAGCCCCTAGCCAACATCGCTTATTTATAAATAGAATTGCCGATCAAAATGAATTGAGTCGAATATCGACTTCGTATTGAACGCTTGTCGATTCCAAGCATTTTGATCGGCGAATCTATAAAGAAGCAATAACGCGTTGACTAAGGGATCCTGGGTTACAGACGTAAGTATACAGGGTGTAACAAAACTAAGTAACTAATAATTTAGGGTGTGTCCCTTATTATATAGAATTCATTGTGAAAGTATATATAGTTTGACAAAACGCGACCAAAATATCCGCCATCTGCCTTTGAATCAATTCCTCTGATAGTACATTACAATATAATATCGACTGACAGTTGACATTGTCAAGGCTGCATTACTGGTCGTGTTCGTCGGCGTAATTTTTAGCGCATGCGCTGCAAAACCATTTATTGCGCATGTCAAAATCATGGCAAAGACAACGTACACGTTGTTTAAACTTGACGGTAACTAAGTATATAAATGTTCGTGGCGTCGCGTTGCCATGATATGACATGTTTTGAACATGCGCAATAAAAGGTTTTGCAGCGAATGCGCTAAAAATTACGCCGACGAACACGACCACTATGAGCCCAAAATCGGAACTAACGTCGCCAATTGCCATATTGTAAAATGTCACTAACGGCCGTTCCCAATATTCAATCTATCTCTGGTTTGACATACGACCGATCGCAGCTAACATTGAATTGACATAAAATATATGTCTCTAATGTCTAATGAGAGCTATTCCTATCTCTAGTAGGGCAAAACCAGAGATAGATCAAATATTGGGAACGGCCGTTAGAGAACAGCTGCTGTTTCTCTCTCATGAGTCATGAATCATGATGTTGGAATTTTGCCAGAAATTTTTGCGTGAGGCTAAAATGAAAACTAGCACTGGTGTCATTTTATAATGAATGTGAAAATAAAAATTTATGTATTTTTTAATATTATATCGCTCGACTGCCTAAAACATAATAACGGTATTTGAAAAGAACATATATATTATTTTACACTTTAATAATCTTTCAACATGAATTATTTATGATTTAGCCTACGAATAATAAAAACTAAGGAAAAGTAACTCCGTCAAAAACATGTTCTACAATACCTAGTGTACCTAGGTATACATTTAATAGTGTAAATATAACAATTAAATGTGTACCTAGGTACACATTTATAAACATGTATAAATGTGTACCTAGGTACACATTTATAAACATGTATAAATGTGTACCTAGGTACACATTTATAAACATGTATAAATGTGTACCTAGGTACACATTTATAAACATGTATAAATGTGTACCTAGGTACACATTTATAAACATGTATAAATGTGTACCTAGGTACACATTTATAAACATGTATAAATGTGTACCTAGGTACACATTTATAAACATGTATAAATGTGTACCTAGGTACACATTTATAAACATGTATAAATGTGTACCTAGGTACACATTTATAAACATGTATAAATGTGTACCTAGGTACACATTTATAAACATGTATAAATGTGTACCTAGGTACACATTTATAAACATGTATAAATGTGTACCTAGGTACACATTTATAAACATGTATAAATGTGTACCTAGGTACACATTTATAAACATGTATAAATGTGTACCTAGGTACACATTTTTAATACATTTGCAGTATTTAGGTGGCCTTCAGCGGTATCAGGCTGACGTTACATGACAGTTCGAAAGGAACCAAATTTAAAACGGTAAATGTATGGGAGTTAAGTTTCCTTAATTTTTAGGGTTCCGTACCCAAAGGGTAAAAACGGGACCCTATTACTAAGACTTCGTTGTCTGTCCGTCTGTCTGCCTGTATGTCTGTCTGTCTGTCGCCAGGCTGTATCTCAAGAACCGCTATAGCTAGACTTCTGAAATTTTCACAGATTGTGTATATCTGTTGCCACTATGACAACAAATACTAAAAACAAAATAATATTAATATTTAAGGGGGGCTCCCATACAAGAAACGTGATTTTTTTGGCCTTTTTTGCTCGATATCAAGAACGGCAACAGGTAGGCACTTGAAATTTTCACAAAAGCCTTAAATATATGTTTACTTTAATAATAATAATACTAATTAAATAAAATGAAATTTTAAGGGCGGCTCCCATACAAAAAACATTTTTAGCCTATTTTTGCTCTATAATGGTACGGAACCCAAGTCCGACTCGCACTTGGCCGATTATTATTATTCGTAGTGGTTTAGCATACTTTGATGTCTAGATTTTAAGCTGATGTAGCATTATTTAAATTGAAAAATCGAGCATAATACTTTACAAACTGGTTGTACAGCTTGTAAACACAAGCTTGATTGATACTTTATAAAATTGATAAAATAAAAAATGATATTTAATATTATAAGCATTTTAATTATTTAATCTTTTAATCTATTTTTGCAGATTCCTCTTTTTATGTTCGACGACGAAGGCGCCAGGTAAAAACTTATGACAACGTGAATAAAAATAAAACAATTCGTACAAGGTAGTTGGTAATATAATCAGTGGCGGATTAACCCTTAATCAAATTAAGCAATTGCCTAAGTTATCACGTCTGAGGGGGCATCAGAAGAGTAAAGATTCAAAGACCGATTCTTGTTGACATACGGATAGGGAGGCCCACAGGCATGGTTTCCTTAGGGAATCAAGTAGTCTTAATCCGTCACTGAATGTAATGCATTCACTAGTTTCTAGTTTTACATTAATATTATAAGAGAAAAGTATGCAGTACGCTATTGCATCAATAACAATAATTTTAACTAGTAAATGTGTCTAATCTTTGTGCATAAATAATTTTAAAAAATGTACAAAAAATGGCAAGAAGATGGGCCATATCGTAACCAACGCTATAATATACTGTAGAGTGTAGTACGTTGACACAATTTATACACATTAAATGAAAGGGCCTAAAAAGTTTATCGTCTTATATATAAAATTCTCGTGTCACAATGTTAGTTACCGTACTCCTGCGAAACGGCTTTACTGATTTTTACCAAATTTTATATGTATATTCAGTAGGTCTGAGAATCGGCTACTGGGTACTTTATATATTGATAAGTGCATTTGTTGAATAAATAATAGTAAATTATTACAACTCAAAACTGACGGCGACCATTGTTTGTGCGACGGGATAGCGATGGACGTTGCCATGGTGACATACTTATTTAGTCACTTCAATAAAATAATATGAGCGAAATACTTTATATGGCAAAATAACATTTGCCGGGGCAGCTAGTTTTAATATATTTTTACGATTTTATGCGTAATGCGCATATATTGAAATGTTCTAAAGGATTTTACTAGTCCGGGTTCAGGAAGCAATTTCGTAAATTATTGTAATAGATCGTCGGTTTTGCCGTCATTATGTCTAACGCGATAATCTACAGCCGCCGGTGACTGACACACCATAATTGTAATATTAAACATTATGCAATTACACCATGAATCATTTAACCCAGTGACCGTACATTAATCTTAAAAAAAAACGGCCAAGTGCGAGTCAGACTCGTGCACGTTGGGTTCCGTACCGTTATAGAGCGAAACTGGAAAAACAATTATGTTTGTTGTATGGGATCCCCCCTTAAATATTTATTTTATTTTATTTTTAGTATTTTTTGTAATAGAAGCAACAGAACTACACAATTTGTGACAATTTCAGAAGTCTAGCTATAGCGGTTCTTGAGTGTGTGGCGGACCCAAAATTAGCCTAACAATCCTGCATCGCGCTATCGAAGTTTCGGAGAACAACAAGATATATTATATATCGCAGTCATCTGGTTTAATCTGCGACTCGATTGAATGACTAGCGCATTTATTGAGCGTCCTTTAGTCATTCAATCGAATGACTAAAGGAAAACTCGTGAAGTCGTTGACTGTGATGTTTAGCATCTTGACTAAAAGTCATATTATAGTGAATTCGTTAAATGGGATGCTATATTTTTTTAGTAGCCGTTGACGGGGTAGTTATAGGTAAATCCACGCTGTCATGTTATTTTATAACAAATAAAGCACTTTAAACTTGAAAGTAAATTTAATCGACAAAATATCAACACAGTGCTATCAACTGTGCGAGCTGTTTGACGCCATATTTGTTGTGACTACTAGCGCCGCACTGGGAAAAAAAATAAATACGTTCAATTACCTGACTGATTTTATATCCGCTATCTTCAAAGGGCTATGTTACAAATCGCTAACTAGTTGGACGTTGAGTGACGATCCTTCAATCGACGTTCGGCCGAGTCATTCAATTGAATGGTGTCATTCAATGAATGCGCTAGTCATTCAATCGAATCGCAGATTAAATCAGATAACTGCGACATAATACAACGTCTAAAATGACGTCAGTGGGCTTCGGCCTGACCGAGAATGCTATCTCGCTCGGTGATCAGTCGGAAGACCTTCCTTTTAGGCCGACACTTACATCGTTAAAAGTTGCAACCTGGAGACAGACAGGAAGACGGACAGACAACGAAGGCTTAGTAATAGGGTCCCGTCTTTACCCTTTGGGTACATAACCCTAAAAAGACAAACACAAAAGACAAAAAAACAGCAGGGCATACATTTTTGCTGCACGGTAGAAAGAAAGGGAGATGTTTTTCCCTTCATACTCCGCGCCGGGCTACACTTCCTCCGTCTTACGAATTCTTAATTGGGTTGTGTATTTTTTTTACCCTTCTCAAACTGCACAACATCGCTTAAGAAAACTTATAAACTTCAGAAACCTTATTTTCTGTAGATAATGTTATGCTTATATTTTTTAATGATTTTGAAAATCTATATGTTTTCTTTAGAGATTAACTGTCAAGGCAAAAAGCTTGTCATGACAGGCCCCACTTTATAGTAGGGGAGGTGATGCTATTTTTTGCAAAGTCATTTCATACCGACCAAATTTTTGTCCAGTAGTAGATTAATATTTAATAATCAACATAATGAGCGTCAGTCGCCGCACCCGTGGTGGGTTGTACAAATTTTTTTCGACAACTTTGAGACACTCTCAGTGTCTCAAAGTTGTCGAAAAAAATTTTGCTAAAAGTAATTTTATACCGTATGAAAGTTTGATGGATGATTATTCAGGTCATGTTTAACCAAAAAATCACCGTCAGCCGTATTGCAGACGGGGGATTTAACGTCAGTCGCCTTACTGAATATGTAAAAAAATTTTGAATATAAAGACATTTTATACCATACAAAATTTATACAGGTGAATGTTTCTACTTTGTAAATAATAAAGAAAACCATCAGTCGTCATTATGACGGTGGAAAAACCGTCAGCCAGCGATATAACCAATAACCATACTTCGAGCTCAATGTATCTGAGGGCGTCGTGTAGACGACATTTCCACCAACAAACATTCAGCTGACGACGATTTTCATTTGAATTAACTATAAAATTGTCTCATATAGCAATTTAATTCGGTATGTAATTAATTCGATAGTCAATATTTGCGAGGAAGAATTATATAGATTTTACTTGTGAAGCGCCATCTGTTGTTACACATTAAAACTAAAATAACACCTATCGAACCTAAATGTCTATAATCTAGATATGAACCTTTATTGGGTGTGAATTGGGATCTTTATAATGTCAATACAATATGTATTCCCAACAACAACTTTGAGATACTCTCAATTTTTATTCCACCCGTTCTGAAGCACCTGACGATCAAAACTCCTATGTATGGGTGGAATACTATTATTGTTACGATTTTCGCTGGGTATGAAATGACTTTTCAAAATGAGCACCACCTCCTCTACTATTAGGGTTGCTTAGGAGTTAATACCATTTTGATACTCGAGGTATCTTATGACGTTTTTTCCTTGTACGATGATTTTTCTGTCAAACACACGTGTCGCGACTCGTGGCCGACTTTTGAAATCTTTATAGTCTAACATGTAAGCATGATGACGGTGACCAGCGGAACTACAGTATTAATTGGCTAGATGTAGTGTTGTGAACAATCACTAATTGCACACCAAGCTGAGGAATCAGCTGTATATGTCCTTGATGAAGGCGTAGCTATAACAAGCTGTTATAGAGGCCCTGAGCTACGGAGGCCCCAAAATGTACTGAAGATTTTTTGGATTGCAACAGAAGTTAGCAGAATATAATACAACACTGAAAATAGGTAACCCTTACCTATTTTCAGTGTTTTATTTTATTCTGCAAACTATTCATGTATAACTATCCAAGGTTCGCTGTCTTTATCCAATATGCCAGAATAAAAATAAATAAAATAAAAAAAATAAAAAATAATTTATACACAATTTTGTTTCTTGACACCTAAAGGTTGACTGGTAGAGAATGCCATCAGGCATTAAATCCGCCTATGTACCAACATTGTGCAAAAACATAAATAAATAAATAATAAAAATCGTTTTATTTCTGAATAAATTTGAAACAAATGTTTTCAGAAGGTCTACATGCCTACATGGTGCCTACTACCGGTTCGGGAACTAACCCGACGAGAAGAACCGGCGTAAGAAACTCGCACGGGGCCTATTTTTACCAAAAAAGTGAGAAAAATTCGTATTTTAAAATAAAATGTACAATGTTGTAACTTAATATTATATACAATGTCAACATACATAATTGTAAGTCATATAATAATGTAGAAGTAGCCTTGCAAGAAGCCATCCTACTCCCAAGATGTGCCATCGTTATAAAATCATTGACCTTATAATAGGCTTTGGCACACAAACGCTCTTTGACTACTTTTTTAAATTTGTTAATGGAAAGATTTTGAACGTTTTCTGGGATTTTATTGTAAAGGCGTATACATTGACCTTTAAGGGCCAACCTTTAAACTCGCGCGGGCGCACGCTGGCGTGTGTTTAAATGAAAAATAGTAAGGGCAGCGTCGTCGCCCGCGTCCGCGCTCCGTCGCGTCGCACGCGCCTGCGCTGCCCATACTATTTTTTCATTTATTAGTTATTACACACGCGAGCATGCGCCCGTGCGAGTTTTAGCGTTGGCCCAAGATTTACTAACTTTACTAAGTCTGATCACCGGCAAATCTAGCTTGTGCTTATTTCTGATGTTCGTACAGTGAATGTCACTTTTAGCTAAAACTTATATTTTTTCTAACATATATTACATTATCCAAAATATATTGAGATTTGAAAAGCAACAGTTAGAATACCAATTTCTTTAAATTTATCTCTCAGATTTCAAAAGAAGACATTTTATAGATAGAACGTATGGCTCGCTTCTGCAGCACAAATATTGTATTAATGTCGGCAGCGTTTCCCCATAAAAGGATTCCATATGACATTCTGGTATGAAAATAACTAAAATATACTAATTGTGCCGTGTCTTCGTCAGAAATTTAAGACAGACAAACAAACAGACATTGTATCATAGCGGATGACTCCGCGCACGATTCTTTAGAAAAATATTGCAAGGAGAAGAGATATTTCGCGATTAGCCTCGCTCCCGCTTTTCCGGCTCCCATGTAACTTTTACTAGAGGCCCCCTAAGACTAGCTATGCCACTGCTCATGTGGCAACACGTATGCCCATGCAATCACCATGGTTCCATACGGCTGACTTGACACAATGGTACTTCCTACTTATTTATAGATATGTTGCTATACAGTAGTAATTAGTATTTTTTGTACCATTGTCATGTAGGCCAGTTAATAAAATGTCTGGCTCGTATTTTTATCCTTTGAAATACAATAATATTAAACAATATAATAATCAAAGATATATTATGTTTTACTTTCATTATTTAAGACTCAAATGTAACATCATTTGAAGACTTCAGGAAATATTACAATAATATATCAGGATCACGCTCAAAATCTATACTAGTCTATACTAATTACTAATTTACTAATTTACTATTAATATTATAAAGCGGAAGAGTTTGTTAGTTTGTTTGTTTGTTTGTTTGAACGCGCTAATCTCAGGAACTACTGGTCCGAATTGAAAAATTCTTTCAGTGTTAGATAGTCCATTTATCGAGGAAGGCTATAGGCTATATTTTATCACGCTAAGACTAATAGGAGCGAAGAAATAGAAGAAAATGTGGAAAAAACGGGGAGAAATTATTTGAAAGGGCTTATTTGAACGCGCTAATCTCAGGAACTAGTGGTCCGATTTGAAAAATTCTTTCAGTGTTAGATAGGCCATTCCTATAACAGGAAGGCTATATGTAGGAGAAAAATAAAAGAAACATAAAATATATAAAACAAAGGATTTATTTAAATAACTACATCACAAATAAACAAAATATGTATAATATACTTCATTCAGCATCATTATCATAAATTAATTATTATCATTATCAATTTATTATTATAAATTTATTATTTATAAACATAGAACAGCTTACCAGATATATTTCCAAGTTATTCTAAAGACAGTTCAGAGCAACGTCTTGCCGTGCCCAAAATCAGACAACTTCTGATCTGTCGATAATAAGTCATCCCCTTTTTATAAACTTGTGGGGATAGAAGGGGAAAAGAACCGAGTGGGGGAGAGGCGTGTTTGTCTATGATGTATCAACTGACTATCCATCAACTGTCAACTGACTGTCCAAATATCAATTGACTATTCAGCAACTAACAACTGACTATCCAACAAAAACTATTGCGGAAGTAATTATTTATAAATTAAAATTAAAAATATTTCTTATTCTCCCACACGGCCATTCTGACGAGCAGCTGTTTAAGCTCGCGAATGACTTATATTGGCCAAGTTACATGACCTCAAACACCAAATATCATGGTATAATATAATAATAGTGGTCAAATCTCATGACCTCACATACCAAATATCATGGCATAAAATAATATTGGTCAAATCACATGACCATACACACCAAATATACTGGCATAAAATAATATTGGTCAAATCACATGACCATACACACCAAATATCATGGCATAAAATAATATTGGCCAAATCACATGACCATACATACCAAATCTCATGGAATAAAATAATATTGGTCAAATCACATGACCATACACACCAAATCTCATGGCATAAAATAATATTGGTCAAATCACATGACCATAGACACCAAATCTCATGGCATAAAATAATATTGATCAAATCACATGACCATACACACCAAATCTCATGGCATAAAATAATATTGGTCAAATCACATGACCATACACACCAAATCTCATGGCATAAAATAATATTGGTCAAATCACATGACCATACACACCAAATCTCATGGCATAAAATAATATTGGTCAAATCACATGACCATACACACCAAATCTCATGGCATTAAATAATAATGGCCAAATCACATGACCATAAATAAAAGTTATATTTTGAATTAAATCATACATATCACTTATTATAATATTGAGTACTTGTACGTTATACAATCAAAACCTAGCCGAAATTATGATCGTTGGCCAAGCGACCATAATCACGCCAGATCGATTGATATTATAATAAATAATTTAATGTATTAGAGAAAAATAATAATAATAATAATACATTAACCTCAATGTATCAAAGAAGAAACAAAATCATCTCAAGATTAAGGGCCTTCCCTACGGAGATTCCGTAATTTAAATAGATTTTTTTTTAATGGAACCTTCTCGGATGATATATATTTTGAAGCACGGCCAATTAACCGTCTTTTAACCATAGTAAACGAAGATTTGACTGTTGGTTTGACATTTGTCTATAGCTATACTAAGTTCGCACAACACACTCAAGTGGATCTAAACTTTAGACTTTTATACTAGTGTATCGTTCGGCCAATCTGACACATTACCACAAGTTATATAGGTACTTAAACTTAAAAATAAAATTAAAGGCACAAAACTGTCCGTATACTGTCGCTGCTGGGCCGCGACATACCGCCCGCCTTCAGGACTCGTTGTTAGGCGCCTGCAGTGGCAAAGGGTAGATCTTAGAGAAAGCCCTCGTTCTTCCAGTTGCAGTCCGAATGTCTGCTACACGTGAGACGCCATCGGTACCTGGGTGGGTCCCAGACACCATTTAAGTGGAGGTTGATTCCCATCTTTGATGAGGACGAGATGACTATGAGCTATTGCCTTTCACTTGGTTCTTTGTTGAAGTTCCCCGATGTACTCCATGTACCACCTTCGCCAGAACTGCCGTCGCAACTGCTCCACGCGCCGGTATCGGTTGATCGTCAGACCTAGAGCATGAGAAGAAGTCTCGCTTGGCAGCGAAGTTAGCGGTCGGTCAATAAGGAAGTGACCAGGAAGAAGGGAGAGGTTGGTAGGGTCAGTGAATAAAGGTTTCCAACATAATATTAGGTCAGCACATACCTCTTCTAGACTTCCACAAATATTTTAAGGTTAAAATTAGCCAAATCGGTTCAGTGCTTCCTAAGTTTCAACAGTCATATAGAATTGAAAAATTCAGTTTTGATTAAATATGTTTTTTAAAACTTCTGAAAATCCTGAACATTAATGTGCCATAACAAATCCATTACTAATAATTTCTGTTTACTAATTAACATTTTACTTTATAATAGTTTTCTGACGTATATTTTGGCTATACAACCCATGTTTTTGTTTCCTAAAAACCTGGAACACACTCAAAAGCAAATTTTGGGTTCAACGACCCTCAACATTATAGACATTCTGAAGAAAATCTGAAAACCAGGTTAGTTTAACCTGATCCAAACTTAACCTAACCTAACTTAAACCTATACACATTGAAAAGAAAAGACAAAAAATAATATTGAAGACCAACTCAGTATTGGGATGCGGATGGCCACTGCACCCACCGCCCCACTGGGTGGACAACCCAAGTGGAACCCCTTGGAAGAACATTATATGGACTAGAGCAGCTGACTGAGCTAGACTGCTCTCACGGCCTGCCCAACCTCCAGTCCACAAATTAAACAAGTACCATGGCGTGGTTCTAGAATCTAGATGTTCCCCATAACCTTTAGAGAAACACAGATATATTGGTAAATATTCTATCGTTCAAAATTGTTCTCTATTTATTGACAATAACTGTTTTTAAGTTTCCTTGCTATACCTGATCTAATCAGAAAGAATGTTCATTATTAGCAATAAAATTGTATTAATTATTACAATTATTGCAAGAATTACCAGTCTCTTTCTATTTACATAATTTACTTTTATGGGTAAACCGATTCAACTATTCTTTAGAAGATGGGTGGTCTCTAAATACAATCCACTATTGTCTGTGTTATCTAATACAATTCGCGGTCATGACTCTAAACACAACTAGAGGTATAAAATCAACACTAAGGCCCATAAAATGTTAGGATTCGTTCTAAGATCTAATTCCTCCTCAAAACATTACAAAAGATTCATTTAGGTTTTAACACTCAAAAACCTATGTAAACAATTATACACACACAATATGCCTCTAACTGTGTCTATTCAAATGTATCTATGTCCTTTCTGTATTATGTAACAGATATATTACATAATAAACTATGTGTACCTGGGTAAAATAGCACAGAATTGTATAAATTCTTTTTATAACCCTATAATAATGTTTTCCACCAATATGATCTATACTCAAATATTCATCAATTATTGTAAAAGCAACTCTTATTAGAATTGCTCAAAATGAATTATTTCAGTGACAGTAATTTTAATATTGACTTATTCAATAATAATAATAAGCAAACAATAGTAAACCAAAACTTTGAAACCACAAGTTTTTAATAGATTCACAAGTCACAACTCATCTCATTACGACAATATGTAGTTTAACTTTTCGTCTTTTGTTAAACTAAACCTAACAAATAAGACCAAAATTAGAGTATTACGTATAACAACGTAATATTAGATCATACGACAAGATTGCCACATCTAGTAATACGAAATCTATGGCATTCTATATTTACGCAAATTTTTACTAACTACCCTCAGTACTTGTGATTTCTTTTTGTTAGAAAATAAATTATTTTTGTTTGTACTTATCAAGCAGATTATACATGTTATTTGAGAAGTGTATTTATTATATTTTGTGCCAAGTTTAATATTATCTGTAATCCCATACACTCAGTACGCTTACAGTTAGTGAATAAGACGTGTACACTTGTACAGTGATTGCGAATTTTCTCTTGTTATTGAATTATGGAGTGTCATTTGTGAAAGAAAATAAAAATGAATTAACACAGTATGTAAGTAAATTTACATTATACAAACACTTTGTAAATGGTCTATGGCTATATTCTTAGAAAATATGTTGTAAGTCTTGTAAGTTTTACAGAAAAATAATAATCTCAAGAATATTTTCAATTGACGAGATTGTAAGCTGTTTATTAACACTAACGACAGATCTATTAAAATAGCCAAACTATGATTTACATCGCATATTACACACTACAAAGTAAACAAGTTCAAATGTACTCGAGCTTCCGTTCCTGACATCCTTGTCCAATAAACAATAGTTTCATAAACATGTTCAGAAAACTACCTATTTCGTAGAATCAGAGTGGTAAATTAGAGCACTTTAGGGCCTTACCTGCCTTTTCAACCAATTGAAATTTTCACCAGTTTTCAAATCCACACCTCAATATTTTGTACTATACTTCAGCTTAACCGTCTTGCTTCTTCCGTTAAAAGGCCAGTGTCAACTTTCGATTTAAATTTGATATTGTTGGGTTCCAAAATATAAACAGTTGACATCCACTTTGTTTTCGCAGTTTTAGTAGTAATTGTCCTGGTATTGGAGTCCATCGAAATATTTGGAGTTGCGCTTCCATTGGCAGGTATAGTGTTTCCATTATTTGTATCCGCCGCACTTTCAGACGGACCACGGGCTGTTTCTTGTCCGAAAATTGGCGACTGCAATGGTTCGGTTGACATCACTATTGGTCATATCAATTTAGTAACAACTTCCCTGAAATCAGACATAAATGGGCGCAGTTTTTGTTTTCAATCCCACATCTGATGTAGGAGAAAAATAAAAGAAACATAAAATATATAAAACAAAGGATTTATTTAAATAACTACATCACAAATAAACAAAATATGTATAATATACTTCATTCAGCATCATTATCATAAATTAATTATTATCATTATCAATTTATTATTATAAATTTATTATTTATAAACATAGAACAGCTTACCAGATATATTTCCAAGTTATTCTAAAGACAGTTCAGAGCAACGTCTTGCCGTGCCCAAAATCAGACAACTTCTGATCTGTCGATAATAAGTCATCCCCTTTTTATAAACTTGTGGGGATAGAAGGGGAAAAGAACCGAGTGGGGGAGAGGCGTGTTTGTCTATGATGTATCAACTGACTATCCATCAACTGTCAACTGACTGTCCAAATATCAATTGACTATTCAGCAACTAACAACTGACTATCCAACAAAAACTATTGCGGAAGTAATTATTTATAAATTAAAATTAAAAATATTTCTTATTCTCCCACATATAGGCTATATTTTATCACGCTAAGACTAATAGGAGCGAAGAAATAGAAGAAAATGTGAAAAAAACGGGGGAAATTATTTGAATGGGCTTATCTCACGAACTACTAGAGCAATTTTTCTGTTATTTGGGTCAGATAAGAAGTAGACCACGTGAAGGATCATAGGTTATTTTTTGTAGACTGATTTGTCTGTGAAATATCTAATTTACGCGGGCGAAGCCGCGCGGAACGTCTAGTGTAAGAAATATTTTTTTGCACACATAACTAATTTTGGAGACATAACTAATTTCTGTCTACTCTGCTTCTAGCCTACTTCTACCTTTCAGGCTTAGATGCTCAATAGCATAGATCAGTGGTCCATCATTTGTAATTGCACAGGTAAAACAATAAACCAATTAGCACCAATTATGACCATAAATCGAATATTTGTAGAAACGTCCAGAAATTTTACATTGTTGTAAACACGTGTTGTTACGTATATTAAATCTGCGAGGAAAATCATACATACTAATTATATTATAATGCAAAAATGTGTCTGCCTATCTATCTGTCTGTTCACTTCACGCCCAAACCCCTGAACCGATTCTGCTGAAATTAGGAATGCAGGGTGTAACAAAACTTTAGGTAGTATATGAGTCACCTATAGAGGTGTAACAAAACTAAGTGATAATACTTTAGGGTGTGTATGGGTCCCCTGTATAGAGTTCACTGTAAAAGTAGCAGCGCTGAAAGGCCATTTTTTTTTATTTGTACGGGCAAGCGCCCCAACGCGACGTCACGAGTTTCCACATACAAAAGTTTTAAAATAAATTGCTCTTTCAGCGCTGCCACTATTACAGTGCACACTATACAGGGGACCCATACACGCACTAAAGTATTATCACTATGTTACACCATAATAGAGTTCGCTGTGAAAGTAGCAGCCCCGAAAGAGAATTTTTTTTTGTGATTTGTATGGGCAAGCGCCCCCGCGCTGCGTCGTGAATTTTTCCGTACATGACCCAGACCCACTCTAAATTATTAGCACTTACTTTTGTTACACCCTGTAGGGATACTTTGAATTCCGGGAAAGGACATAGAAAGCTTTTTATCCTGGAAAAAATACGGTTACGCTATAAACGAATTTTGGCGGAACGGAGTTGCAGGCGTCATCTAGTAAGATATAATTGTGTTTAATGTATAATCGTCCATTAATGGCGGAGAAAATTGTTGCGTATAAAAAATGTTACGTAAACGGATGAATCATTGATGTTTTTGCTTTTATAATCTGTGGCCTCCTTTACTAATAAAATTGTTATACAAATACCCTATACAACGTTGTCTCCTTGTCCGTGTTTTTTTAAACGTCCTAGACTAGGAAAAAATATTATATGGCGTATCCACTGCATCACTTTTTAATTAAATAAAGTAATATGTGCAAATTTTTTGCACATATTACAACTGTAAGGAAATATAAAAATCGGCCAAGTACGAGTAGGACTCGCGCACGAAGGGTTCCGTACCATTATAGAGCAAAATTAGGCCAAAAATTGTGTTTTTTTGTATGGGAGCCCCCCTTAATTTTTCATTTTATTTTAATATTATTATTAGTACTTTGAGAAAAATTCAAGTACCTACCTGTTGCCATTATTGATAAAGAGCAAAAAAGGTAAAAAAATCACGTTATTTGTATGGGAGCCCCCCTTAAATATTATTTTATATTATTTTTTGTATTTGTTGTTATAGCGGCAACAGATATACATAATCTGTGAAAATTTCAGCTCTCTAGCTATTATCGTTCTTGAGTTACAGCCTGGAGACAGACAGACAGACAGACAGACGGACGGACAGACGGACAGACAACGAAGTCTTAGTAATTTTTAGGGTCCCGTTTTAGTGTAGTATTTTAAGTAAAATACTATTTAAAATATACTTTTCAAAGTTATTATCATATTATGAACTCTTTGTTAATGATTAACCTGAACTTTTGAAAAAGGTATTCAAGCAGGAGATTCGTTTTAATTGAAAACGGTAATGTTAAATGTGTAATTATCATTATGAATCGCGAATGCAGTCGACTTAACGAGGCATTCAACCTTTCTTTCGAACAATAATGCTGTGCGCGCGCAAACCACACCAGCGTCTCGGTCGCCGCGCACGCGTATTAGCTGATTGCGCGCTGGACGATGCGCGTTCGAAATTCAAATTTAACTTTTTAAATGGAATTGCTACTTCGAAGTATAAAAATGAAGTTCATAGTGCTGTGCCTGTGTGCGTGTGCGTTTGCAGTGGCGGGTCAAGACATTGAGAACATAAAAAATTTGCCCAAATACGACTCACGATATGACTATTTAGATGTTGATGCCCTATTCAATAGCAAAAGACTGGTTATAAATTATATCGATTGTTTACTGAATGGACGCAAGTGTACCCCAGAGGGAAAAGTACTGAAAAGTAAGTCTTTATATTAGTTAGTAGAAGTTGCTGGCAGCGATTATTTTTTTACAGAAATTGTACATTTTGCCGGGGTGAAAACTATTCTATATCCTTTCCTGGACTCAAAGTAGACGAAATCATATTAGAATCGATTAAACGGTATAAGCGTAAAAAGTAAGTAAACAAACACACTTTCGCCTATAGAATATTAGTGTCGATTTTTTAATGCGGTAACTAGTAGTATAAGAGCATTTTATCGACGAAAATACTCTACACAGCAATTATAATTACGTTTAAAAACTTTAATATGCGTTATCTTAAGGTCATGACTTACAATTATTATTAGTTTAGTATTGCTCATATTTTTGTTGCTCTATATGTAGAGTTTAATGTAAGGTTAGAGTTGCATTAACTAATTTGGTGAGAAGTTTCCATGTTTTTGGTAAAAAATGGCTTAATGCGTTTTATCTGCGCAGGCCGATTTTTCTCGTCGGCCTATTTTTTTCCGTATAATTTTGTGTGAAAAGATCGATGTAATATCACGATATTATAAAGATCAGTATAGGATCCGAATTAAGAAGTAAGGTCGACCGGTTGTGCGAACTAGATGAAAATAATATTTTCATAAAAAAATAATAGTTGATGACTTGATGAGTTTCTAAGCAATACCTTAAATGGCAACCCCAATGCTCAACTATATCTCTTCCACGTACACTACTAAATAAATGTTGGTGATATTTAGTAAGATTTATACAGGTTGCTTTGAATTTTTATTCCGATAATAGTATTTTAAAAAGACAAAACCGACTTCAAGATTGTACGTAATTGAGAATTAAAATTCCCTATCTCAAAAACTGTTGAACCGATTTTGATGAAACTTGCAGCATTCCCTAAGTTGAACAATACCTAGTAAAACAAAAAAGGAATTACTTAAATCGGAAATACATACATACATACATACACTTTTGAAATTCGGCACATTTGTTCACACTGAAATATACGAAAACTGGACAAATTTAGAAATATTACATACATACGGGTCGAATTGATAACCTCCTTTTTTGAAGTCGGTCAATAAAAAAAGCCTGTTTCTTGAACGAATGAATGGATGAAATATTCTTAATTGTACCCACATAAAGAGATACTTAAGGAATCCAAAAATAGACAACAAAGCTGCAAAAAGTGTAACAAGACACCTGAATATTATTTGGTGTCTTGATACACTTTTAGCAGCTTTTAGCGGGCTTAGCCGTGTTTTCAGTTCCAAATTGAAAAGTATATGGACGATGATATCTTACTGGATAGGACCCAGACTGGATCAAAGCCGTATTTATTTATTTATTCCTTTGAAATCGTCACCGGCTTGTCACGACTAAGCTGTTGGCATTGTTGTGGTTGTTTCTAATTAAAATCAAATGGCATTTACTGCTATTATAAAGTTTCGATATTTATTACATATTTTGTGGTAACGTAAAAAACACGATTTGGAATTTTAATATAATAATTTTATGCGTATATTTTTTACTCGCTAGGTTTTTCCAAAGCGCCTAAAATATATTGTGTGGACCATGTAGATTATTTTTAAAAAACCTAATGTTATTCTTTATTACGCCTACCACACATACAGTACTTAATATTCGAGCTTTTTTTTTTAATCTATATAATCGGGTAACATGCATATAAAAAACGTTAAACGGACTGATTTATTTTCGTGTTTTGGAAGTTAGATGAAAAAAAATTCACATACAAGCTGTAATCAAAAAAAGTGATAATAATATATATAGGGTGTGTATTTGTCCCTCATATAGAGTTCACTGTGAAAGCAGCAGCGCTAAAATGTTATTTTTGACTTCTATGTTTCAATGAGAAATTAAATAATTTAAAAAAAAACTACTATTTCAGCGCTGCTTGTTTAACAGTAAAAAAATTATACAAGGGACACATACATTTATACAAAGGGCACATCTTATTTATCATACCTATCTTGTGTATGGTTTCTCAAGCCCTTTGATCTTAGGTTGAAAACGGGCCAAACTGGTCCCTTAAAGCCAGTCCTAATGAAGTAAGAGCATGAATTGTGACAAAAGTAATCTCAGTCGTAAAGGACGAACATACGTTGATCCAAACATTTATTATTATTCGTTCTAAACGAATTAAAATTTATCCTCGAATTTACCCGAAAACATTTATTGATCCGTCCGTCAGTTTTGATTTATTTTAAATACTTAGTTATACCGTTGTTTCAAAATATAATATATCTTTTTCAATTTATTCAATGTAGAGGACATATGAACGGAAATATTTGCTGAAGACTTAGCTAATACTTTGGAGCGTTTATGAATCTGTGGACTTATAGAGTTTATAGAGTATATAAAAGTAGCAGCGCTGAGAGAGTATCTTTTTTTTGTATGGGCAAATTCCATGCCCCATACTAATCACAAAAAAATACCCTTTAGCGCTGCTACTTCTCCAGTGAACTCTATATTGTAAGGGACATAATATACACAATCTACTGTATTATCACTTTGTTTTGTTACAGCCTGTATTATATACCTACATATTGTATCATAGTTAGAGATGTGCCGGCTAGTCGGTAAAGCCGACTATCCGGCCACTTTCTCGGCGAATAGTCGGCAAAAAGCGCCGACTATCCGGCTTTTTAATTTAATTGGAATTATATTAAATAAAAACCTTGATTATTTATAATGTGTTCACATCACACTCAATCAGTCTTACACATTTTAAAATTAAATGAATTGTTTCTGAAATTACTTGCTAGTAAAGAAATATATTTTTCAATATATTTTTTTAACAACAAATTAAGTATGTATTATTAAATCAAGATTGCATGTACTATAAAAGAAGTTGATTGATAGGCAGATGGCGGGCCTACGCAATTTGGTTGCGTTATGTCAAACCCAGCCAACAGATCTTGACTAACATTGATTGAAATTACTCGACCAAATTACTTAGGTCCGTCAACTGCCTATGAATCAATTTCTTCGACGGTATATGAAATATTTCCTAAAAACCATCAACTGTATCATAAAAACAAAAAAAATTAACATACGCGAAGTAAACATAACACGATCCGACAAGTTCGCAGGCGGCGTGTGTGACTTACCCGCGAATCAGCAGTAAAAAAGCGTTACGGAAACTTCCGAAACAATGATCGGCTAGTCGGCTAGTCGGCCAAACTCATGATCGGCACATCTCTAATTATAGTATAAATATTCAAAATTTTTAACGTGGAAAAGGGTTCGTGTGAACTTCTAAATATGTCGAGAAAAATCGTCAGTAATACCTGTAATAGCACTGGGAGTTTGACGTAGCATTGTTTATAAATAATGTTCATTGTTCGTAGCGCAGTTTTTATACATTTGCGAATATTACGGATTGATGTTATAAACATAATTTTAGTTTTTACTTCTTCTTCTTCTGTACCTGTACACAGGTACAGATCCGTTCCAACTTCCAAGTATTTTTATTATTTATACTTTCTTTATAAGTACTTTCAATATTTATACTTTTGTAATTTGTTTCATCGAGTTCTTTTATAAAAGGTAAAATAGTATTCTAAACGATTGACGTAAATAATAATCTACTAATAATCCATACTAATATTATAAATGCGAAAGTGTGTCTGTCTGTCTGTCTGTCTGTTACCTCTTCACGCCTAAACCGCTGAACCGATTTTGCTGAAATTTGGTATGGGGATACTTTGAATCCCGGGAAAGGACATAGGATACTTTTTATCCCGGGAAAATGTACGGTTCCCGCGCGATAAACGAATTTTGGCGCAACGAAGTTGCGGGCGTCATCTAGTGAAAACATAATTTTGTAATTAGATTGGAAATGAAGTAGTTTGAAGAAGAAACGAAGCTGTAATTGAATATAATAACAGAATTGAGATTAATCTACACCGTATTATAATATTATAAAGCAGAAGAGTTTGTTTGTTTATTTGAACGCGCTAATCTCAGGAACTACTGGTCTGATTTGAAAAATTCTTTCAGTGTTAGATAGCTCATTTATCGAGGAAGGCTATACAAGTATGCTATAAACTAGATGATGCCTGCAACTCCGTTGCGCCAAAACTCGTTTATCGCGTGGGAACCGTACATTTTCCTGGGACAAAATGTATCCTATGTCCTTTCCCGGGACTAAAAGTATCTCCATAGCAAATTTCAGCAAAATCGGTTGAGCGATTTGGGCGTGAAGAGGTAACAGACAGACGGACAGACAGACACACTTTCGCATTTATAATATTAGTATGGATATCACGCTAAGACTAATAGGAGTGAAGAAACAAAGGAAAATGTGGAAAAAACGGGCAAAATTATTTGAAAGGGCTTATCTCACGAACTACCGGAGCAATTTTTATGTTATTTGGTGCAGATAAAAAGTAGACCGCGTGGAGGATCATAGGCTATTTTTTATGGGCTAATTTGTTTGTGATATTCCTAATTTACGCGAGCGAAGCCGCGCAAAACGTCTAGTACATTTTTGCTCTCCTATAATCGTCTCTAATCTTAAATCAGGAAATATTCCCTCGATGATTTCCTTTAAGCTCAATTTAAAAATATTTATATACGTATTACGTAATAAAGTAAAAAAATATATAATAACACAATATAACTATTGATAACAAAGTTTTTTTATCACATAATTTGTGAGTCCAATATTTTTCCTGTACATTTTTATGTCTGCAGGAACTAAATCAACTTATTTGCATATAATAACATGTTGTAAAACACGATCATGTTCTGTTTTTCTATTTATTATGATTATTATTAAAAGCCTATTTTTTTTTGCTTAAGAGATTTTCAAATAAAATTAATTTTACAATTAATATGACATAGCTAAGCTGTTATTAATATATTAATATACTTTAGCCAAATCTCTATTTTTCCTCATTTTTATAACATTGGCCAAAGCCAAAAGAAAGAGTCGTTAGATCTTAAATGTATCTGGACCTACAAAAGAACAAACTAAGTAGTTTTAATGGGCAGTGTGTAAATATAATTTTGTGTTTTTAATAAATAAAATATACTAAAATAAAACAAAAAGACCATAAACTTAAATAATGTACAGAAACCGTACATTTTACTACGAAAAACCTGTAGATACTATCGTAATACCTTTATAAGTCCTCTGTGTTAAGGTCCTCCGTATGATGTAAATATTATGAGCATTTAGTATGTAAATGAGCGTCTAATGTTTCCAGTAAAACTGGTAGTATATGTTACAATAGTTATGCAGCAGGTACACTTAACAATAAAATTGTATTTATAAGCAACATTGTTTGATAGTAAACACGAATAAAAACTGTGTAATATAGTGCCTTGCACCTCAGTTTCAGTTTGGTTTCATTAGAACCAGGCCAGCTGCGCAGTACACAAGAGTAAGAATGTATATTTGGTCTCGTAACCCAGTTAGATGGACGACACGCGACTCATGCAATCAGTTGCAGGACCGACATTTTAGATGCTCATCCGACGCATGGATCATTTTGCTTGTCAGACAATCAGGTGATCAGCCTGCATTATCCTAACCAAACTTTGAATCAACGATTGTCAACGATGTCGATGCATGGATCGAACCCACACTCTCCGAGTCAAGAGCCACGCTTTAAACCACTAGGCCACGATCTCGATGCTAATATGCAATAGAGAATAAAATTAACGATGTATTTAACTATAAGTTATAAACGAATTTATACACGGTCACGGTGTCATTAACCGGATAAACACCATTAAATTAAACCACATGATTTATTACTAAAAATTATATATTACTGTTTTAAATAACTACTCTATCATTATACAGCTTCTAAATTTATCTTCTGATTTATATTGTGAGTTGTGTGTATTTTACGTGCCTTAAAGGAATCATACTTATGGAGGTATTTCTAGCCAGATATTCGAGAAATATTTGGCTAGAATTGCCTACTACTAAAACTTATAAAAACTATTTTAACCTAAAGCTTTTTTTTTAAGATAATTGTAAAATATTTCATATCTTGAGGCCAAATTATAATAAAATAAATATTGTAAAATAAATAATAAGCTAAGAATTGTACTTAGCTTACCTACTTCTAAATTTGTTGGAGGAAACTTTTAGTGGTAGGTTTAAAATTTGTTAAAATTACCTGTAAAGTAATATTTTTGGTGATATAAATAAATATGCCGTATTGCATGTACTAAGAGAAGTTGATTCATAGGCAGATTGCGGACCTACGTAAATTGGTCGCGTTACATCAACGGTCAAACCCAGCCATCAGATCACGACTACATGCTATATTATATACAGGGTGTACCAAAACTAAGTGATAATACTTTAGGGTGTGTATGGGTCCCCTATATAGAGTTCGCTGTGAAAGTAGCAGTTACATTTTTGTTCATCTTTGTATGGAAAAATTCATGACGCAGGGGCGCTTGCCTATACAAATCACAAAAAAAATTTGCTCTTTCAACGCTGCTACTTTCACAATGAACTCTATATACGGAACTTATAAAGACCCTAGAGTATTATCACTTAGTTTTGTTACACCCTGTATATTGAATTGACATAACCCGACCAAATGATTTAGGTCCGTTAACTGCCTATGAATCAATTTCTTCGATGGTACATATTCGTAATATAATATGCATAGGTAAACTGTCAAAAACAATATTCTTCTCTTGGCTTTACGTCAGGTAAAATAAACTTTAAAGCCAAACTAATTTTTAAAGAAGGCCAGCCAGTTTTATGTTTTATTATGACATAATATTCTTATTATATGTTTTTTTCTTACCAAAATGTATTTTTTTCGGTATTTTCCATACGTCGCAGTTAAGACAGGAAGATCTACAAAACCAGATTCGCGAATTACGAAAACAGGTTTATTTCAAACTTATTATCGTTTTTAATCCAATTTATATCGTCGATTATTATTAGAATCACACCCATACGACGCTAATTTTTTTATCAAGCCAAGAATAGCCAAATAAGAAGAATGTTATTTTGTATCCATATCCATACCAATATTGTAAATATGAAAGTGCATGTCTGTATATCTGTCTGTCTTATATCTCTTCGCGCACGCGTAAGACCGGGCTGTCAAATTTTACCGTATTTTCTAATAGGTATTACGATCCCGGAAGACGATTGACTTAAATGAAATTAAGATTTATTTAATCATTGTATATTTATCTGATATTTGGCTAACCAAAAAACACGATTCACTTATTTTGACTCGATAGTTTTATTTTTCGAAATTATGAATATTTCTGCGCTTTTCAACAAATATCTGTTACACTTATTGAGTTACTATCATTGAATAATTTGCACTACTGCAATAACACACTTTATAAAATAATAGCTAAAGGAAATATTAGTATTGTATTTAATTTTTAAGTAATCATCAAAAACATTTTTGGGACTAGCGAACTTTACTTTCGTGCTATAATGCGCCGGACCGTTGTTACGTGATATTGTTCACTATTAGCTGCAGCGCAAAATACAATTCATGCGGGCACGATTCATGGAATCATTGTATCACGATTGGAGGATAGCGGGGTGTGTAGGCGGGGCTAGCGTGTTTAGATAATTTTGGGAGCCCGGTTTTAAGCCGCTGAACCGATTTTGATGAAATTTCTGCGTAACGGTCAACGGAGTTGCGGGCTAGTATAAAATATTTTAAATCCAAGTAACTAATCAAAATTCATTTATACTTATTTTAAAGTAGATAACGATTTATGTTAACCTCGGTAAAGAGATAGGTACTTTGGATCCTGGGAGAAGAATTATAATATAATTATGATAGTTTTTATTACATAAACGTTCCTACAATTACCAAAATATTGGCTCAAAATTATTTGGGAATATAAATGGCAAGTAATAACTTAAACGTACCACAAATAACCCACAAAAAACGGGAAAATCCTAAACAAATAATAACAGATTACAAAACATACATAATTTTTCAAGTTTCGGATCTATTTTCGGGTTTATTTGCCTATCTTCAAAGACCCGTTTGAAGATTCCGTATATGTAGTTAATAATTTAATTTCACTTTCGTCTATACATGTAAACTTGTCTTTACACTATTATCATAACAACTTACTACTATTGAATGAATGAATGAAAAACATTTATTTCAGACAATGTACCCATAGTATTGTTAGTGTGTTAGTTACAAAATGATAATGATAATAATAAATAATAACAAATGCTTATAAAATATAATAAATATTATGTTAGTGATGTTAGTAATAATTTTCCTTAAAACTTAAATTACTACTTTGACTATCCTTATCCAATGTTCTTGGATAGGACATCTGCAATGAATGAATGAATTTCAGAATGCTGTTGTTGGATTTTCGTAGACGCTGGAAAAGTGAAGCTGTTTTTTTGCGTGTTACCGCTTTAAAACTATCGGTACGTGCAGAGGCAAACATACCAGAAGCGCTACAGCGCCACGGTAGCCCCAGCAGCATTATGAAAGTATTGTTAATATATATGGACGCGCAGAGTGTCATAGCTTCGATTCCTATACCCAACCCATAGGGCAATTGAGTAAAAAGACTGGCAATAAGCTTTAAACAACAGAATCTTAACTTGAGTTGCACAACGGGTAAACCTATGAGCGAGCATATTACCTCAAACCGCTAACGCTCTACGTTCCCTCTCCATATCCTCGTCATCCCTGAGGTCATCGGTCACAATATGACCCAGATATTTAAACTTTTGTACCCGCTCTAAGGCAACTCCATTCAGATACACTAGAGGAACACGTTCAGGACAATTCTTTCCTGCTCTGAAAATCAGCAATTCACTCTTTTTATAATTATATTTAAGACCGTGTTCCTCCGCGTATATGTATACGCAGGAGTTTCCTCAAGCCACCTATCGAGGGACTCAACAGCACCATATCATCTGCATAACTAATATTGTTCATAATAATGCCATCTATGAAGCATCCAACATGTGTGTTACTGAGTCACTCTATGAGCTGGTTGACATATAAATTGAACAGGATTGGAGAGCTCAATCCACCCTGTCTCACGCCACATTCCAATTTGTACTCGTCTGATAGAGTACCGGCCCATCTCACTCGGTTGGTCTGATTTGAGTACACTACCTTAGAAGAGAAATAGTTTCAGGGGGTACACCCGCTCTTTCCAGCTTCTTCCGCAGGAGATTATAGTGTACAAGGTCAAATGCTTTGGACAAGTCCAAAAAACAGGCGTATACGGGCGTCTTTCTCTTTGTGTAGTAGCTGACTGTTTCAGGCTCAATATGGCTGTTTCAGTGGACAGACCTGCCCTAAACTCAAACTGCGCATCATGAAAATGAATAAATAGTTCAAGAGTACCGTTCAATAGACTATCGAGCACCTTAGCTGTTATAGTGGCGAGTGAGATAGGCCGATACTTCGTTTTATTTTTAGCTATCGGCACCACTATGGTACGCATTAGAATATCTGGCAGATATGAGTGACACAGGCATAAATTAAATAGCATGGCCAGAACTCTTGGCAAATGTACTCCAGCAAATTTAAAATGTTCGATGCTGAGACCATCATGACCGGGCGACTTTCCTCTTTGCATTTTTTTTATAACCTTATGTTACGAATTACGTGTTGTCTCTGCTTTTGGCAGAGAATAATGTACACTGTGATCCGGTCATAATGGTATCAACATCACTCCCACCACAATGATGAATACCCAATGATGACTTTACAGTAAAATGATTTCTAAATAAATCAGAAATCATTTTATGATCCTGAATACCGTCGACGCTCACAGGAAAACTTGATTTGGCATTTAATTTATTCGTATTTTTCCAGAAAGCTCTAAAATCTTTTGCAGAATGATCGGTTGCTAGCATGTCCATTTTTAATTGATCTTGTCTATTTTGACACCATTTTAATTTCGACCTAAAAATTTTACGCGTCATCACTATTTCTTCATAAATTATACCACTGGTTGGTTTTGCTGCTAACACCCATCTCTAAAACTTAATTCTAGCTTCCCTATGAGCGCCGGCTACATACTTGTTCCAGCCGGCTACATGTTTATTTTTACGCCTTTTAATAGTATAGCTCTGTTTAGCTGCAATCGACAAAGCATTTATAATATCATTATACAATATATTAATAGACGTGAGTGGAAGAATCGAACAAGTAACATTTCGTAACATACGGATAGTAATTAATAACTCATTTTTCCCTAATTATTTTAATAAAACTTGTAACGTATCTACTTCAGTGCCTAGCTCATATATCTGGCTATACATATAATCCATATTTTTTCCATTTCAAATAATTTTTCTAGCCCTATAGCCTCCATTTAAGCAAAAAAAAAGGAAAGTTTTTACATGTTACTTACCTTATTATTCCACTCACGTCTTGATTAATAATTATATGATGATCAGTATTTTTACATTATATGCTAATGTATTGTTCTAATTCAGATTTCATTATATTTACGAACTTGGTTTGGCTGCCTTTTCCCCCAAATAATGTTGGCTATACTATTACTTCTCTTAATATAGATATATATTTTTAACAGGCAGGATTTACTACTATTAATTTATTCACTAGATAAAAAAATCACACATTGACTAATATTATCAGGGCGAGCGAAGCGGGCCCTAGTATATCCCACAACCTTTACATTTTGTGGTGCACTTTACGGAAAAACTATAATATATAATTTTCATTTAAATGTGGATGTGTTGTCATCAGTCAGTCAAGGTGTGATGAAACGAGCCCTGACAAAGCTCGGCTTTTAGCTAGTATAGCAAAAAGTTCAAAGTTTTTAGGTTCAATAATTTTTATGAAATGGGACAATAAAACACGTTTTTAATCTTGTACGGAACCCTTCGTGTGTATTCGACTCGCACTACGCTTAGAGTTAATGATAACATAACCAGCCGGTTTTTTTAAGATATCTTTTATATGATATTAAATCGAATATAATATATTATTGTATACGTATAATAAAACGGTAACATAACTGATCGATCTGTGAATACGTAATGGCGGCCTTGCCGAACTGTGTCAGACAACGGTGCCGAGTGTAAACAATACATTAGTACGAATAAAACTATAATCCTGGTGGTAAAATAGTGATGTATTGCGCACACACTTGGACACTATAAAGTAGCTGCGTAGCCTGGTTTCAATGAAACCAGGTGGCGTCACCAAAATTGATGTGGATGCTAGATTTCTATTGAAAATAAAGAAAATTTGTTGATAAATTACATTGAGCTCTTAGGTTAAGATCTTACTAATGGTCAGATTAACAACGAGGCGCGACTCGGAAAAGCAATACGAAACTGACATAATATTATCATGACATTCAAATGTTTTGCTTTTATACGCATTACAACGTTGCGTCGCCCTCCATCTCTGCCGCTTCGGAGACATCTGACCTTTACTCGAACCTACAAAATCCTTTAATACAAGAAGACCAGTCTTTTTCAATACCGTTGCAGCAGGCACGATAAAAACCTCCGATACACTTCAAATCAGCTTTTTAGTCACCCTTCCCATAAGTCAAGTTCCGTCCACTCTTCTTTTAATATCCAGGCTATTCTCCTCTGGAATGCTCTTCCTCCGGAAATCAGGATGTCAAAAACCAGAGACACTTTAAAGCACAGGGTTCGAGACTTCTTCTTGAAACAGTTGGCGGAATCTTAGTTTTGATAATCTACCGTAAGTACATTAATATCTAATTTAATACCCATAATATCTTGGTAAATATTATTATTAACTATAATAATGTATATATTATAATAATATATATTTACATATATCTATAGTTTTATTTATATATCTTATATATAGTAAGGTGGGGTAAGACAATCACGCGGGGAAGACTATCACAGTATCATTTTCACCTTTTGTACGTAAAGTAGCGACATCCGTGTTTTGAGCCGGGAACTTTTTGAGTGTTTACCACCCTACCAGCGTGACAAACTAGAGAATAAAGCTGCCTATAACGAGTTACCTACACTGTATAGTCTTCCCCGCGTGATTGTCTTACCCCACCTTACTTATAAGTGTATTTATGATAAGTATCGTTTAATATATATCCTGTATCGCCCAAAAGTTGACTGGTAGATAATGCCATAAGGCATTAAGTCTACCTTTGTATTTGTATATGTGCATAAAGTTTTTAATAAATAAATAAATAAAACGAAAAGATATCGCAAAATCTTAATACTCCAGGCTTCGCGCCTTACTGCATTTTTCTACTTCACTTTCACCATTTTCGTGAACGATGTCTTACATAACATCCGTTGTTCAGTTGAGCATACTTGTTATGTATCCAGGTTGATTCTGTGCAAACTCGCACGATAACAAAATTATTATTATTATTAACTAAATGACCCGGTTAACTTCGTATCACTTCCCTCATAATATAAACCTTCCCTGGCCCTTTAGGTAAGACCTTTTCTTAATCGTTTCTTTATAGAATCGCCGATCAAAATGTATGGAATTGACAATAAGCTTCCGTTAAGGTGGGCTGAAACCCCATTTTGTTATTTCTTGATACCCGATTTACCTAGTTCCAATATAATAACGAAATGTAAAAAAATATGAGATATAGAGCACAATATTTAGAAGGGTTTAAATCAAAAACATTTTAATAAAAAATAATACTTTCGCTGTAATTAATTTACAAACTCACCTCCGACAAAACTCTTTGTCATCGAAATATAAGTATTAACAAGAATAACTTACATTTTATTTTAATAAATTGTCAATGAATCTATTTTAAAAAGGTCTGAAACGAATAATCTTTTTTCTTAATATTTATTTCGAAAGATATTTAAAAAAACACACGAAAAATAAAATAAAGAAGATCCGCCCGTCGTAACTTACAATTTTATGCTAAGCTAAAATTTATCTTATTGCGATGCGTACACGCTTGGCATTCGCGTTCGCAAGGTTATCGTTTTGGAATTGAGGTAAGTGCTCGCCTTAAAATGACGTTGACGGTCGACTCGCCTAATGTCAATTCCATACATTTTGATCGGCGATTCTATAAAGATGCGGTGAAGAAAACGTGTTGGCTACAGGTTCTGACCTTCCACGAACATTTCAAGATTAAAATCATCCAAATCAGTATAGCCGTTCCCGGGTTTTAGCGAGTTTAACAAAATTCAAAATTATTTTTTTATACGTATGAATAAGATTTCGCTTTTTGATATTGTTTGAACTTACAAGAAGTTACCATCAAAATTAGGAAGTCCAAAAGCGTTGATGTCTTTTGTATGACTTTTAATCCATTTTAATATTTTCTCGGTTGAGTATCGTTTTTGAAGGTTCCGTACCCAAAGGGTAAAAACGGGACCCTATTACTAAAACTTCGCTGTCTGTCTGTCTCCAGGCTGTATCTCAAGAACCACTATAGCCTCGACTCTAGAATTCTAAAATTTTCATTATTTATATTTATATATTTTTCTGGATTATAACTTATGGTTTACACTTCTATATATACTTTTCTGGTATAACCATCGTAATATTTGATGAAACAGTGAAATTGTAGGCAAATAGTCCGGAACAACGTATGTGGAGCAATGAAATGCAGTTTGTTAAGAAACAAACTAAATTATTGGGTAGGTAATCTGTAAATGTAATGGGCCCAATTTTATTACCTAAGGGATATTATTGCAATGTACATTCATTTACGAAACGCGATACGACGCGACACAACTCAATCATTTTATTTACTGTTTTAAAACATTTAATTTGAGGATCTAATTTTTAAATAATACTAGCGACCCGCCCCGGCTTCGCACGGGTATAAAATATATAGCCTATGTCACTCACTGAAAAAATGATTAAAATCGATTCAGTAGGTTTGATTTATATTCATTACTACCCGTGGCGCGCATTGATCGGTACCGCCGCAAAAGCTACGTCCCGCAATTTTTAAATCTGTAATATCTTCGAAAATATTCATTTAAATCATATGCTGTAAAGGGCCATATAGATTTATATTAAATTAATAATGTATTTAAAGTATTTAATTGGATAAGGATAAATGCCGTATTGGTTAAAATCGCTTCGAAAATTAGCCATTATTTGTAGTTAAAAGTAAATGACAAAAAATGTTATTGTGGGATATCCATAAGAGATATACCATCGCGAAGTTTTCTGTAGACGTTTTCATAGTGTACAATACTTAGTACATTATTTTGATAAATCTCGTAGGGTTCAGCCTGCGTTTGCAATGTAAGCGGAAAAAAAATGTAATTATTTACGACATCACTTTACAAACCCCAAAAATAACAGTATTTCTCCACTATTTATGAATGTTTTTTAACTTATAAACCTTCCTCTTTAATTACTCTATATATTAAAGAAAACCGCATCAAAATCCGTTGCGTAGTTTTGAAGATTAAAGGGAACAAAGGGACATGAGGGAAAAAAAGCGACATTGTTTTATAATATGTAGTTTTTGTCCTTGCCTAATACATTAGTAAAGAGCTCGAAAAACAAAGTAAGAAGTAGTAAGAAGAACGAATACTTTGTATTTTTTATCAGGAACTGAAAGAATGGCTGGATTTAAGAGAGAATATAAATAACAAAAATGTGCTGTTTATAGGTAGGTATGTATGCTAGGTAGAGAGTTTTTTCTCCCCAAAAACCGCCCACTGAATTTCGTGGAAAATGTCAATGTTGCCGACAAACCATTTGAATTTATTTAAAAACATATTGTGTATTTGTATGTACACGATATCGTCACGTTTTAAGTAGATATAAAACACAACATAGGGGTATTATCTATATGTATTTTTACAACGAACCGCCTCTACCTTGAAACTAACCCATATTTAAAGTTATTTTAAATTGTGAACCGTATTCTAAGGTGAGTTTCTGATCCTCGGGGCACGCGACCGCGACCGACAAAAATTCAAACAAAATACCACTTTATGACTTAGGCTATAGGTTTCATTTTCTAACGACCCATGCCGCCGCTGCTTTGTAGTGGCGTAGAGCAAAATGAAACCTTTAGCCTTAGTCATTAAATAACATTTTATTTGAATTTTTGTAATCGATCGGAACGATACCTTTAGGTAGCAAAGATTTATTTTATTTTTACCTGCTTCGGAAAAAAATAGCTATTATTCCTCCCAATTAATTGTAAACCTGTTCTTGTTCTTAACAACACAGAATTCCCCGGAGTAGGAATTAAATTAATGTGAATTACTTTTAATAATCGATTAGTCTGTAAAGTCCAAGAAACTAAATGTCAAATGTAAGTCCCCTAAATTGAAATATCAGTGATTCTAGATTATTCCAGATGTAATAAACAAATTTATTTACAGTACTCCCAAATTAATAATACGCATGGCAATCTTCGCTAATTGTCGTAATCACCCGATCACTTCCATTTTGCACCTTGTTTAAAGGAAATAGAAGTAAATATCAACGTCAGGCGCCTCTACGTCGCTGCAAAGCGCTATTTTCCTTAAAGTTAAGTTTAAAACAGCGCTTGCAGCGACGTCTTTCGACGCTCGGGAAATACGAGCGTTGCCGAAAAATTACGAAAATATCTTTGCGCATTATCACTTTGGGAGCACTGTAAATTATGCGATTAACCGACGACGAAGCCAAAAGAAATAATGATTTTGCCAGTCAACTTGTTGCACCGTAGCACCTAAACTATAAAATCATTTTCAATGAATGAGGTATCGACTTATATATTACAGGTATCTTACTTGTAACTGATTGGTTTTCACCTATGGTCTCTTTAGGGTCAGTTCACAATGCAATGTGACGAGACGATGCGAGCATTTTAAAATTGGAATTGAAACCGCAGCTTGGTAATTCAATGTGTATCTTATTGTTTAGTAAATAAATATCAGTTTTTGATAGCTCAATACCAACAAATGTTTTTTTTTTTATGTAATAAGGGGGCAAACGAGCAAACGGGTCACCTGATGGAAAGCAACTTCCGTCGCCCATGGACACTCGCAGCATCAGAAGAGCTGCAAGTGCGTTGCCGGCCTTTTAAGAGGCAATAGGGTAATAGGGGAGGGTAGGGATGGGAAGGGAAGGGAATAGGGGAGGGTAGGGAAGGGAATAGGGTAGGGGATTGGGCCTCCGGTAAACTCACTCACTCGGCGAAACACAGCGCAAGCGCTGTTTCACGCCGGTTTTCTGTAAGAACGTGGTATTTCTCCGATCGAGCCGGCCCATTCGTGCCGAAGCATGGCTCTCCCACGTATGTGACCTTAAGGTGGGTACAAATGACCAATGTCACGAGGTGTAATGTAACTTATTACATAGCGAACATTCGTGCAGTCAGTACGTCGTGTTACGGGTACTATGATATGAGTACGAATGCTCGCTGTGTAATAAGTTACATTACACCTCATAACGTTGGTCAGTACCCACCTTAAGTGTCAATTTATAATAGCGCAAAGTCGAAGCGAAGCGAATTCCCAAAAACTGAACACAGAAAATTCAACCTTAACTCCAGAGCGTAACGCATACGTACATTACTTCTGCGAGGCCAATCAGCGTTGGTCGGGCGCATTCACGCGAATTCGCGCGGATGCGCGCACCTTTCTAAATTCTCAGAAGTAATAAAGTGCGTTAACGCTTTGAAGTTAAGGTTGAATTTGTTATGTTCAGTTTAAATAATTCGCTTCGATGCGCTTCGACTCTGTGCTAGTATAAATTGACCCTAAGTGTTAGATTTAAGGAAGGGCACGATAGAAACAACAAAAAAACAACCAACCTATATAATTAGCTAAATTTTAACGACCTTATAGTATGACGAATTGCAACACAATCAAAATATTAAACGTCCATTTTCCTGTTCTTATTGCTTAATTATTGTCCTCTTATTTGTTTAATGAGACCAACTTTAATTGTAATAGGAATATCAAGAAATACGAAGAAAAATAATCAGCCAAGTGCGAGTTGGACTCGCGCACGAAGGGTTCCGTACCAGTATAGAGTGAAAGTAGGCAAAAAATTGTGTTTTTCGTATGGGAGCCACCCTTAAATATTTACTTAATTAAAATTTTATTCATAATTATTAAAGTACAAATATAATTAAAGATTTTGTGAAAATTTCAAGTGCCTAGCTGTTACCATTATTGATTACGAGCGAAAAGACCTAAAAAAATCACGTTTGTCGTATGAAAGCCCCCTTAAATATTAATTTTATTGCGTTTTTAGTATTTGTTGTGATATCGGCAACAGATATACACAATCTGTGAAAATTTCAGAAGTCCAGCTATAGCGGTTCTTGAGTTACAGCCTGGAGACAGACGGACATACGGACAGACATCGAAGTCTCAGTAATAGGGTCCCGTTTTTACCCTTTGGGTACGGAACCCTAAAAAGACCTTCTAGGCTTTTTTTAGTTGTGTCTTTGAGTTGCCGATATCGTTTACTATATTATGTATCTTAGTTTAAACTTAATAATTAGGCATATAAAATGTCAAAATTTGTTGCAATTTTGTAACCAGTTTTTTACTCTGGACACAAGCATTAAACATTATATTATGGACGCTTTTAAGCACTTGTGTATCATCCCATAAATAAGTTTAAATGTTCTTTAAATCTTTTAGAACAAAACTGCATTCATAACTTAACAAAAAAAAAATGTGGGTTAGTACACAAATGTTAACAGCGACCATATTAGGTATTTTATTGAGACTATTTTATTTATAATTTTAAGTTACTTATGAAACACCAATAATTTCTGACAGAATAGTCTTTAACACATGAATAACGAGGTTTTAATGGACCGATGATGCAACGAAAATTTTGAAGACAAATACCACAAAATACTTTCTCTGATGACTTAGTAGTCAAAACAAAAGTATTATATTATGAGGACAGAATATAAAAATATTTTTATTCTTAAATCTGTTTTTAAGACTTATGCCGAGTTTTTGAGGTTTTCGACAGGTCACGAGGTTTATGTAATCAAAAGCGTTGTTGATTGGTTAATATTTTTATATCAGCCAATGAGAAGCGGTCAAAAATCTCAGAAAACTGTTCTGAGAATTTGACAGAATTAATAAAACTTCTGTAATCTGAATTAAGCAACATTTTTTACTTGGTATAAACGAATAAAAACCACATTGCCTTGTAAAAAAAATCCGAATTTCAAACAAAATATATAAGAAAAAGTTGCTTTCCCTGACAAGTTTCTAAACTCGAAAAATTATAAAGAAATACAATAGTGGTTTCGGAATTTGAAAAATACCAAAAATACTTTGATTAAGTAGCAGTAAATTAACTAATAATTTATAGAAAAAACAGTAAAAACCAACTTTTTTACTGCAGGTAAATTTTCCAATATTTTGTAATTGCTCAATAATCATCATTAAATAAAATTACATAATATTATAATGCAATGACACATGGGTTTTTCCTTGTAAGAGTTGCTTAACTTGAGAGGATCCTAATTCTAATACATAAACATTATGCTTCTGAATATAGATAACGAAATCCTTCGTATATTAATTAATGTGTTATGATTGACCTAATTATAATATTGTACTTTTCCAGCTAAATATTAGTTTTGTGCTTATTTAAAAACTGTCTTAAATTTCATACAAGGGCATTATTAAACAAAAAAAAAAACTACATATAAATAAATACTATGGAAGAGTAAATATTAAAAAAAATGGTAAACATAAATTATTATGAATTTCGTGGAACTTTCGTACTTTAAGTTGGTTGTCAAACTCTGGTCGGTCATAACATTTTCGTAGCCCCTAGGACCTACGTATGTTTTATGTCAGTACCTGGAGCCATATTTGAGCGGTCAAATGTGTGGGAGTTACCGAAAAGTTACCGTTCTATGCTGTATTATATTTCAATGCGAAAAACATTATAAATTCTTCAATTTATAATGTTTTACTATATTTACAATTTAATCCATTTACGATATAAATTGTTCTTCAATTTATTACGTAAATGGATAAAGTGGAGAACTAACATTTTATAGCATAAGGGCAATTATTACTCATTTTCCCTCTTATATTTTAAAAAAAATGTAACTTACCTACTTCATCATCTGGCTAATATATCTGGATGTACATAAAATCCACATTTTTTATTTCAAATCATTTTCTCGGCCATAAAGCAGAAAAACGTGTTTTTTTTTTTATTTTGGTCATCAATTACTCACAAAAAATGTAAACAAACTACGTTACGATAAAAAAACCGTTTATTATTCTAAGAAGGATCTCTGTAAAATCAAAACACTGTGTCAAATTCTTTTGGTGTGTCCTCTGCGAGTTGCGACCGGACTGACATCATACATGTTTAGTTTTGATAAACATAAACAAAATAATTCCAAACATGGTATTATTCTACTCTGTAGTGTTTTATAATATTGCTAGCTTTATCCTGCGGCTATTTACTAATTAGTTAGTGTTTTTGTCCAATTCCAATGTCGAATAGCACATTAAAAATCGCATCGCTTTGTCACATTGCAATGTTAACTGACCCTAAAAGTCAAAGCAACGCAGGTCAAACCGAAAACAAATAATATACAAAACAATTTGCACTTACCAAAGAAGGAAACAACGTTAAAATAATAGAACTATCAGGCTCAATGTCAATATAAAGAACAGTACCGACCGACAAGGCCGAAACTGCTTAATTGCCGGTAAAATGTTTAAATCCTTACAAAAGTATCGCTTCTATTGAGAAATAGTTTATATACCTAGGCAAACTTTGAAATATAATATAATAGAATTAGTACTATGTTATTGAAAATAATTGTAATTGAGAAAGAGGAAAAATAACTTTCTATGCTTTAAAATCTACACATGGATTTGAAAAAGAATAGAAATTGAGTTTATTTCGATATATCATAGTCTGTAATTATTATTTTATTACGTCAATATATTTATTACATCTTTTTCTATATTAACAATTAAAATATAATTTATAGGCACCTATTTTTAACTCGATCATGATTTTTGTCTCGTCAGATTACTTACACGTGAGGAACTGAGGACAAAGATTTCGGTCCTTAAAGTCAAAGTGCCCCAATTGATCTGCCAATTGAAAAATCTTTATACGTGTTATTTTTAACGTTAAACATGTCTGCATGCCAAAACTTTTAAAAAATAGGCCATCACTCAAGCGAGTGATGGACAAACAAAGAAAGCTTTCGCACTTTGTTGTCGCGAGGTCAGTGCAAATAAAGGTCACTGACTTACATTTGACAATGACTCGTGACACTGACATTTGGACAACGTGACATTGTGACATCCCACGTTTGCTCCTATTCCGGCGTTAAGGTTGGAGGTAAAAAGCCTCCATTCTGATTCACTATCTCATAAAAGACGAACAACATTTTTATCTGCGAAAAATCTTGAAAGTGGTAGCTAAAAGAAATAGAAAGGATTTCATACTTTGACTTGATGGTCCTGAAATATGGATTGTTCTATTTGTAGGACAATGTTACTCTTAAATTATATAACTATTAACCTATCATTATACAAAAAATCAGCTTGTTAGGGTTCCGTTTTAGGGTTCAGTAGTCAACCAAGTTCTGTTGATTACAGAACCCTATAACGGAACCCTAACGAGCTGATTTTTTGTACATTGATAGAATAATAGTCATATAATTTAAGAGTAATATTGTTCTACAAATAAAACAGTCCATATTTTAGGACCATCAATTCAAAGTATGAAATCCTTTTTATCTCTGTTAGCTACCACTTTCGAGATTTTTCGCAAATAAAATTGTTGTTCGTCTTATCAAAATGAAGCTAAGCTCACAAAATATTAGCTTGATAGTAATAAAAAAAAATGTTCTAGGGCTCCCGTACTATTACGGTTTTCGCTCGATAAACGAATTTTGGGGCAACAGAATTGCGGCCGTCATCTACTTGAAATATATTTGTTGATCCGGCAAACATTGTTTTGCCATATACAGCCATATTCAAGTATGAAAAAGATGTTGGCTAATTCTCAGACCTACCCATTAAGTACACTTTCATCAAAATCGGTCCAACCGCAGTGAGTCTGATCTGAGCCCTGATCACACCTACCGAGTAAAGTGGCGAGAGTCGAGACAGTACCTATGAAATGAGGGTTTTTGATATTCCATTTACCACCAGGTGCGCTATTTAGCTTTAGAGTCTATCGTGTCAAACTGCTGTCATATAGCTGTCATGTGTCACGATAATATGGCTATTTGACACGATAGATCCTAAGGGTACATACTACATAGCGGCACCTGGTGGCAAATAGAATATCAAAAACCCTCATTGGTCGAGAGCAGTGGTTTTTTTTAAATGAAATAAGGGGGCAAACGAGCAAACGGGTCACCTGATGGAAAGCAACTACCGTCGCCCATGGACACTCGCAACATCAGAAGAGCTGCAGGTGCGTTGCCGGCCTTTAAAGATGTGATCAGCCCCTCACTCTTCTGTTGATACTTATGGGTTAATAAAATCGAAAAAAAACAATAATTTAAGAATAATGTCTGCTACTTTTTGCGATAACCAAATTAGAACATTAGTGTAATTTGTGCCATATATCATCATAAATAAATAATTTATAACAGGTTCGTTGAATTTCGGTTGAAATATTTAAAATTATTAATTATTAATTATATTTCATACAAATATCCTCTCTAGGTTTCGTACCAAAACATATTTAAAATGTATTATGCATGTTTTTTGTTTTACAACGGAAAAAAATGGTGATATTTGTAGGATTGTGTTAGTTTACTGGTTTATTTGTTAATAATATTTCTTTGCTGTTTTGTATCATTTGAGCAAACGGGTCACATGATTTCCATCAGGTGACCCGTTTGCTCGTTTGCCCTCTTAGTTTATAAAAAAAATGTTACAATGTTTTTTTTTCTTTGTCTATCAAGCTACTTAATGTACTTATACCGTAATAACTCCCCACACCGGTTTCGGTGACGGTGGCCGATTTCATTGAAACCAGGCCAGTTACGCATGAGTAATTTTTATAGTGCCCAAGTGTGTGCGCAGTACACAAGAGCACTCTTTATTCCTTTTACTCTCATAACCCAGTGGGACGGACGATCGACACGACTGGCGAGAGATCAGGCACTCGACCGACTTTTTACATGCCCATCCGACGCATGGATCATCTTACTTTTTAGACAATCAGGGGATCAGCCTGCATTGTCCTAACTAAACTTGGAAATACCATGTTTCCAACGCGGGAATCGGACCCACAACCTCCGAGTCAAGAGCCACGCTCTTAACCACTGGACCACGGAGGCGGTATTACGTTGTATACCGTATTAGATAAGAGAAGGGAGTAATTTTGCAACAAAAATAAAATAATTGTATGCTATATCTTGCAGGACGATTTCTAGCAACATATATCTTGTATATGTCAGTAAGGCTCTGTACAATTTATATAATTGATTTAATAGCTCTGTTAGTGTTAAATACGTGTTCCTTGTATTGTCTTGTATGTATGTATGTCGTCTTCTCACGGCACATCATCAAGGTCACATAGATGTAAAGATAGTTTTTTTCATACAACAAAGTTTTGTTTCTATAAATAAATATAGTACAATAGTTTCTTCCTGCTTTTTTAAGTATAGGTAAAAGACAAAAGTGTCTCTGTTTGACGTGTGTCATCTTCATGCTAAAGTCGATTTAAATTAAATTTGGTGGAATACAGATAGTCAAGGAAGGAACATAGGATAGATTTATTCGAGACCAATCACAAATGTACCGTTTGAGAAAAGAAAAGTCCAAGTGTGACTGAAACTAAAAATAACAATTTGAATTCCTTGGTACCAATAATCTCACGGAAGAGACAAAAAAATAAGGAAAAGCCCATAGAAGACTCAAATATATATTTTGTGAAAAAAAATGTACCATTCCTACGCAATAAATGAGTTTGTCTCAAAACTTCTGTTAGTAAATTCTGTATGTAAATCTCCAAACTTATTTCAATCGTCTGCATGGACGTGATTAGATCCTTAGTATTTTTACATCATGAGCACAATATAGGTGATACGAGGATTTTACCACAATAGATAGAAAAGTTACTGTGTTAGTAGTCTTCATCAAAATTTAAAAGCTTTTTTATGTACTATTTTATGTACTTGTACATGTATGGCTTAGCGAGAGGTCGGGGGTTCGAATCTCGCCGAAGGTTTTCAGTTTTCATCAAGTTTCACGTTTTTGGAGTGATTTATTTATTTTTTATTTATTTATTTAATTCAGGCATCTTGGCCCATATTATAAATACCTTATAGACTAACATACATACAATTATACTAAAACTAACACTAAACACGTATTGTCTGCGACGTGGGGCGCGACGTGTTCGGAAGTCGTCCACGGAACCTCCTGTAGACGACTCCAATCGGCCAGAACTCCTCATTCTCGAAGGTCGGTAGATGATGCGTCGGGACCGTGATGACTTTTTGTAGGCCATATTAGATTTTACAAATCTAACTGCCGCACTCAGAGTGGAACATTAATTACTTAAATGTAATTATGTAATTCAAAATTTTGACATAAGCCCCATACATTATCTGTCAAACTCTTCATTAAATTGAAGGTTAATCATAATTAAATGTTTCTGAGTACGGCGGTTGGGGACGTACCGACAGTGCATACTTTTAGGCTACATTGCTAGGATGGATGTGTGGATGTTTATTACGCTCTCACCCAAAAACGCATATATTTGTTAGCAACTTAAAGCCATAAAAATACTTTCACATAGGTTATAGTAGTTTTTAGGGTTCCGTACCCAAAGGGTAAAACGGGACCCTATTACTAAGACTTCGATGTCTGTCCATCTGTCCGTCTGTCCGTCTGTTTGTCTGTCTGTCTATCTGTCTGTATGTCTCCAGGCTGTAACTCTAGAACCGCTATAGCTAGACTTCTGAAATTTTCACAAATTTTGTATATCTGTTGGCGCTATAACAACAAATACTAAAAACAAAATAAATTAAATATTTTAAGGGGACTCCCATACAACAAACGTGATTTTTTGCTATTTTTTGCTCGATAGCAATAACGGCAACACATAGGCACTTGAAATATTCACGAAATACTCAGTTGTATTTGTACTTTAACAATGAATAATAAAATTTAAATAAATTAAATAATTAAGGGGTACTCCCATACAAAAAACACAATTTTCAGCCTATTTTTGCTCTATTGTGGTACGGAACCCTTCGTGCGCGAGTCCAACTCGCACTTGGCTGATTTTATATCTATTTTATAAATTTTTATACCCTTTCTATCCTTAGTTGTAGAATCACTTCCGTTTTTTAATGCTGTATAATATGGTTTTAAATACAAATCATATAAGCGACTTTGGAGACATTTTTCACAATTCCAGATAATGTTCTTAAACTAATATAATTAATAAAATGTATTAATTTTTGTGTAAGCTGTATACGATCCTTGGCCTATGAGATAAAAACTTAAAAACTAAATGGCCGACCCTGAAATACCCACGGAGTGCATAATATTATTTAAAAGTTGCATCGAACCTTGTACGAAAATATTTTAAGAATCGAAATTCAATATTTAATAATTTAGTTTCAATACTAATTTGTAACTACTTTTACATATTGCAAAATATGTAAAAATGAATGAATACTTACCAGAGACATAAGACAGATACCGCAGGAACAATATGCTCGTCTTTCAAAAGTCTGTTCTTTAGTCTGCGCTCCACCGTTATCGTCAATCGGAATTTCAAAAATGCCTAAATGCCTAATTGTGCCGTATTGAGCTGTAGAAATTCGAATAGAAACGTTGGCCTAGATAATGGACACGTTTCTTATCATCGGTACGTCACATTAGGTAGGAAAAAAGTGGCACGCTCGTTTTCATACAAATGGAGGGACATGCGGTACCTATCTTGATCTGTGTCTGTGATACTTACTATATAATTTCGAATGGGTTATAGGGCTAGCACACGCATAGCCAAGCAGTTAAACAAGTACGATTTTTAGAGAATAGTGAGGCTCAGAAAATACCAGAGATCCCAGGGATTTACAAAGATGATGTCTTGATAAACTTCCTCCTAAGCCTTAGAGAATCCAAAACCTTACTTACTTATAAATTATTTAGTTACTTGACGCTAACAATACGCTCTTATTTCTGTCTTTGTCTGATACGTTAGAAAAGCCATATTTAACGGACAATTATTGGCATAAGGATTTGTTAGTCCTTTCTTTATTTTCATTTATGAATAAGGATATAGAGTATTAACTATTAGCCCCAGTAATAGCATAACTGCTTTAGGATTCCGTACCCAAAGGGTAAAACGGCCTATTTTTGCTCTTTATCGGTACGGAACCATTTGTGCGCGAGTCCGAATCGCACTTGGCCAATTTTTTAGCGTGCAAGTCTCGCAAAAGGAGTGAAAACAAACACACATTCGCATGTGTCACGTTAGGTGATATTGTAAATCAGGCTATGAGGAAATGTATGTGATCTAAATATTTATTTGCATAAGCGTAACCTTGATAGCACGTTGTTGAATGAATGACTATACTATGTCAGGAGTTTGCAATCTTTTTCTTTATTTATTTTTTTAAGATATTCTTTACCTTGTTGATAAGCGCTATTAAAGTCAATTGACTATTCTCTAGTTTCTACACTCGACAGGCTTAGAGACAATTTCACCAACGTCTGTTTAAATTTAATGTTCGAGTTAGTATCATGTTATCTCTTTCGTTTTTAATTAAAACTAACAGACGTTGGTGAAATTGGACCTTAGTATGACAACAGAAAAAAAAAGAATCTGAATACTGTCAGGCTTTAGAAACAAAATCGCAATCGCAGATTTCTTTTTATCTGTTCATACATTACGCACCTAGGGCAGGAAAATAAGATCTGAGGCTTTCTTATTTACGGCCCATGGTGCGTATACTATTTTTCTCATCGACGGAGACGGAAAACGGCAACATCGTTAAACGCAGAGGGAAGAAAGTTGACGTTTTCCGCCTGGAGGTGAGAAAAATCTTTTCCATGGCAGCCATTCTAAGGCATATCACATATGATCTACTTATAATTAAAGACGCTTAGAGAGAAAAGGAAAATATAGGAAGAAAAATCTTCTCTTAATATAATATATGAACTTCCGCGAAACGCAAACTCGGCCTAAAAATACATTTTAAGCCATGATCCCTAACTGATTTTACTACACTCAATATACAGTAAAATAGTCCATCATATAAATTATCCCACTAATATAAAAAAGATGAAAGTTTGTTACTTTGTATATTATTGTTTGTTACTTTTTCACGTCTAAACGGCTGGAGCGATTTTAATAAAATTTTACTAAACCCGGGTTTACCATACAGCCTACTTTTTACTACGGGAAAATATCACAATTTATTTTCCCTAATAAACCGCGGTAACACCACGGGGCACAGCTAGTCAGTAGTCGTACATATTATTATAATAACAACTTTGTTTTTTAATGTGAGCGATTTTATAGTTAAATTTTCGTGTTTAAAGTTAGATTTATGTGTATTCTCCACTGGTTGACAACACATGCACTAAACAATATATTCTCAAAGATCTAGAGTCTCAGCAGTGAGTAATTGGCATACTGAGTGCATGTTAAGTGTTAATACTCACATTGTTATAAAAAAAAAACAAAGCTCTTGGACATTTAGCTACTGACCCAGAGAAAACATAGAAATGGCTGTATGGGCAACGCTCCCTTTGCCTGTCCCGACCGGGACGAATTAACAAAAAAAAAATTAGCTACTGACCGCGGTCCACGGGCTAAAGTTCAAACTGAGGTTCAAACGCTTATATGAGCTCTTGGTTAATTAAAGACATGCTAGACGTATTATTTTCTTGAGCCAAGAAAAAATCTCAAAAAATGTTTTTGCGAAAAGGAAAATATAATATTTTTTTGTGTAAGATTTTCCTGGCAAAATCTTTGCAAAATAGTAGATACTGTAATATTATACCCAGAATGTGAGAAATTGGTAACCTTACCACACCTTAGCCATATTAATATTATAAATGCGAAAGTTTGTCTGTCTGTCTGTCTGTCGGTCTGTTACCTCTTCAGGGCTAAACCACTCAACCGATTTTGCTGAAATATGGTATGGAGATACTTTAAGTCCCCGGAAAGGACATAATATATTTTTATTCCGGGAAAATGCACAGTTCCCGCGCGATATACGAATCTTGGCGCAACATAGTTGCGGGCGTTATCTAGTTAATAATAATAATATAGTGAAGAAAGTGCATGTAAATATTTTATTAGTGTTCAAAATAAATTAATTTAACATAAAAACTTTTTCACAATTTTGCTTGCTAATCTCTGCGACAATAGTTTTCCGGTAGTGTGCACCGGATTAAGATATATCTTGAGATATATCTCACACGTACAAACAATTAAGTGTACGTCACAACAAAAAGTTTCCTAGCTGCGTGACAGTACTACATTCTATATTATTTTACCTTTCAAATAACCTAAGCATTCAAGACATAAGGACTATTTTAACGTCGAGACTGTAAAAGGACTTCTGTGTCGACCTTGAAAGCTCGTTATGCGCAAAAATACCACTTATGTAGCCGGAAATAAGGGTTATTCTCGGATGCGTTCTATAATTGGCTAGTTTCCAAATATGGCTTACAATAGCTGGGAAGCCTAGATAAAGGGTTCTATTCCCGTGGCAATCAATCTTGGTTGTTCCCAGACGTTTATAAAAGGAGATACATTTATCAATCCGTACTAATAATATAAATGCATGTTTCCATATAAATGGATATTAATAATGGACATAATATAAAGACACTTTTAATCCTGAAAAATGACATATACATATATATGTAGGATGGTTCTTACTTTTTATTATAGAAAAACGTAAAGCTAGTTTCAGACTACGCGATATTGTTGTGCTATGTGCTATATATATTATATTGTAGCGTAGTCTGAAACCAGCTTAAGGCTCCCATAAAATAAAGCTACAGCCTATAACATACATGTAGGTATATTTGCAGCACGGCGAAAATGTATACCTGCAGCTGCCGTTTCATTTTGTTGTGGTGCACCCGTTGTTCTTTTACCTAGAAATTCAATAAACTAATAAAACGTAAGTTATTTATGTAATTGAATATAATATTTTTTCTTATCTACAAATTAAGAATTTAGCTTGAGCATATTTGAATTTTAAATACTTATTTGTCTGGAATTAAATGACAATAAAAACCATTCAGAATATTATCTAGTAGCGGATAGCATGAAAAACATCAGAATTCTGATGCATCGCGTGGAATATTTTGATAACTTAAACATCAACGCGCTTATAGAGTAAGAGCCAGAGACAGCCAGACTTTCGTCATTTAATAAAAGCTGAAAGTTTACATGTTTATGACCCCTGTAGAGGTAAGAACGACCATCAACTATAGAGTTTCGGTCGCGGTTGATTTAGGAGGTATTTAATCTAAAGGTCTACCTAACCTTCGATAAAGTATAAAGTTCAATTTTTTTCTTATTTTCTTCGGGATAACTGTAGGAATCTCGTCTCTCACTGCCGGACATTTATAAAAGTTGCTTCTCACTGCCAGACACCGTTAAACTGTCCTAAAGTATTAGACTTTGAGATGTTCTTCCAGCTTTTATAAAATTACGAAAGTCTGGCTGTTGCTGGCTCTTGAGCCATAATGCCTTATACCTAAACCAGTTACTAAGCTACTTTACTGTGCGCTTCTGAGTTAGGATTTGTAGCTTAGAGAGTAGTAAAGGGTGTCGTGTTCTTAGATATAGCGACTTGGGATCCAATTATAATCTATACTAATATTATAAAGCGGAAGAGTTTGTTTGTTTGTTTGAATGCGCTAAACTCAGGAACTACTGGTCCGATTTGAAAATTTTTTTCAGTGTTAGATAGCCCATTTATCGAGGAAGGCTATAGGCTATATTTTATCACGCTAAGACTAATAGGAGCGAAGAAATAGAGGAAAATGTGGAAAAAAACGGGGGAAATTATTTGAAAGAGCTTGTCTCACGAACTACTGGAGCAATTTTCCTGTTATTTGGCACAGATAAGAAGTAGACCACGTGAAGGATCATAGGCTTTTCTTTGTGGACTAATTTGTCTGTGAAATATCTAATTTACGCGGGCGAAGCCGCGCGTAACGTCTAGTAGGGAATATTACGCAAAGGTCGGAGCCGAGTGCGTTACTATCACATGCAGTAAACAATCCTACCAAAGTCCGACATTTGGTAACTATAGCCAGTACTTACAGTAAAAAAAATCTGCTCAAAATTACTCTTATTGTCTTTGATGTTCTCTGTAGAATTTAGGTTTAGCTTTTAGTACTTTTTAGGGTCCCGCAGTCAACTAGGAACCCTTATAGTTTCGGTCTGTCCGTCCGTCTGTGCGTCTGTCTGTCCGTCTGTCTGTCCGCGGTTTTACTCAGAGACTATAGGACCTACAAGCTTTTAAGTAATTCACATAAGTTTTTGAGTAATAGTCGATTAACTAAAAAATGTATTCGGCAAAGTATAAAGGAACTTTTCGTTCAAATTCCTTTGAACGTAACTGAGATGATGTTGTTAGTAGTGTAAAACAGGTTATAAGTGTACATTAATTGACCATACAAAAATTATCAAAAACTAGCGGTACTACGGAACCCTATATTGCGCGTGGCCCGACACGCACTTGGCCGATTTTCTTTTTTACTTTTATGATTTTATAATTCCACTGTGCCGTGCCCTTTAACCAACTGCACAATCCGAATTTAAATTACCAAGTAACTAACAAGTTGTCTCTCCCAGGACTGCTTCCCGAAGCGCTCCGAACCAAGTGCGTCCGCTGCACGGAGCGGCAGAAGCGGATAGCCGTGAAGATCATCAAACGGCTGAAGGCGGAGTACCCTGCCGAGTGGGCCAAGCTGCAGGCCAAGTGGGACCCCACGGGCGACTTCACCAGATACTTCGAGGTGTTCCTCGCCAATGAACAGTTTAATGCTATACCTAATGGTGGTGAGTTTTTCTGAATGTGTATTTTTCGGTATCCTAATTGTTACTCTTAAGGTGCCCATACACGGAACAATTATCGTGACGATTTGTCGCCTCGATGTTAAAATCGAACGAATAATTGTATGTGTGTGGCAATATCGCAAACGATTTTATGGTCAAAAGATCGATTGGACGATTTTCTTGACGATCGATCGAAACGACAAATTGTCCCGTCTATGGGCACCTTTATTGATTTTGACTTTTGCCTAGAAAGTAGCTGAATTTTAACGTTGTTGTCATAGTCCGATGACAGAGCAATAGAGTAAGAATTTAGGCTGATTTTAGTCGCACGCCGATCGCACGCGCACCATGAGCGCTCATCGTCCAAGATGTATGAAATTCCAGAAAGCATTTTAGAATAACGCGTAGCGGTCAACGCTGATATTTTCATACATTTCGGAGTGAGCGCTGACGGTCAACGAGTGGTCAGCACTCAGCGCAACATTAAAATCTGCTGAATATCGGCTAAGAGAACTTTATCTATAAACATCTAGATATCTGCAATATATTATGTGACATCCATATACATCTCCAATATTTCCATATGTGGAGTCCAATTTTACGACGTTGCAATCGCGATTTTATTGCATTTTAAAAATGAGTTACCTTTCAAATTAATGGTAATCATAATTTTTAGACGGGCTCCTCCTATTTACTTATTAGGTTAATCTGGTAACTTCTGGTGAATCTGGTAAACATTTGGATTATACTGGCTCATCTCCTTCTTAACCGACCTCCAAAAAGGAGGAGATTTCTCAATTCGACTGTGTATATTATTATGTTACTTGTTCCAGGTTACGATCTTCCCGCGCCAACCCTGGCTCCCCGCACCACGACACCGCCGACCACAACCGCGGCAACAGTAGCAACCGCGACTACACCTACGCCTACTCCACCACGAGCGGTTATACTCAACAGGTATGCACTTCTTTTACCTTTGTATGATCCAAAACCACAGACATAGATCAAGATAGATACCGCATGTCGCTCCATTTGTATGAAAACGAGCCACTTTTTTACTACCTACTGTGACGTACCGATGATAAGAAACGTGTCCATTATCAAGGCCAACGTTTCCATTTGAATTTCTACAGCTTAATGCGGCACTTTTAGGCATTTAGGCATTTTTAAAATTCCGATTGACGTCCGATTCCGATAGCAGACTAAAGAAGAGACTTTCGAAAGACGAGCATTGCTCGTCGTTTGGGAACGCGAAATGGCACGCGAAGTTCATACACATGGGGTATCTATCTTGATCTATGTCTGTGTCCAAAACACAATGCTCGTCATAAATATACGTAATTTGATATTTATTTATATAGTATTTTTATGGCTTGACTTACGTTTGGTTTGGACTACTATAAAAAGATGTACTATCAGAGAAGTTGATTCCTAGGCAGATGGGGGACCTACGTAGTTTGGTCGCGTTACGTCAAACCCAGCCGACAGATCACAATTAACATATAATTGACATGATCCGACCAAATGATGTTGGTCTGTCAACTGCCTAGGAATCAATTTCCTCGACGGTACCTATAAAAAGGTGTATGTACCTAAGATTATTATACATTTTTGCCTGTCAAGCTAACGGACATGGACAAAACTAAAACGTCTGTAGGTAGTTTTAGGTATACACAACGTTTAAAATATAGTAAGGGGGATTTAAGTCCACTTGGGCCAGTCTATATCCAAGCTTATCTTGAATTTATATCATGTTTCTTTCACGTTCTTCGATTGCATGAAAAAGCCTGAAATTTTGACAAACGATTACCTCAGTGATAATGACACTAGTGTACTTTAAAAGTTTCTAGAAATATAATAAGTATGTAATTATTGTCAAAGTAACCTTTATGCAGGTAGGTGACATTTAATTAATCAGGTTTTGTAAGTAATTACTAATTAAGATTAATAATTACGCATTTAAACTCTTACCTACTCAAATTATAGTTAAACAAGTGCGTGTCGGGCCACGCGCAATATAGGGTTCCGTAGTACCGCTAGTTTTTGATAATTTTTGTATTGTCAATGAATGTACATTTATAACGTATTTTACACTACTAACAACATCATCTCAGTTACTTTCAAAGGAATTTGAACGAAAAGTTCCTTTATACTTCGCCGAATACATTTTTTTTACTTGATCGACTATTACTCAAAAACTTATGAAGTCTTCTTAGCCGTGATAGTTTTCCTTTTAAATTCAGCATATTTCCTACTCCCCTGAATTTTTCCACATTTCTAGAAGCAACCGTTTAGCTGGTAGAAGGGGGGGACACTGGGCTCTAACGATTTTTTCCACTTTAAAACTTAATACTTCACAAACGGATCCCTAAATCGGAAAATAATTTAAGAATACTCATAATATTTTTTAAAAACCTATCCAACGCCACCCCACACGATGGGGTGGACGCGAAAAAAAAATCATTCCCGCTTGATGTGTAGGGAAGGTACCATAAAAAAAATATTTTTTTAAGATTTCATGTACCATTTTGTCGGCATCATTAATATGTGCATTCATGCCAAATTACAGCTTTGTAGGTCCTATAGTCTCTGAGCAAAACCGCGGACAGACAGACGGACGGATGGACAGACGGACAGACAGACGGATGGACAGACCGAAACAATAAGGGTTCCTTGTTGGCTACGGAACCCTAAAAACAGCATTGGCAGAATCCCCTTTCTGTTATTTTTGCTTGAATAAGTTCTGTTTATTTTTGGATGCGGTGACGAAATATCTCCAACCTTACAGTAGATCGTTTGCGTACATTAAACGATACATAATATACACAGGGATTTAAGATATCTAGGTCAAAGTCAAAGCAATACTAGAGAGCTTACAAGAAATATTTTTACCTTATTTAAATTATTATAGCAGGCTAGCACCATAATTTCGTTCCACCTACATTATTTTATACAACGAGCTTTTCCGCGATAAAAACTATAATAATTATGTCCTGTCCCGACACTCGAAAGTATCTCCATAAAAAATTTCATCAAAATCAGTTGAGCAGTTTAAGCTTGAAGAGGTAACATATTAATACATAGAAGTACATAATCTGTCTATCTCTTAAACTTGATCCAGTAGCAGCATTAGGGGGGGGGGGGGGGGGGGGGGGCGACGCTGGAGACAATATAGACGAATATAGTCATCGACATGGGCGACCGTCCAGCGCGCCAGATAAAAAGGGGCGCTGAAGGCAAACAAAAGGGGCGCCAATTTTTTCAGCACTACCACCCCGGGCACCGAAGCAATCTCGCCCAGGGCGCTGGTAGTGCTAAAACCGGCCCTGACTTGATCACTCGTTTAAAAACTATGCGATTTGAATAAGCAATAATTTCAAACCGCAAATATTACAACAGATCCAATCATATGCATAATAATCAAATAATAATATTATGAAAGAATGCAGAGATAATATGCATTTAAATGTTTAAGTCACCGGCCATGAAACACATATTAAAGCAATAAATTAAGTTAATATTCACAATTAGTTTCATCTTTCTACCGTTTGGGGTTTGCTATTAAAATTGTTATTAGAAATGACCTAGGTAAGAAGTAAACCTTGTAGATTAACCCCCTAATATAAATAAGAAGGTCGTTGCGTCGACGCAGCGCTGCTGTTGCGTTGTTTTACTTACAAATAACCAAGGTGTTCATACGGCGCGCTGCGTCGTCGCAACGCACACATTACGGAGAGCAGCCCCCGAGACGAAGCGGGAGGGGGTGTTGACGTTAAGACTGCTTCGTAATAACGCTGCGATGACGCCCGTGTGGCCGGCTATACGTCAAACGGCAGCGCTGCGTCGACGCAACGCTGACGCAACGCGCCGTGTGAACTAGCTGTAAATCGCATTCATCTGGTTGAATCTGCTATTTGATTGAATGACTATCGAATTCATTAGAACATAGACTTTATACATAATATTTTAACATCAACGTGATAACTATAAAACATGTTATAAAACACTAATAACTGCTTGCAGCTGTCTAACATCTACCCAGTATTTAGATAATATATTAAAATTTATTATTAAAGGATTGTTTATACTAGAAGTTATACGCGCGGCTCCGCTCGCGTTAAAACATGTATCCCGCTGTAATTGTACATTTTTCTACGATAAAATGTCTATATCCTTCTCCTTCTCCGTCTTATATCCTATATCCTTCTCCGTCGCCTACCCTATGTGTATGGTGTGATTTTGATGTATGTGTCGCAGCCAACTGCTTAAAATAGCCGTTCAATCAAACAGCTAGCCCTTTGACTGAACAATTTGACTGTTTGATTGAACAGTTATTTTAACCAGTTGGCTGCGACATATGCATATAGATGCATACATCAAAATTGGCCTAGTAGTTTTGAAGGTTTTTCTTCTTTATAATAATATTATTTTAAAGGTATTAGTTGTATATATTTATTAAACTAACCCTAGTCATGTCAGTGTTCTTATAAAGACCATACGAATGCGTCATATGTGATACAAGATAATTTATAATGCAGATATTTCATCTTCCATTACAAATATTCTAGTCTCGCGTAGACATTATAATAAATTCCTATGTACTGTACATAGCATAAAGTTCACTTCCCTATTATATGGCTTAGGTGTGAAATCTCGCTTGCTTAGTGTTAGTAATAAATAATCTTCTCTCTGTGTTTTCGGTATTAAAACTTAAAAGTTCCTAATTCTTATTAGGGTTCCGTACCTAAAGGGTAAAAACGGGACCCTATTACTGAGACTTCGATGTCTGTCCGTCTATCTGTCCGTCTGTCTGTCTGTCTCCAGGCTATATCTCAAGAACCGCTATAGCTAGACTTCTGAAATTTTCAAAGATTGTGTATATCTGTTGCCACTATAACAACAAAAATAAAATAAAGTTAATATTAAAGGGGGGCTCCCATACAACAATTGTGATTTTTTTGGCTTTTTTTCTCGTATTCCATGATGGCAACAGGTAGGCACTTGAAATATTCACAAAATCCTTAGTTATATTCGTAATTTAATATTTAATAATAAAATTAAAATAAAATAAATAATTAGGGGAGGCTTCCAGACAAAAAACACTATTTTTTCGCCCTATAACGGTACGGAACCCTTCGTGCGCGAGTCCGACACGCACTTGGCCGATTATATTATAACTAGATGACGCCCGCAAGTCCATTTCGCCAAAATTCGTTTATCGCGCAGAAGCCGTACATTTTCCTGGAATAAGTATATTATTTCGTTTCCCGGGACTCAAAATCTCCATACCCAGTAAAATCGGTTTAGCGGTTTGGGCTTAAAGAGACAGAAAGACACAATTTCGCTTTAAACTTAGGTTTAAACTCTAGATTATCTCTACTGATATTGTAAATTAATATCAGTAGAGATAATCTAGAGTTTAAACAACTAATGCCAGAGATTTTTGGTATGAGTTTATCTATTCAATAGTGTTGCTGATTGGTTAATGTCTCGACGTTAAAAAATTAAAAACCTAATGCTTTTGTTTTTCTAACATTAAATAATAGATTATTCAGGTATAGAATAGAAATTTCAGGCATGAGCATTTTTCATCAAATTTTTTGCTTAAAAAAACAAACATTTAGCCAAATTTTAAACACGTATTTATTAGTATCTACCAATAATTATTGTGTTAATCCATCAAAAAACGGGAGTATAATAGTCACTTATCGACAGCTTACACAATAGATAATAACAACATTCGCACAGCAGCTTTTCCCACGGCAGCTTAGAAAGGACCACAAACCATTGATGCCATGCACCTACTTAGTGTTTTTGCTAGTATCTTACATTTCTACATTAGGTAATCTTTTCACAAGCGTAGATTAATTATGCCGTTATAATCATACATCGTCCTAAATCATCTTATGATTTGACTTTAATATAGTGAGTGTGGCAAAGTGCGCCTATCAGCAGTATGAATAGCTATTTTGATATAGCTATATGACGCACTTGCCGGGTAGGCGCACTTTGCCACACTCACTATATTATACAAATGATTTACAAGGTATGTACTGATTCCTAGGCAGATGGCGGATCTATTATTAATATACCTAGTATGAAATAGTAGTTTAGCTTAATACATTATATTTATTTACCTGCATATATTCCAGGTTCGGTGACGACGGTGACCTGATAATGGGGAGCCCGTCGTCGGCGGTGCCGACCTCACGGCCCGTCACCACCACGCTGCCTACCACCACCATGAGACCAGCTACTGCACCCACTAGGTAAGAAGAGGGTGGGACAGTTTTTTAGATTGCGTCCTTATTAGCGTGATGGCTGTTTTGATTTGAGACAATGTTGTTATATGTACTATCAGGGAAGTTGATTCATAGGCAGATAGCGGACCTATGTAATTTTGTCGCGTTATGTCAAACCCAGCCGACAGATCACGATTCACGAATTGCATTGAATTGACGTAATCTGACAAAATGACCGTAGGTATGTCGAGTGTCTATGAATTTATTTCTTCGATGGTACAATAATAGACATTACCGAGTCACGGGGAGGGAGATTAGGTTATTGTTAATAAGTAATAATTTTATTTATTTAGGTAATACTTACTTAATAAGGCAAAACTTAGGTACCTTAGTTAAGATACAGCAATTTGATTAATTTATATAATAAAATAAAAAATAACTATATCGATTAAAACGTTAGCGAATAATTTAAATACTAACCTCCCGTATTTTATACAGGAACATTATTTTTAGTTAACGGTTATATTGAATTCAGCATTTTTCTAGTTTTAATTTCTGTAGTTTTCCACAAAAAATATACTTATTAATAAATATACTTGATGATCTTAATGAACAGTTTGATGGTCACAAAAACCTCAATTATATATGACGTTTATATATTTTAAAAGCAAATATTTTATAATTAACTCTTATCATAGCTCTACATCTACATAGTTGGAGGATTATAGGAACGCTGTAAAAATTAAAGTTTAAACGAGATTTTTGGTTAAATCTACAGTAGTATGTATGCCCGAGGAAATTGATTCCTAGGCAGTTGACGGACCAACGTCGTTTGGTCGGCTTATGTCAATTCAATGTTAGCTGTGATCGGTCGGATGGGTTTGACTTAACGCGACCAAATTAGTTAGGTCCGCCATCTGCCTAGGAATCAACTTCTCTGATAGTACAGAATAATATGTACTTACATTGACTACCTACCATGCGAATAAACTCCGTTTCAATCCATTTCAAAAAATGAAATTTGAGTATCGCCAACGTAATTATAAGTTGGTACTGCACTTAAATCTTTTACTTGTTCTGCAGACTTTCAAAAATTAGTTTTTAACATTGGAGATAATTTTCAAAATGATTTCTTTAAGATATTTATCTTTAAAAGAAGTTTTTACTTATGGTAGAGCTTGTTGTAGGTATTCTGAGATGGAAAATTACCCTTAAATAATAAATTTGTGAGCGTAGTCGGAAGTACCTAGTTAAATGTAAATTTTTCTCCAACAATTAGATGTTAATAATTGTAATTAGTTTGTTTACTAGCTCCATACAACTTATTAATATAATTATTAATTGTGATAAATACAATCATTAAGACCATCCCCCGAGCAAACGACCTTGACCATACATTTGACGCGTTGCCGAGATCGCAGCAAAATCCTATTTTTTTTACTTATCTTAGTTCAAAATTGATCTAAAAAAAATATAAAACGGGGAATATGTAGTTAATGAAATTGTCTATTTTGTGTGTTTCAAATAAACGTAATTTGTAAATAATAGGGAGATGCTGAAAATATGCTTCAATTTTAATAAATTGGTATTACTTTGGAAGCTAATATCATGAGTATAATAAACAAAAATAGGAAATTTAAAACGGGGAAAGGAATGTTGATATACTGAAGATGATTGCTGTATTTTTATTATACCTTTGTAGCTTTCAAATTATGAGTTTATAAGGCTCTAAAAACGGTAAATTACGGAATCTCCGTAGGGGAAGGCCCTTAAGGAAATCATCTATTCGATAACGAAACAATTCCTTGCTTCTCCTTAGTAAAAAAAAGGCCATAATATCATGGCTCTTGTCTTTTTCGCTCACAAGAATACTAAGCTCGTTTTCGGAAGAGAAAGGTAGACTGTGCTTTTCTTTTTCGTTTACAAAATAGGCATTTAAATGTTAAAAACATTAAAACACGTTGTGCACATTTAATATTACGATTTAATGTAATAAAACAACACAGAAGAATTAAATTGTATTATAAATTATTATGATATGATATGATATTATTAGCAGTCTAGAATGGTAATGAGATCCACCTGGATGTGTTTGTTTATCGCCTAGAGTCTAGTGTCCAGGTATATAGTCACTATTATAAATAGCCTATCACGTTTTACAGCTGCACTCAATATAACGGACCATGGAAGGCCACTCTAACGGGAAAATACATTTTATTCGTTTATTAACTAAATCAATTAAGGAAACAAATTATGAAGTAATGCTCTGTTTTATTAGGTATCATAATATTAAATATCACTTTTTAACCTAGGTTCAATAGCAATTTAATAAACTTGAGTTTTGTTAAGCTCATCCAAATGGCCTTGCAGGAAACACAGCTCCAAACATGGCCAATATTATACATCAATCGTTTAACTTGAAGATAGAGTTACAAGTATTTATATTTATCTGCTTTTACTAAAACGACATTATAATCTCTTTCAATTAAGCAACACATTAAATGCTCAATATATTTATATCATCTAAAAAAACTTTAACGAACATTGCTTGAACATCATCTTATAACTAAGAATATATTAATGGAAATTCTTTAAAAATAGTAGTAATGAGTATCACATTGAAACGTTAAAACTAATTGCCAACGCGTTTTATAATGCAATCAAAAATTTTTTAAATCTAAAATGGCCTTCTTATGGGCCCGTCCTGTCCAAAGCCAAAATGTTCAATATGAGTGTATAAGTTTAATAATCCTAATAAGTGAAGATGTTTAAAAAAAACACTATTTAAATTGTTACGGTACGCATTTATAACAAAAAATAACTGTTTATATGTTAATGATTTTTAGATGTTCCTTGTAAATTCCATGTACCCTAGCAAGGCCAACCATCAAATCTTTGGTTGGGCCTTATAAGGAACCACCGGCCTTCCTAGGAACATTACTAATATTTTAACTTAAATTGAGGCATAAATAGATTTTCTTTTATTAGTACCATACACATATACTTATACGACAATTCACTGTAATAAAATGTAAGTTAGATATAGGTTATGTTACTAAAAACTTAAGTTTTGCAATGTGCGGAAATTACAATTGTAACTTCGACAACCAAAGTCTACAAACAATGAGATCGCACTGCCACAATTGCGGCGCGATCGACTCGCCGCCGCTTTTGTGGCCTTAAGTTTGATGGATATTAGTGTGTAGTAGAAGAAATGATATGTCTTGCCATGACGATAACTACGACTTTTTAATAGTTGGCCTTCAAAGGAGCGTGGCCTTTCATGGTCCATGGTCGTTAATATCATGAATACTCGTAAGTGGTAATTATTATAAAGACGCTTTAATATTAGCTTGGGCTGTAAGTATGTAATGGAATCTTTGAGCACAAATTTTATCTATATCTAGTAGTCTAGTTAATTTGAAACCTTGCATACGAATGACAATGCAATAATTTGAATTAAAATTTTAGAAAAATAAAAATAAGCGTGTTTTCTTTTTTGTTTCTTGTTTTTTTTAAACTTAGTATTATAATTATTATTTTTTTAATTATTATTTTACTAATTATTTATTTATCTAATGAATTGCAGGCCGCACGAATTTTGACTCACAGATATGAACAAAACTTACTTACGATCTACTCGATCGAAAATACGACGACATCTGTGGCTCAGTTGGTGTGCCGTTGGTAGCTCAAGCCGGGGGTCGCAGGTTCGAATCACGCCGACGGAACAAAAAGTTTTCCAAAGTTCCTGGGTCATGGATGTGTATTAAATATGTGTATCATATAATTAAAATCATAAATATACCTATGTATAGTATAAAAGTATTAAATATATTTCCGTTGTCTGGTACCCGTAACACAAGTCCTTCAGGTACTTAGCACGGGGCCAGACTGACGTGGTGTGAAGCGTCCATAGATATTATTATTATTATTAATTAAAATAATGACATGATGACTTAATTTGCGTGTAAAAAAACTTAAGTAGGTACATCCGTATATTCATAGTTATTACTTAACACTGCAGTGGTCTCATATTATTATAAATACCTAGTTGGGAATTAGGGTAGTAGGATATTAGCGATGAGAGTAAACAAAACATAGAAAGTACAATGTGACATCACTGTGTCATGACTTTCACATACACGCGTATGGAAATGATATGAATGAGTATACGCCCACTACGGAATGACAATTATCTACATAATTTATTATCATAAGCTCGTCAATTCAGACCGCAACGCGTCGAGGCGAGGCGAGGCGCGGCGCGGCATATATTTGTATGGATTTGACAGATTTCAATTGCGTGAGACGTCTTGCAAATCTGTCAAATCGATATAAATTTAGAAATGCATCTACGCGTCGCGTTGCGGTCTGAATCAACCTTGAAAATGAAAATTAATTATGTGTACATAATATTACTACGCTACCGTCGTATGCTACCGTCGCGGAGGTGATGCGAATATTTATATTTCTGATCCTGAAGTTAGTAACGAAACAGCCGAGCCATACATATTGACTGATATTATGTAGAATTTGTTTAAGTTAGAATCAGTAGAGTTAGGCCGTGTAGATTCAGAAGCTTGGCTCTACATGAGATCTCATATCTTTTTTCACAGGGTAAACCTTATGTGGTCGTCTCGGCAACATTTTACAACAAATGTTTTTGGTGGCATTTCAGTTCTTTTTTTTTTTAAGTTGGTTCTTGTAAATAATCATTTAAAGGTTTTTTAGGTTACTGTCTACAGTCCCGTGTAAACTCTTATGTCCTAATTCATAAAATTGGTGAAATTCTTATATAAACCTCCACCACCCCATTTTAGGGGATGGGGGGCGAAACTTATAAGTTTATGAATTTTTTGTTGGTTGTATACTAAACTCTCTTAGAATACATACCAAATTTCAGCTTCCTGGCACTTCAGGAAGTAGCCAAACATTTTGATGATCATCAGTGTGTCAGTGAGTCAGTATGTCAGTGGCGAAATCGGTGTATTTTAGTTATCAATAAAATCTTAAGTATTAGAACTATTCAATTGAGGCTTTGTATGTTTAATTACTCTATTATTGACATCATATCTTGAGAATATGAACTATCTGGTACATCGGAAACCAACTCTACGAGGGTTCAAAAAAACGACGAAACACTTCGAGAAAAGGTAGGTAGTGCCCTTGTGCTTCGCTTTGCTCGTCTCGGCAAAGCGAATGGCAGATGTTGTTCGCTACCATTCGTTCGTTTATCCAAAATTCTTTTGCCTTTTCTGGGAATCAAAGTATTTCTATAGCAAACTTCATAATAATCGGTTCAGTGATTTAAGAGTGATGACGCAATTGACAGTAAATTTAATTGGCGGTTATAGGGTTTTACTATCACTCGAATACCAATATTAATTCCTCTGTAATTCAATGTATATTTTGACATAAGCCCCGTACACTATCTGTCAAACTGTTCATTAAATTTTGTTCAAAAAATTGCAATTGTAGGAATAAGAGGTAAATAAAGGAAAGATAAAGTGAAGAGACAACGCGGACACAAGAAAGCTTTTACTGTCACTTCCTTCGGGGTGATAAAGTTACAGTCACTTTGATTTATAGGGTAATGAGGTTAAGAGGGAGTGAAAAAAGTTAACCTTACGAGTCTTACGGCCAAACTCGAGGTTTTTAATGATTTATACTTATTACTTATATTTTTAACAGGTATAAAATTGAATTCAAATTAATTTTTATAAAATAAAAGTTATGTAGGTAATAATTGCTGATTACTGCATGTGTCTGAGTGCGGCCAATAATGTCGTTTACGTGGATAGCTTGAAGAAGAGAGCATAAAATTATCTATAATATTTCGCCGAACATTTAAATTTTAAAATCCTTTTGGAAGTCGATAAAAATTTTCTAGCCTTGTCCATGGCCAAATAAATCCATCATAGCCTATAATATGAACGAATGAATCGTCACAAAAATCTCAAATACCTTTCTTCTAAATTTCAGGTTCACACCAGCCGCCTCCGACATGATGCCAATGATGTCCAGCCCCAACGACGGCATGATCACCACGCCATCCACCATCCTAGACCAGATCGCCTTAAAAATAGCCAGGACCACCGACCTCATAACAGACATACTGAAGAACACAGTGCGAGCTGTCATTGGCCGGTAGTTTAAAAAAAAGTCGTTACCATAGAGCAAAATACTGATAGGTTAATCATATATAATACGTTTGAAATGCAAATAATTCGAATTTCAAACTTTGAATTTCGAATGTTCACGACGAAAGAGTCATGTCATCCTTCTTTCGTGCAGTATCTTTTCATAGCCTCGATGTTAGTGTCTCCGCACACGGGCCACACGCGACAGCCACAAACGCCGCCACAACTCACAAGAAGCAAGACGATTGGACGATTGTAGCGTGTGGGGCGTCAACCGTGTGCGGCGAATCCATATAAATATGCCGGTAGCGGCGTTTTGTGGTTGTGGCCGGTGGCCCGTGTGCGGGAGCCCTTAGCTATTAGAATGATGAACGAATTTCATTTTTACTCTCTCACTCTCTTTCTCAGAGTTGTCGAGACTTTGTACTCACTCATACAATCCACCAGTAGCGGCGTTAGGGGGGGGCGACGCTGGGCGACCGCCCAGGGCGCCGGATAAAAAGGGGCGCTGAAGGCAGACAAGAAGGGGCGACGCAGACACTCCTATTTTTAGCTCTACCAGCACCTTTGGCGCCGAATAAATCTCGCCCAGGGCGCTGGTTATAGTGCTAAAACCGGCACTGCAATCCACTTTTTTTATACTTGCCTAGTTACTCAATCTATGCCGCAAAATGCCAACGATATTTTCAACATAAAAAAATTATGCTAGAGTCATGCATTTGCGGAATCTTTATTTTCTTATTTAACTCTTCTTTATTATTCTGGTCAAAATTTAAAATAAAAGTTATTTAAACAAGGTACTTAATATTATTTTTGATGGCGATGGGATATATGCAGAAATACTATACCTAAGTTTAAGTGTTCAAGTAGTAGGCAATGACGCCATATTTGTAATAATGTACTGTCAGGGAAAATGTAGTTTTAGAGTTTGACGTTTGTCAACCTGCTAAGCATCTATTTGCGTCGACTGTATGCATCTTTTTGAAAACACAAATAATATATGAAATTTTGTTTGGACTTTAGATAAATTATTATTATCCTTAAATAAGTAGGTAATAGAAATATCCCTGCGTCCTAGCCTAAATGCCATTTAGTTTAGTTTATTAAGAAACATGAGATTGTTTTTAGTAATTTATGATTAATTAAGTTTTGTACAAACGTATTTCTTAGATATAAGGCTCTTTATACCTTTTTTTAAATTAATTAATAAAATATTTTACAAATATACATATTTTTGTCTTACGCCCTAACAGTAAACTGTTGCTAAAGTTGACATTGCTAAATCTTGTTCGAGGGATCAAGTTTTTAAGCTCGAGTCTTGACTTAAAGGTAATCAAACTGACTTATGATAAGCAGTAGTATTGATAGCTGAGCCGTGGGTGCCAAAAAAAAGCAAATTTTAAATAATACTTTATTATTTATAAGTTTTACAATTAAAATTACTAAGTACGAATTACAAATTAAGAGTGATTCCCTACTGAAGTGAAGTAAAAGAATGAGGTCTTCTGCTGTTCCCACGATGGTGGTGGCCGCTTCTGCTGAGTTGAATATTCCCTCGAATTGATGTCGAAATCTTGCACCGTGTGCGGCACAGCGAGGTTAAGCTGTGTGCACACTTGGGTTTCTGAATATTAATATTAATTATCTTCATACTGACATAAAGGTGTGGATACACTTATATTGAGGTGTATTGGAGTTAGGATAGTGTAACACAGTAGTAAATACTAAATGGTAAGCAACAGGTATTGCCCTTAGAGTCCTCTCAAAATAAGGTTCGCAAATTGGACCATAGTGAATAACTAAATTTTTATATTTTTTTATGAACCAAACTTTAAAGTAGGCTTATATTAAATGTTATAACTTATAAGGCTCAACTCACTCTGCGGCAGTGTCGAAGCGTCTCGATGCGTCATGTTTTTTGCCAAAGCTATTGAAATTATTTTGCAAAAATTTGCTGCAGTCGAAAAACACGACGCGTCACGACGACGCTTCGACTCTGCCCCAGTGTGAGTTGAGCCTTATACAGAACATGAAAGTTTAGTTTATAAAAAATTGTAAAAAATTAGTTATACAGAACATTAAAAGCGCCTGATATTTTCACTTAGCAATTTTTACATTGCATCTATAATACTTTCAACAAACGCCTGTTTATTTTAGTTTTCAATTTACTAAGTAAATATCTATCGCGACTTTTTTTCCAAATATGTTATAGTTATTTGTAATAGAATAATAATACTAATAACGTATGAATAACGTATGTTTGTAGTGTAACCTTGCGTTGTGATCGTAGACAATCAGTATTATGTACTTATAGGCAAAAACAAGAGTTCAATATCCATTTCACAACAAGTTTGGTGATATCGTCATAAGGTCTGGGTCACTAATTACAGCTCAGTATTACACAATAACGATAATAGATATCACGAGTAGTCAAGACTTTGCTTCAAAGACACCGTACAATATTTTATTAAAACTAACTAACTCTGATAGTATAAAATGATCCACCTTCTGCATATTAACTAATAGATCTACACGGTTATGTCCTTTTCTGATAAGTTAGATACATCATACAACTTGATAGGTAGATAACGACAAAACAAAGGACAGGCCTCGCCTAGTTTGGGGGCGCTAAATTAAAATAAGTATTTGAAAAAATATTAGTCAATAAAATATTTTGTATATTTATTTTGTAAAACTTAAATATTTTTATACACAGTGTGGTTCTTTGTATTAATAAGGGGCAATTTTTTATTACCTATTATTAATTATTATTGCACAAACTTCCCGACCCATTTTGTGTTTTTCCTTGCATTTACGTCAGTGAAACAATTACATATTACGAAATATTTGATGTAATAATTACAATAGAACCCTAATTAGTTACTTCAAAACAAGTATTTAACAATTAAAAACCAAAAATCGAAAACCGGTAAATGTTTTGACGCAAATTCATTAGGATCGCGACTGGGAAATCCATGCTACGACAATGGAACGGAAAACAAATCGAAAACAAGTTTGAAATAAATTATACTTTTTAATTTAAGGCTGGTATGTAGGTAGTTGCATATTTCAATGGTGTAAATAGTGTATTTTTTTTTGTTTTGTATATAGTTATATCAACCCCTCAACACCCTGTCATCATTATATAGTGCAGCGATGACAGATTAACTGTTTACCAATTATAGTTCCAGTTAAGGTTTTGTTTGTTTAAGATTAAATTCATAGAAGCATTACAATGTAATCTGGCTTCACCACCGGATAGGAGGTCAGTCGATCATAGCATGAGCTTCTGCTAGGTAGTCTCCGGACAGATACCATTGTAAAAGCTCTGCCCGTTAGTTTTAATTAAGTCTTAAATGTAACTTAATAATAAATTTTTAATCGTTTTTAAAAACTTTTTCTTCGCTCCCACAAACTTGTCTATATAGTGCTTAGTAAGAAGAAAGAAGGACATTTTTTTTATTTTATTTTAATTTGATGTATTATTGTATCTTTTTTTGGAGGAAAGGGCGTCGTTTCCAGCTCCCAATAAATTAAAAAAAAAGTACGTACCTAAGTAATTGTTAGTTATTAACCTCTCAATCCCCAACCGGTCGCATGCGACCGGACCAAATATATATTATATAATATTATATATATATGAGTATTGAGTAGCATTTGCTAAACTGATTTTTATGAAACTAGAGATACTTTGGGTCCCGGGAAAGGACATAGAATAATCCTTATCCCGCAATTATTTTTGCGCAACGGAGTTGCGGGCATCAATTAGTTTCTCATAGGAATAAGATGATTACAACAAAATATGTTGTCCTCTTTTTCCTAGTAACAGAATTTATGGGTTTTTTCTGTTTGGACTAAGCTGTTTCCTTATAAACTCTGCCTGGGAATCACCTGCAGAAATGACTCATACATACAGCAATGTACCACATAAATTCTACCACTTAAATTCATAAGCTAGTTTCTTTAATCCTTATGAATTATCTTAAATTATAAATTACTGCATGTCGCATAAGTGTTGCTTTCAAATTATTATCATCAACATACTTTGAAAGTATTTGCAAGGACATAGTCAGTGTAGTGTAATATTGAATAATATGAAAAGAGGTAACTGACAGTCAATTATTATTATAAATAAAAGAAAAAATAGATATATTCATGCTTAATTTTTAATAAATATTACATCAGACAACATTTAATATACATTTTCTTAAACAATAATCTTATGAATTAGAGATTCATAATAATCTATAGATTTTTATCTAATATTATTGTATTGGTACATTTTATTATCTCTTCATAACTTACTTCTATTGCTTTTTTAAAAAGCAAAAATCATACAAGTAATAATTAAATCTTAGATATTGAGCAACTTAAGGAAAATTTTAAATGCTGCTAACTTTTTTATAATACACAAAATAACCAGAATTATCATTATTTAATTTCTTACAAGAGAGTTACTCTTGTAAGAAATTATAAAAAAAAGAATAAGTTCTATAATTATACAAGGTCTACAGCTTGTCTTAAGTCTAGCATTAGAAAAGTAACATGACAAACAAAAACGCAGAACCTTGAATATAATTAGTAAGAGGGTAAAATATTATTGTTAATACATTAGGCAAAACGGGCAAGTATATAAAGCAGTTTTTGTAACATTTTGACATAAAAGAATTAGATTGTTCAGTCAATAACACTGTTTCTTTCACAGACATAGATCAAGATAGATACCGCATGTGTATGTGCTTCGCGTGCCATGTCGCATTCCCAAACGCCGAGCAATACTCGTCTTTATTGCTTGTCTTTCGAAAGTCTTTTCTTTAGTCTGCTATTGGAATTGGACGTCAATCAGAATTTTAAAATTGCCTAATGCCTTAAAGTGCCGTATTGAGCTGTAGAAATTCAAATAGAAACATTGGCCTTGATAATGGACACATTTCTTATCATTGGTACGTCACAGTAGGTAGTAAAAAAGTGGCATGCTCGTTTTCATAGAAATGGAGCGACATGCGGTATCTATCTTGATCTATGTCTGTGGTTTCTTTAATATATTTTTTTCAGCTGGCCCTTTAAATGTGCCTATTAGTTTACTGAATGATGAGGTCTGTAACATTATCTTTGGTGACTAGAGCCACTAGGCTTCCATTCGGAGGCCTCTCCTCTCCCTTCATCCATTTGGCGAACAACTCAGCCACGAAACTCAGTGGTGTCCAGGTTCCGAAGTCTGCCTTCGGCATCCATTTCCTGTTCATTTCTGTGTCCAAGGTCACGGGCAGGATGGCCACAGCGAGGGAGTTTTCTGGGAGACCTGAATCCTTCGCTCCGAGGGATTTTGTTAGCTGGTGAACTGCAGCTTTAGCCATGCCATACCCGATCATTCCGGGTGTGCCATCTAGAGCAGCCTTAGCACCAGTCAGAGCTAGCAGACCTCCAGCAGTCAGGTATTTGGAGGCGAGCGTGGCGGCGATGGTGGAGCTCCACACGGACTGCCGCCACATGAGGTCGGCCTGCTTGCTCAGCTCCTTCGCCGCGTTGCCGCCGGCCCAACCTCCGGCTACACAAATCACCGCATTCACTTTCTGACCTTGTAACGCTGAGCCGATTTCGTTAACGACGTGTTCCTCCTGCTGTACCCACGAAGCGTCTTTCGGCACGGTGATGTTCACGTCGGCTGAATCGTTGGGACTGAGATCGATACTCGCGACCCAAAAGTTCGCTTTCTTGAAGTGGTTCACACAAGCCGCGCCCAGGGCGCCGCGGCCGCCGTATACGATGATTCTTCCGCTAGCCATTTTCACGTCTGATTGGTAGCTAGTTACCGAGACAACTGAGTTGAAAAAGCAACAAGTGGGAGAAGGCAAAACTTGCGTTCGCCGACGTAACCTCGACAATTACTTTTTATCAGTACGCTGACATGAATGACAACAAATCCACGAAGGTTATTTTAGGTCATGCGATGATAATTATTATTGACAAGAGACTGGTATTTACTCTCAACGTTTTATTGAATAAATTATGCCTAGGTACCTAATTTAAAATGTTTCAAAGCTTCAGCTATTATTTGTGAACTGTCAAACTCAACTGACATGCCATTGTCAAATGTCAAGTGTCTTTATCTTTTTTTTTTTTCTTATTATGGCACTTCCGCTATTTAACCATGGCCAGTGTCGAGTATACATATGGCGGGAAAACAATATTCTATAATACAATTTTCAGCTTCGTTTTTCTATATTGTCAGGTCGAAAGTCTAGTCAAAGTCTAAGTAAAAGTCAATACAGTCAAGAAGTCAAGTCGGTCGATTCAGTAAAGTGGTAGACGCTTTACTGAAACTTTCGATGGAGTTTTGGAGGGAACACAAAATAGCACGTTTCTGGATATTGCATCACTTTCCTACACTTGTGCATGATAATAAATATATAATGGTTAATATCCTACCAATATTACACATTAAAAACCCAATTAACACAATTTTAGGAAAATAATACAAAAACACATCACTCTTTCACATTCCCGGCAAAACTTCAAGTGTCTTTATCTACTGTCATTTGTCCATAAATATTTTTTTCTTATTACATTCAATTCAAGTGGCTTCGGACATGATAAGGTAAATGACTAGTGATTGGACAGTACCAGTCATTGGACAAAGGACAAAAACACAATATTTATTAAAGTTGCTTTAAAAACTGCCTATTTTTAAAGTAAAAGAACGCCTGATTTTAAGGAAAAACAGGTAGTTTTTAAAGCAACCTTAATAAATATTTTTGTGCTCTGTCTAATGACTAGTACTGTCCAATACTAGTCATTTCGTCCTATTATGATTCCTGATTTTTTATTTATGATTCCTGTATTTTGTATTATTTCAGACTACCAATTCTTAAGTTTGTTACTTCATAAATTCGTTACTCTAAGGCTAAAATCGTAAAGGTAGACTCCAAGTCCATAATTATTATAATATACATAATATTATTAATTAAACAAATTGTAGACTTAGCTTTACCACATCCACAGTAGGAACATGAAAGAACACAAAAATGGCTAGGGACTACGAATGATAAATTATTGATAACTGTCCAGGTGGACAATATGACAGATTTCCTTTCTCTATTCTTCCGTTAATTATAATTTATAACCCATTGTAAGTAAGCATGCTGAGCTGAAGAGGAGCCCCGCTCCAGAATGTGCTACGAGGCGACCTCGCTAGCTAAATGCGGTACTGGCCAACACATTTTTTTTTTGCATTTTACCACTATCTCTAGTCTATAGGCATGAATTTAGTGCAGAGTCTGCACTGCAGACTGCAGTGTAGCTCAGAGTGAGCTTAGATAGGATATTACTTGGGTTAAAAATATAAAAAACACCTTGTTTGGTACAGAATTTTATTTCATTAAATACCAGATAATAAATTACATACTTACACTTAAATAATATCAGTATTTGGTTTATATCTTTGAATGTTATTCACAAATTTTATGGTTATATTATTAATATGAAAACAAAATATAATGTAACATAATTATAATATAGTATCTACTCTTTAAAGAAAATCACAGTAAATAATATTTAGAGAGCTAGGTAGTTAAGTAATTGAAGGTTAAGTTTATAATTTTAATACGTTGTTCCTGATGGCTTACAATAATTTATTAGATAGGTAATTGTACAATGTACAGTGCGTTGTGCGACCATATTTGATATTTCTAATGGTTTTCAATTAATCGGTTTTATAACATCATCAGTACAATTTTCCTTACACCGTCTGCCATTTCTAAAGAAAAATGAAGCCGACTGAAAACTTTGAATGAACCTACTGGTGGTAGGCATCATGTAGACTTTCAGAAAATATTTGCAAACATTTATTCTGAATAAAAAAAAATGAGTTTGACTACTAGTAAAGATTTACTGTAAATACTAAAACAAAAGATTACAGAAGATGCGATGGGCTGCTTTGAACCGACTCAAAAAAGGAGGTTATATGAAAATAAAATATACCTAACTAAATACTTAACTAAAATAAATTAATAATTAATATCACACTAAAACATTGATTAATAATGCCTGTTATTTGAGATTAAATTCATTATTAATATCAAAACTAGGAGCGCATTATGACTATTGTCTTCTATAGAAATTTCTACAGTGCATAGTGCATATTTTATATTTGACACCCAATCTTAGGCCATAAGATCGAAGCTCGTAACAGATCTGTATAAAAATAGATCAATTATTTCATTTCACTACGTCATATTTATACTAAAGTTATTATGACGTCATGTCCGTGAGATGACTTCATATTATTGTGTCTATCGGATGGACATAGCTTAATGCTTACTTAACGTTAATCTAATGAATGGTTGGATGAAAAAACGTATGAAGCTAGTATCAAAATCATAATTAAATCAAAGTTAAGTAATAATTAAGGCTCTAAGTGCGGCCTTTAGGAAGGACAGTCCATGAGCAAAATTGCTGCTCGATGCTTGTTCGGCACCATTCGGATAAAAAAAATTGAATTTATTTAAAATCCTTCGCTTCGTAGGCTATAGAGTAGAATACGTTTAGCACGACGTTAGTAGCAGTGCTCATTCCTCTAAAGAACAGCGCGATATTGTTCAGTATGTCGGCGTACCGCTGGTCTGGTCCGTGGTTTATGTCAAATATAAACCCTAGGACACCACAGATTATGGCCGATGCGACCTAAGAAACAAAAAAAAACAAAATAAATAAAAAGAAAAAAATCTAAGTAAAAAATAAAGGAACAAAGGGCACGAAGTAAAAACAAAAATATCTGAAAAAAAAGAATGAAAAAAAACGCGACCCTTGTTACACCCAGAAGCAGAGACTTTAAACCTTACAAAACGCCTAAAAACTTTCTTGTATCTAAGACAATATTAGGCTATTTATGAATAAAAATATCCACCTAAAGTGCAAATTAAAGTTTATAATAACTATATAGTTATATTACTAATAATAATTACAAATACATGAAAATATTATAACATAGGGCTATAATTATGAAATACTAAATAAACACTTCAAATATAGTGACAACGAGTTACACTATCTATTTCCTATAGAAATCCTCCTCGGAGAGCGCAGGGTCAAGGCCAAAGGTCATTCGTATGACGTCACAGAACACTACAACCGTCATGAGCCCTATGGACGCATGGTAGAGGCGGTCCGCGATCTTTCTGCCGCCGTGCGCGCCGTCCAAGCTCGAGATTACTAAGGCCATAGCGCCTGCGCTCGCCTACAAATAAAAATTACGCTTTATTTTCACAAGTGAATGAGGCTCCTCTATCTAAACGTTGGGCCATGTATAACCTTGATCTCTAAGCTGCCTATCATGCCCATAGCATGCACGATGCATGCACAGCTGCTGGCAGTCAAAAACGAATGTAACAATATGAATTCACGTTCGTAATTTCTCGTATTGGTCCATCATGATTCATGGACCAACGTACAGACCTTCGCTTCTTTAGTGCAGCTTTCAAAATATTGTTAAATTTCTAGGAATATAACTAACTAATTGCGAGAATTGAGAAAACATTGAAATATAATATCTAAGTATTATAATATGAGGTGCTACTTTAAAAAATACTTAAATTATAGAGTTGTGGGTACACGCCATATGATTTCTAAAATAATTTTATAGCTGCCTCTAGTTAAGTGTTAATTATTAAAAAGTATTTAAAAATATATTCCAGATTTGAATTTAAATTGAGTTCTATTTTACATTTGCCCGAAGAGAATCTACAATAATTTAATGTTGCCTTAACAAAATGTGGAGCAACAATACGAAACATAATTACAAGGCAGTTATATTTGCTCGTCTTAGGTACTCGTTGTTTATATATTTCAGCCTATCTAGAACTAGGGGGCTGTTGGAATATTCTATCCCGAAGGCGGAAATGACGATGTTGGTGACGGAAATGACGAAGATGAATATAACTATGACATCATTTAGTATAATAGCGGAGGGCTGGTCGGCGTGGTCGTTCAGGTCTAGCCCGCCGATCACCACGAACAGAAGACCCACGACCAGCTAGAAATAATACGTGTTCGAAGGTCAATTTGGGTGGTTGGAGTAGAATGTACGTTTGAGGGATATTCGAGTCGTTTCGTCTTTGTAGAGCAATTAAAGAATGGGTGATTTCTGTAGGCAATGTTATTGTGTAAAATAAAGTAAGATAAGCTGTCCATCTAGTCGTGTTAATGCGCCCCTCACCATAGTCACCACGTTGGCGTATGTTGAACGTGTAGAGCATATTATTGATTGCCTACATGATCGACTTCGATTGTGTGTGTTTGGTATAGATAGCTTCGTAATCATGGTTGTCCATCATAGCCTCACGTATTGGTCTTTACGTAGCTGTCTACTGGAATTTTTGCTCACCCCTGAGAGTTACTACTCGTAACACTGAGACCCAAAGTAGTACTGAATTTAATGGGAATAACTTTTATTTACTACACTTTTAAGTAACACTGACACAGACCAGACTCTGATGAATATCTCTCAAAGGTCAACATTACCCTATTTGACCTAGGTCCTAGCTTAAATATAATCCAGCTCCAGATATCTAGCGAGGGAGCTGTCGAAGGCTGACACGAGGATGTTGAGCACAGTGACGACAAACGCGACGGCGGTGGTGCCGTAGTTGATGTTGAGTGCGGATGTGCGGTGGCGAGGCTGGTGGAAGCGGCAGTCCCGCAGCAGGTTGAGAGAGAGGAGCACTATGCCCATCGCCACCTGGGAACCCCGTATACTGAGCGTCCATACCACCCATCCCATAATAGCCGCTCTCAAGCCTGAGTTAGAGAAGTTGTAGCGACGGAAATATGAAGGCCAATGCCAAATATTTTAAAAACCCCATGATTCTTACGTAGTTTACATACTATTTGGCCATGATATTATATTAATATTGTGTCTAAAAAATTATCCATCGAGTTATATTTTTCTTATATAAGTACTTAACTTTGTCAACGTTATTGGCAGTAAATAGTACCCATGTGCCGATTAGCCCCTACAGTTCAGTGAGCGATCTTGAAGTTGTGCGCGGCCTACGCAGTTATCTTTTTGTACCTTTGGATCTAAAGAGCAATAAAACCACCTCACCTGTAGTATGATCGACAGCGAAATAAGCACGAGGAGCATGTAGTAGAACTCGTGCTTCTGTCCGACTTGCAGGACATACTTCAGCTGGGATGCGTTCGATGTCAGCAGGGCAATGTCCAGCATGCCCTGCGCAACCGTCTTCTTCGTCGCATAGCGGTTGGCGTCGAGGCCTTTGACCTGAAACGTTAACGGCAAAAATTAAAAAAAAGAACTGTCAAAAAAGTAGGGCAATGAAAAATAGCAATTGAAACGGTCCAATTTCAAATTAAAGTTTTGTGCAAAATATTTTGAGATTCTTTTTAGCTGTAAAGTGAACAAATAGTATTAAGATAAGGAGAGATCATTATTTATTATATTTTAGTTCCCAATTCAAATCTCTATCATCTATGTCAACAACTACTCTATGTCAAGGTTTTGAAAAAGAATCAATTTCTACTGCCGGATCATCCGCTCTACTTTACGCTATTGCTATACAAATCAATACAATAAAACCTTGAATATGAATTAATATTATGCCGTAATTCGTGCAGACAGCTGCAGTCATGAACGAAATTATAATAATTTCTAGTTACACATTTCTTTTTTCACAAACGCAGATAAGTTTTATTTAATATTTTAGTAGTTTTCTATTAATTTTAATAAGTCACCTAATCACGTTACGTTCCACGTAAAGAATGTGTTCCTAATTAATTTTATTAAGCAGAAAAAGTTTATCTTTATAATAATTGTATTAAAACCTACTTAATACATTTTATGTGAACATAACACGAACCAAACAACAAGTACTTAGCGCCACCTTTTATTAGCGTGTAATATTAATGTCAGTGCATTAAACTCTACATTCAGACCAAAATATTATACCGACTGCGGCTGTTCACGAAATTGGCAAAATTATTCGCATACGTTTAGCTGAATGTATTATAGCTATTATAACTAGTTTTAATTAAAAAAGGTAAGGGTTAAAATTCTAAATTCAAATTTGAAAATATAAAGGATAAAACTTGCACACTCATACGAACCAAATCAATTATTGAAAGAGCCATATGAGACGACACAGATGTGCTCTCTACCGTAGCTTATGACTTTTTGGAATTCGCGAATTGGTGTCATGTTAATTATACCTAAACAACGAAAACCTACATACTACCCCTCTCCCCGCATACCTCAAACGCTCTAATCGCACATTTCGCAAATTATTTTTATTATTATGCAATTTAACCAAAAAACAAAGATTTTCACTAATATCCAGTTTCCAAAATCTAAAATCAAAAGAAAATGATGGAAGAAGATTTAGAAATTGCCCGATTAGTCAATAGATATAGTAGTCTTTAAGTAGATAAAGACTTTATTATATTGTAATTTTTTGATAAATATTTACATCAGAAAATGTGCATACATTTTATGCATTTATTTTGTACTAGACGTTCCGCGCGGCTTCGCCCGCGTAAATTAGATATTTCACAGACAAATCAGTCTCCAAAAAATAGCCTATGATCCTTCACGTGGTCTACTTCTTATCTGACCCAAATAACAGAAAAATTGCTCTAGTAGTTCGTGAGATAAGCCCTTTTAAATAATTTCCCCCGTTTTTTCCACATTTTCTTCTATTTCTTCGCTTCTATTAGTCTTAGCGTGATAAAATATAGCCTATAGCCTTCTTCGATAAATGGGCTATCTAACACTGAAATAATTTTTCAAATCGGATCAGTAGTTCCTGAGATTAGCGCGTTCAAATAAGTCCTTTCAAATAATTTACCCCCGTTTTTTCCACATTTTCCTCTATTTCTTCGCTCCTATTAGTCTTAGCGTGATAAAATATAGCCTATAGCCTTCCTCGATAAATGAACTATCTAACACTGAAATAATTTTTCAAATCGGACCAGTAGTTCCTGAGATTAGCGCGTTCAAACAAACAAACAAACTAACAAACTCTTCCATTTTATAATATTAGTATAGATTAGTATTAGGAGCGTCCGTGGCCTAATGGGTAGACCTTTGGTTCGCACTCCTAGAGGGTGCAGGTTCGATCCCGGGTGGAGGCGTGTACCAATGAGACATTTTCTGATCTCAAGTACATAATACGGACACTCATACGGTGAAGGAAAACATCGTGAGGAAAGTACTAGGCCGACTATGTTGCGAGAATGCCGTATGTGCTTGGGCAACCATACGGTCATTTAAAAATCTTGTCCCAGGCACTACAGTATTTGAGGAGTGGTTACTTCGCTCTGAAAATACAGTATAAATCATCTACAACGGATGCAAAGGCCTAGTTTTTTGTATTAGGTATGTGAAATGTTTTACAGACAAAGTCGAAAAGTGCAAGAGTATTTAGGCTTTAAGGGGTGGGGTGTTGTTTTCGTTCACTAACCCTTCGGGGGTGAGTGAACGATTCAAAGAACGAACCATTAACACGGCCTTATCGGACAAAAATAAATTAGCCGACATCACGCAAAATACGCTACAACATGGTCATTGACCATGACGATGATTAACGTAGGGATTCCTGAAAAAATGTTGCAAATCCATTTGTTAGTAATTGATACGTACTAATCAAATGGGGCTCAAAACTTAATACTAAAACAGTAGTACAGTGCAGTTTAGGAATTGAGGTTTTTTTTTTTGTATTTATAAGGGAAAACATAGAGTTGTAGATAAATAATAAATAAATAAAAATTGTTTTATTTCTGAATAGATTTAAAAAAAATACTTTCAGAACGTTGCGCGTTGATACTACTGGTACCTACCACGGGTTCGGGAACTAAGGGAGGAACGGAGAATAAACTACTTGTGCAATTAACTGAAGTTAAACCGAAAGCAGTAAAAATGGGCATCGTTTGAATACTAACAACTATAATATTTATTTCCATATTATGTATTACAAAGTTATCACTCGATGTTAAATAAACTGGATCAATTATATTCGAAAATCAGCAGAAAAAAAAACATACCGCAAAACAAACACAAACAGTTGAAGGTGGGTAGTAGATAATATTCGAAGCCATAGCTTCAACTCTATGAACTACTCGATCACTTTTGAAAGTTCCCAAATAAACACCAATTAGCACGAGAGGTCCACCGGAAGACAAAGAGAACATTAGCTGATTCACTCGTTATATTACCTAAAAACATGACGCATTGGCCGCATCGGGTTTTTGTTAGTCAGTGCGTTAGCCCTAATTTAAAAAAATATAAATCATAAATAATATAGCCTATAATAAGAGATGTTATTAGTAGAGTGATCTCTAAATTCTCTACTTTCCATGTTTATGCGATTCAAATGATCGATAAAGATAAATTTTATTTAAGTAAGAAAATAATACCTAACACAAAATAAAAAATTAAAGCCTTTCACCGCTAATCTTCACTTATACCAAAATTAAAAAAAAAATATTTACATCATCCGTGTTCCCAACGACGAGATCTGTGGACGCGTCGTTTTCTTCATTTCGTTCGTTCCTGTAGTTCCTGCTACTGTTTAGTTCGGTCATTTTCACTTGCACTCTACTGACTACTAGTCTTTCAAAACCGGCCAACGATCTGACGCGCGGTACAACAATAGTAGGATATCACTGAAGTATGTAAGAGCGAAGGGAAACGCTCGCTTCCTCCGAACAAGGTCTCAGCGAATGCGGATTTAATACATTAGATTGGGTTTTTAAATTATACAATATAATATGTAAACGTGTTCGTTCGTCCGTACGTGGCGTTATTCTGCCGTCACTATCAATGGTTTTGTAACTGCCCAAACGAAAAGTTAACGAAACGTGTGAACTATTTTATTTTTGTCCGATTGAAACCAATATAATTTTTTTCCAATTTTTTATAATAAAATAGTATTCTTATGACATTAAAAACCTTAAGAGAGTAATGGGCCCGTAGTTTGGCTATCATGGCGGAAATCACATGATCATCCATCATCTTTGGGACCTTTGCGAAATATCTTACGTTAAAGGGTCCAATCAACTGAGATAGTAGAGTACATAGTTACTGTAGTAATAGTTTTTCTCTACTATACAAGGTCCTAAAAAATCAAAATCAAATCACGTCATAGGTACAAACTAGTAGAGGTATTTATTATAATTTAATTTTAAAATTAAACATCTTAGTTATTATTTTGACCCACTCTCATGAATAATTTGCATTATACATTATGAGATGTAACAAAGGATATTAACGTATTTTGGGTGTAATTAAGAGGAACTCTAACTAGGGTGAGAATATAATAGAATATTCTATGTGACTTGTTATGTTATGAAGAGAAAAGATGAATTGTTTTTTTAAGGTTCTTAATTTAAACTACTGGTGGCTAGATTTTGTATTGTGCATCACTCATCAATAATTACCAATAATTTTTAGAGAAGTTTCTAGAATATTGAAATATATTTATGAGTGAAAGTAACACTGTAGCAGCGCTGAAAGGGCAATTTTTTTTTGTGATTTGTATCCAGGGCAAGCGCCTGAGCGTCATGAGTGTTCCCATAAACTAAAAGTGAAAAATAGGTACTCTTCCACCGTTGATACTTTTACAGTGAACTCGATATAGGGTACCCAATACCAATACATACGCTGAAGTATCACCGCTTAGTTTTGTTACACCTTGTAATTTGTATATAGTTTACAGTGAAAGCAGCACTACTTAAAGAGTAACACGTCATGTACTATCAGAGAAGTTGATTCCTATGCAGATCGGGGACCTACGTAGTTTGGTTGCGTTACGTCAAACCCAGCCGACAGATCACAATTAACATTGAATTGACATATTCGACCAAATAACGTTGGTCTATCGACTGCATAAGAATCAATTTCCTCGATGGTACATGCCCTAAACCTTCTCCGATGGTTCTCATCGTATTACAAATATACGATGAGAACCATCGGTCCCAAGCCGTTGCTATTAATGGGTTCACTTATAGGTGGATATTTGTACCTTCTGGTGTTCCTCAAGGCTCCTTGTTGGGACCTTTACTTTTCGCTATATTTGTTAATGATATTTCCTCCTGTTTTCCTCATTCTCACTTCTTTTTGTATGCCGATGACACAAAAATATTGAAAAATATAGCTTCGCCTAGTGACTGTCACCTTTTACAAGAGGATTTAAATAGATTTAATGACTACTGTGTACTTAATAAGTTAGATCTTAATGTATCCAAATGTTTTGTCGTCAACTTTAGTCGTAAACTAAATTTAATTAAATTTAACTATGAACTTCAGAATAAGACCCTTGTATATAAGAATCTAAAATGTAAATTGAATCTATCAAAGTAGTCAAAATACTATATTGTGCGTATGTTCGAAGTATTTTAGAGTATTGTTCAGAGTTATGGAACCCTGCTTACAACATATTATATATTAATAGAATCGAGTCCATACAAAAACGTTTTCTCAGGATTCTTCAATTCAAATGCAACCAATTTCTGACTGATTATGATGCCAGGTGCAAAAATTTCATTTTCTCCCTTTATATCATCGGAGACATATAGCAGACCTATCTTATTTATGTAAAGTGCTAAACAATAAAATAGATGCACCTGAATTACTTAATAAATTTAATATTAATATTCCCCGCAGAAACGCTCGTTACTTTATGCCCCTTTATGTTCCACCTTATAACACATACTACCGTAGAAATTCGTTTATACTCAGGTCTAGCTCACAACTTAACAAATTTTTAATTGCCCATCCACTCGAAGATATGTTCTCCATAAAATCAAATAAAATTAGAAAACTTATGACTGATAAGTATTTTAAGTAAATTAAGCACTAATTAACAATAAGCAATTTATTAACGAAATACTAGAGGTTTGTACCATCTGCTGTGAGTATATTTATTATAATATTATGTGAGTACCTACAGTTTCATTTTCTTAAAATTTTTAATCGCTTGACCATTTCTTGTGGCTTAATAAAATTTATAGTAGTTAGTTAATAATATTTTCACTTATAATGTTTTTAGGTCACCTTCTAAGTCATATAATATGTGATGTGTCTCGTCAGAATTTGATGTGTAGAAGTGTTAATTTTAACTTATTACTTATTACTTATTAGCGAAAACTTGTTATTGGTATGTCGCTATTTAATATGTAATATTACCCCTATTGTTATCTGCTGTAAGTTTTCCCAATAAAATAAAATAAAATAAAGTATTATCACTTTTTGTTACTCCCTCTATCTATACTATAGACCAGATCAATTCTTATAAATAAATAAATCTTTATTTCTCAAATTACAGATACAAATACAATCATGAGGCATCCCCATTAAGTAAGGAATTACTCGTGTTGGGGATATCTCGCTCATTCCCTTAGATACTTATAACATTGAGAAAATTTGATTCTAGTACCTGTACATATACAAATTAATTTAACACCTGCAGATACACAAAGGAACGTTTTTGATGCCCCCTATCTCAAGTGCTACGGCCTACGCTGCTACTTAAGTACATAGCTACGCGCCATAGTTATAGTTAGCATGGACGTACCCAGGATTTTAGCTAGGGGGGGGGGGGGGGGGGGGGCAGCATACCTGTTTCGAGAACATGGTCGGTCTGGTATATTGAAATAAAAAAATATCATGAAAAGTTGCAGCCCCCCCTGCCCCTACCTGGGTACTCCCATGATAGTTAGTCCTTCTAAACACATGTTCTTACAGAATCAGGGCCACATAACTTTTCCATTCAATCGATATTTGGGTTGTCTTTGTTCATATTAACCGAGTGCCCTATTATTTTATCACATGTATTAAGTATGTTTAGTAGGACAATACTACTAATTACTTTACTAATTAATGTCAGTATAGATACCTAATCGTTATTTGGTATTCCTTAACACTCCATTAAAATAGGATTACGAGTTGAGTTATAAAAGGTAGAGTTATGATGGAGCCAAGATCGAGATCAAGATTCGTGGTCCTGTGGTTTACGACTGTGGTCAAGAGCCTTTTAGCCCATATAAGGGTCTTGATGTAGGTCGTAGTAGTGTTGGTAAAAATAGCATTAGCAATAATAATTAACCCTTCGATCGCGGATTCTTGGAAATGCTATTGTATTCTATTGTTGTCGCGACCACCGGTGCCCGTATGGGGCTTGATGAGTTAATTGTGAAATGCCCATTAGCAATAATTAAATTAATCGTACTTCCTAAAAAATACGATTGCTAATATTATCGTGCGTAACAATAGTCTGCGATCATGAAAAAAAATCACATCCGCGCTGTTTCGCACCGCGGCGCTAACTGTAACTGTTAATGAATTGCTATTTTTCACTCAATGCGAAAATATAATAAAGTATTATCACTTTTTGTTACTCCCTCTATCTATACTATAGACCAGATCAATTCTTATAATACTCAACGCGAGCGGTGCGATGCGAACCGATAATTCACGATGCCGCGTTTTTAGCAAATAGCAAAGCAATAGCACGTAGCGTGCTGTGACATCAAAATTAGCATGTTAATGAAATTAATAGAAAATAGCATTAATTCCCATTACTAGGTCTAGGAAGGTTCGATCCCAAGGTGGAAGAACAAAAATGTTGTTTTCCACTTACATATTATATTACTTGCATACTAATCTACAACTTTCTTTTATGAGTATGCTAATGGTATATTTTCATAAAATATTTTTTACATATTTTAATGGGTAATAAAAAGCTTAGAAAAATCTAAGAATATAAAAATTGCAAAAATCCTTAAATTGCAATTGTCTGAATTTATTGTTACTTATTAGGAATTAATTTGAAATTAATAAATATATTATGATTTAAGTATTTTACAAGAGTTTACAAGGTATTGTACTTTAATAGGATAATTTAACAGAAAAGGCTCTTCATTTATTTGAAAGAAGTGAAAATCACAAGAAAAACTTTTTTATTTAATTGTAGGTATAAAAAAAGTAAAAAACATTGTTTTAAACTTACCCCATTTCGTAATACCTCAGGTATAACAGATGCCATTTCATATAAAAATTATAAATTTAAAAAAACACTACTTCATTTATTAACCTTTCAAAAGGTTTATTTTAATCGTACTTTATATTTTTGAGACATAAAATGTTATCGTGGTTTAGCGTGGGAGCGTTCGAAAACAATGGTTATTGTTGGTAAGTGGTGGCAAAAATCGATGGCGCCTGACAACGGTGCCGTCACCAACAAACTGCCCATGAAAAGGGCACGTTTGGCTGAAGCCTGACCTTACACTGAACGGAAAACTGAATGACGTTGAAGTTGGCCGCACGATATACATACTAAACTTTTTAAAGTTTTTTTAAAGTTTGTTCCTTATAGGTCTACCAGAATCTGACGGCAAATTTTGACAGCAGATTTTAAAAAAATATCCTTGATCATTGGATAATTTTTTTTATTTGCATGACAACACAGAATCAGCCGCTATAAGAAGAAAAACGGATAAAAATGTTTTATTCCATTTACCCCCGTATTGCTAGAGTCATTTTATTTTCTCACTTTTTGCCATCAGATTCTGGTAGACCTATAGCAACGTTGTTGGAATAATACAGGGTGTGCATCTTTGTCACATCATTTTTATTCAAATACTAAATGACCCGGTGAACTTCGTATCACTTTTCTCCTAATACAAATCTTCCCTGCACCCGTAGCACGGCTATAGTAGAAATACGAAAGTAAAGACAAACAGCGGAGATAAACTGAAGGTGCCATTCCGATCTTTACCGCCGCTAGCCGCGATCGACAAAAATTCAATTAAAATGCCACTTTATGACATAGACTATAGTCTACGTCATAAGGTAGGATTTTATTTGAATTTTTAGGACTATCTATGTCATAAAGTGGCATTATATAGGTCTACCAGAATCTGATGGCAATTTTTGACAGCAGATTTTTAAAAAATATCCTTGATCATTGGATAAATTTTTATATTTGCATGTTTAACACACAGAATCAGCCGCTATAAGAAGAAAAACGGATCAAAATGTTTTATTCCAATTACCCCCGTATTGCTAGAGTCATTTTATTTTCTCACTTTTTGCCATCAGATTCTGGAAGACCTATAGCAACGTTGTTGGAATAATACAGGGTGTGCATCTTTGCCACATCATTTTTATTCAAATACTAAATGACCCGGTGAACTTCGTATCACTTTTCTCCTAATACAAATCTTCCCTGCACCCGTAGCACGGCTATAGTAGAAATACGAAAGTATAGACAAACAGCGGAGATAAACTGAAGGTGCCGTTCCGATCTTTACCGCCGCTAGGCGCGATCGACAAAAATTCAATTAAAATGCCACTTTATGACATAGACTATAGTCTACGTCATAAAGTAGGATTTTATTTGAATTTTTAGGACTATCTATGTCATAAAGTGGCATTATATAGGTCTACCAGAATGTGATGGCAATTTTTGACAGCAGATTTTTAAAAAATATCCTTGATCATTGGATAAATTTTTATATTTGCATGTTTAACACACAGAATCAGCCGCTATAAGAAAAAAAACGGATCATAATGTTTTATTCCAATTACCCCGGTATTGCTAGTCAATTTATTTTCTCACTTTTTGCCATCAGATTCTGGTAGACCTATAATATTTGATTTTTTGTTGATCGCGGCTAACCGCGGTCAAGATCGGAACAGCACCTTCAGTTTATCTCCGCTGTTTGTCTATACTTTTGTATTTCTACTGTAGCCGTGCTACGGTTGCTGGACTTCCACAAACATTTCAAGACTAAAATTAGTCAAATCGGTTCAGCCGTTCTGTAGTTTTAGAGAGATAACAAAATAAAAAAAATATTTTTATTTATATTGAAGATAGATTTATTAGACTCGGAGAACCTGTCTCGAAAATGTATATATTTATGTCTATATCTTTATCTGCTGCTGTTTATCTATCTTTACGAAATATAAATGTAAGTACTTAATTATTTATTACAGAAACTAGGTACTGAGCCGCAGATTTAGATAAAATCGAGCTACAATGCTGAAAGGAACTTTCAGCATTACACCTCTTCAGTTTCAGTAAAGTTTGCCATAATATATTATTATAGGTCTACCAGAATCTGATGGCAAAAAGTGAGAAAATAAATTGACTAGCAATACCGGGGTGGTTGGAATAAAACATTTTGATCCTTTTTGTTTCTTATAGCGGCTGATTCTTTGTGTTAAACATGCAAATATGAAAATTAATCCAAAAATCAAGGATAGGTATTTTTTGAAAATCTGCTGTCAAAAATTGCCATCAGATTCTAGTAGACCTATATCATATATCTAAGTAGTTAGGTACTACGTTAAAATACAAAAAATTAACCTAGTTATTTATCGTCATTATGAAAAATATAATATTTAAAGTATACCTACAATATATTTTATTAATGCATTTCGGGATGTAGTAATTAATGTCCTTCGCCATGTTCCTTTTAAAATTGAAATGTGCACATATTGCATTGAAAATACTCAGAAACTAGAAAAAAAGTATATTTTAGTACCTAACTGAACTCAAAAATACTTCCTTGTTGTACTAGTCGGTAGTTTATATAAATTTTATAAGGCCTACTTGCACTATTTTGGGTTAAGTAATCATTCAATTCGATAACAGTATGCCTTCTCTGCATATAAATATATAATACTAGCTGTCCCGGCAAATGTTGTTTTGCCTGTTTTCCCTGTTTTCCTGCTTTTCTCTTTTTTCTGAAATTTTTTGTCTATAAACCTCACGTAGCCCAAGACCTTTCTAACGAATGCAAAACCGTGGAAATAGGTTCGTGCGTTCTGGAGTTATAGCGTCAGGAAGGAAAACCCGACTTATTTTTATATATTAGATAGAGAATATAAGATATGCCCGCGCCCCGCGGTGTTACCCGTAGTTTAAATTAGGGGAAATCAATTGTGATATTTTCCCGTAAAACGTAAAACGTTTCCAGTAAAACGTAGCTTAACTATGTTTTAATACTAAAACTTAACTATGTGTTAAAGCTAACTCCATACCATATTATTAAGATCGCTCCAGGCGTTTAGACATCTTCATGTAACAAACATACATGCTCACAAAGTACATTCGCCTTTATCATAATTATTGTATGATGACGGAGACAACATGATATTTAATCCACAATTAACTTTAACCCAGGTTGGCACAAGTGGCAAGAGATGAAACAGCCTACAAGCAATATGTGGGCGAAATTCGCGAGGCCTGTATTATCACAGGCCTCGCGAATTTCGCCCACATATTGTACCTATTTTAACCTTGTGCCACTAATGAAAATTATAAGATTAAATTTTGATTAATGAAAAGGAAAAATACGAGTTTTAGCAAAAAAGTATTTTTTTGCTAAGACTTAAGACCCTATTACTAAGACTTCGTTGTCTGTCCGTCTGTCCGTCCGTCTGTGTGTCTCCAGGCTGTATCTCAAGAACCGCTATAGCTGGACTTCTGAAATTCTCACAGATTGTGTATATCTGTTGCCGCTATAACAACAAATACTAAAAATAAAATAAAATTAATATTTAAGTGCGGCTCCCATACAACAAACGTGATTTTTTTTCCCTTTTTTTGCTCGATATAAAAATGGCAACAGATAGGTACTTGTAAGTTTTACAAAATACTCAATTATATGTGTACTTTAATAATTAATTATAAAATTAAAATAAAATTTAAATTTAAGGGTGGCTCCCATACAAAAAACAAGAATTTTGCCTATTTTTGCGCTATAACGGTACGGAACCATTCGTGCGCGAGTTCGACTCGCACTTGACCGATTATTTTTTTGTATTACCTAAGGAACCTTGTCTTCCACTGCCGTTGACAGTTGCTTCCCATCGCCGAACACCCTTGAAGCTCTGCTTGAAGTCTATAATACTTTTTAGAAAACTAAAGAGTTCGATTTCCTTAAAAGCTAAAGGAAACGTCATAATGTTCCGGGCGCGGTTGAAACGGGCAACAGACTTTAGAGTCTAAGGTAGGTTGAGTACGTTGAAAGCAAAAAATATAAAAATTTTCATGAATATTTTAAATGACTTATAGTGAGTGTGGCAAAGCGCGTCACCCCGACAACTGGCAAGTGCCCCATAGGCCATATAGTATATAGGTACTGCTGATTGAAAATCTCCAGTCAGCAGTATCGAATTATAGCTATATGGCGTACTTGCCGGGGTGGCGCCCTTTGCCACACTCACTATTACCTATATAAAAAATTGGAAATCCTTCACTTAAGGCCATCCCCCGAGCAAATGACCTTGACCATACATTTGACGCGTTGCCGAGATCGCACAAAAATCCTATTTTTTTTTTTACTTATCTTAGTTCAAAATTGATCTAAAAAAAAATTAAAACGGGGAATATGTACCTAGTTAATGAAATTGTCTATCTATTGTCGTGTGTTTCAAATAAACGTAATTTGTAAATACTAGGGAGATGCTGAAAGTATGCTTCAATTTCAATAAATTGGTATTACTTTGGAAGCTAACAAGTATCATGAGTATAATAAACAAAAATAGAAAATTTAAAACGGGGAAAGGAATGTTAATATACTAAAGATTATTGTTGTATTTTTATTATAACTTTGTAGCTTTCAAATTATGAGTTTATAAAGCTCTAAAAACGGTAAATTACGGAATCTCCGTACGGGAAGGCCCTTAACGCAGGGCGAATAGTGGTCAGTGGAGTGCCGCCGAGTTTTTAGTGGGTAGGGGCTACGTCCACTGACCACTACCATCTTTCGGGCGCAGCAGAGACCCACATACTTGCGGGCAGGACCCCCCATCCCCCGCAAGATGCTTAAAAGCATTTTCTCGGCGAAAAAAGAAAGGTCCTAAGGACTAAGGTACTATAAATTCCTGATGAGTGGTGACAACTACTGACTACAGACAGTGCAGACTACTTAACTGGCACAGTGGCACTACTCTACATAATCACTTACCAGTGGTTACGTAGTTTATATCCTCTTTGTACCAGTGGATGAGAGTTTGAAGGTCGTTTTACGTTTGACCATAAACGCACCAAAACAGACAATCTCTAATTAATTGTAAAAAGTGAAAATTACTTAGGAAGAAAATCCAGGTAAATAAATACCCTATGGCCTCAATATGGCCTAGTTACTTATTGAATTACCAGCATAGTTGAGAATTTGGTACATAGTACATACTACATAAGGTACATCTTGGTACTAGGTATGGACAGCAGAGAGTGTTATATTTTTGGTAAGTACTTATGTGTTTAAATACCTACTTCCTACTCGTCTTTTTATAAATCATCGTCGATATATTTTGCAATCTATTGGTGAAAGTGCATAATAATTATTCTACTCTACAATGGAAAAATTTGCAATTCGTTGTGAAACTTGTCGCAAAACTTGTAAGTATTTTTGATGTTACTAAATATACAATTATATTATGTTCCTTAAAGACAGGGAAATGTTTCAATAAATAAAGAATAAAATAAATAATTTTGTTATAATATTTCCTGTTACAAATATTTATACAAACCCAATAAAAAAATCTTTACTTCGAAACATCGCAATAGACTTAAAAATGTTAAACTCCGATCTTTTCCCGCCCGCTCTCGCGTCGCTGATGTTGTGTTGTCTGTCAACTATTTATTAGAAATATTGTTTTTATAGCTTTGCAAACAAATATCAGATTTATAAAGTTTAAAATACTTTTAATAAAGAGTTTACAAGTGTATATTGTTGATAAAATGGTTGCACGGATTGTTAAAAGTTTTATTGCGTTTATACAAAATTGTATATAAGTAAGTCGTGGTGATATTTTGTGAAGTGGTTTGTGTTTTGTGACATCGTTTCGAGGAGGAATACGATATCCAGATGCTGCCTTCTATGCCCATTCTGTTTACGAGGGAAAGCCAAGATGCGTTCGGGAATAAAATTGAGCCAAGCACTAGTTTCTTCAATCCAACTTCTACAGCTAAACCCGCCATTGCAACCGTGGTGAGTCAGTGCAACATTCCTTTGATTTTATTTATGAAACCAAGCCAATTTATTTCTTCAAAGACTTATACTTCAGTAGATATCCTTGTAATAGATATATTTACAGCAATTCTAGACTAAGTAATTGTTAAAAACTTTAAAAAAGAGCTTAGTTAAATGGCCTATTATGTCCCACATCCATACAGAGGACTGCCATTTTTGTTTTACATTGTAAATATTTGCAATTTACTTTCAGGATGCTTCTAGAAAGACATTACAGAATGGACAGACAAGCTTACAAAATAAGGATACAACTCAAAAATTAGGAGAAGAAATTAAAAAGAATGATGCAGAGACAAAAACAAAAGTGGAAGATAATCCTTTAGAAGCAGGTATGTTGTTTTCTATTGACACACATCTCTAATTTCCAAGCTTATTGATGATTTCTTACTATTCATTTGTTAAAGCTGAAACTATAGTCTTCATTGTAAAGGTTTAGCTGTATAAAATACATGTACCTACAGAAATACACACTTCAAAATATTCTTTCAATAAGATTGTCGTTAACTTGTCATCTCTTTCAGTTATGTTATTATCATAACATTATAATATGCTTGGTTATCAGTTGAGTTACCCCCTTACTAATAAACGTTGTATAAGCTTTGAATAGTTATACAGTGTTTTGTTCCTGTCACACGAGTGACATTTTTAATTGGATTGAAGAAGATTGAGATTCAAAACTTATACAGCGTTTATTAGTAAGGGGGCTAGTATGTAACTAATGATTCTAAGTTATAACTTATGGGTTTGTTTTCAGCATTGGTGAGAGGTTACTACACAAAAATACAGAACAAATTTACTGCCTATGCATCACAGCCGACCAACAAGTTCAGACTGTTCCGAGAGGCTTTAAAAACATTTGATCCCAACAAGGAAACTCCAGTGGACTTGTATAAGAAGATAGAGCAGATATTTGGCAGCGAACACAAAGATTTAGTTGAGGAATTTCTCCTGTTTCTGAAGCCTGGCCAGGCCGTGGAAGTCGGTAGATTCATGGATCATTTCATGTTGGTTCAAATGACTGGATTCATAAAATTACTCAACGTAAGTTTAGAATTTAGATTTTGGTATGTTTAATGTATTTGTCAAGTGACATGTGTTATTATCTCTCTCTCTCTGTTAGTTTCTCTAATGAATCTGCTAACACCATGACCTCAAAGAGTAGACCCTTTAAAAAGGAAAACATTTTATTTTTAATAATTTAATTATAATTTAATTATTATTTTTAATAATTTAATTATTATTTTTAATAATTTAATTATTAAAAAAATATTATTATTCTTCTTTAAGTTTTGAGCTTTTCGTAGATATGATATGATTCATAAGCTTCATGAAAAATAAGAAAAATATCACAAAATATTCGAATTTAGCCTCCTCTTCGGAGTTATTTTTGATCGAGTGAAGTTTTCAATATTATATTTCGAACTACAAATTGTCAAATTACATTAAGTAAACAACAATGTGTATGTTTATTATTGATTCGAAGTTATGTAAATTAGGGACTACCAGGCCTTAACCAGTCAACAACGCTAGTGAAAAGATAAACTTATGTCAAAAAACCTCAGAAACCCGGCATAAGAAATATAACTTACTGAAGTGTTCTTAGCTTTGCGAATGTTTCTTTAAGTGTTAACACACTGGGAAATAATGTGGTAAATGAGTTCGATAGTGCCAAAAAGGATAGCATTATTTAAATTGAAGTTAACAAAAAGTAGCTTTGGTTTACTGCAAACTGTAATATACGCACATATAAGACTTAACTACAGTATTCTAAACAATAAAAAAATAAAAAACTGGTAAAGTTACATTATGCTTTACGGCAGTGCTTTGTATGAATTGCTGTAAAATTGTATGTTTTGCACAACCACTTTGAGTTATATTATTTAGTGCCTGTTATGATGAACTATTAAAATGTAAAACAAACACTTTCATTATCAGATTAATTTGACAGTTTCCTGCTAAAGTTGTGCCTATTTCACAATGTATTTTGCTATGTATTGGACGCAATTAAATGGTTTGGGTATGTTTTTGTCTGCATGGCTGAGGGCTAGGTAAAATTTACACCTTATTTATTCACATTCTCAGTACATTTTTAACCCATCAATCCCCAAGCGGCACCAGGCTGCCTCATAACAATTTAAAATCTATTGTGTCTGCAATTCCCACGATCGAGGTATTACACAGTGGTTAGCTTAAACAAATATGTTGCCTTTGTCTGATATGTTAGAGAAGACTCTTGATTGACAAGGACAACATCTTTGAATAGTTATAATATGCTGTCATAACATTTTTCTGTAAGAAAAAAAATTGTGTAACAAAAATAGGCTAAGCTTACTGTAGCCTAAGATTATGTTTTCATAACACTGGTCCTAACAATGAATGAGTCAATTTAAGTACAAATTTTTATGACATTTTATGTCTGTGATTGGCCTATAGAAGATCCAAAACACAAGTATAGGCAGTGTACAATTTTAATATCACACTGCATAAATGGAATGAGAATGCGCCGTGTTTGATAGGTCTCTTTGGTGGGGCGAGGACTGAGCGGGGCGGGTGCGGGCGCATGGGGCACGCTATTGGTAGATCTGTGAGGGGTTGTCCATTAATCACGTGAGGCTTGAAAGGGGGGAGGGGAGGAGCTTGATAAAAATCACGAAAGTAACACAAGGGGGGAGAGGGGTGTAGTAAGATATAACGTGTATTTATTTTTTCGTCTTTCGTATGATTACACTCTTCGTTTATTACTTTTATTTTAATGTCAGTTAAAAAAAACTTGCAACCTAGTCTAGGCATTTTTATCATGGTCCTTCATTTCAGAATAAAATAAAATAATAGTTTAGTTACCTGTATTTAAAGATAAATATTCTCATAATTTTAAGATTCTTTGTAGACCGTACATATTCAAAATACACGTGAATCGTGATGTTGGAGAGGTGGGGGTGGGGTAGTCTTAAACCTCACTATGTATCACCAAAAGAAGGGGGGGGGGGGTGTTTAAAAATTCTAAAAAAAAAAATAGATCACGTGATTAATGGGCGGCCCCTGATCAGATGGGTCGTAATTGGTATATAGCTCTCAAACGCCATGTTATTTGTAGGTAACGGTTTACGTTATTGGTACACATGCGCCGATTCACCCTCCATTTACGACAAGCGTTCATAAGTTGTGCGCGGACTATAGGTGATCGTACATTTATCAGCACGCACGCGCCGAACGCGCCGCATCTTAGAATTATTTCTATGAAATCTCGCAAATTCGTCCGCACCGTACGCGCCACATTTCGTGTACTATGCGGTGCGTTCGGCGCGTACGGTGCTGACAAATATGCAAGCTTAAAACATCATTTACTTTTTTCCAGGCAACATTCAGTCGCAAACCAACGGTGCTCCGTAAGATAATCCGTGCTATCTCCAACGCCATGAACACGGGCGGCAGCGCGGAGATGAGGGGCCGGGTCCTGCCGCACCTGCGCTCCAGCCCGCGCCTGCTGCAGATGTTCCAGTCGCTGTTCCCTGACACCAGGCCGCCTGATATGTGAGTTAGTTTTAGGAATATATGTGGCGACCGAAAAGGAAGATCTTTCGACCGAGCGAGATAGCATACTGGGTCACTGGTCAGGATAAAGCCCACTGACGCCATTTCAGACGTTGTATATATTATATCTTGTCGTGCTCAGAAACTTCGATAGCGCGATGCAGGATAATGGCGTTAATTGTGGGTACCGCCATAAACTAAATACTAATAAGTAATTAAAACTTCTTTTGAAAAAAAAATCTTTAATCTTAAAAAACTGAATGCCTCTCTCGCCAGTTTCATTCAAACTCGGCTAGCTAAGGAGTAATTTCATAGTGCCCAAGTGTGTGCGCATTACGCAGAAGCACCCCTCTCTTCATTTCACTCTGGTAACTTAGTGGGACTAATAATAAGCGTCCAATGGCATAATTTAAAACTTACAGAATTATTTTAAAAAATAAGCACATGAAATAATATGGTCTCACTGGTTTAAACAGATCTCTTTTTACTTAATTACATAGTTTTATTTTTTAAGCGTATACGAGGGCAGCACAGACACGATCAACGAGAGTTTCCTGACGGACGACCAAGGGTACGACGTGTGGGAGTTTGCGGAAGACAAACACAACAAGAGGAAACCCAGCGCCAAGGACGGACTTAACTCTGAGGTGCGTTATCAGGGCTATCTTCTATCTCCTATTTTATTTATAAGTGGGCGCCTAGATCTACAATAATATTGAACAATATCACGTATTGCGTAATATTATTGACCGTCTAGGGTTGATATTGAACATCGCGCGCCTTCAATCTAATAATTGTCAAATAAGCTGTTCAATAAAATATTGACAATAAAATTGCTCGTCTAGGCGGCCGGTAGTAGAATATATTGCCGATTTCAATATAGGAACTCCCAAGCTATTGTAGCATAAATGAATACTAGAAAGAGAAAAGCATCTCTTTGACGGCCTAAGAGCGAGGCCACATCGCCCCATCATATTGCGATGGATCGTCACAGGGCCGCTGTTTTGCAGACATATTTCATTACATAATAGGTATGCCACGTTACTGTGCTGCGCTGTCGGACGCGGCGTTTTGACGGAAACGACCAATAGACGATAAAGTTTGAGGTTGATGACGCGCTTCACTTTTGCTGTATTCTTTAAGGCGATTACCTCAATTCCAAAACGATAACCTTGCGAACGCGAGTGCCAAGCGTGTACGCATCGCAATAAGATTCATTTTAGCTTAGCATAAAATTGTTACGACGGACGGATATTCTCTATTTAATTTTTGGGTTTTTTTTTTAATATCTTTCGAAATAAATACTAAGAAAAAAAAATGTTCGGTTAAAAGTTTTTTAATATAGATTCATCAACAATTTATTAAAATAAAATGTATGTTATCCTTCTTAATACTTATATTTCGATGATAAAGATTTTTGTCGGAGGTGAGTTTGTAAATTAATTACAGCCGAAGTATTACGTTTTATAAAAATGTTTATGGTTTAAAACCTTTTAAATATTGTGCTTTATATCTCATATTTTTTACATTTCGTTATTATATTGGAACTAGGTAAACCGGGAGTCAATAAATAACAAAATGGGGTTTGTCCTCGCCTTAATTGTGCGTCAACAAAACGCAATATAAATAATGCGTTTTACGTTGCGACGACGCGCTGCTACGGACGAATGTGGCTGTAAGTTCTAACATAATTTTAAAATAACAATAAACTTTTCAGTACCTCCATGGGCGGGTGTTCATCCAGCACGGTAGAATGTTGAGGACAGCGTGTGTCACATATCCCTACAGCAAGGAGCCCTACCGGTCGCACGCGCGCCGGCTCGCGCCCGGCAGCCTCTCCCCCTCAGATGACGACAGAGAAAGAGGGTCACCCAAAAAGAACAACAAAATAGTCGACAAAATACCCCCAAAACGAACCAGAAAACAAACCAAATCACCCACGAAAAACGTTAAAGATTTCAACGACAACACAAAGAAAGATCTGACCAACACACTTAATAAAATAAAAGGTAAAACGCATGCTAAAGCAAAAGTATATAAAAAGGACGAACAGAAAAAGAAAGACAATAAAAGTACGAGAGGCGCGGATAAAATAGAGGCTAAAGTTGAGAAGAATTGGACGAGAGATGAGGACAAGACTATGTTGGAAATTTTAAAAGGTGAGTCGGGTTCGGAGGAAGTATTCGAAAGAATAAGAGCAGTTCTGCCGCACAGGACGATCTCCGAGATTAAGGAGAGATTGCACCACGTTTTGAATCTTTTACAAGAAATGGCAGTAAATATTACGTAACATTTGATGACATTTTATTGTTGTAATCAATAATATATTTATAACTTTATATGAATAAATATTATTTTTACCCCGGCATGAGTTTTTTAATATATTTGGGACTATAATTTAAATTATTATTATTAATTTTTCAGAAAGCTTTATTAAATATTAAGTAAGTAAGGTTATAACAGTAAATACAAAAGAAGGTAAACAATTGCACATTTCAATTTGTCATTCACAGATTTTTACTTTTAAATATCTCTTCCAGTTGAGGTTTACGGACAGTTCCAAATGCAAAAGTTTCAGCATTTTTCGTAAGATATGATGCAGGTGGGTGGCAAATAAATTGTGTCTTGTCTTTAACTTCAGTGATTGTTTCCAGTTCTCTTAGAAATCTTTGAATTTCAGCATCAGTGAAAATTTCGGACAATGCTTCAAACTCTTGATCAGAATATTGTGTGGCAACATCTTTAGTTCTTTCCTCTGCTTGTGTATTACTTTCTTCTTTTATATTTCGTGCTCCTTTTACCAATTTCTGTAACTGGTGAATATCGCAAGATTCATACTGTGGTACATCCACTTTTTCGAATGCTGATACATTTTTCATGTAAGCTGGTAAGTGCTCTTTTAGGTGCTTTTTCACTTTCATTTCACAATCGCATTTATTTGGCCGAATGTAATCCAAGTATGATGATATTTTTGGCTCTCGGGTAAACTTTAAAATTCCTGCTTTTAAGTGCTCTTTTAGGTGCTTTTTCACTTTCATTTCACAATCGCATTTATTTGGCCGAATGTAATCCAAGTATGATGATATTTTTGGCTCTCGGGTAAACTTTAAAATTCCTGCTTTGTCTATTTCCTTTGTTGGTTTTGGTGAAGTTTTTTCGGATTGCACAACTAAATTAGATCCTATTCGCTTCGGGGTACAGAAGCAGTAGTGGCTTCCGCAAATGGCGCATTGCGTTACCACTTGCCTTATCTTAAGAAATTCGTCCTGCAAGATCTGCATCAAAGAACTCTCCAGCTTAAGATCCAAAAGCTGTTCCGATAATGTGCAACGAATGGGCACATCCATGTCGTAATCATGGGCATCAATAGCTCCCTCATTCAGGTCTTTCCCAGCTAGATATTGCTCCAATTTATCACCCAAAAGTTCCAAATTATCACAAGCGGCGTAAATGCATCTTTTGTTGACGACTATAACTGACATCTGTGAGGAGGTGACATGTTGAGGGCATAAATTTGAATCTATGTGCGGTCTGGTCGTTTCATCACATACAAGAATAAATGGCTGTGGTTTTGGAGCATCGGTTTGAACTTGCTCGTCTTCTATTTCGAATATACTCGTAGTACAAGGATTGTCTAAAGCGTCACACAGTTGTATCAACATCAGTCTCTCCATGTTGATAAAAAACTCCGCTTGTTCGGGCATCGTATTCAGACAGTACTTTACAAACTCCTGAAATCTTTTAACAACATGACGCACCTTGTTCTGCCACAATCGGTTGAGCTCGTTCTGTTTCATTATTTCCTCTACAGTCGACGATATTTTTTCATCTTTGATATTGATTTGTTCTAACAACAATTTTAAAGATTTTTCATGTTCTCGTTTAGACGCTTCCACCTCTCTTTTACACTCTGTTCGCTCCTTCAATGCCACGTATACTTGACAAGCTAAATTCTGGTATCCAAGTATTGTACGTAGTTTCTCTAATGCTGCATATTTTTCAGTATTTATTGCATAAATATTCTTTTCGAAATTAGCTCTTAAATTCTCAATATCTCGTAAGAATTTCTCTTTACATCTACTCTTTTCTAATTCCAGTTTTTCTTCGTAAGTTTTGAATAGTTGTTTCCTTTGCTTCTCTTGTAACCTCTCAAACTTTTTATGCATTTCATCGTACGTATAGTTCTTGATTCGTTCCAACTCTATCTGCGCCGTATCTCTCAATAAAGATTCAATCTTTGTTAGAGATGTCCTGTATAGGGCAGAAAATTCTTGGACAGCTTGCTTTATTTTGAGAGTGTTTTTCTTTTGCTCTCCATCACTGACTTTGTCCCACTCTTCAATTCTTCTTTCGATGACAGTTTTTCTCCAGTTTTCATCACTTTTCAGTATCAAATTGTTCTTTTCAACCTCCAAAGCGCGACGATGCTTGTCGACGAATTTCTTTCCGTAGTACAAGATTCCGTCGCAACCAAATTTATTTAGGAATTGTCTTTCGACTGGCTTTAGGACTGCTCTTCCCTTCAGCAAGTCCTCTGGAGGCATATACCAATTGGCACCTCCGCCTCTCAGGGGCGGTTCCAGTCCAGCAATCACTTTTAAATTTTGTGACATCGATTTAAAGTAAACATCTGCTAGAGAACCCATCTTCTTTTTCATAACGCTTCGACTGGGAACTTCGTTTTTTTCTAGGCAACATTTTCTTATATAATAATCTTCATGGAATTTCAACATCTTTGTAATTATTGAAGTAAAGATTGTTTAGGAAATAATGAGATATTACTGAAAAACAATTATAAATTCTTGTTATTATGACATACACATGACGTTACCCTAACTAGATAAAAACAGATAAAAACCTAAGTACAAAAAAAAAATTCCGTGAACGTCGGACTGGGTGAGACCGCCCTACGCGACACCAGAGTAGACAGAACTATCGAGTATCGAGTACCTAGTAGTCTCGACTTCAAACAAACGGGCGAATATACGCGAGTTGGGCGTGACTCGCGAGAGTCAATAGGCATGATGACAATTTTTTTTACTTATTGGTAATTGAAAGACCCTTAAAAAATAGAAACATCGCTGAAAGAATGACTCTGATAGCTTAAAAATTCACCAAGATATGACACTTCAAACATCTCATAAAATAGACCTACCCGAAACGCTCCATACAAAGTGCTGCGAAAGAATGACGTCACTCTTTCGTAGTTTGTACGTATCGGGAGAGAACTTTGTTCGATAGGTATATTAAATATTGCGTTTATGAAAGTGGTTTCATAACAAAAGTTGCTTTTAATTGCATAAGTTATCGAATGGTATACAAATATTAAGAAATTTAATTGAAAAAAAAATTCGACTTGATTATCCAACTTTGAAGGCGCATAACAAAAACAATACAAATGCTATCGAGCTGAAATTTTGGGAACACTTATTTTTTCCGTGATTTCTTTATTTTATTAACAAAATTCGCTAATCTTTGACCTTGTCATCATCCCTATTTCAACATGTTTCACAATTATACGCATTAGTACGGCCGACAGCGTGCGCCCAGCGGCGGCCGATATGAGTATACTAACGTCAAACGTATCGAGATCTCTTCTGAGTCGGCCTACTCGTTGGTTCTGTTTACTCTGGCGACACTATGCGGCAGTCGCGTAGTGCGGCTTGCCTCATACGATTTCATACAAGAATATTTGGCCGTCACGTGTCGCCTGTCGCTGCCGCGTAGTGACGCTTTAGTGCAGTCTCACCTGGTAAGACCTTGCTAGAGCGATACAACACGACGCGACACTTAACTTCCATAGAACTACGTCAGTTGCAGATTCACGCTTTTAAAACGTCAGTTCTATAGAAGTGAAGTGTCGCGTTAATTCTGTCTACTCTGGTCGCGTCGTGTCGCACTAAAACGTGTTCCAGACAGACGCGGCTTGCGGTGGCGGTGGCGGTCAGTTGGATGACTTGAGAGTTCTAGGAACGACATAGACACACGCGGCCTGGACGCGGTCACAGCGCGGCTTACCGCGGCCGCAAGCCCCGCCCCCTCCGCCGCTTCCAGTGGCGGATTTACCAATAGTCTGAGTAGGCTAGAGCCTAGGGCGGCAGATTTACAGGGGCGGCAAATCACTCCAATTGGAGTGATTTTTTTTTTCTCCGATAAACACCATCATTTCATTTGGCGCATTGTGTCGAGCTCATCAATCATACTAGTGACGGGAAAAAGCCGATGTAATGAGAGCGATAGAACACAAATCATAAAGTTGCAATTTCAGAATAAAATATGCAATAATTAATATGATTATGGACTAAACTAACGTATTCTTCAACGTATTCTTAAACTATCTTTCAAAGGTGTAAATGTATACGCCTATACAATAAAATCCCAGAAAACGTTCAAAATCTTTCAATTAATAAATTTAAAAAAGTTGTTAAAGAACGTTTGTGTGCTAAGGCTTATTATAAGGTAAATGATTTTCTCAATGAAAGCACACCTTGGGAAAAATAAGCTGACAGACCATAGGCCGCTTCTATATAAATGTACAGCTTGGCAAAGAAGAGTCTGACGCGGTGACAGCTGGAACTAAGAGTTTTTATTTATGACAACACTACATTACTTGTCAACTCTAGTATATATTGTGTCAAAAGCGAAGCGTAGGGTTGCCTGTATTTAAGGAAAAGCGCCCTCATTTAATCCACACTCTTCTTTGCCAAGCTGTACCACATTTTTACATACCTATTGTAAATTAGCTTAAGCTATATTATTGTAATTTTCCACCTTTTTGGTAAAAGGTGGCCCCGTGCGAGTTTCTTACGCCGGTTCTTCTCGCCGGGTTAGTTCCCGAACCGGTGGTAGGCCTCATGTAGACGTTCTAAAAGTGTTAACTTTGTTAACCTATTTAGAAATAAATATTTTGTTTTTTTTTTATTGAATTTCAAAGTAGGGGATTTTAATATATAAATATTATGTAATTTGTATACTTACCTATAAGAACGGCATTATCGTTCTACGATAAAGTCCTTTTTCTTTCCTAGATTAAAAAAAAAGGTCAGTAGGGGCGGCAAAAATTGAATAGCCTACTGGCGGCCAATTTGTAAATCTGCCACTGACCGCTTCTGTGTAAATGAGCGCGCGGACACGAGGCGGCTATTACGCGATCAGTGATCACTTGTAAATATTTACAACAGGCCGCGTGTACCGCGTGAAATTATGCCTATAAATTATGCCTATGTCCAGAATTCCCCATGTTGCTGCCGTTCTTTATTAATTTCATGGACCCACAATTCTCTTTTTCTGAAAAGAATAACCAAAATATTACATACAACGACGTTAGTAAATATTTTTATTCTAAACTGTGCTTTTATTACTTTGAACTTACTTACCTTTTTCTTTCATCTTCTTCAAGCGCCAATAAAAGCAATTAAACTTCGTTACGATTGGCCATTACTAACGTCCACTCGCAGGAGAGAGTCGAGAGCTAAGGGAGCATACCCATACTACGTGACCTACTTTTTAAGATTTTTTGACCCAATTTTTACCAAAAAGAAATACTTGACACCAATCCTACTAATATTATAAAGGCGAAAGTTTGGATGTTTGGATGTTTGATACTCTTTCACGCAAAAACTACTAAACGGATTTTAAAAACTTTACAATAATATAGCTTATACATCAGAATAACACATAGGCTACAATTTTAACCGACTTTCAAAATGGAGGAGTTTTTTATGTTCAATGATTACTCCGCCGTTTGTAAACCGATTTTCTAATTTTTTTCTTTTGGTGTATAGGCTATCATCCCAATTTGGTACCGTATTCATAAAAGTGGTGACCTGTAGCCCTAGCACGGCGACCAGTAGAAATGCGAAAGTATAGACAAACTGTGGACATAAACTTAAGGTGCCGTTCCGATCTTTACCGCGGCTAATCGCGACCGACAAAAATTCAATTAAAATGCCACTTTATGACAGACTATAGTATATGTCATAAAGTAGGATATTATTTGAATTTTTAGGATTATAGTCTGTCATAAAGTGGCATTTTAATTGAATTTTTCGGAACGAAAAAAGATCGGAACGGCACCTTAAGTTTATCTCCACAGTGTGTCTATACTTTCGCAATTCCACTGGTCGCCGTGCTAGGGCTACTGATAAAGAGATCTATAAGTAATCGAGGGAACTCCTCAAAATTTATATGGAAACTTGTGGTGACTTCGATTTCGTGAGCGTTATTCTAAGCATAAGCTACCAACAAGTAAGATTTTGCTCCAAGGTATACCATGGTTCGGAAGGTGCTGAGAGAACTCCTGACTCTTTATAGATACAACTTTGGGAGTTTCGACGTTGTTTTAAGCAAAGCATATGCTATTATGCAAATTATATTCATCATCATCATCACTACCATAAACCATTATAGAACCATGTATCATCCCGTTTTGACCCTATCATTGGTACTTTTCAGTCTTTTATTATATATCACTTAAACCGCGGGTAACACCGCGGGGCACAGCTAGTATTTAAGATATACTATAAAGGTGTAACAAAACTAATTGATAATACTTTAGGATGTGTACATGTTCCTTATAGTGAGTTTACTGTTGCGCTGAATGGGCAAAATTTTTTTCACTTTTGAATGGGCAAGCGCCCCAGTATAACGAGTTTCTCCATACAAACGTGAAAAAAAACTAGGTCTTTCAACGCTGCTACTTTCACAGTGAACTCTAAGTAAGAAACACATACACACCCTAAAGTATTATCACTTAGATTTATGTATGATATATATAATGATAGTCTAAATTTACAATAGAACAATCAGAGAAATTAATTTCTAGGCAGATGGCGGACCTAAGTAATTTGGTCGCGTTTAAAGTTAAACCCAACCGACAGATCACAATTAACATTGAATTGACATGATCCGACTACATGACGTTGGTCTGTCAACTACCTAGCAATCAATTTCCTCGATGGTACATATTAGCTATTTTAGTCACGACTGTAGTTAAAATTGTAATCGAACACCAAATATAGTAAATGATCACCAAGCTTGACAGCTTCACCAAACTTCAATGCCTGACAAGTGGCAACAGTGCCTGTTTTTTTTAAATGGCTGTTGGCTATAAATAACCATAATAAATGCCACTGTCAAGTATTAAATGGCGAGAAAAAAAATTAGTATGACGTTTCTCTCGGCGAAATTGACTACGTACAAGACTCTAGACCCCCTCCCCCCTCTTGTGACCGAGCGTAAGCGTAGTATTTTGAAGACACCCCCCCCCCCCCCCCCCCCCTAAATGGGTCACGTAGTATGGGTATGTTCCCTAATGTGCCGCCGTAGGTTAGAATGACCGCCACCGCGACCGCGGCAGTATTGTTATCACGGTCAAGCAAGAAGGCAACAGATGATCGCCACCGCAGGCCGCGTCTGTCTGGGACACGCTTTAATGCGGTTTCACCTTATTCTACAAAATATGAAAATCTTATCGGGATATTTCAGACACCCCATTAGCATATCCTCAATTTTTCAAATCTTCTAAGAGTACTACATATTAATTACTAGCGACCCGCCCCGGCTTCGCACGGGTATAAAATATATAGCCTATGTCACACACTGAAAAAATTATTAAAATCGATTCAGTAGTTTTGATTTATATTCATTACTACCCGTGGCCCGCATTGCTCGGTACCGCCGCACAGTGTACGGAGGAGACGAAAAATCGGAAATTTTCTTTTTTCTTAAATTTTGAATAGGCATTAATATTATGAATGCGAGAGTAGAACACCCGCGTGTCAATTCGCAATAGTTTTGATGCTACGAGCTACCATAGTTTAGCGTTTTTTTGCGGCCCGGAAGCGAAGAATCCATACTACTCCAAAATGTTTACGTAATAAATAAAATTTTGTATTCTACCTGAAATCCTATTAAATAAGGTATATTTCAAGCGTCTTTCCCGAATGACGAATGTAAACACAGGCGCCGTATCCTATTTGAGAAGCGTCTGCGAATCCGTGAATTTGTATAGAATTAATGTCGTTAGTGTCGAATATGTAACGAGAAAACTTAGCTTGTGATAAAAGTGATAGTTCGTTAGTAAAACAAGTCCACGAGTGGACTACGTTCGTGGGTGGCTGTTCGTCCCAGCTAATATTCGCTGACCACAATAATTGAATTAAATGTTTAGCAAATAAAATAACAGGGGTTAATAACCCGACGGGGTCGTAAATTTTAGCTACTTCGGATAGGATAGTGCGTTTAGTACACTTGTGGGATGTAACTTGCACTTTAAAATTAAAACAATCGGATTTCGGATTCCATTGCAAGCCTAAAACCTTAACACCCGTATTGTTTTCCATCTCAGCGAAGGGAACGTTCTCCTAAGCCTACTTAGTAGCCTAGTTCAGCCTGATCTTCACGGTGGGCGGCAGGAGAACGTTCCCCGTCCCCGCGTGGCTACGATTAGACGCCAGCTCCTGGCCTATACAAGGACATAATGTGGATACGAACGAAGAAAGAGTACGTAAAGATATAAGTCAGTCTAGTTTCAATATCGTACATTCTTGCACTGTTTCATCTTCGTCTATTAAAGACTTTGATAATTTTATATCGCGATATTCATCTTTAGAAAAACTTGTTCGTATAACTTGTTATATATTTCGTTTCTATTATAAATGTAAAAAGCGCTTACAATCTTTTCCAAACTACATAACTGTACCAGAATACAACTTTTCACTTAATCGACTTATTTTCGTGACGCAACAATCCGTTTTTAAGGATGATATTTCAAATATTTTACAAAATAAATTAGTTTCAGTTAGTTTACGTCGTCTTACGCCCTATATGGATAGTGACGGATTTTTACGTGTTGGAGGACGTATTCATAAATCGCTTTTACCTTTCAATGCTAAACATCAAATAATTTTACCAAAACGTCATCACTTGACTAATCTTATAATTGATAATACTCACGTTACTGATTTGCACGCTGGACCTCAGTCCGTGCGACACTCACTTTTACAGCGATACTGGATATTGTCAAGTCGCGATATCGTTCGACAACGTATACATCGCTGCATTCGTTGCTTTCGCGTGCGGCCAACGCGTATGCAACCCCGCATGGGACCGCTGCCTGTATCTAGGTTACGTCCTACTCGTGTATTTCAGAAAACATCTGTTGATTTCGCGGGTCCCTTCTATCTTCGTACTAGTACTTTACGCAATGCTAAAATTGTAAAATGTTACGTCGCAGTTTTCGTTTGTATGAGCGTAAAGGCACTCCATCTTGAAATGGTTTCGGAGCTTTCCACTGACGCCTTTTTAGCCGCGTTGCGACGCTTCATATCCCGCCGTGGCTATTGTACCGATATTTACTCTGATTGCGGACGTAATTTTGTCGGTTGTGATAATTATTTAAAGGATTTGTTTAAATTTATAAGTAGTGATCCCGTCCAAATTTAAATCAACAAACTTTAAAACAAGGTATAACTTGGCATTTTCAACCTCCATATGCTAGTCATTTCGGTGGTCTATTCGAAGCCTCTGTAAAGAGCTTCAAATATCATTTGCAACGTGTCGTAGGTACTCGCGTACAAACGTATGAAGAAATGCACACTCTAACGTGTCAAATCGAAGCGGTGCTAAACTCACGACCGCTCTGCGCTTTAAGTTCAGACGCGTCAGATCCACTTCCTTTAATGCCCGCTCATTTTTTGATCGGTGAACCTATTACGGCTCTGCCTGATGTTTCTTTGGTAGATGAGAATCCGAGTCGCCTTACCCGCTGGCGTTGGATTCAGCAATCACTTCAACACTTTTGGAAGCGTTGGAGCAAAGAGTACCTACACGAACTACAACAGAGTGGGAAATGGTTTCAAGACCGTGGTCCGGTGCTACGTGAGGGCACTATTGTTGTTGTGTGCGACGAACAATTACCGCCGCTTCAGTGGAAGCTCGCACGCGTACATGCGCTGCATCCCGGCTCGGATCAGGTCAACCGAGTAGTTACCTTAAAGTTAGGCAATACGCTGATTAAGCGGCCTGTAGTTAAAATATGCCCGCTTCCCTTGGAATAGGTTTTCATAGTTATTTCAACTATTTACTTTAGTTTAGTTTTAGTTTACTATTTAGTTTTCTTTTCGTGTTATTAAAAGACATTACATGCTTTTAAGGTGAGCGGCATGTTCCGTACTGGAACAGATTTAATTTTTTTCATTATTTAATTTCATTCCTTATCATATAAGACAACACAAATTGGATAAAATGACGTTCGGAAATTCACATGTGTATTTTTGCTATTTTACGGGGTACTTTTGATAAAGCCGGTACAAGTTTCCGAACGCAACTCAAGCGCGGGCTCTGCCGCGCCACCTACAACTTAGACTCTTCGAAAAATTTCTCCCGCCGACACACATCGCGCGCGCATGGGAACATTCAAAACTTATTCTTCCCGTCTAACCTCGAGGACTCTTTCAAATTCCCTAGGACGTGGACTAGTGCCTGTGGATTGTGTGTAGAACAAGTGGCCTGAAATAAAACCTCATCAGCTCCCGCCAACCCGCTACGTGAGCCGAGGAAGCGTCGTGCTTGGTGAGTCAATTGTTACCCCTGGTTAACTTTTCTACACCACTAATTCTTAAGATGTTTCTCGTGACTAGCCCTAATATTTTGTTTCAATTCTTGTGAATTGACTAATTAATTTTTAAGAGGAAAGAAATGAAAACCAACATCTAGACTATAAAAATCTTTTTATTTATAAATCACTGCGACGGGGATCGAGCACGATCCGGTACAACTGGTACAATTACATCAATCATTCATCCAGCGAACGCCCAACTTAACTCAACGATCGGATTGTGAAATAAATACAATATATTTTATAGACATCGACGAACAGTCTCACTGCCGTTAAATTGAATACAAAGTGACATTAATATACCGCCTCCAGAGATCCGACATTCTAAAACCTTATGCTAGACCGGCGCGCGCGAACCATATACGGGAATGTTGTAGAGAAATGCCGACAGCCTAGTTACGACAATATGTACAGTTCGGTCACATAAGATAACAGAGATATCTATTATTATTTTTAATATCGGACCGCCTGGCGCACACTTGTGTGTGCGCCAGGCGGTCTGATATCACAGAACCATCTTTTCTGTGACCGAACTGCACAACTGCATATAGTTTCGTGTAGGACTTTTTCGTGTAGGACTTAAGTTTTGTGTGTAGGACCTTATCGTTCAATGGAGTGTAGAATAAGTTCTCGCGCGTACAAAAACGTGCGTCCCGTGCACTCGCGTGCGCCGGCGGTGGTTGTGAAGCCGCTTAGCTGTAGAGGTCGTCGTCGCCGCCCTCATCTTGGAAGGTGGGCTGGTCGCCGCCCGACGTGCCCGTGCCGCCCCCGCCCGCGCTGCCCGCTGGGAATCTGCAATTAGAATGAAAATGTTACTAGTTTTGTATCATCTTATATTACTTTACTTCTGTTTACGCCATATTACGCTCTAGGAGGACTATCCGATAGACAAAATAGTTCCACCGATCTAGTCCGCAAGCGGGTAAGAACATGCTCCAGGCCGGGCGTGTTGCCCACAGGACATGAAAGGATCTATGAAATGCCAGGATACGGGCAACATGCGCGCGGACCTGGAGGCCCACAATGAAATCGTTTTGAGAATCAAACGAACGAATCGGAATGACGCGTCCTACTCTAAGAAACGTGAAATGACGTTGTTAGAGTAGGACGCGGCATTCTCGTTGGATTGTTTGAGTCTCAAAACGGTTTCGTAGTAGGCCTCCTGATCCACGCGCGGGCGTTGACACGCATGACAGGTAAAGCGCCATAACGTCACAGGTCACATGACCCACCTGAAGTTGGTCCCGAAGCCGCGGCTCTGCTGCAGCGTCTGCGCGAACATCTCGTACTTGCGCACGTCGTTGTCGCTGACGGAGCGGCGCGCGAACTTCATCGCCTCCTCGAAGTGCGCGCGGCTGATCTCCGGCACAGGATCCTCCTCGTCCATCTGCGGAAGACGACACTAACAACTTTGCGTCCACCACTAAGCGGGCCTAGACGATCAATTTTATTGCCCAATATTACGTATTGTGCAATATTATTGACGGTTTAGGGTTAATGTTGAACAGGTTGAGCTAGTTTAATTTTCATTGCACCATATTATTGTATTGATATTATTGTAGGTAGTATTGTAGGGCCGCCTAAGATAAATACTTTGGGTTTACATAATCACTGACTACTGTGTACACACCATCGCTAACACCTGCTCATTCATTCAATGTTTCACTAAGATTTGAATTTCATGCACCCGAATTTGAGCGATCAATTTCGGTTTTTTTTTTTTTTTTTTTTTTTAATAAAATAAAATTTATTAGACACTACATAAAAATCAAGTGAGGTGAAGCGCCTATATAGGTTAGGAAACCTGTAGTTAGGGCTAGCAGTCTCTTTTCCCCTAAATACAGAACATACAATTTTTCTACAATATTGGCATAGCTCCAATTTCGAAGTTTGTACTAATACATATTACAACTTTATAAGACAAGTAATTATCCTTTAAATTGGTATTATTATTAATCATTCTAACAAAGATAAAAAAGATTTAAGCGTTTTTAGATACAGAATCTGTAGTCTTTTTTTCTCTCTGCATGTTTATATCGACGCCCCCACCGAATAATCGGACAATGTGCTATTGTGGGGTTTTTCGTGTTATGCGATTTTTGGCATCTAGAAGTCAAAATACATCATGTGAATTTTTTTCAGAATTTTTCTGTGGATATTTACAAAGATATAAAAAATTATGTGTTTATTCCATAACAATACTTAAAATTGTATTTTACACCAAAAACTGGGCAATAGACTATTACGAAAAAATATGTCAAAACGATTTGACGATAAACGACTATTGCATGATTATTCGGGTAAATACATTGCTGCCTACTGCACACTTCCACTCCTGCACATCTCACTTTCATACTTCTTCCACTCAGGTAGCCACTGATCACCCGCCTCAGGTTCCCCAGACACCTAACTTCAGCTAACCGAAACTTTACAGCTGGCCACCAAGCATTGCCGAAGGCCCCCTCTGTGTCCAGCGATACCACAAAAGAAATTTTCTCCTCCTCTCTCTTCTTTCTGATATGGTTCACTAACCTATAGATTCTTCAATATAGTTTAGTGCTCCTTTGGAGCAAGGCATATTGGTTGGGGTTTATTTTGGGCAACTTGTAGAATCTGAGTCGGACGACCATCATATCGCGATGATCATCTCAGTCCACTCACCTCCAGTCTCCAATCTCAGACCAGTATCAGATCAGTCATCGCAGAGGTATTTACACAGGACCCAAGAGTCAGGAATAGTCAGACTTTCTTCATTTAAAAAAAAAAAAAGAAGAATGTCTGACTGTCTCTGGGTAGCTTTTTTGGATGTCTTCAGTCATCATAGATGTAAGAACGACCAGCGACTGGAGGTTTGGTTGCGGTCACTTTGGGAGACATCAAGTGGTAAAGTTCTTCCTAATATTCGTTAAATTATATACGTTGCTCATATTTTTATTTTATGCTTCACAGTAATTGTAGGAATCTCGTCTTCTTATTCAGTTTTCAGGATATATCATAATCTGTTTCGATTTTTGTAATCCACAAGCGGGTTTTCTCACAAACAAGAATGTATGGGCAATACTTGCTACAAAATAAACTAAACGTGACCTATAAGCAGCGAGATCTGTTACAAATTAATGAGAACGTATTTAGATATGTTCTTCTTTCACAAACACTCCTAAGAAGCGCTTAAAACTGTCACGACAGCACATGTTACAGTTTCACGCCTGCAAGCAGCTGTCAGACAGTCAAACATTATTCGTGGAGGTTGTCCTGCAGGTCGAAATGGGACCCAATTCAGTATTTAATTAAGAATGCGATTGCTAGCTACCATAAGATGTGCTGTTATAGTGTGTTGTGTGAGGTTATAGTGTGTAGTTGTATTGTAACGTGAGAAGTTTTTAACATAGTTTTGGTCAGGATTACATTGAACTGTATTACGATGCAGATAGAAGTCGACGATTAAAGCACCGTCATATTAGAAAGGCCTTCGATGCTCTCAGAAGACTGTCTAAAGCAATTTTCTGCCATTTTCATTAATTTTAAGAACATAATACGATATAGTGACACCAACTCAGGCGGCGATGAGAGTTATGAATTATGATTAAGATTTAAATGAACTGCAATGATTATAAGTACTAATAAAATGATAGGGCTAGTCTCCAGAGTGTATTTTTTCAAACCTAGAGCTGTTTCAATTGCAAGAATGTAATTAATATCATCCAGTAATGAATGTATTGAAACAAAAATACATGCTATTTTTATTTTACCCATAGTAGAAAATCATTGGAATAAACGACAATGACTTTAATTATGTGTACAATATTTTTTAATCACCGAATAGTAAAGTAAAAGCTGTTTACCAATGTTCTAATCGTAAACAATTTCCCCGAATAACATTACAATGGGATATTATACGTGCATTTTATTGCAGTCGAAAACATAAATTACCTGAATAATCATGCAATAGACATTAATGATCAGAGCTTGACCTACTCCAGAACGATAAGTTGCATTTTGCTTCATTTAAAAAAAATCTTTGGTAGTAATTAAATACTGTTAACATAGCAAGATAGGTAAAAAAATTAGCTTTCATTTGAGATATAAAAAGTCTTTGATGCTTTTTTTTTGACGGAGTTATTAACAAAAATCAGTTTTTTGGCTCTCCTGAACATTTTCATTTTTACGATTGTCCGGTTATTCGGTGGGGGCGTCGATATGGGCATAGATATTTTGATGATGTAGAGTAATTTCTTTGATACAATGCATATGAGTGGAAGATCGTACGGCTAATACTACTAAACTGCGGCAGATGTCATCAAACAGTACTTACGTCCATGACGGCAGCAGCGGGCTGGCTCTGGCGGGCGCGTTCGCGAGTTATGTCGGCCTCGATCGCCTGGCGGATGGCGAGCTTGCACGCGCGCTGACACACCTCCGTCAGATCAGCACCGGAGAAACCCTGCGTCACCTGGAAAGTGATAATATTGGTGTTAGTAATTCCAAGGCATGTTTGATTGGAATCTCGGAACATCGTAAATTGCTTATACTAAATTTCAAAAGTTATGATTGACCATTTATTTACTAAACTATTTGCAGAGATTTTTTGATCGTCAAATTCAAATTACTAATCGTCACTACCTACCGTGAAGAAGTTAACTAGTATAGCATCCAAAAAGTTATCATTTTTGCACTGTTTGGATGCCATGACAAATTATTAAGTTATTATTAGAGATGTTCCGATCATGACTATGGCCGACTAGCCGATTAGTCGGTTGCAAAGAAGCCGACTAATAGGCCAAGCCGGCCATGGTTTCGGATGTTTCCGTAATGCTTTGTTTACTGCTGATTCACGGGTAAGTCGCATACGCCGTCTGCGAACTTGTCGGTTCGTGTTTTGGTTATGTTAACGTCATGATAAATGATACGTTGATGGTTTTCAGGATATATTTTTTACTATACATCATATTATGTAACATAATTACCTAATTTGGTAAATACAAAATCCGAGTATTTTTTTAATAAGAATAAATTTTACGCTATTGCTTAGCTTTTATCGTGGGCTTTGAGCGCGGCGACCGAATCTAGTTAATTTCAAAATAATCAAGGTCTTTCTTAAATGTAATATCAATAATAGTAAAATAATAAAAAGCCGGATAGTCGGCGCTTTTAGCCGACCATTCGCCTACTAAACGCCGACTACGAAAGTGGCCGGATAGTCGGCTTTATATTTTTGCACTTTTTCAATGCGATACATTTTGCAATTTACTTTGTCATGGTGAGTCACATTATCTAAAACTCGTAATCAACAACACTATTAGAAAAAAAAAGTTAAATTCTATTTACCAACTTTAAAATTCGTTCTTACTATCTTCGTCCTTGTCGGTACATACCTTGGCGAGGTAACCGAGGTCGACGTCTTTCGCGATGGGCGACTTGCGCAGGTTGGCGCGCAGGATCGCCTCGCGCGACTTCTCGTCCGGCAGCGGGATGTATATCAGCTGGTCCAGACGCCCCGGCCGCAGGATCGCCGGGTCAATTATGTCCGGACGGTTGGTAGCGCCTGGAATGAAAATGGTTTCTGGTTAGTACGAGGAAAGGCGAATCGAGAGTCGTCATGTAAATGGTCAATTTTGTTTACTGTTTATTAGGCGGGTCCACACAGAGCGAGCAGCCTCGCGAGGCATTCTCCTCGCGCGGCAAATGTCTCGCGAGGTTACTCCCTCTGTGTGGACACGCCTCACGAACGAGCGCGGCAGCCTCGGAATCATTGCGATGCTGCCTGCAAACGACTGAGCAAATCCAAAGACCGACAATCGGTGGCTCGGGCGCTCGGGCGCTTGGCCGCTCTACGTTCACACTAACCGAGCTGCTTCGCGCGGTGAATGCCTCGCGAGACTGCTCGCTGTGTGTGGACACGCCTATTAGCTCAAATTAATAATAGACGCGTTGATTTCGTGAGCGCGGACGCACCGCGGGATACTCATAATGCACGCTTCCCGTGTATTTTACAATAACAAGGATGTATGTTGAATCATGTTTTATTTGAGTCCAAATATTTGAAACTTACATTTTACATATTATAGAAGACTGTGTATAAATACTCGACTCTTCCCTTTTTAAAGAACTTAACAGCGCGCAAGTTTTTGAGGTCTTTAAAGTGCCTTGTACTCCGTTACCATGTATTTCATCCAATCCTCTTACCGATAATAAACACGTTCTTCTTAGCGCCCATGCCGTCCATCTCCGTCAGTATCTGGTTGATGACGCGGTCTGCGGCGCCGCCGGCGTCCGACACGGAGCCACCACGAGACTTCGCGATTGAGTCCAGCTCGTCGAAAAATAACACGCAGGGGGACGCTGAGCGGGCCTGGGAAATATTGTAGCTTGTTAGTTAAATGTAGACAATAAAACACATAATATAAGACAACAATAATCTCCTTTCCTTGAAGTCGGTTAAAAAATATAAGAGTACAAGCAGTTTAAGCCCGGCCGCACATTATTATTCTGATAGTATGCGAGGTCCACAACAAAATGTATGAACAGAGTGCGTTCCGGCGGGCGTCCGAATTTTTCTGATCAGAAACGGATAATGTGCAGCCGGGCTAAAACATCAACTCTCAATTTAACATCGTTACAAAAGTGTACATATTTTATTTTATTTTATTATATAACGCACAGTGGGTGTCAAACCCTAAATGATAAATGGGAGTGAGATTACTAAGAAAATAACTAAGTATATTAAAGTAAGGCCACATATCCTATACTACTTATATACCTAGACTTATCTCAGCAGTACACTATAAGTCTGTAAAAACTGTGGAGGGTGCTTAATCATATTGCAATCCGTTTTGACAGTAAAGCTTGATAATGGGATTTGAGACACGGGACTCAAATGCTATATAAGTTAGCGATGCGTAAAATCTCTTTAATTTAAAAAGAATAAGAAACAAAATTGATTTCATTAATCATACCTTGTCAAAGATATCCCGCACGTTGGCCTCGGATTCACCAAACCACATGGTCAGCAGCTCAGGTCCCTTCACCGAGATGAAGTTGGCCTGGCACTCATTGGCGATGGCCTTAGCCAACAGAGTTTTACCTGTTTTATGAAAACAATATGTATTACTAAAATGTACGAGTATGTCTGTTCCATTTTGTACTCTTTTAAGACTTAAATAAATAAAAATAATTATAATTGAAAGTATAGATCTATACGGTATTTGAAGTGGTAAGAGTACATGCGCTCTCATCTCCAGCATAAGCCTGCGACAAACGTAGCAACTTTGTAGCCAAGAATTGCAGATTAGCTATTGTGTGGCTTGTCTCGCTCAAAAAAAATTTCTGCCAAATCATTTATAATTTTAATTTCAAGGAGCTATCTTGTATATAAAATCAACATCATCAGTAGACATAATATTGTATACGCCTTTATAAGATCCCAGAAAACGTTTAGAATCTGTCAATTAATACATTTAATAACTATATTTTAAAAAGATAAAACCGACTTCAAAATTGTACGTAATTGAGAATTAAAACTCCCTATCTCCGAAACTACTGAACCGATTTTGATGAAACTTGCACTATTCCCTAAGTTAACAATACCTAGTACAACAAAAAGAGAATTATTAAAATCGGAATGGTAGTTCCAGAGATATACGAACACAAACATAAAAACATACATACACATACACTTTTGAAATTTGGCACATTTGTTCAGACGCTGATATAGACTAACATATATTAAAATTGGGCAGTTCTGGAAATATTACATTCATACGCGTCGAATTGATAACCTCCTTTTTTTGAAGTCGGTTAAAAAAGTTGTTAAAGAATGTTTGTGTACCAAAGTATATGTAACTTTATAAATTATAGTGTATACTATAATTTATAAAGTTACTGATTTCATGAATGATAGTACACCGTGGGAATAAGGTCGCCCCCTGCAGAACTGTTTCATACAGAAACAGTATATAACATGTAATAATGTACACTCGTTGTATTTAGTTTTTATTTAGTCATAATGACATTGTAAGTTTACATTTCTTTTTTAAAAGATTAATTTTATATATTTTTAGTAAAAGATAGCCCCGTGCGAGTTTCTTACGCCGGTTCTTCTCGCCGGGTTAGTTCCCAAACCGGTGGTAGGCACCAGTAGCACCAACGTTCAGAAAACATTTGAAAAAAGAATTATTCTGAATAAAAATTTTTGAGTTTGAGTTTGAGAATTATGTCCTTTTTGATAGTCTTCCTTAGGGCTTCGCCGTATTGACAGTGTACTCACCGCATCCCGGCGGGCCGTAGAAGAGCACGCCGCGCGAGGGCTGCATTCCAAACTTGAGGAACTTGTCGGGGTGCTCCACGGGGTACTGGACGAGCTCCTGCAGCTCGCGCTTGACCGCCTGCAGCCCGCCGACGTCCGACCACGACACGTTCGGCACCTCCACCACCGTCTCGCGCAGCGCCGACGGCGATGACTTCGTCATGGCGTACTGAAAATACAAAAATATGTTAAAACACAATGAAACTGATGAATTTCATATTTAAAAATAGACCTCAAAAGCCAAATATGCTTTCGTCGTTCGATTGTTAGAATATCTATAACTCGCGAATCTAAAATCGATCAGATATTATTTATTTATTTATATTACCTATCTATACTAATATTATAAAGCGGAAGAGTTTGTTAGTTTGTTTGTTTGTTTGAACGCGCTAATCTCAGAAACTACTGGTCCGATTTGAAAAATTATTTCAGTGTTAGATAGTCCATTTATCGAGGAAGGCTATAGGCTATATTTTATCACGCTAAGAATTACGGCCGTTCCCAATATTTGATCTATCTCTGGTTTTGCCCTACTAGAGATAGGAATAGCTCTCATTAGACATTAGAGACATATATTTTATGTCAATTCAATGTTAGCTGCGGTCGGTTTTATGTCAAACCAGAGATAGATTGAATATTGGGAACGGCCGTAAGAGGAGCGAAGAAATAGAGGAAAATGTGGAAAAAACGGGGGGAAATTATTTGAAAGGGTTTATTTGAACGCGCTAATCTCAGGAACTACTGGTCCGATTTGAAAAATTATTTCAGTGTTAGATAGCCCATTTATCGAGAAAGGCTATAGGCTATATATTATTACGCTAGGACTAATAGGAGCGAAGAAATAGAAGAAAATGTGGAAAAAACGGGGGAAATTATTTGAAAGAGCTTATCTCACGAACTACTAGAGCAATTTTTCTGTTATTTGGGTCAGATAAGAAGTAGACCACGTGAAGGATCATAGGCTATTTTTTGTAGACTGGTTTATCTGTGAAATATCTAATTTACGCGGGCGAAGCCGCGCGGAACGTCTAGTATTAGATATGTAGGATACATAGTGTAGAGTTCAAAACAGAAACGCACTTGAAATAATTTAAATAGAACTGTATTTTATCAGTTATTATGTCGTAATGATGGCCCTCGGCAATGGCCAATGACACAATCATATAAAGGTAATAACGAAATGGTTTTACCCTAGTACATACTTATAAAGAAATTTACCCAAAATATAACTATGCAAGGTCCACCAAAATATGTCTTTGTCTATCGTGTAGCTTTTCCAATGTGTCATACAAAGCTTAACGCATTTTGTAGAGATATTCGTCCGTAAATATTTATATAATATGGTCATTATTTAATAATATACTGTTTCCAATATGAAAAGTGAACTTACACGGAAGTTGTCCATAGACACGGCTAGCGAGTTCAGCACCTCGGCGTCGATCTGGTCATCCTCGAGGTCGATGAGATCCATCTTCTCTCTGATCTGCTGCAGGGCCGCCTCCGAGCACAGCGACGCGAGATCCGCGCCCACGTGACCGTGAGATTCCGCCGCGATCTGGTGAGGGAATGACGGTTAGTAGTGAGAGTCACCGAGTGCGATAGCAATATACAAGTAGCATTACCATGCTGTCCTTGTCTCTTCGTATTAACATTGCAAAATAAATATCAAAATATTCTAGATTCTAGAATTTTGATATTTATTTTATTTAATCTATAACAACTTTGCGAAAATTTTTACAATTAATATTTCATTGTAAAATTTTCCGCATAAATACTCATTGAAAAAAAAATCGTCGTCGATCTCGCGGTCGAATCGTCTCAACCGCCGCGTCGATCGAGCTCGGACGGTTCGTCGCCGCCATTACGATCACGTGATATGATTACCGTCTAATATAATATTCTCACCTGCTCTAGATCGACGTCGTCGCCCAGCTTCATGTTCTTGGTGTGTATGCGCAGGATCTCGAGGCGGCCGGTGGCGTCGGGGATGCCGATGTCGATCTCGCGGTCGAACCGGCCGAACCGCCGCAGCGCCGCGTCGATCGAGTTCGGACGGTTCGTCGCCGCCATTACGATCACGTGGGATGACTTCTTCATACCTATGTAAAAAAAATTATTAAATTCGCATTTCCTCTTTTCATAATCAAGTTATTGAATACAGCTACGGCTCTGTTACCTTTTAGTATAAGAGCTATTGTTTCGATTTATTTTTCTACTTTGTTATTACATTCTTGATTCTAGCATCGAATAACCACTGGGCAATGAAAAATTTACTTAAGGATTACATACATAATTTTGCCAAGGTAATCAAGTAGGATGCAAAAATAACTATAAAGGTATTGCTTCATTGAGTGGTAGATAAATGCACAGGCCAAACAGAGCTGGAAACTTGAAATTTCACACACTCTCGCAATATGTAGGCATCCAATAAGAAGGATTCTTCAAAATTCCATCCCAATTCAGTTAAATCGAAGGTGAAATACTATATTTTTTAAGCTAATTTAATATATTATAACAAGTAATATAACAACTATAACAAGTACTATAACAAGTACTAACCATCCATAAGAGTAAGCAGCTGCGACACAATACGTCTCTCCACTTCACCGTGGGTCTTCTCACGTTTAGGTGCAATAGCATCCAGCTCGTCGATGAAGATGATAGCCGGGGAGTTCTTGTCAGCCTCCTCAAAGGCCTTTCTCAGGTTGGACTCGGATTCACCAGCCAGCTTAGACATGATCTCCGGACCGTTGATCAGGAAGAAGAATGCACCTGTATAAGTTATAATTTATTAAATGTGAATTCTGAATCGAGTTAATTATTTTATTTTGTGGAAATAAGTTTAAAAAAAAATAAAAAGAAATTACTTTTTGTTCTTAAGCTTTGCCTCTTTACAATAAATTTTGGGAGAAACAAGTAGATTTTATAAAAATTACCATTACAGACATTAACTTTACAGGCATTACAGGTAACAACTTTGCATAAAATCATAACCATTGTTGACCACAACCAAGTCAGATTTCGGTCAATGTCCATCATTTGTTTAACATAGCCTTCTATTTGATCTCTCATAAACACATAGCAAGAAACTTAAACGCATAAAGAGCTTATATTTCATGCCAAAATCAGAACTTACAGAAATTGAACAAATAGCTATTACCAAAATATCTAAGTTTGCAAGAAAAAGATAAGGAAGGTTACATATTGTATTTTGGCCTGATTAATCATGCAATAAATACTACTATTTGACTCAAAACTATAATTTATTGAGGAGATATAACTTACCAGTCTCATTAGCGACGGCGCGCGCGATGAGCGTCTTCCCGGTACCGGGGGGGCCGTACATGAGTATCCCGCGGGGGGGCTTCACGCCGATGGCCTTAAACAGAGAGGGGTGTCGCAGCGGCAGCTCCACCATCTCCTTGATCTGCGCGAGCTGCTTGCGGCACCCGCCGATGTCGTCGTAGCCGACCGCGTTCAGCGCTTCCTCTTCCTCCTGTTATGTCAATAATGATTAGTTTATTACTGGAAGAAATTGCTGCTTAGTAATAAGACCGCCTTTGTGTACTTTGTTTTTAGATATTATTTCAAACTTTGTAATTGATTATGCACAATAAAGTATATTTTCATTTCATATTTTCATTAGTTTTTTTTTTTTGTTAATTGTAAAAGTATGAAAGATATACAACTTGAAACTATGATGTATTATTTAATAACATTATTGTGTTGTAAAAATAATTTCTTTATAAGTTGGAACAACTTTTTATGGCAAGTACTGCCTGACTAGTGACATACAACTAATATCTGCCTATGAAATACTTCCCATATAATATATACTATATAGCTTAGCTTGTCTCTTTATCTGTTAGCTCTCAGATTTAATGAGATCATATCAAGGGTTTTTATTGGCTGTCAATACTGGCCTCCAGTTCGGTGGGAAAAGCCTGTTAAAAACTTTTTCTGTACCTCTCGCTTAATAGGCTCGCCCTCGCAGTGTATCACAGTATCGGGTGCGACAATACAGTACGGTGCTGGGTCCGTCTCCACCACTTTAAACTCGACGGCGCGCATGCCGCCGCGCACCATGAAGGTATCGTCGCGGTGAATCGGCCGGTAAGCCTCCATGAAATATGGCTTCAGATACACCTCGAACAGGTTCCTGGAGAGATAACAATCTTGTGTACTCTATTCCAACTCGATATAAACAATGGGACAATGTCAAACTTTAATAAACTTCTCTCTCTTAGCGGGCCCCTAGACGAGCAATATTATTGCGCAATATCACGTATTGCGTAATATTATTGACCGTCTAGGTTTGGTATTGAAAATCGCGCGCCTTCAATCTAATTGTCAAATAAACTGTTCAATAAAATTGAAGCGTGATATTGACAATACAATTGATCGTCTAGGGACTAGCTTACAAAGCTTATGGAGGGCTACTAAGGTACCAATTGAAATGTAAACAATTCATGGTGTGATAATTTGATAAATAATAATACACAATGCCACATTAACTTATTGATTAGCCTTTCTTGTTTTTAATATTTAGATTACAAATTACAATAAACCAAAAAGCAAAGCAAATCATGGTGTTGAAGTATGTTTTGCTTTAAAGTTATACACTGCCATCCTAGAAATATTTCTTACATAGAATAAAAACATCAAAACAATAGAATCACTGTATGCAGAGACTTTAAAAAATTACACTACTTTGAAAACTTACCCTGTCAGTCCCTCGACAGAATCATCAATGGGCAGAATGTGGACACGCTTGCCGTACTTCACCGAGGGGCATGGAGCAATGGACACCACATCAGAGAGCCGCACGCGCAGGTTGTTGCGGACCACGCGGTTCATGCGGATCTTCTCGTCGGGGCAGTTCTCGTCGGAGAGCACGATGCACACCGTCTCCTTGCGACGCTTGCCCTTGAGCAGCACTGTGTCACCGCGGAACAGCTGCAGCTGCTCCATTTTTGCCTACACAAATATCAATACATTAAAAAAATTTAAAATGGGCTATTTTAAATTTTTTATTCTGTGTATTTACAAAATTTTGTGGTTTAAGTGTTTTTATTTTAAATTAGGTCTCATAACACAGTATGCCTCATGCATAGGCCTGACAAACTGGAGACGGGTTGCAAAGGATAGAAAACAGTGGAAGTCATAGGAGGAGGCATATGCCAAAATAAATATTAATGGCATAACTCAAAATATGTTTTTAATTTGTCTAAGTTTTTTACTTGTGAAGCTTTGGGATTACATATGTGATATTTTATAAGTTTTAATTTAGGAAAAGTGGAGTAAAAAATATGTGAGTATAGTATAAACAATGTATCAATACAAATTATTTGATTTTAGTATTATAACAACTGGAGGTATACCAGCCAGGCTGGCCAGCGGTGGCGCAGGAAAGAGAAATCAAATCAAATCAAAATAATTTATTCACATAGGTCACACAGTAACACTTATGAACGTCAAAATCATTGTTATATAAATTAATTGTAATACATAATATTATATACGTTAAATTATCACAAAAGCTATTATACAAATTACATTCATGTCACCAATTATTACCAATGGAAATGGAATTGAAAGCTGGAAGTCTTTGGGGGAGGCCTTTGCCCAGCAGTGGGACAGTTTAGGCTTATAATAATAATAATATAGTAACATATGCCAATACAGCAAAAACAATTTGTTAATACTTTTTCGTGGGAGAGCCAAGCTTCGGCATGAATGGGCCGGCTCGACCGGAGAAATACCACGTTCTCACAGAAAACCGGCGTGAAACAGCGCTTGCGCTGTGTTTCGCCGAGTGAGTGAGTTTACCGGAGGCCCAATCCCCTACCCTATTCCCTTCCCTACCCTCCCCTATTCCCTTCCCTCCCCATCCCTACCCTCCCCTATTACCCTATTCCCTCTTAAAAGGCCGGCAACGCACTTGCAGCTCTTCTGATGCTGCGAGTGTCCATGGGCGACGGAAGTTGCTTTCCATCAGGTGACCCGTTTGCTCGCTTGGCCCCTAATTTCATTAAAAAAAAAAAAAAAATATACAAAAAAAGAACATATATACGGTCAAATTGACAAACCTTCTCCTTTTCGGAAGTAGGTTACAAACATTGTGTAATGTGTACGGGGTGCACACTACACATAAAATATTAGTAGTATTGACTTTTGTTTACTTAGTTTAATGCTGTAATACCATGTAAGTAATTTAATTCATCAAGCCCCAAGCAGCCACATGCGGCCCCGATAACAATAGATAAGCTATTGTGTCGCTATTGTGTCTCGTTTTTCCAGGATCGACGGGTTAATATCTAAGAACTTTTATCATTTGGTATAAAAATGGCAGATTAACTGTATACCCCAACATGTGTTGAGTAAGGTTCACATTTGATAACAGTTCTCATATACCAGATACAAAACAATAACAAGTATTGTTTAGCTCAGCTTTAAGTTACACCATAATCAAAATATAGTGTTGCAATACTCTTGGAACATCAATATTATATTACAATGAAACAGTCCGTCAAGAAAAAGTACTGAACTAATTTTTTTAACATAATCACAATCAAATGGTGTTTTTAGCCTAATATTTCTACAGACAATGTTTGTATAGGGTCATTCCACTAGAAACGGCCCTATAAGAGAATTTTTAAAATGTGTCATTAGTTAGATTTTTTAATTGGAATATACGTAAGAAGATGGGTATTTACTAACAAAACAACTTTTATAGGTAAAAAATGGAATTCGAATAATTTAGGGCGTTTTTAAACAATATCATCTAAGGGATGCAATGTTTTTTCCCATATTTTTAAATTATAATAGCATATATTTCAAATTAATGTTTAGTTGTAGTATAGTTATACAGCAATACGTCGAAAGCTTTTGTATAAATTACACTATTCAATCGTTTTTAGTGATTTAGACGATTAATTTTGTCAGGCCAATAAACAACTGAAAAATTCACCTTTAAGAGATTTGAGAATTTTGATGTTGCACCCGCGATCGTAGAAATGGTTAATAATTTCTAGTACTTATACTATAATTACTTTTATCTAGTTACAGTTTCTTTGTTTTATGCTATTTTGAAATATAGGCAAGTTATTTTGTAAAAGTTTCACAATAACCAGTATTCACATATGAACTCATCACAGTTCTTAATGGAGGGTCAAATTGGTTGCACCCGCGATAGCACTTCAAACCTGTTTTGTGGCCCTTCATACATTTGGTGAAGGTTTTTATATTTTTATGTGACTTAAAATTACTTCCCCTTAATTAGTTCCCTTTTTAACCCCCGACCAAAAAGAGGGGTGTTATAAGTTTGACGTGTCTGTCTGTCTGTCTGTGGCATCGTAGCATCCAAACGGGTGGACCGATTTTGATCTAGTTTTTTTTGTTTGAAAGCTGACATGATCTTGAGTGTTCTTAGCTATAGTTCATCATCATTAGCCTGCTCATTGCTGAAATATCACAGTTTATCTGGTTCGTGATAGGCCGATTAGCAACTTGCAGTCGTTTGATGGGTTTTATATTTTGCATTCTGGTTCGTGACACTTATGAATATATACATATTAATGGAAAGTTCACCCTGGTGCTGCAGCATCACCTGGTAATCAATAGGATACCCAACTCCTCACCAACTTAGAGCAGAGGTTTCGTGTTTGGGCTCATTTTAATTGCGACAACCAATAAGACGTAGATAAGCAGTAAATATTTGCATGCTGCTGCTGCAGCATCACCTGGATTGTATAGGAGCCGAGCTCCGTATGAACCCAGGGTGGAGGTTTCATGTTTGGGCTCATATTGACGGCCTCATCCAAGAGGATATTTATAGATCGTATTCATTGGGATATGATCCTGTCTATAGGAACAATTCTGCACTATAACCAACACAAGTTTAAAAAGCATAAAATAAAATTAAATTAAGAAATTTAAAAAAACCCCCGCCAAACAACTTTAAAAAGTAATGAAATAATATTTACTGACTTCAAGTTTAAATAATCCTAAGTGTAAAGTAATATTTTAGTCCATAGTTGTTGTCAAGGTGTGTCGGGGGACCGCTAATGTAGATGTTTGATTTCACATAACATTATAGTTTAAAGGTCAGTTCACAGCGAACTGAATCAAGACAATCAGCATACGAAATGCAAAAGTCGCTGTTGTCGTAGTTAACTTGGCGGTCCCCCGACACACCGTGACAACAATTATGGACTAAAATATGACTTTACACTTAGGATTATTTAAACTTGAAGTCAGTAAATATTATTTCATTACTTTTTAAAGTTGTTTGGCGGGGGTTTTTTTAAATTTCTTAATTGGTACAAGCTGTATAATATTATTTATGTAATAGTAAAAATCCTTAGCAGTGTTGAGAGTCTCATAACATTTTTGATAAAAAAATAATAATTTTTGTGAATCAGTAAATTAGTCACTGGCAAAATTACTATGCAATATCTATTTTAAAAACAAAGCTCTGAAAATGTGTACAATAATTTGGCAATAACAATATGTTCCCAGGATGCTTTCAGTAGCCAGTAGTTATTTAGTACATAAAATCATTAAATAAGTGATAACTGTAAAATCATTAATTTTGTTTGTAGATACAGTAATACACTTACGCTACCCAGTTGTAAGTGAATTTGGAGATATGCAGTTTTTCATCATTCAAGCTGAATCAGTGTTGGATCCTAAACAAATTGATAGCATAATACAAAAAGTGGTGAATTTCATCAAATAATTAAGTTAGAGGATGATGATGATGACATTTAATCTAGTTTCTAGACCAGTAATACCTCGGACTTACTCAATAGGTGGGTCCTATCTGGGGTATTACTGTACAATGTACATATTGATTTTTTATCCCTATAACTTATTTTGTTCACTTGCCTTAAATTACAATAGCTAATATTTGTTGTGTAAATTATTTGTTCTTGTATAGAAACAGAATACATTTATTACTCAACAATATCAATTATTGCAGCGCTAAATATGAAAAAAAAAAAGGTTATGTTTTGATGATTTGCATAAATAGATATAGAACAGAGTAGAAAATAACAAAACTTCTGATGTTAGTGCTTCAGTGTTCCAAGATGCCCATTTAACTTTTTCATTGACTTTCGACATTAAATGCTGTTTTTTATACATTGAGGCCGATTTTATGGGGCCATTGATCTGTCATTAACAAACATTAGAAGCAAAGCTATCAGCAATGGAAGACAAAGGATAGGAACATACCTGTGATAATGAGACCACGGAATTGTCATCGCTGACTGCCTCTTCAACAATCAAACGGTTAGGCCTGTCCTTGCGGCGTAAAATCGCGGTAGATAAATCGTCGGGGCTGAAAAGCAATCGGTAACTTGACAAAAAAGAACAAAGTAACACAAAAGTTTGCGATTTTTTGGAGTTTAATTCAAAATGATGGTTTTTATTCATATTACAATTGCAAATCTAAAAGGAAATTAGCTAAAAAGATTATCTAAACTTTTGTTAGGCATGATGACTCGTTATCTTGACAAAAAAGAACAAAGTAATACAAAAGTTTGCGATTTTCGGAGTTTAATTCAAAATGATGATTTTTATTCATATTACAATTGCAAATCTAAAAGGAAATTAGCTAAAAAGATAATCTAAACTTTTGTTAGACATGATGACAAGCCAAATTTGAACACAGGCTTCCATGATAATGCACTAGAAGAAACTAAGCAATTATTGTATTTAAAGTTTTATAGAAAGATTTTATTATCTTACCTCTTATTGTCTGCCATATTATTAAGAATTTAATTGATTAGAATCTAAAATAACTATTTGCGGAACGCCGAAATATAATTACTGATCATTCACTATTGCGTGACGTTGCCGTATTTCATTTGTTCACTAATTTTTTTACTGCATGACTCTGACAGTTGGATGTAAGGTTTTGGATTAAAAAAGTCAAAGAAGAAGATTATTATGAATTTTCAAATACAATTTGTAAATATCTCAATTTGTAATTTGTAAATATCTCAAGATTTGAGATAAATTAACAAGTAAATTTTAATAAAATTAACAAAAAATTACTTTTCTCGCTTGACGAATGTGTATGATGGCGCCACTGGTGCAACTTTATATGATTTCAGTGATTTGTCCTGTCATTTTGTATGAAACCGTCGTTAGTTCCATTTTTGGCCACGTTCATCAAATGCTTTGTGTATAATTTATAACAGCCTTTGAATTTTGGTGCTCTGTCCGTTGTTTAAAGTGATATCAGACGGGTCATTTTTTGTTCATTTTCGTCTTTCATTTTGCATCTTTCACTCCAAGTGACACGTCTAAACACAAAATGAAACATTAGTGCCGAATGAATTCATTAGCAAACCGATCCAACTGTGTTGGATATTGTCATCCGGTATCTTTCACTTCCACTCCGAATGAACGAGAAATGAACGGTCTGAACACTGAGAGAACGATCATTCGGGTTAGGCCATTTTGTTTCGCTCGAGTCCTGTAATCGACGGACGTCACGTGTTGACGACTCTAAACTTCCAAAACTATCACCTGTAGCCAGGTATCTTAGTACAATTTGAAGTTTTATTCGGTTAGGTATGCAGCTGCACGACTTCATTCGATGACATAATAAAATAAAAGAACAGTGAATGTTCTTTTCTATATCATTCCCTCTAAGCCGTGTGAACATAGAATGAAAGGAAAATGAAGCATTCACTTGAGTGAATAATCAACCAAGTGAACCGTCTGATATCACCTTTACGTGCAATGAATAGGAAAATAGAATAGGGAGTTTTACCGGGAATGTGAAAGAGTGCTGTTGTGTTTTTGTTTTATTTTCCTAAAATTGTGTTAACTGGGTTTTTAATGTGTCATATTGGTAGAATATTAACCATTTTAGATATTCGTTATCGTGCACAAGTGTAGGCAAATGCTGCAACTTCCTTCCTTTACTGAATTGACCGACTTGACTCTTTGACTGCTTTGACTTTTACTTTGACTTTGAATAGACTTTAGACATGACGATATGATAGTAAAACGATGATGAAAATTATTGTAAGAAGAATATTGTTATCCCGCCATATTTTGGCCATGGTTAAAAAGCCGAGCGCCTTAATTAATAAGAATTTAAAAAATAGAATAGGCTTGTATGCAGCAAAGAGGATATAGGTAAACTACGTGGTATGCACTATGCAGTGCGACAAGGCTTAATGAACGTGGGTGGTGGCGCTGCTCGTAAAGGAGAACCTAGGAGAACTGTCAAAAACTGTCAAAAATGATGTTTTTGATAGCAGCGTTAGTTCCTTTTTTCAGCTCGACAAGGCTTTAACGTGGCGACGTTAAAGCCTTGTCGAGCTGTACTGTACTCGGCGAAACATGGCGGTAGCGGTCATTGACTCCCTGTCAAAAACTTGTCATTTTGACAACATCTGACACTTCATTGTCAATCGCGGTTTATATAGAAAATGACAAGTTTTTGACAGGGAGTCAATGACCGCTACCGCCATGTTTCGCGCATACAGTAACAGTAAATAAAAGAAATAAAAATCTACAGTTAACAATTTTTATTGAAATAAATAATATTACGAATTAAAATCTTACGTCACGTTTCTATTTTGCTTTTTATTCAAATAAGAACATCATCAAAAAACAAGCTAGAATCTTATATTATGTACAATATCATTCTTCTCCATACTCCAGTTAACCTGAATCGTTCTATTCCACAAAACTGTGTTTGCTAGTTTCATTCCTTGCCACACAGTCAAAGTAACAAGCGCGGCCAGCAATGGTTGTCCAGTCGAAATATACACGCAGTCAAACAACACCGCATCAAACGTTGCCAGCAACCATTCTTCTCCCCACCTGAAAAGTTGTAGAAGCTACAGCAAAATATTTTACTGTCAACAAGAATTATATTATTTTAATAAGGTTTCTATGGCCTATTTGATGTATGAGAGTGTAGGACGTAGGTACCAAATACCAAATTATAAATAACAAAGCTTCAAACTATTCAAAGGACCAACGGCAAAAATGGTACCTACTCCATTATTATTTACCTACATCATATAATATAAAAGCAGTGGTAGATACAGTAGGAAAAATATGGATAGAATTTTATTTATATTTCCCGAACGACGTGACGTAGAAAATGCGTTTAGGAATATGCGAGGCGGCCGAAAAGGAATAGTTTCCGACCGAGCGAGCATGATAGCATGCTATCATGCTCGGTGAGGCCGAAGCCCTCTGACATCATTTCAGACGTTGTATATATTATATCTTGCCGTGCTCAGAAACTTCGATAGCGCGATGCAGGATTCTGGCGCTAATTGTGGGTACTGCCACATGCGTATCAAGGCCCCTGACCAAAATCCATAGGTACTTCCATACTAATGTGAAAGTGTGTCTGTCTGTCTGTCTGTCTGTTATCTCTTCACGCCCCAACCGCTGAACCGATTTCGCTGGGTGTGGAGATACTTTGAGTCTCGGGAAAGGAGATAAGATACTTTTTATCCCGGAAAATGTATGATTCCCTCACAATATACTTAGTGCAGCGCCCAGAGGTTTTAACCTCCAAAAATTGTAATAGTGAATGGATTTTTGTTTTTGAGGTGTCATTTTCTTTTTTACACTATAACTTGCAAAGTTTACCAATGAGTTTTAAGTAGGTACTTACTTTAAAATGTTTTAATATCTCCAAAAATGTGTAAAATAGACCAAAATTTTTTGGTACATTTGTTGAGAATTGAAGTAAGAGCTAAAAAGTTAAATGCATCAACAAATCAAATGCTTTTTCTATCGTATGAAATATATTTAAACTTCCTATTAAAAGCCAGAAAAAAATTGGGTGCTACATATCTCACGTACATACTAAAGACGCATGCTGCAACCTATGTTTGGAAAATGCTTACCTGAATACAAAAAATATCAGTTCTTAACCTAATTTGTATTTTTTTTCTTTAAGTATGTTTTAGCAAATGTAATTAATGAAAACAATAAAATAAAAAATAAATTTTATTCTGTTAAAACCTAACCAAAAGAAATAAAATACAGATTTTTTTCGAAATATACGTGAAAAGTTTGTGCTACATTTTCGGAAAAGTTAATAAAGTAAGAGCTAAAAAAAATTACGCATTAACAAATAAAAGGCTTTGTCAAGCCTAAGAAATAATTTTAAACTTCCTATTTAAAACCAAAAAAAAAGGAACGCCATTTAGTAGATACTGACTGCCGAACCACACAACAAACTTATTCGGAGGTATGCTCATCTAGATACAAAAACATTAATTTTTTAAATCTAAATTATATTTTTTTCCACTTATTTTCTTTTTTTTGGAATATAAGCAACGATATGAATAAAAAAAATTATAATATATTTTATTATTTTGCTACTTATCTGAACTGAAAGAAATGCAGGTTTTCTTCAAAATTTTATTATTTATGAGTGTAACTGAAGTGGAATAGAATAATTTAAAAATCAAAAGCACAATTTTTCAATAGGTTTACTTTTTTATTTATGTTATCAGCTACACATTCCTTTTTTTCTTTTCAATTTTCATACACTATTACGGAAATCGGAGGTTTGCATGATTTTTACGCTCTAGGCACTCCACTAATAAACAAATTTTTGGCGCAATAAACGGAGTTGCGGACGTCAGTAGGAGGGTAGTCATTCGAAGTAACGGCAATTATTTACCAAGTGACAGCAAAACAAGATGGCGTCGTGTCGGTGTCGTAGAGCAGGACGCTGGTGTTGCCGCCCTCGCGGTCCACGAGCTCCACGTCCAACAGCCGCTCCAGCGTCGTCCGCTCCGAGGCTACCCAGTTTAGACCATCCAGGGCCTAGAATTAAATTGCCACCATAAGCTTTTGGTTTGGTTGGTTAGAGCTGCAATAAGGCCGATATATTATGATCACCAATATTTTTTCTGTAGGATGATTATTATATATATGTTGCGACAGCAATGCAACAGATAAAAATAGCACAATATCTGATGTCAAGCACCTGTTACATTGCTGTCGCAAAATCGGAGGGGCATAAGGCTGCGTTTCCACTGAAGCGGAGCGGAGCTTAGCGGTGCCCGAATTGACCAATCGTGCTATTCCAGCGGAATGACAGCGAAGCGGAGCGAAGATTTCGAGCATGGTGATTGGTCAATTCGGCACAGCTAAGCTCCGCTCCGCTTCAGTGGAAACGCGCCTTAGGATGGGCTCTAAATGCCCCTCCAGTTTTGTTCAGTGATTATAAGGTTGTACGCGGCCTATACTTGTATTTACAAAGTGCACGGGCCTAACCTAAAAAGCGGCCAAGTGCTTTGTCAAAGTGCATATAGTTTTTTTATTATTTTTATCCATCCATTAATCTAAGATAAGATACATCCAAGATTTTAATTTTAGTTGTTATAAGGAAAGAGACACAACATACCCGTTCGAAAAAAGCAGCCATGAATTTTGTTAGAAGCACACCGTTTGGATCCTGGCCAAATTCGCCTGAAAATTGTATCATAACAATTATTGTTAAAGTACTTTGAGTATAAATAAGAAAGTATAGTGCAGTCTAAATTTAGGTATAGTCAACTTAAGCAAACCATACCGTAGCTTGCTGTTGAAAGCTTGGTGTAGATTTCCCTGAAAATATAAAGCAAAAAGATTAGTACAACGTTAAAGGCGCGGATCCACCGCGGCGCACGCTGTGCACGGCCACGCGGTGTACGAATTTATTTCTTTGACTACGTGGGTGAACGTTTCCACTGCAACACACGCTATACAAATACGTTACTCACGACTATGTACACAATTGTTGTTACGTAGTTTACAATTTCTTAGCTTCCGTGTATCCCGTGTACAGCATGCGTAGCGTGGCCAGCGTTGACCTACGTGTGCACCGTATTGGAGCAAGCTACGTGAGTCAATTCGTGCGTAGCGTGTGCGGGGATTGCAGTGGACACAGTCACATATATTTTCTTGCAAAGCGAAGCTTGACGCACGTGCGTAGTCTCTCCGTGCATTGGAATCGCGCCTTAATAGGGGCAACATTTTATTTTCTATATTTTCACAAACTAAATTAAAGATATTATATCTCCTTAAGTTTTCTCTCTTGTATTCAGTTTGCAAAGGGATAGGACTTGTGATTTTAAGCCCAATATGTAGCGATATTAAGGCCATAGCATTAGGGATATATTCTTTTATTCCTGACAAGCTATTAAAACTTTTATAGGTACTCATACCTGAGTTGTGGTGAGCAAAATAGCCGACATGTTGCGAGAGATCCAGTGATCATTTTGTAATCGAGGGTCGCGTCGTTCCTAAAAAGTAAAAACATATTTCATGAAAGTGAAGCCTTTTTTAATGAAGGCTTTAAGTACAGTCTGGTAGGTCCAGCATACTGGACCATTATGGCCCATATATTGCCAAATTGACAATCATTTCTAACTCTTGGCTGTTAAATATAATGAAGATCCAGTGCCGTAGCATAGCATGTCTACAATCTTGTTATTTAGATACTTGTAAATGTAATACAAAAAAAGTCGCCTCGCGAACTCGCTTACCAGAGCCGGTGAATCACATACGTATAAACTATAAATACAAAGTCCACTACGTCTGCTATAGCCTATAAGTTATAACTGTTAAAATCACTTTTATTGTAGGCCTATTTTCGTGCCAAAATAATTTTGTGACATCCCAATCCAAAGCCTTTTTAAAACTGATCAAACTGTCAACATGTATCCACATCTCCACTTACCTCCCATTAACATAATGAGCGTATCTCTCCTCCTGGAATACCAGTACCGACACCCCCACTCCTCCACACACCCTTGGCAGCTCCGCTGTTGGTGACCCCACTGCTAGATCCAGGGCATATCGAGCCAGTAGCAGCATGGCGTAGGAAGACCACCAGGCTAGAGTGGTGATACACCACTTGTAGCCTTGGCTTTGAGGGATGGATAGGCGGAGGTCTAAAAACTGAAATTTAATATTGGACGTATCTATATTATAGCCATATAATTGCGAAGTTTCTATAATAGAATCTAAAGTGAGTATTTTGAATGAAAATCTATTACAATTTCTATACCATGAGATAATGGAATTATCTGTCTGGTACCTTGTCACACTTAAACCACTGAGCCGATTTAGATGAAATTTAGCATGGGGATAGTTTAAGTCCGGGAAAAGGACATTGTCATTCCAGAACCTGCGCTTATTTAAATATACAATGATGATAATACAATGTTTATACTCGCGTGATAAACTAATTTCAGTGCAAAATGAAATTGAGGGCAATACATCTAGTAAATTTTTATAAATTCGCTAAAAGCTGCACTGCCGTGCCGTCACAATGAACATTTTATGGCAATTTTTTTCAAAGCATATTGATTGGAATCTTTCCGACTGGAGACAGTTCTTACATGTAATATCAGAAGCGTTAGTACTGCAGTGACTGCCGGAGACACACGTCGCTGGCACCGCATGCTGTTCCACTCCTTACCCACCATGACGGTTCGCCAGTCCGTGCTTTCATTGGCTTCCACTTCTAAAAACGGTACAAAAACATAAAAAAATAACTACTATTATTAGTAGATTGTTAGGTTAGAACTTAGATGTTGATCTAATATCACTTTTTAACTTACAAGTGATACATCCTCACAAACTTATATACCTTTGCAATATTGCGAATGCATAAATATAGTTTAGCATTGTGACGATTGCATATCAGTATTGGATGGAAAATACAAAAGTCGGACTAAAAACGGTCGTTTCATTGATTCTATGAAAGTGTAGTGTTAACAAAATAATGTTTGAATTGAAACTTACCGTTGAAAGAAGGATTATATTTCGACCAATCGATAAACAGAATGTTGCTTCTACTTTGTTTTATATTTACCCAAATGACTTTTAGTGCCTGAAAAAAGAGTCACATATTGATTTAATTTATCAGTATAGTTTTCATTTTATCTACAGTCTTAATGCCGAATATGGAGAATGTCATTTAAGTAAACAGCTTTTTCCCCTAACTTTTTTCCACAAGGGACATTGGGTAGAAAAAAGAATACCTTTAAAGCTACTGCTGAGTAGATCATAGCAGTAATTAACTTGTCTTCTGTTTTCGATAGAGGTAGAGTGAGGCCCAGATTGCCGGCCTCGGCCGCGAGCGCGTGCAGAGTGGATAGTAGAGTGGCCTGCAAATAGAACATGTTGAGAAGAAAATAAAGGTCTTTTATGAAACGAGACCAAAAAAAGAGCATACGTATCGCTTGATAAAATAGAGTATTCCGTATGGACGGGTGAAATTTGTTGTCAATTACAAATTACAATATTATTTTTATTATAATACTGCCTTCAGACTCACTTCAGAGACCTTTAGCCACCTTGCCTCATGAATCTCACGATTGATATCGTTTCAGATTTGACTTAACGCATCATTAAGCGACATGCGATGCCTTAATGAATATGTCACATACCATACATTTTATTTTTGACCTTAGTGTCGTAATCATGCCCTCGCAACAGTAAAAGCTCTCTTAAACTTATGCTTCGTAGACAGACTTACAAAATACAGCGCATCGGCAATCGCACTGGCCAGCACTGGCACGATGGTGACATATTGTAGCGCGCCGCGCTTGACCGCCCCGCGCCACTGTAAAGCCGCGTACACCGACATCGCTGCGCCGAATACACCGCCCAGGATCTATAATAATAATAATTATAGTTAAATTTTGGGTATTATAGTGGAGTACTGAAACCAGAGGACGGCATAATACCAATAGAGCCAGCGCTTCAGTCAAATTAAAAACTAAATGAGATTCAATATAACGCATCGCTAAAGTGACATAACCCTTAAGTTGCAATATAAAATGCAAAGATATAATTCTTACTTCAAGACTCCTCGTAACGCCAGCTTGTGGCATCTGGTGTCGAACCTCAAAAGTCGTGGTGATGGCGTGAGCTAGTGGTGACTTTGTCTCGTAGTGCGCCTCTACGTTCAAAGTAAACTTCAATGATCCAAACTTTGAAACGTCGCGAGATATGCTGAAATTATAATTTTTATTATTAAGTAGCTGACCCGGCAAACATTGTTTTGCCACATAAATTATTTCTAGTATCAATATAAAAAGTAGTTAAAAACCTATTCTCAGGCCTAACGAATGTACATACAAAATTTTATTAAAATCGGTTGAGCCGTTTGAGAGGAGTTCACACACAAACACTGTGACACGAGAATTTTATATATTAGATTTATTCTATTAACTAATCTATTAAGAGCATATATTTTAGCACAGCACGACCACGCCAACAATAAAAAAGGTTTCTTCCCACGGACGAATAGACAAAGAATAATGCCATTTTGTTCCAAAAATATATTTGTGTTCCTATTATTTATCATTTCTATTGTGGTCATGCCAACCATTTTTAAATTACTACCTAATGTTTTCTTAGTCATGTCTACTATTATTATTTAGTAGACATGATAAGTAACAATAAATACAATTTCTTACCTTAAAAAGTCATAAAGCTTACCTTATTTGAAAAAGTAGAGTTCTTAAGTACACCATTTCAGTAACATTAGTCGCAATCGATAGATATTTGTCCACTAGAAAGAACTTGCGAAATTTGTTTGAAGGCCATAAACCCCTCTACGATAAATAAAAGCATGATTATATTAATATTTATTACCGAATGTATTAATTCTAAAGGCCCCTCTTCACGTTGACCTATGATGGAAAACCATGATTACGTAAATGTTTATAATATAGGCATGATCGACGTCAATCATAGCAAATTAAAGACGAACACGTTCGTAATCGCCTGAATTTGTCCATCACCGTCCAACGTGGAATGGCCGCACTACCCATACATCCATACTAATATTATAAATGCGAAAGTGTTACGAATGCGAAGTTACCTCTTCATGCTTAAACCACAGAACCGATTTTAATGAAATTTGTTATGGATATACTTCGAGACCTAAGGATATAGGATTTTTATTTTTATCCCGGAAAAATGCACGGAATTGCGAGCATCAACTAGTACTTTATATTTTGCTAACGCTAAGTCAAGATATAGTTTACTATCTTACATACTACATAAATAAATAAAGTTTTTAAAATATTTAGAGTTTAGAGACAAAAATAATTAATTTAATGTATGATATATAAAGCAGAACAATATTTGGCTAATTGCGGATATTAAATCAATGTAATCACGCTATAAACCTTAGTTATGATCATTTATGAGAATTTATTACGCAAAATTCCTGCTTACAATTGTCACTGTTATTTTAGAATATAACTACCGTACCCGGCTAACGTTGTTTTGATAATAAATTATTTCTAGTATCAATATAAAAAGTAGACAAAAACCTATTTTCACTTATCAATATATAAAGTACCCAGTAGCCGATTCTCAGACCTACTGAATATGCATATAAAATTTGGTAAAAATCAGTAAAGCCGTTTCGGAGGAATTCGCTGACTAACATTGTGACACGAGAATTTTATATATAAGAAGATTAGACATCAGAAAAGTGTAACGTTAAAATATTCTAAAACAAAATTAAATTTTAATTTATAAGGAATATCAAAGCCTTAAGGAAGGATAATATCACATTTTACAAGATCTATATAAAATATAATAACAGCTGAAAAGGATGAGAGATAAGTTGGATAACACGAAATAATGGTGACAAGGTTTTTATAAACGAGATATTATCTGCCATCTTTTTATATTTCGTTGTGCCTCGTTTTCTCTCTTTTTTATATTCAAGGGTAAACAAAACATATCAGCTTAAAAACAATCGCTTCTATACCCTGAGGGTGTTTTACTGTACATTGAAAAACTAGGCTAGTCTTGTCTGCAATGGTTTCAATTATTCAACTCTACAATAAACTATATTTTGTGTACCTGCATATTTTTTTGGTAATGCTTTCACAAAAGTAAATTTCATCTTTTATTTTGTACCCGACCTAAAAATATTATGATTATTATGATATGTATATACATATCACTATATGTATATACATAGCATACTTATTAACGACTACGTGTAATGAATAAATTAATGCCATAGTTTTGTGAAACCGCCGAATAATACACTTACGTTCCAAGTAAGTCGAAGACCCAAAGAACATTAACGATTATACACACTTAAGTTCTGCAAGTGATACTTAATATTAAAGATGCTGCCTACCATCCGTGTTACCAACTCTTAAAAATAGTTAACCAGTTAAGTTAAATAGTTAAAAAAAATAGTTAATTTACATTTAGGTAAATCAAAAACCCCTATATTCCCCATAATAATAGAAAAAATAAAACTCGCACTATAATAATACAATACATAACACCAACAAAAATCCCGTTTGATTATTTTACCCCCTAATTTCGGGGGAAAACCCCTAAGTTGGTAACCCTACTTACCATCAAGGTAAATATCCCTATAACATTAAATAGTACATTACGCACCTAGGGCAGGAAAATAAGAAATGTCTCAGATCACATGTAATTGTTGGTCACACAAACATGTGATCTGAGGCTTTCTTATTTACTGCCCATGGTGCGTATACTATTTTTCTCGTCGACGGAGACGGAAAACGGCAACATCGGTAAGCGCAGCGGGAAGAAAGTTGACGTTTTCCGCCTGGAGGTGAGAAAAAGATTTTATACCTGTATCTGTCTGCTCTGCTTCATTATCTTTATCGGAAAAGGCTTCAAGTCATTTTTATACGACAAATATAATTCGTACGTGCTGTTATATTCAGAGCTATTTGTATCAGTTATATTTTTAATTACATCACACCTGAAATAATAATAATATAATTAATATTTATTAATTCCATTATATCGCTGTATTTTTAGAAGCAAATAAAAGAAACTTACGATATTTCCTTGCCTATTTTGATATCAAATGGAAGACATTTAAAATACCCTTCTTCTATATCTTGCAAAACTTTTATTCTTCCGTCTGAAGTATGCTCTATCATTAAAATCTTTAGAGTATCCTAAAACAGTTAATAAAAATTTAACCGAATATCATTTCAATTTTAGAAAACATAAAGAGTTTATGTGTAATCGGAGACTGCGAATTATATCGTTCGATTCACCCACTAAATGACTATTCAATAAAATAAGATCTGTAGTTTAGGTGCAATAAACAAATAGCTTCTGAAAGTGCAAATAGGCGCTCGGTGTGAACGTGACACCTCCGCAGCTATGGTTTTGTAGCAGAGCTACATCTTCGTAGCCGTACTACATCTTCGTAGCAGAGCTACATCTTCGTAGCCGTACTACATCTTCGTAGCAGAGCTACAGCTTCGTAGCTGTACTACATCTTCTTAGCAGAGCTACATCTTCGTAGCCGTACTACATCTTCGTAGCAGAGCTACAGCTTCGTAGCTGTATTACATCTTCGTAGCAGAGCTACAGCTTCGTAGCTATACTACATCTTCGTAGCAGAGCTACAGCTTCGTAGCTATACTACATCTTCGTAGCAGAGCTACAGCTTCGTAGCTATACTACATCTTCGTAGCAGAGCTACAGCTTCGTAGCTATACTACATCTTCGTAGCAGAGCTACAGCTTCGTAGCCGTACTACATCTTCGTAGCAGAGCTACAGCTTCGTAGCTATACTACATCTTCGTAGCAGTGCTACATCTTCGTATCTGTACTACATCTTCGTAGCAGAGCTACATCTTCGTAGCAGAGCTACAGATTCGTAGCAGAGCTACATCTTCGTAGCTGTACTACATCTTCTTAGCAGAGCTACATCTTCGTAGCCGTACTACATCTTCGTAGCAGAGCTACAGCTTCGTAGCTGTATTACATCTTCGTAGCAGAGCTACAGCTTCGTAGCTATACTACATCTTCGTAGCAGAGCTACAGCTTCGTAGCAGAGCTACAGATTCGTAGCAGAGCTACATCTTCGTAGCTGTACTACATCTTCTTAGCAGAGCTACATCTTCGTAGCCGTACTACATCTTCGTAGCAGAGCTACAGCTTCGTAGCTGTATTACATCTTCGTAGCAGAGCTACAGCTTCGTAGCTATACTACATCTTCGTAGCAGAGCTACAGCTTCGTAGCTATACTACATCTTCGTAGCAGAGCTACATCTTCGTAGCCGTACTACATCTTCGTAGCAGAGCTACAGCTTCGTAGCTATACTACATCTTCGTAGCAGTGCTACATCTTCGTATCTGTACTACATCTTCGTAGCAGAGCTACATCTTCGTAGCAGAGCTACAGATTCGTAGCAGAGCTACAGCTTCGTAGCTGTGCTACATCTTCGTAGCGGAGCTACATCTTCATAGCAGAGCTACATCTTCGTAGCAGAGCTACAGCTTCGTAGCTGTGCTACATCTTCGTAGCTGAACTACATCTTCGTAGCAGAGCTACATCTTCATAGCAGAGCTACATCTTCGTAGCAGAGCTACAGCTTCGTAGCTGTGCTACATCTTCGTAGCTGAACTACATCTTCGTAGCAGAGCTACAGCTTCGTAGCTGTGCTACATCTTCGTAGCTGAACTACATCTTCGTAGCAGAGCTACATCTTCATAGCAGAGCTACATCTTCGTAGCAGAGCTACAGCTTCGTAGCTGTGCTACATCTTCGTAGCTGAACTACATCTTCGTAGCAGAGCTACAGCTTCGTAGCTGAACTACATCTCCGTAGCAGAGCTACATCTTCGTAGCTGAACTACATCTCCGTAGCAGAGCTACATCTTCGTAGCAGAGCTACATCTTCGTAGTAGAGTTACAGCTTCGTAGCTGAACTACATCTTCGTAGCAAAGCTACAACTTTGTAACTGTGCTTCAGTAATGAAAGATTTAAGAAAATTATTAAAAAAAGCAATACTTACCATTCCGTGTTCTAAATAAAATTCTTCGTCATTTTTACTGATTGGGAAGGCTAGCGGCGGCAGACCTAAAATACAAAACTTGTACAAATTATAACAACTAACAATATATTATTGTGAAATGTAGTTTTAAATTATTTTTCATTTTAAAAATGACTATAATATAAAATAGCCGGACTAGAAGATCCGAAATTGAATCGAATTCAAAGAAAATTATGAAAATTGAAATTAGAACTCTGCGCTACTATAATATAGCTCAAAATTAAATTATTAAAATTTTATAGTAGTGTTATAAACCACTTTTATAGTATTTTTATTTCATTTGTGTTATTATTTTATAGTATTTGTGTAGATTTCTATCTCAAAGATTTCATCGCCGGGAAGGTTCTCCAGCTCATACAAATCCAATGACCTTTTCATACCTTTTATGGTAGTATCAGGCTTGAACCATAAACGGCAGGGTCCAGCCACGTCTACTGAATAGAAACTCTTCACACACGCATTGCCTAGGCGTCGACACGCTAGGACATCTTGCTCCTTAAACATAAGACAATTATTATTATTATCATCATCGTGAGTTTATGTACCACACTTTACGTATTTCTGAACATCTTTAATATGAATTTCATCTAATATGTTCTCTGGTTTGCACATCACCTATATTCAAACTATGTAATTGGGAAAGTTATGTCAATAACAGCATAATATGAAGCATATTTATTTTACAAAACTGTTATGCAACTATAGTGACGTTATGGTGATGACACAAAAACACTTTATATAAACTTAAAATTATCCTTTGAACGGACTACAAGCATACCTGATGCCTGATGCTTACCTAAGCCTACATTTTTTTTTTCTACAACTGATGGTAATTTTCTATGTATAACTTTGAGCAGAGAATATAAAGTATCTACTAGAACATTAAGTTATACGCTAAAACTTTATGGCTATGGTAGCGATAAACTATTAACGACATAAGTGCATGCTTAACAGCGCGATTATAGTGATGTTTGTACATAATAGTTAGACATAAACTTAGTATTTTGCTTATAAGTTTAAATGCATCATTTTATTTGTTAGTTAGGTTAAAGTACTAAGATACGAGTTAAAAATAAACATTTTCAATATTTTAATGTTTAGACTTAGGTTAAAGAATCTTTAGACTCACTCAGAATGTTTTCTTTGAAACCATGATGAACTAGATAACAAACACTAAACCAACAGTGGAGAGAAATAGAAGACAGTGCGGGGAGCCTACCATGAGCCATGCCATCTTATAGCAGTATTACTTTAATATTACTTTTGAATTTAATATTTAAACAATTATCTCTATTTATATAAACAAATCTATGTTTTTTTAATTGTGCCAAATCTGAAAATAATATTACAGTAATACTGCTATAAAAGCTCATGGGGGGCAGGAGACTTTTGCCTAGAACATTGACAAAAAACAGCATTGTTATTTTTGTAATTAGCCTACATAAGTTCATATACTCACCGTACATAAATACTCCAACTTAACCAATTCCATAAGCACATTTGGGTGTAGTTTATTATCTGTATATTTCGGTCTACTCATAAGGAACTTCTTCGGTATACATTTTCCTGCTACCACTGCCTCTAGTTTACTACAGGAGCAGGCCTCGCATCTCACACATTGGTTGTTTTGAGGCTTGAAGCCTTTTGCGCATTTGATACATTGAACTTCTTTCATGGGTGATCCGTCGAAGTTTTGTGTTACTGAAATAGTATGTCAAATAATTAGTTGGAAGTTTATTTTGTGCATTAATACAAGATCCCAAAAGTCTACTTGCGTTATGTTTAGGCTTTAAATTATCGTGTTACCTTATCCCTTCTTTATCTACGTGGAATACAAGGCATAATTTTTGATAAACGAATAAATAACCCAGATTGTCAAAAAGCGGTTCTAGGGGCTCCGACCTAACACTCTCCCTGCCATGGGATCCGTCGGCGATCCCCAATAATTCTTGTGCAGCAAGCCAAAGCACTTTTGTAACTCTTTTGTTAGGAGGCCATAGGGTCCGCTGGTAGCCCCCATGGCCTCCTGAACTTAAAAGTCATTATATATTGCCGGCAGGGAGAGTGTTAACTGTATGTCAGTAAGTATAGGTCTACCAGAATCTGATGGCAAAAAGTGAGAAAATAAATTGACTCTAGCAATACCGGGGTAATTGGAATAAAACATTTTGATCCGTTTTTTTTTCTTATAGCGGCTGATTCTGTGTGTTAAACATGCACATATAAAAATTTATCCGATTGCAATGATCAAGGATGTTTTATGAAAATCTGCTGTCAAAAATTGAAAAAAAATTTTATTGCCAGGTCTATCGGATCGAAAATGATGGTGCCCGGCACACCAAGCTCTGGATATCGGTTTTCTGTATATACTAATAAAAACCCACAAGGTGTTATATCTTGCAACAGGCAACAGGTATTTTACAGTAGTGCAATGGCAGTACTAAACGCCTATTGCACATCTGTCGCGAGGTATTTAATCGCCCTGACGTTTAACCCTTTTTTCACCTTATTTCTTTAGCAATAAAGGTCAATACCAGTTATGTATTCTCTCGGGCACTTCCTGCACGCGACCCTGCCGGCGGCGGTGTGACAGCGACGCGGTACGCAGGCGGCGCCATCGGCCGACACGAGCTCCGTGACGCCGCACGGTCGACACCGCGTCGGCGACACGGGGATGCTGTTCTCCATGCATGTGCAGCTGAAACCTGGGTAATTTTGGTATGAAGGATTCTTCGTGGGAAAAAATCCAGTATAGGCTCGACTCCTGGGAAGTTTGCCAGCGCTAGAGTCAGACCACAGGCTTGGCCGTCGAATGAAAATATAGTCGCTATTGGACTGCTCTTACCCTACTGTAAGCTTTCTTTAAGAGATATAATGTTATGTCTATCAAGATAGAGAAAATTCTGTATGTTTGTTCCACTATGCACCACAGAGAAAATTTTCGAAGTCGAGTTTTTGTTTTCTAGTTTCAAAATTATGCCCGCTGTAGCTTCTAGGCCTTTGCATCCGTTGTGTTGTGGATGATTTATACAGTATTTTCAGAGCGAAGTAACCACTCCTCAAACACTGTAGTGCCTGGGACAAGATTTTTAAATGACCGTACCAAGCACATACGACATTCTCGCAACATAGTCGGCCTAATCCAGAGGAAAGAACTAGTTAATACGTCTGGGACCAACTATATGCGGGTTTCCTCACGGGTGGAGGCGTGTACCAATGAGACATTATCTGATCTCAAGTACATAATACGGACGCTCGTACGGTGAAGGAAAACATCGTGAGGAAACCCGCACATAGTTGGTCCCAGACGTATCGACTAGTTCTTTCCTTTGGACTAGGCCGACTATGTTGCGAGAATATCGTATGCGCTTGGGCAACCATACGGACATTTAAATCTAGTCCCAGGCACTACAGTATTTGAGGAGTGGTTACTTCGCTCTGAAAATACTGTATAAATCATCCACAACGGATGCAAAGGCCTAGTTTTGTAGCTTCTACAGGCACTAATATAACTGCATAATTCCGACACAATACTATGCCTTTATTTTTCATACTAGACCAAAAGAAAGCATGATTAAACAAGCGTCCCTTACTCAGTGATAGAACTATACCGTTGTATGTGTACTTCTTATGTATGTACAGGATCACTTACCATCAGAAGACGTGCTTAGTGAAGCATTTTGCTGACAAGCTACACACTGCATTACACTCGGTTCATAGTATTCCCCAAACGTACATGTTGCAGGCAATTTTATTGTATTTACTGAATATAATAAATTAACGAATATTATAATTCCTTTCATTGAATATATAATTTTATTATTACTTTTAAGTTTGATTTTAACACGCACGTCTTGCTCACGACAAGTAGTTTTTGTTTATGTAGAGGTTATCGTTGCTAGGCAACCATACTTATACTGTTTTATGCGGGCGAAGCGTGTGTAGGCTGTAGCACACATTACTTGTTAGAAATTTACATCAATGCATAATATTAATTTTGAATTTTCGTTTCAATTTTCTGAGCGAACGATAAACATTATTGCATATTATAGGTACTTTGTGTTCGAAATTAGTCGTTAGTGTAATATTAATATTTTAATGTAAGTAAGTAAGCCATAAGGTAAACCATTTTAAACACGATGCGTTGTTTAATTTCGTGACTTCATTAAAAAATAAACTTAACTTTATGAAAATTCTAACTTATATATTTTTATTCTTGCCTGTTTGTTCATACATACGAGTAGTATATTAATTTCAGGACATCAATAAAAAACTTCGTCATCATAAATTATTAATTTTATTGTTAATTGACTAGACTAGTAATAAAATACATTTCTACAACAGTTAACACTGAGAGCAAATTAAATATAATACACTTTTCCATTGATATACAGTAACATTCATACAAAAATATTATAATGATACGTTTATTAAATACTATAATACTTTTTTTATAAAATGTACAAAAATATAATTATTACATGTATTCTAAGCAATGAAATTGATTGTTTCACAATATTTCCCGCCTTCATAGTACTTTCTTTGTTGTGCTTTCATTATTCCACGTAGAACAAAAACAAGCCGTACATAATGCCTTTTTTAAGAATATTTAGAGTTATAAACATAACTGGCGCACTCAGAGACAATTATTATTAATTACTTTGTAATTAAAAGAATATTTTGACAGATAAAATGTATGGGGCTATGACAAAATCTCCATTTAATTACAGCTAAGTAATTTAATATTCGCCTCTGAGTGCGGCAATAAGAGTGTTAATTTTTTTGTCGTATAGAAATGATCGTCATTCATAATTTTTTAATTACACAATAATGAAAAGTGTTAATAGTATGCATATTGCATAGCTTACAATAGCATATGTATTTTTATAACCCTTCAACTCCGATAAGGCCCACTTGGGCCGCGAAAACAATAGATTTACAATAGTAATGGGTTTACAGCAGCTATACTCAACCTGCGGCCGTTGGCACTTTATCAGTGGCCCACGTGAAGTTAAACCATTATGAAATTCACGCCCACCGACAAAATAGTGCAAAGTCGTGAAGGCGTGAAAATTAAAAATTGTTCGTTGCGGCCCGCTACACCAAGACCACAACGTGTTTGTAGCCTATATAAAAAAAGTTTGAGTTCCACTGGACTACAGTCTACACTCTAAACTCTACAAAGAGTGTATACCGGTTGCTCTACTGTGAATTTTGAGACACAAGTTCTATAATGTAAACAGCATAAAATTCTATATTACTATTTGCTTCAATATACTTACATTTTTGTTAAAACAAACTATATGAGCTTTTAGGTACAACAATAGTAAGAGCGACGTTACTTTTCTTATTCTTAAGTATCTTATACATTTTGATATAAGTTATTTACCACAATATATAAAAATAATGTACTACATACGTTAGATATTTCTTTAATCTCTCTTACAGTTTAAATTTTAATACTTTTAACCCGTCTAGACTATTAATGTGATATTAACAAGTTCAGTGTTCACGTGCGAGACTGATGAATATATTTAGCGTTTTAAGAAACTAGATGTTGCAGCAAATTTGTCTGCGGATCTAGTCCGCATGGAAGTTGCCATTCTATCATTTCATTTCCTTTTATCTTTATATCCTGATTATTTATTATGCGTTTCTTTTTCCCGCTCGGGTATCTGGCCCGCATGCAATTGCAAGGAAAGATATCTATGACATTATGGGATGGCAATCCTATAATTTCATAGATGTTTTTTCCTGTCATACGGCAACACGTACGTGGCCAGGAGCATACTGTATGTAACGTATGTAACACGCATCACAGGAAAAGCAACATTAGGAACTTCTGTAGGACTAAGAGCCAGTCCACACGGCGCGTTGCGTCAGCGTTGCGTCGACGCAGTGACGCCGTTGCGTTGTTTTACATACAAATAACCAAGGTGTTAACACGGCGCGCTGCGTCGTCGCAACGCACACATGATGGACAGCAGCCCCCGAGACGAAGCAAGAGATGTTGACGTTAAGACTGCTTCGTAATAACGCTGCGATGGCGCAGCGCCCGTGTGGCCGGCTATGCGTCAAAATATTTGCGTTGCGACGACGCAATGCAACGCGCCGTGTGGACTGGTTCTAAGTTTAGGCCACAGGGTAATTTTGCAGGATGATAACTTATCTTGTGACAGCTATACAACAGGTGTTTGACAGGATATATTGTACAAAATCTGCATTACAAAATAACTAAATTTGCCGCAGTATACAGTGGCGTACATCATTATACACCTTAATAGATGACGCCCGCAACTCCGTTGGCCGTTGCGTCAACATTCGTCTCCATACCAAATTTTAGAAAAATCGGTTCAGCAGCTTTATTTCTGTTCCAAAATCAACTAAAATCCATGCAATGACCACGAATGAGTGACAAACAGAATCACGTTAAATTTATAACATTAGTAAGGGATTTATCAACGCGATGCAAGTCTAACGTCGACTACAAAGTAGCTGAGACTTTTATTACAAAATTACGAGCACAGCCGTTAGCTAACTCAAGTTGCAGAATATAATTAAAAGGGAAAAGATTCTTGTTTTTAAATACAGCCATCATCAGCATCTAGTGAAGTTAGATTGAACACGATTTTGTAAAAAAACCATACATTTTTGTCGCATGGTAGAAAGATAAAGGATCACTTCCTCTCTTACGCTGGGCCGGTGATCAACTCTTTCTTTGTGTTAAGAATTTTCAATCAAATGACGTGTTACATGCCGTCGCGAATTTGAACTTTTTTTACCCATTCCAAAGTGCACGACGCCGCTAAATAAGTTTTCACTCGAAAATATCCTCAAAATGTCTTTAAGATTCAGACTACATTCGGCCTTAAATAACCGGAATGTTATGGAATGGAGCCACCAAAATTGCGAGGTCATAATAGATGTTGGAATGTGGGGCCTCCAAAATCCTTAACACGTGGCACAAAAACTATATATTACGGTTTATCCCGTCCTGAGTATGAGCGCGTGAATTAGTAGTCGTCACTTAGTTTATGTTATATAATATAATATCTTCATTGTACTGTATATTGGAGAAAATAGTTCTGCGTAGAAACCCTAATTACCACTTCGCATGCATGTGGCGCTTGGCGCGTGTATCATTAGCAATGTAACCACTTTTTATGTATTTAAATAAATACTTTTGTTTATTAATAGATGAATGTAATAGAAAAATAGCATAGAAAAATTCTTCCGTAAAAGGTTTTCTTATATTATTATATACCAAATGTTATTGTTACATACATAGTATATACCTATGAGTGACATCAGGGAAATTGATTAATAAGCAGATTGTGGATATTCATTTCGTTGGGTTATGTCAAATAAAAGTTAGTCATGATCTGTCTACTAGGCTTGATATAACGCGACCAAGTTAAGTTGGTCATCTGTTATCTATAGAACAACTTATTTGATAGTACATGAGCTAAAGAAGAATAGGTAACTTCAGTATCTTACTTCTAAGCGGCCAAAGTCGGTAAAGTAGGCTCCACCAAATACGGCGTGTGTATCATGGGCTGGGGGAGAGTGGGGAACAGTATCAGGTACTGCAGCGGCTGGGGACTCTGCGCTAACAGCCGCGACTCCTCCGAGCAGTGCAGCAGTCAGTGCTGCCTATATAGAACTATATGAGCTACAGAAGATTAGTTGATAATAAAACTCTTCTATCACACTCCTAAGCAGCCAAAGTCGGTATAGTAGGCTCCACCACCAAATAGGGCGTATGGATTATGGGTTGGGGTAGTGTTGGGAACAGTATAGGATACTGCAGCGGCTGGGGACTCTGCGCTAGCGGCCGCGACTCCTCCGAGCAGTGCAGCAGCCAGTGAGTCAGCATACGCCCTCGACCCTTTAGTTCCACTTCCCCCCGTCTCTCCACAACGAAGGTCCCCCATTGGTCGAGCAACGCGCGAGTGCTCTCCGATAGGTGGATGCGTAGAGCTAGAAAAAAACAAATAACAAAAACCTTATTTTTTAAGTTTTATTTCTTATGTCGCGCTGTAAAACTGTACCCCCATTCGACTATTTTAATGCAACTTTGTAGCTTAGTTCCATGTTCAATCTAGTCCGTTTACAATTAATAACAAAATGGTGTTCTTATGAAAAAAATGTCAAACTAACTTACCTATACTGTATACAACGTTTTTTTTTTTTGACGAATACATGATATGTATCATGTATGAAAGCAGACTCTATCAAACAAGGAACGAAACAACAATACGTTGCATAAAATATTCAAGTAGGAATAATGTGCTTCCTTTAAAAAAACGCTAACACCATATCCTAAAAAGATTCTACACAAAGACTACATTAGAAACATACATCATCTCCCAGGACCCAGACACACACACTCACACATACAAAATAATTGACTTCTTCCTAAATTGAAGACGTGAGTTGAAGAACACGATAACTAACATTTTGTAACATACGGACATATACTAATTTTTTTCCCTTATAATTTGAACAAAACTTGTAACTTATCTACTTCATCACCTGGCTAATATATCTGGCTACACATAAAATGCAGTTTTTTTTAATTTCAAATCATTTTTCCCGCCCTAAAGCCTCCATTTAAGCAAAAAACGGATTTTTTTATTGTTCGATATTGTGTTCTACCACTCACGTCTTCAATTGTTTGTAAGGTTTAACAATACGGAATTAATTATTCACACATGACACATTCCTCGTGAGCAAACCCCAAAAAGGTTGACGTTTCCGAATACTTACGGATACCCAAATATTTTGGATTTCGGAAGGGTCGACCTATTTTTGGGGTCTCATATGAAATGTACCTACCTAATAATAGATCTATTTAAAGAATTCTAAATCCAAGGAACAATAAAAATAGTTTAACAATTTAGTTACTATGTACGTAATAGTTATATGTAGTTTGATAAAAATCGTTTTAAACTGAAACTTTATCCACACCTACTACCTACTTAGATATGTTTAGGTCGACATGAAAGTGAAAAAAAACTTGTGTGAATGAGAAAGATGAAGGTAAATATGTCCTCGGACTTCCACACAGCGTAAAGCAGAACATACATTTATTTCAACAGGCACGTGCTTCCTATTTCTGCTGTCAACCAATATTAGCAACCTTTCATACTTCATTTAAATTTTTGATACTCTTGTGGCGGTACCCACAATTCGCCTAACATTCCTGCATCGCGCTATCGAAGTTTTCTGAGCGCGTCGGTATATATACAACAGCTGAAATGTATCACGTGGGCTCCGGCCTGACCGAGCATACCACCTCGCTCGGTCGGAAGATCTTCCTTTGCGGTCACCACGCTTATTCCACATTGGTGACCCTCGACAGAACACGCCTCCTTCATCGTCATCACTCCCCGCCCCTCCGCACCGCGCCGTCCATCATCGCCTCATCGGGTACCTCGTCCACTAGCCGCAATGTACCGCGGCCTGGGCGACTCCGCATCGGCATCATCGGGCTTTCTCACTACACAGACCGGTCAGCAAGCAGAGCACATCTCTCCTGGTCAGCACGTAGCATCGGCCCCGCACGGCAGCTATCCGACTCACTGGATCCCGTGCAGCAGCATTACAGTTCCGACTCACTGGGAACTTCACTGTAACGGTTCCGACTCACTGGAACTCTCTGGCACTGTCGATTCAAGCGACAAGACTTCAAGATTCGACTTCCGGTCTTCGGGGGGGAGTGATGTGGCGGTACCCACAATTCGCCTAACATTTCTGCATCGCGCTATCGAAGTTTTCTAAGTGCGTCGGTATATATACGACAGCTGAAACGCTCACGTGGGCTTCGGCCTGACCGAGCATACCACCTTGCTCGGTCGGAAGATCTTCCTTTGCGGCCACCACCCTTATTCCCACACTATTTTTGGCTAAGCTACAAAGAAAATTACATGCGTTAAAAATAAGAAACTTAACGTAAGAAAATATAATAATGAGTACTACTCACGTTGTCCCGTAGACTCCATGCGGCTGGCAGTATTGACAGTGTCACCGAAGAGACAGTAGTGTGGCATTTTCACACCCACCACTCCCGCACACACCGGCCCAGAGTGCACACCCACTCGAACCTGTCAAAAAACGAAATAATGGCTTGATTACACCTATCGAGTAAAATTTCGGCCAATTTGATCGGCTGAGTCTTGTAATGTCTCGTCACTCTACTCGGTAGGTGTAGTCAAGGCATTAGGGAGCTTTTCCATTCATGCGTGTCATCGCACAGATCTATAGGGCGATTCATGATTTCCATTCGACTAGGATTCGGAAACTTTACCGTGCGGTCAATGCTTATTAGCGCGGCGAGCGTTTATTGGATGTCGCGCGATGAAGTTTCGAATCCGAGTCGAATTGCGCATTGTGAATCAGGGCCCTTTAGGCCTACTACGAAACTGTTTTGAGACTCACAATCGGACGAGAATGTCGCGCCCTGCTCTAAAAACGTCATTTCACGTTTGTTAGAGTAGGACGCGGCATTCTCGTCCGATTGTTTGAGTCTCAAAACAGTTTGTACCATGAAACTGTTTTGAGACTCAAACAATGGCCTGGTCCGCATAAAAGTAGCCCGCATCCTATAATTATTATCTTATATCATTATTATTTTTGTTTTTAGGAAAAGCGCCGTAAGTTACAGTGCTACAAGAATTATATTATTATAGTCTATCGAAAATAAATCGAGTTGCGAAATAGTCACTTAATATTAAGCCACTTGTACCAAATGCTCTTGGATAATATCTATACTTTAATACTTAATATTATAAATGCGAAAGTGTGTCTATCTGTCTGTCTGTCTGTAAAGCTTAAACCGCTGAACCGATTTTGCTGAAATTTGGCATGGAGATATCTTGAGTCTCGGGAAAGGACATAAGATAGTTTTTATTCCGGAAAAATGTACGGTTCCGGCGCGATAAATAAATTTTGGCGCAACGGAGTTGCGGGCGTCCTCTAGTTTCATATAATAGTCAGTATCTTTACAAGATTTCATTTTTTTTCTAAAGTTACTATACTGTGCGAGCATTTTTCAGATAGCTCCTAGACTAGAAAGGTCAGTGACCGCTGGTGCCACCTTAAATTATTTTGACTTTAGGCTTGGTACGAGTATAACTGTTACAGAAAGTTTGGACACATTTTTTTTAATTAAGAGTAATACTTGTGAATGCGCCATGAGGCATTCCGATCCCATTCTGGTCGTGCGCGGATTATATTATAACACACGGTATACAGACCTCGAGTCTGTGTGCGGGGCGGTGGCGCACGACGAAGCCGCGCACGGCGTCGACGACGGCCAGCGCCATGAGGCAGATCTCGCGCGCGTGCTGGTCGCCGTTGCGCTCCGGCAGACCCGACACTACCATGTACGCGTCGCCTATCGTCTCCACCTGTGGAATCACAATTCCTGTTATCCAATTTAAAAGCATATCATCGTATTATAATTATTATTGGTCAAACGCACGTTGGCTTCTGCACAGGGAATTTGTCAAATCCGAAACAAATGAAGCCTGATTTACAATAAAGATTGAAGAATCTTTATCTATATCACAAAATATATTTTAAATGGAGAAAGCCTTAGGCTGCCTTCACATTAAGTCGCGAGTAGTGCTGCAGCCGCGCGACTTAGTGTGAAGGCAGTCTTATCCACTCGCTTCAAAAGTAAAATTATAACGATATAATATTATATGAGAATTGAGATCTTTTGGATGACATCAAAATTCACTTAGCGCTGTCGAGGGTAAACTTTGTAAATAAACTGTCGAAGTGTATTTATTTAAAATATTTTTGATCAACGACATAACATATTAAAAGTAAAGGATACATTAGGCCCTGGAACATAATTTTAAAATGTCAATTCATAAAACTTTTTCAAATCAGCTTAGTACAGTGCAAGGTCAAGGACCTTGCAGATTAATAGACTAGTTTTTTTAGTTTTTTTCATTCATTGTTAGACGCTTACCTTATAAACATCATAGAATCCGATGATCCTGTCGAACGTACTGTAAAGGTCATTCAGTAGGTCAACCACTTGCATTGGAGTGGACGCAGCACATAACTCAGTGAAGCCGACTATGTCGCTGAAGTAGACGGTCACGCACTCAAAGCTCTCCGGCTGGACCACCTCGCCAGCCATTAGCTGTTCTGCTACTGGCCTGCGATAAAAAAAAGGGAAATAATAAAACGAGCAAATAAAAAATTACTTAGCGACTGATGATAAACATACTGTTTTAATAACTTGAGCGGTATGAATTTGAGTAAGCGAAAAATAAACTAAACTAACGACTAATATTGATTTATAATAAAATCCAGAACGAGCTTACAAAAAGTGGATTGTGATTAATCTATTTCAGATATTAAAATTCTATCCGAGCGACTGTATTACTAAGTGAGCGACTGGAAATACATAGCGGGCAACTTCAATATTAAAGCTAGATTCAATTTTTCTAAGTGAGGTTATACATTACGAACTACTAAAAAGTTCACTTTGAGCAAACTTTTGTGAGCTACTTTATTAATGATTATTGGTTACTGATATTCTATTTGAGGGTTTATATTTTATATTTTGATACGTGTTTTAATGAAAACTACAGATTGTTAAATGCGCGCGAATTCGAATGGGAGCGGGGCGACGAATCGTTTCAGTCAGGTGAGTTGGGCTGCGGACCAATAGCGTTGCGTGTTTACGATTGCCATGCGCTTGCATCACTGGCTCGCACGCAGCAATGTGCGTAATATATAAATAAATAGTAAATTTACTACAAAATATTTAAACACTAAAAAATATTTTTTAGTGTTTAAATCTTTTGTAGTAAATTTTTGTGCAGGAACCTAGGTAATTACTATTTTAAGCTGAAAAACAACTCAAACATGTTAAATATTTTCGTATGAGAAAATTATTTTGGTCTCTTAACAGATAGCCTATTTAACCAAGGTTACCGAAGCGGGGGGACGGGGGGGCGCAGCCCCCCCAAAGGGGGGCTCGGGGGGCCCAGCCCCCCGCCAAAACAAAAACAAACACAATCCAGAAAGTCCAAAAGTAGATTAGGTTAGAACTTAGACCACAACACAGAGGGAGCCGAGCGAGCGCAGCGAGCGTGCTGCGGCAGCAGCCGGCGACCGTCATAAAATAAAAGGGGGGCTCTAGGGGGCGCAGCCCCCCGCCAAAACAAAAACAAACACAATCCGAAAAGTCCAAAAGTAGGTTAGAACTGTGACAAATTAAGCTACTCACAAAAAATTTGCTTGATAGTAATAAAAAAAAATGTTTTAGGGATCCCTGATTAAAAGTGTTTTATCAAATAGTTATTTCATATTCATTTTTTTTATTTTAATATGAGCTCATTATACTCTGCTCATTAGTGTATTTTTCAAAGTGGTTTTAGTATTCGAAACACTTCATTTAAGATAAAATGCCGCTCAGTATAAAAAATACATTTGCCAAATATTGAAAAAAATGCAGGACGTAACGTTGACACTCAAACAGATATTAGGTCGCTCAAATATTATGAAGCTGCTCATTTTGTATTTTAAGTAACTCAAATAAATAATTTGTAAGTTGCTGTTTCGTTAATTTCTCGTCACTCATAGTCAGTCGCTCAAATAGTAATTCTATAACCCAAATTAATTAATTTTGACACTTAAAACGGCAATTTCCAGTCACTCGATTAAATACTACCCTAAAAAAAATAAGGATGTTCTATTTTTGAAGTGAAAAGATATTTTTTTTGCGACAATAATTAATAAGAAGGATGTTCTACTTTCGAAAAGTGAGTGCTGAGATTTAATGTTCCATTTTTGAAAACCATTAACATGCTGGTCGTTTTGACCAGATGACCAAAAAATGTTGTTTACAGCGTACATGTTTTTCAAACATCATAAGAGGCTTTTGTTTGTTTCTCGGCATCGAATAGAGTGCGAAATTACTGGACCAATTTTGATGACACGGCATAATTAAAGAAAAAAGCCATAGAAGATGATATAGGGTACTTTTATTACATATTTACAAAAATTTACGGTTTTAGACTAGTTTTACTTAAAAATTTACAAAACCTCAATCACAAAGTTCACGATTTTCTTGGAAAATAAAAAGATATTAAAAAAATTGGTTGTCTGTAAAGTCGGTTTACGGATGGTAGTTTAACGTGACAACTACGAACTGAGCCGGGATATAGCTACAACTGCATGAGGAACGCTGTCATGGATTGCCAGCTTTCGGGACTTGGTCTGTATGATGATCACCGAAGGACTCGTTAATCCCTGAGCTTCATGGATTGTGAGGACGCGAGAGTCCGTTCCCGATCCATAGCCTGTATTAGTGAGGGCTGCTTTCTCCTCCTGTGTGTGGACAAGATACAGGGTATTTAGATCGGTTTTAGGTATTCTCGCTCCTGTATAATTCATTAGCTTTAGGGACCGCACAATTTCCTTCGATGAATAGATGTTATTATAGACCATGCTTAGGGCGTATGCCACATCCATAGGGCTCCTGTGTGTGCAAGACAACTCCTGGGTGATGCTGGTTACCAGGTTGGACGAGTGTAATTAAGTTTAAAGAGGTTTTCACGCTCTATAAACGGAAGTTGGTTAATATCTCCAATGAGGATGACATCGTTGGTGCCTGTTAACTGATTCGCCATGACGATTGAGCCGAAATGGCTTATGAAGGCCTCGTCAACTATCAACCTTTTGTAGGCTACTTTTGTCCCATTTACCAGCAACCACCCACACTAACACCTGTGTCTATTACACTGACACTGATGGAGACGCTGTGGCAAGCTTCATTAAAAGAACCACGGAGGTGTCAGCCGAACACATAAAAGATTACAACATAAAAATGGCTATAAAGGACAGGAACGATAAAGTTTTAAGCCACATAGCGGGTCGTGACCTGTGATCCTCAGAGGTCGGCAAAAATAAAATACCAACTAATAAAACGTAAACCTTATAACACTAACTTAGTCCTAAATAGATTGTTAAAACCCAAGTGTGGACCCCGGACTGGTCAGTGGGATCGACAGAGCCTCGCCCTTCCCAAAAATTCACATATTGCAGCGTTAGGAAGGACACGGTCCTGGCGATTCCACTGGCTGGCATCTGGTAGATTCGACACAGAACGATATCTCTTCAACACCCTAGAAACTCCACTCAGCTTGAGTGACCCCTCTCCACCAAGCCAATGTCACAACATCTAAAGGCAAAGGGTGGAGCAGCATAAAATCTAAGGAAATCGAAAAATGTCGGATCTACTGGGCGCCACACTGGGACCACACCGTTCAAAACATTAATATTATAATTATGTAATTTATAAAACAATAAATATATATTTATTTATTATATGTATATATTATAATCTATTCTATTATATATTAAAAAAAAAAGGTTAATGGCGTGATGGACTACAATTAATTAAAATTAATAATATTATTTCAATCATCCTTGGTGCGAAAAATCTTAATAATAAAATAACAAAAAAAGGATATGGGCGAACAGCCCATAGACGGCACCAATTTTATTAATAAAAAAAAAAAAAAAAAACTACGAACTGAGCCGATAGCTCGAGCCGATCATATCTCTCTCTCGTTCGTGCCGCGCTCTCGCTTGCGGAACGGGACAATAACGTCAACTTTTTCGTGATACATGCAGTCCGTAGTAGCTCTTAACGAGTCATTAGATGTTGTCACGTCAAAAGTAAATACCTGGGTAACACCTGATATAGCAGTTCCTCTGATCTTCGTTTCTCCAGCGACAGTTGTTCTGTCTTCTCCTCCACTAACGACTCGAGATTGTTGGCATACTGTTCCATGCGGCGAAGTAAGTCGTCCATGAGATTGTCACAGTAGCCCCTGTATTCATTAAAGTACTTTAAAATACATATATTCAAACATAAAATACTTAATTAACATATTAACCCGTCGATCGTGGGAAAACGAGACACAATAGATATACTATTGTGTCTCGATCACCGGTGAGCGTATGGGGCTTGATGAATTAAGAAAATAAATTTAAAAAAGTTAAAAAAATGAAGACGAAAAAATATTCTATAGTATGAATAAAATTTTGAGGTCATTGACCTTGTATGCGGCTGGTCAAAAATTATCATTTTTTCAATTGTTCTGTAACCTGTAATTTGTTATGGAGTAATTCATATCCATTTACTAATATTATAAATACGATAGTGTGTATGTCTGTCTGTCTGTCGCTTTAACCTGTTCATACCCAAACCGCTGAACCGATATTGCTGAAATTTGGTATGAAGTTGCTTTGAGTCTCGAGAAATTTTATTCTAGAAAAATGTACGGTTCCCGTGCGATAAACTAATTTCGGCTCAACCGAGTTGCTGGCGTCATCTAATTTAAAATAATAATTGAAGTCCTAATAAAAGCGTTCGATATTTATATATCCAATATGCAACTAAAAGCTATTTCGATACAATCGAAATAATAGATAATGAAGCTAACGAAATCAAATTATAGGGAGATAATTGAGTTGTAACAGTTGGCACAAGTTTGTCCCATATTCAATTATTTGTGTCCTCGGCTTCTAATCATAATCCGATCCCTTCATATATGACTATAGCATTGTATATTGTTTCAGAACATAATAAGCTTCGTTAAATTGTCTTTGATTCAATTTAGTCGGGGAGAACTTCAATATCCGCTTTTATAATAGATTTTAAGGTGCTGAGAACGCTGCCGCACAGCTGATATAAAGACTGTAATGAGGTGTTAGGCAGTGTGAAGTCATTCCTAACCTTCTTAGCGCCTCAAAGTCTCAATCTTTTTTTTTCCGCACATACGTAAGCCTAAAGATGTCCATCGTGTTCCTTCAGTTCTTGTTATTTATTTTACCAAATATGTGATGGTGGGGCAACGGTTCACAAATCAGAGTCAACCTTATTGACAAACAGTATTATGGTACAAGTACCCCATTTAGACGTTGATGTAGCTGGTGTTGATGGTGTTGAAGGTGGGCCTATGATTGGGGCTCTCGGCCCAGCAGTGCGCGGCCAGCAGCAGCAGTTCCCCCATCTTGCTCAACCCTCCTCTACACCTGACGGATCTGTTATTGCTGATAAAGTACTGGCATCGCCTAATGTATAATCCGCGCGCGACAAGAATGGGATTGGAATGACAGTTTTGTTGAGGCGCGCTGACATTTGGCCAGCCGTAGGGTCGACAAACAAAATGACGTTTTTGTTCGCGGACATTTATTTTAAGTTTTGTTTTTATTTTTTTGTGATAATAATAGGTAATATGTGATATTAATAAAGTAATTGATTAATAAAATAATACCTGAATCACAGCCATTGGTAAAATATTACTAAGAAATATTTTTCATGAAAATTTTGGGTTTGCTCAAAAATAAAAAAATAGTAACTGAAAGAGTTGTAACTGCCACAGGGTTGACCAAAAACACAGTAATAAATTTAATGTACAGAATCGGTCGATTACGTATTTTATTATTATTATTAGGTATGCATAAACTATAAATTAATGTTCAGAAAATTTTTGCTAACGCGGCTACTTCATTTACACACACATTAACAAACAAAACTGTCACTCTGATCCCTTTCTGATCGCGCGCGGATTATAGCTAGTGTTGATGGTGTCGAATGTAAGCCTATCATCGGGACTCTCGACCCAACAGCTCGCGGCGAGCTGCTGCAGTTACCCCGCGGCACCGACCCTACCTGATGTAGCTGGGAAGGACTGAACCAACGAGCAACTATATTGCCCTATCCTTCTCTACAACTGATGCACCTGATCATTTACCTGATGTAGCTGGTATTGATCGTGTCGAAGGTGGGTCGATCGTCGGGGCTCTCGGCCCAGCAGCGCGCGGCGAGCTGCAGCAGCTCCCCCGCCGCGCCGCCCCCCGCGCCCGCCTCGCCCGCCTCCGGCGCCGCCGGCCGAAACGGCGGTGACTCGCGGCCGCACACGCGGGATACTATGTCTATTAGTTGGGTAACTTTTATTTTAGACTGACTACAGTCTACCAAACTACCCATGTTTCTGGGTAGACATAGTACATAGGGAGCTTGGTAGAAAGTCAGAGGGTGTTTGGTGGAAATGTCAGTTTGTTAAATAGTAGTTGACCACACATATATCAGTTGCAAGCTATTTTATAGTGCCTAACAAGTAGGGCACTTGCGCAGTATACAAGAGCACACTTTTTACTTTGCTCACGTGACCGGTAACCTAGTACTTGGATGTATGGCATTCCTAGTAGAACTACTCGTAAGACTGTCTTCACAAGCCCGTGCAATATATATAATAATTAAAAGGAAGAATTTTACTGTTTTAACTCTTTTAATTTGAGAACGAAGAGTCTTATCTTCATTACGAAACTTCTAGACTGACTGCCGCACTCAGAGTGGAACAATAATTATTTAAATGTAAATAATTTTAAAATTTGACATAAGCCTCAAACATTATCAAACTCTTCATTAAATTGAAGGTTAATCATAATTAAATGTCTCTGAGTACGGCGGTAAGTCACCAATGTGTGAGTGCGAAGAGGTCTTTAATACCCACCTTTAAAAGACATAGTATTAGTGTAATTGTGGAAGGGTCCGGCGCGCGAGACTATCTCCTCCAGTATGACGCCGAAGCTGTACACGTCGCCCTTGAGTGACGCCACGCCGCCAGGGTACACGCTGCCAGCCACCAGCTCCGGAGCCGTCCACAGCAACTCTATGATTTAGCCCATTTTTAGAAGTAAAAAAAAAAAATGGTTGTCTGTAAAGTCGGTTTACGGACGGTAGTTTGACATGACAACTACGAACTGAGCCGATCGCTTGAGCCGATCATGCCTCTCTCTCGTTCGTGCCGCGCTCTCGCTTGCGGAACGGGACAATGATGTCAACTTTTTCGTCCATGCAGCCCGTAGCAACGAGTTTTTAGGCATTACATCATCATATTATCAAAAGTTGTTTCATGCTAAAACGCTGAAGTGTCTAATCATTTTAATGTACTAACAGGGAAATTTATACATAGGCAGATAGCCTAGTTATGTCAAATCCAGCCGACAGATCGCAATTGAGATTAACATATTATCCCGAACGTATATTAACATTAACATATTCCAAATTTTATCAAAATCGCTTAAGCGGCTTAAGGTGCCGGTTGGCAGCGGGCGACATGAAGCGGTTGCAGACGACGTGTCGTCGCGACACTATTATTTCTATGTATTTCTATGAAATTGTCGCTAGCTTCGTGTCGCTAGCTGCGCAGGGTATTTCATAGAAATACATAGAAACCAGTAGTGTCGCGACGACACGTCGACTGCTACCGCTTCATGTAGCCGGCTTCCAACTTGTACCTTTACACATGGAGAGGTAACAGAACCACAGACACACTTACGCCTTTATAATATTACTAGACTAGATGATTCCCGCAACTCCGTTCCGTAAAAATTCGTTAATCGCGCGGAAATATTTTATTTTTTCGCAACAAAAACTATTGCATGTCTTTTTCCCGTCTTTCTTAGTAAATAAAAGTATATAATTTTTTTTTTATTCACCTAAATCGCCCTTGAGTCAACCTCTTTGATAAACTCTTAAATATTTGGTAAAATCATGCTTCAATTTAAAGGATTGCCTGCCTTATTTCGTTTTATTTATTCTTACTTATACACCCTTATTTCCAAGAAATCAAATTAATAAATCTATTTTGATGCAACCTGATAAAACATTGACACGATGTCGCCTTAACTTTCAACATCAGATGAAACGATCCGTAGCACGGGGCCGTTAAAATTCTAATTCTAGCAATTTGTATTTAAATCACGCCGGACCCTTTACGACGTAACAAGCGCTAAGGGATTCCGACGTAAAAACTTATTCTTGGTCGTACGTGACAAAGAAACCTCAAAGTTGCTTTGAATTGACTTGAAGCTAGTTGGGAGTCGAGACACATTTTATAAATGGCCTACTCTCATGGAGAATTGTAAAAATTATAACGTTACATTGTTATAACAAGAGCGTAAATTTTTCAAATAAGGACCTATTAAGGCGTAAGGCTTCTTACAGACGAAAGGCACTTGTCGACGGCACGCGTCGACTGCCGTCAACGGCACTTGTCGACGCGTGCCGTCGACAAGTGCCTTGAAACGGAAAATGGAATTTAATTTATAGAAAATCTAAATTTTATTCACAGTACAATATTCATGAAATTAAAACAGAATCATATGAACAAACGTCGGGCATCCTTATTACATCTTTCGATAGTGTTGTTACTAAAATACACGCAAGTCTGGGACGGTGGGGTAAGAAAAGTTACGTAAGATTCAGAGCAAAATAATTAAAAATCTTGTTGTTTTATCGACAGCAACTTGTATTATGCTCCTAGCCTTGAGTAATCCAACTTACTTTTCCGTCTCATAACATGAACCTTTCGGTAGAGCTACAAAATTGGAACAAGTTCTATGTACTAATCTTATAGTAGAAAAGAATTTTCCAATGGCATTAGGGCCAACCCACACGTACCACAACCACACGACAACCACAACCACACCACAACCACATTTCGTATTGTAAATGAACTGGACTATTCACACGTACCACATTTTGCAGTTGCACAAGCGAACTAGTGGCCGACCACATCGCAACCACAACGTTGCGTCGATGCAATAACAGCGCGCGCACACCGCCCGCGCTCTTCTCTTCCAGCCCCCAACTACAGAAAGCAAAAAGCTGCAGCGACACCATTCACACGTAACCACTGCTTGACGGCATTTTGTCGTTGCGACGTGGTGTGGTTGTGGTACGTGTGGGTTAGCCCTACTCACTGTAGTAGTAAGCGTCGTCCTTGATGAGATCAGTAGGAGTGCAGAGCGTGTTGAGGCCGTAGTCTGAGATCTTCAGCACGAAACGGCCGTCTATTAGGCAGTTGGACGACCGCAGCTTGCCGTGCGCGCCGAACCCGCTGTGTAAGTAGCACATGCCCTGTGCAGAGATGATATTGAGACGGAAGTGACGGAACAAATAAATCCTGTACAGCATTGTCTAAAGGTAGCATTTCGATCTTCGCAGCACGCGACCGCGACTGACATTCAAATAAAATTCCACTTTATGAACTTAGGTTTCATGTTGGTCTACGCCAGTACAAAGCAGTAGCTGTTTTAGTCGCTAGAGCAGTGTCGGTATATTTCAGCCTAGTTCTTAAAGTGGCATTTTATTTTAATTTTTGTCGGTCGCAGTCGCGTGCTGATGATCGGAATGCTACCTTAAGGTTCTGAGATCAGCAAGACATATACAAATAACGTTCGAAATGACGTAAGTGGGCTTTGGTCAGGTCGAGCATACAACCACCCTTTAAAGATCTTCCTTTGTGGCTCCCAATCACATCCCAACAATATTATGTGGTAGGCATAACGTATAAGTGTAGACTCAAAGTATATATTATGATGTAAGATAATGTATGGAAAACACCAAGTTTGTTCGATACGTGCTAATAATTTTAACCCATCAATCCCCAAGGGGCAGCCGGCTGCCGCATAACAATTGAAAATCTACTATCTTGTGTCTGCAATACCCACGATGGAGGTGCTACACAAGAGATTAACTAGTACTGTTTATATTCAAAATCTTAAAGCTCTTGAAGGTTCTGAACTTTCAATAAAACTTTTGTTTAAAGTTAAGCCCGATGTTGATTAACAATCTTAGCTTCAAGTGTGAGCTTAATATTTTGCCTAAGTTCCGAAATAAAATCCAGTATACTGATGCTCAAGATGTCATGTATCCTACGTTACTAGATTGTACTAATGAGCCACAGGCCACTGATGAGTCAGGTATCAAGTTTTGAAAAGATCCACTGGCGTATATCTCAGAAAAAATCAACAGAATAATTAATTGTATATATTTGTTTACAGCTTGTATCTGGATGGTCCATGAAGTCATCACCCGCGCCTAACCATTGCTCGGCAATCAGTAAATAGCTAGTTAATTACTGAACATTTGCATCTCCACTCTGACGCGGGCAACTCCTAAAACGGGGAGGTATTCGCCAAAAGAAGAAGAAGGTATTTTGCCGGGAATGTGAAAGAGTGATGTTGTGTTTTTGTATTATTTTCCTAAAATTGTGTTAACTGAGTTTTTAATGTGTAATATTGGTAGGATATTAACCATTAGATATTCGTTATCGTGCACAAGTGTAGGAAAGTGATGCAATATCCAGAAACGTGCTATTTTGTGTTCCGTCCAAAACTCCATTGAAAGTTTCAGTAAAACGTCTACCACTTTAGTGAATCGACCGACTTGACTTCTTGACTGTTTTGACTTTTACTTAGACTTTGACTAGACTTTAGACCTGACAATATAGAAAAGCGATGCTGAAAATTGTAATAAAGAATATTGTTTTCCCGCCATATTTATACTCGACACTGGTCATGGTTAAATAGCCGAAGTGCCATAATAAGAAAAAAAAGAAGAAGAAGGTGGTCTCTAGACGTCAAGAGCACTGGCCAGCACACTGGGTTATATTTCGGAACATACCCCGTATATTGGCGGGTTATCGATGGCCTGTCACGTCAAGTTGGCCTGCGAGCCGGCGATAACGTGCGCGTGACGTACAACAGTATAATGTATGCCGAAATTTCTGCAACTTGGCCGGCTTCGATACAGAAATTAATCGCCAATATAATATGAAATTAGCCGTCACTAGCAGCTTTGACTATACACACTTTGTTAACGTCTACGTGCTATTAAAGATTTGTTTGAATTTCGAAGTGGATGTATAGTATGTGAAATTGTAATTGCATATTTATTTTATATGTATTGATTTTAGAGTCAATTTCATCATTTCACATTCATCATCAGCCGTCTATCATGAGGTGACAGTAGCAAACGCCTATGTTAGAGCAGAATGGACTGCTATCTCTATCTCACCTGGACAATATCATGCACCAGCGACGTCCGAAAGTTCCAGTCCAGCTGCAGCTCATCATTGGCGAGAACGTCCTTAAGTGAGCCTTTAGGGCAGTACTCTGTCAGCACAAACACCAGCAGACAGCGTCGATATTAGAGCAGGACGGGATGATATGTCTATCTCACCTGGACATTATCATGCACCAGCGACGTCCGTAAGTTCCAGTCCAGATGCAGCTCGTCATTCGCGAAGACGTCCTTAAGTGAGCCCTTAGGGCAGTGCTCCGTCAGTACAAACACCAGCAGACAGCGTCAATATTAGAGCAGGACGGGTTGATATGTCTATCTCACCTGGACAATATCATGCACCAGCGACGTCCGGAAGTTCCAGTCCAGCTGCAGCTCGTCATTAGCAAGGACATCCTTGAGAGAGCCCTTAGGGCAGTACTCTGTCAACACAAACACTAGCGGGCAGTCGACGCACGCGCCGATGAAGCGAGCTGTGTTCTCGTGGGATACGTTGCGCGCCTGAAGGATGAAACGTGAATATATAAATCGGACTTAAAAATCGGCCAAGTGCGAGTTGTACTCGCGCACGAAGGGTTCCGTACCACTACAGAGCAAAAATAGGCTAAAAATTGATTTTTTTTTATGGGAGCCCCCCTCAATTATTTAATTTATTTAAATTATATAATTAATTATTGAAGTACAAATACAATTAAGTATTTTGAGAACATTTCAATTGCCTATGTGTTGCCGTTATTAATTAAGAGCAAAAAATAGCAAAAAAAATCACGTTTGTTGTATGGGAGCCCCCCTTAAATATTTAATTTATTTTATTTTTAGTATTTGTTGTTATAGCGGCAACACATATACACAATCTGTGAAAATTTCAGAAGTCTAGCTATAGCGGTTCTTGAGTTACATCCTGGTGACAGACAGACGGACAGACGGACAGACATCGAAGTCTTAGTAATAGGGTCCCGTTTTTACCCTTTGGGTACGAAACCCTAAAAACAATGCAAATGTAAGGTTTATTTGTATTTTAGATGTAAATAGAAGGACTTGAGTCCTCCAGATCAGCGGTCGGCAACCTTTTGGCATGCAAGGGCCACAAGGTGGCAAAACAAACTAAAGGCGGGCCACATACCTTATACTAGTATTAACCCTAGAAGCCCAATATACCTACGCATAATCAGGGCTTTTATAGACCACAATTAAAAAAAAGTTTCAACCTCTCTGATGGATGGCATTAGTAAAAAGTGTGCTGGCAGTAAGAGAGAGTATTATAAGAGGATTTAGAAAAATAAACAAAGTTTTTATTAAAAAAATGGCACAAACAGCTACTTTTTTAAGTTGCGATAACTACTGGCCATATTAGAAAACATTGTTTTGATGCTTATAACTTATTCACTAAACATTCACGGGCCGCAAGTTAAACGTTCGCGGGCCGCATGCGGCCCGCGGGCCGCGTGTTGCCGACCGCTGCTCTAGATGATCAAAATGTTATCAATGGGATGGAATTGTTTATCCTTAGAAACCATATGCTCCAAATTTATCTCCATCTTATCGAATTTGTTAATTGTTTCATAGACACCACTGCCTGTCTTGCGTGATAAAAAAGCTTACTTGAGCAGATGGAAATTATAGTTTAGCTTTGTAAATTATTATCTGTGTTCAAAACTGTGACTAAGACAGTGTAACAGCAAGTGCTAACTTGAACCCAGATCTGCGCAAGTGGTTTGTAGAAAACACTTAACAACTCTCTCAACTCAACAAACTCAACTCCTCCGAAACCGACCTGTTTAATCTCCCAGAGCAACTTCTTGTTAAGATCCAGCTTCTTCCTGTGTATCTTCTTCACAGCAACTCTATTGCCCTTGTACAGGCCCACGGTGAAGGAAGACAGCGTCAGCGAAGGTATGCTTGGTGTGCCGGAACCGTTGCGGGAGTTCCAACCCAGGGACAGCTGCGTTGGTAATAAACTTGTAAATTATGGTAGGTTCGAAATACAGCCCAGCCTAATAAACAATACAAAGATTTTAGGCTTTAGCCTTAAAGATTTATGTAGATAAGACATCAAGTACGACGCCAGAATTCCTCCGCTTCAAAGGTGCGTCGGTTCTCTCACCACAAAGGAACTGAAGTTGACCTTGTGGCGAGACTGCAGACGTTCGACCCTCAAGTGAAGGGATGTCTTCTTACTGATATATTTCACGACGTCCTCGACCTCCATGGACATTTATAATCTACATACCGTCACAAGCAATAATATTTTTTTTTATTTATGAACAAATAAAAAAATATTATTGCTAAATTTTAATAAAAAATAAGTAGTGTCGTAAGTATAATAATAAATAATAATTAATTATTAAAATTAAATTCGTATACAAGGTGTAACAAAACTAAGTGATAATACTTTAGGATGAGTACGTGTTCCTTGTAGTGAGTTCACTGTGAAAGTAGCAGCGCTGAAAGACCAAATTTTTTTTCACTTTTGTATGGACAAGCGCCCCAGCGTAACGAGTTTCCCCATACAAAAGTGAAAAAAAAAATTGGTCTTTCAGCGCTGCTACTTTCACAGTGAACTCTATGTAAGGAACACATACACACCCTAAAGTATAATCACTTAGTTTTGTTACACCCTGTAGACAGCTACTACTCGCAAAACTACGGGGATGCAGCAGACTGCTGCATCCCCGTAGTACTGCTACGTGTTCGTAGCTCTACTACGTTTTCAGAACTATGTGTTTGTTTTCTAGTAAAAAAAATTGAAAACTTCTAGTTTATTTTACCAAGCTAGTACTGTAACAAGTATGTCTTTTGGGAATGATTATTGTTTGCTTTGCATTAAATAAATTAGAAAAGATATTATTTACTAAAACATTTCTTTAAGTTTTTATCCATACTAATATTATAAATGCGAAAGTGTGTCCGTCTGTCTGTCTGTTACCTCTTCACGCTCAAACCGCTGAACCGATTAAGCTGAAATTTGACATGGAGATACTTTGAGTCCCGAGAAAGGACATAGGATAGTTTCTATCCCGGAAAAATGTACGGTTCCCGCGCAATAAACGAATTTTGTCGCAACAGAGTTGCGGGTGTCATCTAGTTTTCCTATAAAAACTAGTGACCACAAATTATATTGCTACTTTATTTCAATCATAGTGAATTAGAAACCTTCGTTATAAATGTGAAAGTCTGTTTGTTGTTTCGTCTGTCTGTTTACTCATACCTATTTAAGATTTGTTTCATCATCAATCAATTTGGATGAAATTTTGGTATGAGGATTGGAGAGACTTTGAGTCGTGGAAAATAACATAGGATACAAAATTTATATACAATACAATCAATCAATCTATATCAATACACTAGTTTTATTTCTAACCCGATGTTACTGGCAATAAACTGTAATTTTTTCCGAATTTCTTATACTTCTCCATTTTCTACTCAACTGTACATAATAAATATTTTCTCCTCGCCTGTACTTATAATTGACGGTGTTAATTAATTACTTATTAGTCAAATGCTCCTCATACAAAGGTGTGGGAGTTTCAAGTTTCATTATAAACTCCATTAAAAATGTGCCAAGTTAATTTGTATTATATAGAGTTCCGTATATTTTATCTATGAATCATATCTAAGTATCATAAAAGTTTCGGAGCTTTGAAACTTTTTCGCGTAATTATCTTAAAGCATCTCATATTTAAATATTTTTTACGAGTAGGCAAAAGTTATTATTTATTATAATGTACTCTAAGGCTTCAGTCTCGAAATCAGTGCGCAGCGGGGCGGGAGCGGCGGCGGCGCGTTCCAATGTATAGATTTATATGCATAAGCCGCCCGCTACCAGCTCATTTCGAGACTGAAGTGAGTCATGATGGAATTTTTTGTTTAATAGATGTTTCAAAATTACCAAAGTTGGTGCAAATAATACGTATATAACAATCTTAAGTTTTTTTAAATAACATAGCTGTTGTGCCCGTTGTCGATCAACCAGCACTAGAATCTGGCTCATACTTCTCGCGCGAGATCTACGGAATTTAAGGAATTTTGAGGATGAAGATTGTAGTGTAATTTGTTATAGTACCCAGGTGTGTTCGCAGTGAACAAGAACACTCAACAATAATTAATGAACACGAGTAGTGAGAGACTATAAATATCTTACTAGTCGAGTTGGTCATTCGTCAAATGCTCTTTTGAGTTGTAAGTATCTTAATCTTGCCTATGCCAGAGCCTGAGCGTCGACGCGTGAATCACCTTTTTGCCAGAACACCACCAGCCTGGACTGTTCTAACCTGACTTGGAAACAAAACTTTTGACTTGGAAAAAAAGCAGATATCGAACCCATGACCATCGAGCTGAGGACCACGATCTAAACCACTAGGACTATATACACCTACCTTGAGTACCTCGTTGATGCTGTGCAGCGCGGGGCTGCTGCCGAGGCCGGCGCCCACCTCCACCAGTACCTCCTCCGGCCGCACGCGCCATCGCGTATTGTTCAGCTCCGCGTCTATACGCACTTGCCTGCAAACGTTTAATTTTTGAAACGAAGTTCCTTATCGCGCGTTGCGAAAGGGGGCTAGACGAAAAGTTGTGCCGACACGACACAAAAGTGTCGTTACAATCGTTACAACGGCTTGCAACTATAGCAAAATAGTTGTTGCGTGTTTCTCTCTCTGTCTCTCTCTCTCTCACTCTTTTTTATTTTGAGTGTATACAGGTTTTTGTACATAAGAAATATTAAACTGGAACTTCGTTCCATCCGGGTGTCCCTTGACACCTCAAGTTTTTTTTTTATAAAATAAGGGGACAAACGAGCAAACGGGTCACCTGATGGAAAGCAACTACCGTCGCCCATGGACACTCGCAACATTAGAAGTGCTGCAGGTGCGTTGCCGGCCTTTTAAGAGGGAAGGGCCACGCGCAATATAGAGTTCCGTAGTACCGCTAATTTTTTATTGGTCAATGACAGGACATTTATAACGTGTTTTACACTACTAACAACATCATCTCAGTTATGTTCAAAGGATTATGAACGAAAAGTTCTTTTATACTTCGCAGAATATATTTTTTTTAGTTGATCGACTATTACTCAATAACTTATGAAGTCTTCTTAGCCGTGATAGTTTTCCTTTTAAATTCAGCATATTTTCTACTCTCGTGAATTTTTTCACATTTCTAGAAGCAACCGTTTAGCTGGTAGAAGGGGGGGACACTGGACTCTAACGATTTTTTCCACTTTAAAACTTCATATTTCACAAATGGATCCCTAAATCGAAAAATGATCTATGAATACTCGTAATATTTTAAAAAAAACCTATCCAACGACACCCCACACGATGGGGTGGGCGCGAAAAAAAAATCATCCCCGCTTGATGTGTAGGGGGGTCCCCTAAAAAAATATATTTTTTAAGATTTTATATACCATTTTGTCGGCACCATTAATAATATGTGCATTAATGCCGAATTACTCTGTCTCTGAGCAAAACCGCCGACAGATAGACTGACAGACGGACGGATAGACCGAAACTATAAGGGTTCCTTGTTGACTACGGAACCCTAAATAAGAGTTGATAATATTATTCCCTGTTTTCCAATTGCAGTACTAAAGTGTTTCAACTACAGCAACGCTTCTTAAACAAATTCACACTCCAATTAAGCATTAGCACACTTCGGCACTCCCTATAATAACCAATTGAAAAATAGGGGTTATTATAGGTTATTGACACTTTAAAGTCACACGTGGATTACAATAAATATAATCCCACCAAATTACTTACTTGTAGGCGACACAGGCCCCTGTCACTGCGAACGTCAAGAAAACCGCCAGACCGATAAAACAGTAAATAATAACGGTCTGGGCTTCTGAGCAGCGTGAAACAAATCGTTTATATGCTATAATTATTATGTATACATAATACCACGGTCCATTTGGGTTTAGTTAGTACTGACAAGCCAGTTTCATTATACTTATAAGAAAGTTTTTTAGTTACACAATTTCTTAAGAATGGGGGAGATAAAAAAACAAGAAGACGAGCATAGGATTCATCCCGCCCCTGCGGAAAGCGAAATGGAGGCAGATGCGAAAGTGGGATCAGAGTCGGAACAGAAAGCGGGAGCAAAGGCGGAGGTAAAGGCGGAAAAAAGAGGGTGCAGAACCAAGCGTCAAATAGTCTGATTTAGCTTAGGTTGGTTTAAATTTTAGATGATATACTGGCAAGCAATAGATACTGGATGCTGGACCGGATTGAAAATACCAATTTATTATAAACAATGCTGAATAGAACGGTAAAAATAAATTTTATACAGAAGATAAAAGATTTTGTCATTAGGGCGAAAAGTTCATCTAAGGGTCAATTCAGACCATAACGCGACGCGTAGATGCATTTCTAAATTTGTATTGAATTGACAGACTTGCATGACGTCTCACGCAATTGAAGTCTGTCAATTCAATACAAATTTAGAAATGCATCTACGCGTCGCGTTGCGGTCTAAATTGACCTTTAGACGACGAAAAATTTATAATTAGAAGTATTAAAAAACAGTGGCAAACGCGTACCTCCCTGGCATATCGGATCGTTGCCGAGAAACCCGCAGCGCGGCTTGTCGGGCGGGGGCTCGCGGCGGCCGCCCGGCCAGTGGATGGCCTTGCCCGCCACCGCCTTGTAGCTGCTGTTGAGGCCATGGTAGAACGCCACCACCTATGTATATGGCAGTGGTATGTAATGTGCTTTTTGCCAGACTATTCGACGCCTAGGTCGTTACCTAGTACGTGGTTAAGTTAATGTGCTTGAGCAAATATGACAAAGAGCACCTATGTATACAGGGTGTAACAAAACTAAATGATAATACTTTACGGTGTGTATGTGTCCCTTATACAGGGTGTAACAAAAATAAGTGATAATACTTTAGGGTGTGTACGTATTCCTTGTAGAGAGTTCACTGTGAAAGTAGCAGTGCTGAAAGACGATTTTTTTTTCACTTTTGTATGGGGAAACTCGTGACACTCGGGCCTTGTCCATACAAAAGTGAAAAAAATTTTCGTCTTTCAGCGCTGCTACTTTCACAGTGAACTCTCTACAAGGAACACGTACACACCCTAAAGTATTATCACTTATTTTTGTTACACACTGTATAGAATTCACCGTGAAAGTAGCGCTGAAAGAGCAAAAATTTTTTTGTGATTTGCATGAGCAACCGCCGGCGCGTCTTGAATTTTTACATACAAATGTTAATACTCACTCTTTCAGCGCTGCTACTTTCACAGCGAACTCTATATAGGGGACCCATACGACCCCAAAGTATTATCACTTAGTTTGGTTACATCCTGTATAATGTGTTAAAATTTACCAGACTATTCGCGACGCTTAGCCCGTTAACTAGTCCTTGGTTAAGTTTTAAACCTAGTTAAAGTATTTGAACAAACATAACAACGAGCACTTTCATGATATTTTTATTAGTTATTAATTTTATACTTTTTTTTTTCTATTTATTGTGAAAATCTTAATTTGATTCACATAATAATAATCAACTTTCCAACTTTTATCAGGATACTTGTTACTGTTTCGGGAAAAAGTGGCTGTGATACGGACGGTCAGACATACAGAAACCCATAAGGGTTCCGGTTTTTTGTGATTTGGCTACTGAACCTATAATACAGGGTGTAACAAAAATAAGTGATAATACTTTAGGGTGTGTACGTGTTCCTTGTAGAGAGTTCACTGTGAAAGTAGCAGCGCTGAAAGACCAAAATTTTTTTTTCACTTTTGTATGGGGAAAGTCGTGATGCTCGGGCCCTTGCCCATACAAAAGTGAAAAAAAAAATTCGTCTTTCAGCGCTGCAACTTTCACAGTGAACTCTCTACAAGGAACACGTACACACCCTAAAGTATCATCACTTATTTTTGTTACACCCTGTATATAATAATTATTAAGGTACTCACTTCAAATTTCCCAGTAACAGGATCTAGGTCCAATATCGCATAGTCAGCGTCACGATCACCGTTCTCATCTATACGCACGTGGCCGGTTATACCTGAAACAAAGATATCTATTTTATACCGCTTCATATTATTAATGGACCCTTGTAGAGGCAGACAAAGGCTTTCGCAGAGAGTTTGAACCCCCAAACAGATTTTGCTGTTTGGTATGGAGATGCTTTGAGTCCCGGGAAAGGATATAGGAGACAGTTTATTGTCCCGGAAAAATATACGGTTCTCGCGCTCTCTCTTATATTAAAAGGATATAGGAGACAGTTTTTTTTTTATGAAATAAGGGGGCAAACGAGCATACGGGTCACCTGATGGAAAGTAACTTCCATCGCCCATGGACACTCGCAGCATCAGAAGAACTGCAGGTGCGTTGCCGGCCTTTTAAGAGGGAATAGGGTAATAGGGTAGGGAAGGGAATAGGGGAGGGTAGGGAAGGAAATAGGGGAGGATAGGGAAGGGAAAAGGGTAGGGGATTAGGCCTCCGGTAAACTCACTCACTCGGCGAAACACAGCGCAAGCGCTGTTTCACGCCGGTTTTCTGTGAGCCCGTGGTATTTCTCCGGTCGAGCCGGCCCATTCGTACCGAAGCATCGCTCTCCCACGAATTCTAGACTAAAATCAATAATTTTCTTAACATGACAATCTCTCACCATGAAAGTCCCTTCCCCACATTCTCCTGGTGATGCTCCTGCCGTCTCTCAGATCACCCCGCTCTGTCAGCGTCTCGTTCAGCGCCATGCCCAGCAGGTAAACGCCGTCGTAGAACGCCCCGATGAAGAAGTTCACCTGCACAGAGGAAAGATGCTGAAAACCTCATGGACCTCATGTATCATAATATGAGGTTATGTTTTCATCATTCTATTGACATCTCAATAAAATCAATTATAGTACATAAAAATATAATTTTATTTGAAACAAGCTTTTATTACTGGAGCGTAGTAGTGAACTAGACAAATCAAACAAACCCATACTTGATTGGGTTGCATTGTTGTCATTTTATTACGGACTTCCTTTGGCCACGTTTCAACTCCATCATCAGACCCTAGAAACTATCTAAAGACGAATCATATGAGCCCAAACTCGAGGGGGCTCTGTGGTTTTATTATGGAGTTCCTACCTTTCAGCTCCATCATAAGATAAGCTTCAATATGTTGTCATTATTGTCACGCGACTGGCATATTCGTGCAAAATTTTAGCTCAATCGAAGACCAGACAAGGTTAAGTTTAAAACGGGACAGCGTGCACCGCCGCATCACGTTCGTCGCCTGTCACCCATCCCGTCTCATATCCTATAAGAGACGGGGTTAGGTAGGACCTACCTCTTCCCCGTCCAAGAAGGTATAGTTGTAGTGGTGACGAGCCCTCAGTCGCACGGTGTCGGCGAACTCGTCGAAGCGGCACTCGCAGCAGCGCTTCACCCGCCCCGTCTCTATCCCACCTAGGACCTACCACCTCCCTATCCGAGAAGGCGTCGTCTCTTATAGGACAATTAGGATCTACCTCTTCCCCGTCCGAGAAGGTATAGTTGTAGTGGTGACGGGCCCGCAGTGGGCAGTTTCAACGACACTCGCAGCAGCGCTTCTCTCTATCCCACCTAGGACCTACCACCTCCCCATCCAAGAAGGCGTCGTCTCTTATAGGACCTAGGACCTACCTCTTCCCCATCCGAGAAGGTGTAGTTGTAGTGGTTACGGGCCCTCAGTCGTACAGTGTCAGCGAACTCGTCGAAGCGGTCGCCTGTCGGCAGTTTCAGCGACACTCGCAGCAGCGCCTCGTATGCCGCGCGCGCTGCTGCGTCGCGATCGTCGCCCGTCGCCCAGCCGGTTTCGCCCCAGTACCCGCCCTGGGAGATACATGATAATGTTTGGTTTGATTCTGCTATTTTAATCCAACATTATATCTTTGATATGGTTTCGATGCTATCACGGTATACTATAATGAAAAAAAATTAAAAATCGGCCAAGTGCGAGTTGGACTCGCCCATGAAAGGTTCCGCAGCAGCAATAAGGTTTATTTTTTATGAAATTAAAAGGTTTTTGATATATTTCAGTTGATTTAATGAAAGTTAAATTAAGGTTTACTATTTATGACGTATAAAAAAAAACCGGCCAAGTGCGAGTCGGACTCGCGCACCGAGGGTTCCGTACAAACCTGCAAGGTTTACAAAGTTTGATTTTGTTACAGCTTAAAGGTATTATAGACCTGAGTATTTGGTATGAATTTCAATTTAATACCTCTACGCGTTTATGAGGAAATGGGTAGTAAGTTTAAAATTATTAAAAAAATATATATTATGTGATGTAACTAAAAATTTATGGTTTTCGTAATTTTTCCTTTATCTATGCTATAAGACGTTGCTTCGTACCAAATTTCAAGATTCTGAGTTCACGGGAAGCACCCTGTAGGTTTTGATTCCCTTGCAAGTGTCGAAAATTTGCGGCATAAACGGCTGTATCTTTTGATTGCGTTGGCTTAGAAGTTTGATTTTTTCACAGCTTCAAGGGACAGTAGACCTGAGTAATTGATATAAATTTCAGCTTCATACCTCCACGCGTTCCTGAGAAAAAGGGTCTTGACAGACGGACGGACGGACAGACGGACAACAAAGTGATCCTATAAGGGTTCCGTTTTTTCCTTTTGAGGTACGGAACCCTAAAAACTACTTGCTAGATCTCGTTCAAACCAATTTTCTTTGGTAGTTTTTATAGTAATGTATATCATATATTTTTTTCAGACTTATCATGCCCCTACTTTGGAAGTTAGAGGGGGGGGGGGCACACATTTTACCACTTTGGAAGAGTCTCTCGCAAACTGTTCAGGTTAAAAAAAATATGATATTAGAAACCTCAATATGATTTTTGAATACCTATCCATAGATATCCCACACGCATAGGTTAGATGATTTTTTTTTAGTTGTACATACCTATGGGGACCCCTAACATTTTTAATAATTTTTCAAAATCTTAATGCGGTTCACAGACTACATCTACTTACCAAGTTTCAATAGTTATAGCTGTTATAGTTTCGGAGAAAAGTGGCTGTGACATACGGACGGACAGACAGACAGACAGACAGAAAGACAGACAGACGGACAGACAGACATGACGAATCTTATAAAGGTTCCGTTTTTTGCCATTCGGCTACGGAACCCTAAAAACCATCCCCGATTGGAAACTAACATTGTCAGATGCATCAGAATTCAAAATATTGAACCGATCAAATCACTGGAAGTTCCTTATACCTTTCATGAAATAGAAAAGCCCAATTTTACAGCACTGAGCTGGCTGATGATAATGAAATATTGCTAAGAAATCTCGATCACGTCAGCTTTAAATCGGTCCATCCATTTGGATTCTACGACGTCACTGATAGACAGACCCGTCAAACTTATAACACCTCTCTTTTTGGTCGGGGGTTACAAATACAACATTCTTTCGAATAATAGTTTTTAATAGTCATTGTCTGCAAAAAGTGACCTATGGACATTGGAGGTATTTGTGTAGTTCTACCTGGAATATCTCAACGTCGAGGAAGGCGTAGTCACCGCGCGTCATGTCGAGAGAGTGCGCCGCCAGCATGAACTCGCGCACCAGCGACCCGCGCACGCTCAGTATCACCACTGAGCATAATATGGGGGTAAACACAAATATAACAGAAGTTATTGTTATGTCGCAGTCGACTGGTTAATAAAGCTATTCAATCAAACAGCTAGCCCTTTGACTGAACAACGCCATTCAATCACACGGTTATACGTCGCTTAGCCGACTTGTTGACTGCAACGTTCAACACTACAGCTAGATGACGCTTAGCCAACTGGTTAAATGGTAAATTGACTAAGGTGACTATTAGTTAGTGCTATTATTACACAAGCGTAATGATAACAAGCAGATTAATTGTATTCTAACTCATTTCGAACACAATTACAATAAATACCTTGGTGATGCATTTCATAATCCCGTAATTTCTCCTCGAATATTAGTTTAAATTTTGATTCACACGTGTATGCCCCCATAATTTCTGTCTCTTAAATAATACTTGTAACGTATATTTATGAAAAATATCTTAATACAACCACAAAACACCGGTTAGTTGACGCCATATTGTAAACAAAACGCACCTAGCGCCACGGTGGTGAGCAATAAACTTATTCAATCAAACGGCGGCTTTTGAATCAGCTGTAGTGTTGAACGTTTTGAGCGACTTAAATATTCAATTAAAAAGCTAGACGTGTGATTGGCGTTGTTCAGTCAAAGAGCTAGCTGTTTGATTGAACGGCTATTTAAACCAGTTGGCTACGACAGTTACACAATTTCTTTATCTAAGGCACTTTTCTAACGTTTCGGACCACGACGAAACAACACAACTATAACGTCTGTAGTATGTCGTGTCTGTACACACAATGCGCATATATTTTATTAGTAAGGAGGTTAAGCTATAATATCTACAACCGTTATTATAAAAGTACATTATCTATTGTTTAGCTACTTGGGTTTAATATTGTCTCTGCTTAGCTTTTCGAGTAGTTTGTTTTTTTTTCCGATCTGAAAGTTAGCTGTACTTAGTTTTTTTTTTAATCTAAAAAAAAAACCTACATACATTTCAAACTCTATACAGGGTATAACAAAACTAAGTGATGATACTTTAAGGTGTGTATGTGTCCCTTATATAGAGTTAACTGTGAAAGTAGCAGCGCTGAAGCGCAAATTTTTTTGTGATTTGTATGGGCAAGGAATTTGCCAATACAAAAGTTTAAAAAAAGTTGCTTTTTCAGCGCTGCTACTTTCACAGTAAACTCTATATAAGGAACACATACACACCCTAAAGTATTATCACTTAGTTTTGTTACACCTTGTATAGCTCTACACACATTCCACTCACACACACACACACAAACACACACATTAGCTAATTAGCTCGTATCGCGTTACCTCTTGCGTACATGCTGACGTCTTTGAGCAGCGCCTCGCAGGACTCCCGCTCGTTGCCGTCCAATTCCCGGACCGCCTTCAGCACACCCTTCTTCCGAAGACCCCATTCCAGGCTCTTACCTGAAGTGAAGCCCCAGGTTAGACTACAGCCACAAACAGAGTGACTTAATTATTATTTTATTTAAATTTTGTTTTTTAACCGACTTCAAAAAAAGGAGGTCATCAATTCGACCCGATTGTTTATTTTAATATTTCCAGAACTGCCAAGTTTTTGTATATGTGACTAATATATACGAAAACTGAGCAGAGAATTGAAATTCCCTATCTCAAAAACTAGTGAACCGATTTTGATAAAACTTGCAGATTAAAAATACAACTAATCGATAAGAAGATAATAGAATAAAAGTAAGCTAATTATACTATCATGTAAAGTGATAAAGAACAAACAAAACAATGTGATAAATGTTTTTGTTTTCCGATTACAAACTTTGAAATCATTGTTTTCGATTGGGTTCAATGACTAGACACAACAAATTCGCTGCATCATTGTTTTTACTATAATAATTATTTACTATAATAATTATTTTCTATAAAATTTCTATGTTATTGTTGCTAGTTGTTAGAAGTTTACTCATGCTTACTTGCCCTCATATGTATTTAAATGAGAACACGTGAAAATATTTACATGACCAAGCGTTTTTGATACGGTTGGCCCCGTGCGAGTTTCTTACGCCGGTTCTTCACGCCAGGCTAGTTCCCGAACCGGTGGTAGATGTTCTAAAAGTGTTAATTTTTAACCGATTTAGATTTATTTTATTAGATATGTTAAAATCGGCGCTCACGAATACCGAGCGGTCGGAAATCGGAAATCCAGAATTCAATGCTTTTTTTTTTTTTGATGCGCAGGGGAAACCCATCATGGGTGCCCCGGGTTGGGGATGTGCCTCAGTTAGCTGAAGCACCCCGGGGGTATGTGGGACTCCTACCCACTGTAGTATAGTAAGTATGTACCTAGAATAAGATGGTATAAGTAAGTGAATTACACTACAATAAAGTTAGTCTTAACCAAGTCGTCGAGTGTTTCATTTCACCTATTAGGGCCCATCCTCACATGGCGACCCTGCCAGGATTCGAACCTGGAATCTTCTGATTAGAAGGAATTTTGCATTTTTTACCAAAAACTAACTCAAATGGTGTAAAATTAGTAGATGTATGAACAGAAGTATTAAAGGAAAAGCACCAAAATGGCAACCATGGGCTCCATAGACGTGAATGATTTTTTGTTTGTATTCTTAAATAATTTCCTAAACTCTTATGAGTATTTTCTAGCGATCCTATACTTTGATGATGGTAAGCTGTGGAATTTAATCGATTTATTTATAATAATTTACAAGTTTCCTGAAAAATTGATGATAAAAATTCAGTACCCCTATCAGTAGCGACAATTTCCGGTATACCAAAACGCAATATAAAATTATTGACGAAGTTCCTGGCTATTTCCTCTGAACTTTTTGTATACATAGGATAGGCCTCAACGTATTTACTTAATTCGCATTGAATTGTCAAAATATACGAGTAATTATAATCGTCCTTCTCCAGAGGTCCTACAACGTCAAGAAAAACTTTTTCCATAGCAGAATTAGCTGCAGTCGTAATTACCATTGGCTCCTTAACGCGATGAGAGCTATGTTTTTGCTTTTGACATTTTTCGCACTTACTAATAAATTTTTTAACATCATTCTCTAGACCAGGCCAAAAGTAATATTTTTTAATATTTTTATACATTCGTCTTATTCCAGCGTGGCCACTCGTTGGAAGAAGATGAAAATCATTCAATATTACCTTCTGGTCGTCTTTATCGTCAATTATTTCTACGTCATTTAAAATACAAATTCGGGGACCGGTCCAATCTTTTTGTATCTTTATCTCGTTAGTTAACTTTTCTATAAACTCGTCGTGTATTTTACTTTTACATCTTATAAAAATTAATTCGTGCACATTTATTTTTTCACAAAAACTTCTCAGTTCCCTCACAAAAGTGGCTGGCCTCAGTTGTGATCGGGCGACTGGATTTATATATAAACACATTCTTTTTGACGAGTAACAAAATATATCATTTTCAATATCTATATCTTTTAACTTACGTAAGTTCCTCAATTTACAATAGTCAATAAATTTAAGTTCAACAGATATTCCCGGTTTACTATAAATTTCTACGACTCTCGGTTGCGCAGGCCGATCGTCAGTAGGTACCATAGCACTCGGAGAACTCTGAGTCTGAGTCTGAGTCTGAGCAGCTTTCCTATGCTGAGCTCGCGTCATAACCGTGATGATGCTCTCGTGCATCGCTTTTAAGTCTTCCGACGTAACTGGTAAACGTGACATCGCATCGGCTGCAATATTTTCGGAACCCTTAACATATTCTACTGTAAAATTATAATCCTCGAGGTAAAGTCTAAATTTTGTAAGTCGACTGGACGGATCTTTCATCCCAAATAAATATATTAACGGCTTGTGATCCGTTTGTATTATAAACGGCCTACCATATAAATATGGGCGAAAATGTTTGACTGCCCACACTATCGCCAAGAGCTCCTTCTCTATCGTGGGATAGTTAAGTTCAGATTTATTTAAATTTCTACTCGCGAAAGCAATCGGTTTACTATTGGAATTACACAAGACGGCACCTAGTGAATGTTGGGAGGCATCTGTCTGTAATATGAATTTATGATCTACGGAAAAATTTGGATATTCGAGTACTGGAGGCGACGAAATTAAAGATTTTAAAGTTGTGAATGCGGACTGACATTTTTTATCCCAAATAAATTTAGCATTTTTCTTAGTTAACAGCGTGAGGGGGTATGCAATCATTGCAAAACTTTTGATAAACTTTCGATAATAATTTGCAAACGCTACAAATCTAATTAATTCTTTCAAATTATTTGGAGTTGGCCATTTACTTAAAACTTTAATTTTTTCTGGATCAGGCAAAATACCTTCGCTGGAAATAGTGTGTCCTAGATACAAAATCTCTTTTCTCAAAAAGTTACATTTATGGGGATTAAGTTTTAAATTTACTTTACGTAATCTTGCAAATACATCTATTAAATTTTTTGTATGATTTTCTAATGAATTGCCAAAAACTACCAAATCGTCCAAATAAATTAAGCATTTTTCGTATGTTAAACCGGACATCGCAACAGTCATCATTTTTGAAAAAGCAGCTGGACTAGTCTTTAGTCCCATGGGCATCCTCGTCATTTGATACTGTCCCGAAAGAGAACTAGTTTTACTTTTATCTGAATCTGTAACTCCAAATTGTCCAGTACTAAAAGCTGTGTATTTTCGGCTACTAGGCTCAAGGTCACACTGATAGTAGCTATTAGAAAGATCGAGAGTAGAGAAGTAAACAGAACCTGAAAGAGAGTCTAAAATGTCAGTTATGTTCGGAAGCGGAAATTTATCATCCTGTATATTATTATTTAACTTCCTATAATCTATGACTAATCGCCATTTTTTAGTTCCTGAATTATCTAATTTTTTAGGAATTAATATTAGAGGTGATGACCAGTCTGACTGACACGGTTCTATTATACCATCCCGTAGCATGTCACTAATTTGTTGATTGAGCTCTAATTTTTGTGAATATGGTATCCTATACGGCTTACTGTAAATTGGCTGGGAATTATCTTTTAAATAAATACGATGCTTATAAATATTTGTAGTCGTCAATTTGTCACCCGGTAATAAAAATATGTCCGAAAATTTTGCACAAACATTCTCAATAATCTTTCTCTCTTCTAAATTTAAATGATTTAAGTGAAGCAAATTCAATAATTTTTTAACACGATCGGATTTAAAATTTTTACAACGACTAAAATCACATAATTCGTAATCACTAATTTTCTCTATTTTCGGTTCAATATTTTCAAGACGTATCTCATCCTCGCTAGTATTTAATATTAGCACTGGTATCATACCATTCAAGGGCTTAACTATAGTATTTGCTACAAATACTTGTTTTTGTAATTCCGATGAACAGACAAGACATTCCTCCGTATATGTAGTCGGTATATAATGTATAGATTCCGATCTTGGCGGTAAAATATAATAACTACTTCTACTTTCAGTCTGGGAACAAAGCGGCAATACGATACTATTGTTATTCGACTCGTTATTCAAAGTTAAAGTAGAGCATTTAAGGTTCAAAATAGCATTAAAGTTTGTAAGAAAATCCTGTCCTATAATTGCATTCGCTTTGCATGGTAAAGTCTGGAAAACATAAAACTTATGTTGCATCAGAAATTCCTGAGAATTATGCATGTTACTAAGCGTCAAATGAACATATCCTATAGCTTGAATCGCACCGCCTATTCCTTGTATTGTAATGCACTCGGTGTGCATTGGTATGTTGAGTTTCTTTACATACTCATATTTAATAGCACTGATCGATGCTCCTGTATCTAATAAAAATGTCAGAATATTATATTTACTTTGATAATGAAAAGTATTTTCATCAACATGATATAATTGTACACAACACGTGCTATTCAAGGCGTAAATAAATTCATTATTCACGAAAAAACTGTTGTGGGATAATCGGCGTATCGCTATCCTCATCATCATCATCAGCTCTACGAACGGTCTCCTCATTCATAATACGAATATTGCCTCCTCGGCGGAACCCGCGACCTCTAGAATTATTATAATAACTATTCGACTTACCTCTGTACGATGTCGTCTGACCTCGACCAAAGCCTCGACCACGACGTGGAGCATGGCCGGACGCAGCCGCAGCGGGGCTGCTGGGGGAGCTGCCGTCGACACGAACATTTTTGGAAGGGCGACCTCCCCATGAGCGATCGTTTCGATTATGAAAATAACGCCTGTTGTAAAAGTTATTACGACCACGTTTATAATTATAAAAATTAAGGGTTAAGTCGTCTACTGATGAGGACGACTGCGATGGCATTTCGGTCTCCTCGTCTACGGCGGCCTGTATGGCGTCCTTCAAACAATCGAAGTTTCGAGCAGCAATAATTGTGCTGAGTCGTCTATTGCGTAAACCGTCGGCAAAACGTTTAATAGCTTGTTTTTCGTTTAAAGGCTGCAAAATTTTAAGATTTTCGGTTTTGCCACCAGCTTGCGCGATAGTTAGGTCCATGAATATTTCCGTTAACTCCTTGCCGTACTCATTTATAGATTTAAAATCTTGCCTCACGGATTGCAATTTATTTTGCAAAGCTACAGAACTCTTTTTAGGCAAAAGAATTGTATTCATATCCTGCAGTAAATCTTTAGTAGTCGCATAGCTAGATTTCAATCTTAACTTGGAAGATTGTGATAGCCTACTCTTCAAAACAAAATTAATTAAATTCAGCTTACAACTATCTTTAGTCAAAATAGATGCGTAATAATCAATTGCATCGATCTATTGTCTAATCGAAGACTCATCGGTCTCGACGGGTAATAAACTTAGTGCTGTTTTTAAATCAAAATCCATTTTGAAGAACTTATCCCTATTAGACGTTGCGCCAAACTTAGTACAAAATTCCTTAATTTCTAAATATAACTGTTTAATCTTAGAACAATATTTCTCAATTAACGTAAGACTTTCTGTACTTAATAAATTCTTATTGATTTGATCTTGCAAATTCAATTCATATATTTTATAACAATCATATAAAGTATTAGCTTCCTCAAGCTTAAAATTTAATCTATCGGGCGTTCGCCGTTCGTAACTTAATTTAACCAAATTTTCTCGTATATATTTCAATTGCTCATAAATTTCAGTAAGTTCTTGAGCCATTACATTTTAACAATAAAATTTAAACTTGAATGTTATCAATTAAAATTACCATTGCATAAAATCAAAGAACTTATTTGATAAAAAAAAATAGTACATTAAAAATTAAAAATCAAAAATACATTTAAGTCAAAACGTCTTTAGGATAGAATTATAATTAATCATTATTTTTATTTTGGGAAAAATAATCTTACATAATTTCTAAAAATATTTTTGCCACTCACTTTTAATGTCCACAAACCATTCTTCACTATTTCTTCATTCCTGGCCCCTGGGTTTGATTCTCTCCGCACAGTCGGCACACCTGGCTCCTTCGACGCTCCTTGGAGTGTTGTCACGCCGGGCAAAGGATCTTCTCAATGTTTGGCCAATAATTCGGTTGTCAATCCAGTTGAGATGACATCTTTGATACCACTTGAGGGCGAAGTATATTACTAGCACTATCAGCAGGCCCAGGATGACTATCATTATTATGCTGATGCTCGATAAGTGATATTGCAACTGTTCTGTAGTCGCACTAAGAGCAGATCCAATCCCATTTTGGTTGATTATTACCTCTTCTTTCTTGGGATAATTCGAATTGCACATAGTCACAGATTTAGTCCTTCATCAGTCTTAAATTTTATTTCATGGAAAAATTATTGAGTGCAAGTGCACTGGATAATCACGAACAGTCACATAGCTAGTTCAAAATTTCTAGAAATTGCACATTCACACGCGCACCGGCAACTCGACGCCTGAACTTGAGACCGGCAGGGTCGCCATGTGAGGATGGGCCCTAATAGGTGAAATGAAACACTAATAAAACCACCTGCGGTTCGCCTTCAGCCGTATAAAGGAGGGATGTCCCGGATCTAACAAACACAGGACTCCCTCCACGACCGGCCGGTCTTCCTCAGACGACGTGCGACGAGCCAAAACTACGCCAACGGATTCATTACAAAAAAAAATTATTTTCATTTGTCTACTCGCGAGGAGTATAGTTGCCCAATATTCCTACTTACCCCGCTAACCCAGAATAAGCGAGAACAAGTCGGACTTATCTAGCAGCAATGTGACGTGCGCCCAGCAGAACTGCTCTTACACGCTGGGAGTATATCCTTCGTTCCTGCTTACCCTAAAGGGTCCTGATTCACAATGCGCAATTCGACTCGGATTCGAAAACTTCAGCGCGACATCCAATAAACGCTCGCCGCGCCAGGCATTGACCAATGACCGAACGGTAAAGTTTACGAATTCGTGTCGAACGGGAATCATGAATCGCCCTGCTGATCCACTTACCCACAGTAAGACTGAACAAGTCGGACTTATCCAGCAGTAACGCGACGTGCGCCCAGCCGAACCGCTCGAAGACGCTAGTGAAGACGCGTGGCAGCCGGCACTGGCAGTACGACATGCGCGTCAACGTCGGGTACTTGCCCTTGTCGTTGAACAGGGTTTGAGGCTGATCAAAGAAAACAAAGTTAAATATCGCATGTTAGTATTGTTGTAAGATGGCACAATGAACTTGACACATACAAGCCAGGTTGGCCGACGGTGGCGTTAGAGCGGGATGAATGAAAGGACTTGGGGGAGGCCTTTGCCCAGCAGTGGAACAGCATAGGCTCGCATGTTAACTGATATTGAAACCAATGGGATATAGCGGGAGAAGCCAGAACATAAAAAAGTAAATGAACGCCTAAAATATGAACTTCTATTTCAGAAACATTATGAAATGATCCAAAGATAATTTATTAACATTATCTTGTGTATGAAGACGTTATTAAATGATTTCTCCTTGTCCGATACGCTAAAAAGGCTTGACAGGGACAAAACATTGTAGAACGTCTTTATAATAAATATTGTATAACCCACAGACATAGATCAAGATAGATACCGCATGTGGATGTACTTCGAGTGCCATATCGCTTTCCCAAACGACGAGCAATGCTCGTCTTTCGAAAGTCTTTTCTTTAGTCTGCTATCGGAATCGGACGTCAATCGGAATTTTAAAAGTGCCTAAATGCCTAAAAGTGCCGTATTGAGCTGTAGAAATTCAAATAGAAACGTTGGACTTGATAATGGACACGTTTCTTATCATCGGTACGTCACAGTAGGTAGTAAAAAAGTGGCACGCTCGTTTTCATACAAATGGAGCGACATGCGGTATGTATCTTGATCTATGTCTGTGGTATAACCCGTATTACAATTAAACAATTCATGACACACAAACACAATTAATTGAAATCGAATAGTAGTGAAGGTGCTAAGGTTATTTTAAAGCATCTTAAGCTCAGTTTCGTGTCCTATACTTATGATGATTGGTGGATGACGAATATCGTGAAGTAGGTTCTGAGATGGTTCAGAGTTAAAACTTAAAAACGCACTATTTCTAATAAGTTCGCCTCATATTGAAAGTTGAAACAAACTGCAACCCCCATTGGCAACCCGAACATTACGAACCATATTTTGCGCCAATAAAAAAATAATAAAATATAAACAGGGTTCAAATATCAAAGCGTATTTCACATAAAAAGTGACAACAAAATGAATACAAATCGTGTAATTTGTGCGCGAGTAATATCTCGGCTCATGAATATTTCATGGTGACGTACCTCGGAGCCCTTCTTCAAGTTTCTGAGTCGATGCATGCGGCTGACGACGCTCGCTGGGGCGGCAAGCTCACCTTCGGAAGGAGGCTGGAGACAAAATTGCTTATTAGGGGGATATTACGGTCATTTCAAACCGCAACGCGACGCGTAGATAAAGATGCATTTCTAAATTTGTATGGATTTGACAGATTTGCAATTGAAATCTGTCAAATTCATACAAAATCAGAAATGCAACTACGCGTCGCGTTGAGGTCTAAATTGACCCTTACTCAATACTCAAAGGCCAATTACGCAAATATTTTGCAGATAGCAGCCGGCTACTTTTCGGCAAGTAATCGCCTAAAGGTGATCAGTGATCACACGTTTATCAGCACGCACGCGCCGAACGCGCCGCGTTTTAGAATTCGTTGTATGTAATTATGTGAAACCTCGCACATTCGTCCGCACCGTACGCGCCGCATTTCGAGTACTTGGGCAATTGGACCCAAAAAAATTGTACCCAATAGGTCCAATTACCAGATATAAATTTTTAACATTTTTCCATCTAGCGATTGGTCCCAAGTAATTATTTTTTATGACTGTCGAGTTTATGTCCGTAGGGCCAGCAAAAAAGTTGTAGATTTGAATAAAAACAATTTAATTGCTTTGTATGAAAATATTTATTGAGATCGGTCAAGGCTCGAGACAAATTAAAACTTCAATCAATTAGTAAAAATAATATTTGGCAAATAATAAAATAAAGTATTATAAAAACTAATAACATAAGATTCTTCTTTTGTTTGAAAACATTGAAATAAAACTAATGTTAGTAATTTTTTTCTATCAACTAAAATCACAGGTTTTATTATGAAATAACATCTTAGGTGTACCTTGTAATGTAAATGTTTATTATTATTATTATTTTGAAATGTTTAAGATTCTCCTTTACGGGGTTTTAAGTAAAGTTTCGGGCTTGTGGCCAAGCAACTTCAGGTAAGTTCAGGTGAGTAGTTAATTTATTGACAAAAATTTCCTAACGATTCTACAAGTATTTAAAATAACTGCTTTTTGCAGGGTTATGTATGTGAATGGGTGAATGTCGAGTGTTTTGAGGCTAATTACGCACGGACCCCTAAAGAAGAATGCTGATGCAGCCACACGTGCCCGGTCAACGCCATTGCAGTTTCAGCATTACCGCGTTTTCGTAATTATTCATGTTCTAACAAAATTGTCATTCCATTCCGGTCTAGGATCGATCGCGGAACAATTATTGTAAATTAAATATAAGTTAGTTTAATAAATTTTTCATATAATTTTTGGTTTTTTTTTTTGGAAGCCCGGGCTGCCGAATTCGTAATTGGCGCAGTCTACGGATACTTTCGGGGCTATCGCGACCGCATTTAAGAAGATTTCCGGGGTCTAGATTCGACACCGCGCGCGGTCGTTCTAGCTTTTGCTGTCCAGCATTCACCGAAGCATCGAACCTCAGGAATAAGCAGCCGGGGCGCACTCAAACTACAGTGCAGCTTCAGAAAAAGCCAGAGAAGTCGACGAGTATGTGAGTACACTGATCTTTTTCTCATAAGTGTTGCTTTCCACGTCCAAAATTTTCCGTCCCACTAAAAATAGTGATAGGACCGCCTCCTCAAGGCAGGTACGTAGAGATAGCATATTAGATTTAAATCGTAATTTAGGAGAAAGCTCGAATCGCTCTCTACTAGATTATAGCGACCACGATAGTTTAGAATTAGATTTATTTTTTGATTCCGAGAGCTCAAATCGCTTTCAAGAAAATTTTAATCAAGATTTAATATTAATTAATTCGAGTTTAGATTTAAATAGTAGTACTTTAGCCTACGTTAGTACAATGGATCCGGATACGATTTATAAGGCTCTTCGCCCGGTTCCCGAGTTCGACGGGAATCCGAACATACTTACTAGATTCATCAGGATTTGTGATCAAATAGTTATACAATGCGTAAAAGATGGTCCAGAATATGAGTTATCTAATTTGTGCGTTATCAACGGTATTTTAAACAAGATTACCGGCCCTGCGTCTCGGACAATTAATTCGAACGGGATACCAGAAAATTGGTTAGGCATAAGAAATACTTTAATTAATAATTTTGCCGACCAGAGGGATGAAACCGCCCTCTATAACGACTTGGCTCTTGCTACACAGGGTAACGAAAGCCCGCAGGAATTTTATGACAGGTGCCAAAACCTTTTCAGTACTATAATGACGTACGTGTCCTTACATGAAACCTTAGCTACCACCGTGGAGGCTAAGAGAACATTATATAGAAAATTAACTTTACAAGCGTACGTCCGGGGGTTGAAAGATCCTCTCGGCTCTCGTATAAGATGTATGAGACCCGAGACGATAGAAAAGGCGTTGGAATTTGTCCAGGACGAATTAAATGTAATGTACTTGCAGCAAAGAAATAATCCTCGTCCATCATCATCATCATTACCACCCTCACAAGCACAGATTAAATTACCTCCAGTTAATATTAATAATGTACCGCGAGCGTTACCAGGACCTAGTTGGCAGAAACCTACATTCACACCAGCGTTTCAACATAATCATATGCCTCAGCGTCCTCCGTTCCAACCGAGTAGAACGCAGCAAATATTTAGAGCTCCCTTACCGAATCATAACCATGGTTTTAGGATTCCTCACAAGAATAATTTTTCACCTAATCACTCTGGGCCTAAGCCTATGAGTGGAGTGAGTCATTTTGTCACTAAGCCCATGCCACCTAGAATGGCCATGATTGGCAAAAATTTGGGAATCCACCACCATCTAACTACTTTAAAAGTAGGGAAATGAATTACAATGAATTTTCTGACTATTACCCTGACTATAATTACTATGACCAACAGGACTATGAATATGACTATGACTATAATGATTATAATGACTATGACGAACAACTTGCACTTGAACAATATAGTTATCAGTATTCTGAAAATTCACCAGTACCGTATATAGATCATAACATACCTACAAATTCTAGCCCGACTCAGCACGCAGATAATTCAGCCCAGTCTAGCAAAAAACAGGATTTTCAGAAACGCAAGGGTCGCACCGCACCCGAATAGAGTTAAATTTACATTCAAAAAAAGAATTGCCGTATATACAGATTCACAATCCTCCTCTTAAATTTCTTATAGATACCGGGGCTAACCAATCATTTATTAGCCCTGAAGCTGTTAATAAAATTTTTCCACATTTGCCAAAAATATTCGATCCTTTTGAGGTTACAAATTCTCGCTTTACCAGCATACACACTCTATTAAAATTCCTTCTTTCCCAGAATTTAATAAGGACAAAGATTTAAAACTTTTTATATATAAATTTCACAATTACTTTGATGGATTAATTGGATTAGATTTATTAGAAAATTGCAAAATAGACTTAAAAGATAATATTTAAATAACGGACAGTGCTAAATTACCACTTTTGAGATATCAATGTAGGAGAGATATAAGACAAGAAAATATTCCTGCAAATTCATCAAAACTTTTTAATATCCCAATTGACCACGACGACGGTGAAGTCTATATACCGGAACAATTTTTATATAATTTTATTATTCACGAATGTATCACGACAGTAACTGACAAAACGGCAATAGTTGAGATAAAAAATTCAATAGAATGACTCCGTAATTTCGTTTGATTCGCCGACGCAAATTGACGTATGTAACATTGAATGTACTGAACCTGTTCAGGACCCGACTCGAGTTAAAAATGTTTTAGACCGACTTCGGACCGACCACCTGAACCCTGAAGAAGAAGCTAATTTAGAGACTTTGTGTAAAAATTACGCTGACATATTTTACATAGAAGGAGAACCTTTGACCTTTACTAATAAAATTAAACATTCTATAAAGACCTATGACGAAATACCAGTATATACTAAAAGCTATCGCTATCCATTTATACATTGACAAGAAGTTAGGGATCAAATAGCGAAAATGTTAGAACAAGGTATAATACGACCATCCGACTCTGCCTGGAACACCTATTTGGGTAGTTCCAAAAAGGCCGATGCATCGAGCAGAAAGAAATGGAGACTAGTAGTTGATTTTAGGAAACTTAACGACAAGACCATCGATGATAAATACCCTATCCCCAATATCACTGACGTTTTGGATAAATTAGGTAGATGCCAATATTTCACCACCTTGGACTTGGCGTCTGGGTTTCATCAAGTTGAAATGAACCCTGACGATATAGCTAAAACAGTATTTAATGTAGAGCACGGATACTATGAGTTCTTGCGTATGCCAATGGGATTAAAAAATTCCCCATCAACTTTTCAACGTGTCATAGACAATATTCTGAGAGGTCTGCAAAACGTAATTTGCCTAGTTTACCTAGATGATATAATAGTGTTTAGTACGTCACTTCAGGAGCACATGGTGAACCTGGAAAAAGTTTTTCGTAGATTACGCGACTCAAATTTTAAAATACAGATGGACAAGTCCGAATTCTTAAAATTAGAAACTGCATATCTAGGTCATATCATTACCAACGAGGGGATAAAACCTAATCCTGATAAAATCAAAGCAATAGAAAATTATCCATTGCCAAAAACGACTAAGGAAATAAAGCAATTTTTAGGCCTAATAGGATATTATAGAAAATTTATACCTGACTTTGCACGCGTAACTAAACCTATGACAAAATGCTAAAAAAAGACAAATAAGATAGTTTTAAATTCAGAATATATTGAATGTTTCGAAAAATGTAAGACCTTTTTAACTAATGACCCAATGACCCAAACAAAAGACTTTATACTTACCACTGACGCATCGAACGTTGCTATAGGTGCCGTACTTTCTCAGGGCCCGAGCGGAGCCGACAAACCTGTCGGCTTTGCATCTAGAACTTTAAGCACTAGCGAGACTAACTATAGTACCATTGAGAAGGAGCTTTTAGCTATTGTATGGGCTACAAAGTACTTTAGACCCTATCTATTCGGACGAAAGTAAACCATAAGCCCCTTCAATGGATCATGAATATTAAAGAAACCAACTCGAGACTTACTAGATGGCGACTCAAACTCAGTGAATATGACTGCACTATAGTATATAAGAAAGGCAAGTGTAACACCAATGCCGACGCCCTAATTAGAGTTCAAATTAATAACGAGGAAATAGAGTCCCTTCTCACAGAATGCGGAATTGACCTTTCTATAAGACCTGAACCCTCTGAAGGTTCAACCACCGTTACAGCACATACATCAGCTGAAAACCCTATACTCGAGATCCCAATTACTAACGAACCACTTAACAAATTTCATAGGCAGGTATGTCTCACGATAGTAGGTGACATAAAACGACGACCGACTGTTACTAAGCCATTCGACACACACACACGTACCCATATTCAAGTATCCGAGTCAAACTTGGAGCAGGATGTAGTAGACGCTATAAAAGAGTATGTTAACCCCAAGATAAAGACAGCCCTTAAAATTACACCTCTCCTAGGTATGTACTCTATCATACCGATACTACAAAGTAAGTTTAAGTCATCTTCCATTCATCTTGTTTCAGCAAAAACGGAGCTGGAAGACGTAAAAGAGTATTTGCGACAACAGGATATTATAAGGCACTATCACGAAGGAAAGACGAATCATAGAGGTATAAATGAGTGCTATTTAGCTTTATCTCGCAAATACTATTGGCCAAAAATGCGCGATGAAATAACGAAGTATATTAACGAATGTACTATCTGTGGACAATGCAAATATGATAGAAATCCTGTTAAACCCCAACTCAACATCGTACCACCAGCAACGAAACCATTTGAAATAGTACATTTAGACTTATTCACAGCACAGAATGAAAAATACTTGACGTTTGTTGACTCTTTCTCTAAATACGGACAAGCTTACCACTTACGTGACGAAACAGCAGTCAGTATACTACAGGGACTACTTACATACTGTACACATCATGGACTTCCCTTGACAATTGTGACTGACAATGGGACCGAATTTACCAATCAGTTATTTTCCGAATTTGTAAGATTGCATAAAATTATTCACCATAGGACTTTACCCCACTCACCCAATGACAATGGCATCATAGAACGTTTCCACTCCACACTTTTAGAACATCTTCGAATATTAAAATTGAAGCAGAAAGACGAACCGACCGTTAACCAGATGCCCTACGCAATACTAGCATATAACAGTTCTGTTCATAGTTTCACAAAATGTAGGCCCCATGACATTATTAGAGGACATTTTGATCCTAGGGATCCACTGGACATCAATCTGACCGAGCATCTAATGCAGCAATACGTTTTGACTCATCGAGACCAAATGAAGACAGTTTACGAAATGATTAATGACTATACTACCCGTGACCGTACTAATTTAATGAATAACAGGAATAAAAATCGTGAACCAGAAATAGAATATGTCCCAGACCAGCAGGTTTTTATCAAAAACCCTATGGCCAACCGACAAAAATTAGCACCTCGATACACACATGATAATGTTTTAGCTGACTTACCCATTCACATTTACACATCAAAGAAAAAAGGACCCGTTGCGAAAGCTCGCCTTAAGCGTGTCCCTAAGACTAAGAATTTGTTACAAGATTCGACTGTTGATGATACTACACCTGACCATGGCAGCAGACATAAGACTTGAACAACTTGACAGCGGACCTGGACTCTTACCATTTAGGCTCGGTAGAGCAACGTTCATCAGCCATTATCATTCATTCATTCAATATGTAGAACTTACTGAGTTAGAAAAACGTATTGACTCTGTATATAGTCAATTAGATTATTTTAAGACTAAGCTAGATAACGTATCCTTACCTGTATTTGAAATTAAAATTGATTACTTATATTCTAAATTAACAAGGGTAAATTTGCAATTAAAAACTTTCGAACCTAATAGAGTACGTAGAGGAATAATTAATGGTTTAGGATCATTAATAAAAAGTGTAACTGGTAATTTGGATCATTCAGATGCCGAAAAGTAATAGATTTATTAGAGAAAAACGAGAATAACTTAGTTTCAGAATATAATAACCAAATTAGTCTTAATAAAGCCTGGATGAATCAGTATGATATGATAATAGATAACCTAGTAGATAATCAGAAGAAAATTAATCAAACTTTAGAGCTAATTCTAAATAAATACAGTTCAGAAGTAAAGTTTGCAAAATTTGCACAGTTGCTAGCAATTATTACTGAGAATACCGACGACATATATTTAGAATTAATTAGATTAGAGAATATTTTAGGTTTTATCCGTGCATCGAGCACTCATCATAGTATGTTAAGTATAGATAATTTAGAAAGTATGATAGGTAGACTTAAGAAAATTTATAGCAATAATCAAATCTTAGAATCTGATTTAAGAGACTATTATGATATTATTAAGCCTGGTAGTTATTTTCTAGATAAGCGAATAGTAATAGTTTTTAAATTTCCTATAGTAGCTCTTAATGACTATGATTTCTTCCGTCTGTCCATTGTCCCGAATAAACTCCAACAAACATTTATCCCTCCACATCCTTACATAGCAACCGATGGGAAATTTTTCATGTACATAGAAGCAGAATGTCCGAAGATAAATGATTACCTTCTCTGTGAAGAAATGATAAACTATCAACCCCGAGAGACCCCTGACTGTATACAGAACATCATCATCAATCAATCTCAGGATAAGTCATGCAGCCCCACGAAAGTCACCTTAACGAGAGAAGCTATGGAACAATTGGATGATCAACATTATACCATAATTTTTCCAAGGCCGACTAAGATTCAACTACAATGCGAACGAAAGGAGTACAAAACGATATCCGGCAGCTTCCTGGCTACAATACCCCGTGGATGTTCCCTGCGGACAGATTCGTTCAACATCATTAACAATAACGACGAGATCAAAGGACAACCCCTGAAGATCGCCGAAGTTCGAGACAACCTTGCAGTCGCAGTCAACGATATTCCCCATATGACCCTCAATTCTTTCGACCTGAAGAATCTACATAACCTGGAAGACCAAGTAATTCTACAGAGCCCTGTCCAACTAAATCAAATATCTTCTTCACTGTACCATACAACGTTGCCCTTATACACGTTAGTATTTGGTATAGTTACAATTTCCCTTATTCTTATCATCCAACGTCGCCGCTTGCGTCGACAAAAGGACAGTGGTCTAAACGAGGGTGTCACTCCAACCAGCCAAGCTGAACAACCGGTCTACGCAGTTCCTGTAAAGAATCAAGAATCTCTGCCAGCAACTTTTTCGCTCAAAGTCCTCAAATAGTTGCTGCTCTGGGGGTGGAGGAATTACGCACGGACCCCTAAAGGAGAATGCTGATGCAGCCACACGTGCCCGGTCAACGCCATTGCAGTTTCAGCATTACCGCGTTTTCGTAATTATTCATGTTCTAACAAAATTGTCATTCCATTCCGGTCTAGGATCGATCGCGGAACAATTATTGTAAATTAAATATAAGTTAGTTTAATAAATTTTTCATATAATTTTTGGTTTTTTTTGGAAGCCCGGGCTGCCGAATTCGTAATTGGCTAGTGTGTAGTGTTTATTATTATTATTATTGTGAATTGTTAATAATATAATTTACTAAGTTTAAAAATATTAGAATTGCCAGTAGGTCAGTCAAATAATATTATTATTTATGTAATAATATAATTATTGAAGTATGAGTAATACTTTTCATACATTATTTTTTCTAATTTTCAATAATATTACAATTTTTTAACAAAAATAATCCTTATATTACATTAACTAATTTTTGTGGTTATAAGTATAAAATTATAATTATTTAATAATAATAATAAATCAAGTATTAAAAATGTCTGAAATTAGTCTTTCGATTTAGGTAATAATAATAATTATAAAAACTTGAGAGGTGTCAAGGGACACCCGAATGGAACGAAGTTATTTTTTATGTACAAAAAACCTGTATACATATACACTCAAAAAAATATTAAAAAAACGCCATCTATTGACGTCCAGGAATACTAACAACGCATCGCTGTTTATTCTCAAAAACGCCATCTAGTTAACGCACAGGAATACTATCAACGCTCTCTGCCCCTACTATGCAGGTACTAATAAAAAGTGTCGAGGTCAAATATCGTTCTGTCTAGCCTCCTTTCGCAACACCGAACGCGCCATAAGGAACTTCGTTCCAATATAAGTTAAGTGAGAGTGTTCTAAGTTTTAATGTTAAAGTTGAGAAAAATGTTTTAAAGGAAATTGATTCCAAGGCAGTTGACAGACCAACGTCATTTGGTCGGATCATGTCAATTCAATGTTAATTGTGATCTGTCCGCTGGGTTTGACGTAACGCGACCAATCTACGTAGGTCCCTCATGTGCCTAGGAATCAACTTCTCTGATAGTACAAAACAATATGGTTATAACTGATTATTTTTGTGCCAACCCTACTTCAAAATTTCTTGCCAGAAAACAATGGATCACAAAAGTGGGACCAATCGCTAGATAAAAAAATGTTAAAAATTCATATCTGGTTATTGGACCCATTGGGTCCAATCGCCCAAGTACTCCGCATTTCGTGTACTATGCGGTGCGTCCAACGCGTACGGTGCTGACAAATGTGCGATCAGCTTAAGAACGCCTTTGACAACTGTAGATATTGCACAATATCTTCCGTCTGTCAGAAATTTTGTACACGAAGACAATATCAGAGTAAACAGAACTAACGAGTAGGCCGACTCAGAAGTCAGAAGAGATCTCGAAAATACGTTTGACGTTGATTCAGACCGAAACGCGACGCGTAGATGCATTTCTAAATTTGTACTGAATTGACAGATTGGCATGTCGCCTCGCGCAATTGAAATCTGTCAAATCCATACAAATTTATGCCGCGCCAAGCCTCGCCTCGCCTCGTCGCGTTGCGGTCTGAATTGACCCTAATGCGTTACTCAGCATTGTGGAAACATGTTGAAAGTGACAATCGCGCCCAACTCGCGTATATTCGCCCGTTTGTTTGAAGTCGAGGTATTAGTTCTGTTTAACTCTGACAATATTGGTCAATTTCTGCTATCAAACGCCTGTTGCTCACTTGTCGCAAGATACGTAATCGCGCCCTGCCGCGCCGGCCTCGTACGGTGTACCTTTCTAGTGCCACTTAGTTTACACTGAAATGTGACGAACAAAGCAACACCTTCAAGCTGCGTTTTGTCTTATGTCAATAATATGAACACTCGGTCAAATGTTAATTACCGTTTAACGAGCGGACAAAGTATAAATATGAAGTTTAACTGTGATTTAATGCGTTAATTAATCATATGCGTGGGCGATGTGGGCCACCGCCTACGGTCTCGCGATCCAAAAGGGCCTTGCGCCTCTTGGACCGAAAGGATTTTTTTAGGATTTATGAGTTTCTTTCTATCTCTCAACAAAATCCGTCCTTTTGCGTCATCCATCAGAGACATCAAACATTGCCTCGCAAAATATATTATCTTAGCCACATCAATTTTAGATCTTGCCCTGCCACTGCCTACAGTTATAGGTAGTAGTTGTGTCGTTGCCACACATTTCTTGTGTAGCATTTGTCATTAATAAGACATCAGAATTTTTAGGCCAAGATCACAGATTACTAAATAGTTAGTACGTAACCAAGATGGTTAACGTCTTTATCAATCAAATTCAGAAGGACTACACTTTGCTTTAAATGCACTATAATCTATTTATTTATTTTTATTTATTAAAATAATTTATGTACACATAACCAACATAGAAAAACTTAAAACTAGAGATACATTTTAGTACAAAGCCGCCGCTTTAGACATATGATGTAGAGGTACATTAAATAAAACATTAAAAAAATAAAAACATGACAATCTGTTCCACTAAGAGTTAACTGCACCACAGGTTAGACGTAGTCTTAGCTACAGTTAATGCTCAAGTTAATGTTAATTTCAGCAGTAACTACACAGGATGCAATTAAACCTTCCTGCCAAATTTTGATATATTGATCCTTGTTAAAAATAAAAATACACGTATTTTTTCTTTTATAGTCACTCAGTACTAAATTATTGAGAAATAGCTTCCGAAAGTTATCCTAAAAAACACTACAATTAATGGACACGATGCGTCGGCCGCGCGTGACGTGCCCCCGCGCGCGCGCCTCATCCCGGCGTCACCCCCTCTCATTCCCCCGCGCTGCGAGTGACCGTTCTGCAACGATTTTAAATGGGATAAAATATGTCATTGAAAAAAAAACCCAATTTTTTTGGTTAAATGGACTCTTCTAATGATACCTAAGCCCTGGAAAAAATTTGGCAGGAAAGTTTAATTGCACCCTGTATAACGATGACCACAGAACTTTACGAAACGTTTGTTGCACTATGATTTTTTTGTTAATAGTTAAAGCTATTATTAAAGTTATTATAAACAAAAAATTTTACCATCACAATCCGGAAACCTTTTCTATTATTTAACAAACAACTGGATTCGGTCATTATTTTGACATATTTTGCTAACTAAACATTAACGTTAATCGGTCAAAATGGACGGTTACGGTTATCGTTAAATATGTAGTCATTTTAACCATTGTTAAATGGTGCAATCAATTATTGACTAAACCAGAGCTTTTACAGCTGGTTTGACATTTTGTTATAGTTATAGTAAGTTGGTGCATCTCACTCCTAGTTTCATTTCTAACACCAAAGGTCAAGTATCATAATTCATAACCAAATGGAAACGCACAAGAGCAGAAATCCTATGAATACAAACAAGATCAAGACACAATATTGTTTTGATTGATTCCATATCTCTCTGTTGAGATGCAATTTAAATAATATACAGTAGTATATTAGGGGGCGTCCACAAATTAAAATTGGTTGAATAAAATCTCACGATATCTCACCAGGGGGGGTGGGAGGGTCAGGAAATTACAAAAAACACCTCACGTAATTTGTGGACGCTCCCTTATTATATTAATATTATATTATTATTACTATCTTTATACTAGTTCTTCTTGACTTCAAGTAGTAATTCGACGCAATATCACGTAGCACGCGCAATAAACAAAAACATACCTATATTTTATCAAATTACTTTATAGCAAGCGCCATGTTACTTAGGCTTATGCTAAATCCCATATTTACATGCATTTTTGATATTTAACTGTCGAAATTCTAAATTATCAGAAGCAATAGGCTCAAGTCTCTGCGTTGAAATATTTGAAAGTAGATGCTTAGGACACAACTGAGATACACTACTATAATATTATGTTATCTATATTCTGTGTGTATACCTACTGTACTGTCTTACCAGTGAACCGTGTTATCTGTATTGATAACAGCTTGTTTAAGATTAAGTGGTCATTAGTAATATTTATAATTCCATTAAAGAATTTAAGTTTTATAATATTATGTAATGCCTCATATTACAATCTTATTCGTAAAAAGTTGAGAGAAAACCGGCGTGAACCGTGAAACAGCGCCTGCGCTGTGTTCCGCCCAGTGAGTGAGTTTACCGGAGGCCCAATCCCCTACCCTATTCCCTTCCCTACCCTCCCCTCCTCCCCTATTACCCTATTCCCTCTTAAAAGGTCGGCAACGCAACTGCAGCTCTTCTAATGTTGCGAGTGTCCATGGGCGACGGAAGTTGCTTTCCATCAGGTGACCCGTTTGCTCGATTGCCCCCTTATTTTATATAAAAAAAAAAAAAATAATAAATGTATTTTTCTGTATTGTCTATTAAATAATTCCCATTTTAAATTAATTTGCTTGTGAAAAAATATGTTTTTACAACTAAGAAATTAGAATAGGAATTATTATATTATTAGCAGCTTTTGTGCCAAGTTGGCAACAAAAGATGCTTAGCTAATATGAAGCAATCTGGTACATTTACACCATCAGATAAATTGATTCATTCTGTCGGGTCAAGTCAATATATTTGGTTACTGTGTAGGTTACGTACATATAATAATATCGTGGCGAACCACAAATAAAATAGTTTTATTTTTACATTATATAATTTTGTTACATAGCAACATTATGTAAGTCTAAAGGAAAATTTTACGCCAATACTGGCAACATTTTCAAAACACACTTCTGCAAAAATTTTGATTCGGAAGCCATACTTTCTGTAACAAAACTTTTTCTGTGTTGAAGACTTGGGCGCTTTGTTAACCTTCAAGCGGTCGTGCGACGTCAAATCGACTCCCTTTAATACATTTTCGTTGATATTATTGATATTTCTCGTTGAATCCGTATTATTCTCTCAGTAGCTTTTCATGATTTATCTATCTACCAAATAAATAGCTTACACTTACTCTCCGCACCCCCTTTGCAGCAAGGAGCTCAATTATTGTTTTAGTCTCGGCGCCGGCGTCGAAAAGACTCCGCGCGCCTCTCTTATAATTTTATATGTAGTTTTAATATAATTGAGGCAAATTCTATGTATTAATATTTATAAAACTAAGTCATCGTTGACCGATAACATCGAGTGTTATTGCTAGATGAAGAAAAAATCGTAACTAGGATAAGAAAATTTCGATCACTTTTTCTGCCCCTGTTCACACAAGATAAGCTACTTTGAGTCACCGGATTTTATAACTAAGTTTTTACTAAAAATACATTTAATTTTCCGGGTGAATTGATTACTTTTGAAAAGAGTAATAAATAAATTTATGAAATAATAAATAATGTTGAATGAAAAGTGTTTTGTTTCCCAAATTCACCGACGTCTTTTAGGTTACGCGCGACCACTGCCGTTACAAAATAGCACGCGCCCGCTTGAAGGTTAAAGTTACTAATAAATATTATTGGACTCATGCTATAAAAGTGTTGGGGACAATAAGCAGTTATATCCACAACTGAGTTGTTTAATTCTGCATATCCCCCATAACATAAACTATTATAAACCCTCCACTTCGAGTAGTTACAATTTTTTTGTACACACTGAATCAAATTCCCTTACATAATTAGTTTTCAAAATGTAAAAGTTAAGCCCTATGGGCTATTAGTTATTACAGACAGTGGTAAGCGATTTTATTTTATTTTACTTTGTTTTATACAATGAAGTGATGGCTGATTACGGTTTTAAGCGTATCCGCGCGACAGAGATTACAAGCAATTGTATGCAACGATTTATTTAAACAGCGTCGCGGTCGTGCTGCTCTTCATACTTAATACTTAAGATTTTGTTGTGTAGTGACCAAACCGCTTTATCATACAAATCTAATCTTAGAGACCAAAATCATTTAAAGTTTAGTTGTAGTTAACCGTACACGCACATCAGTAATTAGTGACGGTCCGCATTACCGGGAGCTTCGTGATTAATTTCGCATTCATTCAATCTAACTTGCGGCAAGTACTATCGGCTAAGTTTGTACGGAGAAAATCGCTTGGCAGCGCCGTTGAATTTTGAACACGAACATATCTTCGCGAGCTGGAACTTACATACACACACAGTCACGATATCATTGATATTTGATATACAGTGTGAAACAAAACAAAGCGATAATACTTTGCGATGTGTATGAGTCCCTGGTATAAAGTTTACTGTGAAAGTAACTATTTTATAACTTTTGTATGGGCAAATACGCATGACATACAAATCACAAAAATTGCTATTTAAGGGCGAAGCCAAACGAGCGTAATTTGTGAGTTGTGAGTCGCAGAATTTCGGCTGGCAGAAATTCTGCTGCATTCAGTTTCATACAAAAGTCCTGTTTGATTCACACGAGCGTAATTTTGTGAGTTATAATTTGTATGAAAAATAATTTACGCGACCGAAATTCTGCGACTCACGACTCACAACATTACGCTCGTTTGGCTTCACCCTAAAAGTAGCAGCGCTGAAAGAGCAATTTTTTGTGATTTGTATTTTTTGTGAACTGTAAAACGGTTAACTCTTTATAAGATAAGAGACACAATATACACACCCTTAAGTAATATCACTTTGTTTTGTTACACCAGGTTACACCTTGTAGATTTATATCTTTAAATGACAGAAGATTTATTTACATTTTTTTTTCGATTTCATAGAAGATTCTGGCTCGTTCGTTCCGGACACTTAGTATCAAAATATGCTTAACGTCTTCTTTATCACGCTCTAAACAATTAGGTGATGGCAATTTAAATTAATTTATACGTGGGAGAGCCATGCTTCGGCACGAATGGGCCGGCTCGACCGGAGAAATACCACGTTCTCACAGAAAACCGGCGTGAAACAGCGCTTGCGCTGTGTTTCGCCGAGTGAGTGAGTTTACCGGAGGCCCAATCCCCTACCCTATTCCCTTCCTTTCCGGCAGGCCGGCAACGCACCTGCAGCTCTTCTGATGCTGCGAGTGTCCATGGGCGACGGAAGTTGCTTTCCATCAGGTGACCCGTTTGCTCGTTTGCCCCCTTATTTCATAAAAAAAAACGTACTTAATTAAAATTAAATAGTTTTTACTAGGTACAGTTTTTTTGTTGTGTCTTGTTTTGGTAAACTATAGACGCAGTAGTAAATTCAATTACCAAACATTTCGAGAGTAACACATAACTTTTTTCTTCACGAATAATAGTCTTGTCACTTTTGTCTCAGGTTACTGGTTAGTTGAGTAAATATGATAACCATTCCCAAAAGTATTCTCTCTTGTTACTTCGGAAAATACAAAAATATACGAACTTTTTTTATTTGAAGCTCGCTGACTCTTTATTTTTATTCATGAAAATATTCAATAATATATGCCCATTCAACCGTTATACCAAACTAACTCCCAATTTTTATAAATTAAATATGTATTAGGGAGTAACAGACCAAAATATTAATAACAAGTAAGACAAAAATCTTACCCGAATAAAGTCAATAAGAACTTAATTACTAGGCAAGTAATGAAAAAACTTTAAAGTTCTTTTTTTGCTTAAATCGCGCATCGGGAAAGTATAATATTATATTTTTAAACCCATATCTTTCTTTGTTTAAAGCAGTCTATTTTAAAATTCATAAGCTTCATCATAACTAACTAATTTGTTATAACTTATAATAAATTCCAGCTACTTTCATGTCTGTTTGAAAGCTAACGCGCAAACCTAAATAAGTCCCAAAAACCGGCCAAGTGCGTGTCGGGCCACGCGCAATATAGGGTTCCATAGTACCGCTAGTTATTGATAATTTTTGTATGGTCAATGAATGTACATTTATAACGTGTTTTACACTACTAACAACATCATTTCAGTTGCGTTTAAAGGAATTTGAACGACACAAACGACAATACATAATTAGTTAATCGAGTATTACTCAAAAACATATGAAGTCTTCTTAGCCGTGATAGTTTTCCTTTTAAATTCAGCATATTTCCTACTCCCATGAATTTTTTCACATTTTCAGAAGCAACCTAGCTGGTAGAAGGGGGGACACTGGACTCTAACGATTTTTTCCATTTTAAAACTTCATATTTCACAAATGGATCCCTAAATCGGAAAATGATCTTTAAATACTCATAATATTTTTAAAAAACCTATCCAACGATAGTGGGGTGGACGCAAAAAAAATCATCCCCGCTTGATGTGTAGAGGAGGTACCTTAAAAAAAATTTTTTTAAAGATCTTATATACCATTTTATCGGCATCATTAATATGTTCATTCATGCCGAATTACAGCTTTGTAGGTCCTGTAGTCTCTGAGCAAAACCGCGGACAGACAGACAGACGGACGGACGGACGGACGGACGGACGGACGGACGGACGGACGGACGGACGGACGGACGGACGGACGGACGGACGGACAGACGGACAGACAGACCGAAACTATAAGGGTTCCTTGTAGACTACGGAACCATAAAAAGTCTGCCTCCATCCATACTTACTAATATTATAAATGCGAAAGTGAGTCTGTCTGTCTGTTACCTCTTCATGCCCAAACCACTGAATCGATTTTGCTTTAATTTGGTATGGAGATACATTGAGTCTCGGCAAAAGACATAGGATAGTTTGTATCCCGGAAAAATTTACGGTTCCCGCGCATTAAACAAATTTTGGCGCAACGGAGTTGGGGGCGTCATCTAGTTCTTAATAATTTGAAGGATATCACCATGATGATGATGGCGTACATCAGCACCTGAAACTCCATCACCTCCCACCCTATTACCTCCAGGTTTAATCCCATTACCGGCTCAATGCCAAGTTCGCAGTCCGGAGTCCCGGCTCTCGCGTGATTTGTTTGCACTCTTGACCGAGGGGACGAAACAAATCGACCGCGGTATCGCTTTGTCTATACCCCGCTATTTATAGAGATATTTTAAAAGTAATAGTTTGATGGACGGCCGCAGGGTAAAAGCTATATCTACGTGTTGATTTCTTAGAGGCCCCGCAGACGGCAGACTTTTAGTCGGCCGATGGTTTGACCATATGGTAGTTTAAATACAAAGTACATAATTATCGGCCGATATAAATCTTATTGTGTGCACCTCCATACATTTTTATATTGATGGCGTTCGACTATTGGCCAACTGATTCTGCAAAGTCTGCAGTCTACGGGAGCTCTTAAGCTGGTCATACACAACTCACAAGCAAGCTATCTAACAATTAAACGGCGTACGTATCATGCGACAAGTAAGCAACGGGCGTGTGGCAGCAGATATTTCACAATATCATGTGTCATTTTGTATACTTAGTTTTTTCACAGATAATACGCGCCTTTCCACACGACGTATTTTTTGCGCACTGACGACGCGCGTTTCTGGTGCGCTCGTCTTCTGCGTGTTTTCATCGCGTTTTGGCAGATATAAAGTTGTCAGGCAGATGTAAACGTGTCGGCTTCCTTCCGTTTGCTGAGCGTTCAACTTGTGTTTGTATCGATACAAACCAGCGTAAAAAACGTCGTGTGGAAGGGCCCTACAACAAAACGCCTGTTGCTTACCGATCGCAAACATTCATAGATACACACATATAACTTGACCAAATCATTACCTTATTACCTTAGTTCTGTCTACTCTATCATTACCCTTAATTCGGCAACAAATCAGAATCTAATAACGTCTTTGAAATCATTTCTTTCATTAGCGTATTTACTCTAATGTCACCCTTGCACTATTGATTATTATACATTGTTTAAACTTATAATCATAGAAAGCGATAAGAAAACTCGCAAGTCACAGTTACTATCAAAATGTTATGCAACTGAACCACTCAAAAACAAATAAATACTGTCCGCCTAATAGCTCTTATATAAATACAAGATCGAACTTCCGATCAGTGTACCTCGGAATCTGTGCAGTCTCGCTTGTCATCATGTTATATTACTATCTACTATTAGTTCTGACTATACTGTTTACAGTTTATAAATATAGAAACCGCAACAAAGATTACTGGAAAAAGAAAAACATAGTGCAGGAGGAGGGAGTCTTAAAGACGTTCATAACACGGCAATGCTCCTTAGGGGAAGTCTACTTGGACATTTACAAGAAGTATCCTAACGAGAAGTATATAGGAGTGTTTTTGAACGAGCCGGCCCTCATCGTGAAAGATCTGAACGACGTTCACGCCGTCCTGCAGGGCGACTTCCAGAATTTCTTCAGTCGCGGCACCGTCCAAAATCCGCGGGACGTTCTCGCGGACAACGTGCTGTTCATAGACGATTACCCGCGATGGAGGCTCATCAGACAGAAAATGACGCCCATCTTCACGAGCAGGAAGCTCAAGAACATGTTCTACATCATAGACAGAATCGCCTGCGACTTCATCAGCAACGACAACAACGTTCAGCTCACAAACACCGACTCGTTCCACGCTCTCTCCGTGTACACTACCGCCTGCATCGCCGCCACCGTCTTCGGCCTGGACGGGAGCCCGAAGAACTACACCGACTCCCCTTTCCTCCACATGGTCAGGGACGTTATAGGACCGAGCTTCGCCTTCAACTTCAAATTCTCCGTTTCGACGATCTCGCCCCGTCTGTTCAATCTATTGAATTTGAAATTCTTCGACGCCTACAAGGATTTCTTCGTCGGTGCCTTCAAGCAGGTGATCGACCGACGAAGACGGGACAGGGACCCTCGCCACGATTTCATCGACACCTGCATAGAGCTGCAGAACAGCGGAAGGATGCAGGACGCTATTACGGGGTACGAGCTCGATCCGTCGGACGAGGTGCTGGCCGCTCAGGCGTTCTTCTTCTTCTTGGCCGGGGTAGACACGTCCGCGACGACTATGCACTTTGTTCTTTTGGAGCTGGCCAGTAATCCCAAAGTACTAGCCCGGCTTCACGACGAAATAGATGAGGCGTTTGCCAAATGCGGGGACGCTTTGACGTACGACGCCGTAGACAACATGCAGTACTTGGAGATGGTGTTGAACGAGTCGATGCGAAAACATTCGCCGATCGCGCAGATTCAGAGGCAGTGCGTGAACAAAACGACACTGCCGGGAGGACTCCGAATCGAGAAGGGTGAAATCATAGTGATACCTATTCACGAGTTGCACAGGGACGAGAACAATTTCCCAAACCCTGACTTATTCGACCCCGAAAGGTTCTCGCCGGAGAATATCAAAAACATCAAGAGAGCCAGTTTCCTCCCCTTCGGGGGAGGAAATCGTGTTTGTATAGGTAAGTAAGTGTTTTACTATATTTTTATTGCGTTTTAAGTGCCTTAAAAGTAGAAATGGCGTAATGTTAGTACGTTTTAGGTCTCAAAACTATAAATATTATTATAATACCATATCCATTCATCCATACTTCCATACTAATATTATAAATACGAAAGTGTGTCTGTCTGTCTGTCTGTCTGTCTGTTACCTCTTCACGCCTAAATCGCTGAACCGATTTTGCTGAAATTTGGCATGGAGATACTTTGAGTCCCGGGAAAGGACATAGGATTCTTTTTATCGCGGAAAAATGTACGGTTCCCGCGCGATAAACGAATTTTGGCGCAACGGAGTTGCGGGCGTCATCTAGTAATATTATAAATGCAAAAGTGTGTCTGTCTGTTACCTCTTCACGCTCAAACCGCTGAACCGATTTTGCTGAAATTTGGCATGGAGATACTTTGAGTCCCGGGAAAGGACATAGTATAGTTTTTATCCCGGAAAGATGTACGGTTTCCGCGCGATAAACTAATTTTGGCGCAACAGAGTTGCGGGCGTCATCTAGTATATTATAAACATTAAAAAGTCACCTACCTACTTGCTGATGCACAAAAATAAGAAACATACTTCATGAAACTAATAAAATATTAATTTGCTTATAAAAAGATGCCGGATAAGATAAGTTTAAAATGCCGGCCCTTTAAAACTTTTTGAGTCAAAAGTACGCAGTAACAATAGTACCAATAAAAAAAATCGGCCAAGTACGAGTCGGACTCGCGCACGAAGGGTTCCGTACCGGTATAGAGCGAAAGTAGGCAAAAAATTGTGTTTCTTGTATGGGAGCTTCCCTTAAATATTTACTTAATTAAAATTTTACTATTAATTATTAAAGTACAAATATAATTAAAGATTTTGTGAAAATTTCAAGTGCCTAGCTGTTACCATTATTGATTACGAGCGAAAAAACGTTTGTTGTATGGGAGCCCCCCTTAAATATTAATTTTATTGCGTTTTTAGTATTTATTGTTATAGCGGCAACAGAAATACACAATCTGTGAAAATTTCAGAAGTCTAGCTAAAGCGGTTCTTGAGTTACAGCCTGGAGACAGACGGACAGACGGACAGACATCGAAGTCTCAGTAATAGGGTCCCGTTTTTACCCTTTGGGTACGGAACCCTAAAAGAGCAAACTTAAATGTAGAAATCTGTTAAATATACCTCAAGAAGATTTTTTTATTTAACAATTCTAATTTCCCGTCATTTCTTTCAGGTGAACGATTAGCCCGCCTCCAAGTCAAATCTGGGGTCGCATGGTTCCTACGGAACCACACGCTAAAGGAACAAGCATTCAACCCGAAAAAGTATGACCAGATCACATTCACTAACAAAGATACCAGTGCTGGTTTTAAACTGATACCAAGGAACTAAGACTCGAATTAATATATGCGTCCGCGCGAACGCGCGGTTTGGCGGCTACACCGCGAGATCACAAGCAATTGTATGTAAATGACGGTGAGACCGCGCCGCTATTTAAAGAAATCGTTAAATACATTTGCTTGTGATCTCGCGGTTAACCAAACCGAGCCTTTAGAGCCTTATAAACTCATAATTTGAAAGCTACAAAGTTATAATAAAAATACAGCAATAATCTTCAGTATATCAACATTCCTTTCCCCGTTTTAAATTTTCTATTTTTGTTTATTATACTCATGATATTAGCTTCCGAAGTAATACCAATTTATTAAAATTGAAGCATACTTTCAGCATCTCCCTAGTATTTACAAATTACGTTTATTTGAAACACACGACAATAGATAGACAATTTCATTAACTACATATTCCCCGTTTTAAATTTTTTTAGATCAATTTTGAAAATTTTGAACTAAGGTAAGTAAAAAAAATAGGATTTTTGTGCAATAGCAACGCGTCAAATTTATGGTCAAAGTCGTTTGCTCGGGGGATGGCCTTAAGTATTAACATTATTTAAGAATTTTGAGATGTGTGTGTTTAGTGATGATCTGAATATAACTGATGAAAAGTACTTATAAAATTTTTCAACTTCTATGCTTTTTATTATCGCCTTATGGTTCCTACTTTTAGTTAAAGTGTATACTGTAATATATTTATACTGTTCCATTAATTGTAATCCTAATACCATAATAAATATTATTTGTGTATCTGTTATCGTTAATTTGCGTTAACCAGTTAGAGTGCAGATTAACGCGGTATTCTGCAGAATATCTGGGTGAGTCAGTTAAAGTGAAAAAAGTTGACTCTATTCTTACATTACCTAGATAATCTGCAGAATACCTAGGTAATCAGCAGACAAACGACCATGCATACGGTAAATTGCATAAAACGGGTTCTTGTTTGAATAAATCATGTTATTTAGCTGTAGGGAATTATTTAATATAATTCTTAGGATACCCCAACAAAGGAATAAAATATTAAATTTTAACTTAAATGTTACTTCACCGTTAAAAAAATATAACAGATCAAATCAGCTAGAAAAAAATCAATAAAAACATTAAACAGTCTAAGGTTGACAAGCTTAAGTCAAAATATTTTAGGACATAAACGAAGGAAGAGTTTTGCCGAGAATATGAAAGAGTGACCTTCCGTGGCGTAATTCTATAACACCCGGGGCCCGTGGCAAATTGATGGGGCGCTATCAGTAAAATCGTCACGTTAATAATAAAACAATGTATAATTTTTTTTTGCCCCGGTTTGGTTCGGGCCCGTGGCATTTTGCCAGCCCTGCCACGCTATAGTTACGCCACTGGTGACCTTGTGGTTTTGTAATTATTTCCTAAAATTGCGTTATCTGGGCTTTTAATGTGTTTTATTGGTAGAATATTAACCATTATATATTCGTTATCATGCACAAGTGTAGGCAAGTGATACAACTTCCAGAAACGTGTCTTTTGTGTTCCCTCCTAAACTCCATCGAAATTTTCAGTAAAGCGTTTACCGTTTTACTGAATCGACCGACTTGACTCCTTGACTGCATTGACTTTTACTTAGACTTTGGATTTTACCAAATAGAAAAAAGATGCTAAAAATAATTGTTACAATAACATTGTTTTCCCATTTGTTTGACGCTGGTCATGGTTATATAGCCGAAGCGCCATAATAAGAAAAAAATAAACAAAGGATAAAATATTCAATTTTAACTGCACTGTTACTCCACTGATATAATATAACAGATTAAATCATCGAACGCAGGAACAGAGAACAAAGAGAACGAAGGAGCGAAACAAAAGTGTTTTGTTCATTGTCTTGCGAAATTTAACGATGTACCATTCGTTACTATGCAAACTAACTAGGTAAAGTGCAAAAATAAGCTTTTTTGATTTAAATTTCACACTTTAACGGATTGTATCAGGAAATCTGCAGATTACCTAGTTAATGTGAACATTAACGTATTCCGCATTCTAACGGTAACATATCTACAATGTTAATTAATATTTTATTTATTTATTTAAAAATGTAAATATTTGTAAAACATATCACTAAAACGATAAGACATCTATATCGAGACATAAGTATACTTTGCACTGAGATACTAGACGGTTGTAAAATTCCACTCAAGCATCTATAATAATAATAATCAGTAATAATAATAATAATCAACGATATTAATTAAAACGATGTTATAATCTGACTAGTCGATATAGCCCGCAACATGGTTGCGCGTTTATCGCTTGGGAGAAAATCTGTCCCTTGATTTTTTTTGGACTCAGACACAGACATAGATAAGGGAAAAGGCGAGATCTCGCGAGTTTGACGAGATTGCACTTGAGCAAAAAAACGTCTTATTCGACACGCGGACTGACAGGGACGGAGTTACGATCACGGAGTAAAAACAAAGAGGAGTTGGCCTAAGCAACTGTGCACTGTGATTTTCAACTAGGTCCTGAGTTTCACTTAATTTATAATAATATCTCAGTTTAATAATAGTCAACTCAACTTAGATAATAAGTTTCATTTCTTTTTTTGACTTCTCGTCGTTTTGTTGGTTTGAACTGTTTTATTACTAAAAGATTTTCGTTAGATATTAGAAGAGAAGACTGGTTGTTTCTTTCATTTGCAGGCTTAGCATGGCCACAGAAGAAATACGAAAATATAGAAACGCTGACAGTTTTTGCGGACAATCTGACAGCTTTCCTTTGTTAATCCATCACTTTGTCTACTTTACCGTAAGAATAAACCTTTCTATAGTGGCCATGCTAATCCTGCTGTTATTTGATAGATACGTATGTCAAAGTTTACTACTTAGAAGTTTATTAAAAATTATAGACAGATACGTAAAACAATGTTTGAACTTTGAAAAAAAATCGTGAAAATAAATGTTTATCTTATAATAATAATACTTATAATATTTATTATTTTTTCCTTAGAACATATTCAAATATTGTGATTAATATTTGCAAAAAAAAAACCCACCTAACTGCTAATCTCGCGAAATCTCGAAATTGGCGAGATCTCGCAGTATTGTTATTCATAAACTAGCGGGATCTCGCGTGAGCCCCAATCTCGCGAGATTTGCATTCCCTAGACAGATCAAGATAGATACCGCATGTGTATGTACTTCGCGTGTCATATCACGTTCCCAAACGACGAGCAATACTCGTCTTTCGAAAGTCTGTTCTTTAGTATGCTGTCGGAATCGGACGTTAATCGGAATTTTAAAAATGCCTAAATGCCTAAAAGCGCCGTACTGAGCTGTAGAAATTCAAATAGAAACGTTGGCCTAGATAATGGACACGTTTCTTATCATCGGTACGTCACAGTAGGTAGGAAAAAAGTGGCACGCTCTTTTTCATACCAATGGCGCGACATGCGGTATCTATCTTGATCTATGTCTGTGGACTCAGAGTTTTTCCAGATAAAAATTTCTTCATAATGAGTTCTACGAGACGAGGTCAATGACAGACAGACTTTCGCATAATATTCAATGTGTAAAAAACGAAGTGATGAACTGATTGTGAAAGTAGCAGCGCTGAAAGAGCAAAATTTTTTTTTCTGATTTGTATGGGCAACCGTCCAAGCGTCGTAAATTTTCCCAAGAGTTTCAAGAGTTAAAAAAAAGTTACTCTTTCAGCGCTGCTACTTTTAAAGTGAACTCTATATGAGGGATATATACACACCCTAAAGTATTGTCACTTAGTTTTGTTACACCTTGTCTATACTGCGCTGAAAGAGTTTTTAGATTATATTTAACATTAGTACGTACAGCCCACTACAGACTCACCTGATCTCCCATGCCGGTTATTATGGGTGTGTTCCAATACGCGGCCAGTCTCGCTACGGGCTCCAGGGCGAAGGCGCAGGCCGGTCCGATGAAGGCTATGACGTCATCCTTGAAGTGCATGTCAGCTGCGAGTCCGGGGGCGATCGCGCCAGAGCAGGACGGGTAGCTGGAAATTATTCTATGTCAGTACTTAGGCCTGGCTTGGGCCTGGCTTGCCTGGGCCTGTATTCACTTTGATTAGTGCGAGTGCAGGTGATTAGTGATTAGGAGAAAATAAAGAACTTGCACTAATCAGTCGCTGTCCACACTTACTTTCTTTTTATTACTAATCACCTGCAATAATCACCTCCACTTATCACTAATCAAAGTGAATTCAGGCCATAAGTGCAGCTAGAGAGCTTCTTATAAAGAAAATGTTTGACAGAAAATTTAAGGAGCTAATATCAATTTTAAAAAATCGGCCAAGTACGACTAGGACTAGCGCACGAAGGGTTCCGTACCATTATAGAGCAAAATTAGGCCAAAAATTGTGTTTTTTGTATGGGAGCCCCCCTTAATTTTTTATTTTATTTTAATATTATTATTAAATATTAAAGTACACACATAACTAAGTACTTTGAGAAAAATTCAAGTACCTACCTGTTGCCATTATTAATATAGAGCTGTTATAGCGGCAACAGATATACATAATCTGTGAAAATTTCAACTCTCTAGCTATTACCGCGTTCTTGAGTTACAACCTGGAGACAGACAGATAGACAGACGGACAGACAACGAGGTCTTAGTAATAGGGACCCGTTTTTAATCTTTGGGTACGGAACCCTAAAAACCCTATTAAAAAACATTAATGTCTCTGAAAGCAACTGTTAGCTAAGCGTTATTACCATAATATTATATTTTTAATTTCTAGCTTCACACTTCACTGCTGAAATTATCTAACACAACAGTACTCGAATAAAGACTATATTGTACTGAAAGATATAATATTTCATTTATTAAAATTTAATATTCTTCGTTGATACATAGCTAAAGCCCGTTTTCTGTCAGGCCTTATTTCTTTGGCCTATTCACTTATAAGCGGGGCTCTTTCACGATACTTTTTCATGCAATTTCAAAGGCAACGAAATGACAAATGATCGATGAGAGTAAAAGTTCAGGAAGTGCGCGGAGAAAGTTAGAAAATTAGGTCAAAGGGAAACCAAGATTTTTTCTTTTTTTTTTCAAGTGACATTGCGGTTAAACTTGTCGGAGTAGAACTTGATTAAAACGATAATTCAATTATGATAATGTCAACCAGTAAATAATAATTTATGATTTATGGTGAGAAAGTTTGGTTTGTCCCATTTTGAGGGCCTGCTTCTTATCACTTACCAATATCGCTGTTTACGAATGTTTTATAATTATTACAAAATAATTATGTTTTCTTTTCCAAAAGATGAAGTATAATTATGATATATAGATAAGTAAAATTCCAAGAAGTTCATAAGTCGTTAATATTGACTTGTAAATGAAACATGCACTGGAGTTAAAATTATTAATAGAAAAGTTTACGTAATATTTATCCCAATAATATTTCTGCAATAATATGAATTCTGTAGACAAACACTCACAAAGCACGACGCGCGACGGGGTAAATAACCTGCTTAATATTTTATAACACGTCGGTTTTTCCGACAAGGTTTTCCCTAACTCTTCTTAGCTTGAAAATAAGGTTTTAACAGATTACGGCCGCACACAAAGACTTTTAATGATTACTTAACTTTAATTAAATCAAAAGTTGGTGGAAGAACAGAGCTTATACAGGGTGTAACCATAAAGTTAATATACCTAGCGGAATAGAGCAACAACCTCGAGCTGTCAAACGAAACCGAAGTTGGTTTACATCTGTGTGTAAAAATATGTGTACGTATACACTTACACAAGCATGATTGAACATGAATTCTATGAGATTAAATTGTCAACGTGCCGATAAGTGCCGACTGGACGTCAAAAAAAGAGTTCTGCTGTCATGTACATGAACACGTCTCTTTTTACCACGCAGTGTTACTGATAGTGACATCTCGCTTGCTCAGGCCTTTGTTTCTCTATTCCGCTAGGTATATTAACTTTATGGGTGTAACAGAACTAAGTGATAATACTTTAGGGTTTGTAAGTGTCCCTTTTATTATTATTGAGTTCACTGTGAAAGTAGCAGCGCCAGAAGAGCAATTTTTTTTTGTGATTTGTATGGGCAAGTACCGAGCGTCGGGTATTTTCCCATACAAAAGTAAAAAAAAGTTACTCTTTCTGCACTGCAGTTTGCTACTTTTACAGTGAACTCAATACAGGGGACTCATACACGTAACCGTTTTAAAGGCCGGCAACGCACCTGCAGCTCTCCTGATGTTGCGAGTGTCCATGGGCGACGGTAGTTGCTTTCCATCAGGTGACCCGTTTGCTCGTTTGCCCCCTTATTTTATATAAAAAAACAGCCTAAAGTATTATCAATTACTTTTGTTACACCTTGTATACCTCTATGGCCGTCTTTGTAGAGATACAAAATCTTTATTCGATGATTAAAGTTAAAAAGTGTGCGGCCATTAAAATAATGTTTTAGGAGCATTAAGTTTGTAACTTTTGTTAGATGACAGTAATTTAATTGGCTTTTATTAATTTTGATTGACACTAAGTACGGGCGCTTTCTCTTCAGTTTAATAACTTTATTTTTCGAATGCCTACTCGAGTCACGTCTCAGTTTTAAGTTGTCATGTGAAGGGATTTTTTACCCCCACGCGACTTATAGGTACATTTTTCTTTTTGTCTACTATAATAGGTATAATTCACTAAAAATCGGTTTAGTACTTTTGGAGTCTATTTTAAACAATTACTTCCTTTTTAACCAACTTCTTGTAATATAAGTTTATAATATTAGTTTGAATTAAGTGTATCAAAATTTAACAAATATGTAGAATTACAAAGTATCTCAAAAATTAGAAATCCTAATCAAATACTTAATACCTTTAATGCATTTTGTAATTCACTTAGAGCACGTTTACTGGAGAGGTAATTGTTTTATAGGCACCTCAGGGTGACAAACCTTTACTTTCAACTTTACAACATCGTAAAATGTACCGCGCTCATCGCGTACTTAAATATGGCCGCCTTTTATTACATGACTAGATGACGCCCGCAACCCCGTTGCGCCAAAATTCTTTTATCGCGCCGGAACCGTACAATCTTCCGGGATGAAAGTGTCCTATGTCCTTTCCCGGGACTTAAAGTATCTCCATGCCAAATTTCAGCAAAATCTGTTCAGCGGTTTGGGCGTGAAAAGGTAGCAGACATACACACTTGCGTATTTACAAATTACAATATTAGTATTGGATTATGTTTTTAAAATTTTATAAGAATTCGAGTACTTAATGAAATGTTTGTTTATGGATTTTGTATATGGATGCCTAAAACCTATTTAACCGTAATATTAAAAACATCTGCATATTGCTCGCAACTTTACGCAAGCAAGTGGATACTTATCCCACTAGAACCGTACATTTTACCGCTACAAAAATTTGTCTGAGTTCTTCTCTGTAATTTGCTTTATATATGCCTGCCTTTCATTAAAATTGGTCTGGCAGTTTCAAACCTATTTAACGCAAACAAATAGTAATACAAACAATGAAATCTCAACCTTCTGAAATTAAATTTGCAGCAGCAGCTGCTCCTTAAAATTTGCTTAAAATGATGTGCCTAGGTAACTTTTGTAGTACTTAATAGGTTGAATCTATCCCAATATTGATTTATAAAACGAAAGAGATGAAATATTTTAACTATTAGCTATAACTCAGACTAATGGAAATGGGTTTCACATGGGTTGCCTGGCCAATTGTGAAATGGGTTTCACAATTGGCCAGGCATTCTATAGCATTATCATTACCTTCCCTGGACCTTCTGAAGCTCAACATTGTGGTGCGCGAGGAATTTCTCGTTAATCTTGTCTAAAGCCAGGTCCACAGCTGGGCCGCAGCGCTCCAGGTCGAACGGCGAGTCCAGTCGAGACGCCATCAGGACTCCAACTTTGTACACCGTCAGCTCAGACAGACACAGCCTCCACAAACATAGCAAACAAAACAAACGCGATAGTTTTACTAATTTCATTGTTATTTTATTTTGTAAAAAGTTCTGCAAAACGAATTAAATTTTCAAAATTCGAACGTCGTCGAGGAGACGTAATTTTTTAAATGGCGGAATTATATTTTTTTTACGATCTAAAGTTTCGTGCATGGACAGCAGCGAAACGTCCTTTCGCGAGAGTGTGTATGATAAACTGAGTGAAAGGGATGGGGCGCAACAAGTCGCGTCGGTTCCCGCCTTTTCCCTCCATTAACCCTTGATGAGGAATCATGAAATTAATGCCCTTAGACCCATTAAACGAGAATCTTCATTGTCCAGATTGAAATGTAAGCCCACGTTAAAGTAATGTCCAAATATCGTTGGGGAATTACGGCTATCAATTGTTTTTCCCATTCCAAGGATTAGTGTTATAATATATTTCGAAAATATTTTTATTTTAAATTTTTAAAAGGTATGAAACGCTAACATAATAATATAATATCGCCGTAATAAAATAAGTATTGATAACAAAAAAATATATAATATAGGTCTTCTAGGCCTATTATTCGGATATGGATTCTTTATAATATCTACGAAGTTACTACGAAGGAGCTATGAAAAAAGTTGGTACAAAAGAAGCTACAAACTTACTACGAAATTACGACGAGGCGAGATACTAAGTTGCTACTAAACTGCTACGATGTAGCTAGTAGTAGCTGTAGTTGCTACGATAGAAGCTACGACTTGACTACGAAGCTACGACGAAGAGATCTTCCAAGTTGCTTCGAAGTGAGCTACGATGTTACGACGAAGCGAGCTACGACCTTGCTACGAAGCAATCTACGACGTTGCTACGAAGCAATCTACGACGTTGCTACGAAGCAATCTACGACGTTGCTACGAAGCAATCTACGACGTTGCTACGAAGCAATAGATTAATGAACTATCATTCCGTGCCACACACATAAACACTTAATGTGCGTGCGTTTTATGTATTCGTATTAATGGCGAAGGTTATATTAATTTAGGAGATTGTGGGCGGCGTTAACGTACAGCTTAATTTGTGATTAAATATAAATGCATAATACAAGGTTTTGTATGTACTATCAGAGCAGTGGATTCATAGGCATATGGCGGACCTACGTAATTTGGCTGCGAGTGGGCGCCATGACGATCAATTTTATTGGGCAATATCATTGAACAATATTATTGAACTATTTATTTGACAATAAGATTGAAAGGCAGGCGCGTTCAATATCAATCCTAGACGGTCAATAATATTGCATAATACGCGATATTGCACAATAAAATTTATCGTCTACGGGCCCGCTGTCAAACCCAGTCGACAGACCACGACTTAATTGAATTGCACAATACGACCAAATGACGTAGGTCCGTCATCTGCATATGAATCAATTTCTTCGATGGTACTTTTAATAGTGTATGTATTTATTTTTTTTATGAAATAAGGAGGCAAGCGAGCAAACGGGTCACCTGATGGAAAGCAACTTCCGTCGCCCATGGACACTCGCAGCATCAGAAGAGCTGCAAGTGCGTTGCCGGCCTTTTAAGAGGGAATAGGGTAATAGGGGAGGGTAGGGATGGGAAGGTAAGGGAATAGGGGAGGGTAGGGAAGGGAATAGGGTAGGGGATTGGGCCACCGGTAAACTCACTCACTCGGCGAAACACAGCGCGAGCGCTGTTTCACGCCGGTTTTCTGTGAGAACGTGGTATTTCTCCGGTCGAGCCGGCCCATTCGTGCCGAAGCATGGCTCTCCCACGTACATCTCTATCTCCCATGTATGTACGTAATATTCAATACGGTACTGAAATTTAATACGAATGTATTTTTAGCTCGTGAATTGTGATACAACGCACTCGTAGCTACGTTGTAACTCTACATTCATAGTAGTAATACGAAAGTGTGTCTGCCTGTCTGTTACCCCTTCACGCCCAAACCGCTGAACCGATTTTGCTGAAATTTGGTATGGAGATACTTTAGAGTTCTGGGAAAGTATACAGGGTGTAACGAAAATAAGTGATAATACTTTAGGGTGTGTACGTGTTCCTTGTAGAGAGTTCACTGTGAAAGTAGCAGCGCTGAAAGATGAAAATTTTTTTCACTTTTGTATGGGGAAACTCGTGACGCTCGGGCCCTTGCCCATACAAGTGAAAAAAAAATTTCGTCTTTCAGCGCTGCTACTTTCACAGTGAACTCTCTACAAGGAACACGTACACGCCCTAAAATATTTTTTAGGGCGTGTTGTTTTTTTGCGTTTGTCTTTGTTACACACTGTATAGAATACTTTTTATCCTGGTAAAATGTACGCTTTCCGCACGATAAACGAATTTTGGCGCAACGGAGATGCAGCGGGCGTCGTCTATTATTTTATATCTAGTTCAAAATAAACAATGCATTCTTAACTTGCTGCTTGTTAGTGCGGAACAGGAGCCACAGTTCCCACAAGTCGACGCAATGCACACAATATCTTCTGCACCAGTTGTCCTATATAATGCTCGACACTATTAAACTACAACATCCTACGTAAGTAAATACTTCGATGCACTTTATATCTTTGGAGCAGCTATCATGGGCGTATCCAGGGGGGGGCAGGGGGTCAGGTGCCCCCTCCCCCCTGGAAGATAAAATAAACGTCAATTTTCCTGGCAAATGGGAATTAAAAACGTGTTACCTACTCTGCGCAAAATGAAGTGTTGTCAGATTAATAAAAGTAAATTTTCATGATTTTTTGTTTCAATATACCCGACCGACCATCTTCTCGAAGGTATGACCCGCCCCCCCCCCCCCCCCCCCCTAGCTGAAATCCTGGATACGCCCATGGCAGCTATACTCAACCTGCGGCCCGCCAGGCTTTTATCAGTGGCTTGCGAGAATCGATAATTTTGAACAGCGTTTTTTTACCCTTAAATACTTTTGTTTGCGGCCCGCAACACCAAGACTAAAACATGTTTGTGGTCCGTATGAAAAAAGGTTGAGTACCGCTGCTTTGTAGGGTAAATGACTAGTGATCGGACAGTACCAGTCATTGGACAAAGCACAAAAACACAAAATTTATTAAGGTTGCTTTTAAAACTGCCTGTTTTTAAAGTAATAGAACGCCTGATTTTAAAGAAAAACAGGTAGTTTTTAAAGCAACCTCAATAAATATAGTGTTTTTGTGCTTTGTTCAATGACTACTACTGTCCAATCACTAGTCATGTTCACCCTAGCCTAGTTCTTGCATCATCACTAGGAACAGTAACAAGTATGTATAACTAACATTTATCCGATGTGATGCAAGTTATTGTCACGACTTAGGTGACAATAACTTGCATCACATTGGATAACATTGGAACGACTAGTAAGTCGTCCTGAAAAAGTCAAGTCTCCAAATTGTTGACTAAGAAATGCGTTATACATAGTTTACAACATAAATTGTGACTTTTTGACGACGACCAGTGCTACAAAACCAAAAGTGCTAAAAATCTTTATTTTATAATATTGCTATTACTTATTAGAAACCAAAAGACTTAAAGCTGATAAAATCCACTAAATAGTGATAAGAATCCTTGTCATCCTCTCTCCAATGAGAGAACTCTTCGGTCGGTCAAGAACTTCTGCCTCAGGCAATAAAAATCACATATCAACACTTTTAAACATGACATTTATTCAACAAAACGACTACACACTTCGCACAATTTTAATAAAATATATTCTACAAACTGGATAGGTACGATTTGGTGTTACAAAACTTCATAACAAAATATAAAATATTGAAATACAATAGGTATGTACCGAAAACAATATCTTTTATACATAATCAAATCACAGAATATTAATCTTTTACTATGAATACTTAATTAACTTAAAAATATACAGAGTTCAAGTTGAGTTGGAAACAATATTGTATTATAATTTCTTGCAACTGATTTTTACTAATATTAAAACAATATAATAATATTAATGTAACTAAAATAAATAACACTAAAATTTTAAATGGTCTTTATAACGTACAAGTTAAAAAAAATGGAATTCCGCTTTAAAATTCTTAACCAATTGTTAACATAAAAAAATAATTTGAATTCGAAACAAAAAAATACTGTTGTACAAAAGTTTAAGTATCGATAAAAATTTAAGTGTAATAGATGAGCCAAAATAAAAAAAAACACCATAATATTTATACGTCATAACGATTGTACGTAAAATATATCAATTAAAATTTATTGACAGTGGTCAAGGTCACTATGATAAATCTTTTGTATTGTTTTGTGAAATAAAACTTATTGATGACACAAAAAAGCTACATTTTTGTTTTGATAAAAATCATTAACAACAACGGAGTTTGATTAATAATATTAATTTTTTCAAATGATATAAACTTTTATAGACAAAATTGCGAAAGAAAAAATATTAAGACTTCTAACATCGACAAAAATGTGAAAGGAAAAAAACAGAAGACACGAAATACGCACTTAGTGCTAAAGAACTGTCCAAAAATTTTAATACATTAGTGTTGATTTAATCTGAAAAATGAAAATAATTAAGTTTGGATCTTAAAAAAAAAATGCATATTTCATTTTTTCTGGCGTTTGGTGAATCGAAAACGTAAAAAAAAATACGGCATTACAATCTACATTTAAAATACTTTCAAATCCATTAGAACACATCACATCAGTACTATACTGAACGATACGCTAACAAATAACGAGGATTGGTTCCATGTTCACGTTATGACTATTTCAAAAAGTCTGACCAAAAACCCGGTAGCCACATTTTTGTTTTGATGTTTCCATTTATTGTTTCTTGGGATGTTTTGATCAGACTTGTCAACGGTAATAAGTGAAACGAAAGCTTTTCTTATTTTATACCTTTCACTGTAGTTTAAAAATATCATACATAGACACTGTGTTTGTTTTATGTCTTTTTAATAATTCTGAAAAAGCTTTCGTTTGCCGATTACCTGTATAAAAACAACATCTAAAAACGATAATGACTAGATAGAACCTAAATGGAAATCCTTAAACGTAATAAAATTATAATATTTTTAACACAAACACACTTATAAATACTCTACCGAACATATGGGGAAAATTCTTGTCTAATTTGGAACATTTTTATATTTTATAGCATTGGATCTTATATTATTTAAGCCATTAAATGCATGACAGGCCTTATTTAGGCGTCTTACAACGTGGCATAAGAGTATGACGCGACGACAGAAGGAATTAAAACATTTTCGACTTTATTATCCTTATCTATGTTAGATCGGCGTGGCATATTACATTTAAATATATTAAAATATGTAGTAAATAAAATCACATCGGCCACTCCAATCTATGGATAAAGTTGAAACCGTCGATGTTTTTATTTCCCGCTTTCGCCGTGTCTTACACTTCTTGTCCAGCTGTACTTAAAAAATAGCCCTTAAGTCTACTAGGTACCAAAATTTTAGGTCTTTTTGGATTATCACTTATTCGGCTAATATACACGACATAGAAACATTAAGGTTAAAAAGTTTCATGTTGAAAGAAATTCGTAATGTACAATTCTTATGTGCGTTTGACTTTGGGACGTTTTGTTTACGTTATTTTCATTTTTTTATTGAACTTTCAACTAAAACAGGGACAAATACTCGGTTACAATCTTTGTCAATTACGTAACAGTTTTAGTCGACAAAATTGGGATCAAACACCAAAATGTGACACGACGCAGTGTAAACGAAGAAAACGTTTCTTGTACACCATTACGAAGATGCGGAGAGAGGCCGCGAAGCTCATTTTTATTAAGAATATCATTATATTTACTCTACTTTGACACCAGGTATTGCCTCGATGGTCAAATCACTCGACTACTTACTTACATTACATGACATATATATTAAATATTTAATTAATATTATATCATTTGGCGCGCACATCTTTATGTAAAATAATAAAAATATTTGCCTCTTTTAAATATAAACAATATGATTTTTAACAAAATTTCAGAAACGATAACATACTAACTAAAATTGTTATGAAAATAATACACACGTTTTATCGATATTAGTAAGGATGCATTGGACTTCACTACTATGTCAAACACTATACCTAAAATCTATAGGGCACGTGCGCAATAAGGGCGCTGCGAATTGATGTCACCAATTCGAGACTTTTTCGATTATTTACTTGACATGCGCTGCCACCTATTCCTGCACGTTCTTGTATACAAAGAAAGTGTTTCCTTTTGACGTCAGAAATCCGAAACTTGTATATTATTTACTTGGCATGTCCTGCACCTATAGTTCCTGCACGTTCCTTAACAGGTGAGTACTAAACACGTCAAGTGGACCCCCTTTTGACATCCCAATTTGATGAGAAAAAGGGGGGGGGGGGGGGCACTTGACGTGTTTTTACTCAGGTTATACTCAAAATAAAAACATAACTGCGCCAAATTTTACACATAAACACGACTCACGTCACATTATATTCAACTACACTAAAATTTGTGCGTATCGACCTAACATTATACAATATCCACACTGTTCACAACACTAATAGAACAACACACCGACTATTTTTAATTATTATATAAATATATTTATCTTTATTGCTGTCTCTGTCACACAGATTTCACGAAGAGCTCGTTAGATCTCACTTTTACTTAAATTGTACTTTAAGGTAAGGGTATACGTAGAAGTAAGTGTATATAAAAAAAATGTTAGTTGAAAAATATTGGTAAAATATTAATAATAAATATTATCGATAATTTTATGGGTCGAGTAAATACTAAATAGTTGTGCTCCTTTTAAACAACTTATCTAACGGGTATGTTGTACATGGGACGAATTCCATTACTTTTTAACTAATAAAAAAATTCTACCTCTAATTCTAATCCTGGTGCATATTCCTATTGACTCTAAAATAAAATTGTAAATGCAACGTTTCTATATCATAAACTAAAATTGAAAAAAATGGCACGAAAGCCTTAAGGGCTAAAGTAATATAATATTTAAATTGTACAGAAGATTTATGAATTTAACATTTTATTCATATTTAAAATTTTATAAACTGTGGTTCGTCGGGTCTCCAAAATTTTAAAATAGGAACACTTCATTTAAATTGGTAGTAAAAAAGAAATGCATGATATCGATACGTACGTGGGGCATCACATGACTTAAGGTGCCGGTTGGCAGCGGACGACATGAAGCAACCGCAGACGACGTGTCGTCGCGACACTACTGGTTTCTATGTGTTTCTATGAAATACCCTGCGCAGCTAGAGACACGAAGCTAGCGACACTTAAGGTACAAGTTGGAAGCCGACTATATGAAGTTGCAGCAGACGACGTGTCGACATAAAAACATGGACGCATCTTTTTTGCAATTAATTGTTTTTTGATTTTTGAAATGAAGAAGAAATAAACAAAAATTTATTATTTTAAGAGTACTTAACTTAATAAATTTTTGTTAGTAGTTACTTACTTAGAAGACTTACAATGTTTTTGCTCTACTTTAAAACCTTTTTGTTCTCAATATATTTGTCGCTATCACACAGCATGAAAAAGAAGGACATAGCAATATATATTAGTGCCATTCAAAATGCAACCTAATAAGTACTCTCCTGAAAGATTTGTCATAAAATGTATTGATTTTTAACTTTAAAAACATCCACATTTTTAATGTCCATGATATTTGGCATTAATTGGATTCAATTAAAAATAATGACTTTTTAAATATTTAGAATATTTTGAGGGGCAATGGTTTATATTTTAGAATTAATAGTTTAGAACACGTAGCATTTTATATTTATTGTTTTTTAATCTAAGGCCCAGTTCTCGTACTCGCTCCCGCACGTACGATATAGTGCGTGTGCGAGCAGGACAGGCGATGCCTTGTGCCATAATATATTCTTAATTATTTAGACACGAATATCTGCAATGCCTATTAGGTAACAATTACACATATTATTGCTTTGACGAATTCCTTAGCGGAAGACACTTTGAGGCCGGTTGCTCTTGCAAACACCACACTCTATACAGATTCATTTTGATCTAAATGTAAACAAATACCTATTTTAAATGACCAAATTAATATGCTACAGTATTGCGCGATTAATATGTGACATATAAACTGAACTCTAGCTGGTGTGTATATTTATTTTACCGACATATAAATTGGTAACATTATATATGTTTATACTAAGTTTACATTTAGATTTTAAAAAATCAGAATAGAGTGTATACTGGTCAGAATCAATTTAATCCAAAAGTAAAAACATAATAGTCTATAATGCGGTCACGGAACAGATATAAATTCTCTCGCACATTTATATATTGCTATCTTGTTTCCACAGGTACAAAGAGTAGCGCGATACATATAAAGAAATTTAATGACACATTTATATGTATTTTTTTTACATTTAGATTAATTTGATTCTGAACAGAGAATAAAATATTGTTTGAACACTCATTCATTGCGTACGACATTTTATATCTCATTAATAAATAATAATCTTTCTTATTATATTATGTTTAGTTACATCTAAAATCGCTTGGTGTAAACGGGGGTATGTCATATTATGCCAATGAGAAAATCAAAGCTACAATACAAAACTAATAAGTAATTATCTATATGTGTGTTCTAAATGACGCCTTTCTTTTGTTACAGGCAACCCTACGCTAGGCTTGAACGCACTTTTGACACATTATGTACTAGAGTTGAGAAGTTTGTTGCCATAAATAATAACTTTTAGTTGCAACTGTCACCGCGCCAGACTCCTTTTTGCCAAGCTGTAATACCACTCTACTACAGTTATAACCAGGAGTCACAGATATTTCATACTAACTTTTAATATGATAAACATGTGACTAGCTTCGTGGTTGGAGGTGGTACTTTTGTGGAAATGAAAAATGCTGATTATGAGATTGTACCATGAATGAAATTAATTTATAGCTAGTTGACTGAACTACGTCATTTGGTCTGATTATGACAATTGAATGTAAGCTATAATCTGTTGGATGAGCTTGACATAACGCAACCAAACTACGTAGATCCGCCATCTGCCTTTGAATAAACTTCTCTAATATTACTTATTACTATATTAACTGGGGCTGCGACATTTCTACGTAAAATACCTATCAACTACACACTCCTAGTATTTACAGCCTGTCAGCTAATATCTACCTTAACCACAAACGAAATATGTATCAGTAATTATGTAGCTTCGATTTTATCATTGTAGTGATTAACCTCCCCATATAACTTTGTAATAAATTAAGAAATATAAGCTTTACAAATTAAAATTGTTAATTAATAAATTCATAATATATACATAAATAATGTTATTCACTTATTAGGCTTACTCTATTTGTGGGGTTTTTAATAACTTTTGGTGTCAACAACTGTTTCAGATTTTTTATATTTCGACACCATTTTTACTTCCAACAATGTTACATCAAACAATGTTTAAACCATCTCGACAATTTTAAGTTCTCATAGGCTTGATAACTTACAACTACTTAGGTTCACCGGTATATAAAATCTGTTTAAACAATAAGTAACTTTCAAACATAACCAAAACTTTCAACGGTGGACTTACATACTTTTTGGCAATGAGAGAATTAAATTAACTTATAACGTATGAGGTAGTGCGACCTTTGCCGTTGTGCGGTTCTGTGAAAAAGTAGATCTGTCAACGTCAACGTCATGTCACGGGGTGGAGTGATGGCGCCTGCGGCGGCGGAACACGAACGCGAAGATGCTGCGGAGACGCCGCCAGCGGCGCCGCCCGCCACCCGTCGCGATGCCCGTGCCCAGAATGGATGACTGATGATGCAATTTAACATGTCAATTAAGAGATAGCAAGGTCTTTTTCTTCTACAAAAATGGCCTCCCTCGAGGAAGCCAGTGTCAATGTCGTGAGGTTGCGGATGTCTGATTTATTGCAAAATATCGTGCGTTTGTGCAAATCTCATAACAGCTCTTTTATAAAAACACACACACAACAGGTATTGTAATAAAGATTCATTAGGGTTTCGACGATTAGTCATGTCAATAAGCTGTTCATATAAAGGTGATCGCATATTTGTCAGCACCGTACGCGCCGTATATTTGAATTCGTTGTATGAAATGATCCCACGAAATGCGGCGCGTACTGACATATTCATCCGCACCGTACGCGCCGCATTTCGTGACGTCATTTAAAACAACGAATTCTAAAATGCGGCGCGTACGGTGCTGAAAAATGTGCGATCAGAACGTAAAACAGAAGATCTTAACGCAAAAGAACAGAAATATACCTGTCTCTGTCTCTCAAGTCGTCGTATCTCTCTCACGAGCGCGTGGAAAGCGTCGTCGACGTAGTGTCGGAGCGCCGCCGACGTCTCGAAAAACGGACAGCCCAGTTGCGTCGCCAGCGCCTTGCCCTCCTCTATCGTCACCTGAAATTATTCAATTAAGAGGGTTATATAAAACGAATGATTCGAATGGTTTTGACAGTTTTCATCTTGCTAAAATTCTATGCACTTGCACTCTAGCACTCTTCTTGATCGGAGAGCTGAGCCAGCCTTTCCAAGTACCACTTGGATGATACCGATGTATTTGAAAAGCAATAGGTACGATTCCTTTCTAGAGAAATTGATTTTTCGAGATTAGAAACATCATATGACGGACAAAGACATCGGATCTTGTATCTATTTACGTAAATATTTTAATTAGTGCACATTCTCACTTAGTTTTGTTACACCTTGTAGATACTTACTTGGCGAAACCTCACAGCCAGATCCAGCTTGTTACCGACGAGGACCAGCGGCAGCCTCTCTGTGGGCCTCGCCTGTGCCAGCAGCCGGCGGTACTCAGCGGCCGCGCGGAACGACCGGCGGTCCGTCACCGAGTAGCATATCATGAAGCCCTCCCCGCACCGCATGTACTGCTCCCGCATGGCCGTGAACTCCACCTGGTGTTTAATAACAGTATAAGGGAGCTATAGCTAGCTAGATAGATGCACAAGCATGACAGGTCATGCTTGTTATCACCCAGGCGCGGATCTGGTCCACAGGGGTGGTTGAGAGACACAAATTAAGCAGTTTAAGTGTGAAGAGACAACAGACAGATAATAAACAGATGTGTAAAATTATATTCTAACCTGTCCAGCAGTATCCAGTATATCCAACAAAGCAGGCTCTCCATCAATCACGGCTTGCTGCTGGTATGAATCTTCTGTAAATGATAACATAATAATGAATACTTTCCGTAATAAAAACAGATTTTGCAACCAACTTTTGACTAATGTTTATGTTTATGACTTTATTTAATGATGGCACTTCACATGGCTATTTGTATTTGTTATTGGCTATTTGTTGTATTTGGCAACATTATTGACGAATACGCAAACAAGCAAATAAAGGCAAATACAACCTTCCACACATGGCCGTCAAATAGCAAACTTACAAACATTTGATTCAGAATTTTTAAATCAGGTTTGTGTTCACCAATACAATGTTGGATGTCAGTTATAGAACTGTTGTTTTCTGCTCACGATACAACACTGAACATGACTGAAAAATTGCTGAAAATCACCTGAAATTTGAAAATATACGGTCTGTTGTCAAGTTGACAGCACCGGTTTATTTGTGTACTTGCCTATTTGACTCTTTTGATGTGTGTCAAAAACTGACAAAGGTACGGATACGTGTATTTGGTATTGGTCATATTTGTCAAATAGGCAAATAAGGCCAATACTTTGTCAAACATACCGTCTACAAATGGTGATTGTTTGGTGAATACATCAAATACGCAAATACAAATAACCATGTGAAGTGCCAGCATAAAAAAGACTAGATTGAATTGAAAATATGAACACAACTAAATGAAACCAAATAACATCAAAACATTGTATGACCTTGTAATAGATAGTTCAGTGCATTATGTTATTGTTATGTTAACTGTTACAACAATAACACACAACTTGCAATGAAGGGCCTATGACATACACAGGAATTAACTTAGCTTTCATAGAATTTGCTTTGAACGAGGTGACTTCTGCATGTTATGGTGAGTGGCTATAAAATTAATTAATTTAAATACATTGTTTGAATAAGTTAAAATAGCCTGTGAGCCAGGGGCACCAATATACAGGCTTAGGTTTAGTTTGGGCTCCAAGTCTCCCACAAATTACTACATTGTCATTTTGGGAGAAACAAATAAATGTTATGGTAAAGGTTCGAAAGCCTACCCCAAAATTGATGGGGAGCGGGGGTGAGGGGGGGAGGGGTAAATACCCCCCGTACCAAATCCACACTGAGAAACCCCCTAATTTTGGAGCTACTCACCTTTGAAATTTTCGGAATTCTTAGGCTACATCATATTTTATTCTCGGCAATTTGCATAGTGTTTTTTTAACGCCTTTAACCTAACCTACAGCGTGTTTTGTGACGGTCGCCGGCTGCTGCGGCAGCAGTCACAGTTCTAACCTAACCAACTTTTGGACTTTAAGGATTGTGTTTGTTTGTGTTTTGGCGCCCCCCGAGCACCCCTTTTATTTTATAACGGTCGCCGGCTGCTGCCGCAGCACGCTCGCTGTGCTCGCTCGGCTCCCTCTGTGTTGTGGTCTAAGTTCTAACGTAACCTACTTTTGGACTTTCTGGATTGTGTTTGTTTTTGTTTTGGTGGGGGGCTGCGCCCTCCGAGCCCCCCTTTGCGGGGGTGGCTGCGCGCAAAAAATTGGGGTAGGTTTGTGAACCTTAGCCAATGTTATTATTATTATACAAACATATACCTATAGTCGGGTCATGGTAGTCGAGGAAGCTGTGGCTGACGAACTGTAGTGTGACCGCGGACTTGCCGACCCCGCCGTCGCCGAGCACCACGATCTTGTACACACGGAGGCCCCGCGACGTGCCCTCCGCCATACCGCCGCATGCCTGCGCGATCGGCGACCCAGCGGTGCCGCGCCCGCTCCGGTCACTCGCACTGCCCCGCGCCCGCCATCCGCACAGACCGCCCCCCAACACTACCACCGTGACCGATTTTCACGCGACCGACTCAGAAACCACTCCATTTGTCACACATATTCCTGGTAGGTGAACCGGAATGCAAAATATGGTTTATCAAAATCGACACGACAGCTGATCGAATGCGAATCGTTTGGTAATTTCAATTTCGTTGATTTTGACAGCTACATATTGACATTTCTGATTCGGTGCACAGATAAAAAAAATGTAGGCCAGGACCACAGTTATGCTACGGTGCGTAATCACAGTGCGTAATGCGTTGCACAAGGGCTGATATATTTCTATACAGTCAATGATTTAAACAACGCGTTAAGTTTTTTCTTTATTTCATTAAAAAAAACTAAGGAACTAGAATTTTCAAAATTAGCTACCCTTTTCGTATAAGTTTTATTAGATAATCCCTGGATTGTGTTGTAGGTACGTTCCTATTATTTTTCTTTCCAAAGTAAGCAAATGGCAATGGGTTGTTTTCTTTTTTTTGAATTCCACCAGACGGCGCGACGATAGACACTTCTAGATTTTCTATTGGTTCCCCAATATATAACTATATATTACTATGTTTTTTTGCTTCGTCCCTCTAGTTTAAATTTCACGAAGAACAACGCCTAAGCGATCATTGGCCTAAGCGATTAGGCCAGTATACTGGTAACAGCTTAGGAACACGCTGACATAATATAATACTTGTCAAACTGAAAACTGACAACTGAAAGAGTTTTGGCGGGCATGTTACTTTGACACTTCTTCTACTTTTTATTGATGGTGTGGTTTTTATTATTATTTCCCAAATTGTGTTATTTGGGTTTTTGATGTTCATTATAAAATATTAGCCATTAAATATCCGTTATCTTGCACAAGTGCAGGTAAGATGTTGTCAAAACCAAAATGTATAATTCCTGTGACATTTGGTGTGAAAAACGGTAAATAGGGCTATTTCTTCCGTGAGTTTTTACTAAAACATCGTTATAATAACTTTACTATCCTATTCGTTGGAATATTATTGCGTCTTTTTCAAATTGAAATGTATTAAGTTTTAAATTATTTTGCCCAGTTTTGTAGCAATTAATGATGGTATTACCGATAGTTGACTACCCATACGCCATCTAGTTACTAAAATAAAAACTGTTTGACAATCAAATTAAAAAATAAGAAAATGCCTCATTCCTCCAGAAAATGAATTGTCAAAACTGTCAAACTGACAAATGTCAAATTAGTACAAATTGTGCAAATTACTAGACATCTACAATATATACTCTAATCTGTGACTAGACATATGAATTGCAAGCAGAGTGATTTTTAAAAAACGAATCATAATTATGATTTATTTTTTAAAAATCACTCTGCTTGCAATTCATATGTCTAGTAATTTGCACAATTTGTACTAATTAGACATTTGTCAGTTTGACAGTTTCGACAATTCATTTTCTGGAGCAAAACGTTACCATTTTAGCCCCGCGGGTCGCATCTTAAGTACTGACCAAAAATACGGGCCTAAATGCTTCAAATAATAAATTAAGTAAAATTCAAAGGGCAAAAAAATTAATACTTCAATCTGAGACCTTTAAGACATTTCTATTTAATATGTTTTTAAAATAATATAATATAAAACAGTACTTAATTATTTAAATAATAATGATAGCCCTTATGGCATTACATTACATACCCAATATTATAAAATATATGAAAGTGTAGGGTTAAAGTGTCACACTTTCTTTACATTGAGTATGAAGTATTTATAATTAATTCATCAAGCCCCATACGGTCACTGGCGTCCGACACAATAGAATATCTATTGTGTCTCGTTTTCCTACGATCGACGGGTTAATATTATATAATAATACAATACAAACATAGTGCTTAGTACTTCAGCTAAACTTAATTAATAAAAAAATACAGTTAATTTTGGCTCTGAGATCTTCCAGTTTTCTTTCCCATGACAGGACTACCACCCATCTGTCTCAATAATCCTCTTAGTCCTCTGGCCTCTCTTAACCCATGATCCAAATGTTCCGATGGTATAGCAGAGAAATCATCCACCAGAGGAAGTGGTCCACTTAGTTTTTCAGAGTACTGGGCCAATCTGGACTGATGACCACAAGGCGACGTCTTCTCAGTTGTAGGCTGTTGGGACTGAAACAAGAAACACTTTTGTTTAAAAAAAAAAATGTTGTGTTTATTTAATTTATTAATAATAATTTGTACCCATATATTTAGATACAAAATAACAGTAGGTGTTTTTTGCATTACTTGTTTAAAAAATATATTGAACGAATTTTTCAATAGCAATCAATTTGCTTTAAAAATGGAACTATATTTTTTAGTAATGTGATTGCCAAAAGAGGCTGTTTAATATATTTTACCTTTAGCTTTAAAGCATTGATCTCTTCTTGAAGACGTTTTAGGAGAGCTGCATCGCTTTCGTAACTAGTGAGAGTTGGATGTGGCATACACTGGAATACTGTTGCCAACAAATTATGAAGAGACACCAAAACACTGTCCTGCCAAGCCCTTGTAAAGTACAAGCTGAATGAATGATTTTCATCGGGTTTTTGTACATATGGTAACACTGTAAAAGAAAAACAGGAGGCTCAGACTAAACAAAAACTTTTTATTTGGTCTGAGTATGGAGGTACAGCTTGGCAAAGAAGAGTGTGGATTAAATGAGGGCGCTTTTCTTTAAATACAGGCAACCCTACGCTTCGCTTTTGACACAATATATACTAGAGTTGACAAGTAATGTAATGTTGTCATAAATAAAAACTCTTAGTTCCAGCTGTCACCGCGTCAGACTCTTCTTTGCCAAGCTGTACTCTATTCTATTTCTTATTCAATGTTAATAATTCAGTAATATTAAAAATCTATAATCATATTATTATTATTGCTAGAGTGTATGCCAATCTGTCTGTTTTTACCTCTTCACTATTTTATTTGAATGTTTGGTATGGAGATAATTTTTATCCAGGAGAAATGGGTGATTACTGAGCTATTAAAAAAAGTTGTGGAAAATGTCTACTATTTAATATTATAACAAAACATTCAAGTAACTCTGAAGATATAAAACAAACACTAATATCAAATAAAAATGTTATTGAGTATAGGTGTACCAGGATCTGATGACAAAAAGTGAGAAAAGAAATTGACTCTAGCAATACCGGGGTAGTTGGAATAAAACATTTTGATCAACAAAATCTGCCATCCAAATTTGCCATCAGATCCTGGTAGACCTATAGATAGGATGAAAAAAAAATTATTATCCCTCGATCTCGGATTCTTGGAAATCTATTGTTATTCTATTGTTATCAAGGTTGAATTCAACCACTTGGGATTTGATAGGTTATAGCAGCGGTTGTCACACTTTACTGGCCAAGGGCCACACATGACAATGTGAGTACCAGCATCAGGCCACAGTGTATGTAAAGGTTCCAAGAGGCTCCAAGAGCGGTTCCAGACTAATGCCTTTTTACACCTACCGAGTAAAGTGGCGAGACAGTACTCTCGGCAAATTTTTTTGTTTTGGTCAAGAACACTGTCTCGCCACTCTACTATCGAGGTGTGCCCAGTTCACACCATAAAACAACTAGATTAGGTTATTATTTCGGCATTTGTTAACTAAACATTAACCATAACCGGCCAGAATTGGCCAGTTACATTTATCGTTAAATATGGCGTGATTTTAACCATTGTGTAGTATAGTTGAACATTCAAATAATTTACTTTGTCGCGGGCCGCACAGCAAACGGCCACGGGCCGCATGCGGCCCGCGGGCCGCAGTTTGACGACCACAGGGTTAAAGGATATAAATAGGCTTACTAAACCACTCTTTCCATTCACTTTGTCCTTGCAATTCGGGAAGCATTTTGGCCAAGAATTCTGATACTTTCTCATTACGTACACTTCCAGCATTCTGAGTGGCAGTTACCAAATACAACTTGTACAGACTGTACTCAATTTTTCTGATAGCTGAAAACGTAATAACAATAGTACAAGAAAATCCGAAATTAGTAGAAAAAAAACAATTTTTAGCTATTGTAAAATAATTGGTGTTTACAAACCTGGCTGAACATGTATCTCTAACTTGGAAAACACCAGCGTCTCTAAATGATTCCAATAATCCTTGAGACCATTAAGATCTGAATAATTGATATAATGCATAATTTGGTCGACCATTTTATCGACACGGAAGCCTTTGTCTTTATCGGTCTTTAAGTCATTATCGAATGCTTTAACAGTAGACGTGAATCCTCTAAAAAGTAAATATTCTCTAACGATTTCATCGACGAGTTGAATATGGGCCATCTTTTTCCACCACAGAATACAAATTACTTCTCCACAACGTGTTTAGTATCAATTATCGGTTATCAAGTTTCAATTTTTACGATAATGGAAAATAAGTTAAGTAAAAACAAATAACAAAATTAACTAAAGCAATAAATAATATACAACAATAAACATAAATCATCACTTTGTTTATTTTCCCTACACTTTTCCTTCTTTTTCTTCTTTTTTTTCTTATTATGGCACTTCGGCTATAAAACCATGGCCAGTGTCGATTGTCGAGTAAATGGCGGGAAACAATGTTCTAGTTGTCTAGTATAGTACAATTTTTAGCATCGTTTTCATGTATCGTCAGGTCTAAAGTCTAGTCAAAGTATAAGTCTAAGTAAAAGTTAATACAGTCAAGGAGTCAAGTCGATTGATTCAGTAAAGTGGTAGACGCTTTACTGAAACTTTCGATGGAGTTTTGGAGGGAACACAAAATAGCACGTTTCTGGATATTACATCACTTTCCTACACTTGTGCATGAAAACCATTGACATAATAAATTAGAGGTCTTTGATGAAAACGAATATCTAATGGTTAATATTCTACCAATATTACACATTAAAAACCCAGTTAACACAATTTTAGGAAAATAATACAAAAACACAACAGCGGGGCTAAAATCGTCGCATAGCAATTCTTCTCAATCAATTCACAAAATGAATTGTCAAAACTGTCATAGTCACGAATGTCAAATTTAGACCAATTCAATAGGGGTGTAGACTATTTTTAGGAAATATATTTATTTTACAGATGTACATGTGTTACAACTAAAAATATATATAAAAAATAAATACACTCTTAAAAAAGCACTTATTAAATTTCGTTTCAAAACCCGCTAAAAGGCTAAAGTCATCATGGCGTCCAAATGGCGTCGCTATGACGTCACGGTCCTCCAAACAACCATAAACATTTTTTTTTTGGTAATTCGTCCCGGTCGGGACCGGCAAAGGGAGCGTTGCCCATACAGCCATTTCTATGTACAACCATAAACAACAAAAGTCTTTGTATGGGTTTGACATCGAAATGTCACTGTCACACACAATTTTTTGGAGATCGTTACGTCACATCCTGTGATGGCTGTTTGTAATCACGTAATATTACGGATTAAATATTTACTTTTTATTAAATAAAATAAAAAATATTATACAGTTCATGGGTAAAAATATGTAATTCTATAATACAAACTCTCAAAAAAACAATAATTTGTGTTATATTTCGTTTACTGTCTACACCCCTATTGGTTCGTAATAATTTGACATTCGTTAGTTTGACCAATTCAATTGGTCTAAATTCGTACTAATTTGACATTCGTGACTTTGACAGTTTTTACAATTCATTTTGTGAATTGATTGAGAGGAATGAGGCATTTTCTTATTTTTTTAATTTGATTGTCAAACAGTTTCCATTTTAGTAACTAGATGGCGTATGGGTAGATTATTATTATTATTTTATTTTACGGGCCTGGATTCTAGTCCTTTTAGCCCAGTCGTATATAATTTTCGGCATCGTTTTTCTATTTCGTCAGGTCCAAAGTCTAGTCAAAGTCTAAGTAAAAGTCAATACAGTCAAAGAGTCAAGTCGGTCGATTCAATAAAGTGGTAGACGCTTTACTGAAACTTTCGATGGAGTTTTGGAGGGAACACAAAATAGCACGTTTCTGGATGTTGCATCACTTTCCTACACTTGTGCATGATAACGAATATCTAATGGTTAATATCCTACCAATATTACACATTAAAAACCCACTTAACACAATTTTAGGAAAATAATACAAAAACACAACAGCATTCTTTCACATTCCCAGCAAAACTCCGTATGGGTAGACAACTATCGGTAATACCAGGTAATACCATTGTGGGATATGTACGTGGCGGCCAAAGGAAGATCTTCCGACCGAGCGAGGTGTTATGCTCGGTCAGGCCGGAGCCCACGTGATACATTTCAGCTGTCGTATATATACCGACGCGCTCAGAAAACTTCGATAGCGCGATGCAGGAATGTTAGGCGAATTGTGGGTACCGCCACATCACTCCCCCCCGAAGACCGGAGGTCGAATCTTGAAGTCTTGTCGCTTGAGTCGCCAGTGCCAGAGAGTTCCAGTGAGTCGGAACTGTTGCAGTGAGTCCCAGTGAGTCGGAACTGTAAGCTGCTGCACGGGATCCAGTGAGTCGGATAGCTGCCGTGCGGGGCCGATGCTACGTGCTGACCAGGAGAGATGTGCTCTGCTTGCTGACCGGTCGGTGTAGTGAGAAAGCCCGTTGTTGATGCCGATGCGGAGTCGCCCAGGCCGCGGTACATTGCGGCTAGTGGACGAGGTACCCGATGAGGCGATGCTGGCTGGCGCGGTGCGGAGGGGCGGGGAGTGATGATGATGAAGGAGGCGTGTTCTGTCGAGGGTCACCAATGTGGGATATGTACGTGGCGGCCAAAGGAAGATCTTCCGACCGAGCGAGGTGTTATGCTCGGTCAGGCCGGAGCCCACGTGATACATTTCAGCTGTCGTATATATACCGACGCGCTCAGAAAACTTCGATAGCGCGATGCAGGAATGTTAGGCGAATTGTGGGTACCGCCACACCATCAATAATTGCTACAAAACTGGGCAAAAGAATGTAAAACTTGATACATTTCAATTTGAAAAAGACACAATGATATTCCAACGAATAGAATAATAAAGTTATTATAACGATGTTTTAGTTAAAACTCACGGAAGAAATAGCCCTATTTACCGTTATTCACACCAAATTTCACAGGAATTATACATTTTGGTTTTGACAACATCTTACCTGCACTTGTGCACGATAACGGATATTTAATGACCAATATTTTACCAATAATGAACATCAAAAACCCAAATAACACAATTTGAGAAAAAATAATAAAAACCACACCAACAATAAAATGTAGAAGAAGTTTCATAGTAACATGGCCGCCAAAACTTTTTCAGTTGTCAGTTTTCAGTTTGACAAGTTTTTATTATGTCAGCGTGTTCCTAAACTATTACCAGTATACTAGCTTAATCGCTTAGGCCAATGATCGCTTAGGTTTAAGATATTTTTATTTATGTCACACTTGACAGTACACTGAAATTTTTAGAAACACAACCAATATGTAGTCAGTGATGCCAACCTGCAGATAATTTCAGATCAGTGGGGAACCAATAGAAAATCTAGAAGTGTCTACCGCGTCGCGCCGTCTGGTGGAGATTTAAAAAAGAAAACAACCCATTGCTATGTGACCATTTTAGCCCCGCAGCACTCTTTTACATTCCCGGCAAAACTCAAAACTGAAAATCGAACTTTGAGTTTTGAACTTCTTCTTCGTCTTTTTTGTCATATAGTTTATATTCTCTTTGGTCTTTTTATCAGCCAATCACAGTCGATCTTGCTTAAAAATTGCACAGATAAACCATTTAAGTTTTGGTGCTATGTTTAAATTTGAAATCCAATTTTTTTTTGTTCGGAAGTTTCACCCACCTGCCGCGCGACTTCCATACTAAACAGGCCTTGTACCATGAAACTGTTTTGAGACTCAAACAATCGGACAAGAATGCCGCGTCCTACTCTAACAAACGTGAAATGACGTTGTTAGAGCAGGACGCGGCATTCTCGTCCGATAGTTTGAGTCTCAAAACAGTTTCGTAGTAGGCCTACAGAGTCGCGCGGCAGCCGCGCGAGTCGCGACTAGGGATGTAAAGCGGTAAAATTACTTTCGTAAAATTCGGTAAATTACGATATTTTACGTAAAATATTATATTTTACGGTAAGTTACGGTAAAATTGGGTAAAAAAAGATTTGATTTCGTGGCATAATTTTCATTAAGAATGTGGATATAAACAATTAAACAGGTTACTTAATGCAAGTCTAGACTGCAGTAAGTCAAAACAACATAATAGCCAGCCTGCCGGCTTGCTGTATGCTCTGTCGAGTGTCGTCAACTGTCAACAAGTCGCAACAGCGCAAAATATTATGGCAAACAGCACTAATCGGCAACGTCACAACTCACACCGTGCGACGCGCACGCAGTACACAAATTACAACTTGCAACACGCTCGCCCCGCCCGCCGTCATACCACCATTCTGCATACATACGTAGGCGGTAATTTTACCGTAATTTATATAAATTACCGTAAAATACGCGTATTTTACCAGCGTTTTCGGTAAAATTACGTAATTTTGCAACCCAAGTCGCGACTCGCTTTAGTATGGAAGTCGCGCGGCTGCCGCAGTACTCGCGACTTAATGTGAAGGCAGCCGAAGGTTTGTTAGTTACCTACGCCTTCACGCGTAAAGTACTAAGCGGATCATCATGAAACTGTCAGAATTATATGAAATTTTCTTTAGGGAATTATTAAAAGTATTTAGTGATAATTTGATAACATAATATTATTTCCCCTAATTTAAGGTAGCACAGTAAGGGGAATGAGGCAACACTAATTTGCTAGTCTCTGACCTGTGTTTCGGAAAAAAAAACTACGTTTACCGGTAACCGGTGGTTAGAGTTGATACGTAGTTTATATCCTCTTTGGTTAGAGTTTCGCCGGGAATGTGAAAGAGTGATGTTGTGTTTTTGTATTATTTTCCTAAAATTGTGTTGACTGGGTTTTTAATGTGTAATATTGGTAGGATATTAACCATTAAACATATTCGTTATCATGCAAGTGCCGGAAAGTGATACAACATCTAGAAATGTGCTATTTTGTGTTCCCTCCAAAACTCCAACGAAAGTTTCAGTAAAGCGCCTACCACTTTACTGAATCGACCGACATGACTCCTTGACTGTATTGACTTTTACTCCGACTTTGACTAGACTTTTGACCTGACGATGTAGAGAAACGATGCCGAAAATTGTACACAAGAAAATTGTTTTCCCGCTATATTTTATATACGTGACACTGGCCATGGTTAAAAAGCCGAGCGCCATAATAAGAAAAAAAAAAAAACCGGTGGTTATTTTGCTGTCGTCGTCGTTTACCTACAATATAATATACTCTCTGTGTCGTTTACTAATTACCTACCTACTTTACGTTTTTCCAAGTTTTTTCTTGTTTTAATTTAGTTATCTCTATAATGTGATTTCTCTACACTATCTATTAATTAATTGTTATGGTGATTGGTGTCTCGTTACACGTGCGGCGGAAACTATTTCAACTACAAGGTATATAAAAATCTTCAAACATGTCGGGGTAAGTTTACATTATCCACAAAATTATAGTAAAAGCGCTTAGTATGCGAAGTAACAGTATAATCATACATACCGTTCCAGCAGCCTCTTGATTTTATTCATAATGCCATGCATAGTTTTATGAGTAACGAGGATTGGATTGAAATTTTGTATGTACAACCTACCTTCAAAATATCAGAAATCTTGGAGGTATATTGCACTGTATAAAATTATAAATTATAATATATATTATGCATAAAATTATGTACTTAAAAAAATACAGGCTAAGGTTTAGAAAGCTACGTCAATTAAATGTTGGTGACATGGGTTAAGGAGGGTTGTTTTGGGTGAGAAAAACTCTTACTTACCGTTCTACCGCCAGTCAACTCTCCGTTTAGAAGAAATTCGCATTTGAGATTTTCGTAATCTTCAGATAAGATCATCGTTTTCTGATGTTGTTTACGAAGTGTTTTTAAGGCATCCCAAGGCTGTGATGAGTGGGGGATGATTATTTTATCATTCCAAAACCATATAATTCAAGGTTTCTTGATAAAAATTAAGAAAATTATCAAAATTCACTACTATATTAGTAATTGTATGGGTTTAGACTTTGGCTAATAACCCGCTACCCGCACTAATAAATATTTGGCTTCTTTTTTTTTCTTCTCCTTCTTTTTCCTTTTATTTGCCTGGGATTTGTCACTTGGCATTTCTTTGACGTTCCGTTAAGGATAACAGTTTAAGTAGGTATGTAATGGAAGCGGGGGGGGGGGGGGGCTAATTAGACCACAACACCCAGAAATAAAAACCCCGCGTAGCGGGGCTCCGTCCACTGATAATTGAAGCTAGTTGTGCCATATTGAGGGTTATTGGTCTCTAGGTATGACTGATGATGGATCTGAAGATCTGAGGTTGAACCTCTAGAGTGCATGCAATTCCTAAGCCGAAGGCTTAATTGTCATAAAAATAAACAAAACGTCAAAGTAGTGCCATAATAAGAAAAATAAGACGAAAAAGACAGTAGTTTTTATGTAGTGAATTTTGTTATTAATTTTTACTTTTAATTTTTATCAAAAAACCTTGATTTACATTGTTAAATAAAATTGAAATTTTAGTTCTCCACTCACAACAGCCTAGCGTGAGGCATTTTTCCAAAGAAACACTCCGTAAATTGTCGAGAATAGAATATGACGTAGCATCAATATTCCGAAAATTTCAAAGGTGAGTAGCTCTAAAACTGGGGGGCTCCTTATTGTGGTGTTGGTACAAGGGGGGTTTTCCCCCTCCCCCCATCCCCGCCCTCCCTCCTATTTTGACGTATGTTTCTAAACCTTTACCAAAATACATTCCAGTGATCTTCCTGCTGTTAATTTTTATGAAATATTTCGCAAATTACCTCATCCATGAGAAAGGTTGTCATATTGGTAACTTATAATTTTCTGCTTATCTAGAACTTTTATTGCCTCACTAACTATGCTTTATCAACATAAATGTGAAAATAGTATGTCAACAATATTGTCCTAATAAGCAAAAATGTTTATAGAAATGTCTGCCTAAAAGTGTTTATAAAGGTAGTTTTAAACACTCATGGTCACATTCTGAGAGATTTATAGTTTTTGAGGCCCAAGAAGAGTGTTGTAAGTTGTGACACTATAATATCAATTAATTATTGTAGTCACGTTACATCAAGAAAAATATTTTTCTCACTTCCAGTGGAAAACGTCAACTTTCATTCCGCTGCGCTCACTGATGTTGCCGTTTTCCGCCTCCGTCAAGGAGAAAAATAGTATACGTACCATGGATAGTAAACTAGAAAGCCTCTGATCACATGTTAGTTGACCTCGGCTTCGCTTCGACCAACAATTAAGTACATGTGATCTGAGACATTTCTTATTTTCCTGCCCTAGGTGCGTAATGTACTATGATAAAATATTGAATAACATGAAAAAGGAAAATAAATCAAAATTGTCATAAATCATGATTTGATTCAATTTGATTTCGATTCAACAGTGTCAATGTTAGGGGAAAATGATAAAAACGTGATCCTATTACTAAGACCACTTTGCTGTCTGTCGCCAAGCGCCAAGTCACCCCTTTATAATAAGAACCTAGAAAACATTCAAAATCTCTCAATTAATAAATTTTAAAAAAGTTTTTAAAGAAAGTTTGTGTACCAAAGCGTACTATAAAGTTACTGATTTCATGAATGATAGTACACCATGGGAATAAGGTCGCCCCCTGCAGAGCTTTTTTGTATAATATGTATTGTACACTCGTATTTTATTTAGTCATATTCAAATTACAGTGTCAAATTTTATATATTTTTTTGTAATTTTCCATCTTTTTAGTAAAAAATGGCCCAGTGCGAGTTTCTTACGCTGGTTCTTCTCGCCGGGCTAGTTCCCCAACCGGTGGTAGGCACCAGTATAGTCCCGACGTTCAGAGAATATTTGAAAAAAATTATTCTGAATAAAATTTTTTTAGTTTGAGTTTGTTAAACACCAATGAAACACAATTTGCTTGCACTTTATTGTTTACTTGTAAGAAATTTGCATAGCACAGAATGAGAAAACTGTAATTGGGGGCCTCAAAAATATATAATGATTACTTAACTTTAATTTAATAGAGATTTAAACTCCACACATTTTCTGTTAAAATCTTTGTAAAAAAGTAATGATTGAAGTGTTATCTGAGTGCAGCCACAAGAGCCGAAACATATAACCGCGTTGCGGCATCGCGGCATTTTTTGCGGCGCGGCGCCGCAACGTGACTCAAATTCCAGCGTTATGACTTCACACTTGTTGACTATAATGATTCAGTTTGTTTCTGGGATTCCTAGTGTAATAAATATCAATAAAAAGTATTTGTTTTACTTTATCTTATAGTCAAGCCCAGCATTTCCAAAGCAGTAACGGGTTTCCTTCCTACATTATTTTCCTGTACATGTACTTATTTTATATTTTATATCTATACATATTATAAAACAAAGTCGCTTTTTTTTCCCTCATGTCCCTTTGTTCCCTTTAATCTTTAAAACTACGCAACGGATTTTGATGCGGTTTTCTTTAATAGATAGAGTGATTTAAGAGGAAGTTTTTAAGTATAACATTCATTAAATAGTGGAGAAATACTGTTATGGGATTTGGTAATTTGTCAACCTCTGTGGCTCAGTGGTGAGCGCGTTGGTAGCTCAAGCCGGGTGTCGCGGGTTCGAATCCCGCCGACGGAACAAAAAGTTTTCAATGTTCCTGGGTCATTATGTGTATTAATAATAAAAATCTTAAATATATGTGTAGTATAAAATTAGTATGAAATATATTTCCGTTGTCTGGTACCTGTAACACAAGTCCATCAGGTATTTACCACGGGGCCAGACTGACGTAGTGTAAAAGCGTCCATAGATATTATTAATACCTTGCCAAAACGTTGTTTCTCGCGACGCCGCAACGCAAACTGCCGATTTCAATTTTCAGGGGCGCGACGCCGCAACGCTGTTATGTGTTTCGGCTCAAAATGTATACTGAAATGAATGTGATATACTATATTTTTAATAGTAACCTAAATTCTTTAATAAATTATTTTTTTTTGTTTTAGAAAAGCATATACAATGCGGGAAATGAAGCAGATAGTCGACTATATATCGGAACATCGAGCCTACAATGAAGTAAAAGGAAGGAGAATGTGGATGGACTTTGCAAACTCAAAAGTATGTTGTAAAATATTTTTTTTAACCCATCATTATTATTATGTTGGGTTTAGTTTTTTTTTCTGTGTGCCCCTTTGTTATATCATAGCCATTTTTAGGGTTCCGTAGCCAAATGGCAAAAAAACGGAACCCTTATAGATTCGTCATGTCTGTCTGTCCGTCCGTATGTCACAGCCACTTTTCTCCGAAACTATAAGAGCTATACTATTGAAACTTGGTAGGTAACATTAAGATTTTGATACAGTAATGGAAAAATTATTAAAAATTGTAGGGGTCCCCATAGGTACAACTAAATCAAAAAAATTTTTTTTTCATCTAACCTATGCGTGTGGGGTATTTATGGATAGGTCTTCAAAAATCATAATATTGAGGTTTCTAATACAATGTTTTTCTAACCTGAATAGTTTGCGAGAGAGACTCTTCCAAAGTGCTAAAATGTGTCCCCCCCCCCCTCTAACTTCTAAAGTAGGGGCATGTTAAATCTAAAAAAAATATATGATGTACTTTATTACTATAAAAACTACCAACGAAAATTGGTTTGAACGAAGTAGTTTTTTTTTATACGTCATAAATGGTAAACCTTAAATTAACTTTCATCAAATCAACTGAAATATAAAAATAAATCAAAAACCTTTTAATTTCATAAAAATAAACCTTATTGCTGCTGCGGAACCCTTCATGGGCGAGTCCAACTCGCGGTTTTCTCTATTTCTTGCTTGTCTTATTTAAGTTTTACTGACCAACTTCACCAGCAGCCTTAGCATGGCCACAGTAGAAATGCGAAAGTATAGAAACACTGCGGAGATAAACTGAAGGTACCGTTCCGATCTTTACCGCGGCTAACCGCGACCGACAAAAATTCAAATATAATGCCACTTTTTGGCATACAGTTTATGTCTATGTCATAAAGTAGCATTTTATTTGAATTTTGGTCGGTCGCGGTTAGCCGCGGTAAAGATCAGAACGGTACCTTCAGTTTATCTCCGCAGTATTTCTATACTTTCGTATTTCCACTGTGGCCATGCTAGGGCTGCTGGCCATCATCCCATCTTTAAAAAAAACATATTTTATGTTTGGATCATAGTACAAGCACATATTTTTATATTTAGTACTTGGCATTTTGTCTATAAAATGTCAGCAGTATAAACAGTGGCACTCAACCTTTTTTCTATACGGGCCATAATCTTGGTGATTTTGGTGTCACGGGCCACAAGCAAAACTTTCACGACAGTGGGCATGAATTTCAAAATTCAAGTATTAAAAGATACAGTCTATAAAGCATTTACAATTTTTTTCAGATGACTAACAGATCATGGCAAAGTATGAAGGAAACATTCTTGAAGCGTATACTCCCGGATATACATAATCCTTACTACAAGTTGACTATGGTTCAAATCGCCAGTTTTAAAGAAGGGTATGTATAATTTCCACATTCTTAATTTGAAATTATAAAAACATTTGAAATTCCATCAGAAAAAAAAATTGAAGTTTTATTCTTTTTGCATTTTATGGCGGCTGTATACACTCGTCGAGACACCGCGAGACAGGCCGAGCGCGATTGTGTGTGCACACTGTACAGGGCGCTCTCGTCTCGTCTCGCGCTCTCGTTATCGTCTCGGTCGCTCTCGGTAACTTGTCGGTGTTTAGCGCCCGAGTCAAGAGGTCTCGTCGGGTCTCGCGAGCTAAACGAGAGCGTGCATTTACACACTCGTTAAATTAGTTGCTCGCTGACAGTATTTATGAACAGACGTGTTTCACTATGTGGTCATACACATCTTTTTAACCCCCGACAAAAAAGAGGGGTGTTATAAGTTTGACGTGTCTGTCTGTCTGTCTGTGGCATCGTAGCATCCAAACGGGTGGACCGATTTCGATCTAGTTTTTTTTGTTTGAAAGCTGACATGATCGAGAGTGTTCTTAGCTATAGTTCATCATCACCAGCCTGCTCAGTGCTGGAAAATCGCGGTTCATCTGGTTCGTGAAGGGCCGATTAGCAACTAGCAATTTTGCATTCTAGTTCGTGACATTTATGAATATATACACAGTAATGGAAAGTTGACCTGGTGCTGCAGCATCACCTGGTAATCAATAGGATACCCAACTCCTCACAAACTTAGAGCAATGGCTTCGTGTTTGGGCTCATTTTAATTGCGACAACTAGTAAGACGTAGATAAACAGTAAATTTTTGTATGCTGCTGCTGCAGCATCACCTGGATTCTATAAGAGCCGAGCTCCATATGCACCCAAAGTGGAGGTTTCATGTTTGGACTCATATTGACGGCCTCACCCAAGAGGACATTCATAGATGGTATTCATTGGGATATGATCCTGTTGATAGGAATTATTCTGCACTATAACCAACACAAGTTTAAAAAGCATGAAATAAAATCAAATTAAGAAATTTAAAAAATCCCCCGCCAAACAACTTTAAAAAGTAATGTAATAATATTTACTGACTTTAAGTTTAAATAATTCCTAAGTGTAAAGTGATATTTTAATCCATAATTATTGCAGAATAATTCCTATCAACAGGATCATATCCAAATGAATACCATCTATGAATGTCCTCTTGGATGAGGCCGTCAATATGAGTCCAAACATGAAACCTTAATTTAATTCTCCATGGTTTACGAATTTTCTTTTTATAGTAAATGTTTTTAAAAATAATAATAGCTTAAGTCACAAAGACAAATAGATACAGCAAATTCCACGTCTATTGTCACGTGAGTCTTCAGTTTAAATATTAGGACGAGTGTGTACAGGCATGCTCTCGACGAGAGCCTTCTTGGCCGAGGCTCACGGCGAGAGGCTCTCGTGGAGTGTATACACATTTACGCTTATACAGCTGCCATTAAGTATTGTTACGTGCTAGGGTTCGAAGGATTTGGAGAGAAAGACCTGCTGACTCTCTTGAAGACTTTATTTACAAACACTAAGTCTAACACAAAGCACTAGGTCCAAAACACTAAGCAACATCACTGTCCTAGGTCGTAGCCAAGTCGTAGGTTCACTGGTTCACTCACTATTGATCACTTGTTTTCACGCCGAAGTCGCCTCGAAGATCGCTCAGACTAAACTGAATTACTGGCCCGCCTCACTGCGGCTATTTATACATATAGGCCGAGGCGAATCTTAGTGTTCCGGAACATTCCTTCTAGAATAAACCCGATTCGCGTAAACAAGTGTGGAATATTTCTAGAAGCCTAACGCCATCTAGCATCGAATAGCGGATTTACGCTGTCTGCGTTTCTTCGATAAGTTGCGCTGGTTTGACGCTAGATAGCTCTGTGTGTCCGTAACAGTATATTATGTAAAGTATCTACAAATTTATAGCATCTCCTATTTTCAGACAAGATGTAGAGAAGAGACTGAAAAATAAACTAGAAGTTCGGGAAGCAGATACTGAAAACATTTCAAATGGTATCAACTTAATTTTACTGCTTTAATTTACATAGTTATTTTACTTACAATATTTTACATAACTTGTTAAATAAAGAAATCTTTGAATCAATAATTTTTAGTACAACTTTGGCAAAACATGATTGTTGTTATTACCATCTAAATATTAAATTCTCATCATAGTTAAATTTTTCAGGGAATACTAATAATGACGGACATAGCAGTTCAGATAAGAATACAGAAGGCAAAGACAAAGGTGAGGGCCATACAAATTCCAAAGCTGATAGAGATTCCACAGAGACAATAGTTCTTACTAACTGCTACGAAACAGCAGAAGACATAAAAAGAGACTTGATGACTCCGGATGAAGAATTAAATGACACTACTAATAAAAAGTTACGGGATTTAATAGAATTTGAGCCCATGACACCAGATGTCCAGGGACTGATAGACGATTTTGTGTCAGAAGATGAGGGCTCAGATGGAGAACCAAGGATGCAAATTGATCTGGAAGACAGAAGCAAAGTTAGGAATGCAGAAGACGAACCAATTGCACTCTCCGACACGGACGAAACAAACATTGATCAATCAAATAATGTTAACAATAAATCAGAAAAAGAACCAGCAAATAAGCCAGATACTAATTCTGAAAATACAGATAACGCACAAGTTGAAAAGGTTGATAGCAGTAGTAAAGAACCAGAAAAAGATATACCAAATGTTACTACAACTGAACCTGTTAAAGAAAAAAGTAAAAGCATTTTAAATACCTCTGATTCTATTACATCAACACATTCAACAATGCCAGATTCAATACTACCCAATAATCAAGAAGAACTTAATAATACAGAGAAAACAAACAAAAAACAACTGTCACTTAACAAGAATGATAAGAATTTAAAATTGTCAATATCAAATGAAAATCAAGATGAAAAATCTCCAGCGAAACGAAAGAATGATCGTATAAATTCAATTTCAAGCACTAACAGCGAGAAAAGAGAACACAAAAATGCATCGAAAAAATCCAAAATGGCAGATGAGGAGGTAAACATGGTTGTAGAAGTACCAGCAATACCAGAGGTGTCTAAAGAAGATAATATTGTAGAAGATGAGTCAGCTCAATCCCAAAATCCCTGTCTGCAAAGTGTTAACTTGTATAATGAAACAATCGATGATGCTAAACACAGCGAATCAGACGATACTATAAAGTTGGTAAATGAACAACCCAGCACAAGCAAAGAAGCCGATACCACAAAGCCACCACCCAAAAATGATGTTGTCGTTCTAAAATCTCATTCGTCTAGCTCGAGTCTTTCTGAACCGGAACGGAGGAGGTTCCTAATAGATTCTAAACGGTACAAAGATCATACTTTAGCAAATGTTTTTGGATTTAAATCTGGTAAGTTGATGGAGTGAGAAATGCATGGTTGTTGGTTCCAAATGGTTTTGCTTTTTAAAGAATGGTGTTGGTACTTTGTTTATCTATGTGCAAAAAACTTTTTCTGTGGTCAGTCACTAGTTTTCAGAATATTGTAAAATTATTAGCACCTTTTTGCAACTTTCTTTATAGTGTATTAATTTGTAGTGGTAAAAACTACTATTTGATTTAACACAACTTTAAGCTCTAAATTATAATAAAACCAATTTGCTAACGAGTTTCACAATCTACAATAAAAAAATAAATTAAAAAGGGTGTATAAATTGATCGTAAGTGAATGAAGTTGATAACTAATAACTATAATAGGGAACATGCAAATATAATATTTATGAAAATTTTGCTATTAAAATGTTAAAAAAATATATAAGAAGGGCCACTGCAAGGTTAATATTTTATAAAATATTGTTTTTTTTACAAAAATTACGAATTAAAAATAACTTGAAACGGAACGGATTTCAAAACACCAATCAGCGTTTAGTGACGTCACACCTGCTATCCCCGCGTTCCATTTAGCGTTAAAAACGATCAAAACGCTCAAAATGCCTCCTATTTTGAGCGTTTTGATCATTTTTAACGCTAAATGGAACGCGGGGCAGGACAGTAGTGACGTCATACAGACTATAGATCCGTTTTGGCGCCAAAGTTTAAATTGACAATTTTAAACCGCATTTTTTGCAGTAAATTCCAGTGTTTTAATTTTTTTATATATTTGTGGCCTATTCTACATGGACTTCTTTATAATAAACACAAAAATAAAAATATCGCATCTTCCCTATTATAAGGGCAATTACCCTATTATAAGGGCAATTACTAATTTTTTCCCTTATAATTTGAACAAACCTTGTAACTTATCAACTTCATCATCTGGCTAATTATCTCCCTATACATGAAATCCACATTTTTTTTTTATTTCAAATAGTTTTCTCAGTCCTAAAGAAAAATAATATTGTGCTAAAAGCTTAATCAATTTACGTCTTCATATATGACAACTACAAAAACCACTAGAAATATTGTCAGTGATTAATTGTATTTTTATGGGCTTTATTCACAAAATATGTTTTCTTTCTTTATAGGTGCCATTCGTCGACGTAGCAGTCATAGAAAACGGTCAATTTCCCAGAGAACATAGTGAGTATTATGTGTCATATTTAGGTATATTTGTGCTGTTAAGAGCACATGTAAAATATGCAGCACACATAACACTGACCAGAAACTAATATTATAAATGCGTATCTGTTTATCATCTCTTTAATTTAAATTTTGCATACCCAAGAGTAAAAAATTGTCCATTAACATTGGCGACAGTCTCAGGGAAGGATGTTTAGATACTTTTTATCATAGCAAAATATACAGTTCCCACACCGCATCGACTTTTGCAAGCTACATCAGATAGCGAGTGTGTGGTTTTCGTCGTATTTATTACTGCCGGGGCTGCGCACATCAAGTTATGTATCCATACAAATATTATAAAAGCACGCCCGTGGTATGGGGGGTCCCTAACGTAAAAAAGCGGCCATTGCGAGTCGGACTCGCCCATGAAGGCCCTTCATGCTGCTGCTGCGGAACCCTTCATTGAAGGGTTCCGCAGCAGCAAATAGGTAACGTGTTTAGGACATCAAAAGTATTTTTTAAAATTTGAATATCGAAATGTTAAACACTGCACCACTGCACATTTCCCCGCGCCCCTGCGACGAACTACGAACGCATCGCGGTACCTAATCTGTCTACGAACACGCTCCACAGACCACAGTATAATAGTTATTATTATACTGTGTATAGAAAAAAAAAACATTTACCTCGCCGATTAAAATCGGTGCGGTACATATATTGTCGATTGGACAAGTAAGATTGATAGAAATAGGGGTTCGGACCCCAGGACCCCTTATATACGCCCATGATAAAAGCGAAAGTGTGTCTGTCTGTTATCTCTTAACACCCAAACTACTGAATCGTTTTTTTAAATTGTGGTATGGAGATACTTTGAGTCCCGTGAAATGTAGTAGGATACTTTTTATCCCGAAAATATGTACGGTTCCCGCGTGATAAACGAATTTTGGCGCAACGGAGTTCGTCATCTAGTTGAGAAATTAATCAAATCTAACATTCAGTGACATAAGTTCGGAGTCCAGCGATTGGATATCGGAGTCGGAGTCAGAGTACGTGACGCCGCCCAGGGGCCGCCGGAATAAACACACCAAGAAGTATCTGTAAGTTTATAATTCATACTTAATAAAATAAATGCGAAAGTCGCAGGTCGCATCTACGCGACCGAGTCGCGTGACCCATACGACAGTAATTAAAATTTCGTCTTCGTGCGAAGAAAACACGGTCATTTTGTATGGGTCGCGCCACGGCACTGCCTTGTGAGCGACTGGGTCGCGCGACTCGGTCGCTTGCATCCGTCAGCACTTCCTATTAATTCATATAAAGCAGTGGGTCGCGGTCTCGCGTCGCTGTCGTCTTGATTTGAATGCTACCTTAACTGCACCAGGAGAGTATTTTTCTTGGGTTACCAATAACTGATAAGTTACCTTTCGGTATTTCTTTACCCCGCTCTAGATTCTACGTCCAAAGAGAAGTGAAAGTAGTAGTGACGGATGTGAATAAGAAAATAATAGTTCTAATTTACCTGACACGCTACAGCCCGACGTAATGGGTGCAAAATATTTTTATTATTATTACTAAATGTCGTGGAGTTCGTGTCATTTATAAACCTTCCCTAGACTTTCATTAATTTGAGACTAAAACAGCAAAATTGGATCATCCATTCTCGAGTTATAGCGAGACTAATAAGATTAAGGATTCATTTATTCACATAGATTAATAAACAGCATTGACATAAAACAGGAAACCGAAATCGAGTCGCGTGAGGTCACTAGAGAAGAATGGCGGACTGTTCGTCGTGTATAACAACAGGATCTACCCGCTGGTCAAGGATGGGAAAGTCGTCAAGAACTACCTCGACTATGCGTCCGATGGTAAGATATCTATAGCCACTTCAGTGTGTATCTGAATAGTCTATCTGTGTTAAGAAGTCAGTGATCACTGACTGGCGACTGCATATCCACTTGACACATAGCTTTTTATTTAGTCTGCAGGGCCGGATCTACCATATGGCTATTTGGGCTTAAGCCCAGGGCGCCATGAGTTCAAGGGCCCCCAGCTATGTCAAAGTCAAAAATAGACGATAATGCGAAAGAATTCATAATTTTATTAAATTAAACAAATCGTGTGGTTTGTACTTTGTATCCCTGCAAATCCTACGATCAAGGTTTACTATGCAATTTCGGTGTTGGTACTACGAACTGACAGTTAAAATGTTGTAGCCCTAAGTAGTTTCAGCCCAGGGCCCCCTAAGCTCACGGTCCGGCCCTGTTAGTCTGATACTAATCCATACATAAAATTATAAATAAATGCGAAAGTGTGTATCTGTTACTTCTTCACGCCCAAACAGCTGAACCTTCTTTTGCTGAAAGGTATGGAGATACTTTAGGTCCCGGGAAAGAAGATAAGATACTTTTTATCCCGGTAAAATGTGCAGTAGTCACGCGATAAACGAATTTTAGAGCAACGGAGTTGCGGGCGTCATCTAGTAAAATATAAATGCCAAAGCTTACTATACTGTACTCGGCGAAACATGGCGGTAGCGGTCATTGACTCCCTGTCACAAACTTGACATTTTCTATACAAAGCCGCGATTAACAATATCTGACACTTCATTGTCAATCGCGGTTTATATAGAAAATGACAAGTTTGTGACAGGGAGTCAATGACCGCTACCGCCATTTTTCGCCGAGTACAGTATAGTCAAGCTGTGTCCATATTTCACACTAAAATATAATTTAGGGCCTGTTTCAGCAGTTCCTGATAAAGTGCCGGATAGGCTATCCATAACTTTTTTGACAGATTCTCCATACTCTATCTGTCAAGTTAAGTGGTGGATAGCCTATCCGGCACTTTATCAGGAAGTGGTAAAATAGGCCCTAAATGATTTAGGGGCTGTTTCACCACTTCCTGATAAGTTCCAAATAGGCTATCCACAACTTAACTTGACAGATAGAGTATGGACTATCTGTCAGATAAGTTGTGGATAGCCTATCCGGCACTTATCAGGAAATGGTGAAACAGACCCTTATTTGTCTTATTAACGCAAGAAATAGTACTGAAAGTAAAAAATAAACCTAGAAGGTCTACTGTAGTCTTCATCTTTTTTATTTCAGACGAATCTGATGGTGACAGGAAAGTGTGGAAAAGAAAGTATTTGGAGGAAAAGAAGAGAGCTGAGGAACTAGAAAGGTAAAAATAATATACTTATGAGACTTATTTTCTTGATTTAACGGATGACTATAAAATGTTGTTTTATTTTAGGTTACTAAGTCGCGTGCAGGAGACGAACAGAAAAGAAGAGAGAGCGTCAGAAATGGCTGCCTGCTCTTCGACGTAAGTTTTTCCAACTCTATGTATATTATCTAGTCATATTGAATTTGTTAAATTCGGCAGCGATGTCAGTTAAGAAAATAAAGGGTATGACAAAACAAAGTGATAAATGGTGTACATAAGTCCCCTATATAGAGTTCACTGTAAAAGTAGCAGCGCTGAAAGAGTGTTTTTTTATAATTTTTGTATGGGCAAGTACATGATGCTACGGCTACAAATCACAAAAAATTGCTCCTTCAGCGCTGTTACTTTCACAGTGAATTCTATATAAGGAAGACATACACACCCAAAAGTATTATCACTTTGTTCTGTTACACTCTGTATATGAATTGGATTTGTCGCATCGACTATCGCATCGCCAAGTGTCATGGCGCTTACTCCTATGCAATATGCCATCCCAGTTTACTAATATCTTAAACGGGTAAGTTTCTGTTGAATCACAAAGATCGTCGAGGGTCGCAGTGACGTCAGGGCCGCAGGGCTGTAAGAACCTGCCTTCGAAAGGAAAAAAACTCTGTTACACAGAACCTTCTCAATATAGATAAAAGGCTTAGAGTAAGAGTCTCAAAGTTGCAGGCATGAGGCAACATATTATCTTTTATTTTTAAAACTGTAAAAATCAATATTTATTGTGTATCTTCTAATTGCAGATGTAACATATTATCGAAAACAAAGGAAAATAAAGCACAACATCCCTCACAAGGTAAAATTAATACTTTAAATATAATATGTATATTAATGAAGATTTTATTAAGGCTATATTGTGCTCTATACTACAGATAACATTCAAGCCTAGTATTTGCTCTGTATTACTCATAATATCTCTTATATGTTAAAATGGTGCAATCTATTATTGACTTAACCAGAGATAATATGACTTTTGGTTTGACATTTTGTAATCGTTATAGTAAGTAGGCGCAACTCACTCTTAATAAAGCTTACTAAAACTCTATAAAAATCAACACAAATCGGAGTCTTTATTCTAAATTAATTATAAAGTTCATAATAAAACAAAATTATTATATTACAGATTCAAACAGTAAAGAGGAAGCCAAACAAGAAGCAGAAAACAAAAGTGTAAAAATAAAGTTCACTAAAAACAATGAGGTATGTTTTTACAGTTTTAATAATCGTCTTACACTTTACACCTGAGTAACGAAAGCATGTATTTAGTCTTTCATTGATATATTGGAAAAGTAACTTGACTGACAAAAACGTACAGGCATTACTACTGACAAAAATTCAAATATAATGGCACTTTATGACCTAGGTCCTAGGTTATAGGTTTCTTTTGCTGTACGCCACTTTTCTTTGGCATATTTGTAAATCGAAAAATTATTTTTACAATTAGCAACACTCAGAATTTTCTCGAATGATTTTTCAGTTTTGCCTGCCACGCTTGGCGTTTTTAAATCTCTAATTAAAAAAAAAAACTTTTCAGGAAGTGCAACTGGAAGGTCCCCTATCTCACATTACCCCAGCGCTGGCGCAAGTTATGCAGTTGCTGCAGAAATCCGAGCCAGACCGGCCGAGTCCCAAATCCAATGTGTTGAAACCCGGAAGAGAAATCACTCCTTCACCGGTTGCGATCAGCGTTGAGGATGGTAAGATGTCTTCCTGTGTTAGCGGGCCCCTAGACGATCAATTTTATTGTGCAATATTACTGACGTCTAGGGTTAATATTGAACACACCCGCCTTTCAATCTTGTTATCAAATAAGCTGTTCAATTAATATTGTGCGTGATTTTGCGCATATTTATCCTTAAATTGATTGTCTAGGGGCCAGCTTAGGCTTGGCGCATACATTCGTTTTCCGTATTCGATTTCCTAATGCGGAATTATGATTTAGAATTCCGTGAGACTGGCGCAAACGTTCGTTTTTCTCGCGGGCAAACGCGCCGACTTGCAATTGAAACGTACGTGCGGAATTCGTTCCGTTCGAAAAAAAGCGAACGAGTGCGCCAGTTAAGGACGCTATCACATTTTTTCACAAATATCAGCGATTTTCAGGTACCATTTTAAATAATTAGGAGTCACACTGCGAGGATATTTTGGTTTCAAATCTATACTAATATTATAAAGCGGGGTTTGTTTGTTTGTTTGAACGCGCTAATCTCAGGAACTACTGGTCCGATTTGAAAAAATCTTTCAGTGTTAGATAGCCCATTTATCGAGGAAGGCTATAGGCTATATTTTATCACGCTAAGACTAATAGGAGCGAAGAAATAGAAGAAAATGTGAAAAAAAACGGGGGAAATTATTTGAAAGGGCTTATCTCACGAACTACTAGAGCAATTTTTCTGTTATTTGAGTAAGATAAGAAGTAGACCACGTGAAGGATCATAGGCTATTTTTTGTAGACTGATTTGTCTGCGAAATGTCTAATTTACGCGGGCGAAGCCGCGCGGAACGTGTAGTGAAAGATAATATATTCATCTCCACGTCTACACCATAAAAATTTTATAGCCGCATACAAAATTTTCACATAAATACGTTTTAACCATCACAATAATCGCAAAAGATTAAAAAAATTGGGTTTGATTAGGTACCAGTATAGCTAAATACACTGAACTAAGGAAAACAAATATACAAAAAAGTTGTTGCTTATTTAGTCCCCTGTACGAATAGCTAAATATTTTATATAAAAATAAATAACATTTCCATTTATAAGAAAAATAAGAAACACTCAAATTTCTTCATACATTTTCGCCCTATCAAGAACGCGGCGAGCGTCGTAACCGCCACTGTACAAGGCGCGCTGATATGAATGTTATTTTAAGGCCTTATGGGAGTTGAAGGGTGTCCTTAACGTCGATATTCGTACTGACAGACATCGACCTGCAAATTTTTATGTGATAGCGTCCTTAATGTATTTTCTACTGATTCCATGCATTTGGATTTCAGAATACGGAAAACGTGTGGCCAGCCTTAAGAGGGCATAAAGCAAGAAATAAAACATCGTCCTTCTCTCTTCACACTTACGCCCGTCACTCATATGGTGAAAAAGATTGACGCGAAATCGGCACCAAAGTAGTTTTTAACCGACTTCCAAAAAGGAGGAGGTTATATGTTCGGCTGTGGATATATTTTTTTTTTTTTCTTTTTTTTTGTATGTTCAACGATTACTCCGCCGTTTATGAACCGATTTTCAAAATTTTTGTTTTGTTCTATTAGGTTTCCCTCCAATTTGGTCCCATTTTCACAAAAGTGGTGATCTGATGATGGGATCCATGAGTAATCGAGGGAACTCCTCAAAATTTATATGGAAACATATGGTGATTTTGGTTTTATGAGAAGTATCCTAAGCATATGCTACCAAAACGCAAGATTTTGCACCAAGGTATACTATGGTTCCGAAGATACTAAGAGAACTCCGGATTCCTTATAGATACAAGTTTGGGGGTTTAGGCGCTGTTTTAAGAACTGAAAGCATATGCTACTATGCAAATTACATTCATCATCATCATCATCATCATCATTACCACGTCAGGGTCACCAGTGTCACATATGGATACAATATGCCCCCAAAACACCATAATTATATTATCACGTTATGTCCTTATAATAATTGGTACTTTTCATAGCGATTTTAATAAAAATATAATGTTGTTTCAAAATAAATGATTCAAGTTCTAAGCGACTTATGTACCACAAAATTGAACATAACAAAGTCAACCTTAACTCCAGAGCGTAAGGCACACATTTGACATTACTTTTGAGATTCGAAAGAAAAAAGAGAAGTAAGTTACTTCGATAGGTACTACACTAGTTTAACTATTAACCCATCAATCCCCAAGCGGCACCGGGCTGTCGCATAACAATTAAAAATCTATTGTGTCTGCGATTCCCACGATCGAGGTAATAAATTGAACCCTTAGTATGAAAATACTTACATAGGAAAACAATCTCATCGTAATAGGAATAAGAAACACAATCGCATTGAGTGTGACTCTTAACAAATTGTAATAAGATACGTAGAATATACGCGATGGTTTACTAGGTAACTAAAAAGAGTGAAATTATTATTTTTAACAAAAAATTAAAACCGACTTCCAAGGTAAAAACAATAATAACATCCTTATAATATGAACTAAAAAGTATTAAATAATGTTTCCTATCTAATAGTGCCTTTTTCCGAATTCGGCTAAACCTCAACTATTTCTGTACTCAATCTTCATAATTTTGAAGTCGGTGCCAGTTCCAAAAGTTTCAAATACCTATTCTGTCAGAGAACTGAAGATTCAGCTATATCTGGTACCGACTTCAAAATGATGAAGATTGAGTACTTGATTGAGAAATAGTTGAGGTTTAGCCGAATTCGGAAAAAGGCACTATTAGATAGGAAACATTATTTAATACTTTTTAGTTCATATTATAAGGATGTTATTATTGTTTTTACCTTGGAAGTCGGTTTTAATTTTTTGTTAAAAATAATAATTTTTTCCTAATAACTCGATAAATATAGATTTTTTTTAAATCCGCTTGTACAGTCCCTCGGTAATAGAATGAAAAATGCATTAATATGACCACGGCCAATTGAGAAAGATCCCTATTACATACTATATTTTATGCAAGTTTTAAGTGCCTTTTGCTTAAATAATTTTACTATATTTATTACAGTACATGAAAAAGTTAACAAAATCGAGAATGAAATATTCAAGGAAATAGAGGAGCACGATAAAAATGAAAGTTTTGTCAACACAGAAGACAAATCGTCCGACAGTAATGTTACAAAAAGGTAAGTTGAAAACCATTACGATTTTATACTGAGAATATTTGGCATTCGCTTTTACCAAACGGAAAACGCGCGTGAAAAAGTGTTCGCTTTTGCGCTAGTCTCATGATATTCCGAATACAAAAAATGAATTCGGAAATGAAATACGGAAAACGTGCGTATTCGGCCAGCCTTATATGAAGTTTTGTGTCTAGATTCGCCGTTTGAACTTATGGCATTTCTGAATAAATTAAACCATTTCTACTTTTTTTTATTTCAGAAGTGCTTTAAGACGAAGAGCACAATCCTCAACAAGTACCAGTTCAAGGGGCGTTGCAAAAAAGCCAAAAGTGGATAAAGAAGAAAAAGCACAGAAGAAACAAGAGACACCACAGACTGACACAGAGACTGTTAGAAAGACAAGGAGTTCTAGAACACCAAGAAAAATTGCTAATGGTCAATATAAATTATATCTCACTACTGTTGCTGCCTGCCCCCCTAGCATACGCCAACGAGATATCTCGGGGATATCTCACTCTCGAGCGTAGTGATATTGTCGATATCGATATATATATCTCTTTTTCGCTAACATGCGTACGTCGAGACTCGAGAGATAAATTTCTCGTTCGTATATAGTTCGTTAGTATATAGACAAAAATAGCACATATAAAAAAAAAATATCTCTAATTTTGACGACAGACGTACGAGAAAAAATGTATGTCATGTTAGGGTCAATAGAGATGAAGAGATAAACCAGTTAACATCGAGAAAACGTGTGGACAAAATTTTCTCGTTGGTATATGCTAGCACGGCTGATCTACACAAACACAACTCAAAATACTTGTCAGTCAAATAGTTGTCAGTCAGATCAATACTAATATTATAAATGCGAATTTGTCTGCCTGTCTGCTACCTATTGACGCCCAAACCTCTGAACCGATTTTGCTAAAAAGTATGAAGATACTTTGAGTCCCTTGAGCATTACATACACTGAAATAAGATACTTTTTTGTAAGTTTTAATGCACATACCTGTTTTCGACGTTGAAAAACGTCGAGAACAGGTGTGTGCGTTTGTGATTTCGTGTGTGTTACATTAAAAAGAAGTTTTGATTTGAGACTGCACTCTATAAAATACTTCTAACATCTATTTTATTTGTTTCTATTACAGAGATTTCGAAAACGGAGAGTAATATTAGCAAAAAGTCAAGCAAAGCTAAAACCACTGAAGTACCGGAAGATACTGCAATAGAAAGTCAAGAAACTAACGACGATTCTGACATAAAATATAAGTTCCCCTCGCCCCCGCCGACTGAGAAAAATACCCAAGTCAGAAACACCAGGAAATCTCAAAAAAAATCTAATAGGTAGTAAGTAGTATAGTTTACTTAAAAAATGTCATATCAATTTATTTTTTACATACTAATATATACAAGGTCGAGCCCTTATATAATATATAAGGGCTCGAGCCAACCAGCATACATTTAATTTGAATGTAGATTGTAGGTATATTACAAATGTATGTTTTCAAACTTAGGCTCAACTCACATTGGAACAGAGTCGAAGCGACGCGACGTGTTTTACACCAAAGCATATTCATCTCTTTTGTTGTATTATTTAAGTACAAATTTCTGCTTTGAAAATATGAAAGCGTCGAATAGCAAATGCGCCCCTCAATGATACAATAATATAACACAATACAACAATAGAGATAAAAATGTTTTAGTGAAAAACATGACGCGTCGCTTCGATTCTGCCCCAGTGTGAGTTGAGCCTTAATCGGTAGCACTGAATAAAATTTTCAAGTGTAGATATAGCGAGCAACGGCCCTATTGTTACTAAAAATATTTATTGCACGCTATTGATATTTTTTCTGTCATTGTTTTTCAAGTGGTTTTTTCAACGTATTAGATAAAGACAGAAACATGTTAGAAGAATACAGTAGGTACAGGCGAGACCGCACTAAAGCAACACATCACATTCCATAGAACTGACGTCTGTTAAAACGTCAAGCAATTTTGATCGGCGATTCTATAAAGAAGCGATAAAGAAAACGTCTTGGCCAATGGGCAAGATTCACGATTGCAAAAAGTCAGTTCTATGGAACGTCAAGTGTCGCGTCGTGTCGTGTCGTGTCGCGTCGCGTAGTGTGTTCTAACCTTAAGCATGGTATAAATATTTAAAATAGCATTATGTGGTAAAAGACAAAGTATGTATATTGTTTTTTATTTAATAATTGATAATGCATTTAAGTCTCGATCTTATAGGTTCCTTAGCAAAGTAAACTTGTAGCTTAACAAAGAGATTACCGTTTATTTTATCTATATTTATGTATAATATTATATAATTTTTACACTACCAAAATCAAGAACTATAAATCTTAATTCAATGTTATAATCATTAAATATAAAATAAAATTACAGTTGATTGATAGTCTGAAATAGGTCACATGATTATGTTAAGATTTGCTATAGTCGTATCGCAGGGCAAAGAGAAATTCGTTCGTTGACCTCTAGCTGCCTGTTTCTTTCACTCACATACGAAAATATAAGCATGTCGCTCGTTTCCATGCACACATCATGTAAGCCGGATATGCATCCGCGCGAACGAGCGGTTCGGCCGCTAAACGCGCCGTCGCGAAGCTATTTACACACGCGCGGGCAGATATAAATCGAGCCTTATAGTGAAAGAAACAAGCAACAATAGGTCATTGGCCTAATCTCTTTCTATCTATCGACCGGACTTTAGCATCAAGATCATGTAGCAAATGCAATAGCAGACACTTAAAATCATTTGTATTGCTGCATTTTAATTCTGATTGACAAAATCTATCAATTTTGCACCAAAATTGTTTAATTTTAATAGAATGCAAATCTAAATTTTATGCGCTGGTGTGTTTTACAGTTTTACCCCATTTTTATAAAATCAAACGTATGCGTTTTAAATACTATGGTTATATATTTTTATACATTTGGATATTGATTAAGCAAAATTATTGTGATGTATGAATCTTTTTTTAGACCATATTAAATACCTTATTTTAAAAAAAACCTTAGCCATAATTGCGTAAAAGTCTGATCAAGAAAAAAATATTTTTAATGTAGCAAAACTGAAATTCTGAGATGTAATTGGTCGAATATAATAAGTTTTACAATTTGCGCAATAATTTAGTTGAACTACAGCATGGTATATTCCTGGTCAGGCAGTATATTTTATGTGTTGTATTATATATTATACTAAAAAGTTGTATACTATTATTTGAGAACTTTTACAGAAGAATTGAAAATTGTAGTATCAGATATGTTGTAATTTTAAAGACAGTACGGAAGCAACAAGACTTGATGAAAAAGTGCTTTCGTACATTTTTTACTCCGATTGTCCATAATTTATAGATTTTTATCTATTTCTGTTTTAAGCAGTAGTTTTAAGAAACCCGATTCATGTAAATGGGAGCAGGTGTAATAAATAAATTCGATGTAATACATTTGTGTATTATTTATAGCAAGTAAGACTTGAAGTTAGCTTTAGTCGGGGGAAACTTATAGCTAAGTTCACTTGTGTTGAGACGGTGAGTGAAAATAGTTAACCTGCTTCCAGTGCTTGCATGATGGCTATTGCTTAAAATTGCTTTCCACGCTCCCTGCTCTATTGCTGTAGCTTTTAATATAATTTGAATGAGTAATGATAAATATTTCTGTTTTAGCTCAAAAACAATGGGAAGTAATATATTGTGCTCGTCTGAAAGCCTGCAAAGTTATCAGTCAGAGGCAAGTCCACCGAAAGTTATTGTGAGGATAAAGCCCGGCTGTCCAACCTCAGCACAAAATCAGAATAAGTTCGCAACAACAAATTATATGACTGACGAAACTGAATCCAGCAGTAGTTTTCCAGATGTGAAACAGACGATCACCTTTCATAACTCAACATTGTCTGAAGCGTATAAATCTGATTCCTACCAGCTCCTTATGCCTATAAATACGTCAAAGAATAACAAACGATCGGAAGTTTCTAAGCGAGATATGAGCTTCGTTCGCAAAATGAACGAAACGCACGGTCGTCTCGAAAATGATGATGGTCAGAGTTCGAGTAACATATCTCCACCCACTTCACCGGTACTGTCTATAGTAGAGAACTTATCGATAAGTAGATCTCTATTGACCAGTGCGGACGACCTGCTAACCGATGAGATGGACCAACTAGAATCTGACCATATAACACTCAACAAACTGATGAAATCGGACGAAAACTCGCCCAAACCGCTCATGGAGCAGGACTGCAGGTTCGATTCCGACCACAACGATGGAGTCAACTACCATTATAATATACAAGTGGAAAATAGCACTCTCACGCCTACCTCTCAGTCGCTAGTGAAAAAACTGAACACGATTAGCTTGAGGGATTTTAATGTTACCGACTCGGTTTATGTGCGACTAGAGAAGTTGAAACTCGACAGCACGAAGAAAGGTGATAAAAAAAGTACCAAAGAAAAGGAAAACAAAGTAAAAGCGGAAGAAAATAAGGCCGAAAAAGCTAAAACGAAGAAACGTAGCTCTACGCCCCGGAGAAAGGATGGTACGCGTAAAACTAAACAAAGCAAAGAAGCGACTATTGAAGAAGAACATGTAGAAAGAAATTCGTGCGTATCACGAAACTCTTGTCCGGCTATGTTGCAAAGTACCAATGCCGATTTCAATGATGATGCGACAAAACCGAGAACATCTAAAGAGTTGAAGAAATTAAATATCATCAAAGTTAAAATAACGAAACCGAAGAACAAAATAAAAGATAAAACACACAAAGCTAGTACCAGTAAAATAGAAATGAACAGTACACAGACTAGTTCACAAACAGATAACAGTATTGATCTGATACATAATCACTCTGAAACATGTCTTCAAGCGCACGAATGTATAGATAATAGTGTAGAAATAGTAGAAAAATCTTCTTCCATTATATCTGTAAACTCTGAGAGGTCCAATAGTGCTTCCATTTTCAATATAGACGAGTTCTTACTTGAAGAATTGTACAATACCAATGCGAGAGACGGAATAGAAGAAACTCCAGGTACATTATTAATTATTAATTGTTTTACTATTTTTGTCTTATAAAAGAGCACATTTGTGATTTTTAATTAACATGAGTTGTTATAATATTATGTTATTATAATAACTCATTTATTATATTTTATAGGTACTTTGAATAACAAATGTATATTTTAGTAATACATAAAGATGTACAAATCTGTTTCGGCGCATGGTCAAAATCAGAACTAACGCCGCCATGTGCCAAAACAACCATGTGAGTCTGTATATTTTAATACACTTGTGTCTGACATATTTTGTTTTTTTTTAGAAACACAAATGACCGCGGAATGTCCAGACTTATTTTATACGCCACTTGGTCCACTTTCGTCAGCAAATAGTCTCATGACTGAGGACCTCTCCATCGATATACCTGAGAAGACCCCAACTCCAGGCAAATGGTTCCTGCTTTCAGAAGACGAAACTTCGACTAATTTCGATTTAAATCAGAATTTAGTAACAAAAGACGTTGGTTACGGCGCGAATTTAAACGATCTTTTTCCTGTTACTTGCGCCGTGCCAGATTTATCTACTATAACGGAAATGTCAAAAGAAAATGACGCTGATACCAGGAGCAATCTAAACGTATCTTTGCCTATTTCTAAAATTTAATTATTAATGTTAAAATGAGGAATAAATGCTGTGCTAATTAAATGTGATAGAGTTTATTCAAATTTAAAAAGTTTATGATTATTATATAAATACAGTGAATGCGAATTATTACAAGTTTTTATAATATACGTCCCCTATGGTGAGTGAATTTCCCACCAATATCTTGAGATTTAAGAGCATATCTGGTGACTTTTCGATCTTTGCTGCAAGCGACCACGACCTACAAAACCGACGTTGGTCAATCAACCCATGCCATAGTAAAAGAAGGGGAAGTAAGTTATCTTCATACAAACGCACCGCGCGCGGCTTGTATGTGTGCGCCATAGTATCTATGCGTCGCCGCACGCACACTTACAAAAATCTCAACCCGTTTCTCAGTGCGCCAGTCGGGGCTAACACTGTACGAGGTTCGCGCGTCCCGGCTTTTCGCCGCCGCTTAACGAATAAAAAATGTGTGATAATCGCAGGATAAACTATTGATGTGTGTTTGGGTGTCTTAATAATTGATCAATTCCAGAATTGTCTCTGTTCAGATTACCTATTGAACAGGTAAGGTAAGCTACTCACTTATTCTAGCATATAATTTTTACTTGATGAGATACCTACTTACTTATTTTTTGTTATATTAGTTTTCTATCACACAGAGGAAGTAGTTAGGTAGGTAGGTCTTCTTTCCCACTAGAACATAGTATAAATAAGAGAATGTTTTAGCACAGAATACATATTAGTACAAGTACAGAAATTCCACTCCCGAAACCCGTTTAAATAAATAACGACGCATGCTACGAATTACGATACTATAAAGTTCAAATTCCGACCGCGCAATGCTAAACTCCTACGATTATATTCACAGCTACAAGTGCGCTCTCTTTCTATCGCATAACACGTACCTTTTCTTACGAAATCAAGGTTGTCACCTTTTAGAAAATAGAATAATCTTTTTTAATGACTATAGGTCGAATAGCAAACCTTTTTATAGTAATATCAAATTTTAGTAACCCAACCTATATTTTATAGTAGTTTTATATTCGACTAGCTGTTGCCCGCGACTTAGTCCGCGTGGACTTCAGTTTATAGCGCGCGGTGTCAACAAAATTGGTGTCAAATTTAAAAGCTTTTTAAAACCCTGGTACCCCTTAAATCAAAATACCCAAAAAAAAGCATATTTAGCCCCCCATTACACAACTTTACCCATAAACTATATATCATTGATTGGTTTAAGGTTACGTCACTGCATAGATAAAGTACTGAGTAGTGAGTTATTTAAAAACGTGTATAGCAATCGAAAGAATCGAAAAATCTAACTTAAGATGGTACCACCTCTTATAGAAACACGTTTGAGTAAGCGCTAGCCATAGTGCTAGCGCGATCTAGGCGACTCTTAGCGCCATTTGTTATGAATTTTTGGAACTAACTTAATTTGAACAAATTTACGCATAAACACCCCCTTACAACCCCTTTTTCCAGTTAAAAGTAGCCTATTCCTTTCTCAGGCTTCAGACTATCTGTGTACAAAATTTCATTACAATCGGTTCAGTAGTTTTGGCGTGAAAGCGAGACAGACAGACAGGCAGAGATACTTTCGCATTTATAATATTATTAGTATAGAATATAGTGCAGGAGCTGGTCAGGAAACTTTTAAACTTAAACATAGTAACTTGTGTTTATTTCTGTGTAGTTTGTGTGTTTGTACGAAATTGGTTTATTTGCTATGTTTGTATATTTTTATCTACTTTTTGTATTTAATTACTTACCTTTAAATTGAAATACATATTTCAATAGCCTTTTTTAGGGTTCCGTACCCAAAGGGTAAAAACGGGACCCTATTACTGAGACTTTGATGTCTGTCCGTCTGTCTGTCCGTCTGTCTGTCCGTCTGTCTGTCCGTCTGTCTGTCTGTCTCCAGGCTGTATCTCTATAACCGCTATAGCTAGACTTATGAAATTTTCACAGATTATGTATATCTGTTGCCGCCATAACAACAAATACTAAAAACAAAATAAAATTAATATTTAAAGGGGCCTCCCATACAATAAACGTGATTTTTTTGGATTTTTTTGCTCAATATCAATAATGGTAACAGGTAGCCCTTGAAATTTACACAAAGTCCTTGATAATATGTGTACTTTATTAAATAATAAAAATATTAAAATAAAATAAAAAATTAAGGCCAATTGGCCAAAAATTGTGTTTTATGTATGGGATTGTTTACATTCGAAAGGAAACCCCATACATAAAACACAATTTTTGGCCAATTTTTGCTCTATAACGGTACGGAACCCTTCGTGAGCGAGTCCGACTCGCACTTGGCCGATTATTTATTTGTTCATTTTTATCAGATTTATAACGAAGCTGAAACAGCGGTTAAATCAGTATCATGTATTAAATTCCTTTATGATCAGAATACAGTAGATATGCGACGAAAAAATCTTGTGCGTGCGTCACCGCTCGCTTGTGAGTCCCTAATGATTTGCCAGTTGCCACCCGCGGGAGGTACTTACCATAGATAATACAGTATATATACTGAGTACTTACAGTTCGATACCTACACGCGCGAGTGGGACAGACGGCACAGACCTGGTTTTGGGTACTTTTGATCTGTCGTCTAATTTGCCGCTATTATTTTGTTTACGTTTAGACCATAAAGTTAATATACCTTTAACTTTATGGTTTAGACAGAAATCCGATACCTACAATACAGAGAAATCGGCATAACTAAACGGTTTAGTTATGCCGATTTCTCTGTATTGTAGGTACATATATTAACTAACTACTTACAGTCAATTACTTATTTTAATCGTAATTAAAAATAAGTAATTGACTAATTGTAAATCAGATGTACACATAAAGCAAAGTTCGAATCATAACAAATTTGATTATAGTGAGACAGGCGTTAGTTTCTAATGTTGTTTTGCAGGGTATTTTTATAATTATAATTAGACATCGGAGTATATGCACGATCAAAGTGCCGAAATATGCATGCAAATATGCACCATTGTTGAACTTTATTGACTGAGATGTGTTGGATGTGTTATTATAGGTATTGCTAAAATTGACAACCCATCGTAGTAGGAGTCCTGAACTTAAAATACGGTCCCATCCTGAAGAAAGCATGAAACTTGGCATGAATGTAGCTGTCATGTATGTGCTTCAATGTAGATATGGAAGCACGTCCAGAAATAAATGTTTCCCCCCCTCCCCCCCCTTTTTATCTCCCTCATTCCGGTTTTTCGAATTTTCTACGAAAACGATAAGACTGAGGAGTTTACTCTTCAGAGAACAAATCATCGTCGATAAATTACCTACAAAACGATACTACATTATATAGTGGCAAGATTAATATATTTCTGTTTACAGACACCAACGTATTATAAAATTGTAAAAACAGGCTAACTTTTTTTATTCTTGCTCCATTTATAGGAAAACGACAAGAGTGCTGATAAAATAGGCTACAAAAGTTAGATACCTTATACATTGAGCTACAAAATGACACCTATTTTATAATCGTAGAGGCATTACCTCCAGAGTTACAGCTTACCGCGTCTGACTCAAGTACTCGTTTTTTGCCTTTTTACAATTTCTTAGATTTAGAGCTAAGGGTTTCAAGAAATTTATTAAAAATACAGTAAAATACAGTGAAAATTATGTAGTTGTCATATTATATGTGCTTTAATGTGGATATAGAAGCATGTCGACAAATTATTTTTCCCCCATTCCCCTCCTTTGTATGTATCGTATGCTATATCGGGGTTTTTTTATTTTTTATGAAAACGGGTACAGCTATCAGAAAACTGTCAAAGAACAATATGTTGTTCATTAATATATCTACAATATTGTCTTTGGGCGTATGTTGATAGAAATTATAGTTTACAAAATATGTACATGTAACTTTGAAGTTTTATTAAAAAATGCAAACATTTTACTAAAGATAGTACTATATGTCTACTAAATACCTAAAATAGCTACGCGCGACCGCGTGATAGGTATCAGCAGAGCTATGGCGACATTAGGGGCGCGGGGTGGTGGAATGGGGTGTAGCCTTGCCTGCCTGACCCGACGGGCAACGACAACCGACCGATCAGTCCGCCCGCTTCGTCTGGTTTTTCGAATTTTGTACAAAACGATAAGACTGAGGAGTTTACTCTTCAGAGAACAAATTATCGTCGATAAATTACCTACAAAACGATACTACATTATATAGTGGTAAGATTAATATATTTCTGTGTACAGCCACCCACGTATTAAGAAATTGTAAAAACAGGCTAACTTTTTTTTCGTGCTCCATTTATAGGAAAACGACAAGAGTGGTGATAGAATAGGCTAATGAAATTAGATACCTTATACATTGAGCTACAAAATGACACCTATTTCGTAGTCGTAGAGGCATTACTTCCGAGTTACAGCTTACCGCGTCTGACTCAAGTACTCTTTTTTTACCTTTTTACATGTACATATTTTGTAAACTATAAGTTCTATCAACATACGTCCAAAAACAATATTGTAGAGAATTTAATAAACAACATATTATTTTTAATAGTTTTTTGATAACTGTACCCGTTTTCATAAAAAATAAGAAAAACCACGATTTAGCATACGATACATACGAAGGGGGGGAATGGGGGGAAAAATAATTTGTCGACATGCTTCTATATCCACATTAAAGCACATATATGACAACTACATAATTTTTACTGTATTATACTGTATTTTTAATGAATTTCTTGAAACCCTTAGCTCTAAATCTAAGAAATTGTAAAAAGGTAAAAAAAACGAGTACTTGAGTCAGACGCGGTAAGCTGTAACTCTGGAGGTAATGCATCTACGACTATGAAATAGGTGTCATTTTGTAGCTCAATGTATAAGGTATCTAACTTTTTCAGCCTATTTTATCACCACTCTTGTCGTTTTATTAAAAATGGAGCAAGAAAAAAAAAGTTAGCCTGTTTTTACAATTTCATAATACGTTGGTGTCTGTAAACCGAAATATATTAATCTTACCAGTATATAATGTAGTATCGTTTTGTAGGTAATTTATCGACGATAATTTGTTCTCTGAAGAGTAAACTATCCTCAGTCTTATCGTTTTCGTAGAAAATTCGAAAAACCGGAATGAGGGAGATAAAAAGGGGGGAGGGGGGGAAAAAATATTTCTGGACGTGCTTCCATATCTACCAAAGAGGATATAATCTAGATATCTACATTGAATCACATACATGACAGCTACATTCATGCCAAGTTTCATGCTTTCTTCGGGATGGTACCATAAAACTGATTTTTGTTAGGACAAGGAGCCGTACTATCGCGGATTGGGTCGGAGTTAACCGACTTCCCCTCCTTTTACTATGCCCATGCCATCGCTGCTTTGTAGTGGAGTACAAAGCAGCGATGGCATTGTATGTATGTATCAAGCTTCCTCCGTAAACCAAAAATGCCAATTTCACTAAGGTCTGTTAAAGTTAATGATGCATTAACCTCTCGGTGTTCGAGTTCGACAGTCGAGCCGTAGTCGGTTGTAAACAGAGGTACTTTTATGAATGCCTCGATGTGATGACGGTGGGAACTTTCAAGAAGTTAAACAGAACAGAACAGTCGAAGTTGTTTTTACCTCAGGAATCAGATTCTGTGGGACTTATCAGTTATCACTTAGCCTTAAATTTTTTGTGGTTATTTTTTATCTGTATTTAATTTAAAATTTCTGGCAACATTATCTGGTTCAAATATTTTGAGAAAAAAGTTGGCGGGCTTTTTAAAAAGAGAAGTCGTATTTTTTCAACTTTTGCGAAATTAATTATTTAAAATAGTTTTTATAAGGAATTTTAACAATAAAACAACTCAAAACGGTACAATAATAGACGTCGAAATGGAGGATCCTGGGGGGACAACCCCTGGGAAACCCGGTAGAAAAAGGCCGCGAGGCCCTGATATTGACGACGACAAGGATGTTCTAGATGAGTCATTTTACATCCCGTATAGCAAACCCGGCTACAGACGCTTATTCCCTGAGAAGTCACACTCTCAGGAGTATATAGTATATACAGAATCCACCCAAACTGATAGCAATATCGGCAACAAAAATCCACTGACACTAACATCCATCTTCAAAGAAGAAATTAAAGGAATAACCGGTATCAAACGAGTAGCAGCTAATAAAATAGCTATTGCGTTCTCCCAGGCAAGTTATGCCAATAATTACTTGCTTAATGAAACCTTCCATCTCAAGAATAATTTAAAAGCCTTCATCCCGGCTAGGAGCATCGAAAAAATTGGAGTACTACGGTACGTACCCACTAGGATTAGTAATGAAGAACTATTCAAAAAGCTAACTTCAGCATATGAAATTATAGGAGTGAGAAGGTTTACCAAAAAAGTAAATGGTAAAGTAAAACCGTTTCAAACGGTTTCTGTTACATTTCTTTCAAATATATTACCTCAATCTGTGTCATTAGATATTTTTAACTATAAAGTATATGAATATAACCCTCCTTTGTTGCAATGCTACAAGTGCTTTAAATTTAATCACCATGCTAAGATATGTAAATGTGTCCAAAAATGTTCGATTTGTTCTAAGGAACACCATTATTCTCAGTGCCCTGATGATCAGGCGCTGCATTGTGCCAACTGTGGTGGACCACACCTTGCTATATCTAGAAATTGTCCGATTAAGCAAAAGAAAATATTGGAAAAACAAAATAAAATGGCATACGCAAATATAACTAAAAATACTGACCACACTTACAGTTTGGCACATTACAGTACTGATTTTCCGGCTCTACCGCACAAAAAACATGAGATAACTAATGAGGAATTAATACAAGGTATAATAAAAAGCGACAATATTTTAAAGTCTTTAGTAGCAACATTAGTAAATTTAAGTAACAGTAATAAAAAAATGACAACATCAGTAATAAAGGAAGTATTATTAAATAACCTTAAACATGGATAGTAATTTTTTGAAAATATGCCAATTTAATGTTGAAAGTCTTAATAGTAAAAAACCTCTACTTATTACTTTCTTGGACCAAAATGACATTGATATATGTTTGTTAAATGAAACACATTTAAAACAAAACCACAATTTCAAAATAACAGGTTATAATTTTATTTATCAACATGGCCTTAATGGCCGAGGTGGAGTTGGCATACTCATTAGGAATAATTTCAAATACACTACTGTAAATCTACCTTTTTATGAGGATTTACAATCTGCAACTATAGTTCTTAAAACTGATATTGGTAATTTGTCTATCTTATGTACTTACAGTCCACCAAGACCAGGCCGGTTCAAATCAAGACAACTTAAACAAATTATTAATAGTTTACCAAAACCGATAATACTATCTGGAGATTTAAATGCTCATCATGTTGCTTTTGGATGTCTTCAAACCAAGCCTCGAGGTACAGATGTTTATGATTTAGTAGATGAATGTGACCTATGTATCCTGAACTCAGGAGCTCCAACAACAGTAGGTAGTTTACGTAATAGCCAATCTTCAATTGACATTACTTGTGTTAGCCCACAAATCGCTCCTCTATGCCATTGGAGCGTTAGTGATGATCCAATGGGCAGCTATCATTATCCTACTTTCACGTTTATTGAACTCCAACCACAAGATTTTGAAGTGGGTCAACCAATAGAAAGATTTCTGTATGACAAGGCAGATTGGAAACTCTTTGCATCTGAAACAGAAAAGGCATTCAGGTCATTTTCTATTGATTACAATGAACCTTTATCTACTTATGATAAATTTTGTGTTACATTAAATACAGTTAAAGAATCATGTATTCCAAAACTAAATATAACTTCCCCAACCATTAGGAAAAAACCAGTTCCTTGGTGGGATAATGAATGCTTAGAAGCAGTTAAAAAAAGCAAAGCTGCACTAAATTTTTATAGAACACATCCATCTGTAGAAAATTTCATTGAATATAAAAAAATAGATGCCATTAAAAAAAAATTATTAAAGGAAAAGAAAAAGAATGGTTGGAGAAGCCTTTGTGAATCATTCAACAGACAAACACCTGTTACTGTCATCTGGAATTATATCCGCAGATTTAAAAGAGCTTCTTCTGTTAGTAGACCAAAAAACAGTGAATGGATTCCATCTTTTCTTGATAAGTATGCACCCGATGATCCACCTGAAAAATATATAGACACAAATTTATTAAATTCATATTTTGCCCAAGAAGGCAATTCTAGTAGCATATTTTTGAGTAATACTTTTACGTGGCAAGAATTTCAATTTGCTTTGAAATCTAGAAAAGACACTACTCCAGGCTTAGACGATGTCCCTTACAAAATATTAGGTTACATGCATAAAGATGTCCAAAAAATTTTATTAGATATTTATAATTTATTATGGACAAACAATCTAATACCAAACTCATGGAAAACACAATGTATTATACCAATCCTCAAACCGGAAAAACCGGAAAGTGACTATAACTCATATAGACCTATATCTTTGTCATCTTGTGTTGGTAAAATATTCGAATACATGCTTAAGGTGAGACTAGACTGGTATGTTGAATCAAATAATATCTTACCAAAGGAGCAGTATGGCTTTCGTAAAGGTAAAAGTTGTGTAGAAAGCTTTGTCGCATTATTAAGGGATATTAAAGATTCATTTCAGTCATTTTCTTCCACTGTTTGTGCCTTTCTTGATGTCCAGGGGGCATTCGATAATGTTGATCCAACTATCCTTGCTGAAGTCTTGATAGATATAGGTGTCCCCGGAAAAGTCTGTGAATGGATTTTTAAATTCTTATTTAAAAGAACAATGTATGTCAAATTTAATAACATTTTACATGGACCTAGACATATATATAAAGGCACAATGCAAGGTGCCACTATCTCGCCATTGCTGTATAGCATATACACAAGTCAGCTGTGTAAATATCTTATAAGTTGTAATGTTAAATTTCTACAATATGCAGATGATATTGTTGTGTATAGTAGTCATAAGGATGTAAATATTGCTGTAAATATATTGAATAAGGCATTAGAACAAGTATATAATTATTATACTAGAAAATTAAAGTTATGGATTAGTTTGGAAAAAAGTACAGCCATGGTTTTCTCTAAATCAGATCCAAGAAGTTTATTTAATGTTAAAATTCACAACAACAGTCTCAATTGGGTTTCGGAACAAAAGTTTTTGGGGATATATCTCGACAATAAGTTAAAATTTGAAAATCATATCCAACAAATAATCAAAAAAGCCTGTGGAGGTCTTAATATAATTAGATCTTTGGCAGGAGTACACTGGGGATCTGACCCTAAAACTTTATCTATGCTATACAAGAGTTTAGTTCGTAGTCACTTTGATTACAGCACCTTAGCATATTATAACTGTAGTTATAATTTATTAAGAAAATTGGATGTTATTCAAAATAAAGCTCTTAGAGTCATAACAGGTGCAATGTGCTCTACTCCTATACATATTATGGAGGCCGAAGCATGTATACCTCCACTAACTATCATAAGGTTAAAAATAGCAGAACGATTTTGCCTAAAAGTATTTGCCTCTAAAAATGATCATCTTTTAAATAGAATTCTTCCTATAGTTCCATCAAATAGTATGAATGTGGGTCCATATACTAATGTTTCTAACATTATTTCTAGAAAATTGCCAGAACTTTTAAGGATTATGATAAACATTTACTTAAATTTTGGAAATTACATATTTAGAGAAAATCATTGGTCTATGTATAATATTGAATATAATGCCTACATGCATGATGTAACAATATGTGAGCAACAAATAAGTAATCAAAATGATCTTCTCAACACTATAGATAATGAGTACAGAATTTATACTGATGGTTCAAAAACCTTAAATATTGTTACATCAGCCTACTATGATCCCCAGGAAAAAATTAAAAAATGTTTAAAATTAGCAAATCAATGTAGTATATTTACTGCTGAATGTTATGCTATATATAGAGCATTATTGTATATATCCTCAATTAATCAAACCAATTTTTTGATTTTAACTGATTCACTTAGTGTTCTAACTGCTCTTAAGAATAGGGTTTTAAAGTTTAATACAAATTATTTGATATTCAAAATCAAGCAAACTTTGTACCATATGTATAATAATAGTAAAAATGTTAAATTCATTTGGGTACCTTCTCACTCTGGAATTACTGGCAACGAAGAAGCTGATGCAGCAGCAAGAGGAGATCCACACGAAGACCACAGTCAACTACAGCACATACCGTATACAGATATACATGCTCCTATGAAAGACTGCCTGGGAGAGTTGTTCAAGGCATACTATACCCAAACGTCATCTGAAAAAGGAAAATGGTATTACGACATACAAAAGGTCCCGCCCGCCAAACCGTGGTACCATAAGTTGAAAGGAATGTCTAGATCATTTATAGTTACTATGAACAGGATGAGATTTGGGCACTGCCAAGTTAAATCTCATCTCTACAGATTGAAGATGGTAAATACCTCACTTTGTGACTGCGGCGTTGAAGAGGAGACTCTTGATCATCTGGTCCTTCGATGTGGAAAGCATAATATAGCACGCTTGTTGATGTGTAGTGAAATCAGTGAAATAACAACGGACAAATATGACAGTGACAGTGATAATTTAAGCATAGACAACTTGTCTTTGAAAGATTTACTTCAGAAAAATATTTTATATGGACCGCTTTACAGCTTTCTAAAAAATGTTGGGAAAAAACTTTAATTTCGTAATGCTCTGTTAAAAACAATGAAATGTATTTTAAGGACTGGGCTAAAAGGACTAGAATCCAGGCCCGTAAAATAAAATATTAAAAAAAAAAAAAAAAAAAAATCAAATATTTTGACTTTTCATTGAATCTGTCAACACCGTTCCCTCCAAGCAGAAATGTCAAAATGGCGTCAACGCAGGACGCTTGGTATATTTCTTTACTGGGCTTAGCGGAACATTTCCGTACATCTAATCCTCCTGACATAAAAAGTTGTATTCAGTGTCTACAAGCAGTATTTAATTTCAAACCTCCGCAAAGAGTCGAGGCCCGTACCCACTTACAACTCGGTAATATCCTTTTGACACACACTAAAAACATCGACTTGGCGAGAAACCACTTGGAACAGAGCGTAAGTTTTTTATTTGTTATTAATTAAAAATCTATCCTTGAATCGGCACTCGTATGACACGAGCGTTCGTGTTTGCCTGTGTAATTATATTCTAGGGGTTTTAATGAGATGCAGTGCATGTAAAAAGTTTCCTTTCGAATGTAAACAATGATTTGAAGTGGGTCAATCGGTGTTGGTGTTGCAGTGGTGCCTGTCGCAGACGATCAATGGGTTCGATGATGTTAAGTTCGAGGCGGCGAGTGTCCTGGCGGAGCTGTTCGAGCAGCAGGGCCAGCCGACACACTCCAAACCCATACTCAGAAAGGCGATTGAGTTATCACAACACAGCGTTTATTGGCACTGTAGATTAATATTCCAATTGGCAGTAAGTACAATTTTATCCTTATCATTATTATTTATTGCAATTGAAAGTATTTTACAGTGATTTTTCACTCATTGCATGCAAATGTCATAGATGTTTGAATCATTTATTATTGCTTAACTATAACAGTGATTCATAGCAAATAATCAGTTTTATTAACAGTAGATATATTAGCTCACAGGAGTATCCTTAAAGACACATACAGAGGAATATCCTCATTTAATTAACTCTATAACTTTTTTTAGCAAATTCATGCAACGGAAAGAGAATATGAGGTAGCCAGCAGCCTACTTGGTGTAGGTGTTGACTATGCACAGATATCCAATGCAGCTTACACGAGGGTGTTGTTTTTACTAAGTAGGGTTATGGTAAGTTGAAACATTTATAAATATTTTGCATTTATCAATAGTCAGTAATTATTCATACTTCCATACTAATATTATAAAAGCAAAAGTACTTCTGTTTGTTATGCCTTCAAATCAAAGTTGTTGGAACTGTATAAAATTACATATTATGAAGATTCTATGAATCCTGGAAAAGGACACACAATATTTTTAATGTATGTTTACATGGTTTTACACCCAAATTTTGTATGGTTATTAACCCTTCGATCGCGGATTCTTGGAAATGCTATTGTATTCTATTATTGTCGCAATCACCGGTGCTCGTATGGGGCTTGATGAGTTAAAATACTGACAAACTTCATACAATATTAATACAAGTATTCCCAGTTCGTGCAAGTTATATAGGGCTAGGATTGACAATGCTATAGTTAAAGAAGTATGTTTGTTCTGATCTGATAAGTGAAACAATGTACGAAGTATACTTTATTACTACGACTAACCTTGTAATACAAAGCTAGTGTAGCTACAAGTTACAACATAATTATGGTCTCTTTAAATCTGTCATTGTGTTGAAACTATAATTATGGTTGTTATAAAAATAAACAAGACATTTATCCTGATTTGTTACTACTGTGATTATTAACTTGCAACATGCAATAAAAATAGGACTGGGTTACAAAATTAGTTTTCTATTCATCTATAAAATTTTACCATCCATTTAGTCATGAAAATATTCGATTAGGGATAAAAGCAAGTTTTTAAAAATTTAAAACTGAACCTTAATCTAATACATGCCTATAAACAACATAAGTAGTTAGTTTTGTTCTAAAGAAAAATTTATTTTTTCTTTCAGTTACTATTAATTGATAAGAAAATTCAGGAAGTGTTACCATTACTAAACCAAGCCGGCCATTTGGTTGACACATGGACGGGTAGTCCACATCAAAAAGAATACTTGAAAGTTTTCTTTCTAGTACTACAGGTAAGCGGTTATTTTTAATACCACTTTAAATGTGAAAGTTTGTTACTCTTTTGTAGCCATTTAGAATTCTAAATGGATTTTGATGGAATTTTGTTGTATTTGAGGATCTTTTTATTCCTTGCAAATAAGTGTTTTCACATTCCTAAGGTGCCATGGACATTTAAGCTTTTTTTTTTTTCTATAATAATAATTTAAGCTTCTATGTTATTCCGTTGAAAGTATTTTTAAGTATATATATTAACCTCTGCTAATGTCTTTAGGTATGTCATTATCTGATGGCTGGTCAAGTGAAGAGTGTGAAGCCGTGTCTCAAACAACTGCAACAAAGCATCCAAACCATCATGGCGCCGACGTGGCCAGATGACGACAGTGAGTTTTACTTTTATCGCTTTTTAAATCGACAAAAGCTTAGGAGTATTAGTGCCTAGGCAAGACATTTTTGAAATTTTCACTTCGAAGTTCAATATTAAAATTTAAGGCATCAAAAATAAATCTAAGTAGACAAAAGTTTAGGAGTATTAGGTAGCCTAAGGTGCCAAGGCAAGACACTTTTGTTAATTTCACTATCGAAGTTCGATATTAAAATATAAGGCGTCGCAAATTATATGTCACTTTGGCTGTGTTCAAACCAAACTGACTGTCAGCCGCCGAAAGTGAGCGAACGTTACGCAGTTTATTGTATTTCCATATTCACTTTTTCGTTCACACCTAACCGACAATACGTTATTACGCTAGGCGTAGGCGCTGACATTCGGCGGCCGATTAATATAGCACGTCACAACGCTCCGCGGACGCTGATGGCTACTTAGCTACGTCAGCTATAGCGTATAGTCAGCATGGTGTGAACGAAAAATACCGTTTATTTTCGCGTTTACACTGGGGCTCACAGTGAGCCTGCTCACATTTTCATTTCTGCTGCTCACGTTTTTGGTTTGAACACGGCCTTAGGGTAAATCCCATCAATAGTACATATTAAATTTCTATAGAGAACGAAGGCATATTGCCTGCCTGCCTCACCAATTATATTCTGTTTAAAAAAAATTACAGCGGTATGCGGTAGTGCTGCTGGGGAGTCGTTTGTGTGGCTGTCACGGCAACAGCTGTACGTGCTGGTATACCTCGTCACCGTGATGCACTCAGCGCAAGCTGGCTACATGGACAAGGCACACAAGTATACGGAGAAGGCTCTGGCGCAGATAGACAAACTCACATGTAAGTAATACTGTTATGTGATAGTGATATTTTTATAAAACTTTGTTTTTAATGGATAGTATTATGATTGTAGTTTAAGTTCTGGGGCTTTAAATCTATTCACGATGCGCAATTTGATTCGGATTCGAATATGTTCCTGCGAGCACCACATCCCGAGCCACAACGAGCCGAAATCTGCCAAACTGAAACGACGTTAGACGAACGTTAGGTGTTTTTCGTTACGGAATTTCTTGATAAGGTCGCCGCGCTCAATGCCCACGATAAAAGCTATGCAATAGCTTAAAAATTTAACAAATTATTGCATTGTCAATGGCTCTTAATACATATGCAAAGATTCGAATTAATTAGACTACTGGAGATATGTAAAAATCGTGCTCAAAGATTCCGTTACATACATACAGCCCAAGCTTATAAAAGCGTGTTAAAATTAACATGTCGGTTCGCAGCGAGCGACGAGGGCGAGAGCAGCGGCGTGGCGGCGCGGAGCGGGGCGGCGCTGGCGTGGCGGCTGCGGATGGCGCTGGTGGAGCACGCGGCGCTCTGCCGCCTCGTCGCCGGCGGGAAGGCCCACGCGCTCCACGAGATCGCGCGCGCCGCGCACCTGCTGACTATCGCGCCTGATGGTACATACACCACTCATTAATGCACTGGATCCCAACCAGTGGTCCGCACGAGCCAAAATATGGTTCGCGAATGATTGAAATTTAGCGAGCATTGAGCCATTCTACTATATATACATACTAAAGTAGAGCTTGTCTTATTTGAAATGACGCGCCCCACCACTTCACTAGTTGATATAAATGAAAAATTTTGTACTGTGAATACAAGGGAGGGGCGCGTCATTTTAAGTTAGACAAGCCCTATCTAAATTTTTTTATTTAATTTATTATTGAGTGTTTATTAAAATTTATGATTGATTGTTACCACAGACATAGATCAAGATAGATACCGCATGTGTATGTACTTCGCGTGCCATATCGCGTTCCCAAACGACGAGTAATGCTCGTCTTTCGAAAGTCTGTTCTTTAGTCTGCTATCGGAATCGGATGTCAATCGGAATTTTAAAAATGCCTAAATGCCTAATTGTGCCGTATTGAGCTGTAGAAATTCGAATAGAAACGTTGGCCTAGATAATGGACACGTTTCTTATCATCGGTACGTCACAGTAGGTAGGAAAAAAGTGGCACGCTCGTTTTCATACAAATGGAAGGACATGCGGTATCTATCTTGATCTATGTCTGTGATTGTTACAGTATATTTTTATTATGCCTTAATAGTGTTCCCTATTAACAATCTATACTAATATTATAAAGCTTCCGCTTGTTAGTTTGTTTGTTTGTTTGTTTGAACGCACTAATCTCAGGAACTACTGGTCCGATTTGAAAAATTATTTCAGTGTTAGTCCATTTATCGAGGAAGGCTATAGGCTATATTATATCACGCTAAGACTAATAGGAGCGAAGAAATAGAGGAAAATGTGGAAGAAACGGGGGGAAATTATTTGAAAGGGCTTATCTCACGAACTACTTGAGCAATTTTTCTGTTATTTGGGTCAGATAAGAAGTAGACCACGTGAAGGATCTCTGCGAAATATCTAATTTACGCGGGCGAAGCCGCGCGGAACGTCTAGTAAAAATACAAAAGTGGTACCTGACCAAGAAAAGGTCGTTAACACCTGCATGCGAGACCGCACTAGGCGTTATTTACATTAAGTAGGTTATATTAATCTTTGTATTAAATTTGTTTTGGGTAAGTTAAATATTGCACGACCCAGCAGTGGAACTACGCGACGACGCAAAGTGTTGCTTTGCTGCACTACAGTTACTGCCCGTCTATCTGGACTCAGGCGGCTCTGTCATTTTACATACGTATTTGTGTTTCATGTCATGCTGGCACTTCACATGGCTATTTGTATTTGCTATTGGCTATTTGTTGTATTTGGCAAACATTATTGACGAATACGCAAACAAGCAAATAAAGGCAAATACGACCTTCCACACATGGCCGTCAAATACCAAACTTTTACTTGATTTTGTTTACTTGCCTATTTGACTCCTTTGATGTGTGTCAAAAACCGACAAAGGTACGGATACGTGTATTTGGTATTGGTCATATTTGTCAAATAGGCAAATAAGGCCAATACATTGTCAAACATACTGTCTACAGATGGTGATTGTTTGGCGAATACATCAAATACACAAATACAAATAGCCATGTGAAGTGCCAGCATCAAATTGTTTTGAAGGAATGACGACAGACGACTTTGCCTGAAGTTTGCGACAAAATTCTGCAGATTTACTTTAGAATATAATCGTAATAAGTAAACATAGTAGTTGAGCGATATCATGGTAAAAACGTTTGACGACCTCTGTGGCTCAGTTGGTAGGCTGTTGGTAGCTCAAGCCGGGGGTCGCGGGTTCGAATCCCGCCGACAGAACAAAAAAAAAGTTTTCAAAGTTCCTGGGTCATGGATGTGTATTAAATATGTGTATCATATAATAAAAATCTTAAATATGTGTATAGTATAAAAGTATTAAATATATTTCTGTTGTCTGGTACCCGTAACACAAGTCCTTCAGGTACTTACCACGGGGCCAGACTGACGTGGTGTGAAGCGTCCATAGATATTATTATTATTATTATTATTATGTTATAGGTGTGACGGCGGCGGCGCATACACCGCAGCTGCACTGTCTGCTGGGTCTGTACGCCATGTCCATGAACTGCATGGAGGCAGCGGAGGCGCAGTTCCACACCGCCATACACGTGAGTACCACCGACCACGTCGCAGGGAACTGCCGTGATATATCGTGCTTCAAAATATGATGAGGGGTTACTTTAACCCGTCGTTCGTGGAAAAACGAGACACAATAGCTTATCTATTGTTATCGCGGCCGCATGTGGCCGCTTGGGGCTTGATGAATTAATTTAGAACTCCGAAACAAAACTGCGAATTCGCATCGCAAATATCTGCGACAAATTTCGTAATAAAAATGACATTATAATCCTATGCGAATTCACAGTTTTTTGTGGGAGCCCTTAATAAGAACTACAACGCACTTATGAATGTTCAAGTGTTGCGGATCGATCCATTCTTAATATTATAAATGTGAAAGTGTATCTGTCCGTCCGTCTGTCTGTCTATCTGTCTGTTACCTCTTCACGCTCAAACGGCTAAACCAATTTGCTGAAATTTGGTATAGAGATACTTTGAATCTCGGGAAAGGACATATATATAGGATACTTTTTTCCTGGTTAACGACCTTTGGCGCAACGGAGTTGCGAGCGTCTAATACAAAATATTGTCACACATTTTATTATTGTTTAAAAATATACCTTTCCTTTTAGTTATCACTTTATTGCATGAGCGTATCATTTTAATTTCAGATGTCACAAGAGAGGGATCTATGGATGTTCGCTAAGCTGAATCTGGCTATTGTATATTTAAGAGAAAGACGAGACAATGATCTAGCACAGTTGATGGAACAGGTGAGCTACTATGATTTATCAGTTATCTGATGCTTGACAAAATCTCGATGCTGCAAGTATGACATTCTTAAAAAGCTTTCCTCTTGAATTTCGGTTATGCACTGTAGTTTTAATACGGTCCAACTATTTTAGCCTGGTCGCTACTTGTCTCTTTTACTCGCGCACACGTATTTAACGCTATCTCGTTTTCACAGATCCGCGTAAAGATAGAAAGAAAGACAAGTATCAGTAGGCCTTTCTTAGAAATTTCGGCTATTTTAGTCAGCGTTTTCTAGTCTGTCAATGTAAATCTTATATATAAAATTCTCGTGTCACAATGTTAGGCCGCGTACTCCTCCGAAACGGCTTTACTGATTTTAACCAAATTTTATATGCATATTCAGTAGGTCTGAGAATCCGCTACTGGGTACTTTTTATATTGATAAGTGCATTTTTTGAAAAAATAATAGTAAATTATTACAACTCGAGACTGATGACGACCATTGTTTGTGCGACGGGACGGGACGGGACGTTACCATGGTAACATACTTATTTAGTCACTTCAATAAAATAATAATATGCTCGAAATACTTTATATTATTATGGCAAAGCAACGTTTGCCGGGACAGCTAGTTAACATATAAATATATTATAATGCCTGATTTATTGTCAAGGTCCGACCGGAAGCGCTGCCGCCGTACGCGCACGGGCTGCGAGCGGCGTCGTACTACGTGTTGGGGCTACAGGCGTTCTTCCAGGCCAGATATAATGAAGCCAAGTGAGTTAAACATTACTGATTGTTGAATAAATGTAAAATTACTACATATGTTATGTATAATAAACGTAATAAATATAAGAATATCAAATTTAAAAAAAAAATGTGTATAATAAAATAATTGGTATATTACAGATTTATGTAAAATTGTGTTGTATTTAGCACTCCATCATGAAATAAGTTATAAGTAAATCTAAATTTTTAAACTCATCTTTGATATTCAAAGCAAAAGGTTTATTATTTGTCTCGAATAAAATACCATAGACTAGAGAGTGTCAAAAACGTTTGCCAGCATACTATAATTACTGAAACTTTTCAGACGATACCTCCGTGAAACTCTCAAAATGGCGAACGCTGAGGACCTAAACCGACTGACGTCGTGTTCGCTAGTGCTGCTCGGCCACATATTCCTGTCCATCAACAACTCGCGCGAGAGTATGAATATGGTGACGCCGGCCATGCAGCTCGCTAGTAAAATACCCGACGTGCACGTACAGTTGTGGGCGTCCGCCATCTTGAAAGGTAGGCGGCCATCTTGATTTGAGAGTCGGCCATTTTGTTGTCGTCCTTGTATTGTTCGAGAACATGATATGGAAATTTCGCTTTCACCATATTAAAATATGTAATTTGAGGTGCCCCTTTTTAAATCAGAAGTCCTCACAATTTTGTTTATAGCTGTAATGTCAATATTGAAACACTATGTGATTTTATAATGTCATAGTACTTACGTTTGTAGTTGCATCAGAAATAATTATATTGAAGTCAATTTACGTGAAGGTGTAATTGTTACAACAATTTCCGGTTGTCAATTTCAAAGCGTAAAGGCCTGTATTCACTTTGATTAGTGATAAGTGCAGGTGATTAGTAATCAGGAGAAAGCAAGTGTGGACATCGATTGATTAGTGCAAGTCCTTTAATTTCTCCTAATCACTAATCACTTGCAATAATCACAGGCACTCGCACTAATCAAAGTGAATACAGGCCCTTACAAAGAACAGTAACGATTTTGATAAGTAAAAATGTATATGAAAGCGTCAAAAGTAGCACTAAAATCTAAATGGTTCATGTTATATTACAATCGGCGGCCAAGTTCAAGCAATGGCTAGCTGAACTTGAACTTGGCTTGACACACCGCCGCGTTTCTAGATGGATGTCAAAATGTGATTATTTTTGTCGATTAAAAGTATGTTATCGTTTCCAGACCTATATCGGCTGGCGGGCGACACGGAGCGCGAGAACGAGGCGTATCAGATGCACTGCAACTTCTCGCAGGCGCTCCTCAAGGACCACTTCCAGGCGACGCAGCTGCCGCAGCATGCGCTCATCACGTGGACCACCGGCCCGCCCCCCGCGCTGCCGCCGCCGCCCCCCTCGCACACCTCATAGGAGGAAATAAAGGTGCCTAGTGGCACTCCTGTATAGTCCTTGAAACCTAAGGAGTCACTCAAGGTTCGCGGGGCTAAGGATAGCTCCTAGTGGTACTCCTGTATACTTGTAAGAACACTTAAGTCACTCAAGGTTCAACGGTGCCTAGTGGTATTCCTGTATAGTCCTTGTGAAAGAGACCTTAGGAGTTGAGGACCTCATTTAAAGATCACGGGGCTAAGGATACCTCCTAGTGGTACTCGTGTATACGTCTTGTAAGAATATTAGGAGTCACTCAAGGTTCAAGATTATGTCACCTAGTATATTCCTGTATTCTTGTGAGGACAGAAACCCTAGGAGCCACTCGAGTTTCTATAGGTCGTCTCCTAGCGTGGTACTCTTGTGAACACACTGAGTAGTCACTTAAGGTTCTGTATGTTGCCTCGTACTGGATGTCCTGTATAGTTCTGAGATCACAGTAGCTCTGTTGCGGGTCCCTCAAAGATTCTGTTGGTTGACTAGGCGCCCGTGAAGACTAAAGTTGTGGCATGGTATATATTTCCGCATTGTAGACTTAAAACCCCAAATGTTTTGCGTGCAAATGGCCTTATATCTTAATGGCTTAAAAAACGACTAGCGTGTGACTAGGGTTGAAGCGGGAAGTGCATTATGAATCCCCTGAGCGTGTAAAACTCGTTCATAGGTATAGGCGATAGCTGCAATACCACAAATCTGACCAAAATAATCCAGTTTCTGACACATGATATAATGATGAACTCTCGTTTAATATTGTTTTCAATATTATATTTCAGTAACTGCTTCCACATTGTTGTATTATCAGATTGAAATTCTGTTGGGATGATACATTTGTCACTCGCTTTTCCGGCAGGATTATTGCTATTGGCTCTTAACATAAATGCCGCTGATATCGGAGATTCTCAGCAGATTCTTCTTCAATTTTAAAAATTGTTACCAAACGAAATCGTCAATTCTATGTATATTTGTCACAAATTCTGATTAGGGCTTAATTAAGCACTCGAGTAACAATTTTTCCTCTTTTATAATTCGATAATATATTTCACTATTTTCCATCTGGATGTAAGAATTAAAAAGCCTTGTGTATACTTGTTTAAAAATGTGTTGCTGTTTGACACAGTAAAATATAACAAGTATGCAATTTAAATTAAAATGTTCATGTTTGTGAATGTACACTTCACATTCTTTACTTAGATTTAAACTTATCGGAGAGAGAGAAGACATCAAATATTATTTTAATGTTAGGTTCGACGGATTGCACTAACATTTAATTTAATAAACTTCGAAACTTACACGGGAATCGTAGAAAAAATACGAATGGAAAAAATAGTTAATTGTACACATCACCTAAATTCACAATCTTTGCTTTTAAATATAAAAAAGTGAAAATAATTTTAAAATTTTAAAATTTTAAATTTTAACTTCTACACTTTACGGTGAAACTGCACTACGTGACAATACGCGGCAGCGGCGCGACAACAATTCACAAGGACTGACGTTGCCGCTCTAAGCGCTTGCGTCATACGATTTCATACAAGAATATTTGGCCGTGACGTGTCGCGTAGCGTCGCTGTCGCGGCTTCAGCAAGTCTAGCAAAAAAAAACATTGGAAAGTTGCTATAAAATGTATAAAATGCTAAAAATGTTCCAAAATAATTTTGAAAAAAGAACCAAAAGCAAACATACAAGTGATCTTCTTTCTATTCGTAATTTTTCTATTGGGTAATGTTAAGAATTTAAAGTAACAAGTGTCGACGAATTTTTATTTATATTTCTACTTAAATGTGACGCAAAAATGCCCCAATAATTATTTTATTAGGTTGTTAGATCACAGATAGAAAAATTTTGCAACAAAAATCAAATCAACCTTTCTATGTTACGAAATCAAATTGTATGAGTAGTGTAAAAAACTGCTTGTAAAAAACGTACATAAGTTATTTATTTGTTATGAAACTAGGAATGTCTCTTTATTTTAGTAAAACATTAAAATAAATTAATTTTTAGTAGTAAAAGATACTTGGCCTTTTACTGATTAAATTTTAATTGATCGAAGCTATAGTAAGTACCATTTCTACCATTGATTAATTTTAATACATATTTGATTCATGTAAAATTATATTAATAGAAAACTATGTTTGTCAATATGAACATAAATAAAACTGAACCTATGTTACTCATCCAAACATGCATATTTAAGTTGTTATAGAAGTGTTTTACCTTTAATGGTTTAAAATTTAAATTATTGTACATACATGTCAAGAGTCTCCGGCTAGGAACAAATATGTCTCATATTTATGTATTTAGTTAGCAAATATGTTTACGTATGTTGTTGAGTTGGCCCAAGCTTACACGATTTAGTTAATACATTTCTGTGTATTTCCTTCGATTTTAAAATTATTATTGCATGATTCATGTTGTTTATTACGCTGTTCTCACTTTTAAGCAAAATTTCATTTTAAATGTAGAAAATTACTATAGGTGGCTATTGTAAAATGGAAAGTATAAAGGCAGATACTCGTATACATTGAGTCAGTAACTGACGTCATTCCATTGACGTATTAGTGCTGATCTGGCGCTGCCATAGTTGAAAGGCAGATTTACATTGAGTCAGTGGCTATCGTCAGTATACTGTGATGACATGAAATCAATTTACACTATGGCAGTGCACTGACACGGCAGCGGACTAACGTCAGTTCTTCTTCTTTTGGCGTAAGCCTCCCCGTCAGTTACTGACTCAATGTAAATCTGCCTTAATATACAAGATTGTTTAAGCTTGTGCAAATTGTACAGTTGATTATTATAGTATATCTTACTAACGAAAATAGACAATAGATATTATTGCTATCCTTGTCTGATACCTGGAAGAGCCACGACAACATAATATAAGCTATACATTGATAAATATTTTCGTTAGAAAGACGATTATTATATTCCTCTGACGTTACAATGGATGGATCTGTTAAATATTTGTATTAGTTTTCGCATTAGTTATTGTCTCGCGGTATAAAGGGCACCTACACGGGGTTTTAAATTATAAGGAGGCCGGAGGGCCCCAAAATGTAAAGAACATTGTTTCAGATGTGTGCACATGGTCTTAAAGCAGCGGTACGCAACATGTTTTTATACGGGCCACAAACATGTTTTAGTCTTGGTATCGCGGGCCGCAACCAAATTTATTTAGGGCTAAAAAAGTACGTTGGACACGCGCGGGCCACTGATAAAAGTCTCGGCGAGCCGCAGGTTGAGTATAGCTGTCTTAAAGTGTGTAGAGGGCCAATGAAGGCCCATGTAAAGGCCCGGAGCGCTGCGGGATCCGTCCATTGATACGCCTCCCTGTCCTCGCCCAAAGGGTAAATACAGAAATGCAATGCGATGTTGCATCCTCGTACATAAGTTGCAATCGTAGGTTTAGACAAAAATAATTTAAATAAGGCGATATGTCGTACGAGATTTAAGCTGCTTACGATGTGATGTCGTATCGCACTTCTGTAATGGACCCTCGGGCGATTTAAAGTTGTAAATGGACTCGTTGTAATTTTTAATTAAAAATCGTCACTTGTAATTTCCAATGAACAGAGATGTGGCCTTACAGTATAGGTACATTTACTGTTGTTAATATGTAAATAAAAGTTGAATTATTGTAAATAATATAAACTATGAAATATATGTTTTTTGGTATAAAACACAAAGTTTTTGTTTGTATATTATAATTTATACCTTGGAATACAAAACGACTTTGTCTACTCAACAACCAGTTTATTGAGAAGAGGCAGTCGGATGTGGTTTGTGACTGAGTGAGCTTGAGACACGACATGCTTTAAACATTTGCAAATACAAAATACTTGTTGTGTTGGCATCTTCATGTATTTTGTATAGCAGTATTACAGTATATACCAGGCATTAGACTATTGCAGTGGTCCCCAACCTTTTTTTCACACGGGCCACAAACATGTTTTTATCTTGATGTCACGGGCCGCAACAAAAATTTTTTAGGGTTAAAAAGTAATGTTCTTAAAAATTAACGATTTAAAAGTGGAAAGAAATTCACGACTTTAACGGCGACTTTACATTATTTTGCCGGTGGGCGTGATTTTCAAAATGGTTTAACATCACGCTGGCCACATATGAAGTCCCGGCGGGCCGCGGGTTCCCAACCCGCGGCCCAGGATAGCTGGACTATTGCAATACAAAGTATTTGTTGTGTGTTTGCATATTCGTTTACTTTGTACAGCAGCAGTCCTTCGCTTAGAATTTACAAGAGTACTCGCTGCATACACCAATTTCCCCACCCATGGGGTGTGAGTAGTGTAGTGGGTCGGGGGCCACGTTGCTCCGCCGGTAGAAAGTGTCGCGGATGATCGCGCAGCGGCCGTGGTGCTCGCGGGTCGAGCGAGCCTGCCGCCACCCGTACTCCCAGTTCGAGCAGAGACGGTAGTTAAACCTGGGGTAAGGAATAAGCAGACGTAAAGGCCGGCAACACATCTGCAACTCTTCTGATATTGCGAGTGTCCGTGGGCGACGTTGGTTGCTTTTTTATCAGGTAAGCTTGTCCCTAGTAAAAAAAACGAGTAAAACGACAACGACGTATAGAAATCACCACAGCAATCCAGAGCAGACCTTTGTTTTATACAGCCAGTACGACATGTAAAAATCACGAAGACGCCTCTAGCGGGCAAGAAATGTCTAAATCGCGAGCAGATTTTATGCAGTAGTAAGGCAGCATATTAAGATTTTACACTGCAGCAGAGTGACGTGCCACTTCATATCCCATAGTACTGGGGTACCATGAAGCGTAGTGCAATTTAGATTACTAGCACACAAACTACAAGTTATCGATAACTTTTCACCTCTCTTCTGGTGGCTTCTTGTATCTGGTATTCAAGTATCTCTCCGCAGCGCCCTTTTCCGTGCTGCCATATAAAAGGTTCAGCACATCTGTCTCAACTGGCTTCATAAAGTTAGCGTCCTCACATTGTTGGAAATCGTAAGGTGGAGTAGGTACGGCGGTTGGCATTGGCTCATTGTAAATCTGTAATGTGTATTTTGAAACTGGGTGGAGTCTTATAAAATTGATACTGGTACCTCAAGTAAATAGCAATAGAATTGGGACACGTAATGGTGCGTCATATTATAAGTCCCTAAAAATTGCGATAGACGCCGAAAGTTTACGGACTTATCTCGTTCATCGTTGTTTGAAAGTGGGGCTATTCTCCTCATGCCTCGTAGTGGCTTCGTTCTATGACACTCGCCCTCACACATGCTGTCTCACGTCACGCGCGAATGTGTGCGAAATTCGGAATGAAAAAGCCTTCGACTGTACCACTAACCTCGGACCTCAGTTCAAGTCAGTTCGATTTGCAGACTGTAACAATCAATAGTCTGTACCAACCTTCAGTAATTGTTCAGCAAGTTCGATTGATTTATCAATATCGCGAGCTCCCTTATTCTTGGCTGCCTGTAAAGTGGGTATCAAATTTTGTTGGTACCATTTCATATTACGATTGTCCGTTCTTTTCCAAGCATCACAAAAGAAGAAGTCAATGTCCCCCATTATTATTTTTAACTAGATTTACATAACAAAAATAAACAAACTGAAAATTTTGCCTCCAATATCTAATCAATGTCATTATGACAATTTGATGGCATTTTGTATTGATAAAGTGATAATTAAATAATAATATGTTATTAAAATACTATGCTACATTAAAATTATTATCAAAAAGCTCTTATATTTTTAACATTCTATTTATTAAGTTTAAATAAATAAGCCTTACAACAACTAAATATATACGGATCCATCAGCCGGTCCCAGATGATGGATCCCAATAAGAAGAGCATCTACGAGCGTCCAGACTCCTAAGCCTCCGAAACTGAAGAGTTTTCCGATGCCCTCCTGCCAGTGTCCTAGGTAGAATCTGTCAGCGCCGAAGCCTCCCAGGGTCAGAGCCAGCACAAGAGCTGTGCCCCATCTAGTCCCAGATGTCCAGGAGCATTTTATTTTCTTCAGGAACTTCCTTTTCCCCAGGCAGATGACATCATCAGACACTGTGCAATTTGTCCTGTAAACAAAACAATAAATTATGACAGGCCCTCATTCAACTTCAAGAAACATGATTGAAAAAAAAATCTGAAACTCACTAAAATTTTTGTACAAAGTGTTGGACTAACACTTGATCATCATTTTCGAATTTAAATTATTATTTTTATCTTTAATTATTGGCTTCTTAAAATAGTGAGCAAGACACTTACAAGTAATATTTTGTTGGAGATGCGAGTGAGTTGCAGCTCGACTTCTGTTCACATCTGTGCTCCCACTTGTCTGTCTGATAACAAAACCGGCACATCGCTGTTCTGTTGAATGTCTTTGAGCCCTGAAAAAGTAGAGCAAAATCTTATTACTTAACTGAATTTACGAGACTTGCAACTTCGGTGAGCGAAAACTTTTTTTTTTATCACATAAGAACATTTTCTGTGATGAAGAGTAACCTATGTTCTTGTATGTCAGCAATTTAAGAATAAATAGATAACACACATGAACACTCTTTTGCATTAATGATATTATTATAGACATATTATCAGTCTTATTCAAATTTTTTGAGTAATATCATTAATATACTCTTTTTCACTCCAAAGGTGGCTTGGATATAAAAGAACAGTTAAAGTTATTTTATTTTAGTGCATACGAATAAATAAAAATTAGAGTAACTTAGTCATATAAAGTAACTTACATTACACACTATTTTAGGCTTCACATCACATGTATAATTGTACAGGGCACCATACACACAGTCTATGTCTGCTCTATAACAGTTAATACAAGGGTAATTCAGGGAGGTGCAGTCGGAGACATTCTCCTGGTTTATAGGACAGCTCTTAAAGTAATCCTCATTGCTGTTGAAGTTGAAATTATTTTTGTTTGAATCATCCTTCAGCTTACTCTGCTTACTTTGCAAATCCATGTCATTATTAGCTGAAATTGTTTCGCTTTATTAGTATTCTAAATTATGAAGTACAATAGTAAGTAAAGCTTAATCTCTTACCTAAATCCGTAACATGAATCGTGTTAAATATAACAAGTAGAATTAAAATAATAGTATCCCGTATTGTTATTCTCAATGGAAATATCCGTATCATGATGAATCCAGTTTATCACTTTACATATTTATTAATCAATATACATATTCTTCACTTCAAAAGAAAACAAATCTATTTTATTTTAACTTAGGTAATTTAAAACCCAGACAATAATCGAAAATGCAGATTTGTTTTGAAAATGGTTGCAAGCATAGTGGTGATTAGTGCAAGTTGCAATTTTCCAATATATAATATACTATACTTATCATGCCCCTACTTTAGAAGTTAAAGAGGGGGGGGGGGACACATTTTAACACTTTGGAAGAGTCTCTCTCGCAAACTATTCGTTAGAAAAAAATGAAATTAGAAACCTCAATATAATTTTTGGAGACCTATCCATAGATTAGATGAAAATAATTTTTTTTTTGTTTCAGTTGTACCTATGGGGACCCCTAAAATTAAAAAAAAAATCATTTTTGTATCAAAATCTTAATGCGGTTCACAGACTACATCTACTTACCAATTTTCAATAGTATAGCTCTTATAGTTTCGGAGAAAAATAGCTGTGACATACGGATGGACAGACAGACAGACATGACGAATCTAAAAGGGTTCCATTTGGCTACGGAACCCTAAAAAGTACTATGTGGTTGCAATTGTCAAATTTCGGTGAGTAATTTGTATTCTGTGATTTCCATTGAGATACTTTATCTATGGTGATTTCGGTACTTCAATGTCAAGAATGACAGATGACGTGTTTTTTTTTCATATAAGGGCTAAGGCTGGCCTCACACAGCCGGAATGTCTCTCTGAATGAGGCATTTTCTTATTTTTTTAATTTGATTATCAAACATTTTTCATTTTAGTAACTAGATGGCGTATGGGTAGACAACTATCGGTAATACCATCATTAATTACTACAAAACTGGGCAAAAGAATGTAAAACTTGATACATTTTACTTTGAAAAAGACGCAATAATATTCCAACGAATAGGATAATAAAGTTATTATAACGATGTTTTAGTTAAAACTCACGGAAGAAATAGCCCTATTTACCGTTATTCACACCAAATGTCACAGGAATTATATATTTTGGTTTTGACAACATCTTACCTGCACTTCTGCAAGATAACGGCTAATATTTTACCAATAATGAACATCAAAAACCCAAATAACACAATTTGGGAAAAAATAATAAAAACCACACCAACAATAAAAAGTAGAAGAAGTGTCAAAGTAACATCCCGCCAAAACTCTTTCAGTTGTCAGTTTGACAAGTATTATATTATGTCAGCGTGTTCCTAAACTGTTACCAGTATACTGGCCTAATCGCTTAGGCCAATGATCGCTTAGCTTTTGATTTATGTCACACTTGACAGTACACTGAGATTTTTTAGAAACACAACCCATATGTAGTCAGTGATGACAACCTGCAGATAATTTCAGATCGGTGGGGAAGTGGGAACCAATAGAAAATCTAGAAGTGTCTATCTTCGCGCCGTCTGGTGGAGATCAAAAAAAAGAAAACAACCCATTCATAATCGGTTGATAATCAATCTTAAATATTCCGATCCGGAATTCAGAACACTCGTCACTCGTCAGTATCATTCTTACAGATCGATCTAATAAATTCAAAATCTGAAAAAATCAGAATGTGTGTGGAGCAATGTGTGGAGCATACTGATACTGTATGGCCTGTATGGTATTCCGGTCTTTCTGAAATCCGAATTAATAAATTCCGGCCATAGATAATACAATATATTATGAATTCCGACTGTGTGAGGCCAGCCTAACGGAGTCTGGACAAGGGCCTAGCAGGGCTCGGTACCGGTATTTTTTGAACCAGGTTAAAACGCTTTTTAAAACGCCACGTTAAAACGGTTTTTGGGTAAGTGTTCGTTCGGAGTGAAATAGAGATGCGAGCGGTATTGTTTCTGAAACTAACCTGGTTAATATCTCGCGGAAAGTAACTAGTGCAGTGATATCTTCTATCCCTTTTTAGTGTGTGGCGGTTCCCACAATTCGCCTAACATTCCTGCATCGCGCTATCGAAGTTTTCTAAGTGCGTCGGTATATATAAGACAGCTGAAATGTATCACGTGGGCTTCGGCCTGACCGAGCATACCACCTCGCTCGGTCGGAAGATCTTCCTTTATGGCCACCACACATATATCCCACATTGGTGACCCTCGACAGAACACGCCTCCTTCCTGCTGTTTGGGACTTACGTTCGAATGAGTATAGTGACCGAGGGAAAAAAACAGGCTTGGGAGGAATTATGCCTAAAAGCACCAAGGCAAGTGCAACTAGAACCTCATCCATATTCACTCACAAGATGAACAACACGGCCGTCTCTCTCGAATACACTAATGATGGCTTCCCGCACGGCGTCTGTCGCAACGACTAGTCGTCGATGCAAGCGACAGCTCGGCGTCTAGACGCAACGACTAGTCGTCGATGCAAGCGACAGCTCGGCGACTAGACGCAACGACAAGTCGCACTGTTTGCGATGGCTCAAAGTGGCGACCGAACAGGTACAATCACATAAATAAAAGGGAAAAGTATGATCTCATAATTTATTCATCAATGGTAAGTGTTCCGTTGTTGATGTCCAGGATGAGATCATGTGGGGGACGTCCGTCAATGGTGCAGCCAACAGACTGTGCAGTTCCTAGGATCTCCTTCACTGTGCCAGACAGGTGTCGGGCCATGGATCTCGGCCTCATGGTTTTGGCGATTCCAATGACATCTTCTAAAGTGATGTTTCCATTGTGTTTGACTGGAATAGAAAAAATAAAGCAATAAATTTTGGGATCTGTCAAACTAGATGGGGACTAACAATAATAATATTTAACAGAAATTATCATTTTGATAGTAAAATCCAGTCCAGTAAGCATCTCTTACGGCCGTTCCCAATATTTGATCTATCTCTGGTTTTGCCCTACTAGAGATAGGAATAGCTCTCATTAGACATTAGAGACATATATTTTATGTCAATTCAATGTTAGCTGCGATCGGTCGTATGTCAAACCAAAGATAGATTGAATATTGGGAACAGCTGTTAGAGAGGCATTAACCGATTCAGTGCGGATGGTGTCATCCGTGCCGTGTGGCAGCCGTGTCATATTTTTTTTAACGTGTGGCGTATGACACGTGAACTGTGTCATTTAGAAAACGATTATCTCCCTCAAATTACACTTTAGAAGGTTCTACTCTGAACAAAACTATCTTAATTTTCCACGTAAAACAAGCCTATAGGCTTCGTTTCTGAATATTCTATGAATTGAAAAATAAGTAGGGGCTGTCAACCTTTTTTTTAAGCTGCATTCATTGCCGTTATATATATTTTTTAACGTGTGGCGTATGACATTATTGACACGAGAGCCGTGCCATCCATACTAATATTATAAATGCGAGTCTGTCTGTCTGTCCGTCCGTCCGTCTGTCTGTCTGTTACCTCTTTACGCCAAAACCGCTGAACAGATTTTGCTGAAATTTGCCATGGAGATACTTTGAGTCCCGGGAAAAGACATAGGATACTTCTCGGGACTAAAAGGATATAAAAAAAGTATTTTGTCCCGGAAAAATGTACGGTTTCCGCGCGATAAACGAGTTTTCGTGCAAAGAAGTTGCGGGCGTCATCTAGTATTTTATAAAACGATTGTATCTCTCTCAAATAACACTTGAGAAAGTTCTACTCTGAACAAAACCATCTTAATTTTCCACATAAAACAAGCCTATAGGTTTCGTTTCTCAATATTCTGTGAATTGAAAAAAAGTAGGGGCTGTCATTTTTCTAACTTTGAAACCTACAAAAGGTTTGCAACATCTATGGCGAGACATGTACAACTTCTATGGCGTATGACACGGCTAACGTGTCACGAGAAAATTATATGCGGCCACTAAGTTTTCAAAAATGGCGCACATTTTTGCGCCGCAATGAATCAGTTAAAAAAGACAGACGACACTCTTTTCTTACAACAGTTACAACTTCCATTGTCAGCATAATATCATGTCATTGAAGTTATAATAAATTTTTAACCCTCCTGAATAATAAAAAACTTTCCTTCACATTTCTGTTTTTAATTGATATTTAGAAACTTACTGTTCTTTTGCTTCTTTCGGTCACGTGGTGGTTCCTTCAGTGCTCTGATGACTAAAGCAGCTGCAGATGGGACGACAGAGATCTGTGCCTGTCTGTTCTGTACGATCAGCTGCACGGTAATCTTCAGACCTTTCCAGTCTCCGGTGGCCTTGGCGATATCGTCACCAACCTTTTTGGGCGACTATAGAAGCAAAGAATATAAATCAGTTGTGAAGTTTGACACATATAAAGCTCATTTTAGTATACAAACCAGCACTGGTCCTGGCAGTATGTAGTGAAGGGTCACCCTGTCTCAAAATGAGGTTAGTGCCATACTACTTTACTGAATAAACCAGGCCATAAACGCATAAGTGTACCTGACAAGTTTGCCTGTGCAGTTACGCCTGTCAGGCTAAGTTGAGGCAAAACCTGCACAATTCTGTAAAAGGCCTGATAGACGTACGAACTTAAAGCACGCGGGTTTTAAGTTCGCGAACTTACTCGGCTCGCGTTGGTGACACACGAGAATCGCTCACACTGGATTACCATGCCCCCAGGCTCGCGGCTCGCGTATCGCGGCCCGCGGCTCTTTGCTGACACACAGGCGATTAAGATCGTCGAGCCATAAGTCCGCGTACTTACTCGCACGTCTGTCACCCCCTTAACATACATGCTCAGGTTTACCTGAACAGTGATCTGTTCAGGCAAACCTGTCAGGTACACCCTTGTGTATGGCCTGCTTTAGAGTCACATGGCAGTCATATAATGGCCTGGTCCGCGACTCCTTATTGGACATTCGGAGTAGCCGCGACAGGGACCGGATCCTGAGTCACGGGTTCCTTCCATCCGCCACCCGGAAGGACGCGCCTGGTAGGGAGGCACCCCCCAAGATCATTCATCACATTACAACCAACGAGCAGAAGTTAATCCACTACGTTATCTTCCAATTACAGCTTTCATCGTAAATATATAGTTTTATAATTTTTAACTTTATATATTTTATAAATCACAACTGTAAATTGTATAACGATGGCTGTAATTGAAATTGCCTCTAAGTGACTGCCACGCGAAATTTTTAGGTTAGGTTTTGGTGCAATTGAATTTAGGTATACTCACCAGACCGAGAGGACCGATTTTAGGGGCCAAGGAGGATGTGGCACCGACTTCTCCACCGACACATCTTAGGTTTACTAGAAATAAAACATAAGATTAGCACTCACGAATCACATTATGTTGGATGAAATTTTGTCGAAATAAAATATATTACCGATTTTAATTTCATTGGGATCGAACTTAGGCGGCATTTTGCTTCGGCTTTTATTTTATAAATTCTAAAATAAAATTAAATCCAAGCCGATGACTATGGATTTAAATTACGTTACACGAACGCTCCGTGAGCTTAGAAAGTTCACTCGAAAAGAATTGAAAAATTAACAATGGCTCCGACCTGTCATCTGTCAGTTGTCACTGTCAAAACTGAAATATATATTTTTTCAACGTAATGTTTAGGCGGGCACAGCATATCTCTCGGGTGCCTTACTTATTTCATATATTATTTTGTTTGGTCTAGTTACGGCCTACGGGTGGCATGCCGTGTGAGTTGGAGTTGTGAGTGTTGTGACTTGTGAGTCGTGACTCGTGAGTTGTGAATTGTGAATTTGTGACACGTTGTGGCCAGATATACTTTTTATGAAATCGGGTAAGGTGGTGACTCAGGGTGAGTGGCGAGATGTGACGTGGCGAGTGGCGACTGGCGAGCCGTACTCTCTAGTCTCTACACCGCGCCGCAGCATGATAGCTGCACGAGTACGAGCTTGAACGAAGTTTTAGTACAGACTACAGAATATAATATTGATGCCGGCCGGCTGCTTAAATCAATAGATTTAAGCAGCCGGCGCGGCGCCCGGCAGCCCACAGGTGACAGGCCGCAGGCGGCATTATTGCCGGCATGTAAAGCCTCCCGCAGACAGGCACGATAGTATCGGCCGATAATATCGCTAGCGAATAGTGATATTGCGATAATGCGTCCCGATTCCTTGCACACAGGCTTGAGAAGTTGAGAGTTGAGTTGAGGCTACAGCCAGGGCTTCAAATACCGGTATTTTTTCATAACGTTACTGCTTCAAGGGCATAGATAACGGTATGAAAATTTACCCGGTATTAATAATAACGGTAAAAATTGGAATTTATACCGGTAAATGTTATAACGGTAAATAGGATTTATAACGGTAAATATATGTTCTTTGATAACGTTACCTTTTGTAAAATACTTAATTTAATCAGTCAGTTCAGTATGCAGTTTGCACAAAGTTAAACTAGACGTGTCTGGTGACCAGTAGGTAAAGGTATATAGGAAAATGACGTCCAATGAGAATGACATGGTCAGTAGTTCAGTACTCAGTATCTTTGTTCAAATATTACTAATTTATGGTTTGTATAGTAAATTATTGTATTGCTAGTACGTGCGCCATGCGCTGGCTGACGGGCGGACTGTGTTGTTTTGCAACGACGGGGCGGGGCGGGCTTTTTGTCCACGAAGGAATAAAGACCGCGTCTGCCCGTTGATGTTTGCGGCTGCCCTCGCCGCGTAGGTACACAAAGCACACGACGGGTGGAGGCAGTCAGTTCAGGAGGTTCGTTCTAGTGGAGATAGAGAGAATAGAGCTACCTGCCGCCCCGCGCCGTCGCGCCGTCCGCGTTTATATATTTATATATATATATGTATGTATGTATTAAACTTAGAATTCTAGTAATCTACATAATAACATTTATATATTTAGGTGTGATAACAAGGGTTTACTTTCGGGAATCAAGGAAGTGAAACAACATTACTATTTAAAAATGTATTTATTGCTTTTCGAAGTATTCTCCGCGAAATTTGACACATTTTTCCATACGATGGAACCAATCATTGAAGCAACCATTCCATTTGGAAGTTGGGGTCTCCAAAATGGCCGTTTTGTAGGCGTCCACAACTTCTTCAGGTGATGAAAATCTCTGACCACGCAATTTATTCTTTATTTTAGGGAAAGTATAGAAATCATTACGGCTTAGGTCGGGGCTGTACGGCGGATGGTCTAATAATTCTATGTTTTCTTGCTCTAAAAACTCTTTTGTTCTGTGCGCGGTGTGAGAACTCGCATTGTCGTGATGGAGGATGATGCGACGGTTGCAGTTCTCTTTACGGAGTTCAGAAACAATCGTGCTATTCCAGCGGAATGACAGCGAAGCGGAGCGAAGATTTTGAGCATGGTGATTGGTCAATTCGGCACCGCTAAGCTCCGCTCCGCGTCAGTGGAAACGCGGCATTATGCTTGTGCCCACAAAATGTGAAAGCATTAGGCAGTCACATTTAGATATCTGCTCAATCAAATACCAGAAAAAAACATCGAAATTTTTTGGAAAGATGTGCTGGAAGTGGTTAACAAACACAGTAAATAAAAGATTCAATTTGTTTTATTTATTCGTATTATACATAATCCAGATTTTGCTTTCTTTTAAATATTTTTAAAATTCAAATCTATCTATTAACAAAATATTCATAATAAATATAAACCTATAACATTGAAGGTCTTGAATATCCCATCCATTAAGAGTGTATAAATTATGTAATATATATATATATTTTTTAAATTATTAATTGTACGCTTATCAGTCATAATAAAAGTTAATAATAAAACTAATGCTTTGTATGTGAACTTAATATTTTTTTATTTAAACCTATGTAACAACCTATTCTCAGTAAATAACCAATGAGATTAGAATTTTCAGTTATTCTTACAAATAAATAATAAGGTTTTTCAGTCACAATAAAAGTATAAAAAACTTTAAAAAAAAATGTTCTATTAACAATTATTTTATTTATTCAAACTATAAGGTATGTTTGAAATATTTTTAAAATTTAAATCTAATCTAATGAATTACCAAAATATACTCTTAATAAATCTTATGGGCTTTTCATTAAGAGTATAATTATAAATTAGGCTTTTATTCTACAAATATAAATAAATATTAAGTATAACTATCAGTCATAATAAAAATTAATATTAATGAAACTTAGAATGATTTATTTGTTTTAATTTTTATTTAAATCTATTAATTAACAACCTATTGCTAAATAAAACCTGGAAGACTAAGGTCTTATCACTATCAGTCACAATAAAAGTATAAAAAACTTAGAAGGTTTGGTATATTTTGCATATTTTTACAATTTTAATCCTTATTATTAAACAACATGATAAAACTTAGAAAGTTTTGTACTCTCAACATTTATTTAATTTCTTCATATAAGTATTTATACTCGACACATTTGGATCCAGAGACACCTTCGTATGAAATTTCACTTATTTGTAACATATATGCTTGAGTTACTAGAAAAAACATCTTAACCACTATGTGTGTTTTTATAAATTTCAAGAATTTCCCTCGATTGCTTATAGATCCCATCATCAGATTCAAGTAAAATGCTACTTTATTGACACGATTATAGCTATAATTTTGGTCTAAGTCACTCGTTGTAATAACCACGTGGCCAGCGTCGCATGGCCGCAGAGATCCGCGACATGCGAGTAAATAAGTAAATTTTAATAAAATGCAACTTTATTAACTACGCAACTAGGTAGCATTTCAATCTATGCCTAATGTCGCTAATTTGATTATATTAAGTTTAATTCCTTCATTTTATTACATTTATTTATTTATTTATTGAAGTTAACAAACAGTAACCATAGTACATAATTATAAATCTATACTAATATTATAAAGCGGAAGAGTTTGTTAGTTTGTTTGTTTGTTTGTTTAAACGCGCTAATCTCAGGAACTACTGGTCCGATTTGAAAATCTATACTAATATTATAAAGCGGAAGAGTTTGTTAGTTTGTTTGTTTGTTTGTTTGTTTAAACGCGCTAATCTCAGGAACTACTGGTCCGATTTGAAAATCTATACTAATATTATAAAGCGGAAGAGTTAGTTAGTTAGTTAGTTAGTTTGTTTGTTTGTTTGTTTGTTTGTTTGTTTGTTTAAACGCGCTAATCTCAGGAACTACTAGTCCGATTTGAAAAATTCTTTCAGTGTTAGATAGTCCATTTATCGAGGAAGGCTATAGGCTATATTTTATCACGCTAAGACTAATGAGCGAAGAAATTGAGGAAAATGTGGAAAAAACAGGGGGGAAATTATTTGAAAGGGATTATTTGAACGCGCTAATCTCAGGAACTACTGGTCCGATTTGAAAAATTCTTTCAGTGTTAGATAGCCCATTTATCGAGAAAGGCTATATGCTATATTTTATCACGCTAAAACTAGCGAAGAAATAGAAGAAAATGTGGAAAAAACAGGGGAAATTATTTGAAATGGCTTATCTCACGAATAGGGATTGCAAAAAACGGATTTTTAAAAAAATCCGGATTTTCAGATTTTGACATGTTCAAATCCGGATTATCCGGAAATACATCAGTGAAGCGCAGATTCATCGACATGAGTATTTCGCTCGTCCTAACCAACAGTACGCAAACTCCATTGACTGATTCACACAAAATCTAACTCGGGGTCTGCCAAAGAGCAATGGAGCGCAGTAACTTGGAAGTAAGTCGTCTCGTCAAAATAAAAAAAATCCATCCAAACAAGAATCACATACTTAAAAGTCAAAACGGCCAAGCTAAAGTGGCACTGGTCGTATTATCCTCATGCATCTAGGCTGGATATCGAGAGAGTGGGTATCTAGGCCTAGGAAAAGATAGCTCGACACTCTTAGAGGCATTTTTTCCCTCCGAGGGCAGATTACTGTAACCCTGATGCCACGACGACCCTCAAGGATCTCTTGTGACTCCCTAATCCTCATTAATTGAACGATGTGGTTGGAATTGGTGCCACTAATTACTTCTTTAGTAGAGTGGGTGAGTTTTTGCTGTGTAGTAGAGTAGGAGAGTCATCGAGGTAAAAACAAAACAAGATAAAAAGGTGTCTCGCCCTTTACCTCGCAGAATCTGCAAGTCGTAATTCTATTAACACTTATTATTTAAAGGTAAGGATTTTTATTTATTTCCTACCCATGGTGAGTATTAATTCTGACAGTTTTTTGTAAAAGCCAGGAATTAGTGCCTTAGAATTTACCAGGCCAGGGGTCCCAGCTCATTGCTGTTTGCTTAGTCTGCGACCCCATTCCTCGAGCACTTGGTTTGTAGTACTGGGAGTTATTCCACAGACCACTTTTGGACCGTATATGAGATTCTCAGCCCCTAGCCTAGCCAGCTCGTCAGCGGTTTCGTTGCCAAAGACGTTACTGTGACCCGGTACCCATACAAGTCAGACATTGTTGTTCCCTTTCAGCATGTTTTACGTATCACCACAATCAACAACCAATTTGGACGAAATTTCTGCTGCAGTCAGTACTTTAAGTGCATCTTGACTGTCAGAGAAGATGAAAATATTTTTATTAAATACGGCCATCTCTTGACTCTCTAGTGAGCAACCGATGATTGCAAAGCCTAAAACATGGTTGCAAACTCCTTCTTGGAGGCATATCAGCGGTGACGCTGGAGCGAGATAAGTGGAAGATCCTGAGGGAACCTTTGCCCAGCATTTAAATAATATAGGCTATTGTAAAGAATAAATAACTTAAAATAATTATTTAAGCTTTAACTCATCAAGCCCCATACGAGCACCGGTGATTGCGACAACAATGAATACAATAGCATTTCCAAGAATCTGCGATCGAAGGGTCAAATCAACATTTTATTATTTTATAAAATCTTATTATTTTCCTTTAGACAGACTTACAAATCAGAAGATTTTATAGAAAAACATTTAATCAATAGTGACAATATTCTAAAAAGAATTATTGTACATTTCTAATCATTTCTTATCATTAATATTATTAAATAGTAAAATATTGTACTTAAATAAACGGTAGGTCATAAGAAATTAAAAAATGTCGTCCTTTTTTTAAAATAAGATTAAAAAATTTAAATAAACAATTTACAACCGCCAAATAACTAAACAATGCAATGTTGGACATACGAAGTACTGAGTTAGGTACCTATTGACCACGCAAATTTGTAATAGCGCCTTTAAACAAATGTGAATTTGTATGTCAGATATTACACAATACATCTTAATTAATTTTATATTACGTTAAAGCTTCTTTTTCATAATTTTACCAACTATTCGAAAATACCGAAAATCCGGATTTTCTAATATAAAAATCCGGATTTTTCGTAGCCCTGAAAAATCCGGATTATCCGGATTTTTCGGATTTCGAAGTATCCGGATTGCAATCCCTACTCACGAACTACTAGAGCAATTTTTCCGTTATTTGGTTAAGATAAGAAGTAGACCACGTGAAGGATCATAGGCTATTTTTTGTAGACTGATTTGTCTGTGAAATATCTAATGTACGCGGGCGAAGCCGCGCGGAACGTCTTGTCTTGTATATATAAACAGAAACTTAGTTACTACGGAACCAACGGCGTTAACTACAAATTACTTAACTATAATAATTCTAACTATCCAGTTGAGATTTAGTAATAATATACAACATATCAATATCTAAAACATTATCAGTAGTAAACTAAAAGCTAAAGTACATGATAATTGATAACTTAAGAAATGACGGACTTTCAGTTCAACTTTCAACCAATATTTCGACGGTCCCTACGTATAAAAAGTCATGTCCAAAATAGCAAAAAAAAAAATTATTGCATCATGCATTTCCGTATATTATGAGACGCATATTCCTACATTATTATTATTTTTCTATCACAAGTAATTCCAAAGATAAAAAGACGTAAATGAGGACAAGTTGGGAGTTGTATTAGATTTTACTGTTGTATATACGGACATCTATACTTACCATCTTGTACCGCGTTGGAAATTACACGCCATTCCGCGTCATGTCGTACATGTCCGTTTCTACCTCTAAGGTAGCGAATTATTTATAGACTTGTTATCATTTACGTTCAGTTATTATGAGACTTTAGTTCTTTTTCAGTGGGACTCGTGGCACAAATTCAATTAATTTCAAACCAATATGAGCATCTGAGTGTTATAAATAATCAGCAACGTGAAATAATAGTTGCAACGGAGGCTGAGGCTTGTTTTCATGATGAACAACTATCTGGACCTTACCGTTATCGATATAGAGCAAAAAAATCGCATCTGTTGTACGAGGCCCCACAATAGTCATTTATTTTATTTTAATTTTACTATATTTCTTTAAGTATCACCAACAAAAAAACGTAATTTGTGAAAATTTCTACTATTGCGGTTCTTGAGATAAAGCTTGGTGATAGACGAACGGACGACAGATAGAAAGCGAAGTCTGATATGTATTTGTTTAATTATGAATATGAATGTTATTTATTTTATATAAAACAGTATTAAAAACGCTAATAATCTATATAAAATTAATAAAAAACTATTAAGAACACTCCTTGTTCACTTTATAGATGGACTCCCTCTACAACGCGGTATCGCTTGGTTGTAGGGTTGAGAAGGGCTTGAAAAAAATTCCAGAAAAGCTCATATTAAATAATCTAAAGTGATATCGGTGCATGATTAACCTATAAATTAAAAAGTTTATGGGCTATTTTTTTTGCTCCAATAGTTTGTAAGATAAGCCTTTTTAAATTATTTTCCCCGTTTTTTTCACATTTTCCCCTGTTTCTTTGCTCCTATTAATTGTAGCGTTATAATTTATAGCGTATAGCCTTCCTCGATAAATGAGCTATCTAACACTGAAAGAATATTCCAAATCGGATAAGTAGTTCCTGAGATTAGGGCGTTCAAACAAACAAATCTCAGCTGTATAATATTAGTATAGAATTGATAAGGTGTTCTGTAGTCAATTTGACAATCGCAAATTGGGATGAAATACTATTTTCTTCCTGTGAGGAACGTGTTAGACAATTACATCAATGCAGCTCTGTATTCAACGGTAATACTAAAAATTATGACCTTCAGAAAAGCTCAAGAGTCAGTTAAAGCTGAATATAATAATCGACTCAGAAATATATTTTACTGTCCAGACTTGTCCACCGTAGAAGTTATAACGAAACCTCAAAGAATTTACTCATGTAAGATGCAATAAAAGTCTAAGGTCGTGAATGGTCACCTAGGTCTCAAAATTGGAAAAGGAATTGACCTTGCTCAAGTATCCGAAATGACCAAGAAGAAGAAAAAGGCAAAGTATCTGGGCATTCGTTATCTTCGACATGTAAAATATGTTAAAAGTTTTTTTTCTACAGCAGGTATCATTGACAAATTTTCAAAAATATTATATAAAAAATCTAAATCATAGCAACGATGCATTTTGTTACAAATAAAATACAACTTCTTCATCTTCAACATTACTATGTTTATGCTTTACCCTTTAGTAAAACAGAATTAATTAATACATAGATACTAAAATTTGTAGACTTTTTAAAACTAAACAGTTTAATTTATCAAATAATCACATTTTATTAGAATTTTTCATTATGGACCTAAACTAATTGATGACATGTCCTTTTATTCGTTCATTATGACATAGAAAAAAACTACTTAAATTAGCAGCGTATAAAAAGATATGTCTGTGTTTTTTAGTTTTTCTTACTCAAGAGACAGAATTTGTATTACTTTTATGTTATAAACTTATAAATTATGACAATACGAATCATTTTATATAGTGCTGAATGAATTTAGGACCTAATATAATATTTTAATTCTTCCAAAGTAAAAACGGACATGTACAACTTAACCGTTATGGGCAGTCTTGAATTGTCACCGTACAAACGGTCATCTTGCAATTTTGGCGAAAATACAGTAAATATTTAAAATTGTGTTATATCATGACAAACGGCCTACATTAAGCTTTACAGATCAACAAAAATAATTGTGTTTATGTTTTATGGTAATCTACAGTAACAGTTTGAATCTTAAAAACGCTCTCCTGAAAACCACTACTTTTGACATGTCTCTTTATATGTAGGGACCGTCGATTTCACCCCCCGCTTAAATACGTCGTATCCATTCATTTTTAATCACTTGCCCAAAAATAAACTTTCATGTTTCTAACTTAAGAAATGACGGACTTTCAAACAAACTTTCAACCCCTATTTCACCCCCTTTGGTGTAAAATGTCCGAAATTCCTTCCTTAGTGGGTGTCTACGTCTACTTAATAAAACAACCCTACTCACTAAATTTTGTGGCTGTAACTTTAACAGTTTTTGCTCAGCGATGATGAATGAGTCAGTCAGTCAGGACATGTTATTTATAGGTATAGATTTACATTTATATTTTATGTATATAATATAATGAGATTTTCTATGACAGAAATGTAATTAAAATTAAATAAATCAACTTTTTAATTGAAACAAATTGCAGCAATAACATTTTTATAGGTCTACCAGAATCTGATGGCAATTTTTGACAGCAGATTTCTAAAAAATATCCTTGATCATAGGATAAATTTTTATAGTTGCATGTTTAACATAGGTCTGTGTGTTTAACACACAGAATCAGCCGCTATAAGAAAAAAAAATCATCAAAATGTTTTGTTCCAATTACCCCGGTATTGCTAGTCAATTTACTTTCTCACTTTTTGCCATCAGATTCTGGTAGATCTATACATGAAATTATTCATAATGATCAAAAAATAATTTTTTGATTTTTTTTTTTCTCGATTTTTCTGAGAAGATTTACTATAGTAAATTTTTTTTCACCATCGGAAAGTAGAGATTTCAACGAACAGAAATCATACCAACTTTTTGAAAAAACGTTCTGCAACGATTTTAAATGGGATAAAATATGTCATTAAAAAAAATAACACCCAATTTTTTTTTGGTTAAATGGACTCTCCTAATGATACCTAAGCCCTGGAAAAAAATTGGCAGGAAGGTTTAATTGCACCCTGTATATAGTTTTGGAATTATGAAATATTAGTCCTCCACTCACCACAGCCTTGTGATGCCTTGGAAACATTTCTTAAACACCAGAGAACAGATGACCTAACCTCGAAATTAACAAAATTTTAAATACGAATTTCTCATAAACGGAGGGTCTCCTGAGGGTAGGAGTGGTACGGGGGGTTTTCCTCATCCAATCCATCCCTCCTCAACTCATCTCACCACCAAAATCGTTGGGTATGATTCTAAACCTTAGCCATCATTTTTGCTCGACATAATTATAATGGTACGGAACCACAGAAATAAATAAAGAAATCTTGATTTATTTCTGTGTACGGCACCTTTTGTGCGCGAGTCCAACTCGCACTTGGCCGATTTTATAGACACTGACTTAACAAGTCAAGATGGTGCTGCAATTTGTGTAGTCAATAAATGCAGAAAATTATGCAAGGTATGTCCGTATTTATTTACTTGTTTTAATTGTGGCGAATGCGGAGGATGGGCAAAATATGGATAATCATATTTTGTATGTCTTAGTTTAGAGCCAGGCCACATGGCGCGTTGTGTCAGCGTTTCGTCGACGCAGTGCTGCCGTTGCGTTGTTTTACATACAAATAACTAAGGTGTACACACGGCGCGCTGCATCGTCGCAACTGCTTCGTAATAACGCTGCGATGGCACAGCGCCCGTGTGGCCGGCTATGTGTTAAAATATTTGCGTTGCGACGACGCAACGCAACTCAACGCGCCGTGTGCACTGGCTCTAAACTAAGACATACAAAATATGGTTATCCATATTTAGCCCATTCCCCGCATTCGCCACAATTAAAACAAGTAAATAAATACGGACATACCTTGCATAATTTTCTGCATTCATTGACTACGCAAATTGCAGCACCATCTTGACTTATTAAGTCAAAGTATCTATATACAGTGTTTTGCTTTTTACGGCCCATTTTTACTCCAAAACAATAACTAGTATTTTTATTATATTTTTTTCTATGTATTAAACTCCTAAAAGTAGGTAAGCACAAATCTCGCAAAAAAAAAACTCTGGTTGTTGAAGAAGAAAAGTTGGGCTACGAGTGAGATTGCTGAATGCTGATTTCGTGCATCTACAAACATTGAACGGAAGTTGTCGCGTCGAACTGGCAACGTCGCAATTCGCATACCAAAAAATACCGGTAAAAATAAAATGTGTCGCGTCGAGCTGGCAACGTCGCATACCAGAAAATATCGATATATTTACCGGTAAAAATACCGGTATTTTATAACGATATTTTTTCGTTATGTTACTATATATCGTTTATAAAAATACCGTTATCTAGCTACCATTATGAAAATAACGGTACGTAACGATATTTTTTCTGGTATTCGATAACGTTATGAAGCCCTGGCTACAGCTACACTACCTAGCAAGTAGTATGGTCAATACTCATTGTCCCTTTATGAATTCATGAAAAAAAAAACTGACAGTTAATATTTTGACAATTTATTAATTGATGACAAATTTTTATGAAAAGTGAAAAATAAAAATCCAAGTTTTTTGTGAATTTGATGTGAATTGTTGTTGTTTTATTCTCAAGTTGCATCGATTAATCCAACTTAATCATGGCTAACGATGAAGCAGCTATAAAATCGTACCTAGCTAAATACAAACACCGAGATTTTACGACTCGAGAGGTCATGTCTCTTATCCAAGTTTATCGTAGTCTTACCTACCGTTTAGAAGTCTTTGTATTCAACAATGGTACAAGGAAGAATCTTCTCAACTTGGAGGGCACAATACCAGTGACTTATAAAGGTGCAGTCTACAATATTCCCGTTTGTATATGGCTTATGGATACTCACCCTCAAAACGTACCTTTGTGTTTCGTCAAGCCAACAGCAGATATGACAATAAGAGTTTCAAAATATGTCGACAGTAACGGGAAAGTGTACCTTCCATATTTACACGAATGGAATCCGAATGGCTCCAATTTACTGAAACTTGTGCAATCTATGATAGCTGCTTTTGGGGAGCTGCCTCCTGTGTATTCTAAACCGCGAAACGAAATGCCGATGCCATATCCTCCAACTTTTCCGACGACCTTTCCACATCCTCAGTATCCTAGTCAGCCGGGTCCAACATTCATGCCGCATGTAAGACCCACAGCTGAAATGCCCACATACCCTAACTTTGGCTTACCCTACCCACACCCGGGCACAGCTAACGGAAGTCAGTTTCCAACTCCAGCAAATCCTCTTCCATATCCAACATTCAACTATGGATCTAGTCCCGAAGTTGCCGGAGGTACAATCACAGAGGAGCATATAAAAGTATCTCTGTTGTCTGCGGTCGAGGATAAACTGAGAAGACGTTTAAATGAACAGTCTCAGCAGTCTCAAGCCGAGCTGGAGACCTTACGCCGCACAGCACAGGAGCTACAGGAGGGTAAAATGCGACTGGAGGATATTTTGGCCAGATTACAAAAGGAGAGGAGTGATTTAGACAAGAACATAACCATTTTACAAGAAAAAGAGAAGGAGCTACAAGCAGCCGTGGAACGCTTAGGGGAACAGGAGGGAGTCGATGTGGACGAAGCTGTTGTTACGACCGCACCTCTGTACACACAACTAATGAACTCCTTTGCCGAGGAGGCCACTCTAGAGGATGCTATCTATTATATGGGTGAGGCCTTACGTAAAGAGGTCATTGATCTTGACACATTTTTGAAACAAGTACGTACTCTTGCACGTCGTCAGTTTACATTGAGAGCTTTAATGCAGAAATGTCGGCAAAAGGCCCAACTTGCATGCTAATTCTGATATCCTTTAATGGACAGATTGAACAATTATTTCAATAATAATTTGTATTATAAATTGTATTTCAATCATGAGGTTAAGCTTTGGAAAATGAGAGCAGGAAATTAATATGTTTGAAGTTATTATTTCTACAATGATTCAATAACATAAATATTTTATATTTTGATATTTTTTATTTAGTGATGTCATAAATTATTGTACAATTTTTGTTTTTGAAAGTAAAGAAGTGTTCAAAAAAGATTAAAAGTTATAACATTATATAAAAAAAAAAAACAATTTAGAATTTTTAGAATGTAATCAAAAACACTTGTATTGTGTAAGTAGTTGCTTGTTCATTAGGACTGTAGGAATAATATCAAACAGACAATACAATGTGGACATAACTTCATTAATTCATCAAGCCCCATACGCTCACCGGTGAACGAGACACAATAGAATATCTGTTGTGTCTCGTTTTCCCACGATTAACGGGTTAAATTACTGTTGTTTATGTACTTTATTGAATATATTGATGATCTTTCAAGTTGAAACAAAAACATAGCTTTAAACCAGAATCCCAATTCTACTATATTAATCCAACATCAATACAGCTTTGATCCAATTAGGATCCTATTACACTGCCTAATAGTATTGTTATATATCTGAATGGTTTTGTATTTTTTTGAGACCACCATTTTGTTATTTTACTAAGGCTGCATCGAAACTGTATTATTGTAAGATTATTTAGCAGAATTGACCTACAAACTGCCACTTGCCCCTTCAACGTGCTGGACATAATACTGATAATATATAATATTTATTTGCACAATGTTGCACTGTAGTTTATCATTATGACTGTAGGTTCAATAACTTACCTACATAGGAAGTTCACATAGAAATATTATCAGTTGGGGAAAGTGTTCTGGTCTGCAAATTTTGTCCTCTAGACCCAGAAATAAAAATTAAATTTGTGGATTATTCTTTTTCCCAAATTTTTATTCTCTTATGTCTCGGTGGCAACAGCCATGTTTAAATAAAGCCTAAAATTATGATAAATTGGTATATGTAACACATGCTTTGTGTAATGCAAAATCACTGTTGTAGTTTTTACACATATAGATAAGATGGTTTATGTGCTATGATAAGGCATGATATGTGTTAGAAAATATCTAGGTAATGGCGTAGTATAATAATATAGGTATTTGTTGATTTAAGCCAAGCACACATGGGCGACAATTGTTTTCGTTGTTCAATCATCATTTGGACAAGGACTTTAGCAAATATTTTGTACAGTCTAGTGTGTGCAAAATAAGAATGCTTATTAACCCATCAATCGCATAGTTATGCGGCAGCCGGCTGCCGCATAACTATTGAAAATCTATTGTGTCTGTCCATGATGGAGGTGTTAAAGTTGGTTGATGGAATGCAAATGGAGGGTGTCGAAAACATTGATTTAATATACTTTCGGCTATATGTTATATATAACAGCTATGATCCCCATGAGTGCTATGCTTGAAATTCACATGCAGGATGTAGTTTACTGTTTATTGCTATCAAAATACCTACCATGTTACAGATTGATTTTAATTTTAATTAATATGTATTTATCTCTTCTATATTTAGTCTCTTTATGCTACTTGTTTAAGTTTTATCATTTTAGTAAATTCAGATTGTTGAGTAGGACTGCCCTGTTCCTAAAATTTCTTAAGGAGTGGTCAGGCTTTTATGTATTAAAAGAAGTAACTTTGAGTTATAAAAAAGTATAATATGTGGAAACCTCCTGTATACTTTCAAGACTTTTAAAATCAAAGGAAGCTTTCTTCCTACTTGGAAAAGTAATTCAAAAGTACCTGACCACCTGTATATATACTTCTTGTACACATCATGATATATCTCACGTTTTATAAGGAAGTGAACACTCACTTTTGAAAATGTTTTAGTGGTGGAAAATGACACATATTCATTAATCACTGATTGTGGAAAAAATGATTCTTTATCGCAGTATAAATTGTTACAGTGCAAATAGAAATGTATTCTGTAAGATTATAAGGCAATAGAAACAGCAATTTTCTTTTGCTTTTAATAAGCTATATTTTGTGCAAGATCTATTCAACTTATAGCTGATTAGGAATGTTTGCATAATATGAATATTAGATATCATGATCTGTAATATATCCTTTAGTTTAGTCCTAAATTGTAATATATTCTCAGTGTATCATGTTATATGTATATCACTTTTTGTACTCGGCTGTATGCTGAAAAGCATTGAATAAAGGAAATATACAATGTTTGTGTTTTCATAATTAAGTGAGTAAGTATGCCCAAAATAAAGGTGTGCATTTTTTTTAACATTAAGAAATAAAAGTAGTTCATTCTCAGCAAATCATTTAATAAAATATAAAATTATATGAGCTTAGCTAAAATATAATTTCTATAAAATTGAAATGCTTATGGAATAGCTTGCTTTAGCACAAATAGTTTCAGAGAGAACTGACTAAATTCAACAAAATTTAACATCGTAACAGGCATTTATTTTTAAAAGCCAACTATTTTAAAAATAACATGGGATGTTTGAAGTTGCTGTTTTATGATTTGTATGTTACAAATTAAACTAAACAATAAATAAAAGTAGGCACTTTTAATCTTGAAATTCTAGTATCATTTGAGATATTTTTGATATAATATCACTGGGATATTAACAGGTATTATTTGCAGCTCTTTTTATCGGGTGTCTTGAGAATATGATGAGATTATTTCTTTTCTTGTTTCTTTCCTTTCTTGGCTGCGGCGGCGGCTGCCTCGACGTCTATGGGCGCTGGTTTGACGAATGGAATCAGGTCCTTATATTGTTCAGGCAGATACGGCTTTAGCGCTTCTGGAACCTGAAAAAATTAAATAGTGAAGTTAGTGGATTCTACAAAAGTAATAAAATTTAAAAATAATATAGGTACCGATTACAGTATTCAAATACGCGTTAATAAACGCATAAACAACCAAATAAAAATAAATTTTCTAGGATGTAACAGTTTACAATCAGAAGCTCATCTGCACAGACGATATAACACAATTATGACCGTTGCAGACGATGCGCAGTAGCTTGCGCGAGTACTAATACTAAAGCATATATTTTCATCGTGTGAACGCATTTTGCTTAGTGAAAGTGCGAGTGCAAGTTGCTTAGTAGCACTCGCTTTGGTCCTCGCGCAAGTGCGACTCATTTGCCCCCGCTCCGTCTACTTCACCCCCGCGCTACTTGCACTGCTCATCGTTTGAACATGCGTTGACCAGCACTAGCGCCAGTACTAGCGCCAGTTCAGTCTGTTTGTTGTTTTTGTTGACACCGATTCTATTCAATAAAAAATTGAAATTTTCTATTGTCAAACGCATAACTTTCTGGTATTCTTTTGTATCCTCCAAAGCTAGTTCTCGCATTAATAAATTTGACCCCCCAAGTAATTTCCTTCTTGCAATCCATTTTCTCACCCATAATCGTTTTCCTTTTTCTAAATTCTGTATTTCCTGCATCAGTTCCTCTGCTATTACTCCATTTAGTTCTTGAATTAGGCACTTAAAAAGTTTATTCAAAACCATATGCTTGTCCATGGTTGCCTACTGTGCACTGGCACTATACAAAGCTACTTCGCGTCATCTTTTTACGTTTGAACGCTGGCGCAAGTACCTGCGCAAGTACTCGCGCAAGCTACTGCGCATCGTCTGCAACGGGCATTAGACATCGCTTGCAAATACCCAAAAAAAACGACAGTTGGTTTTCAGAGGTCATGCACCCCTCTGTCTTGTTCCTGTTAACATAGTTATCTAAAATAATTTGTATGAAAATTTCGGCAGCTTACATAATACATCGACTTTCGACTTTGCCACTGTCTTACGTATATTCAAAATAACGAGGCCATTTCATACACATCTTGACATTTTTATGAGTTTTGTCATTTGTGCCTTAAATCGCCATTTGAAATTTAGAAGGAAGTCATGCAGATGTCTCGAACATTTTTTCCGGTGAACTCACCACAATGCCGTCGTCGGTCTGGTGCGTCTCGAGCAGCGCGCAGATGACGCGCGTGGTTGCGCACATTGTCGCGTTCAGCATGTGCACGTACTCCGCCGCCGCGTTCATTTTCTTCGTCTGTCCGTACCTGAGTATTGATAAAATCAATAAAATTCTAAATCAAGAAATAACAGGAAATATTATTTTTAAGTTTTTAGTGGGATACAAAATTTTTGGATAATAATAAAATTTCATATAATCCAGCTTTAGGTAATTTATATTTGTTGTAGTTAATTGCTATGATATAATATAAAAATGACACTTTGTTATTTAGGATTCACAAACATGATTCATCTACTCATAAGAAACCATGACTCATCTACTAGTTCTCTAAGAAAAAAAAAAACAAAAACCATGATCTCAGACTCATCACTCAGTGACCTTCTGCCGCATGCTTACGCACGCCTGATAGAATATAGACCTCGTGGTATGTATAAGTACAGGATGTTCTAGCATCCTCAGTATAACTATTTGACTCACCTGACCAGCAACCTTCTGGCCTGATACTCCAAGCAGTTGCTGCAGCTGACGAGCTCCCTGAACGCGCCCGAGCCGGGGAACCAGGCCTCAAGGTCGAACTTCTTAGCGGCCGCATGGTTCAGCGCCCCTGACACGATGTTGACCACACGGTACGGCAGGCCTAGGTCTTGGCAGAACTTCTCTGCATTGTCAATCATCTCGTCCATCATTTTCCAGGACGCGTTGTCGCGGGGAGAGGTCAGTACGAACTGTTCTACCTGAAAATATTGGGTTGTATTGTTAATGGAGCAATAGTAGCGACATGAGTAAATCCTTACTAATATTATAAATGTGAAAGTGTGTCTGTTACGCCACAATTAAACCGCTGAACCGATGATGAAATTTGGTAAGCACATACTTTAAAGCCCGAGAAAGGACATATAATAGTTTTCATCTCGAAAAAGTTGACGGTTCCAGCGCGATAAACGAATTTCCGCGCAACGGTAATATAAACTATAGCGTCGTAAAATGATGCCTTGTGTTACGCCTCTAGTCCACCGACACTGCGAACTGCGAAATATCTGCGAAACCAATGCGAAACAGGAATAGAGCGAGATGCAATATAACGCATTGTCGTGTGGCGGATGAGACAGTAAATCGGTTCGCCACTGTTTCGCAGTTCGCAGCGTCGGTGGACTAGAGGCGTTATGTCGCGTTACGCGTAGGCACAAGTCACAACACAGCTATGTGACATAATGCATTATTCCGTTCCGACCGTTCTGTATTTTAATTTATCCTAATATGAAAGCTTTTTCTTGTTATGAAAGTTATTTAGTCTTATTTTATTATAGTTACCTTTTCAAACTGGTGTACTCGAAAGATGCCGCGAGTGTCGCGTCCATGAGAGCCTACCTCCTGTCGGAAACACGTCGAGATGCCAGCGTACCTGAAAATTGTAATGCAACTTATTGACGACCTGCGATATTACTAAATTTGTTTTTTTTTGTTAGCACAAATTATACTTCAAGAAATCGAATATCGCTTTAGTCGCATTTTCTTATTCACATCATAGACAAATGAAAATATTGTGGTATATTTGGTCAATGTTCACATTAAAGCAAGTAAAATAACCCGAGATCGAAACAACCGAGAGCCTCTATGGCCGCGCTTTATTATCGAAAAATACTTCGCGTTCCCACCAACATTTTTTATTATACCCGCGAGGTTACGCGCGAAGCTAACTCTTTAGCAACTTTTGTTACCATCTAGCTATAGAAGTGTATAAAAATATATATTCAGCCGAATATACCACCTCCTCCTTTTTTGGAATTCATTTAAAAAATCAAAACAAATTACTTGATGGGTAATGAAGCTTCAGGTATCCACTCGTCTCTGTGGAAGGCGGCTATGGGCTGCTCGGAGGTGGCTATCAGGTATTTCTCCTCGACTCCAGCATCTCCCTTGTTCTCCGAGCTCTTGCCGACCACCTTGTACAGCTCCTCGTCAAACTGGGCTAGTTGAGCAACTTCCTGCATCACCTGAAAGATTATTAATAATATAAATAAGGCCATAGTGGGCAGAAGTCGTAATCCTCATCCATACACCCAAGAAAAGGAAATTAGAAAATTTTTATTCCAGAAAAGTGTACGGTTTTCGCGCGATAAATAAATTCTTGCGCGACCGAAGCTGCTGGCAATATCTAGCATTAGGATTATTTTACTATGTCATAGTAAAAAACCTTGGGTTATATTTGAACACGCTTTTTAGTAACTAGTAAGTAACATTAAACTGTTATAGTATGTATTTTAACGTCGTGACTTACGATAACGACTGTCAAGTGACGATTATGTTGCTAAACTACGTAATAACTAATGATAATATTTGATTCAAGATTGGTCATGTAACTTTAAGAGCATAGGAAAGGCTTGTTCCCCATGCAAATAAAAAGACACACATTGTAAATAATATTCTCTGTTGTTATAAAAATTGCTAAATAGATTTATTTTAAACATGACCACATTATAGTTACCTAAAATATTTACACATCTATAAATACTTTACCTCTTTCTTCATAAAGAATGGTGTGTAGAGTGGTGTATACCCTCGTTCTAGGAGTCTTCTAAGAGATAACTGAATTAGGGCATGTTCTAGGAACACTGCAGGACCCTTTAGGAAGTAGCTTCTACCACCAGCAACCGCACAACCTCTCTCAGAATCCACACCTTGAAAGATAAGTTAATGGAATATTGGGCAAATGTGGAATGTTTTTTGTTTTATTGTAGTTGAAAATTGCAATGAGTAAACTATATTGGCAGGTGACATGCACTGTATAGGTACAACAAAATGGCAAAAGAAAGACCTCTTGCCCCAAGAGAAATTAATCAAAAAGTTAAAACTATAACATAACCCAAATAAAATCAAATACATATTATGCTTATATTGTCCACTTCAGTATGAATCAATTGACACCTCATTTATTGAAATTGAATCAGTTGTTACTGTGCAGTGGATTGTTTCACGAGAAATAATTTTGTTTATGCTCAAAATACTTTCTTCAGTTCTTTAACCCGTCGATCGTGGGAAAACGAGACATAATAGATATTCTAACCTCTCTACCCAAAGGGTAAAAACGGGACCCTATTACTAATGTCTGTCCGTCTGTCGCTAGCTTTGCTAGACTTCTGAAATTATCACAGATTGTGTATATCTGTTGCCGCTATAACAACAAATACTAAAAACAAAATAAATTAAATATATAAGGGGGCTCCCATACAACAAACGTGATTATTTTGATATTTTTTGCTCGATATCAATAACAGAAATACATAGGCACTTGAAATATTCACGAAATACTCAGTTTTATTTGTACTTTAATAATTTATAATAAAATTTACATAATTTTCAGTCTATTTTTGCTCTATTGGTATGGAACCCTTCGTGCGCGAGTCCAACTCGCACTTGGCCGATTTTTATTATTGATATTTATTATTATGATTTTATAGGATTGAAGGTAAACACCCACCATCTATCATACAAATGAGATCTACATGGGAATACTTTTTCTTCATTGTACAGTCACCAAAAGTTCTCTCCACTGCATTGTGGTCTTCATCATCGTCAACTGGTACTGACTCATGGAGATGATTGCCTACTTCTCTGAGAGCAGCAGAACGGGTCTTCTCAGCAGCAATCCTTTCTTGCTCATTTTTTACAATAGCATCATCAATTAGTAATCTGACCTGAAATTTCATTACACATAATTACAGTTTTTTACAGCTAAGTAACTGAGAAAAATTAAATAATATCCACTAACATATTCTTGGCTGAAACCAAAATTTGGTGACAATTTCATATTTTGTAATCATTTGGTCTTTGTGTCAATGCAAGGAAGACCAAAAATTAAGAGAAACAATTCACACTACTAGGCATTGTTTACTGTGAGCATATGTTACGTATGTTCCAGGTGTAAGTACTAATACATAAATATTACCAAGTAGCAAAATTACATTAAAAACTACATTGTGACCGTACCTTCTTGATCTGATTAACAGTGAGAGGTCGGAGTTGGTCACCAGTGAGGTTAATAAGGTTATCAGCCACGTCCTGAGGAACAGGCTCGTCCTCCGCGCCGGCCGGCTCCTTGGCCTTCATCTTCGCGCCGATTTCCTTGCTGCACACATTCTTCAGTTTGTTCAAGTTGTCGGCGTCGTGGCGAAGCCGTCTCCAGAGTGTGTCCTGCTCCACAACTGTGTCCACGAGACCGACGTCTTTGAACCTCTTGCGCTGGTTTTCGCGAATTTTGTCCGGGTCACCATCTTTGTCGGCGCGAAACAGATCTAAATCTAGAACCATGGTAGTATGTTTTTATTCAATTTATTAAAGAATATAAATAAAATTGCAATGCTCTTGCACCACTTTTCACTACTACTTTTGACAGCAAATGACAAATTTTCGATGACGTATGGGTGACGTTGACAACAATTTATTTTTTATCATCCTAGATCATTTACGGGGAGGCTTACGCCAAATGAAGAAGAAGAAGAAGAAATCATTTAGCTAATGATAAACGGTATGAAGGCTTTATCTGATTATCTTTCAAGTTTCAACTTTCAAGTTTCATTCAAACTTTCAACTTCGGAAATCGGAAGACGGAGCTTGGAACGGTCGGAAGATTCAAGATAACAAATCTTTTTGATAGGTAGAAAATTTATTAGTAAAGATATGAAATACGACGAAGGAAGGTAAATTACATATTTTAGGACCTATTTAGTTTAGGTATGATTGTATAAAAAAAGAACAAAATTTGAGAGCAGAGCATTTAACTTGGTGGTCTTTGTTAGTAAAATACCCTTTTAAAAAGAAATTGACAGATCCGACAGATCAACAGCTGTCACTTTGCTGTCAAAATTAATTATCATCGGAGCGATTGGTCGGCCCATTTTTATGCTTTATAATTTTTACGTTTTCCTAATGTTTTGTGTACTATGTTGTTAATACAACATATTAGATAAAACTGCAAACTTCAGTAATTCATGCTATCATTGTAAGTAATTTGCGGTTTCCTTACGCTTCTGCATTGTCTGTAATTTGTTTCCTATTTTATTGTTTACACGTCTTCAACACTACTGAATTTACAAAGGGGAGGACAAATATTCAAACAATAATTAATTTATTGCTTGTAAACAGACTCAGACAATTGTAGCTTATATGCGATTTGATATGTAAGTAGAAAGTATAATATAACATTTTATGGGTAGGCAGATAATTTGGCTTGAGCCAGTACTCAAAATTAATAACATTAAATCATATTTTGTGCATACGTTGGACAAATATAGACCAGATGTATTGTTTAACGATGAAAAAGTCCCTGTAAAAGTTAACCAAAAACAAAAACAAGAATGTACAAAATAGCACAAAGCAAAATTAAAAACTTTTTTTTGTTGTAACAATCTAATTTATTCAGTTTATATAACTACTCTACTTGAGTAATTTTACCTGTTTAATGCTTCAACTCCCAAGCAGTCAAATTCAACCGCGGTAACAATAGAATAACAATAGATTTCCAAGAATCCGCAATCGAGGGATTAATGAAAGTTACCTTGTTATCACTTACTAACAATCTTAATATGAAATATCTATATACACCATATAAAAAAAATACACAAACAAACAGGAAAATGCAAAAGAAAAACCTTATTTATCTAAAGGAAAAGCTACTGAGCTGATCATACAATTACACAGTTTCAATATAATATTCTTGATGTAGTCTTCTGGCTAAGCAGATTTAAAGCTTAAATGGTGTTATCATAAAACTTTAAATAGTTTATGATAATATCCTTGTGTTGGATTTAAATAGCAGATAGCAGGGTACCTGATGTAATATTGTCCCAATAACTTGTTTATTACAGGAAATGTTAAGATGATTCCAATAAAGGATAACCAAGATGTGGCATCTTTTCTTGTCACAAAACATTCCTGGAAGGGAAAATACAAGCGAGTCTTCTCCATCGGGACCCACGGAATTACGACATACAATCCAGACCGACTGGAGGTGACCAACAAATGGCTATACTCGGACGTCATCACAATTGCCTCAGCAAAACATTCCAACTCAACAGCCAACCATGACTTCACTCTAGTGACGAAGAAAGATAAAAAAGTAGATTCCATGAAATTCTCTTCAGAACACAAGTGCTTAATACTCACAGAGGCGTTTAAATATCGGAATCACTTTGCTGAAAAACCCAAGGATATACTGGTAAGAATTTTTGCAGAAAAAAGATTTCTTACTTTCTGGTTAGTATGCAAAACACCTTTTAAAAATTTCATATACCTACTGCCACAAAAATAAGACAAACTATTTCAATAAATAAATTTTTTAATTTGGAAAAAATCAATTAATGACAGTGTTTTTTTTTTCAGAGATTTCAAGCTTACAAACATCATTGGAGTGGTACAAGATTGCCAGTAGTTTTGGAAGTCGGTCCCTGCTCCCTAGAGCAGTTGGATCCCTCAACACACTCTCAACTAGCCAGTTATCCTTACCACGACATACAAGGCATCCTGCCAGTCCGAGATGTAGTTGGTGGATTTGTATTGGCTATTGGTGGGTACAGCCGACTTCATCATTTCTCAAATGCCAATGAACATCAAGTGATAATAAGCAAGATGTTGGAAATGGCAAATCTGACTCTCAGTATATCAATCAAAGTTCTTTCAACTACAATAACCCAGGATGATTATCACAATCAAAGATTTGGGAAATACAGGTAAATAATTTTACTCTAAATGTATATTATGTTAATGTTCAATCAAAAACTCGAACACTTTAGTTACTTTTTAATTGTTCTGTCTTGGTTTATATAGTGGTATAGAATTTTATTGCTTGCAATTTAAGCTTTTATTTGTGGTAAAATTATTGTACAGTACTAAGTTACTAACTATAGAATTCAAACTCAATAAACAACTTTTTTGGTGCATATTTTGCTTTTATTACTACTTTGATGTTGTATAGGATTTCATGTTGTATGTTATAATAATATATGAGAAGGAAATTATCAAACAGCATATGGCCTTGTTTATGACTCATGATCTAGTTCAAACAAATAATACACCACAGAAAAATGATAACACTTTTTATTCACAACAATCAGTGTATTATCATATAAAATGAGACCATAATCATTTGACAATGCTTACACTACCTGCATCACATATATATTATATAATGTATACTACAAGCAAAATTTTGCGTAATTTTTTTATGCTTGTAGATGACCAACTTTTAATGCTAAAATTAATGCTTGTTTGTATCTGTGTTCATTTTACCTTTTCCTTTTATTATTTTCCTTTTATTATTGTTATATTAAAATGAATATGCATTGATATTAATTCTATCATCAGTTCACGTTCTATTATAAAATGTGCAGAATAACAATTTAAAAACTGTTATCAATATCAGGTGTAGTGAATTAGCTCATGTTTTTTTAACCCTCTAGTGGCGACGAGCACCAGACGTCCCTCAGTGAGTTCATGGTGCACAAAGTTGTTCCCGCGCGTCACATGGAGCCGATGCGCCGCACGCTCTGTCTGTCTGACACCTGTATACTGGAGAGAGACCCGCAGACATACTCTGTAAGTGTATACTGTATAATTAACGTGACCATATAATTTTTTTGTCAGAGCAGGACATCTGTGGTATTATATAAATGTAACAAAACAAAGTGATAATATTTTAGGGTGTGTATGTGTCTCTGTAGAGTCTGTGTAGAGTTGACTGTGAAAGTAGCAGGGCTGCAACTTTTTTGTAATTTGTATGGGTCTAGTGTCATGAATTGGCCCATACAAATTGTTGAAAAATGTTGCTCTTTTAGTGCTGCTACTTTCACAGTAAGCTTTAACACATTAAACAGGGGACTTAAGCCTTAAGGGGATTAAACTGTGGAACTTAGTACATTATATTTCGAGCGAGAAATATTTTAAATAATTTTTGGTTTGTTTGCAAAAGCGGGACAATTTCGGCCTCGCGGGGGACACCGGGACAGACTGCCTGAACGCGGGACTGTCCCGCCCAAAGCGGGACGTATGGTCACGTTATGTATAACCCTTCTACGACTAGCACTAGATGTCCCTGAATGAGGACATGGGGTAAAGTGGTGAGGTCTTAAGTGGGTTACTCTGTAAATATGAACGTGGGAGAGCCATGCTTCGGCACGAATGGGCCGGCTCGACCGGAGAAATACCACGTTCTCACAGAAAACCGGCGTGAAACAGCGCTTGCGCTGTGTTTCGCCGGGTGAGTGAGTTTACCGGAGGCCCAATCCCCTACCCTATTCCCTTCCCTACCCTCCCTATTCCCTTGCCTACCCTCCCCTATTTCCTTCCCTTCCCATCCCTACCCTCCCCTATTACCCTATTCCCTCATAAAAGGCTGGCAACGCACTTGCAGCTCTTCTGATGCTGCGAGTGTCCATGGGCGACGGAAGTTGCTTTCCATCAGGTGACCCGTTTGCTCGTTTGCCCCATTATTTCATAAAAAAAAAAAAATGGTTGCATAAGTTACTGACGTGATTAAGTAAGCAATAATCAAACATAAAAGTGTGCTGTGCTAGCACGATTAAGATAATATCGTATAAGTGGTATCTATTGCCTGGTAAAGCAAATTGGACAATCAACATCTTTGGTCTAATGTGCTCTTACTTACCTTTCTTGCTTTTTATCTTTTACCCCCTTACTGATAGAATAAACAACAGATTCTCAAGCTATACAGCTATTCGATTTTGCTGTTTCAATTAAAAATCATGCAAACTGAACTGATTTAATAGTTTATATTTTGGTCACTGGACGAGGAGTCGCATCAATACATTAGTGCTTCCACACAAAACTGAGAAGTAGCATCGCATCGTAATGTCATTTTTATTATGAAATTTGCGATGCGACGCGAATTCGCAGTAATGTAACTTGACGCATCGCTGGAATGCAATAACCTGCTCTCTCCATAATGACGTCATCAAACCATGCGTCAAGTTAATGTGACCGTGTTATAAAACTAATTATTTCCAGGTGGTATGTCTCCGTCCCCTGAGCGACGTGTTCGCTCTGGTCCGCGACCCCGACCACCCGCAGCGGTTCTCGGTCGAGTACGTCAACGGACAAGTACGCACCTACCTCGCCGGTGAAAGGTTAGATTTACTTGTTTATTTATTAAGTCTGCTAAATGTCTACGTCTAATAAATACCTATATTGGCCTATTGTAATAATGTATACTGTGTAGATATTTCCGAGGCATTTTCTTAATGTTAAACTAGTTATAAACATACTTTTTAAATAAAAAAAAAAAACGTTATACATGGTTATACACGAATCTTAAACTTAAATAGCTCTTCAGTAAGAGCTATTCGTTTTACGCAAATATTGTAAAATTAGTATGCTATAACAAAGCCAAATGACATTAAAATCAAAAATATTTCTTTCGCCCTTAGTAGATATTTGAATATTCCTTTCTCTACCTATGGCCATTATTAAGAAAATATATCCGTATCTATTATTACTTACGCACGTGCTATTGCCATCTTTTCACCTCTAACATCAATTTTCATCTATCTCTTTCCAGGGACGCGCTGCTGGCGTCGCTAGTAGAAGGTGGGCGGGGGGCGGGGCAGCGCGACGTGCACGTGCGGTCGCGCCGCACGCCGCGCGGGCTGCGGCTCGGCCCGCTGCACCTGCCTGTCGATGAGGAGACAGAGTCTAATCATCTCAGGTACGCTAAGAAATTATGGACAATCATGTATGCTAAATGTGAAATGTCCGTATGTGAATTACGCAGCAAAATAATGATTATATTATATTGTGTTGACGTACTGACGTTGCTTGAACAGATAAGTATTGGGCGGATTTTTTCTTGAGAATTGGCTGAGTTTGCATTGATGGGTCACGGGAAGTTGGGATGAAACGGGTATAAAGGATCTTGTGAGGTGAAATTGTAACAAAATAAAGTTGTAATATTGCAATAAAGTGCTGGATAAGATGCTTGCCTGAGTCGCTCTCAACGTATAACAAGTTACTGCCTTTTCATGAATGCACCGAACGGTTACAACAAAAGGCACAAGCCAAGCTCAAAATAAAATGTAGACTTCTATTAAAAAAAAAAAAATGTACTGTTTTTCCTTGTCTGAGAGCAACCGCCACAGTTATCACTTAGCGTCTTTTTACTTTATTAAAACTCTATATTTATTACAGGCTGTTTCTAAACCCAGTGGGCATGGCGCGCGCCGAGGTGTTGGAACGTTTCAACGCCAACGTCGGCTACAGCGGCCTCATATATTCCGTCAGTCAGGATGTAAGTACTAGAACTATGATCATACTTTGTAGGTGTATATTATATTTGTCCTATCTACATTACTACTTTGTAGGTGTATATTATATTTGTCCTATCTACGTTACTACTTTGTAGGTGTATATTATATTTGTCCTATCTACATTACTACTTTGTAGGTGTATATTATATTTGTCCTATCTACGTTACTACTTTGTAGGTGTATATTATATTTGTCCTATCTACGTTACTATCTATGAGAGAATATTGTTTTGTAGTTAAAGGGCATAATAAGTAAAAATTAAGTTCATGTCTGCTTTATTAATAACTAGATGTTGCCAGCAACTTAGTTGCGTAGAAAATTGTGTATGCGGTAAATGTAGATTTATAGAGGCTATAATATGATTATGACTTCTCCCGGACTTGGGCTTTAAGATGTAACAGATAGTCATGCTTTTGCATTTGTAATTTTAATTTCATCCAATTAATTTGCAATTTATAAATCGAGTTGACAATAAAAAAATGCACGCGTAGTCAAAGAAGCGTTATAGTCGTTAAAGTTTTCATTTGGACTTTCATTGCATGATGAATTGTATATTTTGTAAAGTATTTATGAATTAATATTTAGTGCAATTAAATATTCTGTTTTCAATATAATGTATTTGTATCATAAAAGTGTCTCGTTTAGCTTTTTTTTTATTTGCTGTTAATAATAGTTTTGCGTATCGCTTGTTTTTGAGCATGTGTAAATGTGTGTGTTGCCTTTATAGGCCCGTCCTCTGTTGTGGCTGTTTCTAACGTGGGATCTTGTAAGTCCCCATTTATTAACTTTTATTATGACTGTGCCAACCCTATTCATCATCATCTAACTTTGGGTTTAAAAACGATATAAGCATGACAACTTTGGGAGATCACAGACAAACATACAGGTACTAATGTTACATAATGACGTAATTAAAAATCATAGTGCTAGTTTAAAAAAAAAAATCTGTTCCTTACTCATAACTATGGTTGGCACCTCACAAAATAAAGTTTACATACAAAATTTATCCAATATACATCAACTAATATTTAAATGAATATTTCATACAGAAACTGTCACAATTATCTACGACTTGATGTACAGCCTGTATCATCAACTTCATTGCATTTCAGTGTATAAAACATTAATTCAAACATTTTGTTAACTCATGAACAAAGCCTGTACAAAAACCAAATACAATTTATCGAGCTCACAACGTAACATATATTTTCAACTTAGAACTCTTATATGTCAATGACTTTTAAAATTCTCTCACATTACAATTGAAGTTTTCCCACAAACAAAAACACATTACACAATATTCTCATATGTTTATATCATAAACCATTTTCTTTTCAGCGTCTCTTCGCGGAGAATAAAGAGAAGTTAATAACGGGGGCACTGACAGCCCTAATGTCGAGCGCGCCGGCTGGGGCTAACCTGTCTTTGAGCGAGCTAGAAGCACAGTTCCACGCTTTGAGAAGATTGTGTGCTAGTAAAGTTGGCTTCGCTGCCTTCACTACACTGCCGGGGTGAGTTTTGATAAGAAGTATAAGAATTGATGTTGTGGGTAATTTAATAACTTTACTTTATGTAGCAAAGAGCAATTATAAAAAAGCAAAAACATAGCAAACTGTAAGAATAGCAGCGCTAAAAGCGTTTATCAATTTTTTTTAACACATTGTTGGCACAAGGTTGGCACATTTCTCATAGAAACATACGCTACTTTCACTGTGAACTCATACGCACCTAAAAGTATTATCATTTAGTTTTGTTACACCTTGTACCAACAAGCACGTAATTTGCAGTTTACGTGAGTGGGTGGGGTCTGCGGTCGTGAGCGCGTTGCGTCGCGACGCCGCTGCGGGCGCGCACGCAGCGCTTGAGGCGGTGTGCGCGCTGCTACAGCCGATGCACGCAGAACCTGACCTGCGCCAGGAACAGCTAAACAAAGCGAGTATGCTCGCCTCTCCGCCTTTCCTAGATGGATTGCTGTCTATGTGGGCGAGACACGTGGTATGTCGACTATTTCAACTAAATATGCATACATAATAATTATAAGTGGACAATACCACCTGCAACTTTTCGCCATCGTCCCACGCGAATAATATACCATCCTCATCACCTTGATGGGTGGCAGTCTTCCACCGTGCGTTTTTCGCGTAACTTTCTGCCGCGCACTGTAAAACTCTGGAACGAACTTACACCAGCAGTATTTCCGGACCTATACGACCTGCAAACCTTCAAGAAGAGAGCGTATTCCCTCTTAAAAGGCCGGCAACGCACCTACAGCTCTTCTGATGTTGCGAGTGTCCATGGGCGACGGTAGTTGCTTTCCATTGCTCCCATTTGCTCGTTTGCCCCCTTTTTCATAAAAAAATAAATAAAATAAAATATTGTTTGTTGTAATGAATAATGCCTCAATAATATTCCTTATTTTATAATGACAATCAACAAGGATATAATAAGGCGCAGTGTAATATTTTCATCTTAACACATATTGGTTTTTGTTAAAATTTGAAATGAACGTAGAACGGAACGTGTTTCGTAACACTATGTCACGTCACTCCTGTTTTAGCAGTACGTTATTCGAACTAAACGACACACGTCCATAGTTGGATTCGCAATATTTCGGATTATTCAATTATAATATTATAGCCAACATAGAATGAAAGATGCAATATTGAACATTTTTAAATGTTGCATCTTCCCTAGATTTTATAATTGGGTATTTGAACAATTTTTTTTTGTGATAAATGGAAAGATCATAATATAAGTTTTATAACAAAACATTTTTTTTTTCGCAACAACTCAAAAGTTATTTCAAAATAAAAATTGGAAGACACGCCGACAGCTCCCGCACAAACCCGAGCGCGTGTGACGTCATAATGTTATTTTTCACTACAGAACAATAAAAACCGTAGAACTGACATACCACGAATTGTTTAACGAACGAATGTTTTGACTGGACGCGTACTTCTAAACCCAAATAAGCCTTAAATTTATTAAAACTGAAAACCAAAACACACCTTCTGTACTTGTTTTACAATAAACAAAACGGGCACTTAAGACATTTCTTATTTCGAGTCATAGGAGCATCAGCTTATTGTGGATTTACTAAAAAGTTTAGCTACGTAGATGGCATTATAGTTAGCGCAAACAATTTTGACCTTAAACATCAACGAAATAAGGTTAATATTGCCTATACGGCAATATTAACCTTATTTCGTTCGCTAACCTATTGAAATGTATATAACATTATGACGTCACATCTAAATCATGGCGCGTTTGTAAGTCACGTGACTTTATTTAAATTTCATGAATTTTTATTTGTTTATAATTAATTGAAAAAACATTTTTTAAGGTTTTTGCATTAACTATCAATATTATTAATAATAAGGTTTTAAAGTACAGTAAAAAAATCAATATTTTTTTTATTTCAAATACCCAATTGTTTGACAATTTTTTTCCTCGTATACAGTCAGCGGGCACGGGCGCGCTGGTGGTGGCGGCCATGTTGGATTTCCTGACGTTCGCGCTGTGCGTGCCGTACAGTGAGACCACGGACGGCAAGCAGTTCGACCAGCTGCTGGAGATGGTCGCGAACCGGGGGCGGATCATATTCAAGTTGTTTGAGGTATATAATATTGATGTATAGTGTACACCATATATGTAACGTAATTTGTAACTAGGCTAGCTTACGGTAGCGTTAGAAGGATAGGAATAAAAGTCCTTGCCTGGCAGTAAACAGCATAAGACTTACCTTACACTGTAATAAAACTCAGTATAAATAATAAAATTATAAATAAATAAATATAACTTTATTGGTGCACAAAAGGGACATTACAATTAATTATTTTTCGGCTGTCGCACGTCAAACGGCAATGACGCTGTTATATCTTGTTCTAACACTATTTAGTCACTTCTTTGCGGCTTGGGGCGTTAGTGTACTGACTGCTTTATAAATAAATAAAAAAAATGTACTCAATCTCTTCTCAGCACCCCTCACTGGCCATTGTTCGCGGTGCGGGCTTAGTTGCACGCGCGTTGGTAGAAGAGGGCGCGTGCGGCGCTCGCGTGCAAGCACTAGCCTTAGCCGAGGCAGCATTACCGCGGCATCTGCTGGCCGCGCTGTGGGCGCCGCCTCGGCTGCACCACCGCCACCTGGCGCGACACCTGCTGGCGCTGTGGACCGCCGACCACCCGCCCGCCATGGAGCTGCTGCGCCGCATCATGGTGAGTGTGTGCGTGCGAGCGAGCGTGCGTGCGAGCAATAGCACTTACCGAGGCGGCATTACCGCGGCATCTGCTGGCCACCGCCACCTGGCGGCGTTTGGCGCTACGTAGCCGTAGGGTCTATCGTGATTCGTGGCAATTGTACGATATAGCTGTCATATGTCTGTCTGACACGAAAGACCCTACCGTCCCTCTGGTGGCAAATGATTTATCGACAACCCCTTATTATATATCTCTTCATTTACACCCATTTCCCCATTCAGCCGTCAGGTCTGCTAGCGTTCTTGGACTCGACGGACGCGCCGCCGGCTTGGGAGGAACGCGAGCCGGAGCGGGACAACCTGCAGCTCGCTCAGGCGACGGTGAAACAGCGCGCGCCGCACTGGGAGGCTATAGAACGACAGGTCAAATACGTGGAGAAACATATTGAGGTGAGTTACTATATTAAAATCCATACTAATATTATAAATGCGAAAGTGTGTCTGTCTATCCGTTACCTCTTCACGCTAAAATCGCTGAACCGATTTTGCTGAAATTTGGTATGGAGATACTTTGAGTCCCAGGAAGAACAAATTATACTTTTATATCGAAAAAAGTACGATTCCTGCGTGATAAACGAATTTTGGCGCAACGGAGTTACGGGCGTCATCTATAGTAAAGAATGCGAAAGTGTTTGAAAAATGTGTCTGTCTTTTTGTTACCTCTTCACGCTCAAATCGCTCAACCGATTTTGCTAAAATTTGGGATGGAGATACCTTGAGTCCCGGGAAAGGACATAGGACACTTTTTATCCCGGAAAAATTTACGGTTCCCGCGCGATAAACTAATTTTGGGGGCATTATCTAGTTGTTGGATAAAGGTACCTTGAATAAGACAATACCTTTTTTAACTTGGGCTGTAGCCTGTATCTATGTAACGGAGTCTTTGAGTACGATTTTTACCTATATCCATATATAGTAGTCTAATCAAGTCGAAACTTTGCATACGTATTAAGAGCCAATGACAATGCGATAATTTGTTACAATAAAAAAAAAAATGAATTAAAAAAAAAGCTTTTTAAACTATTATTCCAATAATTGTAGAGCATAATGTAAGTCAGTGACGCACAATGCCGAAGATACCTAATAAAACGTTTAACGTGAAAGTTTGTTTGACGGTGCTTGATTGTACGAAGCGTTGCAGTTGTTGAACCATTTAACGTTAAGCATTATCTAGCACTAATTGAACGAAAATATGAACTCGGTCTTAACTCTTAACTAATAACGGCTTTGGCTAAAAAAGGGCGTGTGTACAGTTGCCTAGTAGTTTAGAATAATACGTTATTTACAGCGAGAATATATTATTTACCGCGAGATTTTAAGTAAAAGTTTATGAGTAAAATTTTCAACTAATTTAAATGTTATTTTTGCCAGCACTACGCATCACTGGCTTTACAACATTGGGCGCTGAAAACTCGCGGTACTGATCCGCGTAAGGAGCTCAAAGACAGGCCGGTTGTGTTACGGCGGCGGCGCGAGAGAGTCAAGTCCACTGCCAACTGGCCGATGTTCTACTACCAGTTCCATAGAGACCACGCGCTACCCAACCTTATATGGAATCATACCGTGAGTTATTGTGAAGCTAATTTAAGCAGAATATTTCAATGTGAGATTGAAATACTACTTTCCCGGTTGAAGTTAGTATCATTGTTGAAATTTATATCAAAGTTACATACTGTCCTATGAGACTCGTAGAGACATAACGTGATCAAAGATTTCAGCCGTCTACGTCACAGAAGTTACCCTTGTGCTGCCAATGACTGAAAATGAAGGACTACGCTCAATCTGAAACTATGCTTATTACGTCCGTAAGGAAAATATTTTAAAATCCCATCAAAACTGAAACGAACTTTTAAGTTTTATCTGTTACTACTCGGTTAAAGAAGTAGAGAGAGCTGTATAATATTATATTATCTTTATGTAGACGCGAGAAGAGCTACGCACAGCCCTGGAGAGTGAACTACGTGCGTTCACCGCAGACCGCGAGGCGGCGGGGGCTGCGCTTACGTCATGGAATCACGCGGAGTTAGAACTGCACTACCGCTGCCTGCAAGACGAAGTGCGTGTTGGAGACTACTACCTGCGGATACTGTTAGAACAACGCGACAACGTCGACAGCCCTATACGCAAGTCGTGAGTATATACGTCACAAAGTACGCAAGCATGCACGTACACGTACACGTGCGTACACATGCACGCACATACGTATACACATGCACGCACATACGTATACACATGCACGCACATACGTATACACATGTACGCAATTACAGGCACGCCCGCATATGTGCACGCAAACGCAATGCAGGCAGAGACAGAAACAATACGACGGCATTGTAAAACATAAAAAAAACATTTTATAAACGTCTTTAATAATTAGCAATTACAAAGTGCATTGTAATTTAGGTACGAGTTCTTCAACGACCTATACCACCGGTTCCTCTCGACGCCGAAGGTGGAGATGAAGTGTATGTGTCTGCAGGCGATGTCTATAGTCTATGGCCGATACTACGACGATATCGGCCCGTTCGCTGACACCAAGTATATCGTACAGATGTTGGATCGTGTAAGTAATGTCATTCAAATATTATTGATTTAGGAAGCGCCAAGTTTAATAGTTTTGTTCTTAACTTCTGACCCCCTGATACAATGAGTGATAGAATAGAATATATAGTCTATGTAAAAATATTAACAAAATTTGGAATGTGTTTAAACTTTAAGGTATTGCCTTATAAGCTATAATGATAAACATAAACTCTTAGCAGGTTGTTACTGAATCAAGTCTCTGGTATTTTTGCTGACATTGAGTTCTTTCAGAGTTGACTTCAGCTACTTTTGCCATTTAAGTTATGTTTATTTTTACAGACGTGCGACAGAATGGAGAGAGACAGACTTGTTCAGTTCGTGTCGAAATTGATTTTACACAAGAGGAATGTGAGCGAAATATTAGAATGGAATGGTATAAGGTACGAAAATTATTGCGTTTAATACACTATTTTTTAATTTTCCAAATGCCTGTATCGTTATTTTAATAGCTTGTAAATAATAATACAAACCGCAATCTCGATAGGAGTAGAGAGGTCTTTCTGAAAATCATAAAGGCGCGGCTTTCCAGAGATAAAAGCCATTTAGATCTTTTACTCATCTTAAATTGAAATTACATATGAAATAATCGCAGCTGTTGTTGAAAAACCGTCTACATATAAAAGTACTTACAAGAGTTCCATTCTAAGTATGTAAATAATAAAAATAATATAAAAACTATTTACACTGCATTGCAATAAAGCCGGCTTTTGTGTTTGTATTTTCTTAAAAAGTTTTAAGTTTTGATTGCTATGTTAAAACGTGTAAACGCAAAAAAATCATTCAAACATCATTCTAGGATCCTAGTAGACCTAATGACGCTTGCTCATCTACACACGTCGCGCGCAGTGGTGCCGACGCAGACCAACGTTATCGAGGGTCCCGCAGCCAGCACTGACGGTGACCGAGAATGGTATTACAACGTGGAGCAGGGAGATAAGGTCACCCGGAAGGGACCTGTGAGCTTCCACCAGGTGAGGCAAGAACCGGGGTTAAAAGGTCTGGGTTAGAAAGATCTGGGGTTGAAAGATCTGGGTTAGAATGATCTGGGGTTAATAGATCCGAGATAGAAAAATCTAGGGTTAAAAAAACCGGGGTTGAAAGATTCAGGTTTTTCGGGGGGGGGGAAGATTAGGAAAGTATCCTAAATATCTTATTGATAGTTTTGCTACTTAGTTAACGTAGTTTTTGAAAACACGAATCCACTAGGCGGCGCTCAATGTGTCAGGTCTGCCCCTTCACAGCAAATGAAATATCCTTCATTGATGTTTATTTGATTTGGACTATACACTTTAAGCTGAAAATTAAATATGTGCTAAAATCATTCAATTTGTTCATTCAGCTCAAGGAACTATACAAGTCTGGGGAGATAACGAACAAGACGAAATGCTGGGCGAACAGCATGGAAGGCTGGCGGGCTCTAGGCGGAGTCCCTCAGCTGCGGTGGAGCCTGGCGGCGCGCGGCACGCCTGCCATGACGGAGACCGACCTGGCCGCCACCGTGCTCGACTTGCTCATCACCGCCGCCAGATACTACCCCAGCAGGTGTGTACCCCCCTGTGCGAGCGAGACGGCTATATCCGGGCGGCGTCCCGCAGCTGCGGTGGAGCCTGGCGATGCGCGGCACGCCCGCCATGATGGAGACCGACCTCGCCGCCACCGTGCTCGACCTGCTCATCACCGCCGCCAGATAATACCCCAGCAGGCGTGTACCCCTCTGTGCGAGCGGGACGGCTATATCGGTGCGCGCTGAGCGGCGTCTCGCAGCTGCGGTGGAGCCTGGCGGTTTTACTGTGCAAGCGAGATGGCTATATGAAGCTCTCTCTTTGAAATACCGCAGTTTTATACCGTTTGTTTACTGACGCTGCGAGATGTGAAAAAGCGATCGAGTGAGATGTAACATAAGACTTTGCTGTTTGGCGTTCGAGAAAGTTGATCTGTCAGCCATTTTGTCGTAATTCGCAGCGTCGGTGTGCAAACAGTGTTAATGCAAAATATAGCGTAGATGTCATGAGTACAAATTTCAGATGTAAAAACGTAATATATTATGACATAATATTTAATTCCACAGGGACGAAGAAGACGCCATAATAAGGCCATTACCAAAAGTGAAAAGATTGCTGTCTGAACCGGCGTCTTTAGCGCATATCGTCCAGTTGCTTTTGACTTTCGACCCAATATTGGTGGAAAAGGTAAATTAAATTAATTCAATACTTTAAGAATTGACATATAAAGGTGTGTATTGTTTACAAAAAAACTTAAACTGTTGCCAATCCACAGGTTGCAACACTTTTGTATGAAATAATGCAAGACAATCCAGAAATATCGAAGTTATACCTCACGGGAGTTTTCTACTTTATGCTGCTTTATACGGGTTCGAATTTGCTACCCATTGCGAGGTTTTTGCGATTGACACATATGAAACAAGCTTTCAGAGCGGACCAAGTAAGTGTTTGAAAGTTATATACGTAATTGAAAGAACGTTTAAAAATGGTTGCAAATTGTAGACTTAAAAAAAGTTTAAAATGCTGAATTTGTTTTATTTTTTAAACAATTTGTTTATTAATTAGTAAGTAACGCCAGATAAATAATCTTATTGTGTCGAGTTATGTCAAGTCAGTATTAGTCGTGATCTTGAATGGTTCCTCTTGATTCCTAACATTATTTTATCTGATAGATATCAATCTGATACATAATTGTGTCTTTTGTCAGAGCTCCTCAGACATAATTCAACGTTCTATACTCGGTCAGCTGTTGCCTGAGGCCATGGTATGTTATCTGGAAAACCACGGCGCGGAGAAATTCGCACAAATATTCCTAGGAGAGTGGGACACGCCTGAGGCGATATGGAACTCGGAAATGAGGTTAGAAGTGTGAAATAATTCATATTGTGCGTGTAATTTTGAAGCCCACTTTTATGAAATTAATGCTGTTTACATAACACTTCGTTTTGTATTGTCAATTTAATCACAGTGTTATGGAAACAGAAAAAAAAAAGAGTGTAAAAGGTGATTATGAATGAACTTATCCTGACCTTTATCTTGAGAAAAGTTTATATTCAAGTGAACTCTCGGGATAGCTATTACTATAGTCTAATCGCCCAGAAATATCGCAAATTAACTAACAGAAAAAATACAAGTAGCCTGTCATGTAGTAATTTTGCTCGCTCAGATTAGATTATAAAAAACACCGTATTACAGACGCCTCCTAATAATGAAAGTATCCGCCCACATCGGGGAGTTCACGCCCCGCCTACGCGCACACGTCGCCGCCCGCTACCCCTACCTCGCCTGCCCGGCGGTCTGCTACCCGCAGCTGCGCTCAGAGCTGTTCTGCCACATGTTCTACTTGCGACACCTATGCGACGAATCGCGCTTCCCGGATTGGCCGATACCGGATCCGGTACGTATACATGAAAATTACGTACTCGTGCGTACGTATAAGAAAATGAGCAAATAGAGTTATAGGTTAAGTGGATGTAGATCCTATTTTATTTGTTGATGAACAACAAATAAAATAGGATCTACATCCACTTAACCTATAACTCTATTTGCTCATTTTCACTTCCAATATTTTATTGAATAAAATCCATTTTTCAAAATTAATTTACTAAGTTTTGGTATGACCTAATATATTTTTTTATAAAAAATAAAACAACTACTGTCCCTCTTCTCTTATTCTATAAATCTTTCACAAAACGCTGTCATAGCGTTGATACGTGAATGTGCGTATTTGCGTATATGGCGTACGTATACGTAGCTTTATACTTTTAATTATTTTTTAACCAATCCATGTCTTCAAAGGTGGAGCTCCTAAAAGAAGTATTAGAGGCGTGGCGTCGTGAGGTCGAGAAGAAGCCGGCTTCGATGACGGCGGAGCAGGCGTACGCCGCGCTCGGGCTGACGCCGACAGCGGGCGACGAGGCTGCCGTGCGACGCGCTTACTACCGCCTGGCGCAGCAGTACCATCCTGACAAGAACCCTGAGGGTCGGGTGAGTGAGAAAGAGATAGAGATAACGATTATTTTCGAAGGTCAACGCTCATTAGCTGCGATGCGAATATATCGCGTCTCTTTAACGTACGCGGCGCTTGGTCTGACGCCGACTGCGGGCGATGAGGCGGTCGTGCGACGCGCTTACTACCGCCTGGCGCAGCAGTACCATCCTGACAAGAACCCTGAGGGTCGGGTGAGTGAGAAAGAGATAGAGATAACGATTATTTTCGAAGGTCAACGCTCATTAGCTGCGATGCGAATATATCGCGCTTCTTTAACGTACGTGGCGCTCGGTCTGACGCCGACTGCGGGCGATGAGGCGGTCGTGCGACGCGCTTACTACCGCCTGGCGCAGCAGTACCATCCTGACAAGAACCCTGAGGGTCGGGTGAGTGAGAAAGAGATAGAGGTAACGATAATTTTCGAAGGTCAACGCTCATTAGCTGCGATGCGAATATATCGCGCCTCTTTAACGTACGCGGCGCTCGGTCTGACGCCGACTGCGGGCGATGAGGCGGTCGTGCGACGCGCTTACTACCGCCTGGCGCAGCAGTACCATCCTGACAAGAACCCTGAGGGTCGGGTGAGTGAGAAAGAGATAGAGGTAACGATAATTTTCGAAGGTCAACGCTCATTAGCTGCGATGCGAATATATCGCGCCTCTTTAACGTACGCGGCGCTCGGTCTGACGCCGACTGCGGGCGATGAGGCGGTCGTGCGACGCGCTTACTACCGCCTGGCGCAGCAGTACCATCCTGACAAGAACCCTGAGGGTCGGGTGAGTAAGATATAAATAAAGACAAATAATAATCTAGAAGGCCGACGCTCAGAGGTCTGTGAATTGACACCATTTTTGCCAGGAAAGTTTTATACTTTTTTCTAATGTTACGCGTGTTCATAAATATCGCGCTTCTTTAAAGTTAATATTCGTGTGTGAGTGAAAGAGAGAAGCTAATGTACGAATACTTACATGATCCGCGACGGGACTTTATTACATTTAGGTTTACTGACTACACTGGACGAATAACGATCACGGTAACGTAATATACTTAGAGCAAACAACGATTTCACAACATCAATGACTTGTTTGACTTTCGTTATTGTCATTCAATAAACTGTTTTGTTTCTTAAAGCTATAAAAATAGTTTAATTTAAAACTTGTCTTTGCAGGATCGCTTCGAAGCCGTGAACCAAGCGTACGAGTTTCTATGCAGTCGCAACTTGTGGACTGGCGAGGGGCCCAACACGAACAATATACTGCTCATACTGCGCACACAGACCATACTGTTCAAGAGATACTCAGACGGTTAGTGACGTATTAACATAGTAAACACTGAGTCATGTGACTCCGATCAACATTATTCCATCGGGCGAAATCTTAGCTTGTCATATTTTGTCAAATTATTATTAACCGACATTTTGAAAACTTACTGCATATTATGGTGTCCATTGACGGAACGGCTGCCTAGAAGATTTCCCTACGTAACGTTATGCAATACAAACATGAACGACATTTCATCATTCATTTACATGTAAGTTTTGGAGTGTTGACCGGCCATTTGTTTAAACGTGCCGTAATGCACATCCTAACTTTTTGCACAATACACGGAACGAACCAGTATGCACACTTTAAACAAGCTGACAATTCGACGCGGGTACCGCTGTAAGCATGCTTTGAACGGCTCAGCAATGCAGTCTTACGGCGCGCGCCGGCCCATATGATATAATACGTCAAACTTATAAATTTCGGGAAGACTTCTAAGGCCGGCCATAGATGAACGATCACCGTGCGGCAACTGCATCTTGCAGTCGAGACCGACTGCAAGATGCGGTTGCCGCACGGCGATCTGCAGTTTCCATACTAAATTCATATCCGTAATACACGGACCGCTCGAGCAGCTCTTGAGCGGTCGGAGCATACTTCAACGCGACCGCTCTAGAGCAGTCGGTCCCGACTGCAACTTGCGGTCCGTCTATGGCCAGTCTAATTCGGCACACTGGTTAATTCTGTTTATTGTACTTTTGAAATAACCTTTACGTTTCTACAGTTCTCGCGCCGTACAAGTACGCCGGGTACGGGCAGTTGCTGCGGACGGCGCGGCTGGAGACGGAGGCGGAGGCGCTGTTCGCGGACCGCGCGCCGCTGCTGCCCGCCGCCGCGCAGCTCGCGCGCGCCACCGTCGCCTGCTCCGCGCTCAACGCCGAGGAGTTGTGTCGCGAGGGCGGCCTGCAGGTACTGTTGTAGGAGCTCAGTTCTCGCGCCGTACAAGTACGCCGGGTACGGGCAGCTGCTGCGGACGGCGCGCCTGGAGACGGAGGCGGAGGCGCTGTTCGCGGACCGCGCGGAGCTGCTGCCCGCCGCCGCGCAGCTCGCGCGCGCCACCGTCGCCTGCTCCGCGCTCAACGCAGAGGAGTTGTGTCGCGAGGGAACTGTTCTACTGTTGTAAAACATAAGGTTGTAAAATGACTCTTTAAAGAGATTTTGAATGAGATATATACGGGTAAAACATGCTGAGGATTTTAGCAGTTACTTTGCCTGCTGATATTGACGCCAAAAAATAACTGCAAGTGGGAACAAGGCTAATGATAACCTCACTTGTAATAAAGTTACTTTAGTCTAAGATCCGAACTTAGATCGCCCTTCATCGAGCTGATAAAAGAATGAAAAGTATTTTATAACAAATTTAGTATAGTAAAAATAACAGTAACAGTTTCCCAAACATGAGTTAGTAATTTACTTTAAAATAACCTGTAACTTAACTTAACATATCAATGAGTTTGTAATTCTCTATCCGCAGGTGCTGAGCGCGGCGCTGTCACGCTGCGTGGGCGTGGTGGGGTCGAGCGTCGCGGCGTCAGAGGTGTGTGCGGCGTGCGCGCGCTGCTTCGCCGTGGCCGCGCGCTTCTCCGCCTGCCGCGCCGCCGCCGCCGCCCTGCCCACGCTCGCCTCGGACCTCATACCGCTCGTTAAACGCACGGTACGTAGTGTTGTGTTGCGCGGTGCCGACACGCTGTGGGGACGTGGTCAAGCGTGGTGGCATTTTGTTCCATTTTTGTAAAACCCTTCCTCTTTGCCACATATTTAGAATTTATTTCACATGTAAGTAACGTATTACAACAGTTAGGGATATTACTTATTATTTTCAAATTAAAGTTGATGTAAACATTTTCTTCATAGTGACGTCACTGTTAAATACGTTCCCCCACGTATCCAACTAAAATGCCACGAATATGCAATATTAGTTGTTGTAATAATATGACCTCCACTGCCCCTTGGCGCTGTGGCGTAATAAGCAATGAAATTTTCATTTGCTGTCATGACTTGGAAAATAACCTTGCCATATCCTAACCTAAAAAAATATGCAGAACCATCGCATATTTGAAATGTTCAAGTATTTTAATTGTAAAAATATTATTTAAAACAAAATAATGTTTAAAATATGAAAACTTAACGATTGCTACAGGAGTTGGGCGACACGTCGTGCGCGGGCGCCGAAGCGATGGCGGCGCTGGCGGCCGAGCCGAGTATACGCACGGCGCTTGCGGACGCGGGCGCGCTACACGTGTTACTGCCTGCAGCGCTGCGGTACGACTACACGCTCAGCGAGAGCGGCCTTGGGAACGATGTGCCGAGTGAACAGGTTACTATTGCTTTTATTTACAATCGTTCTTAGACTTTTCTTAAATGTTGTTTATGCTCGGCGTGAATCTAGTATACTTTAGGGTCAGAGCACATATATCAACTTGGAAAGGGATCGTCACCGTATCGCCTTTCGCCTCGCCGTCAACCAGGCGTCAACCTAACGTATGCACGTAACCAAAGCGTATCAGCAGCTCCTGTACGTCAACTCGGCTACGGCTTGGCGACGCCTCGCTTACGGCTCGCCGACCGCTGGCCCCAGATCAGTTTGAAGCAAGGGCGGACGAAGAAACGTAAGCGCGGGGACGACGAGCCGTAAGCGCGGGAACTGCAAGTTGACCACGCGTCGCATCGCGGTTCGGAGCCTGTTCCGAGGCGAGGCGATTACGTTACGTTTCCGCTTAGTGTGCGTTGCAGTAGGGAGTTTCATACAAACAATATTGAACGGCTCGAGGCGATACGGTGCCGATCCCTTTCCGAGTTGATATGTGCCATAGTAAGTGTACGGTGTCATAAATCACACCGTAGCATTTTCACTTTACAATGCATTTTATGGTCAGAGGGGTTAGTGCGAGTTTTATTCGATCATACGCATCGAGCGCGTAAACGCGAATTTATATGGGATCAAAGCAGTATCCACGTTAGCCAGTAGATGGCGCTGCTTTGATCCCATATAAATTCGCGTTTACGCGCTCGATGCGTATGATCGAATAAAACTCGCACTAACCCCTCAGTACGCGTCCATAATCAGTAAGCACCGCGCGTGCTCCCTAGCACCTTTATATCATATATCAATCTTATGTGGGACAATTAATAAAATCTTATGTTCGGGGACACATTTGGTTTCATTAGCCAAACCCCCACAGTAAGTACACAATACATTTATAAGTCGGTACTAAATGTGAATAGGCACAATGAGAAACAACAACATTCTCTCTTTCAGCAGCCACGAGCGTACAAGATTTACAAAACTCGGTGATAAACACCTTAGGTATTTAATTTTACTGCGTTTGTCCCTTTCTATTTAACTATTTATTTTATCTAATATTACTTGAAGCTAATTTCTATTGTTATATTTTATATTAGGAGGTGGCGAACCGTCTTGCGACACAAAGTATCATAGCCCTGGCGGCGATGTACGGTCCGCACGCGGAGCGTTCGGACGCTGACGAGCGTATACGTGCGGCACTACACACGCTGCTAACGCCGTATCTGTGCGAGAAGCTGGCCGCGCCGGACACGCATGAGGTAACCAATTTTTTTTTAAATAAAATTATTAGTTTTTATTTTTAATGTATTTGTTTAAGGTTTGTTTTAATCATGAGCTTACATATGGAATATCAGCCCTATATTTAGGTATAAGTCTGATACCTAAGGGAAGGAGGAACTACAAGTTTATATTCTTCATGACATCTGTAACGAAGTAACTGAACTTAGCAAGTACCTAACTAATCTTTTTAAGTGAAATACCATATTATATTAAAGAGAGTATTAGAATCTATTTTACTTTTTATTCTATAATGCACTTGTGACAACGTCTATCTTTGTCTTCTTCTTCTTTTCAATCTAAACTACTGCTATAAGCCTAAACTTGTAATTGACAAACAAGTGATTTACAATGTTTTAAACTGTGACGTTTCCATAAAAAAATGTGTTTTTCGTTCTAGCTTCTCAAGACGCTAACGTCTAATTGGCGTACGCCGTACCTGGTCTGGGACAACTCGACGCGTGCGCAACTGCGTGAGACATTACGGGCGTGTGCGAACAATATAGACGGGCCGCTGGTACCGCCTTTCACGTACTCTGCGCACGATCAGCTGTTGGTTGTGGGTGGAGTCTACGTCGGAATATACAATGAGCAACCGGACTTTACCATTGAGGTAAGGAGTGTGAAGGGGGAGGGGCTTGTGTTAAATATGGGCGGGTTAACGTGGCTACGTACAAAATAATATTTTTATGTAATGAGAATGGGGGCGGAGCTCGTATAAGCGTTTACGTACGTTTTACGAGGCATAAAAATATAAAATTTGTGTATTTAGCGAAATATTTTGTTTTCAGAACCCTCAGCAATTCGTAATCGACTTATTAGAGTTCCTTCACACGGAGACACAGCTGGAAATGACAGAAGAACGCATCGAAAACATGACCAGTGCACTCAACGCTCTAGCCAATTGTATTATAAAGAATCCTGGTAAGTCATTTCTGCATTTAAGAATGTGTTTTAATGCGCTTTCGATAGTGTTACTTGTGGTAATGTTTACGTTTGCAATGATATTTTGTGAGACTGAGGTCATTATCATTGTTTAATTTGACACTTCACTTATGATTTAGGGTCACCGCACATATACAATTTCGAGTTGGCCGACTACCGTACAACTAAATTACGTAGTTTCACAATTTAATTGGACAACTTTATCGTGTACTCTGCCAGCCGCAGACTTTTAAGATTTAGTTGGTAACGGTGTTGCTAGCCTAGCGACGTGCGTGTTAAAATGCGTAAAAAGGCGAAGACAAAGGAGATTTTTTTTTAGGTGCATCCAATACTAAGTGATGGATTAGAATTAGGAAAACATCATACCTTACATTTTAAACTTCGATATTATCTAGATAATTTTTTTTCATACTACAGAATGAGCATTTGTTCTTTAGACGAACTTGTAAATTTAATCGGACCAGAAATAATCAATGTCTGTCTGTCTGGCTGTCTGTCCATCTGTCCATCTGTCTGTCTGTCTGTCTGTTACCTCTTCACACCCAAGCCGCTGAACCGATTTTGCTGAAATTTGACATGGAGATTCTTTGAGTCCCGGGAAAGGACATAGGATAGTTTTTATCCCAGAAAAAAGTACAGTTTCCGCGCGATAAACAAGAATACGTGAAACAAATAAAATAAAATAAAATAAAACTTATTGAACATGATACCTGTTTGAGTTTTTATCTGGGTGCATGGTAGTGCACCCGCCGAGACGAGCCAAGCGAAGCGAAAGGGCACTATCTACCTTTTCTCGAAGTATTTCGTCGTTTTTTTGAACCCCCATAGAGTTGGTTTCCGATGTACCAGATATTTTATATTCTCAGTATATGATGTCAATAGTAGACTAATTAAACATACAAAGTCTCAATTGAATAGCTCTTATACTTTAGATTTTATTAATATCTAGAAATACACCGATTTCGTCACTGACACACTCATACACTGACACACTGATGATCATCAAAATGTTTAGCTACTTCCAAGTGCTAGAAAGCTGAAATTTGGTATGTAATCTAAGTTTAGTATACAACTAATAAAAAAAAAATCATAAACTTATAACTTTCGCCCCCCATCCCCTAAAATGGGTGGGTGGAGGTTTATATGAGACTTTTACCAATAGGCTACTTGACCTACTTTTTTTCTTCATTCTAAACGCTTCTTAATCATTCATTTTCACCAAAAAAACTAATATTTTAATATTTTAACAGTAGAAACTCATAAAAATGTTGATTGAAAAATATGCCTTTTATATGGCGCCGAAAACACTGCCCGCCATTGTACCGCCATAGTGTGACGTCATGCTTTTTGTATTTTTATACTTTCTTTATTGAAAAAAGTTTTATGTGCTAAGCGTTCGAGTCTAACAGTGCCAAAAAATTAAAAAAGAATTTAGAAATCATTTGTAATGTTGAACACTTTTTGAGAAAAGTTTTGGCCATTTCATTTTCCAACTACAATAAATGGAGATAATATATAAAACTGATGTTTTACTTGAACTATTCAAGAAATATATTTTACAAATCTTTCTAGGCTTATTCTTATTATTTATGTACAAATAAACTTACATATAATGAGCGCGATAAATAAAAGATATTAAATTACGAATGTGATGACATCACATCCAAATCGGAAGTACCGCAAAAGCGTTTTTGTTAGTACAAATCATATTTTCATAAAATCATATTTTCAAATCGACTTTATTTATCAATCATAAGCTTTTATTTGATGATAAGGGTGAAATACGGTTTCCTAGGCCAAGTTCTACTAGAAATATGCATTAGTTCAATGAAATTAAATATAGGTCAAGTAGCCTATTATATGAATTAGGACATAAGAGTTTACATGGGACTGTAGACAGTAACTAAAATATCTATTAATAATTACTTACAAGAACCAACTTACAAAAAGAACTGTGGGTGGAGGTTTATATGAGACTCACTAATTATATGAATTAGGACATAAGAGTTTACATGGGACTGTAGACAGTAACTAAAATACCTATTAATAAGTACTTACAAGAACCAACTTACAAAAAGAACTGTGGGTGGAGGTTTATATGAGACTCACTAATTATATGAATTAGGACATAAGAGTTTACATGGGACTGTAGACAGTAACTAAAATACCTATTAATAAGTACTTACAAGAACCAACTTACAAAAAGAAAAGAACTGTGGGTGGAGGTTTATATGAGACTCACTAATTATATGAATTAGGACATAAGAGTTTACATGGGACTGTAGACAGTAACTAAAATACCTATTAATAAGTACTTACAAGAACCAACTTACAAAAAGAACTGAAATCCCACCAAAAACATTTCTTGTAAAATGTAGCCGAGACCACATAAGGTTTACCCTGTGAAAAAGATATAAGATCTCATATAGAGCCAACCTTCTGAATCTACACGGCCTAACTCTACTGACCCTAACTTTTACAAATTCTACGGCGAAGCCATACATATTTACTGGTATGTAGAATTTTTTGTAGTTAGAGTCGGTAGAGTTAGGCCATGTAGATTCAGAAGCTTGGCTCTATATGAGATCTCATATCTTTTTCACAGGGTAAAACTTATGTGGTCGTCTCGGCTACATTTTACAAGAAATGTTTTTGGGGGGATTATTTTTATATTTACTTTAATGTGAATAATTATACTCAGGTAGAATATTGATTCATTAAAAAAAATAAAAACTTGTGTGGTGAATTTGTGGGGAATCAGCAAATTTTTGTTCCCAATTTGGAGAATTTGAACATGATTTTTGGGGAAATATGATAATTAGCATTGGCAACCCTGCTATTAATACGGAGAAATCTGTATATATGGCAACACTGTAACCAACTAAGTTGAAAAGTCTGCGGCGTTCGGCGGGTTTGCATATGATACCCGCGCTAACAAGCAGTTGGCCGACAGTTGGACAACTTTTAAATTGTGGGTAATCGGAAAGGAATCGCCGTTCTGATCCGATTGGTGTCCAACTATTTAGTTGTACAATTTAGTTGGATGCAATGTGCGAGCTCTCATAGGCCACCATAGCTAACAGGATACTATACGATTTAGTTGGCCAACTTGAAATTGTAAGTGTGCGGTCGCTCTTACTTAATAATTAATTTACACAAACGTCATAACTTCTAGAAAAACTTTAAATTGTAGGTTTCATGTGATTATCATTTATCAGGCGCAGAGCTACAGTGTATCGGTCGTTTCGGCGTCATATTCGGTCTGCTGTCGCTGGCTGCGGCGCGCGGGGCGGCGCTGCGAGCGCTGCGGTCGGCAGCAGGCGCGCGAGCGTGCGTAGAGGACATTGCGGCTGCGGCGTTACTCGGTCACCTATTGCCATTGCTGGCTAGACCCGCCCCTGACGAAGCGCTGGCAGCGCTAACCGCGTTGTTGGCGAACACGGCGCTCGTTAGAGAGGCGTTGGCTAAAGGTTAGTTTTTTTTTGTTTATGTGAATAACGTATTTTTTAAATCTTGTTACCTTACCGGTATCCTAAAAATAGTAATACTTAAGCGTTAAAAGTTATAGTGAATTAAGATCCGATCAACGAGACTGTTGCGACAACACATAACAAAAATTTGCAAAGTACCCTCAGATTAACACTTAACCTTCTTATTCGGTTAAAAGTACATATTAAATGTAATTATTACATCAATCGTTCAACGTTTCAGGAGCTGTGATATACCTATTAGATTTAATTTGTAATAGTAAGATACCGGAAACTAGAGAGGCCGCTGTGGAGGTACTCGCTAGAATGATGGCTGACAAACTGCACGGACCTAAGGTGAGCGTTTGTCTTAAAATGCATTTGTCTTCGTTTTTTTATTACGAGAATTAGGTATACACTTATACAGTAAAAACACAAGTTTCAAGTTCAAGTTTTTATTTATTTATTTATTTACAACTTACAACTTCTATCATTACAGGTTTAAACCTAATACAATAGAGTGTTACTAGTAGGAACTCAAATTTATCTTACTTGCTAAGTTGTATGTTATTGTATGTAACCAATATGTAACTGTGTCTTATAACAAATTATTATTTTGTATACTGTTAAAACCACGCACCAAAATTATTATAAACTAGACGTTCCGCGCGGCTTCGCCCGCGTATATTAGATATTTCACAGACAAATTAGTCCACAAAAAATAGCCTATGATCCTTCACGTGGTCTACTTCTTATCTGTGCCAAATAACAGAAAAATTGCCCCAGTAGTTCGTGAGATAAGCCCTTTCAAATAATTTCCCCCGTTTTTTCCACATTTTTCTCTATTTGTTCGCTCCTATTAGTCTTAGCGTGATAAAATATAGCCTATAGCCTTCCTTAATAAATGGGCTATTTAACACTGAAAGAATTTTTCAAATCGAACCAGTAGTTCCTGAGATTAGCGCGTTCAAATAGACCCTTTCAAATAATTACCCCCCGTTTTTTTCCACATTTTCTCTCTATTTCTTCGCTCCTATTAGTCTTAGCGTGATAGCCTTCCTCGATAAATGTGCTATCTAACACTGAAAGAATTTTTCAAATTGGACCAGTAGTTCCTGAGATTTGCGCGTTCAAACAAACAAACAAACAAAAAAACAAACTCTTCCGCTTTATAATATTAGTATAGATCTGAAAGTGTGTCTATCTTTTCGTTTGTTGTTTTCGGTTGTTGTGGTCAACATCTAGTACCCTTTAACTAGAATCAACTTTTTATTGCTATTTGCGCGTACGCAGGTGCGTTTGACGGTGTCGCGTTACGTGCCGGGCGTGTTCGCGGAGGCGGCGCGCGAGGCGGGTGCAGCGGCGGCGTTACACGCGCTCGACTCCAACCACGAACACCCCGAGCTCGTGTGGACGGACGACGCTCGCGAGCGTGCGCGCTCGCACATCGCGATGCTCAGGGACAGGTGCGTACATACTCAACTTACGATCGCATTTTTTTATCTTTATTTTTTTTTAATTTATTTATAGAGGGACCAATTAACAGCTTATACAAAATAGTTCTTAAACTAGTTAAACATAACAAAAATATACTTTGTATAGCCAACGACATTAGTCACTTATTTATATACAACTAGCAATAATTCTTTGAGGTGTGTGTATGTGTGTGTGTTTACTTTTTAATTTAAGGAAGATTTTGATTTAAAGTCCATTATTATACATTTTGTCTCAAACTCTTCATTACATTAAAGTTATCTAATGATTAAATAATATTACTCTGAGTACGACCGTAAGACTTTCGCCGCCTTTTCGATATTCGATATTATTTTAGGATTTCAGAACTCATTTGATGTCGATTTGAGATTTATGAGAATACCATTCTGCAGTCTTGTTGTTCGAAACTGCATTGTAACAATGTTAGAAATGAATAATGAATAAATAAATGAATAATGATGCACGTGACCATTACGGTTTTCATCAGTATTAGTTCTGTAAGCCTTCATATAAAAATATATTTGCGCCCATTACAAAAACGACATTTTTTTCACTACTAAAAAGTAAAAACTAAGCTACGTTCCAGGCACTACAACAATCAGCTGCGCGATCCGTCCGCCATCTTCGAGGACCGTGAGGCTTCAGAGCGCGAGGTGGAATGGGCGCCGGCGGGCGAGATCATAGTGGGCGGGGTCTACCTGCGTCTGTACCTACAGAACCCGCACTGGGCGCTCCGCAGCCCCAAACGGTTCCTGCAGGAGTTGCTCAGTGAGACGCTGACTTCGCTCGCTAAGGATGCCAGTGAGGTAATGCTTTTGGAGTTATGGAAAATGTGTGCGGATATTTTGGCATAATAATATGATCTAATGCGTAAACGTTTAATCAGCTTAAAAATTGCTGTATTAGGCTTATTAGCATTGTCGCGTAGAAAGCATACTTAAATTTTTTAGTACCGTAAACTTTAGGGTTCCGTACCCGAAGGGTAAAAACGGGACCCTATTACTAAGACTTCGTTGTCTGTCCGTCTGTCCGTCTGTCTGTCTCCGCCGCTATTGCTAGACTTTTGAAGTTTTTACAGATTATGTATATCTGTTGCCGCTATAACAACAAATACTAAAAACAAAATAAAATTAATATTGAAGGGAGGCTCCCATACAACAAACGTGATTTTTTGGGTTTTTTTGCTCGATGTCTGTAAATTACGTCACTCGCGGAGGTCAACTTGGAGGGTTAATTAATAACAATAAATCAATTAACACTCAGTATATTGTCACCACACATAATTCTCATCTTAACAAAAATATGTTACAGCTATATAAATAATTGTCGCACAAGCGATAGCGCGATCTAGAAGCGTCTCAGCGCCATCTATTGAAAACATCATGTTACTAAAACTATACGAATAACATTCGGGCAACCGATAGCGAGATCTAGGAGTACCTTATCGCCATCTAGTGAACACAATATGAAATTATTTTTCTTAACAATTTAAATTGACACTAACATACCGCCCACCAAGGACATATTGCTAGATGTCCTTTAATATGAAAAAACATTAAGCAGTTACAAATAGTTAACATTTTGATTCTAAACTTAAACCTTTACAAATTCAACTAAGAAACAAACTCTAAAAGTAACAATTATACTTAAAGATACTATTTTAACACATAGCATAGATATAGCACAATGAAATAATACAAAGAATAAACAATTACAGTTACACTGTCAACGGCAATAAAATCAATTTTGACGCCGGACGTTTGAAAATCGAATTCCCAGTGCGTATCGAGACAACACGCGTAATTCCATCCGGTCCAGGATGCTTTTGTTCTACCTTCCCCATTAGCCACTTGCCAGGTGCCATATCATCCTCCTTAACCAATACGACGTCTCCCACCGCTGGCTCAGGAGTTCTGTAGCTCCATTTATAGCGTTGCAGAAATTGATTTAGATAGTCCTGAGACCAACGCCGCCAAAATTCTTGCATCATGCGTTGGCTTAGTTGCCATCGCTTTAGAGACGTTAAATTAGACTTCTCGTAATTAAAATCGGGAACCACAACTAACGGTTCTCCAATCAAGAAATGACCTGGTGTTAGTATGGTAAGCTTGTCCTGGTCCTCAATATATGATAAAGGCCTCGAATTGAGACAACTCTCAATCTGGGCGAGTACAGTAATCATCTCTTCAAATGTGAGCGTAGAATTTCCTATAACCCGCTTGAGATGATACTTAGTGGACTTTATTCCTGCCTCCCAAAGTCCACCAAAATTTGGCGCACGTGGTGGAATGAAATGCCACTCTGTGCCACAGTTGGCTAGTTCTTCTGCTAGTTCGGGATGGCATGTCCCTTTTTCATGGTCAAACAAATGTGACAACTCCCGAGCGGCTCCTACGAAATTAGTCCCATTATCACTATGTATTTCAGCACAGCGACCACGTCGAGCCACAAATCGCTTAAAAGCTGACAAAAATCCTTGAGTGGACATGTCACTAACGGCTTCTAAATGCACCGCTCTAGTTGCCATGCATATAAACAAGGCAATGTATCCTTTATAAGATTTGTTACCTCGGCCCTTTGATACTCTAATGCTTATGGGACCAGCATAATCCACTCCACTACTTAAGAAAGGTTTACTAGGCGTTACACGGGAAATTGGTAACTGTCCCATCAGTTGTGTCGTTGCCTTTGCTGCGTATCTAATGCATTTTACACATCCTCGCACAAACTTTTTACAGAGCAACTTAACCCCAATGATCCAATATTTGGACCTTAAATAAGTAACCATTATTTGTGGACCTCCATGCATAGTTTTCTTGTGGGCGTCATCTATTAAAAGGTTAGTTATAAAAGAATTTTTAGCTATTAAGATAGGATGTACCCTGTCATAATCCAATTTTGATAATTCCAATCTGCCTCCGACTCTTATAATTCCTTTATCATCCAAAAATATATTCAACGCTTTTAAACTACTGCTTTTAATTTCTTTTTTATTTTTCAGATCCTTTAATTCATCTTCAAACCCTTCTTCTTGGCTTCTTTTTATACTAATTTCCAAAATACTTTCTAATTCTTCTCTCGACAAATACTGCTTATCTATTTCACATCTATTGACTTTTTTTTTTCTTATGTTGTTTGCAAATCTACGACAATAGGCTAATACTCTAACCATCTTGTTCAACGAGGAAAACTTATTCCAAAACGAAACATCAAATGTTATAGCATGCGATTTAATTTCTTCTAAATTTGTTATAAGATATTTTGGCCTCTTATAATCTATAATTTGATCTCTGAGAAAGGCCGGTCCTTGCCACCATAAAGTAGTGTATTCTAATTCTGAAGGAGGAATGCCACGAGACGCGCAATCTGCCGCATTTAGTTTGGATGGTACGTGGGACCAATGATGCGAATCTAATGTGGTCAATATATCTGAAACTCGGTTGGCCACAAAAGTTTTCCAACGACTCGGGTGACCATTCATCCAGGCTAAAACCACTTCGCTATCTGTCCAAGCATGCCAGTCTACCTTTGGTATCTCCAAAACTTCACCAACTTCACGAATTAATTTCGCGAGCAACGTCGCTCCGCACAATTCTAATCTAGGAATTGAGATTTGTTTTATAGGTGCTACTTTCGTTTTAGAAGTGATTAAACATATATTTATGTGACCCATTGTGTCAACTGCTCTGAGATAAACCACCGCTGAGTACGCCATTTTAGAAGCGTCCGAAAACCCGTGCAGCTCTAATTTCACCGTGTTCGAGCTAGTGTGTGACCAACGTGGAATTCTTATTCGAGTCAACGATGCCAAATCTGTATAGTAAGTATTCCATTCTTTTAACAATGTACTTGGAATTGGTTCATCCCATTCCAAGCCAGCTAACCAAAATTTTTGAATGAATATTTTGGCTAGTACTATGGTTGGGGCTAACCAACCCATTGGATCAAATAATCTTGAAATATTTGATATAATTTTTCTTTTTGTTACAGGTGCTGCTGTCGGCGTGAGATCCAGGGAGTATTGGAAAACATCATCGTTGGAGTTCCAGGCAAGTCCCAGTATTTTAGTTACATCGTCCGTTTTTATTTTTAATATTTTATCAGTTCCCTTCTCACTTTTTATTTTATTTAATAATTCTTTACTATTGCTGTTCCACTTTTGTAATTGAAACCCCCCTTTTCCTAATACTTTACTAATTTCTGTATATATTTGAAATGCTTCTTCTATATTCTCAGCCCCGCTCATAAGATCATCGATGTAGAAGTCCTTCATGATTATATCTTTGATATGTTCTTTTTCTCGACATTCATCTCTAGCTACTTGTTGCAGCGCTCTAACTGCCAGATATGGCGCCGATGCAGTACCAAAAGTAACGGTAAGTAATTCATATTTTTCAATTGTGTCTTTTTCTCTCCACAGGATTCTTTGTAAGTGTGTATCTTCCCGGTTCACTAATACTTGCCGATACATTTTGATTATATCACTTGTAAGACATATTTTGTGTCTTCTCCATCTAATAAGAATATACCGAAGTTCCAGTTGTAAAGTAGGGCCCACTAATAAATTGTCATTTAACGACATCCCGTTTGAACCTTTACAGGACGCATCAAATACCACTCGGACTTTAGTAGTATCCTTTTCTTCCCTAACAACGGCATGGTGCGGTAAGTATTATTTACTTTATCTTCAGTCACTTTCTCTATATGTTTCAAATCTATATATTCTTCTATAACGTTTTTGTAATCTCTTTTCAATTTAGGATTTTTCGTTAATCTTAATTCTAAACCTTTCAGCCTTTTTTCAGCAATAGTTTCGGAATCACCTACATTAGAAACAACACTGTTATCACGCACAGGTAATCTCACGATATATCTGCCTTCTTCATTTCGCGTTGTAGAAGAGGCAAATATTCTTTCACATTCAAGCTCTTCATTCGTCATTATTCGTTTTATTCCAGCAGGCTCGGCTTCCATTTCCCAAAACCTTCGCAACAACTCATTATCTCGGACGGTAGTATGCATAACCGTAATATGCGAGTAAGTATTACATGAATCAATTTCGACTACTCCTGACAATACCCAGCCAAACATTGTTTCCTGTGCCAATAATGTATTGTTTGTATTTTTTTTTATTCCTTCCTGAATAGCTTGACTGAATACTTCAGCACCCAGTAAAATATCTATTTTACTGGGTCTGAAGTATTCAGGATCCGCTAATTGATTTTCTTTCAGATCCACCCATTCCACACGAGCCACTTTCACAGCTGGTAGAAGGGCTGTTACTGAAGTCAATACATGGGCGTTTATTTTTAACTGGAATTTTGGGTTCAGCCTTGATTTGATCTTAAGTGCTACCATCGACGTTGCAGTGACACTTTTATTGCCGCCCACCCCGAAAATCGTGTTGTTAGATGGCGTTTTCTTTAAACCTAAGTATTGAACCATAGACTCTGTTATAAAAGAACCCTGGGAGCCTTGATCCAGAAATGCTCTTATCATCCGATATTGTCCTGTTTTTGACTCGGCTTCTACTAGCGCTGTAGGTAGCAAAACAGTTTTCTTTCTATCATCAATTGAATGACACGACACTATTGGACTCACTGCAGACGCTTCCTTTTGGGCGCTTGAAATGACATTGTCTCCGCGAACATCATGTATTAATGTGTGATGACGACGTTTGCATTCCTGGCACCTGACATTACTCTTACAAAATTTTACTGCGTGATTAGAGCCCAGACATCTAAAGCATAAACCCTTGTCCTGAACGAAATTACGCCTGCTACCGATAGATTCTTTAACAAATTTCGGACAGTACTGGATTTTATGATTATTATCAGAACAATATACACAACATACATTTAATTTATCTTTGAACACATGAAAAGATTGAACGTGCTTTGGTTTTCTATCTGGTTTTTCATCCAAATTTTCTAATCCTCTAAATCTACCAGTTAAAAAATCACAAAAATAGTCAAATGTTGGTAAATCATCACCTTGTTCTGTCGACAATTGTAACTCCCAAGCCTTTTTTGTATCTTTATCTAATTTAGCACTTACTATATAAATAATTAATACGTCCCAAGATGACGTGTCTATCCCAATATTTTTAATTGATTGCAAACAATCGCAAGTTATATTTAATAGTTTCTTAATCTCAAAAGCCGACTCGGTAGTTATAGATTTCTGACTAAATAAACGTTTTAATGCTCCGTTTGCTAAAAATCGTTTGTTGTCATACATAGATTCTAGTTTTTTCCAACAGACCATATAATTATCAGACGACACATTACAATTTCTCAATAATTGTTCAGCTTCTCCAGTCAAATATCCTTTGAGGTAGTACAATTTTTGTGCATCGTCTAATTTACAATTTTTATGTATCAATCCAACAAATAAATCTTTAAAAGTCTGCCATTCGGTGTATTTACCAGAAAATACGGGAATTTTAACCTCCGGCAATTTGAAATTATTAACTTCCTTTTGAGTTTCTATCTTATCATTTGAATCGCTACATAATTTGCTACTATTTAAAGCCTCTTTAAGTTGACTTTTAAATTCAATATAAAACTCCTCAACTTCATCGTAAACACCACATTTATAATAATTAGAACTTTGTAAATCTGCCTTTTTTATCTGACTAATTATTTTAATATGTGTTTCATAAAATAATTTCCACAGTTGCTCTAATCGTTCTATACGCGTTTCAATATGTGTTGAAGTAAGACGATCTTTAGGACATTTTTTAAAATTAGACCTTGCCTTAACAATATTAGCCTTTAACTCTTCTTGAATATCATTAAGTGCCTCCATTTCTAATTTTAAACTAACGTATATTAAGCAAAAGTAGAATTTATTTTTAAGTTATAATTAAATCGAAAGTTAATATTAATTCTAAGTTCAAACAATGAAATTAAAAACTACAATTAGTGTTCTTATTCTTCTGAACTTTTAGACTATGTTCCTCGTTGTTTTCACAAAATTATTGCAAGTCCAAACTTCGAAGTTCAATTTCTACTGAACCTTTTGAAGACTAAACTTGTGCACTACATATAAACATTTGAACGTACTCACGGTTTCACTTCACTCACTGATACTTCTTGGTGACGTCACTCGTCACTGTACTCGGCGCCGTTACCAGGTACACCGTACCCAGTACTGCTGCTGCTCTTGACCCTCGCGTCGTGCTGCGGATGTCTTCCTACCAGTCCAGTCGAGCTGCACCACGCTCCAACTGGCTGCTTCTCACTCTGCTTGGCTGCTCCTCCAGGATACCTCTCACCTGGTACCCCACTTGAAGGGGCTGCTCTGGACAGCGATCCACTGCCCAGTAATTTGACGCGTAGGGTGGTATGGTCACTACCACCGAAGACCACTTGTACACTCGCGAATTATACGCGACCATATCCGACTCGACCAAGGACCATGTAAATTACGTCACTCGCGGAGGTCAACTTGGAGGGTTAATTAATAACAATAAATCAATTAACACTCAGTATATTGTCACCACACATAATTCTCATCTTAACAAAAATATGTTACAGCTATATAAATAATTGTCGCACAAGCGATAGCGCGATCTAGAAGCGTCTCAGCGCCATCTATTGAAAACATCATGTTACTAAAACTATACGAATAACATTCGGGCAACCGATAGCGAGATCTAGGAGTACCTTATCGCCATCTAGTGAACACAATATGAAATTATTTTTCTTAACAATTTAAATTGACACTAACAATGTCAATAATGGCAACTGGTAGGCACTTGAAATTTTCACAAAGGCCTTACTCACATGCGTACTTTAACAATTAATAATAATATTAAAATAAAATAAAAAAATATTAAGGGGGGCTCCCATACAAAAAACACAAATATTGGCGTATTTTTGCTCTATAACGGTACGGAACCCTTCGTGTGCACGAGTCCGACTCGCACTTAGCCGATTATTATTTTAATATCTAAGGCCTGACTATTTTTCCTCCTTAGCATCTAACGACCGCACTCAGAGACAATTTTATAGAGATTTAGACACAGGCCCCATAAATTGTCTGTCAAACTCATTAAATTAAAGTTGAGTAATTATTAAATGTCGCTGAGTACGAGTTGAAATCTAAACAAAACATGAATCAATGCTCAATATTACACTATCGTCTTTTGTTCTTATTTAAAAGTTTTCCGTACAGGGTAGTCGTGGCGAAGTGTGCGCGTGCGCATTAGCGACGCTGCTGCGTGCGCGCCCGCCGCTGGCGGATGCGTGCGCGGCGCTCGGCGAGTTACCCCGATTAGCAAGATTGCTGCCCGCCGCGCCGAAACATATCGTGCCTGTGTTGGCTGCGATATCTGAGTCACAGGTAGGGAGATTGTTTTGAGGATATTACATAATTTTTATTTTACAGCCATAGTAATAGGATCCGTTGACATAACACATTATATTATATTCTTTAAATATGCTTTTAAACTACGCTATTGTAAAAATAAACTAAGTAAATTCTACATTGCACATAGGTTGGTAAATAAATTAGTATAAGCCATGAGTAAATGTAGATGCAGGTAGCGTCCCTGCTATATTGGTCGTAGGTCGAACGGTTTTATTTGTTTAGTCGGTTTCCAAAATATTTTTTAAGTTGATTCGTATCCATACTAATATTAAAAATGGGAAAGTGTGTCTATCTGTCTGTTACCTCTTCACGACAAAACCGCTTAACCGATTTTGCTGAAATTTGGTATGGAGATACTATGAGCAAGGGAAAGGACATAGGATACTTTTTGTCCCAGAAAAATGTACGGTCCCTGTGCAATTATCGTATTTTGGCGCAACGGAGTTGCGGGCGTCATCTGGTAATACAATAAAATCTTCCCGCTATCTTGCATTGTTTTTTTTGTTACAAGGCATGTGTAGTCGCTCTCAGCGATACGGACGTGATGTTGGGCGTAAAAACTGCGGTGAAGACGTGTCGCGAGTCGGTGGGAGGAGCGTGCGAGGCGCTCGCGGCTATGTTCAGCTGTAATGCGAATACTGACAAACTGGTCTTACAGGTGAGTGTTATTATATAATATACAGAATACACTGTCTGTTAACGTTAGGAAGACTGTGATATTATGTTACAAGACTGAGATACAAAGACGTATTACGAGTCCGTGGGCGGAGCGTGCGAGGCGCTCGCGGCTATATTCAGTTGTAACGCGAATACTGACAAACTGGTGTTACAGGTGAGAGTTACTTCAGTCTATTGGTGTTAAGACGACTGTGATATGTCACTAGTTTGAAGTTAAGTAATAAGTACCTATATTTTTATTATTAGTACAAAGCAGAGCAATTTAATACTGGACCCCGAAGAAAAATAAAGTGTTTGTGAAACTCTGTATTACACTAATTTGATTTCAAGCACCCGGATGATTTACGCTGATCTATATGTATTTGCATTGTCATTGTGGTGTATGACGACCACTGACCTCCATTATACAAGTACGCTGGACTAATGATACTCTTTCAAATGACAGCTATTTTTTGTGCCTATTTGAAGCGGAATCAGCTCCCCCAATGCGAGGGATAGGAACTAAATTTGACGTAAAAATGACGTTTGAAAGTCGCCATATTGGCGCTGATAGCAGTAGTGAGAGTATTTGGAACTAATACTAGTGATGACAACCAATAACGATTAAGCGGCCATTTGCAAGTTACGTCAAATTTAGTTCTCTTCCCTCTTACTGGGGGCGCTGATTCCGCTTCAAATAGGCACAAAAAAGTGGGTATCATAGGTCCAGCGTACTTGTATAATGGAGGTCAGTGATGACGACAGTGAAAAGACGCAAGTGTCTAATATAATTATATAGTACTTTAAAATTTTAAGTATGCTTCGGGTAAAACGGGGTATATAGTTAGCTTTTACAGGCTGTAGCTTCTAAATTTCGATTTTTATTTTCGTAACGTCTCCGGACGTAAAAGCCTAAACAGCTCGTATAAATTTTGGACCATACTCTAATACAAAATCACAATACATCCATAAAATTCTGGCAATTTCTGTGTTATTTTAATTCCAGGCGCTAGAAGTGGATCTCATAGGCGAGCTAATATCACTACTGGAGAGCGGGCTAGCGGGCGGGGCGGCGGCGCGCGCGGTCAACGCCCTCAAGGCAATGGGGCGGAGCCCTGCGCACGGCGAGCGTGTACGTGCGGAGCTCGCGCGCCGCCCCGCCTGGGAGCGGTACGCGGCGCAGCGACACGACCTGTTTATTGCCGCGCCTCAACGGAATGCGTTGGCTGGTTAGTGTTATTATTATAATAGGCGAGCTACTCTCCCTACTAGATAGACCCTAAGGCTACATAGTGTCACCTGGTGGCAAACAGAATATCAAAAACCCTCATTAATAGAGATGTACTATCAGGGCGAGCGAAGCGAGCCCTAGTATATCCCACAACCTGAGCACTTTTGTGGTACACTTTACGGAAAAACGATCACGCCCATTGATTTGTGCTTTAACATAGTAATTTTGATTTATATGTACAGCTTGGCAAAAAAGTGTCTGACGCGGTGACAGCTGAAACTAAGAGTTTTTATTTATGACAACACTACATTACTTGTCAACTCTAGTATATATTGTGTCAAAAGCGAAGCGTAGGGTTGCCTATATTTAAAGAAAAGCGCCCTCATTTAATCCACACTCTTTTTTGCCAAGCTGTAGATGTGTTATGAGTTATCATCGGTCAGTCAAGGTTTGGTTACTATTAAAGTATAAAAAAACTGCATTAAAGATTATTTACCTTACAGAAAAACGACGCGAGCCCTTACAAATCTCGGCTTTTAGCTAGTAAAATATGTTTTGCGAAAGTGCTTATAAACTTCCACGCTCGGACTGAAACCATAATAGCGGCTACGTGACGGCAACAGTGACTTAGCACGACGTTAAAGTGTTTTGTTTTATTCCTTTGATGTTGATCCTTCAGTTTCGAGAGCCTAGCTGTGAACCACTGGATCACTGTTTCTATATCAACACAGATGTATTTTTATGACACGACTTTTGGCTTTAGACAGAAATAAAAGCGTCAATATTGTTTGACAGGAACACCTCAAACTGCAGGCTACCTGACGGCGCCGCCGGCCGCGCCGCCCGCAGTGCCGCCGCCTATCGACTGAGTGAGGTGACACTGACCATAGACTTTATTATGCCACAGATTATATGTAGTATCATACGAAAGACTATATATATGATACCATAGACAAAAGATGAAAAAGAAATTCGTACATTGACCCTTTGGCCTAACATACTTGCCATGTTATAATACAGTTTTAGGTTTTTTTATTAGATCTATTTAATTCTATGTGAATCATTGGTCAAAACGTCACGCTTTTTTTTATACACTCGATGAATGAAAGAAAGAGAGATAAAGTATTCTACCCATGATTAATTTCAACGGCGATGAGTGGAACAGCAATATGCTCGTGTAATAGTGTGTCAATGTACAAATTTCGATTTTAGCGACTTCTAAATGTCTGCGTGTACCTTGTGCGATTTAAGATGGCACCGCACCACAGACAATAGAGCTGCGTAAAAGCAGTGATCTCTTCTGATTGCAAATATGTGTATATTGTTTTTTAATCTGTATTAAATATAAACGACCAAGAGCTCGTTTTGGAGTGTCATTGAAGGTATTTGTAATTTGGCCGGCTTTTCTCACAACTAGGTTAAAAGCTTTATGTGTGATATTACTCTGGAAAATATCATTTAGAGCCATAATATAATACTTTTATTAAAATTATTTTATAAGTACATTTTTTTGTAGACAAAATGTAACTCAATGTATACATAACTTAGATTTTGTATATTTTTCTTGTAAAATCACGCTGTTAAAACGCTGATCGTTAATGTTGATTTTTTTTCGGGAAAGGGTCTTATAATCTACATATTAATATTGTGCCTGAAATAGTCAATTTCTAAAAAAAAATCTAAAACATGTTTTAAATATGTGTATTTCCCATAAAATCATAATTTACTTTACATTTTTTACTAAAGATTAAAAAAAATATATATATATATATATATATATATATATATATAAAACTATGAATTACGTGATTGTATTTTAATGTAATATGTTTAACGTTCCTATTTTTTTATTAATCAAGTTTGTTTGTTTGCAAAGACTGTTTCAATGTTTTAAAAATTAGGTGTCTGATACTACCGTTACACAAAAGGACATTGTAGAAACTCCATATCCTATTGTCACAAGATCCTTGCAGACTTGTAGGGTGTATGAAGCGACAATTTTTTTTTAATTAAACTCAAAACTTTTTCGGTTTTATTTTCAACATTCCCCGCTATGTAGGTATTTAAGATCAGGCTTTGAGTTTCGTTATGTATATTATAATAATAAAATTATTTAGTACCCATAAGATATCTAATACTCGTATTATGATAAAACTATGATATCAATTATATTATAAAAGACAAGTATGCTTATTATAAAATATTAATCAAAATTAGACATGTTTTAATTATAAGCTTGAAAGTTCTTTTATGCAGATGTCAGACTTTATTATAATAACTACTCTTAATACGTCTTATTTCTTTTCAATAAGAAATTATGGCTAATTATTTTTTTATAAAATCTCGTTTGCTATTTATCAAATTGCAACATAGTGTGTACATACAGAATTTAAAAAAGTGTTAAAACAATAATATTATTATAAAGTATAAGTATTAATTAATAAAATATTATATTTATAATATAAATACCTACTTACTATTATTTTACGATATTTTAATATAATATTGATATTGAGGGACCTATCAGAGCGGTTACGCGGTCAGTTTTGCGTTCTTTGTGTTGTATTACGTTACATGGATATACTCACACCGGGGGCGTTCTGACTGCGTCAGAATTGCTCCTTGTGACTGACCGCTCGAACGTAGAATGCGAACGCAGAACGCTTAAACGCGTGACCGCTCTCTGACTGATAGGTCCCTTACACAGGGTATAACTATTTAAGGTTCGCTGCCTTTGTCCGTATTGTAATTTTTTCAATATGTGAGACAAAGACGAGCATAACTTGTAGCGCGTGTTCAGACCAAACTGACTATACGCCGCCGAATGTGAGCAGGCTCACTGTGAGCCCCAGTGTGAACTTGAAAATATTCGGTATCGAATGTCCGCGCCTACGCCTAGCGTAATAGCGTATTGTCAGTGTGAACGAAAAAGTGAATATGTATGGAAATACAATAAACTGCGTAACGTTCGCTCACATTCGGCGGCTCACAGTCGGTTTGGTGTGAACACGGCCGTATAGTTAGTCGCTGTGTAATAAGTTAGATTTTATTTACTTAATAAAGTTTTGCAATTTTTTTAAAAATGTATTTAAAAACCTTGCCATTTTTATCATAAACAAAACAAGCAAACGACTTGCTTTGCTCTTCTATTTTTGCCATATAGAGGCATAATTTTTAACAAAATTTTTTGTATAACATGTACTTAGCGTGAAAGTCAAAAATTTAATTTTTGTGATACTTACTCCAAAATTTTCTTGAAGCTTAAAAGAACTATAGATTCTTTAAATTCGTTACCAGTGTTACTGAAACTATTTTAATTTTTATAGAACTGTAATTAGTGTTTGAAGAAAGTGCTTTTTTTTTGTTTAAAAATATACTTGTCATTGTTGCCAGCTCAAAATTAAAAGGAAGCTTTATTTACATCATTGCTTTTATAATAGTTAAATTTTATACATATACAAAAATATAACAGTTTCTTATACATTTTGAAATTAAATTTTAGTATTTTGAAGTGAGCAACACTGACATAATTCGGCGTGACTGGAATATGAGTGTAGTGTTGCCAGCATATGACTGACAAATATATTAAAGGATCCACTGTATTAACGAATTAGTGTGATATTAAATAAATAAAAAGTTATGTTAGTCATATCATATATGTAAGAGTAAAAATCACTCTCTTCTTGCTCAGAATAAATGCATGTGTAATGGTTATCAATGTAAGTTTTTGTCTCTGTTAAACATACATTAAGAGTGACAAAACATTTCAACAAGCGTCAGAATATCATAAAAACAATACGACAGTTCTACAAACAAAAACTTATATTAAATATGCACTGTTGACAAAAGAAGGTAGACACCATAAAGTAAATATTAATAATATATTATGCAAATTATTATTAATAGAAAAATACATAACCAAGACTTGCACACCTCACACTATTAATAAAATTGTAAATGTTTAAACGCTGCCTACTTATCAACAATAATTCAGAATTCGAACACTAGGAGCGAAAGAGAGGCACCATCTGACATTTGCGTCCCCTTCTATCATAAAATGGAATGCAACAGAACTAAATTAAATTGTGTTGGTGTATGGAAAGTCTGAATGGTAAATGATGGTGTGAAATGTTTAATATTTTTATATTTAGAGTTAAGATAAGTTGATGTAAAGTAATATATTAAACCTGTATCATATAATATATTCAATTTTTTCATTTATTTCACAAAATACATTAAAAGTGTAGTTCTTAATAGTTAAGTTAAAAAATGTTATGCTTTGAGCTATATTTTTTATATAAAAAACTGCTATTCCTATACTAGAATCACAGACAAAATGTTTTATCATAAACTTACTATTACTTTGAAAGAAAACAAAAAAGGTATTATAATAAAACAGTACCACCTTAAACACTACATGGCTTTCAACATATTACTCAAATAAGAAATAGAGATCTATACTAATACAAAAAAAAAAAAAAACCTTCGATTTGCTCTTTTTATTCTTAGTTTCTTTCTGCTTCTCACTCTTAGCGTATTTTTCTATAAATTACCCTTTTTTATATTTCTCGTCCACGTATGAAGTTTTTCAGAGTTATTTTATTTCTGACAGGGTCTTTATGTGACGACAAAATAATCTTTCATATAGAATTTAGAAAGTTCGTACTTTTCGCACAGACTTTGGCCTTTGGTGTTGGCTTTTGCTGCGCCTTTATAACATCCACCTTTGCTACTTTCTTCTATAACAATATTGTGCATTTGTATAATGTTTTACATCAAGCCATCCTGTGATGATTTCTGACGTCTACCTTTTTTTTGTTTGTTGCTGACTAACGGCCGTTCCCAATATTTGATCTATCTCTGGTTTTGCCCTACTAGAGATAGGAATAGCTCTCATTAGACATTAGAGACATATATTTTATGTCAATTCAATGTTAGCTGCGATCGGTCGTATGTCAAACCAGAGATAGATTGAATATTGGGAACGGCCGTTAGTACGTCACCTTTATTTCTTATTTTTTTTTATGAAATAAGGGGGCAAACGAGCAAACGGGTCACCTGATGGAAAGCAACTTCCGTCGCCCATGGACACTCGCAGCATCAGAAGAGCTGCAGGTGCGTTGCCGGCCTTTTAAGAGGGAATAGGGTAATAGGGGAAGGTAGGGATGGGAAGAGAAGGGGAATAGGGGAGGGAAAGGAAGGGAATAGGGTAGGGGATTGGGCCTCCGGTAAACTCACTCACTCGGCGAAACACAGCGCAAGCGCTGTTTCACGCCGGTTTTCTGTGAGAACGTGGTATTTCTCCGGTCGAGCCGGCCCATTCGTGCCGAAGCATGGCTCTCCCACGTATAAACACTTATACGATCATTACTAATTACTGTTCTTCACCTTTGTTTTATATAGTTCATAGCTGACTTTTCGTCACCTTTATTTCTTATACAATAATTCCTGACTTTGTCCCCTTTGTTTCACGAACACGCGTCACGCTCATTGTTGACTGTACTTATCTTTGTTTCAGAAACCGCTCATTGTTGACTGTACTTATCGTTGTTTCAGAAACCGCTCATTGTTCACTGTTCTTATCTTTGTTTCAGAAACTGCTCATTATTGACTGTTCACCACCGTTTTTTCTTATGCGTCCATTGCTGTCAGTTCGTCACCTTTATTTCCTTATACGTTCATTTCTATTTCTCATCACCTGTTCCTTTATATGTATTGCTGACTTTCCTCGTCTTCTTTCTATATCCCTGCTCCACTGTGTGTCTGAACTAAGGTATCTTCATATCGGCAGTAAGGTGTGTGGCGACAGGGGGCACAGTATAATGGTTACTGGTAGCTTGTGGTCGCTCGTAGCTTTTGCTACGGACCCACGATAGTGTGTTTCTGAAAAGTAAATAAATTCAAAATAAGAAGAATAATATAATGTAGGTTATGGTTAAAGGATTTAACTATTTGTTTACATTGTAGCCTGTCGTATATACGGTGGGCATTTTATATTTTTTTATGAAAGGAGGCCACTTTATTTCCGTCGCCCCATGTACGAAAGGGCCTATAACGGCCTATTTCTAAATCCGGGGCTGCATGTATATGGATCTGCCGTTTGTTTTTTAGATGTTCGCGCGTCAACGTGCGTAAGACGTTTCCAGAAAAAGCCTTTTTAACAACGCTAATAGTGCTATTAAAAAGCGTTTTTGCTTACTCAAAAATTTAATAAATAAATAATATTTTAATTTAAGTTATTAATAAAATATTTGGATGCGTACCTAGCCAGCTGCAGCGTGCGCGCGCGCGTGCGGTGTACGGGCGGCGCGAGCGCGAGGTAGTGGTCGGCGCGCGCGCACAACGCCGCGTCGAGCGCCGCGTGCAGCTCCGCGAACGACGGCCTCGACCGCGGCCGCGCTGCCCAGCACGACTGCATTAGCTCGTACCTGCAATTATAGTTACAATAATAATCCCTCCGTCTAAGGGTCAATACCACTGACCTCCATTATAAAAGTACGCTGGACTAATGATACCCTTTGAAATGACAGCTATTTTTTGTGCCTATTTGAAGCGGAATCAGCTCCCCCAATGTGAGTGATAGGAACTAAATTTGACGTAAAAACACAGAATACAAATTACTCACGGACGTAAAAGTGACGTTTGAAAGTCGCCATATTGGCGCTGATAGCAGCAGTGGGAGTATTTGGAACTAATACTAGTGATGACTACCAATAACGATTAAGCGGCCATTTGCAAGTTACATCAAATTTAGTTCTCTTCCCTCTCACTGGGGGCGCTGATTCCGCTTCAAATAGGCACAAAAAAAGTGGGTATCATAGGTCCAGCGTACTTGTATAATGGACTTGTATAATGGAGGTCAGTGGTCAATACTCAATTCAGACCGCAACGCGACGCCTAGGTGCATTTCTATATTTGTATTGAATTGACAGATTTCAATTGCGTGAGACGTCATGCAAGTCTGTCAATTCAATACAAATTTAGAAACGCATCTACGCGTCGCGTTGCGGTCTACGTTGACCCTAAGCGGTCCCGTGCTAAGGTAATTGCGGACAGCGGAAATATTATATTAAATTCTTTGATAGTATATGAATTAAGATTTTTAATATCACACATATTTTTAATATACATATCCATGACCTAGAAACATTGAAAACTTTTTGTTCCGTCGGTTGACTTGGATTCAAAACCGCCACCCCCGGCTCCAATCACTCAACCACTTGAGCCACAGAGGTCACGTCATGCTATAACATGACGAATAGATATGTTGAAGAAACATTGTGAGCCTTACTGCCTTAGTAAATAGTGCTAGCGACTCAATTTTTCTATGTCTATTTCTTCGTAGAATAGACTTGAGATCGGCATGCTAAGCGGGATAGACAGGCCTCTCTCAATGAACGCCAATACGTCTGATCTTCTGCTACTCGCATCCAACATGAACTTGCAACTAAACGGAGCTCGTCGTCCCATCTAGTTGGAGGTCGACCTACACCATATACTCAGCTTTGGTCAACATTCCAGGGTAAGTTTACTCCAGCGGTCATCTGCTCTTCGAGCTAAATGTTTATGAATAAATAATTAAGTATGGTTGGTAAGGTATGGATTTCCTTAAAAAGGAACCCGGGTTTGATGTTAAACTGTTATAATTTTTGTTTTTTTAGGGTTCCGTACCCAAACTCCAAAGGGTAAAAACAGGACCCTATTACTAAGACTTCGATGTCTGTCCGTCTGTCTGTCTCCAGGCTGTAACTCGAGAACCGCTATAGCTATACTTTTGAAATTTTCACAGATTATGTATATTATTATATATTATGTTGCCGTTATAGCAACAAATACTTAAAATAAATTGAATATTTAAGGAGGGCTTCCATACAACAAACGTAATTTTTTGCTCGATAATGGCAACACATAGGCACTTGAAATGTTCAATAAATACTCAGATGTATTTGTACTTTAATAATTAATAATAAAATTTAAATAAATTAAATAATTAAGGGAGGCTCCCATACAAAAAACACAATTTTAGCCTATATTTTTTACTCTATAGTGGTACGGAACCATTCGTGCGCGAGTCCAACTCGCACTTGGCCGATTTTTTTGTTCACAATTTTGGGGTGTGGCGTTATTTCACTTCACTAGTGACAATAACCATATAATAATACATAGTATCGCTTGAGAAGTCTACGGCCGCCCGTGGCCGCTCGTGGCCGCCGGCGGCCGCGATTTCTCAAGCGATACTATGTATTAAAATAATGAAGATAAAGTTTAAAATCATTTTATGACACTGAAAGTGCTCGCCGCGCCGCTGCCATTCCGGTGTGGCGCGGCCCTAACTAGCTACACAACGTGTAACCGAATAACTAGTTTTGAGTCATGCAGTAGAGTAGTGATTTTTTAACGTTTTTATTGCGTTGAGTGGTATGAAGTACTCACGGAATATTATATAAAGCTAGAAACAAATTATTACATTTCCAACAGTCAATGTACAAGATGTGTTCGATGCAGCCTTGTTACAAGGAAACCAATTAGACGCCTAGCCCGTTCATTAAAATGGAAATTTAGTTTCTGTGGAAATGTTTGCTGTTAGATGTTTGTTGACCTTTTGTGTACCTATTAAGTGAAAAAAAAAGATAATATAATGTGTCTTTTGACTTTTCTTAAGACTTATTAACGGCCTAGGGCATAGGCCTTTGAATTGACTACCTAATTTAACCAGATAGTTTTAATATTATGTATTTTTACGCTGTATATGGTTCAACAATATTTTACAATTATTTTGGCTAGTAGACTATAGATACCTCTTAGTCTAGATAGTGTAGTTGTGGAATTCTAGGTTGATTCGTAATGCTTGATTTACACGGGTGACTAAAGCCGCACGATTTACGCCGCACGGCGAAAATCGACCGTGTAAATGGCAATTCGACTACGCCGCATGCGGCTAAAGTCGCAAGCCCCAAAGTCGTGCGGCCAGCGGCCGCATGCGGCTGGTGACTAAAATCGACCGTGCAAACGCTCAGTCGCAAGCGATCGCTTGCTGCGAATACTACTGGAGCGAGTGACAATTGCCGGGTGACTAAAATCGCCCCGTTAGTCACCCGTGTAAATCCACCATAATGCGTATAGCCACAGAATATATATTTGTAGTACCAACAGAATGCCCACTCGCGAAACCCGTTTAAAGAAATAACGACTCATGCTACGATACTATAAAGTTCAAATTCCGACCGCGCAGTGCTAGGCATGTGCGCTCTCTTTCTATCGCGTAAGAGGTACCCTTTCTGACGAAATCAAGATTGTCACCTTTTAGAAAATAAAATAATCTTCTTTTAATTACTATAGTTACTAATAGCAAACTTTTTTATAGTAATAATCAAATTTTAGTAACCCAACCTATATTTTATAATAGTTTTATATTCGATTATAGTGCAGGAGCTGGTCAGGATTTTTTTACAACTTAAACATAGTAACTTGTGTTTATTTCTGTGTAGTATGTGGTTTGTTTGTAACAAATTTGTTTATTTGCTATTTTTGTGTATATTTTATCTTTTTTTTTTTCTTAAATTACCTTATTGAAATATTTCTTTGACCTTTTTTCAATTGTTCATATTTATCAGATTAATAACGATTCTGTCACAGCGGTTAAATCAGTACGTAGATATATGCGACGAAAAAATCTTGCGCGTGCGTCACCGCTCGCTTGTGAGTCCCTAGTGATCTGCCCCTTTAAAGGGGTACTTACATTTCGATACCTACACGCGCGAGTGGGACAGGCCTGGTATAGCGTAGATTTTTAGATGCTAGATGTTTTCTCTCAGCACACAAGATGCACATTTTGTGTTGCACTGCAAGAGAGTTCTGAATGTATGTATCTTCGTTCCGTGTATAACTTGCATAGTCGATGAAAAAATGCAAACATGGTTGTTTGCATAAAATAATGTGGTTAGTATAGCCCACATAAAAATAACTAGTTCCAAAAATCACTCGTTATAAAACCGGTGAAGCCGACCAAGTCACCGGATACGTCAATTTTCTTGAAAATCACTTAACGACCCACCCCTAGTTCTGATGACATATTTTGATTTTAAGGTTGTTTAATGTAAAAAGTGAGCCTCATTAGCAGAAGGTCACCTTTTGATTAATTCAGGTGACGCTCAGCGCCATCTAGTTAATTTAGTTATAGGAAGCCGCCAGCCGGGAAACCAACGCAAAGCACTCAGAGACCTTTAACGGCTACTTAACTTTAATTTTATGAACTAATTGAAAATCGTCGTCTCACTTAGTTCGACCTACACTACGTTTACCCAACCTTGGTCTCCATTCCAGGGTAAGTTTACTTCAGCGATCATATTATTCTGTAATCTGTATTCTGTTCTCCGAGCTAAAAAATGTTTATGAGAAAATAATAATAATAATATAATATCTATTATTAAATTAATATTAAAGGCGCAGGTAGGACAGGCAAGACCGACTTTTTACATGCCCATCCGACGCATGGATCATCTTACTTGTCAAACAATCAGGTGATCATGCTTGAAGCAAACTTGGAAATAACATGTTTCCAGCGCGGGAATCGAACCCACGACCTTCGAGTCGAGTCAAGAGCCGCGCTCTAAACCACTGGATCACGGAGGCGTTATGAATAGTACTCACAGTTCGGGTGTGCAGTTGGGCGGTCTGGGCATGCGGTAGCCGGCGGCGAGCAGGCGCGGCAGCCGCGCGGCGCTGACGGCCGCGTACGGCGCACCGCCCAGGGACAGGATCTCCCACATCACTACGCCGAACGACCACCTGGAATGCAGAGGGTATTGTAAACAGGGGCCGTACTACGAAACGGTTTGAGACACAGTATACACAGTTAAACAGTATTACATGTGACGTCCAAAACATGATGAGGATGGTAGTTAATAGAATCAGGCGTTACTTTGCGGAAATCCATAGCTTAAAAATAGGTATATTATTATTTTTAGCAATATTCCGCGAGATATTTTTTTTGATCAAGGTTTAAACTTACACATCACTATGCGTGGTGTATATTCTATGCGTCAACGACTCTAGCGCCATCCATTTCACGGGCATCTTCCCATTTCCCTTCTGCTTGTACTGGTTCTCCTGATACACATCTCTCGATAGTCCAAAGTCTGCGATCTTCAGCGTTCTATTCTCAGTCACTAGAATGTTCCTCGCAGCTAAATCTCTATGAACAACTCGGTTGGATTCCAGAAACTCCATGCCCATGGCAATTTGGCGGCAGAAGGATAGAAGGTCGAGTAGAGTAAGCTCAGACTCGCAGGTTCCTTGGATGTCGTATAGGTGGTTAACCACCAATTTGGAGTCGGCGTGCCTCTTGTGATCGACTCGGTAGTCTATTTTGTTGTTGTTATTGTAGTATTTCGCGCTGCGCTTCGTCATCATTATATCCCAAGAACATCTGAAAGGGAACGTGTTAAGTTGTGACAAATCCTTGTAAGTTGTAAGCAGTAGAGAAAGATGCTAATGTATCCACGTCAATTAGAAACTAGAATCGTTATCTAGAGAAGCCGAGTCTTTCGTGCCCTATAAGGCGCAAAATCAGCTACTAATAGCTGGCTACTAATTAAATCGGCTTCTAAGAATATACATAATATGAGGGACTATTCCCAACAATTCTCAATTTTCAGTGAATATTCACGATAATCCCCAAAGATTCCGGAATCTTCTCGAAGAACTACCTCAGAAAGGTCAGCAAATCCCCTCGGCTGCAGTACTCCACTAGGATGAGCGGTCGGCGGCCGCTGCAGCATCCCACCAGGCTGACGATGTGAGGGTGAGCACCCACGCTCTTCATCAGCTCCATCTCGCCTCGGAACGACCGGATTTCCTCCGCAGATGGGAAATCTGCGAACGTGGACTAGGATCATGAACAATAATTGTTAACTAACGATAATATTCAAATCAGCTGCTTGTAATAATCAGGTCTTAGTTATTCTATACCCAAACACAGAAATAAAATCACTACATATTATACTCCTAACTCTGAGTCCTACCAAGTTATTTCTCAACAGGATTAAGAAGAGATTACGAAATCCAATAATGGCAGAGCGCAGCGCACTTATCATTGTGAGACTCATTGTAGCTAATATTTCTTTTGGCTCTTTAATCCGAACTTAATCAAAACCTAATCTGTCAAAATTAGCTGATGGTAAATATTTCTTAGTCTTGGTTAGCCTGACAACTTCTCTCTTTCAAACTGATTGTGTCTTATACTCCTGTATACCTTTAAGCATCTTAACCGCGACGTCTTTGAACGGGGCCAGCGTGCCTCGCCTGACGACGCCGAAGGCACCCTCGCCGATGACCTCGTGCAGGGACAGCCGCTCCGGCCGCACCTCCCACTGGTCCTCCACCCACTCCGACCTCTCGTCCACCGCCATCTTGTCCAACTCCTGGGAACAGGTAGCGGACAAGTTGGAATTAACAATTTGTAAAAATTGGTGGATAAGGTAGACAAACAATTTGTAAAAATACGTGTATGTTGTAAATACGAAGAGATTTGCAAGGCGTCGTATAAGTTGCTCTATAATCCATACTAAAAATATAAATGCGAAAGTGTGTCTGTCTGTCTGTTTGACCAAAAATGGATTTTGCTGAAATTTGATATGGAGATTCTTTTGGGGAGTTATAATCCCTTTGATGAAATTGATTGAATTAAAGGAAAAATGTAAGTTTTCCGCGCGGTAAACAAATTTTGGCGCAACGGAGTTGCGGGCGTCATCTAGTCTGTACATAATCATATTGATTTGGAGTTTATAATTTCTTTTCGTGAAAGCTGAAATCGATATCGCTAACCAATGCTCTGAGACTCTCGATAGAGGAGAGAGATGATGATCTACTCACGGAGAAGTACAAGTTTCTCTTCTTGTAGGTGAACTTCTTCCTCCAGCATACAGCAGCGCAGGTGAGCGCAGTGAGGGAACAGCTGGCCAGCAGCCATATCACTGCCATGGGCACACCCTCCTCTTGTAGAGAACGAGCTGAGGGAATGGAGGTATTTCTATACAATTTATACATAATATACTTAATAAAATCGTAGAGGTAAATTTTTTGTATGTACATTGAAAATAAACTTGAAAAAACGAGTCAGGGGTATGTTAAAAGTGTAATAAAACACATCTTAACTGTTTTTGAAATTTTTGTTTCTCTGTCTGTTTGTCTGTTTGTCTGTTTGTACAGGCTAATCTCTGAATCCGCTGGACCGATTTCAATTAAATTTGGCATGGTGATACCTTACATCCCCGGTCAACATCTTAGATATTTTTTTTAACCGACTTCCAAAGAAGGAGGAGTTATTTTTTACTTTGCTGTTTGTAGTCAATTGAATTATCTATTAACTGCTATGCTGCAAATTGAGTTGCGCTACACAGCATATTTTTTCTATTTTCGACAATCATACAAGTATCAGGATATACTTCCCCGGGTCGCCCCTTGTTTCATTTATTTATTCCAATTATGCCGCGGCCGCACATGCGTCTATCGTCACGAAGCTTCGTGCTATGAGACGATACCATTGGACAATTTTTTTCATTGTCCAATGGTATCGTCTCTTAGCACGAAGCTTCGTGACGATAAACGCAGGTGCGGCCCGAGCATAACACACACATGTGACATGACAAATATGAGTTTGATTGGGTATTTAACCTTGTATATTACTGTGTAACTTCCAATAGTTTTATGTTTAAAAGGTTTTTTTCTAAAGTAAGCCATCAATTTCGCCATCGTTTCACGCGAAAAATATACCATCCTCATCACCTTGATGAGTGGCAGTCTTCCACCGTGCGTTTTTCGCGTAACTTTCTGCCGCGCACTGTAAAACTCTGGAACTGTCGCCAGCAGTATTTCCGGACCAATACGACCTGCAAACCATCAAGAAGAGAGCGTATACCCTCTTAAAAGGCCGGCAACGCACCTGCAGCTCTTCTAAAGTTGCGAGTATCCATGGGCGACGGTAGTTGCTTTCCATCAAGTAACCCGTTTGCTCGTTTGCCCCTTTATTTCATTAAAAAAATCACGATTCTCAGCCTATTTGGTTAAAACTTACGTGGGAATTTTGCTCCTTTACTCCTGTCAATTGTATTCTTGCCCTCGATCGCGGTGACCACCACATCGTAGGACTCGTCGCCGATAACCTCCGTGAATAAAACTTCGGTTACGTTCTGTAATATAATATTTTTGGCTAAGGCCCAATTTCATCAACGACTGTTAAAGTTAATTTACATGTTACCACTTTCGTTTTTCATATGAATGAAATTTTTAAGATTTAACAAGCTGTTAACACTAACAGATGTTGGTGAAATTGGACCTAAAATCTAAATATCCAGATAATAATAATATCTCCCACACCGGTTTCGGTGACGGTGGCCGGTTTCATTGAAACCAGGCCAGGTACGCAGGAGTAATTTTATAGTGGCCTAGTGTGTGCGCAGTACACAAGCGCACTCTCTATTCCTTTACTCTCATAACCTAGTGGGACGGAAGACCCCGACACGACTGGTGAGAAATCAGGCGCAGAACTGATTTTTTACATACCCACCCGAAGCATGGATCATCTTACTTGTCAGACAATCAGGTGATCAGCTTGCATTGTCCTAACCAAAGAAATGACATGTTTCCAACGCGGGAATCGAACCCACGACCACTGGATCACGGAGGCATCCGTACCAACAACAACCGTGCATACTCACACCCGGAACAATAGTGCTGTAGGTGTAGTTCGCTCGCAGCGTGACATTGTAGTGTGTTGGCGCCCAATCTGGGGTCATCCATGTCACGCGCACCGACCACGCGTCATCCTCCTCTGTAGCTTCCAGCGTTAGGTTCTGGACACCCTTTAGTTCTAAACAAGTATGATAAGTTTTAAGCAATTGCATAGCTTTTATCGCGGGCTTTGAGCGCGGCGACCGAATCAAGAAATTCCGTAACGAAAATAAACCTAACACACCCTACTCCGACCGGCACAGTTGCCAGACTTTGGCACGGTGTTGGTGTGTGTGCGACGAGACGTATGCGAATTAAAATTGCATAAGTTGATAGAAAATGCTATGCAAAAGCATCTTTTTCGGAAAGAATCTTCAGATCCAACCGAAAGCCGACCGATGTTTAGAAATGATCTACTCCGAGGTTACATTGGGCTTCCAAACGTCTATCGGAGTCACGTGACGAACTTCGGAGGCACGTGACATACTTCGGTGGTCGGCCTGAGCCTCAAAAATTCCAATGAAAGTGTTTCGTAATAGGAAACTGCCCGATCATTCGGCCGAAACATTGGAACTTCGGAGTAGATCTCCTCTCTTTAATTTTTCAGGGAGTTTTTATGAGAAGTTATACTTACCAGGGATGCAGCCTTGCAGCTGGTCGCAGGAGGGGGTTCTGTAGGCGAGGAGTGTTATCCCATGCGCTCCGTGAACCCTGAATTTGCAGTCGTCGCCCAGAGACAAGGCGCGTATGATCACGGATCGCGGTTCGGACGGCTGAAAATAGGAGGACAGTAAGGGCATAGATTACATACTAGTTACTGTAATGGTCAACCCACACGTACCACAACCACACCACGTCGCAACGACAAAATGCCGTCAAGCAGTGGTTACGTGTGAATGGTGTCGCTGCAGCTTTATGTAGTTGCGTTGTGGTACCGACAAAATGTCGACGTGGTTGCGTTGTCGCCAGTAGTTGCGGTGTAGTTACGTACGGAAGTCAATGAAACGGAGGGGGGGAAAGAGCGCGGGCGGTGTGCGCGCACTGTCATTGCATCGACGTAACGTTGTGGTTGCGATGTAGTCGGCCATTAGTTCGCTTGTGGTTGCAATGTGGTCGGTATCACACAAGTGGTCGACAACGACTGCAAAATGTGGTACGTGTGAATAGTCCAGTTCATTTACAATACGAAATATACGCCCGACCACGTGGTGTTTGTTGTGGTGGGGTTGTGGACTGTGGTTGTCGTGTGGTTGTGGTACGTGTGGGCTGGCCTTTAGGGTCTGTGCATGGTCTACATTTCTGTTGACCATGCATACTATATATTACAATTTTAGGGTCTGGCAGCGGGAAGCAACCGTCATAAGTGTCCGACAGTAGAAGGAGATACTCCTATATTCTAGAAAAAAAACGCTATCTACACTTTAATGAAAGTTAGAAGCACCTTTACCACTTGATAACTCTAAAGTAAACCATACCGCAAACTCCATAGTACATGTCCCCTATAGTTCTTAACTCTGTAGGGGACATGTACGGAAAATTTTCAGCTTTTGTAAAATGACAAATTCTAGCTGCTCATGCCATAACATATGGCGTTAATTTCAATAATTTTAAAATAAACTTACCTTAATCTCTTTGGTATAAATATCCCCTTGAACTTTCCCTTTGCATTCATTATCCACGCTGAAGCACGAATCCAAATCTGAAACATCAAACAACAACTTAAAGAGCTGAAGAGTTTGTTTCTTTGAATGCCCGTACCTCACGAACTACTGAACCGATTTTTATGTAATTTAGCACGTAACGTAACGCCTCCGTGGTCCAGTGGTCTTGAGCGTCGCTCTTGACTCGGAGGTCGTGGGTTCGATTCCCGCGTTGGAAACATGTTATTTCCAAGTTTGGTTAGGACAATGATGGCTGATCACCTGATTGTCTGACAAGTAAGATGATCCATGCGTCGGATGGGCTACATGTCAGTCCTGCGCCTGATCTCTCGCCAGTCATGTCGGTCTTCCGTACCACTGGGTTATGAGAGTAAAGGAATAGAGAGTGCTCTTGTGTAGGTACTGCGCACACACCTGGGTACTATAAAATTACTCCTGCGTACCTGGCCTGGTTTCAATGAAGCCGGCCACCGTCAACGAAACCGGGAGTATTATAATTTATAATTTATCACATATAAAGTAGACCACGGGGAAGGACACAAGGTCCTTTTTCGCTGCAAAATGTATAGGTTTCCGCAAAATTCCTTATTTGCGCGTAGCCGCGTGAAATATGTCCACAGTACTTTTGAAAGTTTTAAGGCTATCTAATATATAAAAATAAGTCGGGTTTTCCTTCCTGACGCTATAACACCAGAACGCACGAACCGATTTCCACGGTTTTGCATTCGTTGGAAAGGTCTCGGGTTACGTGAGGTTTATAGAAAAAAAATCAGAAAAACTTCAAGAGAAAAGCAGGAAAACGGGGAAAACAGGCAAAACAACATTTGCCGGGACAGCTAGTTAACATTTAAAATATTATTACATATTTACCATCAATTTCATCCCACGATATTCTCACATCAATTTGTTTTTCTCTCCCATACTGTTCTGTAAGGAACTCATAGGCTATGTTATACGTTTGATTGTCAAGATTGCTTTGATAGTCCTCCCAAGTTTCGATGTCCGGGCCTCTTCTCCATTTAGTCGGATTACCATCGATGTTTAACATAGCACTCCATACCGTGTAAGATATATTTTTATCTATTAGAAAATAACCCTCCTTTGCGTTGCTTTCAATTACTGTGTATTTAATCTGAAAAAAAAAAACAGATAATATAAAGTTTCACCATATTGTATTTAACGCGTTTTTTGCCGTTGGATTTTTTTTAGAATTCGTGAATACAAAAAAAATTAAATCCCCTTATGGATTAAAATATCAATTTTCCTGTTTGCAACTTTTGTTAATATTTTTATAAAGGATTTTTATTAACTTTAGATCAATAAAAGTGCATAGAGTTAAATCGAAGAGAACGTGTGAAAATTTATTCATCTCTACTTTCCTCTCATTTACGATAATATCCCACTTCTATTGCCCAAGTCCTAATGGTATAAAAGTAGGTACATTTCGTGTGCTGTTTTGTTTATGAAGTAGTTCGCCAAAATTCGTTTATTGCGCGGGAACCGTACATGTTTCCGGGATAAAAAGTATCTTTATCCTTTCTTAGGACTCAAAGTATCTCCATACCACAACAAAATCTGTGCAGCGGTTTAGGCGTGAAAACGTAACAGACAGACATACACACTTTCGCATTTATAAATAGTGTGGAAGTATGGATGTAAAATTGTATTTCTTTTAATAGCCTATCTGTCTAGTGTCTATGCTCGCCCCACTGCTGGACAAAGGCTCCCCCAAAGCCGTCTACTTTATTTAGTAAATTGTATTATAGGTCTACCAGAATCTGATGGCAATTTTTGACAGCAGATTTTCAAAAAATATCCTTGATCATTGGATAATTTTTTATATTAATTGCATGTTTAACACACAGAATCAGCCGCTAAAAGAAAAAAAAGGATCAAAATGTTTTATTCCAATTACCCCGGTATTGCTAGAGTCAATTTATTTTCTCACTTTTTGCCATCAGATTCTGGTAGACCTATAGTAATTATTATCACTTTCTGTATCAACTTACTACAAGATTATTATCTTCACTCCGCGGTACAGCCACGATGACTTGCGGTCGTGTCGCCGGAGTCACGTCGTACGACACACGACCGGACGACCGACACGACACACGATACGACATCGTTTGAGTTTCGAACTTCGCTGGATCCGGATCTGGAAGGAGACATTATATTTTTTTATAAGTAAACTGAGAAAGAAAGTTCTTAAACAAAGGAGAGATAAGGCTGTAATGGTCTATTAGAGTATAAAGATACTCGCGATACTCTACCGCCCAAGGGTCAATTCAGACCGCGACGCGACGCGTAGCTATGCATTGCTAAATAGATGGATGGATGGATTTGACAGACTTGCATGAGGTCTCACGCAATTGAAGTCTGTCAATTCAATACAAATTTAGAAATGCACCTACGCGTCGCGTCTGAATTTGGAAGAAGACGTTTATAATGAATAGATAAATTAAGAAATTTAAAAACAACCCCCCCAACTCAAAAAAAATAAGTAGATCAAACTCCAATTTTTCAGAACTGAGCAGGCTGATGATGATATTAACTATAGCTAAGAACACGCTTGATAGCGTCAGCTTTCAAACAAAAAATAAAAATCGGCCAAGTGTGAGTCGGACTCGCGCACGAAGGGTTCCGTACCATTATAGAGCAAAATTAGGCCATAAATTCTGTTTTTCGTATGGGAGCCCCCCTTATTTTTTTATTTTATTTTAATATTATTATTAAATATTAAAGTACACATTATAACTAAGGATTTTGTGAAAAATTCAAGTACCTACCTGTTGCTATTATTGATATAGAGCAATAAAGGCCAAAAAAATCACGTTTGCTGTATGGGAGCCCCCCTTAATTATTAATTTTATTTTGTTTTTAGTATTTGTTGTTATAGCGGCAACAGATATACAATAATTTGTGAAAATTTCAAATCTCTAGCTATTACCGTTCTTGAGTTACAGCCTGGAGACAGACAGACAGACTGACAGACAATGAAGTCTTAGTAATAGGGTCCCGTTTTTACCCTTTGGGTACGGAACCCTAAAAACAAGATCAAAATCGGTCAACCCGTTTGGATGCTAAGACGCCACGGACAGACACACAGACAGACAGACAGACACGTTAAACTTATAACACCCCTCTTTTTTGTTAGGGGTTAAAAAGAAAAAGTGTTTAGGCGGGCACACGACCTAAGGGCGACGCGAATACGCGACACAGGGTAAATCCCTGCTTTAGCCCAAGGGCTGCACCTTCTTCAAGATTAGAATCAGAGCACGAGATTCCTTGGCACCCAGGGTGCTGGTAGTGCTAAGCCTGCGGCGCCCCTTTTTATCCGGCACCTTGGGCGGTTGACCAGCGTCGCCGCCCGGGCGGCGCCCCTGTCGTTACTGCCTAATTATGAAGAATGTTTCTATTAAATTTCTGTTATTTAGAATTTGAACGAAGTAAGAGGAACACGGGTGGTGGCAGAAGCAGCGATATATGTTGTTTTTGCGTGTAAAAGAGCCACTCGAGTTCTAGAAGCTTGTAAAATCCTCTACTATACAGGGTGTAATAAAACTAAGTGATAATACTTTAGGGTATGTATGTGTTCCTTGTAGAGAATTCACTGTGAAAGTGCCAGCGCTGAAAGACCATTTTTTTTCACTCTTGTATGGGCAAGCGCCCCAGCGCGGCGTCACGAGTTTCCCCATACAAAAGTGAAAAATTTTTTTGGTCTTTCAGCACTGCTACTTTCACAGTGAACTCTCTACAAGAAACACATACACACCCTAAAGTAGTACTTAGTTTTGTTACACCCTGTATATTTTATAAATCTAATATTACATAATCAAAAATACTAGATTCATTCGATAACGGATAACCTTAGTTCAATCAATTTAAATTCTTTCTCCGCCGTGACAGATTTTCCAAGGCACAATAATTAATACAAAAATAATAAAAAATTAATAATTAAGGGGGGCTCCCATACAGCAAACGTGATTTTTTTGGCCTTTTTTACTCGATTTCAATAATGGTAACAAGTAGACACTTGAAATTTTGTGTACTTTAATAATTAATAATAATATTAAAATAAATAAAAAATTGAGGGGGCTCCCATACAAAAACACAATTTGTGGCTTATTTTTGCTCTATAACGGTACGAGACCCTTCGTGCGCGAGTTCGACTCGCACTTTGCCGATTATTTCGGGATAACAACTATTCTACGTGTTTTTCTGGGACTCCAATGGCCGCATTTTGAGATATTTAATGATGATTAATTAATTTCAAGTAATTTAAAAAGTTTGACAGATGATGTATGGGCTTATGTCAAAATCTTCATTTAATTACAGTAAAGTTATTAATTTTTGACTCTGAGTGCGGCAGTAAGTATTTTTACAAAAATTCAACAACAACGATTTTTAACTGCTTAAGCATGTAAAAGAGGTAACAGGAATTACATATTTTTGTATTGATTTATACTTACTCATAAAGTCTTCTTCGCAATCGGCTGAAAGTTTCTGAAACAAAAATGAAACATGACAATTTCTGGTTAACATTGTTGCTACTCTACAGGGTGTAACAAAACCAAGTGATATAATACTTTAGGGTGTGCGTTAGAGTATATAGAGTTCGCTGTGAAAGTAACAGCACTGAAAGTGTAACTTTTTTTTTTGACTTTGTGTGGTAAAATTCACAGTGAACTCTATATAAGGGACACATACGTAAACCTTAAAGTTCACTTAGTTTTGTTACACCCTGTATATTAACACGGTAAAGTTAATATTTCGGTGTTTATTATACACAGGGATTAGGCGATAGCTGCAGCTTTGTTGCGATAACACGAGCTTACTAGATATATTGACGTGATAAAACTGAAAAATTGTATATCCATAATAATAACAAGTGCACAATATAAACAAGTACTGATAAGTATTAGCTATATTATGTTTAACCTTACAGCTAAGTTCTTAGGTGCTAAGGGCTTAGGTGACATATTATTGGAGAATTTTTCATAGAATAATCGATACGGTTGGATCGAAGGCCAAAATGACTGGTCATATTGGCCTGCGATCGACACGGACTTGTGCACACACAAAGAAATGCATAAAACGGTTCCAGTTAGGCCAGGACCTTTAGCATCTTTCAGGAGGCCTGGAAAGACCGCTAGGGAAGCTAGCGCTAACTTTAGGGAACTATTGATAAAAAAAAAATGGACAAACCTTTTTTGTTCGTTTTTTTATTAATTTGCAATTATATATTTAATTTAGCATTTTTATCATTAGAATTTAAAAACTTATATTCAAGTCTCGTCAGTTATTCTTTAATCATCTTTCAGGACGCCTAAAAAGATTGCTAGGGGAGTTACCGCTAACATTAGGGAGTGGTTTTTAAAAACGAACATAGTAGCCCACGATTTTAAAGCTCATAATATTATAATAATCTTCTTCTTCTTCTTATATATAAAATTCTCGTGTCACAATGTTAGTTACCGTACTCCTCCGAAACGGCTTTACTGATTTTTACCAAATTTTATATGCACATTCAGTAGGTCTGAGAATCGGCTACTGGCTTCTTTTTATATTGATAAGTGCATTTGTTGAATAAATAATAGTAAATTTACGCCCGCGTAAATTATATATATTCACAGACAAATTAGTCCACAAAAAATAGCCTATGATCCTTCACGTCTACTTCTTGTCTGTGCCAAATAAAAGAAAAATTGCCCTCTTATACTAGTAATTACCCTTTCAACTAATTTCCCCCGTTTTTTCCCCATTTTCCTCCATTTCTTCGCTCCTATTAGTCTTAGCGTGATAAAATATAGCCTATAGCCTTCCGATAAATGGGCTATCTAACACTGTAATAATTTTTCAAATCGGAAAAGTAGTTCCTGAGATAAGCGCGTTCAAATAAGCCCTTTCAAACAATTTCCCCCCGTATTTTCCACATTTTCTTCTATTTCTTCGCTCCTATTAGTCTTAACGTAATAAAATATAGCCTATAGCCTTCCTCGATAAATGGGCTATCTAACACTGAAATTAGTTTTCAAATCGGACCAGTAGTTCCTGAGATTAGCGCGTTCAAACAAACAAACTCTTCCGCTTTATAATATTAAATACTAGACTAGCTGACCCGACAGACGTTGTCCTGTCTTAACAATGATATTTAATTCGTATTGGTATAATTAATAAAAAAAAGTGTGTTTATTTTTGTTTGCCATCGTGCACTCATCCCAAACTATTACTGTTCTTCTCCGGGACTCAAAGTATCTCTATGCCAAATTTCAGCAAAATCGGTCCAGCCGTTTACGCGTGATGTCGTGACCACGCGAGTATGGCTTCATTTTTATATATATATATATATAGATGAATATGTATGTTAGTCTGTCTATAAAAGGTCTATAAGGTATTTGTATTATGGGCCTAGATGCCTGAAATAAATGGTAAATAAAAATAAAAATAAATAAATTATTTAATTCTCATTAGTTATTCCTTTGTATTCAGATAACCCAATTCTTATTTATATATTTGGAATATGCAATTTTGAGTGTCGTTATCAGGCCATTACACCCCTCCTATCCGGCCATTCGCCTCGGGTCTATGTCAGGTAGAAACCCATGTGTTATTGAACCAATGTGTCACGTGAAAATGTATCTCAACGATCTCGGAGCCACGTGATGGGAGATTTTGGCCTGGGGAAATATGTAGTCTGAGAGTTCCATGGCACATGACTCGTCGATCATGACTCATCAGTCATCACCCTCCTAAGTAGGTAGTTTTTAAAATTATTTTTTTATTTTTATTTAAAATAATTATCAAGAATACTCTCCTTACACGTCAAGTCTACAATTTTGCCTAACTAACCCGGCAAAAAGATGGAGAATTCTGGGCCTTATTATCCACCTTTATCAAAAAGGTTTCGTTTTGTAGCTATGTGTACCTTTTCTTATGTGAAATGCTTATTAGTTATTACTGTTCAAGACCAATTTGCAATAACAAAATCTCAGGTTACGACTTCGTCTGCCTGAACTCTGAAGGCTTCAAAAGGAAAGGTTGCATGGCATAGCTTTGTCACAAAACATGCATTTAATCACGTAGAGTTATGTGTGTCGAATTAACTATAGCTGTGTTTTGATTTGTTATACTCTAAACATAGCAAACTCGACGTCGCACTGTGCACTGCTTCTGTATAAAATCTTATCCATACTTCCATACTATCCATACTAATCTATACATATAATAAAACTGTAGAAATGAAAATTCTGTACATTAAAGATATTAAAGAAATAATAAGCGGGGGGTGTTACTACATCGCTATGGAAGCCAAAAATGTGGTTAGTTTTTTGTCTGTCTGTCTGTCTGTCTGTCTGTATGTTTGTTCTACTATCACACGAAATTACTACTGATCCGATTTGAATGCGATTTTCGCAGATATATTTGACTTCTTCCAACTTAACATCTGGTGCATAAAAAAAAAAATCCCCCCACCCCACCAAGGGGACAAAAGAGGGGGTCAGATTTTGTATCAAACTTTTTTCTTTAACACGAAAACTACTTATCCGATTTGCATACGGTTTTCGCAAATATATTTGTCTTCTTCCAACTCAACATGGTGTATAAACCCCCCCCCCCCCCCCTCCCCCTCCCTCTAAGGGAACCAAATAGGGGGTCAGATTTTGTATAAAACTTTTTTCTTTAATGGACTTCATATTATTAACTGTGTTTTCCAACTTAACATCTGGGTGTATAAAATTTCCCCCCCACCCCTCTTAGGGGACAAAAGAGGGGTAAGATTTTGTATCAACTGATGAAGTAGAAATACTTTAAATGGCAAAACAACGTTTGCCGGGACAGCTAGTATTAAATAAGTATAATGCGAAAGTGTGTCAGTCTGTTTGTCTGTCTGTTACCTCTTCACGCCCAAACCGCTGAACCGATTTTGCTGAAATGTGGTATGGACAAACTTTGAGTCCCGTGAAAGGACATAGACTGTTTTTTATCCTGGAAAATACACAAACAAATTTTGGCGCAACGGAGTTGCGGGCGTCATCTAGTAGGTTAGTATAATGCTTTAGGATCATAAGCAATCATAGGCGAACATTCTTCTCTACATGTTCGTAATTGCTTGTATTGCCCATCGTGGGCCTATGTAGAGTATGTAGTGATCGATAAACTAAAATTACTAAATAAAGGACAATGCCAAATAACCATGGTGACAAATTAAAGCTCTTAAAATTGTAATTTTCTAACCATTAAGACTTTTTTTCTAGTTTCTAAGGTACGTAAGGCTAAAAGTATCTTAAATTAAATAAAAAAATTTTAAGATACCTGATGCAATTCTAATGTCTTGTTGCGTAAAAATTTCGTCATTTTTAATTATTTGTGTTTAATGTAAAGTATATTTTTTTGAATATTTTAGTCGTTTGCTATATAAAAGTTAGCTAATGCATCTTTTTTTTTTTTATGAAATAAGGGTGCAAACGAGCAAACGGGTCACCTGATGGAAAGCAACTTCCGTCGCCCATGGACACTCGCAGCATCAGAGAGCTGCAAGTGCGTTGCCGGCCTTTTAAGAGGGAATAGGGTAATAGGGGAGGTTAAGGATGGGAAGGGAAGGGAATAGGGGAGGGTAGGGAATAGGGGAGGGTAGGGAATAGGGGAGGGTAGGGAAGGGAATAGGGTAGGGGATTGGGCCTCCGGTAAACTCACTCACTCGGCGAAACACAGCGCAAGCGCTGTTTCACGCCGGTTTTCTGTGAGAACGTGGTATTTCTCCGGTCGAGCCGGCCCATTCGTGCCGAAGCATGGCTCTCCCACGTATAAAATCTGCAAGAGGTTCCAGAGAGAGCTTCGAAAAGTTTTTCGTGAATCATAAATTTAGTACTATTGAACTTTTAAGCCAAACATCATATTAGTATTTGTAATTTATGAAGGAATCAAATATATGATACGGTATCGTTTTACTAGTTTTTTATAAAAAAATCGGAGGCCTACAGCTTTCTAATTTATAAGTAGAATACGCATTGACGTAGTTACTTACGCACGGAAGAAAGTAGACACGCATTGACGTAGGAGAAGAATGTAATTTTTAATTTAGCCTCTATAACTGTTAATCGATTAAGTTTGTTTGTTTTTTTTTTTGAGATAACAACAACCTTATAATCTAAAATTTTAAAATACACTGTATACATATAGGTCTACCAGAATCTGATGGCAATTTTTGACAGCAGATTTTCATAAAATATCCTTGATCATTGGATAAATTTTTATATTTGCATGTTTAACACACAGAATCAGCCGCTATAAGAAAAAAAAAGGATCAAAATGTTTTATTCCAATTACCCCGGTATTGCTACAGTCAATTTATTTTCTCACTTTTTGCCATCAGATTCTGGTAGACGTAGGTATATAAAAGTTGTCTACTTAATTAATATTAAATGACTAGCTGTTGCCCGCAACTTCGTCCGCGTGAATGTGTGTTATTATAATCGAGATTAAGAAAATTGAATACCCATCAAAAACTATTTTGTTTGGATAAGGATTAATATTAGGTACAATACACTTGAAATTTTTAATTTACATCAAAGACCCAAGAACATTGAAAGCTCTTTTAAGTAACTTTTGTCGGCGGGGCTTGAACCACAGATATCGTTTTGAAAAATCCTTTCTTCGAAGACCGCTTGGCGTGGACAACATGTGACGGAGACAGAGGATAGACGAAAGAAGACGGGATATTTAATGTAGGCATCTATACCTCTTTAACTTTTACCTTTTGCTCTTGTAGGTCAGGAATCATGATGCTTCCCTAAAATATGATATTATGATCTTAGAGACCCCGAAGAACATGCTCAAACTGGTTTGGGACCCGCAACGAAATTAATCAGAATAAAATAGAAGTATGAAGAATTTTAATTCCCCTTCCCATTAAAAGCTGAGATAGTACAAAGTTGCAGTGACCGAATGTCAAATCACTGAAGGAGGAGCACCACGAATATAAACTGTAATAATTGTGTTAGACTGTTGCCAATAATAATTGTGACAAAAACGCTTGCAGGCACGGAAGTTCCTAGCACTGTCCCAATATCACCGTAGTATGCGACATCAGATTTACAATGTAGGTTGTCTAGCATTGTAAGATCTTTGGTCTTGCCAGAAAAAAACTCTCCCAGAGAACATGATGATGTGGTTTGTTCAAACATACTGCCTTCAGTCGAGCACATAGGTAATGCTATCTACTAATTTAGATCCGTAAAGTTTGACTTTAAAATTCCATGGCCGTTAAGGAATTGAGATACGCAGTGGTTAATATCCATCCAGTGTTTGGTTAATCGTTCATGAATATTAGGGAAAAGCTATAAAGATGTCTACCTTTGCTGGAATTGATAATAACTTTGAGTGTCGTTGTAAATTTAGAGGAGTTTCTTCAATTCCATTACTCATAGATCCCATTAGGAAATTTTCACCTACGCGACCATAGCATCAAATACAAATTATTAAGGGATATATTAGAAATCTACAAATCGGCACAGAAACGGCGAAATAATTATCAATTTCGATTCTGATCCTTTCAATGCAAAAGAATACTTACAAAAAAAAAAAAACAACAAAAGCATCATAATGTGGTTATGAATGGTGTAATGATGGTGGTGATATGGCATGTGCTTCCAGTATTTAAAAAAAATATAAGGGGTCAGGAGTTCCGTTCAGCAACGGAACCTTCTGAAGTCCTATACCCTAGGATATGACTTAGTTTGAATCTTACTTTTTGGTAGCATATTATGTTAATTTTGCTTAAAAGAAGTGAAAACTACCGTTTTTCTAAACAAGGTATCAAATTCGGGCTTACAATCTATACAACAAAAAAATAATTTTGACAATCGGACCACAAACAGCAAAGTAAACATTTACTCCTCCTTTCTTGGAAGTCGGTTAAAAAAGTATCTAAGATGTTGACCAGGGATGTAAGGTATCACCATGCCAAATTTCATTGAAATCGCTCCAGTGGATTCAGAGATTAGCCTGTACAAACAGACAAACAGACAAACAGACAGAGAAACAAAAATTTCAAAAACAGTTGAGATGTGTTCTATTACACTTCTAACATGCCCCTGACTCGTTTTTTCAAGTTTATTTTCAATGTACAAAAATTTTACCTCTACGATTTTATTATATGTATAGATTAACCTTACCGACGTAAAAAAATACCGAATGCCAACTAAACGACATAGAAGCTAAGCTTTTGACATTACATACTAACAATATTAATACGCGAGCGAAAAACTTTGGATGCGTTTTTACAAAAAATGCGGAAACGTAGGAGCATGAAATTTTCCACAGTTATAGTTTATATGAAGAAGGAGTGCATTTTAAAATTATGCTTTTATCTTGCTTATAACATACATAATTTTAATAAATAAAACATTACACACACTACAATGTGCACGCTACCAACTTTTTGATTGACAAGCCTATACACACGAATTTTACTCTTTTGTTTATGGTTGAAGTCTGTGATCATATTGAAAATGGATTGTAGGTCTACCAGAATCTGATGGCAAAAAGTGAGAAAAGAAATTGACTCTAGCAATACCGGGGTTATTAGAACAAAACATTTTGACCCTTTTTTTTTCTTCGGTTGATTATGTGTGTGAAACATGCAAATATAAAAAGGAGTATGTTTTAAAATGTATGCAGTCTGGTCCAAATTTCCACCACTAACGAGACCTATATAGTAAAATTGTCTACTAAATACTGAATCATTATAACCAGACCGCAATCGAAAATACCCAGTCAGAGAAAAGTTATGGCTAAATGAAAAGTCGTGTTTTTTACCATTTTGTATGAAAAATATTGTAGATGTAATAAAAATGTATAGAGTTTGGTGCAAATGTCCATAACCAGTAACACTTAATTAATGGTCTGCTAAATACGGAATCATTATAACTGGACCGCAACCAAAAATATCCTGTTAGTAAAAAGTTATGACGGAAAAAGTTTTCTTCCATTTTATTCATAAAATAGTATTAATATGATCCATTGCACTTTTTAACTACTCAATCTATGTTATGTCATGTCGCATGGCATTTCCTATTAGGTTTTCACTGAAATAGATGAATATCAATATCAATATCTTCACTCAAAAAATATTTTTCCATATGGTCATAACTTTTTACTGACAGCTTATTTTTAATTTGTCTCATAATGAAAGTTACTCTGTATTTAATGGACAATAAGTCAATATGGGTCTCGTTAGTGGTGGAAATTTGGACCACTTTATTCATTCTCCTTTATCCAATGGTCATAAGGATATTTTTTAAATCTGCCATCCAAATTTGCCATGTTTTTTTATTGAATCTCAAATACTGTAACATATTATATTATCTGTGACACCGATAACCGTTACGGTGTCTATTTTGTTTATCTCACTTCAATAAAATGAGATAAACTTAATAGCGATTAAACTTATAATTTCAATCATTATTGGTCGAATTTCGACCACAGGGCGACCTCTCGTATTAACAATACAATCTAAATTATTATATTCAAAAGACGGTAGAAACAAAGATCTGATATGAAGGGTCCACTGCAATAATGATGAACATCCAAAAAAATTAAAATCTTAAAGAATAATGCCATTCAATCACTTCAAATAATATATCTTTAAAATGTATAATTACAAAATTAGCAATATCTCTTGTAGTTCCGTGATAAATATTTTTTTATATTTCGGCTACACGGCTAAAACGCTCAACGTCACAGGCGTTTGCGTCAAAATAATATTTAATTTTAAGTTTTGTTATACCCATGGTTACACGCACCGTTCTAAATTTAAAATCCCAATTACCTAAAAACTAACAACTTAGGACATTCATCATTATTGCAGTGGAGTCTTCATATGGTTTAATTTAAAATCCTCCGATAAAAAACTAGATCTAGTGTTATATTAAATAAATAGTTTTATGTTAGTAGCAAGGATAGAGTAAACCACGGGAAGGACCTTAGGCCATCGCGCAAAATGTTAGTATAACGAGCTGTAGACTAAACATTTAATTTTCGATGCGCGGAAATATCTTACAATGGATCGATAGATTCTAGCTAAATTGGAATTATTCCAAAAATCTCAATAAAGTTGTGTAAAAATTTAGTATTACTAGTAAAGTAACACAACACAAGGAAAAACTTGTATTTTAGACATCAAAAAAATCAAGATAGAACTTTATGCTTCTAGAAAGCTTTAAATAATATTATGTAGAGTCGCCGCTGTAATGGAATAATTATTTGTAACTTAACTGCAATTTAAGTTTTTTGCATATTATAATAAGAAAAAAAAACTTACTTCCATAATTCCATACAGCTCCATGCAGACGTTTTCAGCTAGGTCCTTGATTTGGATCAATGTTGCTGGTAATATTGAAGTTTCTTTGACGCATATTGCATTTGAAATTATTAAAAACATCGACAATAATGTTAAACTATTTACTTTCTGAAACACCATTTTAAAAAAGAAAAAGCTGCACGTCTCAATACCAGAGTCTTATAATTTTGGAAAAAAATATACGTTCGAAATTTAATTTTTCAGTTGCAGCCGAAATTCGCGCGCAGCCGGCCGATCAAATATCGAACGCACAGTTCGATTGGTACTCCATTTGTAACTGGAGCGCCGAGTAACGTTATCAACAAGTTACGCCAGAATACCACTACTTAAACTAAACACCACTTAACATTTACCTACTTAAAGCCCGGTGACGTCCAATCAGCCTTCGTAACAGCCTTCTGAAAAGTTTTAATTAGCATAATATAAAGCCTTTCATCAAGTCATCCCAATGATTAATTTGATTACTTTTTAGCTCTGAACATAGACTTTTAAGCAAATCGGCAAATCGAGGCATAGTAGCCGAAAAATGGAGATACTTCACTGGAGCCGTTTTTGAAGTATGACATTCTAGTTTTAAAACATTTGACCCTAAAATGCGTTATTCTTCTCCTAATTTTAGTAACGGGTAGTGTTCTTAGCTTTAATTGATGGATGATAAAAAATAAACTTAGGATGGCAGTAAAAGATCAACTTAATTTCAAGGACGTGGACTTTAATCGAGTATTAAAAATTCATATTGATAAAATAAACTATAGGTCTACCAGAATCTGATGGCAAAAAGTGAGAAAGCAAATTGACTCTAGCAATACCGGGGTAATTGGAATAAAACATTTTGATCTTTTTTTTTTTCTTATAGCGGCTGATTCTGTGTGTGAAACATGCAAATATATAAATTTATCCAATGATCAAGGATATTTTTTGAAAATCTGCTGTCAAAATTTGCCATCAGATTCTGGTAGACCTATAATATCCGTAGAACAAAGTAGAGTCTGTTGAGACACTTATAGTTTCCCCTGTAACTTAGTACTACTATAAGTTCTATTTAGTATTTAATCAGTGCTATAGTCGAGTTGGGCAAGTCCATACTAATATTATAATTGCGAAAGTGTGTCTGTATGTTACCTTTTCACGCCCAAACCGCTAAATCGATTTTGCTGAAATTTGGTATGGAGATAATTTGAGTGCCGGGAAACTTTTTAACCCAGAAAAATATACGGTTCCTGCGCGATTTACGAAGTTTGGCGCAACGGAGTTGCGGGCGTCATCTGGTTAAATTATATGTACGCAAAATCTTAAATTCAATTAATTTACAGGTTTTCTATGCTCAAATGGATCACTTGCAGAAGTACATTTAGCAAAAGAGTTCGTGACAGCAGACCAACTGTACTTTTGTATCTAAGAGATCTCTGTGCAACGCTTGTCTTAACTTTGTTTTTATTATATCTCTAGATGAAGCCGAATATCGCGCATAGAAATATGTACATGTTTCGCACGGGAACCGTACATTTTGCCGCGATAATACCAATACTCTGTTTGTGTAGGATAATATTGTTCGGTGTGCAATGTGCATCCGTTGTCTGATTGCCAAAACACAAGTTTAACTTAGCATGGCATTGGACGACGTGATGTACATTGCCTACTTTGTGCTATTGTGTGTTATTGTATGAGTATAATAAAAAATTTCTCTCGACCTAACATACAGAATTTATTTTAAGTCAATTCAGTAGCTAAGCGAGACCTCCTCAGAGTTCAGACAGACAATAGGCATTTTCATCTCTTTAAGCATAATTAACTAATCCGAAGAATTTCGCCACACTTCTAAATGGTCTTTAGATATGGACCGGTTAAATATAAAAAGTGTATTATTAGCAAAGTAACGATATTGGCTTTTGATTACCATTTACCGATGTAACGGTTTCTTTTAAAAGAAATCTTGGTTGCGCTTGCGCCGTAAAAGTTCAGCGTACGGTGTATTTTAACTGTATCTTTTAGATATTATATATTTTTAAGAATTCATTATATAATAATATGTCATTATAATACGTAGTGTGAAGCGTCCATAGATATTATTAAAAAAAAATAATTAAAATATAATTAGTAGGATATGTGATATTTTAGAAAAGTGATACATTCAGTCTCCTGAAATAATATGTACAGATTAAGCTTAAGTAAATCATACTTTTTCGAATAAATATCTATTCATTGAAGAGGCGAAGAAGATTAGAATAAATACCCAAGTAGCTCAACTTGCTGGTTATGCTACTTGGGTATGCTTTAGAGCTAATCCGATTATTCGCAAAGACGCCAAGCTCAAGGACTAAAGCGTGCACTGCAAACCTAGAGCAGCCACTCCGCAGGCAAATAGGCACAACTTTTGCAACCCTACGGTTCCATTGGAACTCCAGAATAGTGGCACTATGTTGACACATGAGCTGCGACTATTTGTCAGCACCACACTGACTCTCTTGCGGCACCTATTGAGTAAATGAAGTTGCGAAGCAGAGTAAATAAAAAATGATCGTTCACCTTCAGTCACATTTATTTATTACGTGTGTTGTTTCGAAGTCAGCCATTACTAAATACAAATAAAACAAGTAATCAGTGAAGTGAAGTGTGTTTCAGCTTTGTGACATATTTTAAAAACGCAAGTATGTTTATCGTCCATATAGTTGATATTATTGGAGTATTATTAACGCGCCTTCATTTGAATATCGTAAAATATGAAAATTGTAAGTATTTATAAGTCTACCAGAAACTGATGGCAAATTTTGACAGCAGATTTTTAAAAAATATCCTTAATCATTTGATAAATTTATATAATTGCATGTTTTACACACAGAATCAGCCGCTATAAGGAAAAAAAAGGATCAAAATGTTTTATTCCAATTACCCCGGTATTGTTAGTTTTTTTTTACATTAATTAAATTACACTTTTTGCCATCAGATTCTGGTATACCTATACATAATATTTTAAAACACCCCGTTAGCGATATTGCAACTACATTCTTGAGTAAAATAATATTTTGTGATGTTCTGGTTCCATATTTAGCTATACATATTTTATTATAAATTGTGATAAAAAACCATGTTGGAAACTCTGCGCTGGCGACGGCAGTGCCGGTCAATAAAGCGGGGTGCCGCCGGACGGTAAAACAATAATTGAAGTTTGAGAAAAAGCCAACCCAAGAAAAAGGCAAACCCCTCAATTTAATTTTTGTTCAATATACACCATACGGTTAAAAAATAGGTTGTTTATTTTTCATTTATTCCTATTTTAAAGCTAAAAGCTGCAAATGGGTTGCAACAAACTTGTATCCAACCCAGAGTGGCATTAGGTTCAGGTTTTGCTACCCCTTGTAGTATTTTAGCCATAAAGAGATACATTAGTAGAACTAAAAACTGCTTCCAGAATCCCTAAAGCGCCATAGTACAGCTAAAAGATGCAGAGTTGGATGTTTATATCACTAATGGTGCTAGTTGGGTTCTATGTTAAAGCTAATAAACTGCAAATGGGTTGCAACAGTCTTGTATCCAACCTAGAGTGGCATTAGGTTCAAGTCTTGCTTCCTCTAGAGGTATATTTCAGCCATAAAGAGTAACGGATGCGTTAGTAGAACTTAAAACTGCTTTCAGATTTCCTAAATACAAGGTTGGTTTTTTTTATCACTAATGTGTATAATGCCATTTGACAGCCTCAGCTTAATTATCACTAGATCTATTTTCAATGCGACATTTTCCTCAACTGTTTGATTTACTAGATACGCCGTGTATCTAGTAAATGGGAGGCCTCCTATACTGACTTTGAGCTAGAAGTAGGTATGTGCCCAAAATTTTTCCTTATAATTATTTTATTCATACTTAAACTGTACAATCACAATAAATGCATAATTTCTTAGAATATTTGCCACGCACCATAAAAATATTATTTGTATTACTTAATTATTATCATCAAAGAAAAGTGACGTAAATCATTGATTAATTACACTCACATTATCTCAGTGCAGTTGTTTTTGTTTTTATCGATCCGATCGTATTCGAATAGCCTTTGACAGATGCGTTGAGGGCATTCGGAAGTAGTACTACAAAGCGTAGGTTCCGAAATAAAAACCAGTATACTAACAAAATATGTCAAACAATAGCTATTAATTTTGCCTCTGGTATTGGCTTTGAGTAGTAAAAAGAAGAAAAAGAAATGTATTTAGTTATTTACTGTCAAGAGTTATACAAGTTAAGAAATACCTTTATTCTTAAAATCTGGATAATAATATAATCTGTAGGTATGCTTCAAGCTGATAGTGATTACCGACAAAACGTCGCATCTACTAATATATAATTAACTAATATAAAATTGCATCAAGCGCGAAAGAAGCACGTAATACTTGACTAAAAAGCTTGTTTTTAGATGTAGTACACGGTCAAAATGGTTGATGCAACCAAAAATCTGCGTCCCCCAAGCTGCTTGCTTATTTTAGAAGTCCTTAATGATGTGCCACTGGTGAGATAAGTGTGACGTATAATTATGACATCCTAATAAAGTAATTATAGCATTAATATCCTAATAAAATAATTACTTATAGTATATTATGAAGACTGGTTAGTATACACTGGGTATTATTTCGGAACACGCTCTTGATAACTTGTTGATCTGTTTTTCGGCATTGACGTACTACGGGACGCCCAATAGTACGTTATCAGCAATCGTGACGTCATCAAGCTGATATGAATGGAATAACACAACAAATTCACCTCGGCCTGGCCCAAATATTTTTAGTGTGAAGGAGCCCATAGGCCCTTCATAGTGACAACTTCACACGTCAAGTAGAAAACTTTTACACCATTTTTTTAAACCCCCGCGCCGACGATAACAGAGGGGTTATCGTCGGCGTTTGTTGGCGTTGTTAAGTTTGACGTTTTTGTCTCTTTCTCCCTCTCCCTCTTTCTCTCTCTCTCTCTCTGTGTGTGTGTGTGTCTGTCCGTAGCATCACGGCATCGTAGCATCTACACAGACTACACTGGTGGCTTTCTTAGCCATAATTTATCGTCATCAGCTCGCTCACTGTGCTCTGCGCTTTTTGCAATTAGCGTAATTTGTGAGTTGTGAGTCGCAGAATGTCGGCTGGCAGAAATTCTGCTGCATTCTGTTTCATACAAAAGTCCTATTTGATGCACGAGCATTACACGAGCGTAATTTTGTGAGTCATGATTTGTATGAAAAGATATTTACGCGACCGAAATTCTGCGACTCAAAACTCACAAATTACGCTCGTTTGGCTTCACCCAAGTTTTCTTTTCCAGGGGCATTTGTAATATTCCGAATTTGTCTTTATTGTTATAATTCTGCGTGTCATTTATCAAGCCAACCTATTTATGCCGTATCATGGCTCTTCCAAGTACAACAAATTGTTGTTTGCATTTAAGAAAAGCTAACCATAAACCATGTCTTTAATTTAAGTTAGATATTTCATCACGTTTAAAAAATGTTTAAATAGTGTGAATATGTCTCATCTTTCACGTTTTAACTAAAAAAATATATTTTTCTGATATTTTTCCTTTTCTAACTAGAGCTTTTTATATTTAGCAATCCAATTTTCAGAAGAGATGACTCATCCAAGATTTCGACATAATTATGTAAATCATTATTAAAGTTGTGAAACTACTAGCTTTGACGTCACATAAGTTGTATTATTTAAAAGAAATTAGGCATTCCATCATCGCGTCGTCCGACGTATATTATATGTTACCGTTAGAATGCAGAATACGTTAACGTGCACATTACCTAGGTAATATAATAGGTTAAAGTGTGAAATTTTTAAGTAAAAAAAGCTTATATTTGCATTTTACCTAGTTATTTGCATTCTCTTCCTTCGTAAAAGTCCGATAAAATTTTGACTTAAGCTTCTCAACCTTTAAGACTGTTGTTGTTTTGATTGTTTTTTTTTTCTAGTTTATACGATCTGTAATATTTTATTAGTGAAGTAACATTTTAGATAGATAGATAGATAACTCTTTATTGCTCACAAATTGGTACTATAACTAGTTCGACTAACTTAACATGTTTAGAGTAAAATGTGGGCAAGGGCGGCCTTATCGCTATAAGCGATCTCTTCCAGGCAACCCTGCGGCTATGGAAATATTGCATAATTAAATAAGCAGGGTAATACAAAAATTCGACATACAGTTAAAACAGTTAGCAGATGCTAGAGAAAAACTTAATATCTAGTATATTTACATGCTACAGATTATTTTGTGAGCGACTCTGTTCAAAAAATGGTTATGCAGATTTGATTTGAAAATAGCTAGTGAACTTGACTCTCGAATGTCACATGGTAAATCGTTTCACAAGTGTGCAGCTCTCACAATGAAAGAACCCCTGAAATAGTCAGTTTTAGTGAAGGGCACATGGAGTTTCCTACTATAGCCAGAACGCAGTGAACGACTTTAGTCATCCTCCCGAAATTGGAAGCACTCTTTCAAATAGGGAGGACAGCGAGGATCGCACAGAATATTGTACAGTAATCCGAGGACATGCTCATCCCGACGGAGTCATATGGGCAGCCAACCAAGTCGTTCACGATATTCTGAGACGTGATCGAACTTGCGCAGTCCATACACGTACCTAATACCAACATTTTGTAGTCTCTCCAACTTATTGAGATATTCCTCATTAAGATCGGTCATGCAGATATCAGCATAGTCTAATATAGGTAGGAGTAAAGACTGCGCGAAGCCGAAGCTCGACTTTAGTTTTTAAAGGAAGTAGGTTCTTCCAGCGCCTGAGCGATCCCAATGCAGCAAAAATCTTACGACTGGTTTCAGTAATGTGGTGAGACCACTTAAATGTAGAATCAAAATACACTCCAAAATTTTTAACCATATTACTGAAAGGCAAAGTGATATTGTCAAATTTTACACTCGGCATGACATCGTAGTTCAGCCGGTTAATTTGTTTAGTCCCACCGATAACTATGATTTGCGACTTTTCAGAATTGACCTTTAAGCAAGTCGCAAGATCTTTATTTTACTTAAAATTTAATAATTTATTCCTTTGCTTATGTCCAAAAAATTATATTAAACTAGCTGTCCCGGCAAACGTTGTATTGCCATATAAATTTTGTAGTTGTAATGTAGTTCTTTATTATTTTATTGAAGTGCCTAAATAAGTATGGGTACCATGGCAACGTCCATCGCTATCCCGTCGCACAAACAATGGTCGCCATCAGTCTCGAGTTGTAATAATTTACTATTATTTATTCAACAAATGAACTTATCAATATAAAAAGTAGCCGGTAGCCGATTCTCAGACCTACTGAATATTCATATAAAATTTGGTAAAAATCAGTAAAGCCGTTTCGGAGGAGTACGGTAACTAACATTGTGACACGAGAATTTTATATATATCTACAACTAAATAACATCTTTTATTCAAACAAGAACCTGTTTTATGTAATTTAATTTGAATAGAATAATTTTTTTGCACTTTAACTGACTCTCCCAGATAATCTGCAAAATACCTTGTTAATCTGCAGTCTAACTGGTTTACGCAAATTAACAGTAACATCTATACTACGAATAATAAAAACAAAGGAAACGTAACTCCCATACGATTACCGTTTTAAAGGACATCAGGCAATTTCCATACAATGTTGGTCTAAAAAAAGCTGCGCAGGCAGACCTAGGATTATTTAAAATAGCTAGGCCATTTTAAAAACTTAAAAAATTCATTACGCATTACATTTAAAGGGGTCTTACTGGGAAATGACCCCTTACCCCGTATTACCTCTTTCCTAGTACGATGCCATTTCCAGTACGACCCCTTTACCAGTAAGACCCCTTTTATGCTTTTAATATTTTTTCCTAGCTAAATAATTACTCAGAAAATGCAGTTACAGGGTTAAGTCCATATATATTTTTTAAGTTCTTAATATTATGGCCGATTCGGAACGTGCACGACAGTAGTGACATATTTCAAACGAAGTTTTAGGGGCATGTGTCAAAAAATAAACAACAAGAGTTTGTTTATTTTGTAAAGACTATAGCAAATAAAATATATTTAGAACAAGAATTAATGGCATTTGGGTTAGATTTAGTTGAAAACTACGTGTGGAAAAATGAATATAACCATAAAAAACTGGTTTTGAGAGTGTAAAACACTCAATAAGTTTCAAGGCCCAAACTATGCTAAAAGGAAATAAATTGGTCTTAACAGGACATTTAAGGGATGTAGAAGAGCTAAGAACTAATGGCAATAGTTATTTAATATGAGCCAATATAATTCGCCAAACATCGGTGACTTTAGCACGCTATAAAACAAGTTCAAACATAAGTACTGAACCAACCAAAAAACGTGACTTAAAATTTTTGATAAAGCCAGTCTAAACATTTTTATTCATTCTTACAGATAGATAATGCTCGGGTTGTTGCTGAAGTAAAATGCTGAGCAGCGTTTATAGCCAGAGTGGCAAGGGCAAACATGTTGCTGCTTTAATCTTATATATAAGTAAATGAAATGTTTAATTAACAACAGTTACAAAAACACGTGCAATACTTTTTACTTCCAGAAAATAAAAAGGACTGTTTTTAAAAATCTTGTTTTTTTTTTTTTTACAACATTAATACTCTTGAAGAAGATTGGAGTCTTTAAATGTACTAAAACACTGCAAACATTCTTCATGTTTCTGAGTCTTTACTCCTTTCCTTTTCATTCAAAACTCTATCTCCAGCTTCTAAAAGATCAGTTATAACCAGATGTAGTATCTGGTTTATCGTCATTTGTGAGTCACCGTTTCTTTCACCTGATACTTTGGATTTAAATAATATAATATAATATCTATGGACGCTTCACACCACGTCACTCTGGCCCCGTGGTAAGTACCTGAAGGACTTGTGTTACGGGTACCAGACAACGGAAATATATTTAATACTTTTATACTATACATATATTTAAGATTTTTATTATATGATACACATATTTAATACACAATCATGACCCAGGAACTTTTGAAAACTTTTTGTTCCGTCGGCGGGATTCGAACCCGCGACCCCCGGCTTGAGCTACCAACGTGCTCACCAACTGAGCCACAGAGGTCGTCAATGAAATATTCTATGAAACTATCACTGCAAGTTTTGTCGTCGGGTTTTGGAGACCATGGTGATCCATCAACACTAAAACAATAGTTATATCAACTGACTACCTATTTCTGCTGTTATTTTTGCAGCCTACGATACAAAAACGATTAGAACCAATTTATAAAAATTTCAAAACAACATTGACAAGTTTGTTTGACTACGGACTAATCCCCTTTTGTTTCATATTTTTGCCACGGCAATCGCGGCGATCGCTTTCTTTACCCCCTCCACCCACTTCGCACGCTTCGAAATAATAATAATATTGGAAATATTCTTGGTTGTTTGTAGGTAAGTACACATTTTTGACAAGTATTGTAGAACATGTTTTTTGACGGAGTTACTTTTTCTTAGTTTTTATTATTCGTAGTAAGTATATATAATTATTTAAAACAATATATTATTTTGAGAAAAAAAATTGAGACAACTTTTTTTGTGCTAACGAAAATAAATTAGTGGTAACGATAGGAATCAGATATATTTGAAATATAATTGAATAAGGGGGGCAAGCATGTGTTACTTTTTTTTTTTTTTTTGTTTAATACGGGAAATGCGCTTAAGCATCCCCGGCAGCACTGGGGAAGGACCACCGGGGTATGTGGGACTCGCTGCGGCCGAGAAGATGGTAGGTTGGCCGCAGCTCTACCCACAAAAACCCGTCCGTGCCTTCTCCTCCGCTTTGTGCTGGGTCGCTGGACCCGTCTGAGACGAAAACTGCAGTGGCCCAGTCAGTGGCGTCTGCTTCCAGCGCAGCTTCTCCGCGCGACATTCTGCTGCCGCTTACTCCGGGAGAGCTGCCCAAGGCACTGGGCGCTCTGTAACCAGAAAGACTCGTGCAATGGGCGGCAGATACCCCAATCCGTCGCCCGAGTCTTATCTACGGCGGGAGCTGGCGCTCGTGTTCGGCGCGCCTGCGCCCTCCGCGCCGTCTTCGAACCGGGTCTGCGGCCACATCCGCCTCTCTGACCCGTTCGGCGGCCTCCTTCTGTGAGATAACATCTTCACAGAAGGTAGCCACTGCGTCCCAGCCTTGTCTCGACCGGACCATAGTTGTAACTATGGCCGGGAGTGTGAGGTCTAATCCGGTGGTCGCAACAAGCACCGCTCGCTGTTCTACCCAGGCTGGGCATTCCAGGAGCGTGTGCTGTGCGGTGTCGTCATCATTATCACAGTGGTGGCACCAGGGCGTTGGCTCCCGTCTGGCCGTATGGTGCAGGTAATGACCAAAGCAGCCATGCCCGGTCAACATCTGCACCATCCGGTATGTGAGAGAACCCTTCTGGTGTGCCACCCACTGTCGTATGTGAGGCCTAATCGCCTCTACAACTCGTCGTCCGTATGTCGGAGACGCCAGCCTGTCTTCCCAGGCACGCATTGTGATAATGCGCGTCTGGCGGCGCCATCGGGCTGTCAGCTCGGGTGACACCCGTTCTCCTCTTCTTTTAATCTCCGCTGTTCGGAAATAAATCTCCGCGAGCCCTTGTGCCTCGATGTCCCAAGGCGGGGTCCCCGCGAGAGCGAGTGCTGCATCACCACAGCTATCGTGCGATAGCCACGGATCATTCGCAGCGCCATTACCCGCTGGACACCCTTCAAAAGCGCTTTGTTTTGGACGCTCAGGCCTTCCGCCCATATGGGAGCTCCATACAGGGCCATGGATCGTAAGACCCCCATGTAGAGCTGCCGACAACTGGAACCTGGTCCGCCGAGGTTGGGCAGGAGGCTACCGAGGGCCGCTGCCGTTCTCTTCAATCTCGGCGCCAGCCGACGAAAGTGCTCGGTAGATCCATCTCGAGTCTAGAAGGAGACCCAAGTATTTTAATTCTTTCCCGATCTGGACGCTCACGTCGCCGATTCGGACTGTAACGTTCGTCGGGAATCTCCGGCGGGGGCCGAGTAAGCGAATAGCCTCTGTCTTCTCTAACTCTACTCTCAGCCCTTGGAACTCAATTCGTGCCACTATCTGACCAACGCCCACCCTTGCCAGACGGATGGCCTCCTCAACGGTCCTTCCTCGTGCCAGGATGAGCGTGTCGTCTGCATAGCATACGAGACGCAACCCTCGGAGCAGCGCCGCACGCAAGACACGGTTGTATCCGATGTTACACAGGTGAGAGCCCAAGGCAGACCCCTGTGGAACACCGCACCACGTCACAAACCGGATCACTCGGCCATCTCGTCCAATACACACAATGGTCCGACGCCGCAGATATTGGGCAACGATTCTGCGCATGTATGTGGGAAGTTCCAAATCGCAAAGGCCCTTCTCAATCGCCTCACATGGTAGTGTGTTAAACGCGTTGGCAATGTCAAGAGATATTGCCACTACTGCGCCATCACCAGCTGTCCCCTTTTCCGAAATGTCCTTCACTTCGAGAATTGCGTCAATTGTTGAGCGCTGTGCACGGAAACCAAACTGTGCCTCTGACAGGTTTGGTCCCTCTTGCTCAAGATGTTTGACAATTCTTGACGCAATTACTCGTTCTAGTAACTTGCCCGCCTCATCCAGAAGGACTATGGGCCTATAAGCCGAAGGGGAATCGATGGGGCGACCTTCCTTCCGGAGAAGTACCAATTTCCCCTCTTTCCAGCACTCCGGAAACTCCTCCTGAGCCAGGCAGATGCTAAACAGTTCCCGGAGCCTCTCCTTCAAAGGACCTAATGACTTTACCCAGATGCGGCCGGGAATTCCATCGGGCCCCGGGGCGGTCTTGCTCTTTTCTTTGAGCCTCAGGACAGCGGCACTAAGCTCGCCATCCGTAACAGGCGGGACCTCTCCTAATGGTTCATTGTTACCGACCAAGGGTTCCGAGATAGCCACTGTCGGGAACAACGTGGATACTATGCTGGTGATCTGCTCCGGGGGAAGCGTCTCCACGACTGGCGGTCCACGGCCGAATTTCTTCCTCACTGTCCGATATGGACGTCCCCACGGGTCTCGATCCAGCTCGGCTAGCATTTCTTGGCGGGCAGTATCCTTAGCCATTTTTATGGCAACACTCAGCGCGCTCTTGGCCACAACATACTCCTCCCGGAGCCGCCCCAGCAATGATTCATCTGGAGTCCTTCTGCGCCGCTGTCTTTGATATGACCGACGTGTACGCACACACTGGCGTCGGAGCTCTGCTATCTCTTCCGACCACCAGTAGATATGCCTCCTTTGAGTAGTTCTGTTCAAACGGGGCATGGCCGCATCGCATATGCGGGTGAGTGCTCCGCGAAACCATAGCGCTTCCTCGTTTACATTGACGGGAGTCGTAGGCCTGGTGGCCCAAGCCTCTGCCTCTGCTGCCTCCTCGAGCACCTCCAGGTCTAAATTCGAGAGCGCCCATCGTGGAAACTCCGCACCTCTCACCGATTGGCGAGGGATCAGTTGGGCGGCTTGTGTTCCTGTAGAGTCTACAGGAACTCAAGTTACAGTGTAGACAACGTTTTTTTGTAGACAGTTGTTATTTTTAGTTCCTGTAGATTGGAACTTTTTTTTTCCTGAGGGCAGGTCATTGTGGCCCTGACATCACTGCGACCCTTGAGGGCCTTTTGTGACTCTATATTCTAGTACTAGCGACCCGCCCCGGCATCGCACGGGTTTAAAATATATAGCCTATGTCACTCACTGAAGAAATGATTAAAATCGATTCAGTAGTTTTTAATTATATATTTATTACCGTTAAAATGCAGAATACGTTAACGTGCACATTACCTAGGTAATCTGCAGATTCCCTGATACCATCTGTGGCTCAATTGGTTGAGTGTGTGGCAGCTCAAGCCGGGGGTCGCGGGTTCGAATCCCGCCGACGGAACAAAAAGTTTTCAATGTTCCCGGGTCTGGATGTGTATTAAATATGTGTATGATATAATAAAAATCTTAAATATATGTATAGTAAGTGTTAAATATAAGTATAGTAAGTATTAAATATATTTCCGTTGTCTGGTACCTGTAACACAAGTTCTTCAGGTACTTAGCACGGGGCCAGACTGACGTGGTGTGAAGTGTCCATAGATATTATTATTACCATCCGTTACAGTGTGAAATTTAAATAAAAAAAGCTTATATTTGTACTTTACTTCCTAATTAGTTTGCATTCTCTTCCTTCGTAAAAGTCCTAAAAACTTTGACTTAAGCTTGTCGACCTAAGACTGTTGTTGTTTAATCAACACAAGGTTTTTTCGTAGATGTTACACTCTGTTATATTTTATTAGTGGAAATTTTACTTAAAATTTAATAATTCATTCCTTTGTTTATGTCCAAAAAATTATGTCATATAATTTTCTTCAACTAAATAACATGTTTTATTAAAACAAGAACCTGTTTTATGTAATTTAATGAGAATAGAATAAACTTTTTGCACTTTAACTGACTCACCCAGATAATCTGCAGAATACCTTGTTAATCTGCAGTCTAACTGGTTTACGCACATTAGCGGTAACATATTCATTACTACCCGTGGCCCGAATTAGTCGGTACCGCCGCAAAAGCCACGTGCCGCAATTTTAGAATCTGTAATATCTTCGAAAATATTCATTTAAATCATATGCTGTAAAGGGCCATATAGATCTATATTAAATCAATAATGTATTTAAAGTATTTAATTGAATAAGGATTATTGCCGTATTGATTAAAATCGCTTCGAAAATATTAGCCATTATTTAAAGTTGAAGGTAAATGACAAAAAAATTTCATTGTGGGATATCCATAAGAGCTAGACATATACCATCGCGGAGTTTCATGTAGACCTTTGCATAGTGTACAATATTTAGTACATTATTTTGATAAATCTCGTAGAGTTCAGCCTGCGTTTGCAATGTAAGCGGAAAAAATGTAATTATTTACGACATTACATTAGAAACACTAAAAATAACAGTATTTATCCACTATTTAATTAATGTTATTACTGCTATTATTATTAACTCCTAGATTGGAACTATTTATTTTTATAGGAACTCATAGTTTATAGATTCATATTTTAAATAAAATCGGCCTAGTGCAAGTAAGCCTCGCGCACGAAGAGTTCCGTTCCGTACCATATTTTGTTAACATCAAGTAAAATAAGAAATTTAAAAAAAACCCCGCCAAACAACTTTAAAAAGTAATGAAATAATATTTACTGACTTTAAGTTTAAATAATTCCTAAGTATTTCTTTAGTATAAAGCAATATTTTAGTCCATAATTGTTGTCACGGTCTGTAGGGGGACCGTCAAGTAAACTACGACAACAGCGACTTTTGCATATTGTATCGACAAGTCGCTGATTGTCTCGATTCGGTCCGCTGTGAACTGACCCTTAAACTATATACGCGCGGTCCCCCGACACATAAAATATTACTTTATACTAAGAAAATACTTAGGAATTATTTAAACATAAAGTCAGTAAATATTATTTCATTACTTTTTAAAGTTGTTTGGCGGAGGTTTTTTTAAATTTCTTAATTTAATTTAATTTAATGCTTTTTAAACTTGTGTTGGTTATAGTTCAGAATAATTCCTATCAACAGGATCATATCCCAATGAATACCAGCCATGAATAAGGCCGTCAATATGAGCGCAAATATGAAACCTCCACTTTGTGTTCATACGGAGCTCGGCTCCTATAGAATCCAGGTGATGCTGCAGCAGCAGCATTCAAATATTTACTGTTTATCTACGTCTTACTAGTTGTCGCAATTAAAATGAGCCCAAACACGAAATCTCTGCTCTAAGTTGGTGAGGAGTTGGGTATACTATTGATTACCAGGTGATGCTGCAGCACCAGGTCAACTTTCCATTAATGTGTATATATTCATAAATGTCACGAACTACGTAGAATGCAAAATATAAAACCCATCAAACGACTGCAAGTTGCTTATCGGCCTTTCGAGAACCAGATAAACCGTGATTTTCCAGCACTGAGCAGGCTGATGATGATGAACTATGGCTAAGAACACTCTCGATCATGTCAGCTTTCAAACAAAAAAAAACTAGATCAAAATCGGTCCACCCGTTTGGATGCTACGATGCCACAGACAGACAGACACGTCAAACTTATAACACCCCTCTTTTTTGTCGGGGGTTCAAAATAGGCATTTTTTAATTATGCAACATCTAATATATAAAATTCTCGTGTCACAGTGTTTGTGTGCGAACTTCTCCAAAACGGCTCAACCGATTTTAATGAAATTTTGTGTATGTACATTCGTTAAGCCTGAGTATAGGTTTTTATCTACTTTTTATATTGATACTAGTAATAATTTTTATGTCAAAACAACGTTTGCCAGGTTAGCTAGTACAAATATAAAACTTATAAAAGAGGGAAAAAATTATGAATTACATGAATCTCTTAATTACGTCAATGGATTAATATGACTCATCCTCTGTCTTCCTTAACAATATTTATGTGGAATAAACCTAAGTGATAATACTTTAGGGCCCTTCCACACGACTTTTTTTTACGCTCGTTTGTATCGATACAAACGCAAGTTGAACGCTCAGCAAACGCAAGGAAGCCGACACGTATTAAACTTTATATCTGAAAAAACGCGATGAAAGCGCGCAGAAGACGAGCGCATTAAAAACGCGCGTCGTCAGTGCGCAAAAAATACGTCGTGTGGAAGGACTCTTAGGGTGTGTATATATGTTCCTTAAGTAGAGTTCACTGTGAAAGTAGTAGCGCTGACAGAATAAATATTTTTTGTGATTTGTATGGGTAAGCGCGCGCCCGAGCGTCATCAATTTGCTCGTACAAAAGTTTTAATAAGTTACTTTTTAGCGCTGATACTTTCAAAGTTAACTCTATATAAATGATACATACAGAAACTAAAGTGTTTTGTTTTGTTACAGCCTGTATAGGAGGGAGGAGGACGAATCACAGTAATCTCCTACGTCAATTGGATAATTTGATTGAACCTCTTTCTTCCTTCACAATGTTTATATTGGAGGAAAGAGGTTAAGGTATAATATTGAGTGCTAATCTGTTCCTGTTTCCAGATGACGGTTTACTAGGAACCACATAACACCAGGCAATGTGGTGTACGTCACAGTAATACGCTTGAGTGGTGTCCTTTTTGACAGTAGACATAACAATGCACTACTTGTACCGATCGAATCCTCATGCTATTATTATTATTATTTTTGTAATTAAGAAACCCGGTTATGTGATTATGATGATTTTTTCTTTTTTATTTTTCTTTGTGTATTGTAATGTGTATCGTTTTTAATTGTAGTGTAATGTGATGTCTTATTGTCGAATAAACGTTTTAGTATTATTATTTTTAATATGTTAGATAGACAGACAGACAGAAGACATTACAAACAGACTGCAGACATGACGAATCCTAAGGGTTCCGTTTTTTGCCATTTGGCTACGGAACCCCAAAAAATATACAATAAAAGTTCATTTTACAAACATTTCATTGTAACATTCTCTAAGTTTTTGCGACCTATGTACGTTATACACGCTACGGTTTACCGGAGAGGTCTACCTACGCAGGCATACCTGCGGAACGTGTATGGGAAATGGGAATAGACTTTAGGCCTGCGCAGTCGACCGGAGCAAAATCGAAAATCATGTAGGTACGCCATACACGCTATGGTTTACCGGAGAGGCCGCCTGTGCAGACTGCAGGTATGCCTGCGCAGGTATCAGTCGAAAGAATTGATTTTCGATTTTGCTTTTTGGAGGCCTAAAAACTGCACAGGTCTATTCCCACACACGTTCCGGTCTACCTGCACAGGTAGACCACTCCGGTAAACCGTAGCGTGCATAGCGTACAATAGCCGGCGTCTAAAAATTTTCTCTTTAAGGGTTAATTCAGACCGCAACGCGACGCGTAGATGCATTTCTAAATTTGTATGGATTTGACAGATTTGCAAGACGACTCACGCAATTGAAATCTGTCAATTCAGTACAAATTTAGAAATGAATCAACGCGTCGCGTTGCGGTCTGAATTGACCCTTATAGTGTTCTATTTTTAAGCTTGTCAGAATGTTTCTACTAAACGGGTCAACACTCAACAGTTATATTCCGTAGAATTGGCAAACAAAGGAAAATAGGCAAAGATATTTAGAATTTATTTATCGATATTTAGGTTACATTTGGCTATGTCGTGTTGTTGTCTTCCACGGGATGGTAACCATAATGTTGTGTTTTTATCAGACTTCGGTAAAGCCAAAACGAAGGCTTATATCTTAAAATAGAATAAATTGGAATTAAAACTAAACAGTGGTTCTTAAGGCAGAATCAGTTAGGCAACCATTTTTAGGGTTCCGTAGTCAACAAGGAACCCTTATAGTTTCGGTCTATCCGTACGTCTGTCTGTCCGTCCGTCCGTCTGTCCATCCGCGGTTTTGCTCAGAGACTATAGAACCTACAAATCTGTAACTCGGCATGAATGCACACATAAATGATGCCAACAAAATCTATACATATAATAAAACTGTAGAAATGAAAATTCTGTACATTAAAGATATTCAAAAAATAATAAGTGGGGGGTGTCACTACATCACTATAGAAGCCAAAAATGTCGTTAGTTTTTTGTCTCTCTGTCTGTCTGTCTGTTGGATGCGGTTTTCGCATATATATTTGTCTTCTTCTAACATAACATCTGGTGTATAAAGTTTTTCCCCCCACCCCTCTAAGGGGACAAAAGAGGGGGTCAGATTTTGTATCAAACTTTTTTCTTTAACACGAAAACTACTGATCCGATTTGCATACGGTTTCCGCAGATATATTTCTTCTTCCAACTCAACATCTGATGTATAAAAATTTTTCCCCCTACTCCTCTAAGGGGACGAAAGAGGGGGTCAGATTTTGTATCAAACTTTTTCTTTAATTAATGGACTTACTTCATACTATTTACTGTTTTCCAACTTAACATCTGGTGTATAAAAATTCCCCCCCCCCCCTCTTAGGGGACAAAAGAGGGGGTAAGATTTTGTATCAACTGTTGAAGTAGAAATACTTTATAGGGCAAAACAACGTTTGCCGGGACAGCTTGTGGTATATAAAATCTTTAAAAAAATTTTTATGGTACCTCCCCTACACATCAAGCGGGGATGATAATTTTTTTTCGCGTCCACTCCACCGTGTAGGGTATCGTTGGATAGATTTTTTAAAAATATTTCGAGTATTCATATATCATTTTCCGATTTAGGAATCTATTTATGAAATATGAAGTTTAAAATATTAACTTAGTTTAATGCACGGTTATGGCAATATATGAAAAATTCGTGAAAATTAGATGCATTTTTGTGATTTTCTTCTCTCGAGAAAATTTTAAGATCTCGTTTTTTCGCTCAGATCTAATTCTTGGAAATATAATGTAGTATCTATGTTTAGAAAATGAAACAATTAGGGGCTTATTTTTAAGTATAAAAATGAATTATAAAATCGACAACTTTGAGTTAGTCGCCCCCTTAAATAGCGGCGCGGTCCCGCCGTGCTGCATGTACATTTGCTTGTGATCTCGCGATGTATCCGCCAAGTCGCGCGTTTGGACGGCCGCATATAAATACAGCCTTACGGTGTTGAAAACTGACTAACAAGCAGTGACTCTGCTACTATCTTTTACCTACGTCAAATAACGAAGCGCTCTGTTCCATCTCCTTCTAATTTAATTCTCATTTCGCATATTTTTTGCGGTTTGCAACTTCGGCGCGGTGTAGCAATGCCGTTATCCTACAAAATCTCTACATCATGCTCTTCCTACTGTAACTGACGAGTATGAATATATTATGCCGGCATTAGAGTTGATATATGCGGGTGCCGGGTCCGACGGTTTTGACTTTGTAATGTTTTATTTATGGAGGGGTTTGTAACTTAAATCTATTCCCTGCCATTTCAAAACTCAGTATATAATAAACGCTGAAACGGCAGCTTTTTTCGGCTATACTTTTCACCTCGACCGACATGCCATGTAGGTAAAATAAATTATTATTATGTCCCAACACCGGTACTCGATCCTATAATGTTAGGATGTATGGCATATTTTTAACCGACTTCCAAAAAGGAGGAGGTTATATATTCGGCTGTGGATATTTTTTTATTTTTTTTTATTTTTGTATGTTCAACGATTACTCCGCCGTTTATAAACCGATTTTCAAAATTTTTGTTTTGTTCTATTAGGTTTCCCTCCAATTTGGTCCCATTTTCACAAAAGTGGTGATCTGATGATGGGATCTATGAGTAATCGAGGAAACTCCTCAAAATTTATATGGAAACATATGGTTATTTTGGTTTTATGAGAAGTATCCTAAGCATATGCTACCAAAACGCAAGCTTTTGCACCAAGGTATACTATGGTTCCGAAGATACTAAGAGAACTCCGGATTCCTTATAGATACAAGTTTGGGGGTTTAGGCGCTGTTTTAAGAACTGAAAGAATATGCTACTATGCAAATTACATTCATCATCATCATCATCATTACCACGTCAGGGTCACCAGTGTCACATGGTTGTATATGGATACAATATGCCCCCACAACACCATAATTATATCATCACGTTATGTCCTTATAATAATTGGTACTTTTTATAGCGATTTTAATAAAAATATAATGTTGTTTCAAAATAAATGATTCAAGTTCTAAGCGACTTATGTACCACAAAATTGAACATAGCAAAGTCAACCTTAACTCCAGAGCATAAGACACACATTTGACATTACTTCTGAGATTCGAAAGAAAAAAGAGAAGTAAGTTGCTTCGATAGGTACTACACTAATTTAACTATTAACCCATCAATCCCCAAGCGGCACCCGGCTGCCGCATAGCAATTAAAAATCTATTGTGTCTGCGATTCCCACGATCGAGGTAATAAATTGAACCCTTAGTATGAAAATACTTACATAGGAAAACGATCTACATGGTAACAGGAATAAGAAACACAATCACATTCTACGTATCTTATTACAATTTGTTAAGAGTCACACTTAACAAATTTTAATAAGATATGTAGAATATTATACGCGATGGTTTACTAGGTACCTAAAAGGAGTGAAATTATTATTTTTAACAAAAAATTAAAACCGACTTCCAATGTAAAAACAATAATAACATCCTTATAATATGAACTAAAAAGTATTAAATAATTTTTCCTATCTAATAGTGCCTTTTTCCGAATTCGGCTAAACCTCAACTATTTCTGTACTCAATCTTCATAATTTTGAAGTCGGTGCCAGTTCCAAAAGTTTCAAATACCTATTCTGTCAGAGAACTGAAGATTCAGCTATATCTGGTCATCATCATCATCATCATCATATCAGCCTATATTCGTCCACTGCTGGACATAGGCCTCTCTGAATGAACGCCAAGATGACCGATCTCCTGCTACTCGCATCCAACATGGACCCGCAACTAAACGGAGATCGTCGTCCCACCAAGTTGGAGGTCGACCTACACCCCGATTTCCTAGCTTTGGTCTCCATTCCAGAGTAAGTTTACTTCAGCGATCGTCTGTTCTTCGAGCTACGTGACCAGCCCAGTTCCACTTCAGCGTACTGATTCTCTGCACTATGTCAGTAACTTTAGTTCTTTGACGAATTGTTTCATTTCGAAGCTTATCCGCCAAAGAAACTCCGAGCATAGCGCGCTCCATAGCACGCTGAGCAACGGAAAACTTACGAGCTAGCCCTGCTGTAAAAGGCCAGGTTTCCGCCCCGTAGGTCATAACGGGAAGCACGCATTGATCGAAGACTTTCGTCTTCAGGCTCTGCGGAATTTGCGACGTGAGAATGTGGCTTAACTTCCTGAATGCTGCCCAACCCAACTGTATCCTCCTATCGGTTTCTCTCTCGAAGTTATGTCTACCTACCTGCAGTATGTGCCCCAAATAGACATATTCCGTTACGACTTCGAGAAAGGCACCGTTGACTACAACCGGTCTCGGGAGAACATGTTCGTTGAACATGACTTTCGTCTTGTCCAAGTTCATCCCGAGACCGATCCGCCGGGAAGATTCATTTAGGTCGTTCAACATTTCCTGCAAGTCCTCCAACGATTCTGCCAATATGACGATATCGTCAGCGAAACGAAGGTGTGAGAGGTACTTGCCGTTAACGTTTATGCCACGTCCTTTCCAGTTTAGGGTCTTGAAGGCGTCCTCTAACGCATTTGTGAACAGTTTCGGGGAAATAATATCCCCATGTCTCACTCCTCGATGCAAATAGATTGGCCTTATTGTGGCCCCCTGTACTCGGATGGACATAGACGCGGCATTATATAGACCTTTTAAAACTTCGACGTAACGCCAATCGACTTGACATCGTTGCAGGGCTTCCAGAACAGCCCAGGTCTCAACAGAGTCAAAAGCCTTCTCATAGTCCACAAAGGCAAGGCACAGTGGCTGTCTGTACTCGTGTGACTTTTGTACAACTTGCCTTAAGGTGTGAATGTGGTCTATGGTGCTAAAGCCTCTGCGAAACCCAGCCTGCTCCGGTGGCTGGCATTCGTCAAGTTTATTTGATAGGCGATTCGTCATGATCCTGGAAAACAACTTATATATGTGGCTCAAAAGCGAGATGGGCCTATAATTTTTAAGAAGGGTGTTATCTCCTTTCTTAAAAAAGAGAACCACCTCGCTCCTAAGCCACTCTTCGGGGGAAACTCCCCGTTGAAGGACAAAATTAAAGACTTTACGAAGCTCTCTTTAGACGGGTTCGCCTCCCGTTCTGAGAAGTTCGATCGTAATTCCGTCCCTGCCCGGGGCCTTTCTTCCTTTAAGTTGTTTCAGAGCCAATTCGATTTCGCCTATACTGACGTCAGGAAGCTCGCCAGAAAGATGCCGGGTGAGTTCGGCACGCGGGTCGTTATCACGAGGGTCAGGTTGCAAAGCATGTGAAGCATACAAGCGGCTATAGAAATCCTCGATCTCGGACAGAACCTCCCCTCGCGAGGAAACGATTTGGCCACAGCTATTCTTCACCTTCGTCAGACGACTCCTCCCGAGGCGCCTTACGAAAACTTTTGACCCTCTATTCCGCTCAATCGCTTCCATGATTTCTAGCGTATTCGAGCGGCGAAGATCTCTACGTATAAGTTTCCGTATGCGCCTCGAGAGAAGTTTCACATCTGATGAGCCCGAGTCCGTGTTTTCCCTTCGTTCCCTCATAAGTTTGAGGGTCTCATCCGAAAGTTTGGATTTCCTGCCCGCATGCTTAGGCCTGCAAAACCTTTCACCTTCGACCCGTATGCTCTCCACAATTGCATTTAAAGCCTCGTCAACTTCCATTGTAGTTTCCGAGATGTTAAGAGCGTCGAACTTATTTTTTAGTTGTAACTGAAATTTCTGGGTATCAGCGACGGATTGTTGGAAGTTGGGTCGGAGAGTAGACTTCAGCATATGGGCTCTTTCGAGCTTGAAGCATACACTCAAGGATCCTTGCAGTAATCGGTGATCGCTACCGGTATTAAACCTGTTGATCACAGAGACATCACCTAACATATACTTCCGATCCGTAACGATGAAGTCTATCTCGTTCCTTACCACAGAGTCAGGACTTCGCCATGTCCACTTTCTTTGGGGCTTCTTTTTGAAGAAGGAATTCATCAAGAAGAGCCCCTCTTTTTCGAGAAAGTTGACCAGCATTTGCCCCCTGCGGTTTCGAATCCCAACACCGTGCTGTCCCAAGCTAGATTCGCCGCTAGCTCGTACTCCTACTTTGGAGTTAAAATCTCCCATGACAACATTGAAGTGGGTCTTAGGGGTGGTATTTAAGACCTTGGAGATGTCTTCGTACATGGTCTCCACTTCGTCATCAGAATGTGTCGCGGTTGGTGCGTGCACTTGTACTATCTTGAGAGAATACCTATTGGTGAGTCTCAAAATAAGATACGCTACCCTCCCCGACACACTCGAGATATCAACAACGTTGTCGACGAGAGATTTGTTGACGAGGAATCCCACGCCGCCACGGGATGTATGATCTACCTCTCGGAAGTAGAAAAGGTGACCCGATGGCAGAGTTATGGTGTCCTCCCCTTGTCTTCGGACCTCGCACAACCCTAATACGTGCCAACGGATTTTTTCCAATTCTACCTCCAGTTCGACTAGGTAGTCTTCGAGTCTAAGCGTTCGTCCGTTGTACGTCGCCAGGTCCAGTTGGTGGTAGCGATCCGTAGCCCGGAGATTCTTAGCACCCCTCGCAGTGCCGTTACCATGGCCGCTACTGTGGCCATGGTAACCGCTACCGGGAACTAGGGGCCAATGCTGCAGCCCATTGATTGCCATGGATTTCTTCACTGACCCTATCGTTGATGGTTTTACCGCCATCCTTCGGTTGAATAACTGCGCTTGATGCTAGATCTATCCCACACTAATTATTGTGAGATAGAACTACCATCAGGCCACCGCCCGTATATCTGGTACCGACTTCAAAATTATGAAGATTGAGTACAGAAATAGTTGAGGTTTAGCCGAATTCGGAAAAAGGCACTATTAGATAGGAAAAATTATTTAATACTTTTTAGTTCATATTATAAGGATGTTATTATTGTTTTTACATTGGAAGTCGGTTTTAATTTTTTGTTAAAAATAATTAATTGACAAATTGGCTCTCAAATTTTTTTATAGGATCGTACACCGGTGCCGGGACACATTGTATATCTACGATTTCCCGACGTTTCAAATAATAGATTGCCCGCATCTCATAGATAGATGATTCACTCATTTCAACTTATGAGGATTTAAAGGGTGTTTCTAAGTACGCGGGATAAGTCCATATGAGTACAATGTAAGCCAATCCTGCGTACGTTAAGGGCGAAGCCAAACGAGCGTAATTTGTGGGTTGTGAGTCGCAGAATTTCGGTTCGGCAAAATTCTGCTGCATTCAGTTTCATACAAAAGTCCTGTTTGATTCACACGAGCGTAATTTTGTGAGTCATGATTTGTATAAAAATATATTTACGCAGCAGAAATTCTGCGACTCACAACTCACAAATTACGCTCGTTTGGCTTCACTCTAAGGCACAGAATATATATTAGTAGTACCAACTAAGGGCAGTCTTGCAAAATTCACTCGATGCGAATTATTTGCGCAACTTTGTATATATTTTTTTGACAAACTAACACTAACTAATAAAATAACACGAAATATTATTATTGCGTATAATATAAGTAATAGCTAGTTATTTTTTTAAGTTCATCTATGTGGATAATGTTAGGTAAATCGAGCGTTAAAAACAGCTCTTTCGTGCCCAATATCATTTCGAGTTGTGTTTGTGCGCTTAGTTTATGGCAATAAATAATTAATTTACAAATCTGTTCAGCGCATAGTGAGCTCAACATTCTCGTCTTCAAAATGCAATGATTAGTTTTTTCTAATTATCTTTCATTTTCTTAATTCAGAGGTCACAATTTCATCAAAATTCTCTGTTTTTATCTCTTAATAAACGGGTTATTTCATAAAAACTATGCATCATAAGTATGTAATAATTAGATTATTTTGATGCCAAGAGTTCAATAAATCAAATACAAAAAAAAAAAACATCAAAATCCCTTTTTTTTTGATGCGCAGGGGAAACCCTTTATGGGTGCCCCGGGTTGGGGATGTGCCTCAGCCAAGTTGAATGACCCCGGGGGTATGTGGGACTGCCGGCAAGAGCGCCGGGCTTACCCACTAAAACCACCTGCGGTTCGCCTTCAGCCGTATAAAGGAAGGATGTCCCGGATCTAACAAACACAGCTCTCCCTCCACGACCAGCCGGTCTACCTCGACAGAAGGCAAACTGAAGCGTTCCCCTCGGCGCCGGGACTGGCTAAGCCGGGGAGGTTCCCATCCTCTCCCGGAGCCCCGTTAGACGAAACTTAGGAGGTTTGCATAGCGTCGCCTCCGCACTCCCGTCTTACGCCGGTGGAGCGGCAGAGAGGTAGGATCGTCGTCTCTGTCCCGTTCCGCGGCCTCTTTCTGCGACATAACAATTTCGCAGAAAGAGACCGCCGCCTGCCAGGCCTCATCGCTCTCGAGCATGCAGCGCACCATGCTCGGGAGCGAGAGGTCCCCGCCTAGCACTGCCACGAGATCGTGGCGCTGCACGGCCCAACGATCGCACACCTCAAGGGTATACTGGGCCGTGTCCTCCGCAGCGCCGCACTCATGGCAGGCTGGCGTTGGCTCTCTCCTGGCGACCTTACACAGGTACTTACCGAAGCATCCGTGCCCGGTGAGTACCAGGCGACCCAAATCACCTTACTCCAACAATAATAATAATCTCAAAAGACGTACAAAAAAAAGACAAGAATTGCAAGGGAAATTCCTTAGTGGCTTCCCTTTTTTTGTAGGTCTTTTGAGATTATTATTATTGTTGGAGTAAGGTGATTTAGGTGATTTTTTTTTGTATTTGCTTTATTGAACTCTTGGCATCAAAATAATCTAATTATTACATACTTACGATGCATAGTTTTTATGAAATAACCCGTTTATTAAGAGATAAAAACAGAGAATTTTGATGAAATTGTGACCTCTGAATTAAGAAAATGAAAGATAATTAGAAAAAACTAATCAGCGCATTTTGAAGAAGAGAATGTTGAGCTCATTATGCGCTGAACATTTTTGTAAATTAATTATTTATTGCCATAAACTAAGCGCACAAACACAACTCGAAATGACATTGGGCACGAAAGAGTTGTTTTTAACGCTTGATTTACCTAACATTATCCACATAGATGAACTTAAAAAAAAAAAAAACTAGCTATAACTTAGGTATATTATACGCAGTAATAATATTTCGTGTTATTTTATTAGTTAGTGTTAGTTTGTCAAAAAAAATATATATCACACGGTAGAAAAATATATATACATGGACACGGTAGTGTCCCCGCCGAGACGAGCCAAGCGAAGCGTAAGGGCACTACCTACCTTTTCTCGAAGTGTTTCGCTGTTTTTTTGAACCTTCATAGAATTGGTTTCCGTTGTAGCAGATAGTTCATATTTTCAGGATATGATGTCATCAATAGACTTATTAAGCATACAAAGTCTCAATTGAACAACTCTAATAATTTAGATTTTATAGATATCTAAAATAGGCCGATTTCGTCACTGACACACTGATGATCATCAAAATGTTTGGCTACTTCCTGAAGTGCTAGAAAGCCGAAATTTGGTATGTAATCTAAGTTTAGTATATAAACAGCAAAAAAATTAATAAACTTGTAATTTTCGCCCCCAATCCCCTAAAATGGGGTAGTGGAAGTTGACCATAGAGTTGGTTTCCAATATAGCAGATAGTTCATATTCTCAGGATATGATGTCAATAATAGACTTATTAAACTTACAAAGTCTCAATTGAATAGGTCTAATACTTTAGATTTTATTGATATATAAAATACTTACGCCGAAATTTGGTTACGCCGTAAAATAAGTTTAGTAGGGGTAATGGAAGTTTAAATATGAGACTTTCACCAATCTTATGAATTAGGACATAAAAGTTTACACGGGATAGACATTAACTAAAAACCTCTTAATTAAAAAAAAAAAAAAAAAACTAAAATGACTGGCTAGCAAGTAGCAACTTACAAAAAGAACTGAAATCCCACCAAAAACATTTCATGTAAAATGTTACCTCGACGACCACAAAAGGTTTGCCCTGTGAAAAAGACATCAGATCTAATGTGGAGCCAAGCTTCTGAATATACACGGCCTAACTCTATCGACCTTAACTCCAACAAATTCTACATATCAGTAAGTATGTATGGCTTGGCTGTTTCGTTACTTACTTTAGATCAGAAACTAAATATTCGTGTCACCTCCACGACGGTAGCGAAACAGCGAAGCCATGCATACTTTCTGATATGCAGAATTTGTTGGAGTTAGGGTCGATAGAGTTAGGCCGTGTATATTCAGAAGCTTGGCTCCACATTAGATCTGATGTCTTTTTCACAGGGCAAACCTTTTGTGGTCGTCGAGGTAACATTTTACATGAAATGTTTTTGGTGGGATACAAAGTTGCGCAAATAATTCGCAGCGAGTGAATTTCGCAAGACTGCAAGCCTTAATATTTTTTCATAATATTTTTTTAAGAGCCTTAGATGTTGTCCCGCTGGTGGGCAAAGGCGTCCCCTAAGTTTTTCTATCCTAAAGTACAATTTTTGGAGCGCGATGATTACAAATAGACAAAAATCTAAATGATCATTCGGCTCAACCGTACAACAATAATATTGCACACGGGTGACACGGCTCATAGAAACGTGTGCTAAAGGAAAACACTAATTTCTACAGCCAAATTATGTTTTCAACTTTGACATTTATTGAGTTTCTCGTAGGTAGTCGTCATAAAAATATTTTTGCGCTACCATTTTCCACGCCGATCTAAATTTCCGAGGTTAAGTTTTTTTTATTTAAATGTCTGACCTTCTCGGGAGTAGAGGACAGACTTTATACCTAGTGTTGCCAGGGTCGAGATGAATACTGAATAATAAAAATGGTTGCCTATCTGATTCTTCTTTCAAAACCAGCGTTTATAGTCTTAATTCGATTTTATCGTCCAGCCATAGCCATCTATAAAGAAGTTCAAAGCTTCTTTATATGTGAGTAGAGCCCGCAATTTTGTTCCCCGGACTCATAGTAGGTTTCTACAAACAACCAAATCTCTTCAAACTGCGGCTTATGCTTTAAAAGACAGAAGCCGGACGGACAGATAGAGAGTTGGACACACTTTATCAAGCCCATACTAGTATTAAAAATGCGAAAGTGTGTCTGTCTGTCTGTCTGTCTGTTACCTCATCACGCCCAAACCGCTGAACCGATTTTGCTGAAATTTGGTATGGGGATACTTTGAGTCCCGGGAAAGGACAAAGGATACTTTTTATCCCGAAAAAAAAATGTACGGTTCCCGCGCGATAAACGAATTTTGGCGCAACGGAGTTGCGGGCGTCATCTAGTTTATAGTATTAGTATAGACAACTGAAACTCGAGTGACTCACTTGCTGTCATTTTGCCAGGGAGAGGCAGTTGGATCAAGGTTGGATGAAGATTAATCATGATTGCCAACACGATTGCGATCACCACCACTGTATCGTGCACAATCAACGTCGATCATGGGTAATCTAATAATCTTAGACGAATATGACTCTCTACATACGTGGAGAGGCCATAAAAGGCTTAGACTAGGGCTACACGGCCAGTGTGGCATGAGTTCAGTCCATCAGTCTGATCCAGACTGGCGGGAGAATGATCGTGAACCGTGTGATTGATCAATTTTAGGGTTCCGTAGTCAACAAGGAACCCTTATAGTTTCGGTCTGTCCGTCCGTCCGTCTGTCTCTCCGCGGTTTTGCTCAGAGACTATAGGGCCTACAAAGCTGTAATTCGGCATGAATGCACATATTAATGATGCCGAAAAAATGGTATATAAAATCTTAAAATATATATTTTTTTATGGTACCTGCCCTACACATCAAGCAGGGATGATATTTTTTTTTCGCGTCCACCCCACCGTGTGGGGTGTCGTTGGATAGGTTTTTTTAAAAATATTTCGAGTATTCATAGATCATTTTCCAATTTAGGGATCCATTTGAGAATTATGAAGTTTCAAAGCGGAAAAAATCGTTATAGTCCAGTGTCCCCCACTTCTACCAGCTAAACGGTTGCTTCTGGAAATGTGAAAAAATTCATGGGAGTAGGAAATATGCTGAATTTAAAAGGAAAATTATCACGGCTAAGAAGACTTCATAAGTTATTGAGTGATAGTCTACGTGATAGTCGATCAACTAAAAAAATATTCGGCGAAGTATAAAGGAACTTTTCGTTCAAATTCCTTTGAACGTAACTGAGATGATGTTGTTAGTAGTGTAAAACACGTTATAAATGTACATTCATTGACAATACAAAAATTATCAAAAACTAGCGGTACTACGGAACCCTATATAGCGCGTGGCCCGACACGCACTGGCCGGTTTTTATTATGTACTTTCCGGCCATCATTCTGGCGTCAGTCTGAGATTGATGTACTGGACTGATGCCAGACTGACCGTGTAACCCTATTCTTAGGTAGGTACTCTGTTTTCAAGTACATTGCATTCAGCAATTATGTAAGTATTGAAGGGTGGTGAATTGGTGATATTAATCTACCATCTGATGCTCTTATCTCGAGCGACGGGGTCCGTATACATAATGTAAAGGATGTGAACATGAAATCCGCTGTGACCGTCAGAATTGATGTCCCCACTAAATGCCCTCTTGTTTACTGCGACACTGAATATTTTATGTAAAACGGGATCAGGAATACATAAACGATTCCTCGTTTTAATTTTCTTTGTCATTATCAGTCTGCTTCGATAAACGACGAGAACTTTTTCAATATTGCTTTAGGGTGGCTTCATTCCTCCTTTGAGTGACAGTAGGCTAAAAGCTCCCTACAGTGAGTAACGCTAGAGTCGAGCTTTTTACTCTAGAAGAGCCAAGTTAGATGTTTCTAGATGTTATTTTTTTATTGAAAACAAGGAGATCGCCGTACTCAAAAAGAAAAAAAAATACAATGCAATGTGGAATCATTTAAAAGAAAATGAAAAGTTTCTTATTTTAATAATTTTTCGTCTTCAACAAAATATGAATTTTCAATTGCGCTAAAGCAATTTTTACTGTAAAATTGCCTTATCGTGTCAAAACATGTAAAGACAAGCTAAATCAAAATCATCCTGCGCAATAAAACTAGCTTAATTATGTAAGACGGCACACCCGAAAGATCCAAATGTTATGCCATATTTTACAATTATTCTAATACAACTTCAATTTTTATTTCTTATTTCCACACTATAGTAGTATTACAATACTCGCCGGGCTAGTTCTACGAAGTCATTAATTATATTTAATAGATTTCATTAACATTTGTAAGTCCATGACCCAAGGTGTCCTACAAAATAGGACGATCGGTCACATCTCACGCGTCAAAAACTCGACGCGACACATTGGCCACTTTTGGTGGCATGATCGAGTGATGCAGTCATGGGCGTACCCAGGTAGGGGCAGGGGGGGAGGGGGGGGGGGGGGCAGCTTATTAAATTAAATTAAATCATCTTTATTTCGGGCATCAGAGGCCCATATAACAAATACCTTAAATCTAACATATATATTAATAGGTAATATAATAAATACCTTCAAACTAACATATATATTTTATATACACTTATAAACTTACACTGTCACTTGTTGCCGGCGACGTGACTCGACGCTTCGTTCCAGAGTCTTCCCCGCGCATGTTCCAAGCGGCATGTTCCAGTCGTCTGCTTTGTCCAACGTGGAGAGGCTGCAAGAAATTTTATTTACTGCATCGACAAATGACATAGCGATGTTTGTCAAATCATTTTAAGAAGCCGATGGCCCACTGCAGGCCACGCCATTGCGCGCACGCCTGGAAATCGTCCGCCATCATACACCATTACCCCGTCTACACAATGGCGATGGCTTGTAGTAGGCCAGCATGGCTCATTGTGAAGAGGCACCTTTAAATTTATATCTTCAGTCGAAATTATCGAATACAACTGAAAGCTCGGATGCATCACGCGCTAACTCCGCGCGTCTGAAGCATGTGGAACAGCCCTACGAATTTGTCCTCGAAACCGAAGGTTCATCGATTCAGGTCGAGCACCTTTTAATAGTTTCCGTGTCAAGTCTAATTCTCGAGGGCGTCGCACGTACCCGGTAACCTTCAGAGCTGATCGCGAGAACGGACGACGACCCCAACTACTCAGACCGACTATAATAGTCTCGACACCTCATTAACTTAATATGTTTTATTTAACCTTTAGTCTGCCCGTAGATGTGGTATGCGCCTCGTAGCAACCACTTTTTTGTCGTAGACTATTTCGTCAGATTAAGTTATTTATTACATATTAAGATATTGGCCGCAACTTTGTTGCATACATATTCGTAATATTCACTATATTACGAATATACATGCAAAAAAGAAATCGTGATTATTTCGGGAAACAAAACTATGGTATGTCCTTTAATGGAAATCAAAGTATCGCCATTCCGAATTTTATGAAAATCGGTTCGATTATTTCAGCGTCAAAATGTTAAGCATTATAATAATAAGCATGACATTATAATGATACGATGCAGTTATGTAATACCATTTCAGGAAAATTGCGACCATTTTCCACTTGACTTTTAGGTTAAACTACCACATCAGCTGGGACTCTTCCTCGAATTAATCTGAGTACCAACTGAAGCTCGATATCATAAGATTCTAATCTATAAATATTGGTATTTTACAAGACATACACCTATTTCTCCATGAAGAAGTTAAGAGAGCTTGTCTTGTCTCGTTTATTAATATAGTCGACAGTTTCTTCTTGAAATTTAAGCCCTATAGTTGCCTGTAGGCCGTAATACGTAGGCAGTGCCGATTTTAGCACTACCAGCGCCCTGGGCGAGATTTCTTCGGCACCCAGGGTGCTGGTAGTGCTAAAAATTGGGGCGCCCTTTTTGTCTGCCTTCGGCGCCCCTTTTTATCCGGCGCCCTGGGTGGTCGCCTAGCATCGCCCCCGTCCTAACGCCGCTACTGTACGTAGGGATGTTTTGAACAAATTTTTAGCAGTAAGGGAAGTCGATAGGAATCCTTATAGAAACTCCACGCCATGCCTTATGTTAATACCAATGAGAAGCAGGGATAGATAACTTCCTCTTATGTTATTAATGCGAAAATTGGTGTATTTGTTTGTTAATACTTCTTCACGCTCTAACCGTATAACAGATTTTGATAAAATTTGCTGTGAAGGTACTTGAAATCTCGGGAATGGACACTGGATAGTTTTTATCACGCAAAAATATGTTCTTGTGTAAATATATAACTATGCATTGTGTATGTATGTATATTAAATGTATGTATGTTTTTATGTTTGTGTTTGCATATCTCCGGAATTTCTTCTACGTATTGTTCAACTTAGGGAATACTGCAAGTTTCGTCAAAATCGGTTCAGTATTTTATGAGATAGGGAATTTTAATTCTTAATTAGATACTAATAATTTTGAAGTCAGTTTTATCTTTTTTAAATATTATTATCACGCAAAAATATATAATAGTTCTTTGCAATAACTTCTGCGAGACATCTATATTAACCGACTTCAAAAATGGAGGTTATTTAAATATTTTGAGGCGCGATCACTTTAATTGCTCGGTGAGGCCACCCGCTAGGTGAGAACAGACCAGACAGAGGTATATAATTATCGAAATAGCAAATTTTATCACCAAATTATGTAAATCCCTCATTCATTCATACTAGGGTCACAATACAAGAATATACAGTAGAGTAACGCAACCGCGTTCTTAAATCGAGCCCTAAAACAGCAGTAGAGTAACGTAATCGTATTTTTGCACGACTTTGCGCAATACAGAGATGAGTTTTAGTGTCTAAACACACCATGTCGAAGATACGCGGCCGAAGTTCGGCAAGATTACGCCTGCAATGTATTTTAAATGACTGATGACACACTGTGCCGGAATTACGTCGCGTTATAGCGTACAGCCGACCTCGGTCGAGCGTAAGTTCGGCAGCGACTCGGCGGTAATGTTTTTTTTTATCGGCGTCAATTTGGCGGCGCTCTAGATACTGAATACTCGGACAAAGTTACGCAAATTAATTTCCGCCGCGTAATTTCGGCTCTTATCGTGTGTCATATCAGCCGAATACATCGGAACGTAATATCGGTCACGGAACTTCGGCTGCGCATCTTCGGCATGGTGTATTTAAACACTTAAGATACTCCGACGGGATGCTGCAATGTTCTGCTGTTTAAAGTTATCTGATGCCATAGGTTTTCCGCAACTTTGTTGCGCCAACATTCTTTTATCGTGCACTAACCGATCCGGGATAAAAACTATTCTTAGACGTCCTTCCTCAAGGTTTCATCTGCATACCAAATTTTTCAAAATCGGTTCACATATTTAATCATGAAAACACTGACACTGACTACCTGACACAAGAGAGATCACGCTTACGTTCGCCTGATTCGTTCAGTCAATTAATATAATTATATCACAATACTACTGTATATAATTTATACTGTGCTAGTGTTATGTGAATTTGTCTTTTATTAAGTTTCGATTCTCGCCGGCGATTAGCATAATTTTGGTGTTCACCTTTCAGTCCATTGACCTTTGGTTGACCCTGTGCAGGATGTGGACCCATCGGACCCTTCATTATAGGTCGATAGCTTTGGGACAATTAGGACCCATATTTTAGTGCCCAGAAGTTTCTTTCGCCGTAAGGCCAGCTCTACAATTTCCGAATTTATATTTTTTATGAGTATAGGCCACTTTAATTTTGCCGCCCCGTGTACGAACTCTGCCTCCATCCTAGGACGCTGTCGCCCCCCCTAGGACACCATAGGACGCTGCCGCCCATAGGCCATGGCCTATGCTGCCTATACATAAATCCAGAGCTGCAAATAAGGCCTGCCAACAGTGTGCTGCTTGACACCTCCGTGGTTCAGTGGTTTCGAGCTAAGCTCTCTTTTTTTTTATAATGCTCTTGTCCCTGATTTTTATTCGAGGCGTTGGTTTGATTCCAGAGTGAATGCTCCAACATTAAAAAAGGCCTGCCACTTGCATTAAAATAGAATGGAAAAAAGACCTACGTCGTAAAGCAAGGTGCTTTTTCATGAAATCAGATCAATTTTTAACTTTTGTTGGTAGAGGCCGAGCTTCGCATAGAGTTATGAGACAAAAAGTATAAAAATACTATACGATCTTCCTGGTAAAGCACCTTGGTATATCGGTTTTTCCCGTCCAAAAGATACCCCGTACATAAACATATTCATGGAAATACTTAATTACCAGAAACCAAATATACCTATGTACAAGATTGTCTCATCTAGACACGCGGTAGCGTGTCAAGCCAAGTTCAAGTATAACAGAACTGGCGAACAGCACCGTGTGTAATATTACACTAACCATTTGCAGCCACTTTTGACCCCCTCATAATTCAAAAACTATTAAACTTAAACGTGTCAAATTTGGCTCATATATTGAGATCTGCGAGATAAATATATGGTCTAAATTTCATAAACACAGCTCAAACGGTTATTAAGATACTAACGTCTGAAAATCTACATTTTACATACACTGACTGACTGACTGACTGACTGGCCTATAGATCAAAATTCTAACCTACTTCCACATGACCTAGAAGGATTAAATTTGGAATCCAGCTCGGTAATTGTGTAAGCGTAGGGAAAAATCAAAAAACAAAGAAAATCGGTCAAGTGCGAGTCAGACAGAGTGAAACTAGGCAAAAATTATGGAAACCCCCCTTAAATATTAATTATTTTAAGTTACTTTTACTATAAATTATGAAAGTAAAAATATAATTAAAGATTTGGTGAATATTTCAAGCTGCCATTATTGATTATGAGCAAAAATGGCCAAAAAATCATGCTGTTGTATAGGAGCCCCCCGTAAATTATTTATTTGTGAAGTGAAGAAACTTTATGAAATTAATAGAAAGTGACTTTATGAAGTGTGTCTGTCTGTCTGTCTGTCTGTTACCTCTTTACGCCCAAACTGCTTGTACCGATTATTCTGAAATTTGGTATATAGATATTGTTAGAGTCCCGGGAATAGACAAAGAATTCTTTTAATTCTCTCTGTCTGTATGTCTCTCTATCCGTCTGTCCAGTGTCCGTCTGTCCGTCTTTCCGCCTGTCCATCTGTCTGTCCGTTTGACCGTCTGTTCGTCTGTCCGTCTATCCGTCTGTCAGTCTGTCCGTCTGTCCGTCTGTCCGTCTGTCCGTCTGTCTGTCGGTAATAAAATAGTATTTTGGATAGAAAACCTTGTGAGTAGTTAGTTTTCTTGACAGTTTCATAAATATTTTCTTTTTAAATGAGTATTACTGTATTTTATAATAAATTGTACCGTACGAGTAGAGTTAATAGTTGTAAATACACTCGTGTTACACCGTATTATTTCAATGCCTACTGATGGCAGCTGCTTATTTCATTCGCTTGGATTTTCTTTGTTTAATTCGACTGATACTCAACAAGCCTTAGGGTCTGTTTCTCCACTTCCTGATAAATTTGGGATAGGCTATCCACAACTTATCTGACAGGTGAAGTTGGAGTATCTGTCAGATAAGTTGTGGATAGCATATCCAACACTTATCAGGAGGTGGTGAAACAGCCCCATAAGGTTGACTATAGTCGAATATGTAAGTTTGAACTGGGAAGATTTAGGTGTCTACACTTGCTCGGAAAGTTTTCTTTACAAAAAGTAGGTAATAATATCCCACCAAAAACATAAATGTAAAAAAAGAGACAAGTTCAATACAAACATGCTTGTCTATGGACTTCGCCGTAAAAAGAATGGAGATCTAAATGAGTGCCTAGTTCTATGGAAAATTGAAATATGTATTTATAGGAACCAAATAACATTATGAACAAATAATAGAGTCTATTTCTTTGCTTTATTTAATATCTATAACAATTGCTCTTATTTAAATAATAATGTGATATCTTAAAGTAGATTAGATTTGACTGGGCTAGTTTTTATCAGAATTAAAATGTTCAAAAATTTTATGAAATTACTGATGTAATGAAAACTGGCCAAGTTAGATCTAATCTACTTTAAGATCTCACATCATTTAAATAGCAGCAATTGTTATAAATATTAAATAAAGCAAAGAAATAGACTCTATTATTTATTCGTAATGTTATTTGGTTCCTATAAATACATATTTAAATTTTCCATAGAACTTGGCACTCATTTAGATCTCCATTCTTTTTACGACGAAGTCCATAGACAAGCATAATGTTTGTATTGAACTTAGCTCTTTTTTACATTTATGTTTTTGGTGGGATACTTACTTCTAACGACAATCATCTTTTGCTCGAGATAGAACATTGTGTAATAAATTCTACAGTTTCCACGACACACCTCGCTGGCCCCAAAATATTCAAATATCGAACACATTTACAACAGTTTTCAAAAGCGTGTAACTATCAAACAAACAAGTTTTCCTAGATCACATGTAGATCACTACGCGTGAAAATAATATTAAAATTGTCGTTTTTATGTGCGAATGAAAACATTATTAATTCAGTACAATTACTGACATGTCTCATGATATCCTTCACTTCAGTATATTTTTAAACATACAGTCAAAAAAGTTTAAGTATCGTCGTTCAAAATGGATCTCAACATCACGTTTTGTCTTGTTACGATGACCCTTAAGAATCGCGTAAAAAAGATCTTGTTATTGTTCCTTATTAATACCTAATTAACAAATTACTTTTTGCTAAATCCATTATCCGTGCATCCATCTATTATTTATTTACGTATCCTATATTTTGTTAGCACTACGAGTGCTATAAGCATCATAAAAAGTCCCAGTCACGCTCGATAATTTAGAGCTTCATAACTAAAGAGTCGTTGATGTCTTTTCTATTGCGAAAAAATCTATTGACATGCACACAAGAATGAAAGGTTTCACAAATAAAAGAAAAACTTCAGATTACTGAATCTTCACTTGCCTGTCATTTCAATGGTTAAAAGGACGTCCATAAGCTGCGTGAAAAGATTTTCATTCAAACATTAAATCAAAGATTTTAATATTGTTTTCACGACCATAGCATGTGATTTAAGGTGCTCCCTCACCAGGAGCATTCGCTTGTAATGTAACGTTACAGAGTCGAGCATTACAATGCGCACCTTGTAATGATACAGTGTGTAATATCTTGATACAACTTGTGACATCAACTAGCTATGGAATGCTCAAGTCGAATATTACATTACACGCGAATGCTCGTCAGTCAGGGAGGTAGTATTGTAATGTAATGCTCAAAGTCGAATCTTTAATGTTACATTACACGTGTAATGTAATGCTCAAAAACGAATCTATAATGTTACATTACAAGTGAATGCTCGCAATGCACCTTGCACCTTTAGGAAAACTTTTTTGTTTCATTTGCTTGCTTTGAATGCATCTCGACAGCATGTCCTAGCAGAGGCGTAGCTACCGCCGTATCTATTAAACGGGGCCCTGGAGCCCAACGTGCGTATGCAAAAAATTATAAAAACTTAACTAACACAAATTTTTTAAATTCACAAATGACAATTTAAAAAAAAAAGCAATTTCTTTGTTACCCGCGTAAAGCGTGAGTTCAAAAGTTGGCACCCTATGCGATTTATTTGTTTTGTGACAAGTTTTAACTTTCCTAAGGAACCCAAAAAAATTTTATACGGGGCCCCGCCAAGGCATGCTTGTCTTCAGCCTCCTCGTCATTATTGTTGATTAACATAATATTTGTAATCTAATAGAACGTAAAAAATTACTCAACTGTCTAGACCTGTCATGCCCAAGTGATAATTTGGCGCCAAAATTCCGCGCAAAAACTCCATCCGGCGCGGCCGTGACTCCTGCGCAGTTTGGATATCAATTGCGCAATTATTATATAACTGTCATAACAAATCATGTAAATCAGCTTCATCGATAAAAAATATAACCACAAATACTAACTACAGGGTGTAACAAAATTATTTATGATAATACTTTAGAGTTTAGGGTAGTATAATAATTATGTCCTATACCTTTGTATAGGACATTATTATTATACCACCCTAAACTCTATGTTGCCCCAACGTTATGAATTTTGCTAACACTATATAAAAACCAGCCAAGTGCGTGTCGGGCCACGCGATATAGGGTTCCGTAATACCGTTAGTTTTTAAAATTTTTGTATTGTCAATGAATGTACATTTAAAACGTGTTTTACACTACTAACAACATCATCTCAGTTACTTTCAAAGGAATTTGAATGAAAAGTTCCTTTATACTTCGCCGAATACATTTTTTTTAGTTGATCGACTATTACTCAATAACTTATGAAGTCTTCTTAGCCGTGATAGTTTTCCTTTTAAATAATAATATCTATGGACGCTTCACACCACGTCAGTCTGGCTCCGTGCTAAGTACCTGAAGGACTTGTGTTACGGGTACCAGACAACGGAAATATATTTAATACTTTTATACTATACATATATTTAAGATTTTTATTATATGATACACATATTTAATACACATCCATGACCCAGGAACTTTTGAAAACTTTTTGTTCCGTCAGCGGGATTCGAACCCGCGACCCCCGGCTTGAGCTACCAACAGCCCACCAACTGAGCCACAGAGGTCGTCAGCATATTCCTACCCCCGTGAATTTTTTCACATTTCTAGAAGCCCCCGTTTAGTTGGTAGAAGGGGGGGACACTGGCCTCTAACTATTTTTTCCACTTTAAAACTTAATATTTCACAAACGGATCCCTAAATCGGAAAACGATCTATGAATACTCATAATATTTTTAAAAACCTATCCAACACCCCACACGATGGGGTCGACGCGAAAAAAAATTCATCCCCGCTTGATGTGTAGGGAAGGTACCATAAAAAAAATATTTTTTTATGATTTCATGTACCATTTTGTCGGCATTATTAATATGTGCATTCATGCCAAATTACAGGTCTGTAGGTCCTATAGTCTCTGAGCAAAACCGCGGACAGACAGACAGACAGACGGACAGACAGTCGGACAGACAGAAGGACAGACAGAAGGACAGACAGAATGACAGACAGAAGGACAGACAGAAGGACAGACAGACGGACGGACAGACCGAAACTATAATAATTATAAATCATTTATTTCAGACTCTAAGTCCATAATTTGTTAGTAATTACAATACTTAAAAAACTATGTTAGTAGACATAATAATAAAATTCAATCAATTTAAATATCTTTTTGACCTGTTTGCGGCACTATATACACGTGTATATGTACCCAATGGCGCACAATGGGACAGTCAAATTTGTCACAAATTATTCTAAGAATGATGTTGGTGCTGTCACGAACTCGACTCATCAAGGAGGCAACCCGCTTTCGTATAACGGCTTGGAAGCCATCAGTATGCGCTTGTGCGAACATATTTGATGCGCTGCAGAATCGTAGCAGCCCCAACATTACTCTCAGTGCATCGTTATATTGAATTCGGAGAGCGTTTGTAAGCCCGCTGCGTGTAGTTGACCCACAGATTGCACGGGTACATACTTTGGCAAAAAGCTTTAAAGATTTATTTTAACTTCTGCACTACACCGTGAAAATCTTCGGGCCAACATATTGCATCGGACTGCCATCGCCCTCCGCTCTCTCTCCAGATCAATATTGTCCTTCAAATCCTCGGTCACAATGTGACCAAGGTATTTGAAAGTCGATACTCTCGTAAGAGCCATGCCATTTAGCGTCACAGTCGGTACTAAGTCTACATTATGTCCCTTTGCTTTAAAGATTACAAGATTACTTTTCTGGACGTTGTAGACAAGGCCGTGTGACTCTGTATATTTCTCACAGACACCCATCAGTCTTTGAAGTGCTGAGATTGATGGACTCAGCAACACCATGTCATCCGCATAACTTATGCTGTTAACAAAGTGACCATCAAGTGAGCATTCAAGACGTTAACATAAGGGTTCCTTGTTGACTACGGAACCCTAAAAAGTAGCCAAGTCAGCACTTCATCTTTTACAGTTATCCTTTGATAACCGTAAAAGATGAAGTGCTGACTTGGTTACTTTTTTATATAACTTGTTAGCAAAATTCATAACGTTGGGGCATTTCGTAAACATACCTATAATATAGGGTGTAACAAAACTAAGAGATAATACTTTAGGGTGAGTACTGATTATGTGTTCCTTATAATATAGAGTTCACTATGAAAGTAGAAGCGCTGAAAGAGATTTTTTTTTGCCCATACAAGAGTTAAAACAGAAGTATCTAACTCTTTTAGCGCTCCATCTCAATACAGGAGACTCATACACACCGTAAAGTATTATCACATTTTTTTGTTACATCCGGTAGAAGACAAAAGTGACTCTTTCATAGTTATACACCTTAAAGTATTATAGCTTAATTTTGTTATATCTTTATAACCGACTACATGTTGCTCGCAACTTTGTCGCTTTATTAAAGCGTTTATGCCCGGTTTTAATGTTTTTCGACTGAAGTTCACAAACATCCACAAACATTTCAGTGGCTAATGTTAAATAGTACAGGTTCCCTAGAACATTTTTTTTGACTTGATTACTATCAAGCTAATTTTTCGTGAGTAGCTTCATTTTGATAAGACGAACAACAATTTCTTCTGCGAAAATTCTCGAAAGTGATAGCTAACAGACATAGAAAGGATTATATATTTCGATTTGAAGGTCCTAAAATATGGATTATTCTATTTATAGGACAATGTTACTCTTAAATTATATAACTATTAACCTATCAATATACAAAAAATCTGCTGGTTAGGGTTCCGTTTTAGGGTTCCGTAGTCAACGACAACTTGTTGATTACAGAACCCCAAAACTGAACCCCAACCAGCTGATTTTTGTATATTGATAGGTTATTATCATATTATTATACTAGCTGTCCCGGCAAACGTTGTTTTGCTATTTAAAGTATTTAAATCTTACCCCCTCTTTTGACCCCTAAGAGGGGTGGGGGGAAAAATTTTATGCACCAGATGTTAAGTTGGAAAAAACAGTTACTTAATAATATGAAGTAAGTCCATTAAAGAACAAAGATTGATGCAAAATCTGACCCCCTCTTTGCTCCCCTTAGAGGGGGGTGGGGGGGCTGATTTTTATACACCAGATTTTGAGTTGGAAGAAGACAAATATATCTGCGAAAACCGTATGCAAATCGGATCAGTAGTTTTCGTGTTAAAGCAAAAGTCTTATACAAAATCTGACCCCCTCTTTCGTCCCTTTAGAGGGGTGGGGGGAAATTTTTTTATACACCAGATGTTAAGTTGGAAGAAGACAAATATATCTGCGAAAACCGCATTCAAATCGGATCAGTAGTTTTCGTGTGATAGTGGAACAAACATACAAACAGACAGACAGACAAAAAAACTAACCACATTTTTGGCTTCTATAGCGATGTAGTAACACCCCCCGCTTATTATATTTTGAATATCTTTAATGTACAGAATTTTCATTTCTACAGTTTTATTGTATGTATAGATTAGGTTATTATTATATAAAAAATAAAAATAAAATAAATAAAAAATAATATGTAACTTCTTGGTGGGAATTCATCTTCAATTCAATAAGTATACACTTTTCTTGCACTTATTCCACTAAAATATAATAAAGTGAAATAATTGCAAGAAAAGTGTAATATTATACCTAATTTAGATATCTATTGAATTATAGATTCAGCTCTCACGACACAGGTTATCCTAGTGTGAGAGCTACAGGTAATCACTTTAGTAATTTAAACAGCAAAAAAAAAAAACTGTAATATCTTCTGGAATTTCTGTATATTTTTGCTGCAATAAAGAATTTTTATTTTATTTATTTATAGAATATTCTTTTTACTTACTTATTTAACCCCATTAACTTTTATAATTATATTATTGTTTAGAAATTTTTCGTTTTTTCTTTCTGGTCGGGCATGGTCTTGTTTAGCGCAATATTAAACATAGCCTTTATTAACTGTAAATAGTTCAAGCAAAATACATATGTCTGTGATATTGCTATTTCAATAACTGGGGCACAGTAAATATTTTAACACTTAAATACTAAGTACCTACTATCTATATAATATCTATAATTCTATACATACATATGAATAAAATTGGAGTGTCTGTTTGTAATATTGAAATAACCATTTTTTGCTACATGCATATGAATATAGATACGGTACATATAGCAAAATAACATTTTTTTCAATTTTTGTCTGTCTGTATGTCTGTCTGTTCCGGCTTATCTCTGAAATAGCTGGAATGATTTTGACGGGACTTTTTTGGCAGCTAACTGATGTAGTAAGGAGTAACTTAGGCAACTTTTTAACCGACTTCCAAAAAAGAGGAGGATATATTTTAGTTTTTTTATACTAATTGTTCGTGGATAACTCCGCCGTTTGTGGACTAATTTCCAAAATTCTTTTGTTGTTGTTTAAGATTACAGATAATTTAAAGAGACAATTTGGTAACATGTTCACAAAAGTGGTGATCTGGTGATCAAGAATTTGAAACTCCTTGAAATTTATATGGAAACATAATATTATAGTGATTAACTACCTTTTCCTGAAAGATTTCAAGCATATTATATACTTACAACCAAAAAATAAGAATTTGTATTACGAAGTATACCCTGGTTCCGAAGGTGCTGTACAGAACTCTTGAATCCCCATAGATACAATCCTATCCTACTTCCCACTAATATTATAAAGATGTTTATTACTCTTTCACGCAAAAACTACTGAATGGATTTTAATGAAACTTTACTAGGGTTGCCAGATGTCCGGTATTTAAGCGTACAGTCCGGTATTTTTGAGGCCTGTCCTGTAAAAAATAAATGGTCATACCGGACAGAACAATGTCCGATATTTTGAAGAAAGTCGATAGGTACTACTGATACCTAGTTTTAGGTGATAGGTGATTTTAATTGTTTTAGAAGTTCCTACCTTTATTTTGTTAAGTAAGTTGTAGTATATTATAATAATCAAACCATTGTTTAATAAAGGCGTTCTCCGGTCCGGCGGTTTAGGCGTGAAGAGGTAACAGACAGACAGACAGACACACTTACATTCATAATTAGTATGTATGGATATTGACGGGGACGAAGTCGCGGGCAACAGCCAACACCTAGTATTTTAATAAAATTCTATGTCCAGTAATAAATAAATCATGAAGCCATATAATGAAAATGGAACTTTAAATTATAATAAAAATATACTACAACAACATTTAATTATTCTATTTATTGAAACAGCTTGGTACGGGAATCAGTTTGACAGTAATTAATAACCATCCACTCGAGGATTCAAAAATTTCTCATCTCCTTTCAGTTTTCCTTCCGCAATCTGCCTTTCTCTTTCACGTCTGATTGCCTGAAAAGAACAAAAGTATTTTAATAATTTTACCATAGCAGCAATCACTTCACCATTCATTGTCATACTCTTAGCATGGCAAAAGATGATGATGAATAAAATCTTAAAAAGCCTTTTTCTCAGTTAAAAATAGTAAAAAATTAGTCCTTGAGTAACTGCAGAGATATTTTGTTTTAGCAGTTTTTGTGGCTTTAAAGGTTTAATTATGGCAGTAAATAGATTCCGATGAAAGTATTTATTGTAATTTGATCAGTGAATGTCAACCTTTGGTTACTTATTTATGATTTTCGATAACATATAAAAAATATTAGATCATGGAACCACTTAAGAATTCATTAGCTTACGGCTAAAGTTTATGCTCTGAGCGTTTCGGTGAAAAACACTGTCTTATCTTTGAGATATTGATGAAAAACGGAGAGCACGCCCGGCGTGCTCGCGGCATGGAGATGAAGGTTAGTGTGGACACGCTAGGCGTGTTAGTGGCACTGAATGTGTTAACCTAGATTCTGGGTTTATATGAATCAATAGATTTTATTATTTATTTAGGTCTTAGGTATAAAATAATAAATCATAGACTTGAGAGAAAGACATTGAAATACTTGCCATAAATCTCTTGAACTGCAGCGTTTTGGTCTGGCACTCATGGAAGTTGCTGAATAATTCAGCACATTTAACTTTTCCGCGATCGAGACCATAGGCTTCGAGGCAGTCCATGTATTGCATTTCCTGCTTCTGACATTCTCCTAACAACTGGTGAGACACGATGCCACCAGTGATATCCGTAAACGGAGACCGAAAGAATGGCGATATCGACATCGTTTAACTGAAATAAAAGTAAAAACTATTTGCAGGAGGTTATGAATTACGTAAACAAATATGAATATTTTACTATTAATGTATCAGCATTCTTCTTTACAAGACTAGTAAAGATAACAAAATTACCTTTTTATAGCAGAACCTATTTTAAAATGTTAAACTTGTAGTCAAATTATTTCAATAAATTCGTACGCCAATTTTGTTTTTCCTGAGGCGATCAAAGAAAACACAGATTAATAGTATAAAGAAAATTGTTTTTGACAATTACAAATTTGACATTTTTACAATTTTGACAGCCACACAGGGCACGTTCCAATGCAAAATGCCTTATGCGGTATGCCCACTGACCTCCAATAAACACTTGTTTAATGGAGGTCAGTGGGTATGCCACAAGTCCTTTGATTTAGAATCATAATAATTTGTCTATTTTATATCTCTTTAGGAGTGTATACTTAGCAGTATACACTCCTAAAATAGGTACAATTTTATAAACAACTTTTTTTTATGAAGTTCATGTACAAATGAAACTATTTTTATCAAACTAATATTTAACAGTTTGCAGCTTTTGTAGAATTTTGAATGAAACGGAACACATTCTCAGTTTGACAGTTGACAGTACCTACTATATTTAACTAGAAGTATATAAGTAAATGTGGAGTGCGAACTTCTAACATTGAAGTGAAGACAAAAAATTTGTACCCGGTTGACCCCACGTGTGTATGCCATCTCTTTCTATGTATACCCTCCTAGAATAAAAAACAACCTGTTATCAATAAAAAACAAAAAAAAAAATGTACATTAGAACTGTCTTTCGTTTAGTAATCTTATTTCAATCTCATGAAAAACAAAACTGTATTTTTGCACTTTACATTTAGGCAATATATTACGTATTTTTTTAATTGAAATTAGAGCTCTCCGTTTTATTTTACCCTAATTCTTGATATCTTGCAGAGTTATTTTACTGGCAACATTAAATAGAAACTTGACGTACGTGATGCGATTAATGGCGGATGTTTGTGTCGGTTCGGGTATTCATACGGCTTTTTTCGTGAAAGTTTTAAAGGAATAATAAAAAATGGTACATATATGTATTGTTCATGGATGTAGAAGTGAGTGGTATCCAGGCTGTGCCGTAAAATTTCACGCGTAAGTTCACAAATTGCAATTATTGTTGTTGATTCTTCATTTGCTTAATTTCGATGTTTTCGGTCACTTCTTAAACTAATATTGTAAGTTTTGCTATGTAAATACCAAATATAATTCACTGGTTTTATGTTCCGTAAGCTATTAATGTGATAAATGTTAATAACTTTAATTTATTTCCATAATTAGTTATTATTGTGAAAAGTGCTAGGGTAACCATATTGGTTACCCGTTTGCAAAAGGTAGTACATATCCGATGGCTTTTATACTGTATACCTACGAAATTATCGACTGTAGAAAGTTTTATGAACATTAAATCCAGTTTAGAACTTTATTGTTTTAGATTTCCTAAAGAAATAAAACGAAGAAACATGTGGTTGTCCATCATTAAGATGAAAAGTAAATTTTATGAGAAGGCAAAAATTTGCAGTCTTCATTTTAAAATAAATGATTATGACCACACTGGCAGACGCTTGCATCAAAATGCAATTCCTTTTTTTGAAGACCAAAGTTTGGTGATGGTAAGTGAATATACCTATGCATGAATTTATACTCAAATTTTATACTGATATTTAAAGAGCAAGTGGAAGGAGGTTTACTGTTCTGGATAATCTTTTATCAGATGAACTAATAACTCAAAGCTAGTAATGAAATGGCAAATAATATCTTGTGGCATACATCCGTCTGTAGACTTCAATGGGATGATGTGATGAGATATGCAAAATGTAAATTGTGCATTACCAAATTATTTTTCTAGAGTTATATGCACATATTTTGTATTGCATAGTTAAAGTATTTAAATGTTGAATGTGACATTTTCAGGAGCAAGATGAATTAATTAATATATCTGCCCTAACAATGTCTTCGCCTGGCCGTAGCACTAATACGTCTGTGAGTAGCCGTCATCAATAATTTATTATTTATGAATTAATTACTACGGCTAGCTATAACACCAAAGCTAATATTTAGTGACATGCAAATTTCAATTATATAAATCCTACTTTAAACAAGCATTTATACATATATTGATTGTGAAGCACTTTCACAATGAATATGCTTCTAGCGACACACAAACGCCTTTAGCAACATCACAAATGATTTTTAATGGTTTATATATTCATTGTGAAGCACTTTCACAATTAATATGCTTCTAGCAACACACAAATGCCTTTAGCAACATCACAAATGAATTTAAATTTTCAGGTGCCGCAAAAGTTACCTGAACAACCATCTGAGAATTTGACCTTATCCATGCCTAGTACTAGCTCTGGATTTCCTGTAAATATCATAAACCATTAAAAATATATATTTTGGAAAATTAATTATATGTATGTTTTTATATTTTTTATTTATTTACAGGAAAGTCAACGGTTATGCAAACGATTATGTGGACATTCTGATTCATTTGAAATCACAAAAAGACCACGTATTTTACAAGGTATAGAGAACCAAAGAAGCATTAGCCAGGTAAATTAATTTTTGACTGCATTCTCATGAGTCATGTATATAAAAATGAATCCATATTCGCGTGGTCACGACATCACGCCTGAACGGCTGGACCGATTTTGCTGAAATTTGGCATAGAGATACTTTGAGTCCCGAAGACCAACAAAGGATACATTTTGTCTCGGAAAAATGTACGGTTTCTGCACAATAAACTTTTATGATTTTTGCCTAAACTATTCAGACTACTTTGATGAAATTTGGTATAGAGATACTTTGAGTCTCGGGAAAGGACAAGGGATACTTTTTGTCCCGGAAAATGTACGGTTCCCGCACAATAAACTTTTATGATTTATCTTTTTTTTCTTTTTAGGTTGTTAAGGAAAATATTGAAACCATGAAGCCTACATACATAGACAAAAGCATACAAGTAAAAAGAAGATCTATTCGAGAAAATTTGTTAGTAAAAAGAAATAAGGTATTATGTCAAGCTGTCAAACGAAAAACTGAATACATAAATAACATGAAATCTTGGTCGCTGTGGAAACTTCGCTGATATTTGTAAGAAATTAAAAAAATCCAATACTTCATGTGATGCATTGTTTACGATTTTTAATACTAAATAGTTACACAAATACGTCGTAAGGGTTGGATATTGTTTTAAAATAAATAAAAAGATTTCAAAGTTACCTAAATGGCGTTTTATTTTGTTTCACTGGTAAAAGTCAGTCACGACATCAGTATCTATTATATATATCAATATCCTCTCCCATATCATGACCTCTCGTGATGTTTTGGAATGGTTCTCTTCATTTGAGCATGGGTGACAACATTTAATCCACCACGGTCCACGAATCACGATGAATCTTCATTGTGTCGTAGTTTGTTACGTTCCCAGCGCAGTCTTCTCCTTTTTGACTCACCTTCTCCTTCTACATAATTAGAATCATGATTTCAATACTTATGTTCTATCCACGACCATTCCACGACAGAAAGCTTCGTTCTTCCAATAATCTGCTCGCTGCTAAAAATTGGGATGATAACCTATACACCAAAAGAAAAATTTTGAAAATCGGTTTACAAACGGCGGAGTAATCGTTGAACATTAAAAAACGAACATAACACCTCCTCCATTTTGAAAGTCGGTTAAAATTGTAGCCTATGTATTATTCTGATGTATAAGTTATATTATTGTAAAGTTTTATTAAAATCCATTCAGTAGTTTTTGCGTGAAAGAGTTACAAATACATCCATACATAAATCCAAACTTTCGCCTTTATAATAATATTAGTAGGACTAACTAATTTGTAAAAAACCCAATAAATACAGTTTCTGAAAAAAAATGTCCAATAAACAATAATCATTATGGATACCCTATGTTAGAGAAAGAAGGCATCCACACCAAGAGTGAGACAGCGTTTCAAGGTCAAATTATTTGTCTTCACTATTTTATTTCAGGTAAGCACTCCACATTTACTTATATACTTCTAGATATTTAAGTTACAGTCCGACAAGGCTTTATATGAATGTGTCAAACTGTCAATGGGCGCTGCTGCTTGTAAGGAGAACTGTCTTCCTCGTCCCACTAATCTTAATTCTATTTTATCGTTAGTATATTCTCCATTTATAGACACCTTATGCTCGTTCATTGCTCATAATCACATTAGGCTCTAGTTGTAATAAGAATTCTCCACCTTTTATTTAATATATTATTTATTGTAATTATGTTTATACTGTATTCTATGTATATTTAAAGGCTAAGAAACAATATTTTGCTTTATATTTGCTTGTTCTGGTTTTTTCTGTTATAATCTTGTATTTGCATGGTCGCATGAAGTCATTACTTATCCGTGCCCAGTGCATGGCAATCAGTTTGCGTTTTATGTTATATAAGTTATAATTACTGTACTTTTTTTTTTTTTTTTTCTTTTCGCCTCAACTCTGACGCTGGCAACTCCTAAAACGGGGAGGCTTACGCCAAATGAAGAAGAAGAAGAAGGAGAACTGTCAAAAATGACGTTTTTGTATGATAGAAGCGTTAGTTCCTTTTCTCGCCACGTTCATAAACAGCCTTTTCGAACTCTACTTCATGGTTGACAGCTCAACAGCTGACTGGCAAGTTGTTGCAGGCTTTTCCATTTTATATATTTTTATAGTTTCTTTTCCTAGAAACAATAGTTTCTTACCAATTTTTTTTTCTAACTACACTTATCACTTAAAGGAAATGGAACAATGGATAAGTGAGAATTTATCTAAAATTCTGGACTTTCAAGTTCCTGAGGATCTCATCCAGTAAGTTAACTTCTCAACTTTTATCCAGACATATTTTGATCTGGCCCAGTTATAATCAATATTTCCCCACTATTATTATAATAATTTGTCGTCATTTAAACCTTACCTGATATGATTATCTAAACACCAAAATAAGTGAAATCAGTTCTTGTATAGATTGATTTTTTATAATATGTATATTTTATTTATTATACAATGAATTTGCAGATATATTCAAGCGATACAAAATGAAAGTGATCTTAATGAATACATGAAGACTTTATTGGATTTTGATAATGTGGCACACAAGAATTTCTTCTTAGAACTATCAAGGAGAAAGTTCCCAAAAAGTAAGTATTTTTATGACCTTATATTAAAAACATTCAACAGAATCTCTATATTATAAGCAAACAACATAAACAATAATATAAAAACTCAAATAAACATAGAGTTATTATGTACTACGTACTAGAGCCGCTATTGCAAACAAAAAACATGTCGCACTTTTCGCGATTGCTATAGATCAGTACCGCAGAAGTGACAAAGTTTTGTGCCTACACTTGAATGAACTCAGACTCTAAGAGAAGAAGAGTTATAAGAGGATAAAATAAAACAAAGATTTTTACTAAACATTATTAAAAGCTTTTATTTAAATTGCTCTGTATATGTATGTAAGTACATATTATTATGTAAGTTTGGGTGGAATTTTTGAACTCAATTTCGAAGTATGTATGTACACATATTTTAACCAATTGAGCTGAAATTTTGTAATACACGTTTGGTTTGAATGACAATGCACGATATAGTATGTGACATCACTATAAATACAAAATGGCCGACCATCCAAGATAGCGGAATTTAATTGGATATTAAATGAAAGAACTTTTTGAGAGTAACTCGAAAACGAATGTAATGAGAGAGAGACAGACAGACGGACAGTCAGACGGACGGACAGACGGACAGACAGACGGACGGACAGACCGACACACTTTCGCATTTATAATATATTATAATAATTAATAAGTATGGATCCACAGTCCACTAGATACTTACCTTATTTAAATTACTTAAATATTTTTAAATACTTACAATAATACAATTATAATGTACGCATGTATAATGTACACCTAATATTTATATTACCAAAATACCAACTCGTCTACATGAGTACTTCATTCATCGTTGTCTCATCATAGATATCTCTATTCTGCCTACTTTTCACTCTTGAATCTACTACTCTATGCCAATGCAAAATGGCGCGCGTCTTTGCGTATATTGAATGTTCGTATTTTATTAGAAAATAATTAAATAAGAATACTTACCGATCAAATGTTATTCCGTCGCATTTGGAAGTGTTTCTGGAATTATTTTTGCAGTATCTTAACACACACCAAGGCATTTTTGTGACTTTTATTTTGTTTTTCTTTTAATTGTCGTACGTCTAGTGCGCAGAAGAGCTCGCGGGCGACCATAGATAATACAATATATGTATATATAGAGACGGGAGACTAAGTGTGCTATGGCGCGCGCACCACAGTTGAACGGGACAATTTGCATTGCGGTGTCGACTCCAGAAGTACATAATAACTCTATGCAAATAAATGATTTCACAACATTATTTGTTGTTAAAATAACCTTGACGAAAATGATACTTAACAATTCCTCCACCAATATTTTTAATATTTTATAATTTAAGATAATGCAGCAGTAAAGCAACCCAAAAAGAAGATTTCTAAAAACAAGCAACAAGTGGATTATGTGAGTCCCGAGGTGCCGCCACCAATGAAAAATGAAGAGATGGAGTCAAAATCTAAAAAGAAAACTAAATATGTCAACCTTTATTCTCAAGAGGGGAAAAATGCACAAGTGGTCCAATTGAAAGGTATTGTGTATTAAATCTTCAAAATTTTATGATTTAAGATTTTAAATTTTTCAACCTATGATAAAACACCAATTATTTTATTTGTCACAAGTGAAGCTCTCTTTATCAGTATTACGATGGCAGACATTAGAGTGCTTACAGACGAACGGCACTTGTCGATGACAGTCGGCGGCACAAGTGTAAAAAAAAAAATCCAGCGACTGCCGTCGACCCGGGCCGCCAACTGCCATCGACAAGTGCCGTCCTAGTACTAAGAAGCCTTACTAGTTACTAGTACTTAGTACTTCAGCTTAAATTACAAGCACTTGTAGGTCGGCACCATTGTGACTGTGAAGCGTCCAAGCATGATTTAATCAACAACTGCCTGCAGTGCGGCCGTGTGGTGTGCAAACAGGAGGGCTCCGGACCTTGCCTTTTCTGTGGAAATTTAGTAAGTATAAATTTATTTTGATGTTATATTTTGAAATGCAAGTTTCAATAAATATAATTACATAAACACATATCACAAAGTTTAGAAAGAAAGATATAAAAGTTACAGAAAAATAATTACAGCTAATAAGCAACTATTTATTACTATTTTGACAAAACCTCAAAATTAATTATTACACTTACATTACTTATGACATTTTAGGTATGTACCCCAGAAGAACAAAGGGAGATCAACACTAAAACAAAATCTGGTGCTAAGCTGGCCCAGTCATTGATGGAGAAAAGTCGCCCGAAGGGCTGGGAAGAAGCGATAACACATCGTAATAGACTCCTGGAGTATGATCGTACCAGGTAGTTATTTCTTCCCTTCGATAAGCTTTTCTTATTAAAGAAAAACATAGATAAAACAACTATATGCTATTTTGACGATACAAAGTATCCGCCATCTTGATTTGAGCTATCCACCATTTTGTCGGGTGACGTCCGCCATTTTGTCGATTACAACGATGCCATTTTGTCGACAGCGAAAAGCGTACCCACGTGACGGACGATGACAGCGACTACTTCATGGCTAGTAGTGTGTGGCTCAGCGAGACAGAGAAGGAGCGTCTACGGCAGTATCAACAGAAACTCCACGATAAGAAACACGCCTCTCGCCGCGATAAGAAAATGGTGCTCGATTTCGCTGGTAAGTGCATGTGACGTAACACCTCCGTGGTTCAGTGACTTAGTGGCTCTTGACTCGGAGATCGTGGGTTCGATTCCCGCGTTGGAAACATGTTATTTCTATGTTTTGTTAGGATAATGCAGGCTGATCCTTCGATCACATATATACTGATCACCTGATTGCCTGACAACTTAAAGATCCATGCGTCGGATGGGCATGTAAAAAGTCGGTACTGCGCCTGATCTCTCGCCAGTCGTGTCGGTCGTCCGTCCCTCTGGGTTATGAGAGTAAAGGAATAGAGTGCCCTTGTGTACTGCGCACACACGTGGGCACTATAAAATTACTCCTGCGTACCTGGCCTGGTCTCAATGAAACCGGCCATTGTCGCCGGAACTGGTGTGGGAGTTATTATTATATATTATGACGTCATCATGTGTGAGCGGGACGAGGCGAGGGCTGAGCGAGATGGAGCGATATTAGTGCCTGCGTACCAGCAGATTGAAATAAACGGTGGCTACGCTACACCAAAAAATGCTGTCTGATCGTTACAAAATGCAAGGGCTCTGTAAGTTTTGAGGTAATGAAACACCAAACATTAACTATCTTCTAGTCTGTGATACATTCTTGTTGACTTGACTACTTATAAATTATTATATTTAATTTGCGATAAGAAGTATTTAATTACTTTTCTAATCTTCACAACACTTTGCAATTGTGGCGGTACCTACAGTCGGTGCCACAATCCTGCATCGCGCTATTGAAGTTTCTGAGAAAGGCAAGATATATACAATATCTAAAAAAGACGTCAGTGGGCTTCGGCTTGACCGAGCATGCTATCTCACTCGGTCGTAAGATCTTTTTCGGTCACAAAAATTCGCAATTAAATTCATGTAAAGGCAATAAAATAATATGATATTGAATGTACTGTCACTTCTTGGTGGAAATTCATGTTCAATTAAATAATTATACACTTTCCTTGCACTTATTCCACTTTATTTTAATAGATTTATTACAAAATTATTATATACACGACCGGTTTCGAAAAAATCATCATCAGGTGTACTCGGTGTACTGCAGGTAATTTTAAATTTTTTTAAAATTTTGTAAACACAAATCGGGTTGTCAGTATCATAAAATTTTTCTACCATTCAGTACAAATTTTTACCAAAATACAATATTTGTGATTTTTGGTAGAAAATATTGTTTTTTGGTAAAAAATTGTACTGAATGGTAGAAAAATTTTATGATGCTGACAACCCGATTTTGGTTTACAAAATTTTAAAAAAATTTAAAATTACCTGCAGTACACCGAGTACACCTGATGATGATTTTTTCGAAACCGGTCGTGTATATAATTATTTTGTAATAAATCTATTAAAATAAAGTGGAATAAGTGCAAGGAAAGTGTATAATTATTTAATTCAATAAAATAATGTTTATATACAGTACATAAAATATTTTTTCACTTCTAATTAAAAATGTTATAGGTCGTCAGGTGCTAGATGACAACACAATAGACCACGAGCCCGACGAAGACCATCTGCGGTCCCTCATGGACAACAGTAGCGGTCACAGTGGTAGCGGCAGCGGTGGAGGTGATCATCAGCTGCTGGGAGGACTGTTAGATGGGGACAGAGACGTGGCGCCTGGCGTGAATGCGCCGCTGTTACAGGTGAATATTTTATTCTTTATTAAATAAGTAGCTGACCCGGCAAATGTTGTTTTGCCATGTAAATTATTCCTAGTATCAATATAAAAAGTAGATAAAAACCTATTGTCAGGCCTAACGTACTTACATACAAAATTTCATTAAAATACGAGAATTTTATATATTACAGATAATAAATTTAAAGACGCGTAAAACATAATACATTTGAAGTTTAATAATTAATATAATAGTGTTATTTACGACTAAGGCATTATTAAAGGCCGCAACTTTATTATGCTTGGCAAAATGGAAGGATTCGATGTGAATATTGTTCGATTTTTAGATGTCTTAAGACGGCGCTGTCAGTTTTGCTGTGTTTTCTAATAGGTATTACGATCCCGGAAGACAATTGACTTAAATGAAATTGAGATTTATTTAATCATTGTATATTTATCTCATATTTGGCTAACCAAAAACACGATTCACTTATTTTGACTCGATAGTTTTATTTTTCGAAATTATGAATATTTCTGGGCTTTTCAACAAATATCTGTTACACTTATTGAGTTACTATCATTAAATAATTTGCACGACTACAATAACACACTTTATAAAATAATAGCTAAAGGAAATATTTGTATTGTATTTAATTTTTAAGTAATCATCAAAAACATTTTTGGGACTAGCGAACTTTACTTTCGTGCTATAATGCGCCGGACCGTTATTACGCGATATTGTTCACTATTAGCTGCAGCGCAAAATACAATTCATGCGGGCACGATTCATGGAATCATTGTATCACGATTGGAGGATAGCGGGGTGTGTAGGCGGAGCTAGCGTGTTTAGATAATTTTGGGAGCCCGGTCTTAAGTCAGGAGTGAACGAGGCGAATGCGCGCTCTGGGAAAGCTTACTGGTAGATCTGTAATAAGAGGGGTTGTGTTTGTTTATCCCTTTCAGATGGTGTCACGTGATAACGTATATCCAATAGGATAAAAATTGTATAAGGCATGCAGTTGCTTGCATCTATTGTATTTGGTGTGCGCGGCCTATATCTTGAGACTATATAGCGTGCGAAATAACCTATTATATTCAAAATACATAACTATCGTTCTGTTCTTCTATAATAAAAATATCTTGTTCTACGAAAAGGCTTTTTATAACTTACTTCTAACAAGCAGTTCCTAATTTGTCGATTTTTCTTACAGTTCGATGAATCAGTGAAACCTCGAGTCTATCCAGTGCAGAACCAGATGTGGCAGATCTCCAGGGTCCAAGACCTGGAGCTGCAGGAGATGAGCGACACCGGCAAGTGCCTGTCCATGCACCAGCCCTGGGCGTCATTGCTGGTGGAGGGGATCAAACTGTGAGTACTTTGTCTTTTACTAATAAGCATATCGAGTTTTTTTTTTCTAACACTGTTATAACACTGACGCCGCAGCCGCGAAAAGGACGTGACAGATCTACTGTCTTACATGTTAAGGTGATCGCATATTAATCAGCACGCACGCGCCAAACGCGCCGCATTTTAGAATTCGTTGTATGAAATATGTGAAACCTCGCACATTCGTCCGCACCGTACGCGCCGCATTTCGTGTACTATGCGGAGCGTTCGACTCGTACGGCGCGACCGGTGCTGACAAATGTGCGATCAGCTTTAAACGATGATATGCGTTATATTTTCTCTAGCTTATCAGTGATTATTCCGTGGTTTTAGGAGATATTATCAACAATTTAAATTGACATTAGAGAGAGAGAGAGAGAGAGAGAGAGAGATAGTACCAGCCCGTGACCTTACAGTGTGTGCTACTTCATACATTGTACAATGACAACAGTATGTAGCTGATACTGTAGCACACCGTGCCGTCACAAATCTTAAAAATAATTTTATGGTGTTACAGTCACGAGGGGCGTACGTGGTACAGCAACCACCGCGGCCGGCTGTGGATCGCGGCCACCGCCAAGCCGCCCGACCAGGCCGTCGTGCGCGCCATAGAGAACCAGTACCGCGTGCTGTATCCTGGTGAGTACACGACTGTGGTGTTACAGTAACGTGGTACAGCAACGACCGCGGCCGGCTGTGGATCGCGGCCACCGCCAAGCCGCCCGACCAGGCCGTCGTGCGCGCCATAGAGAACCAGTACCGCGTGCTGTATCCTGGTGAGTACACGACTGTGGTGTTACAGTAACGTGGTACAGCAACGACCGCGGCCGGCTGTGGATCGCGGCCACCGCCAAGCCGCCCGACCAGGCCGTCGTGCGCGCCATAGATAACCAGTACCGCGTGCTGTATCCCGGTGAGTACACGACTGTGGTGTTACAGTAACGTGGTACAGCAACGACCGCGGCCGGCTGTGGATCGCGGCCACCGCCAAGCCGCCCGACCAGGCCGTCGTGCGCGCCATAGATAACCAGTACCGCGTGCTGTATCCCGGTGAGTAAATGTGTTGTTACAGTAACGTCGTACAGCAATCACCGCATACCCGTAGAGGCTCCGAAACGAAATACGAAAAAATGAACGGCTTCCGCACGATAAACAAATTTCGGCATAGTGGGGTTGCGGGCGTCATGTAGTTTCATATAAAAAGAATAAGATGCGAGGTGTGTCGTGCGTCGCCCCGCCGCATCGTAATGCGGTTTCAACTTTGTTAGATACTAATTTATATTTATTTTCAGAGAAGCAGTTTAAGTTTCCATCGTTCTACCCGACTGGTTGCTTGCTTGGCTGCGTCAATGTAGACGATGTGTTGCCACAAGAGGAGTATGATAAAAAGTAAGTTATGGATGTGTAACAACGTAATACTCAGAACATGACTACAAAATATCAACACTTTGCTCTCTAATTTTTGAGCGAACCGTCCTCAAATCTTTATTTAATTAATGACGCACGTCATTTTAAAATTTTCAATTTCTAAATCAACTTAGTAAAAATGTTATGACATTTTTATTGTAAACACAATGTCTAATATTAATTGTTTCTTTCTTTTGTAACTTCAAACTCGATTAGCACCGAGTTATCAATTTTGTTCCTGGGTATGGAAGGGTATGAATTATACTTTGTGCATTAAGAAAATGCAAGTTTTAAGTAAATAAATAATTTACAGATACCCTGGCGGCGAGAGCGACAGTCCGTACGTGTTCATCTGCTCCAACCCGGTCAGCCTGAGACTGCGCTTCCCGGTCAAGGGACAGCATAAAATATGTTAGTATATGTTCTATTATTTAATAATTTGTAATTTGTTGTATTAATCAGTTCTTGTCGCTATTATTATTTGTTTTTTTTTCTGTAAATGTTGTGTGTTTAGTTTAGTAGCGTTGTGAAGCCACTCATTGGCCTCTGCAGAATATCAGTGCAGCGGGCTTGCTTGCTGCGTTTGCTGAGCTGTGGCCAATTTTTGGCGCCACACAGCATTGTAGTAAATTAATTTTATAATATTATAGTCGAACTGTACCACTGACTTATATTATGATGTATTGTGTGATACTAAAAATAAATCCATTCTTATTCTTATTATATTATAGCGTGTTCGCGTTAAGATGTGACGTCATGTTTATGGGAAAATTAACCATAACGAACGTCATAGATTTGAGCAATATTTTGCAAATGCATACCTTCCTTTTACTTAATGAGCAAGCGGTGGTTGATAGGTTTCTTTAAATTAAAAAAAAACGGCAATTTTATATTCCCTTTACCCGTGAAAAATAGTAGACTGCACAATTTTTTGTGCTTGTCTGTTACACTGGCCAAGCAGGCCAAGGCGAATGAAGGACAAGAACAAAACATTGTATAGCATAGCCATCTTTATTTTATGAGGTTTTATAGAAGTTTTTAATTATTTCAGATAATCTGGACAAATCTATACACCAAGCGGCCATAAAATGTATTCAGAAAATGGGCAAAATGGAGGCCGAACAAGTGAGTGCTGGGTAAATAAACAACGTATTTATTATTAGAAAATGGTTTTATTTACATTTATCGCTACATACATATAAATAATAGATTCACACATACGCTTCATACAAATCACAACCATACAAATACAATAACTTATTGTTAATCTATACTTAATTAGCACCAATAGAATATGAGACTGAAATCAAATGCAGATGATTCGCTTCTGAAATTGAGGTTCACTCGAAATTCAAATATCTCTTTGCATTGTGCTTTCAATTTAAACGCATGATCGATCGATCGGTGGTTACTCATCTAGATCTAACATGAAGAGATACCCTTAAATAAAATTATTCGAAAACAATATCTTGATATTTTAAATTTCGAGTGTACGCAAAATTCTTGCTCATCCAAACTCTCAACGAGACTTGAAAAGTGTCTCGCTTTTTCTTTGCCTCTAGAGCGAAGACTCAAAAGAAAGAGCCTTCGAAACTCTATGTTGAGTCTGGATGCCGTAGAATCTCTAGGTGGGCGTATACCAACCACTTAATCTATACTAACAGATGACGCTTTGGCAGTAGAAAAATTTGGTTTAGCAGTATAATACACAGGAACGTTACGCTTCCTTCTTTTGGTTGAGTTGCGGGAAGAACGCCTCGATGGGTAGTATCGGGTCGTCCGTAGCTATCGTGAAATAGCTCGGTATCCTTCTACTGTTGGCTGCGACGGTCTTGAACATTCCCGGCGTGTTGTAATCTTTGCTCGCGGCCAAAGTCAAGTCGGAGACTCGCTTGGACTGCTCGAAGACGCGCTCGGCGTGATCATGATGCTTCTTGTCGGCTATCTTCATGATAGCGCTCTCTGATCTGGTCCTCTCGGATGTGTAGTCTTTGTGATCGTGATTCTCGGTTACGATGTCATTGACGGATTCGCCAACGTCTGTGTCGTATACTTTCTTCCTCAAAGGTCTTTTGCTGAGGAGAAGTGTGGTTGGGCTGGTCGATTCGGCAGCTTCCTCTGTGGGCTTAGGTCTACGTTGCCCGTTTCGGATCCGAGCTGAAATCTTTTGGGGAGGTGCGGTTTCAGTCTCCTCAACGTTTGGTCTACTGTTTTGTCTGCTCGCCTGCCTCGAATGGATTTCTGACTCGTTGTTGTCCGTTCTGTTTAATTTGTGTCTAGGCTCTTTGGGCATAAACTTTTTCCTCTCTGTGGTTGTTTCTACTTCGGTGAAGTAATTGTCGACTGACGGTGGTTTCCGGATTGAGACTCGTGGCTTGGGAGTATTTTCGGTTGGTTTCTCAGTTGTAGTGGTGGAATTTAAGCGACTTCTGTAATCTTTCATGCTAAACTTGGGTCTGTCAAATTTGTTCTTTAGTCTAGGTCTAAGTTTGGACCTAGGACTCGTGTCCTCTTTTTGAGATGTTTCAGCATCATTATTGTCCTTTAGAGATTCTGTTGTCTCTTTCATCTCGACAGGTCGTGCATCTCTATGGAAAGAAAATTCCTTTATATCTGATGAAGTTTTTAGCGTATCGCTTAAGCTTACGGAGACGTCGCTAGTTGGTGTATCTTTTTCGTCCTGTTTGTGGCTGTAGTCTGGAGTTTCATTTATTTTTAAATCATATATGGGTGTTGTTTTTTGTTGATGAGGACGTGTAGATATTTTCATGATTGGTGATTCTCTACTATAGTCATGTTCTTTTACTGCTGGCGTCGTAGTTTCATATTTTTCTGTTGTTGTAGTGGTGAAAGGTCTGCGATGTCCAACGAGCTTCTTCTTTATGACCGTAGGCCTAGTTGGCGATGTGGTAGGTAGGGCACTTGTAGTTAAATCTGTAGTAATAGTTTGGGTCGTTACACTTGTTTTTGTAGTTCTTGGTCTTGGCCGTACTGTGTGAACTTCGTCTGCGATAGTTGTAGCAGGCTCTGTTGAAGATTCACTCTGTGTAACGGTCTCAGTTTTGTTACGATTTAAATTTGCCAGTTGTGGTCGACGTCGCCTTATCTTATTTCTCTTACGAATTTTGTCTTTGTCAACTGTAGTATCATTAGAACTAGGCCGCTTGAAGTGAAGATTTGGTGGAAGTGTTGGTAAGGGAGCTGAGGACGCATCCGTATTATCGGCGTTAGTGCTCACTTCAGTTGTTATTTCTTGGACTGGTTTCACGGATTCATTTGGTTTCTTTGTTCTTCTTCCTGGTTTACCATTACCGTTGTACGCAGGTGTAGATACTCTATAATAGTAATCCTTTAGCTTTTGTTTGCCAATAGGTTCAAAATCATCTCCCAACGGGCGCCTACTTTGTGAGTCGGCTTGGTTGTAATTAAATCCGTTGTCGAAGTCCTTTTCGCTTTCGGTAACAATTGCGAATTCTTCCTGTTGATCAGCAGTAGACGTTGTAGGTTTTTCGTAAATGTTATTGTCTGCTTCTTCTTGTTTTCCATCGGAATCTTGATTTTGGAACGTTTCCGGCGTCACAGTCCAAGGTGATTGCGTTTTTAATTCGTCCTGTTCATTTTCAACAACTTCATAGGGATGGTATAGGTTGTTGAACTGATTGTTTTGTAGGTTCAATGCATCAGGAGCGTCCACGTACTGTTGTGATAATTGTTGCGTCAATCCAACGCTATCGCCTTGCTGCTTTTTATTGTTGACTTTATTGTTGTAATTTATGTTTTGCTGATTGTTATAGTTTTGTAGTAATCCATTAGCCTGTGCTCCGTAGTCGTTGAAGTAGAGCGGAGTTGTCGATTGTATGAGGGGTGGATTGTAAGTGGTGACCTTGTTGATATCAACATTGTAGTTCTTTATCGTGAAAGCGTCGTGAGGACTCGGCTTGAACCCATTTTTGATTCCAGCGTTCGGATCTATTTTCAGTGGAACGTCAAGTTTAGTTTGTTGCGTTGCAAAATTTCCAAAACCTGAACCAAATAGTAAATGATTTGGAACTGTTTGTAATTTTGGTGTCGTCGACGAGAAGATCGCTGGGGTTGTTTTGAAAGTGGGCGTGTATCCGAACGAGTTGAAGATGGTGTGTTTGCTCGGCTGAGACTGTAAGAACGAAGTTTTGGTAACTTGATGTACAGGGTCTCTTCCTTTCACTGACTGTACTCCAAATGATCCGAATGTTCCTGAAATGGAAATAAGTTTTGAAGTTATTGTAAAAATATTAAATCAGTTATAAATAATTCAAATGCTTTGTAATGTGACGTGTCATATTTTGCTATGTCTAAAATTAAATACTATATTGAGACTACACATCGGACTTTCTTTTTTTCACACGAAATATGGTTTGAAATTTTATGTATAAATATAGTGACTAAATATTAGATTACCTAATATACTCGGTGGGAACTGGTGGAAGTTGGTCAGGTCGTGGAATGAGTACTGCGCGTATGGGTTCTGAGCGATCTTCTGACCGCCCTGCTGCTGAGCCGTCTTCACGAATTGAGGGGAGGACTCGCTCTCAGATATCTTATACACCTCTGGTTTGTAGATCTCCGTTTCAGCGGAGGCCGGTCGCTTCTCTGGCTTGTATTCTATGGGTGCTGCGAAGAGGTCTAATGGTTTTCCAGTAGAATATGCGCCGAATTGGAACTGCTGGACATTGGTCAGCTGCTGCAGGATATTGTTATGGTACTGCGGCTTCTGTTTTGTCTGGTGTTTCTGGATGGGTCTGTACTGGTTGTGAGGTTTTCTGATGAGCACGCTCTCAGCGGGCTGATAGTTTGGCACGAACTTGTAGTGCGCTAGGCCGTTGTTAGGCAACGCGAATGGGTTGAGATAGGAGTTGATTGGCTGGTGCCCTGGATGTGCTGTTTGGGCTGGTACGGTTCTCAACGTGGTTGGTCGGTAGGAATGAGCTATGGAGCTCAGTTTGGTAACGTCCCTCGTTGCGATTGGTCGCATAGACGACTGGTACACGTCTAGTAGGGGTACTTTGTATGACGAGTGTAGCGGGGCTGTCCCTAGGGGCCCGTAGTATATCCCGCCAGAGCCTACAACGGGTCTCCAACCGCCCTTCGATGGTAGATTCTGAAAAAAGTTTTGGAGCCTTATTATTTATATTGTAGGGCTTCGAACATAGTTATAGTCTTAAATTAAGAGGATGATTTTTAAGTAGTTCACCGTTCATAAATAAAACTTGATGATGATATTATACGTTTGGTATTGCCGCCTTTGGACTAAGATGTAAGGGTTAGATTTTTGTCTAGATCATGAATTATTTAGAAGTATAAAATTTCTTACCCCTTGCGCTGACCGGCGGTGGTACGGCCCCTTCACAGCGTCCACCGTTAGTAGCAGCGGCACCCACACTAACACACATAGCCGTATTCCTGTAACAAACGATCACATTTAATACCTTAATACAGTACAGACATACTCATAATTATTATCAAAACTCCTCTTTTTAATTACAAGTTTAAAAAAAAGTTGTTGTCTAAAGTTTTAATATATGAACATATTGACTCTGTTCATTTAATTATGTACCTTAACAACGTAGTCACGCGAGTTAAATCATTATTAATTAATCCATATTTGAGTTAATTTGAGGATGATAAATTGAAAATGAAAATGTGTAGTGTGTCCTTCTGTTACCTTTTAATACCCTTTAACAGTGGTCTGTGAACCGATTTCGATAAAATTTGTTGTGGTGATACTCTGATATCCGAGGAAGGGCTTAGCTTAGCATGGTCTTTTTTTGTAGAAAAATCTACTATTCCCGCGCGATAAACATTTTTTGCCGTATACAGTCGCGGGCAACTTCTAGTACAATAAAACAAGCTAAGTAAAAGTTATTTTATAACGTTTGCAATTATAACATAGCTGCAAAATAAAAAAGCTCAATCAGAGACGCTTGTAATATTTTTTGCAGTTGCTCGCAACGAAACCAAAAGTTGACTATTATTTAAGTAAAATTTGGTTAATTCTACTTTCATCAAACAAAGATGGCTATCGGATGTAGAGCGGAACGAATCTGTGACCGTTCCCACGCTGGTGATGTACCGGCTTTGACAACTACGCCTGGGTACTTAGACAACTGGCATTCGATACAATTACAGCAAAGATAGAGAAATGTATGGGATATGATCATTTAATACGAAGACATTGCAAGCACACGTCACTCAGCTACTATCGTACTAGCGACTAGCGGCAGCGACAGCTACGTAAAAGCCCAAACATTTTTGATTCCTAACTTTGCTCTCCAAACTGTCGAATACAATACTTACCCTTACATATCAAAGTACTTAAGCAACTTGTATTGAATACAAGTTGCTTAAGTACTTTGATATGTGAGGGTAAGATAAAATGGGATAACTACGGGGTAAGTATAATGTCTTATCTACAGAGCAAGAGCTCTGCCATCTGGACCTTAGCATCCCATCTTCATTTCACGCCCAAACCGCTGAACCGATTTTGCTGAAATTTAGAATGGGGATACTTTGAGTCCCGCGAAAGGATATAGGGTACTTTTCATCCTGGAAAAATATACGGTCGTCGGTCCCCGCTCGATAACGAATTTTGGCGAAACCGAATTGCGGGCTTCATCTAGTTAATCATATTACTTTCAAGTTCCAACAAACATTTTTGTAGAAAATTATTGTTAACGGCTTCTGTTGGTATTGTTCATACAATCTGTAGTTTGCTCAGCTAATTAACATAGTGTGTCATGTTCAATTGAGAGAAATTCAAATGTGTTCGTGTTTTATTTGTTCTTAGACAGTTATTTCGCGTGCCTCGAACTGCAAACTGAGATGATAGATCGAATTTTAAGAAAAATATGTAATTATTTCATGTCATAGGCTCTAACTTAATTATTATGATACATTAATTAGATTTTCTACATCTGTTTAGGCAGAAAAATTAATTTATTGACAAAAGTACCTACCTACCTAGTAACCTATTAATGACACAAGGTACAGAAAAAAGCGTTGTCTTAAATATTAACTGAAAATTACCATCTAAAACATTTTTCATTTGATTCTGGTGGAATTATTAACACCTCCCAGGTGTTTTTTTGCCTGCCTGCCTTCCAATTATATTATATATCCAATTATATTGGAAGGCAGGCAGACAGGAACATTCCACATTTGAAATGTGAAATTCACAATTCAAATGTGAATTGTTGTTTTCGCCCTGCAGCCTGCTTAATTTTTCCCGACATTTACTTTTATTGAGTATCAATCGCTGCTAGCCTATTCTCATAGCATTTTTAGCAGTCTTTTTCTTGTCAAAATTGGGCGTTGACTAGTGGCTGTCTCCCAACCTTTTTGTGTTTCTAGGTGATTCACAAACCTTACCGAGACCTATCATTCTTTATCGAGTCCTTTTACTTTTCAACAGCTACTCCTCATGCCAGTGGCTGCGCACAGACCGTGGCACGTTTCACTCCAGCTATTCGCCACTAGAAAACACTGTGATATACATTTTTATACTTATCTCGCTGAACACGCAGTCGGCCCTGCCCACGAAAATGGACCGTAGCTCAGTGAAAATAAAAGTCACTTTCCTCCGCTAGCGCTCTAGGTTCTTGCACTTGGCCGCACGAACGTCTGACGGCAATTTTGATACTAATTACTGGAATGCTTTGGATGTAATTTTCTGTCTAATATACGTGTCATGATATATTTTCGACAAGTGCGATCACCCGAGAGAGAGGCTAAATATTACAAGACGTGAGAATGGATTTAACAGTTTAGTCGAAGATGAATTAAATTTTAACTTTGTTTTATAAGTCACGCAAATCGCAATGGCTTATATTTTGCCATCGCATTTTAAATCATACATAAGTACATATGATTTTTGTATATATTTTTATATTATATTTGCCCCACCACACAATCCTTGTGTCGCCAGGATCGACAGCGGCTACCAACCACGAAAACTCCTTCATATGATCTCAGGGAACCCGAGGGACATCCTAAAGCTGTCTTGGAACCCGCAACGAAATTAATCAGAAAAAAATAGGAGGAGTAGGAAGTATTATAATTTTCCCTCCCCACTCGTTTCAGGAGTATGTAAACACCTAATTTTCTTTCTAAATCTGTCAAAATACGAAATACAAAATTAAATGAAGAGCGTACAACTTCTTAGACAAGACACTAGCGATCAGTTATTGATGAATAAATGGTGGCACTGGCACCAACTTATCACCACCAAACTTATGGTTGTATTACCGTGAAAATAACATTGTTTAGACACCAGCGTCGCCGGCGAAAGTGTACAGAAAAGCGAGGCAATTTCAAAATTTTCTTTCTAATAGACGTAAATTACACTTTCCTAACGTAACTCGCAGGTAAGTGGTTTGATTAGTCTTTACAGTTTACTTATTGACCGACATTTTGTTTCGTTAAATCGCGAACAATGATGAACAAATCAATATATTTTGTCTCTATACTTTGGTGTCGGGAGTCGGGACACTTAAAATACTGATGACGCCCGCAACTCCGTTGCGCCAAAATTTGTTTATCGTTTTTTTATAAAATAAGTGGGCAAACGAGCAAAAGGGTCACCTGATGGAAAGCAACTACCGTCGCCCATGGATACTCGCAACATCAGAAGAGCTGCAGGTGCGGTGCGTATCGAACCGTATTACATTTTTTCTGAATAATAAGTATTATATTATGTCCTTTCCCGGGACTCGAAAGCATCTCTATAGTCCACCAAACTTCATCAGAATTGGTTCAGTAGTTTAAGCGTCAAGAGTTAACAGACAGATAGACAGACAAACTTTCGCATTACTATTATATAGTATGGATAGATATCTTATTGAGTGATAGATTGGAACAGACCTAAGAGTTACACGATTAATAATTTGATGTAAGAATCCACTATTTTTTTTTTTCAAAATTCAACTTTCAAGGGCACAAGCGCCACACCGTGATAATATGAATTATTTATGCAAGGTCCGCTGTCTTTATCTGGCATTTTGGGAAAGTCACATGATAGACAAACACGAGAAGAACTTATATAGTTATAAGCTGCATAAATATTTTTACAAGACGTGGATAAGGGGCTATAGTATTATGATTTTAAACCTAATTAAATAATAACATAAATTTGTTTTTTATTAGACAACACTTTGACGCACTAAAATAATGTTAATTTAAGTGCTATTAAAGTGAAATGTACTTTTACTTTAGAAATTGATACTTAGATATTGACCGGACATATTAACTATTTTAAGACATACAAAAACTAGGTCTTTGCATCCGTTGTGGATGATTTATACAGTATTTTCAGAGCGAAGTAACCACTCCTCAAATACTGTAGTGCCTGGGACAAGATTTAAATGTCCGTATGGTTGCCCAAACACATACGGCATTCTCGCAACATAGTCGGCCTAGTCCAGAGGAAAGAACTAGTCAATACGTCTGGGACCAACTATGTGCGGGTTTCCTCACGACGTTTTCCTTCACCGTACGAGCGTCCGTATTATGTACTTGAGATCAGAAAATGTCTCATTGGTACACGCCTCCACCCGGGATCGAACCTGCACCCTCTACGAGTGCGAACCAAAGGTCTACCCATTAGACCACGGACGCCCTTTAAATGTTCTGTAAAGATTAGATTCATATTAACTCAGAAATAAAACATTTATTTTATTTAACTCTTTCCCTCATATTAAGTTTTTCTTGCCAATCCATTTTAATATCAGCGTGTGTGTCTGTTACCTCTTCACGCTTTAACCGCTGAACGAATTTATATGAAAGCATCATCTAGGAATGAACAATAAAATTATTTATTATACACACGTAATTAACAATAATATTATACAATAGTACAAAGTAATGATCTTTGGTACTTTGTTGTCTGTTTGTCCTATTTTAAATACATTTGGTTCTTTATCAGTAGCACTCTAGATTAACTTAGCTGCTTTTAATCGCGAAGAAAGATACAGAACCCATGGAAATTCTTTTTAATAATAATAATAATAATATCTATGGACGCTTCACACCACGTCAGTCTGGCCCCGTGGTAAGTACCTGATGGACTTGTGTTACAGGTACCAGACAACGGAAATATATTTAATACTTTTATACTATACATATATTCAAGATTTTTATTATATTATACACATATTTAATACACATCCATGACCCAGGAACTTTGAAAACTTTTTGTTCCGTCGGCGGGATTCGAACCCGCGACCCCCGGCTTGAGCTACCGACAGCCCACCAACTAAGCCACAGAGGTCGTTGCGGTTGTGGCCAAAGTAACTTTGTATTTTCCTTGCTTGGGCTATGCTCTGCTTATCTGATGATCTTGATGCGTACAATACTCAGTATTTGGACCGGAATGATGCTTTGATACATAATTTACGTTAAACATAAGCATTAATCTACTGACAGTCGCTCACGTGAGAAATTATGATGGTCTGCGGAGAATGACTTCATTTTACGAAAGTATTCATACCAATATTAGGAATTCAAATTCGAATCGTTTTTTTTTTTGGGTATGTGTGTACCAGTTAAAGTGCCTTATTGCATTGCCGACTGCCGTGTCTGACTTTATTTATTCGTCTTTTTATATTCATTATTGCGAAAAACGAAAAACATAAAATTACATATTTTATTGCTTCAAGCCCCAAGCGACACCCGGGTGCCGCGATAACAATAGAAATCTATTGTGCCTCGTTTTTTCCACGATCGAGGGATTAAAATGGGATCAATATAGTAACTTGTTAGAATTGGCACATAATTTTAACTTAAAAAGCATTATCAAAATAACTAGGCTAGGAAATTAGTTTTATTTTTATTTTATACAAAATTTTGTGCCTTGATATGCCGTTCGAACTTTAGGTAATGAATGGTTATGAAAAAGACTTCAACGAGTTTGATGCGCTCGTTTAAGTATTTTGTTCCAAATTTGTGTTTTCATAGAAAATATAGCTTTTTAAATCAACTCGGAAAAGTTTTTTGACAATTTCCGTGAAAATTTAATTGAAAAAATTAAAAAAAATATATTTTAATAAAAAAAAATACAGTTTTTTACTCTGACAGTAGAAATAGTTTTTTTTGGTAAAAATAAAATTCTACGCAAATTATAATAATTATTTTAGTCTCTTTGTGACTCGGGGCATCATGATGAATCTAATGACACCTTATTAATTCATCAAGCCCCATACGGTCACCGGTGATCGAGACACAATAGAATATCTATTGTGTCTCGTTTTCCCACAATCGACGGGTTAACACCAGATCAATAGTTTAGGGGCTACGAATAAAGTAACATAACCTACATACACTGTCATATCTATAGCTTTTAAAGCTCCGAATACATGGTTTAATGGACCATTTCTATTAACCTCTTCGTTTTATTACTCCATAATCATAAATTTTATTTGAGTACTTACTGCCGAGTGCCAGTATGTAATAACGAGAAAAAAGTCAACAAAATACGACACAGTCATCGTCATAAACCTACTAACCTTAGTACTTTTAGAGTCCAAAAAAAAAGAAAATTCATAGCTACTTTTAAGTGTATGTATGGCAAGTGAGCATTAATCTTCGAGCACAATGTTCAGGGGCCGCAACGGAGCGAGCTAAATTTCTTATACAAGTTTTAATATCTATCGCGGATTCAGTTATAAAACTTGTCATAAAACCACAAACTTGTCATAAAACCACAATGTTTGCAAAGCTTTAGGGTGCGTTTCCACTGACGCGTAGCGAGGCGGAGAGGAGCTTAGCGGTGCCGAATTGACCAATCACCATGCTCGAAATCTTCGCTCCGCTTCAATGGAACATCACGATTGGTCAATTCGGGCACCGCTAAGCTCCTCTCCGCCCGGCTCCGCGTCAGTGGAAACCCACCTTAAATGTAGCGGTAGAAATAGTTAAATTACTACATCAAGGATCATTCGCGCCGATCTGTTTCAAAGTTGATCCTGGGTCATGCTATCTCTCTCGGCCTTCGTTTTTATGAAAGAGACAACATAGTTCTCAACCCAGGGCTAACTATAATTCTGAAAAAACATCGTAGGCCTATTATGCCAGTCTGGGTTTAAGTTAACTCTCAATTTATGTATCACATTAGGTTTCCTGGTATTCGAGTTTGTGAAATAGATAGCATGGTATTTAATCCAGGGTTACTTCAAACACTGAGATTAAGACATCTTAAACAATATAATATCGAGGTCTCAACTTTTTAAACTTATTATTTTCTCTGTTGTTTTAAAAAGCGGGTGCCCCAGTTCACATCACTTTGTAGATATTTTATTGTTTTTTACTTCATTGCAGGAGAAAGTTCTGTTTGAAAATTTAAATATTTTTATCGATATAATTATTTTTAACATAAAATATACTTAATACTTATATTGAAAGCCTTGTGAAGTATTTTTTTATAAGTAATTATTTACTTATGTAGCTTTTTCCGTGGTTTTTCTCGTAAAAAATTAAATTAAAAAATTTAAAAAACCCCCGCCAAACAACTTGAAAAAGTAATGAAATAATATTTACTGTTTTTAAGTTTAAATAATTCCTGAGTGTAAAGTGATATTTTAATCCATAATTGTTGTCAAGGTGTGTCGAGGGACTGCTAATGTAGATGCTGACCTTTCGATCTAAACTACACTGGCTACCAATACGACAGCGCCGCTCTACTAGGGCCTTGTGTATGCTCTACTCCCTGTTGCATCACCCCAATGCTCCTAAATACCTAACACCCCTTTTCCAATACCGTTCCAGTACCCATGACAAATCCCTTCGATCCTCTAATAATGCACTCCTTTCTTGCCCTTCCCATAGATCAGACATCATCCACTCGTCTTTCAACGTACAGGCTATACTACTCTGGAATGCTCTTCCTCGAGATATCAGGCTAACCAAAACCAGGGACACTTTTAAACGCAAGGTTCGTGAATTCTATTTGGCGCAATTGGCACGAAAGTATTAAATATTTGTTTTAATTACACTTTATTTATACTTTTTTATTATTATTCTATTAATATATACATATATACACATACACATATATATATATATATATATATATATATATATATATATATATATATATATATATATATATATATATATATATATATATATATACATATATATATATATATTTATAAAGTATTATATAATATACATTATTTATATATTATGTACTAGTATTTCTTTTAATTAAATAATATATAGCATGATATTTTTATGTAAATATAGTAAGTAATTTGTATTAAATTAGGCATATTTTCATAGTATTATTAGAGTAGTTTCGTATTACTAAGTGAAATGCTTGCTCATGACCCTAAATATAGATTGCATTTTATTTGTTTATTTTTCCATCTTTTCACACTATTGGCACCTACACAATTTTGTTTCTGAACACCTAAAGGTTGACTGGTAGAGAATGCCATTTGGCATTAAGTCCGCCTATGTACCAACATTGTGCAAAAAGTATAAATAAATAAATAAATAAATAAATAAATACAAAATAGAGATATGAATCATGGTAGATCTAACATATTCATTTTAAGAGCTTTGCGATGAAATAGGATTAGTCATATTATTTTTAAACATAATAACGCATAATAAACTCGTGAATTATAATTAACATTTAGATTAAATCAACAGTTTTAAATTTTATATGCGTCTGATATCATCAAAAGTAAATCTCCGGTTTCTCTCGTAGTGTACAACAGGCCACAACATTTAGCTACCTAATACCTTACTCTAAGGCCCAATTTCACCAACGTCTGTTGCATCTTGTTAAAATGTCATGTTTACTCTTTCATTCATATGAAAAACGAAAGATGTAACGTGATACTAATTCGAGCATTAACTTTAACAGTCGTTGGTGAAATTGGGTCTTAGTATACATAATTTGTATATTTTTGCCGTTTATGGACCAAACATACACTTGTGTTACAATTTTTTTCACTTTAAATCAAGAATCCCTCTTTAACTGTGGAATTCTGAAACGAAATACAATAATTTATTTATTTGGTTGCTATAGACCAAATACGATAAAAGCCATATATACAAATTATGACAATTATAATCCTTACTAATATTAAAATGGCAAAAGTGTGTCTACCTGTCGGTAACATCTTTACCCTTAGGGTCAATTCAGACCGCAACGCGACGCGTAGATGCATATGTAAATTTGTATGGATTTGACAGATTTCAATTGCGTGAGACGTCTTGCAAATCTGTCAAATCCATACAAATTTAGAAATGCATCTACGCGTCGCGTTGCGGTCTGAATTGACCCTTAGACGACTGAACCGATTTAGATTTTTGGTATGAATATGTACCTTGAGAGACGGTAAAGGACATAGGATAATTTTTATTGCGGAAGAATTAACGGTTCCCGGGCAATACACTTACTCGGTTCACTATATATTATTTAATATATAAGTTTGGATTTGCGAGGTTTTAGCAGAATTTTTCCAAACTTCTTATAGTATACCCTTCAAACTCACTCATTGATATGAAGAAAATATTTTTCTTATTTAGAATTAAATCAAAGTGGAGTACCATCGAAGAAATTGATCCATCGGCAGTTGACGGTCCTACGTCATTTGGTCCCATTATGTCAACTTAATGTAAGTCGTCATCTGCCGACAGCGTTTGATAAAACGCGACCAAAATACGTAGGCCCGCCAGCTGCCTATGAATCAATTACTTTGATAGTACATACGCGTTGGCAGCCCTTAATGCCATCGTAGTCGGCGACTCTTAAAGAAGCCATCGGTGTGAACGGCCGCGTTTCTCATGGAATAATTATCTTCTCTGTAATAATACGTAACATGCTTTCATTGCCACAAAAAGCGGCGCAGTGGGAAAATGAGTTTTGTTCGATCGACGCCTAGTTTACTAACAATGAGCAACCTTGTTTAGTGTTCATCTACATGTATGTAATAGTTAGCAGGAGCATTGAAGATTTGTTATAAAGACAATAGAAACAAATAAGACATTTAGCTCGTTTTCTACCGGAGCTGCGTTGCTGGAATGTGTTTTTAAGATCCAATAGTTTTGCTAAGCTGAACGAGGTCAGACAATTTAAGCAATTATATTGGTTCTCAAAATACACGTACGTACCCTAAGGATATGTTTCATAATCGCCTGGTCACGAAGTACATCGTATACGGTAATTTTGCTACTATCGTACATTATTAGATAAGCAACGTCAAATTTTCTGATAAACTATTTGTCCTTATTTAGTATCTCGATAAATATTTTAAAAATAAAAGCTATATAACAAAGTAAGCTTTATAAAACTTATAAAAAGTAAGCCCAATTAGCACTTTAATAGTTTATACTACAAAAAATCCTATTAATGGCACTCCTAGTATTTTCAAACAAACATCGAACGTGCCAATAATGAGATGAATGCAACGATTGGGTAGTTTGCCCTAGTTCAATAAAATTACGAATAAAGTATCTATTGCCTTCGCAAGACAAACCTCGTTTAATATTCCGCCGGTACAAACATTGTCATTCACCGCCCGTGACCTCACCCAACGCGACCACGTGGTCGCCGGTCACGTGATCACTTTCCTCGACGTGATCGGATTATCGTGATCGAATGAAAACACTTTCCTTTAATAATTCTACGATGGAAAATCGATTTCGATGTAATTTAATTCTACTTACGAAATTGATGCAGGCTTCGCTGTTATCGGATAAAGAGACAAAATATGAATGGAAACATTTTTATGACATGAACACCTAACGGTAAGCGGTAGCATCACCCACAGCCACTGTCAATAATCGAGAAGATAGAGGTAGAACTTTTATCTTTAGTTTATCTTTTGTTTAGAGGTAAAAGAGGTACCTCTATCACTCGGCAAAATGCAACATTAGTGTTTAACACCGGTTTTCTGTTAGGCCATAGTTTGATTAAACGAGAACATTTACGTTCTACTTGAGGCCCCTAAAAGTAGCTATTTCTTTTACTTAGTAGACTACAATCAAAATTATAACTAGGCACAGGATTTCATACTTTTGACATTTTATATGAAGTTTTGTGACTTGATTCGCCGTTCGGCTTATAGTACTTATAGCAGGTAAATTATATTTGAGTTTCCACGCAGTGACCCCTAGTGTATGTAGGCTACAATGATATGTAATTTCTGTACGTACGCTACAGTCACAATAAATAATTTGAATAACGTGAAAGTGGAAAGTACATTTTTATTTTTTTTAAATATATACACGTGAGGAATATTGTAATGCCAGCTTTCTTTTGCTTTTGATCTAGACTAACTATGCTAGAGTATAACATAAGTAAACATTGCAATAAATCAACTTGGAAATACTGAAATTACTCAATTTACTTTGTTTAAGTAATACAAACATTAAGTAATAATTAATTCACAACCAAATAGTGAAACAAATTAAAATGTCAAACTTGTATTTTGGAGTACTCAAATTTAGTAGTGTTTAAGACATAGGATAATTTTTATCAGGGAGAAATGTACAGACTGTATGTAGAATGTACGCGGCTAACAATTTTCCGCGCGAACGAAGTCGCGGGCAATATTAACGGCCGCACTCATGTTTAATGATCACTTAACTTTAATTTAATGAAGAGTTCCTCAGAAAATGTTTTGAGTTTTAGTGGAAAATAATTGTCACCATTATAAAATACTTGATGCCCGCTACTCCATTGCGCCAAAATTCGTTTATCGCGCAGTTTATTTTTCGGGATAAAAAGGTATTCTATGTCCTTTCCCAGGACTCAAAGTACCTCCATACTAAGTTTCAGCAAAACCGGTTCAGCGGTTTGGGCGTGAAGAGGTAACAGACAGACAGATAGACAGACGGACAGACAGACACACTTTCGCATTTATAATATTAGTACGGTCTATATGACGCTCGCAACTCCGTTGCGCTAAAATTTGTTTATCGTGCGGGAACCGTACGTTTTTCCGGGATAAAAAGTATCTTTTCCCGGGATTCAAAATCTCACTACCAAATTTCAGCAAAATCGGTTCAGCGGTTTGGGCGTGAAAAGGTAACAGACAATCACACTTTTGCATTTATAATATGAAGTATGGATTAGTATAGATAGATAAAGTTTAGTGTTTTTTTCCGTTTGTAGGTTTAAATTACTAACTTAAGTGTTAGGTTTAGGTTTAAAGATTCTTTATTATCAACAAAGGCAAGCTGCCACTTATTTGATAACATTGATTACTTAATGTCTAGATACAATTTCATCGTTCGTCGTCGAAAATACAGTATAAGTACAGTTAAATTACTGGTACATTGTGTTAGTTACAGTGTTAGCTAAGTTAACCTAAGACTAGGAGTTCCAATATTTGAAAAAAATATTTTAAAACAATTACTAGTACATTTTAATTCAAATAATTTGCTACACGATAACCAATACGGATTTACTAAGGGTCGATCCACAACGGATGCTGGTATAGCACTTCTTTGTAGTATTTTTGAAGCTTAGGTGTGTTTTGCGATCTCTCCAAAGCCTTCGATTGTGTTGAGCATGCTACATTGATCAGGAAACTGCGCCACTACGGCATAAAGGACTCTGCTCTCAGCCTTTTGACTTCTTACCTTAAAAATAGGACTCAAAGGGTTGAGGTAAATGGTAAAAGGTCCAATGGAACCAAAATAGAATTAGGCGTCCCACAGGGATCTATATTAGGCCCATTTCTTTTTCTCATCTATATAAATGACTTACCTTATCTAGTAAAGGATAATAATAATGAGATAGTGCTTTTTGCTGATGACACTTCACTTATTTTTAAAGTGAAGCGACAACAGTCGAACTACGGCGAAGTAAACAGTGCTCTCTCAAAAATAGTATATTGGTTTAATGTTAATAACTTACTTTTAAATTCTAGTAAAACTAAATGTATAAAGTTTACTTTGCCCAATGTTAGGCAAGTCCAAACCAATGTACTATTAAATGATGAGAAGATGAATTTGGTAGATAACACTGTATTCCTAGGTATTACACTTGACAGTAAATTACAGTGGGGTCCTCACATTGCTAATCTTGCAGGTAGGCTCAGTTCTGCAGCATATGCAGTCAGAAAAATTAGACAAATTTCTGACGAAGACACGGCACGATTAGTATATTTTAGTTATTTTCATAGTAGGATGTCATATGGAATCCTTTTATGGGGAAACGCTGCCGACATTAATACAATATTTGTGCTGCAGAAGCGAGCCATACGTTCTATTTATAAAATGTCTGCTTTAGAATCTCTGAGAGATAAATTTAAAGAAATTGGTATTCTAACTGTTGCTTCTCAATACATTTTGGATAATGTAATATATGTCACTTTTTTTGGTAAAAAAGTGGGCCCCGTGCGAGTTTCTTACGCCGGTTCTTCTCGCCGGGTTAGTTCCCGAACCGGTGGTAGGCACCATGTAGTATCAACATTCTGAAAGCATTTTTTTAAAATCTATTCAGAAATAAAACTTTTTTTTTTTTTATTAGTTCTAATGCAGTTATACTTTGCACGCACAATGGTGGCATAGGTCATGAAAACTGGAGCAGGCTTGCTACACTAAGTTGACTAATGTCCTACGAGAAATTACAACATGGAGTATTGTTAAACAATATAGGATATGATTAATTACTTATGGACAATGGTTTCGAAGTCAAATCCCATGGGAAAAGGTGGAACTCTGGTTATTTTTGCTGCATTAAGTTTAACTGTTAAAATATCATATGTCCATATTATATACAATACGAGAAATAGATATATAGAAGAATATAATGATTTTACCAAGGATTAACTTTTAACAAGCCGACGAAAGTCGTGTCTAAATTTTGAGGCAGAAAATGATAATTTTGAGTATTTAAAAAAACAGTCTACCTCTATAGTCACAAAATTCCGAATTAAGGGGAACTTTAGAATAAAAAAAATTCTTCGTAGAAAAAAATAGAGGCTGACTATTTGACGAAGCGATGTATAGAAACAAAAACAAAAATAAAATCTGAATTTCATATCTGAAATGTCATGATTAGTTAAGTCGTGTTTCGTTTCGTTGTGAACCAACCCTCCCTATACATATTAAACTTAATAAATTACGCCATATTAAGACCTAAATAATCTTTAAGGGCAGCTTACATCACAACACATAAATGACAACACATCCTCCATTAAAGTTGCAGCAGTTACCATTATGGCTTAAGGGTAAACCATAACCATGGTATGCCATAGAAAGTGAGACCATAATATGCAAGGGACCATAATATATTATGCACACGTCCTAATAGAAAGCGAGAATAAGGCGATCAGTTGTGTAAGAATTCGGTTGAATAATTTTCGTACGCGCGGAAATGTGAAAAGTGTGTGTATGTTTTATTACTTTATCTTATGACTTATATGGTTACGTAAATTGGATGTGTTTATTATAAATACTTTTTATAAAGGTTATATTATTATATATTATATACAGAACTTTATAGTTTAATTTTTGTTAGTGTTAGGAATATTTTTTTGGTATGATGCCAACCAACCAACCAAATGTGCATGCCTGCCATGCGAACTTTTACAGCATGTAGAGTTGCATGCAAATTGAGACATACACTATACACCCCTCTACACGTTTGTAATAATAAAACATAAATAAGTTTGCACATGATTGTGGTGGTAATCATTGTTATCTATCGTAGCCCAATGTGAAGTGATAATATTCCGCCGCTAAAAAGTCGTCAAACTTTTTAGCGGCGGCACTTTTTTAAAGAGTGACATTATTGACGGATCCCCAAAAAAAAGAATGTGCGAAGAATGCTCGAGCAGCCCCTACAAGGCCCTTGCCCCAGGGCTTCGCAGATCACACTTTGAAAACGGCTGCCATAAACACTTACACATTACATCAATGTAAAACTGCATTGCCAAGTCACTTCTATTGCCTCATTCTGTCACCATTTAAAAACAAACACCAGTATAACTAATTAACAACCACTGCCTCCAAAGTCACAATTTGCATAAAGGTGAGCGAGGTATTCCCATCGTTAGAAAGTTTACGGAAGACCATTGACAGTACTCAATGGGCCAGGAAAAACGTTTAATTTTCATGGACCCTGGGAAATTTCACTCGCGATTATCACATGATGGTAAATTGTTGAAAATAACCTATTATCTGTAATGGAGACCGGAAGGACAATATTTTCTTAACGGCCAATATTTAATTGGTACATGCGAAATTATTAACACGTGTTTTTTTCAAGCCTGTATAATTTTTCACTCAAGTATAATCATACTTTTGAGACCTACGTTAAAGTAACTTACTTAAATTACTTGGTATTATAGGTCTACCAGAATCTGATGGCAAAAAGTGAGAAAATAAATTGACTCTAGCAATACCGGGGTATTTGGAATAAAACATTTTGATCCTTTTTTCTTATAGCGTCTGATTCTGTGTGTTAAACATGCAAATATAAAAATTTATCCAATGATCAAGGATATTTTTTGAAAATCTGCTGTCAAAAATTGCCATCAGATTCTGGTAGACCTATACTTGTATTCATTTGAGTTCATTGAAAGTAAAATTAATTTTATTTTTTACTCTTTTGCATCTATAATTATTATTTATATACCTATACTATATATAATTTGGGTATTGGTAATTCAATACCCATTTCAGTCCATAGCAATTTTCCAATACACTTTCTTACTGGAATACATATGATTTTCCCCATCTCTAACTATTTCCTTGTCAATTTCCCTGTAGTTCCGGAGCTAGGTATATAATTTGTGTGACGTCACGCGCTGTGGACCACAAAATTGTTTTATAACTATGTATTAGCCATTCTTTTTGTTCGCTTTTCCTTGTTTGTTGACTAGACTTATTGTTTTGGTGGCTAGTTAAGGCTTTGCATTTACGGGGCTAATTGTCATTTGAATTGAGTTCAAGTGCTTGGTCAGTTCTAACTCCGAAACCCACTGTCTTCCTAGTAAATGGCATGTATATATAATACGAGCTTTTGCCCGTGGCTTCGCTCGCGTTAAGAAGTATTATTATTATTTAGGTATCAAAGTCTCAGCCCGATCGGTATATCCTCTATTTTATCCCTTGGGGGTAGAATTGATCAAAATCCTTTCTTAGCGGATGCCTACATCATAACTACCTGCATGCCAAATTTCAGCCCGATCCGTCCAGTGGTTTGAGCTGTGCGTTGATAGATCACTGTCAATTGGTCAACTTTGAGTTTTATATATTATTTAGATATAGTGAATAATGAAGTATTATTTAAATCATCATTTACTAATAGATCTAAACTCCCTCCCGTACGCGCACCCCCGCCTTGGTGGCGCCCACTTCGCAACGGGCCGTGCAGCAGAAATCGTAATATTTTAATTTCGCCATAACTTCAAAATCAAACGTCCAATTTTAATCATTCAAAGACCAAATATTATCTACATAAACTGTGCTTAGTGATGAAATAATTTATTTTGATAAGGATTAATAGCATGAGTAAAATAAACGCGTTAAAATGAAGTCCAAAAAAAATTCAAGATTTTTAAATAAAAAAATGATTGTTTTGCCTCACTCGACATAGATATTAGACAAGTATAGTGTGTCGCGGTCTTTTTGTAGATATTTATAAGATCTACAATTAATTAGAACATTTTATGATTCTATCTTTTATAGTTTAGGCAGCGTACGCAAAATAAGTAACTTTTCTGGTTGATTTTTACACCTTGTGTCCGAAAAACCCATATATCTTACGAAACCCTATTTTTTTCCAAAATAAAATTTATTATGTTACTCGTGAATAATGTAGCTTTCGAATGGTGAAAGAATTTTTAAAATCGGTCCAGTAGTTTTTGAGCCTATTTATTACAATTAAACAAACAAACAAACAAAGTTTTCCTCTTTATAATATTAGTGTAGATTAGTGTAGATAATATTAGTGTAGATAAACAACAGTTGAGGAGCTGGCGAACAAAACCGGACAAGTCCACCAGAGTGCGAAAGTATTTTTTTTTTCAAATCGTCTTCTCTTGGCCCATCTGCATCAATTTCGTTAATATTTTCAATCAAAACCGGTTAAAAAGGCTTTAAAAAGTCCATTTTCAAACAAAATCGGATTAGTTCAGTAGTAGTAGTTGATACTAGTTTTTCAGCCACTGTGTAAATTTTTTTCTCGCGGACTAATCCGGTTCTGTTCGCCAGCTCCTCAGTTGCGAACTCAGAAATTATAAACAGCGCGATTAGACCGCTACAATACAAAAGACATCAACGCGTGCGTTGATGTCTTTTGTATGTACTATCAGGAAGTTGATTCACAGGCAGATGACCTACGTAATTTGGTCGCCTTATGTTAAACCCAACCATTAGATCACGACTAACATTGAATTGACATAACCCGACCAAATGACGTAGGGCCGTCAACTGCATATGAATCAATTTCTTCGATGGTACACACTGATTATCATTTATTTTGGGTATAATAATAATTAATATTATATAAATCACTAAATTAAAGAGAGCTATAATACTTTGGTATGAATTGGTCTAGAATTAAATCAATACGACGACCTTAAAGAAAATCGGCGTGAAACAATGTAATTGCACTCAGTGCATACAGTAACCTAGAAGGAAGGGACTTTTAAGACTTTTTAAGACTATGACTTACCATTAGTTGTCCTGCCTGCTTGTTTTCTAATTCATCCAACAGAGAAATCTTCTCGTTTATTCAAATACTAGTTGATGCCCGCAACTCCGATGCCCAAAAGTTCGTTTATCGCGCGGGAACCATACATTAATTCGGGATAAAAAGTATCATATTATGTACGTTCCCAGGATTCAAAGTATATTCAAACCAAATTTCATCAAAATCGGTTCAGTAATTTAAGCGTAAAAGGGTTACAGACAGACAGACAGGCAGACACACTTTCGCATTTATAGTATAGCATGGATTATAAATAGCTCCTATTGTTATTTTATGCAAATCATTTGAATAACTAAAAATATACAAAGAGCTTAGTGAAATTGTTATCACGTTTTTATTTGTTCCGAGGAGAAAATGTTATGTCTTTGTAAACGTCGAATTTTATTTTATAATTACTTGCTTAGATATAAATTATAGAGAAAACCTAAGTCTTTTCAACAAGTATAGTTCATCATCATTATCTTCGTCATCAAACATCTAATCTTAGAATTGAATAATAATATACCTATGTCCTATACATATAATGAGTGTGGCAAAGCGCGCCACCCCGCCAAGTGCACCTTATAGGTATCTATAATTCCATACTGCTGATTAGAGATTTCCAATCAGCAGTCTTATATTGAGTAGTCTATATTCTCTACAAAATTTTAAACTAGTAATATTTTAATAACGAAAGGTAGGTTTACATCGGATAAGCTCTGAAACTTCTGGATCGATTTTGATGAGAGATACACTCCGAAAATGGATTGGGAAGTTTTCATTGCAGGAAAATTTACGGTTGCTCCCGGGTTTTTCTCTATCTTCTATATATATAACACAAAGGTGACTGACTGACTGACATTTTTTTTTTAATGAAATAAGGGGGCAAACGAGCAAACGGGTCACCAGATGGAAAGCAACTTCCGTCGCCCATGGACACTCGCAGCATCAGAAGAGCTGCAAGTGCGTTGCCGGCCTTTTAAGAGGGAATAGGGTAATAGGGGAGGGTAGGGAAGGGAATAGGGGAGGGTAAGGATGGGAATAGGGTAGGGGATTGGGCCTCCGGTAAACTCACTCACTCGGCGAAACACAGCGCAAGCGCTGTTTCACGCCGGTTTTCTGTGAGAACGTGGTATTTCTCCGGTCGAGCCGGCCCATTCGTGCCGAAGCATGGCTCTCCCACGTTTAAATAAAATCCCACATAGTGATCTATCAACGCACAGCCCAAACCGCTGGACGGATTAGGCTGAAATTTGGCATGCAGGTAGATGTTATGACGTAGGAATCCGCTAAGAAAGGATTTTGATCAATTATATCCCCAAGAGGATAAAATAGGGGATGAAAGTTTGTATGAAACCCTGTCAATTTTAAACCGATCGGGCTGAGACTTTGATACTTTATTAATAATAATAATACTTCTTAACACGAGCGAAGCCGCGGGCAAAAGCTAGTTAGTATTATAAATGCCAAAGTGTGTCTGCCTGTCTGTCTGTTACCTCTTCTCCTCTTAAACCGCTGAACCGATTTTTCTGAAAGGCATGGAGATACTTTGAGTCCCGGAAAAGAACATTGGACTTTTTATCCTGGTAAAATGTACGATTCCCGCACGATAAACGATTTTTTGCGCAACGGAGTTGCGGCCGTCATTTAGTCAGGTATATTATTTTAACATACTAGCTGTTCCGGCAAACGTTGTTTTGCTATATAAAGTATTTCGCCCATATTATTTTATTGAAGTGACTAAATAAGTATGTCACAATGGCAACGTACATCGCTATCCCGTCGCACAAACAATGGTCGCCGTCAGTCTCGAGTTGTAATAATTTACTATTATTTATTCAACAAATGCACTCATCAATATAAAAAGTAGATGTTGTCCGATTCTCAACCCTAGCCGATATGCTCGCTAAGATTCACGCAAATCGATCGAGCCGTTTCAAAGGAGTTCAATTACGCACACCGTGACACGAGAATTTTATATATTAGATAACGTGTTGCGAAACAATAATATGTGTGGTAACAGTTATAAAATGAAAAAAAAAAACTTGTTAATATCATTATGAAAAATATTGGAAACTGAATTTCACAGTATCCGGCATAAATGTCTAGTCGACTGGCACAAATGGCGAGAAATATTTTAAATGTTGAAACAACACATTATTAATTATGTCCACATGAGTAAGCCCAAGTAGTTTTAACGTTTGTTACCAATTAATGCTTAATTTATATGGTTAGGCGGCTACACTGCGAAATTACGAACAAATGTATTATGTATGTAAAACAAAGCGGGACCGCGCCGCTATTCAAATAAATCGTTACTTACTATTGCTTGTGATCTTGCGTTGTAGCGGCCAAATCGCACGTTCGCGCGCACGCATATAACTCCAAATTAACGGTGGATTTTATTTGACGCTTCTGTCTGTCTGTATGCGATGAGTTTAAGACGTCCATTACACGGTAGGTTTTGCTGTCAGTTTTACCACAGTCATGGCTGTGACTGTTGAATAACCTGCCGTGTAATGCAGTGACTGATGGTTGTATGAAATTGACTGACAGTTATCTGCTGGCCGATTCTGTATCGTACATTTGTGAGTTAATCACTGAGTTAGTAACGAAACGGAGGAGTGAGTAACGGAAAGTGTCACTTTTGTATTCACTTGCATACAAAAGTGAGACTTTCCGTTACTCACTCCTCCGTTTCGTTACTAACTCAGTGATTAACTCACAAATGTACGATACAGAATCGGCCAGCAGGATATTTTGGTTTTTACGTCATGCAACCATCAATCATGACTTTTGAGTAAACGTTTAATGGCATTTCGTCAATCACGCCTCAGTCAGTCAGTCGTCCACACTGACCTCCATTATACAAGTACGCTGGACTAATGATACCCTTTGAAATGACAGCTGTGCTTAACAATAGCAAGGGCTGCATAAGGCCTTAATTTTGGCTATAAATACTAACTTCGTCCTAATAAACATATTTTTGTAGCGGATATAGAAGGACGTATTTGTATATTACGTAGACCAAAATATATGGCAGACATTTTAAAGTCATTCAGTAGATATTTTTATTACTAAAGTGGGTTTACATTATTCCAATCCAGTGCTGGTTACTACTGGAATAATGTAACCGGGCACTGGAATGACTCGGAACCCAATTCAATGCATTAGCAATTCCAGTAGCAATCCAGCGCCGGATTGGATCACTGGATTGTAATATAAACCGACCATAAGGGCCTGTAAAAGCTTAGCGACGAGTTTCTTTATCTAGTTTCAATTAATACTTTATTAATGTACTTTCTCAAGTATGTTATATACTTGTATCATTATAACTGATACCAGTAACTAGGTCATGTAGGTTGCCTTATATGATCCTAGGCCCCGGAGGCTACACCGTTACAACCGGTTGGATGAACCTGAGAGCTCAGTTCCAAGATATTGACAGGTTAGATCAGCTATATTCAATCTGCGGCCCGCTGGGACTTCATCGGCGCCCCGCATGAAGTTCAATAAAATTATTGTGAATATGAGTGGGTAATTAAATATTTTTAGTGACCTTGCCTAAAATTTTTAGTTATTATAACTCCTTTTTTTTGCCACTATTAAATCGCTTTTTTACCCATAAATGATGTTGGTTTTGGCCCGCGAGTCGCGACACCAAGACTGAAACGTGTTCGTGGCCCGTGTGAAAAAAAGGTTGAGTATCACTAGGTTAGATCATTAGATGATAGAGAATTCTTGTGTAATTAAATTGATAAACTCTCTTACTAATCAATTTACGCAGGATATATTCGATGTCCGCTGTTGTCCGATACTCTATGTATTTGTGACTTTTCCAATGTGCCAAACAAAGACAAGCTGACCTTGTATAGCTATACAGGGTGCAACAAAACTAAGTGATAATACTTTATGGTGTGTATGGGCCCCCTATATAGAGTTCGCTGTAAAAGCAGCAGCGCTTACTATGAGAATCTGTAGTGTACGTGAGAATCTTTTACGAATATCAACGTTCTAACCACTGAGCCACCGCGTCTCTACCAAAAAATAATGCATAATGTCCCAGCGACAGTCGGAATCAAACTTAAGTTCTATATCCACTTAGCTTTCGTGTGTATTAGCATAATTATGCTATTTCTTATTAGGACAATTTATATCGTTTGGCTTTTAATATCGACGTCTTAATGAAAGTCGACATAGAACCTGCGAAAAATATCATCAATCTCAACATTCTAACCACTAGCCCACCACGCCTCAAAATACTCCAACCAGGCCTTGTACCGTGAAATTGTTTTGAGACTCAAACAAGAGGACGAGAATGCCGCGTCCTACTCTAACAAACGAGAAATGACGTTGTTAGAGCAGGATGTGGCATTCTCGTTCGATTGTTTGAGTCTCAAAACAGTTTCGTAGTAGGCCTACTGAGCCGGAATCGATTTTGCGAGAGATTTCGCGTATTTGAACATTCTAACCACTATTCCACCGCGCACGCTATTACCATAATAAATTATATTCAATGCATAAAATGCTCCAACGTGAGCCGGAATCTGGGTGCACGGTAAAGCACCCGCCGAGACGAGCCAAGCGAAGAGCAAGTGCACTACCTACCTTTTCTCGAAGTGTTTCGACGTTTTTTTGAACCCTCATAGAGTTGGTTTTCGATGTACCAGATAGTTCATATTCTCAGGATATTATGTCAATAATAGACTAACTAAACATACAAAGTCTCAATTGAATAGCTCTAATACTTTAAATTTTATTGATATCTAAAATACACCGATTTCGTCACTGACATACTGACTCACTGACACACTGATGATCATCAAAATGTTTGGCTATTTCCTGAAGTGATAGAAAGCTGAAATTTGGTATGTAATCTAAGTTTAGTATACAACCAACAAAAAAATTTATAAACTTATAACTTTCGCCCCCCATCCCCTAAAATGGGGGGGTGGACGTTTATATGAGACTTTCACCAATTTTATGGATAGTTTATACGGGATTGTAGACAGTAACTAAAAAACCTTTAAATAGGTACTTACAAGAACCAACTTACAAAAAAACTGAAATCCCACCAAAAACATTTCTTGTAAAATGTTACCGAGACAACCACATAAGGTTTACCCTGTGAAATAGATATGAGATCTCATGTAGAGCCAAGCTTCTGAATCTACACGGCCTAACTCTACTGACCCTAACTTCAACAAATTCTACATATCAGTAAATATGTATGGCTCGGCTGTTTCGTTACTAACTTTAGATCAGAAACTAAATATTCGCATCACCTCTGCGACGGTAGCGGTATAATTTACTGGTATGTAGAATTTGTTTAAGTTAAGGTCAGTAGAGTTAGGCCGTGTAGATTCAGAAGCTTGGCTGTACATGAGATCTCATATTATCTTTTTCACAGGGTAAACCTTATGTGGTTGTCTCGGCAACATTTTAGAAGAAATGTTTTTGGTGGTATCGAACTTACGAGAGTTTTCACGAATCTCAACGTTCTAACCACTGAGCTATCGCGTGTATATACCGGTGCCGAACGCCCTGATTACCAGACAACGGTTCGATATTCTGATTTATACTGGCATTGTTTTCTCCCGCGTAATTGTAATGCTGTAAACACTACGGCTATATTAATATTTATATTAGAAAGCTTTGTTTATAATTGTCTAAGAGACATAGGCGTGCCGTAGCTACTGTATTTATTATACAGCCCTAACTCAAGGCCCCCCAATTCACACACAAGCCCAAAACTTCTGTAAGAAAACTAAGAAAACATCTTCATTTGGTCTGGGTACTCCTATATTGATTCAGGGTCCCCAAATAGGACTTCGAAACATTGTAGTTGGACGTTATAAAAGATGATAACCATCAGGCATAACATAATAATATGATGATGGAGATAAAACGTACTAAAGGCGAGGCGTGAGGTATAAAAATTTTGGTATCCCTATAAAATTCTAAAGAAATATTTATAATTAATAAAAAAAGTTGTAATTTTTGTCGTTTGGACTGTATCTGTCTCTTAATAACTGGATCACTAGGATAGTGTGTTTATAAATAAATAATTTATGCAAATGCAATTAATTATTATCTTAGCATATTTCCGCCATTAAAGTTTCTTTTGGCGTTCCTAAGTGGAAGTCAACCGAATAAAAATGGCAAAAAATTATATATTTTTGCGACTTTCAATTTTAACACAAATAATTTTTAAAACATTAGAAATGATATTTAGGTAACATATTTCATCAAACACTTTAATTTTCTTGAAACTCTAATTATTTCTGATTAATAGTATTCGTTGGAAAAACTAGTGAAAATTACTTATTACAAAATTCTAACTAAAGATCATATATTAAGTACCTCTTTTTAACACCCATTATTATCACTCATTATTTTTAAATAAAATCAACTCACTTATAATTTAATCAATAATTATATTAAAAACTCACCGGTCATTATAGTACGGCTGTTCCAATACAAACACTAGCACACATCACTGACGACTGTCTCGCGCGGCGGCTGCACCGGCACTGCCGCCCTGCCGCGGGCCGCCGCGCCCCCGTGTCATAACACTCATTTTACTTTCTTTTGAACTATGCTAATTATGGTAAAGGAGTTTGTTTTGGTAGCAATACTACAAGGTGTAACAAAACTGAGTGATAAAACTTTAGGATGTGTATGTGTTCCTTATATAGAGTTGACCGTAAAAGTAGCAGCGCTGAAAAAGCAAACACTTTTTGGGATTTGTATAGGCAAGCGCCCGCGCGTCATGAATTTTTCCATACAAAAATTCAAAAAAGTTTCTATTTTAGCGCTGCAACTTTCACAGCAAACTCTATATAGGGGACTCACAAACCCCCTAAAGTATTATCACTTAGTTTTGCTACACCCTGTATATTTGAATTTGGTTTTGTTAGCAATTCTATTTTCAATTTTGGTATAGTGTACTGTAGTTGTTGCGGTAGGTTTTACTGTTCCCACAACTTTGTCCTAAGAGGGGAGTGGAGCAGGGGTTTAAGTGGGTAGACCCCACGCCTGGTGAGTCCCACATATCCTGGCCAATGTCCCCGATCCGCTGGGGATGCGAAATGCATTTTCCCAAGTAATAAAGGTGTAGTAAGCGCCAGTGTGTATTCACAAAAAAAAATGCTTTTTCAGTGCTGCTACTTTCACGGTCAACTCTATATTATAAGCAACACATACACATCCTAAAGAATTATCACTTAGTTTTGTTACAACTTGTAGTATTGCTACCAAAACATACTCCTATGCCATAAATTATAATTTTATTTTATAATATTTGTGGTTTCGGATAATGTTGGAGGATCGACTCACGGCGCCCCTCTTGCCTTTCCGCGGCGCACCAGGGCGCCGCGGCGCACAGTTTGGGAACCCCTGGGCTAGGCTATTTGTCATTTCAACTTTGTATCGCTTTACATGTCGGTCGTCTCGTCTCTGCCCACTAAACACAAAAGTATAACACTCACTTAGCAAAAGGAAAACGTTAATATTTTACTGCTACGATAGGCGTAGCAACCCTACGGCTTATAGTATTGGAGTATATTTCTTAACATAAACACATTTGTTTAATGGATACAAAATAGCAGCTATAATATAATTGACAGAATTATTTCTATTTCCGTTAAAGATATTCGTTCCAAACCCGAATGAACGAGACAATTGCCGAATTACTACGTTTGGTGACGGTGAGCTATTTTCCTTTGCCGTCATATAGCGGTCGTGATACAACGGCGGATACCTGAAAGTTTTTAACTTCTAACATTATAAGCAATAAAGCTACTTACGAGTTTATAAGTCATTTTCACAAATGCCTACTCACTAGCATTATACAGTAATGACAAATCTATAACTTTCTTCCGTGCTCATTCGGATTCAATACACACACCGTTTGGTTCATATAATTTCTCCAGTCCCTTAGAATGTACGATGTATTGAAAGTGTTGAATATTTTTGGAGCCGATAAAATAGAAAGTCATTGCAGGATCATTATGTAAACTAATTACAGTTCCGGGTGTGTGCTATTATGTACTACGGATCACGAACCCTTACATTACATTACAACCTTATAAATTATGCTTTTATTGAAATATATTATACTAGCGACCCGCCCCGGCTTCGCACGGGAATAAAATATATAGCCTATGTCACTCACTGAAAAAATGATTAAAATCGATTCATTAACCGACTTCCAAAAAGGAGGAGGTTATATGTTCGGCTGTGGGGTTTTTTTTTCCGCCGTTTGTGAACCGATTTTCAAAATTTTTGTTTTGTTCTATTAGGTTTCCCTCCAATTTGGTCCCATTTTCACAAAAGTGGTGATCTGATGATGGGATCCATGAGTAATCGAGGGAACTCCTCAAAATTTATATGGAAACATATGGTGATTTTGGTTTTATGAGAAGTATCCGAAGCATATGCTACCAAAACGCAAGATTTTGCACCAAGGTATACTATAGTTCCGAAGATACTAAGAGAACTCCGGATTCCTTATAGATACAAGTTTGGGGGTTTAGGCGCTGTTTTAAGAACTGAAAGCATATATGCTACTATGCAAATCATATTCATCATCATCATCATCATCATTACCACGTCAGGGTCACCAGTGTCACATGGTTGTATATGGATATATCATACAATATGCCCCCACTGGCCCCCACAACACCATAATTATATCATCACGTTATGTCCTTATAATAATTCGTACTTTTCATAGCGATTGTAATAAAAATATAATGTTGTTTCAAAATAAATGATTCAAGTTCTAAGCGACTTATGTACCACAAAATTGAACATAACAAAGTCAACCTTAACTCCAGAGCGTAAAGCACACATTTGACATTTCTTCTGACATTCGAAAGAAAAAAGAGAAGTAAGTTGCTTCGATAGGTTTTTAACTATTATTAACTAGTTTAACTATTATTAACCCATCAATCCCCAAGCGGCACCCGGCTGCCGCATAACAATTAAAAATCTATTGTGTCGGCGATTCCCACGATCGAGATAATAAACGTAGAATATACGCGATGGTTTACTAGGTAACTAAAAAGAGTGAAATTATTATTTTTAACAAAAAATTAAAACCGACTTCCAAGGTAAAAACAATAATAACATCCTTATAATATGAACTAAAAAGTATTAGATAATTATTCCTATCTAATAGTGCCTTTTTCCGAATTCGGCTAAACTTCAACTATTTCTGTACTCAATCTTCATCATTTTGAAGTCGGTGCCAGTTCCAAAAGTTTCAAATACCTATTCTGTCCGAGAACTGAAGATTCAGCTATATCTGGTACCGAATTCGGAAAAAGGCACTATTAGATAGGAAAAATTATTTTATACTTTTTAGATCATATTATAAGGATGTTATTATTGTTTTTACCTTGGAAGTCGGTTTTAATTTTTTGTTAAAAATAATTTTGATTTATATTCATTAGTACCCGTGGCCCGCATTGGTCGGTACCGCCGCGCCGCAAAAGCTACGTCCCGCAATTTTTAAATCTGTAATATCTTCGAAAATATTCATTTAAATCATATGCTGTAAAGGACTATATATATCTACATTAAATCAACAATGTATTTAAGGTATTTAATTGGATAAGGATTAATGCTGTATTTATTAAAATTGCTTCGAAAATTAGGGATTATTTGTCGTAAAAAGTAAATGACAAAAATTTTTTACTGTGGGATATCCATAAGAGATAGACATAATATACCATCGCGGAGTTTTCTGTGGACCTTTTCAATATGTACAATACATTATTTTGATAAATCTCGTAAGGTTCAGCCTGCGTTTGCAATGTAATCGGAAAAAAATGTAATTATTTACGACATCACATGGGGTTTCTACCCAACAATAACAGTATTTCTCCACTATTTAATGAATGTTATTATACTTAAAAACCTTCCTCTTGAATCACTCTATATATTAAAGAAAACCGCATCAAAATCCGTTGCGTAGTTTTAAAGATTCAAGGGAACAAAGGGATATGAGGGAAAAAAAGCGACTTTGTTTGATAATATGTATAGATACTAGATACGCCCACAACTCTGTTGCGCCAAAATTGCTTTATCGCGCAGGAACCGTACATTTTTTCGGGGAAAAAATCCATATGTCCTTTTCCGAGACTCAAAGTATCTCTGTACAAAATTTCAGCTAAATCGGTTAAGCGGTTTGGGTGAAGAGGTAACAGTCAGATATGTAGACAAGCAGGCAGACAGACGGACACACTTTCGGATTTACAATATTAGTATGGATTTAAATACTCATTAATGCAAATACGCAGCGTGTAATTCAAGCTCCACTGTCTATGTCTGTCATGTGAGTTTTTCAATGCGTCAGACAAAAACAGGCAGACTATTATAGTTATTTGCTGTGTAAATGCTATAAGTTAAAATTCGTCAAAGATTTTAAAAGCTCTTGTTATATTACTGTCCTCGACAAACAAGTCCATCGATGTTTGCGTACATTGGTCCAAAACTACTGGATTGATTTTGATAACATATTGGTCTAAAACTACAGGCCGTAGCCAAAGTCCCTTTCGTTAAAAACGATGACGAAATTCGTTATCAAAATGTATGGGATTTGACATTAGTCTTCGCAAGCGAAATGTCATTTAGCGATGACTTATGTCAAACCGCATACATTTTGATATCGTTTGTAACACTAGATCACAAAGAAAGACCATCGGTTACTTTTATCCGTAGAGTACATTTGCTTAAAAACAGTCTTTATTGTAAATGTAGTTACGAAAAATATTTTGAAAAAGTTTAGCATGTTAACTAAAATTTAATTTGAAGAACACTATTTAAATGGTACATTTCCGTCCATGCACTATAACAGTAAAATAAGTTGTCAAGTTACCATTAACTAGCTATTAACCGTGAGAACTACAAACATTTAAGGGAGCTTAAATTCTTAAGTAATATAATAATTAAATTATTGTTACTATCTTAAACGTTAGATATGCAAATACGAAGTGTTTCCTGTTATTACGACATATTTCCGTAAGTTAACGAACATAATGCGTGTGATTTTGTAACGCTGTTATAACTTACAACCCTATTGCCCGATATTATATCTTAGTTGCTATTTCTAGAACACTCTATAAACGTACCATAAACTTAAAAATAATAATGTAAAGAAAAAATATAGTTTAAATAACTTAGCCCCATTTAAAAAGGAATACAAATATCCATAATTCAATCGTTTTCCTAAAACTAAAATTTGAGGAATACAAACGGTCAAGTTAGAATCGTATTGCATCTTATAATTATATTATAAAGACGTACAAAATATATAATATATTTATGTACGTATGAACTATTAAAAGTGACAAAAAATTGAGTGTTAATAATAATAATTATTATGCCTTTTCCATTTTCTCTATTTCTACGAGTCTAGAGATCTCTCAAGAACGTTTCAAATATACTCCCCGTAACTATTAAAAACGATATAAAGTCAATAATGCATATATCTAAGTAGTAAGTAGGGATATTTTTCAAATCGGTTAATTTGTAGAGTTTTGGATAAAAATTGCAAAATCTCTACAAATTCGAGTTAAAATGTTATCATTCACTTAAAAAATTTGAGACGGGGGTGATCTACAGGGTGTAACAAAACCAAGTGATAATACTTTAGGGTGTGTATACGTATAGAGTTCGCTGTGAAGGTAGCAGCGCTAAAAGAGCTATTTTTTTGTGATTTGTATGGACAAGCGCCCCAGCGTCATGAATTTTCCCATACAAAAGTTTTAAGAAAGTGACTCTTTCAGCGCTGCTATTTTCACAGTGAACTCTATACAGGGGACCCGTATACACCCTAAGTATTATCACTTAGTTTTGTTACACCCTGTATATTTTAAAAAATCTAGCGCTAAATTAAAAAATGAAATATTTTTAATCAACTTATTCATCAATTGTGTTACTATTCAACATTTCGTTACAAATCATAACCACTTTAGTACAATCTTCATCGTTTTCGGCCTTCAAACCCTTTCTAATCATGACCAGAGTCCTTCGCGTTAGACTGTACTTTGAGATATAAATACTTCTAACACTTTTACACTTGGATATAGTAATTTTGAGAAGTGTCAACCAGTTTAATGTAAATGTAAGGAACTCCTTAGTAGGTGGTTGCGACAGTTGGAACCTTAGGAGTGTAAAAGTCCAGGGTTGCGTTGATAGTATTGCGACTAGCTTTTGATCGTTTCTGTACATTAGGGCGTGTTTGAAAATGGAATTGAGCGCTTTCCACCCAGTTGGTGATTGGTTGTCTGTGTTCTAAAATCAAAGGCATGGTAAAAAAAAGATTGAAAAAAAAGTTCCTCTTGCTTTCATAACACTCTATATCAGCTTTAGCATGTCCCTCAGGCCCCCTGAGATCATATCAAAGGGTCAATATATGGGCTTTGGCCCACCACACATTCCTACCGCTATTATCTTCTGTTTCGCCAGAACCGACAGCGGTATCCAACCACAACCCTTTGATATGATCTCAGGGAGTTCGAGAGACATGCTAAAGCTGTATTGGGACCCGCAAATAAATTAATCAGAAGAATATAGGAGGAGCAGGAAGAATAATATGGGTATATTGACATCAGCCACACGTATTATCGTTGTTAAAGATGCACTTGAGCAGATGATCCACTTCTTTTCGCGTATGCCTGTATAACTTTTCCTGTCCCGGGAACCGCACATTTTTATGCGATATAAGTTATAACTAATCATATATTATATCCTCTCATCTGTCAAACGCCTAAAATGGGCGTCGTAATACGACCTAATATAAATAAACAATATAAGCCAGCTTATATTGTTTCTCTCCTTGTTACACTTCCTACAACGTAAACAATAAAACAGAGATGCAAATAAATTTGTGTCAGTGTGAGTGTCATGTTCTAAAATCTGATAGAAATTGATAATATTCGTTAAACCGTCACGCCATTTTCGAAAATTGAAAAATTTTCGAAAATGGCGTGACAGTTAAATGAATATGATACCTGTTATAGTAGTACATACCTGGCAGCATAATATCAGCTGCACTCTAAACAGCAAAGCCTGCAATGCATTAACCTGCTGCTGCATAGGCGGATCTACTTGTATGTAATATGTTAGAACGAGAGGAGTATAGCCCGAGCCCAGTACTGTGTGTACGAGGTGCAATAGTGCTGTCCCTCTCTCGCTTGAGCTGTCTTTACGGAGAGACTTTATAATATTTTCAGTTTGTAATTGCAATATTGATTTGGCCTGAAAATTATAAAAAATTAGTCTGTCTCGCTCTTTTTATTATACTTCATAGAGTAAAGACTATGTTTTAGTTTTCAAAATTAGCAGATGTTTTCGAGACCGTATTTAGAGGCATTAGTGTCTTCAGATATATGGACTTGGAGTCCAATTTTTCGACTTTATTACATTATAGACAAGTTAATAATAATAATAATAATAATATCTATGGACGCTTCACACCACGTCAGTCTGGCCCCGTGTTAAGTACCTGAAGGACTTGTGTTACAGGTTACAGACAACGGAAATATATTTAATACTTTTATACTATACATATATTTAAGATTTTTTATTATATTATACACATATTTAATACACATCCATGACCCAGGAACTTTTGAAAACTTTTTGTTCCGTCGGCGGGATTCGAACCCGCGACCCCCGCCTTGAGCTACCAACAGCCCACCAACTGAGCCACAGAGGTCGTCTAATCTGAACAGTCGACTGTAATAATATCTCAGCAATATGATATAGTGTTACTTAGAGTAAAATAACTCTACGGAGAGCATTAAGCGTAGCAATTATATAAATGTTCCTTTGCGAATTGCGACTAAGGGTATATATAAAAGTCTATTTTCAAAGGAGAGCCTGGCCCCTGGACGTAATGGCCAGTGAAAATGAGTTTTTGGATAGTGATGAGTAAAATCGGGCTTGCAGCCTCAGTCTTGGTCTTGCAAAAAAGCAATGCCGAGACCAAGACTATCCTAAAACTAAAAAAACCAAATCCCAAGACCGAGATCGGGCAGATTTGACCAAGTCCAAGACCAATATTATACTAGAAATACCAAAACCAAGACTGTCTGAGTCTTGTTTTGCTCATCACTATTTTTGAAGCATTTCAAGATAGGCAGTGCCCGACCAACCTTCCGATAAATACGCCTATGGGTAAGAATAAAGACATAGCTAAAAATATAAAAAATACGTGTGGCATTCGGGGCTGCCGCGGTAAAGATATTGCATAGCATTTTTTATCAACTTATGCAATTATAATTCGCATATATCTAGTCGCACGCACCCAAACACCGTGCTGAAGTATGGAAACGCCAGTGGCGGGCGTTAGGTTTTTTCGTTACGGAATTTCTTAATCGCCGCGCTTAAAACCCACGATAAAAGCTATGCAATACATTAATACTCACTTGATACTTATTCTTGGTGAAGTATACCACGGTATAAGACAGTAGTTGTAGAGCGCTGCACGCCACATCGTCACTCACGCTCTGTGTCGCCGCGAGGACCGTCGGTAGGAAACCGATACGATTCACGACAGTTAGCAAAACTAGAAAACAAAAAAGTCCGGTTTCTGTGCTTGTTTGGCAGGAGTTTATCTAATATTTGACGACCTCTGTGGCTCAATTGGTTGAGTGTGTGGCAGCTCAAGCCGGGGGTCGCTGGTTCGAATCCCGCCGACGGAACAAAAAGTTTTCAATGTTCCCGGGTCTGGATGTGTATTATTTAATACACATACATACACATATTTATGTGTTTGGTGTAATAAAAATCTTAAATATATGTATAGTATAAAAGTATTAAATATATTTCCGTTGTCTGGTACCCGTAACACAAGTCCTTCATGTACTTAGCACGGGGCCAGACTGACGTGGTGTGAATTAGCGTCCATAGAGATAGATAGATAATATTTTAGGCCCATATAAATAGTCAGTAAGTACTTAAGATGCGACCCGGTCTCAAGAAGCGGTTCGGCTCTGTGATTGGTCCAAATTTTGACAGCCAACCAATCACAGAGCTTGAACCGTGTCTTGAGTCCGAGATGCATCTTGAGTACTGACTATTTATACGGGCCTTAGAGTACTAATGTTGCTGCTCAAACATCGAACCTTCAAACCGATGGACAACGCTGTTAAATTGTACGCACGAAGTCATGTGTGATTCAATCAGGCCCGCAAAGGTTGCTTGCTAGCTTAGTGCTTATCAAAAATAGATGAGACAAATACTGCTTCTTTTTTTAAAGAAATTGACTTTGCAAGAACAATATATCATCTGGATAAATTGAAAAGGATTTAATTTAAATTAATTTCCTTATCCTTACAAAACGATACTATACAGCTTGGCAAAAAAGAGTGTGGATTAAATGAGGGCGCTTTTCTTATATTGCAGGCAACCCTACGCTACGCTTGAACGCACTTTTGACACATAATGTACTAGTGTTGACAAGTACTGTAAGGTTGCCATAAATAAAAAAATTTAGTTCCAGCTGTCACCGCGTCAGACTCTTTTTTGCCAAGCTGTACGTCAGTGAAATGTATAAATGCTCATTTGTCTTAAATCCCTTCTTCAATATGTTAATTATGTACCTTTATCATCATTATGTTCCTGTGATATCTCCAGTAACATCATACATAGCTTCAAAGACGCGTACTCGTAACGCGCCCTGGACTCTGCGTCCATGGAACTGGTGTTGGTTTTGGAGTATAGGGTGGTTATGAGGACGGCTATTTTGTAGCAGTCCGCTTGCTCTAGGGAGGCAGGGAGGTGGGTAGTTGCGATGTCGAGGAGGTACGCGATGTTTGGATCTATTGAAGGTAAAAGAAGCGCTTACGGCCGTACGCAGAAACATATAAAGATTACTATTGTATAGACATAATTTTAAAGTTAAGTAATCATAATTGAGAGAAAATATATTATGGGGCTGATGTCAAAATTAATGATTACTTAACATGAACTCTGAAAACTCCATACATTTTTTGTCAATCTCTTCATTTAATTAAGTAATTAATATTCGAATCTGAGTGCTGCAGTGTGACCGATAGTTTTGTAAATGAGCCGTTTTGTTAATATCGAAACCAAAAAAAGTATTCATTAAATCAAGAAAATCTAAACGCGCATTATTTTTATTAATTAGTCAATTAAAAGTCAGCCGAATTTACAAGCAAATTTTAATAGAATTGAGAATCATGGCTGCAATACAATATGTTGAATTTAATACCATAATGATCAAATACTCACTGATAAAATTATCAGGATCTATCAGTGCCCTAGACAGTACATTGGGCAACAAAGCCCACGTATGTCTAGCGAAGTCAGCACAATTCTCCTCCTGGCTCAAACAGTGGTGCAACGCCTCTATACAGTTAGACAAGGTGGTTTTGTCCGTGTTGTGTATAAGAACGCTCAGTAGAAGGTTCCAGATGGATGGCTCTTTACATAGGTCTTCTGGAAGACAGTTCTCCCGCGCCAGCCACTGGGAAAGCTAGAGAACAGTGACAAAAAATTACAAAGGTTGCAAAGGATGTTGTAAGTGACGGGTCTGTTTGTCTAGCAGCATCGTAGCATCCAAACTGGTCGGCCGATTTTGATCGAGTGTCTTGCCATAACCAGGCTTAAAGATTTTTTTGTTCTTGTTGGTAAAGGACCTACCAAAAATACAAACGAAAGATATACCCTAAAAACTCTCCAATCACAAATCACATAAAATAGACCTTCCCGAAACGCTCTATACATGGTGTAACAAAACTAAGTGATAATACTTTAAGGTGTGTATGTGTTCCTTATGGAGAGTTCACTGTGAAAGTAGCAGCGCTGAAAGACCAAATTTTTTTCTTGACTTTTGTATGGGCAAGCGCCCCAGCGTCACGAGATTCCCCATACAAAAGTGAAAAAAAAAATTAGTCTTTCAGCGCTGCTACTTTCACAGTGAACTCTCTACAAGGAACATATGCACAACTAAAGTATTATCACTTAGTTTTGTTACACCTTGTATACAGACTGCTACATGACGTCTCCATTATATAGTTTGTACGCATTGCGAGAACATAAATAAATAAATAAATTTATTTGACCCAATAGGACATTACACTACAATAATTCACATCAAGAATTAGAATTTATACAAACATTAAAACATAACAATACAACACGAAAAAAAACCGGACACAATAACATAACAATGAGAAACAACTCGCTTGATCAGAGGCCCTAGACAAAGTATCTTTCGTTAAAAACGATGACGAAATTCGTTATCAAAATGTATGCGGTTTGACATAAGTCATCGCTAAATGACATTTCGCTTGCGAAGACTAATGTCAAATCCCATATATTTTGATAACGAATTTCGTCATCGTTTTTAACGAAAGGGACTTTAGCTACGGCCTCAGGCAAGTTAATGACGTTTGAGCATTTCTCATAGAAACGTGGAAGTCAAGAATGATATCATACACGCCAGCGGTGCGCAAGGCCGTGGTACTCACCACGTGCAGTCGCAGCGAGGTCGGTATCCTCTGCGAGGAGTAACTCCACAGCAGCAGGCATGGATGGTGGGTGTACAACAAGGGGACGTCATACACCAGCCCCACTATACGGTCAGTCGCCTGTTCCAGACGAACCCTCTCGTCTAGGGAGTGTAGTGTGTTAGTAGAGATAGTGGACATCTGAAATTGGGGTAATCACTAATCAGGCCTTGTACCATGAAACTGTTTTGAGACACAAACAATCGGACAAGAATGCCGCGTTCTACTCTAACAAACGTGAAATGACGTTGTTAGAGCAGGACGACATTCTCGTCCGATTGTTTGAGTCTCAAAACAGTTTCGTAGTAGGCCTACAGATGCGTTGCTATTTTGTACGACTTAGGTAATATGAAATGGGATACCTGTTGCCTAGAACATCCTGTACTTTAGGATTAGTTTAGAAAAAAATGTCTAGTAAAAATCGTAAGTTTTACCTTTTTTACTCTTTTATGGCCAAATAATGGTGGATGTTGTGGATGGCGTTATTTTTCGGAGTGATTCAAAAATATTTTTTTCTACACTCGAAACTCCTTGTCCGTTCAATCAGAAGTTAGTCTTCTTTGCCCTTTATTTCGTTAAAAAGTACAGTTACCGCGGGAAAATCGCTTGATTTTGGCATGAGGTAAAATGAATTAATTACAGCGAAAACTAGCCACAGTGCTTTGATGATATAGGCCGGAGGCTTCAGATTTTTAGGCAAACTCAGCACGTGGTCCACTAGGTGTGGTAGCAGGTTCTCCGTGCATTCTTCTGACCTATAATTTATTAGATAAAAAGACATAGATATAAATAGACAACGATAGAAAGAGTTTCTACGGAAGAATACTGAATAGACAAAGTAAGATGTTAACGAAAGAATTCTGTAAAATCCCTTAAATCTATCAATGTTTCTATTTTTTGCATTCCATTATGGTCATGCTAAGCCTATTGCGTTGCGAGATCAGTCGAATTTAAAATTATAGATACTTATAACTGAAATATTATGATTTGTTTCCCTGGGTCAAGATCTAACAACACATGTGTCGATTCTTCGCTACAACCTTCTAATTTATGCTTACTTGAAAGGAACAATAATTTAGCGTTGCCGAAAACAGATTTTATAAAAACAATTAGTGTATATATAATATTGTTTCGCATATTTGCATGTGCTTCACTAAGGTATTTAGATTTGTTAGCAGATTTTCTATTTAGCTATATAAAAAACATACATATCGGTAGACTGGCAGTAGAAGTAGATGTATATGAGCAAACTGTAAGGCTGACTCTTCTGCAGCTGTAGCCCGATGTTGTCGGGCTTCTCTACACCATTTTGTAGCTCTACTAGACCCATCTTAAATAAAAAATCATTTTTTAGACTACCCACATGACCAATATAAGTAGTTTTTTTAACTATACAGCATGACTGGTGAGACATGTTCAATACTCGAGAACGTGATATTTGGCTATTATATATATATATATATATATATATATATATATATATATATATATATATATATATATATATATATATATATATATATATATATATATATATATATATATATATATATATATATATATATATATATATATATATATATATATATATATATATATATATATATATATATATATATATATATATATATATATATATATATATAATAGTATAGCTATCTTTTTAAACCTATTAAAATGCCATATAAGCAAACAAATAAAAATGGCAAAATGGCGACTAAAGCCGCCAGCAACAATGAGTAAGCAGGTGCAAAATAACAAGCGTTACGTAAAATCTAAATGAAACCGGCCAAGTGCGTGTCGGGCCACGCGCAATATAGGGTTCCGTAGTACCACTAGTTTTTGATAATTTTTGTATGGTCAATGAATGTACATTTATACGTGTTTTACACTACTAACAACATCATCTCAATTACGTTCAAAGGAATTTGAACGAGAAGTTCCTTTATACTTCGCCGAATACATTTTTTTTAGTTGATCGACTATTACTCAAAAACTTGTGAAGTCTTCTTAGCCGTGATAGTTTTCCTTTTAAATTCAGCATATTTCCTACTCCCGTGAATTTTTTCACATTTCCAGAAGCAACCGTTTAGCTGGTAGAAGGGGGGGCACTGGACTCTAACGATTTTTTCCACTTTAAAACTTCATATTTCAGAAATGGATGCTTAATAATAAAAAATATTTTTAAAAAACCTATCCAACGACACCCCACACAGTCGGGTGGACGCGAAAAAAAAATCATCCCCGCTTGATGTGTATTGTGTAGGGGAGGTACCATAAAAAAATATATATTTTATATACCATTTTCTCGGCATCCTTAATATTATGTGCATTCATGCCGAATCACAACTTTGTGGGTCCTATAGTCTCTGAGCAAAACCGCGGACAGACAGACGGACGGACGGACAGACAGACGGACGGACAGACCGAAACTATAAGGGTTCCTTGTTGACTACGGAACCCTAAAAGGAATGCATTTAAGTTTAAAAATCCAAACTCGAATGCAAAAACGTCCATTATTATTATTTTTAACAAAAAATTAAAACCGACTTCCAAGGTAAAAACAATAATAACATCCTTATAATATGAACTAAAAAGTATTAAATAATGTTTCCTATCTAATAGTGCCTTTTTCCGAATTCGGCTAAACCTCAACTATTTCTCAATCAAGTACTCAATCTTCATCATTTTGAAGTCGGTACCAGATATAGCTGAATCTTCAGTTCTCTGACAGAATAGGTATTTGAAACTTTTGGAACTGGCACCGACTTCAAAATTATGAAGATTGAGTACAGAAATAGTTGAGGTTTAGCCGAATTCGGAAAAAGGCACTATTAGATAGGAAACATTATTTAATACTTTTTAGTTCATATTATAAGGATGTTATTATTGTTTTTACCTTGGAAGTCAGTTTTAATTTTTTGTTAAAAATAATAATTTCACTCTTTTTAGTTACCTAGTAAACCATCGCGTATATTCTAAGTATCTTATTACAATTTGTTAAGAGTCACACTCAATGCGATTGTGTTTCTTATTCCTATTACGATGTAGATTGTTTTCCTATGTAAGTATTTTCATACTAAGGGTTCAATTTATTACCTCGATCGTGGGAATCGCAGACACAATAGATTTTTAATTGTTATGCGGCAGCCGGGTGCCGCTTGGGGATTGATGGGTTAATAGTTAAACTAGTGTAGTACCTATATTCTAAGCAACTTACTTCTCTTTTTTCTTTCGAATCTCAAAAGTAATGTCAAATGTGTGCCTTACGCTCTGGAGTTAAGGTTGACTTTGTTATGTACAATTTTGTGGTACATAAGACGCTTAGAACTTGAATCATTTATTTTGAAACAACATTATATTTTTATTAAAATCGCTATGAAAAGTACCAATTATTATAAGGACATAACGTGATGATATAATTATGGTGTTGTGGGGGCATATTGTATCCATATACAACCATGTGAAACTGGTGACCCTGACGTGGTAATGATGATGATGATGAATGTAATTTGCATAGTAGCATATGCTTTCAGTTCTTAAAACAGCGCCTAAACCCCCAAACTTATATCTATAAGGAATCCGGAGTTCTCTTAGTATCTTCGGAACCATAGTATACCTTGGTGCAAAATCTTGCGTTTTGGTAGCATATGCTTAGGATACTTCTCATAAAACCAAAATCACCATATGTTTCCATATAAATTTTGAGGAGATCCCTCGATTACTCATGGATCCCATCATCAGATCACCACTTTTGTGAAAATGGGACCAAATTGGAGCAAAACCTAATAGAACAAAACAAAAATTTTGAAAATCGGTTCACAAACGGCGGAGTAATCGTTGAACATACAAAAAAAAAAATATCCACAGCCGAACGTATAACCTCCTCCTTTTTGGAAGTCGGTTAAAAATATATATTGTACAACACTCTCTTTGAAATTCGAACGGTTGTTTTAACTAAAAATAGTAAAACCTGTAAAAAGTTAATAATCTTACTTGTATATCCGTCGCATAAGTTTTGTTGTCGGTAGGGCTGATGAGGTACTTCTCTGTCAGCACCTTAAGCATCTCACCGAGTATCAAAGTGCTTAACTTACGCACTGTTTTATCGTTCCTAAAATATTTTATTATTTAAGTGTACTAATTACTACTAATTTTTCTTTTTCTTACACAATACGCTCCGGCTTTTCCATAGGTACGTCATAGACAGCACCGGAATTATATTTTTTATGAGTAGGCCACTTTATTTCCGCCGCCCCATCTACGAAATCTGCCGCCCCCCTAGGACACTGCCGCCTCTAGGCTACGGCCTATACGGCCTCTTTCTAAAATATAGGTAGCTGGCAATATTTTTTTTTCGCTAATTGAGAGAGACAAGCTATGTACACATTTTTACGAAGCAAACGAAATTTAGTAGAGTTGCCAAGTCTGCATAATGACAGGGAGTCGATGATGAAGACTGTAAGATTGAGGACCACACTTGGCAAACCTAGGACCCACTGCAGCTTGATGAACCTACCATTTGATGAAGGTGGCAGCGGATGGGGGCTGATAGATCAGGATGGTTGGCGAACGTTTGAGGAGGCTTACAGTTTAGTCGACGGCGATAGGATGCTGATGATGATGATATTTGACAGTACACATCTAATGGGACGTTTATATTTAGTCATCGCCGTTGCTCCTCACACTGCCGGCAGTATTGCCCTGAAGGCTGAATACTTCTGCAGCAGTAACGACTTGAGTGACCGTTTACACTCAGCCTTCTACTTGCCGCGTCGGGCAGCGGCAGTGGCATGACGAGTGGCAGTGCGAGTGACATATTTACATTCCCGCGCTGCCCACTTCCCTGCTCACTTTCCTGCCCACATCCCTTCCTTACAGGGCTGAATGAAAACGACGAAGAGTATCTTACCGTAGTATTTGATACTGCGGCAGAATAGCCAGGTATCCGTTAGTGAGTAGCACATCACAAAACTCTGGCAGGCAGTCAGAGTTGTCAGCTAAAAACGCTAGCACGAACTTCAAGAATACGCTGTATTCGTCGTTCTTAATCTTCTCTTGATTGTCCTGAACGAAATATATTTTGGGTCAATATTTAATCCGTTTCGAGACTTTGCAGATGACTTTTTAAACATAATATCTACCCTACTCCAAAATAAATTTGTAGATTGCTTAAGGCCCGGTAGTCCCTAAAATTAGCAGGTCGATGTCTGTCAGTACGAATATCGACGTAAAGGACATTAAAATAACATTCATATCAGCGCGCCTTGTACAGTGGCGGTTACGACGCTCGCCGCGTCCTTGATAGGGCGAAATAGGAGAAAAAAACTTTTGTTTTTATTATTACACAAATCAAATATTATAGCAAATAGTTTAGGTTATGTTATGACAAATGTACTACATTTTTTGTTTTTCTAGAAAGTGTGTAATTTAGCCATAAAATGAGTTAATTATGAAAAACAGCGTTAATAATAGTTATCTTTGAGATTTTTTTCTATCGAACAGATTTTTTCAAATTGTGTACTGTATCTATTCGTAATTTTTCAAACTGTATGTATTCGTATAGTAAATTTTCTTAATTTTAAAACGGTACTTTTTTCATACTTAAATAATGACATTTCCTTTAGAAAAAACGTTATTTAAAAAACAAATTTTACGTAGTTGCAACAACCACTGCACCTTAAAAATCTGCAAAAAACAGATTGCATTTTTAAGTTTCTTTGGAGGAGCGAGGAGTGTGCGAAAACGGTTGTTGGCAGATCCGTGGTCAAATGTATCGTTATTGGTAGATATTATTTAAATATACGTTATTTGGTGACACTGGACATAATATTATATATTATACATATTATGCGCCACTTGCACCCACGAGATCCACAGATCTTAAAGTTGTGCGCGGCATATTGTAAGCTTATTTACCAAGATAACAATATCGGTAATGTGGTTTTGTGCAGCCTATGACTAGGGTTACACTCTGAGACCGACGCCAGAATGATGACCGGAAAGTACATAAATAAAAAAATATCAGTTATCACACGGTTACAATTACAAGATCATTCTCCCGTCAGTCTGGATCAGACTGATGGACTGAACTGATCCTAGACTGAACGTGTAACCCTACTCTATAGCTTTAAATATTGTTTAAAATTAAGCCTATTTACCTTCACCAAGACAACAATTTCGGTAATGTGGTTCCCAAAACAGCCTCTCATGTGTGCCACAGACTGCGTCCGCGTGTCGACCTCCTGCTCATCCGCCAGGATACTTTGTACGAAATTCGTCGGTTTCGCCGTCTCTAATACTTTTATAAGTCTACGGTAATTTTAGGATTCTTAATGAAATGTTTATCTATACCTAGTTTACGCTAATTTATGCTACTGTCTGTCAGAAAGTAGTTTTTCCAAGCATTTCAGACAAAGACAGCAACATTAGGGCCCTTCCACACGACGTTTTTTACGCTCGTTTGTATCGATACATACGCAAGTTGAACGCTCAGCAAACGCAAGGAAGCCGACACGTTTTAAACTTTATATCTGAAAAGACGCGATGAAAACGCGCAGAAGACGAGCGCATCAAAAACGCGCGTCGTCAGTGCGCAAAAAATACGTCGTGTGGAAGGGCCATTAGTGTAAGCAAAAATAATTATATTTACGAATATGACAAAACAGTCTCGCTCGTGTGAGGCCCTAAAACTTAACATGGTCTGGGCTGAGGCCAAGATGCTTTAGTTAAGTGTTTTTCAACCTTTTTAATCATGCGACCCCCGTGGTACGAAAAAATATTTCGCTACCCCCCTTTACTTTTTAGGGTTCCGTAGTCAACAAGGAACCTTTCGGTCTGTCCGTCTGTCTGTCCGCGGTTTTGCTCAGAGACTATAGGACCTACAAAGCTGTAATTCGGCATAAATGCAGATATTAATGATGCCGACAAAATGGTATGTATATTCTTTAAAAAAAAAAGAAATTATGGTACCTCCCCTACACATCAAGCGGGGATTATTTTCTTTCGCGTCCACCCGACCATGTGGGGTGTAGTTGGATAGGTTTTTTAAAAATATTACGAGTATTCATAGATCATTTTCCGATTTAGGGATCCATTTGTGAAACATGAAGTTTTAAAGTGGAAAAAATCGTTAGAGTCTATTTCAGTAATTCCTTTTTTGTTGTACTAGGTATTGTTCAACTTAGGGAATAGTGCAAGTTTTATCAAAATCAGTTCAGTAGTTTTGGAGATAGGGAGTTTTACTTCGCAATTACGTACAATTTTGAAGTCGGTTTTATCTTTTTAAAATACAGTTTTAATGATTACCTATAGTTTTCTCACTGAAATTGCTCTCTCAAACTTTGGCGACCACCATGGGGGTTGCGACTCGCGACTCATACTTTAAAAACACTGCTTTAGTTAATAAATAATTTCACCGTTGAAGTTCTTTTAACAAACTTTGACGGTATTAATTTTTAAGAAAATAATAAAATGCATTTAAAAAAAAAAAGAAAGATTAACAAACCAACCTCAGAACATCTATCCCAATCTGGCTCAGAACGACCAAGAACATTCCAAACTCGTCATCATCCACCAGAACCTTGTGTTTCAAACTACCCACAAGCATCTCTAACCACTGGTTGGTGACCTCAAATACCTTGGCAACCACAGAGTTTCGGAGGTCTAGACTACTTGGCTGGTAAGTTATCAAAGAGTGAAGAACCAAGGCACTGCTTAGTATGACCTTATGGTTCGCGCATATGCGTGACCCCAAGCCATGCATGCATGCCAACAGTTGCTCCACATTGTATGGACTTTGGTGGGATAATGCTGGTGTAGATTCGAATACTCTTATGCTGTAAGAAGGAAAATAGGTACTATCAGAGTTGATTCATAGGTAGATGGTGGACCTATGTATTTTGGTCGCGTTTTGTCAAACGCTGCCGACAGATGATGACTTACATTAAGTTGACATAATCCGACCAATTAACGTAGGTCCGTCAATTGCCTATGAATCAATTTCTTCGATGGTACTTTACTAAAAATGTCCAAGGCTACTGCAATCAATTCGTGTTAAGAAGGCTGAGAATCATCGTGTTAATTGACCAATGCCAATTATGCCGTGCTTACATTTTACAACATATGCAACCTTACACTTTTGGAGTGATAACTGCTTACAACTGAACACAAAATTACACCTACTTAATATAATTAGAGCTATAGATTAGATACGGTTCTTCTAGCTAGTAGGCTCTATGCTGGAGTCTGATGGATTCGCTTGAAACTTTCAAAGAAAGCTATCTTTTGAGATGTCTTCCAAAAGCCATGTAAAACTCAGAAGCCATCCTTTTTAGCGTTTTAAAAACCACCCTAGAAGTTTTAAATATCAATGTCATACCCGCTCAAAGCGGTGACCGCCAATTAGCGCTCTTTCAATAATTTGTTTTTTTTCTTACTTAGAGTTTTTTTATGTGTGCAAATTAAGAGTTTATTATTATTATTATTACCCGTCAAGCAGATCGCATAGCAAATGCAGACACGCATCTACGGCTACCGCTGTATCCGTAGCGGAGTAATGTGACAGCGACCTCAGAACCGCCGCCATGGTGGTGGCCGCGTGCTCCTTATCGAAGAACCGACGGTTGGTCCATAGTAAGCGGATACATTCTAACACTATCCTATTAGAAAAGCGGATTATTGTACTAGTGAGGCCATGAAGAAAGCTGCATTGCGGCAGATTTCCGAATAAGGAAAACGAATTCGGAAATCACAAACGGAGAACGCGTGTTTGCGGCCAGCCTACGATTTTCGCCTACGTATTCGGAAATCCGAAAATCAATAGAAAATACACACGTTCGCGTTTTTCCGAACGGAACGAATTCCGCACGTACGTTTCAAGTGCAAGCCGGCGCGTTCGCGCGTGAAAAAAACTTTTGCGCTTATAGTATCACGGAATTAAAAATCGTAATTCCACATTAGGAAACCGAATACGAAAAACGTGCATGCAGCCAGCCTTATTATAAGTGATTCCAATCACGTAGTGATTATATTCTCTTTGACTCCAATAAATTCAAGGTCCGCCGACTGATCGGTCACGTGACTTTTCCAATGTGCCAGACCATTGCCAGACAGGCAAGCAGACCAGTTATTCGCTTTTTAATTTTTTTTATTTGTTACAATATGCCACATAGATAATAATCAATCAAATCAAATCATAAATGAGACTAGGCAAATGAAGTGTTGTTGTTTGGACTACCAGTCTACCATGCACCGTCTTGAATTGAATAGGTTCGCGTTGCTGCAACGCAGCTATGTAAATAAACTATAATATTAATTTTGTTATCAACTAATAACACTCCGACGACGCAACCAGAGTAGGTAGTGTGATATCGCTATTATTTAGTTGAATTTCTTTTTACATAATATCACGAACAGGCTGAGTTAAGTTCTGCGTATGTTTATTTTGTATCTAGGTACGAACCTAAACAAAGGAAGCGATAAATTCGTCGTCGCTTCGCAAAGAAACACCACAATATCGTTGTCCAATAAATATTCTATCATGCGAGTTCTTTCTTCAGAATTAAGCTGATATCTTTTTATTACTTCAGCTACATAACCACATGCTCTTGTTTGACCTATTGTATCCCTAGAAGTTAGCAATCTTTTTATATCACTCAGAGCATTTCGACTTCCTATAGGATTGTATGTCCTATTGAAATTGGAGTTCACTAAATTGTACATTACGTTATTATTTATAAAAAATACAAATAACTCTATTAACTTGGGAAAGTTTTACAAGTACAAAAAAGTGCCTCAAGCCTCAGGCAGCCTCAAGAAAATCGAATAGCATTTTCAAAATTCGCGCCCGTCGGTTTTCTTTTTTGCTATATTTATGTTAGCTAAGAGTTAAGGCTAAAACTTCAAAGCCCTATAATTTTTGAATATGGCAAAGAAGGGTGTGTTCTGAAATTTTAACAGTACACTGTCCAGCCACTTATTCAATTAGACGATATTTGATTGGTCACCTAAACGTCAGATGGCACTCATGACTAAACTGCTTAGAGTTTAGAAACAAACCACCAATATAATATTTATCTGTCAACTGTCAATCTCATCTGGTTTCTAGTGAACTGCCTGACTTCTCGAAGATTTTAGTATTTTTAGAGTATTTTATCATTATAAGTGGGATTAGATTTAAATTGTACATTTAGTAATTTTGTTTACAACAAAATATACTCAAAATGGTATGCCAAATATCTTTTCAACTGTTCTTTCCTACTGTGTTTGTTTGGACCACCATCACTAATTTGATGGTTAGTTTTATTCTAATTCGATGTTTTCTAACTCTTTACAGTCTGTAATGGAATTTCTAAAGGATTTGCCTTCGTACGATGAACATAACTTCACATTATTCAACACGGATCACGGAATTCGGAATTGCTCGAAAAGACCTTCCATATACCTGCCCACGAAGGACATACCTTCCGATCAAAGTTGAGTATGCAATCTATCAACGTCTTATTTTGTACATACTTTTTAAACTGCCATATTTTGTAACATTGAATAACCTAATATTATTATGTCATGAACATATCCTTCTGTTTTCATCAAATGTTTAATTTGTTAATTTGTCAATGCATAAAACTACAATTTTGTATTTTATAAACTTCCAGTTATCGTGACAGAAAAAACGAATATCCTATTAAGATATCTACATCAGCAGTGGGAAAAGAAGGTAAAACATTGTTTTAAGAGGCTTATATTCATTTTTATACGAATTAGATTTTTTTATGTAAAATAAGAATTATTTATATTATTTTCATTGTCTGCAAGTTAAAATTGCATATTATGCAATTTAACACTCAATATCGAGTGTCCATGATTAATTATTACAGTTACTAATAATATAGGTTTGTCTGACCAATGTTACTTTGTTTTATGGTTACTTACTTATTACTTATATAATTTATTGTCATGTTACAGAACGCCTCACCTAAAAAGCGCGACCAGAGCCACATAGAGCAGAACGGTGAAGAGAATCGACCTCGCAAGAGACCCTGTCTCAATTCACCGCTAAACTGAAATCCACTCCAGAGTCACTTATTTTGTGCTTCAGTTACAGACTTTACAAGTGAAAGGCAATTTTTTATCAAATATTTACATTTGTATCACACCTCGAGGAGGAAATCTTCAATTCTTGAAGGATTTTAAGTTTTTAAATGTAAATTAAGTTAGGTGCCATCTTTTGACAATAGCGCTTATTTTTAGTTTAAAATGTAGCAGTGCTAAATCAATAGCCCAATGATGAGGCTAAGTATTCATTCCAAGAGAGCTGATTTTCAACAATTGTATTTTTGTAACTGTATCCGATTCAAATCTTTCCTCTGATTATTGCACAATTGCTTTTCTATTCAAACTTCATACAATTTCAATAAATAAAATCTTGCCTGTGCCACATGCAGCATATCTGCACATTCTTTAGGCAGAACAGTAAAACATTTGTATAAAAATATTTGTGTAATTATGATTTTAATAGTTTATCTTATGAAGTTTATAGGGTATCTGATATGTTTTTTAATGCTGTTTTGTGGAAAGCACATAGTGTATTTGGTTTTGGAATTTTAATGCAAGCAATATTTATAATAATAATATTCCTAAGCAATATTATGCAAATTAACAAATAATTTTAAACTTCACAGCCCTTGCAAATAAAACAAGTGACTTGCTTATCTTACTGTTCTGTATCTACTAGGTTTTCAGTCTATTTTGTAACAACAATAATTTAATCTACATATTTGAATGCATAAATTAATGTATTTTAACATTATAATAATGTTATCCTTTAGATTTTAATTTTTGTAGTAAAATTTCAAGATTAATGTATTCCCAACTGCTTTCTTGACTCAAGACCTGTATTTTGGAACTAGTATTTGCACTTTTACAATAATATTCATTGTGAGCAATGCACCACAACTTTTATTTTAGTTTTATAAACAAGTGACCTTTTTAGGTTGAGGAGAATCTGTTATATTAATAACTAGTAAATATATTTAAGTACATACATAAGTTTTTTTTATTTATATTCCATTTTTGGCTTGCACATTCTTATTAGAAATCTGATTATAAGTTCTTTTGATTTAAAGGTTGTAAGTTTTAATATTTTTTTTGTGATAGAAATAAAACAGCATGACACTGAAAATAACTTTATTCTAATAATTAACTATAAACATTCAAGTATTAGCAGGTTTGATGTCACATTTAGAGGAAAAAATAGTTAAATTATTATTACATAATTATATTGTTTTTGTTTAAACTTTAACCAACACTTGAATGTTAGTGTTAAATTCTGCAGAACTTCCCCAAGCTGCAAATAGTTAAAAATTATTCTGGAAGTGAATATCTTACAATTTAGTAGTTTTTCCTTATAAACTATTAAAACACAATCATTTAAGATATTCCATACATCCACTCCCCATTGTCACTTATATTATAAAAGTTAAAATAAAAAATGTCCAAAGACATATTGAATGTAGACTTTATATTCTCAAATATTTATACCTTGCATTGGAAATGTCTCAATATTTTATTCTTAATCTTTAGCCGGCACTTCGATAACTCGGGGTTTGTCGATGATCCTAGCGGTGCGGTTGCCCTTCTCCACAATACCGATGATCCAGGCCTGGTATCCCTCCTGCTTCTCGATGTCTTTACAATAAGCAGCAGCCTGTTCTCTCGGCAGGCAGATGAGAAGACCGCCGGATGTTTCCGGAGCGTGGCCCTGTAGAAGCTGGAACATGTTACCGCAAGCCTTAGCTACAGCAGCCATTTTAGCAATAACTGGCAAGTTGTGGATGACAAATGAAACTTCATTCTTTTGGTGAGACGCGAGATTCTGTGCATGTCCAAGAAGACCGAAACCGGTCACATCAGTGGAGCCGTGAGCGTTGTATTTGTGCATAAGTCTAGCTGCAATACGATTGAGTCGGCTCATTGAGTCCATCGCGCGGTGATAAGCTTTCCTCACATCCTCCTCGGAAACTACTAGCTTAATTCTGTTCCAGCGTTCGGGTTGGTCCAGCCACTGGTGGGCATTCACTGCTACTTGGGTACCTAGGGGCTTGGTGAGAACCAACACGTCTCCCATCACAGCGTTATCCGGCACGATGTATTCGTTCGGTTGACAGATAGTAGTCGCTACTCCGCCGATGGCACACCAGGGGTTGATAACCGTTTGACCTCCAGTCACGGACGTGCCGGCCTCCAGAGCAGAGTCTTTGAATCCCCGCATGATGAGGGGAATTACTACGTCACGCTCCTTCTCGGTCATCTTTGTGGAGACACCCAGCAACATGAGCATGTTGTCGCACTCGGTCACTCCCATCGCGTACAAGTCGCTGAGTACGTTAGCACAGGCTATCTTACCCATCATATAGGGGTCGTCGACTAGAGGGTAGAAGAAGTCGGTCGTCTGGACCAAGCAGAGTCCGCCGTGTCTGAGCGGTGTGACCGAGCAGTCCAAGCCGATGCCGATGCGCGGGATCGCCACATGCATGAACTGATCGTCCTGTTGCGAGTAATCCTGCTGCAGCGACTCGACGAGCTTGGAGAGAACATCTTGAGGTACTTTGCAGCTGCGTCCTTTTAAATCGGCGAAGCGAGTCAGACGAAAACTAGCTTCCAAATCGTGTGCTACCGGGTCGAATGGCCGACGCAATGCCAGGGGATTGGGGTTACCGGCCATCTCTAATGCTGCTGCAGAAAGGCTATCCTGCGCTACACTAGACTGATAAGACATAATCTACACAAACAAATTAGTTTAACGTTTGCCACTACAGTAAGTTTTGTTAAAAACCAACAATTCGACACACCGCCAAGTGACGCTTTCAAAATGGCGTCTCTTTTACAAAGAAAATGAAGGTTCGAAAAAGACGTACGATGAATAGCCGCTATTGGTTGATTTAGAAGTAAACAACGATTTCCGTAATATGATTGGACAACTCGCAGTAAATGAAAAATATGTCATTGAAAACCAGCTTCTAAATAATTACGTTCCGATTCGTTAAGTTTCGTTAATATTTTAGACAGAAAAATTATTGTTGTGCTACAATTTGTATTTTGTAGTACAAGAAAAGGAAAAAAGTTATATAATATTATAAATTAGTTTTATATTGGTTATCAAAGTTCAAACTAATTTCTTTTGCATTATTTTTTATTGTTTTCACATTCTTTTCAAAAAAGCTTCTTTTCAAAAATTAGTATCTTAATGGGACATTTTCTTATTTTTTTAATTTGATTGTGAAACAGTTTCCATTTTAGTAATATAGATGGCGTATAGGTAGACAACTATCGGTAATACCAGGTAATACCATCAATAATTGCTACAAAACTGGGCTAAAGAATATTAAACTTGATACATTTCAATTTGAAAAAGACACAATGATATTCCAACGAATAGAATAATAAAGTTATTATAACGATGTTTTAGTTAAAACTCACGGAAGAAATAGCCCTATTTATCGTTATTCACACCAAATGTCACAGGAATTATAAATTTTGGTTTTGACAACATCTTACCTGCATTTGTGCACGATAACGGATATTTAATGGCTAATATTTTACCAATAATGAACATCAAAAACCCAAATAACACAATTTGGGAAAAAATAATAAAAACCACACCAACAATAAAAAGTAGAAGAAGTTTCAAAGTAACATGGCCGCCAAAACTTTTTCAGTTGTCAGTTTTCAGTTTGACAAGTTTTTATTATGTCAGCGTGTTCCGAAACTATTACCAGTATACTGGCTTAATCGCTTAGGCCAATGATCGCTTAGGTTTAAGATATTTTTATTTATGTCACTTGACAGTACACTGAAATTTTTAGAAACACAACCAATATGTAGTCAGTGATGCCAACCTGCAGATAATTTCAGATCAGTGGGGAACCAATAGAAAATCTAGAAGTGTCTACCGTCGCGCCGCCTGGTGGAGATTTAAAAAAGAAAACAACCCATTCATAGCTATAATAGTAGGAACACACGTCCCGATTTGGTCGGGGCCGACCGAATCGGGACTGACATGCCAACCATTCCGACATTGCTACAGATTGCCCGACGGTCGGCCTTCCAACCGTCAGTTGACTTTGTATGAAGTAGTGAACGGACGTCTTGCCAGCTATTGCCGTCGATGCATTAAAACATCATGCCGCCGGTATTATCTAAGTAATAAAATCGGCCAAGTGCGAGTTGGACTCGCACACGAAGGGTTCCGTACCATTATAGAGCAAAATTAGACCAAAAATTGTAGTTTTTGTATGGGATGCCCCCCTTAATTTTTTATTTTATTTTAATATTATTATTCAATATTAAAGCACACATATAACTAAATATTGTGTGAAAAATTCAAGTACCTACCTGTTGCTATTATTGATATAGAGCAAAAAAGGCCATAAAAATCACGTTTGTTGTATGGGAGCCCCCCTTAAATATTTATTTTATTTTGTTTTTAGCATTTGTTGTTATAGCGGCTACAGATATACACAATCTGTGAAAATTACAACTCTCTAGCTATTACCGTTCTTGAGCTACAGCCTAGTGACAGACGGACAGACGGACAGACATAGAAGTCTTAGTAATAGGGTCCCGTTTTTACGCTTTGGGTACGGAACCCTTAAAATGCTTGATGCCTGGCATTCCTATATGCGTAATCTCTATGAGCTAAGTCCCACAAACAGGGAAAGTCTTACAAAGTTCTAATTTCTTTATTATTATTTCACGTTCTGAAATCGTTACTCCCTCGGCGTTCATAATTACGTCTAACAACGGCGGCGTCACAAATGCGACTGAGCCGATTTGGTCGGGACAAAGCTTCCAGACGTTCCAATTCGGTCGGGCGGTCGGCTTGTCGGGTGCGCCCGCGCCGGCGACCCGACCATGCCCGACCAATATTAATAATAATTATGTCGGGCCGACCGCTCTCCACACTTCCCGATTTGGCCGTGGTCGGGTGGTCGGGAGTCGGGACTCGGGACCCGACCAAATCGGGACGTGTGTTCCTACTATAATACTAAATAGTTTAGCCACTTCATAGTTCATTCTTCAATGCGAAAAAAAAAAAAATTGAAGTTTGATATTTTTAAAACTTTCGTGACGGTTGAAATTGGGCTAAAAAGTTTTATGAATCGAAAATAATCCAAAAATTGTGTGAAATACTTCTTTATTTATCACGAAATAGATGTGTTACTTTTAAATATTCAATATGGACATGAATTCTTGGAAAAAAGTTGAAAATGAATCCGGTTACCCTTATTATATCGAGTGAGCAAAACAACTTTCACCCTTTGTTTATTTCTGTGAATGTACACTTTATCTTGCTAATTACTATGCATTTATTTTAGCGAGGCTACGGGAAGAGAAAGCTATGATCATCCTCATTTCCGAAAGATTATGAAGTCTCTTGAATCTTATGATGATATAAAATATAGCGCGTATCGAATAGCCTTTAAAATTTATGCTTTGCAGAAAAGCCTAAAAGGTATGAATAAGTTATATTAAATCTACATTTGATCTATATTATCTCTTATTTAACAAATTTACACTCTAGTTTAATATTGATAAAAACTGAAACTCATAAAACTGAGTTCATTTCTACTCGCAAAAATGTTTTTACCTTGAAAATTTCTTACAGTGCCACCACTGCGGATATGTTCTGGTGTGTTTGGACGACACCAACTTAGTCTTTCTGAGAGTAGCCTCTCGTTAGATACAGTGGAACTGGAAGCTGTGTTAGCTGACATATATTTTGCCGCTGCAAAAGAAGGACTATTTGACGGAGATGTTGATTTGACTGTAGATCTGTTAATTAATTTACTATTGAATATTTATGACGGGTATGTTAAGCACATATTATTCAAGAATACATTATGCTAATATTATTGTAATAAACTTGTAATATTTTGCTAGGGCCTATTTGCCATTTATTGAGATAACTTACTGTTCAGATTATCAAGATATTGTTACATGTTAGGGTTCAAAGGATTTAGAGAGAAAGACCTGCTGTCTTTGTGCTTTGTGTTTGTAACAATATATTGCAATTCTCAACTTCAAAAGAAAAATCATGTACAAATTAGATTGCCAGACATAATTAACTCCTTATTGATTTCTTTTGCATAGACAACTTATATGCAAAAGAAATTAATAATTAATGTATGAACTACAACACTGTGTGATATGGTCATATCAGCTAAATGCTGCTAGAACATTAACAATAAATAAATAAATAATTTTATTGGATCCTTACAATATAATATGCCACTTGTAAATATTTTTATAATCTTTTTATACCATTTTCAGTGAAAGAAAATCACCAATAAGAGTTTTAGCAGCCAAGACATTATTGATTCTGCTCAGCAAAGAACCAATTAATGACAAATGGCAGGCGTTGGCAAACTGCGGAGCTGACCACAACGGCTGCGTGTCCCCCAAACGTCTGGCGGCTCTGCTGGTCCATGTCACAGCCCTGCCCAAGTACCTTGGATGTAAATGTGACCAGTTGCAAACTGACGTAGACTCCTGCTTTGAGAAGGTAAAATTCAAATTGTTTTTATAATATATAATTATAATTGAATAATTCCTGCCCAGGAAGCCTATTGTATTCCTGACTGTACTCTTCAATGCTATATTAAGAATACACTACTTTCCCAAACTGTGGGGTATTTCACAAATATGTATGATTTTAAAACCTGGAAAGGTCCCTACAGATCCAAGCTCGTACAGACCAATTAGCCTACTACCAGTACTATCAAAACTATTCGAGAAAATTTTCTTATACAGACTAAAACCAATACTAGATGAAGAAGGCATAATTCCAAATCATCAGTTTGGATTCCGGGAACAACACAGCACTGTGGAGCAAGTACACCGTGTTGTTAATAAAATAAGGCAATCCTTAGAACGGAAAGAGTACTGTGCTGCAGTCTTCTTAGACATCCAGCAAGCATTTGACCGAGTCTGGCACCCGGGACTTTTATATAAGCTGAAAAAACTATTACCCAACTCATACTTCATGGTACTTAAATCCTACCTACAAAACAGAAAATTTCAAGTAAAAGTTGGTGAAGAAGTGTCACAATTATATGACATAGAGGCCTCTATACCTCAAGGAACGGTGCTCGGCCCAACCCTGTACTCGATCAACACAGCTGATTTACCATGTGACCCAGATATAGTTACAGCAACATATGCAGATGATACTGCTTGTCTTACAAGCCACACAAATCCATCCATAGCATCTGCAAAACTACAACAATACTTACTTAAAGTCGACAAGTGGTTAGAAAAATGGAGAATAATCCCAAATGTTACTAAATCAGTTCAAATAACTTTCACTCTCCGGAAAGAGGACTGCCCTACTGTCTCCCTACGAGGTGTACAGTTACCAACAGAAAAATGTGTAAAATACCTTGGATAGAAGGCTAACATGGGCAAAACATATTCAAACAAAAAGAAAAGAAGCAGACCTTCAATGTAAAAGACTATACTGGCTGATTGGAAGACAATCGCCATTAAGTTTAAATAACAAAATTCTTGTTTACAAATGCATAATAAAACCCATATGGACATATGGAATTCAGCTCTGGGGATCAGCTAGTAATTCCAACCTAGAAATTCTGCAAAGACTACAAAATAAAATCCTAAGATCAATTGCCAACTCACCATGGTTTGCCAGAAACAATGAAATACACGAATACTTAGAAATGCCAACAGTAAAAGAAGAAGTAAGCAGATACTGTGCTAAATACAAGGAAAGACTAAGTAATCACACAAACAAACTGGCCAGAGACCTTATACAACCTGAAAAGGAAACAAGAAGACTAAAAAGATGGCAAATCCTAGAACTTGACCAACGTCACTAGACTTTAACTTGAAAACCCCTAGGAGGCAAATGCTGAAATGCCCCTATAAAAAAGAAATCCTAAATAGCCAAAACATCTGATTATGACGACGTCGATAGCAGATTACAAGATTGAAAAAAAAAAAAAAATATAATTATAATTATATATTATAAAAACAATTTAATTATAAATATAATTACTAATGTTGATACTAATACAATTTAATATATATAGGAAACCATTTATAACATTCTGTTCTGCATATCAATTACATCTAAGTTCATTCTAGTGTGTGATTTGGCTAGTTTTATTTGATTATTAATTTTTACTTGTATCTAGACTTCTGGGACTAATGGCCTCGCTCAGAGACATTTAATTCATCAAGCCCCAAGCGGCCACATGCCGCCACGATAACAATAGATAAGCTATTGTTCTCGGGTTAATGATGATTAAACATAAATTTAATGAAGAGTTTGACAGATAATGTATGGGGCTTAAGTGAAAATCTTCATTTAATTACAGTTACGTAATTAATATTATCGACTAAAAGCTAACGACCAAATCAGTCATGTGGCTTCAGCTGTATTAAGACTCCGTTAGCTACTTCCCTGAACAACTTTTTCTGATAATTTGCGTGCTGGCAGGCCGTGGGCGGTGGGTGTGGGTGTAGTGGGGTGGGGAAAAAAAATGTAGGCTCAGCGACTTTAATTTTTTTTCCAAACAGTATCTCTGTACTTCCTGTGCACCCAAAAAATAATTTTAAATCGATTGGGTGGTGTGAAGGGGTTGCCAGCGTTAACTTAAAGTAGCTAATGGAGTTTTAATACAGCTGAAGCCACATGACCGATTTGGTTGTCAGCTCTCTGTCGATTAGTCTCTTGAGTGCAGCAGTATTAAAGTACCATCTTTCGTTTTTTCTATTTTTTAAAGAATGTATTGATTTGATAAAAGCTTAGCAGTAACTGGTAGAATAACAATTCCTCTTATAATATCCACAGAGTGCTGGCATGTTAGGCGTTAGTACGCAGTGTGTAGCGGAGTGGGGCGTGCACAGCTGTTCCAGTACACGTTGGCTGGCTCTGTTACACCGAGTACAGCACTGCAGGAGCAGCAAGGAGAATCCGGTGCTCTGTGTGCTGTGTGGAGAGTGTGGATTACCTATTGCTCAGGTAATAACATTTTTTAGAATGAGTATGAAACATAGCAAGACATAGTAGAAACTAGAAATGGAATAAAACAGAAATACTGATAGTTTTCCAAACAAAGACATACTTTTTTACAGTAATGAATATACACTTTCCATGCACTTATTCCTCTTAATTAACATATTTTGTTACAATTTTAATGTTTTACATGACCGGTTTCGATAAAATCATCTTCAGATGTAGTGCAGGTTATTTTGAATTTCCACCAAGAAGTTACAGTACATTCAATATCATATATAAAGACAGACTTCCTTAGTCAGTCGCATTGTCTATTCTTTTTAAAAAGAAGCAAACCAAAATATATGCTTAGCATGCAGGAAGAAACCATTATTCTTGTGGCAGATTTTACTTGTATTTAGAAATAAGTTATATTCAAAGGAGTTTTTGGTTTAGCTGAGGTTGATTTTTAAATTTTCAGATGCTGAAGTTCAAATGCTCTAAGTGTGATGTGTTCCTCTGTGAGAACTGCTACTTGTATGATAAGGAATTGACGAATTTAGTTGGACATAAGAAGACTCATGTTGTACATGAAATTATTGATGGAGAGGTAAGCAAACAATAACCTATACAAAAAATACAAAAAAAAAATATACAAAATTATTTATTAAACATGTTATATTATTATTAAACATGTTAACTTTGTTTCCTATGTTAGGTCTATGCTTGACTTATTAAAAATTAATCCATGAAGTTTTTGGATAGATTTGCTATGGCAGAGGTTCCCGAAAGGCCGTAAAGGTTCTGTATAAAATAACAGGTTGGCAACTAAGTAATTGTGGATTTTTTAAAGATAATCAAGGGCAATTTTTTCATGGAACTAAATAACTTTATTCTGTAATGTATTGATCATTTTGATCAATGACCTTTTGCCATCTTTCAGGCAGCGTCATAATCCCCCATTCACAAAACTTCTTGTTTTTGTTAGCAAAAAACTGAATCAGGTACGATTTGATATCATCATCATTATTGAAATTTTTACCATTCAAGGAGTTTTGTGAATGTCGAAACAAAAAGTAATCAGATGGTGCAAGGTTAGGACTATATGGTGGATGTGGCAAAACATCCCAACCAAGCTCCAATAATTTTTGCCGAGTGACCAAAAATGTGTGTGGCTTTGCATTGTCATGAATTCATGATGGAATACAAACTTCTTCGATTTGCCAGTTCGGGCCGCTTTTCTTTATTGTTTAATTTTGTGAGTTGTTCAATGTAGACATCAGAATTGATCGTGCGGTTGGGTGTTAAGAATTCAAAGTAGACAACTCCACCACCAGTTTTGACACTGCCCTTCTAAGGGTAAAGTTAAGGCTTCGTCACCACATAAGTTTTTATGAGCTTGCGATGCGTTTTTCCCTTTGCGGAAATAAAAAAGCAAAATATTACAAAAATGTTCCTTTTGATTTTCCATTTTTCAACGAAGGCCAAACGAAAACTACGCAACCGATCTAAAAACTTTTATTACTGATTAACAGCTGAACTACCAAATATTAACTAACAAAATGTATTTTACATTTTTACCATGTCCGCAACCCAAAAAATTAAACTGAAGCCATCTATGAGTGAAATCCGCAATTACATAGTAGCCAACCCAATATTATCACACATTTCAAAAACTTTATTGTTTTACATTTAAACCTTTTAAGGTAGGTCAATTTCCAGTTATCAAAGTAGGGTTCCACTAGGAAAAGTATAATCAATTAGGGTTCCTTGGCAAAAAAATTTGGGAACCCCAGTGCTATGGGTAACTATACAAGTAAAAAAAAAATGGATTAATTTACCCTCAGCAATATACTTTTACGTGTATTATATTATTATCGTTTTTATAATTTTTTCAGGTTAAACCCACTGAATGCCTTAGCTTTATGAAAAATGTAAAGAGATTTTTCTTCTGTACGAAAACGAAAAAGAAAAAGACGAGTCGGAAAAACAGATCAAATGACAAGCAGACAGACAGAAAGACAAACAAACCTGCAATGTTCACATCTACAGTTGGTAAGGCCTCGGGGAATAATGCAAATAATCCTGCAAGTACACTACAGGATATAATCACTCAACTGGAAAATCAAAACAAGTGAGTAGTTGTACTACATGCTTTTAGAACTACTTTAATTTTTAATACACAAATTATGTTTTAAATCTAGATTGTAGTTAGTAGCAGTTGGTGTAGTTATGGTAATTTGTTTATGCCAGTTCAAAAGGCTACCTAAGCTGAACTTAACCTAAGCTGCAAAAACATTTAACATAATGCTGCTTAGGGAACATCCATAAAGTCACACGATTTTCATGATTTTTCTTCAGACCTCCTTGTCACAGGTGGTCACATTTGTGAGACCCCCCCCCCCCCCCCCCCCCCCCCCCCCCCCTCCTTCCCTAGTGTCACGTCACTTTGCAATTTAAATTTCGCTATTTCATTTACAAAATTAAAATGTGATGTCACAAAACTAAGGACATTCCCCACACCTCTTTACAGCGTTGCCAGTTTTTTGTTGTGCCAAGTCGGGACCTTGGAACTTTTTGAGTGAAAATAGCGGGATTCTTCCGTCACAAGCGGGACATACTAAAAAACGTATAAAATCAAAAGTATTCGAATTTTTATCTTTTTATTCGACTTAATATTACGTTTACGTGACAATAGATAGTAAAAGTAGAAATAAATAATCCAACCCTTCACTCCTTCACACATACAACACTTGCCTCCTTGTCTCACCGTGTCACACTTCTTCGACCCCCTCCCCCCTGGGACATCACTTGTGAAATTGCCACTAAGGCTGTATGTGATAATTTGTCATTGTCTGTTGTTTTAGGGCGCTCAAAGAACTGTCGCAACAACTGCAGGCCTTATCGAAAGACAGTGATGGTGCTTTGAAGGAGAAAGTTGATGCACACTATAGTCAAGTGTCCACACAGATCAGTAGGCTTAAGACGTTAAAGGTATTTTATATTTTGCTCAGCATGGCTACTATAAAAACACTCTATGGCAGGGTTTCTCAAAGTGGGGTCGGCCTATATTTTTCGTTTTTTATATCGTTGTAAACGATTTGTATTATTCGCGGGCGATCAGAGTGGGATGCACATTTTGAAAAACAAGAGTCGTCGTCGTCGTAATCACGAAAACACCCTAATCTATGAAACATAAGAGCCCCAAACAATGCACTTGTATTTTGCACCTTGTTCAAAGGAAATAGAAGTAAATATCATATAGCCGGTGGCTGTCCGCGGTCGCCGGTCCGTCAATAAGTGCTATAACTCACCGGGAAGCCACCGCGACGTGGCCAGTGACGTTACCATGGTAACGTCCAATCAACGTCTGGCGCTTCTACGTCGCCGCAAAGCGGTGTTTTTCTTAAAGTTAAGTTTAAAAACAGCGCTTTGCAGCGACGTCTTCCGACGCTCGGGAAATACGACCGTTGCCGAAAAATTTCGAAAATTTCTATACGCATTATCACTTTGGGAACACTGTACGATTTTAGATTGTTGTTTTTGTTGGTTTTTGGCTGTTTGCGTGAAATTCAGTGTGACCGATAAAATTATAATTATAATATTTTATATTATTATAATAATCGGCCGATTACCTATTATATTATTTTTATGTATATATGTACCAATAAATTAATATTCAGAACATTTTTGCTAACGCTACTTCATTGGCAAACTCGCAAATTTTTCTCGAAAAAAAAAAAACTCGAAAAATCGTTCAAAATGAATATGAATGGCAGGCCAAATCGGTCGATCTGCCATCTCGCTCACGAGGTTGACCGGTGGGCGCTAACCGCGACTCGAACCGAAACGACGCGACGATCGCTCGACTTCTAGTACTTCATACCACTCAACGCAATAAAAACTTTACAAAAATCACTACTCTACTACACGACTTGAAACTAGTTATTCGGTTAAATGCTGTGTAGATAGTTATTGTAACTAGTGACGTGAAATAACGCCCACCCCTATTGGTAAGTAAGGGGTTCGCTGTCACCTGGATATTTTAACAGTGGTTCGTGGAGCTGAAAGTTTGAGAAACTCTGCTCTATGGGGACAGACTGACCGAATGGGTCAGTGTTTTTATTCTTTCGCATTTCGCTGTAGTCATGCTAACCTTGCAATAATCATATCAAAAGAAAATATGTAAAAGTGCAAATTCTTGTAAATAACAAAATTCTGGAATTGGCCCACAAATTCCACGTTACATGGTTCTGACGCGATTGCGCGACTCATTGCGTAATTTCACTTTAAATAATAATATTAAGGCCGGTATTTTTGGTCACTACTTAAGATGCGCCCCGGTCTCAAGACGCGGTTTGGCTCTGTGATTGGTCCAAATTTTGACAGCCAACCAATCACAGAGCCTGAAGCGTGTCTTGAGACCGAGATGCATCTCGAGTACTGACCAAAAATACCGGCCTAAGAAACTCATAGTAATATTTTCAAGATGCAACAACTGTAAAATGAACTTATATTCCAGGAAAATATATTAAACAATGTAGAAAACATTCCGCAAAACACGAAATCTGACAAGGACCGGCCCCAAGCGTTTGATCTCTTTAGTCCCATACCCGTTGATGATAAACAGAGCAAGGTGACAGAGTCCAACCAGCCCCGAGTTTTGAGCATGGACTCCGGAAACTTCTCAGTGGTGTCAAAGCCAGATAATCTGCTGACTGTATCCGGTGATGCGTTGAAGCCAGTGGTGGTACACGCTACTTCGGACACCATTGGTACGGTGTCAATGAATGACATGAGTAATTGGTATCATGGTGAGTTTATTTGTAAAGTTATGTTAAGTTTTCCCTAATGAGAGGTAGATCCTTACATCAGACCAACTGCAATGTATTGTTAATCAAATTCAATTGAATAAATTAGATAATGCCCTCAACTTCATTGTGTCGAAAATGTCTGGAATGGTACATTTCTTGGGACACCTCGGTAAAATGTTATCAAAATCGGTTCAGCATTAAGACTAAAAGGCAGACAGACACAGTTTCGCATTTGTAATGTTAATAAGGATAGCTAATTAAAGATGTCTTGTGTAAATGATGTGGTTACCTAATTGTTTTATATTTCATATTTACTCTATTTCCTTATCCCAGAATCAGAAACAACAAAGCAGAATAAATCCCGCATGGACATCACAAGTCAGAGCATCAGTGCTACAGAACAGAAGTTCCTAGCCGACTTCCGTTCCGTACAGAACTCCAACGACAAAGTGAGGGAGCTGAATGCTGATCTGGATACAGTTTTAGACCGTCTGCAGCAGATATTGACGCATAATTTCACTATTGACGGTATGTAAGATTTAATTTTCAGTTAATCTCTTAAACTTTTGAGATAATGGAAGTTCAAAAATACCTTTGGCGTTTCAGTAATTATTGTTTGCCGATGTATTCGCGTGGAGTTTTGAAGAATAATGTTTTGAGGAATATGTGTTTGAAAAACATAACAAGCTGTTCTATTTTTTTTCTTTCTAAAATTTATCTAGCAGTCAAGTATTAGCTTTGCCTTTTTTAAGCCACTATGGGTACTTTAAGAGTAAAACCTATTAGGCTGAAGTCTGGAAACCAGCGAGCAGCGGGGCGGGAGAGGCGCGTGACAATGTATATATTTATATGGACAGGCCCCGAAAACTGAGCGGCGTGCGGCGTACTAGACGGCTTATATTATATAAATGTAACATTGTCACGCGCCGCGCCGCTCCCGCCCCCCAGCCGAGGGAGCCAGGTTACGAGACTTTAGCCTTAGGGTCAATTCAGACCGCAACGCGATGCGTAGATGCATTTCTAAATTTGTATGTATTTGACAGATTTGCAAGACTGTCAAATCAATCAAATTAAGAAATGCATCTACGCATCGCGGTCTCAATTGACCCTTAGACTACGCACTAAAGCATATTTTAATCCAGATTTGTATGTGTTTCAGAGTCGTGTTTCGACAACACGCAGCTGCGGGAGACCGCGAGCGAGATGGAGGGTCTGCTGGGCACCCTCATACGCGGCGTCGAGCAGCGTGCCACGCTCAACGCTAAAACACCTGCTTAGTAGGTCGTAAATTTGATCGTGTACAATATCTACTAATTACGGCTTCTATACACATAACTGAAAATTAGTATCACATCGCAAATATCTGTGAAATATTAAAATTTTTACTATGAGATGAGATTGGAATGTTTTCGCGTTTGCAATGCGATGCGAATTTGCAGTTATATGTGGGAGCCCTAAGTGTCTGATCTGGAGGTTTATTCTCATGACTCCGATGTCGCATCGTTGTCTCACTCGCGCACACATGCTGTCTCATTCGCGCGCACATGCTGTCTCTTGCACACGACAGCTGACGACGAAAGCGATATGGGAGGTATGGGAATAGGGCTCCTGATCGCATGTACTAATAAGACTCGGCGAATCATCCAATAGCGTTAAAATCATTGTATTTTTGCCGCGATAAATTTCTCGGAATGCGGCCGTAAGACATTTTTCCTCTCTTAAGATGTCTTTTCTGTAACAAAATTTTACTTGTTGACAAGTATAATGTGACTGTTGAACTAGGTGACTACGTTATGCCTTTACTAATTAAGGAATTATTATGTAGGTATAGAAAGGATGAATTCTTGTGTAACTTGAAAAATATTTGTGATACAAGGCAGCATATGAGATAAATTTTAAGTTACTATGGAATATGATCTATACAATTGCCGTCCAAAACTTTTAGGTGCTCAAATAAAAGACTTAATAGTTTGTAAAATAACCTCCTCCTTGTTTGAATGTCGGTTAATATAACGAGGTTTCTAGAAAATAACATGGTATATATTTTATAAAAAATTACATATGGTGTATATTAAAGACAAAATTATTACTTAATTATGCTTATAATTTTATGTTTATGTTAATAAATTATACTGATTAAGCGTAAGTGAGTAACTATTTTATATGTATGCTCTCGACTGAAAAAGATAAGTAACAAAATGAATATATTACGATATTAATAAATTAGTTTATTTAAAATGCAGTGCAATGCGGTTGAATATACATTTTATGCAATAACTAAAATGCAATAATCTGCAACAAATTGCAAAATTCTGTACAAAATTTGCATTTCATAGATAAGTATAATACCTATAATATATTCTGCTCGCTGCTACTATAATATATTACATAATATTATAATATTATATTCTGCTATGTTCAATGCACTTATATTAGTAGACACCAGATTCAGACTACAAAACATTCATTGATGGTGAACCTTTTTTTGGTCGGGTTATTGTCAAGTCGTTAGTCATAGTCGGCTGACTTGACATAACCCGACTAAATTACATAAGTCCGCAATCTGCTTATGAATCACTCTGATAGTTATTTTATTAGCATCAGTTCACATCTAAACAAAAAGCGCGGCGCTGCATTTGTTTGGATAGTGTTTAAAAATTGATTTTCAGTACTTATACTCAAAGAAGTTACACTGCAAGATTTAGAATTTTAAGCTGCATCGGACTTCGAAGTCTGCGCCAATTTTAAAATATGTAACTTATTGTTGCAAATAAACACACAGCGTCATTACACATTACAGCGTCATCGCTCGGTGTGACTGATGCTTACTCTCAATAATTAAAAACATAATATGTTAGACAACAAAACATGCATTTATCTCTAATCTTAACAACTACTTAACAATAACGCAATTAAATTGCTTTAGCACAACCTAGATTGTTAATTTACAACAATATCTCAAAGGACGGATGTGTTTTGGGATGATTTTTGCTCTAGATAGACGGACCGCATTACAGCTGCAATTCAGCCGCAAATTGCAGTTAAGTGGAGTTTTAGTACAGTTGACACGAACTTCAACTGCCTGCGCGTTTGGTTTGCAGTTCTATTGCAGTCGTGTCAACTGCATTAAAACTGCACGTGACTGCAATTTTGAAAACAACAAACTGGATTGCAGTTAAAATGCGATTCGTCTGTTTAGAGCCTAGTCAGTGTTACATTGACCGTCGGCGCTGGTGGTCAGAGATGTATGAGATTCTAGGAAGCGTTTTTTGAATAACGCGTAGCCGTCTGCGCTGTTATATATATAATATACTAGCGGTCGTCCGCGGCTCCGCCCGCGTGGATGTCGGTTACCGCTGCAAAAAGCCTACCCAGGAAAGACACAGTCAGCAAGGTCCCAGGTCAATTCACAGACACCGACACTAACATCGACGACGCAGTCATTATCCGCAGGCTGCACAGATTGTCTTTCTGTGGATATTAAAGTTGTTAATATAAAATAAAAATACAAAGTTTTCACTTCTGCCGGCAGTCCCGGAGTGCAACCCGTTGTTTTAGGATAGATAGCTAAAGCGATTATTGTAGAGCTCGCGGACGCCCACTTCGCAACGGGCCGTGCAGCAGAAATCGTAATATTTTAATTTCCTTATAACTTCAAAACCAAATGTCCAATTTTAATCATTCAAAGACCAAATATTATCTACATAAACTGTACTTAGTGATGAAATAATTTATTATGATAAGGATTAATAGCATGAGTAAAATAAACGCGTTTAAATGTAGTCCAAAAAAATTCAAGATTTTTAAACAAATAAATGGTTGTTGTGCCTCACGGACTTTTTTGTAGATATTTATAAGATCTGCAATTATTTAGAACATTTTATGGTTCTATTTTTTATAGTTTAGGCAGCGTACGCAAAATAAGTAACTTTTCTGGTTGATTTTTACACCTTGTGTCCGAAAAACCCAAGTATGTTACGGAACCCTATTTTTTTTCCAAAATAAAAATTTGCTTATGTTACTCGTGGATAATGTTTAATAATAATGTATAGCTTTCGAATGGTGAAATAATTTTTAAAATCTAGTTTTTGAGCCTATTCATTACAATTGAACAAAGTTTTCCTCTTTATAATATTAGTGTAGATTTCGGTGTCAGCGCCGACGGTCAGTGTGAAACTAAAATCAGCCTTACATAGAGACTAGCCTAAGTTTTAGTTATAAAATCTCTCGTAGATCTATAAAATACTCTTCAAATAAATGTATATCTAGAAATTATATTGTATATTAAGTATAAATAAAACGATTTAAAATACATTTTTTTTTTCATTTATCCTATTTTATCGCTATGACTGCAGAATCATATTGCATTTTAACACCTATATAGGTCGCGTACGACTTTTAGATCGCGTAGCACTCAAGAGTTCTTAAGAACTTCTTTATAACTGCTTTACCGATTCTCGGCTCAGAACCGAGGCTGAGGTCAGTTTTTGTCACCTCACCGTAAGGAAGTAAACTATAATAATAATATAATCAATTGTATAGGATCGAAACAGCGCTCCTAGCGGCAAACAATAGTAACTTCTTTGACACCATACAATGCGTAACTCGTAAGTTCCAAAACATAACCCAGTATACTGGCCAGTGCACGTGACGTCACGTATTCAACGCCATATTGTACTGGTGTACCACCATAATATTGTCCTGGTGAGACAAGTTTGACTTAGGGCGAGCCCGCTCTAAATCGCTTCTATAAAGTCAGTTCTATGGAAGTAGCACCGTGTCGCTATAGTGCGGTCTCGCCTTTATATGTAAAATATGTAATGATTTGATGATGACATCCCAACAGTCAATATACGTCAATTTACTGACTAGTCCGGCCAGTTTATTACGAACGAATCAATAGCGTCGTTTCCTGATGAGCACTGGCCAATATACTGGTTTATATTTCGGAATTTACCTAAATCGTCGTGCTTACGGTGAGGAATGATTAAAGGCAGTGGCGGCCCTAGGGATAGCGAACAGGGCAATCGCCCCGGGGCCTCGCTCTTGCAGGGGCCTCGCGAGGTATTTTTTCGCAAAGACCTGACGCCCAGGGCCTCGGAAAGACCTTGGACCAATGGGTAAGGCCGCCACTGATTCAAGGCCCTCAGTTCCTTTTGCTGCTGTTGATGAGGTATTTGCAGCAGTGTGTGAGCAGGTGCTTCTCCTTCTCCGTGCCGCCGTTGACGTGCACCGCCGTGGGGCCGCCGCGCTCGCGGGTGTAGATGTCCAGCCCGTATTGACCTGCGGGTACCAATATTAACATCATTCATCATTAATGTCAACTACATGACGCCCGCAACTCCGTTGCGCCAAAATTTGTATGTCGGTATCGTGGGGACCGTACATTTTTTCGGGATAAAAAGTATCCTATGTCTTTTCCCGGGACTCAAAGTATCCCCATACGAAATTTTAGCAAAATCGGTTCAGCGGTTTGGGTGTGAAGAGGTAACAAACAAACAGACACACTTTCGCAGTTATAATTTAAAACGTGTACAGTGTGTTACAAAAATAAGTGATAATACTTGAGGGTGTGTACGTGTTCCTTGTAGAGATTTCACTGTGAAAGTAGCAGCGCTGAAAGACGAACACTTTTTTTCACTTTTGTATGGGCAAGGGCCCGAGCGTCACGAGTTTCCCCATACAAAAGTGAAAAAAAAAATCGTCTTTCAGCGCTGCTACTTTCACAGTGAACTCTCTACAAGGAATACGTACACACCCTAAAGTATTATCACTTATTTTTGTTCCATCCTGTAGATGTAATATCTTCGAAAACTAATGTTCTATAGTTAGTGAGGTCGGAGTGGTCAGTTCGAGGCTACAGGTAAGTATAGGCGCAGTTTAAAAAATTTTAAACGTATGTTACTAATAACATACACTCTGTGGAGTTTATACTTGGTGCATAGAATTATTTAGTCGTTTTGTTGATTGCACTAATTCTCATCTAAAATCACTGTTCGCCTTTCCTTCTCGCAATCTACAAACGACCATCGAAAACAGCTATTTTCTACATCACTAAGCTAACTTAACGTCCAACCTAGCTGTTCTCGCGTCCTACAACCACCTTTTAGCACTTCTCCCCATTCCCAACTCACCCTCCTCCGGGAACGTAATATAGAAGGACACGATATCGTCCTGGACGCTCTGCTGCACCAGCTTCGACAGCCGCTTCTCGTCCACGCCGTTCTTGTGCAGCGTCGCCATGAAGTCGGCGAGCGGCCGCGACATGCGGAACTGCAGTTCGAGCTCCCGACCCGCGAACACTAGCGCGTCCTGTTGAACAATTATGACTTTTTATCATTTTACGTTATTTAAAAAAGATCTTTTTTATAGTAACTGCAAGTGCAAATATTCATCTTACTCTAAACCTAAACAACCAGGCCAATCACCATAAGCTGATCGCACATTTGTCAGCACCGTACGCGCCGTACGCGTCGAACGCATCGCGTAGTACACGAAATGCGGCGCGTACGGTGCGGACGAATTTGCGAGATTTCACATCATTTCATAGAAATAATTCTAAGATGCGGCGCGTTCGGCGCGTGCGTGCTGATAAATGTGCGATCACCTAATGGTGATATAAGCTATAAATCATGGACTGTTTGGAAGACTCGAAACTAAGTAATTATCGTAATTCGTAAATGCAGTGAAAAAAATACAGTTGTAAAGGTGATACGAGAATTTTGGTGAAATCAAAAATGAAATTACACTAATAAACAAACAGGTAAAGGAGCGTTGGGAGTAAAGTTTAAAATTTAACAGCTGAACTGAAGTTATAAGTAGATGATCCTCTTATGTAGTCACCCTAAGTAGAGTATTTTTTCCTAGAGCCTATCTGTCAGTTTGGCTTATGGATACGCCCTTTGCATTCGTCTAAGAAATTACGTCTTAGATTTTAATCTTAGATATCTAGGAAAATCAAAAATGTATCTATAATATGTTACCTGATGCGTGATGGGTACAAGTCCGAAGAGCCTGGTGGCCTTGGTGGGCCCCCACTCGCCGCTCGCGCAGTCCGGCAGCGGCACCATCACCGTCTGCAGCTCCGCGCAGCAGATCTATGGAACACGAGTTGGTTGATGATGAAGGATGAAGCATAGTGTGCAAGGGAGACAAAATTATATTTGTCGCCTACTATATGTAGATCGACTTGGATCTACAAAATGGAGGTACTTCTACTTAACTCACTGACCTCCATTATACAAGTACGCTGGACTAATGATACCCTTTGAAATGACAGCTATTTTTTGTGCCTATTTGAAGCGGAATCAGCTCCCCCAATGGGAGTGATAGGAACTAAATTTGACCATTGACCAAATATATTTGTCTATGATTTGACGTAAAAATGACGTTTGAAAGTCGCCATATTGGCGCTGATAGCAGTAGTGGGAGTATTTGGAACTAATACTAGTGATGACAACCAATAACGATTAAGCGGCCATTTGCAAGTTACGTCAAATTTAGTTCTCTTCCCTCTCACTGGGGCGCTGATTCCGCTTCAAATAGGCACAAAAAAAAGTGGGTATCACAGGTCCAGCGTACTTGTATAATGGAGGTCAGTGACTTAACTAGACCGAGCTGACAGCCCTACGTATAGGCCGCACAAAACTAGAACGTTAGTAGGTGTCTATTCTGTCACGAGTCACGTGACACTTTATAAGATGGCGGCTTTAGTGCCGCAACTAACTAGAACTAAGAACAGTCTTGGCTACATTTGACCACCAAACATTTAATACAAAATATTTCGATAGGTAGCCTCTATCTCGTCCTAGTACCTAGGTTGCGGCCTCCGGATCATTTTATCCACGCTTCAAATATCCTTGTAGCACTGTATAAATCAAAGCAGTAAGCACCCTTGTAGTTCTGTGTTATAATAAGGACATCCTTGTAGTCCTGTACAATAAAACATTTTCTTACCACCGTACCTTGAATTTACAAACGCTCTTAAACTTCATGGGCTCGCCGGTGAGGTACTCGCGCGGAGTGACCGCGTTCGCGAATATGTCCAGCAGGAACGCGCCCGAGCACGGCGCGTGCACGCGGAATGACACCACGTTGCCCACCACCGACTGGAAATAAAATGGCCGTCAATTATGCTACGGTTACACTATCGCGATAACGCGAAGATTGCGTTGTCGCGACACGTTTGGCCAATTAATTTGTACTATCGCGAAAACTAACGCCCTTCGCGACGCTGTCGGTATATAACCGCACATCAAAGGGTTTTATCGCGACAAAGTTCGTGCGGTTGGCTACACTTTGCGCGATTTAGTTCATTGCAAGACGCCGTGGGGCGCGACGTTGCGAAAATTATCGCGACGTAGCGAAGTTTTATTTGATGTGACCAAGCACTTCGTCGTAGATCGAACACGAAGATTTCATCGCGGCAAAGCAATGCGAAGCTTCGCGCGACAATGTGGCCGTAGCATTACCAATAGAAGATTTAAATGCCCTTTGAGAGCATATTATGCCAATAAAATCTTTGAATCATTTCCTTTGTCGTGGTAAACATACAGTGTTGTGAATTTGATGATTATACGTGGGAGAGACATGCTTCGGCACGAATGGGTCGGCTCGACCGGAGAAATACCACGTTCTCACAGAAAACCGGCGTGAAACAGCGCTTGCGCTGTGTTTTGCCGAGTGAGTGAGTTTACCGGAGGCCCAATCCCCTACCCTATTCCCTTCTCTTCCCTCCCCTACTCCCTTCTCTTCCCATCCCTACCCTCCTCTATTACCCTATTCCCTCTTAAAAGGCCGGCAACGCACCTGCAGCTCTTCTGATGCTGCGAGTGTCCATGGGCGATGGAAGTTGCTTTCCATCAGGTGACCCGTTTGCTCGTTTGCATCCTTATTTAATAAAAAAAAAAAATTCAATGGCTTTTATCAACACAAATTAGTCTTCCGTGCTTTTTTCGGCATTACCTGCATGACGAATCTCTTGAGGCTGACGCCGTCGAAGCCGTCGCCCTCCGTGTCGTAGAATTTGAGGTTGTAGTGGAAGATCAGCGAGCTCTGCATGTGTGCCGGCATGGCTATGCGCATAGTCGCCGCACCTGGAAATAATAAAAATATGGTCATGTGATAATCTTAACGCGAAAATACTGTAGATAGTGATATTTTTTCTGGTGGTTCATGTGTGTCTCATTTTCCCTGATGTCTTCTACTCTTCAGGGACTAAAGTAAAAACAATGTTCTGGATAAGAAGAATACACACAGCATTGACAAACTTGCCGCCCGTGTTGTTTTGGCTGCCTATTTCAATTTTGAATGACGTATTAAAACGCCTTGCGATGCGACGTTGCAAACAATAATTGAATTGACTCTAAATAACCATTTTACGTCACTCACCCGTTGAGTCCGTATACATAACAGCTTTAGTATTGGGATCGCTGAAGTATAACCCGTAGCGGAAGAACAGGGACCTGACGAAGGGCAGCTCCTCGAAGTCGTGCAGCGTGATGGGCGTCTTCAGCAGCTGCCAGTCCGGCTGGAGCGGGTAGAACTCGTAGATGAACTCGCGAGGGTCAGTCAGGAAGTAGTGGTCGTCGTACTCGTATCTGGAGAATAGAGAGAGTATTTTCAGATATATGTTACTTGTGGTGTGAGGCAGGCTTTCTTGGACAGTTTTGGTTGAAAAAATATTCCTTTATGGTAATTCATGCGAAATTTTCAGAGTACCGAGGTATTTCGAATGATTTTTATGTAAGTACAAAGTACTCAAGACAAAAAAGCCGTGCGCATTTTGAAAAACTTCGCAAACTTCTTGTTCCAACTTCACGAGAAAGCGGGACACTTTTATTCGCGTCTCACGGACATTAAGGATTTAATAGGTCTTGATTGCTTACCTTAAGCTATCACTCTTCCCCCTATTCCCGGGTTTGGGCGCGTCTTTGGCGTTGACAAGATGGCGGGCGCCCCAGTTGCATTGCACGAAGCGCCAGGCCCCGGCCACGTATACCGCGTTCCACGAGTTCCGGAACCGGTTGTCTTCGAACCTGACTCCTGGCTGGTAGCCCGCAGACTTGCTGTAGCCTTTGATCACCACACAGTGGAGACCGGCGTAGCTGGAATTGATGCAGATTGTTGCGAACGGGTAAAGGATCAATTTTTATAGCCACTAGCGTAATATGGATGATGATATTTGAAAGCAGAGAAGTAACAGTCTTTGGACCGCTGGCGTAATTTTAGTCTACTAAAATCTTGGGTTCCGAAAAACCTGGGGGTAATTAGTAGGCTGCTCAGGGGACAGCAAGAAATTGATAGGTCCATCAAAAATAACGGCAGGCCGCTGCTGCACTGCTTGTGTCTTTCATTTGCACAAAAAATATTGGTATGTCGTTTTCATGCAATCCTCTGTAAGCCCCAATATTTTTGTACCTATGCAAGAGACAAGCAGCTTTGATAGGCATTCCATTAGGTTCTGTTTATTGCTGTAACCATAATTTTCTCACCTGCACAACCTCTTGAACAGCACATGGTAACTCTCCGTCCCGTGTTTGATACCTCTCAACAGACCTAGCGGGGAGTCCCCTCGCAGGTTGTCATCAAACTGTATGTTGTTGAGGTTCTTGACGGTTATCCATCGGAATATCGTCCTGGCCTTCTCCACGTCGCTCGCACAGCGCCCCACCAGCTGCCGGACTAGGTCTGTGAAGGTTTTCTGGTCTTCTTGGGCCACCTGGAAGTATAAGATTAAGTGAGTAAAAGTTGTCGTTTTCGGAACTAAGAGCGTTAGTATGCAGATGGTGTGAACTGTATAAAGCGACAAAATAGCGACAAAGACGCAATATAAGGCACTGCCGTTGACGTTTTTTTGGGACAACAGACATTTGGGTGGCTTTTCCACTCTACTACTAAGCATTTGTATTTATCAAAAAAATTAACTAAAGTAACATTCTATTCTAAGCTAAAGAAAATTGGACTAAAAACCTGTAGAATTTATGTCAAAATTATCATCAAATTAAAAAATGTCTCTGAATGCGCTCATTAAACTTACAGAAATAGCAATTTTATCCACATCTGTGAACTCCGCTGGATCCGTGTATATGTGGAATTTGGAGACCAGCGGCGGCTGCGGGGGCGGCGCCCGGGCGGGGTAGGGCGGCGCCTCCTCCCCGTCCAGGTATAACGAGGAGGCTGCCATGTACTCCGACCTCCTCTCCTGGATCAGTTCCATCATCTCGTGACTCTGTTTCTCCACTAACGCCGCTGTGGCTGCCCTGAAATGACACAAGGGAATTGGTTTTAAAATGAAAATTTAAATTCCACGGCTCCAAAGTAATTTGAAGATCGATTCCTGTAAGTGTTTTTATTACATTCGCATAATATAAAGAGGCATATTTGTATTTTAGTACGTTTGTAATGAAGAAACTAAAAAACGCCCGTGCCCATTTTAAAAATTCTCTCACGCTCTCACTCAAGCTGCATTCACTTTGGGTAACATGGGCTATATTTATTGCTAGAAAACATTAGTGATCCTTACAAAAACTTAACTAACGTAATCCAACTTATGTCCACCCGTGCGAAGCCGGGACGGGCCACTAGTCGTCAATATAGTTAGTAATCCCGTTACACCAATTATATTAATGGCTGTTACGGACTAAACCCAGTTATGACAAGATCCCATATTGATGCACTAACTACAACATGAATCTATTGTAGGGTACTATTTTCCTATAATAGATTCATGTTGCATGTTGTTTAGTTTTTAACCGACTTCAAAAAAGGAGGTTATCAATTCGACGCGTATGTATGTAATATTTCCAGAAATGCCCAATTTTCGTATATGTTAGTCTATATTAGCGCCTGAACAAATGTGTCAAATTTCAAAAGTGTATGTATGTATGTATGTATGTATGTATGTATGTATGTATGTATGTATGTATGTATGTTTTTATGTTTGTGTTCGCATATCTCTGGAACTACTATTCCGATTTCAGTAATTCTTTCTTTGTTGTACTAGGTATTGTTCAACTTAGGGAATAGTGCAAGTTTCATCAAAATCGGTTTAGTAGTTTTGGAGATAGGTAGTTTTAATTCTCAATTACGTACAATTTTGAAGTCGGTTTTATCTTTTTAGTAAAATACAGTTATTGCGTTAGCAAATAACAAACATACAGACTTACAAACTTTCACCTTCATATTATGTAAAAGTAAAAATATCCTAGGAGACTTACCTTTCATGTTCCAACATCTTCCTGGTCAAACTCTCCTTCTTCTTATCTCTCCTGAGCGTCATGTTCTTCTCCAAGTCCGCTCTCTCCTGTTGGTGGCGGAGAGTTAGCGCGCCGATTTCTGCTTCTGGCCTTCTCTTCTTGACCTGTATTTCCTGCTGGAACCTGCTGGTTAACCTCTCTAACTCTCTTTCCCATTCGTCCTGAAATAGTAGATAATCTTGTTATTATTTACAATTGCAATAATTAAGTGTTGATGTGTTATTCGCTCAAATGCTTCTTTTTTCTTCAAAATTTTGAGTAGCGTATTTTTATTTATAATAATAATAATTAAACAAAATATAATTACACTCTTTACTCGTAGTAAGTAGTTTAGAATTGCGTAATTAATTTTAGAAAATTTATCTTAATTAAGAACATTAATTCAGTACGAAATAACGTAGGAGTTATAATTAAATTTTATTTCCTACCTGTATTTCATCTCGTATCCTTCTGTTCTCTTCTTCTCTGTGTTTGGAGAACTTTCTGTACAAGTCATCTTCTTCCTGACGGTGTTTCATTTCTAATTTGGTCTGTTCATCTCGATCCTGTAGGAAAAAAAAATACAAATCAATTAATATTTCATAGCTTATAAGTTATAAAAGAGTATGAACATCTTATAATAGTAAGTAAGATAGTAATAGGATATTAATTATTATGATAGTCTTCTAACACGGTAGGCTTTGTTCTTATTCAGGCAAGTACTATTTTATAATTTTTATATTTGGACATCGTATTACGATTATGCTTAGCATTATTGTTATTATTTTTTAATTTTTAATTAATATACGTCTTAGCAATCACGTTGAGGAATACCCCATGTATTTTCAGAGCTTAGCCTTTAAGATAAAATCCAGCAAAGATAGAAAATCTAATGTTCCTTGAAATATTTGATACCTGATAAGCGCAAATGTTTGATTTATTGGCTAGAAAGGTAAGGTTAAGTACCGGTCTGTAGGTTCATATTCCCTATCTGATGGTAGATAGAGATACCAGCTATGAACTATCTAGTATCTGTTGTGTTTAGTTAGTCATCATTATCATCACCATCATTATCATATTCTTAATCATAATAATCTAATATATAAAAATAAGTCGGGTTTTCCTTCCTGACGCTATAACTCCAGAACGCACGAACCGATTTCCACGGTTTTGCATTCATTGGAAAGGTCTCGGGCTCCGTGAGGTTTATAGAAAAAAAAAACTTCAAGAGAAAAGCAGGAAAACAGGCAAAACAACGTTTGCCGGGACAGCTAGTTATCAATAATATCATCTAAGTCTACGTCTCTACTACTAGGATCTTTTCTAAATGTAAGAGTGCTAAGTAGCGGCTCACTTTTGCTTAAATGCGGAATAGAGTCTTTAAAGATTTCTTGTAATCTTATAATAATATGTATATTTCTTTAATTTTTCTTATTGATAAAAACTGTAACTGTCGAAACTGGCTCTTCTACCGCGCCGAACAAAGTCAGCAACATTGAGTAACCAAGTATTAATAATAATTAATATTAATGAAAGGATAGATTTCAGACTTAAGTAAGTTTCTAGTTAATGCCTATTTCCTCAGGCAGTAGACCACAATTTAGCAATCCGAAATCACGTTATTGTTATTATAAACCGTAAAACATAACGAGATGACGAAACCACGTGGCAACGGCGATTAGCTATTTAGACTGAAACGAAACGCACTCTGAATAGCTTGAGATACTTCTGCATGTGTGTCAAATGGGGTAAGTGGTGATAGAAAGAGGTAAATCCCACCAATGTAGCCGAGACGACCACATAAGGTTTACCCTGTGAAAAAGATATGAGATCTTATGTAGAGCCAAGCTTCTGAATCTACACGGCCTAACTCTACCGACCCTAACTTCAACAAATTCTACATACCAGTAATTTATGTATGGCTTCGCCGTTTTGCTACCGTTGTGGAGGTGATGCGAATATTTAGTTTCTGATCTGAAGTTAGTAACTAAACAGCCGAGCCATACATATTTACTGATATGTAGAATTTGTTTATGTTAGATTAAGAAGCTTGGCTCTACATGAGATCTCATATCTTTTTACAGGGTAAACCTTATGTGGTCGTCTCGGCTACATTTTACAAGAAATGTTTTTGGTGGGATTTCAGTTCTTTTTGTAAGTTGGTTCTTGTAAGTACTTATTAATAGGTATTTTAGTTAGTCTATAGTCCCGTGTAAACTCTTATGTCCTAATTCATAAAATTGGTGAATTGTCTCATATAAACCTCCACCCCCCATTTTAGGGGATGGGGGGCGAAAGTTATAAATTTATGAATTTTTTGTTGGTTGTATACTAAACTTAGATTACATACCAAATTTCAGCTTTCTAGCACTTCAGGAAGTAGCCAAACATTTTGATGATCATCAGTGTGTCAGTGAGTCAGTATGTCAGTGACGAAATCGGTGTATTTTAGATATCAATAAATTCTAAAGTACCTATAAGAGCTATTCAATTGAGACTTTGTATGTTTAATAAGTCTACTATTGACATCATATTCTGAGAATATGAACTATCTGGTACATCGGAAACCAACTCTATGAGGGTTCAAAAAACGACGAAACACTTCGAGAAAAGGTAGGTGCCCTTGCGCTTCGCTTGGCTCGTCTCGGCGGGCGCACTACCGTGCTCCCAGATAAAAGTTGTATCCAGCCCATAATGCGTTTTGGCATTTTTTGCCCTTTGGCTTTGTTATAGTCCATCCAATTATAGTGTCCAGAGGGTTTGATGTCGGAAAATTGTTTGTGGGATTTCGACGCTCCAGGCGCTCTAGAAATAAATCAATATAATATAAGAAACGACTTTGACGACTTAGATTAGCTTTGGTCAGTAATATAACTTGTGTAGAAATGTAATATAAGAGAAGTGAAGTACTTATTCCTAGTTAGTTAGGATTTTTATCAAGAGCTTATCTATTCAATAGCGTTGTTCAATAAATAAAATCCGGCCAAGAAACCGGGCAACAAAAACATTGGTACAAACAGGTATTTTGTAAGTATGTAGATTCCAGGTATATCTAATAGGTATATTTATTTTAATCGATGAGCAATAACCAAAATCTCTGTGAGAAAAATATTACAAAGACTATCATTAGCACTCTATCAGTGTAGATAAAACCCATTCATAACCCCATTGTAGTCATCGACGGGTCATTAATTTGTGAATCAAATGACATAATACTGTCACCTGTCGCTGTGCCTCGCCGCAGGTCGACGAAAGTGAAAGATAGAGTCATTCACCCGGAGTGTGCAGCCATTATAAAAGAATTAGAGTGCGCAGACTAAATCTTTGTCGTCATGTGGAGGTAGGGCAATTACAGCTCAGAAGATTTTCGCGTGTTAGATTATATTCTGTACCTCAGTTTTACAACTTTGATTCAAAATTAATTTAGATTAGTTTCTTGTTTAAACCGTTGGCTGCGCCTAGCAGAAACGGAGGATGTTTGAGACGAATTAAATCTCCATAGGTTAAAATAGCATGACTTGATTAGTTTGCCAACTTTGCCTCAACATCTTAAAGACAATCAAGACATACTACAGACACAGTCTTATTTCTCGTCTACCTACTTGAGAGCAATTCAGATAAAAGCATGACAGCACTGTAATGACATTTTTAGATCAGATCTACAAAATTTAACAGACCAAAGATCATAAACAAGTGTAAGATTGAAGAAACCTTTTTTTTAACCAAGATGTTAATTTTTTAGGCTTCCGTACCCAATTGGTAAAAACGGGAACGGTACTAAGACTTCGTTGTCTGTCCGTCTGTCTGTTTGTCTGTCTGTCTGTCTCCAGGCTGTATCTCAAGAACCGCTATAGCTAGACTTCTGAAATTTTCACAGATTGTGTATATCTGTTGCCGCTATAACAACAAATACTAAAAACAAAATAAAATTAATATTTAAGGGGGGCTCTCATACAAGGAACGTAATTTTTTTGGCCTTTTTTGCTCGATATCAATAATGGCAACAGGTAGGCACTCGATATTTTCAAAAAGGCCTTATTTATATGTCTACTTCAATAATAAATAATAATATTACTTAAAATAAAAAATTAAGGGGGGCTCCCATACAAAACACAATTTTTGGCCTATTTTTGCTCTATAACGGTACGGAACCATTCGTTTGGCCAATTTTTTGTAGTTACACAAGTTTACAGAAGAAATGGGATCTTAATCTACGTATTTCTTGACGCAAAGCATTGATGTTAGTGCCCGGTACTCATAATATTGTCAACGCCGCATTAGAATACAATGAATCCAATTAAAGAAAAACATATCGATAAAGTTTTTAATGTTATGATTGTTACAAAACCGGCGAGTTTGCGTGACAAATTCAATAAAATAACACGACGTAAGTGCTTGGTTGTTTACGACCGTTGTAAAACTATTGTAGCAATTTGTGGTTCCGAAACCAGAAATTTTCATTAAAATATATTATTTCGACACCACTCGATATTAAAAATAAGAAGTATTTCGCAAATTTACCTAATATTATGTCTATTGGGTACATATTGGTACATGTATTTGATACTGAAATAAGAGTTTTAAATATTGGTTGATTTAGTCTTTAAGTCCTTTATGTCCTTTCCTTTAAGTCCTTTAAGTCTTTAAATTATGTAGCAAAGTGATTGCTTTGAATTGTCGTAATCTCCGAGAACATGGTCTACAGATAATAAACAATGGTGATTAAGTAGTCTAGTCTGAATGAATGGGTTGAAACTGCAGGCTTAGCGCTGCGAAACATGTTATGTAGGTACAGAGCGAAGTTAACAATAAAATGACGCACTCACGATATTATCATTACATTATGCCGGTTTTTATCGCGAGCTCCGACCCGAGCGGCATGAATTTGTTTTTGTGCGATTTAATCATCGCGATAACGGTACCGGTCGTCAGTAGCGGACGCCCGCCCCGCCGCCCGGTCGTGTGTCGTTTACACCGCGAAAATGCTCAAACTATCCAATTTAGTACGCCTGCTCGGCACTCAGAGCCGCCAGTTGAGTCACGCCGCGGTCATAGGGACGGAGCCGAACAAAAATGACCCCTACTTCGCCGAGAATAAGGCGCGGATGGACGAACTTGTTGAGGAGCTGCGGCAGAAGACGCGCGGCGCGATTAAAGGTGGGCCGGACGAGGCAGTGCGGCGGCACACGGCGCGAGGGAAACTGCTGGTCCGAGACCGCATCGACAGGCTGGTGGACCCCGGCAGCGATGTCTTGGAGCTGAGCACCCTCGCCGCTTCAGACATGTATGGGGGGCAGGTGCCCAGCGCCGGCATCGTCACCGCTATCGGTCGAGTCCAGGGCCGGGACTGCATGATCGTCGCTAACGACTCGACCGTCAAAGGCGGAACCTACTTCCCAATCACCGTTAAGAAGCATCTCCGGGCACAAGCGATTGCTCAAGAATGTCGCCTTCCCTGCATTTATCTCGTCGACTCCGGAGGTGCGCATTTACCGGACCAAGCGGACGTGTTTCCTGATAGAGAACACTTCGGACGAATCTTCTACAACCAAGCGAATATGTCTGCGGAGGGAATTCCGCAGATCTCTGTGGTGATGGGCTCGTGTACAGCTGGCGGCGCGTACATACCGAGCATGTCCGACGAGAGTATAATAATTAAGAATCAGGGTACAATCTTTTTGGCTGGTCCGCCATTAGTGAAGGCAGCTACGGGCGAGGTAGTGTCTGCGGAGGATTTAGGTGGAGCCGATCTCCACTGTCGACAATCTGGTGTGACGGATCATTATGCCCAAGATGACGAGCACGCACTGCATTTAGCCAGGAACGTGGTGGCCAATTTGAATTGGAATTTTGAGAAAAGTGCGAAGGTCTACTCCGCGACAGTGGAGGAGCCAAAGCACGATATAAACGACCTCCACGGAATTGTCAGTGCCAACATCAGGACGCCGTATGACATCCGTGAGGTGATAGCGAGGATCGTCGACGGCAGCAGGTTCCATGAGTTCAAGCAACTGTATGGTGACACCTTAGTTTGTGGTTTTGCGTCTGTGTACGGCCATCCAGTAGGAGTTATCGGTAACAACGGTGTTCTAGTATCGGAGGCTGCGTTAAAAGGATCTCACTTTATCCAGTTGTGTGCAGCTCGTAAGATTCCATTGCTGTTCTTGCAAAACATCACCGGATTTATGACTGGCAGAGACGCTGAGGCCGGTGGAATCGCCAAAAACGGTGCCAAAATGGTGACGGCCGTTAGCTGCTTTAAGGGTCCTAAGATTACTGTTATCGTTGGTGGTAGTTTCGGTGCTGGTAACTATGGCATGTGTGGTAGAGCGTACTCCCCCAGTTTCCTTTACATGTGGCCGAATGCCAGAATTTCTGTGATGGGTGGTCCACAAGCGGGTACAGTGCTGTCAATAATCGCCGAGGAGAAAGCCAAGCGTGAAGGCAAGCCTTGGACGGCAGAAGACGATAAGAAAATTAGAGCACCATTAGAAGCAAAGTTTGAAAAGGAAGGTAGTCCCTATTATAGTACTGCTCGACTTTGGGACGATGGTATAGTTGCTCCCAAAGATACAAGAAAAGTAATAGAACTCAGTCTTTCAGCAGCGCTGAATGCTCCATTCAGAGACAGTAAATTCGGAATATTTAGAATGTAATTGCGTAATACGAAATACCAAAGTAACACCAAAAGAATAACACTTTAGTGATGTAACGAGGACAAAAATATATTTGTTTACAGTGTGTACAGTGATAGTGTATCTCAAGTTTACAATTGAGCTACTTATCAGTATAAATAAAAAGATGAGGCCAAAGTATTACAGATAAGTTTTCGTCATTATTATCGTTAGGAGAGTGTTTCATCATTAATTTATGTTAAATGAATCTTCCTAGTATTAATTTTACATTTTAAGCGTTCTAGAAATCTCTGTGAAAATGTTTTATAAATTACTTGTTGTTTATAAGAATGACCTTGAATTTAAAGATCGTTGAACGATGTCAAAGAACAATTAAATATTTGTTATTGTTGTTTTTCTTTGTTTTTTTTTTTGCTTTCATTGTGTTGTTGGAGACGTGAGGAAGAACGACGCGACGTTGCATAATAGCGATACAAAATGTTGATATCGCCAAATCGCGCTACGTTTCGGTGTGAACTCTAACGCTAATTTTCTTCAAAATTTAATTTGCTAATGTAGTAAATACTAAATAGTATATTTTGTTAAACGTAGCAAATTATTCTTATCATTCATATGCAGTAGAAGTCTTAATTATGTTCAGCGTATATTTTATTCCCGCTAGACTGTGTTACTAGTACGAACATATTTACATTATATTGTGCGCAGGCGCGTTGAGGGCATTCAGTATTCACAATAATAATTAGCTTTGATTTGATTCAAATATTGAAGGTGTGCTAGTAGCTAGAACTCCTAGCTATTAGGCGATTAATAATAATGAAGAAAATATATGTTTTATAATGATTTCAAATCTACCAAAGTAAGAGGGAGAGAAGTGTTTAATTTTTGTTTCACACATTATAATAGTGATTTGACAGACAAGGAAAAAACAATGTATTACTACGAGTACGAAACGAGTATACCGTCTGCATACACAATGTATGTGTTTTTGTTAACTATTGAATAAGAATATCGGGTTATCCCTTAAAATATAAAGACAAATAAAATAATAAACTCTCCTTATCAAACTCACATCTTAGACAAGTCTATCCATATTAATATTATAAATGCATAAGTGTGTCTGTCTGTTTGTCTGTTACCTCTTCACGCCCAAACCGCTTAACCGATTCCACTGTTTGGTATGGAGATACTTTGAGTCCCGGGAAAGTACGATACTTTTTATCCCGGAAAAATATACGGTCTGTTCTGTTCTGATGTTGCGAGTGTCCATGGGCGACGGTAGTTGCTTACCATCAGGTGACCCGTTTGCTCGTTTGCCCCCTTATTTAATAAAAAAAAAAACAATAAACTGCGTAACGTTCGCTCACATTCGGCGGCTGACAGTCAGTTTGGTTTGAACACGGCCCTAGTTTCATCACTCCGTAAAATTGATGTCTGGCGAAATTTTGTGTTACATCAGCTGTTATGTTTGCATGTCATTAAATAATTACGAAACTCATTAAGAGCGGCATTGGAAACAGCTATAAAACATCGCATGCGGCTCATGCATCAAATATTTTACGCTTTCAGAACTTAACGGCACGCTCGCTTTTTGCTCCCAGCATTCTTTATAAGAAATCCTCTGGTTACTCTTCGATTGTACCACGCGCTTCTAGAAACTTCTGGAACCAGAGAATAATGGACGCTGTTAAGCATTCGTGTACTAACCCACAAAAATGTTACCTATTGAGTTATGTTCTTTAGATCAGGGTCACCAATTAGTTTCGCTCGGGGTCCATTTTAAGAAATGAAATTACCTTCACGGTCCACATAATTAATATAAAACAAAATTATTAAACAAAGGTAATTACTAATTACGGGAATTTATTTGCATATCAATGAGAAAAGTGACAATTTTTGTTGCTTGTTTGGAGTGAAATTTGTGCAAGCTATTGACATCCTGGAGATGTTCATGAGTAAGTCAAGAGTCAAGACTGAAATTTAATTTTAACGAAGTTCATCTTCGCAGATGCTTGGTCCGCACACAATGGGCCGGCGCGGCGGTCCGGATGCCGACCGCAGTCCGCCATATATGGTGACCCCTGCTTTAGATGATTTAGAACAAGACTGCATTCAAAATTCAAATTTTTTTTTGGAATTTTCTGTAGACAAATGGTGTTGCAGATAAAAACAGTCGCAAACAGTAAATCTTATTTATTTTGGGATCGTTAAAACAAATATTATAATTAATTCAGACACGTCCGTTCGAGCTCTGACAATTATTTTTTTAAATTTTGTTCCAATATAAGCTTTTTTAAACAATTGACATAATTAAATAAATCCTCAAAATATATATTGTGCCAATCTGTAACAAATGGTCTGAATGGCAACGTCGTCATCGAATACTGAGAATATCTAGTAAATGGGAACTGCATTAAATCGTTGCATCGCAAATTAAGTGGTGTGAACTAATTTCTTATGAGGGCTTTTAGGGTTCCGTACCCAAAGGGTATAAACGGGACCCTATTACTAAGACTTCGATGTCTGTTCGTCTGTCTGTCTGTCTGTCTGTCTCCAGGCTGTAACTCAAGAACCGCTATAGCTAGACTTCTGAAATTTTCACAGATTGTGTATATCTGTTGCCGCTATGACAAAAAATACTAAACACAAAATAAATTAAATATTTAAGGGGGAATCCCATACAACAAACGTGATTTTTTTGGTATTTTTTGCTCGATATCAATAACGGCAACACACAGGCATTTGAAATATTCACGAAATACTCAGTTGTATTTGTACTTTGATAATAATAAAATTTAAATATATTAAATAATTAAGGGTTGCTCCCATACAAAAAAAAAAACAATTTTCAGCCTATTTTTGCTCTATTGTGGTACGGAACCCTTCGCGCGCGAGTCCAACTTGCACTTGGCCGATTTTATTTAGACATATTTACTAAAAAACAATATTTTTTTTTATAAATTTTACAGATTCAATGTCTATGGGGCTGGCTGTATGGGCAACGCTCCCTTTGCCTGTCCCGACCGGGACGAATTAACAAAAAAAAAAAAAATGTCTATGTGGCCCAGGGCTCCGCGGAGCACACTTTGAGAATAGCCGATCTAGACTTTTATTTACCTATGACGATATGATATCATCTAATAGGTATGTTATGCTAATGCATTAGATAAGGAGTTAGCTGATCGCATCAATATGTCAATTGAAGACTGCTGATTAGTGATTACATACTGATTAGTATCAATTGACATTGACTATAAAGTCATCAGGATTTTATTTATATCTATTTTAAATGGATAATAATAATAACTCTTAATAGAAATGTTACAGTCATAGTGATTAAATAGCTATTATACATAATGACTGGTCATTATATATAATACCAAAATTGACTAGACAATGTGATAAATTAATCACTTTATCCGGATATTATTAATAATATATGGTCAAAGTTAGCCAAAGTAATAAATATCCGAAGCCTGTGTATATCCGACTTATTACCCTCTTTACTTGAAAGAATAAATAATAATTATGATCCATTTATTTAGTGTCACTTAATTTTAAATATTTTATTATTCTTTAAATAGTGATTTCAAATACTTATATTGATCGCTGTGTTTTTAGGGTTCCGTACCCAAAGGGTAAAAACGGGATTACTGAGACTTCGATGTCTGTCCGTCTGTCTGTCCGTCCGTCCATCCGTCTGCCTGTCTGTCTGTTTGTTTCCAGGCTGTATCTCAAGAACCGCTATAGCTAGACTTCTGAAATTTTTACAGATTGTGTATTTCTGCTGCCGCTTTAACAACAAATACTAAAAACAAAATAAAATTAATATTTAAGGTGGGCTCCCATACAACAGACGTGATTTTTTGGGCCTTTATAGCTCATAATCAATAATGGCAACAGGTAGACACTTGAAATATTCGCAAAATACTCAGTTGTTTTTACGATTTAATAATTAATAATAAAATTAAAATACAATTAATAATAAAGGGGGGCTCCCATACAAAAACACAATTTTCGTCTATTTTTGCTCTATAATGGTACGGAACCCTACGTGCGCGAGTCCAACTCACGATTTTTTAAAAATTTAGTTTTATGGCCAATGAGCTTTAAATTTACTTTATTAATTTAAATTGAAATTACTTTTGAAAAATGTTAATAAACACAGAATTATTTTCTATGACAATGTTATCATAGTATATCCCACAACCTTTACATTTTGTGGTACAATTTACGGAAAAACTATCACGCCTATTAATTTCTCCTTTAACATAGTAATTTTCATTTATATGTAGATGTGTTATCATCAGTCAGTCAAGGTGTGATGACGCGAGCCCTCACAAAGCTCGGCTTTTAGCTAGTTTTAATTCTTAAAATAAACTTTATAATTGTTATATTTCAAATAACAGTATAATATTGCTACACATCTAGTTAGGTATGCTTAAGGCAAATAAAAATATAATTTTATAATCTTTACCTACTTGTTTTATTACATTATCCAAGTCTTTGAAGATATTATACAAAATTGCTAGTTAAAGTGATTAATTCTGTGTCAATTATCACTTTATCTAAATTGAGTAGACATTATAAATAATGGCTAGATAATATATATAATATCCGGATTTATTACTTTGGCTGTAACAGATATATTGCTAAGCAGTGTTTTTCAACCTTAGACCCAATTTCACCAACGACTGTTAAAGTTAATGCTCGAATTAATATCACGTTACATCTTTCATTTTTCATATGAATGAAGTAGAAGACATGACATTTTAAAAAGCTGTTAACACTAACAGACCTTGGTGGAATTGGGCCTTAGAGTCGTAGCTAATAGCTAGTTTGTGATAGATGTAGTAACATCAATCGGCATCATGTACCGGCTTGTTACCACGTGGGCAGTGTATAATTACTAGGTCGTGTACAGCGATACTGATCTATCGATTATCGATAAGCAATTAATAATAAAATCGATATCGATAGAATTTTTCGTCTCTATGTTTAGGGCTTGTAGTTTATTCCAGACATTTTCTTGTAAGCAATTTTTTCCGTTAAATATGACGGACTGGCTTTTGAAATATTTGTGTTATGACCGGTTAACACAATTCCAATCCAGTATCCAATTCAGTGCTAGATTATTATTGGAATAATGTAAACGGGCATGGATACACAGGAATTGTAAGAAAGTGCATTCCAGATTGGATTACTGGATTGGAATTATATAAACCGGCTATTAGGCTTTTAATATATTAGGTAGGACGAACATCGATATATTAAGTTTCTAGGTATCATAATACCTAGTTAGGGCCGGGACACAAAAACACGATATGACGTCGTGTCGTCTTTTTGTGTCCCAGCCCTAAGTCCTAATTCTAGTAGGTGATGTTTGAATGCCGAGTGCCGACGCGTTTATAGATAGGCGTTAACCATCAAAGCAAATATTTCATTCCATGATGATTGCAAAATCGAAGGTTTAGACAAATCACAAAATACAACAAGAAATGATGAAGGTAAAAATGGATAGAGCATGTGATTTTGTAACCGAACAACTCTTTTTTTAACACCGAGAAATACTTTTCCGCTTTCCGCGCGCATATCAGGAACTCCTCCTCTGCGTCTGAAAAGATTTTAGTGGACGCAGCCCTACCCGCTAAAACTTGACAGTACTCAAACAGTACTAAACTTGCCGAAACCACGGGACGAGCCACGTTACACTCTTACTTGGTTTTAACCGTATCGTATTCGCAACCGGAATCAGTAGCTCTACCATGAGATTAAAGCTATAGTATTTAACGATACTCGATACATACTACGTAAATTTTTAGTATGAAAAATTTTACTGCGCCTCTAGCGGTCACTTGCCGAACTCAACGACCGGTATCATTTGAGCGACAACTGTTTCACTCCTACCCCCTATTCCATGTCATCCATGATCCAAGTAACACTTTTCAGTAGTCGAATTATAATTATTGGTTTGTTCCATTTTATGACAGTTACATCGCATTCACGGCCCTTCTGAAGATCCTTGCAGGTCTGTATCCTCTACTAACAGTTAAATTGACAGATATAGCTCTATTGTTATTTGTTAACGGCAGTAATAAAGTTAGTTAACAATATGAAAGGAAAATAAAGAATTATTCGCGTTGGATTACGATTACAACAACAAAAACGCAGAATTAGGCACGTCCCTAGCGTAACGAGTTAAAATAACAAGCGCGAAAAATGCCGCCGTAACGCCCTTCATTAAAAAAGGAGAAGAAGGAATTAACTTTTTTCAATAAAAATGTTTAATTAAGAAATTTAAAAACAACTTTAATCGGAGGATTCATTAATACCCAGGAATCAGATCAAATTAAGTACTGGAATTTGGTAAATCCTCTCATGAAGTAGATAAACCCAAATTTTGCAGCACTGAGCGGGCTGATGATAAGCTATAGCTTATCATCAGTGTAAAAAAACTTTGCCTAAAATATTTTTAACCCCCGACCGAAAAGAGGGGTGTCATTTATTAAGTTCGAAGTGTATGTCTGTCTGTGTGTCTATCCGTGGAATCATAGCATCCAAACGGCTGGACCGATTATGATCAATTTTTTTTGTTTGAAAGCTGACATGAGAGTGTTCTTAGCTATATATAGCTATAGGGAAACTCGTGACGCTCGGGCCCTTGCCCATACAAAAGTGAAAAAAAAAATTCGTCTTTCAGAGCTGCTACTTTCACAGTGAACTCTCTACAAGGAACACGTACACACCCTAAAGTATTATCACTTATTTTTGTTACACACAGTATAAGCTAATATTTTCGGTCGGGGGTTAAAAATATTTGAGGCAAAGTTTTTTTTACACTTAACAATCTAAGAACGTGTGGGATATGTACGTGGCGGCCAAAGGAAGATCTTCCGACCGAGCGAGGTGTTATGCTCGGTCAGGCCGGAGCCCACGTGATACATTTCAGCTGTCGTATATATACCGACGCGCTCAGAAAACTTCGATAGCGCGATGCAGGAATGTTAGGCGGATTGTGGGTACCGCCACAAACGTTTTACTTTTCATGAAACCGTATCTCTTCATAAAAAAAGAAGAGCCTCCTTTTAACTTAATTTTAATTTAAGTTAATTTTCAAACTCTTAATAATACTTGGTTTTTTCAGTTTCTTCTTTCAACAAAAGAAGCATTTAACTACACAGCATTCGATGGTATTACACAATAATCGCACTTCTTAATTACGGACTTTCTCCCTGTCGACAGAAAGCGCGCATCATTAACTTCATATTATGCTCGTCCACATCATGTGTCATCATGACTTGTATAGATTCTGGATACTCTTGGAACTTATATTTGGAGAAAAAAGCTTATCCATACTAATATTATAAATGCGAATGGGCCGGCTCGATCGGAGAAATACCACGTTCTTACAGAAAACCGGCGTGAAACAGCGCTTGCGCTGTATTTCGCCGAGTGAGTGAGTTTACCGGAGGCCCAATCCCCTACCCAATTCCCTTCCTTTCCCTCCCCTATTCCCTTCTCTTTCCATCCCTACCCTCCCCTATTACCCTATTCCCTCTTAAAAGGCCGGCAACGCACCTGCAGCTCTTCTGATGCTGCGAGTGTCCATGGGCGACGGAAGTTGCTTTCCATCAGGTGACCCGTTTGCTCGTTTGCCCCCTTATTTCATAAAAAAAAATGCGAAAGTGTGTCTGTCTGTCTGTTACCTCTTTACGCCCAAACCGCGGAACCGATTTTGCTGTTTAACATGCAGATTTTTTGAGTCCCGGGAAAGGACAAAGGAAACTTTTTGTCCCGGAAAAATGTACGGTTCCCCCGCAATAAACGGGTTTTGACGCAACGAAGTTGCGGGCGACATCTAGTATTGATATAAAGTATGCTCGAACAGTTTAAGAATTTAGCCCTTACTCTAAGATGCCTCAAAATATTTAAACTCTATGGTTAAACTAAATTATTAATTTGTGAGTGTCTGTTATGGGCCTTCCCCTACGGAGATTCCGTAATTTACCGTATTTAGAGCCTTATAAACTCATAATTCGAAAGCCACAAAGTTATAATAAAATATAGCAATAATCTTCAGTATATCAACATTCCTTTCCCCGTTTTAAATTTTCTAATTTTGTTTATTATACTCATGATATTAGCTTCCAAAGTAATACCAATTTATTAAAATTGAAGCATATTTTCAGCATCTCCCTAGTATTTACAAATTACGTTTATTTGAAACACACTACAATAGATATCTACAATTTCAATAACTACATACTCCCCGTTTTATTTTTTTTTAGATCAATTTTGAACTAAGATAAGTAAAAAAAAATAGGATTTTTGTGCGATCTCGGCAACGCGTCAAATGTATGGTCAAGGTCGTTTGCTCGGGGGATGGCCTTAAGAGTTTTGTGTTGTTCATTTAATATGCAGGTAAGTGATCTAGGAACATTAGACTTTAACAGTCTTCTAACAGTGAAAAGATTTAGATATGTCCAAGTACCTAGAAAACTCTACTTTATATTATGCTCACACAGAACAACAATAAACTAGAACAGCGGTTCTTAAACTTTTTTGGTGGCGAAACTCTTTTAAGAACTGACATTTTTGACGGACCCCCCCAAAAAAAAGGAAGTTTTCAGTCTTTGAATGATTGTCTCTATCGCTCGCAAGGCCTTAGCAGAGACCCAAGGTTCAGCAGAGGCCACTTTGGGAATGGCTGAACTAGAGAAACTACGCATAAAAGCTTAATGCTTATTGCTTCTAGTCAAGCTAATGTATATTTACTTCGCTAAGTATAAAATACGCAACAGAAAACACTAGACAAAATGCTCTTACCGGATATGTAAAATGACATTTTTTCACCTTTCTCCTATGTCATCACCACGAAGTCTTTGTAATCAACACTTGGCCTATGATGGCGGAAATATTGCGCCTGTACGGAAATTGCGAATGGCGGAAATATAACATGGCGGAGTAGAAAATTTATATCTCTATAAAAATAACCTACATTTCCATATTAAGTATTATAATTGTCGAATACGAAAGGCGACTCTACAATCTCTGTAGTATTCAGAAAAAGTTATTCATGGGCATATGGCGGACCCAAGTAATTTGGTCGCGTTATATCAAACCCTGCCGACAGATCACGACGTACATTGAATTGACATTATCCGACCAAATGGCGTAGGCCTTTCAACTGCCTGTGAATCAATTTCTTCGATGATACCTTGTCTAGGAGTCCTAGGCAAGGTAGGTACAACAACAAACTCCTAGACTAGGAGTTGTACCCCTGAAGGATTCATCTCGAATTTACTCATGTAGTAAGGATTGCAATTCAGATAAACCTAAATGCAAAACTAAAAAAAAAAAACGTAAATTCGAAATAAAAGGAAAACAGATTTGGCATTCCCTACTATTTCAATAATAACAGTATATTAGATTGTTACTTTCCACACGACGTATTTTTTTCCCACTGACGACGCGCGTTTGTGATATGCGCTCGTCTTTTGCGTGTTTTCATCGCGTTTTGGCAGATATTCACGTTTTTTGACGCAAAGAAAACGCGCGTTTGTATCGATACAGATGCAAGTTGAACGCTATTGAAATGCGCTTTACTGTGGTCAAAAGCGGCGCCGATCGATAGACAACGCGACACGAACGCGATATAAACTCGATGCAGGCACGATACAACGTGTCTGTAACCCGACACAAGCGCGCGCTTACAGCACGTCCTAGTTGCGTTCGAAGAACGTGGCGTTTGTATCGATACAAAAATAAGGCTCGTGTGTAAAGGTTAAAACGTGTCGGCTTCCTTCCGTTTGCTGAGCGTTCAACTTGCGTTTGTGTCGATACAAACGAGCGTAAAAAAAACGTCGTGTGGAAGGGCCCACAGTACAAGTTACGATATATTTCTTGAATACTCATCATATATAGTATTCTATAGAGCATTATGCTAGATCGCTGTTACATGATACTCTGTAGGTGTATGAATTCTTCCGTTTGTTAGCCTGAGAATAGATCGATTACAGACACTCTACACTTCTAGGTAGAAGTGTAGAGTGTCTGTACTTGAGTAGGTCTCAAGTAGAGTTCCCGAATCAGAAACAATGAAATACTGTGTGCTGCTTTAAAGAGATTGAAATCAAAATTAAAAAATAGCTAGCCTGAAAAAAACAGTTTATTATTTTGAAATTTGTATATTCAATATTCAATACAAATGATATTCAATATTAGTTTAAATTGAAGATGCTCGCGCTAGGGCGCTTGCCCATACAAATAACAAAAAATTATCTTTCAGCGCTGTTTTATTTATTTATTTATTTATTTATCATCATCACACACTTAAACTATCATTACAGGGTTTACCTAATGCGATAGTGGTGTACATAAAATTGTATAACAGTGCTAAAATAATAATTTCATAACTATCTACAATTATAACGATAAAATTAATAACAATAAATTATAAAACCATAAATAGTAAATATACCCAATCAATCAATAAATATAGTTTAAAATTGTAAATAAAATATATCCATGATTAAAAATAAATCAATTAATAAAATAATACAAAAAACAAGTTATTATTATCTTTGTATCATGTAATCATTTGTCTTCCCATAACAAATGACAAACAGGCAGTTAAGTGTGAATTCACTGAGCGTGCAATGGAACAGGTCCACCCGCTTTGCCACTTCGTTAAGGGTACGTAGTGCGCCAACAAACGGGGAGTATTTGAGCAGGTTGGTCCTGCAGCACGGCACGTGTAGCAGCGGCGGGCGGCGGCGGCGCCACACGTACTGGCCGGGCACGCTGAGCGACACCTCCCCCAGCACGGCGGCGTCGCTCGTCTGGCCCCGCAGTACGCCGAACACGTACCGCGCCACCGACAGCTCCCTCCGCACCGCGAGCCTGTCGTATCCCACCATACCCAGCACGAATAGTGACGGGTAGCTTAGAGGGTAGAACCGGTAAACGCCGTACAGCCGCAGATATATATAACGGAGGAATTTGTTTTGGATTCGCTCCAACATCAGGGAATATTTCTGTTCGTAAGGCGACCAGATCATCGCGCCGTATTCCAGATGGCTCCTAACGAGACTGTTGTAAAGACAGGTGATAGCCTTCACGTTAGAGAAGCCCCGACTCATCCGTAGCACAAAGCCCAAGTTACGAAAAGCTTTTTTGCAGCAGACTGCGATGTGCTCTTTAAACGTAACTTCATTGCTGATGTGAATACCGAGGTTACTTTCACATTGAACTCTACAAGGGATACATATTACATACACGTCCTCAAGTATTATGAAGTGATAATTTAATTATACAGGGTCCAAACAGGGTCTAATAAAACTAAATAGTTTAGTTACAGCCTGTATAATAAAACTAAATAGTTTAGTTACATCCTGTATAATAAAACTAAATAGTTTAGTTACATCCTGTATAATATTATTAATTTACTACATCTGTGTGCAACTATCACGTGATAGGCGCCGGCTACACGAGTCCTTAGCCGAGAACAACGTTGTACCCACAGACATAGATCAAGATAGATACCGCATGTCGCTCCATTTGTATGAAAACGAGCGTGCCACTTTTTACTACCTATTGTGACGTACCGATGATAAGAAACGTGTCCATTATCAAGGCCAACGTTTCTATTTGAAATTCTACAGCTCAATACGGCACTTTAAGAGCCTACTGTCAAAACGCTAGCCCCGCCTATACACACCGCTATCCTCCAATCGTGATACAATGATTCCATGAATCGTGCTCCCGGGCAATGTGCTTTACGTTGCAGCTAATAGTGAACAATATCGCGTAACAACGGTTCCCGCATTATAGCACGAAAGTAAAGGTCGTAAGTCCTAAAAATGTTTTTGATGATTACTTAAAAATTAAATACAATACTAATATTTCCTTTAGCTATTATTTTATAAAGTGTGTGATTGTAGTAGTGCAAGTTATTTAATGATAGTAACTCAAGAAGTGTAACAGGTATTTGTTGAAAAGCCCAGAAAGATTCATAATTTCAAAAAATAAAACTATCGAGTCAAAATAAGTGAATCGTGTTTTTGGTTAGCCAAATATCAGATAAATATACAATGATTAAATAAATCTCAATTTCATTTGAGTCAATCGTCTTCCGGGATTGTAATACTTATTAGAAAACACAGCAAAATTTGACAGCCCGCTCTTAAGGCATTTAGGCATTTTTAAAATTCCGATTGACGTCCGATTGCGATAGCAGACTAAAGAAAAGACTTTCGAAAGACGAGCATTTCTCGTCGTTTGGGAATGCGGTATCTATCTTGATCTATGTCTGTGGTTGTACCGGTATTAATTTACACATGATCATCAGCATCGTGTTATGATCTAATAGCAAGCCTAAGGGATAAAGTTAAGCTATTTAACTGGAGAAGTACTATCAAATTTTCAATTTTAACCAAATTATTATAACACGACTCAAAGAAAGGAAACTATTGGTAGGACACGAGCAACTTTTTGTCTTAAAAATTTATTAGGATCTACTATACTAATATTATTTTGAAGAAGGATATGCTCCGAAACTTCTGGTCTAATTTTTATGTAATTTGGCACAGATATAGAGCTGAACATCACGGGAAAATAGATAGGAGGTATGGCGAAATAATGAACAACTATAAAAAAATATGGTTTTAAAAATCACCACCACCATCACCAAACTTTATATTTTAAAGTAATACTAGCTGTCCCGGCAAACGTTGTTTTGCCATATAAAGTATTTCGCCCATATTATTTTTTTGAAGTGACTAAATAAGTATGTCACCATGGCAACGTCCATCGCTGTCCCGTCGCACAAACAATGGTCGCCGTCAGTCTCAGGTTGTAATAATTTACTATTATTTATTCAACAAATGCACTTATCAATATAAAAAGTAGCCAGTAGCCGATTCTCAGACCTACTGAATATGCATATAAAATTTGGTAAAAATTAGTAAAGCCGTTTCGGAGGAGGTCGGTAACTAACATTGTGTCACGAGAATTTTATATATAAGATAAGATGACGCCCGCAACTCCGTTGCGTCAAACTTACTTTCTTCCGCGGGAACCGTAAATTTTTACACGGGATAAAAAGTATCCTATGTCCTTTCCCGGCACTCAAAGTATCTCCATACAAAATTTCAGCAAAATCGGTTCAGTGGTTTTGGCGTGAAGAGGTTTTTTATTCACACTTTCGCATTTATAATATTAGTATGGATGGATAAATACTACAGTAGTGATTTGGCTGAATATTTATTTCTATTATAATATCAAGTTAAGCCAAAGGATACGCCAAAGCATTACTTTTCTAATTCCTACGGAAACGACTTCTCCTAATGTAACTTAAATAGCATTCTTTAATCACCGCTCTCTATATTTTAAAGGAAGTAAATAATTAACTATTAATCACCACGCACTTAGGAGTTAAAGACTGAGAGTAGGACACTTTGCCTTATTTAGATTACTTGCATAGTATAAATAATAATTATACAGTAGATAAACTCTACATTAGGCCGCCGCGCCGGAGTCGGCGAACGCAGCAAACTAAGGCTGGAAAATGCGTCCCTCTGAACGCGCGGTTTGGCGGCTACAGCGCGAGATTACAAGCAAATGTATGTAAGGATTCATTTAAACAGCGGCCGCGCTGTCATTTTCGACGACCTCTGTGGCTCAGTGGTTGAGCGCGTGGTCAGCGCTCAAACCGGGGGTCGCGGGTTCGAATCCCGCCGACGGAACAAAAAAGTTTTCAATGTTCCCGGGTCATGGATGTGTACTTCGATCACATATGATGTGTATTAAATATATGTATCACAATATAATAAAACATATTAAATATATGTATAGTATAAAAGTATTAAATACATTTCTGTTGTCTGGTACCTGTAACACAAGTCCTTCAAGTACTTAGCACGGGGCCAGACTGACGTGGTGTGAAGCGTCCATAGCGTCCATATATATTATTTACATACGATTCCTTGTGTTCTCGTGGTGTAGATGTAGCCGCAAAACCGCGCGTTCTGTCGGACGCATATAAATCGATTTACTTAAGAGAGCACAGTGAGTTATTTTCTCGTCGCGTCGTAAAACTTGTTTCAAGAACACGACTTACACTACTGAATATTATATACTGTGTTACTATAAGTGGGCATGTCAGTACTAAGTTTTTTCAATTTATTTCAATCTCAGATGGATATTGCATCATTACTGTTTTTGATTGCAAACTAAAGACTACATAAAGTGTATATATTTTTGTACAGTCGTGAGAAATACATAAAATAAAGGGAAAAAAGAAAATCCAAATTAAGGCCATTCCCCTACGGAGATTCCGTAATTTACCGTATTTAGAGCCTTATAAACTCATAATTTGAAAGCTACAAAGTTATAATAAAAATACAGCAATAATCTTCAGTATATCAACAGTCCTTTCCCCGTTTTAAATTTTCTATTTTTGTTTATTATACTCATGATATTAGCTTCCAAAGTAATACCAATTTATTAAAATTGAATCAATCTTTCAGCATCTCCCTAGTATTTACAAATTACGTTTATTTGAAACACACGACAATAGATAGATAATTTCATTAACTACATATTCCCCGTTTTAATTTTTTTTAGATATATTTGAACTAAGATAAGTAAAAATAATAGGATTTTTTTGCGATCACGGCAACGCGTCAAATGTATGGTCAAGGTCGTTTGCTCGGGGGGTGGCCTTAAGGTAAGCAATACAGCAAAAGCCATTGATCGATGTAAGAGTTCATAAAAGTCTCTGATTGATTGCTGCATTTGGAATTAAAAAAAAAAGAATATCCCAGACAAGTAATAGCCAATACAGCAAAAGCCATTGATCGATGTAAGAGTACATAAAAGTCTCTGATTGATTGCTGCATTTGGAATTGAAAAAAAAGAAAATCCCAGTTAAGAAAGGCAATACAGCAAGAGCCATTGATCGATGTTAGAGTACATAAAAGTGTCTGATCGATCTTTGCTGCGTCTAAGAATAAAAAAAAAGGAAATAAAAGTTAAGGCAATAGAGCAAAAGCCATTTATCGATGTAAGAGTTAACGACACGAGCGATGATTCAATGGTTTACGTAAGACGGTTTTTGCCGCGTATGATAAACGACATACAACCGACAACGGTACACCGACCGCTATTCCCACGGAGTATTGTGAGCCATGCAGGTAGGCAAGTGTGATGTTAATACAATGTTTAAAATGTAATGGTAGTAGGCATCATGTAGACTTTCAAAGAATATTTGAAAAAAAATATTCTGAAAAAAATAATTGATTTTGATTTTTTTGATTTTTGAATGGCGGCATAACTCGTGCTACAATCATCGCGCTATCGAATCATAAGTGCGTCAGTTTACAGAATGTAAAATTTAACAAACATATCCCTTCTATCCCTTTTATAAAGTTCACTGTAAAAATAGCAGCGTCAAAAGAGTAACTTTTTTTATTTTTTTTGTATTTCATTTTACCCACATGGTGGCTTATAGCCCCATAGATTGAAGTAAATAGCGACATCCATATTATAAATGCGAAAGTCTGTCAGTCTGTCTGTCTGTTACCTCTTCACGCCCTAACCACTGAATCGATTTTGCTGAAATTTCGTATGGAGATACTTTAAGTCCAGAAAAAGAACAAAGGATACTTTTTATCTCAGAAAAATGTACGGTTCCCGCGCGATAAACATTATTGGCGCAACATATTAATAGGCGTCATCTAGTCCGAAATATGAGAATTATCTCCCAAACTCTTTTCTCGTTGCCCATCTGGGAAATTTCATTCTCTACCTTATAATTAAGGGAACTAAAAAGCATGACCATCACTTTACATCATTATCAATATGTGTTATCTTGTCCGTCCTCATTCCCAAATATAAACGTAACTCACTCTTTCACCAACAAAAGGTCCCACGGTCAAACTCACATTCATAAATGAAAACCATGTTAAATAAATGCAAACCAATCAAAATGAAGATAGAATAAAGATTTAACAAAATGAACAAAAACTTTGTAGCTTATATAGACGTGTCACCAGTCATCACTAATATTTTTTCGTATTTACCTAGATTTCATAACCCAATTGAACTAAAGCGTTTTTGAACAGTAATAATAAAGTACAGTTTACCACTTTAATGTCTTTTTTTTATGAAATAAGGGGGCAAACGAGCAAACGGGTCACCTGATGGAAAGCAACTTCCGTCGCCCATGGACACTCGCAGCATCAGAAGAGCTGCAGGTGCGTTGCCGGCCTTTTAAGAGGGAATAGGGTAATAGGGGAGGGTAGGGATGGGAAGAGAAGGGAATAGGGGAGGGAAAGGAAGGGAATAGGGTAGGGGATTGGGCCTCCAGTAAACTCACTCACTCGGCGAAACACAGCGCAAGCGCTGTTTCACGCCGGTTTTCTGTGAGAACGTGGTATTTCTCCGGTCTAGCCAGCCCATTCGTGCCGAAGCATGGCTCTCCCACGTAAAAATATATTCAGATAAAATGTTATTTCAGATAACTTTACCAGTATAAAATCTCACAAGTGTAAAGGTGCATACAGCGATAGGAAGCTTCCTCTACAGACGTCGACGACCGATTCAGAGTGTAAGACGACATTTTTCTAATAAAATCTATGAAAAATTCCCTCGCACTCACTACTGGCTAACTATGTATGAGGTTCTTTAGACACTCACAATAATCTGTAGTAAATTACGACTTCACTTTATGTTTACTTCAGCTTCATGTGCACTACTAAATTGCATCTAAAACTGTCTCCACGTAACACGAATTTGATTTCAAGAAGACGGGAACTTATCTATACTACTATATACAGAGTGTAACAAAAATAAGTGATAATGCTTTAGTTAGGGTGTGTACGTGTTCCTTGTAGAGAGTTCACTGTGAAAGTAGCAGTGCTGTGACAGACGAATTTTTTTTTTCACTTTTGTATGGGCAAGGGCCCGAGCGTCACGAGTTTCCCCATATAAAAGTGAAAAAAAATGTTCGTCTTTCAGCGCTGCTACTTTCACAGTGAACTCTCTACAAGGAACACGTACACACCCTAAAGTATTATCACTTATATCGTATATAGTATGGATTAATGTTATAACAGTTCGGTGGGCCGAAGACACAGTGGTCGTTTAGCGTGGGCGCGGTGTGGACCGGTTTACGCGCACGACGGATTTCTTCACTATTTGTTCATTGAAGAAATGTACGAGGATTACAGTACAGGCTACTATTTAAATGTAAAATTAGTGCATTTTGCTTTTTTGAAACAACAATCAAATCAGCAATCAAAAAACAGCAAAAAAATTGAGTCAAAAGCTTGACATTTGGAGTTTATTAAAACGCGCTTGAATTCTAATTGGGGTAATGGTTTCGTATTAGGACGTTGAATTGATTTTCTTTAAAATTTAGCATAATGAATACACAAGCTTTTAATCCACATAGCTTGGTACGATTATTATCTATTACGAAGTACTGACTCTCAATACTATAATTCGTGAGAACATTTTACCATGTCCTCCTCCGCTACAGGTTGAAAGGAAACGGGATAATTGTTGTCATGCAAAACGCATGGTTCCCATGTGACAAACCAAAGCATTGGTATCAAGATAATCTCCTATTCCATGGAGCTCTACATTCAGAATATTATCAAATAGTTGAGAAACAACAACGTAACGTAACAATGTGGTAACGTTATTATGTTGTTAAGGGACTGTTGCAACTGTTGTCATATTGAATTATTACATATTCAGTATTGTGTGAGGTCTTCGATATTGCAAGTTCCTGTTTCATTGTCATATATTTGCATAACATCATTTATAAACTGACCTGCCTTGTGGTGAATTTTAATAGACTTTTAAGTACACATTAAAATGATGTCTTAAAGGTTCTTTCTTTTCATAAGTATCACTATAGCCTCTCTTTCTCATTTTTACCAAGAAGACTTAAATAACAATGAGAATTTATTTTGTTATTTTAATAAAAACAAATGACAAAGATCGCTGGATCCTAGAAAAAACTTGGATAGCGTAAGATTTATTCTAAAAACGTTATATTGACATACTATAAAAAGAGAACATTTGGGTCCTAGAAGAAATTCAATAATTGCACTAGTTATGTTTAAAGTCACCTAATTTCCGTCATTACCCTTAATAATATTAAAAATACGAAATTGTGTCTGTCTCTCTATATGTCCGCCTTACTGTTATCTCTTTACATAAGCTACTTAATCAATTAAAAAAAAAAATTGGGGAGTAGAGATTTGACTCATGGTAAATCATACAGAATAATTATTATTTTTACTCCGAAAAAATCTTACAGCTATACGCGATAAAGAAAGTTGTCGTATCAAAATTGCGGCAACATCTAATGTTGAAATATTTTGAAGGAAAAATAGTGACGTCATTATGATTACGTTTTGCATTGTCAAAATATAGTATCAAACATCAGTACAGTTTACATTGTAATTTCACTTTTACCAGCGCCGGCCGACAAGTGGGTGCAAGGCCGCAGCCCACCTCTTCATTCACTGATCCGGATTATATCATACACACACACAAACACACACACACACACACACAATATCTTAATGAGTACAATCTCTTGTCGAATTTGCATAAAATTTTGTATCGATGTGATCTCATAATGCTTGTTTAATATACTTTCTAACGTAATTTTAAATTTAAGTGTATCTTGTAGTGGTAAATGATATTAAGTATTTTATAACGTACTACGGTTTTTGAGGCTTTGTCTGTTTGAAATAGCTTGTTCCTAGCAAACAAACTTTGATCCTTGATTTAAATTTTAATCCCGTTGTGGTTATTTAGAAAAGTTCTTACATAATTGTTGCCTATGGGGTAAATAGTAAATAGTACAAATATTTTACCTTTTAAAGTTAGAAATCTAAAATATACTATTTACGTGATTTTTGGTATAGATTTTATGGAAAAAGTTAATTTTATGCTGGGATTTACTTATGACTATTTTGCAAGAATCCCCAGCCAGATTATTAGCTAAAATTAATTTGAATAGTATTAACAATCGTGTTTATTATGCTAATCTGTAACTTACAATACCTGTTTAACCACTGATAGACGTTTTATTGTACCTACTAGATAACACCCGCAACTCCGTTGCGCCAAAAAGCGTTTATCGCGCGGGAACCGTACATTTTTCCACGATAAAAAGTATCCTATGTCCTTTCCCGGCACTCAAAGTATCTCAATACCAAATTTTATCAAAATCGGTGCAGCGGTTTAAGCGTGAAGACAGACAGACAGATAGGCACACTTTCGTATTTATAATATTAGTATGGATATGGATTTATGTAGGTACATTCTTTTGAGACGGAGTTGGCGTAGCTAAAATTAATTTGTTGATCTTTAGCGCATCAGTCAGCGAAGATCCACCCTAATATTATTAAAACGAAAGTTTGTCTGTCTTTTTATCTGTGACATCTTCATTGGTTTCACCCTTAAGGCAATGGATCGTTTCTCAAAAAGTTATAATTTATAGGACAGCTAGCGCCTAGCTTTTTAATTCTACATTGTAAAGGTAACTATTTCAATGGACAAATCATTCGAAATTCAAAGCAATCGAACCATTTTCCACTTTATCGAAAGCGGGATTTTCGCGCCAAACCGTGCACTGACAGTCATTTGACAGCTGTCAACCGATAGTCTCGACTGTCAGCTCCGGTTTTCACCGAGCAAGGAACAAGGACATACAACCTCGCAATACAAGCTACAGCTAATGTATAATTCAACGAGCTTCTTGTGCTGTCCGTCTATTATTTTGGGCCTTTCGAGAATAAAGGAAATAAATATTGAGTATGTTTTTAAGTTGACGACCATTTTTGGGTCATCAGTCGAATTTTAAAAAAGGAAATGCCGAAGCCATTAATTTAAAGCTGTTGCTTTGGAATTTTGCCGGGAATGTGAAAGAGTGATGTTGTGTTTTTGTATTATTTTCCTTAAATTGTGTTAACTGGGTTTTAATGTGTAATATTGGTAGGATATTAACCATTAGATATTCGATAATATGCACAAGTGTAGGAAAGTGATGCAATAAGTCGAAAGTTTCAGTAAAGCGTCTACCACTTTACTGAATCGACCGACTTGAATCCTTGACTGTATTGAATTTTACTTACACTTTGACTAGACTTTGGACCTGACGATATAGAAAAACGATGCTGAAAATTATGAAAAAGACTGACTACCCTTGTATGTGGCAAAGTACACCCCCGGTGTCAGTGCCAAAAGCCAACAAAAAAAAAAGGTGTTGCTTTAGTGGAAATGGCCGAAAATAAACATTTCCTAATTTCTGGTATCTCAAATCTTAGTTCGATTACAAGACTGTTCATAATAATTGAGATAATCATGATTCATTATTTGAAGCCTTAAAATATTACAATATTTTCGTAATAAAACTGAAAACGTGAATTCTCTATCATTAGGTTTTCCGACATTCGACCGCGCAAGAACTTTATAATTTCAGTCAAGTTATTAAGAATTTCGATGTTTTTGAAAGCCTTATAATTTGAGTTCACATCTAAATATAACTATTATATTATATTTGGCCTTATAATATGTACTATGATGGCTTTAATCCTCAGCCATCGAGCCTACGCGCCCCATTTTCGTCCACCTGACCAAATACGTCCCCACAGAACTCCAAAGAAATGTTTATAACATAAAACTTTATAAGGCAGTTGGATGGCATCATTTTTGTATGATTCATTGCCTTGAAATTGTATTTTTTAAAGAAACAGGAGGCTAACGAGCAATCACATAGTCTGATGGAATACAACTACTACGAATGGACTACTACAAATACATAAGATCAGAATAGTCAAAGTACGTTGCTGACCTAAAGAAAGAGTTCAATAAAATGTAGTACTTATTTGCATTAAATATAAATTATGTAACAATATGTAGTAACATTGTTTATTTAAGATTCTGCTTATAACACGTAATGTAGGCTTGTTCTAAGAAAACTGTATGAAGGCAGGTACCAAGTAAATTTCTGCGGGCTATATTATATAGTATTATAATAGCAAAATACTATTTCTAGCTATAATATTCCACAGATTTTTGTTATTATTTAATTTGGTTTTCATAAGTACCCTCAGCTATTTTAAGCGAACATATTAAAAAAAAGAGTTTATCAGATTAAAAAAAATATAGTATTTTAAAAAGATAAAACCGACTTCAAAATTGTACGTAATTGAGAATTAAAATTGCCTTATCTCAAAAACTACTAAACCGATTTTGAAGTTGAACAATATCTAGTACAACAAAAAAAGAATTACTTAAATCGGACCTGTAGTTCCAGAGATATGCGAACACAAACAGAAAAACATACAGACATACATACATACAACATACATACACTTTTGAATTTTAGCACATTTGTTCAGATACTGAAATAGACTAACATATACAAAACTGGGCAGTTCTGAAAATATTACATACATACGCGTCGAATTGATAGCCTCCTATTTTTGAAGTCGGTTAAAAAACAACGAAAATACATGCCGGTAAAATTGCCTGTGCACAATCAAACGGACCGAATAATTTTTAAGTAATTAGTAACAATTAGTAGAAAATATGAGAAAATCTGTAAACGTTAGTGGAACAGATGATCTGATAACAAATGCCGTAATTGTCCTTGTGTAATGACAGCTGATATCTTGTGGTACAAGTTACAAGAGACTCAATTAATAAAATTAAATAATATCTTTATTGAAGCCACAAAGTTGTACATGAAGCCTCCGACCCCTGCACTAGTGTTAACTGTATCGTGAAAGTATCGTATTTTAACATCAAATATTGTACGACTATATAAAATACTGTAAACTTTCTAGATTCTAGAACAAAAAAAAACCAATCCAGACTTTTATAATAGCAAAAATAAAGAGAAGAGGAAGCTTAGATCTAAGTTGAGTTTACGATTACGTTTGGAGGTCTAAAAAACGGTTTACAAAATACCAATAAAATATTGTTACGTGCTAGGGTTCGAAGGATTTGGAGAAAAAGACCTGGTGACTCTCTTGAAGACTTTATTCACTAACACTAGCTCACACAAATAAGCACTAGATCCAAATCACTAAGCACTATCACTATCCTCGGTCGTAGCCAAGTCGTAGGTTCACAGTGGTCCACTCACTATTGATCACTTGTTTTCGCTCCGAAGTCGCCTCGAAGATCGCTCAGATGAAACTGAATTGCCGGGCCGTCTACCTGCGGCTATTTATATGGCGAGACGAATTCCAGAAAGTTCCCTCGCCCGATTCACGTAAACAAGTAAACAAGTGTGGGAACTTTCTAGAAAATACGCGTAAGTAAACATACACCTAACGCCATCTAGTATTAAGTAGGGGATTTATGTTTTCTGTGTTTCCCTGATCAGTTTCGCCGGTTTGACGCTAGATGGCACTACGTGTCCGTATCCGTAATAATATTTAACAGTTTAAATTCACATAAATATCAAATAGATATAATTTTGCAAAGTTAAATACGTTTTTGGCTCTTCTTTCATGATATTTAGACAAATCATAATTAATAGAAACAGGCGTTGCTTGAGTAAGTAAGCCCTATTAGGTTTTAAATCTGTAATTTCATTGACATAAACATGCTTGAACTTGATTTATCTAGACAGAATCTCCTGTAACTTGTACCACACTCACATTCCTGGAGCGCACGCGATCTGTTCTGGCCAACAGCGGTAGGAATGTTGGCGAATCTTCCGATAAATCATTAAGATTTTTGATGATATATCGGTTTGCTCGATTGGTCAAGAATTAGAAGAATACAGAATTGCTTTTCTTGTTCACGAATAATCAGGTTTTTTTTCTATTTGTAAAAATTCTATATCGTAAAAATACCTGATGGAAAGCAACTTCCGTTGCTTTCCATCAGGTGACTCGTTTGCTCATTTGCCCCCTTATTTCATTAAAAAAATATATATATTGTCATATCATGGTTGCGTCATGAAAAAGGTTGAAAAAGACTGTGTTAAGCAGTCGGGGAAATTTGGATATTACATAGTACCCGTTCTAGCTATTGCGGCACCGTTCGCCTGAAGGCTAAATAGTAGGGTATCCTACTCTAATTCATCTAATTGAGCATTATTCTACAATACAAGAAGCTTTCCCATGATCTGCAACTTAATCGAATTTAGTTCAGTGTTTTCAAATCTTATTTAATGGCCAAAAAAACATTCTTCTATATAAAAGTAACAAAATCGAATTGCCGCTTGGCAAAATTTCGTGTAGGCATTAAAAACAATGTGTACTAGAGACCCTAGTCGATATTCACTGTGAAAACTTGTGACCTCATTGTACACAGCCTTGCAAGGCTGCGGTGCTCAGCGCTCGTACTTTCATTACGTCTACTACCGATAGTCTTTAAATAATGCCTTTCTCCTTGTTTATGTTTTGTTTTTACTTTAATTTGAATCTAGTTTCTGAATGCTTGCTTGCTCTGCTATAGGCTAACTCTTGCTAGTGAAAATGTTCACACTGTGTATACGTTATAGTTTATATAATGTTTATCCAACTGTCTTTCATAGAAACAATAGTTTTGTGTGATTTGACCCTTGTGTTTTTACGAAGTTTTTATACGAATGTGAGCTATAATCAAGTAAAAAGATGGATATATAACTGAGCAAATTAGAATCGATCTTCTAACAGCTAACTATTGATATCATCCATCCCGCCGGGCTACGAGAGTAAACGGAACCGAGAGCATTTTTGCGTATTGCGCGCACACTTGGACACTATAAAAGTGTAAAAATACTCATAGCTAGCTTGGTTTTAATTAAAACCAAGCTAGCTATGATAATGGACAAACTGCTATGCAGTTTGGCGGGCTACTAGAATAAGGAAAAATATGTTTGGTTTTCTACAAAGATTTAAATATATTATTATTAATTATTATAATTTATTATTACCTGTGCACTACGCACAAAATTATGGCTCACACTACGAATAATAAAAACTAAGGAATCGTAACTCCCATACTATTACCGTTTCAAATTTGGTTCCTTTTGATCTGTCATGTAACGTCAGCCTAGTACCGCTCAAAGCCACCTAAATATTGCAAATGTATTGAAATGTGTACCTAAGGTACACTTTTTTGACAAGTATTGTGGAGCATGTTGTTTGACGGAGTTACTTTTCCTTAGTTTTTATTATTCGTAGGGCTCACACCTACCGAGTAGAGTGACGAGACAATGTCCTCGGCCGAGCGCTCGGTGCGGTCGGCCAATATGGGACAAGAGCACTGCTTTCCCACTGTCTCAACTGTCGGTGTTATCAAGGCATTAGGCCCTATAAACTTTTGCATTGCTGTCCTATCACTATTCTAACATTAAACTTCTTAATTACTTACCAGATAACAATCAATGGGTTTCTCCCTCGGCCGATGGTAGGCCTTCTGGAGTTCCGTCTGCTTCAGCGCGTGCGCGATGTGCAGGGCGCTGGCGTCGAACCGTCCGTACTGGTAGTCCGGCGTGTCCCGGGACAGCTCGCGTGCTGGGGACGCGTGCACGCTGTTCCCGTTTGTCGCGCGGGTTGGGGACACTGGGGATAAAGGGGCAATCAATGTATACAGAATATAGGTACAATATTATTAATATTACAAGAGGACGCCCGCAACTCCGTTGCGCCAACATTCGTTTATCGCACGGGAACCGTACATTTTTTCCGAGATAAAAAGTATCCTATGTCCTTTACGGGACTCAAAGTATCGCCATATTTCAGCAAAATTGGTTCAGCGGTTTGGGCCTGAAGAGGTAACAGACAGACAGACAGACACACCAACCCAAGTCAATGTTAGTCGTGATCTGTCAACTGGGCTAGACTAACCTAACCAAACTATGAATCAATATATTTTTATCAAATACATAGTACATACAACTTACAAATAGGATACTTATTGAAATATGGCCACTGGCCAGGTAAAATGTAAAAAAATGGTAAAAAAAAAATTTTGTAGGTTCCTGCAGGTTATATATTATTTATTTTGATGAAGGAAGAAATGAATTGAAAAGAAGTATAATGCTCCAAATACCATGGACCGCCTTTCGTACCAACGTCTCCATCTTTAGTGACATAAAGATAAAAACAAGACTGTCGTCGATTTGCCTACGTGGAGTTTTGGATTTCTTCGGTCACATCGCGAGAAAAGATGGCCATAACCTCGAAGCTGTTCGAACAGCTTGTGGTTACAGGCAAAGTTGACGGTCGCCGCCCAAGAGGCCGAAGCCCTATTAGATGGTCTGACCAAGTGCGCACAACTCTAGATACCGGCCTTCATGATGCTCGCCATTCTGCCAAGGATCGCCACAGATGGCGTACACTAAACTCCAGAAGGGGAATCACGACCCTCAGCAATGAGGAACACGACGCGAGGAGGAGGAGGATATTATTGGCATCAAGTCTTTTCAAACTCAAACCCATCTCTGACCACGTCTAGCGTTGACCAATATACCCAGTAAGTTACAAACAGATTTTTTTTATCTCTGAACTAACTTTGCAGAAATATCAGTATACCAAACTAGGCGCAGTCTATGGGGGAACATAAGAGTTTGCGAATCCGATAACAGAATTTGTTAATATCTATCCTAGGTTTATCTAGTTTGGAATATTACCTGGATACCCTATATTTTTTCAGTTAAATCATTATCAAGCACATAATTGGATGCTGCCACAGTCGGGCGAGCGTGATGGTGGCTAGCCATGTACATCCCCCGTTACAGTACTAACCTACTTACTGTGGACTATAAAGTCTAGACACATAGTCTAAGCCAGCAAATAACAATAAGTAATACCACTATCAGAGAAATTCATAAGCAGATTGCGGACCTTGTTTATTTGGTCAAGCTATGTCAAGTCTAGCTGACAGATCATGGCTAACATTGATCTGTCATAATCCGACCAAAATACATAGGTCTAACAAATCCCTTTAAATATTTTTTGATTGTACAAGAACAACAGTAGAAAACATTGAAAGATAAGACTAGAAAGGAATGATAGCTCAGTAGTCGATTGGCATAACCCGACCAAATGACATAGGTCCACCATCATGACCAAAATGACATATTCATAAAATGTCAAATATCGCATGCGGCTAAAACTCCAAAATACTAAATCATATTATTGTTTTGGTAATTTGAAAGTCTATTATATAAAGTACGAGAGTTCTGAAAGCTGTGGTAATTTTCTTAAGCAGTTTTCCTAAATTATCTTTAAGATAGGGGAAAAGGATACAATAATACAGTGATGACTTAAAGCCCTTCCCCTACGGAGATTCCGTAATTTACCGTATTTACAGCCTTATAAACTCATAATTAGAAAGCTACAAAGTTATAATAAAAATACAGCAATAATCTTCAGTATATCAACATTCCTTTCCCCGTTTTAAATTTTCTATTTTTGTTTATTATACTCATGATATTAGCTTCCAAAGTAATACCAATTTATTAAAATTGAAGCATACTTTCAGCATCTCCCTAGTATTTACAAATTACGTTTATTTGAAACACACGACAATAGATAGACAATTTCATTAACTACATATTCCCCGTTTTCAATTTTTTTACATCAATTTTGAACTAAGATAAGTAAAAAAATAGGATTTTTGTGCGATCTCAGCAACACGTCAAAATATGTATGGTCAAGGTCGTTTGCTCGGGGGATGGCCTTAAAAAATGCTTAGACTTTCTGAGACACTTCATTAAAACAATACTTGTATCATTTACTTCAATCTTATTGTATCACGCGTATATTGCGTGTCAAGTCAGAGACCCTATAGGCTATACAGCTTGTCAGCTTGCCAATACACTGGAAAGCTGGCGGACATATTGCTACGTCATCATCACTATTAAGAAGACGTATTGTATCAAAGATTGTATCTTATAGAGCAAGGCTGCTCATCCCCAGGCCCGCGGGCCACATTATGGCCCGCGAAAGAATTTTAAATGGCCCGCACAAGGAAGTTTTGAATATCTCTGCTACTGTCAACATCAGATTTATCACCCAACATAAATAAATTGTTAAAAGACATACAACTGCAAAAATCGCATTAATATCAAAAAATAATTTTATGCTTATATAACCCATTGAAGTTTGATTGGTATTATATTTAATTAAGCCTAAGTTAATGGCCCGTTATAAATGTCGGAATCCACCGTTTGGCCCCACTGTAAAAAAGGTTGAGCAGCCTTGTTATAGAGATACGGCCGGCCTACTACAAAGAATGGACACGCTACTCAATTAATAGGAATATTATAAATGTGAAAGTGTCTGTCTATTTGTCTGTCTATTCCATCTTGGCGGTAAAACTACTGAACAGATTCCAATAAAATTTGAGTCCTGAAAAAGACATAAGAGTTTTGTGGCTGAAAACGTTTACGGTTGACGTAAGTTGCAAATATCTTGGTTTTGATATGAAGAAACATAATTTAGAATTCTCACGATCCTAACGTTAAAAAAATGTGTTGCAAATTTTTGCTGACCAAAAGATAATATATTATGTTGCGTTGCTTTTTAATTTTAACTTTTAAATTTAATTTTAACAGACTCCAAAAAAGGGAGGTTCTATGTTAGGCTGAATATTTTTACCAGATATTGAAGTGGGAGAACCTAGGCCAATAAACAAATATTGTTGTAATTTCAAAAATAAGGATTAAACTGCTAGAATTTTAAATATTATCTGCTATAACTTACTAATATACTAAAATTAGATATTAGTTTATTCGGATAAAAAATGAATATTAGACATATATAAATATTACAATAATAACCTAATTCGACAAGGTATTTACCTATTACATAATTATTTTATCACAGTCCTTCAGTTTATAAAATGATGATAATTTGTAACTAAACATTGCTTGTCCTGCGGAAAATCTTACGGTATAAATTAATTAAGACTGGTTCGTAATTACAGAGTCATAAGCATAGAGGTACCTTTGTGGTTATTTATATCAAAGCGTGCTTGAGGCTCCGCTAGGTTTGTAAGAAGAGAACATGTCGGAAGATCGAATTAAAAGATATGTATGTGCTCTATTAAATTGTAATAAAAATAACAAAAAAATATGAAAAAAATTACATTTTGGGTAACAGTTTGGTTAATTTCTAGGTATGTTTTCTACAAAACTTATCTTCGTCTAGGTTTCTGTTTTAGTCGTGATTTTGGTATAAGACGAAACCAAACTAAACCAAAACCGAACAAAACCAAGGCTAAAACTGAAACTTTAGTTTTGGTAGCCATTTTCATATTTATGTATACACTTATTTTAAAAAAAGAAACAAAAATATACATACTATCCTTACAAGTATGAAAACGTCATTTGACTGTCGCGCGAATTTTCTCTTTCAAAAAATAGTATTTTAGATGAGTGTTTCACAAAAAAACTTACATTTTTTACATTATTTACTCTGTGGTTCTATGAGATCACTGGCGTGAACCCAAAGGAAACAAGTAGTTAATTAAAACATCTACTTACGCAATACTCGTACCTAAGAGATCTCGTAATTGCTTGTATTAGTTGAATTAAGTATAATTTGTAATCTACCATGTAATGAACATAGCAAATTACGAACATAGGAGGGTTAGCAGACAGCTACGTATTCGTAACGTTACCTCCTATTAACCTACTGTAGTGTTTTTTGACCTTCTTTATTATGTGACCCCTCGGAATAAAAATTATTTCGCGGCCCCCTACCCTTTGCTTATTTGTCATGTATTACATGTTTATGAATAAAATCTTCTGTTAAAATGTTCCCACATAATTTATCAATCTTTTTAATCATTATTTTTTGTTTACTCCAATAGTTTTCTCTACCTCTAGGCTCTAGCGACCCCGCAGGGGGTCGCGACCCACAGCTGGAAAAAAGTGACCTACTGGGTTACATATAACAATTATGTATTCAGTGTCGCTATGATAATAATACGAATTCTCATAAAAAAAACAAACTTTAAACTCATAGAGATACTATGTACTACGTACTGGAGGCGCCATTGCAAACAAAAAAACATGTCACACTTGAGGCATGAGCGGGGTGAGAGGCGGGGCGGTGATGGCTATAGATCAGTACCGCAGAAGTGACAAAGTTTTGTGCCTACACTCGAATGAACGCAGACTCTATTTGAGTAAGTGGATAAAATAAAACAAAGATTTTTACTAAACATTATTAAAAGCTTTTATTTAACTTGTTCTGTATATTATTATGCACATATTATTAAATATATTAGTACATATTATTATGTAAGTTCGGGTGGAGTTTTTGGACTCAATTTCGAAGTATGTATGTACATATAATATTTTAACTGATTGAGCTGAAATTTTGTATACAAGTTTGGTTTGAATGACAATGCACGATACAGTATGACATCACTATAAATATAAAATGGCCGACCATCCAAGATAGCGGAATAGTTATTAACTATGCCGTCCTATAATAGCAGTATGGATATTAAATGAAAGAACTTTTTGAGAATAACTCGAAAACGAATGTAATGTAATTCTACATCCAATATGGCGGCTCATCTAAGATAGGGGAATACAAACAAAGTTTCGTTTATTTCTGCATGACTAAAGAATTGGATTTCAGTTAAAATAGTTAAGTGAAATCAGACTTTTAAGTCATGCAGAAATAAACGAAATAATAATATAAAAAGTCGCTAAATATAGACACGGTTTTTTCACTAATCAACATCAAGTACGATTTCTCAAGGACATAGAAGTTAATTAGATTTTTTATATAAAATAACGGGGCAAACGAGCAAACGGGTCTCCTGATGGAAACCAACAACCGTCGCCCATGGGCACTCATAACGTCAGAAGAGCTGCAGATGCGTGGGAATATGCCTTCTTCTTAAAATGCTTCTGGCGATAGTTCGTTCCACAGTTTTGCAGTGCGCGGAAGAAAGTTACGCGAAAAATGCACGGTGGAAGACCGCCACTTATCGAGGTGATGGGATGGTCCTCAGAGCACTCCCCGTGATACAACTGATAGAGGATGCAGAGCGAAGCTACATCTTGGCACAATTCCAAGAGGTCCAGCCTGTTTAAAACACTATGACGGTCAACAATTCGAGCGGCCCTTCGTTCAAATTCAATACTCGTACAATAATACACAATAGCACTTATTAGGAAGCGAACATCGTTGGATACGATCCAGAGGGAGTAGTTGGTATTTTGGCGCACCATAATATGAGGCCGAACCTGCGCCTTACAGAGTTGTAGGCGTTGGTCCGGACTAAAATACTGTCTCGCTCTATTAAGAACACCAAGATTCTTCGAGGCTAACTTGGCCTTACTTTAAGTGGTGAACGCACAGACTTGTGTCTTGACGATGATAATGATTAATCTAATGCACCATTAGCATATGCCTTCAATTCTTAAAATAACGTAGAAACCCCCAAACATGTATCTATAAGGAGGCCGGAGATCGTTCACCACCTTCGAACCTTGCTATATTTTGGTGCAAAATCTGACTTTTTGGTATGACTTACTTGCCATACTTATAGTATGGCCGCCAGGTACGGAGTTAACTCGACCAGTTTTGGAGCTACAAACCCCCCAGTTTTGGAGCTACAAACGGTCGAGTTAACTCCGAACCAAGGATTTCGAAAATCGGACCTCAAACGGCTGAGTAATCGTTGAACACACAAAAAAAAATATATATACATACAGCCAAACGTATTACCTCCTTTTTTGAAAGTCGGTCAAAAACCAAAATATTACAGACCAAAATTTTGCAAAACCGTTACAGCGGCTTGGGCGTGAAGAGGTAACAGACACAGATAGAGACAGACAGATAGACGGACGGTCAGACAGACGGACAGACGGACAGACAAACAGATGGACGGACGGGCCGACAGACGGACGGATAGACAGACAGACAGACACACTTTCGCATTTATAATAATTATATTATAATAAGTATGGATCCAAAGTCCACTACATATTTACCTTATTTAAATTACTTAAATATTTATAAATACAATTATAATGTACGCATGTATAATGTACACGTAATACCGTATTTATATTACCAAAATACAAACTTGTCTACGTGAATACTTCATTCATCGTCGTCTCATCATAGATATCTGAATTCTGCCTACATTCCCCTCTGAATCTACTACTCTATGACAATGCGAAATGGCGCGCGTCTTCGCCTAGTAATTGAATGTTCGTATTTTAATTGAAAATAATTAAATAAGAACACTAACCGATGAAATGTTATTCCGTCGCATTTGGAAGTGTTTTTGGAATTATTTTTACAATATCTTAAGACACACCAAGGCATTTTTGTGACTTTTATTTTGTTTTTTTTTTATAATTGTCATACGTCTAGTGCGCAAAAGAGCTCGCGGCCGACTAAGTGCGCTGCGGCTATATAGATTCTGTTGAATGTGACCAAGCATTGCGTTGCGGTGTCAAGTCTAGTACGTAGTACTTATATGTCAGTGTTTAAACTCTACAAATTATTCTCTCTAATATATATTATGAATAAACTTTTTATTCTGCATGCAAGATGAAATTTTATGAGAAATCACAAACTTCTACAAAACCTGGTCGCAGCTCATTTAAAATATATCGCATCGCCTTGTCACGTTACAATATTATGTACTGACTAAAAGAAGAAGAAGGCTTTATCGCTTTAGGACAGTATGTGTCTCAATTATATTATCATAATATGTAATAAGCCCTTATGGCTTATATAAATCATAAATATGTATGTATGTACACCTACAAATTCACCTTAAACCAATGTAAAGAGCTCACCCAGATACGGTTAGCTGACTTGTGACGCAATGCGTAGGAAAATATGGCCGGCCGTTGAGAAACTTGGCCCTTTTTATGGAAAAACTATTATAAGTTGGCTTGAGCAATACAGATTATTGCTAAGGCGGCGTTTACACCAATCTGACTGTCAGCCGCCAACAGTCAGCGAGTGTTATGCAGTTTATATATCAGGGGACCAAAGAGTGGGTCAGATTTTGTATCAAACTTTTTTTTTTAATGGACTTCATATTATTAACTGTGTTTTCCAACTTAACATCTGGTGTAAGTATAAAATTCCCCCCCCCCCCCCCCCCTCTTAGGGGACAAAAGAGGGGGTAAGATTTTGTATCAACTGATGAAGTAGAAATACTTTAAATGGCAAAACAACGTTTGCCGGGACAGCTAGTGATATTTATAAAAATACTAGCTGTCCCGGCAAACGTTGCTTTGCCATAATATAAAGTATTTCGCCCATATTATTTTATTGAAGTGACTAAATAAGTATGTCGCCATGGCAACGTCGATCGCTATCCCGTCGCACAAACAATGGTCGCCGTCAGTCTCAGGTTGTAATAATTTACTATTATTTATTCAAAAAATACACTTATCAATATATAAAGTACCCAGTAGCCGATTCTCAGACCTACTGAATATGCATATAAAATTTGGTAAAAATCAGTAAAGCCGTTTCGGAGGAGTTCGCTGACTAACATTGTGACACGAGAATAATTTTATATATAAGATTTATTTTTTGTTCACACCTAACTTTTTCTATTGAGCTTGTAAGCTTGCTCATAATTGGACCTATTTATGCATACCAGATCCAACCCACACGATGACAGTTCTGAGAAAAAGCAGTTTTTATTAAAATTGTGTACTCATTAAAACTGATTGTTTTTTTAAGTAAATTTAATTTACAATAGTATATTTTGTAATTTATTCTATGTGTACAAACATAAATATGTTAAAAATTACTACTATTTCGAACAAAAATTAAACAAAAACAGGATGGTTCCTTTTAGCAAAACTATCTTAGTGTGGGATACACATAATCCAAAGAGAACCATCTCTTTGGATTTATTACACAAGTCAACAGGATTTTAGTGCATGAGTTCTGTGCACCCAATTTGGATGTCTAACATCTAATTAGTTATAGAAACAATGATTTTAACTTATAAAATTTATTTTTATATAAACTGAGACCTCATGAACTTTCAAATTTTAAATAAAACCAGCATTTTTTTCTTTCAGTTATGTAGTAAAAGAATGCAATATTATATATTCATTATTTTTAAGTTTATATTGTTCCTTATATTCCCAAAAAAAGATTGAAATGAAAAAAAAATATAATTTAGATTTAAAACTTTTTTTGTATCTAGGTGAGCATATCCTAAATATATCTTGTTGTATGCTTCGGCAGTAAGTACCTGCCTGATATAATGTGGCGCTCCTACTTTTTTCTGGTTTGACAAGGATTTTTAAAACTAGACGATGCCTACAACTTCGTTTCGCCAAAACTCGTTTATTGGCGGGAACCGTACATTTTTCCGGGATGAAAAGTAGCCTATTGCCCTTTCCCGGGACTCAAAGATCTGCATACCAAATTTCAGCAAAATCGGTTGTGGTTTGGGAGTGAAGAGGTAACAAACAGACAGACAGACAGACAGACAGACAGACAGACGGACTGACAGACATACACACTTTCGCATTAGTAGTGATGGTTTTAAGGATAACGGTGTTTACACTAACGTATAAGTAATTATTAATTAGCATGGATGAATGAAAAACCTCAGATTTCTTAACCTATTTTTTTTATTATGAATCGCTCACTTCAATTTACATAAGAATCAATCACTTGATGGAATAATAATTTTAAAGATTCAAAGGACAATATGACATATTAAATGTTTAAAAATTAAAATACGCGTTAATTACGTGGGAGAACCATGACCGGAGAAATACCACGGGCTCACAGAAAACCGGCGTGAAACAGCGCTTGCGCTGTGTTTCGTCGAGTGAGTGAGTTTACTGGAGGCCCAATCCCTACACTTTTCCCTTCCCTACCCTCCTCGTAACGGTAATCCGTTCTTGAGTTACAGCCTGGAGACAGACGGACAGACGGACAGACATCGAAGTCTCGGTAATAGGGATATTTACCCTTTGGGTACGGAACCCTAAAAACAGAATGGTAATAATAATATATATAAACAAAAAACCAGCCATGTGAGTCTTTGTAAAATATTAAGAACTAAGCCTTTTTTAATATGCAAACAAGAACCAAGCCGCATGATTCTACTAGCCTAATAAAAAAAAAAATCAAGAGACCATGCAGCTTGGATCTTTAAAAAAAAACAATACTCATTAATTTGTTGGTTGGTAACTTTGTTGTGAAAATGTTTTGTTCTGCGAAAATTGTTAGATTAGTACGATCTTCATAGGGTCGATAAAAGGTCCATTTTGGAATACTTCTGCATTATTAACTCAATTTTGGCAATGGTGTGGATTGGACTCATTTTGCATAAATAGGGTCAATTAGCAGCTGAAAGACAGTTTGGTGTGAATTGTGATTTTATAGTACAACTAAATGACGCCCGCAACTCCGTTGCGCAAAAATTCGTTTATCTCGCTTCCCGCGCCTCTCCGTAGGTACTTTTTTTGGGATAAAAAGTATGTCCTTTCCCGGGACTCAAAGTATCTCCATGCCAAATTTCAGCAAAATTGGTTCAGCGGTTTGAGCGTGAAGAGGTAACAGGCAGACATACAGACAACCTATCGCATTTATAATTTTAAGTATGGATGCTACTCTTTTACAGCACGTTTCATTGAAGGAAGCTTTGTTACTTGCCTCGTGGCTTAGCCATAGTTAATTTTCCACCAATCTAGATGTAGTAATCTTAAAAGAACAACGAAAAGTTACTATTAAAATGCACAAAGTCGTTGATTAAACTATAAACATCATTATTCATAGTACGCCATAGAAAAGAGTTCAACGCGGTCATAGGTGCAAAAGTTTTGTATTTTTACCCAACTACTACAAAAGCTAAAATGAAGGGTAACTGTTTATGCTATTTCTGTACGTATGTTTGTTTATTTACTTAGCGCCTAAACTATTGTTTTTTTAGGGTTCCGTAGTCAACAAGGAACCCTTATAGTTTCGGTCTATCCGTTCGTCTGTCCGTCTGTCCGTCTGTCTGTCCGCGGTTTTGCTCAGAAACTATAGGACCTACAAAGCTGTTATTTAGCATGAATACACATATTAATGATGATAAACGCTTGATAGGGAGGTACCATTTTTTTTTTAATTTTTTTTTTCCCATCAAGCGGGGATGATTTTTTTTTCGCGTCCACCCCATCGTGTGGGGTATCGTTGGACAGGTTTTTAAAAATATTAGGAGTATTCCAAGATCATTTTCCGATTTAGGGATCCATTTGTGAAATATGAAGCTTTAAAGTAGAAAAATTCGTTAGAGTCCAATTCATGGGAGAAGGAAATATGCTGAATTTAAAAGGAAAATTATCACGGCTAAGAAGACTTTAAAAGTTTTTGAGTAATAGTCGATCAACTAAAAAAATGTATTCGGCGAAGTATAAGGAACTTTTCGTTCAAATTCCTTTGAACACAACTGAGATGATGTTACATTATATGACACGTTATAAATGTATTCATTGACCATACAAAAAATATTAAAAACTAACCCTATATTGCGCGTGGCCCGACACGCACTTGGCCGGTGTTTTGTATGTCAGATTTTTCCAGTCATAACACAAGTGGTGTCATATCCTCATATAATTTTTAGTGAAATATGTAAATGTTTGTACAGTCTGTCAAGAAAGAGTAGACGCAGTACAAAATTTTCTAAACGTAATCACGCTCAAAAGGTGGTATTTTCTCTTTGTATTTCCACAAAGAACGCTTATACACTTTAAAAATTATCACATTGCATATTTTTGTCTCGATTTATTAAGGTTTTCATATTTTTTATGTGATTTCAAAATTGTGTACAGCGGCTACTCTTTTTTGACAAACTATAAATCCTAACATATTTCTTTTAAGTTTTAGCCCATACTCTGGGCCTAAGGTCCAAGCTGTAGGTCACTGGGCTGCCATGTGGAATGCGGCCGCTTTTGCAACAAGTTCTTCCGTCCCTTTCTCTCCTTACGTAATCATCGTATGTCCCTCTCTAACGGCGAAAACTGCCGAACTCCTCCGATGTGCTCTTCGATGGAGATACGCGGTTTATCAAACACATTCCTTAGCCTTAAAATATTGCTAATGAGGCTCTTGTTTGTCTCGATGTTTTACGATTTGCAACCTTATTTTATCGTGTTAAGAGTTATTATTATCATATCACCGTAAAAATGTGTGTCTGCAACTATAAGTTGCTATAACAATTTTTATGAAATTTGGTATGGAAGCACCTTGAATCCCGGATCCCTTGACAGGACAGTTTTCATCCCGGAAAATTTACAGTTGCCAAACGAAAATCGCCGCAACAAATTTTCGGTAAACGTCCAGTAAAGTAAGCAAAAGAAAAGAGGTAAGAAATAAAATAAATTGGCGCACAGGAATACTATCCACGCCCTCTGCCCCTACTATGCAGAAATAAAAAAAGTGTCGTTTTTTTTTGCGTCTAGCCTCTTTTTGTAACGCGCGATAAGGAACTTCGTTCCAATAAAAAAGAAAAAATAACAACAAGACCTGAAAATTCTAGAATAAAAAAGTCTAGTAATCCATATCCATACTAATACTATAAATGCGAAAGTGTGTATGTCTGTTACCTACTGTTCACGTCCAAATCTCTGAACGGATTTTGCTGAAATTTGATATGGAGATACTTTGGAGTCCCGAGAAAGTCTGACGTAGGATAGTTTTTTTTACCGAAAAAAGTACGGTTCCTGCGCGATAAACAAATTTATGCACAACGGAGCTACGGGCGTCATCTAGCTGTATATAATTTCATTCCATTCATCGTTTTAACAGAATAATTCGGTAGTTAGTTCCGAATAATATGAACCACCTACTCGACTGTGTCAAAAAGTATTGTATTTTGTCACGGTTCGGTTCCCACCCTGCGATAATTGCTGTACGGTGCGCTAGATACATAATTTGATTGTACATTTATTGGCGATTCACAAATTAAATAGCAAATTAAGTTAATAAGACTTAACTTAATTTGGCGTAATAAGGTTATATTGTTTTATCAGTAAATTAATTATTATTTTATGAGAATGGGATCTGTTAAATAATTGTAATAATATTTTAGTAAACGTTAGTTTTATATTTTACAAGCTGACCCGCGCTATGCCTGCGTGAACGTGGCTCGAAAAAGTTTTTATGTAAATAAATACTTACGTTTTTAGTGAAACATTTCCATATTTTCTCTTCCTATTAGCCAAATCGGTTCAATCGTTTTTGAGTTAAGCGAGACTAACAAAATTTAAAATTCATATTTATTATATATCGAAGAACGTAGTAAATAAACATTGTTATTTATTTTCATATTACACACTTATCGCAAAAAAACTGAATAAATAATTATTATAAATAGAATATCGTTACAGCTAATTAGTTACATAATATTGTACAAAATTATAAAGTTTTTGTAATAATTACTATAAATATTACTAAAATAATAATAAAAAAGAGAGAGAGATCTAAGGTAGATAGATAGAAAATATAAGATATACTAGATGACGCCCGCAACTCCGTTGCACCAAAAATCGTTTATCGCTCGGGATGCGTACATTTTTTCGGGATAAAAAGTATCCTATGTCCTTTCCCGGGACTCAAAGCACACAAAGTATCTCCATATCAAATTTTAGAAAAATCGATTCAGCGGTTTAGGCGTGAAGTGGTAACAGACAGACAGACAAACTGTCGCATTTATAATAATATTAGTATGTTAAGTTAGTTTTCGACACACACATACGACAGTATGGCAAGCAACTATAAAAACATGAAAATTAAAGATATTAAGTAATCGCTTAATTATTAGTCTGTTAGCTCCTCCGCTAAATCGCTGAACCGTTTTTGATACAATTTTACATGGATATACTTTGCCCGGACGCAAAGTCGGGACGGGAAGGACATAGGAAAGTTTTAATCCCCGAAATATGTATATGTAAGACCCCTGATAGACGTACGAACTTTAAGCACGCGGGTTTTAAGTTCGCGAACTTACTCGGCTCGACGTCGGTGATAGACGTACGAACTTTAAAAGCACGCGGGTTTTACGATCGCGAACTTACTCGGCTCGACGTCGGTGACACACGAGAATGGCTCACATTGGATTACCATGTCCCCAGGCTCGCGGCTCGCGGCCCACCGCCCACTACTCGCGACTCGCAGTCTTGCCAGACGTATGAGTCGAGACGAGCTACGAGTAAAATTCTAACCTTTAAGTACGCGGTTTTTAGGTGACACACAGGCGATTAAGAACGTCGAGCCATAAGTCCGCGTACTTACTCGCACGCCTATCACCCATTTAAATAATATCAGCAAAGCAATACTATGGTCCGAGATAATTGTTATCGACTTGAGAGGCTGCTTGAAGCTTTGACTTGAGTGCTGTCAAAATTTACATGAAAATTATGATTTATGAATCAAGACTATTTTTAAGACGTTCAGCGCATATGAGCAAGGATTGCTATTGATTGGGAGATTGGGAGCGGTTTATCAAGGCGAACGAAGCGAGCCCTAGTATATCCCACAACCTTTACATTTTGCGGAACTCTTTACGGAAAAATTATCACGCCTATTGATTTTCACTTTAACATAGTAATTTTTATTTATATGTAGATGTGTTATCATCAGTCAGTCAAGGTGTGATGACGCCAGCCCTCACAAAGCTCGGCTTTTAGCTAGTTACTATAATATAGTATATTATATACGGCCCTGGTTATACAGTAAAGCCTGGTTATTTATACAGTAAAGTCTGTCTCCAATGAACCATAAGGTCTAATAGGCATTAAATTACAGTTGAACAATAGTACCACGGTCAGCGTGTCCGCAAGGGCGGCCATTGTGACGTCACGGTGACGTCACGACGCATCATGACACAATGTTCAATGCAATTGTAAACCAGTCATGGATATAGTCAGTAGGCCGAGGATATTGATTGAATGCCAAGTTTATATTGGCGCCATAGAATTCTCTGTTACTTTGATACGTGAAAAGTGAAAACGCATTTGTCTTTAAAAAAGTGCACCTCCCCCGTCCGTTTTTAGGGCTTGGTTGGCTAAAACAACCCATAAAATTTAAAAGGACAGTTATGTTCAACTTTAAAGGAAAACTTTAAGGGCTTATTAGTTAGTCTGTATTCTGTAAGGTATTCATAATATTATAGGCTATTAAAGCCCGAAATGAACATTTAAGTTTTCAACTTATGTCGAGACAATGTTGTGAATTGAGATCTATCCGTTGATAGATAATATAACCAATATATGTGGCGGGGAAATTATTAATTTATAGGCAGATAGCGGACCGCCGCGTCGCGGCAACTTGGACGGATTATGCCAAGTCCAGCCGAAAGATCATAACTAACATCGATTCGATATAGCTCGACCAAATTTAAACCAACGTCCGCGATCTTCATATAAAATACATTTTCTTATGGCACATTTATTGACCTATGTACCATCAAAGAAATTGATTCATAGGTAGTTGACGGACCTGCAGACATTTGGTCAGATTATGTCAACTTTATGTAAGTCGTCATCTGTTGGCTGGGTTTGACAAAACGCGACCAAAATACGTACTCGTAGGTCCGCCATCTGCCAATCAACTTCTCTGATAGTACAACACAGCTACTTATACCTAATAATATAGATATCAAAATATTCTACTCACGTTCAGTCTCATGGCTGCTCCTATTATGTCCTCTGATCTGTTCGTTAACGTAGTTGTTGCTGCGCGGCACGTTGAGAGCGCTGCGGATGCCGACCGCGGAGTGGTCGAGGTGGCCGGGGCCGATCTTCGGCACGTGGGAGGAGCAGTACACCTCCTTGTCTTCAGTGTAATGCTGGTTGTTGTAGTACGTCTGTGGAGAAAGATTAAGTTAGAAGATAGTTTATAGAGTACTAGCTTTTGCCAGCGGCTTCGCCCGCTTGGAATTCTGAAAACGACAAAATTTCACAAAAAAAAAAAAAAACATCACTTTTTATACATAAAATAATAAAGCCCATGACGCTCAAAAACACACCAGCTTTCTATCGGTGTTAAAATTTTTGCAATCGGATCAGTAGTTTCAGAGATTACCTCCTACAAACAAAAAACAAACTTTAATACCTCTTTATTACTATCTATACATATAATAAAACTGTAGAAATGAAAATTCTGTACGTTAAAGATATTCAAAAAATAATAAGCGGGGGGTGTTACTACATCGCTATGGAAGCCAAAAATGTGGTTACTTTTTTGTCTGTCTGTCTGTCTGTCTGTCTGTATGTTTGTTCCCGCATCACACGAAAACTACTGATCCGATTTGAATACGGTTTTCGCAGATATATTTGTCTTCTTCCAACTTAACATCTGGTGTATAAATTTTTTCCCCCCACCCCTCTAAGAAGACAAAAGAGGGGGTCAGATTTTGTATCAAACTCTTTTCTTTAACACGTTAACTACTGATCCGATTTGCATACGGTTTTCGCAGATAAATTTGTCTTTTTCTAAAGTAACATCTGGTGTATAAAAAAATCCCCCCACCCCTCTAAGGGGACCAAAGAGGGGGTCAGATTTTGTATCAAACTTTTTTCTTTAATGGACTTACTTCATATTATTTACTGTGTTTTCCAACTTAACAACCCCCTCCCCCCCCCATCCCTCCCCTTCCTCCTGGAAATGTTGCTTATAACAAAATGGTAACGCGTCATATATATCATAACTCCCGCACCTGGGATTTCCCCCCGGACCCTGCTTGGGGGGGCTGCGCAGACACAGACACATTTTCGCATTTATAATATCAGCATGGATTCCAAAGTGTTAAAAAGTTTTGAAGGGTGTAACAAAGTGTTACAGTGTGTCAAAAATGACCCTTCAGACAAGATATTTATTATTTGGGTGGACGAGATGCATGGCAAATTAAACCCAGTATGTTTACCAGACCCTCACCAGACCATTGTGGAAAACGTAATGACTAATGAGTTAATGACTATTAATGACAAATTGTGGTGTCTGTCTACGTATGTGCGAGTGTGCCATCATGAGCCAATTTGATAATTGCGTACTTTACGCAAGGATTTAAAAAAAAACTATTTAGCAATTAACAAAATAAATTATCTTAAATTTCTAGCAGCCAATGTAGCTTATTTCTTGGTCTTAAAAACTGACATAGCAAAATTCTCGTAAAATTAATTCAAATCTCGAAATGCTACATCCTCGTAACAGTATTCGGACGTAGAAGAATTAATGAGGAATGTAGAATTATGTTTAGTAACCAGTTTCTGCATTTTAATCAACTAGATACTGCCGGCGACTTATTGAAAACTGGAAATAATACGGGGAACCGCACATTTTAACATTGAAATTAGCTTATTTTATATCATTTTTCGTGGACTCTTCATATTTTGTTTAAAAAAAACCGGCCAAGTGCGTATCGGGCCACGCACAATATAGGGTTCCGTAGTACCGCTAGTTTTTGATAATTTTTTGTATGGTCAATAAATGTACATTTATAACGTGTTTTACACTTCTAACAACAGCATCTTAGTTACGTTCAAAGGAATTTGAACGAAAATAATACTTTTTTTTAGTTGATCGACTATTACTCAATAACTTATAAAGTCTTCTTAGCCGTGATAGTTTTCCTTTTAAATTCAGCATATTTCCTACTTCCGTGAATTTTTTCACATTTCCAGAAGCAACCGTTTAGTTGGTAGAAGGGGGGGGACACTGGACTCTAACGATTTTTTCCACTTTAAAACTTCATATTTCACGAATGGATCCCTAAATCGGAAAATGATCTTTGAATACTCGTAATATTTTTAAAAAACTTATCCAACAACAACCCACACGGTCGAGTGGACGCGAAAAAAAAAATCATCCCCGCTTGATGTGTAGGGGAGGTACCTTAATTTTTTTTTAAAGATCTTATCTTATTATTTATTTAAACATAATATATAAGATAATGTTACCAACATAATTTATAAGCCTTTACTAACAAGTGGGTCTATGTAACTTGATTTAATAAACTATTTCATTTCATTTCATTTCATTTCTTATATACCATTTTGCCGGCATCATTAATTGTCTTTATGCCGAATTACAGCTTTGTGGGTTCTATAGTCTCTGAGCAAATCCGCGGACAGACAAACGGACGGACGGACGGACAGACGGACAGACGGACAGACAGATGGACGGACAGACCGAAACTATAAGGGTTCCTACGGAACCTAAGTTACCTAAGTTGTTGACTACGGAACCCTAAAAACGTCCTAATTGGTCAAGTTGCGTATCAAAAATTGATTTGACAATAATTGGAAAAAAGGCTTCGATAATTAACAAGACTTTACCTTTATATGACAAATTCCGTAAATTTTTCGTTTCTAACTTCAGTATCAAAATTATCTAATGGAACCTGCCTAAAGCCATCATTATACAAAATACAATATAAATCTATAATTCCAATCGTGACTTTATACATTTTTAGGCCAACTGTTATGTAGTCATTATGCAATACATAATACTTATCTAATACGGGGTCAAAGAATTTCTAATTTCGTATAAACATGTTAATAATATTCAAAATGAAAAGTTACGTTAATGTACTAATTGGGTATTAAACACATTAGATTGTATTTATAAATTCATAATCATTAAATGTAACTTTTATCACATTGTTAAAGAGTTTAAGGCATTATAATATGTTAGGAAAGACAGTGGTCGGGACCTTTCTACTGATAACAATTAACTAGTAAAAAAAAACATCATGTTTTTGTAGGCATACTACCGTCGCGTCGGTGGCTAAATTATTATACTCACTTGAAAAATAAAAGCTTTTAAAAAGTACATATTTGTGTCTAATAGGTAACATTGTTATCTTTAAAAAAGTTAATAATTTTTTGGTAAGTTGTAGAGTCCTGCATAATTATGCAGGTGCCGTCTGGCTACTATTCAGCCATCTGGTGGATGGATGGAGAGAAGTTTGCAAAACTCGCAGGTATTGGTCTTGACGCATGGTTCCTTCAACCGAATGTAGTCGACCATTCCCCTTTGAGCTAATCTCGCCCCATTATCGTAGCCGACGAAGGAAGTTTCACTCGTTCAACAACACAGCTTTCATCAAAATTTTCAAGTCGCCTGCGGTGAACAAACTGGGAATTGTCCTAGAGGATCTGAATGAATCATTGGCTCATTATTAAGGTTACGCCTTTAACCTCATAATAAAAAAAAATGCAATTAAAATAACTTGTTTTCCTCCTTACAGTAGGTATTCCTCAGTCCAATGCTTATGCATTTTAGCAAACGCCAATCGTTTAGTACGCATTGTCTGGGTAAACTTTGGTTTTTCAAAGGACGGCTACAACTGAAATCACTCACACTGGGTATAATAATTTGGCCACCCACTGTAGTGTATGGTTGATTTAGGAAATGTTGTTTTGAGAAATAGATGTTGGCTGATTCTCATATCTACAGAAAAAATGTTTTTGTGTGGGCTAGCTCATTTTTTGAGGAAGGTTTTAAGCTAAGCAGGCTGTAAAAAACAAAGTGTTAATTTAGGGTCCCTATCTGTCCCTTGTATAGAGTTAACTTGTAAAAAGTAAAAGATTAACTTTTTTAATTTTTGTATTTTCAAGCTAACCTTGGGGTATTTTTCATATAAACACGAAAGTTACAAGTTCTTTCAGCCCTGCTACTTTTACAGTAAACTCTATATAAGCAACACATACATGCCCTAAAGGCCTAAACTAAACTATTATTACTTAGTTTTGTTACACCCTGAGCGTCATTACAACTCGCACTTGGCCTTTTTTTATAACTTTAAAAAGTTAATACTAAACTTAGTTGTCATTAGCATAATACCCCATCGTGAGCACTGTCCGTCGATTCGTCATGACAATGACACGGCTACCCCGGTCACCTCCATTCACGAAACAATCGTGAAATCCCATTTGTGACAAACAAAAGCACCTTAATTAGTGTATAGTGGAATATACATTGTCATTGAAGAAGCAATAGTAAAACGTATTTGTCATAATATATCATATTATAACATACTAGATGATGCCCGCAACTCCGTTGCGCCAAAACTCGTTTATCGCGCGGGAATGGTACATTTTTCTGGGATAAAAAGTATCCTGTGTCCTTTCCCGGGACTCACAGTATCTCCATGCCAAATTTCAGAAAAATCGGTTCAGCGGTTTAGGCGTGAAGAGGTAACAGACAGACTGATACACTTTCGCATTTATAATATTAAAGTATAGTATGGTTATCGCAAACTAATAATTCGTAAAAATAATAAAATATGATAGAAAAGCTATGATAGAAAAGTTGAGTCAAGCTCAATTCATGGTTAATTCCATTCCAAAAGTAATCAGAATTCGTATTACAACCTACGAATAATAAAAACTAATCTTTATTATTCGTAGATTACAACATATTAAGTACTTTATGAAGTAAATCTGTAAATCAGTCTAATATTAAACTTAAAAATGAAAGACCGTCTACAAGTCTGTCAATTTATTTGTTAGCGCTTCACAAAATAAAAACATTTTGAGTCACGGGAAAAGTCAAAGGCTAGTTTTTACCGCGGCAAAAACATAACAGACAGACAGAATTGACAATTTTTCAAACTTTGTACACTTCTCAGGGAACTTTTATGTGAGTTATTTCAAATTTTGCAACAAAGCGGGCCCCTAGACGAGCAATTTTATTGTGCAAAGATTGAAGGCGCGCGATGTTCAATATCAACCCTAGACGGTCATATTATACGCAATACGTGATATTGCACAAGAAAATTTATCGTCTAGAGGCCCGCTTAAAGTAGGTAAATATTTTTCAAATCTAAACCTTTATACTCTGCAAACACTACAATGTGTATTACTTTGTATTGGTGAACTCTACTAACATTTTATTGCTCTAAGAATAATAGTCTAGTAACACTCACTGCGAACTTTCCAATCTAGCACTTTTCTAATCGCATTTTATGACTAAATCTGCATTTTCTATTTAATTCATTATTCTTCGTCCGCATTAAGAGGGCGTAGGAAGCAAAATTGACGAATTTATAATTCGCAATGTCCCACTGGTATATTTTTCAGTATAACAAGTAACGAAATTCTCCAAATTGATTTGGTAATTTTTGCACAAAAGAACAACAAAAAATTGGTTGGAGAAAATCAAAGGACTTAAATTAGATTAGTTAGACAGTTAGAAGGGAGTGAGTTATAAAGTTAGGATAGTTTAGGTTCTTCAATAACTTATCTCCGAAAATAGGCTGGAGGTCAAAGTTCTGACACTTGTGTAATTTGTCACAATGTAATCAATATCATGACCTCGGAAATGTGTAACAATGAGTAATCACGGTTATTAACTCGTGACTCACGACATACTGATTTATTGTTTACTCACAAACGAGCATTGCACAGAATTTTGCCCAGAATTTTGCTCAGAACATTGCCTGGAGTATTGCCTAGAATAATGCTAAGAACATTGCTAAAAACATTGATCAGAACATTGCCTAGACTCTAGGCTCTAGGCCCTTTAGCATTACCCAAAATGTTATCCAGAACATTACCCAGAATATTGCTCAAAATATTGTCCAGGACATTGCTCAGAAGTCAAAACATTGCCCAAAATATTGCTGAGAAAATTGCCCAGGTGGAGAAAGCTTCGGAAACTTCTCTTTGAGTCCCCTTTTGTTGAAAGCTTTGCCTAAAAAACTGTCAGAGCGACCCTTCGTACTTCTTTAGTAGATAAGCATGAAAGACGTACCAGAAGAAGAATAACTTGGATAATCCCTCTTAATTAAGTTGCGAGTAGACGATGTTACAATAGCGTCCTGCCATGACGAGCGAAGAGCAAGGTAACTTGCGTTTTAAAAATTTATCTGATGCCTAGCACACAAACGTGTGTGACTTGGTTACTACGTCATTACAAGAAATATAAACTGGTTAAACTATATGCACTACGTTTATACTGTCAGGTAGATTTAAAAATTTGAAGGATTAAAAATTTATTGTAATAATTTATACCTGAGTACTAGAAATTCTTTTGACTCAATTCGGTTCGATTTGGCCCAAACGCTGAAAACTTTATATCTCCAATATGAACTCTATATCGGTCATATAATCTATTTAACCTACATTTTTTGTCCAAGATCATATATGAACGAGCTCCATATCTCCTTATACGGCCATCTTAGCTGGCGCCAATTTGTCAACGTGGCGGTAGACATTACTGACCTTGATATCTTTAAACAATCGTCTGGTTTGATGACCTTGGACGAGTATTATGTTACAATTGTTGTTTCTTTTATTACAAGCATTTTGTTTTTGGGATGAAAATTTTAATATTATGTGCAAATAACAAGTCACTGTTCTGTTCTAAATTCAAAAATTTAATTTGAATTTTCTTTTTTTCTTTCAACTTTCTACGACTTGTGTTTTTTTAGGGTTCCGTACCCAAAGGGTAAAAACGGGACCCTATTAAGACTTCGATGTCTGTCCGTCTGTATGTCATCAGGCTGTATCTCAAGAACCGCTATAGCTAGACTTCTGAAATTTTCACAGATTATGTATATCTGTTGCCGCTATAACAACAAATACTAAAAATAAAATAAAGTTAATATTTAAGTGGGGCTCCCATACAAGAAACGTGATTTTTTTGGCCTTTTTTGCTCGTAATCAATAATGATAACAGTGAGGCACTTGAAATTTTCACAAAATCCTTAATTATCTTTTTTATATTAAAATTAAAATAAAGTAAATATTTAAGGGGGGCTCCCATACAAAAAACACATTTTTTTGTCTACTTTCACTCTATACCGGTACGTAACCCTTCGTGCGCGAGTTCGTCTCGCACTTGGCCGATTTTTTATTATTATTATAGCTCGAGAAGTTACTTAGTTCCCGAACCGGTGGTAGGCCTCATGTAGACGCGACGTTCTAAAAGTGTTAACTTTGTTAACCTATTTAGAAATAAATATTTTGATTTGATTTGATTTGATTTGAATGGGCAAAGATTAAACGTTGCGAAGATACAATAAAAAGATCTGAATTTGATTTAAAAAAAATAGGTTGGCAACGCACCTGCATCTCTGCAGTTGCCTGCAACTTGATGTTGCGAGTGTCCATGGGCGACGGTAGTTGCTTTGTATCAGGTGACCCGTTTGCTCGTTTGCCCCCTAACTTTATTAAAAAAAAATATTGCTACCTTATGTCGAGTCCCATACATTTTTTTAAGTCTTACTTCGCTGTCGAAACTATGAAATGCAATTTGACTTAATTCAGCTTATTTACATACTTCGATTAATAAAAGTCGATATTCAACGCTAGTGCTCAGAGCGATTAAGTCATTACTTATACTTAACAGTTCGGCGTTCGCCTTGCCCTTTGAGAGCCGAACAATCGAGCGAACGAGTCAATCAAAGTTCAGACACCTTAATGTCATTATTACGTAAGAAGGCTATAGAGAGCCCTTGCTAAGCGAATTAAATATGGAAAAAAAAAACACTCATAGTCATAATTCAAGGGTAGCTACATATAAAAATAAACCAAACCAAATGAAAGTAACGCGTCATTTAGTTTAGTAGCTTGGATCTTGTCTTTCATGGCAAAGATCGTGGGTTCGATTTTCACAGACAACTATAGAAAATTTTGTTTTATGTTTGCTTAGGGCATTGTAGTCTGATCATCTAGTTGTGAGACAAGCAAGAACATGTCGAATTAGCATATAAAAAGTTGATCTCTCGCTAGTCGTGGGTGTGTAAAAGAATAAAGGAAGAGAAGGTACCCTTGTGAACTATATGTACGCATTGTGAAACGACTCCTGCGTACCAAGCTTGGTTTCAAAGAAACTGGCTACTGTCATTGAAACCAGTGTGAAATACGTTATTTTACATAGTTGTTATAGACTTATAAGTCACGTCTGAAACTATGGTAATATGAAATAATGCCTTCCACACCGATTTCGGTGACGGTAACTGATTTTATCAAACCAGTTCAGTCAGGTCAGCTACGTAGTAGTTTTTGGGCGGTATAGTAATTATCTAGGTTATATTGAAGTAATTTAGCTTACCTTCAATGTCAGTTTGGTCCCGCATACCGCGCACTTGAAGCATCCGCTGTGGAAGAACGTAAAGTCCTTCAGCGGGCCCACGCGGTCCACCTGGTAGACTATCTCGTTGCACCTGAAGCAGGTGCTCTCGTAGAAGTTGGGCCGGTACATGCTTACGTCATAGTTCAGTACCACACTAAAACATAGTTCACCACACAATACTACGCCAACTAGTTTTGTTGTTGTTTACACTTGTGAATGTAACGACACTAAGCGAAGTTCGGTGATGAAGATACTGCGCGAGGTGTAGCAACAACGACACTACGCAAGGTGTAGCAAGTTTTGTAGTTGTTGACAATTGTGACTGTAAGCAGTAACGACACTACGCGAGATTCGGTGAAAAGGTACTATGCGAGGTGTAACAAGTTTTGTTGTTGTTGACACTAGTTACTGTAAGCAGTAACGACACTATGCGAAGTTCGGTGATAAAGGCACTACACGAGGTGTAATAAGTTTTGTTGTTGTTGACATTGACAGTTAAAAGTGACAACGACACTATGCGTGAATTTTGACACCACTTTTATTGTTGTTAACGTCACTAAACCTATTATTTACAACTGCACAATCTATTCTGACTTTCAATAATTATTGACAGTTGACACTTTAACGTTGATACGCACTATTGACACTATACACTGTCACTTGTCACCGACACATCTGAAATGAAATTAATACTATTAATGTCAACGATCAAGATCGTTTATACTATTTGAAGGAATAGCTTTAATCACAATTTGTATTTTTTATGAAGTTTTTAAATTGTAGTTAAGTTATATCGACCGTATTTTATTTTACGTGGAATAGCGTGACCGCGTGGTATTGATCTGAGCCACCCTTCCTAACTGACCCTTACTTTATTGCAAACATAACCTGCGAATGTAGAACTTATAGCTGTACCCCTATTTTTTTATATAACTACTATTAGATTATATACTATTTTAATATAACGTTCATAAACCCATACACTCCAGTGTCTAGCAAACAAATAGTATTGTCATATACGTCAATCGTACGCCAAGACTGATTTTTGTAGTTTAGACCAATAGAAGGCGTTTTACGTTGGTTTGACATTGACAAGTTTGACTGAATTGTGATAAAATTCTAAAGTTGCAGTTTTTTAAATTATTATGGCAATATGACACCTCCGTCCTAATTTTATAAATACGAATATCTTTCTGTCTTTTATAAATACGGAAATCTTTCCTCTTCATGCTTTCTAATCTGTCTTTATAATATATTTGCTACGAGCATTTAACCGTACGCATTTTCTACGCGTCTCGATTTCCCTGGTACTTTAATGGCCTGATAAATAAACTAATAATAGGCAGGTAATTAATATTTACACGGTTTTTGCTCCAGCGGTATCAGAGCGTGGTGCATCGCCGATCGCTTAACGGTTAATTTGGTATGTAGATACACACTAGAAAACTTAGGTTTCTAACTGGCATTATAACAAATTATAAAATGCAAGTATCAAGATCGGTTCGGCGTTGTACGTTGCTTAATTTTTGTATAGTAACTTTTGGAACAAATATAAAATGTTTTGTGTGATGATTGATGACTCATGACAACTGAAACACAATGTTAATTTAATTTAAAATGACCCTAATTTCGATGGCACATCATGCCTTTTCAGAGTTCCATGAATTCCATTAAGTCAAAGTTTGGAAGTCTCTAGACATCATTTTTATAATTTTTAACATTGTAGTTCTCTGTTACAAAAAGAAATGGCACATCACCCCTTTTCAGAGTTCCATAAAATTCCATTAAGTTAAAGTTTGGGAGTCTCTGGACATCAATTTTGTAATTTTTAATATTATAACAACAAATCACACGAAAGAGGCAAACCACTTGCTTAATAACAACTGCTTTATAAGGTTGGACCTATTACTATCAAATATAATATATTCCGAATATGTCTAAGGGAATTTATGAATGATCCCTATCAGTAGGTGGAGGTTTTGGCCAGCGCTGGCCGACGTGGGCATGGGTGGGCGAAGCTGAACTTTAAAACCACTTTTACCGATACAAGATATTACCACAGTATAAATGTATACAGTAGAATAAATTCATACTAGAAGATAATTTGGCGTACGCACAGTTGCTCAATTTCAGATACATCTCTACGGTTTTATTCGCATTGTAATTTGACTGTTTCCTGCTTTGATCGGGCCGGGAAAACGGAATATAGGAGATATTCCAATCACTTCCACCTTTTTTTAGTGTTCCGTAGTCATCAAGGAACCCTTATAGTTTCGGTCTGTCCGTCCGTTTGTCCGTCTGTCTGTCCGCGGTTTTGCTCAGAGACTATAGGACCTACAAAGCTGTAATTCGGCATGAATGCAGGTATTAATGCCGACAAAATGGCATATAAATTTTTAATTTTTTTGATGGTACCTCCCCTACATATCAAACGGGGATGATTTTTTTTTCGCGTCCACCCGACCATATGGGGTGTCGTTGGATAGATTTTTAAAAAATATTACAAGTATTCATAGATCATTTTCCGATTTAAGGATCCATTTGTGAAATATGAAGTTTTAAAGTGGAAAAAATCGAGTGTTCTGTTCTCCACCTTCTACCAGCTAAAGGGTTGCTTCTGGAAATGTGAAAAAATTCACGGAAGTAGGAAATATGCTGAATTTAAAAGGAAAACTATCACGGCTAAGAAGACTTCATAAGTTTTTGAGTAATAGTCGATCAACTAAAAAAAATGTATTCGGCAAAGTATAAAGGAACTTTTCGTTTAAATTCCTTTGAACGTAACTGAGATGATGTTGTTAGTAGTGTAAAACACGTTATAAATGTACATTCATTGACCATACAAAATTATCAAAAACTAGCGGTACTATATTGCGCGCGGCCCGACACGCACTTGGCCGATTTTTTACAGATGAGGCTCGTCCCTCGGTTTTCCTGAGATCATGTAAAATAATATGCTTGGTTGGTTACCATTGGCGATGCTGGCTTATAAGAGTAGTAGCAGAATGTGTGTTTGGCCAATTTTCTATTAAAAAGTATTGATTTATATTTAAACATTTCACGCGCGTTTAAGTCTAATGTTAAGCAAAATATATTATGTATTATGGTTTCAAGGACATGGCTATGTTACACTACTGTATGATACTTATATTGTGGTGTGTGATATTACTCAATAGTCATTAAACTAGTCAGGTTGTTTTCTCAGACAGTGGGTTGCAAGATTGAAGTCCATATGTCTACGCAAGAAATTAAATTATAATCAAGTTTTGGCTAGACTGCTACACCCTTACTTACTAATAAAAATAACTATAATGTCCTTGTCTGTCATGGGCCTTTTGAAACTGTAGTGTAGTGTCTTATTAATAAATAAATAAAAATAAATACTCCCCACACCGGTTTCGGTGACGGTGGCCAGTTTCATTGAAACCAGGCCTGTTACGCAGGAGTAGTTTTTATAGTGCCCAAGTGTATGCGCAGTACTCAAGAGCACTCTCTATTCCTTTCACTCTCATAATCCAGTGGGACGGAAGACCGACACGACTGGCGAGATATCAGGCGCAGGACCGACTTTTTACATGCCCATCCGACGCATGGATCATCTTACTTGTCAGACAATCAGGTGATCAGCCTGCATTGTCCTAACCAAACTTGGAAATAACATCGCGGGATTCGAACCCACGACCTCCGGAGTCGAGAGCCACGCTCTAACCACTAGACCACGGAGGCGTTCAAGTGTCTTATAGACACAGTATTAAATAGATATTCTACTATTTAATTGACTAGGTGACGCCCGCAACTCGGTTGCACCAAAATTCGTTTATCGCGTAAGATTTTTTCAGGGTAAAAAGTATCCCCATACCGAATTTCAGTAAAATTGGTTTAGCGGTTTGGGCATGAAGAGGTAACAGACAGACAGACACACTTTCGCATTTATTACGCATATCGATTTGTGCTTTAATATAGTAATTTTTATTTATATGTAGATGTGTTATCATCGGTCAGTCAAGGTTTGGTTACTATTAAAATATATGAAAAACCGCCTTAAAGATTATTACCACGCAAAAAAATTACGCGAGCTCTCACAAAGCTCGGCTTTTAGCTAGTAACAGTAGTAAGGATTATAACAAATAGTCCAAGCTAATATTATGCGGTAAAGCATATTATAATATACTCGTGGCACTAGGCTGTGTTTAGCAGGAATAGTAATATGATAGGTCTTATCTAAGTACTAGGAACTGCGCACAGGAAATATTCTAGACCTTTGATCTATGATCTACTTACGGTAAGTCTACATTCATTAAAGCAATAATTACATACCGACTAGATTATATTTTGTATTAATTTCATTCTTCACTTAGATAAAACATGGAATCGTATTATAAAATTATTTAAACAATTAAATTTAAAATAAAATTAAATGGAATATTAACAACAGATCTTAAGGGGCCACGTGCCATCGAAATTTTCATACATACGTAATACCAAAATCATTTTCTCATATCCAAACTTTAAAAAATATTTTTTAGTATTAAATAATTTTGTAGTAAATTAACTACTTATTTATATATTTTTTAGTGTTTAACTATATTTTTAGTGGTTAAATATTTAGTAGTAAATTTACTACAAAATATTTAAGCACTAAAATTTTTTTTTTAGTGTTTAAATATTTTGTAGTAAATTTTTGTGTAGAAACCTAGGTAATTACTATTTAAAGCTGAAAAATAACTAAAACATGTTAAATATTTTCGTATGAGAAAATGATTTTGGTATTACGTATGTATGAAAATTTCGATGGCACCCGGCCTTAAGAATATTTTGAGCAGCGCTACAAAGATCGATGTATCTTAAAATTCGAAATTTTGTAATTTGCTAATAAAGCATTGAAACTTTTTGAAATGTGTTTAAATAAAACGTTGTAGTGTGGCCCGAAGACTTCAAACAGCGTTTGCGTATACGAAAGTTTTAAAAATAATTTATGTTTAGGAATTTTAATGGTGTAATGCTTGGAATAGATTATCATTCTGGTTTTCTCTTAACTGTACGAGGTTTAAGTTCTACGAAGCAGTAACGAATGCAGTGCAGTTAGATAACCAAGTGGTGAAGTGCATAATATGGTAGGAAATAGGTAGATGTGGCATTATTTGGTATAATGTAAGAGCTGACAGAATATCCATACTAATATCAAAAATGCCAGTCTGTTACTTCTTTACGCCCAAACCGCTGAACCGATTTAGCTGAAATTTGGTACGGAGATACTTAGAGTCCCGGGAAAGGACATAGGATACTTTTTATTCCGGAAAAATGTACGGTTTCCGCGCGATAAACGAATTTTGGCGCAACGGAGTTGCGGGACGTCTTGCGGGCATTTAAAGACCCCAGCGTGAGTAAACGCATCTGTGACACACAACACAATATGCACGCAAACTCAGATGAATGGCGATTATCTTATATTATATAAAATTCTCGTGTCACAATGTTAGTTACCGTACTCCTCCGAAACGGCTTTACTGATTTTCACCAAATTTTATATGCATATTCAGTAGGTCTGAGAATCGGCTACTGGCTACTTTTTATATTGATAAGTGCATTTGTTGAATAAATAATAGTAAATTACAACTCGAGACTGACGGCGACCATTGTTTGTGCGACGGGATAGCGATGGACGTTGCCATGGTGACATACTTATTTAATCACTTCAATAAAATAATATGCACGAAATAATTTATATGGCAAAACAAAGTTTGCCGGGACAGTTAGTATCGAAATAAAATTACTTTTATGAAGCTATAAAGAGCGAAGTTGCTACGTAGCTCTACGATTAATTTAAATATTATAGATTTTTCTCGTTTTCGCAAACTCCGGGCTTTTAAAGACTCCACGTGACCGACCGAGGGTCTTTAATAATCTGTGTCTATTTTATGCATAATATTTTACTCTCCTTGCCATATCTAAATCACGCCAACTCTACATCTATACTTTTTAGGTAATTCGTGGTATATGAGTTATCTGGGAGTGGGCCAATGAGATCAGACCTGGTTTCATATTGGCAATAAATTAAATATATTAGTAACATGTCGTAATAATTTCGACACAGATGTTACGAAATATAAGGATAAAGATTAGATCTAAATTATTGAATAGAGTAAAATAGCTTCCGTCGATAATATATATAGATATAATATGGCTGGATAATATTATATTAAGTGTTCACCATAATCATTTATATGCTTATTTTACTCTTGCGTTGAAAAGAAAAAAAGGGTCTTGACAAACAAATAGGGAATTACGCAAAGGTTTGAGCGGAGGGCGTTACTAGCACACATACAGCAAACGGTCCGACCAAATTCCGACATGTTGTACACGTCATATCAGAATATCGACAGAAACGTTGTCAAACGTCGAACAAAACTTTTTGTTTGCTGCTTGTGCTGGAGCTGCCTTTAGCGTGAAAACATTGTTGTACAATCATGTTAAGGCCATCCCCCGAGCAAACGACCTTGACCATACATTTGACGCGTTGCCGAGATCGCACAAAAATCCTATTTTTTTACTTATCTTCGTTCAAAATTGATCTAAAAAATTTTTAAATGGAGAATAAGTAGTTAATGAAATTGTCTATCTATTGTCGTGTGTTTCAAATAAACGTAATTTGTAAATACTAGGGAGATGCTGAAAGTATGCTTCAATTTTGGTAAATTGGTATTACTTTGGAAGCTAATATCATGAGTATAATAAACAAAAATAGAAAATTTAAAACGGGGAAAGGAATGTTGATATACTGAAGATTATTGCTGTATTTTTATTATAACTTTGTAGCTTTCAAATTATGAGTTTATAATGCTCTAAATACGGTAAATTACGGAATCTCCGTAGGGAAAGGCCCTTAATAGCCATATCTATCAGTAAACTTAACCTTCAAAAATCAATATTTCGTAAAGCGACCCGCATATGACTGGTTCCATAAACTGAAAGAACTGCTTTGTCTATAACTCTAATATCATTATTCATTACTAACGAATGACAGAAAATGTAAGTTTAAAACTATATTCTGAGGTTTAAAACCGTAGCATTACTATTTATTTTGTATTTAAATTCTAAAGATTTTTCTTTCATAATAGGAACTTTCTTTGAAAAAATTGTCTTTAGGGTTCAGTAGCCAAATAGCAAGAAAACGGAACCCTTATAGATTCGTCATGTCTGTCTGTTCGTCCGTATGTCACAGCCACTTTTTACCGAAACTTTAAAAATAGATTTATTATAATTATTACTAGGTGACGCCCGCAACTCCGTTGCACCAAAATTCGTTTACCGCTCGGGACATTTTTCCGATATGAAAAGTATCCTATGTCCTTTTACAGGACATATGATATTGGGTATCTCCCAACTAAATTTCAGAAAAAACAGTTCAGCGGTTTAGGCGCGAAGAGGTAATAGACAGACAGACACACTTTCGTATATATATCTAATATTAGTATGGATAATTGTTCTTTTTCACAGGTAACGAAGTGGTTCTCGGAATAAAATACGACAATAAAATATGAACAATATGTTTTGAAAATAAAATGTTTGTCATTAAACTTGATAGCGTAGGATATAAAAGACAGTAAAAAGTCGTTAGTTATCCAAAATTAGGTTAACTGTTTAAAAGAACTTGTATGTATTTAATTTAATTTTTAAGAAAATTCACCATGAAAGAATTAATATTTTGTATCTTCGTATAGAGTTATAGACTATTCAATTCTAACCGAAGAATTCAAATTTTATTACTAAGTACGAAGACATTTTGAGCGGAAAATATTTTGGAATTCATAATAATAAGGGACTAAAAATTAATTATATTTGACAAACATTGCATTCCTCAAAAGTGTCTACCTCCAAAGTTTTAAAACCGCTGCCATCAAAACAGGACTGGTGTGCTAAACCTTTTTCGTAATATTATGACAACCTCTTTTCTACGTATCGATAATTTTCATAATCTCGACAACCGGTTACTGGTGGCAGGTTGCGGGTTGTGAAGAGGTTGTGTAGACAGCGCGACGTTATCACTTCATACGCTAATGGCATATACAATACCTGAATTTATCTATATATTTGGCTATACATTGATTATACATGTACATTTCCTCTAGTTAATTGTAAATTGGGATATACATTTGCTGGTTTTACACTATTAATATATTTTTTATAAGACTGGTTCGGTTGCTTTATAAAATGTTGATAATATATCTAAATAATTATTTTACATTTAGACGTAATTCAAATGAATACTTTCATAATATTGTACGTGACACTTTGTGAAATTAAATAATATTATGTTATGTGTATCGTTTTACGTAATGCGATGTACAAAATATTATAATAGTTAGTTTATAAAATATAGCAAAGAAAGTAAATGTATAGTATAATAAACATTTATTACATTCCTCTTCGAAGGACCAAAACGTAAATGTCTTATCAAGGGTACACTTGTGGGGTTTCCCACTACGTTTCAAGTGAACTTTTTGCTCACATAGTAATAGCAACCTACTTGAACAACAAAGAATATAAATCAGATATTCCGATGTAACTGTAATTAAAGCTTTTCCTTTTTGTGGGACGAAATATAACTGTATACGTTACATTGCGGCACAACACAATACACGGCACTCGATTAAAAACCTTTGCACTTATTTGTGATTGTAAAAAAAGTAACTGTCATGTTTGACAGCTGTCAGCGGTGACGGGAACGCGCGGCGCTCGCGACGGCCGGCCGAGTACTGCCCGCGAATGTTTACCGGGCCCGAGACGCCGACAAAGAGCGGCTAGGGGACAGGTGTAACACCTGTTGTGATGGCGAACTAGGTGTGGCGTTGTCTCTGAGAGGCTATGTTTGGCTAAAAACTTAAGAATTATGAAATTTGAAGAAATAAATATTTGAAATATTAATCCATACAGCAATCATTTTCGGGATAAAAATGATATAATAAATGTGTATTTTTAAAACCAATAAATAAACTATCATATTCAATTTAATTTATTTTTAAAAGTTTTTTACTATCTACTCATTTGTTTTTATTTTGATTGTCATTAAAGTAAGGTTTTATGTTTCCTGTCTGTTTTATTACAGATCGAATCATACCTAACTGTGTGTTACAACAAAGTGTAGTTAAGTACGTAATTATAATATTTTCTATACTTTTAATGAATTTGCAATATGGGCCTTTGATACCCAAAATAAATAAATAAAATAAAAATTAAAACCTATTCAGAAGCAAGCAGAAAGGGAACTTTACTTAGAATGGCTGTAAAACCTAATTAAATGAACATTATCTATAGTAAGACCCTCGTGAATTTCTCTTAGAATTTTAAGATTTTTTGTACCATTATTAGGCATAAAACTTTCTGTCTCTCTGTGTCATAAGCTACTCTTAGTGAGCGGTAGCGCGGAGGCACGCGGCCGCGCGTCGAGCATTCCGCACTAAATCGCCCGCTGGAGAAAGTAAACTCTACTAATATGGAGGCTTCTTCTCAGCTATACCAGGCTAAACTCAACCCTAACTTTTTGGTATAAAGTTGAGATTTCAATGTCAATGGAAGCTTAGATCGTGTATAGCCTGTAAACGTTATTACGCGAAAAGCAATTCTATTTAACGGTAATGAAGTTGAAAGTTGAATGACAGTATTTTTTAAGAACGTGTATAGCCTAAGGAAATATGAATGGGAGGTTTTATTTGTTTTATACATTAGAATAGGGTCTTGAACTCTAGATGGTGGATGTCAAGACTCAAGTGGAATATAATTATATAGCGGCTATAAAGTGGCATACGATAGTTATTATTGGCATAGTAAATTAGCAACAATAGAAATTGTCAAAAATAAATAAATATTCAACAAAGATAAATAATTAAAATATTTTGCTATTTTTGACATTCTTTTACCTTAAAGAACTGGTTACCACAAACATTTATTAGTGTATGCTGATTTAAAACAAATAACATAATATAATATTATATTATAGTATTATAAACAACAACCATTTTTTAAAATCGTTAGATATTTTGTTCGCGCAGCCAAATTTATGACGCCTAGTAAAAGACATCAACGACCTCGATGCTTAAAATAAGTAACATTTTATTTTTGACATTTGTATCTTTTTTCTCTTTTATTTAATCTAATTTATTTGATAAACGATTACTATATTATTTTGATTTTAATATTTTGTTTGGACTAAGGGTGGGTTGCACCAACTTACTTTAACTATAACTGTAACTTTAACTATAACTACAGTGCAAAATGTCAAATCTTTGGTTAAGGACGCCATATTTAACGATAACCATAACTGCTCATACTTATATCGAAATTTCTTCGTGAAAATTTACAATGGATCACAGTGTTGTTATCTATAATACATATAATAAAATCGTAGAGGTAAAATTTTTGTACATTGAAAATAAACTTGAAAATACAAGTCAGGGGCATATTAGAAATGTAATACATCTTAACTGTTTTTGAAATTTTTGTTTCTCTGTCTGTTTGTCTGTTTGTCTGTTTGTACAGGCTAATCTCTGAATCCGCTGGACCGATTTCAATAAAATTTGGCATGGTGATACCTTATATCCCCGGTCAACATCTTAGATACTTTATTTTAACCGACTTTTTACCGACGAAAAAAGGAGAAGTAAATGTTTACTTTGCTATTTGTGGTCCGATTGTCAAAATTCTTTTTTTGTTGTATAGATTGTAAACCCGAATTAGATACCATTCTTACAAAAACGGTGACTTGATAATGATTCCCTCGGGATCCTCGAAGTATCGACGGAACTCTTTCACAACAAAAACATTACAGTTATTTTCACTTTTTTTAAGTAAAATTAACGTAATATGCTACCAAAAAGTAAGATTTGCACCAAGACGTAACCCAGTGTATAGGGCTTCCGAAGGTTCCGTTGCTGAACGGAACTTCTGACTCCTTATAGATATTATATTATGTAGGGGTTTTAACGTTGTTTAAAATACTGGAAGCACATGCCACTATGTCAATTATATTAACCCTTCGATCGCGGATTCTTGGAAATGCTATTGTATTCTATTGTTGTCGCGACCACCGGTGCCCGTATGGGGCTTGATGAGTTAATCATCATGATCACCACCATCATTATACCATTCATAACCACATTATGACGCTTTTATTGTTTTTTTTTGTATTCTTTTGCATTGAAAGCATCAGAATCGAAATTGATAATTATTTCACCGTTTCTGTGCCGATTTGGAAAATTATTTATGGGCGATAATTTGTATTTGATGCTATGGTCGCGAAGGTGGAAATTTTATAATGGGATCCGTGAGGTATTGAAGGAACTCCTCGAAATTTATAAAGTGTGACTTTTGCAGTTATGGTCGCGAAGGTGGAAATTTCATAATGGGATGTATGAGTAATGGAATACAGGAACTCCTCGAAATTCACAACGACACACAAAGTGATTATAAATTCCAGCAAAAGTCGAAATCTTTGTAACTTTTCCTTAATATTCGTGAACGTTTATCCAAACACTGAATGGATATTGACTACTGCGTATCTCAGTTCCTTACCGGCCATGGAAATTTTAAAGTCAAACTTTAAGGATCTAAATTAGTAGCATCACCTATGTGCTCGACCGAAGGCAGATTGTTTGAACAAACCACTCATCATGTTCTCTGGGAGAGTTTTTTCTGGCAAGACAAAATAATTACAATGCTAGACAACCTACATTGTAAGTCTAAAGTCGGTGATATCCTGGACAGGAATCTGAGAGTAAGAGGTAGGTTAAAGAGGGATAAATGCGTACATTAAATATCCCGTCTTCTGTCGTCTATCGTCCCCTGTCCTGTGGCCACTATCCCCTGTCCACGCCAAGTGTTCTTCGAAGAAGGGTTTTTAAAACGATATCTGTGGTTCAATCCCCTCCGACGAAAGTTACTTAAGGCAAGGATGTTCCTAAAATTAGCAGGTCGATGTCTGTCAGTACGAATATCGACGTAAAGGACATTAAAATAACATTCATATCAGCGCGCCTTGTACATATAATAAAACTGTAGAAATGAAAATTCTGTACGTTAAAGATATTCAAAAAATAATAAGCGAGGGGTGTTACTACATCGCTGTGGTTGTGGTTACTTTTTTGTCTGTCTGTCTGTCTGTCTGTCTGTCTGTATGTTTGTTCCCGCATCACACGAAAACTACTGATCCGATTTGAATGCGGTTTTCGCACATATATTTGTCTTCTTCCAACTTAACATCTGGTGCATAAATTTTTTCCCTCCACCCCTCTAAGGGGACAAAAGAGGGGGTCAGATTTTGTATCAAACTTTTTTCTTTAATGGACTTACTTCATATTATTTACTGTGTTTTCCAACTTAACAACCCCCTCTCCCACCCCCATCCCTCCCCTTCCTCCTGGAAATGTTGCTTATAACAAAATGGTAACGCGTCATATATATCATAACTCTCACACCTGGGATTTCCCCCCGGACCCTGCTTGGGGGGGCTGCGCCCCCCCCCCCCCCCCCCCCCCCTCTCCTGGAAATGTTGCTTATAACAAAACGGTGTCGCGGCGTTAGTGTTGCGTTGTAATTCTTTTTAGGAACAAACTAAATTAATAATTAAAACTGAATTTATTCTAACCTAAACTTAACATAGACTTTTTCGTCGTTTGATTAGTATACTGTATTACTATACTTCCTGTATATCTACCGTCCACTGCTGGTTATAAGCTTTTCATGACTATCCATATTAATATTATAAATGCGAAAGTGTGTTTGTTTGTTTGTCCTTCCTTCACGGCCTAATGAAGCAACAAATCGACTTGATTTTTGGCATGTACTTAGTTGAAAGGATAGAGATAGCCTACTTTTGGTCTTGGAATAACATCATGTTTCTAAAGGAGGTTTACAAGAATATTCGTATTTTACGCGATTTTTGAATTCCACGCGAGCGAAGCCGCGGGCAAAAGCTAGTAACAAATATTTTTCCTGTCGATTTTACGGATAATTCATTTTTATACTGTAACTGTAGCTTTAGCAAAAAAATAAAAGTTAAGGTTAAAGTTAAGTTAGCCTTAACTATAACCATAACTTTGACCATAACTGTAACTATAACCACGCCTCTGGTGCAACCCACTCTAAGCTTATTACAACATAACAGTTTACAAAAAATATCTGAACGCAGAAAATCAGTAAAAAATTTGAAACTTTGTGTATTTTGTTAAATAATTTATTGTATTACTAAAATATTTACAATTCAATTATTACACAATCGTATTGTAATTGAAATTGAAATTAATAATATCCCGTAGATACTCAGTACCTACTTACGCAATATTACTTTAGTGAATTTGCTATTAACTTTTACAGGCGTTTCGAAAAAAAATTCGATTACCTTACGACTATAAAGTTGGTAAATATTTTCAATAATCATTTTCTGTCTAGGTCCCTACTTATATCGGTTTTCTTCTGGTTACATTTAAAACATTTCTGGTTACTTAAGTTAAAATTATTTATCAGAAAATCCTTATTTATAAACTAAAACTACTTAAAATTAATTATACAATACATAGACAGGTAACAATATATTATATCCTATACCTATTCTACTCGATTTATTCTAAATGTAAATGGAAAACCCAACCAATTTATAAGTGCATTTAACATAAAACACTTGTTCATAGGCAAATGGCAGACCTATATTTCTTGGTTGGGTTAGGCTAAGTCAACGCTAGCCATGTATGGCTGGCTTATAAATCGATTTTTTAAATATACACTATGCAGGTTGTAACAAAACTAAGTGATAATAATTTAGGGTGTGTATAAGTCCCTTACATACCCCCTTAGTAATAAACGTTGTATAAGCTTTGAATAATTATACAGTGTTTTGTTCCTGTCACACAAGTGACATTTTTAATTGGATTGAAGAAGACAAAACACTGTATAACTATTCAAAGCCTATACAGCGTTTATTAGTAAAGGGGATAGAGTTTACTGTGAAAGCAGCAGCGCTGAAATGACGCTCGGGCGTTTGCCCATACAAATCCCAGAAAATTGCTCTTTTAGCGCTGCTACTTTTACAGTGAACTCTATACAAGGGACACATACACATTCTAAATTACCTATTATCACTTAGTTCTGCTACACTCTGTATAAATGTTGTAGTTTATGTTTCGATTAAACTGTATTAAGGCGACGCCTTGATAATTTGGCTGTAGCGATATCGATTTTTCTCAGCAATGACTAAAGCTAAGAAATTAAAGTTCATTGTCAGTATTCATCATGTCTTTGTCTTTGAATTACCCATAACATAACACGATTGGTCAACTTTTATAACACAGAATAATCAATCAAAAAGACCTCTGTAAAAAAAGGGATTCTAATTTTGCCAACAGAGGAGAGTGATTTAAGCTTCCAAAATTTGTACATAGATTGGTTCAAGCATATACTTTAATTTGCACATAGCTTATATGAAATATATTTATGGTTTTTTAAATTACGCGACAAAAACCATTAAGTCGCTTACGCCCTTTCCATTTCTTGCTGTTCCATTTCTTGTTTTCTATGAGAGGCCGGGCCGGCATCTCATTGAAAACAAGCAATCTAAAACAGTTCCAACACGGTTTTTTACTTTAACGCGGCGTCACCTTAAATGGGATAGCAAGAACAATAATTAACATCTACGTTATTCGTAAAGTAATCATAAAATGTATCGCTGTTATCATCTTTCAATCTTTTTATAACGTTACGAATACGTAGCTGTTATTCCTGCTAAGCCTACAACAGTGTACTAGCACACATCAGAGCGCTGTCTGTGGAGTGGTATGCCATCAGTCGTTGGGACCGGCTTGTGATGGTCCTTCGGTTCCAGTATATCCGTGCCCCAGGTCCACTGGAAAATATCCTTAATTTAATATTTAATGAAAAGCTTTTAAGAGGATAAGGCCGCGTTTCCACTGACGCGGAGCGGAGCGGAGAGGAGCTTAGCGGTACCGAATTGACCAATCACCATGCTCGAAATCTTCGCTCCGCTTCGCTGTCATTCCGCTGGAATAGCACGATTGGTCAATTCGGGCACCGCTAAGCTCCTCTCCGCAGCTCCGCCCCGCTCCGCGTCAGTGGAAACGCACCCTTAATCAGTTAATATTTTAAAAAGTTTCTACCCCTTTTTTATACACTCATAGGCATTTATTCTAAAAATCCTAACATTTGTAACCTAATAAAATGTATTCAAAGTAATTATTAATCGCTATTTCGGTATACATTTGGAGATTTTTTTATACGTCCAATGCTAGAAGGGGTATTTATAATGCATTTAAGGGTAGACTTTTTAAAATTTTCTTCTAACTGTATGCGTTTATTATGTAAGTACATTTAAGCTGTAATTTCATGTTTATTTACATAATACTTCAATACGTCATAGACAACTCTTTAGGGTTGATTCAGACCGCAACGCGACGCGTAGATGCATTTCTAAATTTATAATATGGATTTGACAGATTCGCAAGACGTCTCACGCAATTGAAATCTGTCAAATCCATACAAATTTATGCCGCGCCGCACCTCGCCTCGCCTCGTCGCGTTGCGGTCTGAATTGACCCTTATAGTTACTCATTAACTCACCACTAGCGCCGCAAAAGTCAGTCCCAAGAAGTACCCAGCGAGCACGTCGCTCCAGTGGTGCTTGTAGTCCGACACGCGAGATAACGCCGTGTACCAGGAGAGCATGACCGCGGCGAACTGCAGCGAGTGGCGCAGCACGCGGGTCCCGCGCCACACCATGCGCTTCTCCAGGTAGAACTGGAATACCAGGGATGTATGATGAGGAGGAGTCTAACAGCCGCACTCAGAGTTTCTTGAAGAGTTTGACAGGAAACGTATGGAGTTTAGTCAATGTCTTGGGGCAAGAGTCATCCACAGGACTAACTTTTTACATGCTTATTCGATGCATAGATTATAATCTTTCTTATCAAACATTCAGTTGATGAATCTAATTTGTCTTAACCGGAAACAACATTTTTCTAACGCGAAAATCTAAAACACCTGTAATTCAAGAACGACGACGCTTAATGGCTGCGTTTCCACCGGAGCTGCATTGCTTTTCTTTCTGATCCAATAGAATCGCAGTGCTTAGCGAGGCTCAGGCGAATTAAGCGATTCTATTGGTTTCAACAACATATTCCTCGTAACGCAGCTCCGGCAAAAACATACCCAGAATTTTCTAAAGTAGGATAGGAGTTAGGATAATGCAGGTTCCATCACTTGCTTGACTTATAATTCTATATACAGATCTAGGGTACTCACAGCGAGGTAGAACATGGTGAAGGCGGACCAGGCGGAGTGTCCGCTGAGGAAGGACATGTGCATGTCGTCCAGGCTGTCTGTGGGCGGCGCGGTGCAGCGGTACTGCCCCGGCTCGATGTACCGGTGCTGCCACTGACTGTCTGATCTCTGTCTGTGGATCCAGGGTACTCACAGCGAGGTAGAACATGGTGAAGGCAGACCAGGCGGAGTGTCCGCTGAGGAAGGACATGTGCATGTCGTCCAGGCTGTCTGTGGGCGGCGCGGTGCAGCGGTACTGCCCCGGCTCGATGTACCGGTGCTGCCACTGACTGTCTGATCTCTGTCTGTGGATCCAAGGTACTCACAGCGTGGTAGAACATGGTGAAGGCGGACCAGGCGGAGTGTCCGCTGAGGAAGGACATGTGCATGTCGTCCAGGCTGTCTGTGGGCGGCGCGGTGCAGCGGTACTGCCCCGGCTCGATGTACCGGTGCTGCCACTGACTGTCTGATCTCTGTCTGTGGATCCAAGGTACTCACAGCGTGGTAGAACATGGTGAAGGCGGACCAGGCGGAGTGTCCGCTGAGGAAGGACATGTGCATGTCGTCCAGGCTGTCTGTGGGCGGCGCGGTGCAGCGGTACTGCCCCGGCTCGATGTACCGGTGCTGCCACTGACTGTCTGATCTCTGTCTATGGATCCAGGGTACTCACAGCGAGGTAGAACATGGTGAAGGCAGACCAGGCGGAGTGTCCGCTGAGGAAAGACATGTGCATGTCGTCCAGGCTGTCTGTGGGCGGCGCGGTGCAGCGGTACTGCCCCGGCTCGATGTACCGGTGCTGCCACTGACTGTCTGATCTCTGTCTGTGGATCCAAGGTACTCACAGCGTGGTAGAACATGGTGAAGGCGGACCAGGCGGAGTGTCCGCTGAGGAAGGACATGTGCATGTCGTCCAGGCTGTCTGTGGGCGGCGCGGTGCAGCGGTACTGCCCCGACTTGATGTACCAGTGCTGCCACTGACTGTCTGATCTCTGTCTGTGGATCCAGAGTACTCACAGCGAGGTAAAACATGGTGAAGGCGGACCAGGCGGAGTGTCCGCTGAGGAAGGACATGTGCATGTCGTCCAGGCTGTCTGTGGGCGGCGCGGTGCAGCGGTACTGCCCCGGCTCGATGTACCGGTGCTGCCACTGACTGTCTGATCTCTGTCTGTGGATCCAGGGTACTCACAGCGAGGTAGAACATGGTGAAGGCGGACCAGGCGGAGTGTCCGCTGAGGAAGGACATGTGTATGTCATCCAGGCTGTCTGTGGGCGGCGCAGTGCAGCGGTACTGCCCCGGCTCGATGTACCGGTGCTGCCACTGACTGTCTGATCTCTGTCTGTGGATCCAGGGTACTCACAGCGAGGTAGAACATGGTGAAGGCAGACCAGGCGGAGTGTCCGCTGAGGAAGGACATGTGCATGTCGTCCAGGCTGTCTGTGGGCGGCGCGGTGCAGCGGTACTGCCCCGGCTCGATGTACCGGTGCTGCCACTGACTGTCTGATCTCTGTCTGTGGATCCAGGGTACTCACAGCGAGGTAGAACATGGTGAAGGCGGACCAGGCGGAGTGTCCGCTGAGGAAGGACATGTGTATGTCATCCAGGCTGTCTGTGGGCGGCGCAGTGCAGCGGTACTGCCCCGGCTCGATGTACCGGTGCTGCCACTGACTGTCTGATCTCTGTCTGTGGATCCAGGGTACTCACAGCGAGGTAGAACATGGTGAAGGCAGACCAGGCGGAGTGTCCGCTGAGGAAGGACATGTGCATGTCGTCCAGGCTGTCTGTGGGCGGCGCGGTGCAGCGGTACTGCCCCGGCTCGATGTACCGGTGCTGCCACTGACTGTCTGATCTCTGTCTGTGGATCCAGGGTACTCACAGCGAGGTAGAACATGGTGAAGGCGGACCAGGCGGAGTGTCCGCTGAGGAAGGACATGTGTATGTCATCCAGGCTGTCTGTGGGCGGCGCAGTGCAGCGGTACTGCCCCGGCTCGATGTACCGGTGCTGCCACTGACTGTCTGATCTCTGTCTGTGGATCCAGGGTACTCACAGCGAGGTAGAACATGGTGAAGGCAGACCAGGCGGAGTGTCCGCTGAGGAAGGACATGTGCATGTCGTCCAGGCTGTCTGTGGGCGGCGCGGTGCAGCGGTACTGCCCCGGCTCGATGTACCGGTGCTGCCACTCTGGTAGCGAGCAGTTCACTGACGGCTTGCAGAGCTGAAGGAACAGAGGGTTTTAGTAAAAATGGTTTCGCTATTGTTTCGATAGACAAGTTAGATGTCAAAAATGTATGAAATTTGATATAAAGGTGCCTCTGCACAATGGACCATGCTGACCCACCACAAGCCATCGCTATTGTGTAGACCAGTAGCCCTAGTACGGCGACCAGTAGAAATGCGAAAGTATAGACAAACTGTGGACATAAACTTAAGGTGCCGTTCCGATCTTTACCGCGGCTAATCGCGACCGACAAAAATCCAATTAAAATGCCACTTTATGACAGACTATAATATTATATGTCATAAAGTAGGATATTATTTGAATTTTTAGGACTATAGTCTGGCAGACTGACTATAGTGGCATTTTAATTGAATTTTTCGGAACGAAAAAAGATCGGAACGGCGCCTTAAGTTTATCTCCACAGTTTGTCTATACTTTCGCTACAGTGGTTCTTAACCGGTGGTCCGCGGACCACTGGTGGTCCCTGGAGGCATTCCAAGTGGTCTGCGAAGCCATCCTAATAATAGAGAATTCAGAAGTTAGTAAAGAGTATTATGCACTATGCAGTCACAAAAATCACATTAAATAAAATCTGTAACTTTTAGATTTTTGCCAAATGAAAAAAAATGAGTGCTAATAAATTGATTATAAAGTTGTGCTTGTTTTCTTTATCAAACAACCCTTATTTTAGGTAAACCAACTGGGTGGTCCCCGGCTAGACAAACATTTGGTGAAATGGTCCCTCATGACAAAAAGGTTAAGAACCACCATAGTGTAGACGGTATAATTGTGAACGATGGCAGACGATTTCCAGGCGTGACGCGCAATGGCATAGCCTGCAATAAGCCATTGTGGTCCATTGTGTACTGACCATTTAACTTCGCTATCGAAACTAGCGAATAAAATTTGACTAAGCTCTTAGTTTAGTGAGGCGTCGCGTTGGTGCCTGAGATGTATGAAATTCCAGGAAGCGTTTTCGAATGCTGATACTTCATTTATTTCAGTGTCAGCAGCAGTTTGCAGAGCTGACAGAAAAATACGTGGTCAGTGCTGTCATATGACCACGTAGGGTGAGTTGCACCAACTTACTTTTAACTATAACTTTCTAATCTAACTAATCTTTGGTTAAAGTCAATAATGGACTCCATATATAACCATAACCTTGAGCTCGACAAGGCTTTAAATGAACGTGGCGAAAAAAGGAACTAACGCTGTTATCATACAAAAACGCCATTTTTGACAGTTCTCCTTTACCAGCAGCGCTAAAGTTAAGTTAGCCTTAACTATAACCATAACTTTGACCGTAACTGTAACTATAACCACGCCTCTGGTGCAACCCACCCTAAGTATTGAAATCTTTGCTCGGCAACAGGTGATTCTAACCATCAAGGATTTGATAAAATATTTTTATCATTAAACACTAAACAGTATGTTAAATAATTTTATCGTATTTGCTTTTTATCGGAGCGGCCTTCTAATAATTATCTTATAGTAATGACAGTTGGAAATCTGTTAAATTTTTTGTTGATATCAGCATGCGTGTGGTCCTGATAATATGACGGTGCATATCGTGTCTAAAGCCTAAACCTCAAAACCTAAATTAGATTACTGAGTAATATCAAAATATCTGGGTTCTCAGATAACAACAATAATGATTAAGACAGCAAAGTTAGAAAATAAAAAGGTGTGGGTAAATAAATAATGTTATGTTTCAATTAATTATAATTTCGCCATATCAAGTGTCTCGCTTCTTACGCTTAAATATTTTTTCTTAGTCGCTTATCTAAGCGACTTCCATTCAATTAATAGCAATGCCTTTCTAGTGCCTTTTCCATCACATGATTTAGCGTAGACCTAGAGTGTTAAAAAATCTTTTAAATGTACTTACATCAAAGAAATGTGGCCTAGGTCTTCCAATAACGTTCTTAGCGATGTTCGTAGTGAGTTCTATGAAGCAGGCGCCGTAGCCGAAGGACGTGAGCGCGCAGTAGAAGCCGCGCAGCCAGGCCGGCACGTCGAACCACAGACAGCGCACACTGTCGTCCTCCTTGCGGAGTAACACCCACTCGCACACTAGGAACTGGGAATTGGAATTAATAATTCAGAAATTGTCGGCAACTTCTCTAAATTTGATTTAAACAGCACTGGAGCCACATACAACGAATCTGTATTCTTTGCTACCTCTTTATGCTAAAACATACATTGAATCCAGAGATATATTCAGTTTTATTATTTATATAAGGATAATATCATCCGAATATGTCATTTCTCTGGATTCAGTGTATGTTTTAGCATAAAGAGGCAACAAAGAAATCGGATTCATTGTAAGTACAAACAGCAGCATCAAAAAATGTATATGGGTTTTACCATAGTTAGAAAGGAGGTTTTATGAATACGATGCCGCTGATAGCAATAATATGTATAACAGACCTAGGCTTCTATCTCGCAACGCATATCCAACAGATGATTGGACGGATGGAAGATCCAACGCGTTGCTTTTATAAATTGCAAAAAGCTATATACTATGTTAAATAGCTTAACTTACCGCAAGTATGGGCAGGCAGAGGCCATAAACCCTGAGCGCGGTGACGGTGACAGTGTCGCTGCGGTAGGGGAACATGAGGCTCTCGTCGCCGCAGAAGAACCCGCGCTCGAACGACGGCCAGAACGCCATCGTCGCGTATATAGCGAATATCACTGTGCGGAAGAAAGTTTGAGTTAGAGTTTAAGTACGGAGGAAAGTTAGAGTTAGAGTTTAAGTGTGGATGACGTTAGAGTATAGTAAACAGAGGCCGTAAACCCTAAGTGAAGTGACGGTAACGGTGTCGCTGCAGTAGGGGAACATGAGGCTCTCGTCGCCGTAGAAGAATCCGGGCTCGAACGACGCCCAGAATGCCATCGTTGCGTATATCGCGAATATCACTGGGAGGAAAGTTAGAGTTAGAGTTTGAGTGTGGAGGAAATATAGAGTATAGTAAACAGAGGCCGTAAACGCTGAGCGCAGTGACGTTAACGGTTTCGCTGCGGTAGGGGAACATGAGGCTCTCGTCGCCGCAGAAAATCCCGCGCTCGAACGACGGCCAGAACACCCTCGTCGCGTATATCGCGAATATCCTCACAGTGATATTCGCGAAGTTAGAGTTAGAGTTTAAATGCGGAAGAAAGTTAGAGCTTGAGAAGTTGGAAGACGGAGGAAACTAAAATTATGCGGTAGGTTTAAAGTTAAAGATGGAGCTAAAATAATATTATTAACAAAAAAATTTATGCCACTTTAATCTAAAACAAAAGTTAACGTTTTATGATATTTCTGATTTAAAAATAATTGCTTTTTAACTTAACCTAACAAATATACTTGTTGCATTTATTTTCATAAAAAATGTTTTTTCTTATGTAACTTCTATTTACAATCATTCTAATCGCGGTCAATTGTTATCGTAATCATACTCGTATTGAAATAATAGAAAACTAATGTTCAATTATAAATTGATTGTTAATCTTTACTCTAAATAATTTAATTTTGATGTTGTTTATTGTTTATTGATAGAAAAACAACAATATTATTAAATAATAAATATACAAGAAATTATTTACAGTAAGACACCGGTAGCTACAAAAGTCCCTATACAACTGCAGCAAAAATTAGAAAATTAAAAATTACTTACGTGTACTGATAAGGATGACATCCACCACAAACTTCCTTAGCAGATGCTTTGAAAACTCTCGCGTCATTTTCCTAACTTTCCACTAATAACTGCAAAACTTACTAATAAGTAAAAGAAACTCTAACAAAGAAAAAATTAAAAAAATAAATTGGTCCACAGACTTCAGAGTTATCTTCGAACAAACAAAAAAAATACGAGTCGAATAAAACCGTTTTTTAATCTAAAAAACTGTCCACTAACAAACTGTCCGGCTGTAAGTACTGTCCATTACTACAACTGCCTACTACACGACTGTGTTTATGTAGTAGAGATAAGACACACTTACTCTGCCCTGTGACATCTAACATTTCCTTATTTTAACTGTACTATTTATACATTTCATCTAATCTTTCTTATATATAAAATTTTCGTATCACAGTGTTTGTGCGTGAATGAAATCTTGTAAGTACATTCGTTAGGCCTTTTTATCTACCTTTTATATTGATACTAGAAATAATTATTCATATGGCAAAACAACATTTGCCGGGTCAGCTAGTTTATAAGCAATATAGATAGATTATTATTGATGATATTGCGTATCTTATTGTAGATTTGTTATTTTAAGCTATGATGATTCTTCCACATGGACATTGGACATAATATGGACTATGGATTATTGTAGATGTGTTTACAATATTATACCTAATTCATAGTTCATTCTACAATATATACGTACGTGTGAAAGTGTGTATTACCTCTTCGAGATAAAACCGCTGAAGCCTGAATCGATTTAAATGAAAATAGGTCTGTAGATGCTTGAGTCCCGGAATACGATATAAGAGGTCTATTATTTCATAACTTTAGTAGTAAAACACAACACTTTATTCTGATACAATTTACAAACATATTGATTTTATACGTACTTATACTTATCTAAATATTCCAATTAAACTTAAAAAGTTTAGGTAACTATGTCATATTATTATCTTGTCATAAGATACTATTTCTTTATCCTTAAGGCTAAACCGCGTACAAGACCAGCGCAGAGGCATTCGATTTCATCTCGGTAACTGGTACCTATGATAGATATCTAGGTATGTATGGTATCAATAAAATTTCTTCTGCTCTATCAGTTTTAAAACTTTGCCTAATGAGGAGCTGCCGAACAAAACCGGTTAAGTCCACCAGAATGCGAAAGTATTTTTTTTTCGAATCGTCTTCTCTTGACCCATCTGCGTCAATCCCTGTCAATATTTTCAATCAAAACCGGTTAAAAAGGCTTTGAAAAGTTCAAACAAAACCGGATTAGTTCAGTAGTAGGCTGCCTTCACACTAGCGTTTGTCCAGCGTAGGCGTACGATGAACATATGCGCGGCGTCTGCAGAACTAATTAAACGCTGCGCTAGCGCGGCGCAGACATTACACAATTTCTTCAGGAACAATCAGTACGCGGCGCTAGCAGGGTTGCCAACTTTTCCAGCCGCCGCGCCATAACCGGACAACAAATTTATTAAAGATGTATCAACATAATAAATATCTAAAATATAGGTGTAGCGTAGGAAAGTCCGGTCGGAAATTAGTGACCTGACCCCAACAATTCCTTCTAAAACCCAACAGTCCGGTCGAAAACCGGACGGTTGGGAACCCTGGGCGCTAGCGCAGCGTACTGAATGTTCCAGTAGAGAAGCGGCGTCTGCGCTGCGCATACGTTCATCGAACGTCTACGCTGGACAAACGCTAGTGTGAAGGCAGCCGTAGAAGTAATAATTGATACTATTTTTTTAGCCACTGTGTAATTTTTTTCTCGCGGACTAATCCCGGTTGTCCGCCAGCTCCTCCCTTGTTACACGGCCTCAAAATATTTTACACTGGATGACGCTCGCGACTCCAAAATTCAGTTATCACGCGGAAATCGTACATTTTTCGGGATAAAAAGTTTTCTATGTCCTTCCTCGAGACTCAAAATATCTCCACACTAACTCTCAGCAAAATCAGATTAGCAGTTTAGGCGTGAGAAGGTAACAGACAGACTGACAGACAGATACATTTTCGCATTTATAATATAGGTGAACATTTTTCCTGCACAGACGTGTGATGAAATAATATACGGCCGCGTTATGTTAGATTACTATCTATTAATTTCTTTGCACTTTGTAATACGGAAGAAGTACGAATATCGCGTACTAAAGTGATAAAACGCCTTGTGGGTTCTTAAGAACTTATTCCACCTTACTTTTAGACGTCTTAATTGATTCAGTAACTAAATTTAGTCAAGTGAAATAGCATTTAGAAAGTTAGGATCCTAATTAGCGTACTAAATCGGAAGAAGTATGTCTTCTGATTGGTGGAATCAGAAACTTCTAATTAGTCTTCTTTTTAGGATCCTAATTAGGATGTCTAAATTTAGTAAGGTGGAATAAGCTCTTCACATTGATTAGTTCTTTCAGGCTCATTTTCACCAACTGCATGCTACGAAAAGGGTAATTAAAGTCTTGAAGGACTTAATTGCCGCACTCAGAGACATTTAATGATTACTTAACTTTAATTTAATAAAGAGTTTGGCGAGAAAACGCTTAACGTTTAACGGCTGGTGAAAACTGATATTTATAAGCATTTTCACAATATAGGTATGCTGGGTAGACCAAATTAAATTAGAGATGTGTCGACTAGTCGGTAAAGCCGACTATCCGGCCACTTTCATAGTCGGCGACTAGTCGGCGAATAGTCGACAAAAAACGCCGACTATCCGGCTTTTTATTATTAAACTATTATACTACTACTTTAGAGAAACCTTGATTATTTTGAAATAATAACTAGATTCGGTCGCCACGCCGCGCTCAAAGCCCGCGATAAAAGCTATACAATAGCTTAAAGCACTCGGATTTTGTATTAACAAATTAGTTAATAAATATGATACACATGATCTACAGTAAAAAATATGTCCTGACAAACTGCTATGCAGTTTGGCGGGCTAATAGAATAAGAAAATGTCTTTGGTTTTCAATAAAGATTTTCATTATTATTGTTATTATTATTTAAACTGAAAACCATCAACTGTATTATGACGTTAACAGAACCAACACACGATCCGATACGTTCGCGGCCTATGCGACTTACCCGCGAATCAGCAGTAAACGAAGCGTTACGGAAACATCCGAAACCATGATCAGCTTGGCCGACTAGTCGGCCGATTAGTCGGCCGATTAGTCGGCTTCTTTGCAACCGACTAATAGCCTAGTCGGCTAACTCTGGCCAACTTTGGCCAACTGGCCAAAGTTATTTCATTCTCAACAAGAGATATAAAAAAGAAGAATTATTAGTGGCTCTCGGCAGAAACAATAAGCAACTTGTATTAAACAACCTTGGATTTTCCTCCACAAATAAATTTTATATCAACGATCATCTAACCACAGCTAATAAGTCATTGTTAAACAAAGCCAAATCTCTTGCTAAAGAAAAAAACTTCAAATTTACCTGGGTAAAACACTGCAAAATCATGACCAGAAAATCAGAAACTTCACCGATCATTTATATAAAAAGCGAAAAAGATTTGCTCAAAATAACATAAATGAAAATATTGTTACTTTACTTATTTATTTTTTTTACTTACTTTACTTATTTTTATAATATGAAATCAAATTTAATTTGGTTTTACATATTTTTTTGAATGTTAATGAAAAAAGTTTACGAGAAATGTTTATTATTGTATACAATTTCACAAGAGCAATGAACTTAACTAATATTTTTTGCCGAATAGAACTTTATAATGATTATACTTTCAAAGTATTCAAGTCTCTCTATTTATTAACTTTTATAGTAACAGGTATGAATACAAAAAAAGTTTGCAAATTTTAAGTATAATGTTTTATAAGACATTAACTTTGATAATAGTTGCATTTTATATATTGTTTTATGAAATCTATTGTAGAATTATGGCAGTTATAAGTTATTTGATATTAGTTTTACAAAATTTATATTATATTTATTATTATTTTAACAACAATATTATTCTAATAATTTCAGTCATTTACGATTTTATTATATTGAACTTTGTACTGGCGACTCATTGTGATAATACTTTGACATTAGTGTTAATATGTTAAACCTTAAAATATATTATCAAAATGCTCGAGGCCTTCGCACTAAAACACATGATTTTAAACGTAGCTTGCTGTTAAAACAGTATGACATAATCGACATAACAGAGTCCTGGTTGATCGATGGTATCAGTAACAGCGAACTTTTTGACGAACGCTACATAGTATGGAGACGAGATCGTAACTATGAGCAAACTAGGGAAAAATACGGTGGAGGGGTATTGTTAGCTGCCAAACGCACTTTCATGGCAACTGACCGTCCCGAGTGTGCTTCCTCTGCTGAGGATCAATGGGTTACTTTATCACTTCAACACCCAAACAGCACGCAGATCAAATGTCATATTTATGCGTATTATACCTTTGCAAAGAAACAAATGGTAACTCGTTTAATACCCAGTTAGTTAATTTTACAGATAAACTGTCATCTATAGTCAATTTATGTCCGGATGACATTTTTATTGTTTTGGGAGATTTTAATTTAAGTAACATAAGTTGGTCATTATCAGATGATGGTTTTCTTGAGCCGTCAACGATATCTGGTGAAAGTCAATTCCACTTCTTTGATACCTTGGCAGAATGCAATCTCAACCAATGCAATGCGTGTTTTAATGTGTTTAACAGGCTCCTAGATCTAGTACTGACCAACAATGTTCTCTCTGTTTCCTGTTGCGAAGATCCTCTAGTACCAGAGGATCCTCATCATAAGGCTCTAGATGTTCTCTTAAAAATACAAACATCCTCTTTCATTAAACCTAAACCAAGACTAAAATATTACTACGAGTCGGCAGACTATGATCAAATTAACTCAATTCTCGATAAAATAAACTGGGATATTGAACTAACCAATATACCATTAATTAATGCTGTTGACTTCTTCTACCATCAACTTAACGAAAGTATAAATTTATGGGTTCCGAAAAAGATTATAAAGCCGTCGTCTTATCCGCCCTGGTACAACGCACCGTTAAAAAAGATACTTAATGAAAAATATAAGTTCTTAAAAAAGTTTCGCAAGTACGGTAATTTATCGGATTATCATACTTTTACATTACTCAGAAAACGAGCCAAATTACTAGAGTCTGAATGTTATTATGTTTACCTTAGTAAAATTGAAAATGGAATAATAAATAATCCCAAACTTTTCTGGAACTTTATTAAAAACAACAAAAAAGGCCCGAACTCTCTACCATTCAAACTAATCTATGAAGGTCAAGTTGCTGACTCTCCGGAAAAGATTTGTAATGCATTTTCTGAATATTTTCAGTCTGTGTATTCTTCTGCCACGCAGGTCCAATCAAACAACCCCACCATGCCTGCATCTAGTATTCAATCTTTTAACACTGGGTCATCTTCCTCCAACACAATAAGTAATATTGAGATTACATATGATATAGTTTACAAACTTCTCTCTACCATAGATTGCTCAAAAGGGGCCGGACCAGATCTAATCCCCCCTTATTCATTTTAAAATGCGCTAAAACTCTCACAAAACCTTTATGCATCTTGTTTAAAAGATCAATACATGAATGTATCATTCCTCCAATATGGACATTAGCCTTTATCACGCCAGTTTTCAAAAGCGGTAACAAAAATGAAATAAAAAATTACCGACCTATTTCGAAACAGTGTTTGTTTGCAAAGGTATTTGAACGAATTATTTATGAACAGGTTCAATACTCGCTCTCAAATTACTTTATTCAAGAACAACATGGCTTTCTTAAACACCGCTCAACTAATACTAACCTTATCACTTTTACTGAGTTTATAAGCTCATCTATGGACTCAGGAAGTCAAGTGGATGCGGTTTTTACTGATTTTAGTAATTTTGTGCCATCTGGTGTACCACAAGGATCTTTATTAGGTCCTCTACTATTTAATATTTTTTGAACGATGTTGGATCCTGTTTTAAATACTGCAGTTTTCTTTTATACGCAGATGACATGAAAATTTTTAAGAAGATTAATAATCTTGCTGATTGTCAACTGTTACAACGGGACCTAGAGGCTTTTAATAAATACTGCCTCATGAACAACATGATTTTGAATATTTCGAAGTGTCAAGTCATATCATTTACTCGAAAGAAGGTCATAGTTAAGTTTGATTACAATCTTAGAGGCACTAATTTAAATCAAGTAAGCCAAATAAGGGATCTAGGCGTCATACATGATTGTAAACTAAGTTATGAACCACATATAGACACTATTACTAAAAAAGCCTACAAAGCCCTTGGTTTTTTTATAATAAGAGCATGTTCTCAATTTAGCTCCATAAAAGTATTAAAGATACTTTATTGTTCATATGTGCGTAGTATCCTCGAGTATTGCTCTCAGGTTTGGAACCCCCAGTACAAGGTTCACATTAATAGACTGGAATTAATACAACGTAAATTTATCAAGTATCTGAAGTATAAATGTAACGATGACCGTAGTGCCAATTATATAGATATTTGTAAAAAACATCATATTTTATCCCTAGAAGAGAGACGTAAATTTGCTCAATTTCTTATTGATTCTCCAACTCTACTGTCGAAAATTAACATACGCATGCCTTATAAAGTTACACACATGCGACATAGACCGACTCTCTCCATGGCTTCCCACTCTACTAACTACAGGCAAAATTCTTTCTTTATAAGGTCTATGCTTACGTTTAACCACTATAGCGCTCATTCGGCGGATGGCTCCGCACTCGATCTTTTTACCTCATCGCCAAATGTTTTCAGAAATACACTTTCTAGAGACTGGTTCTCAAAATAATTGTTAATTGTTAATCAGTTTAATTGAGTTTAGTTAAATGTCTTATTTCCTCTTGTAACTATCTATATGCGAAAACAATGTAATTGTGTATCTTCTTGCTATGTATTTATTCATATTGTTACTTTATTACTGTTTGATTTTCCGGTAAAATAAAATAAAATAAATAAATAAAAGTCATGATCGGAACATCTCTAATTATTATACAACAAAATAATATTATTATTGTGTTAGAACTTAGAACGCAAGATAATAATATTAGTGACGTCAACAGGAAGAAGTCGTCAAAACAAAGTTATGTATGATGCAACATCTCTCTCTGAATGTCTAGATAGCTAGATAATTTATATTAATGGTGTACCGTTCCGGGGTGCAGAGTTCCCCAATCTTTTATCATGGAGCTACACTTTGAAATAATTAATTTATGTATCATATTTTGTTTTTTTTTTGTTCTGGATATAACAACTAACTAAACTGAGTAATAATACTTTTATCCTTATGAGTTTACTAGAGTAAAAGTAGCAGCGCTGAAGATTGTTTTCCGGTATGCTTTCAATTTAAACAATGAATCTATTTTTTGTTCTGTAACAGCTTTTTTTTAGTGGTTGGAAACTCCGTCTTATCTAATAGATAGAAAGTAGTAATTTCTTACACATTATCTAAGCGTGATTTTGAATTACGCTGTAGATAAAAACATTTTTGCGCCAAACATTATCTTCCTATCACTAATTATTTTCAAAGTTTCCTTGTTTAAAATCCATACTAATATTATAAACGCGAAAGTGTGTCCGTCTGTCGGTCTGTCTGTTACCTCTTGACGCGCAAACCGCTGAACCGAATTTGCTGAAATTTGGTATGGAGATACGTACTTTGAGTCCCGGAAAAGGACACAGGATTTTATCCCGGGAAAATGTATATTTCCCGCACGATAAACGAATTTTGGCACAACGTCATCTAGTTATTCAGAATAAAAAACAAAAGAACGTTCACACTTCGCTGTGCCCGCAGCAATAACACTTTGCTAATAACTTTCGGCGAATTTTGACAAAAAAACCGGCCAAGTGTGTATAGGGTTCCGTAGTACCGCTAGTTTTTGATAATTTTTGTATGGTCAATGAATGTATATTTATAACGTGTTTTACACTACTAACAATATAATTTCAGTTACGTTTAAAGGAATTTGAACGAAAAGTTCTTTTTTATATCGCCGAATATTTTTTTTAGTTGATCGACTATTACTCAATAACTTATGAAGTCTTCGTAGCCGTGATAATTTTCCTTTTAAATTCAGCATATTTCCTACTCCCATGAATTTTTTCACATTTCCAAAAGCAACCGTTTAGCTAGTAGAAGGGGGGGACACTGGATTCTAACGATTTTTTCCGATTTGAAACTTCATATTTCACAAATGGATCCCTAAATCGAAAAATGATCTATGAATACTCGTAATATTAAAAAAAAACTATCCAATGACACCCCACACGGTGGGGTGGATGCGAAAAAAAATATCATCCCCGCTTGATGTGAGGTACCGTAAAAAATATTTTTTTAAGATTTTATATACCATTTTGTAGGCATCATTAATATCTGCATTCATGCCGAATTACAGTCTCTGAGTAAAACCGCGGACAGACAGACAGACAGACGGACAGACAGACAGACGGACAGACCGAAACTATAAGGGTTCCTTGTTGACTACGGAACCCTAAAAAGGAGACTGCCAAAAGCATGCTCAAATTTTTATTATTGTGAACCAAAATTTGGCGAAACAATTTTTGATTTTACTATTTCTAGACTTACACGGGTACTTTACAGTACGGAGGTCTGGAAGAACGCGTTAAAATAAGCGTGACGAAGATAAAACGAATATAGAACCCTCGCTTTAAAAATCGGTTAAAAATTACGCCAATCATCGGCTATGTGGCTTTCGGCAATAATAATTTTAACCTTCGTGTCAACGACCTATGATGAGTTGGTATGATAATTATACCGCTCCACACTTTGAACTACGATGTACGATAGCCATTCTCAGTATCACTCTTATATCATATCACACTTCTTGCAAGTAAGACTGTGTTTTGGTCCAAGAACCTTGGATAACATAGAACCTCCTCCTGTTTTGGAAGTCTATATAATGAAATCAAGTTTTTATCACACGATAAAAATACAAAATTAAACTAGTTTATAAATAAACATCAATATATTATACACTATAAGTAAAAATTTTGGAAGTTGATTGAAGCGACAAATATACAAAATTAAACTATTTTACACAGACATAGATCAAAATAGATACCGCATGTGTATGTACTTCGCATGCCATATCGCGTTCCGAAACGACGAGCAATGCTCGTCTTTCGAAAGTCTGTTCTTTAGTCTGCTATCGGAATCAGACGTCAATCGGAATTTAAAAAATGCCCAAATGCCTAATTGTGCCGTATTGAACAGTAGAAATTCGAATAGAAACGTTCGTCTAGAATCTAGACGAACGTTTCTATTAGATAATGGACACGTTTCTTATCATCGGTATGTCCCAGTAGGTAGAAAAAAAGTGGCACGCTCGTTTTCATACAAATGGAGGGACATGCGGTATCTATCTTGATCTATGTCTGTGCTATTTTATAAATAAACACCAATATATACACTATAAGTAAAAATTTTGGAAGTTGATTGAAGCTGATCGCACATTTGTCAGCATCGTACGCGCCAAACGCACCGCATAGTTCACAAAATGCGGCGCGTACGGTGCGGACGAATGTGCGAGGTTTCAGATCAACGAATTCTAAAATGCGGCGCATTCGGTGCGTGCGTACTGATAATAATTGCCTAAGTATATAAAATAAAATATAAATGCCTTATATAAAATCGCACACAACTTTCTTCTCTTCTTTCTCTAACGGCTTAGTTCTTTTCCCGGCTTAGTTATCGAATACAAGTTGTCTAAGTACCCAATCAGAGGACTTTGGCTTGTTTGTTAACCGATAGTCCAGGTAAGTTGGACCCGGAAAAAGGCAACACCAAACAAAGATGCTCCAATTCGATAACACTATCGAATACGTTTCGATATTATTGTGATTAAGTATTGGTTATCTATGTGCACACAGCACGGCCTTAGCGACTGAGAGGTGAGTGATCGATAAGGCTATCTAATAAGGAGAAAAAAGATACGTGTGGCACTCGGGGACTGCCGCGGTAAAGCTATTGCATAGTATTTTTTTATCAACTTATGCAATTATAATTCGCATACGTCTAGTCGCACGCACCCAAACACCGTGCCGAAGTCTGGCAATGCAGCACCGCTGTGGCGGTGGGAGTGGGGTGTGCTAGGTTTTTTCATTACGGAATTTCTTGATTCGGTCGCCGCGCTTAAGGGCGTAGGGTGAAGACTTAGGGGTGAAGACGAGCGTAATTTGTGAGTTGTGAGTCGCAGAATTTCGGCTGGCAGAAATTCTGCTGCATTCAGTTTCATACCAAAGTCCTGTTTGATTCACACGAGCGTAATTTTGTGAGTCATCATTTGTATGAAAAATAATTTACGCGACCGAAATTCTGCGACTCACGAGTCACGACTCACAAAATTACGCTCGTTTGGCTTCACCCTAGCTATGCAATAGCTTAAAATGTTATATAGCAGCACAAAACTTTAAGATGCCTCGGCAAAAAAAGGGGAAGGCGCAGTATTCAATTTTTAGGGTGCGCACGGGGACACGCTATTGGTAGATCAGTGATTAGGGGGGTCGTTATTGGTAGATCGCAATAACGGTGACACATTATTGGTTGCTTTTGTACACATGTGCCGATTACAGCTTGCAGTTTCCTTAAGCGATCTTAAAGTGATATATTATGACCTATGTCATTTGTGATCCTGCCTCCTCCTGGCTGCGGCTGCGCCTGGCTGGATTAAATATTGGAACGAACAGTGGCGGATATACAAATTTTCCGCCACTAGGCTATTCAATTTTGCCGCCCCTACTGACTTTTAGAATTCATTCGTTAGATTAGTTCACAATCATATTAATTACATTAGTTCTGAAATTGCAACTTTATGATTTGTGTTTTATCGGCCTCATTACATAGGATTTTTCCCGTTATTAGTATGATTGATGAGTTCGACACAATACGCCAATAAAATGATGGTGTTAAATGGAGTGATTTTTTTTCCTCCGAAAATTTTCTAAGTCCCGCGCCCCTTTTTCTACTCTAGCACTATGAAGTACTATTATTTCAGAAAGCGCGAGGCCCGCACGAAAAAATGTTACATGACAAAAAATGATGGCTATAAGGGTGCCAATCGGATGCGCCAATAATAATTGGGTGTTATCTGGACATCGAATTTTTTTGAAAGTATTTTGACATTTTAACCTCACATAACTCGAAAACGGTGCGACCTACGGAAAATTTCCTCATGCGTAAAATAAATCCCTGTGCTGAGCCGTGAGCTCGACATGATGCGCGAAAAAAAATATAGGGTTATTACGAGATTTGTTTTTGTCGAAAAATATTTTAAGTATAATTTTGACTGCGACTTTTTAACGGTACCTCTAAAATAAAAATAAAATATAATAATAAAAAATGTTATTAACGACTGTCGCTACACATTAAAACAAAAAAATATGGCTTATTACAAAAAAAATCGAAATTTTCCTGTCTCTCTCTCTCTCTCGCATTGAACAGTGTGGTGTAGCGACGATATTTTTTTTTTATAACTTCGTTCCATCCGGGTGTCCCTTGACACCTCTCAAGTTTTTTTCGTATGCGGGGGCTTAATTCTTAAGCGTCGTATGAATTCGACTGTCTTCGAAATGACATTCGACGCTTGAGGATCGCCCCATGTCTGAAACGCTGATTCCTGAGTATGTTTACATTGATCCAGCATTAGAACAATACTGGCGCCAGCTACTGTATCGATGCAAAACAACACTTATCTCAGGGTACTGGAATGTTTTGACCCAGTAATGTTATTTTTACTCCGTTATTGAGATGGGTGTGGTTTATTCATAAACATCATTATCAGTACGCAAATAAAATTATCTGTGACGTACTTAATCGTCATACGATTTTAGGGTACAATAACACGTAAACAAAGTGTAAATGTGGATAAACGGGGAGGCCGATCGATCTGATCGAACTGATCGCAGGCCGACTGTACCGGCTTCTGCATTCCTATGGGAATGTACTATCGAAGAAATTGATTCATAGACAGATGACGGATTATGTCAATTTATTGTAAGTCGTGTTGTGCAATGTGCTTGTAATCTGCCGTTTGGGTAAATTGCTTCGTCTCGTTGCAATTTGAACCCTAACTAATAAGTCCCAAGTGCCACACCGGTTTCGGTGGCCGGCTTCATTGAAACCAGACCAGTTACGCAGCAGTAATTTTATAGTGCCCAAGTGTGTGCGCAGTACACAAGAGTACTTTCTATTCCTTTTACTCTCATAACCCAGTGGGACGGATGACCGACACGACTGGTGAGAGATCATGCGCAGGACCGACTTTTTACTTGCCCATCCGACGCATGGATCATCTTACTTGTCAGACAATCAGGTGATCAGCCTGCACTACGTCCTAACCAAACTTGGAAATAACATGTTGCCAACGCGGGAGTCGAAACCACGACCTGCGAGTCAAAAACCACGCCCTAAACCACTGGACCACCGCGAAGACATCTGCCAATTCGACATCTTTGTGCAGTTTTCTAGATGTATGTATTTCATTGATTGGCACAAAAAAATATATGTGATTTTTGATTATATTTAGAAAAGCTTGTCTAATTTAAATGATAAAATAATGTACTCCTACTGGATGAAAAAAAATACCAAAGTCACATCTTTCAAGAACTTTAAACAGTTCTAACTAAAGTAATAATACAATCTATGCTTTAAAAAATTGTTTATTTGATACCTTTTACAAAAATCCAAAGATTGCCAGATTTAATTTTCGGTTCTGACATATAGATTTCCCATAATATTTATTTTTTCCTCTAACAAACGAAAAATGTATCCACGCTACCGAGTCAACACTTCACATCTCTGTCTCTCTGGCATGAAAATCGACAGTGGTGCGAGAGTGATGCGAGATCAAGGTCATTGGCAGTTGTCAGCGTCTTAATATCTAATAATACTAGCTATCTATGGTAGGTGGTTAAATGCCTTTCAGCAAGTCAACAATATCAATAGTGACCACCGCCGTTGCTCAGTGGTTATCACACGGACACTCAAACCGAAGGTTGCGGGTTTAGATCGACCCACCGAGGGAATCGATGGTGTTTATTCTATTCATCTAGAGACAACTCACAACCACATAGATTTCCAGATTTATTCGGATTTCGGAGGTATCGTAGGTCAAATAAAATAATAGAATTCTTAAGGTATTTCTTTTGATTTTTATTACCTACATTATAATATTAATATTTTATCATAATACTTATTCTACTTCCCTCAATATTTAAGTACGCAGCTCAGTTATTTCCATTGCTTATTATCTAAATGGATGTTTACCAAATATTATACAGGGTGTAACAAAACTAAGTGATAATACTTTAGGCTGTGAAAGTGGCAGCGCTGAAAGAGCATTTTTTTGCCATTTGTATGGGCAAGCGGCCGAGCGTCATGAATTTACCCATACAAAAGTTTTAAAAAAGTTACTATTTTAGCGCTGCTACTTTAGCAGTGAACTCTATAATATAGGGCACCCAATACCCATAGACACCCTAAAGTATGAGCACTTAGCTTTATTACACCCTGTATAGTGTTAGTAAAGAAAATATATTATTTACAAAACAATAATACTGTACAAAGTCGTCAAATATAGGGCATGTATTTGACTGGGCGTAGCAATACGACATCCCAAACTGCAAAATAAAGGTGTCATCCGAAACTTAAAATTCATTATTTACTTGACAAGCGCCGCCGCCTATAGTTCCTACACGGTCCGTAAAAATAGTTGACAGATTGCAGGGATTTTGAAACAGAGTTCCTCTTCCAATTATAATTAGCTTATTTTTTCATTGGTTTCATTTTTCAAGCGTGCCAAATATTGTTTACAGCTTTGGATTTTGTCCTCAATAAACACTTGTTAACACAATACAAATATTAAATAGCATAGTCAAATTATATACACTTATCACTACTAAAATAAATTGTGTAAATATTATTATTATTTTATTGTAATTTGAAGACGTAGTTGAATGAAGTGACTAAATAATATTTTAAACATAAGGGCAAATTCTCATTTTTTCCTATTATTATTTGTACAAACCTCGTAACTTACTTAATATAATATCTAGCTATACATAAATTCCACATTTCTTTTATTTCAAATCATTTTCCCGGTCCTAAAGCCTGCAAATTGTTAGTTACCCACTTCATCTTCTTACGTCTTCAATTATAAGGATATTCAGAGTAAGTTCGAATACAAGGTAAGTCGGAATAATTAAGGTACAAGTTGGAACCGAGCGACACGCGACAACTGCAGACGACGTGTCGTCGCGACACTACTGGTTTCTATGCATTTCTATGAATAAGTGTCGCTAGCTACGTGTGGCAAGCTGCGCAGGGTATTTCATAGAAATACATACAAACCAGGAGTGTCGCCACGGCACGTCGTCTGCAGTTGTCGCGTGTCGCTCGGCTCTAACTTGTACCTTTAAAGTAAATCCAAAATCAGCCAGTGCTGTAGATAAGAAAATGGTGTATCGCACTGTGGTGCCAGCGAACAAAATACTCGTTGTTTTTTTTTTATAAAATAAGGGGGCAAACGAACAAACGGGTCACCTGATGGTAAGCATACTACCGTCGCCCATGGACACTCGCAACATTAGAAGAGCTGTAGGTGCGTTGCCGGCCTTTTAAGAGGGAATAGGTACGCTTTCTTCTTGGAGGTGATTTAGGCTGTGTTTCCACCAAAGTCGCGTTTCAAAGAATATTAAGAACCTGCAATGGAATCGCTGCGCTTAGTAATGTCATGCAAATGAAGCGATTCTATGGTTCTCAAAAAAAAAAAAAACGCAACGTATCTCCAGTGGAAATGCACTTTTAGCGCAAACTTGAATTATTGGGATTTACCCTTATAATACTATTTATAATTCATTATTATCACTAATTCATATAACATGTACAGGGTGTAACAAGACGAAGTGATAATATTTTAGGGCGTGTATGTGTATCTTGTAAATAGTTTACTATGAAAGTACCTGCCTTCTATGTTACTTTGAGAAATACTCCAATGTCGTGAATTTTTTCCCATACCTAAAATACATAATTATAGTAATCAAGAAATGCAACTTTTTCAGCGCTCCTACTACCGGGGTCACGTACTGATAGCGCGCGAGTTGAATGCAGTTGGGGCCTGAGACGAAGGGCGGGGGCAATCCTCCGGCCGACCGCACCCCGCGTCTCGCACGCCTGCAGTGTAGTGCTGTGCGGAACTTGACAGCTATCATTCGTATGGTGTGTTATCGCGTTACTATTTGTTGAAACAAAAAATATTTTAAATTAAAAAAAAAATGTTGATAAATTAAATAAAATAAAGAATAAATTGTGTAAAAGAGTTTCAGCCAATACTCAAGCCGCGTGTAATTGTTGTTTATAATAATGACTGAAACGAGTCCATCAAGTTCTGTCAAAAAAAAAACTATTTAATTACTTATTGTTATAATATCAACAATCAAGAACTTGCTCGATCTACAATAATAAAAGACCTTGGTATTCTGTTTGATGACAAGCTTTCTTTTAAAGCCCATTACGAGTACATCACTTCAAAGGCATTTCGACTTCTTGGATTTGTTTGTAGATCTACCCTAGAATTTAAAAATCCACAAAGTCTCCTTTACCTTTTCTTTGCACTGGTCCGCAGTGTCTTGGAATATGGTAGTGTAATATGGACACCTCACTATAAAACACATGTAGATTCTGTGGAGCGGATTCAAAAAAAGTGTCTCAAGATTCTCTTCTATCGTCATGAACCCGGACGCTCAGACTTAGAATATGCAGACAGGCTCCGTATTTTTAACATTCAAACCTTAGAAACACGTCGTAAATACTTTGATTGCATTTACCTCTACAAAATTGTACATTCTCTAATAGATTGTCCTGAACTTCTTTCTTGTCTAAACTTTAATATTAAGTACAGTGCACGCAGAGCGAATAAAACAAATCTATTTCTGTTACAAGTTTATAAAAACAATATTTCATATTTTAACCCCATTACTAGAATGGCTCGTCATTATAACGAGCTCTTAAAAGCTGACAGTAAAGATATAGACATATTTATCCCTAACATAAATAAATTTAAAAACACTTTGATGAATGTCCTTCAAACCATTTAGCACTCTCTCTTGTAATTTCAAATATTAGTGATATTGTTATCTTTGTTTAATATCATATTATTAAGTATAATAATTTGTCACTCAATTGTAATGATGTGTACGCCCATAATTGGTACATACATCAGATCTTTATTTTGCTTAACTATTTTACACGTGTATCAATGTATGTACTGTTGGTGAACCTTATTAAAGTGAATAAATAAATAAATATTTTGAACTAATAAAAAGTGTGATAATTACTTTCTTGTTTTTTTTTTCCGAAAATTATAATATTAAACTAAAAACGTATTTGAAATGTATCGACATATCGACATTATTAATTCTAATTAGGTCACAACTCACAGCACTACCGCATTCCTGAGCTCTGCGTTTAACTCGCGCGCTATCAGTACCCACACATCCTAAAGTATTGTAACTTTGTTTTGTTACATTACACCGTGTTTATAATATGTATTTATAATATAATATTATCTAGATAGAACAGGTCTGGGTATCTCTGGTGGCGGGTTTTCCCAGCGCACGGTCGAGCCGAATGTCACAGGCTTCAGGACATACACGAACTGAAAGTAAAAAGTATTTCATAAATACAAAGAATTATGACGTCATAATGCTTAAACCAGTTATACTGTACTCGGCGAAACATGGCGGTAGCGGTCATTGACTCCCTGTCAAAAACTTGTCATTTTCTATATAAACTACGACTGACAATAAAGTGTCGGATGTTGTCGATCGCGGCTTTGTATAGAAAATGGCAAGTTTTTGACGGGGAGTCAATGATCGCTACCGCCACGTTTCGCCGAGTACAGTATAGACACTATTGGAAGAACTACGACAGTATGGAAAGTAACTAAGTAGTATGTACTATCAGATAATTTGAGTCCTAGGTAGATGAACCTACGTTATTTGGTCGGTTTAGGTCAAGTCTAGCCGATAGATTACGACTTACATATTAAATTGACACACCCAGATCAAATAAAACTGCCTATGGATACACTTAGTGGTACTTACGAGACGATTTAAATCTATGCTTACGAGTACATGCTACGCGACAAACCCCACATGAGAGCACTAACCGCCTTAATGAAAGAGTTTTAATTCCTCTGGTAACTGCTGGTGTGAACAGCGTGACTAGGGTTTCATAAACTCACCACGACGACGGCGTACAGCGCGCCTACGGCAAAGCCCACGGCCACGTCGCTCCAGAAGTGCAAGTGGTCAACGACGCGTGACAGGCCGACGTACCGGGCGCCCACGACGCCAGTGTCTAGACACACACTAAACTCACCACGACGACGGCGTACAGCGCGCCCACGGCAAAGCCCACGGCCACGTCGCTCCAGAAGTGCAAGTGGTCGACGACGCGCGACAGGCCGACGTACCAGGCGCCCACGACGCCAGTGTCTAGACACACACTAAACTCACCACGACGACGGCGTACAGCGCGCCCACGGCGAAGCCCACGGCCACGTCGCTCCAGAAGTGCAAGTGGTCGACGACGCGCGACAGGCCGACGTACCAGGCGCCCACGACGCCAGTGTCTAGACACACACTAAACTCACCACGACGACGGCGTACAGCGCGCCCACGGCGAAGCCCACGGCCACGTCGCTCCAGAAGTGCAAGTGGTCGACGACGCGCGACAGGCTGACGTACCGGGCGCCCACGAGGCCAGTGTCTAGACACACACTAAACTCACCACGACGACGGCGTACAGCGCGCCCACGGCAAAGCCCACGGCCACCTCGCTCCAGAAGTGCAAGTGGTCGACGACGCGCGACAGGCCGACGTACCAGGCGCCCACGACGCCAGTGTCTAGACACACACTAAACTCACCACGACGACGGCGTACAGCGCGCCCACGGCAAAGCCCACGGCCACGTCGCTCCAGTGGTGCATGTGGTCGACGACGTGCGACAGTCCGACGTACCAGGCGCCCACGACGCCAGTGTCTAGACACACACTAAACTCACCACGACGATGGCGTACAGCGCGCCCACGGCGAAGCCCACGGCCACGTCGCTCCAGAAGTGCAAGTGGTCGACGACGCGCGACAGGCTGACGTACCGGGCGCCCACGAGGCCAGTGTCTAGACACACACTAAACTCACCACGACGACGGCGTACAGCGCGCCCACGGCAAAGCCCACGGCCACGTCGCTCCAGTGGTGCATGTGGTCGACGACGCGCGACAAGCCGACGTACCAGGCGCCCATGAGCGCCAGGAACTGCATCGCGTGACGCAGCAGCTTCGACCCACGCCATTTGCCTTTCACTTGCACGTACAACTGGAATGGTGGAAAGTGACGTATTAATTTTTATTTCTTTCACCAAGTTCTTAATGGAGAGTACAGCTCATAATTTTCATTTTCAGTTCAAGCTTTAAACACCTTTTGTCAATTTCTACAGGAAAACGAAGATTATCAAAACCATTTACTGTCAATTGTAAGTAATGGACCTAATTTCTTGGTACCGATATGCGCTGTACACAGTCTGTAAATAAAAATAGCTAATATTAAAACATTTGTCGGATTTTATGCCTGAAAAAACCCTAGTGGGTTTTTTCAGACAAAAAACCCTGCAGTCTTTATAAGTGAAAATCGGAAAGCAATAATAAGCATTGCATATGGATACCCCCAAAGAAATATACTATTTTTCTAAAAGTGTGCACGTTATTAAATGTTTTAAGTAACTCTAAAGTAAGCATTTCTATGTTAATGTTTCAGACAAAAAGGAAAGAAGTTAAATTCGTATCTACGAAGTAATCGATGGCATATCGCCTACATTATTTTACTATCGAGTTAATCAATAAGCTGGATTATGTTGTAACTAGATAGTCGCGACTTATCTCTGGATTAGTTTACTACAAAACTTATACTATTAACAGGAGCTACTAATCCAGGTCTTATCTAAATTATAACGTTCACTTTTAAATTTTTGCCTTACATGATTTACAAGTTATAAGTTGTAACTTTTTTAAAAACGGCAACTATTTCTTTTGCTAACTACCGAAACTCCGTCTCGCGGAAATTTAATCACGCGAGAAACGTAGATTTTTCTGCAACTAAAACTATAGTAACTATAGTAACTATAGTAACTATTCTACCAGAATCTGATGGCAAAAAGTAAGAAAATAAATTGACTCTAGCAATACCGGGGTAATTGGAATAAAATATTTTGATCCTTATTTTTCTTATAGCGGCTGATTCTGTGTGTTAAACATGCAAATATAAAAAATAATCCAATGATCAAGGATATTTTATGAAAATCTGCTGTCAAAAATTACCATCAGATTCTGGTAGACCTATAGTAATTAGTATGCCCTTAAACAGACAGACACACTTTCGCATTTATAATAATAGTAAGGATTAACGTCGTAAAATAATGTTAAGTAGATTATTAAGGGCCTTTAAGAAATATTTATAATATTGAAAAGAAAATAATCTTGTTTTTGAGCGAAGGTGCATGTAGCTGAAAGTCGACCAACAGTCAACAGTCAACACCCGTGTAATATAAGGGTCAATTCAGACCGCAACGCGGCGCATAGATGCATTTCTACCAGTCAGTACCCTGGCAGGTGAACTCCGTGATGTAGCCCCGGCGTCCTGTGACCGGACTATAGATACTCACGATAAAGAAGACAGCGGTGTACATGGCGAAGCTGGAGTGCGCGCTGGGGAAGGACAGGCGCATGTCCTTGAGCCGCGCCGCGTCAGTACCCTGGCAGGTGAACACCGTGATGTAGCCTCCGTTCTGTGATGAGGAGCTCGGGATAGGGTTGCATACCTGGAATTATTATATTACATGTATGTTAGGACACATAATTTGTCTTCATCTACAAGTAGGTATTTATAAATTATCACATATTGCCCTGTTTATTGAACTTAGAATAACAATCCTGCTATCATTGAGTACGTAACGGCACCCAGAACCTAGTCCTAATTTACACCTCTATTTTAAAAAGAAATACTACGAAAGCATTGCCTTAAGGCGACGCCTTGATAATTTGGCTGTAGCGATATCGATTTTTCTCAGCAATGACTAAAGCTAAGAAATTAAAGTTCATTGTCAGTATTCATCATGTCTTTGTCTTTGAATTACCCATAGCATAACACGATTGGTCAACTTTTATAACACAGAACAATCAATCAAAAAGACCTCTGTAAAAAAAGGGATTCTAATTTTGCCAACAGAGGAGAGTGATTTAAGCTTCCAAAATTAGTACATAGATTGGTTCATATCATTGGTTCATAGGAAACATATTTATGGTTTTTAAATTCGCGACAAAAACCATTTTGTCGCTTACGCCCTTTCCATTTCTTGTTTTCTATGAGAGGCCGGGCCGGCCTCTCATAGAAAACAAGCAATCTCAAACATATCCAACACGGTTTCTTACTTTAACGCGGCGTCACCTTAAGTGACTTTTTCTTTTATATTCCGAATACGAGTCGAACAGCATTTACCAATAATTGTGAATGTCTCCCTCTGGCATTTCAATCTAAATAATTATTATTGCATGTCTAGAAACTTTAGCAATTACTTAATTGTAATTACTTACGGTATTCATACAGTTAGGTTAGTTACAGATACACTTACATCAAAGAAATGTGGCCTCAGTCTCCCGATCACATATTTAGCGGAGTTGGACGTGAGCTGCTGGCAGGCGGCGCCGAAGGTGTATATGCCTATGGTGGAGTACCCCGTCCACAGCCAGCCCGGCACCAGGGAACCCGACACGAACTTCTCCCCCACACCCAGACCCTTCTTGTCTAGGATATACTCGGTAAGGAGGACCTGGAATGTGAATCAATAAATGTCACTCGGTAGACACTTAAATGATATACTGTCTACCTAGATCAAGAGACCTAGATTTTTTAGATGACCCTGTTTTATATAATACTTGCAATAGTTACATGTTACCACTGCAGCGTAATTTCGGAACTGCAAAATCACTCATGGGCTATTATAGAAGTATATCGCTCTTTACACGTTCGCAATCGCTTGTCAATCAAGACTGATTGGTCTGCTACAGGAGTCACCTGTAGATTTTTAGCTGATATGATATTAATGATTTAAAAACAAGGTACCAATATAATAAGGTAACAATATTGAGGAACTAATTGAATAGAAAGTAATAACATTAAGAAGCTCACCGTGACAATAATAAAAGCGAAGCCCAAGCCCGCAAGCAGGCCTTCAGATATGGTCTGGTGCTTGTAGGGCAGCATAAGCGTCTGGTCGTCGGCGAAGTACCCGCGGTGGTAGGGCTCCGCCACCAGCAGCAGGATCAGCAGGGGCGCCGCCACTGGACGAAGATAAGGTTTAGGGCTCCCACATAATACTGGGAATTCGCATCGCATCGTATCCCAATATCATTTTTATTATGAATTTTGTCGCAGATATTTGCGATGCGATGCGAATTCGCAGTTATGTGTGGGAGCCCTTATAGTTCGCTTTATTACCGAAACAATTTGTGGGATAATGGGTGGAGGCCGCAAAGGAAGATCTTCCGACCGAGCGAGGTGGTATACCCGGTCAGGCCGAAGCCCACGTAATACATTTCAGCTGTCGTATATGTATATACCGACGCACATAGAAAACTTCGATAGCGCGATGCAGAAATGTGGCGCTAATAGTGTGTACCGCCACATCACTCCCCCCCGAAGACCGGAGGTTGAATCTTGTAATCTTGTCGCTTGAGTCGTCAGTGCCAGAAAGTTCCAGTGAGTCGGAACTGTTGCAGTGAGTCCCAGTGAGTCGGAACTGTGAAGCTGCTGCACGGGATCCAGTGAGTCGGATAGCTGCCGTGCGGGGCCGATGCTACGTGCTGACCAGGAGAGATGTGCTCTGCTTGCTGACCGGTCGGTGTAGTGAGAAAATCCGATGGTGCCGATGCGGAGTCGCCCAGGCCGCGGTACATTGCGGCTAGTGGACAAGGTAACCGATGAGGCGAAGCTGGCTGGCGCGGCGCGGAGGGGCGGGGGACGATGAAGGAGGCGTGTTCTGTCGAGGGTTACCAATGTGGGATATTTGTGGAGGCCGCAAAGGAAGATCTTCCGACCGAGCGAGGTGGTATGCTCGGTCAGGCCGGAGCCCACGTGATATTCAGCTGTCGTATATTATATACCGACGCACCACGCGACGTGTCGTGTCGTGTCGTGTCGTGAAGTGTCGTGAAGTATTGTGTCGTGTCGTGTCGTGTTATGACGTGACGTGACGTGACGTGTCGTGTCGTGTCGTGTCGTGAAGTGTCGTGAAGTATCGTGCCGTATCGTATCGTGTCGTGTCGTGTCATGACGTGTCGTGTCGTGTCGTGTCGTGTCGTGTCGTGTCGTGACGTGTCATGTCGTGTCGTGACGTGTCACGTGACGTGACGTGACGTGTCGTGCCGTGTCGTGTCGTGTCGTTTCATGTTATATCAAGTCATATCCAGCCGGGTTTTAGAAAATGCCCGTTTGAATCCGGTCACTTTTGTGAAGTTAAATTTAACTTTTTAGTCACGCAGAAATAAACGGAATATAACAACTCGCTAAATATAGACACGGTATTTCACTGATCAAAATCAAGTACGATTTCTTAAGGACTTAAGTTAATCAGATTTTTACAAATTCTTGAAACAAAACAAACTACAATCAAACAGACTAAGAAATCTTGCCAGAGAATAACTAAAAAACAAAAAATAAATAATAATCAAAAAACTTTTTGAAAAAAGCTTTTATTTAAATACTCCAAAAATAAAAAAAATAATTTCTCCTTAAAATTTTTAACTATATTAAGTTATAACCTCACTATAAATTATACAATTTGCATGATAATAAAAGCTTTTCGCGCAATTTGTAAATAAACTAGTACCAATTTAACTGAGTAAATTGATATTATATTTTATATTTTAATAAATTTATTAAATACTGACAGATTGTTACGTCTCGCGACAAGCTTTTATTATCATGCAAATTGTATAATTTATAGTGAGGTTATAACTTAATACTTAAAATTTTTAAGGAGTTTATTTTTTTATTTTTGGGGTATTTAAATAAAAGCTTTTTTTCAAAAAGTTTTTTGATTATTATTTTTTAAATTAAATTTCCTAATATTTGTATACCATTCGATAAATTATGTAATTTAAAGCGACTTTTGTTATGAAACCACTTTTATAAACTTAATAATTAATATAGCTATCGAACAAAGTTCTCCCGCGATGCCTACAAGCAACTCTAAGGTGACTTCATAATCGAGTAGCATTTTGTATGGAGCATTTCGGGCAGGTCTATTTTATGAGATGTTTGAATTGTCATATCTTGGTGAATTTTTAAGCTATCAGAGTCATTCTTTCACCGATGTTTCTAATTTTGAGAGGTCTTTCAATTACCAATAAGAAAAAAAAAATAGTCATCATGCCTATTGTGGGTACCGCCACAAATTTAGTATTATGTTCTCTATAATATGCGTTTAGATCACTTGAATAAAACTATAATTATTATTAGCTTAACGGCCTTTCCCAATATTCAATCTATCTCTGGTTTGACATACGACCGATCGCAGCTAACATTGAATTGACATAAAATATATGTCTCTAATGTCTAATGAGAGCTATTCCTATCTCTAGTAGAGCCAAACCAGAGATAGATCAAATATTGGGAACGGCCGTTAGAGAATAATACTTTGTTTATCTGCGAACAAAAATTCGTAGTGATACATCTATTTATTAGGTTATGTTATACAACTTGATGAGTTGATGAGAAATTGGTGATGAAAAATACACTTCGCATTTTGTATTGCATTTTTTGCATTGATCAAATCAAAATCGGTTCAGTGGTTTAAGCTTGTAGAGGTAACAGACAGACATACAGGCATTTATGTTATCAAAGTATAAGCAATTATAGGAAATACATTTATATTTCATAATGTTACATCGTTAAATATGGAGCTTTAATATTATTATTTTAAAGTCTTATATTTGACTTCTATAAATGTTTCAAGGCGGACATCCAGTTTAATTTTATTTTATAAACAGGATGTCACTTGACAGTTGACACTTTTGTTCATTTAACGGCAAAAGTAGGGATGGTTTCTGGCCAGGGAGGTAGAGCTCGAGGACTGGCAGATTGTTGGAAGCCACCCGAGGCATTAGACATTTCAAGTTGTACTCACGTTCCGATAATCAGATTTTTAAACGTATTTATAAAATTTATATTGTAAATTTATTTATAAGTATTTATAAAATTGATATTGAATAAATATTTATTTGGGAATACAAGTATTTAATTTCTGGAACTAGCCTTTAAAATTATAATATGGATTATTGCTAATTTAAACTACAACAAGCCTCATTAAAACCTAAGTCCATGTCTAACCAGCTAATCAATAATCATGGTTTATCGCCAATTTCACGGTTTAACCGCGACCGCTTTACCTAACTAGGTTTGACCAGATAAGTTTATACCGTGAAAACTGAGATTTCGTAGCATTTCCGCGTAGTGGCTACCTATATAAGATTCGATGCGCTTATTTCTCAACACCTTAGTGCGTCAGATTCTAGGTATCAGTTTACTATGTGATAATATGCCTGACTCATGTTATTATAACGCCTCCTACTACGGAGTCCAGTGGTTTAGAGCGCGGCTCTTGACTCGGAGGTCGTGGGTTCGATTCCTGCGTTGGAAACGTAATAGGTTCAAGTTCTAGGAGGCTGATCACCTGATTGTATGACAAGTAAAATCATGCGTGAAGTGGGTCCTGCGCCTGATCTCTCGCCAGTCGTGTCGGTCATCCGTCCACTGGGTTATGGGAGTTAAGGAAGAGACAGTGTATCATGAATCATGATAAATTAAAATTGAAATTATTTTGTACTATACTGTACTCGGCGAAACATGGCGGTAGCGGTCATTGACTCCCTGTCAAAAACTTGTCATTTTCTATACAAAGCCGCGATTGACAACATCTGACACTTCATTGTCAATCGCGGTTTACAGTTCGACAAGGCTTTATATGAACGTGGCGAGAAAAGGAACTAAATGCTTATATCATACAAAAACGTCATTTTTGACATGTGTTTGACAGTTTTCCTTTACCAGCAGCGCTCCCGTCCATGTCACCCACGTTCATTTAAAGCCTTGTCGAGCTGTATATAGAAAATGACAAGTTTTTGACAGGGAGTCAATGACCGCTACCGCCATGTTTCGCCGAGTACAGTATAACTGTTTACAATGACTTTGTGCGCATAAATAGAAGCACACATTAGCCACACCTTATGTAACACAGTTCTCTAAGGTTTTTTTTTCTGAATTTTAAAATAAGAATTTTTGTTAACGATATGTTTATAAATATTGGGGATGGGGGGTACCACAGGGGTAACCCCCTGGTAACCGTAATAGAAGAAATCGTAACCAGAAGTTCCTAACCAGGTTCCAAATAAATTCTAATTCTTATTCCTAGAATACTATTATTTAGGAAATGAGAATCTATCCCACGGCCCACCTTAATTTTTAGGGTTCCGTACCCAAAGGGTTAAAACGCGACCCTATTACTGAGACTTTGACGTCTGTCTTGATGAAATTAAAATAAAATAAATATTATGTATTTAAGGAAGGCTCCCATACAAAAAACACAAATTTTGCCTACCCTCGCTCTATAGCGGTACGGAACCCTTTGCACGAGTCCGACTCGCACTTGGCCGATTTTATTAATGTTAATTTTGAAATCCTTTTCCACACTTGGAAACAGTACAAAAAACATCACACAGAATAAAGAATATGTAGGTTGTTTACATCACTATGAAGGACAAGGACTGATAAGCATGTAATAAATAAATTGTAATTAATTGCAGAAATCATCATTATCACAGCCTGAATGTCAATGGGACACTTTACCAGTTGTTCCACTTGGAGAAATAAAAGCGGTATCTTTAAAAGGGTAGAAAACTTCATTCAGAGTTTATTGTTATGTTAGAATAGATAAAGTGACAGATTGACAAAGTTAGTAACTATTTGTCTATTACTATCTGTCAGTATTTCTGTTCTTGGGCATTCCTACTGCGATAGGCCTGATGGCGTGCCTAAATGAATCCGTACTTAATATTAATGCGAAAGTGTGTCTGTCTGTCTGTTACCTCTTCAAGGTTAAGAGTGAAGACCTAGGTAACTTTATAAGGAACGTTAAACCGGAAGAAGGAAATAGTTTTTGTCGTACGCCTAAAGCGTAACGACGTCTTTGTACCAGTGAAGGTTATTGTAAGAGAAGTTTAAAACCAGTTGACATGCAAGCAGCTAAAATTCTCTTTATTTTAAAGTGGATGTCACGCGTCGCCGAAAACCGTTTATTTTCCGCAACAAAAACTATCCTATATCATTTCCCGTCTATGAAAGTATCGTGAAGAGGTTACAGACAGACACACTTTTGCATTTATAATATTAGTAAAGGCAGATTTACGTTGAGTCAGCAACTCACGTCAGTCCACTGACGTGTTGACTACTGTCTTAAGGGGGTGACGGACGTGCGAGTAAGTACGCGGAGTTATGGCTCGACGATCTTAATCGCCTATGTCATATGTGTCACCTAAAAACCGCGTACTTAAAGATTGCCGCGCAAGTTCGCCAGCTTGGAATTTTACTCGTAGCTCGTCTTGGCTCGTACGTCTGCGTCTGGCAAGACTGCGAGCCGCGAGTGTTAGCACTTAGCAGATTAATTTACATTGAGTCAGTGGCTGTCTTCAGTGTACTGAGCTGAAATGAAATGAATTTACACTTTGGCAACGCCAGGTCAGCACTGACACGGCAGTGGACTGACGTCAGTTACTGACTCAATGTAAATCTGCCTTAAGGGCAGGTTCTTCCTAAATTAGCAGGTCGATGTCTGTCAGTGCGAATATTGACGTAAATGACATTAAAATAACATTCATATCAGCGCGCCTTGTACGGTGGCGGTTACGACGCTCGCCGCGTCCATGATAGGACGAAATAGGAGAAAAACCTTTTTACTTAGATAAAAAATATTATAACTAAACATGTATCCAATCATTTCCCTGTAAAATTTTAATAGTAATCGAACTGTCCAAATTATTTTTTGATTGAGTCCCTGTAAGTCCTATAAAACTCAAAATATTTTTAAAATCGAGGTTGTTTCGGATTTTTTTTATCGAGTAAAATTATCTGTACCTATTGTGTTTCTAACCAAAAAATTCACTAGTTAAAAGATGTATCTATACATGTATATATTTTTCAGTTTTTTTGAATGGCGCTTTCTTTAAAAATTACTCATTCTAGAAACGTGAATTTGGAATAACGTGCCCTTAAAGGATCTATCCTGCTAGGCTCTATGAAAAAAGGTTAGGGGCCCCCAGGTTAAAACTTCTTTTCAGTGGCGGCCTTGCCCATTGCGAGGCACCGGGCGGAAGGTCTTTGCGAGGCCCTGGGCGGCAGGTCTTTGCTAGGCCCTTTGTCTTACGGAAAAATACCTTGCGCGGCTCCTACAAGAGCCGCCACTGCTACTTTTACAGAGGCTCCCAACATTTTTAATTAGTATTGACAACTTTATCAAAAATGGATGGTTTCCTATATTTGTGATAAGATCTATAATAATCTATTGCAGTTCGTGTAGATGACGTAACCAATATATCACTCATATGCACTATGTTGTCATTACTTGGCTATGTAAGTACCTAACCATGACCTAACCTCTCACTTGCCTTCCATCGAAATCAGCAACTGTACATTAGTTATAATAAGAAGAATATTGTAATGTTATAACAACATTTTAGTAACAAAAGAACCTGAAGTATATACAGATAATATTATGTTACTAAAATATGCAGGTACTTATAAAAATTAATTGCCCTGAAAAAACATGAGAATCCAAGACATTAGGTTTTGATGGGTTTTTATTATTTTTTTGACTTGTTATTTTCATGTTTTATATGTGTGTTACATGATAATGTTTTTTCAAAATTTCCTTAAATAAGAAATTCCTTAATCATCTTCCAAATTCAATTTATATATATATATATATATATATATATATATATATATATATATATATATATATATATATATATAAAGTACTTACCACAAGCCAAAACGACAAAATCCAAGAGCATCTTCCAAATAATCCTGTCGACAGCCATCGTGTTTTCCCGCCTATTTCCCACAAAACAAAACAACGCACCGCCAAACCAAATGAAACATAATAAAATATGCGACTATCCGCTATCGCTATGATAACAGATAAACTTCAAGGTGGTTAGTCATATTATTCGTCGTAATATCGCATAGTCAGCTACTCATTTAGCACTTATCACAACAAATATTTCACAAAGCAAGTACATTCCTCTATGTAGCACTATTCCTGTGCATTTCGACTGTTTATCTATCTCGTAAACTTGTGAGTAACTGCAAGGTAAATAAAAGAAAACAATCACTGCCATTGACAGGTTCGTGTTCAAAGCGCCATCTATGATGGAGATCGTGTATTAGAATACGAAATAGTTTATGCAATGTCCGACAGATGGCGCAGCGCTCATGTTTTAACAAAATTGATTACGATGTCTAGAAGGTTCATAAAATCCCTGGATCTGGATATTTTCGGACCAGTCGAATAAAATTATTTAAATAATTAGGAATACTCGACCATGATATAAAATAATTTTACAAAATGAAACGAGAACCAAATCTAAAGTCCAAACAAGACAGATTGCCTTCGATGAAAGGTGGAATAAATAGTTATCAGTCAAAATAAAATATGTAGTAAATCAAACATGTTTATTATGCATCAGTAAGTCTTAAATTAGGATATGTAAAATAAATAAGCTGCCGATAACCTAGTGCAGGGCAGTGCGTTACTGTAGGTGCAGTGAAAATGCAGTTTTGTACGGGAAACAAAATTTAAAAAAGTAAAAATATTTTAAATGCAACGTCTGTGACGGAAACATGCAAATATTAGTGTTTTAAATTATAAAACTTTAGCCACTGGCACAGATCTGGGTTAAAGTTAATCCTGCGTCAAATATCATGTTGTCTCTGTCGATAAATACTATCAATAAAAGAGATAGAACGATATTATTTGTATGCAAGAGAAATAGCCCAGAGTTGACTTTAAACTAGATCTTTGCAACCAAAGATAGTGTGAATAAATAAAAACTAAACATCCCATACAAAACAGCACACTTAAAAATTAAACTAAACATAACATTCTTATATACTCTTACCCAAAAACACTATAAAACTATAATACATAACCATACTCTTTCAATCTGTACATAAATAAATATAACTTATTTTTACAATTTTGAACCAACATAATTCCTATATTTTTGTTAAAATCTTAAAAATAAAAATTAGAATAAAATAATTAATAAACCTATTTAAAACTAAGTCCAGTCAATTCATTAAAATATAGAAAACACATTAAATAATTTTTTGACAAGGAATTTAAATTTTGCTTAAAAAATATTGACCAGACTAATCTTAAAATATTTTATGCTTATACTTTGAAAAATAAGAGGCAAGAATGTAAACCAAAATTCTCATCTCAAAGACTCCCTGTAAGAAATAACCAGTTTTATTACTGCAAGAATAATACTACATGTAAAGGTGACTTTCCGATCCTCACGGCACGCGACCGCGACCGACAAAAATTTAAATAAAATGCCACGTTATGACCTAGACGCATTGATATACAAAAATTGTATATCAATGCCTAGACTATAGGTTTCATCTTTTACCGACATTGGTCTATACCAGTGGTACCCAACCTTTTCATACGGGCCACAAACATGTCTTGGACTTGGTGTCGCGGGCCGCAACAACAATTTTTTAGGGTAAAAAAATAACGTTCTTCAAAATTAACGATTTAAAAGTGGAAAAAAATTCACGACTTTCACAACGACTACATTATTTTGCCGGTGGGCGTGAATTTCAAAATGGTTTAACATCACGCGGGCCACAGATAAAGGCCCGGCGCCGCGGGTTGGGGATAGCTGGTCTAGACTCTACAGTCTAGACCAGGGGCTCCCAAAGTGTGCGCCGCAGCGCCCTGGTGCGCCGTGGAAAGACAAGAGGGGCGCCGTGAGTCGATCCTCCATCCTTATCCGAAACCACAAATATTATAAAATAAAATTATAATATTTATGTAAAGCAGATGATTATAATCATTAAAGATGTTTACCTATGTATCTTTTTCCAATAGCTAGGTAAAGTAGGGCGCCGTAACAAAATATTGTGACGTATAACTGCGCCGCAGACTGAAAAAGATTGGGAACCATTGAGGCCGTAGCCAAAGTCCCTTTCGTTAAAAACGATGACGAAATTCGTTATCAAAATGTATGGGATTTGACATTAGTCTTCGCAAGCGAAATGTCATTTAGCGATGACTTAATATGTCAAACCGCATACATTTTGATAACGAATTTCGTCATCGTTTTTAACGAAAGATACTTTGTCTAAGGGGCCTGGTCTAGACTAATGTCGGTCGCTAGCGACCCATGCCGCCGCTGTTCTGTAGTGGCGTAGAGCAACATAAAACCTATAGCCTAGGTCATAAAGTTGCATTTTATTTGAATTTTTGTCAGTCGCGGTCGCTCATTTACACAAACACTTTTGCATCGCACATCGAGACTTAAAAGTTTCTCTCTACTAATAAAGATATAAAGGCAACATATTATGACTGCACAAAAACGTTTTTGCCAATCATGTGACATTCCCAACATATGCCAGACTAGCAGATTTTATAGATAGCTATTGGCTGTATAAATATTTTTATAAGTAGCTTTAGATACAGGAAATAATTATTTAAAATTTACTTTTTAAGTAGGCATCTTTTTCCCTTATCCAGCACCAATTTGGGCTTTGCCCATTATAAAATTGAACAAACACACACAATATATTGCATATTATACAACATCTACTCTAAAATGGCGTTTTATCCCAATTTAAAACTTCTACTGAAAACCCCTGAGCATGGCCGGATTTATATTTTTTATGAGTAGAGGCCACTCTAATTTTGCCGCCCCTATATATTTTGTACTATCAGAAAATAATATTCATAGGCAAATGATGAAACTATATTTGACATAACCCGGCCAAGTGCCGGGTTGTGTCAAATAAATGTAATTCAAGTTAGTCCTGACATAAGAAGAAATAACATAATATAGTCTGTCAAAAAAGTGAAGAAATTAAAAAGTGACAACATCGTAGTGTCATCCCTTTCAAATGTGAAATGTATCTTTCTTAAAGTTTATATAGGTTTTCTTTTTGTTATAATTTATATTTCATTGTATTCTTATATAAGTTCATTGTACTATTATAATGTGTACGACTGAAGGACCTGTATCCATAGTCACGAATAAATTAAAAAAAAAACCCTTTCAAATCAATCTAAATTACCCCGCAAACGATCAAATTGTTTGTCAAATTTTACGTGTTTGTCAAACAGTTTGATAGTGTACAGCTTTGTTTGAAGCGTTTGTCAAACAAACAACGTGTTTGACCTGTTTGAAGAAAATTTGGATTTGCGTAGCGTTTGACAAACGTGTTTGAACGTGTTTCGCTGTATTTGTCAAACAAGATGTCATAATCTCAAACCGATTCTAGCTAATTGTTTGACAAACTTGTTTGATGCACGTTTGATCGTCTGCGCTGCTGTTTGATGAAAACGTAAATTACATCAAACATGTTTGTCAAACAAATTTGATCGTTTGCGGGGTACTTAAGAAAAAAGGGATGACACTACGATGTCGCCACTTTTTAATTTCTTCACTTTCTTGACAGACACTCCACAGACGGTCCACTAACTGCCTATGAATTAATTGTTCTAATGGTACAATATATTTTTGTTCTTGTCCAATAAAAGATATATTATGCGTTTGACAGATAAAAGATTGTACAACCATAACGTCTTTATACAAAGATGATATTAAATAAACAAAGCATGTTCTTCTTAAAAAGTTAGACAAATATGATCGTAACAATTATTATTATTTTTTCATTTTCAAAAAACGCCACATTTATTGACATATCCCAATAGCGTCTACAACTACAATATATTTACAATCCTATATCACAGTATATAAATACATCCCATGCAGGGCTCCGATCTTATACTAATAAATAAATAGAACTTGGAAATGTGCAAAATGCTTTTCTCTAATCCTTTGTATGTAATTTCAAATTATAATTTAGCTTCTCGCCTTCTTTGTCTCAACTGACCAGAATGACGACTGCAACATGTGATTCAACATTCAACCAACTTAATCCGAGTCAAGTTACAGTATTCATTCGGCATTTTCTAACAAGTTTAACAAAATTGATACAATTATGTTTTTAATACGTTAAAGATAGTATTAATGTTTTCGCTAGATGTTGCTTGCAATTTAATTCGCGATTTTATGATGTAAGGACCATATTTTTTTTAGTGTTACAAACTATCCTCTGTGTTTTTACACTATACACTGAATTTCAGCAAAATCGGTTCAGCGGTTTAGGCGCGAAGAGGCAGCAGACAGACACAATTGACACAATTTTATAACATACTAGACGTTCCGCGCGGCTTCGCCCGCGTAAATTAGGAATGTAACGGAAACCGAACATATTCCCGCAAAAAATAGCCTATGTCTCTTCACGCAGTCCTCTGACCTCTCTACAAGGTGTAACAAAAAGAAGTGATAACTGCATTTTTTTTCACTTTTGTATGGGGAAACTCGTGACGCTGGGGCGCTTGCCCATACAAAAGTGAAAAAAAATTTTGGTCTTTCAGCGCTGCTACTTTCACAGTGAACTCTCTACAAGGAACAAATACACACCCTAAAGTATTATCACTTAGTTTTGTTACACCCTGTATATCTGTGCCAAATAACATAAAAATTTCTTCAGTAGTTCGGGAGATAAGCCCTTTCAAATAATTTTCCCCGTGTTTTTCACATTTTCCTCTGTTTCTTCGCTCCTATTAGTCTTAGCGTGATAATATATAGCCAATAGCCTTCCTCGATAAATGAGCTATCTAACACTGAAAGAATTTTTCTAATCGGACCAGTAGTTCCTGAGATTAGCGCGTTCAAACAAACAACGGGGGAAATTATTTGAAAGAGCTTATCTCACGAACTACTGGAACAATTTTTATGTTATTTGGCACAGACAAGAAGTAGACCACGTGAAGGATCATAGGCTATTTTTTGTGGACTAATTTGTCTGTGAAAATCTAATTTACGCGGGTGAAGCCGCGCGGAACGTCTAGTCAATATAATAATTTTGTTTCAGAATTCACAACATATTTTTGGATGGAGGCCAAGTTTTTTGATTTTACTACAAAGGAAAAGTGATGTAACCCATATTTTTTAAAAATGTCTCGAATTGTAGTTTTCGAAAATATCTGTTACGCTACATAAGCAACTCTCATCATAAATTCTACTACTTTTCTACATCATAATAATCTACAATGACTTTTTACCCAATTTACAAATTAAAGTCACTTCTAGCGCCATCTACATTTCAGTATCTTTAACTACAAATTATTTTTCTACTAGTGTTCTACTTATGCTCCATAAGATGGCTCAATGTACTTTTTAAGGTGCGCTTATACAGGCAACTAAAATTGCTCAATTCCAGTCAATACTTGTCGACTATGACGTCACGACTACATCAAGCAATTTGCAGCAACGGCAACAAGCATCAATATTCCGCAACTCAATATTGAGCGATATGGCGCAACTGCATCAACTAGGCAATACTGTCCTACACGAGCATTTCAGTATTCGCTCGCTATGGACGACATCGTTGCTCGGAAGCAAGACAGCAAGCCGCAAAACAAACAAGTGCGAACGAGATACATACAAAAATTGCCTGGAATTTCCAAGCCCATTGGACAATGATGTTTATAATATAATATCATTGCAATTGGATATTCGTCAATTCGTATTTGCGATAATGAGCGATATGAAATATCTGGAGTAATTAGAAGCAATATCGCCGAAATAATTGCCGCAATTTATTGGAATTGCCCCATATTGCTCCACTAATTGCACCAGATCGGTCCATTCGTGTCGCCGGGCAGTTATTGCCCTCGTGTAAGCGCATCTTTACTTAAAACTTTTATAAATAAACTCTACAGCGTTTTAAAAAATCATCTACGACTCATTTTGGCTCTTAATTTACTGACTTAATAGATTGTTATTTATTATTATGTATTTTTCTAAGATGTGTTTAGAAATGCAGTAAATTAGGCGCCTAAACAATTTTTCAAAGATTTTTTAAACGGTACTCTATAAAACCCATATTATGCTTTCTTTTAAAACATGCAATACAACATAGATGCGAAAATATTATAATATCTATGGAAGACAAATAAACATCAATATTCATTTTGATTTCCAAAATACACAACCCTTTTTAGTATCAGTTAAATTTAAAAATTTCTTCAACGAATTTTTAGTTAAAGGAATACATTTTTGTGGTTGTTGTTAAAATTATGCGACCAAAGAGGTTTTACTAAGACCAATTTAACCTGACCTCTACAGGTTCATATACTCATGCGAGATCCACGAGACGCGCGGGGGTCAGGGCTCGCTGGTGTCGTCTTGGTCTTCCTGTCAGACCGACCATCCTGCGGCTCGTGTGCCGTTGGTGGTGAGTTCGCTGTCGTGGTTGATGGTGGCACGACGGCCGGACTTGCGGAGGTCGGAGACGAAGGCGTACTGGAAAAGAAGAAGTTTGGTTAGCTCTAGTAGGAGCTTAACTTGGAGACTTAAAGTATGCTCTCCACGCTTCGATGAATCGGGGACTGAGAAGCGGTAGCGACTGACCCCCACAACGGTTTCGGTGACGGTGACCGGTTTCATTGAAACCACGCCAGTTACACAGGAGTAATTTTATAGTGCCCAAGTGTGGGCGCAGTAGGTACACGAGCACTTTTTTACTCTCATAGCCCAGTAAACACAATCCGTCCCGGATTGTGTTTAACTATGAATTATTATGAACCCTACAGTTTCCCTCGCAACATCCATACTAATATTTGAAATGCGAAAGTGTGTTTTTTGTCTGTTACCTCTCTAGCCGCGGAACCACTTACATAATATACTAGGATGGCAGAACTCACCACGACAATAGCATACAGCAGGCCGATGCTGAACCCGGCGAGCACGTCGCTCCAGTGGTGCTTGTAGTCGGAGACGCGCGTCATCACCGTGTACCAGGCCATCATGATCAGCAGGAACTGGATGCCGTGGCGGAGGAGCTTCGAGCCGCGCCAGAGATGTACTAGAATGGCAGAACTCACCACGACAATAGCATACAGCAGGCCGATGCTGAACCCGGCGAGCACGTCGCTCCAGTGGTGCTTGTAGTCGGAGACGCGCGTCATCACCGTGTACCAGGCCATCATGATCAGCAGGAACTGGATGCCGTGGCGGAGGAGCTTCGAGCCGCGCCAGAGGAAACGCTTTTGGAGGTAGATCTGTAATAGCAGGGGTCTAACTTAGCTGGTTGTGCCACGTACGCCAATGTCTGTTATGAGTTATTACTTTTATTACTGGCCTACTGTGTCCCACTGCTGGGCAAAGGCCTCACCACTTTTATTCCATAATTCTCGATCCTGTGATGTTACTGGCCACTCTTTGTCAAACGTATCCAGTTTGTCGCGCCACCTTTTATTGGCCTCTGTTACGCCGACCAGTCTGTAGCCACTCCGGAACTAGACGCGCCCACCTGTACGGTTGCATACGTGCCCTGCCCAGGACCACTTTAGACTAATGAGTTATAATAGTAATAATTAATTGTAGTCTGAAGTTGGAGGCCGAATTTCAAAAGCAACATGCTAAGGCATGAAAGTTTTTTACACCCTGCCTAGGCAAGTCTGCATTATAATAAGATTCCTAAGAGTTGACACTAATGTAAATGCATAAATTATAGAGTAAGACTCAGGGACAGCTATTCTATAAAAGCTATGGAGTTTGGGTAGCGGCAACGATGTCAATACTTGGATATGGCATACGCCATCAAAACTGTAGCAATGTTTTTGCATGCAAAATGTGTATCGAGAAAATATTGTCGTCCTTTTTTGTCTTACAGTAATAGCATATACTACTTTCTCTTTCACTCATTTACGCTTTCAATGCATATTTTACGTAATAAATGCATTAAACACGTCCGACTGTCACCGCGTCCTAAGGCACACTGATCCCAGATGAGTGAGCTCACTCATTTCGAGGGTGACACATTTTCGCGCTGACGATTTTATGGAATGCCTCTTCTAAAGGTTATAATTCTATCTAGCGGCAACGATGTCAATACTTGGGGTAGCGGTATAGAAAGTATCAGGTGGTGAAGATCTACCTACCATTCGTTTTTTCATCTTGAACTCACCGCAAAATAGAACATAGTATACGCCGAGAACGAGCTGTGTCCGCTGGGGAAGGAGAGCCTCATCTCCTTCATCAGCTTGGGGTTCTGGCCGAGGCAGGTGAACTGCTCGATGTAGCGCCACCTGTTCTCAGGTAGCGTGCAGTCTATATCGGGGCGACACACCTGGAAATAGAAGAGTATGGGTTTAGTACAAGCACGGATAGTAAATAAGCGAAATGTATGGAGCACGGTTTCGAGGGCAGTTCGATCTATTACTACATCATTCATAGTACTGTTTTCACTAATTTATGGCGATTGGCGGGCGAATTCCGTTAGTGAATAGCGCGAGATATGCATAAATAATATTATTTCATGTTCCTCTTATACGATAAAGGCATCATCTCTCGTTAAAAAGGGAATCAAATTTTGAAGGTTCTATGAAAGAATACTACTTTACGCACAAAAGTACGGACGAAGCCGCAGGAGAAAGCTAGTACAAAACGAACACAAAAATAACCATCAGCCCAGCCCTACCACAATAATGGCACAAAATTGTCGCGCATCGCCAATTTCGCCATCACCGTAGCTCGAGGCGCCGCAGTAGTTTTGCCATAACTCCCTGTCATCGTCACATAAACAACAATCTTGATGTAATTACGTTTGTATATAACATCTTCTCAGAGGACATGAAATCCTGGTACTACTGTGGATTCTATGTATTGCGAGAAAGTTTTAGAGGGGCGAGTGTTTTTGTTTCTTCTAAACAATACACAAGTTGTGATCCTTTCAAAACTTAAACTTAGCTACAGCCCACGATATGTGTATGAACAACCGGCGTACAAGGGGAACCAAAGGTTAAATTAACAAGTTTTTTAATAGTTGAGTTAACGGCTGCACACGTGAGACGTTTAATGATTACTTAACATTAATTTATTGAAGTTTTTAATATATCCCTATAAGAAGTTTCTACGGCGTTTTGTTAAACGTGACGTAGCGGACCTCTAGCGTTGCAATCCTGAATGGCACCATCGAAATCTTCAGGATTCGTAACTATACTGCAGGTGACCACTAAGGGTGGGTTGCACCAGAGGCGTGGTTAAAGTTACAGCTATGGTTAACTTTAACCTTAACTTTGACCACAGAATTTGACAGATGTCTGTTGCTGGTCCGACAAGGCTTTAAATGAACGTGGGCGGGGGCGCTGCTGGTAAAGGAGAACTGTCAAAAAAGGGCTTTTTTGTATAATGACAGTGTTAGTTCCTTTTTTCGCCACGTTCATTTAAAGCCTTGTCGAGCTCTATGGTTATGGTTAAATATGGCGTCCATTTTTAACTTTAACCAAAGATTTGACATTTTGCATTGTAGTTATAGTTAAAGTAAGTTGGTGCAACCCACCCTAAGAGCTGGTTGCACCAGAGGCGTTGTTATAACATAGTCAAGGGGTTATCGTCAAATATGGCGTCCATTATTGACTTTAACTAGAGATTTGACAGTTCATTTGACATTTTGTTATAGTTAAAGTAAGTTGGTGCAAATACTCACCCTAAGTCAATAATATAGGTCTGACAAAGGCTTCCTTGATCAGACCTTGCTTAGTCGGAGATTTCTCTTTAAAGCTGTATTTCCCACAATAACATCTAAGTAAACCTGCGGTAGATCAAGTTTGAAACCTGTTCAAAAATTACTTAGCAATATAAATGATTTTATGTCCAGTATTTGCATTCAGAATTGCTAGTTTAATTAGCGGTATATCATAAACAACCTGTGTGTTGACTCTGTAAATTACCTGACTACGACAATTTCATAGGCTACTTATTAACTGAGTGGTATTATGTAGATAAGTTATGATTATGTAAAATAGTAGCGAGAGGGCCGATTCTAAGTTTTCGAATGTCGCATCGATTTCAGATTATCTCATTCGCGCGTCATGTATGGGATAAAATGGGAGAAAAACAGCCTACGATCGAAGACGACATTCATGGTACTAAAATCGGTGTAATGGGATTACAGCGATATTGGAGGTATCAGAATCGGGCGTTTTTTTTTTTTACATGAATTTGACTTTTTACGTTTATATTATTTTTAACTTTTATTTACTACCATTTTTTGCTTTACATTATGTTATCTTATTCCTTCTAGTATTTTTTAGTATAATATATCCTAATTTTTACTACAGTTCCTTTTCTAACACTTAATATTTATATTACTATTTTACATTTATGTTTACATTAATTACATTGATTTTACATTTTCTTTACATACAATTTATTTACAATATTCATGGTTCATATTTCAATTTGTCATATTTTATTCTCATTACTTAATTTACATTCATTTTTATATTAAATACATTGATTTACATTTTCATTACGTACAATTCCTTTACAACATTCATGGTTCATATTTCAATTTTTGCATTTATTTTCGTTATTTAGTTTACATTTATTTTTATATTAAATACATTGATTTACATATATTTACATTTACATATTATTCGTACTTTACACTTTATATATCCATTTTCAATCTATTTCCGTCTCTAATAAGGTACAGGTTTAATATTTGCGTCATCTAGTCCGGAATGTCCGGCCGATCTGAATAATTATCATTGTGTTATATATCATAACCCAAATGCAATCTTGTGGCGAGTTCATAGCGCGTGCAATTACAGGTAGTAGGTGTGTGATTACAGGTATGTTTGAGTATAATATGTGTTATGCTTTTCGTTTTTTCTTATATCATCATATCTTATACCTTACATGCTCCTCTTATTGATATCAATAATGCCATGTAATGCAATTTTTTTTAAACACATGATTCATAACATAATTTTCTGCATTGGTGAATTTAATACATTATTAAGTACATCCAACTGCATTGGTGTCTTCGATACCTGATAATTTACACAAGCTTTTTACTTATTTTCAGGATGGTATGCGACAGTTGCACGCGCTATGACGTCCCACTTTTGCCGAACCGGGCATTCCGTAATTCCAGAATCGGGCGTTAGTTTCGAAGCAATGGTTAATTTAACACAAAATTACTTTTCTGTGCCAGTTTTCTGCTGCGCATTAAAAAGTGATTATGTATAATATAGCACTTTTGATTCCATTTTCCCTATACATTTTTTTTTTATGAAATAAGGGGGCAAACGAGCTAACGGGTCACCTGATGGAAAGCAACTTCCGTCGCCCATGGACACTCGCAGCATCAGAAGAGCTGCAGGTGCGTTGCCGGCCTTTTAAGAGGGAATAGGGTAATAGGGGAGGGTAGGGCCCATCCAAAGAATAGGGGAGGGGAAGGAAGGGAATAGGGTAGGGGATTGGGCCTCTGGTAAACACAGCGCAAGCGCTGTTTCACGCCGGTTTTCTGTGAGAACGTGGTATTTCTTCGGTCGAGCCGACACATTCGTGCCGAAGCATGGCTCTCCCACGTAAAAGAGCTAGGCATATATATTTAAAGTCAAAACCTCAAAAACCAAGCAAAACAAAAGCAAAAGCTGCTTTCATAAAAAAAATAAACGTAGCCGGTTCCGGTGGACAATGTGCAGGCTTCGCATAAATATTAATCGCTGTTTGTTCGCCCGCGGCCGCAATTATGTCGTTACTCGTTACCGTATACTTATTCTACGTCAATCATCCAATCAACTCCAGTGTAGAGGACCTTGCATACTGCACTGAGAAATCGCAACAACGCAACCGCGTTGCACAACTGCAAAGATAGCAAACTGCACGTAGAAGAGGCAAAATATATGCTTAGGTTAAACGTTTAAATACTTTATTTAAACTTTATATTATTTCTATAATATTGTATTAGGGTTTAAAACAAAATCGGCAGCATTGTTTAACCAACTTCAAAAAAGGAGGTTATCAATTCGACGCGTATATGTATGCAATATTTCCAGAACTGCCCAATTTTCGTATATTATGTTAGTCTATATCAGCGTCTGAACAAATGTGCCAAATTTCAAAAGTGTATGACATATGTATGAATGTACCTATGTATGTATGTATGTATGTATATATGTATGTATGTATTATGTATGTATGTATGTATGTATGTATGTATGTATGTATGTATGTATGTATGTATGTATGTATGTATGTATGTATGTGTTTATATTTGTGTTCGCATATCTCTGGAACTACCATTCCGATTTCAGTAATTCTTTTTTTGTTGTACTATGTATTGTTCAACTTAGGGAATAGTGCAAGTTTCATCAAAATCGGTTCAGTAGTTTTGGAGATAGGTAGTTTTAATTATCAATTACGTACAATTTTGAAGTCGGTTTTATCTTTTTAAAATACAGTTATTACAAAAAGAAGTTAAGCGAATAAAAAGCTCGCTGCTCGCATCTATTGTCCAGCGGGGCTAAAATGGTCGCTTTGGAGAATCAAAATATGAATCATGATATGATTCATTTTTTTTAAATCGCAAAATGCTCACTCTGCTTGCAATTCGTACTAATTTGACATTCGTCAGTTCGACAGTGTTGTCAATTCATTTGCTGAATTGATTGAGAGGAATTGCTAAATGTGACCATTTTAGCCCCGCAGGTGAAAACTATAACATTCTTCATCAGGTGTTTATGAAAAACTTGATCCCGAAATATAAATAGATTAGATTATATTCCCACGTAAAATTATTTCAAAACCTAAGAGGCTAGCCCGTTATTAATCTGCTCGTAATGTTGAATGAAATCGCAACGACAACTAATCGTGTGTGTAGTGTCCTTAACCAAAGAAAAGCTATCCAGTTATTGGTGCAACTTATCAATTTTAAGAATCTTATTGACTTTTACATCGTCGGCGTATACTCAGCGGGATAACCACAATTATCTGAAAGAGATACCTTATTGTTTAATGCTCATTTTGAAACTCTTATGCAATGTTATTAGTTTTAAAATTATTTATTATTACAAAAAGGATAATAAGAAAGTAAAAAAACAATAAGCACATGTTGAACAGTCATGTTATTAGTACGAAACTTCGAGGATATTTTTTTAACAGACTTAGGTATAAATAGAGGTTATCAATTCGACCCGTATGTACGTAATATTTCCAGAATTACCCAGTTTTCTATATTATGTTAGTATATAATATATATATCAGCGTCTGACCAAATGTGCCAAATTTTGATAGTGTTTGTATGTCCTTATATTTGTGTTCGCATATCTCCGAAATTACAAGTCCGATTTAAGTTTTTTTTTTTTGTTGTAGGTACTAGATGTTGTTCGACTGCAAAGGGTATACTGCAAGTTTCATCAAAATCGGTTCAGTAGTTTTTTAAGGTAGGGAATTTTAAGTACCTTGAAGTCGGTTTTTTCAAATATACATATCTAAAACTACGGTATGCAATACCGGGATCCCGAAATACCGGGATCCCGCATGCATTTTGCGGGACTAATCCCGGTCGAAAATTTAGCGGGATCCCGCTGGACTGGCGAGATTACAAAGAAACGTGATTCTTTAACATGTAACCATGCGCGCGGTGACTCGTGGACTGGCTAAGCCCGCTAAAGAACTATTTCAATTCAGGTGGATTAAAAGGAATATTATACATACATTCAATTCACCTATAATGTTTCACTTATAACAATTGTACCAACCAGCGTGGAAGCCGAGCGAGCTTTTTTAGCCGCTGGCGACTTTGTGCCGATCCGTCGAAATTCGTCGAAATCCGCGCGACTAAAATTCGCAGTGCGGACGCTAGCTAAAAGTGTGCCAGAAAGTTTGTTTTATTTGTTTGAGTTTAGAATAAAACGGGGTCTATCAAGGCAAGTCCTTATAACGATTTATTTTCAAAGTTTCAGTTCACCCTGCGGGATCCCGCAAATACCGGGATCCAGCGGGATTGTGATGGTTCAGTCCCGCAAATACCGGGATTGGAATCATCTTGCGGGATTGCATTCCCTATCTACAACTTTATAAATGCGAAAGTGTGTCTCATGTCTGACGCTTGTACAGACATCTGTCTGTACCTCTTCACGCCCCAACCGCTGAACTGATTTTGCTGAGTATGGAGATAGTTATCCCGGAAAATGTACGGTTCCCGCGCGATAAGCCAATTTTGGCATAACGGAGTTGCGGGCGTCATCTCGTGTTCCTATATGTCTGTACATTTGACATAGTAAAGCGAATTCACAGCGCAACGCTAAAACACGGGCGGACGCGGGCGCGGGCGGACGCGGGCGCGGGCGGACGCGGGCGCGGGCGCACGCGTCGGAAGACCGCCGCGGGCCACGAATCCGCGAGCGGGCACCCGTCGCGTGCGCCCATCTCATTTAGCGCTGCTAGTAGGTATAATTTATATCTCGAGCGTGTACAGTTGTGTCGAGTAGATTACCATGGATTATTTACTAATTTATTATTTGGCAAAAAGACGTCAACGGAAACAACGTCCATTGCGAAAAGCGTGCGCCCGCGTCGTGTGCCCGCCGTCCGCCGCGCGTGTGACAGTCCGTCGACCGCGTCCGCCCTCCGTCGCACGCGCCTGCGCGGCTGCCCATACTATTTTTCATTATATTTACACACGCGAGAATGCGCCCGCGCGAGTTTTAGCGTTGGCCCTAACAGTTATCTGTAACATAAAGTTGAGAATAAAATCTGGATTTAATTTATTTTTATTGTCGAATCAATTTATCGTCACTCGAAGTACGAGTGGTATTTATTGGCTCACTTTGACGATTTATACGACGGGAATAAGACTTTATCAAGATTATAAAAATGTTATTTAATATTCTAAATTTTTTTCTACAGATTATTTCATACGGTTATTCGTTATTGAAGAGATTTGCGAAATGTCGAGATACTTTAACTGACGCACTCAGAGACATTTAATTATGATTAAACTTTAATTTAATGATGAGTTGGCAGATAGTGTATGGAGCTAATGTCAAAATCTTCATTTAGTAATTAATACTAGAGATCGCCCAATGGTCGAAATTCGACCTCAAATAAAAAAATATATAATTTATTATTTGAGGTCAAATTTCAAATTTCAACGCTTTTCTATTGATATTCTATTGTCAAAATATTGACTTTATTATTTTTTAGACATAATTCCTGCGACAGTCTCAGATTAATAGTCAAATGATGACAGACTGGCCGTGTAATAATTGTCTAACATATAAGATTCAATAAAAATAAAAAATAAAAATTTTTTTTCAATTTGACAACAGACTTCAACCATAAATAAAATAGAACAATTCGTGTGGCTTTGTAGGCTTGTCAATCAAAATCTCCTAGTGTGTGTGTTGTGGTTTGTGTAATGTTTTATTTGTTAAAAAACAGTATGATAAAAGCATAATTTCAAAATAATATTAGCTCGATGCACTCCTTCACCATAAAAACTATAACTGTGCAAAATTTCAATCACCTACGTTTCCGCATTTTTCGTCAAAATGGATCCAAAGTTTTTCGCTCGAAGGGCCATCCCCTACGGAGATTCCGTAATTTACCGTATTTAGAGCCTTATAAACTCATAATTTGAAAGCTACAAAGTTGTAATAAAAATACAGCAATAATCTTCAGTATATCAACATTCCTTTCCCCGTTTTAAATTTTCTATTTTTGTTTATTATACTCATGATATTAGCTTCCAAAGTAATACCAATTTATTAAAATTATATATACTTTCAGCATCTCCCTAGTATTTACAAATTACGTTTATTTGAAACACACGACAATAGATAGACAATTTAATTAACTACATATTCCCCGTTTTAAATTTTTTTAGATCAATTTTGAACTAAGATAAGTAAAAAAAAATAGGATTTTTGTGCGATATCGGCAACGCGTCAAATGTATGGTCAAGGTCGTTTGCTCGGGGGATGGCCTTAATATACGTCTCTGAGTGCGGCAGTTAGGCGTTTCTTGGTAGGTTTTAAATATTATTAAATACAATCAAACACCTGAATTCTTTGTCGTTTCTTTGAGATCTTCACTCATTTCTCATTTATTTCGAATACCACCAAGAAACAAAATGCTTTAATAATAATTTAACCATAAATTCAATTTCTCCTCAAACACCTTCTTTAGATTCCGCGCTTGTCATACACTCGATAACTCACGACGTAAGAAGGGCAATTCCGAAAATAGTTCACACCACCCTCGTCCTTACTCCCGTGGGAATAATAACCATAATTTCCTAAACCGTTAAGCAGGCAGGACGGGTGTACAAGGTTATTTTAGTAAGGCTCCTTAGTCCTTACTATTCCCGAGTTCTTTCTTGTATTAGGTACAATTTACAATAGCATTTTCTGAGTATCAGATGGTAGCATCAGGAATATTAAGTGTGAGGTGTGAACAGATTTTCTTATTACTAGACGATTAACAAACTTTTAACGTGAGAAACTTTAAATCCCTTACTAATAAAAATATATCCATTTTAACACGCATTTATTAGCTTGAGTTGTGTGTGTAACGGAATCTGAGCACGATTTTTTCCTATCTACAGTAGTCTAATTAATTCGAAACTTTGTATACGTAATAAGAGCCAATGACAATGCACATAATTTGTTAATTTTTTTTGAAAAAAAAAAGAAGAAAAATGAATGGATACGTTAGAAAAAGGGCTTGTCTTGACTCTTCACAAATAAGGACAAAAAACATGGATCTGTTTGTGATACTTAACAATAAGAAAAATGCATAGAATAAAAATTTTACTCGAAAATCGAAATCCAGTATGATAAGAACTGATCACTTCAAAGATTTATAATAATTATCTTTTCTACATTTAACTAAATTCACAATAGATTTGTTTAAATTATTAAAGAAAAATTCACGTTTCACTATTAACGTCAAAAAGATTAAAATTACTCCACTTCCTTTGATCGACAAATTGCCATCACCGATTTTGTGAAGTCCGTCAAAAAACCAATGATACTCTCCCAAAAATGAAATCGTGCAAAAACGAAAACATTAAGGCCAACCTTGACCTTTCGGTGTATCGAATATGTGTGATGTAGCCTTAAATGCCAACAGTAGCGTATACCGTAAAAGGTTTCAAGTGTTTATTTTGCCTTCGCATTCTTTGAATTTAAATAAGGAAATAATTATAAACTTAAGGAAGAGTCTGTAGGGGTCCTACATCTGTTCATATTACTTAGCATGGGATAAAAGAACGTGATGTTTATACTAATATTATAAATGCGAAAGTGTGTCTGTCTGTCTGTTACCTCTGCATGCCCAAACCACTGAACCGATTTTGCTGTATTTTGGTATGGGGATACTTTGAGTCCCGGGAAAGGATATAGGATACTTTTAATCGAAACGAATTTTTGGCGCACAGGAGTTGCGGGCGTCATCTAGTATTATACTAAGTTTATACGTTGTTTGATAAAGAAATATTAACCAACTTTTCTTATAGTACACTTTTTTTTTATTTTTTTAGGTTACTTATGTATTCTGGCTTAGAACTTTAAAAATCTTTCGTCGTGATTTGATTTCTTCTGTCTTTCTTTCTTTCTTTCTCACGCACTCTTCAGAATATGGCATGTCAATTGCTCCAATACTGCAATTCAACTGCTAATTGAATAGAAATAACAATCAAAGCACCAGTCTTTGTTTGAGCGCGGTTAAAAGGGAATGTAGAGTCCTAAATATATAGAGTTTTTATTTAATCATGGCGCAGAAATAACAATTAAAGCACCAGTCTTTGTTTGAGCGCTGTTAAAAGGAATCTAGAGTCCTAAATATAGTTTCAATTTAAATAATATAAGTGGCGCCAAAAATAGTTTAGACTCAGGATACTATCTATGTTTTGCGTCTGTATGATTACCATAACTAATTTTTCTCATTACCATCAAAATACGCAGAGACAGATATGAAGATAGGTCCTGAAATAAAACGATTTTGTTATTGACTGTGAAAACTAGGGAATGTACACTCTATGTTGGGGAAATAAAGTTCAAATTAATGTAACAACTTTGTAGTAACAAACTGACAAGCGTAGTTGAGAATAATATAATGTTGTGCCAGCCCTTGACAGGGCTGACACCACACTTTATAGATTACGCCTGCCTGGGGCTAGGTGTTGATACTTGATGCAAATATTTCTTATTTGAGCTAGGTTATAAAATAAGCCCTAGAATCATTTTACAAAGCAAATCTTGATAGAGCTCTTCCAGTGCAATTTTCTTAGTATTTTTGCAACCAAAAAGAAAAACTTAACTTTAAATTGAATTAGCATTATCGAGAAATGGTTTACGTTTTGAGTTTTTCTCTAATACTCTAGTCTCTGAGACTGAGAGAATCAAAGCTGACGTATAGGGCTAAAAGTGTAAACAGTAAAATACATATGAATAAGCAATTATTAACGTAAACAACAAAGTGAAATTAACAGATGCCATCTGTTAATTTTACTGTCTTGTATATATGTTGAATTAAACGTAAATAAAAAAAAATACCATAGAATACAAATTCGATTCGAGCAATCTCGCGATTTCTCACTAACGAATCATACAAATCGATACAGCTTAACGACTACCATTTACTATTAATCGGCACATCTGACTTGTAAACTCATTGCATATTTACATATAAATAGTGCAATGATATTACAAATTATAATGCAATAAAATCGCAACAAGAAACACCGCGCCGCGGGCCGAACCGGTACGCAATAAGCAACATGCGTTTATTATAAATATTTATTGCAATTGTTCATTATATATATTAATATTACTGCTTCAATGATTACCATTAATTATAAATAAAGTTAATTTTAATTTATTGAATATTGAACAATATAACGTTTCACAGGAACAAAAAGTAATGTAGAAGCCAATAAATTCCTTCATGATTATCTTATGACTTATGAGTTTTGCGGTTGATCCGCTTTGTCTATAATGGACCGACATACACGTTAGCAATTAAAAACGTGTAGAGGGACACGTTCGTCGTAAATTGCCGATCGACGTTGATTGTACATACTGTAGAGGTAAACAGCTGCGCAATCATGGTGGTAAAACATTGGCCAACAAGAAGAGGGGACTTAAATCTTTAATCATGATGCCCACTTTAGATACTTATATATACGTATACATAACGTTGTGTGCTTAACAATGACATACAGTTATTTCAACATTTAAGTTGTGCGGAAAAATCGTATGGAAAAATCCGCTTCTTCGAAGTCTTCGCTTCAAATTATTTTAACTTCACACACTCATCACACAACTTAAGTCTTAGCGAAAAATCGTGCAGGGAAAAGCCCATGCACCATCCTTATAGAGTTATAGCACTCATTGTTTGAGCTACAAAGTATGAGCCCAGCCTTACATTGTGTGCAGTTTCAATAAACAATGAATATTAAAAGCCGCCTACGCACAAGCGCCAGATATAATCACGCACTCACGATGTACATACACGATGTAGTATATAGTCAGGTGTTAATGTGTTATATAATGTAGGTCGGATGCTGGACAAATGTTTGTTAGTGTCAAGTGCATAATATTCATTAGTTGCCTGTTACAACAAGAACAATTGAATAGTTAAGAAAGGCTGAAAAAAGTTTCTAATCGGTGTCTTCGAAAATTGGTCAATTGTTTACCAAAATTAAGGTCTTCGCCTCATTAGAACTATTTGTAAGGCTGGATTGATATGCGCCCGGCCCGCCCACCCGATCGAGCGATTTGATACAGAGATCACAAGCAATAATAGGGAACATGCAAATATAATAATTATGAAAATTTTGCTATTAAAATGTTAAAAAAATATAAAAGAAGGGCCACTGCAAGGTTAATATTTTATAAAATATTGTTTTTTTACGAAAAAAAAAATACGAATTGTAAGTAACTTGAAACGGAACGGATTTCAAAACATCAATCAGGGTTCAGTGAAGTCACACCTGCGACCATCCCCGAGTCCCATTTAGCGTTAAAAACGATCAAAACGCTCAAAATGCCTCCCATTTTGAGCGTTTTGATCGTTTTTAACGCTAAATGGAACGCGGCGCAAGACAGTAGTGACGTCATACAGACTATACATCCGTTTTGGCGCCAAAATTTAAATTGATAATTTTAAACCGCAATTTTTTTGCAGTAAATTCCAGTGTTTTAATTTTTTAATATACCTGTGGTCTATTCTATATGGAGTTCTCCCTTCAACTCCGATAATGCCCACTTGGGCCGCGAGAACAATAGATTTACAATAGATTTCCAAGAATCCGCGATCGAAGGATTAAAATAAACACAAAAATAAAAATATCGCATCTTCCCTATTTTATGTAACGATCTATCGGCGAGGCCGCGGTCGCGCTGTCATTTACTAATATTTGCTCATGACTTTAGTTATATTTACATTGCTCTTCATTTATTTTATTTTTTTCATCCTTTCGCACTATTGGTTTCACACCTTTAGGTGTCCAGAAACAAAATTGTGTAGGTCACAATTTTGTTTCTGGACACCTAAAGGTTGACTGGTAGAGAATGCCCATTAAGTCCGCCTATGTACCAACATTGTGCAAAAATCATAAATAAATTTACATACAAACGCTTGCGATCACGCGGTGTAGCCGCCAAACCACGCGTTCGGGCGAAATAAATCCAGCTTTAGTGTCAAAGTTTGCGCCTATCCTTTCTTGTCATAAACAATGATTTAACACGGTATCGGTATTTAAGCGCCTCTCACACTTAAAGAGAGCAAGTGAACAATTTAACTTATTAGTGGCCATAATGGCCGGACCTGGGTCATCGACACCAAACAATGCGTTTCAATACTTGTTTATTGCAAAACGGCGCCAAATAAGCTATAATAGCTGCTTTTTCAATTTCATTCAAACTATTAGTTAGGACATAATTTATATTACAGCATAATACCTATAATAGCTGTGTAGAGGTATATAGTCCGTCTGTCTATCTGTCTACAGTGTCTGTTACCTCCTTATGCTTAAACCCCTAAACTTGTTGAGAGAAAGGAAATTCTTTGGTTCGGATAAAAAACAAATGACAGTTTATCTCGGACAATGCAGTGTAAAAAGTGATAAACGATTTCTTAAACTTCTGACTACAAAATTAATAAACTTATTTCACCGCAATAAACTATAATATAATATTATACCAAACTGTTTGTAATATAATCTAATAAACAATAATGTTTTAAACCACAATATTGGCACGAGCGGCGCGCACGTGCCACCTGGGAGAGGAAGATATTGAGTTACAAATTACTCAAAATAGTAATTGTTATTTTATAGATAATTACTGGTAACTATTGCATAACAGTTATTAATATTGATTTAGAAGCAAACGCCAGGCTCAGATTAGGTGTTTGATCAGCAGGCTTAGCATGGCCACAGTGGAAATGCGAAAGCATAGAAACGCTGACAGTTTTTGTGGACAAACTGACAGATTTCCTTTGTAAATCCATCGCTTTGTCTACTTTGCCGCCAGAATAAACCTTTCTATGGTGGCCATGCTAAGCCTGCTGCATTCAGCTATCACCACTTTTCCACTGTATCAATACATTATTTTTTTTAACCGACTTCCAAAAAGGAGTAGGTTATATGTTCGGCTGTGGATATTTTTTTTTTTTTTTTTTTGTATGTTCAACGATTACTCCGCCGTTTGTGAACCGATTTTCAAAATTTTTGTTTTGTTCTAAGGTTCAATCCTCCTCCAATTTGGTCCCATTTTCACAAAAGTGGTGATCTGATGATGGGATCCATGAGTAATCGAGGGAACTCCTCAAAATTTATATGGAAACATATGGTGATTTTGGTTTTATGAGAAGTATCCTAAGCATATGCTACCAAAACGCAAGATTTTGCACCAAGGTATACTATGGTTCCGAAGATACTAAGAAAACTCCGGATTCCTTATAGATACAAGTTTGGGGGTTTAGGCGTTGTTTTAAGAACTGAAAGCATATGCTACTATGAAAATTACATTCATCATCATCATCATCATCATTACCACGTCAGGGTCACCAGTGTCACATGGTTGTATATGGATACAATATGCCCCCACAACACCATAATTATATCATCACGTTATGTCCTTATAATAACCTTAAAATAAAAACTTTTCATAGCGATTTTAATAAAAATATAATATTGTTTCAAAATAAATGATTCAAGTTCTAAGTGACTAATGTACCACAAAATTGAACATAACAAAGTCAACCTTAACTCCAGAGCGTAAGGCACACATTTGACATTACTTTTGAGATTTGAAAGAAAAAAGAGAAGTAAGTTGCTTCGATAGGTACTACACTAGTTTAACTATTAACCCATCAATCCCCAAGCGGCACCCGGCTGCCGCATAACAATTAAAAATCTATTGTGTCTGCGATTCCCACGATCGAGGTAATAAATTGAACCCTTAGTATGAAAATACTTACATAGGAAAACAATCTACATCGTAATAGGAATAAGAAAAACAATCGAGGTAACTAAAAAGAGAGAAATTATTATTTTTAACAAAAAATTAAAACCGACTTCCAAGGTAAAAACAATAATAACATCCTTATAATATGAACTAAAAAGTATTAAATAATTTTTCCTATCTAATAGTGCCTTTTTCCGAATTCGGCTAAACCTCAACTATTTCTGTACTCAATCTTCATAATTTTGAAGTCGGTGCCAGTTCCAAAAGTTTCAAATACCTATTCTGTCAGAGAAGTGAAGATTCAGCTATATCTGGTACCGACTTCAAAATGATGAAGATTGAGTACAGAAATAGTTGAGGTTTAGCCGAATTCGGAAAAAGGCACTATTAGATAGGAAAAATTATTTAATACTTTTTAGTTCATATTATAAGGATGTTATTATTGTTTTTACCTTGGAAGTCGGTTTTAATTTTTTGTTAAAAATAATAATTTCACTCTTTTAACTTATTAATATTTCAGTAGCTCAGCGATTTGAGCGTGAAGACAGCTTGAAGCTGAAAGACAGACAGACACTTTTATAATATTAGATATGAATTAGGATATATTGGACTTTTTTGCTCTTATAGCGCTGCTGTTTGCTACTTTCACAGTGAACTCTATATAAGGGACATAGACACACCTAAATTATTATCTGGGGATACGATAGTGTCCCCGCCGAGACGAGCCAAGCGAAGCGTCGCGTTGGGCAGTGGGCACTATCTACCTTTTCTCGAAGTGTTTCGCCGTTTTCTTTAACCTTCATAGAATTGGTTTCCGTTGTAGCAGATTAGTTCATATTTTCAGGATATGATGTCATCAATAGACTTATTAAGCATACAAAGTTTCAATTGAACAGCTCTAAATACTTTAGATTTTATAGATATCTTAAATACGCCGATGTCGTCACTGACACACTGATGATCATCAAAATGTTTGGCTACTTCCAGAAGTGCTAGAAAGCTGAAATTTGGTATGTAATCTAAGTTTAGTATGCAACCAACAAAAAAAAATCATAAACTTATAATTTTCGCCCCCATCCCCTAAAATGGAGGGGTGGAAGTTGACCCTTATAGAGTTGGTTTCCAATGTACCAGATAGTTTATATTCTTAGTATATGATGTCAATAATATACTTATTAAACAAACAAAGTCTCAATTAAATAGGTCTAATACTTTAGATTTTATTGATATCTTAAATACACCGGGTTATACGCCGTAAAAAAAGTTAAGTAGGGGTAATGAAAGTTTAAATATGAGACTTTCACCAATTTTATGAATTAGGACATGAAAGTTTACACGGGATAGACATTAAGGCGAGCACTTATCTTAAGAGCGGGCTGTCAAATTTTGCTGTGTTTTCTAATAAGTATTACGATCCCGGAAGACATTTGACTCAAATGAAATATATTTATCTGATATTTGGCTAACCAAAAACACGATTCACTTATTTTGACTCGATAGTTTTATTTTTTGAAATTATGAATCTTTCTGGGCTTTTTTCAACAAATACCTGTTACATTTATTGAGTTACTATCATTAAATAACTTGCACTACTACAATCACACACTTTATAAAATAATAGCTAAAAGGAAATATTAGTATTGTATTTAATTTTTAAGTAATCATCAAAACATTTTTAGGACTTACGACCTTTACTTTCGTGCGGGAACCGTTGTTACGCGACATTGTTCACTATTAGCTGCAGCGTAAAGCATATTGCCCGGGAGCACGATTCATGAAATCATTGTATCACGATTGGAGGATACCGGTGTGTGTAGGCGGGGCTAGCGTTTTGACAGTAGGCTCTTAATCCAAAACGATAACCTTGCACACAACCAAAGACCAAGCGTAACGCATCGCAATAAGATTCATTTTAGCTTAGCATAAAATTGTAGTTTCTAGGGGCGGATCTTCTCTATTTTTTATGTGTTTTTTAAATATCTTTCGAAATAAATATTAAGAAAAAAAAATGTTCGGTTCAGTCCATTTTAATATAGATTCCTTAATAATTCATTAAAATAAAATGTATGTTTTCCTTGTTAATACTTATATTTCGATGATAAAGATTTTTGTCGGAGGTGAGTTTGTAAATTAATTACAGCCAAAGTATTGTGTTTTATTAAAATGTTTATGATTTAATCCATTTTAAATATTGTGCTTTATATCTCATATTTTTTTACATTTTGTTACTACATTGGAACTAGGTAAACCAGGAGTCAATAAATAACAAAATGGGGTTTCTGCCCGCCTTAACTAAAATCCTCTTAATAAAAAATAAAAATAAAAACACGAAAAAGACTGCCTAGCAAGTAGCAACTTACAAAAAGGACTGAAATCCCACTAAAACATTTCATGTAAAATGTTACCTCGACAACCACAAAAGGTTTGTCCTGTGAAAAAGACATCAGATCTAATGTAGAGCCAAGCTTCTGAATCTACGCGGCCTTACTCTATCGACCCTAACTCCAACAAATTCTGCATATCAGAAAGTATGTATGGCTTCGCTGTTTCGCTACCGTCGTGGAGGTAAGACGAATTGTTAGTTTCTGATCTGAAGTAAGTAACGAAACAGCAAAGACATAGGTACATACTTTCTGACCCACCAAAAACATGAAATGTTTTTGGTGGGTCACTATGTTTTGTTACACCTTGTATAATCTTTCGTGTCAAACAACTGTCGTATGCTACGAACCACAAACCATCATTGCATATTTAAAGTATGCCAGATTATCTCGTTTAACGTTTATAGCCGGTTTCCATTATTCCAATCTAGTAATCTAAATCAGCGCTGGATTTCTATTGGAATAATGTAAACGGGCACTGAAATACACTGGAACGCATTCCAGTCAATTCCAGTGCCAGTTTACATTATTCCTGTAGCAATCCAGCGCGTGATTGGATTACTGGATTGGAATAATGTAAAGCGGCCATAAGTTTAGAATATAATAACTGCCAACAAACTAAACCACGTTAAAATTTACTCACGTCAGATTTAATAAGTCACGCGTAGGCTAAGTGCCCTAGATCTATCCTAGGTCTTGCGTTTGTCGCTCCTAATTAGGTCTCTTCATGAAGCATACTGTCGCGAACTCGACATGTGTCATGTACCATTAGTTATTAAACCTTCCTGTTCCCTTAATCTATTGTATGTTGAATTAATTGCACTTTAAAAATCCTTTGCGTATTTTCTGACATCTACGCATTGATTATTTTATGTGTCTATCAAGATTAAATTATCATGAGAGCTAAACTACTTTATGTTTTACTAGGCCTTGCCTATTGTTGCGGTAGGTTCTATCGTACCCGCAACTCTGCCTTAAGCGAGGAGTGGAGCACCATGGGGTTTTAGTGGGTAGACTACGCAGAAGTCCCACATACCCCGGCCCATATCCCCAATTTGCCGGGGATGCGTAAAGCATTTCCCCATGTTAAAAAAAAGGCCTTGCCTATAATTATTTTGTTGCGTAAAATTTTCTTTATAACGCATTGGAGCCGTACTTGGGATGGAAATTAAGCCGTAAGGGGATTGGAAAGCATTTGTCCTATCATAAGATAGGACAAAAGCTTTCCAATCCCCTTTCCTGTAAAAGTATCTGCCTAAATTACATCCAAATCGTCTCAGTAGCTTTCGCGTAAAAGTGTAACAAACATTTCTACATTCACAAGTAGGTATCTGGTGCCACGGCAGCCCCCATGCCAAGGTAAAAAATAAATCTCTATCCATTATTACTTTTGATTTGATAACCTCCGTCTTTTGAAAGTCGGTTAGAAATTTAAATATAACGCATTTTAATTGATGTGCCCCTAATATTATAATATCAGAATGACGGATTGATCGTTATGTTTGATCATCATCAATTGGGATCAATAAAAATGTCTGTCAATCAAACTTTATATTTTTTAATGCAACCGATGTCGTGACTCGTGACGTCATTTACCATCATCATCATCGTGTGCTATTCATATATACAATGTATAAAGTATACTGTCTGAAAGTAGTACAATATGCATGTATATTATACAATATGCATGTATATTATACAATATACATGCAAATTGTACTACTTTCATAGTGTCATCAAATCCTTGTTTGATGACACTCTGAAAGTAGTGTATACAGGGTGAAACAAAACTTAGTGATATTTAATACTTTATGGTATGTATATGTGTCTATGTATGTGTCTCTTACATAGAGTTCACTGTGAAAGTAGCAGCGCTGAAAGAGCAATTTTATTTGAGATTTGTATGCGCAAGCGTCATGGATTCATTCAGCGCATACCCATACGCATCCTAAAGCATTATCACTTAGTTTTGTTACACCCTGTATAGTATACACTGCTTTCAGAGTGTCATCAAACCAGGATTTAAATAATTTTTAATACTTGTTAAGGATACAATATTACATGCATTTTTTTTAAATATGTTAATTCAGAATCTAAAACACAATGAATGAAAGGAATTTTTCTATTAAAAATCCTTTAAGCAAGCAGAAGACATAATCTGAGATGAAAAAATACCATAACCACAAAAAGATCAAAAGTGCATAGAACTGTTAAATTACATAGGATTAAAGTACAAAAAATATCAGTTTTGAACCTACCGAAAGAAACATTCGATGAAACATTTGGCTCTTGGGCTACTAATCCCAGTATTAGCACGTTAAATAATGAAAAAAAAAAAACAATCACAGCCGAACATAGAACCTCTTCCTTTTTTCGGAAGTCGGTTAAAAGGAGACAACGCAATAGCTTCATTCATGCGTTTACCTATTGTCAGGATGTATACAATGGTAGACCTCTCACACGCGAACAACCCTTCGACAATGGTATAGAACGCAGGGGTCTTCGTAAGCTGGTGACAGACGGTGTAGGGTCAAAATAGGGGCATCAACAGATCAACGTATTACGGCTTATGGGGAGATGGTGATGCGTCATATTTAATTATTATTAAACAGTAGTAGAGATGAGAAAATGTGAAAATGAAAATATCGATAAAAAATAAGAACTAAGAAAATCAACAAGAAGCTATTCTTGTATTTTACCAGAAGACGCAAAATCTGAGTTGACCAACTTGAATAATTTGTTGTTTGTTGATATAATTTATTAGGAGTAGTACCTAAACGAAGCTAAAAAAACACATGGTATACTTTTAGTTTTTATTTTGAGGATCTTTTTAGGACCAATTAAAAGAAAAATTTACAGGCCATTAGTTAAAATTAGTAAGTTATGTATGTAAAATACCATTAAAAGTTACCAAATGTTTCTCTTTTGATCACCACCATAGAAATCGCTTAGTGACAATTTTAGCTCAATAAAAGAAAATCTTATATGGGCGATTAAAATAAATTTATCGTCGCAATACGTCACAGCGTCACGTCACTAAAACAGCCATCAAAAACTATTATAGAGATGATAAAAATGGGAACGGAGGGTCGTCCCCGTCGATAAATATTTTGCGTGTAATTGGTTGTGTTAACGCGGCGAAGTGTGAACTTAATAAATAAATTATCGACATTAGAGCTGCGGTGACATATCGATAATGACACATCGATATCGATAGTGTAGCGCAGTAGCGACGATTCGTTACGGTTTAATCGTAATCATGATACATGACTTCCGAATGGAATTTCTCTATCTTTATTCTTTATGAAATGGACAGCGGCCCATAAAGCTACCGACATTTCAATAAGCGGGTATGGGATAGTTGAAAAAAAAAAGAAAAATAACTTGAGAGATATAAAAGAGCCACCTGCGGGCTGCGATTGGCTTCTTTGTCTAGAGCAGTGGTCCCCAACCTTTTTTTCATACGGGCCACAAACATGTTTTGGTCTAGGTCTCGCGGGCCGCAACAAAAAAATTTTAGGGTTAAAAAATAACGTTTTTCAAAATTAACGATTTCAAAGTGGAAAAAATTTCACGACTTTCACGACGACTTTACATTATTTTGCCGGTGAGCGTGAATTTCAAAAAGGTTTAACTTCACGCGGGCCACAGATAAAGTCCCGGCGGGTTGGGACTTGGGGATAGCTGGTCTAGAGTCTAGACTCTTGAGTCTAGCTATACTCAACCTGCGGCCCGCCGGGACTTAATCAGTGGCCCGCGTGAAGTTAAACCATTTTGAAATTCACGCTTTCCGGTAAAGTAAATCACTAATTTTGAAGAGCGTTATTTCTTTAACCCTAAAAATTTTTATTGCGGCCCGCGACACGATGAACAAAACGTGTTTGTGGTCCTAATAAAACAAAGGTTGAGTACCACTGCTCTAGACTCTAGAGTTCTAGACTACAGTGTGCCTAATGGGAACGCACGGTGTTTAGGTTACTTGTAGTTATTTTGTAAGACAATTTAGAAAACTACAGTCAATTTAGCAGCTCTAAATTGCTACGCTGTCTTGCGTGCTTTTTCCTCGCTCCTACAAACTCTCGTTTAAAGAAAATGTTAAAATGTATGGGTTCCGCTAAATTCTGCACGGGGTCTTTTTGTTATGATTCATACCTTAGATTTAAATTTCTTTCTGATATAAATAAATGAAAAAAAAACGCAATGTTAACGCTGCGACGACACAACGCAACGGAGCTATAGCGACACTATTAACAAGGTATAATTACAGATTATAGCCGCATCGCCAGTCAAATGGTTAAACGGTTCCCATGGGACCGGACATTTTGGTTCATAGGCGCGTTGACATTTCTGACCCTCCCTCGCGGGAAGTCGTCAATGAGGAATCACCGAAACGAACGCCATTTAAATGTTAGCCGTGCATCAGTCATTTTATGAAATGCCTAAATTGAGGTTTTGGTTTTTATTGCTGACGCCTGAATATCTTTTTTATTGAGGCCTTGGTTGAGTACCAAGATCAAAGATATTAATTTTGTGGTGGGATCGATGACCAGAGTATGAACGGTCGAAAACATAATATTGAGTTTACAATATTTCAAGCTTATTTCTTTCGAGTTTCGATCCTAATTTAGGGTCAAAATAAGAATGGATTTGTCTTCGACTGTACAACCATCCACATTCGCTGTGTATGATTCGACATGACTAAAAATTCAAAATTATAAGATCTTTACTTTATTTAAGAGCATGGATCTTTGTTATAATTTAACCCCATTTTTCTACCATCAAAAGAGGCCAATTTTTCCTCGCCATAAAAGGGGTTCAGTAGAATGCATACCCTCATCAGACTGACAGCAACTTTAATAATGACAGACACCTTTTGACGACAGGAAGAACAATGGTACGGTTCAAAAGGCAAACTTGACAGTTCACTATAAATAGCTGCATAGAGAAAAGTACCAGTAAAATAGTATGTAGGTAATGATTTCACCATTCATGTTTCCGACTTACAGTTAGTTACAGTTACTTCATTGTTTTTTTTTTAAGTGTGATAATGTAGTTGATAAAGTAGAACACGAAACAAGTTATTCACAAATAACAAAATCCTATATCCTATTTTATTTTAGTGCCAAAAATGCAGGTTCGTTTACAAAGCAAATGCGGAATGCCTTGGCTGATTCTAGAAATAATCCTTTTAAAGTGTCCACAATCATACTAACTATAGATCGCCCGATGGTCGAAATTCGACCTCAAATAAAAAAAAATATAGTTTATTATTTGAGGTCAAATTTCAAATTTCAACGACTTTCTAATGATATTCTATTGTCAAAATATTTACTTTATTATTTTTTAGACATAATTCCTGCGACAGTCTCAGATTAATAAAGTCAAATGATTACAGACTGGCCGTGTGATAATTGTCTAAAAGTATTTAAGATTCAATAAAAAAAAACTAAATCTATTTTCAATTTCACAACAGACTTCAACCATAAATAAAAGAGTACAATTCGTGTGTATAGGCTTGTCAATCAAAATCTCCTAGTGTGTGTGTGTGTTGTAGTGTGTGTAATGTTTTATTTGTAAAAAAAATGTATGATAAAAGTATAATTTCAAAATAATATTAGCTCGATGCACTCTTTCACCATATAAACTAACTGTGCAAAATTTCAATCACCTACGTTTCCGCATTTTTCGTCAAAAATCCAAAGTTTTTCGCTCGCGTATTAATATATAGATATTATAAATGCGAAAGCTTGTGGAGGTGTATACTTCCTCGCGTCTAAACGGCTGAAGTGATTTTGACAAAATTTGGAATGGAGTTAGGTGACATCCTGGATTAACACAAAGGCTACATTTAAAGAAAACATTCTAATTTAATTATACTTTTAAACAGCAGTTAGCACCGCGAGGCATCGAAAGTAAGCTCAATTTATACCGGCGCGGAATGGAATATATAGAAGCGACTTTTTGCAACGAACCTGCACCTATCACAATGAACTTTATGTCAACAGTATAAACACACAAATTAAATACAAGCCAAATATTTGAACGCGCGCCTTCCTCGGAATTCTCGATAATTCTCCGGTGTCAATTCTCTCGCATGAGGCGAAATCGACGCTTCCATTCCGTTCCATTCCAAGGCGGTGTAAATTGAGCCGTAGTCTATATTCACCTAATCACCATGCCTGCAATAGTTCAGACACATCATTTCTAACATGTGACAGTGCTATTTTGAGCTGGACAAAGTTATTCTAGATGTATTCTCAGAAGGGAGCATACCCGGTGTGAAATATTCAGCAGTCTTCCAGGCATTAGCAGCTGACTGCCAACTGCTTCTAGAATGTTTTTTCCAGACAATTCAAAAAATAGACGTGATTCAGAAGTCAAACTAGTGAGAAACCATAAAATTTTGATCGGAGCGCCACAAATCCCACACCTTTATAACTTATGCAAGCTCTATATACCTTGTTCAATGATATTTCTGAAATTTTTCCAAAGCTTAAGTTTTGAATATCAATATTATCAACTTTCGTTTATTTGCTGACGTTTTTTTTTTTTGAGGAATATCATTCTTCTTCTTCTTTTTTAAATGGCTTCTCAGTGAGTCGCCAATGTCAAAGTGTGTTAATGTAAGACTCTGTCTTATGGGTTGGCTTTATGAAGAAACAAAGGAGGAATGTTCTCCTAAAATTAACTTCTGACATTGGACCAGACATCCCAAAAAATAAGTCTGAACAGCCCAAACGGTATTTCAACTACAGGTGAATTCACCAAATAGGCAAGCAAAAGGCGGATTTCCCATCACTAATTTCTCTTCAAGGCAGGCGGATCTAATATAACCTAATTTGCAGTGTAGGTATGTGCTAAGCTGCCAAGCTGTCTAGCTGTCTATAATCTCTGCTCTGTAACGTCGTCTAAACGTAGTGCTTAATGTTCACCAATTAAGGTCATAGCACATATATCAACACGAAAAGGGATCGGCACCGTATCGCCTCGAGCCGTTCAATATTGTTTGTATGAAACTCCCTACTGCAACGCGCACTAAGCGGAACCGTAACGTAATCGCCTCGCCTCGGAACAGGCTCCGAACCGGAATGCGACGCGTGGTCAACTAGCAGTCAACCCGCTTACGGCTCGTCGTCCCCGTGCTCACGTCTCTCCATATTCAAGCTTACGTTTCTTCGTCCACCCTTGCCCCTATCCCCTTCCCCGAGCCGTAAGCGAGGCGTCGCCTAGCCGTAGCCGAGTTGACGTGCAGGCGCTACTAATACGCTTTAGTTCGTGCATACGTTAGGTTGACGCCTGGTTGATGGCGAGGCGAAAGGCGATACGGTGACGATTGTCCCGTGTATGGGGCACCTAAGGCTTTTCTCTGTGAATCAGAAATCATATACCAAGTCTTACTGCCAAGCTGCTTAGCCTGCCAAAATACAATCATTACAGATGACTTACCAATACATATTGAATCATTTACTTAAGAATGGACCTGACCCTAAGTTGACTACATACTTAAACCTAGATCTCAAAATTTGTAAGGTGTAGAAAACTGATTTTTTTACACAAGTAACTTCAGTTCATGAAGATTAAATGCTCAAGACGAAAACACGATTACTGAAAAAAATGCTCGATAGTTATTTTTTTTTTTTTTACAAAAACCTTGTTTTAGACACTTTTTTGCTTGGATCTTCGAAGTTTGCTGTCTTTTCTTTAATATTTTTTAATATCTAAAAAGGCATTGATAAAACCTAAATTTGCTCAAAATACTTTTTCCTGGCATATGAAAGACGGGCGTGAGTGTGAAGAGAGAAGGACGATGTTTGATTTTTAGGGTTCCGTAGTCAACAAGGAACCCTTATAGTTTCAGTCTGTCCGTCCGTCTGTCCGTCTGTCTGTCTGTCTGTCTGTTTGTCTGTTTGTCTGTTTGTCTGTTTGTCTGTCTGTCTGTCTGTCGTTCGTCTGTCCGCGGTTTTGCTCAGAGACTATAGGACCTGCAAAGCTATAATTTGGCATGAATACACATATTAATGATGGCTACAAAATGGTACTTACATAAAATCTTAAAACAATATTTTTTTTATGGTACCTGCCCTACACACCAAGTGGGGATGATTTTTTTTTTCGCGCTTACGCCATCGTGTGGGGTGTCGTTGGATAAGTTTCTGTTAAAAAAATATTGTGAGTATTCATAGATCACTTTCCGATTTAGGGATCCATTTGTGAAATATTAAGTTTTAAAGTGGAAAAAATCGTTAGAGTCCAGTGTCCCCCCCTTCTACCAGCTAAACGGTTGTTTCTGGAAAATTGAAAAAATTCACGGGAGTAGGAAATATGCTAAAAGGAAAACTATCACGGCTAAGAAGACTTCATAGTCGATCAACTAAAAAAAATGTATTCGGCGAAGTATAAAGGAACTTTTCGTTCAAATTCTTTTGAAAGTAACTGAGATGATGTTGTTAGTAATGTAAAACACGTTATAAATGTACATTCATTGACAATACAAACATTATCAAAAACTAGCGGTACTACGGAATCCTATATAGCGCGTGTCCCGACACGCACTTGGCCGGTTTTTTTGGTTTAGTCGCCCTCTTAAATGACGCCCTTAACAGACACACTTTCGCGTTTATAATTTTAGTAAGGATATTACAAATACGAGACTGTTTTGTCTGTCTCTTATCTCTTTACGCCGCAGAATCGATTTGGATATTGCTAGGCGCTATCTAATACTTAGATATAATTTCTTGTTTCATCTTACAAGTGTAACAATAGTGTAGGTGTAGGTCTAGTATATGAGATAGCACTGTTATTTATGTGAGAACATCTCCGATTTGGACGATTCAATTACTAGCTTGTGTTACAGAGAATACGATACGAGCGGCCCAAGTGATGACATTATTGCTTCAACATATTTATAAGAACCGTAGAATTTAATTATATTTATGGGCGTATAAGCAGTTCGCATTTTTTTAAAAAAAGGTTGGTTAAACCCTAAACAGAATATTATATTAAGCAGGTTCATATAAACACAAAGCTTAATTAGAAATAAAAGCTTTTAAAAAATATTGTTTCTATAAAAAACTTAATAGTCCATTGAAATGTTACAATTTAAGGACCGAATATTGCATTTATTACAGGACGCAATTTTATTTTTGGGACATGTAGGGGGGGTCAATAGAAGCTTAACCTCATGTTTGTGGGGTCGCTACCCTTGTCCCCCAGCCGCCATCTTGATCTTGAAAGGGGTGACAACACTATTTTCGCGATATCTCGGAAACTATACGTCTCACAAAAAAATTTGTAAAATCATAATTTGTTGCAAATTATTTTGCCTACAAATATGTTTTTATAACTTTTTATCCTAAATTGAAAATTAAAAAAGTTATAAGCAAAAAAGTGAGAATTTTTTTATGTTACTGCATGTTTCGCCAGAACAATGGAGGCATACTGTAGAGCATTTCAGGCCTGCTTTTCTACAGCCACACATGCTTCCACAGTTTCCTTTGCATCTGCAGAAAATTAATTTCATGAGATCGGGGGGTGCTGGAGGTTTGGAAGTTTGTATTGGCATCCAAATGTTTGCATGCTTTTTCCAGCCCCAATCTTCAGGATATTGATATCTTCCGAGCCACGACTGGACCTGGTGATATACTCGGAGACTGTGAAAACGAGCAACTTGTTGTGTTGGAGGCAGCGATGATAAATTAAATGAATTTTTAATCACTGTCTTGGCAAATCTTTTGTATCGCAAGCCGTTCACCAACCAGAGTGAGCAAAGATGGATCGACTTCCTCACTCAGGAATAACGCGGTACCACTAGCTAATTCGAGTCTGAGGTAATTTTTTCGTAAAATGTATTAAAAAAAGTAAAAGTGTAAAAAAGAAAATAAAAAAAAAATCTCACTATTTTGCTTTTCACTTTTTTAATTTTTAATTTAGGGTAAAAAGTTATACAGGGTGCAATTAAATTCTTTCTCTTCCTGCCAAATTTTTCCAGGGCTTAGGTATCAGTAGGAGAGTCCATTTATCCAAAAAAAAAAAAAATTAGGAGTTTTTTTTAAATGACATATTTTATCCCATTTAAAATCGTTGCAGAACGGTCATTCGCAGCGGTGGGTATGAGCGGGGGTGACGCGGGGAGAGGCGTGCGCGCGGGGGCACGTCACGCGCGGGCGACGCGTCGTGTCCATTAATTGTAGTGTTTTTTAGGATAACTTTCGGAAGCTATTTCTCAACATTTTAGTACTGACTTACTGAGTGATTATAAAAGAAGAAAATACGTGTATTTTTATTTTTAACAAGGATCAATATATCAAAATTTGGCAGGAAGGTTTAATTGCACCCTGTTTAAGCATATTTGTAGGCAAAATAATTTGCAACAAATTATCCTCTCATCTGTCAAACGCCCAATATATAAGCCAGCTTATATTGTTTCTCTCCTTGTTAGACTTCTTACATCGTAAACAATAAAACAGAGATGCAAATAAATTAGTGTCAGTGTGAGTGTCATGTTCTAAAATCTGATAAAAATTGATAATATTCGTTTAACCGTCACGCCATGTTCGAAAATTGAACAATTTTCGAAAATGGCGTGACAGTTAAACGATTATGATTCCACAATTTTTTGTAAGACGTATAGTTTCCGAGATATCACGAAAATAGTGTTGTCGCCAATTTTTTCAAGATGGCGGCCGGGCAGCGTTGCCAGATTTTTTCATCAAAATTAAATGTCCCGCGCGGGACAGGCTCAGTCCCGCTTTTCGGGGAAAGCCCGAACGGACGTGTAGCGTGCTAAGAAAGGTGCGTAATGAAGATAAGAGTGTGGGAGGTAGAGGGGTGGATTTTCTTTGGCTACGTTTGCTATCTATTGTCACGTAAACGTTATTTTTACGCAAATATCAATAAAAATTCAAAAAACTTGATTTTATAACTTTTTTTACTTTGTCCCGCTTGATTGGATTGGATTCTTCAGAAAGAATCCCGCTTTTTCACTCAAAAAGTTCCAAAGTCCCGACTTGGCACAAATAAAATCTGGCAACGCTGCGGCCGGGGGACAAGGGTGGCGACCCCACAAACTTGAGGTTAAGCTTCTATTGAAAGCGACGGTAAGCGATCACCACCACCTATGCACATTATCACCACATGGCTTAACACGACTACAGCTGCAGTAGAAATTTAAGAGAATAGAAACTGACAGATTTAGGGTCTACTCGTAAAATCAGTGTTCTGCAAACTTTTTGTCTTCAAGGTACCATCGAGGAAATTGTTTCGTAGGCAGTTGACGGACCTACGTCATTTGGTCGGCTTATGTCAATTCAATGTTAGCTGTTATCGGTCGGATAGGTTTGACTTAACGCGACCAAATTACTTAGGTCCGCCATCTGCCTAGGGATCAACTTCTCTGATAGTACATCTAGGAAAATAAAAATATTCGAAGGCACACCACAAATTAATCAGTGTGTAGGTATAGGGCTTACTCTGAGCTCCCACCCGTTCGTCGATCGTCTTGAGATGTCCCTTCTTTGGCACTTAGCACTAGAACTAAGTACGATGACCTTTTCCGAGGCACACCAACTGCTGACCACGGTACACCAGTGTGCCGCGGCACACACTTTGCGGAACTCTGGTCTAAATGACACTTTCTTTTTGTGGATTTATCTATTCTTCCTTAGAAACTTAACCTATAGACACCCGCAAGTCGCAACATTTTACATAAGAGAATTTGCAAAGGGGTTGCCGATCTTTAAAGATACATCGATATCTTCAATGCCGATAATAACCAACCGCGGTCGCCTACAACTCGTACCACATCTGCTGGCGTTTCAGTCGTCGCCAGGCGATAGTGTTAATTGTCGTTTGAGGCGCGCCGCTAATGCACGCCAGCTATAAATCCCCACGAGCATCGACCCCGCAGACCGCACTCGCTGCCCACTGGACCGAAGTGTATTCTATACTACTGGGGAGTTGGGGACCTATTCTTGTAACTCGAATTTCGCTTTTGGCACAGGCTGATTTGCACGGACGCTGACCGCAGTTACTGGCATCTGGACTGAAATGTATTCAATATTAGAGGACCTATTCTGGTAACTCGAATTTCGCTTATAGCACAGGCTGATTCGCACGCATGCTCACCGTACTTGCTGGCCTCTGGACCGAAAAGTATTTTGAACTGGGGGACCTACTCTGCTGACTCGAATTTCACTTCTAGCTCAGGCTGATTCGCGCGCATGCTGCTTGGGCGACCTGCAAAATCGCTCGAGTAAGGGGAAATCCCGCGAGAACCGTTGAAGTTGCCTATGGATCTACTCTATATCTGTAGCAATTATTTTAATCAAAATAATTATGAAGCTTAGGAGAAACAACTTGACGACACTCAATTTGCAAATATCAACATGGCGGTGGCCCCAAATTACTAAAATATAGTTACTGTGGCTCTACCTAAAGCCTACCAGTCGTTCAGTTTTCGTTTGTTTTTAGCTTTAAACGATTTATTCTACACTACTTACCGGCTACCGCGCGAATTAAGTTGCAGGCAAAATCTACTTTGTTTATGAAAGTCGCCTACAAAGATTAAATATAAATAGAATAAACTGCGAAGAAATTTGTGATTCTATTTGTTTTGGCGACTGTACTTTACTTGTTTTACTGACTCAGCGTATATTTTACGTTAATTTGTCACTATAATAGTTATTAAGCCAACTTGTGGATTTATGCTATTCTGGTGGGCGTATTAATTACATTGTCAACTCCTTTAAACAAACACCATTTTGACAGGAGAACTGTTTTATACATTTTGTATAATCTTTAAATAGTAGATGAAATTAATGTGACATATTTATCATGTGAGTCGAGCCAAGTGTTTATTATAATCCGCATAATTTTCTCACATAAACTGACACCTAAATTATAATAAGAAGCCAGAAAAATATAAAAAGATATGGTAAAAATATTATTAAACTTATCACTCATCTCGGGGCACTTTACGTCTGACACGAATAACCAGATGTCAGTTTATAATCTGCTTATTGCATTTAATTTGTCATCTGCGCTGGCAAAAGACCTTGAGGCGAATACGCTCGTTCACCGTTTCCGCTCCAGAGATAATTAAAAAAAAACTGAAGACGTCATTGTCATATTAGCATGGCGGGAGCATTTTAAAATTCGAACGATTTGCAAAGTGGACGCATAATTTACGAACAGTTTCTGAGGTTGTATTTGACGCAAGTTTATTTAACTAGAGAGAGTGTGATTGGCTAATATTATAACGTCAAAACCGGCCAAGTGCGTGTCGGGCCACTCGCAATATAGGGTTCCGTAGTACCGCTAGTTTTTGATAATTTTTGTATGGTCAATGAATGTACATTTATAACGTGTTTTACACTACTAACAACATCATTACAGTTACGTTCAAAGGAATTTGAACGAAAAGTTCCTTTATACTTCGCCGAATATTTTTTAGTTGATCGACTATTACTCAATAACTTATGAAGTCTTCTTAGCCGTGGTAATTTTCCTTTTAAATTCAGCATATTTCCTACTCCCGAGAATTTTTTCACATTTCCAGAAGCAACCGTTCAGCTGGTAGAAGGGGGGACACTGGACTCTAACGATTTTTTCCGCTTTGAAACTTCATATTTTACAAATGGATCCCTAAATCGGAAAATGGTCTATGAAAACTCGTAATATTTTTAAAAAACCCATTGACCCACCGATGGGGTGGGTCAATGGATAGGTTTTTTTTTACCCCACAGGATGGGGTGGACGCGAAAAAAAATATCATCTCCGGTTGATGTGTAGGGGGTACCATAAAAAAAAATATTTTTAAGATTTTATATTATACCTACCATTTTGTCGGCATCATTAATATGTGCATTCATGCCGAATTACAGCTTTGTAGGTCCTATAGTCTCCGAGTAAAACCGCGGACAGACAGACGGACAGACGGACGGCCGCGGCAGACCGACACAATAAATGTTCCTTGTTGACTACGGAACCCTAATAACAAATAAACAATAATAATATAATAATAATAATAAATATTCTTTATTGTGCACACGCTAAGAAGTAAAATTACAACATTTATTAATTACTAATACAGTGTACCACAATGGCTGCCTTATTACTAATTAGTAATTTCTTCCAGGCAACCACAGGTAAAGGACAGTATATTATTATATATAGTATAGTAAGGCTGGTTTTAGTGTCACGCGGACCGTCGGTACGGATCGCTCCGTAGATCGATCTGTATGAAGTTTTAAGGAGTAATGCGGACGGGCCCGTACAGACCTCTCCGCATTACTCTAAAACGCTCCATATAGCGTAATGCATATTGCATATATACGGAGCGATCCGTACCGACGGTCCGCGTGACACTAAAACCAGCCTAAACAACACTGTAATAAATAACAATTGTAGACGAATATCTACACGTTCGCTATCTCTTACTCCATCATGAGCCAACGTGTAGAGCTATCACCGAAAAAGCGGTGAATGTAATAATTTTCGCCTTTATGGCGTAAACACGTATTATTTTAATGAAAAGGTACCAACTACCAACACAATATAAATAATATGTTTATACAGTGGTACCAACGCCCTTTGAATGCTCAATTCTTTTGTTCGATGAGAATAATTGTGTTATCGATACTGGGGATCACTACAATAGCTTATTTTCCGAGTCACTGAACACTGATTTTGCAATCTATATTGCCGTTATTTTAATTTAGATTGCGAAAACCTACAATATTCCTACTCCTTTTTTCATCTGATTTATTTCCTTGCGAGTCCCAAGAAAGCTAGTTTAGAATGTCCTTGTGGCACTCCTAGGATATATATTATATAAAGGGTTTACGTAGTTATGGATACTGATGTCAATCCTGGCGACACCAGTGCAGAAAAAATATGTGGTGGACTAATACCCTTTACATCGTATAAGGCTAAATACGCATAAATATTTTTTGCTTCTTCAGTAGACATTTTAGCTGTATCTGTGTGTCCCTAAATCTCTCCTTAAGGTACCTACTCTACTTTTTTTTTTTTTTTTTTAATGAAATAAGGGGGCAAACGAGCAAACGGGTCACCTGATGGAAAGCAACTTCCGTCGCCCATGGACACTCGCAGCATCAGAAGAGCTGCAGGTGCGTTGCCGGCCTTTTAAGGGGGAATAGGGTAATAGGGGAGGGTAGGGATGGGAAGAGAAGAGAATAGGGGAGGGAAAGGAAGGGAATAGAGGGTAGGGGATTGGGCCTCCGGTAAACTCACTCACTCGGCGAAACACAGCGCAAGCGCTGTTTCACGCCGGTTTTCTGTGAGAACGTGGTATTTCTCCGGTCGAGCCGGCCCATTCGTGCCGAAGCATGGCTCTACTACTTAGCGAATCCTGCTTGTCAATCTACTTGCCTCTAGTGTATGGGTGCCATTACAGCGGGGCTAAAATGGTCGCTTTGGAGAATCATATTATCAAAGATTAATTAAAAATAAAAAACGCAAAATTGACACTCTGTTTGCAATTCAGATGTCTAAATTCGTACTAATTTGACATTCGTGAGTTTGACAGTTTTGACAATTCATTTTGTGAATTGATTGAGAGGAATTGCTAAATGTGACCATTTTAGTAAAATGGTCGCTTTGGAGAATCATATTTTGAATCATAATATGATTAATTTAAAAAAAACTCAAAATTAACACTGTATTTGCAATTCAGATGTCTAAATTCGTACTAATTTGACATTCGTGAGTTTGACAGTTTTGACAATTCATTTTGTGAATTGATTGAGAGGAATTGCTAAATGTGACCATTTTAGCTCCGCAAATCAGCGGTGTCGGAGGAGTTTGGCAAAAGCAACGGGACACGAGAGTTTTATACTTATGACAAGACCAGATGACGCCCTCTACTCCTTTGCGCCAAAATTTGTTTATCGCGTGAACTTTTCATTTTTCCGGAATATTATCCTATGTCCTTTCCCAGGACTGAAAGTATCTCCCTACCAAATTTCAGCAAAATAGGCTCAGCGGTTTAGGCGTGAAGAGGAAACAGAGATACACACTATCGCATTTATAATATTAGTATGGATGTTGATCATGGCTTTACCTTTTAAAAGCTTTAAGCCTTAACCTTATAAGGTGCTACAGTGTTACACAATCATTAAGCAGGCAAAATAACGGAACACACAAACAAACAGTACTATTGACATTAGAGAATTCCCTCGCGACGCCAAATCATAACTGGGTTAAGTTTACTCAGCCGTTAAACTAATACGCCTTCGTAAACTACATATTTGGAAAACAGTTCGATGGTATTGATTTTAGCGAAAAATGTTGTGAAGTAAAAATGGAAATGGCAAAAAATTAAGAAGACACACAGTAGAACACATTTTTCATACTTTCACTTTCTTATATTGATTAGTAGCGTTGTTCCTGTATATTTATTTCTACTCTACGAATAATAAAAACTAAGGAAACGTAACTCCCATACTATTACCGTTTTAAATTTGGTTCCTTTCGAACTGTCATATAACGTCAGCCTAGTACCGCTCAAGGCCACCTAAATATTGCAAATGTATTGAAATGTGTACCCAAGGTACACATTTTTGACAAGTATTGTAGATCATGTTTTTTGACGGAGTTACTTTTACTTAGTTTTTATTATTCGTAGTTTCTACTACTATCCATTTTCATTATTTTAATGCAACATTTAAGCGGATTTACATTATTCCCATCCAGTAATCAATTTTAGCGCTGGATTACTAATGGAATAATGCAGGGCTTCCCAAACTGCGCCCCGGGGCGTCGCGACATTGTCCCAGGGGCGTCGCATGTCGACACAACCAAATCGAGTGAGCGCCGCGCCGCGCACATTATGTCATTCATACATCCCAGGCATTATCCTCGCTTTCAGAAGCTATGATCAGAAAAGCAAGCGCATCGTTCACATAAGCCAGCCTTGCTGGCTTTAATATCTTTTTTTTTAATTTTTATGCTTATGTTTTGATTTGGTCATTATTTCCTCATAAAAATATAAAAATGTCCAAATAGTGTTTTTATGATAACCTATGTAGGCTGGTTCTAAAATTGGAAAGTATTTTTGGGGGGCTGGGTTCAGGGCGTCTTAAAGAAATGGCAAAGTCCCTAGGGCGTCACAGTACAAATAAGTTTGGGAAACCCTGGAATAATGTATAGTGTCCGTTTACATTATTCCAGTAGTAGTCCAGTGCTGGATTGGATTACCAGTAATCCAATCCAGCATTGAAATAATGTAAACTGGCAATAATTACAACTTCGTTTATTGGTTTGACGGGTTGGATCATAATCCAACCCGTCAAACCAATGTCAAACTCCAAATATGGGTCATTCGTCGCAAATGAGATTACTGTTTGACTTAATTGGGACTCGATCGAAGCTGTATTAAAATTGGATTAAAATAGCCGTGTTCCTTTACACTAGAAACAATTTCTCCAGTCAATTCCGTTTCTCGTACAATTTACTGTGGTAACGTATAATTTAGCACGACACATAGGCGCGTTTAATATAATTATAGCCCGAGAGCCGCAAATAAACGAAACACGTACAGAGACAAGTGGGATGTTTTACTGGCAAAATGTAATTTCGCGTCCTTTGGTGATTTTAGTTTTCAGCATGATCTGTCATCTGTTTTGGCTTTGCTAACGCCTACTATTTTATCGCCATGACTAGAGCCTTAAATCTCTGTCAATATTTTTCGAATTCTGGGGGAAAAGGTTTCTGAATTTAGGTGAACTGGCTTCGGCAAAAAACTACCTTTAGTAAAAACTTAAAACTTGTAATTTGAAAATAACCAGTACCAATGTAAATGCTGTAACTATACATCGTACTCAGTTATTTTACCTTTAAAGATACCTTTACGCTGACAAAAAATCTTCCTAGGATGAGTATAGAATAAATCTGAACTAAATCAACTTTGAAAAGACCAAGACTTTAAAGAGTATTCAACAAAAGGTTTTACTTAACACTACTTTGAAACTAGACGATTTTTGGCAGAGACGGGGTGAACGTCCGATAACATTTAGAGCAATCCATCAAACGTGATATAATCAGTGTTCTGTATTGATAACAATATCACAGAACGCCGCTACATCTCCGAGGTTTTTCGATACTAGTGCTGATTAAAAAAATAATTGAAGACGTGAGTGGAAGAATCGAACAAGTAACATTTCGTAACATACGGACAATAACTCATTTTTTCCCTTATTATTTTCATAAAACTTGTAACTTATATACTTCATAACCTAGCTAATATATCTGGCTACACATATAATCCACAGTTTATCTATTTCAAATAAATTTTCCGGCCCTAAAGCCTCCATTTAAGCAAAAAAAACGGGAAGTTTTTTCATGTTACTTACCTTATTCTTTCACTCACGCCTTGAATTATGAAGACTATGAATTAACCATGAAAAGAACATTGACATCAATAGGGAATAGTACGCTTAGGTCGGAGCAGAGGGCGCTGCTAGCACATCCAGTAAATAATCCGAAATGTTGCATACGTCATATCAGAATATTGACAGAAACTTTTTGGTTACTGTCTATGCTGGTGCTGCCACTAGCGTGAATTTAACCTTAGATTGGAAAAAAACATTAAGGCATAATTTACATCCTGCCAATTAGGTTCAACAAATTAAAACTAATTTAAATTGATCACTAACAATATCAAAGGAAACGGTTAATATAACAAACAGTCCGTCTGTCTGTAACGGTCGGGACTCGGGGCGAGTGCAATATGTCAAAATTACAGGCCAAGACGACGGAGCGTGTCGCCCGCGCATTATTTATACACTTAGTGGTACAGGCGATTGTGGAAACATACAGGAGGGAACTGTAGAAGAAATCGCAACGACACTTTGATGAGGAAAATACGTGTTCAGCCAACAAAATATGTTAATCCATCACATAAATTCTAAGGACATTTGCCCAAAACATGGAATTTTCCCTAACTTATAAATGGATAAACCTACAATATGACCGGACGATTACCCATCTATAAAAGGCCGTCGACCGACATTTACAACTGAAAATTCTGAAGATTTTCGAAAATTTACAAAACGTTAAACGTATTTAACCTAAAAATATCTAAAGACAATGTATTGGGTTATAAGTTGTTCAGAAAGCTAGCAGCTTATTTTGCAACGTCACTTTAAGTATGTTTATTCATATTAAAGTGAACTCTACCGCAAATTTTTATAAAAATTCTCGCAATAAATCCTCTTATCCTAAATATATAATCACTTTCACAGTCACAGTTCGATCTCTCATAAACGCATCCAAACCGTAGAGCATTCCACTTCGTGTGTTTCCACTGGAACTTGAGAGGCGAACCACCCAGACGGTAAAACGTCAGGCACAACCATAACAGGCAAGGTAAATATAGACCTGACTGCCGGACTGCGGCGGTCTGATTTAGGTGCTAGAGCGACGAACAGACGGCGACAAGGAATTCCAGGATAGATGGCAGAAACTATGTATAGCAAAATGCTACTAAAATTAAGTCCCCCTCAAGTCTCCTGCTTCCCTTGTTATTTTGTCAGAGATGTAACAGCCTGTAATTTAGGACTACCTACCTACAACCTACCTACAATAACCTTGTGAGTGTAGAATGTGGATGCTTAACTACTGTCAAGAAAATGACACCAGCGATAATTTTAGAGGTCTGGCAATCGTATGACTTTGTCTTTCTCCTTTTATCAGACTGCCCATTAATTAAAATAAGATGTAATATCTCTGATTGCTGTGGTAAGAGAAGATTGAAATGGTTCTTTGATTTGTAGCGTTTTCTGTTTGTTGAAAATTTGCCTCGGACGACGCAGAATAGGCACTACTAACGGTCATCCATACTAATATTATGAAAGCGAGAGTACCTGTCCGTCTGATAACTCTTCTAGCTTAAACCGCGAACCAATTTTGATGGGTATGGAATCCTGATAACAGTCATAATATAATAGGATAGTTTTTACCCGGAAATATGTATGATGTCCGCGCCTATGTTCGGCACAACGAAGAAGCTTGAGACATATAGTTCTCACTAAAACCAGCAACTTTAATACCGGGAGAATTTCAATCACCATTAACTAGTGATCAGTAATTTATTCCCGGTAATCTGATCAGCCATCAGGACGTTGACAGGTCGACAAATTGTCAGCGGGTGATAATAACAGGCCTCCTGATATATTGATGGACGCACTTGCCAACAGGTGATTGCTTGTCTGTTTATAGCGATTATAGGTGAAGGAGGTAAAGTGCGCATATACGGAGCGCTTTTAAGCAGTATCCAAACTTTTATGTTGTTTTTCTGAACTGATTTTATTTTGCTGAATATAATAAACTTGCATTTTTTGCCAATGATGTAAGCCTTACGAAAAGCTAGATAATGATGACTAAGTTAAAACTTTATAATGATTACAACAAACATATTATTGTTTCCCAAAATTGCTAAAGTACAAAATACTATTAAGCAATTTTGCCAAAAACACTTAAAGGCAAAAAGTCAGTCGCTTTTAACAAACACGATTAAAATCAATGAATGCAACAGCATAGTACAAGAGTCTCAAGAGTCAAGACTGAAGCAAGACATTTTCTAGATTGTTAAGGTCAAAATGTTTTTTAAAGCTGTTCTTTTTTGGGCTGGATGAATAACCATGATAGTGAAGCTATGTACAGCATGCACATCAATTATGGCCAATCATGGCCCGCTGCAGGCCATCGTGAACCGTAGACCACGATCACTTGGTGATGAACACAATGGCGCATGGCTCATTACTGCCTGGCAATCCACTGGCTATCGTCCGCCATCATACACCATTACCTCGTCTACAAAAATACACAATAGCGATGGCTTGTAGAGGGCCAGCATGGACTATTGTGAAGAGGCGCCTTTAGAGAGGTTGCATAATAAACAGCACATTGACATAGGCCACTCAGACATAATCCAATAGAGACAATTATACAATTAGGGCAATTTGTCATCTAGCTCGGCCAGGTCAGGTCGTTATTCTGTAAGAGTCTCGATCTGAAAGCGAAGTCTAATTTGAGTGAATAATAAGGATGAATTGCTTGTATTAGCTTAGAAAATTCTACAGTCTTAACCCTTAGAAGCTGCAATTTCATAAAAAGGCAGTTTTTTAAATTAATTTGTATTATATAATTTATCATAGTACTTAGAAGCAGGCGTTTTGTTGCTTTATACAAGGTGTAACAAAACTTGGTGATAATTTTAGTGTGTGTATGTACCTTGTATAGAGTTCAATGTGAAAAGAGACAACGCTGAAAGAGCAATTTTTTTGTGATTTGGATTGGCAAGCGCCCCAGTGTCATGAACTTTCCCATATAAAGTTGAAAAAAGTTGCTCTTTTAGCGCTGCTACTTTTACAATCACTCCGTAAAGTATACAAGGGACTCACTCTATACAAGGGACACATACACTCCCTAAAGTAGATATTATCACTTAGTTTTGTTACACCCTATCTAAAACACGCAAAAATTAATTTATCACCGTAGAGCTCCTTGGAACAAAGGTAGGCCTAGTTAACTTATTTCATTTGAACAACTAAGAAATAAAGCCTTGCAAATTGCAAAACCTACTTCATATTAATATGTAAAGCCATTACAAAATTCTCTACTGTTCAATTATATTTTACCTCGGGCTAAAGTTTAAGTAATCCTTATTTTCTTCACATAAAGACCTGTCAGAAGTAACTGTGGTTACAAACTTCACACTAAGTAGGTTCGTAAGTTAATTCGCTTCCGGTGTAAATCGTAATCTGATCGAGTTCCAATTCGAGATTGGATCGAGATTTATGTATCGAATGAAGACAGGTGGCACACCTGTGGGCTTTGACAGACCTTTTCCGGCTTTAAATAACCAGTTGCTTGCTACTTGATCGTATGAAAAAAAAAACAAGTTAAATACTTTAGAGTTTAGGGTATGTGTCATGTGTCCCTTAAATAGAGTTTACGGGGAAAATAACTTTTTTTTAATTGAAAACTTCTGGAATGTACTTTCGATAGTCTGTTATCGGCGGAATGTGAGAGATGCTTCACATTTATTAGCGTGGTTAAGAATTTCGCATTCCATTATTCCATGGTATGTTTAGCTGACCCTACATCTAAACATGAAACGATGGAGGAGGTGTTCTTCATTTATCAATTTCAATGGAATGCCCAGTATTTCTAAACAGCTTTTGTAGATAATGTCATTTGAAATACTTGGAAAAGGTAGGAATATTAATAAGGTTATATTCTTAAATAACTAATCGATCACAAAGTGAATGAATTAACTATAAAATGTACCACTTACCAGTATTCACCATAAATTACATCTTAGTAATAATCTTCTTACAAATACATAATATTTACATAGCGAGTAACTTTATAAAAACTGCTCGCCTTTGCCTGGCATGTCAGAAACATCACATGGCAGACATATTAGCAGCACCTTGAATACTTATACAATGCGTAAATATATATTTGATAAGTAAAGGGGGTTAATAGTTACAACTGTGACGACCTCTGTGGCTCGGTTGGTGAGCGAGTTGGTAGCTCAAGCCGGGGGTCGCGGGTTCGAATCCCGCCTACGGAACAAAAAGTTTTCAATGTTCCTAGGTCTTGGATGTGTATTAAATATATGTATAATTTAATAAAAATCTTAAATATATGTATAGTGTAAAATATTAAATATATTTCCGTTGTCTGGTACCCGTAACACAAGTTCCTCTGGTACTTACCACGGGGCCGGACTGACGTAGTGTGAAGCGTCCATAGATATTATAAAAAAGTTTTTATGGCCGGTTTACACTATTTCAATCCAGTAAGTAAGTGTGATGGCGAATTGCTGCATTCCATTCCATCGGATCGCACTGATTGACAACATAATGGTTGGGAACACCTGACGTTTGTATGTTTACTATAACGGTAGCCCGCGAGCTTACTCTACCAAATAAAAGTATGTTTTTTAAATAGTAGACAAGAAAAAGAAATCGAATGCCGTATTTTTTAAAGCTGAAAGAGCTAAGTCTAAGTAGCCCCATAAAGATGCTGATGAAAGGAGATTAACCAATTCGTCTGAAAAGCAGAATTATTAACATGTGTATTCTACCTTTTCTAACCTACAATGGATGTGACCAAAAAGGCGTCAGCTCGGGATTTGCCAAAGATACATACCTAGGCAGGCTGGCCAACGATAGCGCTAGAACGCAAGAGAAGACCTCAGAAGACCTTTGCTCAGAACTCCAAAGCCTTGGCAAAAGCAAAATCACAAAGGCTTTTAAAAAAACCTTCATGCGAATCTGAATTGAAGTTAACCGGTTTTGTAAATTATTATATAAGGCGACATGTTTCTTCCCCATTACACATAAAATATAAACGTATTCATATCTTTTCAGCGGAAAAGTACTTAACATTTCCGTGAGCGTTTCTTAGAACCATTATCTGGTTCAATACAAGTTAAATATTTGTAGGCTTTCGTCGAGTAAATTGATAGTAGATATGCCGCATACCTTCAAAGATAACATAGAAACCTTTTAGACACGTAATTTATATAAAGTGTTTCATTATAAATTATCTACTATTTAGCGCAACTGTTAAGTCGATAATACGCAAAAGTTAGCATTAAGTAGTTTATAAATTATACAACTGCATAAGCATTTATTATTGTAGGTTTTGCAATATCAATACATAATAATAAAACTGTAGAAATGAAAATCCTGTACATTAAAGATATTCAAAAAATAATAAGCGGGGGGTGTTACTACATCGCTATAGAAGCCAAAAATGTGGTTAGTTTTTTTGTCTGTCTGTCTGTCTGTCTGTCTGTATGTTTGTTCCAGCATCACACGAAAACTACTGACCCAATTTTAATGCAGTTTTCGCAGATATATTTGTCTTCTTCAAACTTAACATCTGGTGTATAAAAAATTTTCCTCCTACCCCTCTAAGGGGACAAAAGAGGGGGTCAGATTTTGTATCAAACTTTTTTCTTTAACACGAAAACTACTGATCCGATTTGCATACGGTTTTCGCAGATATGTTTGACTTCTTCCAACTTAACATCTGGTGTATACAATTCCTAAAAGCTAGTCTATAATAATGTATATTGTAAGTCGGAATTTCTGTTAGAGTTTAGACACTATAAGATTAAACAACACAAAAACACACTCTCTCATATTCACTTTCTACTTACCAGTTATGACCACATCTATCTAGGCTTAGCATGCTGTAGTAGAAATGTGAAAAAATAGAAAAACTGACAGCCGACAGGTTTTGCGACGTGCTGAGCGTCCCGCACGGTAGCCTGTTAGGACGAGCCAAGCCGGACAAAGGGATACCTTATCTAAAAGCGTTTTGTCGTTTTTATCTCTTACGTAATAGGTGATGGTGGTGCAATATGGGACACTTGGGACAATGGGGTAGGAGCTGCGCGAGGAAGGTATTATTAAAATCCAATAGAATTATTGCGCTTAGCGAGGTCAGGCAAATGAAGCGATCCTCAAAATCACATTCCCTAAAGCTCTACGGTACGCAGCTGGGCAAGGCAAGCCAGCAAAGTACGCAGGGTGCCTTTTTACCGGGGGCGCGTTGGCCTGCGTAACACTTGTAGCTCTTGGCAACAAACACAAGTTCTCTTGCCTCTAGTGTACAGAATGAGGCAAGAGAATATAGGGCACAGTTTCTCTTGCCCCACCATTCCCCACATCTAGCGCAAATCGCAATGTACTCACATCAAAGAAGTGCGGTCGCAGCCGTCCCACGGTGTACTTCGCGATGTCTGTAGTGAGCTGCTGGCACGCGCACCCGAACAGGAACACGCCGACCGCGCGGTAAACCTCCCACACCCACGGTGGGATCTCCTTCCCCAGGATCACCCGGGACCGCCCCTTGTAGTCCCGGAGACGGATCCATTCTGTTAGACACATCTGAGGACAAGGAGAGTGGTTGAAATGGTTCCTTTAATACAAATTAGGGGCAAGATCGTTCATATTTTCAAAGGGCGATGTCTGCTTAGTAGTATAAAGTTGTACAATTTAATAAAGTTTGGGCACACGCTTAAATAACAGCTTATATATTAGCACAGCCAAAGTTTAAAGAAATACAAAAAAATAACAAAAATAACAGCTTAAGACGGCCAGGCAAAAATAATGTAACACGCAGAGAATCGAGTTTGTTATTATTTCACGCGTAAACTGAGAAAAGGATTTTGATGAAGAATGGTAATAAAGCTAAATCAGGCCGATCCTTGTTTTAAGCGCAGCAAAATGACATAGTTCTGGTGGTATATCTTACTGTAATGGAACCTTGAGAAAGCTGCTTATAACAAATAACGACCAATAAAAGTATCATAACCACCAATAAAAACCGATACATCAGGTGCGCCCGGCGTCTATATCCGCCGCGAACCTGCGACCCCCTTTGAACATCTGCCAACGGCCAGACGCGCTTGCCCCAAAATTAGAATTTAATTGTTTTATTATTAGATTTCGCATTCGTCGCCTACTTATTTTAGATTTTAATGTACCATGCTGGTGTTGCAGACAGCGAACTAACAATTAACAACATTTAATATCACTATGGAGTTGGTAGAGTGGATTTGCTTTTGCGTTATACATAATTTGTTCCTTAAATGTTGGTGCATGTTCAACGACATACTCCTCCTATTATGGATCCAACTAATATAATGCTAATTAATTGTAGTTTCGATGTTACATAGAGCTTATTTGAAATTTTATCCTTCGAACGATTTAGCCGAGCTCCTTTAGGCTTAACCTAGTCACAACAGAAATGTGAAAGAATGGAAATACTGACAGATGATCGGGACAAAATGACTTTCCTTTTACAATCTGACTCTTTGTCTGAAGAATGAAACCTATTGTATCCAGTGGACATACTTAGCGTGCTGAGTTGAGATAATGATGATGAACAAGATATTTCTAGCCACAGTAACACACATAGATATGATGTACCACTTCACTATCGATCGTGGTCCATATCGACTTCCCGTTGCAAGGCGTCCTTGCAAATACTTCGCTAGGAAATAGACGCGTCGCCAATCTATACTAATAAAAACACGAAAGTGTCTGTCTGTATGCCTGCTACTTCTTCACGCCTGTTACTCTTCAAATTAATGTCATTGTAGATCCAAGCCCATTCAAGTTCAACCGTTTCTAACAAATTTTTGATCTTTCAGTCTTTAGGGCTCCCGCACACGGGCCACACACCACAAAACGCCGCTACCGGCATATTTCCTGTAGTTTTCATACATTTTTTGACGCCGGTGGCCGCCACACGCTTCAACGATTCACTTTACGACCAATAGACTAGCTTAAAACGGCGTTTGTGGCTGTCGCGTGTGGCCCGTGTGCGGCGACACTTAGTTTAGACTCTAAAAGTCTAAACTATCCATTGATAGTGTTAGATTATTCTAATTATGCTATTTGAATAGGAATATAAGGAAAGAGTTATCACAAATTAACACTTTTAATTTGTACTATAAGCTGCATAATTATTCATCTACCCAACACTAATTACACATATAAACCAAAAGTAAGTAATCTAATAATTACCTTAGAACCTTCTCTCTTGAAAGCCGGAAAAAAAAGTGTTCTCCCGAGTCTATCAACCGACTCCCGATTTCCCCAGTGTTGCCACACACAATTTCAACATTTACCGAAAATTAACTGTCACATCAAATAAAGTATTGCCAATTAATAATTTAAATTTCCAGACTTTATAAAAATCAACAAATTAATGTTTTTAATAGCAAAAATTTATAAAACCTAACACTCGACCATCCTGAACATGTGCATGTCCCCATGCACAGTATAATAATATATTTAGACAACTACCTAACCTAACACTCGGCATTCCCTTGATCAGGCTTTCATAGACTTACAATATTATTATTAAGCTTCCAAATAGAACAAAACATATAACAATAATCCTCGTTTACAATTACATAATATCAAAACACATTTTGTCATATTAATCTTCAAATTAGAACATCTTTAACTACTCGATTCAAAATATTACTTATTCACTTCATTTATTAACTAGTATGTAAACCACCATTTCTTACAAAACTAATTAATAATTTATCAATTACTATCATATAAGTGTGAACCCCAATTTCTCACAACCTATAGGATAGCCCAACTTCATCTTAAATCATTCACTTCATTTATTAACTAGTATGTAAACCACCATTTCTTACAAAACTAATTTATAATTATTTATCAATTGGGTACTATCATATAAGTGTGAACCCCAATTTCTCACAACCTATAGGATAGCCCAACTTCAACCTAAATCATCATCATCATCATTATCATCATCATCATCATCATCATCATCATCATCATCATCATCATCATCATCATCATCATCATCATCAACATCATCATCATATCAAAACACATTTTGTCATATTAATCTTCAAATTATAAATCTTTAACTACATACTCGATTTAAAATATTATTCACTGATATTTCTAATTATGTAAAAAAAAAAAAAAACTCAGATTCAATAACTCAATCTGCATAAAGTTTCATTATTGCATCTATAACAACTCTATTATAATCCTCTCAGATACCCAACCCATTACCCAACTCATTACAAACATAAAATATATTATAGTTACAATCAAAAATTCGACATTTAGTTACTCGCTACATTGTGTATCTGCACTACTTATTTACATTAAATATTTATATTCGCTAAAATAATCATTTTTTTTATTAATAATTAAAATTAAAATATATTTATTACAATGGTTAGGAAACAACACTTATTCACTCATTTCATCATCAGCGTTATTAGACTACATCATTATCATCATTCAACTCTAAGGAAGCTATATTATGAATTATGAACCCAGGGCGACATGCGATCGGCATTTCTTTATAAATAAAACTGTCTAACAGAATGTTGGTCTTGTGGACAGGAAAAATTTTCAACGGATTTAGTTTTTACATCCCCGGGCCTAGTTTACCCTAATTCCGACCAAATAATTTACGGAGTCGCGTAAAAAAATACACTTTTCCAAAATATTGAGTGCCAAATTTTCGAATTTTAAATTTAATCATTTTAATTACTGTAGATTAAGTAATTAGCAAAACCTCAACCAAAATCGACAAAACTAATTCACTAGTACCCCGTTAATTGTACAGTGTATAGTGTACAATGTATTATCAGAAAAGTTGATTCCTAGATGGTACATATTAGGTACTTTAACGTATTTTGAGTTAGAATTAGAAGTTAATATTATGCGCATTGTTTTTAGGAACCGATTCATCTTTATTTGTAGAATTCGGTAACGAATCATTCTCGAACATACAATTTTCAATCTTATGACCGTAACGATAACACTTCGCACACTTAATTAATGGCTTAGGACACTTTAAAAAGGGGTGCCCCTTTTCCTTGCAATTATAACAATATTTAAACTGTCCCGGCACTCGGTTGTTAGACTTACGTAAACTAGAAGCATTACTATTGTCACTAACGTTCGATTCGGGTGTCAGTCGCCTTACATTGGGTCGATTAGTAATAGTCTGAGAGACGTCCTGATTACTCATTAAAAATTGTAAAAGTTGGTCGGGCTGCGTGCACCGTAGTGCATTTGCGCTCGATCGCATAGTCTTATCGCTAAGCCCGTGTATTAAACAATCGACCGCGTTTTTGCCGCTTATGTCGCACTGGTTCAACATAGCTAACTTTTCATAGTAATAAACCTCTAATGGTTCATCGAACCTACTTTCCTACGAAGCATGTCCTCCAGAGATTGACCATAGTTTTGTTCGCAGGGAAAAGTATTTAAAAGCTTCTCCTGCCATTCCGACCAACTAAATAAAATTGTGTTTTGACTCTCGTATCAAACTTTGGCCAACCCCTGAAGTTTTTGCAGCGCAAAATGAACCGTGGTTCGTTCGTCCCACCCGTAGACCGTGGCGCACTCGTTTACCTTTCTGAGCCAGATATCAGTCCTCTGACATTTAATCGACGGATCAAAATCGGGCAAAATATTCTTATGACTGATATTAGCAGAAGGCAACGAGGCACCCGCCGTCGCGGGCGGCTGAGATTTCATGAAGTTAATAAAATTCTGAACATCCTTATAATTAAAAGTAGGGCTACGTGACCTCGTGTCTCGCGCGGCAGCTCCCCGTCCCGCCGACCTCCCGATGCAGGTGGTGTCGCGGTGTCGGTGCTGGCTGCGCTCCCGGAGGACGTCTTCTTCGAGGGCGCGGAGTCGGTCGCGTTGTCGCTCGAGCTCCAGTTCGCGTTCGCGTAGACTCGTGCGCCTTCCGCTGGCCCGGCAGCTGGTCCGCCGAATGCTGTCGCTGTCCCGCGCGGGTCGCCGGCTGTGGCTGCGGCTGCGGCTGTGACTCCTCGTCTCTCTCCTCGCTTGCGTCCCACCACGGTCAGGCGTTAGTAGCTGACGGTGCGTGGACACTTTGCTTTCGCATGGCATTCTCTGAAACTCAAACCGAAAAGCTTAGTAGTCTGTATTTACTTTCAGCGAAAAACTATAATAAACTAATAATATAAAATGAATTCGGGAATTGAATATCAACTAGAAACCTTAAATATCACCACATCATAAAATGTAGGGTAGATGTAAAAATAAGCTGCTATAAGATTCTTTTTAAAAATTAAAATCTTTTAACGTTTTAGTTACTTATTCTGATAATTTAATTATACACTGAGATTACTTTCTTGTAATTTTAAAGCTAGCTTACAATATATTATACAAACTATTGTTACATAAATTGTACTATTAAACGTGTAGGGTAGATGTTTGCTTATTATTAATCACAGTTTATTGCAATTTCAAATCCTGCTTTCCTAAAAGTTTGCGATAACGACTCTGCATATTTTATGCGCGTCGTTTTGTTACAAATGTAGCAACTAAGAAAATAACGATTTACAAAATTGAAAATGTGGGCAGTTCGCACTTCTGAATTGTTAGATTATTCTAATTATGCTATTTGAATAGGAATATAAGGAAAGAGTTATCACAAATTAACACTTTTATTTTGTACTATAAGCTGCATAATTATTCATCTACCCAACACTAATTACACATATAAACCAAAAGTAAGTAATCTAATAATTACCTTAGAACCTTCTCTCTTGAAAGCCGGAAAAAAAAGTGTTCTCCCGAGTCTATCAACCGACTCCCGATTTCCCCAGTGTTGCCACACACAATTTCAACATTTACCGAAAATTAACTGTCACATCAAATAAAGTATTGCCAATTAATAATTTAAATTTCCAGACTTTATAAAAATCAACAAATTAATGTTTTTAATAGCAAAAATTTATAAAACCTAACAATAGTTTTTATCCCGGAACGGTTAGCATCATCGTCATAAACGAATTTCGGCGCAGCTAATTTGCGCACATCTTATTTATTTATATCGCACAAACGACTAAAACACATTTTCACAGTATTCTACCTCCTCTACTCGCTAAAATTGGACAATTTCTCTTGAGCATTATTACGTGACAAAACGCGTCTTGTGATTTAAAAGAATAGTATGGCCTACAAGTAATTAAGGTACTTTGAGTGCCAGAAAAGGGATTGGGTTGTTTTTACTTCGAAAAAATTACAATTTTGCCGTAGAAATAAAAATATTTCAAGCGTCGGGAAGCAAAGAAATATTTTACGCGCCGGGAATGGACACAGGATACTTTTTATTCCGGCAAAATATACAGTTTTCGCGATGTAGTTGGTCTATACTATGTAATTCTATTAAGTATCACAATTCACAGCTATGTTAAATAAAAAAACTATAGCTTATCTTCCTTGAACCCAACTCAATTGCCACAATAATACACTTCTAGATACGCATACGCGTGCGCATATACGCACTAGTTGCGAAAATAACCGCGCGCCTCAGTAACCGCATTACGCGGTAGTCGACACATGTTGCGACATTGATACCAGATATCTTATCTAGTGTGTGTTACTATTACTCATAACTCATAAATCATTTAATCCATAAACTAATATTTGAAGATTGACGAATATAAAGGGAGTGGTCATTTTGCACTTTTTACGTGAAGGTCCGTGTAAAAGACCAAAAATTGTTAAGTCGCATCATGAGCATAATAAACAAAAATAGAAAATTTGAAACGGGGAAAGGAATGTTAATATACTGAAGATTATTGCTGTATTTTTATTATAACTTTGTAGCTTTCAAATTATGAGTTTATAAGGCTCTAAATACGGTAAATTACGGAATATCCGTAGGGGAAGGCCCTTAAATCGCGCACTCACATAGTCATTGCTCATTAATCATGTAGATCTACTACGTATAAACTTATGTTTTCGTTGCGGCCGCTTCATTTGTGTTCCAATTTTGTAGTGTCCTCATGCAAGGGCAAAGTTTTGTAGGTGGTTGAGCAGGAACTTTGTCAGTTTTACATCAAACGGGCAATATATATAAAATACATTACACATTAGTTTTTTCATTTACAAAACTGAATATACTATTACATAAATTTACTGTCCCACATTTTCCAAGAACCCAGACTAATTACATTTTTTATACAAAAAGTTACACGCGTAGACACGAGGTAAACAATGTAAGTATAAGTTACAAGTTATAACATATTTATAGTAGCCAGTAGCGAAATGATTTGCGATACGGTAAAAATCAGGGGCGTTCAACCATTTATACGCACAGTTCCATTAAGGAATTAGTTTTAGGGCGACAACATACATAAGTCAGGCTGTGCCCCAGGCCGCGCCTTCACATTTTATTTCGTAATCGTAGACTATTCTCTACATTATTAACGTGAACTCAAAGCTAAAATAGCTCAGATTTACCACTTAATTGCTCTAATAAAGTTATAACTATTTATAAATAGCTTATGGGACTGTTCTTCAGTCTGTTATTTGAATGCTTCGCTCCTTCTTGAAATGTAATATTTACGTGAAACGTAATCGTGTAAAATTCGTTGTCCTCTTCATTATACGTAGCTTTTTATGATAGAAATAGAACCTATCATACGTAAAAAGGCTACAAACTTTTAATTGGTCAAAGCTCTGAAAGTTACACCATTTAAGTTTAAGACAGTGCCACTTTACTAGGTTCTTCATTATGTTATACAATTTATTTTTCCGATAAACTGTTTCGGAACCCTGCTAAATCGAGTGATAGTTGACAAGATATAATTTGTACGAACATATTTCAGGGCTGCCAATGTCGCCGTTTACTATCTTAACGGTTGGCAATATTGAATTATATTGTTATTATCAGTGTTTATTAATGATTTGTAATATCATCAATTACTATAATTGTGGAGCCAACTGCATAGTACAGTCTATTCGGATTTCGGAGTTATCATTTTATATTATACTAGACGTTCCGCGCGGCTTCGCCCGCGTAAATTAGGAATTTCACAGACATATTAGCCGACAAATATAACCTATGGTCCTTCACGTGGTCTACTTTTTATCTGTGCCAAATAACATAAAAATTGCTACGGTAGTTCGTGAGATAAGCTCTTTCAAATAATTTTCTCCCTTTTTTCCACGTTTTTCTCTATTTCTTCACTCCTATTAGTCTTAGCGTGATAATATATAGCCTATAGCCTTCCTGAACAATTGAGCTATCTAACACTGAAATAATTTTTCAAATCGGACCAGAAGTTCCTGAGATTAGCGCGTTCAAACAAACAAACTCTTCAGCTATATAATATTAAGTACCAGCTGTGCCCGCGATTTCGTTCGCGTGGAATAGTTATTATGGGCATCATATTTATTATGGCGAATAACTTCCTTAGCTTTATAAATTATAGCTGTTACCCACGACTTCGTCTGTGTCTATTTCATTAATGCATTCATTTCGACCAAATTTGATTCTTAGACCATATAAAAATAATTATTGTGAGTTAAACTTAAAAGATAGACATGTACTATCACGGACATTTTTTTAGATCATTTAAAGAGGAATAATTCTTCCATACATATTTTTTGGGTATCTTGGATAGTTTTTGCAGCGCACGCAATGGAAGCTTTCAAAGATGAATAATTTTCCCTGCTTTTTCCACATTTTCCTCTGTTTCTCCACTCCTAAAAGTCACAGCGTGATGGTATAATAGCCTATAGCCTTCCTCGATAAATGGGCTATCTAACACTGACATAATTTTTCAAATCGGACCAGTAGTTCCTGAGATTAGCGCGTTCAAACAAACAAACAAACTCTGTAGCTTTATAATATTAGTATAAATAGATTAGTAATTTGTTCCAGGCACCCAAAATAATATCGAGAGCCTCAAAGATAATAAGCTATAACCATATAAATGGCATGACAAGGTGCGGCGCCTCCCAGACTACGCCGCGCCGGCGACGTCGCGTCTCCCGCCTTTGGACGCGATCCAGAGTTTTTCCTCGTAGGCTTCGAGGTCACGAGGATACTTGGGAAAGCCCATGCCAAAGGCAGGACAAGATTAATTGGTTATGGCAAATATTTTAATTTTTTGTTGGGTAAGCACTATTATTTTCTTAGGAAGATTGAATTGATAAATTATTATCTACTAGACGGTCCGCGAGGCTTCGCCCGCGTAAATTATGAATTTCACAGACAAATTAGCCCACAAAAAATAGTCTGTGATCCTTCACGTGGTCTATTATTTATCTGTGCCAAATAACATAAAAATTGCTCCAGTAGTTCGTGAGATAAGCCCTTTAAAATAGTTTTTCCCGTTTTTTTTCACATTTTCCGCTGTTTCTTCGCTCCTATTAGTCTAAGCCTTCCTCGATAAATGAGCTATCTAACACTGAAATAATTTTTCAAATCGGATCAGTAGTTCTCGAGCTGAAGCTCATCAGCTTTATAATATTATAAAGTACTAGACGTTCCGCGCGGCTTCGCCCGCGTAAATTAGATATTTCACAGACAAATCAGTCCACAAAAAATAGCCTATGATCCTTCACGTGGTCTACTTCTTATCTGTGCCAAATAACTGAAAAATTGCTCCAGTTTGTTTTTTGTTTTTCAAAATTCTTTATTAATCATAATAATAGGTACACATACAATTGGATTGACACAATTATACTGAAAGCATGCAATTTTTAAACTTACAGGCTAAGCGCACCTCTTAAAGTTATCTGCATGAATTTGTGTAAAAATTTTATCACACCGTTTACAGAACTTCACTTGTTTACATTGTAATTCACACGTAAATGCTTAGTTAGCAGTTTACTTTTAGCGCCAAAAGATTATCGCAACTTACCCATTACAGTAAACATACAAATTTGATTTCATATTTAATAAAACAATTTAATAATTAAGAAATAAACACGGTAGGTCTACTCGTCATTAGATAATGAACTGGCCAGGCTCGGTGCGTGCGATGAGCTGCCCTGCCCTGCGCGCACGCTCGCCGCACGGCGACCGAGGGGACTGGGAACCTGTTTTTGCGTTTCATTACTTTGGTTATCGCTAAAGCTCGGTAGGAAACAACAGATAGTGATGGGGCAAGCGGTATGTACCGTATCTATCGATATAATTTAAGTCTACTTTTTTAGTTTGCGCGATGGATGAAATTAGGGTATTATAATGGGTTTTATTTTTCTGATAAAATTTATATGCAAGTTTAAGGATAAATTCTCGTAACGTAGGGAATTTTAATTGTAAATGTATGTTACTGAGATTGGTACGAAATTTCGTATTGTATGCAATTTTAAGGGCTTTATTTTGAATAGTCTGCAATAGTTGGTAGTTTGTATTAGAAGTGCTACTCCAAACGGGGCACGCATATGTTATGCAGGGTCGAACTAATGTTGAGTAAATTCTTAGTTTAGTGTGGGGGCTAAGCGAGCTTCTCCTATTCAAGATAGGATGAAGAGAGCCAATTGCCTGTGCTCCTTTAATGCGAAGCTGGCTAACGTGTTTGGACCAATTCAACTTAGCATCCAGAGTTACACCTAAATATTTTACGGACGAACTCCACGGTATAGAGTGACCTGATATATTCAATAATCTTTTGGGAAGTTTTCTTTGCCGAGTAAAAAGTATGGCTTCCGTCTTGCTCTCATTGAGTTTTAATTTCCATATGGTAAAGAAATTTTGCAGCAATTCTAGAGAAAACTGAAGACGACCTATCACGATGTCAATATCTTTCGAAGATGTGTAAGAAGCTGTATCGTCGGCAAAACAAGCCAGGAGCGTGCGGGGTTGAATAGGAACATCGTGAATGAAGATTAAAAATAAGTACGGTCCCAGTATGGATCCCTGGGGAACACCAGCTTCAACCAACAGGTAACCGGACATTGTATCCCCAATGTGGACTGCGATTTTACGACCTATTAGGTAAGACTGTATCAATTTGACCATATATAAGGGTACGCCACAAACAATAAGCTTGTGAAGGAGCCCATCATGCCAAACAGTATCAAAAGCTTTTTCTATATCTAGAAGGATCAGACCAGTTGACTCATGAAGGTTAAGATGATGGGAAATGTGCTCAGCCACACGCGCAAGCTGCTGGGTTGTAGAGTGACCAGTCCGAAATCCAAATTGCTCATTGGGTAATATTTTATCAGTGGCCTTTTTTAGTCTCGTCAATATAACTTTTTCAAAAAGTTTACCCAATGTAGGCAATAGGCTAATAGGGCGGTAGCTGCTGGGCAGGCTCTCGTCTTTGCCGGGCTTTTTGATTGCAATAACTTTAGCAATTTTCCACGCTTCAGGAAAGTAGCCGAGATACATACACCCATTGAATATTTTTGTAAGGAGCACAACCGCTTTTTGTGACAAGTTTTTGAGCAGTAAATTATGGATGCCATCAACACCAGGTGACTTGCGGCACTTGAGATGACGAAGATACCGCCAAACTTCATTTGGTCTAGTTGGTTGGTAAAGAACTGTTGTATCAAAATAGTTTAATAAGTCAACCGATTTCCTAACTACTTCGTTTACTCCCGGGCTGTGCCAGTCTAAAGTAAGTCTCATATTATCACAAAAAGAATTAACCAAAACTTCACATTGTTCTACAGGCGATGCGGTCATGCCTCCGTCACTTCGCTTAAGAGGTGCGATATTGCGAGACCTCGGTTTTAATGACCTTGTTATACGCCAAATGTCCGATCTAGGATTATCAACTTTCGAAAGTTGACGGTTCCAAATTTTGTCGTTAAATTCACGAATACATACATCAATATACCTCAGGAATATACGCACTGTAGACCTTACATATATTTTATATTTACCTTTTGGCAAACACAGGTCATAGCGACGAAGTTGATTTTTGTATCTAATAAGTCTTTTGATATAATTAGGAAATCGTGTCGAACTTTTCAAATTAGATTGAAGGGGGATGTTGAGATTACGGGCCATTAAAATAGTATTATGTAAGTTATCTACGCTTTCATCTACTTGTTGCACATTAGTAAAGATGCGGGATGTTAGCTCAATATTATTATCAATATAATTACGATAACCACTCCAATTAGCTTTTTTATAATTATAAAAAGGGGTTGGAGGTTTTCGCACAACGTTTGCAGCAATTGTAAAGCCTAGTGGTAGGTGATTTGATGCCAGAGCAGGGAGAGCTTTTACGTTATCAATATTGACAACATTTAGGGCGAGAATTAAGTCTGGGTTGGTTGTATTCAGATTTGCTCGGTAGTTTACTTGTGTGGGTGTCTCAGATGCATAAATGGTATAATCATGTTGTAACATAAAGAGGGTAATCCGCCGAAAGTGTAACATTACGTGCTAACTAAATAATTCATAATTAATCATTAAAAGTGTTATATGCGCATGGAATTAGTGATACAAGTGCGAGGAACTTAATAAGCAATCATTGTGAATATAAGTTCAACAGAAATAATTGGTATTAAGGTAACTTTTTCCCAAGTGAACACGATTACTTTACTATACGCGTAAGCGCCGCGTATCTCCCTGGCACTTAAGACCTTTGGTTCGCGAATATATCGTGTGCCGATTTGCCGAGTTATCATAAAAGGACACCGAAGACCTAGTATTTTCTAATAATTATGATGGAATGCAAAATATGTGTTTCTAATCTCAGTATTGAAGAATGCCTTAAATGTGCATCTTGCAAAGCAGTCTATCATTATTTTTGTGTGGGATTGAATGACGTGGATTATAAAAAGATTTTGCCTATGAATAAAGCGAAATGGAAATGTTCTACATGTAAACAACCAAAAAGGGTGGCTGAAGGCTTGGGAACGAGCCCAGTATATAAATGTACATTGTCTACTACGGAAACATCAGCTGATCAGCCTCAATCTATTATCAATATTGATGCCAATTCTTTAATGTCTCAAATAAATCTCCGGTTCGATACTCTCTCAGCTGCTATTGATTCGCTAAAATCTCACTTTACTGAAAAGATAGAACATTTTTCTGCCATTATTGGGACCTATGAGTCAAAAATATCTACCATGGAGGCCGCTCTTGTCACTGCCCAGGAGCAAATTAATGAGTTGACCACAGAAAAATCAGCTCTCAAGTCGGAAATTGAAAACCTAAGGTCTAACATTGCCAACATTGCCTTATGTAATAGTAGGAATGAACAATGGGTAAGAAGATCTAATATTCAAATAAATGGAGTTCCCGAACGCAGAGATGAGAATTTACTTAAGATACTTAGAAATCTTGCTGAAAAATCAGAATTCCAGCTAAACGTTGAGAACGATATTGACTTTGTCACACGCATTGCTGTTAAAAATGATTCTAGCGATAAGAGGCCGAAGCCAATCATAATTAAATTTTTGGCTAGATATAAGAAAGACGAGTTCCTATCCTCTGTACGTAAGCTGAAGAATCTCAAAGCAAGTGATATAGGTTTTGTTGGATCTACTGGCCGTATTTATTGTAATGACCATTTATCTCCTACAAATAAAGCACTGTTTGCAGAGGCAAAAAGAAGAGTAAAGGAAAAAAAGTGGGCTTTTATTTGGGTTAAAAACTGTACGGTCATGGTGCGAAAATCTGAAAATTCACCGGTATTTCATATAACCTCAGAGGAATGTTTAAAGAAAATTACATAAGAACTATAAAATACGTTGTTTTATGTTCAAAGATAGATTTAATAAAATTAACACATCTTGGAGATATTTTAACATATTGTAGTATAAGTTTTACTGTAATTTATGTTCTACTTTATTTTTTGCGAAATGTACTTGTTATAACTCAGTTTCTGCTACTAATATTATGTATTCATCCTACAATTGTATATTTTATAAAAATATTTTATTCAAAATTAAAACTCAGTAGAACGTACATCAAATTTAATTGTAATACTTGTTTAATTAATATTATATTAGGGTTTAACGTCTGGCACAAAATATATTTTGTAAACACTCAGTTAATTCTTGTAGATTTTTGTAGGTTTGTATTTGTGGTTACCTTACTTTTTAAGTTAGGTCTATATAAGAAATATTATGAAAGATATTATGGCAGCCATGGCAGCAAGAAAATAATTCTTAGGATATTGTGTTGTTGTCGGCAGATTATAATAAGTTATTTTGTTTTTCTAACATTTTGGTATGGCAAATTGCTATTTAGTGAAACCTATAATTATTCCGAATTGCACAAAAAGTATAAAAAGTACTATTATAGTCTTACCTGTATATTATTTGTTACTGTTACTCGCTTGTGGCAGCGACTGGATACACCAGAACAGCTAAAGTTTTTATTGTTTGAATATGTTCTCATACACATCTCACACTTAGGGTTGGTAGTTGCAGTTTCTATTAAGACAATAACTATACTGACTTACTATGAATGTTAGCATCTATTATCAGAACGTACGAGGTTTGCGATCTAAAACAAGCCAGTTGTACAGGAATATACTAAAAAATAACTACGACATTGTTTGTTTAAGCGAAACCTGGCTACTCCCGGGTATATCAGACTGCGAGCTAGTAGATCCTAGGTATACAGTGTATCGTAATGATCGGGATTACGAACGTGTAGGGCTAACGAGAGGTGGCGGTACACTGATAGCCGTCCGCAGAGGGCTAACCGTCGATATGCGGCGCTCGCGACCATTACCTGACCTACCTAATGCTGATATAACCAATGTCGTTATTGTACTGGACGGGAGTAAATGTTTAAGATTGTTTTGTTGTTATTTCCCTCAGAACCGGCATCATGAATCATCGTGTCTTACATTTTACGAATATATATCGGACTTAAATATGGATTTTACAAACGATTCTTTTTTACTGGCGGGGGACTTTAACATTAAAGATGCGATGTGGAGTTTATCTAATTCTGAAAAAAATGATTTACTCCTTCAAAATCCCACAAATAGCACTATGGTAACCCATTTAATAGCATTCATGTCGTTCAATAGCTGGTCCCAATATAATGGCATTAAAAATAAAAACGACAGATGTTTAGATCTTGTAATTTCGAGTCATGTATGCGAGGTTGTACGTGCGGAGCCACTTTGCCTGCCAGAGGACACTCATCACCCAAGTTTTTATATCTCAATGAATTTGCAATCAACCTGTAATTCTTTGCAGCCAGCCTCACGAATTGTAAAACGTTTTTTTAGTGCCGACTATGACACCATTAACAAGGAGATAGCTAAAGTCGATTGGCAATCTTGTCTATCGGCAGAAAACTTAGATTCAGTAGTAGAAGTTTTTTATGCAAAAATTAATGATATTATCAATTCATTTGTTCCGTCGAAAAATGTATCAGGCTCAAATCGCTATCCAATATGGTACTCTAGACAACTAATAAGAATGATAAATAAAAAATTTAGGGCCCATAAAAAATGGAAAATTTATAGAAGGAATTATGATTATGATAATTTTTGCGAGTTGCGTCGTTGGACTAAATCTCTTGAAGAGACTTGTTATAATACTTATGTATCAAAAATTGAAACTAATATTCGATTTAGTTCTAAACCATTCTGGACTTTTATTAATTCAAAGCGATGTGCGAGTGGACTGCCAGACACAATGTACCTGGATGATGAAGTTAGTTCCGATGGACCTCAAATATGTAATATGTTTAATTCCTTTTTTCAGTCAGTATTTGAGCGTGACTCTGATGCCGTACAATGCGACTTCCCCGAATCTAATAATGTTAATGTCATAAACACTGTACGCATAACGGAGTTTAAGGTACAAAAATATTTAAAAAATCTAGACATTAATAAGGGCTCTGGACCAGATATGATTCCCCCATGTTTCCTAAAAAATACCCGTGAATCAATTTCACTTCCTCTTTCTATAATTTTCAATAAGTCCCTCAAACAAGGTGTAGTACCATTTGTCTGGAAAAGATCTCTAGTAGTTCCCATTCATAAAAATGGTGATAAGCATAACTGTAAAAATTATAGAGGCATTTCTAAACTTTCTGTTATACCAAAGCTTTTTGAAAAAATAATTTACGATTCAATCTTTCCCATTATTAGGCCCCACCTTACCGTCTCCCAGCATGGTTTTGTTAGTGGAAGATCAACTGAATCTAACCTCAACGAATTTATCGACTACGTCTGTAAGGCCATGGACAAGGGTTACCGCGTAGATGCCGTTTATACCGATTATGCAAAAGCCTTTGATAAAATTTCTCATAGGATACTTATCAAAAAATTGACTCACTTCGGTATTCACGGTGACCTCTTGCGATGGATGGAATCTTACTTGCGTAATAGAAGCCAAGCTGTTGCAATTAAAGGATACACTTCTAATTTTGTTCCTATTACTTCAGGGGTTCCCCAGGGATCGCATCTGGGCCCATTGATGTTTAATATTTTCATTAATGACGTAGTAAACTGCTTTAAGCACTCAAGAGTTCTTCTATATGCTGATGACAAAAAAATTTTTTGTCTGGTTCAAACTATAAGTGACTGCATTAACATGCAAAAGGATTTGGATGACTTATGTGATTACTGCACTAAAAATAAATTACATCTTAATGTTGATAAATGTCAAACTATATCATTTTCTAGGAAAAATAAAGTATCTCTTTTTAATTATTCACTTTTTGGTAAAACCCTCAAGCGTGTCGATGAAGTCAAAGATCTCGGACTAATTCTGGACCGTGAATTAACTTTTGCAAACCATATAAGTTATATTTGTAACAAGTCATTCAAAACTCTTGGTTTCTTGTTTCGACAGGCTAACGATTTTAAACAACCAACAACATACACTGTACTTTATAATTCGCTAGTAAGATCAGTGCTTGAGTATGCGTCAACTGTTTGGAATCCCTTTTATTCGAAATATATTGACATGTTAGAGAAAATTCAAAACAAATTTCTAAAAAGATTGCAATACAAATTTACAAACATTAACATAACAAAAATATTGTCCTTAGAAAAGCGGAGAGGCTTAAAAGATGAACTACTCTTATACAAAATTATCCACAACATGATAGATTCTCCATATCTTCTAGCTCAAATTCTATTTAGGTGCCCGTCGCGTACCCGTAATAACTCAACATTTGATACAGCTTTGTGCAGATCAAACTACGCAAAGAATCGCTTTATTGTGAGAGCGTGTGAAAAACATAATCTTTATTTTAATGAAATTGATATATTCAACTTAAAATTTAAAACTTTTGCTGCCACAATCAAAGAAATGTAGTTGTTTTTTTTTTTTAATGTATATTTTCTCTTTTTGAACATCGTGTTATAATTTATAGTTATTATTGATTGTCAAGCATTACATAAACCCACTGTTAACTTCTTGTGTCACAAATTGTTCCATGATACTGTTTAACTTTATTTGTGAAAACTTTATTGGCTCATATGTGCTACTTTATTATTTATTATTGTTACAATATGTGTTAAAATGCTGTTTGTTTTCCAATAAATAAATAAATAAATAAATAAACATATGGGAAAACAATGTTCGACCATGAATGTTGCGATAACTACTATGCCAGTACTCATGGTTGGCATTAAAGTCTCCCAATATTAGAACGTGATTGCCAATTGAGAACAAAGAGTCTAAATCATCACTAGTTAGTGGCAGATTTGGGGACTGGTAAGCCGAAAAAATAAAGTGCTCATTGCCAAAAATTTTGAGCTTAATACCAATGGCCTCAATATTTGTAGTTTTAGGTATAGTTACAACCGTGTAATCAATATTGTCCCTGACGAGAATAGCAACACCTTGTCCACGACCAGAATCGTGTTTATCCTTACGGAGAAGGGTATAACCTGGTGTTTCAATTTTAGCCTTAGGTGATAACTTTGTCTCAAAAATTGCTACTATATCGATAGATAAGGCACTCACCATGTGCAAAAGTTCATGTATTTTTGTACGCACTCCGTCAGCGTTCCAAGTAATGATACGCAATAAATTATCGTTACACATATTGACCCAAATGGTACATAATAAGCAAAACTTTATCTAATAAAGTTGTACAATCTGTAAATTCCTTTTTTATATTTTTAATTACCACTAAAATTTCTATCATTTCTCTAGTCGTATCATCAGAATTTTGAAATCTGTGTGGCAATTTCACATCAGGAGGCTTATCATCAATCTTGCTTTGTTCGAAACCGCGGATGCCTTTCGCTGGAGGCTTCGGGAGAGGTGGGAATTCGGTCTCAGGTAGAACACCATGATTCACATCATAGTCCTTAGGTATATTGTTCATTAATGGTGGTCCAGTATCTTTTGTTTTAGGGAGCCAGGTGGGTTTTGTTGCAGTTTGTGGAGGGTGTAGCGGTAGCACTTTTTTCTTTTGCTGCGTCTTCTGTAAGTATTCAAGTCTTGTTTTGCATTTGCTATACTTAGCTGGATGGTCTTGTTCACAGTTGCAGCATTTGGCAGGTTCAATCCGGTCTTTCTTGGGACATTCAGCAGTAGCATGTGCTAGGGTACACTTGACACAACGAGGTGGCATATTGCAGTTACGAGATGAGTGGCCAAATCCTTGACATCTAAAACATTGAGTACCGATGGATCGCTTAGGTTTATATTTTTCTACAGTGATGACACACCGACATATGTACTTAAGCTTTCGTATCGCCGCAATGTCCGTTCCAGCTGGGAATTCCAATAGGTATGGAGAATTTCTCGGAGAGTCTTTATTTTTAGCGTTCAGCCGTATTACTTTGACATTATGGAATCCTAGGTTCTCAAACTCGGCTGGTAATTCCTCTTCAACTTGAGCTGGTAGGCCTTTAATGACAACTTTAGGGGTTTTTTCATCTTTGCGAGTGTATGTCACGAAAGGAGCATTCTCTTTTGTTAGTCCATTTTTAACGGCCTGATGAGCATCAGGTGTGTGGCATATAATTGCGACTTTGTTATTAGCCCTATATTGTAGGTGGTATGTTTTGGTATGCTGCGAGACCAAATCCTGGATGGTTTTATGAGTCCATTCCGATTTAATATCCAAGATTACTGGTGGAATGTGACCTTTCTTCTTTACAGGTATGGTAGCTTCGCGTAGATTTTGGTCGATTGGATGCACAACATCATCGACATTTAGTGTTTCGTAGCTGTTAGGAGATGTTAGGTTACGGCTATGGTCATACCGTTCCTGCAGTTTAGATGGTGCAGTTTTCTTAGGAAACCTCCAAACATCTTCACTTTCTTCAGCTGATCTTTTCAGGCTGCTTGTAGATGATGACCTTGTCAAGTAGCGATCCATTGACTGTATAGTTGTCACTATGGATATCGATAACGTGGATTGTTGAATCCCATCACTAGTGCGAAGGTACTTTAAGCGAATGCACAACGTTCAAGCGAGCTGCGCGCGTGCACTCGGGGCGAATACCAAGCGGTAACTGAAATAATTTTTCAAATCGGACCAGTAGTTCCTGGGATTAGCGCATTCAAATAAGCCCTTTCAAATAATTTCCCCACGTTTTTCCACATTTTCCTCTATTTCTTCGGTCCTATTAGTCTTAGCGTAATAAAGTATAGCCTATAGCCTTCCTCGATAAATGGGCTATATAACACTGAAAGAATTTTTACAAATCGGACCAGTAGTTCCTGAGATTAGCGCGTTCAAACAAACAAACAAACTCTTCCGCTTTATAATATAATAGTATAGATAAGTATAAATATTTATTTATCATACCTCTGACACAGGTTGACACTTGCCAGTCGCCTTAAGGTTAGGCATAATACTATGCTCTGCTTCTAAGTTTTTTTTATGAAATTTCGCAGTAGTCGATCAAATTAAAAGAAGTTCGGCTTTTGAGCATCTTTATGTTGGTGCGCTGGCCGTCGGCGCTGATAGCCCGAGATGTATGAAATTTTAAGAAGCGATTCTGAGTAACGCGTAGCTGTCGGCGCTGATATTTCTCGGTACACGGTAGTGCACCCGCTGAGACGAGCCAAGCGAAGCGCAAGGGCAAGGGCTACCTACCTTTTCTTGAAGTTCGTCGTTTTTTTGAACCCTCATAGAGTTGGTTTCCGATGTACCAGATAGTTCATATTCTCAGGGTATGATGTCAATAATAGACTAATTAAACATACAAAGTCTCAATTCAATAGCTCTAATACTTTAGATTTTATTGATAACTAAAATACACCGATTTCGTCACTGACATACTGACTCACTGACACACTGATGATCATCAAAATGTTTGGCTACTTCCTGAAGTGCTAGAAAGCTGAAATTTGGTACGTAAACTAATAATAACTCCCACACCGGTTTCGGTGACGGTGGCCGGTTTCATTGAAACCAAGTTAGTTACGCAGGAGTAATTTTATAGTGCCCAAGTGTGTGCGCAGTACACAAGAGCACTCTCTATTCCTTTACTCTCATAACCCAGTGGGACGGGAGACCGACATGACTGGCGAGAGATCAGGCGCAGGACCGACTTTTTACATGCCCATCCGACGCATGGATCATCTTACTTGTCAGACAATCAGGTGATCAGCCTGCATTGTCCTAACCAAACTTGGAAATAACATGTTTCCAACGCGGGAATCGAACCCACCACCTCCGAGTAAAGAGCCGCGCTCTAAGCCACTGGACAACGAAGGCACATATGTCAGTAAATAGGTATGGCTCGGCTGTTTCGTTACTAAGTTCAGATCAGAAACTAAATATTCGCATCACCTCCGCGACGGTAGCGAAACGGCAAGCCATACATATTTACTGGGATGCAGAATTTGTTTAAGTTAAGGTCAGTAGAGTTAGGCCGTGTAGATTCAGAAGCTTGACTCTACATGAGATCTCATATCTTTTTCACAGGGTAAACCTTATGTGGTCGTCTCGGCAACATTTTACAAGAAATGTTTTTGATGAGATCATACATCGATGATGATGTCGGCACCGACGTTCAGCAAGCTGTCAGCGCGACGTTAAAATCAGCCAAATCTATTATATAAAATTCTCGTGTCACAGTGTTTGTGCACGAAATCCTCCAAAACGGCTCAGCCGATTTTAAAGAAATTTTGTACATTCGTTAGGCTAAGAGAATAGATTTTTATCTACTTTTTATATAATAATTTATATGGCAAAGCAACGTTTGCCGGGTAAGCTAGTTATTTTATATGAAAATCTTACTATTGTTAGAAGATTTAATTAAACGCGCCATAAGACAATTGAGAGAATATTGCAATCACGGTGAAACCATGGTAAACCAACATGGCATTTCTCCCAATGTGGAGACGAGCTTTTAGAGCCAGTCCATACGGCGCGTTGCGTCAGCGTTGCGTCGACGCAGCGCTGCCGTTTGACGCATTATAGCCGGCCACAAGCGCTGCGTCATCGCAGCGTTATTACGAAGCAGTCTTAACGTCAACACCCCCGCTTCGTCTCGGGGTCTGCTGTCCGTCATTTATTTATTTATTTAAACACTTCATGCAAATATTTACATAGGCGGGCTTAATGCCCAGTGGCATTCTCTACCAGCCAACCTTAGGGTGATGATGAGAATGTAGAATAGGCGCATTCTAAAACAATATTAGTTAAAATATGATGTAATAAATAGTTTTATAAATATTAATGTTTTATATATATTTTATCATAATAAACCTACATAGACCGTACTTACATATTACATACTAAAACACACTATAATATTATGATAATACCATACATATTTAAACTAAATAAATAAAATATACCTACACAAAATATGTACATAATTAAAATACTAAATTACCAAAAGAAAATATGGAAAATTTCTTGAATATGAATTTCTGTGGAAACTAAACCTAATTACTCATTATCATTCAACTGATGTTTTAAATATAATTGACGAACTCTGTGTTTAAAGATATGGAAAATTTCTTGAATATGCGAGATAAACAATTTTAGGATGGAATTTTTCAGGTTTTAGATTGTACCTAGTACGGAGCTGGATACTGACCGTGAGAAAAAACTGATGAAGGAGTAGATGTCAGAATTAAATCTAGCCACGTGTCCTCACCGCTGATGTTGTGATGTGTTGCTTGAAGAGGCAAGTTATGTAAACTGCAAGATTCTAGTATTTGTTGAAGCTTTTGAGAGCGTGGCGATAAATTGTCCAAAATATTGGTATTGAAATCTCCCATGATAATGTGATGAGTATAGTCTGTGCCAAGAGATTCTAAAACTAATTCTAGTTGGGAAAAATAGTCAACGGTAGGGGGACAATATACAACTCCCAGAGCCAGCTTAGATCCCTTAATGCAGACTTCTAGAAAAATATATTCAGCAGTAGCCTTATATTGAGGAGATGAGGATGTTATTATCTTGTAAGAAAGGTCACTGCGTAGCTAAATAGCAACACCGCCGCCACGTCTGTCAACACGATCATTACGTATTAATATGAAACCGGGTAAGCTGTATGTTGTGGAGGGAAGGTGAGGTTTCAACCAGGATTCCGAAATAAGTACTGCGTGGACGTTACAACCTGTAAAAGTTTCCAACAGATCTTCAAAGTGACTGGGAACACTTTGGGCATTTATATGACATATATTGAGCATGTTAGTGTTGCCAAAACATACAAGTACTCATCATAGACGAAAAAAAAATGTCAAACGTGTCAGTTGTAACTTGTCAGCAAGACAAATGACAATTGACATTTGACACTAAAATGAGATTTTTAAAACACCAACACAAAAATGAAAATTTTGTAAAACAAATTATAGTGTACCCTTAAAACATTGCTGAAATTAACAGTTATTGTCGTTTATAAGTTATAATCTAAAAGAAAATGAAAAATACACACAATATAATATAATAATACATAAAGCAATGGGAAAATATACTAAGAGATAAAACCACAACCACTAAACTTGTTGAAGACTATCTAAGCAACCTAATGGATGTTACATTATGATTTACTAACACTTGAGGTGGAAGTGGTTGAGGCTACTTTTGGGTATTTTAGCACAAGAGGCTGGAGTTCATCGAAAGAATGCAATTTGTGTCGTTTGCCATCAGAGCTTTTTATGACAATGATGCCATCCTGAGTCCAACATGACCTTATCCCAAAGTGCAGTCTAGCCTTTAAGAAAACGCTCTGCCTTGATTTGGTTAAGAACTCTTTTAAGGTGTGTGGAGTCCCCTTAAGCTTGGCTTTTGCTCTCCAAACAGCGGCTTTAATGCTAGTTGAGATGAACTTAACCAATATGGGCCGGACTCGTTGGGTGTCGGATGTGTTACCTAACCGATGACATACCTTGATGGAATTAGATGAGATATCCTCCAAATGTAGTTTTTGTTGAAGTATGTTAAGGACTAAAGCTGTACAGTTCTCACCACTTTGCTCCTGAACACCAGAGATAATTAATGATTTCCTGCGGGACCTTGTTTCCATTATATCAATTGCTCTGGAACATTCAGCTATCTGTGTCCGTAGTAGGCTGAGCATGGAAAAAGTGAGCTCTCTGAAGGTGCGAAACTCCTCAGCAACTTTGGCCACTATATCTTCTTTGTAACAAGATCTTCCAAATTCTGTTGTGCTTTCATTATATCGATCATTTGTGACATCTTGAAGATTGTATTTATGATGATTTAAGATTTTTTATTATGTAAGTGCAGATGTAGATAAGGAATCAGCTGGCAGGTACAATATTTTATATTCACTTATTGATCCATAAAAAGTTCTGCTTATTTAATATTCCCAAAAAACTAAGTATATTAATATAAAACCAATACTTTAGTTACTAAATTTTTGCATAAAACCATTAATTTCGTAAATTTAATTAGCAGAAACTTGTGATGTCTTTATTTGCACCCACCCGAAAAAGTCATGTATGCGTTGCGACTTGCGACGACGCAGCGCGCCGTGTGAACACCTTGGTTATTTGTATGTAAAGCAACGCAACGGCAGCGCTGCGTCGACGCAACGCGACGTGTGGACTGGCTCTTACAGTAAAATAGAGCAAAAGGCCACAAGCAACGATATTACAAAACCGATTCCATTACGAAGCTAAACAATAAACAATAAGCAACAAAACTAGCAAATTGTTTTCGCGCGAAAGGTCGTTGAGCCTGACGGCTGACTGTGGAGTGGGAACGGAAATAGAAAAAATCCGTTTCACGCAATGCAGATAATATTTTCGTGTCGCGTATTTGACCGCGATAGTCGGCCAGACGTTATGTCATCGAAGATTAATGGCCGCACTCAGATATTTAACGATTACTTAACTTTAATTTAATAGTAATGAAAATGTATGGAGCTTACGTAAAGTCTTCATTAAATACATTATTGAATCTCTCTGAACGCAGCAGTGAAATATTTCAGTTAGTCTGAGCTATGCATTGGAAGAGACCGTATTCCCTCTAAAAGGCCGGCATCGCATCTCCTGCTCTTCTAATGTTGCGAGTGTCTATGAGCGACGGTAGTTTCTTTCCATAGGTAGCCCGTTATCTCGTTTGCCCCCTTATTTTGTAAAAGAAAAAAATTGCCTCTGCATCTGTTTCTTTTTCTGAGATTTTTTGACTGAAGTTTATCTATTCACTAGCACATTTAATTGGATAGAGTTCACGTTACCCAATCAACGTACGTTGTTGAATATATGTTAAATAGCCCCAAACCGCCGCGCCGCCATCGCTATCATCTATCATCTCTAAAGTTTAAATTGTTTTCTACCACAAACATTCGCCTCGGAATACCTACTCCTGTAAGGGGTCTTAGCTGATCCATTTTATACGCACTACCACAAAAAATACCCCGTTCGTCCTTTGAAAACAACGCCAATTTTAACTCTTTTAGAGCTTGCTGCAGTAAAGCAATCACAATTTACACACATCACTATTCGCACTAACAATTCCTAAACAAACCACAAGGAGTATCCACTCAGCGATAGGAACATAGAAAACACTAAAATGAGTACTAAGGCCCGCATGTGGCTATATTTAGCCACGACAATGACACCATTCACTTCCGACGTGTTTACGAGTCGACACTAGTTATTTATAAACAATCGATACTTTTAATCGATTAGCACAACCCTATCGACTGTATGTGATAAATTACGTACGTTTGAGTGTTGATAGGGAGGTTGTTTCCAAGTTTGGTTACGACAATGTTGGCATAATCTGACAAGAAAGATGATCTTGATGATGAAAAAATATTTTCGTCGAGTACTTTTATGTCTACTTTTATGTATCTTATTAAAAAGTTATGTCGAATACTTTTATGTTATGAACGGTGTTTACATTTAACGTATTAAATAAATAAATAAAACTTTATTTCAGACTAATTTTGTCCATAGATTTGTTAGTGACAGTTAGCAACAATTAGCTTATATTAGTTTGTTAATATAATTTATGTATTATTTACTCGATAACTAAACTTCCCGCGGTGGTCGTTTGGAATATTACGTCTTCTCTTCACGTTGAGTTACAATGGATAACCATGATTGCGAAGCTATTTATAAATCACATGTAAAATCGTCGTCGATCATAGACGAATATATCAAGAACTAGGTGACGCCCGCAACTCCGTTGCGCAAAAATTCGTTTATCGTGCGGGAACAGTACATTTTTCCGGAATAAAAAGTATCCTATGTCCTTTCCCGGGACTCAAAATATCTCTATACAAAATTTCAGCAAAATCGGTTCAGCCGTTTGGGCGTGTACAGGTAACAGACAGACAGACAGACACACATTCGCATTTATAATATGGGTATGGATATGCCTCTCCACAAATGATTTCGAACATGTAGAGGGGGTCTCTACATGTTATCACTTGTGGAGAGGCATATTCTTGGTAGCATAATCGAAAACATTTTAGAGTTGTGCAACATTCATATCGATAAAGATTCCAAAATATTTCCCAAACTTTTTTCAAAGCAATAAATTTTCATTCAATTCGTTGGGAACGTACGATAAGAAGGCTTTCACGATGCAAATGAGGACAGGTATCTTGAGTTAAGGCTCTTTGTGGGGAACTTACGGTCCACTGATATGGTATCGAAGCTTAGCGTAAATTACCGTAGTGAATTCTACCATAGTGACGTTATCCGATCGAAATAACGGTACCGGTAAAGACATTTTGTAAACGGAGAAAGAATAATTTAAAATAGAGACATTTCTGTCTATAAAATAAATTGAACGCAGTAAGACTAACTAACTTAACAAATAGCTGTTTATTTTAGGAATGGGACAACTAAAAAGGTAGATAAATCCAAAGTTTTATACTCAGTGTTGTAAGCTAATAAGAGAATAAATAAAAAAAAGTCATTTCGATATAATGAAATGGAAATTACCTGCAATATCAATATGCTATGGTGACAAGTATAGGTATACTCTCATCTCAGATGAAAATACTGATACAATAAAAATTCTAATGTAATTGCGCGTTAAAATAATTTGTTATCCGAGAAAAATATAATTTCCATGTCATATCGATAAAATAAAGTGAGAATCGGATATGGGACGACGAGGAATGCCGTAAGTTAGATGAAAGTATCTAACTTACGGCTTATATATAAAAATATCGATAATGTTGGTTCACACCACTACAATCTGATAAAGTCAATTTATATTTTTGTATGTTTTAAAGATTTTTTTTCTTTTTATATGTTAATTTATATTTATAAATTAACATATAAAATGAAAAAAAAAAACTATAAATATGGTGTATGGAACTACAACATAGCATAACAAGTGTAAGGTTGAAGTAAATCCATACTTCCATATAATATTAAAAGCGAAAGTGTGTCTGTCTGTCTGTATTTCTGTCTGTCTGTTACCTCTTCACGCTTACACCGCTTATTTTGAGTTCCGGCAAAAGGTATAATACTTTTTACCCCGGAAAAATGTACGGTTCCCGCGCGAGTTGTCATGTAGTAATCTATATTTGAATTCGTACTAAACACACTGCATACTAATCACTAATAAGTAATATTATAACTGGGAAAGTGTGTTGGGTCTGTCTGTAACCTAAACATAAAATTTTGGTATGAAAATAATCTGACAAGAACATAACATTACATAGAATATCCATTGTGTAAGAATTTTTTTTTGTAAGGGGGTAAATATCCTGCAATATGCTGTATCTCTTATCATACATCGAGGGCCATTAAGAGGTGATAATGACAGACGGACCACGTGCGTACAATGAGCAAAACAAACACGCTAATGGAAAACTAATATTGGTTGAGGATCGCTATCAAGAGTGTGAAATTGTGCATCGGCTTTTATTTTGACATCGATATACCTGGCCATTTAGCCGAAATTTTTCGTTTTCGCTTCGTTGTAGAATCGCCGATCAAAATGTATGGAATTGACATAAGACGAGTCGAACGTCAACGTCATACTAACGAACGCTTATGTCAATTCCATACATTTTCATCGGCGATTCTATAACGAAGCGAAAACGAAAAGATTTTGGCACACCCCCCTGCACTTATTATAGATTACCAAAAAAATTGTATGTATCCATAGCAAAGCTTCGCATATTGTTTAAAAAAATAATTTTAAGAGGGGCACGAGAATATTATTATTTAAAATTAATACATCGTAATAATCTAAGAAGCCTGCTGGCTTGCTGGCTTGCATTAGGTTTTTCGCGTCAATGAAATCATCCAGTCCATATTTGGGTTATGTTTTTCGCTGCATACCTAATGTATATCATATATTGTTACAGTTGGTATATTAGTATCGTTAAAAAAGTTATTGTATTCTATTATTATATTGGCTCTGTAATGTGTCATATTTTTGTGGTAGAGTGTTACAGCGCGTTCGAACGTGTGCGCTTTCTTCTGTAGTGTTTAGGAAAACACATGAGCTGAATCCGCGCACGCAGAAAACGCGCACGTCTGAAAGCGCTCTTATATATTTGGCAGAGTAAAGTCTAAAACTTAACTCTACCAAATTATACAAAACTAGGCTTTATTCGAATTATAAGAATCGGACCTCTGCATGAAGACTAAACGCTTCATCAGTACACATTTTGGAGCTAAATCACGCATAACTAAGGCAAACCTCTTACAAAACCAAGACAAACGGGTATAATAGTTTTCGACCTTACTCCTTTGACAATAGAGTTTAAAAGTGGTTTTTAACCCGTCCATACCCGAAAACTCAACCGAAACTACTTGTACTAATATGTATTCTGTACCGAAACGAGTATGTCAACACAAGACATTATATACCATGGATATGTAGTGGCACTATAGTGGCACTAGTTACTCAAGCAACAAGTGTAATGAGCCGTTAAAACGGTCATGTAGTTTTGAATACCTACCATAATATAGAAGCAACAATTAAAGAGTAGACTGTAGTTTTACAAGATTTGCCCATACGGAGGAGTAAAGAATGTTATTCGATAAAAATAAACCTCCAGCCTCCCTTTAAAAGTTACTCTCGACAGACTCGAGTCTCGATTCTCGACCCATTAAAAAATCTAACCAATAATCATCTCGATCTCAGTAGGATTAGTTATTTCCCACATCTACAATAGCGCAGTGGCACCATTTGTAACCAGACAGGTTTAGTTAACGCGATGTCGATTTTAAATCGTGTTTGTACTTTGTACGATAGTACGAATTATGATCGAAGCTGAGGCCGTAGTCAAAGTCCCTTTCGTTAAAAACGATAACGAAGTTCGTTATCAAAATGTATGGGATTTGACATTAGTCTTCGCAAGCGAAATGTCATTTAGCGATTACTTATGTCAAACCGCATACATTTTGATGACGAATTTCGTCATCGTTTTTAACGAAAGATACTTTGTCTAGGGCACCAGAATCAAAATCGACATATCAGCTTTGCAATCGAAACAAAATAGTGTTGCGAGTAGAAAAGTGAACCTAACTGCCACACTCAGAGACATTTAGTGATAACTTTAATGAAGCGTTTAACAGTAAATGTAGGGAGTTTAAGTCAAAATCCTCACTAAATTGAAATTAACTGATAATTAAATCAGTACTAATTTATGGTCACAAAAACATACATTCCATCTCGTATTCGCAGCACGCGCGCTGGCACCGCGCCAGCCGCTATCGGTCAAGGTGAAGGCGACAATGCCGTATCGATCATCGCCTTCCGCCCGCCTGATATGGACAGGACATGGGTATTAAACTCTATAATAGCTTGAATAGCAGCTAGCAACGCCTGGCGCAGGTAAGAAGGTAACTTTAAGATCAATCCATTAAATAGAAGGGGTTGTCAGTGCATGTAAACATCTTGAAATAACCTGCAATATTTACCAATAACGTCACCATGTGATAGGGATCTACCAGCAGCGTATCGCCCACATGTCATTTCTACTTTTATAGTGCGATCTTAAAGTTAAAAGTGGTCTATGCTAGTTGAAAAACCTAAACAAGCGACGCGCATCTTTCCAAAGCTTAGCGAAACCTGCAAACGAAACCTCTTGTCAAGTGCGATTTCATGCTGTCTAAAGAAATAATTAAATCTTATGCTTTCAGGAATACAGTAAAGATAACTAGGTAACGTCTTAAAAACACCTGCAACAAGACAAAATAATTAACATTTTTATTAAGTGTATTAATAAAAATGTTTATTATTGTAATGTGTAGTTAAGTAATATTTAGTGAATAGTTACACAACTACTACATAAATCTATCAAGTTCTTCCCTAACAGCCAGTGTTGCAACACGTATAAATCTTATACAAAAGGAAGTTGTCCAAGAGAACAAACAGAGCGTTTAACGACCACTACACATCAAGATGAAACGGATTTGAAGCCACTTTTGGAGCCGTGATGTACAGACAACGATCAATTAGATAGGGCTGGCACGTGGTACGTTCTGTGAAAACAGTAAATAAAGATATATATTTTATAGTCAGTCCAAAGTATGGCATGTAAAGAAAAAGAGTTTTTTTTAACAGGCATAATCCATGGAACAAACAAGTAACCATACCTCATGTCTAACATTACTAGACTACTTAATATAGGGATTACGTTTGTTACTTGTAATTTTTTTTATTGCTTTATTTAATTGAATTATTCAAAAATCAAGTTCATTAATTATTATTTTAAGCTGATAATAATATCCGATTTGTAAACGTTTTAGGCGATAAGTATGGAAGTTGGCTAATTCAGTTGTATCAGAAATCCTGGTTATAGTGATTTATCATAGAGTTATTTATCCTAAAGCAACTTTTTTACGATTTCTGCCTAACTGTAACAAAAACTGCCGGTTGGCAGCCCTGTCTCAGATTGAGACCGCACTCGTGACTAGGGCATCGAAACCCGGACCCAATTTTCAAAACCCGGGTTTTCGGGTTTTTTGTTTGATGAAAACCGGGTACCCGGGTTTTTCGGGTTTTTTCGGGTTTTTTAAGAATTCATAAATTAACAATGCGAAAATACTTTACACATGATTTTCTGCGATCGCCATCACCTATCCAGTAAAATACTATTTAAATATCAGTGTCTGGGGTCGCAGCAGTGCCCAACCAATTCTCGAGTAAGCTGGCACGACCGTATCATACTTTTATCGAAGCGACTATTTTACCTCTCCTATATTTTGGATCTTATCAAAGCTAGGGATTAAGATTTTCGGGCCAAAATTAAGTATTACAACAAGCTTCACCTCCAAATTACATATTATTTAATGTACCTATTTGTATTTTATGAAATATATAAAAACTATCCAGAATTTTTGAAGACATTAAATGGAAGAATAACCTTAAATATAAAACGTATGCCAACAAATCTTTATTTAATCTTTTACATTTTTATTGCTGGTTGTCAAATTATTAATAATTATTTAGTCCTAATTGATGTTGGCATACGTTATACCTGTAAATAAATTTTTGTGCCTAGTTTTTACCTGAAATTGCCTTTTGTCTGTCTTGCTACGGTATGAGACCGAATGTTCTTTGTAATTTAAGGTAACTTTTCTCTGTCATCTAACTTACTGGAAAATCTTACATTACTGAAAAATCTTACATTACACTACACCTCAAAGCTTTTTTTGACGACCTCTGTGGCTTAGTTGGTGGGCTCTTGGTAGCTCAAGCCGGGGGTCGCGGGTTCGAATCCCGCCGACGGAACAAAAGTTTTCAAAGTTCCTGGGTCATGGATGTGTATTAAATACGTGTATAATATAATAAAAATCTTAAATTTATATATACTATAAAAGTATTAAATATATTTCCGTTGTCTAGTACCTGTAACACAAGTTCATCAGGTACTTACAACGGGGCCAGACTGACGTGGTGTGAAGCGTCCATAGATATTATTATTATTATATTGTAGTTATTAGTTCTAGTCACAATAGACAGAATTCATGTCAGATTACATGTAATTGATCAGAACAGACCACGTGGCAAATGCGGAAGGTCGCTTTTAATGAGTTTGGAAGATTAACCATGGTGGTATGGTGTTACACACAAAAAATTATCTCTGGCGATGTTGCTGATAAAAACTCGGCTTGTTTTTCATCTGGGTTCACTAAAAATCACATGTTTTAATAATTCCGCAGTGAGTATGACATCCACGGTCGGCTAAGGAAACCCATCATTCGTCCTATTATGTGTTACCAACATCAGTCTCTCAAGCAATGAAAAGCAATCTGCCGCATTTGACAGACTGCAATAGTGGAATACAAAATGGTTTCACATCATACTTGATGGAAACTCCTCTGCATGGTTTTGTCAGTTTCTAGGGGCTGGTTGCTCTCTTGGAACCTTTTTACTGATTGCATTGTCTTAATATTGTCGTTATTTGTTATATTGTGAATATAACAAATTATGACATAAAGCATAACGACAAACAAGAATCTCTTTTAAGGTTTTTAGTAAGTTAGGCGACTGAAAATAACGACTTTAAATTGCAAAGAATAAAAATAAATTCCATACACTGTATTCAAAAATTCCTGACAGGTGTTTAGATATTCCAAAAATACAAATATCCCTAAGAATTTGTTGATGGGTGTATTTTATCAGCAACGGTCCATACAAGTTACAACGTTTTGTCACTAACTAGTGACTTGCCCATCATTAAAAGTCTACGGTACTTTCAGCAGACTTAGAACCCTTTGAAGCTGTCCACACTTTATTTTGTAAGCCTTTGATCACATAATAAAGAAAACTGTGGTCAATCACTGAATGTTGATTGAAAACTATAAAATAAGTTTAACAAGACTTGCTTCTATGAAATTTGAAAACTTTTTGCGATGGAAAGATTGTTTGAAGATACTTGGCTTTTTTTACATTGAATAGTTTTGGTAGGATTTTCAAAATATTATTATTAATAAATATTTTTGTGACAAGTAGTCTTTAATGCTCTTGAAACGAAACTTTTACTTTAAAATATTATATTTTGTTTAATTATGACCAATAGAAATAATTAAACCTATACTTATGTTATAAAAATAAAGAATTTGTATGTTAGTTTGTTATACATACCTTAAAATATCAGGTCTTGCCTTCAATAATTATCAAAAAAACGAAAAACCCGAAAAGCTCGAAAAACCCGGGTTCCATTTTTGAAACCCGGGTTTTTTCGTGATCCCCAAAACCCGGGTTTTCCCGGGTTTTCGGGTTTCGGGAAAACCCGGTCTCGATGCCCTACTCGTGACGCTAACGACTGTTTATAGTCCAATTCGATCCCAACTCCCATTGTTACAGTTTTTACTGAACGTAAATTATTACCGTATAAACTTAATAGCGCTACTTTTTAATTTATTTCCTGGATCAGAGTTACGGACGTAGAAGTTCTTTAAAGCCATTTCTAGAGATACATTAAGTCATTCGCTATATTTTTTTTACTTTGACATTTGGCATTGTCCTTAAAAACATAGTTTTGTTATTTACAGGAAAAAATATTTATTTATCAGATGCTGGACTGATAGAAAAATTTATCAAGCCAACATGTTTTGATATCTTTTTCCTAATTACTAGAGTCTTTCCCGGGACTCAAATTGTCTCCATACCAAACATCACAATCGGTCCAGCGATTTAAGCGTGGACAGATAACAGACAGATGCACATTCAGAATCATAATATTAGTATGGATAAAGCACCTTCCTCATCAAAATATTAAAGAAACTAGCTGTCCCGGCAAACGTTGTTTTGCCATATAAAGTATTTCACCCAAATTATTTTATTGAAGTGACTAAATAAGTATGGCACCATGGCAACGTCCATCGCTATCCCGTCGCACAAACAATGGTAGCCGTCAGTCTCGAGTTGTAATAATTTACTATTATTTATTTAACAAAATATGCACTTATCAATATAAAAAGTAGATGTTGTCCGATTCTCAACCCTAGCCGATATGCTCGCTAAGATTCACGAAAATTGGTCGAGCCTTTTCAGAGGAGTTCAACCACGTACACCGTGACACGAGAGTTTTTATTTCGGACAGACAGACAAACAGAACGGAAGAAGACAAATATATCTGCGAAAACCGTATTCAAATCGGATCAGTAGTTTTCTTGTTAAAGAAAAAAGTTTGATACAAAATCTTCCCCCCTCTTCTGTCCCCTTAGAGGGGTGGGGGGGAAAAATGTATACACCAGATGTTAAGTTGGAAGAAGACAATTAATATATCTGCGAAAACCATATGCAAATCGGATCAGTAGTTTTCGTGTGATGCTGGAACAAACATACAGACGACAGACAGACAGACAAAAAAACTAACCACATTTTTGGCTTCTATAGCGATGTAGTGACACCCGCCGCTTATTATTTTTTGGATATCTTTAATGTACAGAATTTTCATTTCTACAGTTTTATTATATACGTATAGATGTGAGGTCGGTGTCAATAAACAAAACTTACAACTACACTAACAAACTAATTTATTTGTCTCCGTTACAACTTGAATGAGTAAAGTGTTACAGACTTAAGACGAATTCACAATGCACTCTTATCTTAAGTAATGTATCTGCAGGTACAAGTTTATGGACTTGTCCTCAAATACGTGATGTGAAGGAGGTGCCCTTATTTTTTAATTTCTTATAAGCTTTTGCGAAAAAAAAGACTTTAGATGCTAACAACTGAAATGAAAACAACGCAGTTTTCGAAAAAGTGCCCCCTACCATGAGCTCTTATAGCATTGTTACTTTAATATTACTTTCAGATCTCGCACAAACAAAAAAAAACTAAGTTTTGTTTGTATAAATACCTGATCATGTGCATAAACAAATGCGAAATTAAAAATAAATATCAAAGTAATACTGGTATAAGAGCTCATTGTAGACCTACTGAGCTTAACCGTGATGAAAAGCTTGACCGGAAGTTTGTCGCTAAACGCTGAGACAAAGCTTCAGAAAAAGCTTTACCTCACCCTGCAGTATATATTGGCCCATGGTATAGTCTTTATAAGGGCGAGCTAAGCGAGCCCTAGTATATCCCACAACCTGAGCACTTTTGTAGTACACTTTACGGAAAAACTATCACGCCTATTGATTTGTGCTTTAACATAATAATTTTTATTTATACGTAGATGTGTTATCAGCGGTCATTCAAGGTTTGGTTACTATTAAAATATAAAAACTGCCTTTTAATTATTATTACCACGCAGAAAAACGACGCGAGCCCGCACAAAGGCTCGGCTTTTAGCTAGTGTTATAGACCAGTTCAAGCGATTACGAACATATAGAGGAAAGTATTCGTCTATATTTGTCCATGATCGACAGCTTCATCAATCATGGTTATTCATCTTAGCTCAAGGGGGCCTTTAACCATTATTTAAAAGACGCCTAACCGGATATGTGCTTAATTTATAGCGTGTGAACATCAACTGTCGCCAATGACCCACAACAACCACTCTTTATTTACCAGCAATAATTGACAAACATGACCATTTATGGTATTGACCATATATGGCGTATGACCTATCTGTCATATTTGATACACCATTTAACACCAAACACTTCCAGACGCGATGATCACGTGTGAGAGTGTTAAGTGCGGTTCGTGTGGGATTTCTTTGAAACGGTCCCTTTTGTACGCCGCCTACGAGTTATGAGAAGTGAGGATTAAAGGTGGCAGATCTCTAGTATTAAAGGATATATCTCATAGTAGGAATGCTTTAAACCTTTAAATGAGAAATTAAACCTATATTTAAAGAATTTAAAGCTCACAATGGCAAATAAAAATGCGTCAAGTTGAGAAATGTAATTTAACATTTTTAACACTGACTGAAAGAATTTCAAAATTTCAAATTGAATGCCATCGACGGCTGCTATCTAGAATGCAATCAGGAATTTCTTAAGGAGGCAGGACCACCCACAACCGGAAGTTCTAGAAGGATTATGGGATACACTGCTTTTGATAATGATGAAGCGTTATACAGTACACTACAAACTATGACACGCAAACATGCGTATGCTCGTGGCGCCGAAATTCGTTTGTAGATATAAATTTCTTCAGGACCTCTCTATAAACTATCATAAGTCATTTCCGGGACTCAAAGTATCTGCATATCAAAACCAGTTCAGCAGTTGAAGCGTTGAGAGGTTACCAAAAAAGACAGTGACAGGCAGATGACTAGTTTTCGCAAGATTGTTTGTAGTAGGGTGTAGTTACCTTTATAGCTGGCATTATAGGAATAGACAGACCAATAGACAGACAAGTTTTCATATTACACGTAGTAGGGTATAGTTACCCCTATGGCAGGCGGCAGCAAGGGGAATATTACGTAAGTGTCACATACAAATTGTAGCTGTACTCAGGATTTTCCACCCTGACGCATTCGTCGTCATTTGGGAACACATTGTGTGAGACACGTAGGAAGCCTTTTGTGTGTGATTGCTCTGATTAGAATCTAGTTCACAGGCTGTTAGCTCTATTCAAAGGCATGTAATACCTACTAAGATATATATTATTGACGACCTCTGTGGCTCAATTGGTTGAGTGTGTGGCAGCTCAAGCCGGGGGTCGCGGGTTCGAATCCCGCCGATGGAACAAAAAGTTTTCAATGTTCCCGGGTCTGGATGTGTATTAAATATGTGTATGATATAATAAAGATCTTAAATATATGTATAGTATAAAAGTATTAAATATATTTCCGTTGTCTGGTACCCGTAACACAAGTCCTTCAGGTACTTAGCTCGGGGTCAGACTGACGTGGTGTGAAGCGTCCATAGATATATTATAATAGATAATATACCTAAGCTGTGCAAAAATATAAGCAATTTTGCCATACCTACTTCACTCTACTGTTTCGCCTACTTTCTTCTAATATATCCTTGATTTACCTGATATCCTAAAATTAGCAGCATCTTGAAAATGCATTTTAGCCATGGCTAACACATAATATTTTTATAATAAGAATATCAAAGTATGGAAGTACAAAAATTATGTATACAGTTTCAATAACTATAAAGGTTCCTACAAGTTTATTCTTAGCTGCATCACTTATCCCTTGTATTTTTAAGATTGACATAAAATTCCTACCCGTTATACTAAGATTTCTTTCTGCAGAAGAGCCTTTAACTATAATTATTATATACATTCACAATAGCATCGCAATTCGCAATTCGTAGATGTCATTAATGTAATATCCATTGCTCTCTAATCACCACTTACCGTGACAATCGGCAGGCCCAAGCCCACGATGTATAGCATAATGTTGGTAACTGTCGAGTCCTTGTAGGGGTGCTTGAGTGACTCATCATCACAGAAGAACCCTCGCTCGTACGGCGCGCCCCACAGGTAGAAGACCAGGATCAGGAAACCAACTGTAACAAGAATTATAGAGTTATGACTTACGTTACAGAATACATGGTTGAAGACCACGAAGCAAAGGATTCTTATGGCAGCACGAAAAGCTAGTGACAAAACTTCATAACAAATTGTAACAATGTATGTGTGACTAGCGTCGGAAGTTCTGACATAAAATAGTTAGTAATCACTAATCAGACATGGACTATCCATTATATTATCCGACTCCTTTTCAGCGCTCTTTATCGTGACGATTTGTCGCCTCGATGTTAAAATCGAACGAGTAATTGCACGTGTGTGGGAATATCGCAAACGATTTTATGGTCAAAAGGTCGATTGGACGATTTTCTTGACGATCGATCGAAACGACAAATTGTCCCGTGTATGGGGCCTTACTCTGTTAAAGTAATGTAGGAAGGAAAATATATTTGGGAAGTAAGCGCGTAAACAGCTATGGTTAGATATAAATTACACTAGCGATTATCCGCAACTTTTTTGCGCGTTTTGTTTATATTTTTTTTATAATCGTATCGTAATTCATTTTTTTTTCCGGGATAAAAACTATCCAATGTCCTTCCAGCTGTCTAAAAGCGGGCTTTGGCCATAGAATTATAACCTTTAGAAGAGGCATTCCATACAATCGTCAGCGCGAAAATGTGTCACCCTCGAAATGAGTGAGTTCACTCATCTGAGAGCAGTGTGCCTTAGGACGCGGTGACAGTCGGACGTGTTTAGTGCATTGATTACGTAAAATATGCATTAAAAGCGTGAATGAGTGAAAGAGAAAGTAGTATATGCTATTACTGTAAGACAAAAAAGGACGACAATATTTTCTCGATACACATTTTGCATGCAAAAACATTGCTACAGTTTTGATGGAGTATGCCATATCCAAGTATTGATATCGTTGGCTTTGGCCCCATATTCCCACCGCTGTATCTCCTGTATCGCCAGGATCGAAAGCAGTATCCAACCACGAAAACCCTTTGATATGATCCCAAGAAGGTTCCGGCTGTCTCGTCTGAGACTTAGCACACATATTGTGCCCCTAACGTTATATCACAGAGTTTTCGTTTATGGGTAACTCTGTAGAAGAGCAATTTCGGAACATGATGGCTAAACCATCAGGTCAGGAACTAACCCAGCGTGAAAGACCGGCTCAAAAAAGGGTTTAAATGTATCTCAAATCAAAGATTTGAAATCTCATCATCTCATTAAATACACCAAAGTCATTATGTTCACACTTAATCGTACGGCTTGCGCCATCAGACAGGAATGTAAATTAGTGAGTGATCCCGTTCAGGCCAAATTAACTATTGTTTGAACAGAACTGACAGGGGACTGACAAAAAACACCAGGTACACACCACGGACTAAGAATCACTGGATGTGTTATAAAAATTTATGTCTATGTAGAGCCTACTTAAGTGTCATAATCTGTTAATTTAGAATGGACACGAGCGTTTTAGCAACCTAAATACATTTTATTCTTATTAGTGAGATTTTAGAAATTAACTTTCTAAGCTTTAATTTACAGGTTGCAACAAATTAATGATGATACTTCACCCCTTATATGAAAAAATATTTCGCGACCCCCCTTTGCTTTTTATCATGTAAGGGCCGACCCACACCGGAATGGCAGCGCAGCGGCGAGCATTTTCAGTGTCATATGATTTTAAACTTTATCTTCATTATTGTAATACATAGTATCGCTTGAGAAATCGCGGCCGCAAGACTTTCCAAGTTTCTCAAGCGATACCTACTATGTATTACAATAATGAAGATAAAGTTTAAAATCATATGACACTGAAAATGCTCGCCGCTGCGCTGCCATTCTGGTCACCGATGTGAATCGGCCCTAAGTATGTTCATGAATATATCATAATTTGTTAAAATTCTTCTACTTAATACATCAATATCTTTAATCGTTATTTTTTAACAATAAATAAAATAAAGTAAATTATTTCTAAATTAGTTGAAAACTAACACTTTTAGTCTTAGAACGTCTATAAGAGGCCTACCATCGTATGTATTTTAATTTGTTATCAAAGATTGCTGTCGTTTCCAGCACAGATCTAACTCTACGTGGCGCCCCTCTGTTATGAATCTCGGGTTGAAATAACAAACACTCCATTATAGGATTCTCTCCCTTCGATTGGGATCATCACCAGATGATCATTTCTGAGATACCGTTGACACTGATTACAGTTTACGTATCTGAACGATTGGTATATTTTTTTGGAGTTATAAAATGAAAGGGGATAGACATCGAGAACCCAGCGAGCGATAATGTATTTATGTATAGTGTTTTAACAACTACAGCAAAGCCAAAAGGAAGGGTACCTACTACCTACCTAATGATGGCAAGTCTGTATGTAGGTATAATATACATATACAGAGCCGTATTAGCCGCTACGAGGGCAAATACACATATTATGTATTTGCCCTCGTAGCGGCTAAACTAAGTCCGATTGTAACAAATTACATGAAAACATTTTAGTAATGAATGCTGCGATTTACGAGTGCAAAATTTTTTCAACAAAATAAGTTAAAAAAAATTAAACCTGACTGCGTAAAAAGTACTTTTACGTAGGAAGCCAGGTTTATTTTTTTTTAATTTATCATAAAAACAAATTTTTACTTTCATACAAGATTCGATAATTTCAACAGCTTTAAAAAAAACTTAGATATTAGAAAATGCACACGATTTGACATATTAACTCATCGCTAACTAACTATGGCGTTAGCGATGCGCTATGGGATAATGATGTCAAAAATAATTTTAAACCCCTGTCGAACATAAAGCTGAAAACAAATCATCGGACGTTTTGATAAGTCGCGGCTGACGGCTGTGGCTTGTTTCTATCTGATTAATACAAAATACACTAAACTGTGCACATTGTCTGACATAAGTCGCGGACGCGACCTTGAGCGTTCGGACGTCCGAACAAAATCTGGCTCGCTGGATGTTTTTGCATCCGCGGACGTCCGCGGATGAACCGTGCACATTGTCCATCAGCCGCGACTTATGGATGCGTCCGATAATTTGTTTCTAGCTTAAGAGGGGTGTTATAATTTTGACGTGTCTGTCTATCTGTATGTTTTTCCATGGCATCATAGCATTTCAACTTCATTTCATAAACAAACCGCAGACTAAGCATCAAGTATCAACGGTTGCACCCATGTAAGTGTAACCCATATACCGTCATGGTGACACACTACACAGACGTCCATTTAGATGAGTGAATCACCCACGAGCGATGACCTCTTGCGTAATATGAGTATACTAGATGTGTGGCAGACGCGGCCGACGCGAGGTAAAAAAGTTGGTAGAACTCTCATTTTTTTGGCTATCGAATACATAATATTCAAAACCCGTAGAAAGGCAGAGAAAAGCCTTTAAGTCTTTTGCAGGGCAATGCGTGCTTGTTCATTATTCTTGTTTGGTCTAATAATAATTATAATTTCTCTTAGATACTGTACCTTTTCGAAAACAAAGAACAGAGACGACATGATATTAAGATAGGTTGTATAATGTATTGTAATGAAAATGTTTGTATTAAGTATACCACCAAAGTTCAAATAATATTACAAACGGACAACGACCTTGTGTATTTGGATGACATTGTCGTGGACATCAGTGTTTAAAAAGCTGTCTATCAAGTAACAATTTACAATGTGGTGGCAATGTTAAAATATCGTAAGTGGCAATCTACAAGACGGCGGTATTAACTACGGCCTCCGATATCGTATAAAGTGACAATTTACAAAACGGCGGCATCGCAAACGGCAGCAATTCTTCATATCTAAATCTTTCATTTGGTCTGTGACTCTGTGGTAACTAATGCGACTAATCTAGTAAAATGGAACAGTGGACAGGTTATGTACTCAAATTTTATTACAGGCTATATTATGTAAAGCTTGCAGAGAAATCGGCTCTTCGAATATGAGGGCCTTACCTCATATTCGAAGAGCCGATTTTATTTGATCAGGCAGATCGCAGGGCGACCTGAAATGCCTTTAGCGTACCTAAAAGCTAGGTAAAGCATTTGGATGAATGCGTGGTCTAGTGGTTTGGAGTATGGATGACTCGGAGGTCTTGGATTCGATTGCCGCGTTGAAAAAATATTGCTTCCTTTGGCTTGAACACCGCCGGGTGACCATATTATGTGATAAGATGATCCATGCGTCGGATGGGCATATAAAAAGTCGGCCCTGCGCCCGATCTCTCGCCAGTCAGGTCGGTCATCCGTTACTACCGGGTTATCAGAGTAAAGGAAAAGAGAGTGCTAGTGTAAGCTGCGCACACACCTGGGCATTATGAAATTCTGTATGGAAAAGCGCTTCATAGTAGATCAAATGTAAAATTCACGTAAGAAAACAGGCACAAATTAAATAAATAAGCTTTTATCGCCAACATTGAATATAATTACTTATAATAATTATTTATTTCATTGCTACCGAGACTTAATGTAAGAAATTTTATTTAAGATAATCAATAAACTCTATACAGCAAAGGAACCGATGCGCAATTAGCCGAACCGCGGTTAAACCTCGGTTAACCGATAAGAACTGAGTTTAACTGATAACGGCAACATCAAAGTGACGGTTAATCTCTGACTAATTGATTCCGTACATAACCGTAATCGATATTGGTATAAATTATAACCGTGAGATAAACGTGAGTCAGTGCTGAGTGCGAGTTTTAGAGCCCCCGCAGACTACAGACTTTTAGTCGGCCGATACAAATCGTTTAGTGTGCACACCTTCATACATCTTCGTACTGATAAAGCTTTCGATCAAACTATCTGCCGACTAAAAGTCTGCAGTCTGCGGGGGCTCAGTCGCTAGTGCTACTCGGCGCGAAGAAGTTAAATACAATGGGGAATATTACGCAAAGGTCAGAGCAGAGGCCGCTAATAAATAATCCGACCAAAATCCGTCATGTTGCACACGTCATATCAGAATATGACTATTAATCTGTTTCTTAAATTTGTATGAGAGTAGGGTGACCAGATACAAATTTCAAAAGTCCTGACAAAATTCCTGATTTTTGGCCAAATTCTTGACATGAGCTAATTATTTGTCGATTTTTTAAATTTTTAATTTGTCAATGTTGATTGATTTATGTTTATATCGTAAAAAAATAATTACGATTATTTTTAAGTTACAATTTATGAAACTTTAAAGTACTTGTGCCTTAACCTTTTTTAATTGTTATTGTGATTAAAAATAAAAGTTAAGTGTACTTATAAAATTTTATTGTTTCAATTATTTGCCGAAAATTCCTGATATTTCCCTTTTCCGGCCGCATTCCTGACATATGTCTAAAATTCCTGACATGTCAGGAAAATTCCTGACATCTGGTCACCCTATATGAGAGGCCCCTGTAAATATTTCTTTGTTTTGAGATTGGAATATTAGGTACTTCGCCGGTAGCTTACTCATCCTCCGTCTTATAAATTTTAGATGGGGTTACGTATCTTGACCCGAGTTCAATGTAGACCATAAAAAAGTGGGCAACGCCGCTAACGAAGTTTTTACATCAGTAATACAATACAGTATGATTTTTTTTCTGGGCAGTGAAAAATCGTTTTCGGGTGTTGGACTCATCTACCGAAATAATCGAATTAAAAACGGTAGAGGGCTTCCGAGAAATTCGATACTGAATGTTTAAACTTCGAACATGATACTTTCTGATATAGGTTAAAAAGTTAACGGGTAGCTTTCACCAGATTGACAGCAAAAAGTCCCTTGTTTTTGGGCACTGTGCATTGGTTAACATAGAATTAGATTATTTTAATTAATCTGTTCATATAATAATCTAATTAATTAATAACATAAAACACAAATTGTACAATAAAAAATAAATATTGAGCGCAAAGATGAATTTTGATAGTTTGAAGAGTAGAGAGTAGGAAGAGTGGAGCAGGAAGATAGAGATAATGCAGTAGGGAGATATAAGAGATAAGAAGAGAGTGTTTTTCTTACAATCTTTTTCGATATCTTTATAGTTGTAGCTATTGTCTTTTAGAAGTAAGAACTTCTTTAGCGGCGTTGTACACTATTTTGGGATGGGTAAATGTAGTTCAACGTAAGTTTAACATTCACGTGACCTGATCAAAACTTCGTATGGCGGAGGGAGATAATACCACTTAATTTTTAAGCTCATGAACACGGAAAAGACTCAGCAATTCCTCCGCTATACTCTTCATTATTACGTAAAGGACTTAAAAGGTGCGATCATAACAAGTGATAATATTTAAGCCAAGTTAAACAGTTAAGTGGGACATACCCGTCTCTCGATTAACGACTCTACTCCATTACGATAAAGTCCAATTTAGTATAAAACTAGCACGTGTGAGGTTTTCAGTACTTGCCCTTAGAGTCATTGACATTGAGTTACAGCGAGAAAGTTTAAAAAGCCCTTTTAGTGCTTTAGTAGATACGAGGTAATAGGTGATAGAAGAAAACGACGTTGAATTAACATTTAAATTCCGATTTTGATAAAATTAATTGGATTAATATTTTAAAGGCGGGATGGAGAAAAAATTGTAAACGGCTATGCTGGATAACTATGTCAGTTGTTAACCATAACTTATTACTCTTATAATCTTTGAAACGCCTCCATGGTCCAGTGGTTTAGAGCGTGGCTCTTGACTCGGAGGTCGTGGGTTCGATTCCCGCGTTGAAAACATATCGTTATGAACATATCGTTGTTAAAATTCTCATGCTTAACAGATCAAATCTTCTTAGCTGTTTATTGAAATTGTTGTTTCGACCTCCGGCGTTCCACCTACAGAAGCTTGGCTTACGTTAGTAACATAGAATATCATTGCCAGGGGGTCACAACGCACCATTTGAAAAACACTGGAACAGTCAATAAACTATCAAATAATACTTACCTACTTTTTTGGGTTCCGTAGTCAACAAGGAACCCAGCTTACAGTTTCGGTCTGTCTGTCTGTCTGTCCGCGGTTTTGCTCAGAGACTCTAGGGCCTACAAAGCCGTAATTCGTCGAGAATGTGATGCCGACAAAATGGTATATAATTTTTTTTAAATATTTTTTTATGGTACACATCAAGCGGGGATGAAATTTTGTTTTCACGTCCACCCCACCGTGTGGAGTATCGTTGGATAGGTTTTTTAAAAATATTATGAGTATTTCACAAATGGATCCCTAAATCGGAAAACGATCTTTGTTTTCCGATTTAGGGATCCATTTGTGAAATATGAAGTTTTAAAGTCGAAAAAATCGTTAGAGTCCAGTGTCCCCCCCTTCTACCAGCTAAACGGTTGCTTCTGGAAATGTGAAAAAAATCACGGGAGTAGGAAATATGCTGAATTTAAAAGGAAAACTATCTATATCTATCTATATATCAATTACTTCATAAGTTATTGAGTAATAGACAATAGTCGATCAACAAAAAAAAATGTATTCGGAGAGGTATAAACTATAAAGGAAGTTTTCGTTCAAATTCCTTTGAACGAAACTGAGATGATGTTGTTAGTAGTGTACAACACGTTATAAATATACATTCGTTGACCATACAAAAATTATCAAAAACTAGCGGTACTACGGAACCCTATATTGCGCGTGGCCCGACACGCGCTTGGCCGGTTTTTTATTTTCTTTGAAATATCTTCTAGAATAAATTATCAGCTATCTAGCTTTTAGTTCAGATTTATAGCATACAATTTGTTATAACTACTGACAAAACCAAAAGGATATCTTGTCCATTGTATGACATCATTTTATATTTTTGCAGCAGTGTCACAGAATACAGATTAGTACAAGTAGCAGTGGGCGCAACACGTAGGTGGAATTTTGCCGAAAAAAATGCTAGGTATTATGATTTAGATTGTGACTGCATTGAGCATTTCAACTGTTTCAAATCATTAACTAGAAGTGTTTAATAATTTTGGGGGGGGGGGGGGGGGGGGGGCTGGGCTAAAATGGTCGCATTTTGCAATTCCTCTAAAATCAATTCTGAAACTGAATCGTCAAAACAGTCAAACTGACGAATGTCAATTAGTGCGAATTACTAGAAATGAATTGCAAGCAGAGTGAACATTTAGTGATTTATAAAAAATGATTCATAATATGATTTTCCAAAGCGACCATTTTAGCCCCGCTGATAATACTTGAAATACGAATTAAAATTGATACGGAAAATGTACGGTTCTCGCGCGATAAACGAATTTTGTGCAACCGAGTTGCGGGCGTCATCTAGTAAAATAAAAAAATATGTAATGCCTAACATTACAACTTTACTATACGCAGTCCAAAAGACGACATTTTTCTTTCACAACATCGCAATTTGACACATTCGTGGATGATGATGATGACTGTTTATACATATTATTATGTATACTGCAACATGGTAATACGAGTGTAATGTAGCATCGGACACAATAATGGCATCGTGTTGTGGCGGCTGGCGAATGGCGATGGCGCGGGCGGCCCAAAACGACGATAGCCGCATCAATGGCCTCACTGTTAGCGGGGGTTATTACGTGTATAAGCGCTATGGCTAACCAATACCAACACAAACTTTATAGTCTGTATAAAAAAAGGCCCAAATGAATGGTCGGTAACCGTGAATCACGATGAGTCCTGAATTTTCCTGGACGTCCGGATTCTGGACAATAATATTATAGTAGGGTCGCCGCTAATTCGAGGCTCAAGGTCTCGATCCTTAAGAAATTAATGGAAGAGGCCTTGACACGCATAATATTTAGACACTAGGTCCCGAATTAATAAGCCGCTCTTACCGCTATAATTATGCTTAAGTTCTTCGGATGCTGTAACAAATATGAACGTCGACGACCAAATGTTAATTACGATGCTATTTCTAAAGTGTGGTCAGTGTGGTCAAACCTTGACCTCAGTGCTACAACTTTTATTCAACTAATAATAATAACTGTATTTTAAAAAGATAAAACCGACTTCAAAATTATATGTAATTGAGAATTAAACCTTCCTATCTCCAAAACTACTGAACCGACTTTGATGAAACTTGCACTGTTCCCTAAGTTGAACAATACCTAGTACAACAAAAAAAGAATTACTGAAATCGGAATAGTAGTTCCAGAGATATGCGAACACAAACATAAAAACATACTTATATACATACATACAGTTTTGAAGTTTGGCACATTTGTTCAGAGGCTGATATAGATTAACATATATGAAAATTGGGCAGTTCTGGAAATATTACATACATACGCGTCGAATTGATAACCTCCTTTTTTTGAAGTCGGTTAAAAATATAGACCACCCTAAATAATGGCATTTGGTGTGCATTGATGTATATAATATAGCTCCAGCTTGACTGTAGTTACTACAGTCAAGCTGGAGCTATATTATATACAATATATGCCCAATAGACTATAGAGTCTGTTCTCTATCCCCACACGTAATAACAGCTCCTATTGGACATTTAATGCAGTCGCTGCACATCGACCCCGCTCCTGCAAACTCACTGGTAATATGCTCATATCATATTATTTGTATTAGTGAACAAAAATTAAACGAGAAGTTTAAGGCGAGCACTTACCTCAATTCCAAAACGATAACCTTGCATACAACCGAAGTCGTGTACGCATCGCAATAAGATTCATTTTAGCTTAGCATAAAATTGTAGTTTCGAGGGGCGGATCTTCTCTATGTTATTTTTCATGTGTTTTTTTAAATATCTTTGAAAATAAATATTAAGAAACAAAATTGTTCGGTTCAGACTTTTTAATATAGATTCACTAACAATTTATTCAAATAAAATGTATGTTATCCTAGTTAATACTTATATTTCGATAATAAAGATTTTTGTCGGAGGTGAGTTTGTAAATTAATTACAGCCAAAGTATTACGTTTTATTCAAATGTTTATGATTTAAACCCTTTTAAATATTGTGCTCTATATCTCATATTTTTTACATTTCGTTATTATATTGGAACTAGGTAAACTAGGAGTCAATAAATAACAAAATGGGGTTAGTCCTCGCCTTAAGTGAAACATATAATAAATTCGTACATCCAACAGACGGATTACGTTATTATAAAGAGTATTGTTTAATTTTGGTAAGTAAAACAAAACACCCAATTAAATTACACACTTTAAGAGTTCATACTACAGAAAAATATTGGTATTCATAGTATTTTCAAACAAAAATCTAAGGGTAGTTTCAAGTACAATAAAATAACAAAACATACAACGAACCATCGTAGCGCCTGGTAATACATAAACAAATTATACGTGGGAGAGCCATGCTTCGGCACGAATCGGCCGGCTCGACCGGAGAAATACCACGTTCTCACAGAAAACCGGCGTGAAACAGTTTCGCCGAGTGAGTGAGTTTACCGGACGCCCAATCCCCTACCCTATTTCCTTCCTTTTCCTCCCCTATTCCCTTCTCTTCCCATCCCTACCCTCCCCTATTACCCTATTCCCTCTTAAAAGGCCGGCAACGCACCTGCAGCTCTTCTGATGCTGCGAGTGTCCATGGGCGACGGAAGTTGCTTTCCATCAGGTGACCCGTTTGCTCGTTTGCCCCCTTATTTCATAAAAAAAAAAAAAATTAAAGCCCGCGTATGCCAAACATACAAAGACCATCTTCATACTAGAGGGCGTGTTTTCAGATAAATAGCAAAACGATGCTGTATCACGTCGCCAGCAATAACGGCTGAGTAAATCTACCATACAATTTAATCTGCGTTTGAAGTTCCAACTTAACACTCAAACATATTCCATTGATTCTCATTACCCAACCTTAAAACATGTCAACTTGGGCGAGAAATCTAAGTGCAAGCAGGCGCCAGAGGGAATTAACATAAATTAAACAATGAGTGAAGCCTACGTATTGAGACCTCTATGTAAAATACATAAGGCTACTATCATAGAAACAAGGGTAAAATAATTTAGAATGGACTGTAGTTGAGCATCTTGTAGGAAAACAAAAGCTGTGTTCACACTAAACTTACTGACAGCCGCCGAACGCCTTACGTTGTTTACTGTGTTTTCAATTTCCATACATATTCACATTTTCTCTCACACCTAGTATGACCTAACTTGTAGTATCTGGAAACCCGCTCTTAATAACCCTTTTTTTGCTTCGCTGTAGTAGGATAATACGTCATAATATTTAGATGTAACGTTATTTTTTAACCGACTTCCAAAAAGGAGGAGGTTATATGTTCGGCTGTGGATATTTTTTTTTGTTTTTATTTTTATTTTTGTATGTTCAACGATTACTCCGCCGTTTGTGAACCGATTTTCAAAATTTTTGTTTTGTTCTATTAGGTTTCCCTCCAATTTGGTCCCATTTTCACAAAAGTGGTGATCTGATGATGGGATCCAGGAGTAATCGAGGGAACTCCTCAAAATTTATATGGAAACATATGGTGATTTTGGTTTTATGAGCAAGATTTTGCACCAGAGTATACTATAGTTAAGATACTAAGAGAACTCCGGATTCCTTATAGATACAAGTTTGGGGGTTTAGGCGCTGTTTTAAGAACTGAAAGCATATGCTACTATGCAAATTACATTAATCATCATCATCATTTTGACGACCTCTGTGGCTCAGTTGGTGGGCTGTTGGTAGCTCAAGCCGGGGGTCGCGGGTTCGAATCCCGCCGACGGAACAAAAAGTTTTCAAAGTTCCTGGGTCATGGATGTGTATTAAATATGTGTATGATATAATAAAAATCTTAAATATATGTATAGTATAAAAGTATTAAATATATTTCCGTTGTCTGGTACCCGTAACACAAATCCTTCAGGTACTTAGCACGGGGCCAGACTGACGTGGTGTGAAGCGTCCATAGATATTATTATTATTATTATTATATTATATTATTATCATCATTACCGCGTCAGGGTCACCAGTGTCACATGGTAGTATATGGATACAATATGCCCCCACAACACCATAATTATATCATCACGTTATGTCCTTATAATAATTGGTACTTTTCATAGCGATTTTAATAAAAATATTATAATGTTGTTTCAAAATAAATGATTCAAGTTCTAAGCGACTTATGTACCACAAAATTGAACATAACAAAGTCAACCTTAACTCCAGAGCGTAAGGCACACATTTGACATTACTTTTGAGATTCGAAAGAAAAAAGAGAAGTAAGTTGTTTCGATAGGTACACTAGTTTAACTATTAACCCATCAATCCCCAAGCGGCACCCGGCTGCCGCATAACAATTAAAAATCTATTGTGTCTGCGATTTCCACGATCGAGGTAATAAATTGAACCCTTAGTATGAAAATACTTACATAGGAAAACAATCTACATCGTAATAGGAATAAGAAACACAATCGCATTCTACGTATCTTATTACAATTTGTTAAGAGTCACACTTAACAAATTGTAATAACATACGTAGAATATACGCGATGGTTTACTAGGTAACTAAAAAGAGTGAAATTATTATTTTTAACAAAAAATTAAAACCGACTTCCAAGGTAAAAACAATAATAACATCCTTATAATATTAACTAAAAAGTATTAAATAATTTTTCCTATCTAATAGTGCCCTTTTTCCGAATTCGGCTAAACCTCAACTATTTCTGTACTCAATCTTCATAATTTTGAAGTCGGTGCCAGTTCCAAAAGTTTCAAATACCTATTCTGTCAGAGAACTGAAGATTCAGCTATATCTGGTACCGACTTCAAAATGATGAAGATTGAGTACAGAAATAGTTGAAGTTTAGCCGAATTCGGAAAAAGGCACTATTAGATAGGAAAAATTATTTAATACTTTTTAGTTCATATTATAAGGATGTTATTATTGTTTTTACCTTGGAAGTCGGTTTTAATTTTTTGTTAAAAATAATAATTTGAGCTAGTGACTACTGACTACACTCGAGGGGTAACATTCAGTTCCTAATAGTCCTTATTATCTTCCCGCTTTTCTATGATGGACAAATATAGGCAATTAGGACCCTGCAGAGGGCTATATTCGTCTTTAGTTGCCCATGATCGACGACCAGCAAAACTTGAAGAAAAGAGCGTGCTTCTTTTAAAAGAGCGACCTTGCGACTCCTACAAAAATATTAAACTATTCAACAAAGATAAAAAAAAAACTCATTTTGAATCTGACTGTAGCATTTAATCAATTCAATATACACCGCCTACCCACTCTTAAAAGAATGCAAATAAATAATCCTCATTTATTCGCGAGGACAATGCATTGTGCTTTGACATTTAAAAAGGACCAGTCACTGATATAATAAAAAGCCATCAGTCATAACACCTCAAAACAAAACAAAACACTAATGACCAAAAAAGAAAGAAAAGATCACAGGAAGCCGATTTCTTTTGACGATCAGGAAAATATTTTCAGCACACAGTAAAAATATATTTGTGGATTTTGAATAGCGCAAACGAGCGAGTAACTGCGGCAAGAGGCTGTCGCGTATAAGTGGCGCGTTTGATTGCGATTGGAACAAAATTGCAGATAATAAGAGCTTTTTAACTATATATTTTTACAGGATGCACTATTGTTGAACTCGGTGTTTTAAAAATATTAACACAGAGCATAACTATATAGTGATTATATGTACATATACTATATCTGGGTGTCTTTGTCTGGACTCTGGCATATATTTTATATTTGCAACGCGTAAAGCTGCTTAAATATTTTAATTTTTATTTGCGATAGTATCAGGAGATTCTGAAGTGTTACATACCTCTAAAGGTCATTAGCCAGGTCATTAGTCTAAATCTAATGGACTAGCGCAACACAATACATATTATGTATGACAATGACAATTGACAATAATCGCCGGTTTGCGCCGCTCCCTTTGCACTTCTTCAATCGCGAAATATTTTGACGACAGCAGACATTTGTCAGATCTGTCACTTTAATGTGCACGCGGTTCCAAAATATTTATTCTGTCAGTAATAATGAAGATGGAATGTGAATTTAATGTTCTTAACTTCTTTGTTATGCCAATCATGGCTATCCATTATGACCCAACGTTAAGAATGGCCTTTTTGTTTTTTAACCGACTTCAAAAAAGGAGGTTATCAATTCGACCCGTATGTATGTAATATTTTCAAAACTGCTCAGTTTTCGTATATGTTAGTCTATATCAGCGTCTGAACAAATGTGCCAAATTTCAAAAGTATACGTATGTATGTTTTTATGTTTGTGTTCGCATATCTCCGGAACTACAAGTCCGATTTAAGAGGATACACCAAGGGCTAGAGAAATGAAAAACAAGTATTTGTAAAATCTATTGCTGTCGCGCTGTGCCCGACCGAGCGAGAGCAGAGCGCTATATAGAGACAACTGCAGCTTGAATTGAAAATTCTAATAAAATAACAGAAAATCAACGATTCGTTGTCCCCTGATTTCTTCTCCAAAACTAAGTATTTTTTCATTAAAAATTAAAGCAAGGCTTGAGCTGCTTTTTATTATTATTATTTTTTTGTATAATCTAGCCAAATTTGTTTTCTGGATGTTTGAACACAGCGGAAAATCTGGCCATTTTTTTTGGGTTTTTGAACGTTCATATCTTTTATGAAAAGAAAGAAAACATAGGGACATGCTAATAGTGGCCATAGATATTCAGGAAAAAAAATATAACTACCGGCATTATCCAGGGAGGAAACAGGGGACAACATTTGTATGGAAAAACGCCTGAGTGTCTCCTCTTAAGTGATTATTTGTTTGTTGTACTAGGTATTGTTTAACTTAGGGAATACTGCAAGTTTCGTCATAATTGGTACAATTTTGAAGTCGGTTTTATCTTTTAAATACTATAATATATGCACATAAAACAGACACTTGTTTTCAGAATGTGGAAAGTGGAGACATATTTAATAAGAACATAAAAGACTTGTCTGTCTCTACATTCGTCGCTACACAGAAACATACTATGTACCATCAAAGAAATCGATTTATAGACAGATGGCGGACGTTCGTCATTTAGTTGGGTTATGCCAATTCAATATTAGTCATGAATAACATGATCTGTCGAATGGGTTTGACATAACGCGACCAAATAAGGTAGGTCCGCCAACTGCCTATGAATCAATTTCCTCGATGGTACATTGTATGTATGTTTTACTAGAATGTGATATGAAAGTAATAAGGCAGCATGAGCTGTAGGAAGTATAAATACCAGTCATGCGTGAAATAAATACAACTTACACGGTAGTCGATTATGGTGGCAAAAACCTCGCTCCAAAGTGGAGCACGTATCTGTGATAAGGTAATGTTATGACTTATGTTACATACTAATATTATGTAGGTTTGTTTTTGTTTGTTGTAAACTACAGCGATTTTGATGTTTGGCACAGATGTTAAAGAGACCACAGGGAAGAAGGTACAACCTGCATAGGCTACTTTTATCGCGGAAAAGTGTTACACCTTCGCGTTTAAGCTGCAAAGTCGATTAGATTTTTTTTTATGAAATAAGGGGGCAAACGAGCAAACGGGTCACCTGATGGAAAGCAACTTCCGTCGCCCATGGACACTCGCAGCATCAGAAGAGCTGCAGGTGCGTTGCCGGCCTTTTAAGAGGGAATAGGGTAATAGGGAAGGGAAGGGGTGGGAAGAGAAGGGTATAGGGGAGGGAAAGGAAGAAAATAGGGTAGGGGATTGGGCCTCCGGTAAACTCACTCACTCGGCGAAACACAGCGCAAGCGCTGTTTCACGCCGGTTTTCTGTGAGAACGTGGTATTTCTTCGGTCGAGCCGGCCCATTCGTGCCGAAGCATGGCTCTCCCACGTATAAAATTTGGCATTGATATAATATGAATGTTTAATATAAGTATTTATGATAATCCCTGAAAAATGTATGGTTCCCACGTGAATTTCAACTAGTCAGACAATTTTTCAGTTCACTGAGTATTGCAGATGTTTTTGTTAAAATTATTAAGGCATTGGCGATTCTACGACTACGTAGTGCAATTACTGTTTCTACTTTTCCCACCACCTTGAGGGAATGTTCGAGAGCCATAATAAACCTTCGCCTTCAGAACAAGGTGACAGTAATTATTGTCACGTCACAATACTAAACAAAGATCTAAGATGTGACAGATACGAAACTACATTTACTGCTGATCTGTAATTTTTTCGCTTTCTCTCTTTTATTTGGCATATTTTACTTCAAGTGGAGCGTCTGAATCCAAAATTAAACAATAGTGCCGAGTGTTACACTCTGTTATTGGTTATTTTAATAAAGTGCGATTCTAGGCACGCCTTTAAGGGTTTCGTAGATATGAAATTACTTTTGATACACAAATTAATTATTAATATTGTGATCCAATGTTTATCAAAATAATATTCCTTTAGAATGTAGTAACACCTGTCATCGTAGATTTTTTTTCTAACCCTCAAGAAGTATTTAACTCACACAGTGCTCATGCTAAGTTTGCTGGTATAAAAGATGAATTACATATTCATACTAGCTATCCCGACAAACGTTGTTTTGCCTGTTTTACCTGTTTTCCTGCTTTTCTCTTGAAGTTTTATATTTTTATTTTTCTATAAACCTCACGGAGCCCGAGACCTTTCCAACGAATGCAAAATCGTGGAAATCGGTTCGTGCGTTCTGGAGTTATAGCGTCAGGAAGGAAAACCAGACTTATTTTTATATATTAGATTAAAACGACGCCTCAATGATTAATGACTAACCATCATGATCAGAAGGGACAGCACGAACTGACGATACCTAATTAGGAACAATTAATGTACAATCGTGCCGATGTCAAGCGATGAATGATAATGAGTAATTAGGCGAACAGAGGGTACAAGAGAAAGATTGTATGGTGGCATGTTTCAATTGTCTCCGCCATCATGAAGATTGAAAGATGCCCAGCCAAGTACCACGATTCTCCAATTTAAACCAGTATTAATGCAGCTTCGATCGATTTTATTAAACGTCAATCAACTTTTTTTTTTATTGTCTAATTAGAACGCGTTAGGGGCTGTCATTTTATGAAAATACCTTTAATAACTTTACTATCTCGGGACTGCATCGAAACCAAATCGAAGATGTATTACCGTCGAATGGAGTTCGCATACCCTACTTTGAGAAATACCTTTCACTTATTTACATGACTCTGAGAGCGAAATGAACAGTTCGATCCTTACGTGTATAGCAAAATTTTTCGTGAAAAAGGAGTTTTGTCTTGTCATTGATTATTATTTAAAAAGCTCACATAGTATAATTAGATATTTTATTGGTTAGCGTTAAGTGAGCAGCCTTTTCACTGTCATTGTCACGTCTGTGACAGAACTGTGCACTGTGCAGTTTAATCGTTATGCGCGTAGCAGGACCAACATATAATGAACAAAGCCCTCTTATATTCCGTCACAGGTCTATATTATTTCTCGTAGCTGTTATCACTAACGACTGTAGATAGCTTTGTTTTGTAATCTCTTCTATGAAATATTTACATAGTATTTAGATGTTTTATGGGCCATCTCATGACAAGACAGGTCTTATAATATGACAGGAGATCATGTCACATTACCTACAATCGCCAGAGAGACTCCTATTTTGCCCATTTAAAAAAAATAAGAATTGAGTAAGTAATCTAATACTTAATGTTATAATTTATGTGATTAAGGGCCTGCTTCACCACTTCCTGATAAGTGCCGAATAGGCTATCCACCACTTGACTTGACTGATGAAGTATGGAGAATCTGTCAAAAAAGTTGTGAATAGCCTATTCGCCACTTTATCAGAAAGTGGTGAAACAGACCCAAGTCTATCTGTCTGCCTGTTCTCTTTACTATTAAGCCGCTGTACCTATTTTGATGAAACTTGTTACATAGGTATTTTGAGACCCGGAAAAAGACCTACGTTAGTTTTAATCCAAAAAAACGTACAAAAGTTGTGGGCAACATCTATTATTTAGTTTTTTTTTCCCCGAAAATGCAGTTAATATTTCGTAACACACTTTACATAGTGTTAAGAGTTTACAGCTTTTTTATTATCACCAAAATCAAGATAGTGACATACGGACATACATCGCGTTGTCTAACAATATGTGAAAACTATAAAACGGTTAATTTAAATTTTAACATTTCCTTTGACGCCGCAATAAAAAAATCGTAAATCTCAAACACTAAAAACTCTGCGAGACAGCCATAGAGTGTGGCTTCGTTTTTCGTAGAGGCGGCAGAAGATTTTAAGTAAAAACTTTTTAGGGACGTTGTGCACTTTTTTGATGGGTAAAATGTTAAACACATGTGAGCTGATCGACAATTTGAAAGTCGGATGGAGATTAAGGAGTAAATACTAAGGAGGGGCAGAGTAGACCGCCGCCTGCGTATTAGAATCCTTACTAATATTACAAATGCGAAAGTGTGTCTGTCTGTTACCTTTTCATGCTTCAACAGATGAACCGATTTTTATGAAATTTTGTGTGCAGACACTGAGTCCCGGGAATTAGCGCAATAACCGAATTTTGGCGCAACGGAGTTGCGGGCGTCATTTGGTAAGAAATATCCCCTCCCTATTTCAGTTTTTCACTTCTGCCGGCAATTTCTGAGTGCAAGTTACGAGTAAAATCATTTTTAAGAATTTCTTCCAGGTGAGCAGTTGGTGTGATCAGTGGACAATGGCCCATAACCAAAACGCCAAATCTTCTATTTTTCATCAGGACATATCTATCACTTCCAAGCTGTACATGTAAGCCCTCATTAGAGGGATCTTTTAAAGCGTTTGGATTGTAAAAGATAAGATTTATTTCTACGAGTGTGTGTTTTATACTTTTACCAATGTCCAATACCATACTGTTTTGGTATAACTTGGTTACCAAGTCGTAGAAATTAAACATTTATATTATACAGTATCATAGTAAGCGCATGCTAATCTACTCGTAGTAGCCTAATTGATACCGATCAGACGAAGGTAAATATCTACTTTCTATGTAAAAAGAGATAAGGGAGGACTACTATCCCTACATCTTACGAATTTTCGATCGAGTCATGTAGAATCATGAATTCCTAACGTGTTTAACATTTTTTAACCATCCCCTAAAAGGTGCAGGACGCCGTTTTCAATAAGTCGAATTGCGTAGTAGCTTAGCGCTCATCATGACGGAGTTTAGCGGGCCGCATTTTTTATAATTTTTATGGCAAATGCGACCCGCCCCGCTGCGCCCCATCACAAAATGAGCGAAACCTCAATAAACCGCTAGTTAATAGCTATCGCATGCACAGCGATAATTTTCCGACTCACGGTTCCGAGGAAAATGATTCGATGGCTAATAATAATCGATACGATAAAAACATAATCGAATTACTACTGGGAAATGAATACCATTGTTTAATCGATTCTATTAAAAAGTTAATTCGCAGTTCTTTGAAACATTTGCTACGGATGTTTAGGTATTATGGGGCGAGAGTAGTATTTTTTTACACATAGCATGGACATCATACAATGAAGGTTTCTTTCTACGGTAGAAGAAAACGGAAAAGTGAAGTAATATTTTCCTGTACGCTTAGTATGGCCATCATGCTATAGTAAAGTTTCCTTCTACGGAAGATTTAGACAATGTGACAAATTGACTCTCATTTTGGCTCTAAAATATGTCAGTGTCTATTCTTATGAAAGCAATCCATGTATCGATTGGTCATGTAAGCAGCCAGCCCAGCGTCCGTTCTTCAGTCGCCAGTCAAGTCGATCTTCTGTCCCTCTGAGTTACGAGAGTAGGGCGCTTTTCCTGTCATGCATGTTGTCACCCGCGTGTGGATCTGGTCCGCACGCGGGTGACAGCATGCTCCTGGCTGAGCAGGTGTTGCCCGCATGACAGGAAAAACATCTATGAAATGATAGGATGCGGGCAACTTGCCTGCGGACCAGGCCTTGTACCATGAAACTGTTTTGAGACTCAAATAATCGGACGAGAATGCCGCGTCCTACACTAACAAACGTGAAATGACGTTGTTAGAGTAGGACGCAGCATTCTCGTCCGATTCTTTGAGTTTCAAAACAGTTTCGTAGTAGGCCTACAGATCCGCGCGCGGGCGATTATACGCATGACAGAAAAAGTGCCCTAAAGCAAGAGAAAGTACTCTTATGTACCGCACACATAGACACTATAAGAACACTCCTGTAGCCCTAGCACGGCAACCAGTGGAAATGCGAAAGTATAGACAAACTGTGGAGATAAACTTAAGGTGCCGTTCCGATCTTTTTTCGTTCCGAAAAATTCAATTAAAATGCCACTTTATGACAGACTATAGTCCTAAAAATTCAAATAATATCCTACTTTATGACATATACTATAGTCTGTCATAAAGTGGCATTTTAATTGAATTTTTGTCGGTCGCGATTAGCCGCGGTAAAGATCGGAACGGCACCTTAAGTTTATGTCCACAGTTTGTCTATACTTTCGCATTTCTACTGGTCGCCGTGCTAGGGCTACTCAAGTCTAGGTTTCATTGAAACCGGCCACAGTGACCGTAACCGTTGTGGGTGGCATTACTATTACAGTTGCAGTCGGTTAAACAGAACTTGATAAAGATAAACTGTTCTATCACGACTCGTCCGTCACGACTCACGTAGCTGATACTAGCACTCATCACGTATGCATAGCGTGCTGTACCTACTGTATTAGAAATGTATTAGATTGTATCGATAAACAATTGGTATTTTTCTATGAATATTTAATATTATTCATGTGTTATTGTCGTAGTGTAAATAATATACAGTATCCTACCTTCATACTAAACCGCTAGAATCGGCCGCACGCACACATAGGCGTGATTTTAGATAACTTTGAATGGTAGAGTGCTGCTTCTCACTATTATTACTTTAATCATAATATCTAATAATTTAAGTATGAATTCAAATAAATAATAACGACGAAGTTGACGTCATATTTTCGTCATCATACAAACGGTTACACTTCTTAAAGTGGAAAACTTACACTGAGGGCTTTGAACAATTTTTGTAGTTTTATAATCTATAGCTGTTGTGTATTTAAAATAGCATTTTGTATTGTATTACTTTATTGTAAGAATAATTTATGAAGTGAAGTAAATAAGTTCGGTGCTATGGCAACGACCAAAGGTAGCATAGATAAGTATATGTCAGCTCTCCCCCGCTATTCCTGAATGCCTGTGCAGGAGGCAAAAGCTCCAGTAAGTGCCGGCGCCAAATTGTTACAGCATCAATAAGGACCTTATAGCGTAGTAGGCCCAGGCGGCGTAAAATTGTTGGTAGCCGCCTCCTCCTCTCTTATTCCAGTAGCTCTTTTCTTGTATGTGTATCTTGTATGTCTCCAAAATGTGAGTATGTGATATTGTAAATAAATCATTTCTTTCAGTCGTATTTTATTCGCTTTCTTCCTTTTATTTCCATTTGTGCTTAATATATTGTATTATTAGCTCGTTGTCTTCCTCTTTTAGATATATGAAATTCGTTTTTGTATAATATTTAAATCTGTTGATAGTATTTTTCAATTTCATTTGAATAATAATACTCTGCCTTTTGTTCTCGTTCTGTTCTGTATTCATATCGTATATTTATTTCTTCTCTTGATGGGAATTGGTTCTGTTCTTTGTTTTGTTTGCTCTCATCCGTAAATAAAGATTTTAATGAGTCGTGTATGATGTCTTCAGTTTTGTCCACGGCGTTGGCTGGATCTTCGAAAAATGTTGTAGATTGTAGGTTTTCTTTGTTTAAATATGATTTCTCCAATGTATCGCAGCATGTACATCTGTTCTCTGTATCTAATTGTGGTATTCGAGTAGTTGTAGAATTACTTTCAGCTCGTTGTTGCATGTTAAGAAGTTGTACCTTGATGGAAATAAATTCCTCCTCAATATTGTAACTAGTCTCAATCTCATTATCTAATTCCTCATCTGGTACTTCAGATATTATATTTTGTTGCAGTTCTCGAATTCTTTGGAAATCTTCGTGTAGGTTCTGTAGCCTGACATGAGTCTCCGCGTAATCAAGATTCTCACGTCTTTTTAAGTATGACTCTCACCTCGTAAATTGTGCTCGTATAGAGGCGCGAATCCTCTTCCAATTTTCCAAGTCCGTAATCATCCTCGTCGCCAACTATGTTGTGCATTTAAAATAGCATTTTGTATTGTAGTACTTTATTGTAAGAATAATTTATGAAGTGAAGTAAATAAGTTCGGTGCTATGGCAACGACCAAAGGTAGCATAGATAAGTATATGTCAATAGCTTTAGGCATTAGAACTAAAGATGTCACGAATATTCGGCAACTATTCGGTATTCGGCCGAATAATACGTACTATTCGGCCGAATACCGAATACCAAATCATGTAAAAAAACACGTTTAAATATTACTCAAAATTATGTATTTATTTCCAAATTACAACACTTTAGTAATTAAAATTGATCAGTGGTAAGTTGTGATGGATAAAAACAAGCTTTTCAGCATTTTTTGGTAGCAAACGATTACGCTTTTCATCGTAAATGTTACCAGCCTCAGAAAATAACCTCTCACTATACACGCTACTTCCTAACTTTGGCTTTCGAAAGGTTTGGATATTGTTTTTCGTTTGCTACCAACTACTTGTAAGGATCGGCCTTCCGATCTAGGCGAACTGTTTTCAAATAAAAATCTAACTCATTTGACGCAAATGACTCGTTTGAAAACGCAACGAGGAAAACAGGTTGCGACTAGGCCGCGCATGGCATCCAGCTACCGCGCCCCCGAAAAGTATGTATTTCGTGCCGAATATTCGGCGCTTCGGCCGACAGCGTTGCCGAATATTCGGTATTCGGTATTCGGCCATTCACTATTCGTGGCGTCCCTAATTAGAACAATGCCGTGCGTATAACCGTGTTCTTGTTACAAAAAATTCATTTTAGGAATACGACTGATTTACACTACTGTATGTAATTTGTACTGTGGTCTTACTGTACGTTTGTTTATTGCTTTTATTAAATAACCAAGCCCAAAACCCATATTTTAGTTATTTTTTTATTAAATTCCACATGTGAAACATTTCAATGTTGCTTAATTGTGTATTATTTTTAATAGTATTTTTTACGTTTTCTATGGAACTCTTTATGCTCGATGCCGTGCGCGTTGGACGGGTTTTATTTTATAATTTTAAAAGTTTAGTAATCGCAAACTGTACATTTTCCGGAATAAGACGTTTCCCTAGTTGTCCTTTCCCGGGACTCAAAGTATCCCCATACCAAATTTCAGCAAAATCGGTTCAGCGGTTTGGGCGTGAAGAGGTAACAGACATACATGAAACAGACACACATACACACATTCGCATTTATAATATTATGGAGTAGTATGGATTTCGGCATTTTTTCATTGCACTCGTCAATCTTCGCTTTTATTATAGCTTCCCATCCCATCCTTTCCCATCCCAGCTATCCCCCGAGCAAACGACCTTGACCATACATTTTCGCACAAAAATCCTATTTTTTTACTTATCTTAGTTCAAAATTGATCTAAAAAAAATTAAAACGGGGAATATGCAGTTAGTGAAACTGTCTATCTATTGTCGTGTGTTTCGAATAAACGTAATTTGTAAATACTAGGGAGATGCTGAAAGTATGCTTCAATTTTAATAAATTGGTATTACTTTGGAAGCTAATATCGTAGTATAATAAACAAAAATAGAAAATTTAAAACGGGGAAAGGAATGTTGATATACTTACTGAAGATTATTGCTGTATTTTTATTATAACTTTGTAGGCTGTAGCTTTCAAATAATGAGTTTATAAGGCTCTAAAGAGGTACGGTAAATTACGGCATCTCCGTAGGGGAAGGCCCCGTACCCAATTTTATAAAAATCTTCAATGATTTAGGCGTGCCGCGTGAAGAGTTTACACTTTACACACAGAACACACCTTCAGCTAGTAAATAAATGGCAAACCGCATTTTTTTCATTATGTAAACTTTTATTCAGTACTCATTTTATAACCTGTATTTCTGCACTGTGTACCAATAAATAAGGGGAGGTTCACACAATAGATATTAATGGTACGCGTGTACCATTATGCTGAGGCGGTCCTGGGTACATGCCCGAACGGGTACAATTAATTACACCATACAACTGTCCCTATACGAGTACAGCCTAGGTGGCCCCATTACAGGGTATCATCGACACACCATTGATCATAGGATAAGATCTAGGCGTGAGGATCGAGGATCTTTAAATTAATTGCACAGAATCGACGCTCTGAATACCTGTTTAGTTTCCCATCTGATTTATGTATTTTTCTGATTGTATTATATGATAAATTTAAAAACAACCCCCGATTTAAAAAGTAGATAAACCCAAATTTTTTCAACACTGAAAGGGCTGATGACGATGAAATATAGCTAAGAACACTCTCAATAATGTCAGCTTTCAAACAAAAATAAGCCGTTTGCCGATTCCGCCGTTCTTTTTGTCGTGGGTTTATAAAACAAAATAATTATAAAAAATATCAACAGAATCCTGAAAATGCAGATTAACTATTTACCTAGCCTGCACTAATAATCTTTTCTTCTAACACCTTATTAACCCCACATTATACTAAATATAACCGTAAACTATGGTTAGCATAACCAGCTGGCTAACTCTATGACCTAACATTATTTCTTTCTTCTAGGAGTCTACCATCATCGATGATGAGTTAGTTCCCTAATCATAAAGGGCGTCAATAAGTTACATAAAGCTTTCGGGGGGAGTGCGGGAATTAAGCTGAAATGTCCTAAAATTTTACTAGGATAGAAAAGGGCTGACCGTAGAAGTGAATATTATAATATTTTTTTTCGGAGAAAAATATCAAAACGTGAGACAGTAAGACTATTTTATACATTTTCCCCTGTGCGGCTCAGATACTTGTCTGATAAAAATTAAAATAATTAGGACTACTGTAGTTTTTGGGTATTTTTTTACCACTTTGCGTTTTTCGGCACACACTACTTACGCAATTCTTGGACGGCCCCTGAGCTTAACCTCACATTAGACTACGATGAAACCGTGGTTAACTTTAACCAGCTACCCTAACCTATCACTTAACTATTGTTAAGTGATAGGTTAGGGTAGCTAAGGTTCAAATTATCCGCCATTTTGAATTCCAGAAACACCAATTGTGCAACGGATGCTGTAATTTCCACGGAATTAGGACCAATCATAGAAGCTAGTATGGTAACTAGCTTGAGATGAGAGGAACCGAAAGTGTTAACCTGACAGAAATTAATATTTTTAAACGGGATAAAATTTGTTATTTAACCTTTTTTATGTATTTAGCTTTTAAGTTAATTGGGAACATCCTCTCTAATTATTTCCGGCCGGCAACACTAATCAATCATATTTACTTACTTTTGCACCATCTACAACAGTTTTTAATATAAAATTAAAGAATTTAAAAAAACACAAGATCATCAGTGAGCAAACTGATAACAAATGATGGCTAAAAACACTATTGGCCATGTTAGCTTTTAAACAAAAAAAAACTAGATCAAAATCGGTCCACCCGTTTAGATGCTAAAATTCCACGGACAAAAACACACAGACAGACAGAAAAGTCGAACTTATACCCTCTTTTTTCATAGGGGTTAAACAACAAATTTTGGAGTTTTTTTTTTGTAACAAAAAATGCGGAAGATGTAAAAATATTATGGGATTTGTCGTAAATAAGTCGGGAGCCCCATCGCTCAAGTAATTTTAGACTTTATGAGTATTTTATGCCCGGTTTGGTATTAACGACTACTGTGTGTTTTGTTAAAGTATTGAGAACTTAAGCATATTTGTTAAATATGGAATGGTTTGTGCCGAATAGACTCCAAAACTAAAAAAAAAAAGGTTGCACCAAACTTTGTACAAATAACAATTATTTGCATACTATTGCCCCGCAGTCTATATAAGTAAATCAGGTTTAAAATTTAAGTATCGCAGTTACCTTTCTGGTTTAATGAGAGGTAAATCAGTAACCTTTTGGGTATAATAAGAGAGACAACACAATGAATTGGTCATTGGGGAATGGGGAACCCGATCTTCTAAACTGGGCTTCAAAAACCTAAATTGTTGTCAATTTAACTAGCCCAATTCTAGATAGGAAGCATAGTCTTTTATTAGTATCGCATTTCAGGATATAATACAGTATATGCCCTATTATTAGGCCTAGCTAAATTGAGCCCTAAAATTAGGATGTAGACTAAACTGAAGTACAAAGGATATCCCTTAATTTAGTTCAACTTTAACTATAGTTCCAACTTTCTCTAGGACATCCTGGGGTTGACATAAACTAGTCTAGTCTATTTCAGGATATATGACTAAAATTAGGATGTAGACTAAACTGAAGTACAAAGGATATCCCTTAATTTAGTTCAACTTTAACTATAGTTCTAACTTTCTCTAGGATATCCTGGGGTTGACATAAACTAGTCAAATATTTCAGGATATATGACTCTAAACTTTGTTGCTGGGTCTATTTTCACGTTGCTACATCAAATAAATGAAAAAATTAAGTTACTAAAACTTTAAACGTGTTTTCCCGAAAGTAGTTTTTTGAGTTGTGTCCTTCTAATACCAAAGGTGCGACATACCTCTTCACGTTATGGTGGACCAATGTCCAATAGAGAAGCCCAAACCTACGTCTATAAACGAAACGAGCATTCTACAGGAACAAAAATACCTGTCTAACGTCCTTTCCCGGGATTCAATCTCTTTACTTGATTTAATTGAGAAAAAAATTGGTTAAGAAGTTAAAGCTTATGTTAGCAGATAGCACACTTTCGAGTTTATAATATTGGTACAGATTTTGTGGTTAAGACTTTATAGCGTGGCTATTAACTTAGAGGTCATGGGTTCGATTCTCCCTTTGGAAAAATGTTGTTGACAAGTTTGCTAAGGACAATTCAGGCTGATCATCTTATTGAGAAGAAAGGATGCGTCGGATGGGCATGTAAAGTTAGTCCTGCGCCTTATCTCTCGTAAGTCGTGGTCATCCGTCCCATTGTGGGATACGTCAATCAATAAATCAAATGATACATTTGTGCTCCTCTACAAGTTCGTAATCGTTTGCCTTTGTCCATCATGGGCCATGTTGGTGATCCACAATAAGCAACTTTCTACCGAAGTTAAATCTTTTGATCACATGCAATTGTGACCAAAATTCTTTCTGCTGCCAGGCTCCCCGCGTCGCTCGTACCTTTTACAACTATACGATGGCTATAAAAGTAATCGAATTACCTATTACGTATTAAGTAAGAGATAGTGAGGTAACAAGATATATACATTTGTCGTTAAAATGTTGGCGGGGGGCAGCTACTGGGAATGAGTAATGTTGCGACACTACAAAACTGTTTTATTTACAGAGCTACAAGGATATTATCATGAAGGGGTTTATGCAAGAGAGATATAACTCAAAATGAGATAAAGTATAATGAGGGGTAAGTTCCGAAATATAACCCAGTACACTGGCCAGTGTTCATAAGGACAATAATCAACGCCATACTATTTAGTAGATTCGTTTTGAAATAGACTGGCTAGTTCGGTAACGAATATGACTTTGCTGGAATATCATTATTGCAATTATTACATAATATACTGCTAAATACTAATACTTCATACTTTTCTCACCAGTACAATTAATCCTTCGATCGCGGATTCTTGGAAATCTATAGTTAATCTATTGTTGTCGCGGTCGTCGGTGTCCTTATGGGGGTTGATAAGTTAATTATGGTAAGTGGTAACACTCCAGTACAATATGGCGTCGGGTACATGACGTCATGAGTACTGGTCAGTACTCAGTACACTGGGTTACATTTTGAAACTTATGCGATGTATTTTGATGACATTGACAAGAGGGGAGGGTATATATTTTGACGACCTCTGTGGCTTACGGCCGTTCCCAATATTCAATCTATCTCTGGTTTGACATACGACCGATCGCAGCTAACATTGAATTGACATAAAATATATGTCTCTAATGTCTAATGAGAGCTATTCCTATCTCTAGTAGGGCAAAACCAGAGATAGATCAAATATTGGGAACGGCCGTTAGTTGGTGGGCTGTTGGTAGCTCAAGCCGGGGGTCGCGGGTTCGAATCCCGCCGACGGAACAAAAGTTTTCGAAGTTTCTGGGTCATGGATGTGTATTAAATATGTGTATAATATAATAAAAATCTTAAATATATGTATAGTATAAAAGTATTAAATATATTTCCGTTGTCTGGTACCTGTAACACAAGTCCTTCAGGTACTTACCACGGGGCCAGACTGACGTGGTGTGAAGCGTCCATAGATCCATAGATATCCATAGATATATATATATATATATATATATATATATATATATATATATATATATATATATATATATATATATATATATATATATATATATATATATATATATATATATATATATATATATATATATATATATATATATATATATATATATATATATATATATATATATATATATATATATATATATATATATATATATATATATATATATATATATAATATATCTCGACATAAAGACATACTACAAGACAGAAACGTTAGTTCTGATTTCAGCTCCGCGAGAAAACATCCTTGAAGCTATGTTGTCCACGAATTCTCTAAGCAGGAACCGTACAATATACGGCAGTGAAAGTAGCCGTGTAAAATACTAGATCGTTATAGTTTCTATTATTATTGACTTCACCTATTTCACATTGAGTAACCAATAAATAATTTTAAGCACTACACTTACGAGCGTAACATGTTGTCTCTAGGACGTTTTATAGCAAAATGCAATGGATTTAGGCATTAAACTTCTTAGTCCTACTATCACAGTAAACAGAGAACAGTAAGTTTACTTTTACCGACCGCACCTTAAAGGTGGAAGCCCGCTACATGAAGCGGCAGCAGACGACGTGTCGTCGCGACACTACTGGTTTCTATGTATTTCTATGAATAAGTGTCGCTAGCTTCGTGTCGCTAGCTGCGGAAGGTATTTCATAGAAATACACAGAAACCAGTAGTGTCGCGACGACACGTCCTCAGCAGTTGTCGCGTTGCGCTCGGTTCCAAGTCCAACTTGTACCTTAACGCTATCACGGATCACCCTTCCTAATAAAGATTCAAGGTTTGCTGTCTTTGTATTTCATGTGATTTTACCATTATGGCAGACGAATGAAAGCAGTCCAAACCTTGTATGGTTACTTGCTGCGAATTCAAGTACATATTAGCCCTAAAAATTTAGTTGAATCAGAAGTCAGAAGCCTTGGTAAAATTTCAAGAGAACGGTGCCATTAATGGCAATAGGAGACGCTTAATTTTAAGATGCGGTTGGTGAAAACGGGCTTTTAAACCCACGTACGGGGAGGCCGATCGAATCCTGTCGAACTGACCGCAATTCAAGCCGGCCTGACCGCGTCGCAACAGCACAAAATTAGTCCGGTCAGATTGGCATGTATCAGTCCGAACGGAGTATCGTAGTCGTATTACTGTTTAGTGTATATCTGTGTACTGTGTACAAAGCAGATATATTTTTGCCGTGTGTAGTTTAAACATTAGGGTGCTTACACACGGCGCCGCAGTGGCAGCGGCCGCGGTGCCGCTGTATTACTCATCCTTTTATTTCTATGGGCCCTTTCACACGGCGCCGCCACCGCGGCTGTGCCGTGTGAAAGCACCCTAAAGTCTAAACTATAGTCTAAACGCCGCCGCGGTGGCGGTGCCGCTGCCGCTGCGGCGCCGTGTGTAAGCACCTTTAGTGTTAGTGTTTCTACATTTCCTAGGTTTATTATCACATAAACTAGTGACGCGTCAAATAACTTTATCCATAACACAACTTCTATTGTGTTCGAAACAATAAAATAGCAATAAAAAATTTTAGTACGGCAAATAAAACACAAACGAAAATAGAAAATTCGTTATGCGCTGTTATGTTTATTGTGTGAAGGTGTTTTCACCTCGTAGACACATCATCATCATTATTATCATCTTCATCATCATCATCATCTAAATAACTAGAAGTCCATCTCGACGTTGGGCTATGTTGGAATATCCATGTTTACCGCTATGATTGTGGATCTGTAATAGCATGCACAATCGACGTGCGTTGTGGCCAAAAGTTTGTGTCAAGGTTCCGAAAGAAGTTGTCATTAAAGCTAGCCGCATACACACGTTTCCTATATTCGATTTCTTAATGTGGAATAACGTTTTAGAATTCCGTGAGACTAGCTCAAACGTTCGTTATTTTCACGCACGAACGCGCCGGCTTGCACTTGAAACATGCGTGCGGAATTCGTTCCGTTCGGAAAAAAGCGAACGTGTGCGCCAGTTAATGTTTTTTTCTATTGATGCTAGGAGCATTCAATTTCCGAATACGGAAATCGAATACAGAAAACGTGTGTGCCTATGCGGCCAGCCTTAGACGCGTTACGCGACATCTGACATTATAACTACTCGTTCGGTCGGAAGATTTTCCTTTGAGGCTCTCAAGCACTTTCCCTCAACCTGCATGGCCAAACAACGTTGCCGGATCTATACAACCGTACTTATACAAATCATTATTCAGTTCCTACACTTTCGTGAGTTAATGGTGTGTATAATGTATGCACCAGCCACTGCACATTAATTACACCGTTGTCCGACCCACTCCCACTCCCACAGTGCCCAGTGGTGACCGTGGCCTTGGTGTATTAATTGGTTTTGTAACCACAGGGTGGTAAAGTAATTAGTTAGAAGTTAACCAAGATTAATTAGAATATCGTAGAAAGGACTTCTTCTTTTTATTATTGCGGCATCAGTGAGTTGCCAATGTCAGAGTAGAAAGTTCGAGTTTTTAGTTTTTACCTATTTATTTGATTTTCCATGATTTACGTGAGGCATGGAGGGGATTCACAGTTAGAAAAAGAGACGACAGAGACAAATATCACGTAATATTTTTGGAATAAATTTAAGTATTAAAAATGTTATTATGTTATATACAAAAAATGTTATTGTATGTTATTGTACTTACGTAATTCCTATTTAAAAAGATTTAATTACGTATTATCGAAAATAATTCAAACGTTTTTAAAAGTAGAATGTAGATATTTTAAGAGCGTAGATTACGAAAAAGACTTTTGCTACTTTTTCACGTAATTTTACAGTTTTTAAATTAGCTTAAGTACTTAAATAACTAAATAAACAGGAGCCTAGCATATCCCATGTGAATTTAGTCAGACTTACAGGACGGGCTAAAGTGCGAATGTACGTGGGAACCGGCACTACGACATAGATTATGTCACAGAGGCGACAAGTGTTTATACCAACTTGCGTATAGCGATAAGAGCTTCACTAAGTATTTGCAATGCGAAGGCATAGAACTTGTCAATTTTAAGGGACAGCATATCATTTTTTTCCCTAAAAAATGACACGCAAGACACTGTGTTATTCTCTCACTTTGTCTTTTACGACGTAGAAATATTTTCTATAGTGTTCAATGTTCATGTCGAACGTGCTGATTGGTTTATTAGAAACTAAGGTTAAAGAGAAAACGTGACATTAACGTTAATCAAAATTAACAACCTCAATGACTTACATAAAACATTGAATAATCGTAAAATTTAAATAAAATCCACCTTTTACTTAATGACATTTAATTACATAAATTACGAATAATTACTTGAAATCGCTAATTGCGGGCCGTAAAGGAGAATATTTATGGCAATTATCGTGAGGCAACTCGTTATGCTGGACAGCCATTAAAATGAACTCTAAATAGCAATCAGAGGAAAGGGAACAAATTGAGCGATAAAATGTACAGCAAAAAACCTGTAATTGCCACTTACTTAGTGATTGACAGCTTTTATTTCGAATTTAAATATTCACGCTGCCACCTATTTATCTTGGACTGTCAGTAGTTATTGCATATTTGCAACTACGATACTAGATTTTGAATAGTAGTTGGTGGTAGGCCTCATGTAGACGTTCTAAAAGTGTTAACTTTGTTAACCTATTTAGAAATAAATATTTTGATTTTGATTTTGAATATTACCTACTTGTTATTTTATAAAGTACTTTTATTCGGCTATTTAATCCTATGTTTATGCCGCTTTGATTAGGTTTCTATGAAAAAATATAGACTAAAACTCCAGAATACAGTTGTTTGAATTATTGACGTTAATATGTAACATAATATACAGTATAAGAATACTATGATGCTATTTGATAGAATCAGAATTGGATCAAATTTATATTGTTGGATTAAAACAGCTTGAAACCCGTTTATCTATAGTAAACAATCATCAAAATGATATCATTTGACAACGTGACCATTTAAATAACAATAGGTATCTTTTTTTTCACAAGTTAAGTAATAATTATAGTTAAACAATAGTTTATAACAATAACAAGACACTAAAATGGTTATTACCTTTGGTATAAAATCTAATGATTACTAAGGATCTTTTTTGATTCATGAAACGTATTTACATTATCGCTTGTAAAATAAAGCAATTATAAGATTTTCAAGGTTTAAAATAAGGCTCTATAACACATTAACTTCCTTGAACGACACCAAACACTTCTCAGCTGTTATTGAATTTGATACTTGGACATTGCAACACTTGGACATTTGCGTTCTTGTTTAATTAACAGTAAAATATATATTTTATTCATATACATAATATTAAAATTATAAAGCACCTTCACCAGGTAGATTTAATAATTTTTAATTTATTTAACCTTTCTAATAGCAATATTTAGGTAGACCGTACACAACGGTGACGCTATACAGTATATAAAGTGTCGGCTTTGTTTTATTTATTGAAAAAGAAAAACAAAACATTGAATAGCTTTTCCTTGTGTCACTTTTTTATTGGTAAGCGCCTTCTTGTTCTCAAAAACATGATCTGATCTGGATTATGGCAAAATAATATGTATGGTCTCTTATTGCAAGTTTATTTTAGTGCGCAATAAAAATAAATGTTACTGTTATTACTTTTGAATTCTTTGGCAAAATACATACTGCATTTCATATATTTTACTCGACAATTTCTTGAGCAATTTAATATTGACTATATTTTGGGGCATTCCAAAGATCAGGTTACAGAAAGAACGGTCGGTAAAACATCAATTGGGTAAACACCACCATCTATCATATTACTAAGCCAAATCCGGTTTGGCGGGGTCAGATTATTTCACAACTTTATTAGATACCGAATTTGTAGTACCATTTCCTTGAAATACCTCTAGTAATATTAGAGGAGTAGCGCGTAGTGTACAAGGTAGTTATCCTCATAATAGAAGAACAAAATGAATAAAATGAAACGAGGCACGTTTAGGCAGCGTACAGCAATACAAAATAATCAATATCGTTAATAAAAATATGTAAACTAAAATAAAAACTGACGTGCAAAATTTTGCCATTATGCATTAAGGCCATCCCCCTAGCAAACTACCTTGACCATACATTTGATGCGTTGCCGAGATCGCACAAAAATCCTATTTTTTTACTTATCTTAGTTCAAAATAGATCTAAAAAAAAAAATTAAAACAGGGAATATGTAGCTAATGAAATTGTCTATCTATTGTTGTGTGTTTCAAATAAATGTAATTTGTAAATACAAACGGGGACAGGAAAGTTGATATACTGAAGATTATTGTTGTATTTTTATTATAACTTTGTAGCTTTCAAATTATGAGTTTATAAGGCTTTAAATACGGTAAATTACGGAATCTCCGTAGGGGAAGGCCCTTAACGCATCACGCTTCATTTTGTCTCGTTTCGGTGTGACTGACCCTAACATTTGAAGCTTTCCCACCATCCAAACTAATATTTTGAATGCGAATGTGTATCTTTCTGTCTGTCTGTTACCTCTTCACGCTCAAATCGATTTTGCTGAAATTTGGTATGAAGATACTTGAAGAGACCTAGGAAAGAACATATTATGATACTTTTGATCCCGGAAAAATGTACGGTTCTCGTGCGCTAAACTAATTTCTGCGCAACGGAGTTGCTGGCGTCATCTAGGTTCTTTTGTGAAATTATTTGCAGTAATAACTAAGGAATAAAAATTAATACATAGTTAATGATAAATAGATGTTAATACATAGTTAATGATAGTAAATGATAAAATATAACGTTAAAAATGTTCTACGTGACTCCTGAGGCACAACTTCCACGAACTTACTAGACCATGGAAGCGCCTCTTAATATGCAAGTATGACATACATGTAAAGTGTTGTTCTATTTCAAAATCTATGTGTTGTGTACTGTGTAATAACCGCAAAAGGAAAATTCGAGATATGATAAAATTGACACAATTAAGTTGAAAAAGCGCGCAAACACGATGTATAGAATCAAATTTGATTATAAAAAAAAATATAAAAGAATCTTAAGAAGCTGTATTGTAATTTAAAGTACGATTATTATCTAGAATCTAAATTCTCAAAGAATTAACGTACAGGACTCACGGAGGCGCTATACAAATAGGCACAATACCGTGTCTTGTCTAATCTATGACGACGAGAAGTCATTCAGCTAATTGTGTAGTGTACTGTGTATAATGTGTACTGTGTATAATGGTGTGTACTGTGTAGATAACACTACCGCTAGCCACTTAAGGCGCACTCAAGCGGAGTGCGATTGCCAAATATGATCTAACACTTTAGTTGTACACTGTACAGTGTACACATATTGTGATCAAAACTCTTCATTAACTTTTTATTTATTTCTTTTAATTTCTGAAGTCTCTTTACGTCGTGCCGTGATTATAAACCATGCTGTCTATAGCGGCTACGTACATCGATCATTGGCAATCATACACGAATTTGCTCTACTAGTTCACAATCGCTGTATTGCTCTATCGTAGCCAGATGAGGACTGACCGCATAAAAAGAGAATTTTCTCAACTACTAGCTTGCCCAAAACAAATCATAATAAGGGCTTTCCCCTACGGAGATTCCGTAATTTACCGTATTTAAAGCCTTATAAACTCATAATTTGAAAGCTACATAGTTATAATAAAAATACAGCAATAATCTTCTGTATATCAACATTCCTTTCCTCGTTTTAAATTTTCTTTTTTTGTTTATTATACTCATGATATTAGCTTTCAAAGTAATACCAATTTATTAAAATTGAAGCATACTTTCAGCATCTCCCTAGTATTTACAAATTACGTTTATTTGAAACACACGACAATAGATAGAAAATTTTATGAAACTACATATTCCCCGTTTAAATTTTTTTAGATCAATTTTGAACTAAGATAAGTAAAAAAATAGGATTTTTGTGCGATCTCGGCAACGCGTCAAATGTATGGTCAAGGTCGTTTGCTCGGGGGATGGCCTTAAATATTATTTCTATCTAAACTGTCTCAGCAGTAAACAGTCTTCTAAACGCTCGACAAAAATATCTAGTGTTGGGAGCGCTATAGGTCGTGACATCGATAAAAATTCGCACGCAACTTTTTTATTAATATTAAAACCCTCTTGTATCTATTATCTGCACGCCATGTCCGTTGCTGCTATTCTCTAAAAACCGGCCAAGTGCGCGTCGTGCCATGCGCAATATAGGGTTCCGTAGTACCGCTAGTTATGATAATTTGTGTATGGTCAATGAATGCACATTTATAACGTGTTTTACACTACTAACAACATCATCTCAGTTACGTTCAAAGGATTTTGAACGAAAGTTCCTTTGTGCTTCTACGAATACTTTTTTTTTAGTTGATCGACTATTACTCAATAACATATGAAGTCTTCTTAGTCGTGACTTGTGATAGTTTTCCTTTTAAATTCAGCATATTTCCTACTCCCGTGAATTTTTTTACATTTCCAAAAGCAACCGTTTAGCTGGTCTGGTAAAAGGGGGGGACACTGGACTCTAACGATTTTTTCCACTTTAAAACTTCATATTTCACAAATGGATCCCTAAATCGTAAAATGATCTTTGAATACTCGTAATATTTTTAAAAAACCTATCCAACGACACCCCACACGGTGGGGTGGACGCGAAAAAAAAATCACCCCCGCATTGATGTGCAGGGTGTTTTTCAAAGATTTATTATACCATTTTGTCGGCATCATCAAGATGTGCATTCATGCCGAATTACAGCTTTGTAGGTCTTATAGTCCCTGAGCAAAACCGCGGACAGACAGACGGACGGACAGACAGACGGACAGACGGACAGACGGACGGACAGACCGCAACTATAAGGGTTCCTTGTTGACTACGGAACCCTAAAAACGGACAGGTAGTTAGTTTGATTTCAACACCATCACATTTTTTATCCAATACTAATCAAGGATACTTGTACTAATATGTATTCTGTGTCAAGGAGCAAAATATATTATGCAACGTTAACACAATACATTTTTTAGGTTTTGAATTTTGACCAAAGCTGCAAAGAAAGCGTAAAAAGCCGTTAATTTTACATTTCATGCGAATACTAATAAGCAGTTTTATTACACCAAGACTGCATCGTAAACCATAGCTATATGAATGTTCGATTAAAATATAGAAACGGGATTTCGACTAAAAAGCAATCCGACAGCGCTCATAGTGTTGTGACAGGTTGACATCGATAAAAAATATCGCACGCCCACTTCATAATATAACCTGTCGTGTTCTACATTTAAAATTCGCGCCCGTTTAACGGATATAATCTGACAGGTAGTCGGAGCGCGTCGGATGTTTTGACAGGGCACAATTACGGTGCGGCGACCGCGGCACCCCAGCGTTCACATCCTGCTCGTTGCCAGGGAATGCCGTAGGGCTGGCAGGAGGGCATTTGCCAGATTATTCAAGAGATGGCCTAAGACCATAGTCTAAATTATCCAGGTCCGGAAAATATCCACAGAACATCAAGATACCACAAATCTTATAACAGTTATAACATAGACAAGATCAAACAGAAGGAGTAAAAGAAGAATAGAACGATTTAAGAGTTCCACAGACAGTTCTCAGATTCTGCCCGAGATATTTTAATATCATTTCTGTGACTTTATTTCTAATTATTAAAATATTCAAAGGTATTATCGAGCACAACGTAATCGTGGTAATTTTAAACATAAAATAGAAGGGTCCCCAATAAGAACACCCAATAAAATTGTCTAACGTCTATTCAAAAATTTAAGACTAAAATCTACACAGGTGATGATATTATGACAGCCCTACAGCAATGATATGACCTGGGGCTTAAATTGCCACAGATAACTAACGACTAGCGTCAAACAACCTAACCAAATATTTAGGGCCAAAACGATAACGGGGCCAAATATATAATTAGGGTTTATAGTGCCATAAACCTTTGAGGAGCTTCTGGGTGGGTAAAAAATATTTACACGGTGGAAGAAAAGAAGGATTTTTTGAGGAAAAAAGATTGCTACTGAACTTGTGCTTTGGAAACCTATTCAAATGCTAAACAGTTTAGTATAATATGATATATATCTTCTGGAGTTCCATTTTACGGTGGTCTCGTAGAAAGTGTTTCCTTGGTTTTGGAGTAGCAGTTGAAACGCGTAGTGGACTAATAACAGTTAAAAAAAACTTTTTAAAGCTGCCACGTAAATGTCGATTAAATAAATTACTTGATTGCTATGGTAAAAATATTTTATCGATCTAGTTACAGGTTTTACAACTCTACAAACTAACCTAAGTCTTAAAATATCCTAACCTAAAGGTTTTCGCACTGATTATTTAGTTGATATCAATAAAAATATTTATCGATGTTTTCATAACCCTATCAACCAACTCTTGAAATATCGTAACCCGAAGGCACCCGAAGGTTTTTACAATTGAGTCCGTCTCGCCCAGGGGTGGACTTATTTTAACGACTCGCAAATTACTCTAGCAGAAGCCTGGAGCGCTCGAGACGAGTTCTCGACTCCTCACCTCACTATTATAGTTCCCATGGTAACAAGGAATTGAATTTTGAAAATAGAATACTCAATGATTGCAAAAAAACGACCAATCTGCAAAAAAAATGTTGTACTCTAATTTCAAATTATTGTACACAGTACAACGTACAAAATTTTACTTGGCACCTGCTTCTAGAGTTTTTATAGAATGAGGTTCCTGCTTAACTTTCGCGTGTTAAAAATTAAAATTTGGTAATGAGATTAGAATATCAGAATAGAAAATTAGATTAAAAAGAAGCAGCAAAGGATTTACGAGTTTGTACGAGATTCTTTTTTATTATATTAGGTATTAGCTACGATATAACTCCTTCAATGGCAAAGGCCTTTAAAAAAATATATAAAACAATAATTATTTAAAAAAAACTGAATTTAAACATTTCAAGATACTTTGTCGTTCAAGGAGCCTAACAGATGATTAAATACCATAGTTCATTTAATTCAAGATAAGAGGTCACATCACTATCAAGTTCGGGACATGAAATATTAGATTATAATTATCACACTATCAACAATTTGTCGCATTAATTATATGTTCTATATAATTATCATTCTTGATTTTTAGCTTCAACCATTGGTAAGTCATTGGGATCAACAAACTATCATTTTGAGGTTGAGGAACGAGGCTTGCTACAAAAGTTATGGTTTACTAAAATATGCGAAGTGAAAAAGACAAAGCAACATTTTGTAAAAAAACAGAAAATTACTCAACATAAAATTACAGTAAAGTAGTTTTAAAGGCTTTAAAATATTACAATACAAAAAAATCGGCCAAGTGCGAGTCGAACTCGCGCACAAAGGGTTCCGTACCGTTATAGAGCGAAAGTAGGGAAAAATTGTGTTTTTTGTATGGGAGCCCCCCTTAATTATTATTTATTTTATTTTCATTTTGTTATTTAATTTAGTCACCAAAAATACACAATCTGTAAAAAAAATCAGAAGTCTAGCTATAGCAGTTCTTGAGTTACAGCCTGGAGACAGACAGACAGACAGACAGACAGACAGACAGACGGACAGACATCAAAGTCTCAGGTCCCGTTTTTACCCTTTGGGTATGGAACCCTAAAAAACACCAACTTAATCAAACTTACCAACTCAAACAAAAAAAAGTTACTTTAACAAGCAAATACTACTAACTTAAATTACTAAAAATAAAAAATATCACTTCCAGATAACTAATTAAGTTGGTTTAGTTAATTAAAAAAAGTAATTCTCGGTATGGAAGCCGTTGGAATGGCAACACTTCAGAGTGAAAGGGCCACTGTTTGGCATGGGAATATTATCTACATGCTGTAATGTTATGCTTAATACAATATTTGTTTAGAATTTATTTATTAAATACGAAGTTTGGGTACATAACATTTATTATTTCTGTTTAAAAAGAAAACAAAAAAAAAAGACTGTAATGTTCCTGATGTCAATTTCTCGGCTAAGACAAATCTAAGACCTGTCACCACTGACCTCTAAATACGACCAGCTGTCTAGGCCATTGAGCATGCTGCAAAAATAAACAATACACTTGAAGAACTCTCTTAATCTAATCCTTTCTTCCCTTTCTCCATTGAAGTTCTTGCTTAAAACATTGCTTCATTGTTTATGGGTTTAGTTAGATGAGCAACAAGTTGAAGATTGTCATCAAAGTAAGTACAAGATAAAAATAGAGTTTTATTTAAGGGAAGAATAAAAAAAGTATTAAGTATTATAATGAACAGTTATTTAAAAAGTGTTTATAACATTCATTAACAAAAACACAATGTGTTACAAAACTTACAAATTAAGACCTAAGTATCAATAATAATTATCTACAGGTGATTCACTAATAACCTTTCTTCCATATTAATTTGTAAATGTTTAATCAGAAACAATAAACACAACTCGTTATCATTATGAATAATAATCAGGTACTTATGATGTAATTATATATTGAATTCATCAATGAATGAATCACTTGCACTGCTAATCTATTGGTGTCTGATAACAATTTTTTATTCATGATAGTAAAACACTCTTTAAGTTTTGGTGTTCAGCTATCAATCCCCAAGCGGCACCCGGCTGTTGCATAATAATTGAAAATCTATTGTGTCTGCGATTCCCACAATCAAGGTATTAAAATAAAAATGAATTTTCGTTTTTTTACTCCAGAACGGCTGAATCAATTTGGATAATTTTAGTCTTGGTGATTATTCACCAATAAAAGTTCATCAAGTCTAGTATTTTTATAATAATGTACCTATAATATAAATGTTTTCTGTAAAAACTAGTAATTCCTTGTTACAAGTAATTAATTAGTAAAAAGTATTCTAATATTTAGCTTATATTATTATTTTTAGAAGCTTCAAGTTAAAAAAGAAGATTCATGAATTTGGTTTATTTAAAAATTATAAAAAAGTGAATATATATAATATTTTATCCTACACACTTGTTTTTTTAAGCACCAAAAGGGCATTGTCGGTGAAGAACTTTGTCTTTCATGCTCATTAACTACAGATTCAGAATATGATTTTTACATGTAAATATTTATTTTAATACTAGACGTTCCGCGCGGCTTCGCTCGCGTAAATTAGATATTTCACAGACAAATTAGTCCACAAAAATAGCCTATGCTCCTTCACGTGATCTACTTCTTATCTGTACCAAATAACAAAAAATTGGTCCAGTAGTTCGTGAGATAAGCCCTTTTAAATAATTTCCTCCGTTTTTTCCACATTTTCTTCTTTTTCTTCGCTCCTATTAATCTTAGCGTGATAAAATATAGCCTATAGCCTTCCTCGATAATTGGGCTATCTAACATTGAAAGAATTTTTCAAATCGGACCAGTAGTTCCTGAGATTTACGCATTCAAATAAGCCCTTTCAAATAATTTCCCCCCGTTTTTTCCACATTTTCCTATATTTCTTCGCTCCTATTAGTCTTAGCTTGATAAAATATAGCCTATAGCCTTCCTCGATAAATGGGCTATCTAACACTGAAAGAATTTTTGAAATCAAACCAGGGGTTCCTGAGATTAGCGCGTTCAAACAAACAAACAAACTCTTCTGCTTTATAATATTAGTATAGATTAAGCAGGAATTACTTTATGTTATTCTTTACAATCTTAAAATATACTCATCAACATCTTCTTGATAAAAAAATAACAAGTTCAGTGATGAAAGACTTTCTGTACAGGATAATAATGATAAAAAAATCATTTGTTTCACAAGAAAATGATTACCTAGGTATATAATTTATAATCATTTTTTCTTATACTATTTACTTTTCCAATCATCAATGGTAATTGTTTAGTATTTGCAATCATTGTTTACATTAATATTATCAGCTTGATATACATTTATTTAAAATAGGTTTATCGAACGAACAGTATTCGCAGCTTCAATGACAACACAAGGAAAGAATAAAATAATGATGATTATCGCAATCAGCAGTTTCATACTATTTACTTTTGTAGTAATTGCAATATTCTGAATATTTTGAATACGATGACTGACTCTACTCGAACATTATATGAAGCTTCGATTAACACACAAAATAATACAAGGATAACAAGGTAAATTTGAAAATACTCACCGAGAAACAAAATTGAAAAATCCAGTATAACTTTTCGCAACAAAAACTTAGAATCACGATCGATTGTTATCGAATGATTGCGAGAGTTCGCTTTGCGTTCGTTTCTCTCCATCTTTTAATTGATATTCACAATAAAAGTTGAATAAAATTGGAAAAAACACAAACTTTTTGCACAATAACACACGAAACGTCAGTTTAGCACGCGACAGCTGTGCAACTGTCAACATAACACCCGTCAAACACGGAGCGCATGCGCGCGGCGACTGCGTTAAATTCGAATTTGGAGGACGAACGCGCTGCCTCGAGTCACGCGTGGAACTTGTGTTCAATTAAAAATTTTAAAATTATTTTTATTGCGTCTTTTTTGTTTCCTTCCGAAAGACGTAAATTTTAATAAAGCAATTCGAAGTTGGCTTTTAACTTTGACGGTAATTATATTTATGTATAAGCAAATAACTTAATAAATAAATAAACTCATGGGCGTACTCAGTAATAGATTTTAGCTAGGGGGGGAGGGGGCAGCATACCTGTTTCGAGAAGATGGTCGGTCTGGTACACCAGATTAAGGTATTATAATAATATAGTAGAGTTTGGTATATTGAAACAAAATCATGAAAATTGGCTTTTATTGATCTGACTGAAAAGATATTTTGTTTCCAACACTTCATTTTGCGCAGAGTAGGTAAGTGGTAACACGTTTTTAATTCCCACTTGCCAGAAAAATTTACGATTATTTTGTCTTCTAGGGGGGGCGTATATCCTCGTTTCGAGGGCACGTCTTTAACCATCTCCCCTAGCATTGAAATACTTGGCGTTAGCATATCAAGCGAAGTCCAGTTCCGAGGTAGTCGAGGTAGTCCAGTTTAGAGGGTGAGGCTAAGTTAGCCTCGAAGAAGCTTGGTGTTCTTAACAGAGCGAAACAGTACCTCAGTCCGGACCAACGCCTACAACTCTATAAGGCGCCGGTTCGGCTTCATATGGAATATTGTTCTCATCTGTGGGCAGGGGCGCCAAAATACTAACTGCTCCCTCTGGATCGTATCCAACGAAGGGCCGCTCGAATTGCTGACTGCTGTAGTGTTTCAAACAGCTTGGACCCCTTGGAATTACGCTGAGATGTAGCTTCACTCTGCATCCTCTATCGGTTGTATCACGGGGAGTGCTCTGAGGAATTGTTCGGAATCATACCACCTGCAACTTTTCGCCATCGTCCCACGCGAAAAATATACCATCCTCATCACCTTGATGAGTGGCGGTCTTCCACCGTGCGTTTTTCGCGTAACTTTCTGCCGCGCACTGTAAAACTCTGGAACGAACTGTCACCAGCAGTATTTCCGGACCTATTCGACCTGCAAACCTTCAAGAAGAGAGCGTATTCCCTCTTAAAAGGCCGGTAACGCACCTGCAGCTCTTCTGATGTTGCGAGTGTCCATGGGCGACGGTAGTTGCTTTCCATCAGGTGACCCGTTTGCTCGTTTGCCCCCTTAATTTCATAAAAAAAAGAATACAATAACATAATATGTATGGGCTTATGTCTAAATTTTGAATTAATAACATTTAATTCATTAATGTTCCACTCTGAGTGAGGCAGTAAGTAGGAATAATTAGGTATGATATTGCAATAATTAATGAAAATAAATGAATTATGAATATCAAAATGAAATTAAAAGGTTTTTGATTTATTTTTATATTTCAGTTGATTTAATGAAAGTTAAATTAAGGTTTACCATTTATGACGTATAAAAAAAACTACTTACTAGATCTCGTTCAAACCAATTTTCGTTGGTAGTTTTTATAGTAATGTACATCATAATATATTTTTTTTAGACTTGTCATGCCCCTACTTTAGAAGTTAGAGAGGGGGCACACATTTTACCACTTTGGAAGAGTCTCTCTCGCAAACTATTCAGGTTAGAAAAAAATGATATTAGAAACCTCAATATGATTTTTGAAGACCTATCCATAGATACCCCATACACATAGGTTAGATAAAAAAAAATATTCAGTTGTACCTATGGGGACCCCTAAAATTTTTAATAATTTTTCTATTATTGTATCAAAATCTTAATGCGGTTCACAGACTACATCTACTTACCGAGTTTCAATAGTATATATAGCTCTTATAGTTTCGGAGAAAAGTGGCTGTGAGTTGTGACATGTACGGACGGACAGACAGACAGACAGACAGACATGACGAATCTATAAGGGTTCCGTTTTTTGCCATTTGGCTACGGAGCCCTAAAAAAAGTACTTTGATGCCTTTCCCCAATATCCCCTGATCCTTTCTAACGCCAATATCATGACATGTCGAGTCATGACATGCTCGTGGTAGATTTTTTAAATTCTTTATTTGCTCGCTTCAATAGTAATCGGTAGCTTTGAAATGACACCTGCGCCCAGCAGTTAGGTACTAGTAAAGGCTGCGGTCCCTTTGAATCCATGTTTTTTGTGCTTATTATATTTTGTAAAGAGAACCTTAAAAGAATTCACTTGTTACGTTGTCACGTCTTATGACCAGACGTTTTTGTGCATTCTTTGATTTAAATTGGTATTGATGCAACAGCAAGGTTTTACGGATCCAAAAACAAATTTTCATATTTTAATGAAATGTAAATTAAAAATGTTTTAAGTTACATTTTTATTTGCGTCGTGACTCGTTACATTTATGTTTGTTATCAATTAGCGAGTAACTTTGAGTTAAGCGGTTTAAAATATATATACAGCCGAATAAAGAACCTCCTTTTTAGAAGTCGGTAAAAAAATAACATCACCTGACTTCTAGAGACATCTATTATTAAATTTAGAAACTAAAATAGTGCACTGCTACAACTATGTCTGCCTTAGTTCAGCAATTGCATTCATAGATGGCGATAATCGTTTTAGTTAATAAAATTCTTTACAGATGGCGTCCTACTTTTTTAAAAAGCTTTACAACAAAGGACAACAGATAGCGCTGGCTGTACTAAACGGCCGAATTAATTTTCACAAAAATATTATTCAGATCGTAAAATATACAACGCAATAAAATGTTTACTTTTACGACTTTAGTTTCAATAATTTTGTTATTACTCGGATACAAATGAAATACATGAAACATTTATTGCTATTGTTAATGGGATGCTCGTTTAGGAATGTTGTCGCACAGAATAGTAATAGGCCTAGAGAGGGAATGTTTGAGTGTGTCTAGAATTTCAGAACATGGCCTGGATAATAACATTATGTTACGTCATTGCGTGTGTGAACATAGTGTGTGACATATTGTACAATACTAGATTCCTGAATATTACTTAGATTGTTTCTAGTGTTAGTTGTATTGTACTTTCCTGATCTGAATATTCTAGGTATATTTTGTAGTACCTAGCACTGAAGCAGAGAACGTGTTAGTAATAAAATAAACGGGCATGGAAACCCATGCCAGCTTATTATATTACCGTAATTAGCTAACTACTATTGGGAGTGTTACAAAACTAAGGCCCGTATTTTTGGTCAGTACTTAAGATGCGACCCGGTCTCAAGACGCGGTTCGGCTCTGTGATTGGTCCAAATTTTGACAGCCAACCAATCACAGAGCCTGAACCGTGTCTTGAAACCGAGATGCATCTTGAGTACTGACCAAAATACGGGCCTAAGTGACTGAGTGTGTAATGTGCATGTGTCCCTAGTACTGTATAGAGTTTACCGTAAAAGTGCAGCGCTGAAAGAGTAACTTTTTTAAATTTTGTATTGACAAAATCGTGACTCTGGGGTACTTGCCCATAAATATCGCAAAAAAAAACTCTTTCAGCGCAACCATAGGCGCAACTATACTTTCACAGTAAACTATTGGACCTTTACCTTTGGTTGCTTGCCACTGCTAGACACCTACAAAGTCTAACAGCGTTTTCGGCATCTGGAACTGCCCCGGGGCAGGGCAGGCAGGGTAGGCCGAATGGATACGGAAATAGCCGAACAAAACCGATGATCCACGAAGCACGTAGACTTAGTACTAGTTGGTACAACTAATATATATTCTGTGGTACTAGTGCAATACGTAGTTTATGTTCTTAATTTAAACTTCGGCTGTTATCGTATCCCGTCGGCCTACCCTGCCCCGGGGCAGTTCAGAGGGGTTAGTGCGAGTTTTATTCGATCATACGCATCGAGCCCGTAAACGCGAATTTATATGGGATCAAAGCAGCGCCATCTACTGGCTAACGTGGATACTGCTTTGATCCCATATAAATTCGCGTTTACGCGCTCGATGCGTATGATCGAATAAAACTCGCACTAACCCCTCAGATGCCGAAAACGATATTATGTTGAGAAAGTTTAAGGGAGTCTGGCAGCTGTCAAAAATGTCCGGCACTGGAAAACGAGTTTCCTCCACTTACCGCGAAGAATATAAGCTAAGAAATTCAGCTTTTCTCTTACTGGAAAGTCAGGTAGACCATCAGAACTGGATACTTCCTTAAGTAATCGCGACCGAAAAGTTGCTGGTCGTTGTTACCTCTGTAAAGGCCACAAACAGGTAAACTTTCAGCTTTACGAAACTGAGGAAGGTCTGGCCATCGCAGGCTCTTACTCTATAGTTATAATCTATATCCTACTAATATTATAAAGGCGAAAGTTTGGATGTATGTATGTATGTATGGATGTATGGATGTTTGTTACTCTTTCACGCAAAAACTACTAAACGGATTTTAATGAAATTTTACAATAATATAGCTTATACATCAGAATAACACATAGTCAACAATTTTAACCGACTTTCAAAATGGAGGAGGTGTTATGTTCGTTTTTTTATATTCAACGATTACTCCGCCGCTTGTGAACCAATTTTAAAATTTTTTTCTTTTGGTGTAAGTATAGCATCGCAATTTGGTACCATATTCATAAAAGTGGTGACCTGATGAAGGGATCCATAAGAAATCGAGGGAACTCACCAACATTTATATGGAAACATGTGTGGACTTCGGTTTCGTGAGCAATATTCTAAGCATATGCTACCAACAAGTAAGATTTTGCACCAAGGTATACCATGGTTCGGAAGGTGCTGAGAGAACTCCTGACTCTTTATAGATAGAAGTTTGGAAGTAAACCACTGATCGTAGATACTTGAAATTTGGAGGGAGTGTTTTTCGTATGACGTAGGCGTGCGACAAGTAGGGATTTTTAGAAATTCCTCTTCTAAGGCTGTGAAAAGGGGGGATGAAGTTAGTATGGGACAACTCGATTCCTTAGTCTGATCTGCTCGAAAATTTGCATCATTATTATTTGATGTATTTTATGGAAGGTGTAATTCATAGTTTGTTGAAATTTATCCTTAAAAGTCTTTAAAAAGCATGAACAGTTTACAGCGCTTTACAGCGTTTAGCAGCGCTTTGCGGCGACGTAGAGAGTTAGAGACGCCATTGCCTTTTGCCACAATAGACATAATATATTTTACCCAGCACCCTTAGCTCTATAAACTCTACAGTATTATCACTTGGTTTTCTTACACTCCGTATAATATTTCTTTCGGCTTCTCTTGCTTACAAGTTACATTTCCAGAATCGTCTGGTAGCGTTAACTGTGAAAGTAGCAGCGCTGAAAGATTTACTTTTTTAAATCACGGTCTCATACCATGTTATACCAGTTGTTTATGACAAATTTGTGACGATGGGACATAGTCCGGGTTCCCTAGAACAAATTTTATTTTGATTACTATGAAGCTAATTTTTTGTGAGTAGCTTCATTTTGATAAGACTAACAACAATTTTATCTGCGAAAAATCTCGAAAGTGGTAGCTAACAGAGATAGAAAGGATTTCATACTTTTATTTGATGGTCCTAAAATATGGATTGTTCTATTTGTAGGACAATGTTACTTTTAAATAATATAACTATTAAGTATTAACCTATCAATATATAAAAAATCAGCTGGTTTCCGTTTTAGGATTCCGTAGTCAACCAAGTTTAATTTGTTGATTACAGAACCCTAAAACGGAACCCTAACCAACTGACTTTTTGTATATTGATAGGTTAACCCATCAACCCCCAAGCGGCACCCGGATGCCGCATAACAATTGAATATCTATTGTGTCTGCGATTCCCACGATCGAGGTATGGTTATTTAATTTAAGAGTAACATTGTCCTACAAATAGAACAATCCACTTTTTAAGGCCATCAAATCAAAGTATAAAATCCTTTCTATCTCTATTAGCTACCACTTTCGAGATTTTTCGCAAATAAAACTGTTGTTCGTCTTATCAAAATGAAGCTACTCACAAAAAATTAGCTTGATATTAATAATCAAAAAAATTGTTCTAGGGAACCCGGCAACGATATTAAACACCCTAACCGGTGTATAATACCTTTGGAACCCGGACCAACATTTCTCATAGAAACATAAAGATGTCAAAAGTAGCGCAGCTACTTTTACAGTGAATTACAACAGGGGACTTTTAAACACATCCTAAACTCTAAAGTATTATTACACACGGTGCTGCTCGCCAGTTCTGTTATACTTTAACTTGGCTTAACACGCTACCGCGTGTCTAGATCACTTTGTTTTGTTACATGCTGTATAGGTACCAGGGGTTCCCAAACTTATTTTGTCTACTGCCCACTTTAAGAAAAAATATTTTTTAGCGCCCCCATTGTTTCACCTACTTTTATCTTTATTTAAATTATTAGGCTTTTGCCGCTTATAAAAATTAATACAAAATACTAAATTAGTCGTTATCAAACCATATTTTTACTATTACCACCGACTGAATTTGGAGTCCCGAATTTTCTCCAATCCCGGATTGTTCAACAAAATATTATATGCTAAAAAGTTGCTTCTAAAACTTGCTAGCCAAAAATTAAAACCAATGTGAAGGAATAGATGCATTTAATTTTAAATGCATCCAGATGAAATGAAATTACAAATCACCCCGCAAGCCTCTATACAACGCCCCCATTTTTTTCTGGGACCCACACCGCCCCCCTTTAGGCCTTCAGCGCCCACAAGGGGGCGCTATCGCCCACTTTGGGAAAGGCTGCTGTATACCTAAGGAACACGTTCACACAACTGACACAACCCAAGTATTAACACATTTGTGACGCTCATGTATGAAGTTAGAGCAGTCAGTAGCCCAAAAAAGTGGATTCTTTTTTATTTACATAAATTATCTCTTAGAAACTCTGTATCTGTACCTTCTTAATATAATACCAAAAATGGTGATTATTAAAATTTATTAATTTAGTTTAATGATATCTATCTCTTCCTCCAAAACCCCTACACCGTCCTCAATAATGATCATATTACCATGAAATAGCCCTCAGCCCAACTGTGATTAAAGTTAACCGCCCTTAACTGATCCTAATCCCTTCGCCCTACTAACTATTACCGACGGCAATAAAGAGTAAGACCCTTTTGACATTAGCGACAACGAATATGTTAAGCCAGCTTACACAACCTGCGGCCCGCCGGGAGTCGGGACTCTATCAGTGGCCCGCGTGAAGTTAAACCATTTTGAAATTCACGACCACCGACAAAATAGTGCGTTCAGTCGTGAAAAATGTTCCACTTTTAAGTTGCAAATCCTTGAAATTAAATTTTTTGCAGCACATCCATTTTGCATGCTAAGAAAATATCTACTAACTACAGATTTCGGCGGTCTAGTATTCAGTGTGTAACAAAAATAAATGATAATACTTTAGGGTGTGTACGTGTTCCTTGTAGAGAGTTCACTGTGAAAGTAGCAGCGCTGAAAGACGAAAATTTTTATTCACTTTTGTATGGGCAAGGGCCCGAGCGTCAAGAGTTTCCCCATACAAAAGTGAAAAAAAAAAAATTCGTCTTTCAGCGCTGCTACTTTCACAGTGAACTCTCTACAAGGAACACGTACACACCCTAAAGTATTATCACTTATTTTTGTTACACCATGTATAAAATATGGTTTATGGTCTACTGTAGGTATATTATTTTACACTGGCCACACTGGCCACACTGGCCATTACAGCTGTCCTGACTCCTGAGTCGAATATTATTCTAAAGGATGATGACCTAACCTGAGATGTTTTCTTCATGATCTCGAAAAACTCTTTTTATAGCTGGAAAAATCAGTCCTGCGAAATAGTAGATATTATAAATGGAAACTTCTAATATAAATGCAGCATGTCAGCCTGTCTGTCTAACTATCCGTTGCCTCTCCTCACTGAAACTATTGAGATAAAATGCGGTCTATATAGACTTAAAGTCGCAGAAAAGAACAAATTTTATCAATTTTTTAATTATCAATATTTATCAAGTTTTATCATAACAAAATGTAGAGTTACTCCGCGACATACGAACTTCACAACGAATTTTGCTTCATATTTTATTCTAAATCATAACAGCTGATATGAAACAATACAGAGCATTATTACCAACTTATAACCCAAAGAAACCACTTTGCCAAAAGAAAATGGCTGTAAGTTTAAAAACAAATAGGGCACTATGTTCACTGATATATTGCCTCCAACATCGCCTTTATGGTCTAAGAAATAAAGGTTATAATCAGAATCCTTCAGAGGCAGACAGATGGCCAGAAGAGCCCTGGTAGCGCCAATAACCTATTGTTTAGTACAAGGGCCTGCAATTATGCCCTTTTTATTGAATTTACATGCCATTTCATTGTAAATTTTATAAGACAATGAGTATGGGGGTTACGAGGTTATGTTACATTTAAGACTTTTTATTTGGAGTTAGTAATCTACTATCCATACTAATATTATAAAAGTGTGTCTGTCTGTTACCTCTTAACGCTTAAACCGCTGAACCGATTTTGATGAAATCTGGTATGGAAATACTTTGAGGCCCGAGAAAGGACAGGACAGTTTTTATTATCCCAGAAAGTGTGCGGTTTCCGTACGATAAGTGAGTTTTGGCGCAACTGGGTTCCGGGCCTCATTTAGTAAGACAGTAAAAGATGAGGATTACGAGGTTGTGCTAAATATTTTATACCAGTTATCCCCAACCCGCGGCCCGCGGGCCGCATTCGGCCCCCGGGACTTTATCTGTGGCCCGCGAGATGTTAAACCATTTTGAAATTCACGCCCACCGGCGAAATAAAGTAAAGTCGTCGTGAAAGACGTGAAATATTTCCACTTTTAAATCGTTAATTTTGAAGAACGTTATTTTTAACCCTAAAAATTTTTTGTTGCGGCCCGTGACACCAAGACCAAAACATGTTTGTGGCCCGTATGAAAAGAAGGTTGGGGACCACGGTTTTATACCTATGCCCTGTTTCTTGGTTGTTCTACTCCGCTACTCTGGGTTTCTTGAAGCATAGCGTTTGCTTATTGTCACAAATCAATATTTTAAATGTGTTACGGCCACTCTCAGAGATATTTAATGATGATTAAACTTCAATTTAACGAAGAGTTTGACTGATATAATATTTATGTATTTATTTTATTTTCTTAGGAAAACTTACAGCATTTTAAGAGATGCCAATTAGAAGTTTCCACTAGTGTATAATAAGTTAAAACTTAAATCTAACATACCGAGCATCAAATCATGACAAACACAACGTATGACATAAATTTAAAAAACGGTAACTAACAATGAGCAACAAAGCTTAACTTGGGCCGTATGGGGCTTGACGGGTTAAAACCACAAGAAAAATATATGTGAATTCTGAGCAAGCGCTTACTTGTTATAAAAATATATGGGGCTTATGTCAGAATCTTCATTTAATTACAGTTAAGTAATCAAGATTCGTCTCTTAATGCGGCAGTTAGAGTTTCTGTTTGTCATGATTTTTGGTATAGAAATACTTTTGCTTGCCAGAAAACTAAAAAAATATAGTTTTTATTTAAGTATGTTATGGTACGGTTGTTGAGCGTATAATGTTTTTCACATTTCTGCGTGAACGAAGTTTCAGAAAATAACTTTAACAGTCTCGTTACTGTTACCCTACTGTTACGTACTATTAGGTTAAGTATAAAGTAATAATTATAAATTAACCCTAAACCCCGGCGTGTGGTCAATAATAATCATTATGACTATAGGGTCAAATATTCCCACAAAACTGACCAGTCACTCAGAAGTCATAAAGTCATTTCTAATTTATGATGAAGATTACCTTAAATTGAAATTTTAATTATTTATTATTCTCTTGCTAATGGTAAAATTAACATCAAAAATGCGAAAGTGTGCCTTTCTTTTTGTTTAGTAATTGGTTACTTTACATTTACATCATTAGGCAGATTTAAATGATTAAATTTGTCATGAAGATATTTTAAATCGTTTATTCTGAAAAAAAAAAATCGGTTACTGCGTGACAAACTAATTTTGGTGCATTAATTAAGTTGCAGGCAAAATAATATCTTGTCACTACATTTATGAAAAAAAACTATTTTTCGACTAATATTATGTATGATTAACAAGGTTATTGTCATTTTTGAAAATATATAATAAAATTCTCTAGTCTACGCAGAAGCTATAAAATATTATCTAATATCACATTATAACTATAAACCAATATTATACTAATAGTCCGCCATATGTCAAAAACCAAAACAAATTGCAGCGATCTATAGATCACTATAGATCCCGGTAAGCCCATAATTTATGGACACAGGGGGCGTGTGATTATCAAATTTGGAAAGATTATTCGGGCCTGGTTACGAATGCGGAGTTATTTAATTAAAGTGCTTAAACGGGGGATTCCCCCTTGTCTGACAAGACAACCGATTTGCATTGCTATTATTTACCTATTGCACAAAGAAGTATATCTTTATTATATAAGAAATAATTTTGGTTTTCGGATAGATAAAGTAATTTTATGTTTGCTATGATGAAAATTTCTACTTATTACATTTTTGCACTTAAAGGATGTTTATTATAAATACAAACATACATAGTTTCTTGTTTAACACTCAATAATTATTATTCCCTTTTGTTTCTTAACAAATAGACAATTTTTCAAAAGAAAAAGGTAGAGAAAACATTATAATCGTACACAAATATTTCTCTTCTTTAATATAAAGAAAACAAAAAATCATATCTAAATACATATATTATATAACTCAAAGGTGATTGACTGACTGACTGACATAGTGATCTATCAACGCACAGCCCAAACCACTGAACGGATCGGGCTGAAATTTGGCATGCAGGTAGATGTTATGACGTAGGCATCCGCTAGGAAAGGATTTTGATCAATTCTACCCCCGAGGGGATAAAATAGGCGATGAAAGTTTGTATGAAACTTTGTCAATTTTAAACCGATCCGGCTGAGACTTTGATATCTGATAATGAATAATAATACTTCTTAACGCGAGCGAAGCCGCGGGCAAAAGCTAGTTTGTAAATACATCAACTTGATATTCTAAAATAGAAATACTAAAGCAAGGCCCCGAAAATAACAGTGGAACTTTAGAACTTAAACATCTACAACCTCTAAATAACACTTGTCTGCCTCTGTTTGTACATTTTTATATCCATACTAATATAATAAATGCGAAAGTGTGTCTATCTATCTGTCTGTCTGTCTGGTACCTATTCACTCTTAAACCACTGAAGCGATTTTGATGAAATTTGCTACGGAAATACCTTGAGTCCCGGGAAAGGACATAGGATACTTTTATAGGAAACTAGCGACCGCCCCGGCTTCGCACGGGTATGAAATATAATATAGCCTATGTCACTCACTGAAAAAATGATTAAAATCGATTCAGTAGTTTTGATTTATATTCATTACTACCCGTGGCCCGCATTGGTCGGTACCGCCGCAAAAGCTACGTCCCGCAATTTTTAAATCTGTCATATCTTCGAAAATATTCATTTAAATCATATTCTGTAAAGGGCCATATAGATTGATATTAAATCAGTAATGTATTTAAAGTATATTTTAAGTAAGGATTAATGCCGTATTGGTTAAAATCACTTCGAAAATTAGCCATTATTTGTGGTAAAAAGTAAATGACAAAAAATGTTATTGTGGGATATCCATAAGAGATACACTTATACCATTGCAGAGTTTTCTGTAGACATTTTCATTGTGTACAATACTTAGTACATTATTTTGATAAATCTCGTAGGGTTCAGCCTGCGTTTGCAATTTAAGTGGAAAAAATGTAATTATTTACGACATCACATTAGAAACCTCAACAGTATTTCTCCACTATTTAATGAATGTTATTATGCTTATAAACCTTCCTCTTTAATTACTCTATCTAATAAAGAAAACCGCATCAAAATCCGTTGCGTAGTTTTAAAGATTAAAGGGAACAAAGGGACATGCGGACAGAAAAAGCGACTTTGTTTTATACTATTATAGTGATGTAGGGTTTATCCTGCGCGATAAACGAATTTTGGCGCAACGGAGTTGCGGGCGTTATCTAGTTTTCTATACAAAAATCTGACATTACAAATAAAACACTTGACCATCCGTATTAATATTATTATAATCGCCGACGCGACGGAATAGACAAAGAGCCAGCGCAGCTTTACATAATCCGATCATACGAACAGTCAGCGCAAGTGTTTAATAAATTTGATTATTGCCAAACACACGAGTTGTGGGGGCGCTAAAATGGCGCTGGGTTTTATTTTGGATAGTTTTATGGGTAGATATGATTGTTGAATAAAATATTTTGTTTTTTATTGAGATTTTTCAGCGTCTATTATGTTTTTATTGCGATGTAGGTATATAAGTAGTAGAAATTTTAAATATGTCTAACAAAAATGATCTTTCGTATGCTTTAAACATGTTTTGTTTGTAGCTAAATAGATACAACAAGACAAACCACATGTAGTAGTAAGACTTTATAAGTCGTCTTTGTTTCATAAAAAAATTAATACATTAATAATATTGTAATTTATATTACTTTTATTGTATTCTTCGTACAAACATACAAAGTCTTCAAAAGCGTCATTTTATCGTCCCAAACGGTGTCATCCCAGCTGGTAGCCCACCCGCAGCAAAGCCCTGACTCCGTAACTTATTACCACTACACCGTGCACCTTATTACAACCACATAGGGTTCAATATCCGACCGTCAGTTCAGTTTATACCAGATGGCGATATACTTGTCCGTCTGATTGGAGCGTGGGGAGCCCTCAATAATCGCTTGTTTAATCGATAGCATTTTTATGACTGGTGTTTAAGAGCGACTTTTTATGCGTCGGCTCCTGAACTAAGTGTACTGAAGCGTGTAGTTGTAATTGTTTTTACAAAAGAGGATCTCAGTTTGACCTGTACCTTTGTACTAGCTTTGCTGTCGTAAATACTAAATAGTAAACAAACTTTCATTTCATATTGATTTGATTTTTTTAATTTTTAATCCTATAGCCTAATAACACTCAGATAACACGGCTTTCTATTGGTAAAATATTTTTTAACCAATTCCGTAGATTCGGAGATACAAACTCAAAAACATCTTTATAATATTAGTTATACCCCTAAATGTATAGTCTATACATTAACTGATACTTTTACTGAATTCAGACTTACTTAAAGATGAGTCTGAAATGAAATGAAATGAAATATATTTATTGCAAGAATGTAGTACATAACATAGGTCTTCAAATTATAATACTGCGGGGCTAAAATGGTCGCATAGAAATTCCTCTCGAATCAATTCACAAAATGAATTGTCAAAACTGTCAAAGTCACGAATGTCAAATTTAGACCAATTCAATTGGTCTAAATTCGTACTAATTTGACATTCGTGAGTTTGACCAATTCAATTGGTCTAAACTCGTACTAATTTGACATTCGTGACTTTGACAGTTTTGACAATTCATTTTGTGAATTGATTGAGAGGAATTGCTATGTGACCATTTTAGCCCCGCTGTTCTAAACATTCTGCCATCCAGGCGGCGTGTAAAAGTCAAGGTAAACATAAAGTATATTGAAAATTAATTTATAGAATTACAAAATTAAAATCTATTACAAAACAAAATCCATCCATAATTATTAAATTATTATTAAAATATCCATTGAAAGTCAAAATAAGTAAAATTTATAAAAAAAATTAAAGTAAAATAATATTGTGTCAAAATGTCTAAGTTACAGTATAAATTCAATAAGTATTAATTAAATGATAAAGCTATTGTCAATTATTATAATTGTTGTATATTATAATTTAATAAATTTACATTAAGATATTGATTATACACAATATTTAGAACAAGAACTTTACATTTTTTAAATTTAGTTAAAACTGTTACAAGAATAATTAATATCAGCTTTAGTACATATCAGAGATGGCACAAAGTAAAGAATATTCTGATATTGTACCAGAATGAGGAATCAGAATTAAATAAAAATATAATAGCTAACAGCTGAAGTATTATAAATATTTATATTGAGGTTCTTTGAGTTATGGCGGTTTTATTGTGAGAATGTTTGTCGTAAAAATACTGAAAGACTTGGATAAACAGATGAAGCTATGAATTTCATAGTATAAAAAAAAAAACTAAATACCTAGATATTATAAGATCTACTTTGTGCTCCCAAAAGCCGGAAACAATTTTCTGAAAAAATATTATGGTAGTTATAGGCGCGAAAGAAAAATAATTTTTCAAACAAGATAGAGTTACGACATCACAAATCACAATCGTACCTACTTCAAATAGCTAAATGGCCCCAAAACAAACATGAAGTATTTCACCATGCCTTTTGATTATGCTGTCTTTTTTGATGCGAATGCTGCGAATTCTAGAGCTGATTGCAATGCTGTCTAAAGTGTGCACAATCAACATTGATCATGAACAATCATGGTTGAATATTCTCCTCCTCACCTTTGTTTATTAGCTTGTATTAGTCCAAAAAGAGACAATCAAGAGTGGTCTATATTATTATTATCAGGTGGACGTAATTTCTTTGCCGTCGGCTGATGTAGAATCTAGATCGTTGAATCAAAAAGAAGTTACTAATAATTTTAAATATTCTTAACCATTCCGTATATGTATTTTGCAACAACTATAATATAGTGATGGGAAACTCAGAAAACTTTTCTTGATCCTTGAATTTATTATTAAAACAATAATTGAAATTATTATTTTTAAATTCCGCTGATTTTAAAATACATTTTTTTAATACTTACATTGATATTAAGGCAAGGATGTTCCTAAATTAGCAGGTCGATGTCTGTCAGTGCGAATATCGACGTAAAGGACATTAAAATAACATTCATATCAGCGCGCCTTGTACAGTGGCGGTTACGACGCTCGCCGCGTTCTTGATAGGGTGAAATAGGAGGAAATTATACATTTTATTTTATTTTTTTAATGACATTTATTAAAAAACTATCCGGTTATTTTTTTAGAACTATAAAAAAGCTATCCTTTTTGTAAAAAAAATCATACATTGTCATTGAAAATTACGAGATGTTGGATTTTGTAGTGTATTTTTATGGTGATATTCAAGATTTTTTTACAGAATTACCATGCCATTTTTCAATATTCTGTTCGGTTATTTTATTACTTTGTTCCTTTTTGAGTCTACATCAATTTTAGTGTAAGCGAATTCCACAATTTCTTCGGACTGAAAGCTTAAAAAGCTTAAGCTTAGGTTATCAGTCTTTTCGAACTGGCCTCGCCTTAAAAGGTAATATTTTCGTGTACATTAAAAGCCAAAGTCATATTTTCAAGTAAGTACCTAAATCGATTCGAAAGGTAATATTTGGAGTACAAAACTATTTCGTATCAGACATTATAATACAAAGGGCGTACCCAAATGTCCATTAGTGGTTAAACGACATCCACAAGTTGAGTACAACGAGGTCGCAATATTACCATCCCCTTTGTATCAAATTCATAATTTGAGGCACAATTAAGTTCCCTACACCTTTGAGGCCGAGCCCATTGCGTGCTATTTGACTCTAAGCATTTAATAGAGTAACCTCAAAGAAAAATGTACTTACAATTACCTATGTATGTACCTGCAGCCACTCGCCCGCGCTGACTCAGCCGTAGAGGGGAAGGTGTCGATAGAATCATTTTATTTTCCGTTGTTTCTGTAACGTATATGAGTTGTTTTTTTTATAAAATAAGGGGCCAAACGGGTCTACTGATGGCAAGCAACTACCAGACACTCGCAACATCAGAAGATTTGTAAGCGCGTAGCAAGCCTTTTAAGAAATCCTTCTTGAAGGTTTTGCAGGTATTGTCGTATTGGTTTTTCAACTCACCTACTATATATTTTAATTTACGATTACAGGATTATCTCAGATTTAGAATACTGTATAACATTGTTTAGGTTTTTGGAAAAAGGTAAATTTCATGTGAATTTCACAATAGTGTTTTTTTCTGATAGTACCAACAAGATAACCTAAATCATCAACTAAAATCGTCTTATTTATTTTACATCTATTGCAAAATAAATGAGTCTAAAAAAAATAATTACTCGACAATCGTAATATTTTAAATACGTTCTATCGATATCACCAGGCACATCCCTACAAGCGTGGACGGTCGGCGGCTTTGTGGCAGCTCTCCAATATTCCCTTTGTAGCTGAAATCCCCCGCCGCCAGAAATGTTTGCCTTCATAATAAATACATCAAAATCCCGCTAAATACTCGCTTTATATAACTACAGAACCGCTTGTGGTCCAAATTCATAATTATCATTTTCTACTTTGAAGTTTATATGGGTTCATTTAATTCATAGAAAATGTTAAGTTTAGGTGTGATATTGTTAACTTTATCAAGTAATTTTGTATCTTCAAGAAATTGATTGGATTCGATATTCCCGTCAAAATTACGTCGATCCCCAATCTTATGAATCAATTTTCAATTGTTTCTAACCATATCTATACTTATAATATTATAAATACAAAAGTGTGTCTGTCTGTCTGTTATCTTTTCACGCCCAAACTGCTAAACGGATTTTGCTGAAATTAAGTATGGAGATACTTTGAGTCCCGGGAAAGGACATAGGAAGTATCCTGTATTCAAAAATTCAAAAAGTATTTTGTCCCGGAAAAATATACGGTTCCCGCGCGATAAACGAATTTTGGCGCAACGGAGTTGCCTGCGCCATCTTGTTATGTATATTGATTTAAGAGATCATAACCTTATCTGTGCCTTTTCATGCTACTTCGTACACAACAAGTCTTGTTAATGGATTCCTTATACAATATAATAATCTTTCTTTTTGACGAGCTTTTCAAATAATTTCCCCCGTTTTTTCCACATTTTCTTCTATTCTTCGCTCCTATCAGTCTTAGCGTGATAAAATATAGCCTATAGCCTTCCTCGATAAATGGGCTATCTAACAATGAAAGAATTTTTCAAATCGGACCAGTAGTTCCTGAGATTAGCACGTTCAAATAAGCCCTTTCAAATAATTTCCCCCCGTTTTTTCCACATTTTCCTCTATTTCTTCGCTCCTATTAGTCTTAGCGTGATAAAATACAGCCTATAGCCTTCCTCGATAAATGGACTATCTAATACTGAAATAATTTTTCAAATTTTTCAAATCGTACCCGTAATTCCTGAGATTAGCGCGTTCAAAAAACAAACGTTTATTCGTTTGTTTTTTGAACGCGCTAATCTAGCTAACTAACAAACTCTTCCGCTTTATAATATTAGTATAGATAAATCTACGAATAATATTAGGTGACATTGTTCGAGCTACATTCGGTTTAACCAATTACATATTCTAAGCCAGATTCTCATTGGCCATATGAATGTGAAATCGGCGTATGTGATAGAAGCCAAACATTCATAAGTCATAACATTAATATTTATCCAATAAACTGTATAACTTAAAGGTAGAAGATTTAAATATTTTTATTATTCGATGTGTAAATATACGGTGAATGACTATATAATGGTCTGTTTAACTTTTTTTGATACCTACATTGGAAAAGTCATGGGCGTACCCGGGTAAGGGAACCCCTAGAATCTATACTAATCTATACTAATATTATAAAGCGGAAGAGTTTGTTAGTTTGTTTGTTTGTTTGAACGCGCTAATCTCAGGCACTACTGGTCCGATTTGAAAAATTATTTCAGTGTTAGATAGTACATTTATCGAGGAAGGCTATAGGCTATATTTTATCACTCTAAGACTAATAGGAGCGAAGAAATAGAGGAAAATGTGGAAAAAACGGGGGGAAATTATTTGAAAGGGCTTATTTGAACGCGCTAATCTCAGGAATTACTAGTCCGATTTGAAAAATTCTTTCAGTGTTAGATAGTCCATTTATCGAGAAAGGCTATAGGCTATATTTTATCACGCTAAGACTAATAGAAGCGAAGAAATAGAAGAAAATGTGGAAAAACGGGGGAAATTATTTGAAAGGGCTTATCTCACGAACTACTAGAGCAATTTTTGTGTTATTTGGGTCAGATAAGAAGTAAACCACGTGAAAGATCATAGGCTATTTTTTGTAGACTGATTTATCTGTGACATATCTAATTTACGCGGGCAAAGCCGCGCGGAACGTCTAGTATAATATAAACGTCAATTTTCCTGGCAAGTGGGAATTAAAAATGTGTTACCTACTCTTCGCAAAATGAAGTGTTGGAAACAAAATATCTTTTCGGTCAGATCAGATTAATAAAAGTAAATTTTCATGATCTTCTCGAAATAGGTATGCTGCCCCCCCTCCCCCCACCCCCTCCCCCTAGCTGAAATCCTGGGTACGCTCCATGAAAAAGTTACAGTCTTTTTTAACTTTTAGTTATGACTTATTGAACCTTAAAGCCGGCGGATAATATTTGGCCAAAGTTGTAGCCGAAAAACCGACAGAAATGGTAGGTGTTTTGTGATTAACGTGATTTTGGCTTTAGCCGAAGTTTCGGTCAAACATTGGTCGAACCCAAAACTTTAATTAAATCTTCCTCAATCACAAAAAATCAGACACTTACTGCCGCACTCAGAGACAAACATTAATTACATAACTAAAATTAAATGAAGATTTTGACATAAGCCCCATTACATTATCTGTCAAACTCTTCGTTAAATTAAGGTTTAATCATTATTAAAATTTAAATGGCTCTGAGTACGGCCGTTAATATAAAAAACAGACCATTTTGTTCTGACCAAACATAAAACCATAACAATACTCAGACTTATATTCATAGTTATATCATGTAATACCATAATATTCTTACAAAACACGTGATAATAAGGAAAATATTGCGCTGTAAATATTTGTGTCCTGTTCATTTCGTGTTCAATATGGCCGCCGGACTGATCACGCGCCGGAATGTCACATAAAGAGTTCAGTGGATAGTATGGAGGAGGCTTCTTTTTTAATGCCCATCCAGGTTGCCTCATGTTGGGCAAATGCAGACGATCGCAAATGAAAAAGGTCTTCTTATAACGGCAAAAAAGTAAGAATGACTTTCGAAAAATATTATGAATATTATGATTAAAACAAGATAATGGCAATTTAAGCAGAGACGATATATTATTATAACATTGCAAAGTCTAATATAGTTAAATACAGGTTGTAATAAAACAAAGTTATAATACTTTAGTAGTAGTATAGTTTTGACTTATACGTTTCTTTTATTATTTATTTATTTATTTATTTATTGCTACACAAAAATGAATATACAGTTAACAAATAACAGTGTTAAAAAGCCCATACTGGGCTTGTGTTAACACGGCTTCACGGGATATAATAAGTAACGCTACAATGGAAAATTAAGTAACTTACAACTAAAATATATTCTATAAAGTACATTTATTTTATTAAATAAGCATTCACCTGTTCATCACACTGCGTTGCCATTCAAAATACTTGTAATTTTTTCCATTTATACAACGCGCGCGCACGCCTTGCGCCCGCAGAACGAGTGTGCGGCTACGCGTTGCAATTTGCATTATAGGCATAGACGGCATAGCTACTGCCAGTAAACAAGTCTCGTCGGTGTTTCGCTGGCTTATACAGGGTGAAATGATCAAATTTAGAAATGATCCAACGTCATGAATGTGCCAATTTAATAATTTAAAAAGGTAACTCTTTCAGCGATGCTCCTTTCAGCGATGCTCCTTTCACAGTGAAACTTCAAGAGTTCCACTTGTATAGACAAGAGACACATACACACCCTAAATAATTATCATTTTGTTTTGTAATATTTCATCTTAAGTATATTTTTATTCTGTGGTATTGGTAAGGACTGTAAAATGTATTGTTTACAAAAGTACTATTATAAATTTTCATAAAAAGGTGCATAATTTATACTATACTTATGATATTATATCGAAACATTTTGATTCTTTTCTCAATAATTGGACTAGATTAAGCCCTGCGATAGACCAAACATTATGTCATACAAAATACATAATAATTAATAATATTACATAGGTTACCAAAATTTACAATATTCCTTTTGGCTGTACAGTATAATTCTCACAAATTAATAGTATATATTTGAATATTTTATTTTAGATTATATTTTTAGTAATGAATTTATAGTTAATAACATAGCTTAATATTCTTCATGATAATTTAATTATAAGCATACAAAGAATATAATTGATAGAATATAAATGAAAATGAAAACCATAAATAATAATAATAATAGTAAACGTGATTAGAACTTAAAGTTTATGTTGATACACCTCGTAGATTCTTCAAGTTGGAAAGAGAGAATGAAACTTCATAATATTCCTAGAAAGTTCCTCTAGTAAGTTTATTTTAAAACAATAACTACAGTTGAAGCTACGGCGTAGCGCTTCTACGAACTGCTACGATCTCGTAGCACACCGTAGAACGGTAGAAAATTGTGATTGTTATTTTATGGAGTTTATTTGTTTGGATAGTAATAGTATTGTTAGAAGTATTATTAAGTTATAGAGAATGTTTTGTTATAAAATAATAAAATCAGGTAAGAAATAGAATATTAAGAAAGTATATCGATTTGACAAAAAAAATGTGGCTGTCTTTAGCTATCGAACGGCTTTTCCAAAAGTCTATGTAGGCCCATAATAGCATAAATGCAAGCCATCACAAGTGACCATGTTCAACGATGGTACAGCTGAGCAATCGTGGTGGAAACCCTAAGGCCTTTTCTTATTCCTTGTAATAAGGCTATAGAAATAAGTCTCTCTCAATACAAGCCCATCCGTTTACCGATAAAAGGCGCGCGGCCATCTCGTTTATTGGACGAGTCAATATACCCTACCCGATGTCCGCACCCTACCCGACGTCACAACCCAATGTACCCAACCCAATAAGCAATAACTACAACGATAATCGTCGAGCCAGCGCAAATTATCTCGACATTCTCAACTACCATCAGACGTTGTTCCTCAAATCTGTTGTCTGTTTTATTGAGTGATAAAGCTAAAATAAGATTGCGATGTATTTTGCTGTTTGAATAATACTGGGTTCTATGAAATTTGAGGTTGATCGAAAGTGTCAGCAACATTTTATTTAAATATATGAAGAATCCGAACAGATATAATTATAGCGGGTTGAACCGTGAAGAGAAACGCCCACATACTTTGGCAATTAATGTATTATTATGGAATACACATAATACACATTATAATAGATATTATGTCTTTCCTCGAAACAACAAAACAACAACAGTGCACTGTCGGTGTGACGAATAATTTTAGGGCGTTTAACTTTTTTAAATTGACTCCATGATATTTAAACACGCTTAACACAGTGTTTGAATATCTTTTTAAGATTATTATCTCAAAAATATATAAAATTCTATTATACCTAACCTAACTCATTTAACCAGCATTTAAATATTCAAAGTCCGCTGTCTTTGTCTGAAGTATGAATTTTCCAATGTGTCAAACATATTTTTGTTTGACTTGGAAAAGTAATTATATTATATATGCAGACTTGCACCTAGTTATTCTCCGTGTTAATATCTTTAATTCGTAAGGTGGTAAATAAATTATAATCCGACAAAATTATACTTAAATAAAAATAAGGCAACATGGTACTTTAACATGATATTATATTAAACACAAAAGTATGTGCCTAAGCTTTACATTTACAAAGAATACATAAAAACCAGAGGAGAAAAATGATTCAAGACTTGACCATTAACAAACAAAGAACTACACGACAAAGAGTGAACAAAGAGTGAACGAGTGAACGTTCGCACTCGAGGGCTAATCCTCAAGGAACCATTGTCACGGAGACATTAATCCTGTCTTTAGAAGACAAGAGATATCCATCAATTGTCAACATTGGACGTGGAGGCGGCAGGCGGTGGGCGGCGGTGGGTGGTAGGAGGCGCCCCCGCGCCAAAGAATAACGCTTTGCCGCGTTGGAAAAGTTGACTTTGTATAAAATGTAGCGTTTAAATAAGTTATATTTTTTAATGCATTCGTTTTTTGTGTAATTTATACTACATAGTACATACTTAACAATGTTTTGCCCTTGTCAAGTCACATTTCTTACGAATCGAACAAGGACAAGATACTGTGTAACAAAAACGTTTATGTACACAATGAGGATCTTTTATTAGTAAGATTAAGAGTTGATTGTTTATTGTTACTATTATAATTTATTATTACATTAGTCAAAAAAATAATATCTTTAATATTAATAAAAAAAAGTAGTGTAGTGTGAGAAATGCAATACTGATATTGCATTTCTCGCACTACAGTATTTTTTCGGTAAGGATTTAAACTACAACTAAATAATTAATAACTCTTTTTAACCACTACAAAAAAGGAGGATATTATTTTCAGAACTGCCCAATTTTCGTATACGTTAGTCTTATATCAGCGTCTGAACAAATGTGCCAAATTTCAAAAGTGTATGTATGTATGTATATGTATGTATATGTATGTATGTAATTATGTATGTATGTATGTTTTTATGTTTGTGTTCGCATATCTCTGGAACAATCATTCTGATTTCAGTATTTTTTTTGTTGTACTAGGTATTGTTCAACTTAGGGAATAGTGCAAGTTTCATCAAAATCTGTTCAGTAGATAGTTTTTGAGATAGGGAGTTTTCATTCTCAATTACTTACGTACAATTTTGAAGTCGGTTTTATCTTTTTAAAATATTCGCGTCTCATATCTAAAGTCATCTTCTTTCGACATACACCTCCAGAACCCACGTTTATAGAATCACTTACCTACAAATTATACAAAAAGTCAAATCTGCGAAATGCTCTTTGGCCGCCCAACACAGCTAGTGATTGTCAAAATTTGGCTTCGTAGAACAAAGCGTTATTTACAGAGGGGATCCTTTGTGGTACATCACTCCACATAATATTGTGAAACTTCCACAATGCAGCGCTGAGCCGCTGTTTAGACTTGTTTCTTCGCCTTTCATTAGTTTTATAACTCTGATTCGCTTCTGTTCGCCTGGTAATTCTGTTTGAGTTTGACGGGGAAGCGAGATGATTACAATAATATGTACTAGGATCCCAGATAGAAGAGTTCAATGTAATTTTCTGATACATCAATATCTTTACCAATGTTTTAGAAAATTTGCATTATATAGTATATAAAAAATAATATATAAAGCTTACAATAGTTATATAAGTTTTATTATTTCAAGGCCATAGTTTCGATTTTAAATTGTATTTTCCTGTTAAGAATAAATTAATTATCCTTGACAGGAAAATACACTTTAAATATGCTTAAAATTGGAAATACATATACTTTAAATTTCGGTTCAATCAAATAAAATTCGCCCATCACTTTAAAATTGCAAATACTACCAAAACCGTAATAATTATTCCCGTCGGTCACAAATAACCCCACATTGTGACCAATTAAACAACCATCGGTACATTAATAAACAATGGGCGCCGTTCCATTTCTGAATTTAATTGGCCGAAAACCCGTTCGGATTCGGACACACGTTCGGAAAGCTCGGCTTCGAAATTCAAATCAGGCGGCGTGGCTCACCCTGCCCCGCCCCGCCGCCATCTTGGTTTTCGCGGGGCGCGGAGCGAGGAGGGGGGGCTATTAAATAATTTCATTCCGCGTCGGGCCGCGCTCGGCGACGGATTAAATAATTGCCAAAGCGTAAACGGATAATCATATTGGAGAGCAAAATGTTTTAATTCTGCCCACCCTTGTTGTGGTAATTTGTTGGTAGTTGTTTTTTGTATGCTACATTGGTGGATGTAAAATTATTTCGATGGAAGTTGGTATACTTACTTTTTGTAGTGATAGTAATGATTTTGACACAGGGTGACTACAATAGGAATAATATTTACTGTTTCGAAACTTCGAATAAAAAATAAAGGTAATTGTACTTAAAGACCTTCTGCGACGGATCAAGAACCTTAATTTTCAGAGATTTTCGAGTTTCTATTGCCTTTATAGTAAAAAGAGTCTTATTTTAGGATGAATAGCTGTAATAAACTAAAATAAATACTCAATTTCATAGACATAAAACTTATTTAGTTATTAAACTAAATCGGACATTAACATAAAACAACATTTATAAAAAGTTACACTAAATACCTACTTTAAACATTTTAAAAACACAACGAATAAAAGATTTATGCTTGAAAAAGCAAGTGTAACGAAATGATAATTTAGGCTTTTTCATAGACTTATCTACTTAGTACTTGGCAGGACATGGTATGTCGTGGGAAAAAGCGTAGTCAACTAAATGGCCCCACTTTGTAGTCGTTTGAGGCCATTTTGACATTTGAAATTTTGAAAAATCGGCCAAGTGCGAGTTGGACTCGCGCACGAAGGGTTCCGTACCACTATAGAGCAAAATTAAGAAAAATATGAGTGTTTTTGTATGGGAGCCCCCCTTAATTATTAATTTTATTTAAATTTTATTATGAATTATTAAAGTACAAATAAAACTGAGTAACCTGTTGTCATCATTAATAACGAGCAAAAAATGTAAAAAAAAACACGTTTGTTGTATGGGAGCCTTTGGGTACGGAACCCTAAAAATTGACGTAGACTTTTCTTGTATGAATTATTTTCTGTCATACGTTTCTGCACTGATTTTCAAAATCTATAGTATGCCTGTCTTAGGAAAAGTATAATATGACCACAAACTAAATATCCTGGCGCAACGGTTTGATTCAAATCGTCAGTATTTCCGTAGAAAATTGTCACATTTCTACGAAGTGGGATCGCACACTTCAAAGGAATTGGTCGACCTGAATATAAGAAAGTATCGGAGTTTAGAAGTTAAGTTAAAAACATGTTAATAAGTTGAGGTGTAGTTTAAAACCCGGCGAGTTGTGGAGTCGGAACTACGGAGTCGGGAACTGTGGTACCGAGTACCGACTGACTGGTACACTGTGGTTCCGGGTATACGGCGCGCATGTTGCTCTACTTTAGAGTTGGGGATTATTCAATGTTCATTTTAAAAGGAGAGTATACTTTTAGGGTTCCGTGGTCAACAAGGAACCCTTATAGTTTCGGTCTGTCCGCGGTTTTGCTCAGAGACTATAAGACCTACAAAACTGTAATTCGGCATGAATGCACATATTAATGATGCCGACAAAATGGCATATAAAATCTTTAAAAAATATATTTTTTTATGGTACCTCCCCTGCACATGAAGCGGGGATGATTTTTTTTCGGCGTCCACCCCACCATGTGGGGTGTCGTTGGATAGATTTTAAAAAAATATTACGAGTATTGATAGATCATTTTCTGATTTAGGGATCCATTTGTAAAATACGAAGTTTTAAAGTGGAAAAAATCGTTTGAGTCCAGTGTCCCCCCCTTCTACCAGCTAAACGGTTGCTTCTAGTAATGTGAAAAAATTCACGGGAGTAGAAAATATGCTGAATTTAAAAAGAAAACTATCGTGGCTAAAAATACTTTATAAGTTTTTGAGTAATAGTCGATCAACTAAAAAAAATGTTTTCGGCGAAGTATAAAGGAACTTTTCGTTCAAATTCCTTTGAACGTAACTGAGATGATGTTGTTAGCAGTGTAAAACTCGTTATAAATATACATTCATTGACCATACTAAATTATCAAAAACTAGCGGTACTACGAAACCCTATATTGCGATTTGCGCGTGGCCCAACACGCACTTGGCCGGTTTTATTATTTAAAATTAACTTCATGTAATGTTTTGTATGTAAAAATAATTACTAACGCAAAAAATCAAACATCGTCCTTCTCTCTTCACACTCACGCCCGTCTTTCATATGTCAGGTGAAAAAGGACGACGCGGATTCATCGCCAAATTAGGTTTTTCTCAATAACTCGATAAATATACAACATTTTAGAAATCCGCTAGGTCAGATTCTCAATGATAGAATTTTATACAATGTGTTAAAATATTAACTTAGTTTAATGCACGGTTATGGCAATATAATATGAAAAATTCGTGAAAATTATATGCATCTTTGTGTTTTATTTCTATAGAGAAAATTTTAAGATATCGTGTTTTCGGCAGGTCGGATCCTCGGAAATATAATGTAGTATCTATGTTTAGAAAATGAAAGAATTCGGGCCTTATTTTCAAGTATAAAAATGAATTATAAAATCGACAATTTAGTGTGAGTCGCCCCCTTAATACCTCATTGTAAAATCTTATCAAAAATGCTTTATTGAAAAAAAAAAAGAAAGAAATTATGATTATTTTCGTTCTTTTTAGGGCTGTTTATTTATTATTGAATAAGATTTGTAATCGGTGATACGGCATAGTTTGTTCAGTAGAATGCAACTATGCTACTTAAAAAAAAAGCAAAATTTTTAACTTTTCAAGAAGTTATTAATTTAGTTTGTCGCTTTCGTAAGAGTAGCATAGGATCAATATAAAAATAAGAAAGGAAATTATTTAAAACACATAGATCAAGACACTTTAAAATAGCATCTAATTTACAACACTTCGTTAACTTTAATTAAATAAAGATTTGACATAAACCATACATTTTCTTACTAAATTAAAGTTAAATTATCGTTTAAGTTTTATTTAAAACTCCGTAGTTTATGTCAATTTCCTCATTAAATTAAATATAAAGCAATCTATAAATATGTCTGAGTGGAACCGTTATCCTTTACCTACTCTACGTAGAGCATACTCCAACCACCACAAATCAGGTGCGAATCGAACACGATTCAGCCATCAGGCGGCGTCCCCCCGCCCCCCCCGGCCACCTCCCTGCCCCCCTGTGCGCCGCCCTCCCCCCTTTGTCTCGTCAAATTGGATGGAGTTGCCGCACGCTTGAACTGCGCCTGCAGTAGCGCGGATGTGTATCCTACTGTGGGTAAACTGGGAGCTTACATTAGTAATGAGAATCTAAGTATAGAAGAACAGTAGTAGGTACAAGCGAACCAAAGTATGGACCATACTGCCAAGTATAACACGGTCACATTAACTAGACGCACGGTTTGATGACGTCATTATGGAGCTCGCATGTTATTGCATTCCAGCGATGCGTCAAGTTAATGTGACCGTGTTGTATAGTTTGTTTATGTAATTAAGTACAAAGCTTAAAAAAAAATTACCTTAAAGGGGGTGAAAAATTAGGGGTGAAAGTTTGTTCTACAATTACTTCGCCGTCTGTGAGTTGATTTTCTTTGTTGTTTTTTTCCCAAATTTAATAGGTCTTCACAATATTTTTGAGACACATTTATGACAGCTAAGCCACGCGAGTCAGCTAGTAACTTATAATGGTAATATACAAATAAACAAAAAATATACAACGAAAAAGATACACAACGTTTTGCATTAGAAAAGTCTCTTATTATAGAGCTATTGTTCGTTATTATTTTTTAATTTAATAGTGAGCAGTTTTATATCCTCCTCTTCGAAACGGCTGGCCAACATCTATTTTCGTACCCGAAATAAAATATTAAGCCAAACAACGTTTACCCGTCCAGCTAAAAGAGACAAATGAAGACAAAAATATTATTTTTTTACAAAATGTAAATCGCTCCATGTAAGCTACTTAGTTACATATAAAACCTATCAATAAAGCTATTTCGTATGTAAATACCTTCTATATACTTCCCCCTCTGTCCTGCATTACTTATGCCGCCCGCCCTACAGTTTACCGAACTTGGTTATACCACAGTATACATATTATACAGCAGAGTAACTTTGATATATCTTTGAAATATAATAAAGATGGAATTAAACATATATACAAAAATGATTTGGTCGCGCGTGATGTAAGTAAGCGTGTTTTGTTATTTCAAAGTTACCTGAATATCAGTAGTGAGTAGAGTAACTTAGTTTTGTCCTCAAAACCGAATAAAGCCAGATTGTACCAGACTCTGAGATAAGTTTCCGCACCGGTGACGTAATACGCTTGTTTTGCTACTTCAAGTTACCTGAATTCATGCTACGTATGCGTGCACGTTTTGTGCGGTCTATAATGAGAAAGGTCTACTGTATTATATTATATAATGTGGTTATACTGATCTACTGTATATATTTGTATTGTGGTTATACTGTGTAGGCTGTAGCTATGTTTGTAACTGAATGCCAATTTACCAATCGTTGAATATTTATTCTATATATACTGTCAATTCATGTTTCTTGCCATTATCAAAACAGCTAAAGGCCTCTTCCACATTTTTTATACCAAAACCTACGGTATGAATACTTTGAGAGACGGGATTGGACATAAAATAGTTTTGTTGCGAAAAAATGTATGGTTTCCACGCGATTAACGAATTTCGTTGGGCGACATCTAGTCTATACTGTACTCGGCGAAACATGGCGGTAGCGGTCATTGACTCCCTGTCAAAAACTTGACATTTTCTATATAAACCGCGATCGACATTGAAGTGTCAGATGTTGTCAATCGCGGCTTTGTATAGAAAATGACAAGTTTTTGACAGGGAGTCAATGACCGCTACCGCCATGTTTCGCCGAGTACAGTATAGTTGTGTATAAAATTTATTTTTAACCAACTTCAAAAAGGAGGAGGTGTCTTGATTCGATCGTATATAATGCTTTTTTTATGTTCGTTCGAGGATAGCTTCCTCGCTTATAAACCGATTTTGATGATTCTTTTTTATTGGAAGGAGTACGTTTCAAAGGTGGTCCCTTAATAAGTGTGTACTGTTCATAATGGCTTTTTTCGTAATTATGATTGATTCCTATTGTGTCACTTTTCGCATTCTCTTAGTATGTCTAAAATTGCACTTCATCGCTTTGGTTCTATTATTATTGGGGACGCTTCACACCACGTGGTGTGAAGCGTCCATAGATAAAAAATGTACATTTCTTAAGGCGTTTTTCACTAAAAAAATGTCGGGGTTCATTAGTGAGGTATTTCATTAAGTCGAGCTGACCCGGGCACATTCCCAGGACTTTTCTAATGAAGAATGTCGATCTCTATTGTTTTGAGACTTTTTCCTGTTTGCGCTTTTCAACCGCCGCGGAGCTTTCGGATGCTTGAGCTTAAGATTTCGATCACTACATATAAAGTCGCTTCCCGGTGTCGGTAATGTTTAGATATTTTAAACTTTGTAATAGATTTTGCTGGGTTTTTTAAAATAAAGTACTCGGAAGGTTTATACAAAACACATGACAGCACACCTTGGGAATAGGGTGGCTCCATGCAGGTTACTTTTCGTTTATTTTGTTACATAGCTGTAAGCCATAACATTGTTATATTATTTTATTTTAAAATTGTAATTTTCCATTTTTTTAGTAAAAGATGGCCCCGTGCGAGTTTCTTACGCCGGTTCTTCTCGGCGGGGTAGTTTCCGAACCGGTGGTAGGCAACGTAGTTTCTTCGTTCTTTCTACGACTTTCAAAAAGTGTATCATGATACCCATTTTGAATAAAAAGATATTTTATTTATTTATTTTTATTTTCATGTTTTGTTTCAGAGATCATGTTCATTAATGTTCACAAAAGCGCAGCCGGGACGGCTCGCTAGTGTTATAAATTGTTATCGTTGTCGTTATAAATGTAACTCTGAGCTATGAATAGGATTAACGTTTCTAAGAATGTACAAAGAATTGTAAAATTGGACGAAAAAAACTGTGATCAAATTCGGTAAAGCTGCGGAAAAGCCATAGGAAATTTCAACCATAGATTTTTCAAGGAAAAAATATCTGATCTTATAGAAAAGAATACCTAGTACTTAGATACTTAGATCAGAGTGGCGATCTGTACTCTGGTTCCTAATGTCATCACTCATCAGACAAGATCTTTATCCAAGTGTTCTACAACTGTAGTATTATATTTTTTCCTGAATACCACGTTGTTTTTTAAATTGCATAAGAGTTTTTTTGATCATTTCGTTCTTTTTATCCTTTCAAACATCAAAAAACTGTTTGCAAACCGTCACATCTCTGAAAATATCCTGAAAAATAACATATTTTTCTGTAGTTTCAAAGTCAATTATTATTCCTTCTTTAGTACATAGTAGCTATTTCCAGCGTCTTAAATAACCTTTAAATTCTAATGAATATCATATTTTTCTATAGTTTTAAACTAAATATACCCTACTCGAAACTTAGTAATATTAAGCCAGCGCCTTAAAAATCATAAAATTCTAATAAATATCATATTTTTATGTAGTTTCAAAACAAATTATTATTCCTACTTTATTAGGGCACGTTTATCAATTTCCAGCGCCTTAAAAACCTTAAAATTCTTATACACTTATCAGAGTTTCATCTCGATACTCCGGGAACTCGCAAATGGCGCGTTTTTATTTCCTCTGCAGCCGGGAGCTGAATAATTGATGTCACTCAATGGACGACACTGTTTGCGCATATCGCCTCGGATCCGTTTGCCACTTCAAATATATTATTACTCGGTATTTACGGTGGCGTGGAATAGTATTTCTAGCATAGAAGTAAATACTAGCATACATATTCATTTGAATAGGATGAGTAATGTTTTATGTGTACCATAATATGTATACAACGTGTAACAAAACTAACGTGATAATACTTTATAATAATAATAATAATAATATCTATGGACGCTTCACACCACGTCAGTCTGGTTCCGTGGTAAGTACCTGAAGGACTTGTGTTACGGGTACCAGACAACGGAAATATATTTAATACTTTTATACTATACATATATTTAAGATTTTTATTATAATATACACATATTTAATACACATCCATGACCCAGGAACTTTGAAAACTTTTTGTTCCGTCGGCGGGATTCGAACCCGCGACCCCCGGCTCGATCCAACAGCCCACCAACTAAGCCACAGAGGTCGTCAAAAAACTTTATGGTTGACGTAGTCCCCTGTATAGTGTATAGTGTACACTGTGAGAGTAGCAGTGCTGAAAGAGTACTTAACTTTTTTATACTTTTGTATGGGCAAACTCCTGACACTGGGGTGCTTGCCCATATAAATGACAAAAAAATTGCTCCTTCAGCTCTGCTACTTTCACAGTGAACTCTATACAAAGAATACATACAAGCCTTAGAGTATTAATACTTTGTTTTGTTACACCTGTATCATTGTCATTAACTTTCTAGCTTTCTTGCCGCGCAAAATAGTATTTCTGGCATAGAACCTTTGATACTTGTATTCATAAATATATTAATAGTTGCTTTGAAAAATTATTTTTTATTGGACCTTACATAATGTAAGGGATGTTAATTGTTAATTCTAGCCTACGAATAATAAAAACTAAGGAAAAGTAACTCTGTCAAAAAAACATGTTCTACAATACTTGTAAAAAATGTGTATAGGTCTACCAGAATCTGATGGCAAAAAGTGAGAAAATAAATTGACTAGCAATACCGGGGTAATTGGAATAAAACATTTTGATCCTTATTTTTTCTTATAGCGGCTGATTTTGTGTGTTAAACATGCAAATATAAAAATTTATGAAATGATCAAGGATATTTTTTGAAAATCTGCTGTCAAAAATTGCTATCAGATTCTGGTAGACCCATACCTTAGGTATACATTTTCAATATATTTGCAATATTTAGGTGGCCTTGAGCGGTATCAGGCTGACGTTACATGACAGTTCGAAAGGAACCAAATTTAAAACGGTAATAGTATGGGAGCTACGTTTCCTTATTTTTTATTATTCGTAGGTTCCAGCTCTTTAGCAGATTTTACTTACGCTGACGCACGCGCACCGTCGGCGCTGGTGGCCTGAGATATATAAAATCCGAGGAATCGTTTTGAATAACGCGTAGCGGTCTGCGCTGATGTATTACATATGTGACATGTGATGTATGACATTTCGATGTCGGCGCCGAAGATCAGCGATTGGTCAGCGTGGCAGTAAAATCAGCAAACAGCCTTATCTAAATGAGCAACGGATTTTCATACGTTTTTTTTAATAGAGTGATTTGAAAGGAAGATGTATAAATATTTTCATAATGTACTATCGAAGAAATTGATTCCTAGGCAGTTGACAGACCAACGTCATTTGGTCGGATCATGTCGATTCAATGTTATTTGTGATCTGTCGGCTGGGTTTGACATAACGCGACCAAACTACATAGGTCCTCCATCTGCCTAGGAATCAACTCAAACTCAAACTCAAAATTTTTTATTCAGAATAAAATTTTCAAATGTTCTCTGAACGTCGGGACTATACTGGTGCCTACCACCGGTTTGGGAACTAACCCGGCGAGAAGAACCGGCGTAAGAAACTCGCAATTTCTCTGATTATACTATCAGAGAACATAATAACATAATAACCTTTACGACAAAACAACGGTTGTCTAGTCACCTAGCACATTATAATCGTGTTACAATAAAACACGTACTATTTAAAGCTACAATTCGGTTGTAAAACAATTTCCATGGGAATAAGCACTCGGATATCAAATACGAAGTAATATCGGATGAGCAAACTACTCACATCCGAACTACAAACGTAACTTTGCTACCGTATCACTATCCTGTTTAAATTACAACTCTATGACCAAAGAATAAAGTTCAATTTCCGTTAGCAATAAACAGGGGTTTGTTTCTAGTTTTGTGCTCTTTATTGATACACGTTGACAAGTTTTAGAAGGGCGTTTAGTCAAATAAAAAACTAATATCGTACCCCGCACGTGCCGGCCATCGAGATGGTGTGGCGATAATTGTTTGGCTAATTCAACGTGATTCACAGACGAGTGGTTAAAGAGATATCGCGATAACACTCTACGGAGATGAAACTGGTGTAGAAATTATCTATACTAATATTATAAATGCGAAAGTGTGTCTGTCTGTCTGTTTGTCTGTTTGTCTGTTACCTATTCACATCTGAACCGCTGAACCGATTTTGCTCAAATTTGGTATAGATATACTTTGAGTAAAATCCTTTCCAGGGAGGAAAGGACATAGGATACTTTTTATCCCGGAAAATATACGGTCCCGCACGATAAACGAATTTTGGCGCTACGGGGTTGCGGGCGTGATATAAATGATAAACCCGCGTTACACGTGACGTTATCGAAAATTCGTAAGACGGTGACAGTGTACCGCCGGCGTGGCGTGGGAGTGAAAGTAATGTCTCCATCATCATCATCATCTACCGAAAACAGTCAATATAATTAAGAGCTATCCGTTCGTCTTTCTCCCTGTCTATCTATCTGTCAGTCCATCCGTATGTTCGTCAGATAATATATACAATCTGGGTTGTTTTTGTGCTGGAAAAATTATATAATTTATAACCTCGTAATAAACTAATTTCACTGCAATGAAGTCGCGGGCAAAAACTAGATGTATAATTTAAAACTGGCACCTATACAACTTTGTTCTTGTATCGCCCAAAGGTTGACTGGTAGATAATGCCATAAGGCATTAAGTCCACCTTTGTACCTTTATGTGCATAAAGTTTTTAAATAAATAAAAATAATTTATGAATTGCAATATCAATAGCTTTTTGTAACACCCATAGAGATGCATTTCTCTTCTCTCTTCTTCTCTCATGATAGAGAGTTCAGAACGGCTTCTGTACCTTCGGTTCAATTTAGACCGCAACGTGACGCGTAGATGCATTTCTAAATTTGTACTAAATTGACAGATTTTATTTGCGTGAGACGTCTTGCAAATCTGTCAAATCCATACAAATTTAGAAATGCATCTACGTTGCGGTCTGAATTGACCCTTAGGGTCAATTCAGACCGCAACGCAACGAGGCGAGGCGAGGCGCGGCACGACATAAATTTGTATGGATTTGACAGATTTCAATTGCGTGAGACGTCTTGCAAATCTGTCAAATCTATATAAATTTAGAAACGCATCTACGCGCCGCGTTGCGGTCTGAATCAACCCCTCGGTGAAACACATAACATAACGTAACTGGTGAAAACGTAACCTACATAATGCATAAGCTTATGTAATTCAAACTCAACCCTTTCATACAAACCAATTACCTTAAAAATCAGACGGTGTAATGACTTATTATAAAAACAATAAAAACACAATGACAGCTACGAAGTGAACAAAAAACAATAATAGTGCCGCGGTGTGTGCGCGGCGCGGGGCGGTGCGGCCGCAATTATAAATATTTCAATTACACCAGACCAAACCAGACGGATAGCTAGTATAGGACGTGTTCACATTGATACCTGAACATACATTTTTTGTCCAGGCCTGAAAAAAGTCCTATCAGAGAAGGTGATTCATAGGCAGATTGCGGACCTACGTAATTTGGTTGTGTTATGTCAAATCCTACCAACTGATCTCGAATACATTAAAATTGACATTACTCGACCAAATGACGTAGGTCCGTTATTTGCCAATGAATAAATTTCTAAGATGGTACATAATAGCAAAATAATATTATAATGACTGATCACTGCTAAAATGTAAGAAAGTTTTTAGTACATACTTTATTTTTCCATGTTACTTATGTATTTGCTAGAGAAACGATTAACGCAGATGAATATTAAATAATGTGTGACTGTCTGTACCGTATTTTGTAACTTGTTAAAAACAGAGTTTGTTGTGAAGTTGCTGCAAAATCAGTTTGTATTAATTGTGCTGTATATTAAATATATTCCAACTTATTAAGTTTATCTGTACTCCAGATTAAAAACTGAGGTGTGTGCATATAAATTTAGTTTTTAATAGCTAGGTAAACGTGTAACGATAACCTCGAGTGTATTCAACACTCGATAATCGTACGCGTTTACGTATGGAAGCTATAAAAACATCTACAATCGAAAGTTTCGATCTTTTTTTTTATTTTTAATCTTCATGAAAAAAAAAAACTTATTTTTTGCACCGCTATGAACGTGGCTTAAGGACGCGGCGATGAATAATTTTCATTATCCGTGAGTTAACATTTAGCATAGATCGCTTCGTTAATAGTCCTCGTTCCCCCGATACTCCCCGCGCCTCCCCTCAACTCCCCTCCACTCCCCACAACACCCCGTAAGTCCCCACAACTCCTGAGCCCAGAGTCAGTTCTCCCTTAATTCTGTCACGATGGTTTTAATGCGATTTTCAACATTTATTTTTTACAGAATGCCATTTTTTTGGTTAAATATGAATTCCTTCTTTATAATGACACGAAGACAATTTCATTATTCGTTTTTATACGTGACCGAGGGTATACTTTGTACAAAGAGAAATAAAATTAAATGTAGATATAAGATATCATAAATAACACTTGTAATTTCTTTATAATATCATATAAAGAATGGAATCATTGGAAGGATGTTGTTTTAAAATTTTGTTAGAACAATGCAGTCTGATAACCTGATTGTCTGACAAGTAAGATGATCCATGCATCGGATGGGCATTTTTTTAAATGAAATACGGGGGCAAACGAGCAAACAGGTCACCTGATGGAAAGCAACTTCCGTCGCCCATGGACACTCGCAGCATCACAAGAGCTGCAAGTGCGTTGCCGGCCTTTTAAGAGGGAATAGGGTAATAGGGGAGGGTAAGGATGGGAAGGGAAGGGAATAGTGGAGGGTAGGGAAGGGAATAGGGTAGGGGATTGGGCCTCCGGTAAACTCACTCACTCGGCGAAACACAGCGCAAGCGCTGTCTCACGCCGGTTTAAAAAATGTAAAAAGTCGGTCCTGCACCTCTCCCGTCTCACTGCGTTACGAGTATAAAGGAACAGAGGGTATATTCTAGTGTATTAAGTTTTCTACCAAGTTCTATTCCAACCAAATCAGCAACCGTTACCGAAATTGTTGGAGGTATTATCGTCGAGAAATAAACCATTCAAAATTGAATTTTATTTACACTAAAAATACACACAAAATTGCCAAACTTACCGGCCGCAGCGTTGTGCTGCCTGTTCCAAGTTTATTCAATTTATCTAAAAATACATCGCCTTGTAACGTTGTAATTTGACCAGTCCCTACTCTCTTACTCAAGTATGTTGTAACATCGGCTAATACCCACATAGTACCATCATATTTGTCAACAGAATGTAATCAATATGGCCACGTGCCGCCGCCGGGCTGTTTAACTGTCACACTGTCAGACGGACGTACAAACAAACAAATACATTCTGATTTTATAAATGTAATATTTAATAATAGTGGTGATGGGCCGTGATGTATTACTGTCATCATGATTGGCGTAGCTGTCTGTGGCAAGCATAATCGAAAACCTGCATAACCTTCGCATTTATAAGCCCGTCATGGGCCATCGCCGAAAAGCCGCATAAGAGTTACTCATCACGTTAATTCCTACTCATGAATAATTAAAATAATGTCATTAAAATCAGTCGAATTATTGGGCGGATTAAAATGCACCTGAGAATTTGTAACGTCTGTAACTTGTAACCCTTATAAGGGTTCTTGTCGTTGGTTACTAATGCTGCTGAACTGCACTTACAGGAGTTGTAGAAGAGAGTTGTAGAATTAAAAATTGAATAGGTCGACAATAACATGTGAAAACATGTAATAGAATTATAACAATTATTATAAAAAATTGGCACTACTACAGTGTGTAACAAAAATAAGTGATAATACTTTAGGGTGTGTACGTGTTCCTTGTAGAGAGTTCAGTGTGAAAGTAGCAGCGCTGAAAGACGAAATTTTCTTTTCACTTTTGTATGGGCAAGGGCCCGAGGATCACGAGTTTCCCCATACAAAAGTGAAAAAAAAAAATTCATCTTTCAGCGCTGCTACTTTCATAGTGAACTCTCTACAAGGAACACGTACACACCCTAAAGTATTATCACTTATTTTTGTTACACCCTGTATATTGATATCAATAACAGTTCCTGATGTAACAAAACCATCCATCCATAGTCACAAACATCTGAAGTGTTCCTGGCGTGAAATGAAACACGCCACGCGTCGCCACGCGTCACGTCGGGTGTCGACGGATTATCTGCTCATCGAGTAGTGTTGGTGTGTAATATGTTTGTTACTTTTTAGTTGGAGTGTTTGTAAATACTATTCAAATGTTAATACTAACGGCCGTTCCCAATATTTGATCTATCTCTGGTTTTGCCGTACTAGAGATAGGAATAGCTCTTATTACGGCCGTTCCCAATATTCAATCTATCTCTGGTTTGACATACGACCTATCGCAGCTAACATTGATTTGACATAAAATATATGTCTCTAATGTCTAATGAGAGCTATTCCTATCTCTAGTAGGGCAAAACCAGAGATAGATCAAATATTGGGAACGGCCGTTAGACATTAGAGACATATATTTTATGTCAATTCAATGTTAGCTGCGATCGGTCGTATGTCAAACCAGAGATAGATTGAATATTGGGAACGGCCGTAGTGATACAAAGTTTTATTGTCATCTTTTCGATAGATGTTGCCCGCTACCAGCGGTTTGTCCGCAAGAACCCTACATTGTAATATAGAAAAAGAAATATACAAGACAAATTGTCACTTTTTAATTTTGTAAAATAGTATAGACTGCAGAGGTATCGATAAAATTATTTTTTATATTATATTTTTATATTATTAATATTATATTAAAAAAAAATATCTTTTTATTCAAAATGGGTATCATGAATACACTTTTTGAAAGTCGAAGGAAGAACGTAGCAACTACGAGGCCTACCACCGGTTCGGGAACTAACCCGGCGAGAAGAACCGGCGCGGCGTAATAAACTCGCACGGGGCCGTCTTTTACTAAAAAGATGGAAAATTACAATTTTAAAATAAAATAATTTAACAATGTTATGACTTACAGCTATGTAACAAAAATAAAAGTAAAGTAACCTGCATGGAGCCACCCTATTCCCAAGGTGTGCTGTCCTCGATGAAATCATTGACTTTATAATACGCTTTAGCACACAAACGTTTTTTGACTCCTTTTTAAAATTTGTTTAAAGATAGATTTTAAACATTTTCATACAATTCATACATTGTATATTAGTTTTATTATGTTTATTTCTAATATTAACCGTAGCATATGCAAACCTAAACAATTACATCAGTGTATGTACATATTTTAAGTAGTCCATTTTTGACTTATGATTACCTTATTGTTATTAATTTATATATTATTATCTATACGTGGGAGAGCCATGCTTTGGCACGAATGGGCCGGCTAGACCGGAGAAATACCACGTTCTCACAGAAAACCGGCGTGAAACAGCGCTTGCGCTGTGTTTCGCCGAGTGAGTGAGTTTACCGGAGGCCCAATCCCCTACCCTATTCCTTTCCCTACCCTCCCCTATTACCCTATTCCCTCTTAAAAGGCCGGCAACGCACTTGCAGCTCTTCTGATGCTGCGAGTGTCCATGGGCGACGGAAGTTGCTTTCCATCAGGTGACCCGTTTGCCCCCTTATTACATAAAAAAAAAATATATATATATATATATATATATATATATATATATATATATATATATATATATATATATATATATATATATATATATATATATTATATAGCGATAAGGCCGCCCTTGCCGACATTAATGTCTTAGTTTTTAAGTACGTTATGTCTGTTTGGTAACTTGCCCATTTATATGTGAGCAATAAAGTGTTTATCGATCTATCTATCTATATAAAAACTATAATGAATAGTGTTCGTTCGTGTTAATGTTTAGTGTAAATCAAGCCATTATAACGAGTTCAATATCTATTTGCACGTAATTAGTTAAATTTCTGGTTTCAGTCTATGTGAAAGCAGAATCCCTCCAGCGTCCTTACTGTTCGTAAGTTTTTTTTCCTTTCCACGGTTGTACCAGGAGGGCCTACATTCCACAGTGACAGAATCAAAAGACACAATTTAATACTACGTTCCTTTAGGCTATAAATTTGTACCTCGCCTTCCAACTTTATAATTATGTAGTGTGTATTTCATTGTATACAGAGTAACTGTTTTTACATATTGGAAATTTTAAATATTGGAGTTGAAACATAAAACATGACTGCCAAATATCCCTGATAGTAGGCAGTAATGTTTTATGTTCCAGCTTGACAGTAAAAACTGTTCCTAAACTCTGTCTCTCTTTTTTTTTGCAAAAATAGCAAACATATATTTACAGTAATAATATACACTTTTGATGCACTTGTTCCACTTTTAGATGTAGTGCAGGTAATCTTAATTTTTAAAAAAATTCGTAAACAAAAATAGGGTTGTCAGCATCATGAAAATTTTCTACCATTTAGTACAATTTTCTAACAAAATCAATTTTTTCTACCAAAAAAATTACAAATTAAATTTTTAAATGTATTGGAACCTTTGATATTGATAAATTAATGACTAAAATAGGAGTTGTACGTAAATAGCAACATAAATATAAAATGGCGTCAAAAAATCATTAAAACTTTATATTTATGTTGCTATTTAAGTACAACTCCTAATTCGTAGTCGGTTAAAATCTTATCTTACTCTCTGTAAAACCTAGACTTACATTAGTACTCAAGCTCACCTTTTTCACTGTAAAACTAGCGAAATGAACATAAAATGTCACCTATTCACACCCACGAGACAAAAGCCCTCACAATGGTCCGTCTTGAGCGAGATTATCCCCAGCCTCCGTGCCATCAGTGATGTAATCATACGTATATAGTAATGATGTTGTGCTTTGGCGTGAATTTAAAAAAAGAAATAAAGTTATCGCTGCGAAATATTTTTTTGTATCTTTGATTTTAGGACAAAGTTTAATATGACTGTATTAATTATTATCTATACCTTTTATTATCTATATATATATATATATATATATATATATATATATATATATATATATATATATATATATATATATATATATATATATATATATATATATATATAGCTTATAATATGCTACTTGCTATACAGGGTGCAACAAAACTAAGTAATAATACTTTAGGGTGTGTATGCGTACCTTATATAGAGTTCACTGTAAAAATGGCAGCGCTGAAGGAGATTTTTTTTGTGATTTGTATGGGCAAGCGCCCCAGCGTCAGGAGTATACAAAAGGAAAAAAAAGTGGCTCTTTCAGTGCTGCGACTTTCACAGTGAACTCTATACAGGGAACACATACACACCCTAAAGCATTATCACTTAGTTTTGTTACCTGTATATTACAAAAAGTTTTCATTACAAATAATATTTTTTATTGCTTCATTTACTTAGCTACGAGTCTACGCCGTAGCAAGTGCTACGAAGCTATACGACATTGATTAATAGACAGTTGGCTGACCAACGCTATTTAGTTGGTTTATGCCTAGCCCAGCTTGAGGTCTCAGCTATCATATTGACTTGACATAACCCTAGTAAAAAGCGTAGGTCTGACATCAGCCCATGAAGAATTTCTCTGATAGTATTTTACAATGATATTCTATGTACCAACGTAACTAGATTGGCAGTTTACGGCAGCAACGCGTTGCCACTTCGAAGATGCCTGCAGGCATATCAGCGGGGCTAAAATGGTCGCTTTGGAGAGTCATATTATGAATCATAATATGATTCATTTTTAAAAAATCGCAAAACTGACACTCTGTTTGCAATTCAGATGTCTAAATTCGTACTAATTTGACATTCGTGAGTTTGAGAGTTTTGACAATTAATTTTGTGAATTGATTGAAAGGAATTGCTAAATGTGACCATTTTAGCTCCGCTGACCTACATAATGACATAATGCCATAATGACTTGACATCGTCTTTTGAACTATCAAGTGGTTACGCATTTCTGAGAATCGTTTGTAAGACGTTGCTACTCTATTATTTTAGGAAAATATCTCAAACAGAAGTTAAAATATGAAATTAACTAAAACTCAAAATTAATTTTTTTGAAAATACATAAGCTTTTCTAACTTCTACTTAACTTTACGCATCTTATATTACTTTCAAACAATATGCAAATATTTTAATCTCAACTACGACTCTGATATAACTGTATATTGTGGAGAATATACGTTCTCAGTGGAGGCACTGGTGTATTTGCGCGCGTATTGTGCCCCACAATGCTCCACGGGAAATATTTACCGACTTCTGTATACTAATATTCTATGGAGGAGTGAAGAATATGATATATGTGGTATGAAAGTGACGGAGAAAGTCATGTACATTATTTTATGTTGCAGTATTAAGAAATCCACACTGATATTATATAAATGTGAAAGTGTCTGTCTAAACTCTAAAGTGTCGATCTGTCTGTCTGTTACCTCCTCACGCCCAAACCGCTGAACAGATTTCGCTGTTTGGTATGGAGTTACTTTGAGTCCCGGGAAAGTGCAGATGCTTTTTTTTGAGTCCCGGGAAAGGACATAGGATACTTTTTATCCCGAAAAAATCTACGGTTCCCGCACGATGAATGATTTTTGGCGTAACGAAGCTGCGGACTTCATCTAGTATTAAATACTGTCATAGCAAATCTTATACATGAAAATGCATCTCTTAATGTGTGTGTAAGCGATAATTTCGAAAATGGCTGAACCGATTTTGCTAATTCTTATTTTGTTTGTTAATAGAAAAAGTTCGTTATGGGGAGATAAAATTACCAGGAAAATTAGAATATTTAATAATTCCTTCTTTAGAATATTCCACTTTCGACGATTTAAACTTCATAGAGATGACGTCCGTCGGGCCCTCTAGTAGCATTTAATTAATATACTAGAAGACGCCCGCAACTCCGTTGCACCAAAATTCATTTATAGCGCGGGAACCTTACATTTTCCGGGATAAAAAGTATCCTATGTCCTTTCCCGGGACTCAATGTAACTCCGTAGTAAATTTCAGCAAAATCGATTCAGCGTTTTGGGCGTGAAGAGGGAACAGACAGGCACACTTTCGAATTTATAATATTAGTATGCATATTATCTATTCGTAAGGTAGGATACAATGGCAATTGACGTTTTTCGTATTGCGGGGTAAGGATCATCTATTAAAATATCCGAACTTTAAAAAACTACTAACATAGTACAAAATAGAAAATTCCATACCATTTTCATATTTTACTTTTACACATACAAGCTATGAAAATAATGAAAATTGATAAACTTCATACCCTCATTGATATGCCTTTGTCCAGTAATGGATTGTATGAAAAGGGTTACATACAATATGACTATCAAATTCCTTTACCGATGGACATCAAAAAGCTTTTACTGTAGGTTCTTGGTGGAAATTCATTTTTAACGCTAATAAAACACAATATTAGTGCGCTATTTCAAGCAACTTCTGGTTCTATAATCTACATAAATAACTCAATACACTTCAGTGCCCCTGTTTGTCGTTGCGCTTACACCAGCTGCGCGCTCCCAGGCCGAGTCTGGGGTTCAAATCTATTCGCCAAACATATTAACTTGTTTTGTATTAAGAGTACTTTATAATGAAGACTGAGAGATGATTTTAGTTAAGCTGACGGTTTAGGTAATTTTTATTCGGATGAAAAGATTTGGGTTAATATAGTATAATGCCTTGATATAAGCTCAAAAATATCTTAGTTTTAAGCCTTTTAATAGACCGCTCTCATATTCCCAATTAATATCAAACTTGGCTGATACCCTCTAAGTGTTTTAAGATGGTCTTTAATTATTCGTTAGATAACTAGAGCATGTAGCACTTTTAAGTAAATTTTTGACCACACTGAAAAAGGGTTAGTAAATTTGACGGTCATATAGTAGACATTATCGAATTGAAATGCTTAAGTAAGACATATTTTCTGATAAACACAATCTTTCACTATTCAAAATCAACTTCTGCTTACACCTCGTAAAAGTATATTTCTACTAAATTCAATCGTATATTTTGTTAAAATTTAACCTACGTTATTATAAAATAGATGACACCCGCAAATTATAGCACTGGAAGTTGCTAGTTAAAAACCTGAGAAAACTGTACATTTTTCTGCGATAAGAAGTGTCCTATAACCTTCACGAGTAGTTCGCATTGTCGGCCTTATAAAAACAGGGTAATTTTCCAGCTATGAAAAGTATCATATGACATTCCTCGCGGCCAACTCTATATTTGTGCTTTATTTCATTAAAATTAGATATTCGAAGCAAACAAACTAGCTTAGCCGCGCTCAAAATCTGTTGTGCAGTTATAAAGATCTAAAAATATGCAAATTGCTGTTCTTTGTACAGCATATCATTGTAGATTTTCCACACAAAGCCATTTTTAATTTTTTATAAATACCAAATATTTTTCTGCAGATCCCTTGACTCTAATGTCAGTCACCTAACCGATCGATTTTAAGCCCCACGGGCGACGCTTTATGAGATTTGTCAAATATTTGAATGTCCTTTTTCCGAGGCAGTGCAATTTTCTGCCGTCTCACCCTTGGATATTGAACTTTATTTTGAACCCTATCCCCTTATAATAAAACCTACGAGTTGATCCCTCGATTGTTTACCGTGTAAACTAAAAACTACAAATACGATTGTAATGAGTGCTTTCGGCGATTTGTTTGTTAGGGGACACTTTGTACTGATATTAGCGATTATTTAATTACGCCGAGTATAAATTTAACACTTTAGTTTCTTTAATCCAAATGTAAACAACATTAAAAAGTGTGTAAATACAGTGATTAAAGACTGCTAGAACACTAAAGAGTTAATCTAATATACCATTAAGATTGTAGCGGACCAAACAGCGCGCAATCCTGACTCGCGCTAATAAAAACATACATACGATCGAATTGACAAACCTCCTCCTTATTGGAAGTTGGTTAAAAATGTGTAGGTAATATTGTAGATGTAATCAACATTATGATTAGAAAAATTAAAGTAGTTTGCATTGTTGATATTTACTGCCTTTAAAGTATATAGTCGGCCTTTAGTTATTTAAATTTTAAAGGATAAAAAAGCTAGTGAAAATTACAATTATAAGCTAGCACATAGTTAATACTGTGAAAAATCTGTAGTTTAGTATTTAAGCCCTGTTTGAACTGCAAATATTTGTCGTCCTTCATAGAGCTATCATCTTTAACAATTTAATATTCATACAAGAAGGTACGGAGCTGCTGCACACATACGGAACCCACAGCTTTGTTCCTTGATAGAGCTACCTTTAACCATTTATATTCATACTAGACGTTCCGCGCGGCTTCGCCCGCGTAAATTAGATATTTTACAGACAAATCAGTCTACAAAAAAATAGCCTATGATCCTTCACGTGGTCTACTTCTTATCTGACCTAAATAACAGAAAGATTGCTCTAGTAGTTCGTGAGATAAGCCCTTTCAAATAATTTCCCCCGTTTTTTCCACATTTTCTTCTATTTCATCGCTCCTATTAGTCTTAGCGTGATAAAAATATAGCCTATAGCCTTCCTCGATAAATGGGCTATCTAACAATGAAAGAATTTTTCAAATCGGGCCAGTAGTTCCTGAGATTAGCGCGTTCAAATAGGCCCTTTCAAATAATTTTCCCCCGTTTTTTCCACATATTCCTTTATTTCTTCGCTCCTATTAGTCTTAGCGTAATAAAATATAGCCTATAGCCTTCCTCGATAAATGGACTATTTAACACTGAAAGAATTTTTCAAATCGGACCAGTAGTTCCTGAGATTAGCGCGTTCAAACAAACAAACAAACTAACAAACTCTTCCGCTTTATAATATTAGTATAGATAAAAATATACGTAGCTAGTAATAACTGTCGTAAAAGCACACATTTAGAAAACCCACATTTTATGGTTACTTCAAATGATATGAAATACTTGTTTTCCGTTAATAGGACCTACTTATGCCACCTTTAAACATTTTTATACAAAAAGTAACGTAACTGCTGATGATCGTCACTCAAGCACATACGGAACCCACAGCTTATAGTTTCCGCGCAATATCACCGGTGTGGTGCAGCCGGGCGTCACAATTTGCTGCCGGCTAAATATTTATTTCATTACTCCTATTCACCGTCTAATCTGTGTTGCGGTTAAAGTAGGGATTTTTAAGTTATGTGTGTAATTTTGCATGTTCGTGATTTTTTAACCTTAAAGTTGGGATTTTAAAGTCATGCGTGTAATTTTGTATGTTTCTGATTTATTTTCCCCCGAGAAAAACGGACTGTTATAAGTTTGAGGTGTCTATTTGTGCGTGTGTGAGTGTGACCAACTTTGTGTTGTGTGTGTGGGTTGACCGACTTTAATCTAGTTTTTGTTTGAAAGCTGAAATGATTGAGAGTATTAGCGGTAGTTCATCATTAGACTACTCATTGCTGAAAAATTTTGAATGTGATATTTCAATTCATTTCTTTCCATGTTTTTGAAAATGCCTAATTATTGGTCTAAGCTTGCTAATATTTTTCTAATTACCAACTTGGAAGTTTTACATTAACTAAGTATTTGACAATTACATTTCAAATACAATTACTCAAACATTACTTACTAAATGAGGAAAATACAATAATTTCTGATAATAAATATTCATGCCCAAAATGCCCAACCCGGGAAATCTACTAAATCACAAATTTCGAACTTGCCCCGTGACATGATATAGGAACAGATCATAGCTTACTTCGTGGGGCGTCACAATTGAGGGCTGGATTTTTTCGACCCCTGTGGTGATATTGTCTATGGCGCCCAGCAATAACCGCCCCTTTTACACGCCAATAGAGTCGCTATTGCGCCGGCAAAGTTTTGACAACGTAAGTTCAATGAGAAGCACTATTGTCAGGATAATACTGCGATCAAACGCGAGGAGTTTCCGCGTTGGATTTCCAACTCTGTCCCCTCGTGATAGAGTTGATTTTCCTTTGTGGAAACATAAGAACGAATGAAGGGTAAAGTGAATATCATTTAATCGTTCACACTGTCAGTCGGTCTCTTAATTTTGATTGTAATAAATGTAGTGATGTCAGTCGCCTTAAGAATTCCCCTTAAACTTATGCGGATCAAAGGCAGCCCTATTAGCAATTTATTGGTTGTGCACAGCCCTGACACTTTAATATTAGTAGCGGTTATACTACACCCCTCATAATGATAATTGGAACGTCATATTATTGAATTTGTAGCATAATTTATTACACTAACCTATGTTATATAATACTTCTTGCCTCTTACTAATTTAATATTAAAAGAAAATTTTTGTCCTTAAGTTTGTCGGGACACTTTTTAAACGAATCAGAAGTCGATAAAACATAGTTTGATCCTGTCTATAATAAGTCTCGTTCGTTTTTGTGAAAAAAATTAAAGGTTTCTGTCTTGCAAATTATTACTGTTCTGTAAAACTGAGAGAAATACATTGAGAATAACCTTTGCCCAGCATCAATAGTGAGATCTCATAGGTTAAAAAAATACAAAAAATATATCTGTCTGTTTGATTGTTCGTCGAAAAGTCTTCGAAAATTGAAGCAACGAGACCAAATTTCATAAAAGGGCCTGTCCACATGTCCACGTTACGACGTCGTCAACTTGGAACGGTGCGGTAACGTGGCACGGTACGTTGTCGTGACGTGAAAATTTACGTCAACGTAACGTAAGATGCACGTCACGGTATAACAACATTGTACGTCACCATACCTTGTAAAACTGCTACATTCTTCACTACTTATCTGGATATGGACCGCACAATACGTATTCTGCTTCTGCTATTATTAAGAAGACGGAGAGAGAGATTTAAGAAAAAAAAAAGACGTAAAATGTTGCTACACCGTGATGTGCATTTTTACGTTACGTTGACGTAAATTTTCACGTCACGTCAACGTACCGTGCCATGTTACCGCACCGTCCCACGTTGACGACGTCGTGACGTGGAGATGTGGACAGGCCGTAACTATAACCAAGTTAAAGAGTAGACTTAGAGAAACGTCATTTTCTACTTTTATGTCATCCATACTAATATCCATACTTCCATACTAATATTATAAATGCGAAAGTGTGTCTGTCTGTCCGTCTGTCTGTCTGTCTGTCTATCTGTTACCTCTTTACGCTCAAACCGCTGAACCGATTTTGCTGAAATTTGGTACGTAGACACTTTGGGTCCCGGGAAAGGACATAGGATACTTTTTATCCCGGAAAAATGTGCGGTTCCCGCGCGATAAACGAATTTAGGCGCAACGGAGTTGCGGGCGTCATCTAGTATATTATAACTTACGGTTTCTACGTGGTTGGAAAAGCCACTAAACTATGTTATAGTACTGCCATATCGCCTATATTACATACAGTATTACACCCATAACATATGACATACGGCACTCATGTCGTTGTTTTTATATGTCATACACGCGCGCACTATAATATGTTGTTTTACGCGCTTGTATGAGTTATGATTTCCTGTTATGAGGAAACATGTAAGTGTGAAATTGCCTTATTGAGGGTATAAATTACGGTCATGTGTTGGATAGCATGTAGAATGAAATTATTGGAAGTATGTGATTATAATATAGAGTAATAGATGACGCCCGCAACTCGATCAAAAATCGTTTTCGCCAAAACCGTATATTTTTCCGGGTTAAAAACTATCCTATGTCCTTTTCCGGGACTCACAGTGTTTGCATATTAAATGTTATAGAATCGGTCCTGCGGTTAATAAGCGTGAAGAGGTAACATACAATCAGACACGCTTTCGAATTTATAATATTAATATTGATCACAACTTAATCGTTGTACCTAAATTCGTTTATCGAGGTGAAGTTATATATTTTTTAGGTAAGAACTAGTCCATGTCCTTTCCTGGGACTCACAGTGTATCTGCATATTTAATTTCATCAAAACTTACTGAACCGATATTTATGACATTTGGTATACAGATACGACGATTTCCATAAAAAGACACAAAAATATATTTACCCAGGAAAAATGTACGCTAAAACAAATTATCTACACTACAGACATTTGTAGGTATACGAAATCAATGTCCGTGGAACTAAACAAGAGAATCAAAGCCTTAAATTGCGTCAGGGTATATTAGATTGTCGAGGGTAGGACCCTTATATAAGGGTCTGTATATACACGACTACAGGGAAATGAGATGACCGTATGTGTTGATAATAAAGGACCGAATGTGTAGTAAATAAATTGGTATTTTGTTTTGAATTTGGTCTTGTGCAAAAAATATAGTTTTGTGTTTAACTAAACGACGCGACGAATATTCATTTATCGCGCGGGAACCGTAGTTTTTTCCAGGATAAAAAGTATCTCATGTCCTTTCCCAGCCCCCCTAGCATACGCCAACGAGATATCTCACTCTCGAGCGTAGTGATATTGTTGATATCGATATATATCTCTTTTTCGCTAACATGCGTACGTCGAGACTCGAGAGATAAATTTCTCGTTCGTATATAGTTCGTTAGTATTATATAGACAAAAATAGCACATATAAAAAAAACAAAATTATCTCTAATTTTGACGACAGACGTTCGAGAAAAAATGTATGTCATGTTAGGGTCAATAGAGACGAAGGGATAAACCAGTTAACATCGAGAAAACGTGTAGACAAAATTTTCTCGTTGGCGTATGCTAGCACGGCAGGACTCTCTCCATAGTATCTCCATAGTAGATGTGAAGTAAAACTAAAGCAGAACGGCGTGATTTGGAATGGTATTTATTGTATGCTAAAAACATGTCCAAGTTTTCGTTGCGCCAAAATTCGTTCAACTCGCGGGAACCGTACATTTATCCGGGATGAAAAGTATCCTTTGTCCTTTCCCCCGGGACTCCAAATATGACAGACAGATGAACATACTTTCGCATTTATAATATTACCCCCTTACTAATAAACGCTGTATAAGCTTTAAATAGTTATACAGTGTTTTGTCTTCTTCAATACAATTAAAAATGTCACTTGTGTGACAGGAACAAAACACTGTATAACTATTCAAAGCTTATACAACGTTTATTAGTAAGGAGGTTAGCATCTAGGAAGTATGGATAAGAATGTAAAAACCGTTTTTTTTTTTATGTAATAAGGGGGCAAACGAGCAAACGGGTCACCTGATGAAAAGCAACTTCCGTCGCCGATGGACACTCGCAGCATCAGAAGAGCTGCAAGTGCGTTGCCGGCCTTTTAAGAGGGAATAGGGTAATAGGGGAGGGTAAGGATGGGAAGGGAAGGGAATAGGGGAGGGTAGGGAAGGGTATAGGGTAGGGGATTGGGCCTCCGGTAAACTCACTCACTCGGCGAAACACAGCGCAAGCGCTGTTTCACGCCGGTTTTCTGTGAGAACGTGGTATTTCTCCGGTCGAGCCGGCCCATTCGTGCCGAAGCATGACTCTCCCACGTATATACGTTTAAGTGATTGTCTGTTTGTCTGCCTGTTTTCTATCTGCTGCCTCCTTGTGCTTAGCTTATTGCTGAATAGGTTATGATAAAATTTATTATAATACATATTATATACGATACAGATTCTGTGTCCTAAAACTATATTAAGACAGTGACTTTTAAATAATATCAGTACCAACAGAAAATACGGTTCAGCAGAATCAATACCAACACCAAAGCCGGTTCGGCGGCGCATGAAAAGGCAATAGACAGACAGACACTTTAATATTATTCGCATATTAGCACTGATAACAAAAACTCAAGTAGGCCAAAATAGTCATAACCATTTTGTATTTGTATTCTGAATTTGTATACTTCTTACAACATTTTCTGCTCGAACAGTTTTCAATAAAATATGTGCTTTCGCTCAATTGATACGCTAACAAATAAGTTTTTAACAGCTCTGTCACACAAAACTACCGAAATATACACTTCACTATAATATCACAGTAAAATAAAAATTCAGTTGACTATCATTATATTACACCACAGGAATCGGGCGCGCACACATAAGCGTATTTTTAGATAACTTTAGAGAACAAATCGTTGCGGCGGCCACTCCTTTACAATCGTCAATATTTTTAATCAATTGTAACTACCAACTGAACCAATATGATCTGGTTTATTAGAAACCAAACCATTTGCGATGGGTTGAAACGATCGATCACAAAAGTGGCACCTTTATAAATTGACTGTACAAGTTGGTAGCGGACTGGTGATTTCCCATAAAATTCCATGGCTATATATTTATTTATTATATAACAATAAATTCGTATCGCTAACTAACGGAGCTAACTTCATAAAAATTCACTGAAACACAGAAACAACTGTCGTCTAAATATGTACATTGTTTCATGTTGTCCTCTACCATTATTTTACACTATTTTGTTTTCAACAAGACTTACGCTACTGTATTATATTATTATGGATACAGATTAAATTATTCCAAACCACCCAACAATGGTTGGGCAAATTCAATAAGAATCGTATACCCATGTGTTCGAGTACCATTGTGGCCCCGTCATAATATGGAGATACAGTTGTATAATTGACATGTACTTAGCGCAGCGGGCGATTTGTTTGTAAGTACAAGTTTTGTTGTGGAGTTTTATAATGTATAGCTTGTATAGAATGGTTTATAAATCGATAGTACCTATTTTACGTTTTCCTCTGAGAGACGAGACTGTTTAAAAAAAGTATTTTTATTTATTTTTAATTCATTCAATCGATTTATCACCAGAATGTAATTTACAGAAGAGATAATTAGTCAAGGAAGATAAATAAAACTAAATACGTCTGTATCTGATTGTTAAAAGTAAAACTGGAATGATTTTCGTAGAGTTACAATAATTTGCATCATGCAAATGGCTAAAATAATAAAATAAATATAAAAGCTTTTTATGATATTGAGTTACCTTTGTTCATTTTACATAATATTGTGTGTAAATCACATGAATTTAACCTAAGCTCTTAAGATTCTAAAAAACTTTGATATTTGGACTAAAATTGACAAATTTAAAGATGAATAATACAATGTAAAGTACTAAAACGTCAATGTGATTTAGGTATGAATAAATAAAAAATTGCATATAAAAATATTACAACTTTTTAAGGACCGTAACATTCAAAAACAAACTTTTTGCGACAATATTTATAAAATGTCGACTCTATAATGTTTCGCAACTCTTTGTCCCACTTGTAAAATTACCATAGCGGGCATTGTAATATTCAATTGAGCGATGTCGACTCGCGAACTACAGTCTATAGTCACTATAGCTATAGTCACTATAGAAATAGTCGCTATAGTCGAGTGTGACCGTTCGAGTGAAAACTCAAAGAAGGAAGTTAGTTGAATATTGTATACTGCTGCAACATTTATTTTAAAATATTGCTTTGTATAAATATGATATCACTTTTCGTGAGCATTTGAACTTTGACAAAATATAGGGAAGTTTTTAAGTTTCAATCGTATAGCATTTGAATTTACCAGTCTCTAAACTAAACTAAATTAAACAATATATTCTTCTTTCTTTGTGGCAGCGCAAAATGTATATTGTTCGTGTAGTCTTCTGTTCTCATATTTTGTTCAAATTGTGGTAAACACATAAAGTTAATATACCTAGCGGAAAAGAGAAACAAAGGCCTGAGCAAGCGAGATGTCACTATAAGTAACACTGCGTGGTAAAAAGAGACGTGTGATACATGACAGCAGAACGCTTTTTTTGACGTCCAGTCGGCACTTATCGGCACGTTGACAATTTAATCTCATAGAATTCATTTTCAATCATGCTTGTGTAAGTGTATACGTACACATATTTTTACACACATATGTAAACCAATTTCGGTTTCGTTTGACAGCTCGAGATTGTTGCTCTATTCCGCTAGGTATATTAATTTTATGGGTAAACATTACGTTTTTCGATTACACTATGGCAAGATTAGAAAAGTCATAATAGCTGTCTACACCATTAACAAACTGTCAGTACATTACCTGTTTTATATGATTTTATATTAGTTATTACATTATATTACTATTTAGATGATCTGGTGAATTTTGTATCACTTTCCTCCTTATTAACCCCCGACAAAAAGAGGGGTGTTATAAGTTTGACGTGTCTGTCGGTCTGTCTGTCTGTGGCATCGTAGCATCCAAACGGGTGGACCGATTTTGATCTAGTTTTTTTTTGTTTGAAAGCTGACATGATCGAGAGTGTTCTTAGCTATAATTTCATCATCATCAATCTGCTGAGTGCTGGAAATTCTGGGTATATCTGGTTCATGAAAGGCCGTTAGCATCTTACAGTCGTTTGATGGGTTTGTGGCGGTACCCACAATTCGCCTAACATTCCTGCATCGCGCTATCGAAGTTTTCTGAGCGCATCGCTATATATACGACAGCTGAAATGTATCACGTCACACGTGGGCTCCGGCCTGACCGAGCATAACACCTCGCTCGGTCGGAAGATCTTCCTTTGTGGCCACCACACACATATCCCACAGGTTTTAATATTTCATTCTAGTTAGTGACATTTGTGAATATACAGTATACATATACACATTAATGGAAAGTTGACCTGGTGCTGCAGCATCACCTGGTAATCAATAGGATACCCAACTCCTCACCAACTTAGAGCAGAGGTTTCGTGTTTGGGCTTATTTTAATTGCTACAACTAGTAAGACGTAGATAAACAGTAAACATTCGCATGCTGCATCACCTGGTTTCTACAGGAGCCGAGCTTCGTATGAACCCAAAGGGGAGGTTTCATGTTTAGGCTCATATTAACGGCCTCATCGAAGAGGCTATTCATACATGGTATTCATTGGGATATGTCATATGATCCTGTTGATAGGAATTATTCTGCACTATAACCAACACAAGTTTAAAAAGCATGAAATAAAATTAAATTAAGAAATTAAAAAAAAACCCCGCCAAACAACTTTAAAAAGTAATAAAATAATATTTACTGATTTTCAGTTTAAATAATTCCTAAGTGTAAAGTAATATTTTAGTCCATAATTGTTGTCACGGTGTGTCGGGTGTCCCCCGACACACCGTGATGTGGTGTGGTTATTTAAACTGAAAGTCAGTAAATATTTTTTTTTTTTTTTTTTTATTTTGTTCAATATCTAGATACAATAATATTACAAAAATTACAAAAACCTTGCCGCAAAAACTACAATGAGTTTATCTGGACAAGATGTGGTCGCATCATTAATTATTAACTTTACTTAATAGATGTTTTTTAAGTTGCCGTCTATATTTACACCTGTCCCGATACAACTTTTGCAGGTCTTCCGGCAGCTCTTCTACAAACGAAGGTATTAATGTCTTAAGCATTCTGCTTCCGTAATAATTATTACAGTCAGGCTTGATAAATTTTGTTTTACAAGTTTGTCTTAAAATGCTAGGTCTTATTTTTTCTATTAATAGTGTAGGATCATTAACTTCATTTAAAACTGCAAATTTAACAAGATCAAAAATGTGCATAACATTACAATACTCAAATAAGCCTTCCTCATTTGTTTTAAATTCATTTTTTACAGGTTTAGGTACAATTACTTTTAACATGCGTAACATTAATGAATGTATATTAAGTAAGTGGCTTTCAAACGATCTTCCATAACTACTCAGTCCATAGTTAACAACCGACTGGGCCAACGATAAATAGAATAACCTTAAGGTTCTGTAGGGTAACTTGTATTTAAGAATATAGATTTTACTGAGTACAGATCTTAGTTTCGAGCATACATGGTCTATGTGTGGCTTCCAACTCAGTCGGTTGTCAATTATGAGACCCAGGTATGTATGTTGATTTACTTTTTCCAATGCTGGACAATTACAGGCATTAATATGTACTACATTTGAGTGAAAACAATCGTGAGTATGTGCTATAATCGTGGGGGAGGTGAGAGGCACATTATGAGCTGAATGAATATGTATAAATTTAGTCTTTTGTGAGTTTATTATCAGCCCCACATCATGCGCATATTTACAAATAAGATTGAAATTTTTTTGCATGGCATTTTGAGCTTCATGAACCGATTTATGAGCCATTAAGAGACACGTATCATCAGCAAATTGATAAATATCTCCTTCTATTATTAAATTGCACATTTCGTTAACGTAGGCCAGGTATTCGTCTGGGCCGATCGTGGACCCCTGTGCCGTGCCCTCCTCGGTGCTATGCAGGTCACTATACTTATCGAGAACTTTAACAGCCGTAAATCGGTCAGTATGATAACTTTTGAGTATTTTCAACAGAGGGCCTTGAATCCCCGCGTTCGATAATTTTTGGAATAGTGTTTTAAAATCCAAAACGTCGAAAGCTTTGGAAAAATCAATAAACAGCGCGATTACCTGAAATTTTTGATCAAGATAGCCGTTAACCCTATCAGTGAAATCTCGTAGCAACTCTGTCGTACTCCGTTTTCTTTGAAAGCCATACTGTTTATGGTTAATAATATTATTATTTTGAAAGAAGGATGATATTTGATCATCGAAAAATCTCTCTATAACCTTGTCTATACACGATAATATAGTGATGGGGCGATAGTTATTATAGTCGTTATGGTGCCCCCCTTTATATATAGGTCTAACAGTTCCTATTTTAAGAATATCTGGGTATATACCCGTATCAATACAACGGTTAATCAGGTGCGTCAGGACAGGAACCAATAATTCGGAGGACGTTTTTATATCACGGGCCCGAATGCCGTCGCGCCCGGGACTTTTGTTTATATTTATACTTTTAATAATTTTAGCTAGTGTATCATGAGTAGCACGCTTTAATCTAATTGACATTGTAGGTTTATTTTCGTATGTTCTTGGATCTAATAATTTAGTGTTACAAATATTTTTAATTTTTTTGATTGAGTCCTCAAATTTCTTCGCGAAGTTGTTAGCTATAATTAGGGGTTCGAGTTTGAAATATTTAAGTAGGATATCATCAATACTTTGAACAATTTTTCCAGAAATTTTGTTTATTATTCCCCATATTTTTTTCGGATTGTTAAAATTCTTACAAACATTGGCCATAATAAATCTATTTTTAATATACTGCGCATATTTATTTGTTTTATTCCTATAGCAATTAAAGTAAAGGCGCTTAGTACAATTATTTTCATCTTTTTGCCACTCCTTATATAGTCGGTCCCTCTCAGCACACATATACTTTAAGCGCTGATTCGCCCATGCACAATAGCTACGTTTTGAGTTTGTGTTGACACTTTTTGTAATTTTACAGGTGTCGTATAATGTATTGAAGTCGCTAAGTAATAACGACATAATCATATTAGGGTCCGTAAGAGACAGGTATTTACTGAAGTCAATGGATAAAATTTCATTTTTAAGTTTTATGTTATCTATAGATGTATAAACAACACGCGCAGGCGCACCGACGGATGATGCAACCGGGACCGGTAAGGCACCAGCGATAACGCAGTGATCGGCCGGCACGGTGTGCACCACCGCGCTGTATGCGAGTGCGTTATTTACGTTTCTAATAAACAGGTGGTCGATACTGGACTTGCTAATTATATTTCCGTACTTTTCTATGCGTGTGTGCTGAGATATGGCACACTCGAAACCTACGTTACTTAAACAATTTAAATATGTATTGACTATAGGGCTAGATAGACTTAAGTCGATGTTAATATCACCTATGATAATACAACTATGTTTATGATCAAATTTCTTAATCGTACTATCTAATTCAAAAATAAACTTATTTTTGCATGTCTGAGGCGGTCTGTAAATGGCACATAAACCGATATAAGTATAATTATTTATGACTATCTCACCACTTAAGCATTCCATATACCTAAAAGTACTGTTATTATATCTAATAAAATTTAAAGACTTATGTATATACATTAACACACCACCACCTTTTCTATTACTGCGTAATTCGCAGTGTAAGTTATAACTAGGTAAATTAAATTGATTTGACATATCTTCATGTATATTAGCTTCTGTAATAACAATAAAATGGATAATGGATTTTGAGCTGTTTACAATTAACTCTAGTTGGGCAAAATTTTTATTTAAAGATCTAATATTAACATGAAAGAACAACAAAAAATTTTCATACAAAGGAATATTATACAAAAATTCGTTTAAGTTCCCAAGGTTAAGTTCAATAATTTTACTATTTATGTCATCCATTTTTATTGATTTTAAGGTATTCATTTACTATTTTTATACCCTTAATCAATAAAAACCTCTGTAGGTTATTACCGATTACAAAATTAGTATAAAATAGACATGACATTATCTTAGGTCTTTTTTTTTTTATATTAAGTATAGGTATATAACTTTGTTTTAGTTCATTTTTTTATTTTTTCAATGTCCTTTTCAGTTTTAATTAAAATTATTTTACCTTTATCATCTTTTCTTACTAGAACTGATCCATTTTTGCACCAGATATACTTATATTCGTTTTTCAGTTCCTCTTTTGTCTTCCAGAGTAAAAATGCAGTGGCAGGGGTCAGCGATTCGCGTAGATAGATTTTTCTACTTCCTTCTAGACCGAGGGCTGCAGCAGTAACTTCAGTTTTTCTGGAGGTTTCCAACCAAGAATTTCGTGCTCCTTCCTTCAGTTGAATAATGATGGTAGGCGGAACGTTCTTTTTGATTCCGGCATGGCGAGGCTCCTTTTTATAGGATTTTATTATGTCACCTGGATTTTGCTTAATGATTTGGGCATATTTGTGGACGATGACTTCGACGTTGTTATTATTTCCGGTCTCAATACCACACATCTCTAGTTTGTTTTTTAACTGAGATTGTAATATTTGATTCATTTTGCTTTCAGTTACTTCGTGTTTAAGAAATAGGTTTTTGTAATTGTTGCGTAGTTCTGTACACTGGTTTTCTAGCTTTTTCATATTTTTTTCGTAGGTAATTATTTTAGCTTCGTATTCGTCTATTTTTTCCGAATAAAAATCGAAAGTACGTTGTAGCTCGTCCTTGATCACCTGGCTAACCTCTCTTCTGATGATATTCAGGATTTCTTGAGCTTGATTATTTGCGGATCCGCTGGAGTCCTCATCATCTTCCGGTATTATACCAGATAATCTTCTAAGTTTTGTGCCGGCACAGTTCTTACACTTCCAGTCCACCGAGTCCGTCGTGATGAGAACATTTAGCTGGTCGTTGGATAGTCCGGCGCATCCGCCATGAATCCACTTACAACACGTGCCACATTGGATTCCTGGGTTTTTTTTACTAACGTTTTTGTTACAGGTATTACACTTACTCATTTTTGGTAATGAATTGATATTGTATTGATATTATTTATTATTCACGATTGGTTACGCGTACTGCGATGCACGCGCACCTCGTACTACGTTGCGATCGCGACTGAATATTATTTCATTATTTTTAAAGTTGTTTGGCGGGTTTTTTTTTAATTTCTTAATTTAATTTTATATTAACCTACCCTGGATTTCCACGAATAGTTCAAGACAAAGGCTGCCTTCACATTATGTCTCGGGAACTTCGGCTGCCGCAGTACCCGCGACATAATGTGAAGGCAGCCTTAATTTAGCCTAATCAGTTCAGCGGTAATGTTGTACTATCGAGGAAGTTGATTCCTAGGCAGATGGGGGACCTACGTAGTTTGGTCGCGTTACGTCAAACCCAGCCGACAGATCACAATAATTAACATTGATATGACATGATCCGACCGAATGACGTTGGTCTGTCAACTGCCTAGGAATCAATTTCCTCGATAGTACATATAACAGCGATTACTCATTTTTTTCTTATAGTTTGAACAAACTTTGTAACCTACCTACTTTATCATCTGGCTAATATATCTAGCTATACATAGTTTTGTTTTTCACCCTAAATAATTTTCCCGGTCCTAAAGCCTCCATTTATGGTAAAAACGACAGCTTTTAACTTATTAGTTACCCACTTCATCCACTCATGACTTCAATAATTTTTTACAAAATATGATAACAATACTGCATTTTTTAAATTTTTGTTAAATTTTTAATTTCGTAAACGATGTGACTCTTAGATAGGTACTTCAAGGTCAGACTAGAAAACTTTTAACTGCTGCCTATATCATTAACCAACTTTCAAAAAGCGAAGGTTATTATAACTGAGATCTTTTTAAATACATTTTTCTAAAGCCTCAGCTCAAACCGGACATCCGTCGTCGTGTGAGGTAGAGCTTAACAAACACAACTCCGGACTGAAGTATTAGCTGATAACGGGTCTGGGTGGTCTTATTCTAAGCTTGTACTGATAGGGATTGAGGTAGACACTCGTCAATGGTGGAGAGGAGAGGGGATGTTAGTTGGTAAGCCCAAAAGTAGTGAAAATCTAAGAAAATTACTACTTACTGAGGTAGGCATTTTCTTGGTTGAGCCAATGCTCAAATTGTAGGCGGGATAGAATGAGTGCTAAGTAATAAATCATAATTATTTATTGGCTATTGATGTATAATACTATATTTCTTATATAATATAATATATTTTACAGTAATGAAAGCTAAAAATCGGCCAAGTGCGAGTTGGACTCGCGCACGAAGGGTTCCGTACCATTATGGAGCAAAAATTGTATTTTTTGTATGGGAGCCCCCCTTAATTATTTATTTTATTTAAATTTTATTATTAATTATTAAAGTATAAATACAATTAGGTATTTTGTAAACATTTCAGGTGCCTACTTGTTGTCATCATTAATAGAGAGCAGAAAATGGCAAAAAAAACACGTTAAATATTTAATTTATTTTGTTTTTAGTATTTGTTGTTATAGCGGCAACAGAAATACATAATCTGTGAAAATTTCAACTCTTTAGCTATAACCGTTCTTGAGTTACAGCCTGGAGACAGACAGACAGACGGACAGACAGACGTCTGGACAGACATCGAAGTCTTAGTAACAGGGTCTCGTTTTTACCCTTTGGGTACGGGACCCTAAAAACTATATCCAGGGTTATATTATTAGAATCATGGTCTAAATACGAATATGCTATTATTTTATATTGTAATTGCTTCATGGGCTAACGGGAACATAATATACCACCTTAAACTATCGCATAGTAAAAGTAGTTTCAAACCATAGATATATTATATGACATTATGGCACGTCTAGGCAAAAAGCGTGGTTAAATTTATGGTAAATAGCCCAACATCCGTTCCACTTCAGGAACGGATGGTATTACTATTTCTTGCATAAAAAAATCTGTACAACGTCGTTAATACAGTTGTGAAATCTTTGAAACAATTAAAAAACATTTACGTAACTTCACAAACAGTTGGCCAAAGTTTGTTCGGTCTGGATGTCCTTATCAATAGTAAGTTTTCGTAACTCCGTCAGTACAGTACATTGACACGACAAATAACACCAGAAAACTTTATGAAATCATAACACTGATAATGGCAGTATATTTAACTCTACAATGTAACAACTTGTGTTTTCGTAACGTGGTAAGATTATCATCATGGGCCTGTTTTTTCCATAGATAAAAAACAGACATCTTTTTATATTGCTGTTTTCGGCGTGGATCATTTCAGAAAAATAATAATAATAATGCCTCTTACACTGATTTCGGTGACAGTGGCCGGTTTCACTTCAGTTTTTCATAGTGACCAAATGTGTGCGGACATAAAAGCATTCACTTTTCTTTTATTCTCACTGCTCCCAGCCCAATGGCAAGGATGACCAACGTGACCGTCGAGTGATCAGGCGCAGACATATTATATGCCCATCCGACGATCATCTTTCTTAACAGTCAGGTAGTCAGCCTACAATTGTTTTAACCAGACTTGGAAATAATATTATTGCAAGCAGGATAAGTTCCTTATTTAGATGTACCGCAAATCGCAATGCACATTAAAGTAAACCGCAGTAAGCATTTTTTACCTATGTTTTTACCATCTAACTAATAAAAGAAAGGCGTTATAGTTTTTTTGTCAGGTTCTAAAGTATCAAGCATGGACAAAATGTGATATAAGTAAATTTTTCGTACACACAGCGTGAGATATTATAATTTCCGCACCCAAAGGGTAAAAATTCCCATTTTTACCCTATTACTCGTTAGCGAACGTCAGCGAACTCTGTCCGTTCAATAGGTTGTATCTCAATACCCGCTATAGCTAGACAGCTAAAATTTTCACAAATTATGTATTTCTGTTGCAGCTCCAACCACAAAAATAATTATTTAAGGGTGGCTCCCAACAACAAACTCGATTTTTGTCCTTTTTGCTGGACACCAATAATGGCAACAGTCAGGCACTTAAAATAATTTACAAAATACTTTATTAATTGAACTATATAAAAAAAAAGTGATAAAATTAAATATATAATTAAGGGGAGGTCATGTCATTTTTTTTACATTTGCTCTATAAACGGAACCCTTGCGCGAGTCCGAGTCGCACTTGGGCAATTTTTTGTATAAGTCCTTAGTCCTTCCTATGGTATTCTGTAGTCCTTACTAACAGTAAAGCCATAGTTCTACTGGCATGTACTGTGTACTTTTGCAATTTCAGTCATAACGCGAACTTTACACGTTTAAGATCGTGACGTTGTCAGGTAAACCACGTTACAACACAGATAAAATTTCTCCCGTGTTTACTCCACAAACACGCGCGCGCAGGGCTGCCCACGTCAGTCTTAATCGCGAGGATTTAGACAATCTGGTGAACAACGAGGCCATGTCACTTAATAATAAAAAAATAATATCTATGGACGCTTCACACCACGTCAGTCTCGCCCCGTAAAAAGTACCTGAAAGACTTATGTTACGGGTGGTACCCGTAACATAAGTAATTCAGGTACTTTTCTCATTTTGACGATAGATTTTTTATAGACTATACTTTTGTATAGTATACTAGCTACCCCGGCAAACGTTGTTTTGCCTGTTTTCCCTGTTTTTCTGCTTTTCTCTTGAAGTTTTTTCTGATTTTTTTTCTATAAACCTCACGTAGCCCGAGACCTTTCCAACGAATGCAAAACCGTGGAAATCGGTTCGTGCGTTCTGGAGTTATAGCGTCAGGAAGGAAAACCCGACTTATTTTTATATATTAGATTAAAAATCCGTTTGATTTAATACTTTTATATACTATACATAATTATTATATTTAAGATTTTTTCCATACGAAACCTTTTTGTTCCCCGGCTCGAGCGCTGACCACGCGCTCAACCACTGAACCACAGAGGTAGTCTTTACTGTTTATATTGATTAATTATGTATCACTAGAAGTTGCGGCTTCACTCTGTTAAAAATGATATACAGCCAGAATCCTACATTATCGCGCATTAAAGAGTATTGTGTGTCCTTTCTCATATTCTATTCTATGTCTATGCCAAAATTATATAAAACTCGGACTAGCTGTTTCGGAGCCCGTAATCAAGCAAACTTTTTTGTCTATTATAAAAAAAAGGTCAAAGGCTAGCTAGAAGCCATGGCCATAAGCTAGTACTAGACTAGCTTATGACCATGGCTTCGCTCGCGTGAAATACCTGCAGTATTCCATACAAACTTTCATCCCCTATTGAACTAAGAAATGTAGCCTATGACGCTCAGAAACAACGTGGTGTTATTGATGAAAGTTTATTTTAAAATCGATTCCGCAGATCCAAATATTATCCCTTACAACGTCGCGAATTAAAAAAAACTTTTTAAATAACAATACGAATAGTATAGATTCTTAAATACCTATAACGAAAGCCTTTTGTATTTTAAAAGGTATATTTTATGAGATTAATTTTCGTGTCCTTGGCCAGATTTACAGCTGAAACTCGCTGGACGCTCGCCGAAGAATAATTTCTCAGAAAAACTTATGTATTGCATAGAGAAACAATATATAAATGTTTTTTTTTTAATTTTTAACGTGAAAGTAATATCTTAGAGATTTACTTTTTTTTTCGTCATAATACTAATAACTTTATAGATAGTATAATATAGTTTAATCTTTTCACCTTACGCTCAAGTAAACGCAGTGCAATGTAAATATAATGCAACTAGTTTTAATGTATATATTTGTCATGCAAAGAAAAAAAAAACCTTATTTAGTTAACAGGGCAGGGCGGGGGTTTCTATATTATTTTTTAGAAGACTCTGGATAGAAATAAGCCACACCCCGGTATGAAATCTGCAACCTCCAGGCGTAGCAGCTTCGCGTAGACCGTGCAGAGTAAAATATCATTACTAGTACTGTAAAACTCTGGAACGAACTGTCACCAGCAGTATTTCCAGACCAATACGACAAACAAAACCAAAACCTTCAAGAAGAGATCGTATTCCCTCTTAAAAGGCCGGCAACGCACCTGCAGCTCTTCTGATGTTGCGAGTGTCTATGGGCGATGGTAGATAAACAGTAAAAGTAGACTATTTTATATTGTTTACTTGTAACTAATAGGAACGGTCTTCCTGTGTTATTTTATTGTTTCTATATCTCTGCGCCATTACGCAGTTTGAAGACATTTGCGCACTCTAAAATAAATCCTAAGTAGCCTAATTTCAATGAAAGTGGCCACCTTCACCGAAATCGGAATTTAAAATAAATAAAAACAAATTAAGGAACATTATTGCACAACAACAGTTATTGCTTACCCTAGCAACAATGTATATTGTATTGCAATAACAAAATTAGCAACATTAAATACAGAAGATAGAGCGATCTCAAAACAAATGTTTAGTTAGTTGATACAAATGTTATTGATAGAAGATTGTTTTAAGATAAAATTTGTTTTATAACCTATTGTTGTTACATTGTAGCTGAAAGAACTGATATGAACTAGTTTACCGAGTATGAGAAAAAGGTTATGTTATAGTAGGGAGAAAATAATATTTTCCATAGGCTGGACAATTTTCCTTCTATGTACGGGAAAACCCGGAGTAAGAAAGTTACTTGGACTGACTTGACCAAATTTTTTGCGGTGTTTATTTTCACCAAAATCATTTTTTTTTTCAGAATATTTTTTTTTTCAAATATTCTCTGAAAGACTACAAGATGCCTACCACCGGTTCGGGAACTAACCCAGCGAGAAGAACCGGCGCACAGTGGAAAATTTGGGTCCGTATCGGATCAAAAATCTGTAACTTCAAGGTTTTTCATCGTATTGTATTGAGATTTGGCACATGTATAGCCCAATCCCCTACCCTATTCCCTTCTCTTCCCATCCCTACCCTCCCCTATTACCCTATTCCCTCTTAAAAAGGCCAGCAACGCACTTGCAGCTCTTCTGATGCTGCGAGTGTCCATGGGCGACGGAAGTTGCTTTCCATCAGGTGACCCGTTTGCTCGTTTGCCCCCTTTATTTCATAAAAAAATAATAATAATATAAGTAAAATTAAGAAAACTTAAACAATTACTTATCACTGATCACACAAGCATAATAAAATACATAAAATTATAAAATCGTATGGTACCTATCCATACTTCACACCAAACTAATCGATCTCAGATTAGACAAATCTTATAATATTATTGGTTTTATATAACTAGGTTTTAGTTACTTATAAAGTTATATCTAATTGTTAGTATCCTCGCTATTCCTAACTAAAATTACTTCCGGTGTAAATGTAGGATCACCGTACCACCTTCAAAAGACTTAGTGCCTCTTCATCAAGATCCTTCACATTTCTCACATAAGGTTTTCTTAAACTTGAAATGTATGGATCTGAAGTATATAAAAGCGTTTTAAATACGTCTTCATTTGTAGCTATACGGGAACATTTTCTGGCATGGTGCAGGCGCATATTTCTGTAGTCTTTATTGCGCGACTCTTGTGCATCTTCCAACAGTTGCCCAATAGGAAGAACACAAAAATGTTTGATCACGTTTTCTCCGTGTATAAGTAATACGTGGGAGAGCCATGCTTCGGCACGAATGGGCCGGCTCGACCGGAGAAATACCACGTTCTCACAGAAAACCGGCGTGAAACAGCGCTTGCGCTGTGTTTCGCCGAGTGAGTGAGTTTACCGGAGGCCCAATCTCCTACCCTATTCCCTTCCCTACCCTCCCCTATTCCCTTCCCTTCCCTACCCTCCCCTATTCCCTTCCCTTCCCATCCCTACCCACCCCTATTCCCTCTTAAAAGGCCGGCAACGCACTTGCAGCTCTTCTGATGCTGCGAGTGTCCATGGGCGACGGAAGTTGCTTTCCATCGGGTGACCCGTTTGCTCGTTTGCCCCCTTATTTCATAAAAAAAAAAAAAATTGTGCACGAAGGATGGCATATAGTACCGATCATAGTTACTAACATAAATTCGCGCAGTTTCTAAGGCATAAACTCCAATTTTTTCGGGATCGATCATCATTTCAGAAGATAGAGCTTGTAAAATAATCAAAATCAAAATCAAAATATTTATTTCTAAATAGGTTAACAAAGTTAACACTTTTAGAACGTCGCGTCTACACGAGGCCTACCACCGGTTCGGGAACTAACCCGGCGAGAAGAACCGGCGTAAGAAACTCGCTCGGGGCCATCTTTTACTAAAAAGATGGAAAATTACAAAAGTAACTTATACTAATTTACAAAAAGTATGTAAAAATATGTTATATTTATATGCTTCTATATAAATATAACATATTTTTACATACTTTTTGTAAATTAGTATGTTACTTTTGTTACTAGCTTACAGTCAGTCACCTCATTTTTCCCAGGGTGTGCTATCATTGAGAAAATCAGTTATCTTATAATAAGCCCTAGCACACAAACGTTCTTTAACAACTTTTAAATTTATTAACTGAAAGATTTTGGATGTTTTCTGGGATTTTATTATATAGACGTATACCTTTGAAAGATTTGCTCACTTTGCTAAGCCTGGTAATTGGTATATCTAACTTGTGCTTATTTCTAGTGTTCCTGCAGTGAATGTCACTTTTCGTTTTAAAATTATTTACATTTTTTCTCACGTATAACACATTGTCCAAAATGTATTGAGAGATTACGGTCAGAATTCTTATTTCTTTAAACTTTTCCCTGAGAGATTCAAAGGATGACACTAAGATGACAAGTAATATACAAGCGTTTAATCAATGTTTCATCAACACCTGTTATGTTCCCCGAGCAAGTGTAATTGTAAAAGAACCTTCATGCTGTATTTCCATTACTTGAGTTTCCACTTACTTGACGAGGTTTGTCGATAATTAATCCTAGCTCTTCCCTGAAACGTTTTTGAACTCCTTCTTTTCTTTCTTCAATTTCTTTTTTTCTTCTGTTGTAGCAGACCAAGTTTTAAAGTCAAGATTGTAGCAAATGTGTAATACCATTTCCATGCTGCGAATCCAGGCATGCAATGTGGATAATCCATATTGGTAAGCACTTTCATTTTCAGGTCTAGTCAGTCAGTCACTTTTAATAGGTCATTCATAAGTCGAGGAGTAGCCCCACATATCGTGCACGTAGAACCCGATGGAGTTTCTGTTAGGACCTGAGCCACCTTACCATCAATCATTGTTAGAAAAAGTTCGTGCTTCACATTTACTGCTATACCATCTTTGTTTATTAATGACGAGCGTAAATATTCAATTTGTCTGGTAATTTCGTCTACAACTGCCTTAGTTTTTTCAGGAGTTTCTTTACAAAATTCAATAGAAATGGGTCTACAATAACGAACAGATGAAGGTACTGGATTTTGCCAAATAGTGGCCTTTGAGAGGTCATCAATTAATCTAATGGGAACTAATGAAGTGACGAACAGATTGGCATCTGAAATAGTTTCCGATTCTTCTGGCAGTTTCTGCTTGTATTGGCTTTGGCCAGATGAACCATCACATCCCCATTTACAGTAAAGGATTAAATTTCTGTGTTGTTCTTGGAAAACTGAATCAATTTTTAAAATTCTGGCAACTGTGTGGTCCAGTAAGTCTTGTATATTAATCACTTTAGCATAAGTATTTGTGACTTCGATTGTAGAAGATGGTGGATAGGAAATTTTTATTTATTTCTTGTATTTTATAATATTACATTGTACACTTTCTTCCGTTGGTTAAATTTCTTAGGTACATATATTGTGCTTTAGTTAGATCCAAATCAATAAAAGCACTCAATGCTTCTGTATCAGATAAAATCTTCATTTGGTTTGACTCTTTCCACATAGTCGAGAAAACTTTTTTCTGTTCGCTCTCAGAGTTTCTTAGCTCTTCAATAAGATGAGCCTCTGCATACTCACCTAAGGCCCGCAGTCCTTGCAAAAATGCGTTACAAATGTGCACAAACCCATATTCTTCTAGTAAAAGAGTGTTTTTCCTTTTCTTTGTTGATTCTAAGGAGTCTCCATAAGCAATGCACGGTCTTCCTCGTTCACCAGAAGTTGATGGCAGTGAATGTGCTTCAGACTCCGGAAACTGTACTGAATATCCTGACTCCAGCCAGCTTGTATTATTCCGAATAAATTTGTCCTTTTTCCGTGATGCTTGAGCCCAGCGCTTATTGAAAGAAGGCAGAATATGTCTTTGAATGTCACCAATTACAAAACACAAGATGTTTTCAGAAACATTTAATGTTTGCTGTAGAACTATGGACAACGATTCCAAGGTTCTGTCACGCTCGATATAGGGAATGATGAAATCGCCCTTAGTACAGTTGAAAGTTGACATTTTAATGGAAATAACCAATTTAAATAAGTGCGACCGCACATTGGAGACACGACTGTAGTTAGACAATCTTGTTTCACATAGACAAGTCAGTCTTACGATTAAAGAGAAACAGTTGTGTCTATCACGTGGCGCACACCAAGTCAAAACTGTCTTGACTACGATGACGCAACGCATACAATTGTATATTAAACAGTAGAGAACACCCGGACAGAGTAGACAGAGTTATAGAGTATGCCGACTTAGAAGTTAGAAATTTTTAAATTTGACGTATTATGACAAAAATCGCTAGGGTTGTTAACTTGTCATTACGAACTTAAAACTATAACATATTACAGGCATTAGGGTTTCCTATTACTGTATTTCTCTGGGATGTTAAACATGTTAAACACGTTAAAAACGGGATGTGAAACACGTCAATTTGCAATAATTTATGTTTACAACTTAGGTATTACAAATAACAAGTTGTATATTAATACAATTAAAAACGACGAAATTAAAACGTTACTGAAAAATATATTTTGCGTCTATTGCGAGCAGTTCTGAAAGATTTTATAGATATAGATAGAAAAGTTCTCATTCGGATAAAAATAACTTCAAAAATAAACGGGAAAGACTCGACGGGAAAGATAGTAGGTACTTGGATCGCTGGACGTGTTTCTCTTTTTGGTCGTATTATTGTTTATGTTTTGGCACATGTGATTAAAATTGTCAGAATCTAATGTTGAAATCTATAAGTATTTAAAAATAAATTATATCAGCCAGCGCGAGGCACATTCCATTCATAATCTTAATGAAACCCGACGAATTTGATATAATATATTGAAACCTGTCCGTCTCTTTGCAGTCGAAGTCCAGAGCTCGGAACCGGTATTTTTTTAACCAGGTTAAAACGCTATATAACCAGGTTTTTGGATAAGTGTTCGTTCGGAGCGAAATAGAGATGCGAGCGGTATTGCTTCTGAAATTAACCTGGTTAATTTCTCGCGGAAAGTAACTCTCGGAACCGGTATTTTTTAAACCAGGTTAAAACGCTCTATAACCAGGTTTTTGGATAAGTGTTCGTTCGGAGCGAAATAGAGATGCGAGCGGTAATGCTTCTGAAATTAACCTGGTTAATTTCTCGCGGAAAGTAACTCTCAGAACCGGTATTGTTTTAAGCAGGTTAAAACGCTCTATAACCAGGTTTTTGGATAAGTGTTCTTTCGGAGCGAAATAGAGATGCGAGCGGTATTGCTTCTGAAATTACCTGGTTAATTTCTCGCGGAAAGTAACTAGTGCAGTGATATCATCTATCCCTTTCTAGTGCACCATCTAATAGCCAATAGGCCATAACTTGTTTATGTGTGGACAATGGGTGATGGTCGTGGTGTGTATGAGTGGGCGGGGCGAACATAACCGCGAACGGTTCTAAACGGTATTTTGAGCAGTGAGCAATTTAATTTTGCTCTTAGAACAAAACCAGAAATAATTTCGGTCCGTTCAGAGCGGAATCGAAATGAAAAAGCTCTTTTGGAAATGTATGGCGTTTCTAACGAACAGGATCGCGAAGATTAACCAGGTTTCCGAGCCCTGAGTCGAACTACTGGTAGTTATGTCTATTGTGGCTAGACAGTTTTGTCTTAGATGTGCGCGCTCGCATATACTTCAAAGGGAAGCCGACAGTCGTTAGTCAGACTTGTCGCGGGGCGCATTAGACAACTTTGTCTATGAGACGTTTTGTCTCAAATGTGCGCATCTAGTGCATTTTATTATGCGATAGTCTGTCTTAAGACAGTCGTGTCTCAGGTGTGCGGTAGCCCTAAGTGTCACTCAAATGAAATACACGCTGAAGTGTGCAATTTGAAGATATTTGCTTCCCCTTATATACTGGTTTTTTAGATATGAAATACGCACTAATATCAATGTTATGCATATTTACTCACGCAGGATGAGTGCAAAATAGATGATAAGCTATTGCTATCAAAATATTGTGGTTAATATTGTTTTTGTAAACTATGTCAGCAGCGTAACCGCAAAAGATACCGAATTATCTACTAGGACCTCTATCACATTTTTTCCCATAACTTCCAGGGTCGCAAACTTCCGCAGCTGATTTTTTTTAATTTTTATTTATGAATAGTTAGGCTATCAAATAACACATAAAGTTGCGCGTCGGGAGACGTGGCCGCGTAAGAAACTCGCACGGGGCCCACTTTTTACTAAAAAAGTAGGAAAAAATTGTCTTTTGAAAATAAAATTTACAATGTTGTAACTTAAAATTATATACAATATCAAAACACATAATTGTAAGTCATATAATAATGTAGAAGTAGCCTTGCAAGCAGCCATTCTACATTCTACTACCAAGATGTGCCATCGTTTATGAAATTATTGACCTTAGCTAATTCGAGTACATTTTTTCGAGATAAAAATTATCCTATGGCCTTTCCCGGGATTCAAAGTATATCCATACCAAATTTTAGCAAAATCGGTTTGGGCGTGAAGGGGTAACAGACAGACAGACAGACAGACACACTTTCGCATTTATAATATTATATTATATTATAATATTATATATTATATTAAGTAAGTATGGAAGTATGGATTCTTTTTATTAATTAATAACAAGCCAGAATCTCTGCCAGAAGAGGAATGCCTAAGAACATAAATTTGTGTATACTCTAAGTTTATTCTGTAACAAACATTGGGTTAAAAAGTAAAAAAAAAATTATACATGTGTCAAGAACCAAAATGTTATAGAATATATCAAACAAGTAAAGTTTTGATCGTGTGTTATTTAAAAATATTCTGTCAATAAATACTTAATCCTAATTAATTTTAATTGTTAATAATTCACCTTACGTTTGCTAAAAAACGCTGCAATTTTTCGAAGTAGTAACTCAGTTTTTTCCATAATTATAGTTTTAAAGATGGTTTTGTAAAAAAAAAATGTCCTATTTATTAAAGTACTTATATATTTTAACATAGGCCACGTTTATACATAAACTTATAGAATCTATGCTGAAAAATGTTCGTAGCCGCGAATCTACATTCAAAAGTTAGGTACGACGAGAAAATTTTGTAATACAGCTAGTCCATCTTTTAAAGTGTGTCCTTTAACATGTATAATTAATATTTGTTTTATGTTAAAAAACTATATAAAATTTTGTTAGTTATGGATTTTTTTGCAATAGCGACTCTATTAACCTTAAATAAAATGTTAGAAAAATTAATTAAATATAAATTAGAATTAGAATTAGATTACTACAGACATACATTTTAATATGCCTTTTAAAGTATTTTTTATTACATAGGCTACATTTTATCCTATAGTATTCATCCGCCGACGGCAAGCCGGCGACGGCTGTGTAGCGACGGAAAATTGCACCGCGTAGCGCCGCGCCGTAGCGACGTAGCTAGGCCAATTTCAGGAACGGGGTTTTACAACGTACAAAATACGGTGTTTTATGTTAGTAAACCTATTTACATAACCTAAACGGGGGTTTAACTTTTGTATTTAATTAATGTGTATGGTGTAGATTGTGTATATTGTAAGTATTAAATATTATTATTGTATTTTATTGATTTTCATTTCAAAATGTTTCAGCGCTACTTGCAAGTTATTCTTTTAAATGCCAAAATTAAAAGAATCTAAATAAATGTAATTTTTTTTTTAATCGTGGAAATGACCATCAACAGATAAAAAAATAAACAATAATATTAAGGCATTCGTGTTTACCATAATATTATACTATTATTTGTATTTTTATTACAAAACATTTTTTGATTATGCTCCCTTTTTATATTTGATTGGTCCTTATTTTTATTTTCTAAAATAAAGTCTTAATTTCATTTTCCTTGATTTTTTTCTGTTGGAAAACCTGGAAATAGCTTGACTCGTAAATGAAACCGGCGTGTATAGTTTATACTTATATATTTTGAACTTATCAAACTATTTAATACACAAAATATACTACAGTACAACATAATAAACGCAGCATTTATTTTGGCAAAATATGTTTCGACCGAACAATCCATACTAAGCTACTTATCTAAACAAAATTGTACAATTTATTTACATATCAAATATTAACTCTACTTTGTACATACATGACTAGATACACAAAATAATATGCTCGTAAAAAGTGTAGAGAAAAGATGCTTTGGTTGTTTCAAAATCAATGCTCTCGTCGAAGGTAACATATCGCAAAAATACATATTTTTTTTTTACAAAAATGAGGTATTCTTTACAAAAAGACCGTTAGAATTACGAAAGTTTATGAGTACGCTTAATTTATCATACGGACGATTTTATATTAGTAAACGCATTAATTTTACATAAGAAAATATTTTACAAACTCCGATCGCTTTGGTCGTGGCTACGTCGGCGACTACGTTTAGAGATCTTTACATTTTTACACACAGTACCTTCAAATCGCGACGGCCTTGCACTCGCACTAAAAGTCCTGTTCCGGGTCTCAGCCGGTCCTTCATCTGGCCCAGTCGTCCGGGCTGCTGGCCGGATGGAGCGGCGAGAAGGCGCTGCGCCGCGGCTCCACCGGGCTGTCCTGGGACCCGATGATGGACTCAATGGAGAAGCCATTCCTCGATCTCTTTCCTCTGGGGTCCGTCTGTTCCGGCGCCCGCGGGGGCAGCGGCACGGGGCGCAGCGCCGCCGGTGGGGGCCTCGGCAGCGTCAGCAGTGGCGAGGGAGGAAGGTAGCACGGGAGAGGGAGCAGCGGGGCATACGCCTCCCGCGCCAGCATCGCGACAACGGCGTGCGCGTGCTGCAGCGACGGTGCCGGCCGCTTGTACCTCTTCCGTCGCCGCAGGAAGCTACCGTTGTCGAACATGTCCTCCGCGAGCGGGTCCAGCGTCCAGTAATTCCCCTTCCCGGGATTCCCCGGCTCCCTCGGGATCTTTATGAAGCAGTCGTTGAGGCTGAGGTTGTGCCGGATCGAGTTCTGCCAGGCGGGGAACTTCTCGCGGTAATACGGGAACCGCGTCATGATGAACTCACAGATGCCGCTCAGCGTGAGCTTTTTGTGGGGCGACTGGAGGATGGCCATGGTGATTAACGCGATGTACGAGTAGGGGGGCTTGATGAGCTGGGACGAGGACTTCTGCTTGGGCTTCTTGGGCGAGCTGGGCTTGGAGTCGGCGGGGCTCGGCGCGTTGAACTCGGAGTCGCTGGACGGCGGCGGCGCGTCGGGGGTATCCTCGTCGACGGACACGTAGGCGTCCTCGGGCGGGTAGTCGTGCAGGTAGTGCGGGAGGTAGAGGCGCGGCGGCGGGCGCAGGTCGAGCGGGAGGTCGCCGTCGACTAGCATGTCGCGGTAGAGCTCGCAGTCGTCCATCGCGCGTCACATCCCGCGAGCGTCAGGCGGCGACTGCGGCGCGGCGCGAGGCGCGGCGTGCCCCGGCCCGGGCCCCGCCCCGACCTCCCTCGTTTACGTATCAGTAAACACAACAGTTGTCCTTATTATTACTGCGGGTCGGAGCTTTGTGCGAATATCAGGTCGCTAATCATTATTAGTCCCATCGATTTAACTTCGCGGAATGTCATACCGTTTTGTTTCTCTTGAAGTTTTGTTGTTTTTTTAGTTTGTATTAAACTTGTCTATTCAATTAATCCTCACTGGTTTAAAGTATTTTATGGACATTTTAATATTTATTTCTTGAGTTCACTATCGAAAGCTCCATTACTATACCTTGATTTATATAAAGCTCTTTTGTAATTAAATTGACTTATTACTTACTCAAACTTAATATTTTTTATAGCTTCAAGCAAGTCAAATTTAGGAAAAATATTTATTAGAAGTATAATAATATGTTTTTCAGGAGGCATCGAGAATACATGATACTAACAATGTCTACCAATGTAGCACAAACAAATATACAACTTCTAAAACGAGACGGCAAAATCAACATTTATCCATGTTTGATCCTGAAATAAGTCTTTATGAAATCTCATAAAGGGAATTTCTAACACAATTCAGGTATAAATTCCCGTAAAAAATATTCCACTGACAATACTCGGCTGTGGAAACCTTCGTGTGTGTTTCCTACCAAAACATTTACCCCTGGGGCGTCGAGGGAAAAGCTACGCGGGGGACAGAGAAGGAAGACGCCTAGAGCGGGACAGAAGACGATAATGACCAATCAGAGCGGCGGTAGGGAGGCGGGACTTCCCCAAAGCTAACATGTCAGGGCGGGGCGGCGGATCCTATTATAGTCTAGCAAGCAAATAATATTTCGTACAATGTATACAGTGGGATGGGTAGGGAGTCGCTAATTTATTTTCAACTTTGGTTACGGCTTGTTTTTCAGCTTTGCGAGCTGTTATTTAAATTGAACGTCAGTAGTAGGTATAATGAAGGAATTTCGGTGTGTTTACCGTTCGCAATTCGACATCTTTTACAATGTTGTATTCCATTTCCTTTTTGTTATTTTGATTAGCGCTTTGTTCTGTTATGATGTCGTGTAAATGCTACTATGGAATGTAGAGCTCAGCTGATTTATCGTAATGCTATTGATTTATATATAACTAAATAGATATTCGTTCTACAATAGAATTTCTATTTATTAATATAATATACAGGTTGTAACAAAACTAAGTGATAACACTTTACTTACACACCCTAAAGTATTATTACGTGTGTTCCTATTGTAGAGAGTTCACCTTGAAAGTAGCAGCGCTGAAAGACCAAATTTTTTTTGTGATTTCTATGGGCACGGGACTCACACACACCCTAAAGTGTCATCAATTATTTTTGTTACACCTTGTATAGTTGTAATGCAAAAAATACTGAAACACCTATAGCTTGGTAGATATTACTACTCTAACTAGTTTTTCTATTTAAAAACTTTTAAACATTTTAATGAATTATTTAGTCAAGATTCAGTCTTCCATTCCATTGCTTATTGGTAAGTACGTCATGTATTTACTATCGAAATAGGTACAGGGTACCAATTTTTATACTTTATACAATTTCGTAAATCGCTCACATTGATGACTATGCGATTACCGATTTCTCGGCTGAGTGGGGAGTGGGGACCGCGCTACGAACACGCAATGTGAAACGACCCTTGCGTCTAACTCCTTCATAACGGCTTGACTGATTTCAATTAAACTTTTTGTGTTACCTGTGTTTTGTTGTTTGGAGAAAAACTTATAAGGACGTACTTATAATTGAACAAGTAACATTTCGTAACATACGTGTCCGTATGTTACGAAATGTTACTTGTTCAATTATAACTCATTTTTTCCCTTATTATTTTCATAAAACTTGTAACTTATCTACTTCATAACCTAGCTAATATATCTGGCTACACATATAATCCACAGTTTATCTATTTCAAATAAATTTTCCGGCCCTAAAGCCTCCGTATAAGCAAAAAAAAAACGGGAAGTTTTTTCATGTTACTTACCTTATTATTCCACTCACGTCTTGAATTATTAAGGTGCTAAGTCACAGACATAGATCAAAGTTTCATGTTTTTCACAATTACAGATTAAAGAAAAGGTGTGTAGTACCTATTTTTATTTTAGAACAAAATATTGTATTAATTTTGTTTGAGAAAAAATATCAAAAGTATAAATTTGGTGCTTCGAAACTGAATGTTTGAACGTCGAATTTCGGAGCGTAGAGCAATTTAATTCGAAAAAACATTAAGTTGGAAATAAAGAAAACTTAGTTTTACAAGAATGTTCTAAGTAGATACCAAAACACACTAAGTTCTACGTTTATTTAAATGTTTATTTTTCATCAAAATTAATTAAGTTCAAAACATTACAATGCGTAACAAAACATTATTTTTAACGTTGTAGTCACAAGAACATGGAATTTTTTTATTTATGTATCTTATAGTGTAATCAAATCATTAAAATAAGGTTTTATAATAATCAGTAAGTTCTTATTACATACTAGCTGTCCCGGCAAACGTTGTTTTGCCATTTAAAGTATTTAAATCTTACCCCCTCTTTTGTCCCCTAAGAGGGGTGGGGGGAAAATTTTATACACCAGATGTTAAATTGGAAAAAACAGTTAATAATATGAAGTAAGTCCATTAAAGAAAAAATTTGATACAAAATCTGACCCCCTCTATGCTCCCCTCAGAGGGGGGGGGGGGGGGTTGATTTTTATACACCAGATTTTAAGTTGGAAGAAGACAAATATATCTGCGAAACCGTATGCAAATCGGATCAGTAGTTTTCGTGTTAAAGCAAAAGTCTTATACAAAATCTGACCCCTCTTTCGTCCCTTTAGAGGGGTGGGGGGAATTTTTTTTATACACCAGATGTTAAGTTGGAAGAAGACAAATATATCTGCGAAAACCGCATTCAAATCTGATCAGTAGTTTTTGTGTGATAGTGGAACAAACATACAGACAGACAGACAGACAGACAGACAGACAAAAAAACTAACCACATTTTTGGCTTCTATAGCGATGTAGTAACACCCCCCGCTTATTATTTTTTGAATATCTTTAATGTACAGAATTTTCATTTCTACAGTTTTATTATATGTATAGATGACTCTATTTAATCCTGAGTGCTGACTGCTGGGGTTGCTGTGTGGAAAAATCAGAATATCCAAGAATAATATTCGATCATGACAAAAACAATGTACTTATAAATAATACTATTGTCTGTACATAATATTGCTACAGTTGTCTTCCAAGCGACATCTAACAAGATAATACTATCGCCAGTTGCCACTTCGATCACGCACCACAGCCTTGCAAAGATGTATGTGAAACAAAAATAAATCATGTCACTATAAGTAAACTGTGTCCATTGCAGAAAAAGTTTTCTTCAATGTAAGAATAGATAAAGTAACAGGCTGACAAAAAAAAATCTGTCCAGTAAATCTGTATAGACCACAGACATAGATCAAGATAGATACCGCATGTGTATGTACTTCGCGTGCCATATCGCGTTCTCAAATGACGAGCAATGCTCGTCTTTCTAAAGTCTGTTTTTTAGTCTGCTATCGGAATCGGACGTAAATCGGAATTTTAAAAATGCCTAAATGCCTAAAAGTGCCGTATTGAGCTGTAGAAATTCAAATAGGAACGTTGGCCTAGATAATGGACACGTTTCTTATCGTACGTCACAGTAGGTAGGAAAACAGTGACACGCTCGTTTTCATACAAATGGAGTGACATGCGGTATCTATCTTGATCTATGTCTGTGGTATGGACCTACCTCTATATTTCTATTGATTCACATTTCTACTGGGGCTATTCTATGCCTGCTTTGCCTGCTTTTTATTCAAAATATCATGATACACTTTTTGAAAGTCGTAGAAAGAACGAAGAAACTACGTTGCCTACCACCGGTTCGGGAACTACCCCGCCGAGAAGAACCGGCGTAAGAAACTCGCACGGGGCCATCTTTTACTAAAAAAATGGAAAATTACAATTTTAAAATAAAATAATATAACAATGTTATGGCTTACAGCTCTATGTAACAAAATAAAAGAAAAGTAACCAGCTGTTATAATATTATTTGTATGTTTCAGAATCGCTTACGGTGGGCTGTTAGTGAACGACGTCGTAATCTCAGGTAAGCACAGGTAAACTCGGGTAAGCTGAGGTAATCCGTCAAAGCGCTGGCAGGTAATGCGGTTGGTAAACATTAGTGGGCGGCCGCAAAATCGACAAACCGCAAACGATTCTTTGGTGAACACTGAAATATGATAATATTTTAATATACTGAACCAAGGTTTTCAATAGTTTTCGTTTTTTATAGAAAATATTATGACAGTACGATGAAAATGTTACATGATGATTGATGATAAAGATGTTGTGGTCATACTACTACTGGAAATAAATAAGGCTTATGTATTAATAACTAATAAATAGATAACTTAAGAAATCTTGAAATTATTTAGAAGATTTCAAAATATATTTCGCACCTTTAAAGTAAAACCGTTACTAAACGAAATTTTTTATTAATTGAGGTATCAATGCCATCTAAAATAAACGTAAACTACAAAAAAAATTGTTTTTAGGGTTCCGTACCCAAAGGGTAAAAACGGGACACTTATTACTAAGACTTCGTTATCTGTCCGTCTGTCTGTCTCCAGGCTGTATCTCAAGAACCGCTATAGCTAGACTTCTGAAATTTTCACAGATTGTGTATATCTATTGCCGCTATAACAACAAATAATAAAAACAAAATAAAATTAATATTTAAGGTTGGCTCCCATACAACAAACTTGTTTTTTTTGGCCTTTTTTACTCGGTAACAATAATGGCAACAGGTAGGCAGTTTAAATTTTCACAAAGGCCTTAATTATATGTGTATTTTAATAATTATTAATAATATTTAAATAAAATAAAAATTTAAGGGGGGCTCCCATACAAAAAACACAATTTTTGGCCTATTTTTGCTCTATAACGGTACGGAACCCTTTGTGAGCGAGTCCGACTCGCACTTGGCCGATTATTTTGCAAAATGTTGTGTTTTGCGCCATTTAGCGGTAAATCAAAGCGTTACTAAGACTATTTATGATCGGGTCGATAAATACAATATTGTGTCTATACCAATAAGAACATGATCGTGATAAAGTGATAACGGAAGTTTAAAACAACAGTGTGATTATTTGGATAGTACACGGCTTGAAGTCACAAAAAGCTAAGTTGTTGTTTTCTTTTTTGAATAGGTAAAGTGTTTCAATTTGTTAAGACACATTTTTCGTGTTATGAAATTACGCAATTTATAATTCAATTTCATTGGATGGATCGTTACAGTTTGTACTTTGTATAGTCACAGTTTGCCTTTATTTTTTTAGAGATTAATCCAATAAGGTTTATCTCTAGAGTGTAACATTTTTTTATTATTATCAAAAACATATTATTAATGTGTCAATAGGTTTGACTCAAATCTTCTAAAATTAAGTGATAGAAGTGAACATTACTTTTGTTAGCTTTTTAGGTACCTACCTACCTCTCGTCACTCGTGGATAGAGAAATGAGGCTGTGAATTGTGATTGTTACTATCTATGTTTTTTTTTATTGCTATTTCCAGTTGATCTGCTTTCAGTGAAAGTGTTTTAAAATGTTAAAGGATAAGATAATTAAAAGTTAAGACAGTAAGATACTGTCTTAACTTTTAATTATGTTAAATTATGAAGTTTTAATAGTTTTTTTATTTAGTAACATTAGTTGCACTTACAATAATGAACAAACAAACAAGCAATCTAAAGCATATCCAACATGATTTTTTACTTTATCGCGGCGTCACCTAGGTGCGATTTGTGAAAATTGAAAACGTCTAAGTAATTTTATTTATATTCGCTTTGTAATAACTTAGTAGTTGCATGTGTATTTTTATAAAAAGTAGGTCTAGTAATTTACATTAGTACAGCAAAATTATAAAATATATTAATAAATAAATTTTTACTTTAAATATAGATACTCATAACGCCCTCTATTATCAACTTATTGCAACCTTTAACACACACGTGCTGACGCCATCTGTTGTTATGTGAATTAAGCAACTAATACTAAGACCCAAGGATATTGACCTAGTTTCACGCTAGATGACACTTTTACAGTTAAATAATTTTGTTAAATTCGGAGGACGCGGACGTGCAGAAACTGTAGAGTGTTGACGATTCAAGTATACTATATTGGTACAAGTTTCGAACTTGTGACGCCAGCTGGCAGCACTTTCTTTGTATTGACGTACACTGTACAACAGTGTTCTTCAACCTTTTTTATGATGACCCACATGATTTTTTATGATTTTACCTCATATTATGATTTTTTATGATTTTATCACGTAAAATTCTCCTACTAATATAGTGATATTTTTAATATTTATTGTTTTTAAACTGAAATAGTTAAACTGAAATAGATAATAATAATAATAATAAATAATTGAGATTACTAAGTTTCGGATAGGCGACTTCGGTTTGCAGTACCTTCGTTGCGCACGTTCCCTTTCTTGCGCAGGCAATAGTGTTGGTAAAAATCGCATTAGCAATAATAATTAATTGCTAAATGCCCATTAGCAATAATTAAATTAATCGTACTTGCTAAAAAAGACTATTGCTAATATAATTGTGCGCAGCAATAGTCTGCGATCATGATAAAAAGATTCACGTCCGCGCTGTTATGAACCGCGGCGCTAACTGCTAATGAATTATTATTTTTCACTCGATGCGAAATAATACTCGACGCGAGCGGTGCCATGCGAACCGATAATTCACGATGTCGTATTTTTAGCAAATAGCAAAGCAATAACACGTAGCATGCTGTATCAAAATTAGCATGTTATTTAAATTAATAGAAAATAGCATTAATTCCCATTACTAGCAGGCAAGCTTCATAACGTATGAAGTTGATCATTGAACGAATTTCTCGCATACAGTAGCCGGACTTGAGACAAATTCAGTAAAAATGAGAACACAGACTTTTAACAAATAAATATATTTTTGCCTATTAATCTACACAATATACAAAAACATGTCTAATAAATTACATCAAAACAACCAACACAAAGTAATTAATTAATTTAAAAACACTTAGTTTTGTCAGAAAATACAAATTAGGGTAACTTTTTGTGTTAAAGTAACTTCTTACAGAAAAAACGTGAATACGAAATAACTTTGCAAATTACAAAAAAGAGGTAATAAATTAATTTATAATTTCATAATAAAGAAATATAAAGCCCTGCAATTACTTTCATAAGACATTCACAACTTGCAACTATACTGTAGTCGGCAAAACATGGCGGTAGCGGTCATTGACTCCCTGTCAAAAACTTGTCATTTTCTATATAAACCGCGATTGACAATGAAGTGTCAGATGTTGTCAATCGCGGATTTGTATAGAAAATGACAAGTTTTTGACAGGGAGTCAATGACCGCTACCGCCATGTTTCGCCGAGTACAGTATAACTATGTTATTGCTTGGTGTTTTTAAAAATTGTACTATTATTCTGTAAGGCAGTTCAAACTATCTATATTATACTCAGCTTAGATCCAATACGAAAACGAATAAAAATAAAGAAACGTATACAGCCAAATGCTCCTTTTTGAAAGTCATATTTTATAACGTGACGCGGCTTCAAATGATGCTTTTCATTGCAATTACAGTTTTAAACTACACGGTCGTGCGCTATGAAACATATTAATGAAACTTCGTGTATTTTATTGTGCAGTAAATTTAAAAAATTGCAGCGATGCTTCGCGGTTCTGCAACTACACGTTAAAAAAAATAGTGTTCTATTGTTTTTCTTTGTTTACGTTTAGATTAATTGAATCTGAACAGAATAAGTCACAGTATTGCTTGTTTTGTGAATTTGACTAAGTATTTTCTATGTCGTCATCATCATCCCGAAGTCCTGGCCTCCGCTTCGTCCTGCTGTTTGATGAGATTCCAGTAGTGACCTTTCAACTTCTTCAACTGTTCGTGGTTGCCCATCTAAAAGTAAACAAAATATACTTTAAAAGTTACGAACTTTTAAAATTAAAGTAGTTTTTTATTAGACTAATGTAACTAAATTAATAAATATAACACATTTTTTAGCCTCTGATTGGTTACAAACACTTTGCGTTTAGTAATTTTGCACTAACGCTTTTATATTGCCCAGGATTTCATGACGCAGCCACGCCCCCATAGTGCATAGCATAATACCTCTCACTTCTATTATCTGTTAAAACTCGACCAAAAAACTTACGCCATTTGCCTATGAATCTTTGATGTACTGATACGTAACGTTGCATCCAACCATCTGTTGCACCACAGACTAAACCAGACCTAATCTATACACACTCACCTCAACAATCTGCCCCTTGTTCAACACGACGATGATATCCGCGCCGCGTATGGTGGACAGTCGGTGAGCTATCACGAGCACCGTGCGACCCACGGCGGCTGACTCCAGCGCCGTTTGGACAACCTTCTCGCTTGCTGAGTCTAGGGCACTGAAATTAAACAAATATCATATAGGTCTAATATACTGGGTGTTAGGGTTAACACCATTATCCTTAAAACCATCAAATGAGCCCGTCAAAATGAACAACTTTTTCTATGAGAACAATGCTGGGAACTCAAAAAAATCCGTCGTCATACCCACACAAATTGCCGATCCGGGTATGACGACGGCTTTTTTTTGAGTTCCCAGCATTGTTCTCATAGAAAAAGTTGTTGATTTTGACGGGCTCATTTGATGGTTTTAAGGATAACGGTGTTAACCCTAACAACCTGTATAAAATTCTCGTGTCGCGGTGTTGCTAAACTCCTTCGAAACGAAATTGACCGATGGTGTTGAAATTTAATTTTAATTGTGCTCTTTATTCTGTAGGTTTGAGAATCAACCAACATCAGATATTGTTCAGCCTCAAAATAACGTTGTAGCATACTAAACAGAGCATAGCTCTGATAGTAGCGGGTTCTTAAGCACGCACTGCTTCTGTCCGCCGTTTAATATATACTGCACTCGCCACTCGTCGTGTTATAATATGTCTACTATTTCATGTCCTACCCAGTTACTTCGTCTACTATATCATGACCTACCTGGTGGCCTCGTCCAATATCATAATAGGCGGATTCTTGAGCACGGCGCGCGCTATCGCCACACGCTGTTTTTGTCCGCCACTTAATGATATACCGCGCTCGCCGCACATCGTGTCGTAGCCGTCGGGAAAGCCGCGTATGAAGGCATCAGCGTTTGCCGTGCGCGCAGCCGCGTATACCTGGAAATATTATCCATACGATATAAAATATAATATAAATTGAAAACTTTTTGTTCCGTCGGCGGGATTCGAACCCGCGACTCCCAGCTTGAGCTGCCACACACTCAACCAATTGAGCCACAGAGGTCGTCGAAAACAAACATCCATAGACTATGGCCCGTATAAATAGTCAGTAAGTACTTAACCCATCAATCACCGGCCGAGCGCCGGTGCTCGGGGTCACGTGACAGCACACTTCCGTCAAACCCCGCCCGAGCACCGGTGCTCGGGCTCTTTCATTCGGTTAAGTAACGTATTTCGCCGACTTAGAGACTACTTTTGTATGAAGAGTTTGGTTAGTTACGATCTATGATACATTTGCCACATTCTGAATGCAAAATATTATACAATCTGTGGTCGACGAATATTTTTCAGTCATTAGAAATTCGTGAATTTTTTCGTGTGTGTTCTGCCATTTTGTGTGATTTGTTTGAAATAATTGATGGATTTAACGAATGTAAGTAGTAAAATAGTTTAATTTATAAATTATAAGACCATTTAGATAATCATTTGCAAGAAATACATCGTAATGATTTCTAGGTTACACTCGAAAAGTTGTGTGTGATTTATGTTATTTGAACGCAATTTGCTTCATATATTTGTAAACTAATTACGTAAAACGCTTATAGAAGTTATTACACAACGTCTGCAAGACGATTTATATCGATAGTATGCATTACGTTACTAAAACAATTGAGATAAAAGTGCGCAGGTAACGGCCATATTCTGCCGGCCGCGGCCATTTTGAACTTTATTTGTAAAGCCCTAATGACGAAGTTTGCTTGTGGGTAATACGAAACCCATTTTTTTCGGGTAATATTTATGACTTGTTTTTATAAACATCTCAAGTTGTTACAATGAATTGTATTTCTGTGGGTCTGCACTAGGGTTCAGTCGTGTAGATTATAACAAAATATTCACTTATTTCATGTGAAACAGTCAGAAAAATATTTTTCAAAATATATACTTGTGAAAAGAATATTAACTCAGATTAAATACTATATTATGGTGCGTTGATAGATAGAAAATTTAACATAGCTATTAATGTTTTTCACACAAACATAAAATATGGTTTGGATGTAAAAATATTATATTATTTGTAAAAAGGGGGTAAGGCCGGGCGCCATTTTTTTTTGCAATGTTGGATTCCTATTTTTGACAGATTTTTTTCCACGGTCCAAGGGTTAAGATGCGACCCGGTCTCAAGACGCTTTTCGGCTCTGTGATTGGTCCAAATTTTGACAGCCAACCAATCACAGAGCCTGAACCGTATCTTGAGACCGAGATGCATCTTGAGTACTGACTAGTTATACGGGCCTATTGTGACAAAGACAAAATGAATGAATACTTGTTTTGGAAGGCTGTGAACGTTACTTACGATCCACCGTAGCGCATCTGGAAAAATACGATTATACTGATCATACAACTACTATCTATCAACATTTATCGTATTACTAGCGCCATCTATCGTCAACATTTATCACACTACTAGCGCCATCTACCTCATCATCGCTGGCGTCGGGGCGGCCGTATCTGATGTTCTCTCTCACGGTGGTCGCGAACAACACGGGCTCCTGGCCTATCAGGCCAAGCGTGCGGCCGCGCAGCCATCGCGCGTCGAGCTCGCGCACGTCGACACCGTCTATGGTCACGCTGCCAGTGTTCACGTCGTAGAACCTGATGGGAAATATTTACATCTTTACTAATAAAGATTCACACATAGTGTATATGTAGTTGCCTGTAAAGTCACTTTTCCAACTTATCCTAACTTGAAACATTTAACACATTTTTCAAACATTCATTGCATTATAATATGTAAAAAGTCTGTATGCACAGAGCGGATCTTTTAAATGCAGAAGTTAATTTGTTCTGCGGTATGTCGATTAAGTCCGTTTGAAAACTATTAACTAATTCACATCATTTACACAAGTAATACCCTGAGGTTATTACTTGTGTAAATAATATTCTAAGGTTTTTTTTTGGCAGAAGTTATCTATTCAACAACATTGTTGATTGGTTAATATTTTAACTTTAGCTAATCAAAAGCACTAGTGGATAGTGGAGGAGATTAACTTTAGTCAAAACCACATAAATTTCGCATTAGGTATAAAGGTGTAGATTGTAGATTGAAGAGCAGTCACAATAGTCACACACCTTTCTAACAGCGCCGCGATGGTAGACTTTCCGTTGCCCGAAGTACCAACGATCGCTACCGTTTTCCCCGCGGGAATCTTCAAGTTGAAATTCTTCAGTACCACCTGAAAATTGAAAATTGTTTTTTCATGCCAAAATATCATGGTCTTAGTCTTTAGAGTCATATTTTTGCAACAAGATAATGTTACAGTCGTTTAAAACTTCACACTAAGTACAGTACCACAAAAATGCATTGGCACGGGGCCAAAAACTTAGAAAGATCGTAATTTGTAGGGTATTACTAAAAATATTTATTATTTACATTCTGGTATAATTTTATGAGTTGGCATGTGACCGAAAGCAGAGCTAAACGTTCGTGTAATTTTAAGTTTCGACTCACAGTTGTTTAGGATCTATTAAACTAAAGATCCTAGTTCTACATATCCTATGAACTTTTAAACTTTCGCGTTGCATTATAATTGAAACTTATTATTCTGGACTTAACGCGACTTATTCTTGTAGTAATGCTACTACTTACTTTTTTCTCGACGTTTCGGCCGTGTTGCAACGGCCGTGGTCACAAGGGGTCCCCTCGTGACCACGGCCGTTGCAACACGGCCGAAACGTCGAGAAAAAAGTACGTAGTAGCATTACTACTAGAATAAGTCGCGTTAAGTCCCGAATAATAAGTTTCTAAATATCCTTGTAGCACTGCCTAAATATTTTTGTAGCACTATGAAAAATATTTGTAGTATTAACAAAGGAACCTTGTAACACTAAGAAATAATTCTTGTACCACTCAAAACATCCTCGTATCACTCACCGCGTCGGGCCGCGTGGGGTAAGCAAAGGTAACGTCCCGGAACTCTATGTCTCCCCGCAGTTCATGGTACTTGATCACGCGAGTACCCGACGTGTCCATTGCCGGCTGCTTGTTTATGTACTGAAATATAAAAAAAATGCAGAATCAGTTTTGTGTAGAAACTTTTTAAACATAAACAAGTGTTTGACAATGCACATTTTAAGATCAGTCTGTGATACTGGAGAAGGCAATCGGGGCAAGGTGCAACTTTTTCGTATTTGAAAGAAAGCACGACCCATATATATAGCATAATCTACATCGAACTTCACACCAAATTTAATCAAACACAATCTCTTAGTTTCTAATTGCTCAAAACTCGTCCCACTCACCTCAAACTATTCCCACTCACCTGAAACTCGTCCCACGCAACCCAAACTCGTCCACTCACCTCATAAACTCGTCCCACGTCCCCAAAACTCATCGCACTACCCTTCAACTCGTCCCACTCACCTCAAAAACTCGTCCACCCGCGCTCAGGCCCTTCACCACGGACCCAAACAGTAGCGACAGCTGCGCGACAGACCGCTGCACTGTCTGCGCGTTGACGAGGAACGCCATGACGTCACCAGCGGTCATCTGACCCGCCGCCATCAGATGACCGCCGAGGAACATCGTACCGAGGACCATGCTGGAAAAATACACGTGCTGTATTATTTCAGCACTAGATTATTTTATACAAAACAAATTCGGAGTGTTTGCTGATATTTTGATGTAAGTACAGCCTGTCAAGAAAGAGTAGACGCTGAAATAAATTTTCCAAACATAATCACGATTAATGGTAGTTTTTTCGCCTTGTATTTTCACAGAGAACGTTTGTACACTTTAAATATTAACGCTCTGACACATTTTTTTATTTGCATAAGGTTTTTGTACTTTTTATGTGATTTAAAAATTATGTTCGGCGTCTACTCTTTTTTGACAAGCTATAATTTATAGGTCGCTTTTCCAGCGATCTTATTTGTGCGGCTTTTATTTTTATATTTTAGCAGACTTCCAAAATTCTGTTCTCTATATTTGTTTGTCTATGTTCCAAAATTCTATGTTCAATGTTCGGCAGTACACGTTTTTATTTTAAACTAGAAGTTGCGTCAAAACCGCATGATGCAGTAATCGTACATTTTGTCACGACGCCATTCATCAAAATCGACCCGGTTCTTTCGGAGCCTATTCGATGTTAAGAAACAAATAAATAATCCTTTTCATACTAAGTATAGATTACCCGTTCAAAAACAAATTAGTCCCAGCCTGGAACAGTCCCACACCCAGTCCTAGCTCCATATTCAGTTCGGCGGCCGCTTCGCACTCGGCCGCGAAAAGCTGCGCCTCGTTCTCTTCGCCAGCAAACGCGCGGACTGTCCGCATGTTAGATATAGCCTCCTCCGCTACTAGTGTTGCTTTCTCTATCTGAAATTGGACATTGATGTATTCGCGATATATCCGCACGCTATCAGAATGGGATGCATCTGACACGCGCGCTGACAGCTGGCCAGCCGTAGGGTCGGCTAACAAAATAACGTTTGTGTTCGCGTACATTTCTTTCAAGTTTTGTTTTAATATTTTTTTTTGTGATAATAATAGGTAAGTAATATATTATATTATTATAGTAATTGATTAATGAGTGGAAAAAGGGGTAACTTTGAATGGTCAATCACGATTCACACCAAATAATTCTGCCAATTGATAAATATTTCGATGAAGAACGGAGTTTATGAAATATAACCAAGTAATATTTTTCATTAAAATTTTGGGTTTGCTCAAAAATAAGAAAAAGTAACTGAAAGAGTTGTAGCTGCCACAGGGTTGACCAAAAACACAGTAATATCTTTAATGTACAGAATCGGTCGATTACGTATTTTATTATTAACTATTACGTATAAACTTATAAATTAATGTTCAGAATATTTTTGCTAACGCTACTTCATTAGCAAACAAAACTGTCATTCCCATGTCATTCCGATCCCATTCTGATCGCGCGCGGATTAAACTACAAGAGAAGTTGATTCATAGGCAGATGTCAGACCTGCCATCTGCTATAGTTTGGTCGAGTTATGTAGGCGACAGGCGACTTACATCGTATTGACATAATCTGACCAAATGACGTACAGGTCCGTCAACTGCCTATGAATCGATTTCTTCGATGGTACAAATTTTAAATAATTCATAGAATCAGGCATTGCGTATATTTAAGAAATTTTGCGTGTGAATTACGGCCGGTTTCTGAGGTGTATTTGACAGTAGTTTGTTTTCATTTTTATTTGCTTAACAACTTGTTTCTGAACATAAAAGTGATACCTAGTAGATAAATAAAATTCAATTTGACTGACCAATCAGGAGCAACTCAAAGGAACTGAAGAAACTTCCCAGAAGAATCATCTTCTCATCACACTCCCAAAGTAACAAACGTTTTTCATTGAATCTCGAATTTTGAAGTTTAATCTACTGAGCACTAGATGACGCTTTTGATTTTTTTTATCAGCGGTAGATCTACCGCAAATAAACCAAAATTATTTTTAATCTTGGTTAATTTGGAGTTTATGTGTGCGAGGAAAAGAGAGATCATTAATTGTATGAATTTCGGCTCTTTTTACAAAATATATTACCTGTGCTTGCGCATCTCTGGACAATTTCCTCAACAGGGACCCTATGAATGTGCCTCCTATGACCACAGAGGGCACACACAACATGGTGAGGCCAGTCAGATGTGGCGATATGATGAGCAGGCTTACTGCTGAACCCACCACCTGGAACAGATAAGACACAAATCATGATTGTATTAAGAATACAATATTATGAACATAATATGTAATATCATAACACCTGCAGTTGTATACAAGATATTGAAAACAAAATATAATCAAACCAAATTGAAATAAACAAGATGTTTAATTGAAAATACAAACAACATCATTTTTTATAAATACTATATCCAATGGACAGCTAATACAGTGTTGCTAAACTTAACTATTACATATTACACAATATAAGAGATAATATTGTATACAGGGTGTAACAAAACTAAGTGATAATATTTTAGGGTGTGTATGGGTCCCCTTTATAGAGTTCGCTGTGAAAGTGGCAGCGCTGAATAAGTAACTTTTTTTTCATCTTTAAAGAAAAAGTTCATGACGCGGAGGCGCTTGCCCATACAAATCACAGAAAAAAATTTGCTCTTTCAGCGCTGCTACTTTCACAGTGAACTCTATATACGGGACACATACACACCCTAAAGTATTATCACTTAGTTTTGTTACACCCTGTATAATATTCTATGCTAAAATTTATGCAATTTACTACTGTCACCATATACAAAAATTAACATAGCATGTTACCTGAGTGATTGCTCGTAGTCCACCAGCAATGGTCTGTTTGAATGAGCTCTTGAAATCTTGAACATCAACTGTTATTCTGTAAGATTGTACACAATATCTTTGTGAATATTATTAATATTAAAAAAATAAACATGTCTTATACAACCTAGAACCTAAACCTTTGGTTATATAAAATTATATAAAAAATAAATTATTGAAATTACTCGATATAGTAAAACGTTGATGAAAATTATTATTATACCTTTGTATGTGGCAAAGTACACCCCCGGTGTCAGTGCCAAAAGCCAAAAAAAAAACATTAGTTTGATTCCTTTTGTAGTCACATAAACACCTACTTAACAAATTAATTCAATTACCTGTTGACTAGCTCTCCTGTTCTCTCCTGATCAAAAAATGCCATGTCCTGGTTGAGTATAGACACAAAGAGGTCCTGCTTCATCTGCGCCGCAACTCTCTCACCCACTTGTGCCAGTAAATGTATGTAGAAGAATGTAAATGTAGCCTAAAATATTCAAGATTTCTACATACTATACAGAAAGTTTCTATGTGTCTATTTCTTTATCCTAAATATACAAAATATGTCAGTTTAAACCACATTAAACAGCTATTTTAGCATTTTGTAATTAAATATGGTAGCAGGACAGAGAGAGATTTGTCTCTGATTTGGCTTTTTGTCTCACACACACACATGAAAAATCTGCTATCACTTCTACTCATGATACTTGATAGCAATATCTTTGTATGTGATTGAAAGAGACAAGTAGTGATGGATCAATAATTGGTTAATTTCTTTCTATCCAGACCATAATATTACAGCTTCAGTAAATATGCAGAGAAATCATAAATAAAAACACTCTCTCACCTGTCCAATATACAATGATATGAGTTTCAATGCCGGAAATTTTATTTCCTCAATAAAGTCTGCTCCGGGATTGTGCTTCATGTTGGCTAGTACATTCACTATAACACCCAACATTGCTGGAATGTAAACATTCAAGAATGCCACAGCCAGTGCTGACTAAAAAAAGTTAAATATAATGTTAAATTAAGAAATTTAAAAACAACACTCGATTCAAAACCCTTGCAAGTGTCGGGAAGGTGATCAAATCCGGAAGTTGCTAACAACCTTTCATGAAATAGATTTCTAAATTTGCAGCACTGTGGCTGTTGATGATGAACTATGGCTAAGAACTCTCTCGATCAAGTCAACTTTCAGACAAAAAAAAAACTAAAATCAAAATTGGCCCATCTGTTTGGACAGACACACACACATACAGATATGTACATTGGGGGTTCAAAAATAGGGTTAATTAAAATACTCAGGTGAAAATAAAGTGGTAAATGAAGCTTACGAGAAAAATATCAAGCATTCAATTTATTTACTTTCAAGAATAATATTTGATATTCTTTGATTACTACTACATCAGTTATAAGTACTGCTACTTTATTAATAAAACAGTTTTAATAGTAGGTTTATAATATTATAATACCTGGCTTGAGAGTAATTTACAAAAATACTTACAGCCACGGCTGCAGCCAACAGCCATTTGTGTGGTTTGAGATAGTCGAAGAATCTTCTCCAGTCAAACTTTGAGCTGTCCTCATGGACATTTGGTCTACGCTGAATTACCCTAGAGTGTGTCTGAGCCTTACATAGAGCTGTGTAGTTGTTTATTAGTAAATGAGAGGATAAACCTATACTAATTCCAGTGCATATCTTCCAGGGGCTGCATAGAAGACCAAACTTCTCACTAGTACTCTTAAAATTAGATACATGTTTCATTAACTCATTCGACGACTTGGTCTTGATTAAATTAATAAATTGACCTTTGCTCTGTACTGTTAGCAATCTGAAAAGCATAGGATTCGTTTAAATTGTATACAAATTGTTTATTATAGTTTGAGGTAGCTGTTCTTTACCTTTGCCGCAAAAGCTGACATGACTGCGCTTGTATAATTTGCCACATCTTATATAATATTATAATACATAGCCTCAAATTTGTGTTATTTATTCATAATTTATAGTACTTTAATAAATACGAATATTAAAAAATATTATTAGCAGTGTTACGTTATCAATGCGCTATCACGCCGCTGGCCATTTGTCAATTATTTGCTGACTGCTGTGAAGTGTCAATGTCAAACGTGACATTTTCTTCTTATTATGGCGCTCGGTTTTTTAACCATGGCCAGTGTCAAGTAAAATATGGCGGGGAAAAAAATAAATTCGTAAAAAGTTTACAAAATTTAAAGTCGTTTTTCCAGATTATCGTCAAGTCGAAAGTCTAGTAAAAGTCTAAAAAAGTAGTCAGTAAAGTCAACGAGTCAAGTCAGTTGTTTTAGTAAAGTGGTAGACCCTTTACTAAAACATTCGATGGAGTTTTGAAGGGAAACGTGACATTACTTTTAAAAAAAATACCTGACACAATAAGCATAGATCTAATTTCTATTATGCTGTAGGTACGGAAAACTGACCATGCCGACGTGAGTCGTAACTCGGGCTTGGTTCACACGACACAATCCTGCACGTTTCCTGCACGTTTTTTGCAGTCTACGTCTTAACGAATAAATAGTGGCGCATTGTATAGGTCTACCAGAATCAGATGGCAATTTTTGATAGCAGATTTTCAAAAAATATCTTTGATCATTGGATAAATTTTTATATTTGCATGTTTAACTCATCAAGCCCCATACGGGCACCGGTGGACGCGACAACAATAGAATACAATAGCATTTCCAAGAATCCGCGATCGAAGGGTTAACACACAGAATCAGCCGCTATAAGAAAAAATAAGGATCAAAATGTTTTATTCCAATTAACCCGGTATTGCTACAGTCAATTTATTTTCTCACTTTTTGTCATCAGATTCTGGTAGATCTATATATAGAACCATTCACACGTCGATTGTACTCACTGACCTCCATTATCCTTTGTACTCGTATAATGGAGGTCAGTGATTGTACTGCACGATTTGTTGCAGTACAATCGGCGTATGAATGTTAAGACGTATACTGCAAAAAACGTGCAGGATTGTGCTGTGTGAACCTAACGTGAATCGTGATTCGTGAAACATTCGATAATTCTGTAGACTCTATTTAGAAGAAAGAGTAGACGCAGTACAAAATTTTCTAAACGTAATCACGCTCAAAAGGTGGATTTTTCTCTTTGTATTTCCACGGAGAAAGCTTAAATACACTTTTAGGGTGAAGCCAAACGAGCGTAATTTTGTGTGTCGTGAGTCGCAGAATTTCGGTCGCGTAAATTATTTTTCAAACAAATCATGACTGACAAAATTACGCTCGTGTGAATCAAACAGGACTTTTGTATGAAACTGAATGCAGCAGAATTTCTGCCAGCCGAAATTCTGCGGCTCATAACTCACAAATTACGCTCGTTTGGCTTCACCCTAAATATTATCACCTTGCACATTTTTGTCTCGATTTAATAAAGTTTTCATATTATTATTTTTTATGTGATTTCAAAGTTGTGTTCAGCGTCTACTCTTTTTTGACGAGCTTATAATATAAACTCGTCAAAAAAGAGTAGAGTGCTTAATATTATTAAGCACTTTATTGCAGAATGTGCTAGAATGTGCCGTCTCACTCGTCACTTCAAAACTACACCAGTTGTGGCCTGTCATGGGCCTCGTGTAAAGATGTTCAGGCTCACAACATGTGAGCTGTAGCCTGTAGTTAGTATTCTCAAAGCAAAGAATCTGAAGTTGGTTCTGAAGCGAGACTGCAACAATAAAGGACGCTCGCACGGCACCTCAGACCACGGCACCTTCAGATTGTGGGTGAACTTAATTTTGGGGACAGGACACGGCTAGGGAATGAATTTTGCGATCTTTAAATTTATATTTTTAATTATACTTACATACAATTATTTTTATAATAATTGAGTTTTTCTAAAAAACCTAACTGGCCCAGTAAGATCACATATTTTAATATTAGTCGTAGGTTACACGCTCAATCTGGCATCAGTTCAGCCCATCAATCTGAGATTGACGCCAGATTAATGGCAAAAAAGTTTGCTAAAAAGCTACGAATAATAAAAACTAAGGAAACGTAACTCCCATACTATTACCGTTTTAAATTTGGTTACTTTCGAACTGTCATGTAACGTCGTCAGCCTGATACCGCTCAAGGCCACCTAAAATAAATATTGCAAATGTATTGAAATGTGTACCTACCTAAGGTACACATTTTTGACAAGTATTTTAGAGCATGTTTTTTGACGGAGTTACTTTTCCTTAGTTTTTATTATTCGTAGCCAATCGTAGCTAAAAAGTACATAATAAAAAAATATCCAGTTCATCAATCCGTGCGTTACACGTTCAGTTTCGAGTTAATCGTTACTAGATTGATTTGATTGATTATTTTCTATTTTTATAAATACTGTTTCCAAATTAATTGCATCCGAATTCCATCTCTACGCAGACGACTTGCAAATTTACCGTCATTCGCTCATTGAGGACATTATTTCTGCAATTGCAGAAATTAATGTTGATCTTTGGTTGATCTCCAAAGAATAGCTGAATGGGCTAAATCAATTATTGGTCTGATGGTTAATCCAGGTAGGTAAGTCACAGGCCATGATCATAGGCAGTAAATACAGGACTCAGCGAGTACGTGATGCACCTAGTATCGTATATTATTATGATGGCACTATCATTCCTTTTAGCCAAAAATCTAGGCCTAACTTCGTGACCTATTTGGGGGGGGGGGGGGAGTGTTGCGCAATGTTGGGTGCTTCTTCACAGTAGGTGAAGCTGACGCACGCATATTAAAACGTTGACAAAGTTCGGGGGAATACTGTAGTACTTATTGCTTTATTGCCTAACACTAAATAGGAAATAAAAGCCGGATTCTTCAAAGAAGTTTTTATTGCGTACGGAATCACGAAAATCTTTTGTACATTAGATAATTTTATAACACTGACAAATTATTTACAACAAATTTTAACTTCTATTATTCCTAAGAGTAATATTTACAGTTTAACAATTATTATCAGAAATACCTTTTCAAAATAATACCTATTCATCGTAATATTAATTTATGCTTAAATATTATTATATAAATGAAATAAAACACAAAAGCAAAACATATTTAAAAGAAACAGAGATTATAATATCATTATTATAATGAGCTCCACCATTAGAAAAAAATGTTACGATTTTTAGAATAAAGCGTCCAAATTATTATTATTTCATTACGTGTTTATAAAAAAAGTTAAGTATCTACTCACTCAACTATTTAGTAATAAACATTTAACACAATATTCAATGGAAAAAATGAATAACATATAATTAAAATTTTTTACATTGAATTCTTTATTTTATTATTATTTTACATTCTAATAATAAACATCAAGTTCGAACATCCTATCTATCAATAATTCAGGCTAGTTTTAGTGGTTAGTGCCAAATTACTTAAGTTATATTCAAATTAATAATAATATAATTATCTAGTTAATAATTCTATTTACAAATTATTGTTTGACTATAATATTATTATAAAGTTATTTTGGATGTAACACTTAACTGAACTGAACGCACTCAGACGAATATTATTTACTTAACTGTGATTAAATGAAGATTTTGACCAGAAGAGTAGCGTTCTTTGGTTGGGCCCCGTATAAAAATTTATTTGGGGAGATATCTATTAGGAAGAGTAAATTCGCATGTTGGGGCCCCGTATAATTTATGCGGCATATACGGCGGTAGCTACGCTCCTGATTTTGTCATAAGCCATTATCTATCACACTCTTCATTAAATTGAAGTATAATATAAACAAGTAATGGAAGGTGCAATTTTAATTTGTACCTTGGATACGTATAAAATAATTTTGCTCAATAAAATATGAAAACAATATTCCAGGTAAAGTATACATAATGTTATTTTTATAATAAATGGTTAATGAAAAAAAAATTGGTAATAATAAATTATGATTCAGGTTTGTTACTTAATTCCAAGAAGTATGGCTTTGTCATGTCGTAAAAATATTGGTGCTCAGGGGCGTAGCTAGTCCTGGGGGCCCCTAGCAATCGAGGGCCTGGATTTTTTACACTCGTTTGGGGGCCCCTGTAACTAGTGGTCCTGTTTAAGTAACTATAACTTGGAGACAGTTACACTAATAAATAATAATGCCTGAAGTTTATATACTTACTTTTAAATATTAAATAATATAAACAAAATAACTACAAAAAAAAAAAAACACCTAGACGATCAAAACAAGTAAATCATAAAATATCTGCACTTCATTTTTTATTCTTAATATTTTAATTAAAAATACTAAGATTAATTTATATTTATAGTACATTAAATTCGAATGATAAATTATTGTTTCTTAAAATAACCTTGATTCTGTATAGGTTTTAGTTTGGCTTTGTTATTGTAACAATCTATGTAAATTACTGCGTGGTACTTACTTAAAGTCCAAACGACGAATCGAGGCACAAAACTTTTATAAAATTTCAAAATTTGTAAGTAATTCTGTGCCCGTCTCGTCATTTTGGTAATAGACAACTTTTTTTTTACATTTGGTAGAATGTGGACTGTAATAGCAAAGTAGACAAAAATATATTTTCATCTAGATATTTCCGTCTGGCAGCGACTTAGATGAGATTTTATGAGATTTAGTGCCAGTTTCACCTATGTTTGTTGACCTTTAGTAATTTAATTTATAATGGCCTCTCATTTATTAGTAAAAAGAAAGAGCACGTTAACAGTGGCGTCTTTAGGGGGTCGACGCTGGGCGACCGCTCAAGGCGCCGGATAAAAAGGGGCGCTGAAGGCAAACAAAAGGGGTGCCAATTTTTTCAGCACTACCAGTATCCTGAGCGAGGAAGAGTTCTCGCCCAAGGTGCTGGCAGTGTTAAAACCGGCACTGCACGTTAATATAATATGATATATGATATGATGTGTCTGGCACTTAATATTTATTATTGTGTGGTGGCAACGTAGAGCTGGCAATGTAACATAGTTTGGACTGTGAGCATTTTTTATTGGCAGTATGTAGGTACATTATATTATAGAGGTAAATTTCGCAATAACTCCTAAAATGTTTCACAAAACAAATTAATAAGTTGTGCACTGTTCACTTCTTTGAGACTACGAAATATTCTAACTTTAATGTTGGGATATTTTTTAATAATATTATTCTCATCAATTTACCTTATGAGTAAATAACTGAGCAAGTAGTTTTATGGTTTTTTTGAAATGTAGGTAACAATTTAACGAAAATTCATAATTCTGAATCATTTGAATCAAATTACATTTCTTAGACAATTGTGAATAAGCCTGCTGGTTTCAAACCGAATTGGACAAAATGGCGGAATCTTGCGGACAAGTCCAAGCAGACGGATCCTATACAACAGTTAAACTATTGTATCAGTACGTTACACATCTTATCTAAATAATCTATGTAGCAGAAATTCAAAACTGAACCCTAACACGTCAATTTAAAGTCCCTTTTCACTAACGTCATCGGAGGGCGAAGTGGATGATCACAGAGGAGAACAAAAGAAGACAGGTGATGCTGGAGGTGATGCCGTGGATCGCGCTTGTGTTCCGTCGGAGGATGGCCGCCATTTTGTTGCCTGAAATGATGAGAAAGTAATGTAAATATTTAAAACTGCTGTCATAATAATATGTCACGACATAGCTGTCATGTGTCATGATAATATGCCTATTTGACACGATAGACCTTAAGGCTACATAGCGGCACCTGGTGGCAAATAGAATTTCAAACACCCGCATTGGGATTAAGATTAGAATTACTGACATTTTTTTGACCGAAGAGACCAAGCAAAAATCTTATGACAACTTTTTCCGATGTACGAATTTTGGTGATTAGACAGTGTTCAGCGTAAGCCATGACTGGTGATCAAAGGAAGTAGAATAAAAAAAAATCCAGTACACAAACTTTAGGGGCCATTGGGCACCGTAATTCGCCCCTGCACGGGCTCAGATACGTACTCCCTTCAGACACGAAGACGTGTATAGAAGCGGGCTCGGTGTTGCTAGCGCTGCAGGTGTAATTCCCCGAGTCGCGGAGCGTTGCCCCGCGGACCGTCAGCCGCGACTGCGTGCGGGGCCCCGGCTCCGTCTCCACGGTGATGCCCCCGCGCGTCGCGTCGTAGTTGATCATGCGATCGTTGTGGTACCAGAACACGTATTGCGGCGGCGTTGGACTCTGGAATACGTTGGTAAATGATTTAGTCAAATAACCAGACTAACCAAACTTAGAGACATTTAATGATTACTTAACTTTAATTAAATGGAGACAATGTAATAATATGTATTATTATAATCAGTATTATTATGATAAATAACTTATCCGAGACAATTTCCTTTTAAAATAAATAAAAAATGTTGTTATTTTACAGCGCAACGCGGCAGTACAAACATTGGGAACAATGCATTATGCAACGACCATTTCGCTTTCCCTACCTGTAGGAAAAGAAACCCTGCCTTTTTGAAGCTTTTTTCAACCAGATTAATTGCCCATAGTACGTCAGAGGCATAGCTGCAACGGGGGCAATTATTTGGTGCCCCTGTAGCTTGGAGGCGCTATATAATTGTCCCCACCTTAGTTACACAGGGGTGTAACCACGGTGGGCCACTACGGTGGAGTACTAAGCAGGGTCCTAGTACTATCACAGAAATTGATACATAGTCAGATGACAGACCTGTCTAATTTGGCCGGATAATGTCAAGCCCAGCAAACAGATCATGACAAACAATGTGATTTGGCATAACCCAACCAAACAACGTAGGTCTGTCATCTGAATGAATCAATTTCTCTGGTGGTACTTATGATGATCCCGTGCGAGTTTCTTATGCCGGTTCTTCTGGGTTAGTTTCCGTACCGGCTGTAGCTCATAGACTTTCCAAAAAGAGTTATTTTGTTACTTGTTCGGATATATATATATATATATATATATGAAATGTGTGCATCTAGTGACAATATGACAATATGACGCCCGCGATTTTGGTGGAGCCGTACATCCGGGATAAAAAATATTCCATGTCCTTTCCGGGGTCTCAAAGCGTCTATACCAAATTGCAACAAAATCGGTTCAGCGCTGAAGAGGTAAGAGACAGACAGATACATTCGCATTTACAATATTAGTATGGATTTACCTTTTCTACAATGCATATGAGATGAATAACGCTGCCGAGGTCCACATGATGTTCCCCCGAGCCCAGGATGAAGGCTTCTGGCACCACGATCTGGAGCCGCACGTAGTGGGACACTATACCCGTGCGGGTAGACACCTGGAAATAGAAGAGGTAAGTGTGAGTAGAAGCATAGACGCAGAAGTAATTGGGAATATTAAGGCGAGGACTTATCTCAATTCCAAACGATAACCTTGCACACATCCAAAGACCGAGCGTGTACGCATCGCAATAAGATTCATTTTAGCTTAGCATAAAATTGTAGTTTTTAGGAACGGATCTTCTCTATTTTTCATGTGTTTTTTAAATATCTTTCTAAATAAATATTAAGAAAAAAGATTATTCGGTTCAGACCTTTTTAAAATATATTCATTAACAATTTATTAAAATAAAATGTAAGTTATTCTTGTTAATACTTATATTTCGATGACAAAGAGTTTTGTCGGAGGTGAGTTTGTAAATTAATTACAGCGAAAATATTATTTTTTATTAAAATGTTTTTGTTTAAGCCCTTTTAAATATTGTGCTCTATATCTCATATTTTTTTACATTTCGTTATTATATTGGAACTAGGTAAATCGGGTATCAAGAAATAACAAAATGGGGTTTCAGCCCGCCTTAAGAATAGTTTGGAGCAGAGAGTGCCACCAGCACGTACGGTCAATATCCGACATGTTGCACACAATATCATATCTGAGTATTGACGACATAGAAACGTTTTGAAACGTCGAACAAAATTTTTTGTTTACTGTCTATGCTGGTGCTGCATCTAGCGTGAAAACATTGCAGTAATAATATTCTATACTATTGATATAGTGCTTGCGATGCCTTATGTGACAATCCTATACATTTTCAATATCTAACTTCGCTATCGAAACTAGCGGATGCAATTAGACTAAAGTACCCCGCAAACGATCAAATTGTTTGTCTACGTGTTTGTCAAACAGTTTGATAGTGTACAGCTTTGTTTGAAGCGTTTGTCAAACAAACTACGTGTTTGACCTGTTTGAAGAAAATTTGGATTTCCGTAGCGTTTGACAAACGTGTTTGAACGTGTGGCAGTACCCACAATTCGCCTAACATTCCTGCATCGCGCTATCGAAGTTTTCTGAGCGCGTCGGTATAATATATACGACAGCTGAAATGTATCACGCGGGCTCTGGCCTGACCGAGCATAACACCTCGCTCGGTCGGAAGATCTTCCTTTGTGGCCACTACGCATTTATCCCACATTGGTGACCCTCGACAGAACACGCCTCCTTCATCATCATCACTCCCCACCCCTCCGCACCGCGCCAGCCAGTATCGCCTCATCGGGTACATCGTCCACTTGCCGCAATGTACCGCGGCCTGGGCGACTCCGCATCGGCATCATCGGGCTTCCTCACTACACCGACCGGTCAGCAAAGCAGAGCACATCTCTCCTGGTCAGCACGTAGCATCGGCCCCGCACGGCAGCTATCCGACCGATCCGATCCGATCACTGGATACCGTGCAGCAGCATCACAGTTCCGACTCACTGGGACTCACTGCAACAGTTCCGACTCACTGGAACTCTCTGGCACTGGCGACTCAAGCGACAAGACTTCAAGATTCGACCTCCGGTCTTCGAGGGGGAGTGATGTGGCAGTACCCACAATTCGCCTAACATTCCTGCATCGCGCTATCGAAGTTTTCTGAGCGCGTCGGTATATATACGACAGCTGAAATGTATCACGCGGGCTCCGGCCTGACCGAGCATAACACCTCGCTCGGTCGGAAGATCTTCCTTTGTGGCCACTACGCATTTATCCCACATTCAAACGTGTTCCGCTGTATTTGTCAAACAAGATCTCATGATCTCAAACCGATTCTAGCTAATTGTTTGACAAACTTGTTTGATGCACGTTTGATCGTCTGCGCTGCTGTTTGATGAAAACGTAAATTACATCAAACATGTTTGTCAAACAAATTTGATCGTTTGCGGGGTACTTAAGGGTCAATTAAGACCGCAACGCGACGCGTAGATGCGTTTCTAAATTTGTATGGATTTGACAGATTTGCAAGACATCTCACGCAATTGAAATCTGTCAATTCAGTACAAATTTAGAAATGCATCAACGCGTTGTATTGCGGTCTCAATTGACCCTAAGAGCGCTTACAGACGAACGGCACTTGTCGACGGCACGACTGCCGTCGATAAGTGCCGTTCGGCTGTAAGAAGCCTTAGGTTCAGCTATTCTCAAACGCCGTTCGGAAAATTATTATCAAATCCCTGCCTACCTTTCAGAGATGATTATAAATAGCCAAAGAAACGGTGAAAGCCGAAACTACGGATTATTATTAAGTGGGAATAAGTCTGTGTAATCTTTCACGCACGTACACTGATGCCTACCGAAATCAAATTGTGCTTTCTTTGTTCCGCAAAATCTTTGTTTTCCTTATACGTTTAGCAATAACTATGTGCTTGAGAAAGTAAAAAGATATTGAAATAACTCGTATATTCGTAGATATTAAACTGTTACTCGTAGTTTTTTTTTAATAAAATGTATGGCATGGCTTTCTTTAATTTTCACTTGACTTTATTTAGATATGAGATTAAGACGTTGGTTAAGGTAGTTTCGTAATTATACAAAAATCAGTACTTGCAAATACTAACTTTACTCTCGTCCAATCAATGACTCAATGATTGTAAAATTGATATTTCAAAAACCATGTTATAGAAAAAAATATAACGAAATGCCAAAAATCAATGTTTAGACGTACCGTCAATCTTTACTTCGATCTATTGATATTTAAAGAGGCTTTAACCTAAGAAGTTTGGGGACTCTTTCAATTTTTCCGTCCAAAGCGATCAATATGCGGGTATAGACAGTCCCCATAAGTTACGGCCCTATTTAGGGTTCTCACAATAACACTTACTGTTGTTACGTAAGGGTTAAATTGACAGCCCTTTGTCTAAAGTGTAAGGGAATTTTACTTAGCGACTTCGTGTCGGATAAAGAATCGTTTATGATGCAAATAAATTTGCTGTGAAAGAATAATAGATAGGTTTGCAGTGGTTTAGTCACAATGGAATTTATTGGGGCCCAACTGGAAGTTGCTTATATCCTTTCATGAAATAGATAAGCTCCAAATTTTCTAGCTCCAAGCGGGCTGATGATGATGATACTATTGCTAAGAACATTCTTGATCAATGTTCATTGTTCATGTCTATTGTAAACTAAATTATAAACAATTATTATTTCAAACAAAAATTTTATCAAAATCGGTTTACCCGTTTGCATGTAGACAGACCCGTCTAACTTATAACACCCCTCTTTTTGTTCCGGTCTAAAATATCAATAGTTGATTTTTAATCTTATACAGGTTGTAACAAAAATAAGTGATAATACTTTAGGATTTGTATGTGACCCTTATAGAGTTCACTGTGAAAGTAGCAGCGCTGAAATAGGATTTTTTTGTGATTTGAATGGGCAAGCGGCCGAGCGTCATGCATTTTCCCATACAAAAGTAAAATAAAAAAATTTCAGCGCTACTACTTTCACGGTGAACTCTTCATACACACCCTATAGTATTATTACTTAGTTTTGTTACACCCTGTGTATAGCTAAATGATGCCAGCAACTCCGTTGCGCCAAAATTCGTTTATCGCGCAGGAACCGCATATTTTCCGGGATAAAAAGTATCCTATGTCCTTTCTCGGGACCCAAAGTATCTGCATACCAAATTTCAGCAAAGTATGTTCAGCGGTTTGCGCGTAAGGAGGTAACATACAGAAACACTTTCGCATTTATAATATTGGATAACATTTTAGTGTAAATATTCTTAAAATTCGCATCATAAAGTCCTGAATATGGAACGTATACTGCGGATTTGATATTCAAATTGTGGATACTTAAGCGCCTATACAGAGAGTCCTTTGAGAGTTCTAAATATCTCTTTATTTTCCCTCTCAGTCTCAATGATCTTTCAATACGGGATATTATTTTCTTATGTAAATACGGACTCGTTTATGTCTGGGAATAGGGTTGCCAGGCATCCAGATAAAGCCGGACACAGATAAGCATTTTGATTCCGTGTCCAGCAAAAATTAAAAGGAGTTAGGCTTTTGTAGAGCTTTGAATCTATAATTTTGTATGAATATCCTACAAATAGCCTTTTTAAAACCTTATGAGATGTAAAATTTTATCTAACAGAGCACATAATTTGTACACGCTCTAATGAACGATATACTAAGGACCTGTTTTCCTGGAGGAAGGCCCTGGACCCGGATTGTCAGATAATTAGTTCGGGTTTCGGGCCGGTCGGTCGACCGTCGACGCCATAAGGCGTCTTAAATCTGTGACAGATGATGTGGAACGCCGAGGGGAGGTGGTGGTGGCGGTGTCTTTTGACATCGCCAACGCATTCAACGTATCACAGCGTAATACGGGAGGCACTGGAATATTTCGAGGTGCCCCCGTATCTCGGGAGGCTGTTGAATGAGTATCTCTCTGATAGGGAGGTCGAGTACGAGGACGGGTCGGGGTCCCTAAAGAGGCTCAGTGTCGAGTGCGGCGTCCCTCAGGGCTCAAATGTGGGCCCGGATGTATAGGTCGTCGGCTACGACTGGGTCCTGCGGAGCGGTGTCCTCCCGGAATGGTGCTCGTCTGCTATGCAGACGACACATATACATTATTTCGGGGACGACCTTTCAGGAGGCTGCGCGGCTGGCTGAGGTGGGAGCATCCCTCGTTGTCAGCCGCACAGAGCGGATGGGGCTTCGGGTATGCTTAGGCAAGACCGAAGCCCTGCTCTTCCGCGGACCCGGGAAGAGAGAACCCCCACCCGGAGCTCGACTCCTTATCGGAGAGACGGAGGTCAGGATGAGTCCGACGCTTAAATGTCTTGGGCTCATCCTGGACGGGAGGTGGACCTTCGGCCCACACTTCCAACAGCTGGGACCGAAGGTCGTGAGGGCAGCGTCAGCGCTGGGCCGGCTCCTGCCTAATAGGAGCCGGCCCAGCGAAGCCTGCAGGCGGCTATACTCCGGAGTCTGTCGGAGTATAGCCATGTACGGTGCCCCAATTTGGGCGGATTCCCTCAACGGTCGTAATAAGGCCCAGCTGCGAAGTGCGCAGCGGGTCATAGCGGTGAGGGTCATCAGGGGGTACCGTACGGTCTCCTGGGCGGCAGCTACTGCCTTGGCGGGAGACCCGCCGGGAGGTGGTTGCAAAGGTCTTCGCCGAGTTGTACCTCCTCGCTTCAGAGAGGAGGTCGTGGGGCAAAGGCCTGCAATGGGAGGAGCTCCGGCGGGTCCGAAGGCTAGGAGAGCAGTGGCTGTTGAGGAGGTGGGGTGAGGACCTGGCGCAGGCCCAGTACGGTCAACGTACTGCTCAGGCTCTGCGCCCAGTTCTTGCGGCGTGGATGCGCCGCAAGAAGAAACCCCTCACCTTCCGCCTTACACAGGTGCTCACCGGGCACGGATGCTTCGGTGCGTACTTGTGTAAGGTCGCCAGGAGGGAGCCTACGCCAGCCTGCCACGACTGTGGCGCTGCGGAGGACACGGCCCAGCATACCCTTGAGGTGTGCGATCGTTGGGCCGTGCAGCGCCACGATCTAGTGGCAGTGCTAGGTGGAGACCTTTCGCTCCTGAGCATGGTGCGCTGCATGCTCGAGAGCGATGAGGCCTGGCAGGCGGCGGTCTCTTACTGTGAAACCGTCCTTTCACAGAAAGAGGCCGCGGAGCGGAACAGAGAGGACGACCCATCCTCCGTTCCGCTCCGCTGGCGTAGGACGGGAGTGCGGAGGCGTCGCTATGCGAACCTCCAATAACTTCCGTCCCACGGGGCTCGGCTTTGCTAGTAGTCTGCTCTTGCTAGTAGTTTGCTAGGCGTCGAGGGGAACGCTTCAGTTTGCCTAAGCGTTCCCTAACTTTGGTGGAAGTCCGGTCCCTTGTGAGGTAGACCGGCCGGTCGTGGGGGGAGTCCTGTGTTAGACAGATCCAGGACATCCCTCCGTATACGGCTGAAGGCAGACCGCAGGTGGTTTTAGTGGGTAAGACTCCCACATACCCCCCCGGGGTGCTTCAGCTAACTGAGGCACATCCCCAACCCGGGGCACCCATGATGGGTTTCCCCTGCGCATCAAAAAAAAAGGACCTGTTTTGCCCACTTCCTGATAATTGCCGAATAGGCTATCCACAACTTATCTGACGGATACTCCATACTCTATGTGTCAGATAAGTTGTGGATATAATGGATGTAAGTGGTATCCGACACTTAATATCAGGAAGTGGTGAAACAGCCCTTAACAGTTTAGATTCTAGGGCCCGTATAAATAGTCAGTACTTAAGATGCGACCCGGTCTCAAGACGTGGTTCGGCTCTGTGATTGGTCGAAATTTTGACAGCCAACCAATCACAGAGCCTGAACCGTGTCTTGAGACCGAGATGCATCTTGAGTACTGACTATTTATACGGGCCTAAGTACTCGATAGCAGGGTTTCCGGCATTTTTATACTTTTCAGCTAAGTTTGCTGCTTTGTCCGGCTTTTTGGTTTAGCGACCTGACAACCCTATCTGGGAATACACCGAGGAATCCCAGTAATTCCCTTCAAATATATTTGACTTGGCCGAATTGTTTTAGATTTTGGCTTTGGACGGATGTAGGATGTAGGAACGCGCGGTTTGGCGGCTATATCGCGAGTAAATCTGTACATATACATTTGCTTGTAATCTCGCGGTGTAACCATCATACCGCGCGTTCGGGCGAGCGCATATAAACCCAGCCTTAGCTACGGCAAAGAGAAGGGTAATGATAGCTTTGATTTTTGGCAAATTTAGTCAAAAAAATATGACGTACATATTTAAATAATATGTTTATAATTAGATTTTGATGCGTATTTTCTTAAAGCGTGTCCCAGACAGACGCGGCCTGCGGTGGCGGTGGCGGTCAGTTGGATGACTTGAGAGTTCTAGGAACGACACCGACACACGCGGTCACGCGGCCAAGCCATTCAATTAACCGTCACCGCCACCGCCACCGCCACCGCAGGCCGCGTCTGTCTGGGAGACGCTTAATTCGTTCGCGAAAGAATGTTTGTCTGTAATTAAACCGATTTTGATGACATTTGGTATCTACTGATATGACTTTATGACCAGAAAGAAAAATGATAGCACATGATAGTTTTTATTGCATAAAATGTTTGATATTCTTCAAGTTGTAAAGTATCTATCCTCATTTAAATTTAAAAAAAATTGATGATCATAAAAATCTTGTAAAATTTCGATGTTTTATTTTCTTTAATTAAACTAAAAAATAAAAATAGAACAGTCTCACTTCACGTTCTTATGTAAAACTGAAGGCAAAGCTACTCTTCTATTTACGTTTTGCAGCGAGATCTGTAATTAGTCAATCTTATTCCTTGAAGATTAATCAGAAGATGGCTTAAGATGGAGATAAGATAAGGAATAATTACATCGGAATATTATTTACTGGCGATATTCGTTACGATCGATAGTTAATAATCAGGACGCGGATGACGTAGATCAGCGGTCCTCAAACTTTTTATGTTGGCGAAACCCTTTTAAAAATTGTAAATTTTGACGGACCCCCCAAAAAAAGGATGTTTTGTAGAGATGTTCCGATCATGACTTTGGCCGACTAGCCAATTAGTCGGTTGCAAAGAAGCCGACTAATCGGCCGACTAGTCGGCCAAGCCGATCATGGTTTTCGGATGTTTCCGTGACGCTTCGTTTACTACTGATTCGCGAGTAAGATTCGCCGCCTGCGAACGTGTCGGATTGTGTTTTAGTGATGTTAACGTCATGATACAGTTGATGGTTTTCAGGATATATTTTTTACTGTACATCATGTGCAACATGCAATCTTGCTTTAATAATTTCCTAATTTGTTAATACAAAATCTGAGTATTTTATTTAAATAATAATAAATTTTTAATATTCTTAATGTATATTGAAGAGGATATTATGTTGTTCTGTTTAGTATTTAAGATACAAATTTTATTTAATAAATTTCATAGATATTTCTTTACAAGCAAGTAATTTCAGAAAAAAATCTTTTAATTTCAAAATAATCAAGGTTTTTCTGAAATGTAATTTCAATAAATAGTTAAATAATAAAAAGCCGGAGAGTCGGCGCTTTTTGCCGACTATTCGCCGACTACGAAAGTGGCCGGCACATCTCTAATGTTTTGGCTGACGTACCTAGGTTGTAAAAAATTCGGTTTAATATGATCTCACGCTACTTGTCTCTTACACTTGCGCGCCATTATATATTGCGTACCCTTTGACAGACACCACTCTATACAGACAGTCCGTGCGTCCAACTGACAGAAAAAATACAGCAAACTGCAAGGATTCTTACAGACGAACGGCACTTGTCGACTGCCGTCGACTGCTGTCGACGCATGCTGTCGACAAGTGCCGTTCATCTGTAAGCGCTTTAAGTTGAAACAAAGGAAAAAACAACGGGCTAACTTACACTCGAAAACGAAACAGTTTGTTTAAATCTTCTGGATACGATTATTGTATACTAGATGTAGCTTAGGCTAAAATTTCATCAAAATCAATTCAGGAGTTTGAGCGTGAAGCCGTTACAGACATACACATGTTTGATGTAAGTAACTATAACATAAATAGTGCAATGTTAGTATGCATTATTATTTCGTATAATAAGCTGGGTTATTTTGTGCAATTTTGAAACGCAGAGCTGAGTTTAAGTGTGACCTAACCTTAAACAGAAACAATATCAAGTGTAATACACGTACATGATTGAATTTACAAATGAATTAGGACGGTACACGTAGAGTCACGTAGGCGGCAAATTAGTTCGCTGTGTATAATTCAATGTAAGTTATCATTATTACATATTACATTCATAAGTTATCCATACTTCCATACTAATATTGTAAATGCAAAAGTGTATGTCTGTTAACTCTTCATACTCAAACTGCTGAACCAAGTTTGCTGAAATTTGATATGGATGTTTTTCATCCCGAAAAAAATTACGGTTCCCGCGTTACAAACGATTTTTGGTACAACGGCGTTGCGGGCGTCATATTTAGTACTACATATAATAAAGCGGAAATATTTATTTACATAGGGCTAGAAAAATATTCTGGCAGAGTTGCGGTAGGTTCCTGCAGCTCCGCCCGAAGCGGGGAGTGGAGCACCATGAGGTTTTAGTGGGTAGACCGCAGGGGAGTGCCACATACCTCGACCGTTGTCCCCAATCTGCTGGGGATGCAAAGCATTTCCCCATGTAAAAAAAAGGGCTCAAAAATAATTTTGATGTAGCTTAAAATAGATTTAAAATCGCAAAGTAAGTTTATTATGCTACGATATATTATTTATTACGATTTCTGGAGGCCTAGAAGCTTGGATACTATCTGGGGACACGGTAGTGTCCCCGCCGAGACGAGCCAAGCGAAGCGCAAGGTAGTAAAGTAACGAAACAGCCAAGCCATACATACTTTCTGATATGTAGAATTTGTTGGAGTTAGGGTCGATAGAGTTAGGCCGTGTATATTCAGAAGCTTGGCTCCACATTAGATCTGATGTCTTTTTCACAAGGCAAACCTTTTGTGGTCGTCGAGGTAACATTTTACATGAAATGTTTTTGGTGGGATAACTTATAGTTTAAAAAAAAAAAAATTTTTATTTATTTAAAAAACTTTATGCACATAAAAAGTACACAGGTGGACTTAATGCCTAATGGCATAATTAGCATAATGGCATAATTTAATATAAACTTGATCAGAATGTGGAACAACCAAACAGCTAATGTGCACCAAAATTTAAACGGACGATTAAATCATGGCTAACTTCATAACTTTATATTTTATAATGATTTCATCCGTTTCCTACAGTTAGACGCAAGGTATAACTTTCCTAATATAAGAATTGTTAAGAGCAGACTAGATAAAATATTCATTTTATACCGATAAATATAACTAACTTCTTTTTCAAAACCGTAGAACTATATCTCTTATGGCTACTTTTTATCAAAAGGTTTCTTGTTATATTTTTTATTGTTATATTTTTAAAGATGTTTGCGAAGTGACCCTATAAATAGGGTAACCAAATACAAAACATTTGCACAAATATTACCAAAATACTTCGCCTATGACGCATACCTTTGTAAACATTTTTACTTCATAAATATGTGAAGGAGGATTACAAAGACATGACAGGCGATTATTATGAAATACATTTTCTTTATAATATTTCGGTTGCTATGCTAATATTGTACAGACTTAAAAATATCCCTTTTTGAAGAAGGGTAGTTTATTGACTTACTAATCTTTGCTAGTCTTACGCTAAGCTTTGTCTCACCAACAGAAAAATAAACCGAAAATCTTTCAGCAAATAAAATTACATTTTTTTGATTCTGCCAAACGATGGTATAAAATTATTAACCTACGCTTTAGTCGTAGAAGCACAGTTACTTGTAAATTTATTAATTATTAAATTATAAGGGCGTCATTTTCTGTAAAAACACTTTAAGGCGAGCACTTACCTCAATTCCAAAACGCTAACCTTGCGAACGCGAATGCCAAGCGTGTACGCATCGCAATAAGATTCATTTTAGCTTAGCATAAAATTGTAAGTTACGACGGGCGGATCTTCTCTATTTTATTTTTCGTGTGTTTTTTTTTAATATCTTTCGAAATAAATATTAAGAAAAAAGATTATTCGTTTCAGACCTTTTTAAAATAGATTCATTGACAATTTATTAAAATAAAATGTAAGTTATTCTTGTTAATACTTATATTTCGATGACAAAGAGTTTCGTCGGAGGTGAGTTTGTAAATTAATTACAGCGAAAGTATTATTTTTTATTAAAATGTTTTTGATTGAAACCCTTTTAAATAGTGTGCTCTATATCTCATATTTTTTTATATTTCGTTATTATATTGGAACTAGGTAACTCGGGTATCAAGAAATAACAAAATGGGGTTTCAGCCCGCCTTAAAAAGAAAAGTAAAGAAGCATTCCACAACTGCCCAGTTGTGGAATGCTTTGCCTGAAGATATTCAGCAGATGGACTCTGCATTGGGCATCTTCAAAACAAGACTGAAGAGTCACTTTATGTCGTCTATGAACATAAATAATAAATATATAATTAGTTTATGTAGGTTTATGTATTAATGTTATATAATATATATTAAAATATAGTTTAGTCGTATAATATGTAATATTTTATATTGTTATATATTAATAGATATAATATTTTTATGAATATTGATTGTATGTATGATGTTATTTTATGTAAGTAACTTATTTTAGTGCATGTTTAGTTGTATTAAGTTTTAATTATTCTCTTGTGTACTATCTGTAGCGCCTCTACATTTCTCAATGTCTTGTTGTAGGTCTGCTGGCAGAGATCTCTTCTAGAGATAAGCACACCTATGTACCTACTCTATTAACGTATTGTGTATATAAAGCTAGTTTTAAAAAATTGTACATAAAGCATAAATAAATAAATAAATGAAAAAAAAAAACAACGCAAGGTGTGATTTATTTACCTTGTGATTTATTTACATAACCCGGCGTTAATCACACCTGAAGTCTCGAGTAGCAAACACGATCAACACAAAGCCATATCGAGTGCGGAGTTAATTAATAACACAAACATTGATTCGATTATAACCCGGTAAGCGCTAGGGGTGACACCGACCTCAAAATCATGTTACGAAATTTTGAAGAATTCGGTTTACATGTTACGAGAAGAAGAAACTGTGTATGGAGCAAAATCGTTGGGAAAAACTCGGGGCTATACAAAAACAAAAGTTTTAAATAACCGAAAAAATAAGTTGTGTTATTTTATAACTCATACAATCCATACTTCTAATACTGATGTTATAAATGCGAAAGTGTGTCTGTCTGTCTGTCTGTTACCTATTCACGCCCAAACAGCTAAACCGATATTGCTGGATATACTTTGAATGTACGGTTCCCGCGCAATAAATGAATTTTGGAGCAACAATGTTGTCATCTAGTATGAATTAAATATAGCTGTTTTTTTTTGATAAACTATGTCCCTCCTGAGAAAAAGTTACACAGCGTGTATTGAGGGTGTATAAGATTTTTTCTACTAATAATAATTTTTGACATAAGGCCTGTATAACGATGCTGTCATTTCCATACTAATTTCTCTGTATAGACTCTGTGTAACGTGTCTGTAACTTAAAAACTCCTGTTTAACTATTCACACGTTGAACGCATGTTTAAGAAGTTTTTATTAGTAAGAGGCTGGTCTGTTTAATACCTCGATCGTGGGAATCGCAGACACAATAGATTTTCAATTGTTATGCGGCAGCCGGGAGCCGCTTGGTGATTGATGGGTTAAACGTGGGTTTGCTATCAATCCGTCCGGATTTTATTGACGTCATCGAATATGGAAACCATTATTATATTATGTTACTAATAATAATAATCATTATTATGGTCACGATAATACCTACTTGTGCTAATCCCATAATCTTATTACTGGGACCTAATTATAATAATATACAGGACTAGTCATAGTCTATAATATTGATTCTAGATTATAAGTTATTGTAATGAATTGTACGGTTGTTACTGAAGGTTTTTCGATCCTCGGGGCAAGCGATCGCGACCGACAAAAATTCAAATAAAATGCCACTTTATGACCTAGGCAATATAAATAAAAAAATAGAGGGTTTCATTTTCTACCGACATTGGTCTAGCGACGTAAGCCGTCGTTGCTTTGTAGTGGCGTAGAGCAAAATGCAACCTATAGCTGTAATAAAGTAGCATTTTATTCAAATTTTTATCCTTTAGAGTAAAAAACAAATCAGGTCACACTCCGAGTGCCTGCAAGAGAAAATTTGAATATTAGAAAGAGAAAGAGTTAATACTTCCTCTCCTACGGCAGTCTACTCTTCCTTCATCTTACGAATTTTAGATCAGGTCACGTGTTCGCGAGCTTAAAAATTTTAGCCAACCCCTAAAAAGGGCATAACGCAGCTAAAGAAGTTTTTAGTATTATTTACTGTGTTTCGATGATTGAAATTTTTGCTGTCGTGAATAAAATTATAAAACATAAAAAACAGGTTTCATGAAATTTAATCATATTTTGTAATCAAAAATTACATTTCCTATAGAAGAGTTATAATTCCTATTCCATTCTAAAATACCTAGTCGGCCAGTGCGAGTCAGACGACCGGGTTTCGTACCATTTGTTAACTTGACATTTTTACAAAAATGAAAATTTTCGTGCTGTCCACCGAATACAATATATAATTACCAAATTTTAACAGTATAGGTCTTATACTTTCGGAGAAAAGTGGCTGTGACATACGACGAACAGACAACAAACAGACATGGTAAATCTACAGGGTGTAATAAAACTAAGTGATAATAGATACTTGAGAGTGTGTATATGTGTCACTATTTAAAGTTCGCTGTAAAACCTTGTATAAAGCTTCCATTTTTTGCCATTACGGAACCCTAAAAATACACGTCAACAAAACGTTAAACACGTCAAAAAAATGAAAAAACTCCCACTGAAATGTAGATATGTTTTAGTTTGTTTATCCGTTCCAATTCTACTAATCCAGGACCGATGTTTTTAATTAAAGGTTGGATGAAAAATGTTATGGGCTTACCGTGTAGCAATTTTGTTTTCGTTTGAATTCCGAATGAAAATAACGAACCAATGAGCCGACAGATAAAATGACGTAGGCAGTCAATATGATAAAATTAATGCTTTTTAGGGTTTGTAACCAAAGGGTAAAATGGGTATTATTAGGACTTCGATGTCTGCCCTCTATCTATCTTCAGGATGTATTTCAAGAACCGCGATAGCTAGACTTCTGGAATTTACACATATTGTGTATTCCTATTGCCGCAATAACAAAAAATACTAAAAAGTAAATAAAATAATATTTAAGGGGGGCTCCCATACAACAAACTCGATTTTTTGGCCTTTGTTGCTCGTAATCAATTATGGCAACTGGTAGGCACTTGATAATATTCAGAAAATCTTTAATTATATTCGTACTTTAATAATTTAAAATGAAATTAAAATAAAATGAATCTTTAAAGGATCCTATACAAAAAACACAACTTATCATTTTATTTATTTTACCATTTATATCAGCCATCTAGGCCCATAATACAAATACCTTACAGACTAACATACATATTCATATTATAATAAATACCTTAAGGACTAACATACATATTATTATTATATACTTAAAAACTACACTTTGTCACGTGTTGACGGCTACGTGACGCGCTTCGTTCCGGAGTCTCCCCCGGAACCTCCGGTAGACCACATCCATCGGCCAGAACTCCGGCGCCTCAAAGGTCGAAAGAAGATTCGTCGGTACTCTCACCACAAAGGAACTAAAGTTAATTTTGTGGCGAGACTGCAGACGCTCGACCCTCAGGCGCAGTGTCGTCTTCTTCTGCCCTATTTTTGCTCTATAACGGTACGGAACCCTACGTGCGCGATCCGATTCGCACTTCGCCGTATTTTTTTAACTCTCGGCTTGCTAAGTGGCTTTTCGAAACGTCTTTAATCGCGTGGGGTATTTGAAGACTTCTCAAATTAATTAAGCTTAAGATTTTTACCTTTGGATTAAAATAAGAAGAGACTAGCTGACCCGACAGACGTTGTCCTGTCTTAACGATGATTATTTAATTCGAATTGGTATAATTAAGAAAAAAATAGATTAAAATTAGTATCTCCATGACAAATTTGATTAAAAATAGACTAAATAGTTTAGGTGAAAATCAAAAAAGTTTATTGTGCGGGAACCGAACATTTTCCTGGACAAAAAGTATCCCTTGTCCTCTCCCGAGACTCAAAGTATCTCCATACCAAAATTCATCAAAATCGATTCAATAGTTTACTCGCAAATCATAAAAGTATATTGTGCAGTAACCGTACATTTTTCCGGAGTAAAATGTATCCTATGTCCTTCTACGGGACTCAAAGTATCTCGATACCCAGCAAAATCGGTCCAGCCGTTTACGCGTGATGTCGTAACCAAGGGATATTTGGATTCATTTAGATAAAAAGATAAAGGATATGCGTGGGATATTAATATCATGGCTTTTAATTAAAGTTAAATAGTATTTGTTCAAAATCTTAGATCAGATCTTAGAATTCTATTTATATATTTCTTAAAAGTACTAAAAAATTAATACGAGTGCTTTTGTTCTAAAGGAAAAAATAATAATAGATTTTAAATTTGGTCGTTAAAAGCTCAGGTTTAGGTTTATTTAAAGGATTTAGGGCCTGTTTCACCACTTCCTGATAAAGTGCCGGATAGGCTATCCACAACTTTTTTGACAGATTCTCCATACTCGATCTGACAAGTTAAGTGGTGGATAGCCTATCCGGCACTTATCAGGAAGTAGTGAAACAGGCCTTTAATCTTCTACTTAATTACTTTTCTGTTTTGCAAAAAAAAAAGGAAACAATTTTAACGGCTGCATTTAGAGACAGTTAACGATTTTGTTTTAAGAGCCTTAGGGCCTGTTTCACCACTTTCTGATAAAGTGCCGAATAGGCTATTCACAGCTTTTTTGACAGATTCTCCATACTTGATTTGTCAAGTTAAGTGGTGGATAGCCTATTCGGTACTTATCAGGAAGTGGTGAAACAGGCCCCAAGCTGTCCTATTGGGTTAACAATTACGTAATCTTAATCAGGGCGAGCAAAGCGAGCCATAGTATATCCCACAACCTGAGGACTTTTGTGGTACACTTTACGGAAAAACTAATCACGCCTATTGATTTGTGCTTTAACATAGTAATTTTTATTTATATGTAGACTAGCGACCCGCCCCGGCTTCGCACGGGTATAAAATATATAGCCTATGTCACTCACTGAAAAAATGATTAAAATCGATTCAGTAGTTTTGATTTATATTCATTACAACCCGTGGTCCGCATTGGTCGGTACGGCCGCAAAAGTTACGTCCCGCAATTTTTAAATCTGTAATATCTTTGAAAATATTCATTGAAATCATATGCTGTAAAGAGCCATATAGATCGATATTAAATCAGCAATGTATTTAAAGTATTTAATTGAATAAGAATTGATGCCGTATTGATTAAAATCGCTTCGAAAATTAACCATTATTTGCAGTAAAAAGTAAATGACAAAAAACTGTTATTGTGGGATATCCATATGAGATAGACATATTATATTACCATCGCGAAATTTTCTGTAGACCTTTTTATTGTGTACAATACTTAGTACATTATTTTGATAAATCTCGTAGGGTTCAGCCAGCGTTTGCAATGTAAGTAAGCGGAAAAAGATGTAATTATTTACGACATCACATTAGAAACCTCAAAAAATAGTATTTCTCCACTATTAAATGAATGTTATTATACTTATAAACCTTCCTCTTGAATCACTCTATCTATTAAAGAAAACCGCATCAAAATCCGTTGCGTAGTTTTAAAGATTAAAGGGAACAAAGGGACATGAGGGGAAAAAAGCGACTTTGTTTTATAATATGTGTAGTGGTGTGTTATCATCGGTCAGTGGGTTTTGTTTAGTATTAAAATTTAAAAAAATTGCCTTAAAGATTATTACCACGCAGAAAAACGACGCGAGCCCTCACAAAGCTCGGCTTTTAGCTAGTTTAATGCAAAGTTTGATAAAAAAATTATAGAGTTAATGACAAAATCTTCAAATCTTCCTGATTGCGGTCGTTAATTATAAATCATTATTTTATAAACTTTACATAATGAAGATTTCAACATAAACTCCATACATTATCTCTCAAACTCTTCATTTAATTAGAGTTAAGTAATTAATATTACTCTGAGTGCGACCGTAAATCGTGTATAATATTATTACAATAAAAAAAAAAATAAAGATGGCAGCCGTCCGCCATTAAAAGTAACATCCGGGTGATAATATGTATGCGACGTCAGTGCGTCTCATGAGAAATCATCGCAACGCTGTAGCGCTGGGTATAAGTCTCAGGGACACAGAACAATATCAAAATGTTTTTACGTGAAATCTGGACGGAATTCTATAAATATGGAGAGTTATATGATTCACATGCCCTTAATTTCAATTGTATAATATTAGTATTTTTAAAAGACAAGACCGACTTCAAAATTGTACGTAATTAAGAATTAAAATTCTCTATCTCAAAAACTACTAAACCGATTTTGATGAAACTTGCAGTATTCCCTAAGTTGAACAATACCTAGTACAACAATAAAAAAAAAGAATCACTTAAATCGGACTTGTAGTTCCGGAGATATGCGAACACAAACATAAAACCATGCATACATACATACATACACTTGTAATTTGGCACATTTGTTCAGACACTGATATAGTCGAACATATACGAAAACTGAGCAGTTCTGGAAATATTACATACATACACGTCGAATTGATAACCTCCTTTTTTTGAATTCGGTTAAAAAAGTAGACATCGTAATTCATAATATCATAATAATATCTAATATCTATGGACGCTGACCACGTCAGTCTGGCCCCGTGCTAAGTACCTGAAGGACTTGTGTTACAGGTACCAGACAACGGAAATATATTTAATACTTTTATACTATACATATATTTAAGATTTTTATTATATTATACACATATTTAACACACATCCAGACCCGGGAACATTGAAAACTTTTTGTTCCGTCGGCGGCATTCGAACCAGCGACCCCCGGCTTGAGCCGCCACACACTCAACCAATTGAGCCACAGAGGTCGTAATCATGATAACAATAATTCTATGTTACCCCGATTCTTACGTTTCATCTAAATTGGTTCAGACTTCAGAGTGAAGCAGTAGTAATACAGCTACATATTACCTACAGCTACGTGTCATGTTCCCAATATGCTAGAAAAATACAAGTAGACCTTGTGTAATTAATTATTAATTGTATAAACATTTTTATTAGTATAGGCCATAGGGTAATTGCAAATACCAATAGCAGATATTACTAAGGGTGGGTTGCACCACAGGCGTTGTTATAGTTACAGTTATGATCAAAGTTAAGGTTAACTTTAACTATAACTATGACCACAGAATTTGACAGATGTCTGTTGCCAGAGTTAATGGGGTTGAGATTATAAAAAATGAATAATCCATACAAATTGACAGGAAAAAATAATTTGTTACGGCAACACTGTGAGCCTTATGTCAAATTTAACTTTACCTTTAACCGAGCAAAATTGAGTGGTTAAGGTTATCGTCAAATATGGCGTCCATTATTGACTTTAACCAGAGATTTGAGACGTTTGACATTTTGTTATAGTTAAAGTAAGTTGGTGCAACTAACACTAAATAGTTACCACGTAACCTATAGCTTCAGATCCCAAGGTATTTTCCCTTGAGCGCACGTATTTTTCATTTATTTTAGTACAAACAATGTTGCTAGCATCGGCATTTGCCTCGTCACTCCCAATTTCTTAAGGTTCCGGAGAAATCTGCGAGCGAGGCTTTCACGTTATTTCATTTCACATTTTATTTAAGCCCAACATTGTTCTGTAGCTAAAAATGCGAAAGTTTGTCTGTCTCTCTGTCTGTGTGTATGTTCACGCCTAAAACACTAAACCTTTTGTTTTTATGCTTAATTTGGTATGGAGATACTTTGAGTTCCGAGAAAAGACATAGGATACTTAATTTGATCTCGGAAAAATTTACGGTTTTCGCGTGAAAAACAAATTTTGGCGCAACGGAGTTGCGGGCGTTGCCTACAAATATTTTAAATCCGAAAGTTTGTCTTTTTGTCTTTTATCTCTTTACGCTTAAGCCGCTCACCCGATTTGAGCCCCGGACCCGATTTGAGATACTTTGAGTCCCGGAAAAGGATATATGATACTTTTTATGCCGGAAAATGTACGGTTCCCGATCGATAAAATATGAATATCTACGCGACGGAGTTGCGGGCGTCGTCTTCTAATACATATTATAAATTCGAAAGTTTGTCTGTCCGTCTTTTATCTCTTAACGCTATTAAGCCACTGAACCGATTGTGGTGAAATTGTAGGGAGATACACCTATATCTGCAGAAATACCATCAAAGTCCATCCAGTACTTTTGAAGCTCTTAACCTTTTTTACCTTGAATTATTTTGTTTTTTCTATTACATAATATGAAAAACAATTTTCACAAAATACATTTGAACGTGATCTGAATAATTGTTGTGTTGTCATGACAACTTAAGAGGCCGGGTGCCATCGAAATTCTCATACAACGTAATACCAAAATCATTTTCTCATACGAAAATATTTAACATATTTGAGTTATTTTTCAGCTTAAAATAGTAATTAAGTACCTAGGTTCCTGCACAAAAATTAACTACAAAATATTTAAACACTAAAAAATATTTTTTAGAAACTAAATATTTTGTAGTAAATTTTTGTGCAGGAACCTAGGTAATTACTATTTTAATCTGAAAAATAACTCAAACATGTTAAATATTTTCGTATGAGAAAATGATTTTGGTATTACGTTGTATGAGAATTTCGATGGCACCCGGCCCCTTAAGGTTTTTAACAATCAATTAAACTTCCAAAAACATAATATAACACTTTCTATATCGTGCATATCATGTATAATTATTCGTACAATGTCAAAACTTTACAATTTTGATATATAAGATAAATTCTCTTACAAAGTTGTAACAAGTATGTACATTGTACAATATACACAATACAAATATATACAGTATTCTACACCGTTCTTAAAATCTGTGCAGAGACAAGTTTTACGTGCGCGACGTAATACTGCATTCAGTATTCCAATTATATTAAAAACCGGCCAAGTGCGTGTCGGGCCACGCGCAATATAGGGTCCCGTAGTACCGCTAGTTTTTGATAATTTATGTGTGGTCAATGAATGTACATTTATAACGTGTTTTACACTACTAACAACATCATTTCAGTTACGTTTAATAAAAGGAATTTGAACGAAAAGTCCTTTATACTTCGCCGAATATTTTTTTTTAGTTAATCGACTATTACTCAATAACTTATGAAGTCTTCTTAGCCGTGATAATTTTCTTTTTTAATTCAGCATATTTCTTATTCCCGTGAATTTTTTCACATTTCCAGAAGCAACCGTTTAGCTGGTAGAAGGGGGGGACACTGGACTCTATCGATTTTTTCCGCTTTGAAACTTCATATTTCACAAATGGATCCCTAAATCGGAAAATTATCTATGAATACTCGTAATATTTTTAAAAAACCTATCAAACGACACCCCACATGGTGGGGTGGACGCGAAAAAAAATCATCTCCGCTTGATGTGTAGGGGAGGTACCATAAAAAATATTTATTAATATTAAGTAAATACTATATACCAGTGCAAAATCGTGCTGGTGCTAAATTTGAAACTAATGAGACTCGTAAATTAAAATCGTAGTAACTTTCGGGGGAAAGACTGCTGAAATGAAACGATTTTGAAAAATACAAATTGACCAATTTTGATCAGCTGAAATCACTTGCGTGCGTCTGCGATGCAGGCAGTTTAAGCTCTAGTATGGACGTGGTCTACTGTATGTATTATTACACTGTAGCACGTGTATGTATGGAGTGGTACTTCTCAACTTGAAGGAAATTCCTCCCTCACAACTCACAAGGGGCCTTTGCTCCGGCTTCATAATTGTCTCCATTGTAAAGCGCTAATTTTATGTTTATTCAGTACTATGCGAATCAAAGTTTATTCTGTGTAAAGATAACAATTTTATCACTTACTAGATGTCCCTGTTAAATATCATTTCCCTCTTAAAATCGTAATATAAACCTTCCTCGGACTTCCTCGAATATTTCAAGACCAAAATTAGCCAAATCAATTCAGCCGCTCTCAAGTTTTAGCGAGACTAACTAAATTTAAAATTTATTTTTATTTATATAGTTATAGTTTATTATTTATATAATTATTATGTTAACGTGCGAGATTTAAAATAAGATAGGTCCATATTATAACGAAGCGTTAAGTTAAATCCACACAAGACAAACAGCGGAAATAAACTGAAGTTGCCGCTCCGATCTTTACCGCGGCTAGAAGCGATCGACAAAAATTCAATTAAAATGCCACTTTATGACATAGACTATAGTCTCACGTCATAAAGTTGGATTTTATTTGAATTTTTAGTACTATAATAGTCTATGTCATAAAGTGGCATTATATTTGATTTTTTGTCGATCGCGGCTAGCCCCGGTAAAGATCGGAGCGGCACCTTCAGTTTATCTCCGCTGTTTGTCTATACTTTCGTATTTCTACTGTAGCCATGCTACGGGTGCAGATGCCTGCAGCTGTAGCAGCAGATGCATACCAGACTATCTGAATCTGAATATTAAGATCGAAATTACCCAAATCGGTCTAGCCATTCGCAAGCTTCAGTGAGAATTTTAAACAGCGGGCAACATCTAATCATAATCCATACTAATATTATAAATGCGAAAGTATGTCCGTCTGTTACCATTTCACGCCTAAACCGCTGAACCGATTTTGCTGGAATAGGGATGATGACAAGGTCAAAGATTAGCGAATTTTGTAAATAAAATAAAGAAATAACGGTAAAAATTAAGTGTTCCCAAAATTTCAGCTTGATAGCATTTGTATTTTTTTTTGTTAGGCGCCTTCAAAGTTGGATAATCAAGTCGATTTTTCAATTAAATTCGATTTCAATTAAATTTCTTAATATTTGTATACCATTCGATAACTTATGCAATTAAAAGCAACTTTTGTTATGAAACCACTTTCATTTAAACGAAATATTTAATATACCTACCGAACAAAGTTCTCTCCCGATGCGTACAAACTACGAAAGAGTGACGTCATTCTTTCGTAGCACTTTGTATGGAGCGTTTCGGGCAGGTCTATTTTATGAGATGTTTGAATTGTCATATCTTGGTGAATTTTTAAGCTATCAGAGTCATTCTTTCAGCGATGTTTCTATTTTTTAAGGGTCTTTAAATTACCAATAAGAAAAAAAAAAATAGTCATCATGCCTATTCGGTATGGATATACTTTGAGTTCCGGGACCTTCCCCGGATACTTTTCTTCCCGTAAAAATGAACGGTTCCCGCGATAAACGAATTTTGGCGCAACGGAGTTGCGGGCGTCATCCAGTTTCGTAAAAGTAAATATTATTTTATTTTCGTTATATATTACAAGACAAAAGAAGCACAACGGAAATGAATAGATAATGTGCAAATGACAGCCAAGAGGCAGCAGGCCGTAGTTAGTTTTTACCCCTGACATGATCTCTATGCTGTTGACTTAAGGTCCATTTTCTCCGATAAACAACTATAAATATACCTTGTATAACAAAGGCAGAACGAATACTTCTTGGAATATCATCAAGTTATCCTGTCTAGAACAAGTATTATTACATTTCAAGAAAATCGCTATTTTAATCAAATTTAAATGGTCAGTTCACACCCAAAATAGACACAACGCAGCTTTGAAATTTTAAGGTCGTAATATACTTTATTTACTACGCTAGAATGTCGCTATTCTTATTGAAATAATTCTAATTTAGAGCTGCTGCAGCTGTACTACGCCATTTGTTGCGTCTCGCTGTCTAACTTACATGTATTTTTTATTTACAACTAGATGATGCCCTCAACTCCGTTGCGCCAAAACTCGTTTATCGCGCGGGAACCGTACATTTTCCGGGATAAAAAGTATCCTAAGTCCTTTCCCGGGACTCAAAGTATCTCCATACTTAATTTCAGCGAAATCGGTTCAGAAGTTTGGGCGTAAAGAGGTAACAGACAGACAGACAGACACACTTTCGCATTTATAATATTAGTAAGTATAGATTGAGGCCGTATATGGGCTTTTCGCCCATATCCGACATACCTAATAACTTACATATTGAAATACTCTATTTTAACATAACCTATACGTGGGAGTAAGATCTACATAATAAATTTTCGAAATTCTGATATTGCGTCTCCTTACACCTAATTACTATAAGCTGACCAGTTTTAGCGCGACCATCGTAGCATACTTTATAAATATAATATAATTATTATGTATCATATAATAAAAAATCTTTAATATAATGTATATATACCTTTATACTATGTCTGTCGTTACAGGTAACACAAGTCATTTAGAGTTTAGGTATGCTAGCACGGGGCCAGACTGACGTGGCGTGAAGCGTCCCTAGATATTATTATATATTAAATTATATAGGCGTGTAAAATCGTGAAAGTTACAGGCCTACAAGGACCTTGTGCCAATTGAACAACATTGAATGTTGCTCAATTTACGCTGCAACCGTTGCAAGGCGTTAAAAAAAAAAAAAATAAAAAAAAAAAAAAAAAACTACAAGAGTCGGCCTTAAACTGATCATGGCCACTGGTTAACGGCTTAAGCGAAAGTTAAATAATAAATACCACAATATAATAATGCTCTCTTGGTCTTATGGTGGACCATACACTATAAGACCAAAATGACATAATCAGCAACACATTTGAGGCTAATAATTGAACTATGACGACGCTCTTTGACATCTTAAGCCCCAATTTCACCAACGTCTGTTAGTATTAACAGCTTGTGTAATTGTCATGTCTTCTCTTTCATTCATAAGAAGAACGAAAGAGGTAACATGATACTAATTATTCGAGCGTTAACTTAAACAGTCGTTGGTGAAATTGGGGCTAAAGAAATTATAATAATGATCTAACATTCAAACTTAGAGATTTTTTTTTTATAACTTAACTTTAATTAAGACTTTGACAATTAAAAAACTAAAACCCGACTACTAAAACACGCTCTAAAAAGTACGAAACAAGAAAACAGTTTATAGCGATATGGAAATGTTTAAAGGATAGCCGTGGTCGTATGTATGCCCCTTTAATTTTATTAATATCTATAATGAATCTATTTTGCTATAGTAGGTGGCATATGACCACGGCTATCCTTTAAACATTTCCATATCACTATAAACTGTTTTCTTGTTTCGTACTTTTTAGAGCGTGTTTTAGTAGTCGGGTTTTAGTTTTTTAAACTTTATTTTTATTTCAATTATTTTAGGGCTAAGATTCACTCGATAAATTTCTTTACCTTTCCAACTCCTCAAACGATCGAGGATCATATTAAGGATGTTTTACAATTTATAATAGGTATAGATATTGCATTGAAGTGATTTATGAATTCTTGCAATTATCAGGTGATTGCTCGCAAACCCGTAAGAAATAGCTAATAATGTTTACATATTTGAAATATGCTAACAAAGCTCTTTCATTTGATACCCCACACGACATCGTCAGGAAAAATATTTTTTTTTGTTCTTTACTTTAAGTCCCCTAGATGGCGCTACAGTCAATTTAACGTGATGTCATGCAGCCTATAACCAGCGGACAGTCAAGAGGCTTCTTACGACACCTCATTTGTCCAAATAAGATTAGTAGTTTTAAAGTTTATATATAGTAGTTTTTATACGTGGGAGAGCCATGCTTCGGCACGAATGGGCCGGCTCGACCGGAGAAATACCACGTTCTCACAGAAAACAGGCGTGAAACAGCGCTTGCATTGTGTGTCGCCGAGTGAGTGAGTTTACCGGAGGCCCAATCCCCTACCCTATTCCCTTCCTTTCCCTCCCCTATTCCCTTCTCTTCCCATCCCTACCCTCCCCTATTACCCTATTACCTCTTAAAAGGCCGGCAACGCACCTGCAGTTCTTCTGATGCTGCGAGTGTCCATGGGCGACAGAAGTTGCTTTCCATCAGGTGACCCGTTTCCTCGTTTGCTCCCTTATTTCATTAAAAAAAAAGTTACGAGGGAACAGATGAACATCCATACCCACATACATACATGCCAAACGATAACCCTCCTTTTTGTTTCGCCGTAGTCGGATAAAAACTACATAATATTTTTTCATCAAAGATTTTTAATTTATTTCAACTAAATTAAACTTAATTAATCATTAAGTATCTTTAAGAGCGGCACCTATTTTCTTGATTTGATAGACGTCCTGTCCATTGTGCATTGTAATGAGCATAACAATTTTCCTTTTGTGTGTAATCAGCCTTAAATGTATAAGGTATTTCGATATATCAGACATCATTACTGAGATAAAGCCGATCGTGACGTACCTAGAGAGAGACGAAACAATATGTTGTCGATTCACTCACAAGTCACACCAGTGTTTTTCAACCTTTTTTCGACTTTTTTTTTGGCAAATATACAGGGTGCAATTAAACCTTCCTGCCAAATTTTGATATATTTGTTTAAAATAAAAATACACGTATTTTTTCTTTTATAATCACTCAGTACTAAAATGTTGAGAAACAGCTTCCGAAAGTTATCCTAAAAAACACTACAATTAATGGACACGACGCGTCGCCCGCGCGTTACGAGCTCCCGCGCGCGCGCGCTTCCCCCCCGCGTTACCCCTGTTGAAAAAATTTGGCAGGAAGGTTTGATTGCACCCTATATATTTCGTGTCCCAACCATTGCTTTTTTTATCATAAATAAGATGCTTATTACTTATGTATAATATTATGTCGTTTTGTAAAAAAATTCTTTCGTAATAATCTTTAGAATTTTTAGTTTTGTTTTTTGTACTAAAATAATTTTCTTGATCTCTGGCGATCCCCCTACAGAAGCTGCACGACCCCCCAGGGAAGAAACCCACAGGTTAAAAATACTGACGTACACGATTTAAATTTACCCAATGTTTAGACAAATATAGGCCATCGAAAGGCCTAATATTTAGGACACTGGGTAATTTATTCTAAGCTGAGAATCCATTATCTAAGCAAATATATTTGTCTAGACTATAACGATAATCTAGGTCGTCTATTACTAGGTATCACAAAATTAAATACTAACATTTTCCTGCGGCTGTGTCCGCGTAAAATAGTATCAAACTTCCATCCCTTATTTAAACCTCTTACTGCCGCACTCTAAGGGTCAATTCAGACGCGACGCATAGATGCATTTCTAAATTTGTACTGAATTGACAGATTTCAATTGCGTGAGACGTCTTGCAAGTCTGTCAAATCCATGTAATTGACAAGACATATCCTTTCATCTGTCACGAACTGTCAAACCATTTTCTAAAATTTTTAAATTTCCAATTACTCTCATTAAACTGATTAAATTATCTTAAGAAATTACCATGAAAGCTATATATAATTTTTATATAATTAGAATTTTTAATAAATAAGCTAGTAGTCGCAAATACACATAGTTTTATATTTGAAACAAAATACTAAATCGGTGGTCTGCAAAGTAGAAGAAGAACTTTTGAATAGTTTAGAGTAAGACGCCCATTTTGGGCGCTTGACAGATGAGCTATTATATTAATAACTTAACTGTAATATAATCAAGAATTTGACTTATGCCCCACACATTATTATCTGTCAAACTATTCATTAAATTGAATTTTTATCATCATTAAAGAGTTAAGGTTTAAAATGAAGTGAGTTTTTAAGTAAATTAGCAGTTTTGTTTTGTAAAATGTCAGAACATGTGACCTGATCGTAAGACGTAGTCATAAAAGACCACCGGCGTGGCGTAGCGTAGGATATGCACCCCTCTTATTACCAGCAGGCTTAGCATGGCAACATTATAAACGGGAAAGAATAGACATACTGACAGATTTTAGTGACATAGTGGATTTCCTTTGTCTATCTGTCATTTTGTCTATTCTTCGGTAGAATGAAACCGTTTCTATGGTGACCGTGTTAAGCCTGCAGGTGGCAAAGATGTATCATTTTGCTAGGTGTAAAATATTATTTTTAAAATACTACCTTTTAAAGATACCTACCAGATACCTTTTTAAGCAGCGTTGTGCCTTTTTTAAAGATCTTTGTATCCAAGTCCAAGCTTATCCAAATTCCCTAAGATATAATATCTAGAATTCGTGCACGTATTTCATCGAGGGCTTTAAATTTCGCACACACAGATATGTTCATATTTCACTGAGGCATAACGATATTCCGGACGGGTAAGACGCGGTGCTACAGATATAGATAGTGGAATGAGCATGATAATATTGGGAAACTAGAAGTGACCAGTATTTGTCTCTTTGGCAAACGGAAGTAATGTTTTGATCCCTCTTATTTCGAACAAAAAATACGTTTGGCACTCGGAGACTGCCGCGGTAAAGCTATTGCATATCTATTGCATAGCACGTGTACACGCATACGTCTAGTCGAAAGCACACAAATACCGTGCCGAAGTCTGCCGAACTGAAACGACGTTAGACGATGAACGGCTTTGCCGGTGTGCGGTGTTAGTTATATTTTCGTTACGGAATTTCTTGATTCAATCGCCGCACTCAAATCCGCGATAAAAGATATGCAATAGCTAAAAAGTAATGTAAATACATTGGATAGCACGTTTAGGAAAATTACTTGTAACGTAATCGCTATCGTCTATACTCAGTACAGACATTTTTTTTTTTTTTTAAAAGTATATGTACTCGTAGTAGCATTACTACTAGAATAAGTTGCGTTAAGTCCCAATTAATAAGTTTTAATCAGTACAGACAATGTTGTACGAACATAAAAGTGGAGCCGGTTTTTCGTTAAAGTTATTAAAAGTAGGCTTTTAGAAAGTTGATCAATCGCGTATGAGAAATAACGTCTTGAAGTAGCGCAGTTATGCATACCTATGTGTAAACGCATCTGTTATAAGTTATAACAAATCTTCTCCATCACGATTGAGTCGCATATTGATAAAATTTGGTTTGGAAATTATTATTTATATAATATGCGAAGAAATCTACTATTATAATAATGGTTCCATTTTCAAACACGTCCGTGCATTCTCTATGTCTCCGGCAAGGATAAGAACGGATCGGATCGTGTAAGACGTAGGGGCACATTTGAAAGGGGTCGGCTACTCCGAAAGGGACGTGCTAGATAAGTTATTCCTGATCTTGCGCTATAGTCTATTACCATGTAAGGCTGCCTATATAGAGGTTCTTAGCTCACGACAAAAATGTCCTATGTTTATTTGAAATTTATATAATAAAGGCGAGACCATACTGCGACTTCACGTTCCATAAAACTTACGCTTAGCTCATACGTCTTCATACAAATAATATTTAGCCGTAGCGTGTCGCGTCTCTCCACTGCAGCGTAGTGGCGCCTAGTATGGTCTCGTCTTTATTATACAGGATGTAATAAAGCTAAATGATGATACTTTAGGGTGTATATAAGTCCCCTAAAGTATTATCACTTGGCTTTGAGAAAGTATTATCACTTAGTTTTTTTATACCATGTATATATTTCAAAATAAACTTAAGATATTTTTATAACTTTGTAGCTAGACCAAACTGCGCACAGTACTGAATCGCGCCGATCAAAGTTTTCTGATCAAATTCGTCATAACTTCTCGTGTCGTCAGAAGTTTTTCTTTGGAGGCCCTCAAGCATATTATGTAACATATAATACGGTGAAACAACGTGTGCCGGGTCATCTAGTTTTATCATACACTTGAAATAATAAAATAATTATTGTGTCTATTCTGCCGTCAATAGCATTAACACAGTAAGTCGGGTTTTGGCCAAAAATGAGTTAGATATACAGCCGCAATCACGAAAATCAGCTCTACATTTGTGTCTTATCCATTCGCTTATATATATTTTTAACCAAAGTTACACATTTTAAAATAACAGTAAGTCAAGATATTTTTAAGAATACATAGCATAATTACAGTTTGTATACTTACTGCAGAAGTTTTTCTGAGAGTTACTCGGCGAAAATACAGTATGGCATCTATACTGCTAATATGTTATGTCACCTACTATATAGGAAATGAATATGAGCCTAGCAAATAAGCAGATTTTCTTTTTATAGCTATTAGCGGATATCTTGGAAAAACGTAAATGTTATTTAACTTTTACACTGTTACAGAAGAAAATTTTATGTCGTAGGCTAAATGGTTATAGCTTTTATTATTTGAGGATTTTATAAAGATGTTTATAGAAGAAAAATACTCTATAGCATCGTATAAAGATATAGATTAGAGAAGAAAAAAATTACAGTTTACAATAATAATAGTCATTATCTACGTTATATATCTCATTTTTCCTTATAAGAAAATATGAGATTTAAAGCACTTAATTAATATTGAGGAGACTGATTAATACACATTAAGTTAACATAATTCATATTCACGGCTGTGACAATTTGTAACGCTGCTGCGCATAAGAGCTGCTTAATAATCGTAAGAAAAAATGTGATAAAAACTAAAATATTTGTTGATTTTCGTAACTAATTTCAACTTTCTGCAATTTGATAACAATATAGTTTTAAAATACATACACTTTTAATATAATTTATTGTTTTATTGTAACAATTACAGCCTGATTAAATAAAACTTATAACCCATACTAGCTGTCCCGGTGAACTTCGTGTCACTTTAAAACCTTCCCTGGACTACTACGGATATTTTAAGACTAAAATCAGCCCAATCCGTTCAGCCGTTTTCGAGTTTTACACATTTGAAAATCCATTTTTATATATGAGATAAATTAAGAAATTTGTATGGATACTTAGCATAAAGCCAGTAAAATTCACACTTACTGTATTTATGCTAAGTGACCTCTACCACAGACCTCCAGCAGATACATAGCATAACTAACATTGTTTATATATCTACGTCTATACATTGCGGATTTGATTTACAAAAAAGTATTAGATAGACGCTGAAATTATCTTTCATTTAAGGTATCAACCGTCATGATCGGACCAAAAAAAAAAAAAATATTGATGATTTTCGCAACAAAACTTTAACCGCGTTTTTCTCGAAACCGCCTAAACCCTACTTACTGTGTTTATGCTATTGACGGCAGTATTGTAGAATATTAAAGGTAGATATATTATGAACGTTGAAGGTTAAAAATATTGACAAAATAAAAAATGCAGTAGTCATCAGGAATCAAATATTTCGTAAAGGATTTTTTTACTTACTTGGTTGAAATTGGGACACACGCACACAACCTAGCAGCTCAGCGCTTGGCGGGTCACTGCTTGTTTTTATCTAATGCACGATGTTATAAGAAAACAAATGAGTCCAATTATGTCTACCAAATAGTTTAAAATCCCGGTAAAAAACGCGTGTAACTTCTTACCCCTGTAACAACATGCCCCCCGCTCCCTCATAAAAAATGTTCATGTTTTCTTTTTATCATAGTACATATTTATCAAAAGGACAATTTCGGAATAAGTACAGTAGTTGGAACCATTTCTTTTAGAGCCCCCGCTGACTACAGACTTTTAGTCGACCGATAGTTTGACCAAGTTGGGGTTTCAGTACATTATTATCGATCGATACAAATCGTTTAGTGTGCGCACCTTCATACATCTTCGTACTGATTATGCTTTAGATGAAACTATCGGCCGACTAAAAGTCTGCAGTCTGCGGGGGCTCTTAAAATTCAAATTTAGAATCTCAAACTCCGACCACAGACGCTTAAAATCACGATAATTAAGCAAATAAAACCGCCAACCGCGTTCAACAGCTAAATTGTGCAAATAAGATGTACAAAATGTACGCTAAAAGTGTACGCTAGGAAAAATGTGCACTAAAATGTACAGGAAATAAAATGTACGAAATGTGGGTACAATTAGCATAGTTTAAGACATGAGTGAATGAAGTGGGTAACTAACAATTTGAAAATTGTCGTTTTTTTAAGGTTCTGTACCCAAAGGGTAAAAACGGGACCCTATTTACTGAGACTTTGAACTCTGTCCGTTTGTCCGTCTGTCTGTCTCCAGGCTGTATCTCAAGAACCGCTATAGCTAGACTTCAAAAATTTTCACAGATTGTGTATTTCTGTTGCCGCTATAACTATAAAATAAAATAAATATTAAAGGGCTCCCATACAAAAAACACATTATTTTAATAATATAAAAAAAATTTATAAAATAATCGGCCAAGTCTGACTCACACTTGGCCGATTATTTGCATAAATGGAGGCTTTAGGACCGGGAAAACTATTTAAAATAAACAAGATGACGAAGTAGGTAAGATACAAGGTTTATTCAAATGATAAGAGAAATAATAGTATTTTGAAAGATTAAACTGACTTTAAAATTGTACGTAATTGAGTATTAAAAACTACTGAACCGATTTTGATGAAACATGCAGTATTTATACCCTTAGTTGAACAATACCTAGTACAACAAAAATAATTATATATGAAACTAGACGTTCCGCGCGGCTTCGCCCGCGTAAATGAGATATTCCACAGACAAGTCAGTCTACAAAAAATAGCCTATGATCCTTCACGTGGTATACTCCTTATCTGACCCAAATAACAGAAAAATTTATCTAGTAATTCGTGAGATAAGCCCTTTCAAATAATTTCCCCCGTTTTTTCCATATTTTCTTCTATTTCTTCGTTTCTATTAGTTTTAGCGTGATAAAATATAGCCTATAGCCTTCCTCGATAAATGGGCTATCTAACACTGAACGAATTTTTCAATTCTGACCAGTAGTTCCTGAGATTAGCGAGTTCAAATAAGCCCTTTCAAATAATTTCCCCCCGTTTTTTCCCCATTTTCCTCTATTTCTTCGCTCCTATTAGTCTTAGCGTGATAAAATATAGCCTATAGCCTTCCTCGATAAATAGACTATCTAACACTGAAAGAATTTTTCAAATCGGACCAGTAGTTCCTGAGATTAGCGCGTTCAAACAAACAAACAAACTAACTAACAAACTCTTCCGCTTTATAATATTAGTATAGATCAGACTTGAAGTTCCGGAGATATGCGAACATAAACATAAAAACATACACACGTACATACACTTTTGAAATTTGGCATATTTGTTCAGACGCGGATATAGACTAACATAATATACGAAAACTGGGCAGTTCTGGAAATATTACATACAAACAGGTCGAATTGATAACCTCCTTATTAACCGACTTCAAAATAAGGAGGTTATCAATTCGACGCGTATGTATGTAATATTTCCAGAACTGCCCAGTTTTTGTATATGTTAGTCTATTTCAGTGTCTGAACAAATGTGCCAAATTTCAATAGTGTATGTATGTATGTTTTTATGTTTGTGTTCTCATATCTCCGAAACTACAAGTCCGATGTAAGTAATTCTTTTTTTATTGTACTAGATAGTGTTCAACTTAGGGAACACTATAAGTTTATTCAAAATCGGTTCAGTAGTTTTTGAGGTAAGGCAATTTTAATTCTCAATTACGTACAATTCTGAAGTCGGTTTTATCTTTTTAAAATAGTATTTTATTGAAGTCGGTTTGAATTAGTACTAGCTCTTATGTTGTAAAATGTTAGTTACCCATTTCATCCACTCATGTCTTCAGTTTAAGCTTAATATTCATGGCCGCTCAGCAAGATCCACATAACCCTTCATGTTATATTCATATACATTATGTTCTGAATAGAAAAATATTTTGTAACCTCTGCCGCCCTTGGAATTTTTTCATTCGATATAATAATAATATATTACAAGACGTTGAAACTTGAAACAGCGAATCGAGGCTTACTGACTTCATATAAATTGTTAAAATTAGTATGAAATACTGTGTTTTTATTATTATACCTTAGTATCCCTAAGGCGCCCTTTAGTTCAAACCAGGGTAGGAAAAAAAAATGTAAGTATTCTCATACGTGCTGACAAAAAGTTCGATCAAAATATTTGACTTACCAAATTATTATGTTTGAGACTGGTTCAACAAACATTACTTATTACCGGTGTTTTATTTGATTTATTTATAGCAAGAGGGAACTCTTACTAATTATAATAAAGGTATTTACTTGTTATTAAGTATTACGCAGCGTACAAACATTCAAAGTCTACTGTCGTTGTATGATATTATGTCTACACTACTACTCTTTCGTCTAAATTCTCCCTTTGTTTTCTAAAACAATTTTTACTACACTAATCCACGCACTACCCAAATCGAATTCCACTAATTCTGGAATTCCAGGGAATTTCCTGGAATCGAATTACCTGGCACTCGTAGGTTCCGTTGTCCCTCTTCTGGACAAACTTGATTTGAAGGGTCCAGTCCTCGGAGCCCTCGCCGTGTAGTACCTAGAATGGTGATTATGTTATTATATTAGTTGGGATCAATGATTTCGAGAGTAAAGATAGGTTATACAGAAAATTCTTAAGCATGATGTAGCCATGGTATATTATATAATATTATTATCACACTTTAGACAATGTTCCTCTTTAAAGTGAAGGGATAAAATATTACTCTAGGAAGTTTTTTTTCTCTTTGAATATTCTTTGTAAAATATTTTATACATTATAATATGTTGCCGCAGCTTTGTTGCGTCAAATTAAATACGGTAAAAACTATGGTTTTTTCTGGGACTCAAGGTATTTAGTACATACATTATATAATATATAAAATGACGTTAGCGATTAAAGCATCAAGAGTTACCAGATAAACATAATGTTACAGATACACTTTCGCAATCATAATTAATATTACTGTGGTTGTATAAGTGTGAGATGTTACCCACAGTGTAAATATTATTAAATGTGAAAAGACTTTATACCAAAATCAAAAATAACTCAAATAATCCCAAAAGTGGGGCAGCTAAAGTGTAGACACTTTGTACGTCGACATACCTCGTCTTTTTTCTGAAGGGGTTAGTTAAACGAATTACGAGTATTGGTATATTGATTTCTTATGTGTACACAAACATCCTTCGTCGTAAATATAGCTTGATTTAATATTTCAACATTACATAATGACTCGTAACATTGAAGCTTTATTATTGTGGAATAAATAATTTGTATACCACGGAAATTGTACGTTTTTGTAATTGTATTTATATGTAATTGATATACAAAGTTTCTATCATCAAGGGCGTAATCTACTACAAGTACCTCACTTAATTTGATTGAAATCCGTTCAGTACTTTTGGTGTAAGAAATTAACAAACACTACAAATACTTCTGAAATTATGTGATTGTGTTTGGTGTAGTGAACTATACTTGACAGTTCACTATACCAATAGAGTGAAATTGCGCGCATAGCGGTGATGCTCACTGCTCGCCCTACCAAATGGACTTAAGAGCGGGCTGTGCAATTTTGCTGTGTTTTCTAATAAGTATTACGATCCCGGAAGACGATTGACTCAAATGAAATTGAGATTTATTTAATCATTGTATATTTATCTGATATTTAGCTAACGGAAAACACGATTCACTTATTTTGACTCGATAGTTTTATTTTTCGAAATTATGGATCTTTTTGGGCATTTCAACAAATATCTGTTACACTTATTGAGTTACTATCATTAAATAACTTTCACTACTACAATCACACACTTTACAAAATAATAGCTAAAGGAAATATTAGTATTGTATTTAGTTTTTAAGTAATCATCAAAAAACAGTTTTGGGACTTACGACCTTTACTTTCGTGCTATAATGCGGGAACCGTTGTTACGCGATATTGTTCACTATTAGATGCAGCCGAAAGTACATTGCCCGGGAGTATGATTCATGGAATCATTGTATCACGATTGGAGGATAGCGTTGTGTGTAGGCGGGGCTAGCGTTTTCACAGCGCGCTCTTAAGCGCCTTCCCCTTAAAATTTCACCAATCGATCTTAAAGTATTAATAAGCAAATATTAGAAATATATAGCCGATAGCTCATTACCATATCTTTATTATGATTACAGTGCGCTTCGTTAGCAAAGTCCCCACAACTCCCCACAAGTGCAGCTCAGCGTTTATGGTCCGGAAACGCCGATAGCAGTGATTAATTAAAGTATTTCACGGTTTGGTTTACTAATGCTTTTAAATATTGATATGGTGCGACTATCCAAATTAAAGGTTGCTGCAGAAATGTTTTCAGGTGTTAGATATTACCGGTTACAAAAGTTTGTTCATAATATGTTGTGCAGAAGCTGTTTAAATTTAGCGATGCGTTACATTAATAAAACGAGTCGGACTCGCGCACGAAGGGCTCCGTACCATTATAGAGCAAAATTAGGCCATAAATTGTGTTTTTTGTATGGGAGCCCCCCTTAATTTTTTATTTTATATTAATATTATTATTAAATATTAAAGCACACATGAAACTAAGTACTTTGAGAAAAATTAAAGTACCTACCTGTTGCCATTATTGATATAGAGCAAAAAAGGCCAAAAAAATCACGTTATTTGTATGGGAGCCCCTCTTAAATATTTATTTTATTTTATTTTTAGTATTTGTTATTATAGCGGCAACAGATATACATAATTTGTGAAAATTGCAACTCTCTAGCTATTACCGTTCTTGAGTTACAGCCTGGAGACAGACAGACAGACAGACGGACGTACAGACGGACAGACGGACAGACGGATAGACAACGAAGTCTAGTAATAGAGTCCCGTTTTTACCCTTTGGGCACGGAACCATAAAAACTAGGTGTCACAACTACTAATGAGAAGAAGTAGGTATTATTATTGATCATGTTTAATAATAGCAACAATTAATACTGTGGCGGTACCCACAATTAGCGCCACAATCCTGCATCGCGCTATCAAAGTTTCTGAGCACGGCAAAGATATATATGAAATGACGTCAGTGGGCATCGTGCTGACGGAGCACGCATTATCACTCGGTCGAAAGATATTCCTTTTCGGCGGCAGCACATATTTCTAAATTATTAATGTGTAAGCCGCTGATGGCCAGCTTGTTTAAAATATTAATAATAAATGAAGTAGTTTAAAAAACCCTCGATAAAAAACTGACACGTAAAACTGATAAGTTATAACACGTAGTGAATGCGTAGCACCGTAGCATTTGCGTGGCATCGTAGTGAATGAGTAACATCGTAGGGAATGCATAGTACTGCACTCTAGCGAATGCGTAGCATTGCATCGTAGCAAATGCGTAGCACAGTAGCATTTGCGTAGCTTTGTAGCGAATGCGTAGCATCGTAGCTAATGTATAGATAGCATCGTAGCAAATGAGTAGCATCGTAGCAAATACGTAGCTTTGTAGCGAATACGTAGCATCTTAGCGATTACATAGCATCGACATAATACGTAGCACCGTAGTATATGTGTAGCTTCGTAGCAAATTCGTAGCATCGTAGCAAATTCGTAGCATCGTAGCGAATGCGTAGCATCCTAGCGAATGCGTAGCATCGTAACCAATGCATAGCATCGTAGCGAACGCGTAGCATCGTAGCGAATGCGAGGCATCGTAGCAAATATGAAGCATCGTATCAAACGCGTTACATTTTTTCATAGCTCATTTAATTATATTGATCGACGTTAATTGTACATTATTATTGTGGCTGTACGTCAATCATGGTAGCAATGCTGGTAATCCATCACAATTGTAGAGCCTTAAAGCACTCGAAAACTATTGTATCACCTACCACAATTGATTCGTACAGACAGGGGCTGTCGCAATTTGTGTTTAATATCAATACAGCGCCATTTTGAATATTCAAAGTGACGTACAAAGCCCACACAATAACTCAGCGCTCAAAATACAAATGCCCATACATTGAAACGTTGAATGCGCCATGTCAATCTGGATTTGTTGCTATATTACATACTTTATTATTCAACTAGCTGACCTGAAAATTGTTTTGCCTAAAGTTGTTTAGGGTATAAATATGTCTAATAAGTTAACTTTTAAGCATTTTATGTTAAAAAAACTATAATTCGATTATTATAAAAAAAAAAAAAGTTTTTGTCACTCGAGGTATAGTTTGTTTCTATTGATACCTCATTTGTTTAAATCGGACCTAGCTTAGCCACTACGCGGGCACAAATGTATATACATGCTTAGACTGCCAAAATCATTATCTTTCCTTTTGGCTTCGCCGTAGTCGGTAAAATAATGTTGTTGACTGATTTTCATATAAGCACACAAAATTTCATCAAAATCTGACATTCACGAATATAGTTGTAATTTGATCAATTTTACAGCAATCACTTTTATCGAATGCAACATGGCTAAAGGCCCTGCATTAGCCTTAATGGCTCCATATTTACTGTATTACCTCTAATATCTATTTGCAATACCATTCATTAGTAGTACATTACTGCTGCGGTTACAAACTCGTGTTTACGTATGTTTTAACTGCATAATCACAAACGTAGTTAATTCGAGCTCAACGTTATTTAACTGTGGTCAGTTACAAGTTTATTTTAATTGTTAAATTATAAACTTGTTAATAAATACATAATAGGACCTCTGTGGCTAAGTGGTTGAGCGCGTGGTGCTCAACTACAGCAACACAGGTGAGGGTCGCGGTTTCGAATCCTGTCGACGAAACAAAAGTCGACGAAAAAAAAAAAATTCAATTCGCGGGAAGTGTTAATTTTTCCCCGGACCTATAGTATGTCGACACAAAATACCATCTAAATGGATGCAGGGCTGTTGTCTCAAGAAGATCAACTACAATAGGTTTCAGCTGTCATATCGAGTTACCTACTAACGGCCGTTCCCAATATTTGATCTATCTCTGGTTTTGCCCTACTAGAGATAGGAATAGCTCTCATTAGACATTAGAGACATATATTTTATGTCAATTCAATGTTAGCTGCGATCGGTCGTATGTCAAACCAGAGACAGATTGAATATTGGGAACGGCCGTTAGACAACATCGATAGTGCGATGCAGGATTATGGCGCGAGTTGATCTACATAATTTCGCTATTAAAATATTAGTATATATGAGTCCAGATACGTACATAATATAGTATTTAGTATGTGCAGTTATGTGTATCACTGACCTTCATAAAACCATTCGGGCTGAAAACCGATTGCTTTCACGTTAAAAATCACTTGAAATTCTCGATTTTTGGTTCGATAAATAAGCGTTTATTTGCAGCTCGTGGCAAGTGCTGTATAAACCTCTCGTCCGGCTCGAGTTGGCTCATGAGAGCTGTATTTCTTTCGCCCGCGATTTCGCCCGTGTATGGACTTTAAACCGTATTTTTTTTTTAGTAAAAGCGATATGATATTCCTTTTATTTTATTTTCAGACCGTACTTTTAAAAGGTGTGGTATTCTTTTATTTTTACAATGCTTCGGAAGTTTTTAATACATTATTATAATTCTAGCTGTCCCGACGTAAGTTATTATGTTATATTTTATACGAGCATTGGCTAAACGAGTACCCTATGACATAATCTGAGGGAGCCCAAGGGGCATACTAATGCCAAGGGACTTGTAAAGAAATTAAAAGAAATGGAGTGGGAAGTATTACAATTTTCCCCAAGCAAAGCAGTTTATTTTATCGTACGATTAATGTATTATCTCTTTATCCCACAATTAAAACCTTGAACTAATTTCCTTGAACTAATTACTATTATATTGAGGGCCGATTTTTCAATCGTCAGATAACTTTTACTAAATATGACACTTTGACATTTTTTCCATTTGAAATCTGTCGTTTGTGTTTCATATGAAATTGGTAAAATTTATCTGACGATTGAAAACATTAAAATTGTAATCTGTTTAGGTTTAAGATGTAGAATGATCGAATTCGATCGATTTTTATGAAATACATACCTGGAACCTTTCATCGTTGGTGTATGTGAATTTCCCGGAGCTGAGGATATGCCAGTCTCGCTTCCTCACCCAGGAAACTTGCTGTGGAAGAAAGAGAGAGATGGATAAAAATATTCAATATCTTCTTTAGCTAAGTAGTTCTATATCCATAAAATATCTTCGCTGGAAAATTGTACTAAATACAGTCTATCAGAAAAATATTTAGTTCTAAAATAATATGAATATAGTCGTGGTTGAAATCAAAATAATATAATTTACGAAACAAGTTAGAAGAACACTTCATTTCAATACTTGTAAAGAAGAATTCTGGCGGTTTAAGTTCAAACCAAAATAACGAAACGTGACCCTGTGACACACTTGTAAGTCATATAACTTCTTTTAGTCATAGTATACTTATTAGAATACACTATAAGTTGTACCAACTAAATATCAGTAACATTTTCAGTTCTCGTGTAAAATCATAACAAAAAGAAAAGAAATTTCCACGTTACCATCAAATAAGTCGGTATTTCCCGTTTCTTTTGCAGTATATCCGGTGTATTTATCGAAGCATTAGCCGCTCAATTTCAATACGCTAAAAGCCCGGAGCTCAAATATAGATTTTGTGGACTGATTTTAATTCGGAATTTCTAACATTAATATTTACAAAGTAATATTGAGGCTACTTTTAATAATCTTGATATTTTAAACTTAAAATTTTGCATACTTTTCATATTATAGCCTACTTTCTTTACCTCCTTACTAAAACAAAATATAATGTTTAAAAATTTATTTAGTCTGGTTTTCTTTGACACATTATTGTGACATACAACGACAGCGGACCTTGAATAGTTATAGCCGATTTACATTTTACCAATCCAGTATTCCAATCCTAATAGACTAAATCGCTAGACTGCTACTGGAATAATGTAAATGGGCATTGAAATGAACTGGAATGCAATTCCGGATATCCTAGTGCATGCCAGTGGCCGTTTACATTATTCCAGAATCAAATCGGTGTTGGATTGGATTACTGGATTGGAATAATGTAAACCGGCCATTATAAGCTGCGTGAATAATATCTTTATTACAGAAATAACTGGCAATGTACCTTTAATTAGGTTTTTATGTACACAACATACAAATGTACTGATTGTTTTCACATATTTCTGATTGGCTTTGACATAATCCATTTATAAAAGGCCAGCGTACACACAACAATTTAACGATCGACCTCTTATTTCAAACAAACATTATACAAACAGAGCTCAGCTTACAATAGACATGTAAAGTTTCGCCTACTCTACATTGACTTATTACCTTTATTCAGAGAAAATATTTACTTAGTACATTTCAATGGAAAAATATGTATGTCAGTTTATTTGCGTGATTTGTTTACGTTGCCTTAGGCACGAATAGGCCGGGATAAATACAATAAATAGAAAACTGAAACCACTGAACCGATTTTGCTTGAGATACTTTGAGTCCCAGGAAAGGATATAGGATACTTTTTATTCCGGAAAAATGTACGGTTTCCGCGCGATAAAGGAATTTAGGCGCAACGAACACGTCGTGAGCTTAACTAGTAATAAATAAAATAACGTATGAATTTTATCGATTATTATTCTCTTCTATGCATGCGAATCATCGGTCCAACTCACAAGACGAAATAGGATATATTACTGCAATGTTTTCTCGTAAACAAAAAGTTTTGTTCGACGTTTGACAACGTTTTTGTCAATTTTTTTTTTTTTTTTTTAATGAAATAAGGGGGCAAACGAGCAAACGGGTCACCTGATGGAAAGCAACTTCCGTCGCCCATGGACACTCGCAGCATCAGAAGAGCTGCAGGTGCGTTGCCGGCCTTTTAAGAGGGAATAGGGTAATAGGGGAGGGTAGGGATGGGAAGGGATGGGAATAGGGTAGGGGATTGGGCCTCCGGTAAACTCACTCACTCGGCGAAACACAGCGCAAGCGCTGTTTCACGCCGGTTTTCTGTGAGAACGTGGTATTTCTCCGGTCGAGCCGGCCCATTCGTGCCGAAGCATGGCTCTCCCACGTATATATTCTGATATGACGTGTGCAACATGGTCGGATTGTTTACTGTATATGCTAGTAGCGCTGCTCCGACCTTTGCGTAATATAAAATATTCTTATTGCGTAGTTCCTTTCATAGTTTAAATATTTCACTATTAGGAATTTAAAAAATTAAAATAGAAATACACAAATAATGTGTTTCTTTTATTATTTTGGGAAATATTTTTTAATAGTCCATGATTGTCGTTAATTGCCAGAGTTAATTAACAGTAACCGGATATTTCATTGTGAAATTAATATTTGTTTGCGGTAGCACTATTGATATTCGTCATCATCACTTTGTGTAAAATACTTTTATATTTTTGGCGAGGAATTCTATGAGAAATCTCCCTTAGTGTACATTTTTGTCTCTCGAGAAAATTATAATCCATACTAATATTACAAATCGATATGTTTGTCCATCAGTCCATCATGTCCAAACCACTGAAACGATTTTGGTGAAATTTCGTATGGAGGTACTTTGAGTCTCAGGGCATAGGATAAACCGCGATAAACGTATTTCTGAGCGACGGAGTTGCGTCCATCAATTTGTATAGAAAATTTGGAAATTGAAAGTAAACTTGTATAAAAAACTGTCAAGAATAATATTAATATGTTTTTGTACAGGAAATATTTAGTTTTGAATGTTTTTATCACAAAAACCTAAAGTATACAACCGAAGCAAACTAATACAACCTTATAACCGAAATACAACCGAAGAAAATTAGGAATAATACGAAATGCAGAAACAGTTTCAAACGTTGGAGTGTTGAAATAAAAAAGCCAAGTCTGCCCGTCGAGTTGAAATAATGAACGAATAGAAATTGCTTCGAGTAAATTCTTATCGAATGCGAATTTACGGAGTGAATGCTGATTCTGATGGGATTATCATTATGCTCGCTTTTGATTTCAAGCTAGCTTATCTGCATAATAAACCGGATAAGGTTTATAAACCTATTGTATCGTTGTAGTACCTCGATCGTGGAAAATCGCAAACACAATATATTTTCAATTGTTATGCGGCAGCCGGGTGCCGCTTGGGGATTGATGAGATATAATATATACTAGCTGTGCCCCGCGGTTTAAGTGATATATAATAAAATACTATGAAAAGTACCAATAATAGGGTCAAAACGGGACGATACATGGTTCTATAATGGGTTATGGTAGTGATAATGATGATGATGAATGTAATTTGCATAGTAGCAATATATGCTTTCCGTTCTTAAAACAACGTCGAAACTCCCAAACTTGTATCTATAAAGAGTCAGGAGTTCTCTCAGCATCTTTCAAACCATGGTATACATTGGTGCAAAATATTACTTGTTGGTAGAATATGCTTAGAATACTGCTTACAAAACCGAAGTCACCACATGTTTCCATATAAATTTTGAGGAGTTCCCTCGATTTCTTATGGATCCTTTCATCAGATCACCACTTTTATGAATATGGTACCAAATTGGGATGATAACCTATACACCAAAAGAAAAAATTTGAAAATCGGTTCAGAAACGGCGGAGTAATCGTTGAACATAAAAAAACGAACATAACACCTCCTCCATTTTGAAAGTCAGTTAAAATTGTAGCCTTTGTGTTATTTTGATGTATAACCAATATTATTGTAAAGTTTCATTAAAATCCGTTCAGTAGTTTTTGCGTGAAAGAGTAACAAACATCCATACATCCATACATACATACATCCAAACTTTCGTCTTAAAATATTAGTAGGACTAGTAGGATAGGATTTTTGCATAGGCTCCGAAAGTTATTTTCATATCCATCCAGAGACTGCTACATCTACTTATATTATACATCAGCTATAAATGCGAAAGCAAGCTTTCGCATTTATTATATACACCGCTAAACTGTATTTCTAAAATTTAGTAAGGAGGTACTTTGAGTCCCGAGAAAGGTCATAGGATACTTTTTATCCCGGATAAATGTATGATTCCCGCGGGATGAGCGGATTTTGGTGCAGCGGAGTTGCAGGCGTTATCTATAAACGCCAAAGCCAAAATATTCAAAATATCATTAGATTTTTTTTTCAGAAATATTTATTGTTTTCGTAAATCCTTTCCTCATTTTTTGCGTTTTAATATAATAATGATAACGGTATCATTATTTAGCAAAAGGGCAAAATATAACATTTTGGTTAAAATTCAACCGTCTAACGTGCACTATGTTTTTACATCATCATTTGGCTAATTATACCGCTGGTTAATTTTGTACGTTCCGGCTAAAATATACAGACAGAGTATAAACAGGTCGCGGCGAACGTCACAATATTATGGCTGTTTACAATTTACCGTTTACGGCTTTATAAACTTGTTACTTTATCACCATTGTGTGGCAGTTTACTATGTTTAAAATAATATCCCCCTTACTAATAAAAACTTCTTAAATATGCGTTCAACGTGTGAATAGTTATACAGGAGTTTTTAAGTTACACACACGTTACACAGAGTCTATACCGAGAAATTAGTATGAAAATGACAGCATCGTTATACAGGCCTTATGTCAAAAAATGATTATTAGTAGAAAAAATATTATGCACCCTCTATACACACTGTGTAACTTTTTATTAGTAAGAGGGTATAACTGCAGCGTCTATGTAAAAAGTTGTATCACATTATCTGGCCAAAATTTGCTTTTTACCAGTTGAAAATTTTGTTTTATGGATTACCACAGATTTTATACACCGAACTCAAAAAACAAACAGACAGACATAAACAATGACGCATTTATAATACACTAGATGCCGCCCGCAATTCGTTACGCCGAAATCACGCGGGAACCGTACCTACATTTGCAACCAAAAACTACCGTATGTCCTTTCCCGTGTCTCGAAGTAACTTTATACCTTATTTAAAGTCAGTTCAGCCGTTTAAGGGTAAAGAGGTAATATAGTGTGGTTATATATGAGTGGTGGCCACAAAGGAAGATCTTCCGACCGAAAGAACTAGTATCATAGCAAGGTATGGTCGGTCAGGCCGGAGCTCACTGATGTCATTTCAGACGATATGTCTTGTCAATCTCAGAAACTTAGAGTAGGGTTACACGGTCAATTTGGCATCAGTTCAGTCTATCAGTCTGAGACTGATGCCAGAATGATGGCCGGAAAGTACATAATAAAAAAATTGATCAGTCCGTCAATCAAACGGTTATACGATCATTCTCCCGTCAGTCTGGATCAGACTGATGGATCAGTCCATCAGTTATGTCAGACTGACCGTGTAACCTTTGTCTTAGATATAGATTGTGGAGCAAACAGCGCAACAGTGCTGTTAGGTCAGCTGTAAGAGACAGACAGACACCTTTCTCATTTATAATATTAGAAAGCTGATACTCACGCCGCGCTCGCTCAAGTGTCCGACGAGGCAGTGCAGGTAAGCTGTCCCGCCGAGCTGCGCTGTCACGTTGCTGACGGAGTTGTTAGCGGTGACGTCGGCCGGCGCCGCCACGGAGGCTCGCCAGCCGCGCGCTCGTGTGCCGTGGTGCCCTGCAAGTGGAGGTATGTCTGTTGACGATTGTTTATATGAGTAAATAAGATAAATCTTTTAACCCGAGAGCCAGCGACAGCCAGACTTTCACCATTTTATAAAACCTGAAAGCTCCTGTATAATATGACTCCTATAGACGAGCAACTATGGAGTTTCGGTCGCGGTTACTTTAGGAGGTACCCAGTTCTGAAGGTCTACCTGACCTTCAATAAAGTATAAAGCATCTCAAAGTCTTATACTTTAGGGATGTCTGGCAGTGAAAAGAAAACTGTCAAAAATGAGCGGCTACTTCGTTGCTCAAAATGTCCTAATTTTATCAAACATTTTTTGTATCATACATGACATGAACTACATGAATGAAAATAACTCAAGTCTTTCAATACAAATAAGGACTGGCAAAAACAGGAATTTTATATTGAATAATAATTAATTATTCATAACAAGATTGAAGAATGTAAGAGTCAGAATTGAATATATTTTTTAATTTAATTCGTCTTACGTATGTCTCCAGAAGAAGAGGTGATGAGTGGCAGCGTGAGCATCACCGCGGCGAGAGCCGCGCCCGACACGCCTCCCGCTCGCCATTTCATCTGAAATAAAAAAAACATCAGGAATATGTACTCAATGAGGACACGTTGTACAGAGTCAGGTATTTGATGGCTAATTTCGGTGTCGAAAATAATAATCTACCTAGCCGTTTTCGGCCTCAGTGACTTCATTATATTTAATTGTACATTATGTTTTGCTCTTATGTAGCTAATATACCCAATCTTGGCAATAAAGGTGTGAGAGCAGGATTCGCAATTTCGGGCACCATTTACATAATCATAGGTGTCGAAAATACCGAATAGATTGCCGAGGACTATGAATTATTATTGGGCAAATTATTCTTCTAAATAAAGTATAAATATTGATGTTGGCTCAGGTAAAGAGAAGTTAGAAGAGAGGGATACTAATAAGCTACTTTTTGAAACGTAGAAATGTACGGTTCCCCGCGATTCCTATTTATGCGCATAGAGTCACTGAAATATCTATTACTGTATAAAATATGACAGGTACTTTTATATAACTTTGATGTAAACATCAAAACGCTTTCTATCCGTAAGAACTACGAATGAAATATTTCCAGTTCCGACTTGGAAACTTTAATATCCTAAATATCACAAAATGTAACATCAAGACAGACGTCGCATAGCAGCTGCAAAACCAGTTTGAATAATGTTATTTTCGAATATTTACCAAGTAAACAGTACGAATAACGGATTTAGAATGAAGTTTGGTTTGATATTATTGACTTTGAGTTAAAGTTAGCATACTAATAATATCTCATAAACTTTAATAATTGAGGTGGATTTCAAACAGCGTGTCTTATATTGACATGAATAATAATGACAATATGACATTATAATAATAATAATATCTATGGACGCTTCACACCACGTCAGTCTGGCGCCGTGGTAAGTACCTGAAGGACTTGTGTTACGCGTACTAGACAACGGAAATATATTTAATACTTTTATACTATACATACATATAAGATTTTTATTATATTATACATATATTTAATATACATCCAATACCCAGGAACATTGAAAACTTTTTGTTCCGTCAGCGGGATTCGAACCCGCGACCCCCGGCTTGAGCTACCAACTCGCTCACCAAATGAGCCACAGAGGTCGTCGTCTTTTCTGGGACTCAATGTATCTCCATACAAAATTTCAGTAAAATCAGTATGAGCGTGAAGAGGTATCAGACAGAGAGACACATTTTTGCATTTAAATATTAGTATGGTTGTTTGGATAACTGTCTGCGCCACACAAAACATTATTACTAATTGATTATGAGAAACGTAGTTGTGTTGGTATTTTGAAGAATAATCTTGTAATTAAAAGTAATTAATTAAAGCTATTATAATATAACGAGTATTTATATCTAGAGTACTTAAAATAAATGTTTTATACGTAAAACTGTTTCGTTTAGTGCAGGACTATTAAAAAATATTGGGAATATTTTCGTCATTCGATTTTCATTTTCATGTTATAACAAAATATTATAATCGGCCAAGTGCGAGTCGGACTCGCGCACGAAGGGTTCCGTACCGTTATGGTGCAAAAATAGGCCAAAAATTTTGTTTTTTGTATGGGAGCCCCCCTTAAATTTTTAATTTATTTTAATATTATTATTAATTATTAAAGTAAATTTATAATAAAGGATGTTTTGAAAATATCAAGTGCCTACCTGTTGCCATTTTTGACATCGAGCAAAAAGGCGAAAAAAATCACGTTTATTGTATGAGAGCGCCCCTTAAATATGAATTTTATTTTGTTTTTAGTATTTGTTGATGTAGCGGCAATAGATATACACAATCAAAAAATCTTGAGATACAGCCTGGAGACAGACAGACAGACAGACAGACATACAGACGGACAGACAACGAAGTCTTAGTAATAGGGTCCCGCTTTTACCCTTTGGGTACGGAACCCTAAAAATGTAACAGAATTCAATGTTTTCTTCATAAAAATCACATGAAACATTTATATCGTAGCCTTAAAAGCGGTCTTTTGTGTTATATCTATTGTGATTTTATACACAAAAATCGTGTTTTGACGACGACTTAGATGCACATACATTTTATTATTTTGCTATGTATATTTTTTGCGTGTTAGTATTGCAAAATATATTATGTATATGAAAAGCAAAACTATAAAGAGAATACTCTATTCATCACCAACCAATCAATCACTCAATCATACTAATATTACTAACGCGTGTGTGTCAGCCTGTCTGTCTGTTACCTCTTCACGCCCAAGCAGCTGAACCGATTTTGATGAAATTTGGTACGGAAATACTTTGAGTTCCAGGAGAGGACATTTGATACTTTTTATTCCGGAATAAATGTGCGGTTCCCGTGCGATTACCGAATTTTGGCGCAACGGAGATGCGGGCGTCATCTAGTTTCAAATAAAAATATTATCAGAAGAAAAACCTACTGATATATAATACTGATAATACTGATGAATCTCTTAGTTCCGATTAGTAAACTCTTTGGATAAAACAAAAACAATTAACACTATCTTTGTTAAACTAAGTTCAGGGAACCGTCAAGTAAAGTGTAAAATAACAATGTTAATTGAACTAAGTTTAAAAGATTTTTCAAGTTAATCGAAGTTCCTCGATTAATTATATCCAAAGGTCACGGAACCAATTAAGGAAACTCGTGAATTACGAGTATTAAAGGGTGATAGATTGTACGGACAGCATAAGGGATTGGCGTGCCCTATACGTCTTATTAAAAGTACTCTTTTTTATTTTAAATAATATCTATGGACGCTTCACACCACGTCAGTCTGGCCCCGTGCTAAGTACCTGAAGGACTTGTGTTACAGTTACCAGACAACGGAAATATATTTAATACTTTTATATATATATTTTATTATAATACTACACATATATTTAAGATTTTTTTTTATATTATACACATATTTAATACATATCCAGACCCGGGAACATTGAAAACTTTTTGTTCCGTCGGCGGGATTCGAACCCGCGACCCCCGGCTTGAGCTGCCACACACTCAACCATTGAGCCACAGAGGTTGTCTTTTACGCTTTTGTAAGGTAGCTTACATCCGATAGGTAATAAGTACTATCAGAGAACTTGCCTTCGTATTTTTGTCACGTTATGTCAAAACCCAGCTGAAAGATCACAATTATTCACAGCTAACATTAAATTAACATAATCCAACCAATTGATGTAGGTCCGTCAACTACCTATGAATCAATTTCTTCGATGGTACATTAATAATACTATGTTATGTACGTTTATATTTTAACAATGGCAATTATATTCAGTACTATCTAATAATAAATCTATGCTAAATATATAAGTACTCTGAAAAATATTCCTTAAATCTTCTGCATTTAAAAATAAATGAAAAATCATTAGCATTATGAAGATAGCTGGTTTCCATGCACCTTTCGCTTTCTTAGTCCAGTAAATCGACTTCTTAATCATTATTTTGTTATTGCGGTGGTTTTATCGTTTCCGCAACTTTACCTTAAGCGGAAAGTGGGCACCATGGGGTTTTATTACGAAAGCCCCGCGCCTAGGGAGTTCCACATACCCTGGCTGATATCCCCATTCCACTGAGGATGCGTGTAAAAAAGTCAGTCTTTCGACACATATGTCCTTTACAATGGTCACGAGGTATCTGCCTCCTTTCACTTAGTTAATAACAAGCAGACAGCACTAAATATTTCTTTCTCTTTCATGCAAAAATAGCTTCAACCTTCTTGTTAAATGGTGCATGTAACTTTGTTAACACGACATGACAGTTAAACGAGTTTATTGGCATAATTATAAAAAGCGACATCTATTGGCGCCATATTTTAACATCACGCCATCGCAATTTTTAAGCATTAAAATAATTATTATACCGGCCAAAAGGACGCTTTATAAATGAAAGCAATTTGCAACAAGAAATTAATTGCTCCGTACTTAAACAAATTAATTATTTTTATGTGAAAATATGCGACGAGTAATTCGCTTGATGCATACCGAGTAGTTTCAACCTGTTATAGCACTTATGCCTGTATAACAGGTATAATTACTGCAATTTTGCAGATAATAGACCCTTATCACGGAAGCAGTTAAGTGATTACAGAGAGTATCATAATTCATAACCAATTGAGTGTTGTTATCTCAACTCCGAAGTATTTGCTGCCGCACTCAGAGAGGAATATAATGGTTATTAAATGAAGATTATGACATAAGCCCGTATGGGGCCCGTATCATCTGTCAAACTCTTTATTAATTTAATCAGTATTAAATGTCTCCGAGTGCGGTCGTTATAAAAATAAAACGTTTAGTTTTATAAATGTCTTTCATCAAATCATTCAAGTCAAGGTTTCTCAATAAATTTTTCAGTTTATTACCATATAATACAATATTATAACAAGGACTACTTTGAGGAAATAAAATTAAAATCCTTTAAAGTTATAAGAGTGTTTAATATAGTTAATATTACTTGCTCAGTAATATTAACCTATCATGGTCACCAATTAGTTTCGCTCGCGGTCCATTTTAAGACATGAAATGATCTTCGCGGTCCAAACATTTAAAAAAAATCGGCCAAGTGCGAGTCGAACTCGCCCATGAAGGGTTCCGTACCGTTATGGAGAGAAAGTAGGAAAAAAATGTGTTTTTTGTATGGGAGCGCCCCTTAAATATTAATTTTATTTTAATTTCATTATTTATTATTAAAGTTCAAATATAATTAAGGATGTTTTAAAAATTTCTAGTGGCTAGCTGTTGCCATTATTGATTACGAGCAAAAAGGTAAATAACGCTTGTTGTATAGGAGCCCCCCTTAAATATTAATTTTATTTTGTTTTTAGTATTTGTTGTTATAGCGGCAAAAGAATTACACTATCTGTGAAAATTTCAGAAGTCTAGCTATAGCGGTTCTTGAGATACAGCCTGGAGACAGACTGACAGAGAGACTGACAGACAGACGGACAGACATCGAAGTCACAGTAATAGGGTCCCGTTTTTACCCTTTGGGTACGGAACCCTAAAAATATCTTTATTAAACCAAGGTTATTACGGAAATTACAAAGGTATTTAATCAATGAGAAAAGTGACAATTTTAGTAGCTTATAATCTTTCTGATGTTTGGAGTGAAATTGGTGCAAACTATTGATAATCCTGAAGATGTTCATCAGTTAGTCGAGAGTCAAAACCGATTTTTTTTTAAAAAGTTCATCTTAGAAAATGCTTGGTCCGCACACAATGGGTCGGCGGTCCGGATGCGGACCGCGGTCCGCCATTTGGTGACCCCTGCTCTAAATTAATATTTAAGACGTGAATTCGTAACTTTTTCTTTGAAACTAAAATACTTAAATTAAAATTCCCTTAAAGTATTGTAAAAGTAGGTCAAGCTTAGTTTTTCAGGCTTACCTAAATTTTAACCAGAAACAAAGTTCCAGTTAATTTCATTTCATCAAAGTCGAATAAAATCACGTTAAAACTTAGCCCTTTGTTGGCTTAGCCTTTGAAATTACCTCATGTAAAGCCTCAAAATTTCATATTCTGCAAATTTTCAGGCGCGTAATCATTAATTCATTATTCAAATTTGTGTTTTTCAAACACCATTTATATTAAAATGCAAAATCGGAGCACGCTATGATAAGCGTGTTCCATACTTTGAAAGTGTTGGCGTTTTTTAATCTGTGTAACGTAACATGTTTGAGCTTAGTTAACGAATATAAAAGTGAATACATTATATTGCTGCGTCTTATCCAATATTTTAACTCGATTTGATATTTTCTTTATTTTACTTTGAGCACATTTTAGAGAACTAAACAAAGCTCAGCGTTAAAGCTTATATATTTTTTAAAATTGATTTTTAAATATTATATTTGTGGTACTTGTTTATATTACTCAATAAAAATGCATTTAAACTGTAACACCATAATATTGTTGTTATAAGTAAAAAAAATAATTCACGACTGTGATAAAAAACTGTGCTAAGTTTCAAAACTTGCTTCATATTTTATACTATGATATTTTCTGACTCACCAATGGACATACAGCCTTCTGAGTGAGACGTTATTTTGCATTTAGTACAGTAGGCTGTGGCTTAGGGCATTCCATCTCAGTCGTGTGGTAATCTAGCAATCTGTGGTTTCAGTTCTATACATCGTACATGCTCAAACCACAACCGCCTCTTCACTTTACTGCTATAGTTCATGTAAGGAGAAAGGAATTTTTATAGGAGTGTCTTTTAAATTTTAATGTATATTACTTTTTTATATTTTTTTTATTTCAATTATAACTTGTTGATTCATGTCGATTTCGTTTGGTGATAAAACTGAAAAAAAAAACATTTCTGAAAAAAATCAGGTTTGAAAATTATTTTTCTCATATTTGCAGTATACCAAATTTTGTGCCTCTCGTCATACAATCAGAAAGCTCAAAAGTGCATTTTCGAATTTATAGGAAGAACACTCTTTCCTCGAAAACTACAATACCAATCTTTCAATATATTATATTACGTATTTTACGAAAACGTTTAGTTTAAAAATCTAGAAAACTTTAAAAAATCATTGAGTCTCAAACAATAGAAGGGAAATCTATAAAACAAAAGAAAAATAAAGCTCGCACCGCGGTCTGCGTTACGGCGAACTTTTCAACACAATTTAGTGTAATTACGGCGGAAACTTCGGGAATTAAAATTAATTATAACTCCATTGCAGTTCTATTGTGACGTCACGGCCGCCATTTTGTTATAATGTTTTAACTTTTTGAATTTGCATTCCGATCCACTTAACTCATCGGTTTTATCCTCAACGTTATACTAATCTTTGAAGCATCGCTTAGGTTTAAACTTCAAATCACACGTTAAAATTAATTAATATAATATGTAATTAAAATTATAATTTAAAATTATGATATTACAATTGCACACAGAAATTCACATAATTATAATAATTTAAATAAACACTTTCTAACATCAATCTGAATTTGATTGATGTTACTTAAAATTTGAGTTACAAACAATGGACATTGTTAAATAGTAAAACATTTTCATGTTGTATTTGTAATTTCTATATAGTTTTTTGATAACTTGTTATGACTTAATATTTTAAGTATTTGCTCTTGATTGCGGCACAATTTTATGAAAATGTTTTATGATTAAATAATATGGTTTACAACTAAACTTCGTAGCATGAATCAAATTCCACTGTCACATCCTGTAAAGCAAAAAATATATTTTAAACGAGTTTTTATGCCGAGGGTGCACGTTACGATACTGAAGCGTAGTAGGTCTACACCGGAAGTTATGAGGCGGATGTGCACCGTAGCTATAGATATAGCTCCGTCGCGTTACGGTGCGTTGCGTCGTAACGGAAAAAACGTGTTCCCCGTCGTCTGTCAACACGTCGGATAATGCAACGTATTATAATATAGTATATCATCTAAAATATATTACTTTTAACCAACTTAAAGGAGTAGTTTTTAAATTCGGCCGCAGATATTTTTAAGTAATGTTTTTTAGAATTATAATAATGGATCTCCTATGAATGCCCCCAAATTATTTATTGCCAGACACTTTTTATTAAAATTGACAACCTGCGTCATTTTATGCTGTCATATTATGAGTGTTTAATATTTCTCATAAGATAGTACGCTCATTTTGGGTAACTTTGAATTGCGGTTTAACTTTGAACAATACATTATTTTATTGTTCAAAGTTAAACCGCAATTACATGTACACGAATTATTATTTTATTGCAACATTTATTCTTAAATATACTCGTATGTACTCGCATGCTTTACAATCTATTTACAACTAGTGTTTAACAAGTAATCATCAAAAACTAAAAGAAGTTTCAACCCTTTCTCTCCCAGTCCCTCAACAAAGCTTAATAGACATATCATCATCGTTAGGAGATAAGGGCGGTGTCGCGTTACCACGCCCTCGCCCTCATCATCTTAGCCCGTAATGATCGGTCTAAATTAACGGAAATATCCGATACTGTTACGTTAGGAAAGAGCTTGGAAAAGTCTAGTAAATTGATAGTTATATTTACTATCGATATACGTTACTAAAAACAATCGGTCTTATTCATAAAAAAAGCTTATAAAACGTTTATAATGTATAATAGTTAAAATGCTCTATAGGCTTATAAAACATTCGATAAAATTGTCTATTCATAACAGTTCTATAAACCTTCTATAACTAAAAATTGTCTATAAGCAAAAATGTTGCCATTATTAGGAAGTTGGCAAACAAGTTCGACGAACATATTGAATTGATCATAGATAATATGTATCGATTGTCAAAATACGTCTGATCATAGACAAGATGACGGCTTAAAACTATAATTTGTTGTCTACGACTACGCCATACGAATTACGAAACGTCAAGTAGCGTCAGGTGCACCGAGTTATGTCAGGTGTAGGGATGTGATATACTTGCAAAATTCAATACCAGGGCTTCTAAGTACGAATGCGTAAAAATACCAGGGTCGAAAACCAGGTTTTAAAATGCTTGTAAGTATTTGGTAGTATCATAGACTGGCAACCCGCTCCTCGGGCGCCGGGCGTTGCAAGTTGTGACTCGCAACCGCGCCGAGCCCCTTAAGACACCCGAAAATACTTGCATAGGAATTCAATCTGTGTATGTATGGGAATAAGGAGCAAAATCGTGTAAATAAATAGGGACCCTGAAAATACTTGCATAGGAATTCAATCTATAAATGTATGAGAATAAGGAGCAAAATCGTGTAAATAAATAAAAATACTTTAAAGTACGAAGTATTTTTACTCACAAATGCGATTGTGTTTCTTATTCCTATTACGATGTAGATTGTTTTCCTATTATTTCATCACGTACTAGGTTGATAATATAAGTCGCAGTAGACTTCTTGAAGCGATAACGCTTCCGAAAGTCTTCGTCGTCCAGAGAAAACGGATCAACTCTACTTCTGTACACTTTTCTTCGACGCGTACTGTTTTCTAGTCGTTCAATGACATCAATTGAGTGTAAAGCTTGCATTATTACAAAAAATCGGAAAAATTATATAACCAAGAAGCTTATATTGTTATAGATACTTGTATAGTTATTAGTTTGTCGATTCTTGATGAACAACAATTTACATTGACAAAATATTTGTGACAAATGTCAGTTTTGAGTTATCGTGAGTTATCAGCTGTTATGAGTTCTGCCATCTTGTATCTTATAGTACTGTTAAAGTAGGGCCCTGGGCCTCTATAACTTTATGATAGGTTTATAGAACTCTTTGATGTTCTATTGCTATTATGAATACAATTTTTTGCGAATCTTCTTATAGTGATCATAAAGGACACTTTAGGTGTTCTAGAAGTTTTTATGAATAAGACCGAATGTCTTTAAGGTGCTCCCTCACCGGGAGCATTCGCTTGTAATATGACGTTATAGAGTCGAGCATTACATCAGTGAGGGAGGAGAGCCAAGCATTACAATGCGCACCTTGTAATGATACAGTGTGTAATATAATGATACAACTTCAATGAATTATGATTAATTTGACATTAAGGTTCTCCCTCACCGGGAGCATTCACGTGTAATGGAACATTAAGGATTCGACTTTGAGCATTCCATAGCTAGTTGATTCCATAATGTTAGATTGATGATACAAGTTGTATCAAGATATTACACACTGTATCATTACAAGGTGCGCATTATAATGCTCGGCTCTTCTCCCTCACTGATGTATGTGTTATGATGTGCTCGACTCTGTAACGTTACATTACAAGCGAATGCTCCCAGTAAGGGAGCACCTTAATGGAATCAACTACCTATGAAATGCTCAAAGTCGAATGTTACATTACACGCGAACGCTCGTCAGTCAGGGAGGTAGTATTGTAATGTAATGCTCAAAGTCGATTTTTTAATGTTATATTATACGTGGATGCTCGTCGGTCAGGGCGGTATTTTTGTAATGTAACGCTCAAAAACGAATCTATAATATTACATTACACGTGAATGCGTGAGGGAGCACCTTTAAAGTTAAAATCGCGTTCAGACTATATCGCCGCCGGTGAAACTTAGGATAAGTAATGTGCCCCTTTCTTTCTACCGCTCGGTAGAAAGCATATGTTTGTACTTCCGGCATTCCTGGAGTGCCACCCATTGCTTTTCCGTCGGCGTGGCGTAGTAGAGAAAGAAATTACTCCGTCTCATCAGCTTTTTTACATTTGCTTGCACTTCCGAAGTGCAATCCGTTTTTTAACGCGACGTAGATCGCACGAGAGGAAGTTATATTATCCCCCCCCCCCCCCCTCTTGCTAACGCAAACCGAAAATATATGCCTGTACCTGCTGTTTCGTTCTCAATTCTATCGGCACTCCCGGAGTGCAAACCGTTGTTAGGGTTCCGTACCCAAAGGGTAAAAACGGGACCCTATTACTGAGACTTCGATGTCTGTCCGTCTGTCTGTCTGTCTCCAGGCTGTATCTCAAGAACCGCTATAGCTAGACTTCTAAAATTTTTGCAGATTATGTATTTATGTTGCCGATATGACAACAAATACTAAAAATAAAATAAAATAAATATTTAAGGGGGGCTCCCATACAAGAGACGTTATTTTTTTGGCATTTTTTCCTCGCAATCAATAACGGCAACTGCAGCTAGGAACTTGAAATTTTCACAACATCCTTAATTATATTTGTACTTTGATAATTATTAATTAATAATAAAATTAAAATAAAATAAATATTTAAGGGGAGCTCCCATACAAAAAACACAATTTTTGCCTACTTTCGCTCTATAACGGTACGGAACCCTTCATGGGCGAGTCCGACTCGCACTTGACCGATAATTTATTATATATTATATTGCTATCTCTACACCAATGTTGTATCGTAGCGCTGCTACGCGATTTATTCTTTGCTACGAAAACGTAGCAAACTCGTAGCACTGCTACGCGCTTCGTAGCCAAGTGCTACGACGATGCACTTTTTTCGTAACCATCAAAATACGCTCAGAAATTCCACTTTTTCGTAAATAAAACTATTCTATTCCCCACTCCAGGATCTCATTTATCTTCATACCTACCAAATTTTAGCAAAATTAATCAGTTTGAGTGTGAAGTAATAAACAAACTTTCGCATTTATAAACTAGTATTGGTATTGATTTTTTTTTCACAAGCGATTCCACGTGCACAGCCTATCTCCTGCAGGCGAGGCACAGGTGAGTGATCAAAAGCGCTAATCGTGCGTGCCGGTCGACAGAGCGCGGTTTGACGAAGGCCTCTATAGTGTTTTCTATGACACAAAAACCAGAGAAACCATGTTAAAATAATGCTAATAAACTCTTTTAAATAGCGAAGAAGAATTATCGAAATTGATCAACCTTGTTGAAAGTTATGCGTATTCATATGCGGCCTTTTACGTTGGCCTGTGTAAGAGATTAATCTGGAGTAACACATCAGTAAATTAGGCTTATTTATAAAAGTATGCCCGACGTCCAATCTGATTGAATATATAGAATTATTGTGGATAATAAATCTGGCCAATTATTAGTTACGTTACGTTATTGGTCTTTGCATTGATTACAAACTTTAGCTTCACAGAATTCATAACCCTTTAAAATAATAATATAATATTATAATGGACACAATATATGACGCCCGCAACTCCGTTGAGTCAAAATTCGTTTATCGCGCGAGAACCGTAAATTTTTCCGGGATAAAAAGTATCCTTTATCCTTTCGCGGGACTCAAAGTATCTCCATACTAAAATTCAGTAAAATCAGTTCAGCGGTTTGAGCGTGAAGAGGTAACAGACAGATAGACAGACAGATAGATAGACAGACACACTTTCACATTTGTAATATTAGTTGGAAGCATGGATAAATGAATAATTATTCTATTCAAATTATTCGCTGACGAAACTTAATTGTATCATTGAAACTCCAAATTCATATTCAAAATGAAATATTTTCAATAATATTCGAAATTAATCTAATATAATAATAGATGTTCTAAATTACTGTACTGTAATTTAACTATATTAATGCAGCAGCAAAATATTTTTAAACTCCTAAAAAGTTGATGATATTATTTTGACATATCTGTTGATCTGTCTGCGTGTGTGTCTGTATGTTCGTGGCACCGCATTCAAACTGGTGGGCTAATTTTGATTTCTTTTTAAAGCTGATATGATCAAATAGTGCATCATCATCAGCCAGTTTAGTACTAGAAAATTTAGGTTTATGTATTCCCTAAAAGTTTGTAAACAACTTCCAGGAATTAAATCAGTATTTTTTTTTGCATTTCATTCCTGACTTGTTAGAGTTTGATAGGAATCAGAATAAAACAAACCAGCAGGGTGATTCACGATTACCGTTCGAAACGGATTCAGAAACTTTACCGTGCGGTCATTGGTCAATGCCTGGCGCGGCGAGCGTTTATTGGATGTCGCGCTGAAGTTTCCGAATCCGAGTCAAATCGGGCATTGTAAATCAGGGCCCAGGATAAACTGCTTCATGTTAAAGTAGAATCAGGGTACCGAACCGAATAACGTGATAATCCTGAATCTTGTCAACACCACAATCATATTAAAAAATCCGAAGCAAAAAATAGGGTTGTGCAAAAAGATTAATAAAACGCCATTGGGAGCGCTCAGCTGGCTTATTCCGGTGCCAAGTGACCTCTTTCGCTTTTGGCAGCGCAAAATAAACACGCCTAATTAACAAGATAACTACTTGGCCTGTTTTATATTTTTTGATGCGTGAAGTGGGTATGGTTCGGGATTGGGCAGTTATTTGTTGATTTTTTTTGCTTGTTTTATCAGAGTATTAAGTGGATAATTTTATGTTTAATTATACTTAGTTTTTACTTTAAAAACATATTGTATTTTAAACGCTTGATGTGACTAGAAATAATAAATGCAATGAAAATCAAGATCTTTATGTTTCAACTGAGATACGAGATAGTGAAGGAATAAAATATAGCGTTCTGGTGTACTGCACACCTCACGAGTTTCAGAAACCGGCTAATAAACTAACTCGTTAAAGGTTTTGTTCGCACAATGTTTCCACGCGTTATAATAAACGGCCAAGTTTTAACTTTGCCATAATGTTGTCGCGTCAACAAATTATAATATTGCAAGTATTTGAAAGTACGTAAAATTTTAAATAGCATTTTATATCTCGTTCGACTAGGGTTGGTATTTACCCTAGTCGAACGAGATATAAAACATAAGGCACGTTTAATATTCAAGTGTCTATTAGATATTTTAATTAAATTGCAAAGAGCTGTAGGGGAAAATTAAAGATCGCATGAACGTACAGTCGGGGAAATAAAACCGCAGATCTATTTTGTGTCTGCCACTCAAACACAAGGGCAATACAAACTAACCTAGATTCTTTTTATGTCAAGTATTTTTTTGTTTTTAATAAAAATACTTTTATAAAAATCGAAATACATTTAGCTCTTTGAACGACGCACAGTGCAACTTTCGATAAATTAACGGCGGTTAATTTTATAACTATCTTATTGAAAATGATAATAAAGACATACTAGTAAAGATATTATTATCTTACCAGCACCGACATTGCATAGAAATTCGCTTAAAGCTTAAAATTTTCGGTATAAAACTATCCCAGGCCCTAGGACTCAAAGTATCTTTCATCAAAATTGATTCAGTGGTTTAAGCATAAAGAGGTAACAGATAGATAGACACACTTTCGAATTTATAATCATAATTTAAGATATTAATACAATATGAAATTAAAAAGCAATCGCTGTAGATTTAACTATAAACGACCAATACAAAAACTATTGAACTCAATTCAACCGAGAGTGTCAAATGAAAAAGCAAAGACCATTTAAATGACAAAGAGTCGATTAAGTCCGTTTTAGTCTGTCAATCCGGGTATTGCGGTACAAAGGCCGCTGTTTGTTACTTTGAGCGCTATTAGGGAGTTAAATTAACAAGTAACTTTAGTTTTGTATTACTGTCGGTTTATCTTGTTGCACTGTTTAACTTGAATCGAATGTCGAATGCATTTGTTTTTAGCCGATTGTGTAAGTAGGGTTTAATTTTTCAAGAAGATTTTTCACGACACGCTTGTATTAAAAATGTGAAAGTGTTTTTATTACTTCTCCACACAATAAGTGTAAATTTAGTAACTTAAAGAAAAAACCTCAAATTTTCCTATAGCAAGCTAGCTGATTTGAAGAATTATGGCTAAGAAAATTCAAAATTATGTCAACTTTCAAACAAAAAAAAGTAGATAGAAATTTGTATACGAGTGTGGATGCTACGCTGCCACCGACAGACACCTGAACCTGAACCCTCTATTTTCGTCGAGGTTTAAGAATTAAATAAATGAATTTGGCATGAATTTATACTTTGAATTAACACAAGTTTACCGGAGGCCCTATTCCCTTCCCTTCCCTCCCCTATTTCCTTCTCTTCCCATCCCTACCCTCCCCTATTACCCTATTCCCTCTTAAAAGGCCGGCAACGCACCTGCAGCTCTTCTGATGCTGCGAGTGTCCATGGGCGACGGAAGTTGCTTTCCATTAGGTGACCCGTTTGCTCGTTTGCCCCCTTATTTCATTAAAAAAAAAACGATCCTGTTAGGACAAAACGCTTTAGCCTGTAACACGTCAACAATAAATTTAGACTATATTATTACAAAACGATGTAACCCGCGTTGCATTGTTTTGTCGTAACAGGGCAGAAATTAGTTTAATTTTATAATGAAATGCTAATAAAGTTATATTCTTAACGTAGAGCGTATTCATAAAAAACTATCCGTTAAATGAAATCTTCTACATCAATCGATTTCATAAACTGATTAACAAAAAAATAACGATATTCTATATTCCATTTAAGTTTTGCTTAAGTAATTCATTAAAAATCTATAAAAAAAGAGATAACTTTAATTAAATACAGAGAACGGATAACGTTTCATAAAAATACAGTAAAAGTTGGAATCGCAGTGTCCTTTTCCTCGAGTTAAGTAATAAAAAAGTTTTGAATAACCACTTTGTGAGTTGGAAAGAAAAAACGCGGAATCAGATGATTTGTAATAGAAGTTTCACAGTCGAATAACTTCTAAAATTAATGTGTTCCGGTGAGGTTTCGATGTGAAATTTCAGCACATGGGCTGTCACTACGGAATAATACCTATAACCTACGTTATAGAACCCAGGGTAAATAAATTTTAATCAGGCATTATAAATAAACAAAATAAAATATCTTTTTATTCAAAATAGGTAATATAAAATATTATAAATACACTTTTTGAACGTCAGGACTACGATACCTACCACCGGTTCGGGTACTAGCCCGGCGAGAAGAACCGGCGTAAGAAACTCGCACGGGGCCATCTTTTTCCAAAAAGATGGCAATTTTTTTTCTTTTGAAATAAAAAATTACAATGTTACACATTTCGTACATTGGTACACATTTCCACCACTGCGCCTTCTATTTTGCCAGGATCTGTAGATCCAGGTATCCAACCACTTAATAAAGCTTGCGTTGATTTTGTCGCATGAGGTAACAACACATAAAGGTTAAAAACGTAATTTTAGCTCCTCTGCTCTAACGAGTATCGCTTACCATCAGGCGAAGTCTACTTCTGTTGACGGACCGAACCGAACCGTTTTGCGCTATCTCGTGTACTCGAGTGTCAGATCAGTCTGCGATCATTCCGACCTGATCGATCGGCCTCTTATATTATCTACGCTGTCATCTTTAGTATATTTTACAAGCAAAAGAAATGTTTAACAGTCGAATAATTTCAAAAATGAATGTGTTCCGGTGGGGCGGGTTTGTGTGGAGATGTTTATCGCTTGAGCCTGAATTTAAATGAGCTGTGGTGAGAATAGATTGCTTTTATAATTTCGGTCATCATCATCATCAGGTGACTGGCGAAAGAATATAAAGTCATTTATTTAACGCAGAGACTTTTTTTCCAAAAATATAATTATACTATGACGACCAGTGTGGCTCAGTGGTTGAGCGCATGGTCAGTGCTCAAGCCGGGGTTCGCGGGTTCGAATATATGTATATTCAGTATTAAATAATATATTTCCGTTGTCTGGTACCCGTAACACAAGTCCTTCAGGTACTTACCACGGGGCCAGACTGACGTGGTGTGAAGCGTCCATAGATGTTACTATTATTGGTGGCTTTTATACACCGCTCGTATTTTTTCTCGTAGATGATATTATAAAATACAAAGCTTTTATCAGAAGATGAAAACATCTACAGGACATTATGTAGACGTATGGGAAGATTTTGGTAAAACCATTAATTATAATGAATAATAAATAATTATTTATTGTTTCTTAATCAACTTCATTTAAATGTTGCAAAAGTTTCCATTTCAATTTCAGTAAAACTAATAAAACTAAAAAAGTAAAATTTAAATTATATTTAATACCGTAAAGTAATAGCGAAATCCAATAATTACTGTAGAGCTAAAAATTGATTTCACAAAACACAAATAGTCAAATACCAAAACGCGCCAAACGGGCAAATCGAAAATTCCAAACCAAATTGAATAAAGTTGCGAACGCAAAAAAAACGACGAAATCGTAGCAATATAGTAATTGTAAAGAAAAAAAGTAAAAAAAAATTTGGGGCGTTCGCTGACTGGATATTGTTTAGCCTCTGTTATCTCTTGAATTGTTTAGTCAGCTCTATTCAAAACCAAGTTTTATATTTAGACACACAATAGATGGGGGCGCTGGTCGATATCGATAAAAACAAATCGATATCGATAAAAAACAAAAATAATGTCGACAACACTAAATTGCTTTCGTAGTGCAATCTAGTTTGAGCGACGTCAAAAGGCTATTACTTTAAATGGAATAATACATTTTATTATTTATGCAAGAAAAATAAAGTAGTAAAACATTGTTTATTTTGTTATTTAAATCTTGTTATAGCATGTCAAACATGTCTAATAACGGTTTAATTTTTAGAAAAAAATCATAGTCCATTGAAATATTACATGAGCTTTGCATTTTTTTTTTCATAACTTTATACGGCGGTAGTAAATAACGGCTTGCGATACAAAAAAAAATCCAAGACAGTGACTAAAAATTCATTTAATAATTTATCATCGCTGCCTCCAACACAACAAGCTGCTCGTTTTCGCAGTCTCCGAGTATATCACCAGGTCCAGTCGTGGCTCGGAAGCTATCAAAATCCTGAAGATTGGGGCTGGAAAAACATGCAAACATTTGGATCGAACAACCGCCGATCTCATGAAATGAATTTTCCGCAAATGCAAAGGAAACTGTGGAAGCATGTGTGGCTGCAGGAAAGTAGACCTGAAATGCTCTACCTCCATTGTTCTGGTGAAACATGCAGTAACATAAAAAAAAACTCCCTTTTTTGCTTATAATTTTTTAATTTAGGGTAAAAAGTTGTATCAACATATTTGTAGGAAAAATAATTTGCAACAAATAAAGGTTTCACAAATTTTTTGTAAGACGTATAGTTTCCGAGATATCGCGAAAATAGTGTTGTCACCGCTTTTTTCAAGATGGCGGCCGGGGGACAAGGGTGTGCGACCCCAAAAACTTGAGATTAAGCTTCTATTGCCCCACATGTCCCAAAAATAAAATTGCGTCCTCTAATAAATGCAATATTCGGTCCTTAAATTGTAACATTTCAATGGACTATCAGCCTTATGTGAAATTTTTACATTTAAAAATTATTTACATAAAGTTTTTTACTGTTTCCATAACTGTAATAACGTGGTTTAAAAATATGTTTTTCCCATTTTAAGTTTTATTTGATTATTACTGCCGCACTTAGAGACGAATTTGAATTACTTTACTTTACTAAATGAAGATCTTGATATTATAAGCGACATTACATTATCAGTCAAACTTTTCATTAAATTGAAGTTTAATCATTACTAAATGTATATGAAATCTGAATACAGTCGTTATTATGAAAACGTGGCCACTTAGATAGGTATATTAAAATAAATTGAAGAGCAAATCCGTATATAAGTGCATAATTTCACTCTTTATATTCAAGCCAAAACATGAGTCGACAAAATAACAATATCTTATCCTTAACTCAATAATACACGTAACAAAAATGTGTCTTAACCTTAACACAATAACAAGTGCAGTTTTTCCGCGCCATCTGTGTAATCTATCTCTGTGTGTCAGCAACAATTTATTAACACGCTGACACGACGTAAGTTATGACGCACGGCAGTAATAAGTTGTGTCGGTAATGTCAGTAATTATGGAGGCCGCGGCTCAAGACGTATGTGTTTATCGTTACTGTCACAACACTAGCGTTAATATAATGCGTTGTTACTTACATGCGTAAAAGGAACTTAGGACTGTAATATTATGATATTATCTATGAATTTTTAATTTTGTTAATTTCGTTAAAACTCGAGTAGGGCAGAGCCTATTTGGCAAATTTTAATCTTGAAATATTCGTTGAAGACCTACGAATAATAAAAACTAAGACCAAGGAAGGTTTGTGCGGTGAGTAAATATTAAAAATGGCAAGTTAAAATATTAAAACCGGTTTTTTATTTCCCGAAAGCATACGAAGAGAATTGTTCTCGACATGGGTAGAGAATCTTACATATATTTTTCAAATCAAAATTAAAGTTTTAGAGGACGAAACAGCGCACAATCCTGAATCATCGAAGTTTTTTTAAGTTGGAGATTCTGACTTCTGACATCTACTCGCTCGGTCGGAAGGTCTTGCTTTGAGACTCTCAAGCATATTCCCATAATGAATGTGGCAAAACAACATTTGTCGGATAAAAATTTCAAAAATAGATCTAGATGTTACATAACTACACCGAGACCTAATTTTTTAAGTTCAAAGGTCAATTAGTAGTAGTAATATTAAGACCTGACATGACCAGACATTTCTAAATTTGTACTGAATTGACAGATTTCAATTGCGCGAGACGTCTTGCAAATCTGTGAAATCCATACAAACGTTTTTGTCATAAATACTATTGGAAACAATCCAACACAAGCTTGTCACTTTAAGTAAAGGTCATTTTTATTAAGTAGACTTAATACAATTTAATTATTTTCCCGTGGTGCTTCCCCCTTTGTTCGGACATTAATGTCACGAAAATTTGGCTGTCTCCTGCTTTGCTTGGGGAGGGAAAGTGGATTTCTCCTACTCCTCCCACCTTTCTTCTTCTCTTAATTTCGTTGCGGGTCCCAAGACAGATTTAGCTTGTCCCTCGGGTATCCCTGAGATCATATCAAAGGGTTTTCGTGGTTGGTTACCACTGTTGATCCTGGCGACACATGAGTTGCAGTGGGAATGTGTGGTGGGCCATTTGCCCATTTAAAGAATATCCATACAAATTTAGAAATTCATCTACGCGTCGCGTTGCTGTCTGAATTAACCCTAAGTTGAACCAAATGCACTTAAAATGCACTTAAAATAATTTATTGCATTCAGCCAATAATAGGCCATAAACAAAACATTTGACCTCAATTGCGACAAAACCGAATAAGCCCCTAAGCCCCGGTTAACCGACGGTTACCGGCCACCGTTAACGGCCGATCTAATCCATAACCATCCGTCTTGCCGGAGAAATGGCCGGAACGGTGATGTATCGGTTTGATTTCTAATTACCAGTTGTTCTGTTGTTGCCAACTTTATGGAGCCGTGTGGAATGAAGTATGGTGGTGAAATCTGGTGATATTTAGTAAATATGATTTACTGCTAAAATATAGACGCTTAGCTAAAAAGTAATTGTTATGAATATGTTAAAAAAATATCACGTGGGAGAGCCAACCTTCGGCATGAATGGGCCGGCTTGACCGGAGAAATACCACGGGCTCACTCCCCTACCCTTTTCTCTTCTCTACCCTCCCCTATTTCCTTCCCTACCCTCCCCTATTCCCTTCCGTACCCTCCCCTACCCTATTACCCTATTCCCTCTTAAAAGGCCGGCAACGCACCTGCAGCTCTTCTGAAACTGCGAGTGTCCATGGGCGACGGAAGTTGCTTTCGGTGGTGGTAGTTGGTGACCCGTTTGCTCGTTTGGCCCCTTATTTCATAAAAAAAAATAAAATAAGTCATGAATATGACTTTCCGCTCAATGTAAATTCTCGTATATGATGTTTAGCCCCCGATGAAAATAGAGGCGTGTTATAAGTTTGGAGTATGTCTGTTTATTGTGTATATCTGTGGCAGCGTAGCGTCCAAGAGCGTAGACTGATTTTGAGCAACCTTTTTTTTGAAAGCTGATTTGATCGAGAGTGTTCTTAACCATAATTCATTATCATCAGCTAGCTTACTATCCGAAAATTTCAGGTTTTTTAAATTACTTTGTTTACAATAATTATCATGAATATTAATATTGTATTTTTTTTTAATGAAATAAGGGGGCAAACGAGAAAACGGGCCACCTGATGGAAAGCAACTTCCGTCGCCCATGGACACTCGCAGCATCAGAAGAGCTGCAGGTGCGTTGCCGGCCTTTTAAGAGGGAATAGGGTAATAGGGGAGGGTAGGGATGGGAAGAGAAGGGAATAGGGGAGGGAAAGGAAGGGAATAGGGTAGGGGATTGGGCCTCCGGTAAACTCACTCACTCGGCGAAACACAGCGCAAGCGCTGTTTCACGCCGGTTTTCTGTGAGAACGTGGTATTTCTCCGGTCGAGCCGGCCCATTCGTGCCGAAGCATGGCTCTCCCACTTATAAAAATTGTATGAATTTTTTTCTCCAAAATTATTTACTGTCTAAGCGTTTTGTATTCTTAAAAAAATATTAAAACCCTTTCATTAAAATCTAACCTATTACACCTATAATCACTCACAAAGCCCCGGTAAACCTTTTAGATAATTTTAATCTGCGATATTAAAGGTAATGCTTTTCTTTGACAATCCTATTGTACATTGTATCGTACATTAGGGCCTGTCCACATCTCCACGTCACGACGTCATCAACGTGGAACGGTGTGGTAACGTGGCACGATACGTTGACGTGACGTGTAAATTTACGTCAACGTAACGTAAAAATGCACGTCTTTTTTCTTTTCTTTCTCCATTTTTAACAATAGCAAAAGCAGAATACGTATTGTGCGGTCCACATCTAGATCAGTAGTGAAGAATGTAGCAGTTTTACAAGGCATGGCGACGTACAATGTTGCTATATCGTGATGTGCATTTTACGTTACGTTAACGTAAATTTGCACGTCACGTCAACGTACCGTGCCACGTTACCGCACCGTTCCACGTTGACGACGTCGTGACGTGGAGATGTGGACAGGCCCTTACTAAAGCATTTCTTTATATCGTACGTGATCTCTTTTAATATTCCCTTTGATCGTACCAAAAGAATCCCGTCCCCTAATGACTTGTTTGGAACTATTGACAAAGGAAAGTATTTGAGCGTTGTGATTTCCGGAAAACTTTTATTTTCTCGTAAGTCAATGATTTGCTGTGCGGTAGAAAGAGAGGGGGATACTACTCTCACTCCGTGTCCAGTGGCTTATAGCGTGGCCCTTGACTCCGAGGTCGTGGGTTCGATTCCCGCGTTGGAAACATATTATTTTCAAGTTTTGTTAGGACAATGCAGACTGATCACCTCATTATCTGACAAGTAAGATGATCCATGCGTTGCATGGACATGTAAAAAGTCGGTTTGAAAAACGTCAGTTCTATAGAACGTGAAGATTCGCGTTAACCATACACAGCACGGGCTAGGCTGACGTATTGTAAAACGTCTATAATTACAAAAAATAATAATAATACGTGTAGCACTCGGGGACCGCCGCGGCAAAGCATAGCCATAGCCTGTTAGTGCTACATGCATTCGTCTAGTCGCACGCACACAAACACCGTATCTACCGATCTGAAACGATGTTAGACGATGTGTTAGGTTTATTTTCGTTATGTAATTTCTTGATACGGTCGCCGCGCTCGAAGCCCGCTATATATAGATATGATATTATAGCTTAATAAATAAATATATATGCATTAATAGCTATGCATTGTTAGCTTAAAAACTGTAATATGAACATTAAAATACCTGTAAAACGTATTTTAAGCAGAAAAGAATTCCAACAATAAACGATTGTGCGCATCAATAGATTTCCCTGTTCAATCTGCGCTGACCTGGTCAGTGGTTTTCAATCTCGGGGCTCGGGCTCGTGACACGACTTATGTTGCTATGGTAACCAGCTGATGGCTTACGCAATAGAATATAGATCATGGAATACGGAGAAAAAGGGACAATAAAGAGAGGGAAAAATCATTTTTAATCAGATTACGACGACAGATCATTGTAATTGTTCATGATGCATGTTAAAAATTTTGGGAGCTAAATAATTTTGTACATATAGCAAAACAAACCAACCAAACCGATATTAAATTTAAACAGAAGTTTATGAGATCGGTGCGATATTATACAACTTCTGAAACAAAGTGGGCTTAGACCTGACTGAGTACCTGTATTTTTACAACCTCGCGTTTATGTTTGTTCGCGGATAACTTCGTCATTTATGCACCGATTTTAATAATATTTTACGTTGGAAAAAAGACATAACAAAGATGGTCCCATAATAAAGAAATACTGCTTGACGTCGATCTTTTTTTGGTTGAAAACATTAATTGAATTTAAGTTTATGATCCAAACAAATCGATAGTTGCACGTTTTATGGAGACGAAGCCACGGAAAAATTCATATTAATAATGATGATGATATTCTACTTTTAAAACCCAGCTTCATGTTCTTATCTATGGAGTAATGGAGTCCGAATGTGTGAGTACAATTGTCGGAGTTTCCCCAATCTCCCCATATCTCGGAGATTTATGGGAAATTACCGTATCTGAGGGGAGTTGGGAGTTTCGGGTATCTTTGACCTCACTTGGACTAATCGTGATATGCGTATGGGACGCTTTTAATGCGAAATGTATTTAGTTACAGTCTGTCAAGAAAGAGTAGACGCAGTACAACATTTTCTAAACGTAATCATGCTCAAAAAGTGGTTTTTTCTCTTTGTATTTCCACAGAAAACGCTTATACACTTTAAATATTATCACCTCGCACATATTTATCTCGATTTAATAAGGTTTTCATATTTTTTATGTGATTTCAAAATTATGTACAGCGTCTACTCTTTTTTGACAAGCTATATATCCCGTTTTAGCTCCCGATGAAAAAAGGAATGTTATATGTTTGACGTGTCTGTCTGTCTGTTTGTGTGTGGATGTCCGTGGCATCGTAGCTTTCAAACGGGAGGACCAATTTTTACCTAGTAATTTTTATGTCAAAGCTAGCCTTATTAAGAGTATTCTAAGCTTCATCATATTATTATCATCATTAGCGCATTGTTTTTTTTTAATTTCTTAATTTAAACTTTAATCATATAATAAATATTAAGACACAATAGTATAAATCAGTTTACATACAAAAAAAATATTAGAATAAACTAGATGTTACTCGCAACTTTTACGTAACATTATACAGAAATTTTCCAAAAGTTTGTCGAGTGGGAACTATACATTATTTTGTAGGTACAATCATTTCTAATTCGATTTCACTAAATTGAAATGCGTACTTAAATTTTTTTGTCACGTAAGTCTTAAGGACGCTATCACATAAAAATTTGCAGGTCGATGTCTGTCAGTACGAATATCGATTCATATCAGCGCGCCTTGTACAGTGGCGGTTACGACGCTCGCCGCGTTCTTGACAGGGCGAAAATGTATGAAGAAATTTGAGAGCGTTTCTTATTATTCTTATAAATGGAAATGTTATTTATTTTTATATAAAATATTTAGCTATTCGTACAGGGGACTAAATAAGCAACAACTTTCTTGTATATTCATTTCCCTTAGTTCAGTGTATTTAGCTATACTGGTACCTAATCAAACCCCATTTTTTTAATCTTTTGCGATTATTGTGATGATATAAACGTGACGTGACGTGAAAATTTTGTATGCGGCTATAAAAAATTTATGGTGTAGACGTGGAGAGGAATATATTATCTTTCATTTGAAACCAAAATATCATCGCAGTGTGATTCCTAATTTTTTAAAATGGTACCTGAAAATCGCTGATATTTGTGAAAAAATGTGATAGCGTCCTTAACGTATTCACGTAAAAAATGTTACATGACATACATTCAGCCCGATGTCCTATTAATATAAAAGCTAACTATGTGTCTGTACAATCAATAGTATTGGCTCGGGAAGTAATTTGTGGTCTATCGTAATTGCGCGCTTAGACGGCAATTCTGTAGACAGCAGACGCATTGCCGACGACTGAGTTATGTTACTGCTGCTAATTATACTGTGGCATTCCGAACATTAAGTCGCTGTTAAGCATTTATAGCATAGCAGGATGATTTTTTCGAAACCGGTCGTGTATATAATAATTTTGTAATAAATCTATTAAAATAAAGTGGAATAAGTGCAAGGAAAGTGTATAATTATTTAATTGAAGCATTTATGTATTACTGGCTGTCCCGGCAAACGTTGTTTTGCCACTTAAAGTATTTCTACTTCATCAGTTGCTACAAAACCTTACCACCTCTTTTGTCCCCTAAGAGGGGTGGGGGGAAAAATTTTATACACCAGATGTTAAGTTGGAAAACACAGTTAATGATATGAAGTAAGTCCAGTAAAGAAAAAAGTTTGATACAAAATCTGACCCCCTAATAAGAAGACAAATAGATCTGAAAAAACCGCATTCAAATCGGATCAGTAGTTTCCGTGTGATGCTGGAACAAACATACAGACAGACAGACAGACAAAAAACTAACCACATTTTTGGCTTCTATAGCAATGTAGTGACACCCCCCGCTTATTATTTTTGTTCTAAATGATCTAAGGAATATGACTGCATTCATAACTTTTTTTTGGGATGATACATGCTTAACAGCGTCCAACTAAGAATAATATTTTTCTATATTATGTTGCATTATTTCATTTATTGCTCGGGAACCTTACATTTTTTGGTTAAAAAAATATTATCAGGGACTACACGTTTGGTATCGAAATGCAAAAATTTTATCAAAATCGATACGTCGTTGGTCGTTAGGTGGAGAAAAATGTTTATTTGTGATTATGATGATTTTGTATGTCTGTTACTTCTTCCAATAGATCCTTCCGAGTCATATCGTAATCTTTCTGGATATCAAAAATCTCCTTAGACACTTTAATATAAAGGGTACTTTAATCGCAGTAGAATGATGAACGTAAAATAAATAATCGGCCAAGTGCGAGTCGGACTCGCGCACGAAGGGTTCCGTACCGTTATAGAGCAAAAATAAGCCACAAATTGTGTTTTTTGTATGGGAGCCCCCCTCAATATTTTATTTCATTTTAATATTATTAAATTATTAAAGTACACATACAATAAAGGATTTTATGAAAATTTCAAGTGTCTACTTGTTACCATTATTGAAATCGAGCAAAGAAGGCCAAAAAATCACGTTTGTTGTATAGGAGCCCCCCTTAATTATTAATTTTATTTTGTTTTTAGTATTTGTTGTTATAGCGGCAACAGAAATACACAATCTGTGAAAATTTCAGAAGTCTAGCTATAGCGGTTTTTGAGATACAGCCTGGAGACAGACAGACAGATAGACGGACAGACAGACGGACAGACAGACGGACAGACAGACGGACAGACAGACAACGAAGTCTTAGTAATAGGGTCCCGTTTTTACCCTTTAGGTAAAACCCTAATAAACTAGCGAATGATAAACGAATTTCCGCTCCACAAAAGTTGCGTGCTTAGCTATAAAATAATGTGATTAATCTTATTTCTGTAACAAACAATATTCAAATCCAACAATAAAACTATACCGAAAACAAGACCCCATTACCTGACCCAATTCTTCCATAAACGGATGAAATATCCCTTATCCATGGATACATTCATGCCGTTATGGGGCAATAAAAGGAAATGTATGGGCGATTCGTTATCAGGTATGTCTTTGATCGGCGGTGCGGAACCTCACAGGCTTATGTTTGAAGATTATTTTCGTATTAAATATTTGTTTTACTGGCAATCTTACTTTTTCCCCGAAAAAAACTTATATTCTGCCAGATTTTACTAAAGTTTCGATATGGTTTTGATGTAGTCGTAATAATTCAACCAACGCGAAATTAAAAGTCAGCACGTTAAAATTCATTAAAAGTCCAAAACTTTATATTTTAAGATATCGAGGTAATTTAACGTGCATTGACTTGACATAACCTGACCAAATAAAGTTGGTCCGACATCTGTCTAAGAATCATGTCTCTTTCTCTAGGTCATATTTTCAAGGTCAATAATTAGTACTCTCCTGCCATGACCTTTATGGTATTTTTTTTTATATAAAATAAGGGGGCAAACGAGCAAACGGGTCACCTGGTGGAAAGCAACTATCGTCGCCCATGGACACTCGCAACATTATAAGAGCTGCAGGTGCGTTGCCGGCCTTAAATATTATTGGTAATGACATAAAGACTTCACTATTTTATATTGGTTAAGTTGACCTTGTATCAAAAATACCATGCCTTCTTGCTCTTTTATAATGTGAGGAACAGTAAAAAAAATGTAACCCAACTTAAACTCGGATTGTATCAAGTGGGTCAGATAGTTATAGGTTGTGTAAAGGCTATAAAAAGGAAATAAAACTTGTATTCACGTCGCATTTCTTTTCTATAAGGAATGCCAGGGAAGTGTCCTGGAAGAAATCAAATTTACTCCAAGCGAGACGCTCACGAGGACAAAGGACGCCATTTTGAAAAAGATCGAATGTACATTATTGATTTTAAGGTGGAAATTAAATGGGCCTTTATAAAGTATTTAAAAGGTAGATTTTGCCAGCAAAATTTAAAAAGAAAAAACCTACGTTGTGCCGAAATTCCGTTACTATGGAGAGGGAATGGTACATTTTTCCTTGATTTTCTGTGGTCCTTTCTCAACATTAAAAATATCTTACTACAGTGGTTAGTGGGTGTGATACCTCAGGCCAACTGACTAAAGCATTCATAAAAAATATTAGTAATCAGAAGTAGTGCAGACGGAAATCTATCAATTGATTTTATCTGCAACTATACCAAATGTTATCAAAGTTGGTCCAGTACACATCCACGTTGAAATTCAGCAAACCAGCGATAAATTATGGTTTTGGATGGGGCTTCATTACCAAATGCAGAAATCATCCGGTCAACACACTGTTTTTGTGTTCAACCACTTCGAAAGTCATAATAAATCATCGCTCTAGAATTTTCTCGAGTCAATTCCATTTTCTCAACGACTAAACAAGTTTGACAAGACCTTGTGACAAGACCGAGAATCTTTTTTAAAATAAATAAATGGTATTCGATTTTTAAAACCAAGGAGTTTTCAATTAAAAAGATTATAATAAGACAGGAACAGTGAAAATATTCACTGTTTACCATAGAGATACTATGTACTACGTACTGGAGGCGCCATTGCAAACAAAAAACATGTCACACTTGAGGCATGAGCGGGGTGAGAGGCGGGGCAGTGATGGCTATAGATCAGTACCGCAGAAGTGACAAAGTTTTGTGCCTACACTCGAATGAACGTAGACTCTATTTGAGTAAGTGGATAAAATAAAACAAAGATTTTTACTAAACATTATTAAAAGCTTTTATTTAACTTGCTCTGTATATTATTATGTACATATTATTAAATTTAGTATATATTATTAGTATATATTATTATGTAAGTTCGGGTGGAATTTTTGAACCCAATTTCGAAGTATGTATGTGCATATAATATTTTAACCGATTAAGCTGGAATTTTGTATACACGTATGGTTTGAACGACAATACACGATACAGTATGACATCACTATAAATATAAAATGGCCGATCATCCATGATAGCGGAATAGTTATTTTCTATGCCGTCCTATAATAACAGTATGGATATTAAATGAAAGAACTTTTTGAGAATAACTCGAAAACGAATGTAATGTCATTTCTACATGCAATATGGCTCATCTAAGATAGGGGAATACAAACAAAGTTTCGTTTATTTCTGCATGACTAAAGAATTGGATTTCAGTTAAAAATAGTTAACTGAAATCCAACTTTTAAGTCATGCAGAAATAAACGAAATAATAATATAACAAGTCGCTAAATATAGACACGGTTTTTTCACTAATCAACATCAAGTACGATTTCTCAAGGACATAGAAGTTAATTAGATTTTTTATATAAAATAACGGGGCAAATGAGCAAACGGGTCACCTGATGGAAAGCAACAACCGTCGCCCATGGGCACTCGTAACGTCAGAAGAGCTGCAGGTGCGTGGGAATATGCCTTCTTCTTAAAATGCTTCTGGCGATAGTTCGTTCCACAGTTTTGCAGTGCGCGGAAGAAAGTTACGCGAAATATGCACGGTGGAAGACCTCCACTTATCAAGGTGATGGGATGGTCCTCAGAGCACTCCCCGTGATACAACTGATAGAGGATGCAGAGCGAAGCTACATCTAGGCACAATTCCAAGAGGTCCAGCCTGTTTAAAACACTATGGCAGTCAACAATTCGAGCGGCCCTTCGTTCAAATTCAATACTCGTACAATAATACACAATAGCACTTATTAGGCAGAGTGGCAGCGGCACGGCGAAGTGATCATTGAACATACAAAATATATAACCTCCTCCTTTTTGGAAGTCAGTTAAAAAACATCATCATCATCACTCTACTCCGAAGGCATCACTCCGAAGAAACACTCCGCAAATTGCCGAGAATAGAATATGACGTAGCCTCAAAATTCCGAAAATTTCAAAGGTGAGTATAACTCGGTCGAGTTAACTCCGTACCTGGCGGCCATACTTATACAAACCCCCCAGTTTTGGAGCTACAAACGGTCGAGTTAACTCCGTACCAAGGATTTCGAAAATCGGACCACAAACGGCTGAGTAATCGTTGAACATACAAAAATTAATAAAAATAAACATACATACAGCCAAACTTATTACCTCCTTTTTTGGAAGTCAGTCAAAAACCAAAATATTACATACCAAAATTTTGCAAAACCGTTACAGCGGCTTGGGCGTGAAGAGGTAACAGACACAGAGAGAGACAGACAGATAGACGGACGGTCAGACAGACGGACAGACACGTGGGAGAGCCATGCTTCGACATGAATGGGCCGGCTCGACCGGAGAAATACCACGTTCTCACAGAAAACCGGCGTGAAACAGCGCTTGCGCTGTGTTTCGCCGAGTGAGTGAGTTTACCAGAGGCCCAATCCCCTACTCTATTCCCTTCCCTACCCTCTCCTATTCCCTTCCCTTCCCATCGCTACCCTCCCCTATTACCCTATTCCCTCTTAAAAGGCCGGCAACGCACTTGCAGCTCTTCTGATGCTGCGAGTGTCCATGGGCGACGGAAGTTGCTTTCCATCAGGTGACCCGTTTGCTCGTTTGCCCCCTTATTTCATAAAAAAAAAAGACAGACAGATGGACGGACAGACCGACAGACGGACGGATAGACAGACAGACGGATACACTTTCGCATTTATAATAATTACATTATAATAAGTATAGACCCAAAGTCCACTACATACTTACCTTATTTAAATTACTTAAATATTTATAAATACAATTATAATGTACGCATGTATAATGTACACGTAATACCGTATTTATATTACCAAAATACAAACTCGTCTACGTGAATACTACATTCATCGTCGTCTCATCATAGATATCTGTATTCTGCCTACATTCTCCTCTGAATCTACTACTCTATGACAATGCGAAATGGCGCGCGTCTTCGCCTAGTAATTTAATGTTCGTATTTTAATTGAAAATAATTAAATAAGAATACTAACAGATGAAATGTTATTCCGTCGCATTTGAAAGTGTTTTTGGAATTATTTTTACAATATCTTAAGACACACCAAGGCATTTTTGTGACTTTTATTTTGTTTTTTTTATAAATGTCATACGTCTAGTGCGCATAAGAGTTTGCGGTCGACTAAGTGCGCTGCGGCTATATAGATTCTGTTGAATGTGACCAAGCATTGCGTTGCGGTGTCAAGTCTAGTACGTAGTACTTATATGTCAGTGCTGTTTACTGTTTTATGTAATTACAAATCACAATAAACATGAGCATGTGGCATTAATAATGTAAATTTCTTTTTTTATAAAATAAGGGGGCAAACGAGCAAACGGGTTGCCTGATGGAAAGCAACTACCGTCGTCAATGGACAATCGTAACATCAGAAAAGCTGCAGGTGCGTTGCCTTAACATGTTGTGCTATGACGAACATAGAAATTCATAGAAAGCTGTAGTGTCGCTGCCGATGTGGCCGATGTGTCGTTTGCTACTTTATGCCGCTACCATGTTGCACCTAATTTGGACCAAAAGGGAATATTTAGTGCAAGCGGTGGCCACCGAAATAGCTGCTTTAATGTCAAAGGGTTTTATAATTGTATTTCCACTAGCTACCATCAAGGAATATGTATGTTGTCTGCATGTTTTCCTCTATGCGAATGAGATAGGACGATAAATAATCCTTACTTAATATAATAAACGCGAAAGTGTGTCTGTCTGTTGCCTCTTCACGCTTAAACCGCTGAACCGATTTTTATGAAATTTGGTATGGAGGTAGTTTGAGTTCCGGGAAAGGACATAGGATATATTTTATAGCGGAAAAATGTACGGTTCCTGCGCGATGAACGCATGTCTGCGCAACGGAGTTGCGGGCGTCATCTAGTTTTATAAAAGTTACTATACTGTACTCGGCGAAACATGGCGGTAGCGGTCATTGACTCCCTGTCAAAATCTTGTCATTTTCTATATAAACTGCGATTGACAATAAAGTATCAGATGTTGTACAAAGGTTTAGAAAATGACAAGTTTTTGACAGGGAGTCAATGACCGCTACCACCATGTTTCGCCGAGTACAGTATATATGACCCAGTGAACTTCTTACACTTCCTTCCTAACATATTTTTTCACAGTGCAAACCTTCCCTGGACTCCCACAAATATTTCAAGATGAAAATTAGCCAAATAGGTTCAGCCGTACTCGAGTTTAAGGCTTAAGCGAGACAATTTTTTTGTTCTCCACTTGATCGGCTTATAAACTAATAAGTAAGATATTAATAATTTTCAATATATCGTCATATACACACTTATTACGCGCTCAATTTTCATTCATCACTACGTATTGAGGCTAAGCCTCAGGGCTCCTTGTTGGTGACCTAGGGCTGCCACTAACGAGACCTAGGAAACTTTAAAAAATAAATAAATGACATTAAACTAAATGGGACATAATTTTTTCGTATTATTTTCAGCCTTAAACTCTTTAATTTTTTTATGGAAAAAAGTGCACTACAAATTTATTAAAATTCAGTTACTTATTATTATACCTACATACAATGATGAAAAACTCAAAGCAGATATGTTACTACCGCGCGCGTTGTGAAGATTCAAATACGGCCCAATTGGGTCGTCTGTTATTTAGTCTGCATCGAGCGCAGTCACGAACGTCCCGCGTCTTGTCTAACCTAAATAAATTGAAAATGACGTCGTGCGTGTTTCGAAAATGTACCAATTATGACTCAAAAGAAAACAAAACACATGGAATCTCTTACCACATGTCTTGATTGCAATAAATACCTCGATTATTTACATTTTAATTATTTTTTCGAACAACCTGGAAAAAATCGAATTTTCGTCATAGCTCAGGCGAAGAAAGAGACAGCGATACGATTCGACGTTTAAAAATAGAACTGTCTCTTTAATGTAAATGGTTTTTCGTATCTTTTGTTTCACTTATCTGTCAAATTTGTCAATGTTTGCAATTTTGAATTTGAAAATTGTTCGGAAGAGATTTAAGCAGGAAAATAGTATGGACGTAACAGATCTGTATAAGTAGAATATCATTGCCTACATAATAATAAGACTGCAAAACATACCAACTGACTATGAAAATTGAAAATTAAAAATTGACTATGAAAATACGTATTTCCTTACAAACACACATTCTCTTATGAATGTAAATATAATATTCCTATGATCTTTGCAGAAAACTTAGGTTTAGAACGTAAAATGAGAACACCATCTCACAATCATTATAGCTTTTTTTTAAATTCCACACCATCATTTAAACAATTATACCGCAATAGTTCGTTTCCCATTAAAATAAAGTTGTTGTTTGGTCTTTTTTGTAGTTTGATAGGAAAAGAAATGGATCGAACTGTGAACAAAATATATGCTTTAAAATTCTAGAGTAGGACAGGTTTTAAAGTAACGTTTGACAACCCTCAGCGTAAGCCTTTGTTACGGGCTGATGCATTGCAAAATGAACAGTACAGGGTGAACGCTCTTTAGAGTGAAAATCTTGCTTACGCTTTTCGAAAAGAGATTGTTTCATTTTTCACATTTTTTCACATTCAAATTTCAACTATCTCGCTCTATTTCCATACAAAATATCGCCATATCACTCATATGGAAACCTATAAAAATCGTGGCCTACGAGATCGTGTGACGTCATCCACGTCCAACTCGATTCATAGCATTATATTCTAGACTAAAACAAAAGAACGCGAAGAACACGCATCGAGACGCTTCATAAGGTCGCATATACTCATTTTTCCGTATTCGGAAATCCGAATGTATGGAATCAGTAGAAAATACATTAACTATAGCGCACACGTTGGCTTTTTTCCGTACGGAACGAATTCCGCACGTACGTTTCAAGTGCAAGCCGGCACGTTCGCGCGTGAAAAAAACGAACGTTTGCGCTTGTCTCACGGAATTCCAAATCGTAATTCCATTCCATTCCAAATCGCAATTATGAAATCGAATAGAAAAAACGTATGTATGCGGCCAGCCTAAGAAAATTTTCTTCGACATAAAATCGGCATCAATAAACGATCACGACAACACGTTTTTATAAAATGTAAAATTCTAAGAATATATTGCTGTAGTCTGCTTTTTCATTTGAAGCGAACACAAGATTTTATTTTATTTTAAATATAGGCCACCTAATGACAGTCGCCTCCAGTTTGTATCCTAAAAATATAGCAACATTTTATTACATAAAGCATCTGTATATTTTCCATCTATGTTTTACTAATTTATTAATGCGAAAGGTAAGTCTGTCTGTCTGAAAGTTCATTAGCGTGCATATATTATGCACTTAAACTTTAACTACACGTTGAAGTTTGAACCGATTTTGATTATAATCCCGAAGAACATATTAAGTATAATGGTTTTTATTTATTTATTTATTTATGTATTGGAAAAATTTTATCACGGAAATGTACGGTTCCAGCTAACCAACCTATTCTTGCGTAATTTGAGAAGTTGCAGAAAAATATTATGTTTTTAGGAAAGGAAGTTCGTTTAAATTTTTGCCGTAATTACACCACTTCCCAGGCATTCCTTATACAGTATACAGGCAGTGTGCAAGGAGTGGAAGCTGCTTTAATGCAAAATGTGCGGTTCTAGAGGATTAATTGTTGACTAAAACCACTAATTTTGTGGTCTCCATGAACGGCCTAGGCATCAGCTAATTGGTTGGCTAAGACAGTGACGTCGTACAGACATGACATCATTACATAGTATCGATTAGTTTAGTAATTATACTGGCTGTCCCAAGGCGTAGGGCGTGAACCCAAACAAAACGGAGGTTGCTAATTAAAGGGGCTTCGGACAAAGGCATTCCGTACTAATATTGTTAATGTGAAAGTGTGTCTGTCCGTTACCATGAAGACTCGGCCTGTTTGTGAGTCTTTATGGTAGACACACTTTTTTTATAAAATTAAAGGGCAAACGAGCAAACGGTCACCTGATTGAAATCATTAACTACCGTAGCTCATGTACACTCGCAACGTCGAAAGTGCGTTGTCGGCCTTTTAAGAGGGAATACGCTCTTTTCTTGACGGTTTACAGTCGCATTGGTCCGGAAATACTGCTGGCGACAGTTCGTTCTCGAGTTTTACTGTGCTTGGCAAAAAGTTACGCGAAATACGCACCTTGGATGAGTACCTTTCATCAAAGTGTCACTTTCAAGAGATCAGAACAAGGATAAGACATGAATCACAGAAAACCGGCGTGAAACAGCGCTTGCGCTGTGTTTCGCCGAGTGAGTGAGTTTACCGGAAGCCCAATCCCCTACCCTATTCCCTTCCCTACCCTCCCCTATTCCCTTCTCTTCCCATCCCTACCCTCCCTTATTACCCTATTCCCTCTTAAATGGCCGGCAACGCACTTGCAGCTCTTCTGATGCTGCGAGTGTCCATGGGCGATGGAAGTTGCTTTCCATCAGGTGACCCGTTTGCTCGTTTGCCCCCTTTATTTCATTAAAAAAAAAATGAAACCGATTTTTAGGGAAGTGCAGTTAGTTTGAGTTCGGGGAAAGGACATAGTTTTTGTTAAGGAAAAGTGAACGGTTCAGGCGTTCAAATATTCGGGAAATTAAAAAAAATCGGCCAAGTGCGAGTCGAACTCGCGCACGAAGGGTTCCTTACAATTTAAGAGCAAAAATACGCAAAAAATTGTATTTTTTGTATGGGAGCCCCCTTAAATATTTATTTTATTTAAATTTTGTCATTAATTATTAAAGAACAAATACTATTAAGTATTTTGTGAATATTTTAAGTGCCTACGTGTAGACGTTATTGATATAAAGCAAAAAAGGCCAAAAAAAAATCACGTTCGTTGTATGAGAGCCCCCCTCAAATATTTGATTTATTTCATTTTTAGTATTTGTTGTTATAGCAGCAACAGAAATACATAATCTCTGAAAATTTGAACTCTCTAGCTATCGCCGTTCTTGAGATACAGCCTGGAGAAAGACAGACGGAGAGACAGACGGACAGACAGACATCGAAGTCTTAGTAATAGGGTCCCGTTTTTACCCTTTGGGTACGGAACCCTAAAAAATCAATGAAGTTTCAGGCAAACGATATATATAATAAAAGTTAGTTTGTAACCTCTTCACGCCTACACCTATGAACCGATTTTGACAAAAGTGAAGGAGATACTTTGGGTCTACAGAAAAGTTTTAATAGTTAGAAAATGTTTAAAAAATTGATAATATACTTGAAATAATAATATTATACTTGTTCATTTAGTAGTTCATCATTGCCAAAATATAACCAAAATCTCAAATTAATTAAGCAATAACAATTAAGTGGGCAATGCACAAATTGGAAACGCTGTACAAAATTGATACTCGAAATTCTAAAACTAGCACTCCAATATCTCTATTATTAAGTAAATAATTTCAAATCTCTATTATTTGGAGATTAGCATCCATACTAATAGCATGAATGTGAAAAAGTTTCCGTTTGTATACCTTTCACGCTTATGACGCCTGAACCAATTTTAATGACAGCTCAGGGAAAGGACATAGATACATTTTATCTCAAAAAAATCTATAATTTTCATTTATTACACTGTGACCTTTCTTATCTATACTAATATTATAAATGCGAAAGTGTGCCTGTCTGTAACCTCTTCCACCCAAACGGCTGAACCGATTTTGCTAAAATTTGCTATGGAGATACTTTGAGTCCCGGAAAAGGGTGTAGGATACTTTTATTCCGGAAAAATCTGCGCTTTACGCGATGAACGAATTTTGGCGTAACGGATTTGCGGGCGTCATATTATAGTCCTACATAAAAAACAGCGTGTGTAAAGAGTACACTCCACACATGTCAGAAGTGAAACTTCTTTTTATGACGTTCTCTTTTATGGTGTGACCTTGAAATTTCATTCTCAACACACCTAAAGAAGTTTCACAACAATAACATTATTAAATGGACAGTATTGTTGAATTACGGCGCAACTTTGCACTAAATTGATATTCCAAATTCTAAAATGACCACTTCACTATCGCTTAGTGGATTTCAAATCTCTATATTTTAGAGATTAACATAATTTTCATACGTTCGACCATTTAATATCTAACTTCGACACGGAAACTCCGCGTAGGCGAAATCCTAAAAGCCGGTTGAATAATTAAAACAGCCGATCGTCCGCCATTAGAATTTAAAATTACTCTCCCTAATTAATATTCTATACGGGATAAAAATGCCCATGTTAATGTTAGGAAAACATGGCCGCCGTATCAAGTCAGCCATCTTGTTGGCAGTTCTTCACTAATATTAATTATTGATTATTGAATCGAGATTGATAGTTTGTAAAAAATGTTTTGTGATTTACATACTAATATTTAAAACATGATGACCTATTTCTGCAGCAGGTCACGTCACTTTTAATGAAATTGCGCCGAATAATATAAACTGTGGTTTAAGGTAGAACCTTAAGAAATATCTAAATAATATTGTTACTTATGGAAAAGGATATTGGTTACTTTTGTGTAATGCACGGATCTTGTGAGGGTTTTATAATACAAAGTCGCAGAGACCTGCTCGTTTAAATATACGGTAGACTTAGCCGTGTCATTGAAATCAGACTCTTGGTGAGTCTAATTTAAAAATGATTCGAACCACACAACACATTGAGCTCTTTCTGTATGATTTAAAAAATAATCTATATTATGATATTTAGTATTAAGTAATTCTACTTCTTTTCTCCACCTTTTAGACTAGTAATAAAACATTATGACATTTGCATACTATTAATTTAGTTGAGTGTTATTATCCTGTATTTTATTATGAAGACCATATCATTGTACATTTCACTCTGGCAAATAAATTATTATTATTATTATTATTATTATAAAACAGGGGTTATTTAGACCGCAATCCTGTTTTTTGATGACGGCAATCACCGCCCTCAATTCTTAACAGCCATGAATACATAATTCCCATTTTCCGCCTCGCGACATGTTGTTGAGATAATTTTTTATTACCCCCGGTATAGGACGGTAATAAAAATCCAATTATAGTACGTTAACATTGTTTTCATTATTGTATTAATCACAATACAAGACTGTATGTACAGTGTGTCTAGGCAAATTGCAAAAAAAAGGTTGGCACTTTGGGGGTATTGGCAGAGGTGAAAATGAAACAGCAAAACAGGGCTATATTTTTGCCGCGCAGTAATGTGTGTATAGTCTCCCTCCGTCTTATGTATTTTCGATCATCTCATATCCTGACGCGATTTTTACCCATCTCAAAAAAGTGCACAACACTTAAAAAGGCACGTCAATAGCAATTTTATATATAGGGTGAAATAACTAGTGATTGGACAGTACTTACTAGTCATTGGACAGAGCACAAAAACACAATATATTTTATTAAGGTTGCTTTAAAAACTACCTGCTTTTCTTTAAAACAGAAGGATTATTAGTATTATGTGCTTTAAAATCAGGCGTTCTATTACTTTAAAAACAGGCAGTCTTTAAAGCAACCTTAATAATTTATATTGTGTTTTTGTGCTTTGTCCAATGACTGGTACAGCTGTCCAATCACTAGTCATTTACCCTATATCAATAATAATTTTATATGCTATAAAAATTGCACAAGTACCTACTAAGTAACGTACTTTTAGAAATTGCTCAAAAATAGTCTCTGTAATTTTTGTGTCTAACTTTTGACCGTAATATTACAATAGGCATGATGACTATTTTTTTTTCTTATTGGTAATTGAAATACCCTTAAAAAATAGAAACATCGCTGAAAGAATGACTCTGATAGCTTAAAAATTCACCAAGATATGACAATTCAAACATCTCATAAAATAGACCTGCCCGAAACGCTCCATACAAAGTGCTACGAAAGAATGACGTCACCCTTTCGTAGTTTGTACGCATCGGGAGAGAACTTTGTTCGGTAGGTATATTAAATATTGCGTTTATGAAAGTGGTTTCATAACAAAAGTTGCTTTTAATTGCATAAGTTATCGAATGGTATACAAATATTAAGAAATTTAATTGAAAAAAAAAATCGACTTGATTATTCAACTTTGAAGGCGCATAACAAAAAAAAAAAATACAAATGCTATCAAGCTGAAATTTTGGGAACACTTATTTTTTACCGTGATTTCTTTATTTTATTAACAAAATTCGCTTATCTTTGACCTTGTCATCATCCCTATTTACAATGTTATAAGTAAACAAGAAAAGGTCTCCCAAACTTTCATATTCGTAAGGAATACTAAACTCTTGACTTGCTATTCTTAAAGAATACCAAACTTTAAAGGTCTGTTTTTGCTTTGGGATCAAAGAGAGTTTAAAGGTATAGTTTTTGACTCACTAGCATATTCACTAAGTTAGTGAGTTCATTAGTATACGGCCGCACTCATAGAGATTTAATAATTATTAATATTTAATTGATTTAAATTTTATAATAAGCTCCATACATTTTCCATCAAACTCGATTTTATAAAGCTAAAGCTATGTAATTTTTTAAATTATTCATCCGTTTTTAGTTCATCAATTCGTCAGTTTCTATACATTCATCCGTTTTTATTCATTTTGGTGTAAATGTAAGCAAACGAAATACTAACCTCCTTATCGGATATTAGTTCCTGAGTTTTAACCGGGGTTTATATATTCAACTAAGTTGTTGATTGGCTAACATTTTATACCCAATTAATAGCGCTACTATATAAAGCGTCATGATATGAAGAGCGTCCGTGGCCTAATGGGTAGACCTTTGGTTCGCACTCCTAGTGGGTGCAGGTTCGATCCCGGGTGGAGGCGTGTACCAATGAGACATTTTCTGATCTCAAGTACATAATACGGACGCTCGTACGGTGAAGGAAAACATCGTGAGGAAACCCGCACATAGTTGGTCCCAGACGTATTGACTAGTTTTTTCCTCTGGACTAGGCCGACTATGTTGCGAGAATGTCGTATGTGTTTGGGCAATCATACGGACATTTAAATCTTGTCCCAGGCACTACAGTATTTGAGGAGTGGTAACTTCGCTCTGAAAATACTGTATAAATCATCCACAACGGATGCAAAGGCCTAGTTTTTTTTTAAATATAAAGATGGTATAAGTGAGCTAAAGTGATAGTAAATATAAAATATAAACTTCTATAAAAACTGGGCAAAAGTAACATAAGTAACAAGTAACATTAAATTATATCAAAACATTTGATATAATTCTAAATTATATTTCAAAAGAATCTAAATATCCAACGAAAACTCTAGTCTAAAACAAAAGTACATGGAGCGTACAAAATCTCAGATTAGAGTACGCCTAATAAAGCCGAATAATGCCTGTTTTAAAATTACATGCCGCCCTTATGCCACCCTTATGCCTCATATGATTTGCCATACGAGATGGAAGGCTTTAATATTTTATGAAAAGGAAAACTGTGGTACAAGATAAAATTTATTAACTCGGCGTAAGCTATGGGCTGTGGCGGTGAGGGATTTTGAGCGCGAATTGGAACTTTCTCCCAGCAACACAGAAATTTTCGGGTTGAATTTCTTAAAATTACAGCTTACCCGATAAGGACAAAAAATTTCAATAAAATCGGTCTATATATTTTAGAAAAGCTTAGCAACAAACACAACGATACGAGAATTTCATATTATATTAGAAATAATTACTTTTAAGTAAAAAATAATTAGGATATGCAATTGAAAAATCAACCTGACAGATTACATTTTATTACTTCTGACAGATTAATTATTACTTTTTGAAAACCCAATTAAAATATAATAATTAAATATGTATATTTCTATTATTTTTAGATCAATCTCATTTAAAGTAAAAAAATCTTTAGAAAAACGCTTCAGCTCATAACGTAGATTTGCTTGTTATTTTTGTACGTAGATTGATAATAAATAGGTTCATGTTTTCTGCTACTTACACACACATAGATCAAGATAGATACCGCATGTTGCTCCATTTGTATGAAAACGAGCGTGCCACTTTTTTACTACCTACTGTGACGTACCGATAATAAGAAACGTGTCCATTATCAAGGCCAACTTTTCTATTTGAATTTCTACAGCTCAATACGGCACTTTTAGGCATTTTTCAAATTCCGATTGACGTCCGATTCCGATAGCAGACTAAAGAAAAGACTTTCAAAAGACGAGCATTGCTCGTCGTTTGGGAACGCGATATGGCACGCGAAGTACATACACATGCGGTATCTATCTTGATCTATGTCTGTGGCTACTTATTTATTAGCTCTTCAACGTATTGATATCATTATTGTTACTTCGAAATAAGAATCTTTATATACCTAATAGGTATATTATATCTTTACGGACTTGAGTATTTATTACTGTTCTATCTATATTTATAGCGATAAATGCAAAAAGCGTTTGTATGTGTGCTTATTATATCATCACGCCTAAAACTGAAACGATTTAGATCCCTAATATTCAAAATGCGAAAGTGTGTCTTTCTGTCTGTCTGTTACTCTTTTACGGCCAAACTGCTGAACCGATTTTGCTGAAATTTGGTATGAACATACTTTGAGTCCCGGAAATACGAATTTTGGCGCAAAGGAGTTGCTGACGTCATCTAGTATTACATATGAAGACACTTAGAATCCCATGAAAGGACAGATAATTTTTATTACGAAAAATGTGCGGTTATTCCAACCGGCAAAATCTAGTAGCGAAATAGATACAAAATACTAAAACAAAAAATGATTAATAAGAAAAGAAGACGAGAGCCATAGCCATATAGCTCGGCCCTTAAAATAAATTGGGTGTGCTCCTTGTTTCAACGGGCTTATCATAAATTCTGGGATGTTTTCGATCAGTACTGTAAAGGAGGAGTTATTTTCTTGTAAAAATCGGAGGTTATCTTCTTGTAAAGGGAAGTTTGTACCCGGTGCGTAATTTTGGGAGTCTACCTATATGTATATTAGCAACACCTGAAGATCGTACTATAATGACTGACTTGTTTTTTTATATAAAATAAGGGAGCAAATGAGCAAACGGGTCACCTGATGAAAAGCAACTGCAGTCGCTACTGGATAGTCTCAATATTAGAAGAGCTACATGTGCGTTGCCGGCCTTTTAAGAGGGAATACGCTCTCTTCTTGAAGGTTTGCACGTCGTATTGGTCCGGAAATACTACTGGCGTCAGTTCGTTACAGAGTTTTACGGTTGTGTCTAGATTCTTAATTAAGACTTATGTAACCCATTATTAGGCTTGGGCTACAGTTTCCAATTTTCAATTATTATTTCTTGGTATATCCTTTACTGTCTAGCCGTCCGTCGGTCTGTCATCTGTATTTTGAAAGCTAGACGCTTGAGACTGATATATTTTTGCATTATTTACATAGATAATGTATTTTTGTCCTTAATATTAAGTAGGTACCAAAACATAGACAGAAAATATAATTCAAATCTAAAATATAATATGAATTAAAACAGCACAAAAATCTGTAATTTGTGAGTACAGAAACTTTGTGTAAAAACTATTTAAATACTGTAGGGATGATCCCTACAGCATTTGACCAGTTTTTACTATAAATAACGTAAAATTTACATTTAATTGATATTCTAAAATCCGGAGATCCAGGGACCATTGGCGTAAAGTCAATCGTAAAATTATTAAACCGAAGCCGACCCTCGACTTACGCCTCACTGATTACTTTGTTGATTAAGATTTGATTTTAGAAGTTAATTAATTGCCCGAGTCAGGTGACGGCCTATTACGGTTGTCTATTTCTATTTTTAAAACCGACTTAAAAAGGAAGTTATCAATCAGACCCGTAAGTTTCATCAAAATCAGTTTAGTATAGTTTTTCAGATAGGGAATTTAAGTACAATTTTGAAGTCGGTTTTATTTTTTTAATATGCAACTGGATATTTTTTAAATATTGTTTAAGATAACTATAACTGATTTTTAAACCAATCCCCCTCCAAAAAAACGGCGGGGTTTTCTAAGTTTAACGTGTCACTTTGTGTTCGTAGCATCGTAGGCCGCGTAGCATTCAACCTGGTGGACCGACTTCTTTTCCTCTTTTTAATTTGTATAGTATAAAATAGATGTTATCAGCAACTTATTTTATGCCGAAATTCATATTTTAATCTCGTGCTTACTTATTTTTTCGGAGACCAAAGCTATACTGTTCTTTCCCTAGACTCAAAATATCTCCATACCCGTCAAAATCGATTTAGCGGCTAAATTAAGATATAACAGATATACTAACTTTGCATTTATAACATTAGTATGGATATTATTGTTTAATAACAGTAATATCAATTGTTATAATACGAAGTAAGCATATTAAGCGCGTAACTAAACTCATTTAGAGTCGTAATTATTTCAAATAGTCACGCCATTCAATATTACTGTAACTGTGAATTCCGTTATAATTAGGTATTTAATAACTTTGTTATTGTGAAGAATCATAGGGTTGTCGATATATTTTCGTTTGCCGTTTTGAGGCAGACCCGACTCGACCTTTTTAAATAATAATAGTTAACAAATTATTGCATTGTCATTGGCTCTTATATATGCAAAGTTTCGAATTAAGGCAAGCACTTACCTCAATTCCAAAACGATAACCTTGCGAACGCGAATGCCAAGCGTGTACGCATCGCAATGAGATTCATTTTAGCTTAGCATAAAATTGTAAGTTACGACGGGCGGATCTTCTCTATTTTATTTTTTGTGTGTTTTTTTAAATATCTTTCGAAATAAATATTAAGAAAAAAAAATTATTCGTTTCAGACCTTTTTAAAATAGATTCATTGACAATTTATTAAAATAAAATGTAAGTTATTCTTGTTAATACTTATATTTCGATGACAAAGAGTTTTACGGAGGTGAGTTTGAAAATTGATTACAGCGAAAGTATTATTTTTTATTAAAATGTTTTTGATTTAAACCCTTTTAAATATTGTGCTCTACTGCCGTCCTTATCATAAACAGCGCATCTGCATGGCGGCAACTTTCGAGTAATTCGCGCCTAAAGTTTTATTCTTTTTTTTTACCGTCCCTTTGAAACTAACAGGAATATCCAATTATCCAATTATTTTTATTTTGTTTGGTGCCTTTAAATGTTAACTTTGCATATGCGATGCTATATTTACATATTTAGTTTTTAATATTTTTAAAGACGGAAAATTGTTTGTGACTAGAAAACATGGATTGCAATAATATTAATTTACTAAGCATAATCAACGCATGTGTGACAGTTGCGTTGTTTATGTCTAGGAAATGCACAATTGTGATGCTTATGTTTAGCAAAGATAAGGGAATTACTTACATTTAAGCTGCACATACGTTCAATATGACTAGCAAATAATGATAAGATCAGCTCACATGCATTTTTTTTTGGAACCGAACAAAAAAGAAAACAACTTTAAATAGAGAGCATGAATCGGTACATTATTGCTTAATTTATTAGTTGTACTTAGTTTATCACAATCATTTTCATGGCAATTCTTAACCTGATAAAAGTTGTACTAAAATATGACTAAAATAATTTTATTTTTATACTTTTTTTTTCTACAACTTTTATTTTTTTTGTCATATTTTAGTACAACTTTTATTAGGTTAAGAATTGTCATGAAAATGATTGTGATAAACTAAGTACAACTAATAAATTAACCCTTAATCAGCCATAGTACGATTTATCGACCACCTAGGTAATTGGAGTTTGATCTTTTTTTTTTTTTATATTCATAAAACCTTTTTTTGATTACCAATAGGTACTTGTATCTTTCGTATGAAGCTAAAAATCTTTTACTAAACAATTCATTTTGGGAAAAATCATTATTCTAAGTGGTAATTATATGCCCTATGCCCGTCTGGCGGTAGCATGATATGAACACTGTTTCCATTATAGTTACAAGAGATGATTTTGAAAGAAAAATAGAAATGTAATTTATTAGGTTTATTTTTAACAAAAAATAACATTCTTCTAATCGATACTACGTGTGGTAATTACACGCTTACAAAACAGTAATCTTAGGTAAGTATTAAAAATTCTTCAATTCTTGTGAATAGTTCACCACCCCATATGACAGAGAAAGAGATCAAAGTTCAAAGTATGCAGTTTCCTAAGTAAAAAAAGGGATAATGGAAACAAATTATAAAACGCCAGAGAGCTCCTTAACAGGCATAGGGCATAATATGACCACTTAGTTTTTCTCTTAATTTTAATATTTTTTAAGAAACAGTTCTTAGGTATACATTGTACAGGTAAAAATTAAGACCACACCATATTTAAAAATATTTTTTAATGCCCTAGTGCACATGGGGCCTGATTAAGGGTTAAGAAATAATGTACCGGTTCATGGATTGCTCTCTATTTAAAGTTGTTTCCTTTTTTGTTCGGTTACAAAAAAAAATGCATGTGAGCTGATCTTATCATTATTTGCTAGTCATATTAAACGTATGTGCAACTTAAATGTAAGTAATTCCCTTATCTTTGCTAAACATAAGCATCACAATCATTGTGCATTTCCTAGACATAAACAACGCAACTGTCACACATCCGTTGATTATGCTTGGTATTTCATACGTCGAAATTCTAAGTAAAATAGTCTTTAAAAACGCATGTTTGCTTATGATGTAAATTACTAGTAATAAGTTTGGAAAATATCACATACGCTGTTTATGACTAACAATAAAACGAAAACTATAGAAGATATTAAAAAAAACGAGTGATTGATCCTGGTAGATCTCGTTTCAACGATTACGAATATACTAATAACTCAATTTCGTAAAAAATGTCGATTGCGTTGTTTATGCTAAGGACGGCAGTCTATATCTCATATTTTTTTACATTTCGTTATTATATGGGAAGTAGGTAAATCGGGTATCAAGAAACAAAGTGGGGTTTCAGCCCGCCTTAATTAGACTACGTTAAATCGTGCTCAAAGATTCCATACAGACCAAGCTTAATGTGTTAATAATGTTAATAATAACACTTTTTATAGGTACAACTACGACTTAACCCTACACCCACTTTATTCGGATCTTCAAAACCAAATTCTAGAATTAGTCTACGCCGGCCTTTATCTGCACTTACTTTGTACTCGGAGGGATGAGAATGACTTCCTGCATACAACTATGTAATGTGTAGACGTGACTGTGCGTTGACGGTACATACCTGTAACAAAAACACATGTATGTAGCTTACTATAAAATTATACAGTGGAAATCCGATGAAGATTATTTACTTAAAAAATTTAAAAACTTAATCATCTCTGAATTATTCTATTTTCATATTAAATCAAATTGATGGTAAGTGAAATAATATAACGTATGAAAAAAAATCACAGAGTATTTAAGCATCAGAGGCAATTTAGTAATTAATTCATCAAGCCCCATACGGTCACCGGTGACGGAGACACAATAGAATATCTATTGTGTCTCGTTTTCCCACGATCGACGGGTTAAATGGAAAAATGTATGAATGGCGCTCGCCTACGGTCATACAACTGCCCATTGTTCCCGCTTCTATAGAAACTAGCGGTCTTTGTTTCTAAACTTTATTAGAGTTTATATTACTATCGGCCGAATTTTCATTTCGCTTACTTCCTAAAGCACGGTAGTGAGCACGCTGAAAAAATACCAACTAAATATTATTATTAATTTAATATTTTGTGGTTCAGCTATGTACAAGTGACTTTTATAGTGCCCAAGTGTGTGCGCAGTACACAAGAGCACTCTCTCGTCTTTTGCTCTCGTAACCCAGTGGTCTAATCAACATGACTGGGGAGAGATCCGGCGCAGGACCGACTTTTTACGTGTTAATCATGGATCTACTTTCTAGTCAGACAATCAAGTCACCCTGCATACTCCTAGCCAAATTTGGAAATAACACGCTTCCAACGCAATCGAACTCACGACACGAGTCAAGAGGCATGCTCTAAAGTCTAAGCCACATCTGGACTACTGCAGCGACTTTCTTGAGGGGACAGCAGCTACAGCAGCTGTTTCAATGCTAAGCTAAATAAGCAGTTCTCTCGACGAAAAATTTTCTTAAGTTTTTCAAACATTTCTGAGTACAACATTCGCGACCAATTTCACTGTATGCGTAAAAACGATGTACAAAAAAATCCAGAGTACTTCTGCGCAGGCAATTCTATCGCATGGTAAATAAAAGTATAAATGGCAGCCTAGTTCTTTGTTGTTTTCTGAATGGCCACTAGAAACTGTTCCGAGCATTTTTAATAGATGTGTATTTTTCTGACGTGCGGAAATATGGCTTCGCAACAATTTCAGCGTCTTAGTGTATCGAGTATGCATTTTACTTGAGCGAAGCTATTTCTTTTGTATTTACCATTTTCTTTGTAGTATATACAGGTAGTTTGTTTATTGATCTATCGATATTTTTCTCTTTCACTCTAGGGCGCACATAGTTTAGATATTATCTCTTCTTACATTCATAAGTACGCGATAATTATTATGTAAAAATTATTATACATAGGCGAGTTAGGTAATATAACTTTAATAGCTTACTTACTTAGCCTATCCCGCGTAAACTGTATATTTTACTATCCTATGTTATTTGCCATGACACATTCTACATTTTTGGAAAGTGTCATAACTGGTCAAGTAGTTTCGGAGCTCATTCCATGTAAACAAACATAACAATAATGACAAAAAATATTTATAGTAATATTATTTTTCCTGTAAACACATAACATTTTTATAATAATTCCTACGCTCAAAGTTTCAAACTGATAAGTCTTAATATGTAGTTAATGAATATATTATATGCGCACATTAACAAGGTGTTGCTGTTTCACAATTTTCCCTAAGTGTGAGGGAAACAGCATGAACTGACTGAAGCATGAAATAATAACGTGCAGGGTAATTAACGCATAGTTTATGAGTTATGAACTGACATGCTAACACGCAATTAGAAGCCCCATATGATTTGTGTACTTATAATGATTGTTGCCTATATTAGATGTATTTAAGGGATGTGTTTCCTTGTTATATTGTTAAAGACTAGAGATGTAAATAATGGATGTTCTTAACATTATAAAGTTTTCCAGAATGTCCACCCTGGAATACAGCTGAAACGTCGGCAATAAGAAAAGTGCTTCACGACAGTATCTGTAAGTGATCAAATCTGTTAATTATTCGCGAAAAAGGATAGTTCGGTAGGACTGGATTATTTTTCATCCTAAGATAGTAATGCTCTCGTGGGACACTGTAATTAATAGTTTGATTTTCTTAGAAGCGTCGGAGGTGCAGGAAGTCGGTCCTGTCACCTGTGTCTGATATTTCCGACTTTACGTCATTAGGTTGTGATAAAGAAGAAAAAGACAGCGCTTTTTTGCGAGTTTCCGTGTGAGTCTCGTCAAGTCGGCCTGCAATCAGTCCGACCGCAACGATCGACCTCACCTTAGGCCAAACATCAAGACGAAATTATAGTAGCTACTACAACAAATACTTAAATTAAAATTACTAGAAGGCTTTCATCTGGAGGTGATAAATTACGTGAAAACATCATAAACTGTGAACAGCGGCGGCGTGTGTGAAATTACATTAGAATTAATGATGAAGTGTACCTTCATACTGATTGCGGTAACCGCAATTAAAGCTGATCGCACATTTGTCAGTACCGTACGCGTACGCGTGTCGCATTTCGTGACGTCATTTCATACAACGAAATCTAAAATGCGGCGCGTACGGTGCTGACAAATGTGTGATCACCTTTGAGCTTTGAGTTTTGGAGCTTAGAGTTATATTTCATAAGAACATCACGACGGCGCTGGTCGCCGCAACCAACGAAATGTATGGAGATACAGTGCAACCAAACGAATTGCAGCCAACACGTTTTCTTTATCGCTTCTTTAAATAATCGCCGATTAAAAATGTATGAAATTGACATAAGAGTTTGATAATATAAAGTTGACATTCAGCTCATGTCATTGTCAATTCTATAAATTTTGATCGGTGATTTTCATAAAGAAGTGATAAGGGAAACGTGTTAGTTAAGCCCCCAGGTAAGTAACTCTCTACAAAGTATTTTGTTGGTAGCAGTAACTGGTTGCACCATCAAGGTTCGCCGGAGAAATTATATATATATATATATATATATATATATATATATATATATATATATATATATATATATATATATATATATATATATATATATATATATATATAATTTCTCCGGCGAACCTTGATGATTTATATATATATATATATATATATATATATATATATATATATATATATATATATATAAAGTAAAACCATTTTTCCTCGTCGCGTTACGATGTGTAGCCACAGCAGCGCTACTATGACATTTTAAATTTTTCACATGTCACACTTGTGTTTTCTGATTCATCATTGGACGCGGTCTTTTGACGGAACGGGTAGGAAGCGTATTGAATATCGCAGATATCGTACAAGAGCCGAAAAAGGTGTAGGATAATTTTTATTCCGTAAAAATTACCCGCATCTTAGAGTACATAATATACAATAAATAAAAATGAAATTTCAGTTTTGTTAGTTAGATCTGGCTAATTTTAGTCTTCAAATACTTGTGGCAGTTCAAGGAAGATTTATACGGTAAGAAAATTTACTAGTACATAATACAAAACTATTATTTAACAAATAAAATGTCATACAATTTTACTAATTACAGACTTACTTGAAGACAAAACGCTCCATCGCGATAAGCATGAAGCTCCCGATTCTCAGAGCATCGCATTATGTTCGGAGTCTCTAAGCGCGTCGTAATGTATATATTTCCTTTATCATCCCCTATCTACTTCGTCTCTGTCACATTTGCCTTTACAATAAATTATTGTACACTACCCATACCTTAGTGAAATATATTGTCTTATTTTTAAACCCTAAATGGGACTCTCAATCCTTCGTTGTCTTAGACAAGATATATTGCTGGAGGGTAGTTTTAGACAATATTGTTATTATATTGTCTAGGTTTCGTTGTAATGTAGGCCTGATCTGAATAATATAATATTTTGCGGACATTCTTTGTGTATTTTAATAACTAAAACCAAAGTCATACTTGTATTATAAGTGAAAGTATAAGCGTCTGTTCACGCTTAAACCGCTCAACGATTTTGATGAAATTTGGTATGAAGGTACTTTGCGTCCCGGGAAAAGGCTTTGAAAATGGTACCTTGGGACAAACGTCATTCCACACAACCAAGTTGCGAGCATAAAGTTAATATACCTAGCGGAATAGAGCAACAATCACGAGCTGTCAAACGAAACCGAAATTGGTTTACATCTGTGTGTAAAAATATGTGTACGTTTACACTTACACAAGCATGATTGAACACGAATTCTATGAGATTAAATTGTCAACGTGCCGATAAGTGCCGACTGGACGTCAAAAAAAAAAGAGTTCTGCTGTCATGTATCACACGTCTCTTTTTACCACGCAGTGTTACTGATAGTGGCATCTCGCTTGCTCAGGCCTTTGTTTCTCTATTCCGCTAGGTATATTAACTTTATGGTTACGAGCAAAATCATAAAGTTAATATACCTAGCGGAATAGAGCAACAATCTCGAGCTGTCAAACGAAACCGAAATTGGTTTACATCTGTGTGTAAAAATATGTGTACGTATACACTTATACAAGCATGATTGAACATCAATTTTATGAGATTAAATTGTCAACGTGCCGATAAGTGCCGACTGGACGTCAAAAAAAAAGAGTTCTGCTGTCATGTATCACACGTCCCTTTTTACCACGCAGTGTTACTGATAGTGACATCTCGCTTGCTCATGCCTCTGTTTCTCTATTCCGCTAGGTATATTAACTTTATGGTTGCGAGCAAAATCTAGTAATATACAGGATGTAACAAAACAAAGTGACAATACTTCTGGGTGTATGTGTCCCTGCCAGGTAGCACAAACGCTATATAAGATTTTACTTACATTGCTTCGTGTCATATTGAAGTTATGTAGCCGCGATTTATAAAACAAACAGTCAAATAGCGGCATATTACCTAGCAAACTATATATTTTCACTAAAACCTGTGTAAAATTGCGCTGAAAACGTTTATACAGCGTTTTTATATAGCTGTTATATATTACAGCTTCTAATACATCATTTTCATGACAATTTTACTGTATAAATGTTGAGTAATTTGATTTTACCTACGAGTTACTACTAGTCAGTACTAGTAGCTTAAAGTGCATTTAAAAGTCAAATAGCTAACTGGCAAATGGCAATATAGCAGTGCTGAAAAAGTATTTTTTTGTGATTTGTATGGGCTAACACCCCACCGTTATGAGTTTGCCATACACACTAAAGTATTTTCAGTTTGTTTTGTTACACTTTACACCTTGTGGAAGTCCATAATATTTCATAACGCTGACAGAAAGAACCATCAATACCGCATACTTTTCTCAATTTAAATACCCTTTGAAGACCTTAAGAAATAAGCTCTCAGCAGTAAATGGCTCGGAAACCAGTCGGGGTGTAAAATTCTGAACCATCCTTCATTATTAGTGGGCGTAATGAGAGAAACAAAACAATGACCCAATTCCAGCGGCGCTCGTTTGGCGCCGGCCCAGGGTAACGGAAACTGACTGTCATCATCATCATCATCAACATCCATACTAATATTATAAATGTGAAAGTGTGTCTGTCTGTCCGTCTGTCGGTCTGTCTATCTGTCTGTGTGTCGGTCTGTAACCTCTTAACGCCCAAACCACTGAACCGATTTTGCTGAAATTTGGTATGGACATCTATTGAGTCCCGGGAAAGGATATAGGATACCTTATATCCCGAAAAAATGTACGGTTTCGGCGCAACGGAGTTGCGGGCGTCATCTAGTATTAATATTATAAAGGCGAAAGTGTGTCTATCTATTTTAACAGATAGACAGAGGGACAGACCTATTCACGCCCAAACAGCTGAATCTATTTTTGCTCGGTATACAGGGTGTAACAAAACAAAATGATAATAGTTTTGGGTGTAAATATGTGCCCTGTTTAAAGTTCACTTCGAAAGTGTTAGCGGTAAAAGTGTAATTTTTTAAAGATTTGTATGGGAAAGCCCGCGTGTCATGAATTTGTCCTAACAAAAGTAAAAAAAGCGCGAGAAACAAATGCCGTAAAGGAGTCGCAGGCGTCACCTTGTACAAGATGTAACAAAGGCATCAGGGGAAGATAATGATAATAAATCTGAAAGTACGGTATTCCTCAAATAATATAACAAAATTCCTTTCCTCCTATTATAGTGAAAGCACAATATAAATGCCATATTATAGTAGAGCAACTCAACCATGTCCTTGAGATGAAAAGGAAAAGTGTAATGAATTTCAGTAAGTAAGTAAAAGTAACAGTATACTCGATTAATTATTTGAGATACAACATGCTCACGTGCTTTTTTAAATAAACTAGAGATCGCCCAATGGTCGAAATTCAACCTCAAATAAAAAATTAAATTATAAGTTTCCAACGCTTTTCTATTGATATTCTATTGTCAAAATATTGACTTGATTATTTTTTAAACATAATTCCTGCGACAGTCTCAGATTAATAAAGTCAAATGATGACAGACTGGCCGTGTAATAATTGTCTAACAGTATTTAAGATTCAATAAAAAAACTAAATCTTTTTTCAATTTGATAACAGACTTCAACCATAAATTAAGTACAATTCGTGTGTATAGGCTTGTCAATCAAAATCTCTTAGTGTGTGTGTTGTAGTGTGTGTAATGTTTTATTTGTTAAAAAAATGTAAAATAAAAGCATAATTTCAAAATAATATTAGCTCGATGCACTCCTTCACCATATAAACTATAACTGTGCAAAATTTCAATCACCTACGTTTCCGCATTTTTCGTCAAAAGGGATCCAAAGTTTTTCGCTCGCGTATTAATATATAAATTTAAGGGGCAAACAAGCAAACGGGTCTACCGTCTCCCATAGACACTTGCAACATAAGAAGCAGGCAACGCACTTGCATTGCCTGCCTTTTGAGAGGGAATACGCTCTTTTCTTGAAGGTTTGCAGATCGTATAGTCTGGAAATACTACTGGCGATATTTTATTTATATATACAAGTTTTTTTTAATATTACGCTTGAGAGGTTTATTGTTTTTTTTCAGTAAACTTTCAGTCATGAATCATCTGAGTTCATACTCATATGTGTATGAGATCCGGGCGGTCGAGGTAAACAAACATGGCTTACTGTGTACAATTTATACTGTGGCGGTAGTGTGACAAAAGGAGGCTTTAGTATAAAGAACTTTATCTTGGAATTTACTTTGTCGTTATTAAAAGATTTCATCTCGTCCTTTCACGAAACAAATGTTAGCATGAAAAGGCTTATGACTTAGGGCCTTTGCCTTTCATGTCTTTATGGGGTGAATTTAAAAACACTAGAGTCAGGGGCCCGATTCTTGGAGCTCGAATGTTGTTGCCGCCTTAAATATCACGTGTGTGCTAATGAGATAGCCTGTGATCGAAGTGTCATTCAAGGTAGGCATGAAAATCGGGCCCTAGCACCTATACCGTGTCTAGGTACTAGGTATTAGCTGGTTACACCAGCAGACGGACAGAGACAGACGGACACACTTTCGCATCCATAATCTTAGTATGGATGTTCAGTCAATCAGATTAACATCATCAGAATCAGTCAACTTAGATTTAATAATATTATGATTATAATTATTATAATAATTTGAATAGGTTTTATCATTCCAAGAATAAGCAAAATATAGTTTTAGACTCCAGGACAAGATATATCGTCAGAACAAATCTATTGTTTGTTATTATTGAATTAATTTTCCTGCTAAGATAAAGACTGTCAAATATTGGACAACCGGGACATCTTTGTCCCACAATAGAATATCAGAACTCCTCCAAGGACGCGACTGTCAAAAACATCAAGACAAAAGTGTTTGTCGAAATGTATACCGAGAAAAAGGGTTACCACAAAATTATGTTTACTTTGTTGTGAATATAAGTTTGTTATTTAATATTATTTTATATTGATTAAGTTTTATTATATCTAACTTGTGTTACCTTGGTAAAAACCATAACTATTTTTTATATAATATTAATATGTTTTGCATTTCAGACAAACTTTTACAACGTGGTTTTATCGATACTCAATAATACTAATATTATAAATGCGAAAGTGTGTCTGTCTGTTTTATATATTATGTCTGATACCTCTTCATGTTTAAGCCGCTCAATCGATTTTGATGAAATTTGGTATGCAGATACTCTAAGTCCCGGTATTTTTGCGGAAAAATACTATAAACGAATTTTGGTTACGGAGTTGCGGGCGTCATCTAGTATAGAATAGTATTTTTACGTTAAACACCATGAACTATAATATTATACTTCACGGAAATAATAAATATGTGTGTAAAATATGTGTTTCATTATTTCAAAATTTTACCATACAAAATGTATGGTCTTTGATACAAACAAAATTAGGTCAATTTAAAAACGCACAACGCGTACAATTAAAACTCAAGGCCTCCAATGCTAACCCTTTCAATTAATTCCAATGTACCCGCTGACAGCCCTGCTCGCGTGACACGGTATATTGTATATTTTTGTCCAACAATTAATTTTGTTCCAGAAAGTCACAATTCATAATCTAAAAGATTTCAATAAAATAACGACCTGCTAATATTTTTTTAATTTGGTTTAGTGATTTATTTATATTTTATTACACATCTAACCTGAAATAGGGAATATTACGCAATGGAGCAGAGACTGCTACTAGAACATAACAATTTTACGAAAATACATCATGTTGCATTCGTCATATCAGAATATTGACAGAAACTTTGTGAAATGTCGTTTTTTTTTTGTTTACAGTCTGTGCTGGTGCTGCCTCTAGCGTGAAAATGTCATATTATATATTAATATGCAAGCGAAAAACTTTGGACCCCTTTTTACGAAAAGTGCGGGAACGTAGGAGCATGAAATTTTGCACAGTTATAGTATATATGGAGAAGGAGTGCATCGAGCCAATATTGTTTTAAAATTATGCTTTTATCATACATAATTTTAATAAATAAAACATTACACACACTACAATGTGCACGCTACCATCTTTTTGACTGACAAGCCAATACACAAGAATTATACTCTTTTGTTTATGGTTGAAGTCTGTGATCAAATTGAAAATGGATTGTAGTTTTTTTTATTGAATCTCAAATACTATAACATATTATATTATCTCTGCCACCGATAACGGTTACTATGGTGTCTACTTTGTTTATCACACTTCAATAAAATATATTATCCCCTATGAATAATAAAAGCTAAGGAAAATTAACTCCGTCAAAAAACATGCTCTACAATACTTGTCAAAAATGTGTACCTAAAGGTGGCTTTCGGATCTTTGCCGCGAGCGACCGCGACCGAAAATATTTAAACAAAATGCCACTTTATGACATAGGCTATAGGTTTAATTTTACTCTACGCCTCTAGCTTTTACGCCGCCGCCGGCGGCAGCATGGGTCGCCACACAAATGTCAGTAGAAAATGATACCTATAGTGTATGTCATAGAGTAGCATTTTATTTGAATTTTTATCGGTCGCGGTCGCTCGCGGCAAAGATCCAAAAGCCACCTTTAGGTGCACATTCCAGTACATTTGCAATATTTAGGTGGCCTTCAGCGGTATCAGGCTCACGTTACATGACAGTTCGAAAGGAACCATTAAAATGGTAATAGTATGGGAGTTACGTTTCCTTAGTTTTTATTATTCGTAGATCCTTACGAACATACGACTACATCATTTAACGATTTATACACGATTATAAGTAAGAATCTTAATAGCGTTCAAACTTATAATTTAAATTATTATGGTCGAATTTCAACGACAGGGCGACCTCTAGTTACAGTAATATGTCCAATTTCTTTGCGCGGCTGTTTATTGCCCGGGAAGAAAGTTTTCAAGAGTAAAAAATATTCTGTTTCTTCTTTTGAGACTCTAAGTATCTGCACTTCATTCAAATCGATTCAGTATGACTGATAACTGACACGATTGGCGAGAGATCCAATGATATTCTATGTTACTAACGTAACTTGATTGACAGTTTACGGCAGCAGCGCGTTGCCACTTCGAAGATGCCTGCAGGCATATGATCTGACATACATAATGGCATAATGACTTGACATCGTCTTTTGAACTATCAAGTGGTTACGCATTTCTGAGAATCTTTTGTAAGACGTTGCTACTCTAGTATTTTAGAAACTCATTGGAGAGATCAGGCGCAGGACCGACTTTTTACATGCCCATCCGACGTACGAATCATTGTTAGACCGAACTTGGAAACTTTGGAATCGAACCTACGATCGTCAAGTCAAAAGTCACACTCAACCACTGGCCCACATCTTTATTTAGATGGGATAACGGCTTATCATCCATACCATCAGTTTTCATTGTGCTCGTTTTCCATGAAATATCGTTAATATAAATTCTGTACGCAACACAAAACATTTTAAATGTCGTGCTTAAGCTCACTCACATTCTTTTGATATGTGATATGAATAATATAAAGAAACCTTCGCCTTTATATTTTCAAAACAATAAAAAAGGCATAACATGTAAATAAGGACTTGGTCACATTGGATCGTTCGTTAAAGCTTATATTATTCTTAAATAAATCAGGGAATTGTACGTTTTACATTTATAAAAACTATTATATTACGTCCTTTTCCCGGGACTCAAAATGTATCTACACAAATTTTGATAAACATCACTTAAGCGGCTCAAGTATGAATAGTTAACAGACAGACAGACTTTTGTATTTAAAATGTTAATATGGATATGTTATTCTGTATGTCTGTGTGTTAATAAGTATATATTCTACATTGTGTTTTAACTTTTACACAACTTACCGCTTCAATATTTAACGATACAATTACTGAGCGTGTGGCCACTAAAAGCGCGTTATGGTAATAAGCTAAGCGGATTATGCAGCGGTTCGCTATAATAGACTATTAGCTGGAAAAGTAATTACGCTGAATTCGGAGCTGTGCAGCTAGAATTGAAGGTATTTTGTTGAGTTGCATTCGATTACACCGTAGTTAGAGGTTAAAAATTATAATTCTTACAAATTCTTAAACCGCTGAACTGATTTAAACGAAATTTGGTATGGAATGTATGCTTCGAGTCCCGAGAACATATTAGGATACTTTTTAACCCGGAAAAATGTACGGTTCCCGCGCGATAAACGAATTTTAGCGCAACGGAGTTGTGGCGTCATCAGGTGTACACATAATTTATTTTCAGATTCATTTACGAGGTAATAATATAAGACGTTTGATACAAAATATTATATATTACCTTATGAATTATAATCCTAGTATGTATACTATTTCAATGATATCATCAATGCGAACATTATCACAATTGAGTTTTATTAATTAAATAATTGTCACAGTCATTAGTCATTCCGTAAATTTCGATTTAGTCACTACTATCAGCATCAATGTTCAGTTTAGTAATTTTAATTGAATGCTCAAATAACTTGCCAAATTCAAATTATAAGTAAATGAAATAAGTTCTATTATTTTAATTTTGCGCTTACAGTCGTTCTCAGATACATATTTTAATGATAACTTAGCATTTTAGAGTAATAGCCAACGATATCTAGACTTTCGTCATTTTATAAAAGCTGAAAATTTACCTGTTTATGACCCCTATAGAGGAAAGGACGACCAGAAACTATGGAGTTTCGGTCGCGATTACTTTAGGAGGTATGGATAACTCCTAAAGTAACCGCGTTATAGTCTCTCTGAAAAACTCCATAGTGTCGTTTGCCAAGAACCGGAGTTCTGAAGGTCTAGCTTACCTTTGGTAAAGTATAAACCTCCATTTTTTAATCTCATTTTCTTCGGGATAACTGTAGGAATCTCGTTTCCTACTGCCGGACATATTCACCTGACTATGAATGTCTCTGATAGTACATAACCTATAACCCAGAATAACTCATTCAGTACTAGATGACAACCGCAACGCCGTTGCGCTAAAATTCGTTTATGGCGCAGGAAACGTGCATTTTTATGGGATAAAAACTATCCTATGTCCCTTCCCAGGACTCAATGTGTCCTCATATCAAATTTCAGCAAAATCCGTTTAGCGGTTTGGGCGTGAAGAGGTTACAGAGAGACAGACAGACACATAATACACTTTCGCATTTATAATATTAACTATGGATAAGGATTATCTAAGCTGGATGCAATGTCCATAGTTCCATGTCATTTTTTTAATGAAAGACCTAAATTGTAACCTATTGTCTAGAAATCTAGATTATTCTAGCACAAAGTTTACGGTAAATTAAATGTTGCAAGTTCCTCGCTCTGTCAAAGTAATTGTTTCCTGCTTATGAGATTTGAATAATAAACTTTAGCTGTGTAAGTACTAAACAAGATACTGTTTACATGTAGGAATAGTATAATCTTCTAATCTATATCAATAAAAATCAGCAAAGTTCGAGTTGGACTCGCGCACGAAGGGTTCGTTCCTTATATAATAATTATGTAAAAATAATACCCATAAAATAAAGCAAAGATAGGCAAAAATGTATTTTGTATAGGAGCCCCTCCTTAAATATTTATTTTATTTTAATTGTAAATATTAATAATAATGATATTACTAGCTAAAAGCCGAGCTTTCTGAGGGCTCCCGTTATTTTTCTGTGTGGTAATAATCTTTAAGGCAGTTTTTTTTTTATATTTTAATGGTAACCAAACTTTGACTGACTGATGGTAAACACATCTATATATAAATAAAAATTACTATGTTAAAGCACAAAATTAAATAAATAGGCGTGATAGTTTTTCCGTACAGTGTACCACAAAAGTGCTCAGGTTGTGGGATATACTAGGGCTCGCTTCGCTCGCCCTGATTAAAGTGCAAATACAATTATTAAATATTTTGTGAAAATTTCAAGTGCCTATGTATAGTCATGTTTGACATAGAGAAATAACTGCACATCTGTACTAATATTATCGTTTATTTTAAGCGCTAATCTCGCGCACTACTAGACCGATTTTTATGTAATTTGGTTTTGCCAAATTATATAAAGAGTAGGCTATTTTTTGAGAGAAAATGTACGGATCCTGGGGAATTCCTTACTTCCGCGTGCGGAGCCGTGCAGAACGTGAAGCGTAGTAATACTTTTACAAATGTTAGTTCAGTAATCGTCGGTTAAGGAGTGTAAGCGGTGGATCTTACCCATAAATCGCACATAAAACGAGTAGAAAAAGGATTTCAATAAACGCCTTATCGCCTACAAATCTTTAAGTAGCGTGGATTGATGTTCATTCGATGTCTTAAGGGTCGAGTAGATTTATTTGCAGTTTGGTCAACAGAAAATGGTATAAAGTTAGGTAAATTGATGAAGAAATCAATTCTGGCTCGATTTATATTATGCATCTGCGTGAACGAGCGGCTTACTTACTTACTGACTTACGGCCGTTCCCAATATTCAATCTATCTCTGGTTTGACATACGACCGATTGCAGCTAACATTGAATTGACATAAAATCTAATGTCTAATGAGAGCTATTCCTATCCCTAGTAGGGCAAAACCAGAGATAGATCAAATATTGTTATTCCTAATCAATCGTGTACGTGTTTTCCCCTTCCCTACTCCCCTATAATTACCCTATTCCCTCTTAAAAGGCCGGCAACGCACTTGCAGCTCTTCTGATGCTGCGAGTGTCCATGGGCGACGGAAGTTGCTTTCCATCAGGTGACCCGTTTGCTCGTTTGCCCCCTTATTTCATAAAAAAAAAAGTTTAAGTACAAGATACATCCAAAGATTTGACTCGGTGAACAAATATTTAGGTCATGTTTCAGCTAGAGTGCGTATTAGTTTCGACTAGAAATGAGCAAGAACAAGTATCTGCCAGTATGAAGAAACAAAAGAAAGAGAGCTTAAAGGTCTTGTAATATGGACTACAAATAATAGGAAAAAATTAGACAAATAATTAATGATGAGGTGACCATCAATCCCAATATTATATTTATGATAATTTTGCGATCTAAAAATACGAAAATTGCGATTTCGCAGGTTGTGGGCCAAAACGCGCGTATAAGCCCGGCCGCACGTTATCCGAATTTCTGATCAGAAAAATTCGGACGCCCCGCCCCGCTCATACATTTTGACACGTCAGAATTCTGATAGTATGCGGGGTCAACAACAAAATGTATGAACAGAGTGCGTTCCGGCGGGCGTCCGAATTTTTCTGATCAGAATTTTCGGATAATGTGCGGCCGGGCTAAATCCTTAAGTCAATGCAAGAATGTCACAAAATCAAATGTAAAAAAGGCCCTAAATCACTACAAAGTGACGTCATTTAGATCTTTTTCCATCAGCTTTCTGTACATATCTGCAACAGTAGTAGCAGTGAACCTCAGAAACAATTTAAGACGTGAGTGGAAGAACCATGTAAGTAACATGAAAAAAATTCCCGTTTTTTTTGCATAAATTGAGGCTTTAGGGCCGAAAAAATTATTTGAAATAGAAAAACTGTGGATTATATGTTTAGCCAGATATATTATCTAGGTGATGAAGAAGATAAGTTATAAGGTTTATTAAAATAATAAGGGAAAAAATGAGTTATTGTCCGTATGTTACGAAATGTTACATAATTGATTCTTCCACTCACATCTTCAATTACCTTTTTGCAGTTCATTCCGAAACTGAAACATTGTTTGGTTTGGAGCGGGAAGTTGAAAAACGAACTGATTTTCATTACAATTCCAGTTCTAGCACGTTCCATGGAAATAGTTTTAGAATTCGCGGTCGACCTGAGTTGACTGAAAATAACGAGCCAAAAACCAATATTACAGATTTGGCTATATCGGCTTGGTTACAGATTTAGCTATATTGGCTTTGTTATTCCTATAATCAATCATGTACGTGTTTTGTTGGAGTCTGCAAAGCACTGAAAATAATTCTTTTATATTCATACTATAGGTCTACCAGAATCTGATGGAAAAAAGTGAGAAAATAAATTGACTCTAGCAATACCGGGGTAGTTGGAATAAAACATTTTGATCCTTTTTGTTTCTTATAGCGGCTGATTCTGTGTGTTAAACATGCAAATATAAAAATTTATCCAATGATCAAGGATATTTTATGAAAATCTGCTGTCAAAAATTGCCATCAGATTCTGGTAGACCTATACTTTATACGGAAAACGTTGTTTGCCAACCTGCTCAGCGGTTCTCAAACTATTTTTGGTAGCGGAACCCTTCTAAGAAGTGGCATTTTTGACGGACGCCCCAAAAATATGTTTTGTCTTTGAATCAATCTCTAAAAACAATTTTTCTATTGGTTGAGGACCTACAAGCCCCAGGGCTCCACGAAGCAAACTTTAACAATGGCTGCTATAGCGTTATTTCTTGTGTGAATATTAAAGCTTCTTTAAAGGCATTATTTCCCTACTATGATCATTTCGTCGGCCTAATTATTATCAAAAGTCTAAATTAATATTACGATCTATAAATCCGCCAATAAAATATCAGCAAGCCAAACATTTTGGGCGACAATTAAATCGTTTAGTGGCCGAATGGCCCACGATAACGTTGTTTTGCTGGATTTATTAGATTTCAAGTAATTATGTGCCCCGTAAAACCAAACCATAAAGTTACATCACCGGGCCCTATTCTCGATTCGATTTAAGCTTAAGCCAAACCTACGCGACCAAAGCGGCGCGAAGCGGGAGCGTCTGCAACGCGGGATGTTCGCGTCGGCAGAGTGACATTAGAAGAGCTGCAGGTGCGTTGCCGGCCTTTTAAGAGGTAATGCGCTCTCTTCGTAAATGTTTGCAGGTCGTATTGCTCCGGAAATACTGCTGGTGACAGTTCATTCCAGAGTCAATGCCAGAATGTCACAATGTCAAATGTCAAAATGGCCCTAAATCACAGCAAAGTGACGTCATTTAGATCTTTTCCCATCAGCTTTCTGTACATATTATCTGTAACAGTAGTTCGCGTCGGCAGAGCGGTAATAATCTACGGTTACGCACCGTAGTCGCGCAGGTGTGCACACCAGTTGCAGACGCTCCCGTCCCGCGTCCCGCGTTACTGACGCGTAGGTTTGGCCGAAGCCTTATATGCGTCCGCGCGACAGGTTTGGCCGCTACACGACAAAGTCACAACTTCACAAGCAATTGTATGTGAATAGCCAACGCTCTGTTGCACATTCTGTTCTTGTACATTCTGCACATAAATCGAGCCTTCAGTTGAGAGTCTTGAGAGTTTTATACGTGGGAGAGCCATGCTTCGGCACGAATGGGCCGGCTCGACCGGAGAAATACCGCGTTCTCACAGAAAACCGGCGTGAAACAGCGCTTGCGCTGTGTTTCGCCGAGTGAGTGAGTTTACCGGAGGCCCAATCCCCTACCCTATTCCCTTCCTTTCCCTCCCCTATTCCCTTCTCTTCCCATCCCTACCCTCCCCTATTACCCTATTTCCTCTTAAAAGGCGGGCAACGCACCTGCAGCTCTTCTGATGCTGCGAGTGTCCATGGGCGACAGAAGTTGCTTTCCATCAGGTGACCCATTTGCTCGTTTGCCCCCTTATTTCATAAAAAAAAAGAATCAGACTGATTTTTTGAACTCTTGGCCTCTTGCCAAAACTTCCTTATAAAATTTCATCCAAATCTTATCATAATCATCAGCTAAAAGAACTAAGTTACAGACAATCTTTTGCATTTAAAGTATTTTTATAGATCAGCCATTCTCATAGTGTGCTGGACTCCGCAAAAGACTTACAGGGTTCCGCGAGCGATACATATTTTTTTTTTTAGAAATGTCATTAGACAACAGCTTACAGCATGGAGACAATTCATTCAAAGACAAAACATTCTTTTTTTTGGCGGTCCGTCAAAAATGTCACTTCACCACCAAAGAAATTTGGTAGACCGCTGCTTTATATAATGATCGCTGTTAAGCATATTTTGTGTACTAACCCACAAACTTTTTTGGGGGTTAGCACACGAATTAACAGCGTCCAAATATAGTAATCGTTAACAATATAAGCATACAGATAAAACTATATAATAAAAAGAGCATTGTTTTTGTAGAGGATGTAGGTGTACAAGATAAGCAACATACGCACTGGGTATTCCCCTCAGTTAATTAAATATTGAGAATCTACTCATAGTCATAACATTTAAAAATAATATTCATTAAATACGCAAAGCATTAAACAATCAGGCGTACGGAGGAATGTCAAATTCACTGTGTCACCACTCTACTAAGGTGGTAAGGTGTAACAAGACCCTGAGCGACAGGAAAAGACATAGTTATTAATTATTATATTACGGACAAATTTACAGACAGACAGACACGTCATATATTATGTTAACTAGATGACGCCCGCAACTCCGTTGCGCCAAAAATCGTTTATCGTGCGGGAACCGTACATTTTCCCGGGATAAAAAGTATCCTATGTCCTTTCCCGGGACTCAAAGAATCTCCATACCTTACAGCAAAATCGGTTCAGCGGTTTGGGCGTGAAGAGGTAGCAGATAGACAGACACACTTTCGCATTTATAATATTAGTATGGTTAACATTTCGTGGGGTAGAATAATCAGCCGGTGAAATCGAACAGCTGCAACAAGATGGCGAAGTCCTCGGAGTACAGTTGTAGCTTCTTAGTCACGTTTTCTGCCTCTTGTGCCACAAAGGGATATTCCACTCCTATTGGCTATTGCCAAGATAATTATTATAGGACTGCTGACGGGTTCAATACGTATTTGTGTTATGTTGAGAAAGGGTTTCAGACAGTTAAAGTTTTTCGAACGAAGTGGTTAAGAAACTAGGTTTTTTAAATGTAGATAATTTCGGTCAGGTTAAAATCGGTTCAGCTGTTTTGGCGTGAAGATGTAACCGATAGACAGAGAGATAGGCAGACACACATTCGTATAAATTATGACATTAGTATGGAAGTTTCTCATAGTCAAACAATTTCAAGGAGAGGTCTTACAAGAGTATAGAAATATTATCTTTTAATACCGTAATTATATATTTGCTCATCTCTAGGTCCGTAACGTTGAAAGGGTTATGATATTGTAGACCGTGGGTAAATATCAGAGTTCTTGAGGGTAAATAGAGGATATTTTTACAAAATACCATATTCTGAGAATCATAGACAAATATTGTTCTAGATGGAAATGTTTTATCGGATAATGCCTCCCGGTTTTGGTGACGGTGGCTGGTTTCATTCCATTCCAAGAACAAGACCATTTTATAGTGCCCAAATGGGTGCGCTGTACACAAGAGCACTCTCTCCCTTTCTAGATCTAAGGGACCATTCAGACAGAGAGCGATCATGCGGTCAAGCGTTCAAGCGGTCAGTTTTGCGTTCTTTGTGTGGTATTAAGTTATAATATTCTAGAGATACACACGGGGCGTTCTAAACCGCGTCAGAATTCCTCCTGTGTGACAGACCGCTCGAACGTATGCGAACTGTTAAAACGGGTTTTCCAAAAGTCTTTTTAAAAAAAAAAAGGAAATTTATTAACCCTTCGATCGCGGATTCTTGGAAATGCTATTGTATTCTATTGTTGTCGCGTCCACCGGTGCTCGTATGGGGCTTGATGAGTTAAACTGGAAAATACACTTGAAATTACACGTAGAAATTATGAGGTTAAGAAAACGTCCGCGCTGGCCCGAGGTTGTGACTGAACTGAGGCTTCGATCTGGCTAGCTGCTAAGAATGAGTGGGTGCTGATGCTGTATCAGCACCTTGTCAGCATTTCTATTAACGAACCGGGGATATAACAACCCCCCGCGTAAGATAAAACTTACCGGTAAGGGTAAGTTTTACAGGGCTCTTCTTAGTTGAGGCAAGGGAATTGCTTCAGCTGCAGAGACAGAATCAGGAGATTCGGTCTGTATGTTACTTGATTCAATTTCACGATTTCTAATTTGAGGTATACGTTTTCTCAACCTTTGACATAACTTAAAAATAACAAAAATTAAAATTATTAAAATTGTGCAGTATGTTAAGATGGGTAAATGGGAGTCATATTGCAAGAGTGGGTCAGGTTTATTTATAATTTTATTTAATTCAGTAATTATTTGCTTGCTAGCAATATCAGGAAGTTTTTCTAAATTAACATCTAATAATTTTAAAGGAGCTGATTTTAATTTTAATTTATTTAAAATTTCAGAATTGCAACAAGGATCATCAATAAGGTTAAAATCTGGTGAAATTGATTTAATAGTTAAATTTAAATATGGTTTATATGTAAATATTTTGTTCTTATAATAGGCTTTACAACCTATCTGTAAATCTAATATTCCTGTTCCAATTATCTTATGTTGGTACATTTGAGATGGACACTCAATATCTACTTTTATTGGTTGAGTTTCAACAAATAGCCATTTGCTATTTGTAAGTTCCTGCCAAATATCAACTTGGCCATAAATAAACCTGATCTCACATTGTTTTGGAAGTAACTTATAGATTTTAGACAATAATTCAGTTTCACAAATGGGTGTATCCACTACTGAAATTTTATCCGTATGATCACAAATATAACAGGAGTTAATAGTTTTTACACAGCTACTAAAGTCTTTAAGACATATATAAAAATTCTTATCTTTACTTACAGCTATGTACTTACATGTAGGTGCAATCATAGCATATGATTGAGAGGCACTATCATGTGATACTGGTAGTGGAAATGGTTTATACATACTATACTCTATTCTATAAACTAAAGGAATTCTTATAACAAAGACAATCTTATTCTCTACATAGTAGCATGACAATTTTGCCATATCAATAATATTATGTATATTATTTAAATTTAGATTCAGGGGTAATTCCTGATCTTTCGGAAGATTTTTAATATTTTTTCCAAGTTCATTATAAAACTGTTTTGGAGTTAAGATAGATGGGTGAATCGAGTGGCTTTTCACAAACATTATAGAATTAATTAAATTCTCTACTTTAAATGACAATGTAAAAATAGCAGAAGACAGTTCTTCATACAGTTCATTAAACTTAGTTTCTAATTCAATATTTATCATATTTTTACTTAGGTAATCAATAGCGCTATTCAAACGGAACTCATTTTCAGCAATTGATTTTAACGTTTTATTATAGTTTTCGAGGGCTGAATTAGTAATTAGAATATTATCTTTTAATAAGGATGCAAGTTTTTTATTCGAAGAATTCAATGTTTGAATGGCGTTATTATATCGAATAGCATCATTTTCATCCATAGTTCCAATTATTTGTTTAAATACAGTACCGACACCGGCAAACCATGCTGATCTCTTATTTCTATCGGAGGTTAAATGAGAGATGGCACTATAATCTCTCAGAATACCGTCATAGCGAACTAACAAAGGTTTTAAATGATTTTTGCAATTAGTAAAATTAAAACTATAATTAAAATTACAAAAAGTCTGAGCGGAGTCTAAATAGTTTTTAATATTTTCAATATGCGGCTTTATATAGCCAATATCTACAGGGACTAAGACATGGAGCTGATCGTCAGAGACTTTAAGTGTACCAACAGGATCGAAGTACATACCGATACTTTTATTTATCGGTTGTATCATGTTCCATGAGAAAACGCAAACTCTTGCTACGCCAAACCTGGAATATAATAATTTTGTTTAGGCTAATTATATTTTATTTTATATTTTAAGATAGGAATATATTTATTATTATTATAAGGTATCGATTTCAGCCAATTTGACCTCATCATAATGGTATTTGACGTGTCTTCGGTTTACGAGTAGGGTAAGTGTATTGTTACCATTTATTTTTATGACTTTATAGGGACCTTTCCAGATTGGTGATAATGCTTTACGGAGACGAAGATGATTTTTAACATATACCATATCACCTGCTTTATATTTTACCGGTCTAGAATGTTTATCATAATAAGTTTTGGATATATTTTTAGATTTTAGGATATTTTCAATGGCTTTTTCTCTGGAAAGTTTTAATCTTTGTTGTAAAACTCTTACATAAGAATTGTAAGTCGGTTCCAAAGGTGATTCAAATATAGATGTTGGTATAATAGCTTTGTGACCAAATACGAGTTCATACGGAGTGAAATTTGTTGTTGAGTGAATAGAAGTGTTGTAAGTTAACATTGCTGTATAAACGTATCTATGCCAATTATTTTGATTTTCGTTAATAAACGATTTTAAATATTCTTTTAGAGTAGAATGGCTCCTTTCCAGGGCGCCTTGGGTTTGCGGATGGTATGGCGTCGACCACAACTGCTTTATTTTAAGAAAGGTACAAGTTTGTTTAAATAATTCGGCTGTAAAATTTGTACCCTGATCAGTCAGGATAGATTTTGGGATGCCGAACTGAGAAATAAAATGTATTAGACATTCTGATGTTTCTTCGGCTGTAGTATTAAAAATTGGATAAGCAGCTGAGTACTTTGTTAAGTCGTCTTGAAGGGTGAGTATATATTTTAATTTAGCGGGACCGGCCTCGGGAAGTGGGCCTACTATATCTAAGGCTACTCTTTCGAATGGCTGAGTTGATGTAGTGGTAATTTGCATGGGTGCACGATTACATTTGCGCAAAGCTTTATTACTTTGACATAATTCACATCTTTTAACGTAATTTTCTACGTCACTTCGCATATTTCGCCAATAATATCTCTCTTGAATGCGTTTTAGCATTCTATTTGATCCTAAGTGGCCGGAGATAGGGATATTATGGTTTTCTTTTAATATTTTAGGAATTTCAGACATTGTCGGATATATTAAAATATTTTTGTATATATGGATGGTTATATCACTATTATCGAAAAGATACATTAACATATTGTAAATTTTGGAAAAATTATGACTGTCGAAGGGATTTTTAAAGTCAGTAATACTTATCTCTTTTACACCCTTGACAACTAACTCGTCTCTAAGATTTTGAAGACTCATGAAAATGTCTTCATAAGTATTTTTATCATAATAATAAACTTTTACAAATAAGAAATAATAATCGATACTATTAGTGGTAAATTTTAAAAATGAATGTAAAGTTCTTTCACGATCTCGAATTAGAGCTGACTCTGGTGTATTACTAAGGATCTCCTCAACGTATGTATTGGACTCATCGAGATCTATAGAGGTAGGTATAATAATTGATTCAACTTTTGTTTTTAATAAATTTTCATTATATTCTAGGATTTTAACATTGGACGTAGATAATGTATTATTTGTCTTTTTCAGGTATTCGGAGTATGTATCCCTGTGACTCAAGGATTCGTCGGACGAAGGTAAGTCTATATTAGGACTCGGGATTATTTCATTTGGAATTTCAGGATTTTGAAAAACTTCATCAGGTAAGTCAAAGAATTCATCTAAGTCTGGGAGTCCTGGTAGGCCGGGACTTTCCGGTAAAGGTATATTTTCAGGTTGAACTACAACAGGAGGGGCCTCAGGTGTTTCATTATCGCCTAGGACATTAATTAATTTTTTAGGTTGGGTTACATTAACGGGGTACCGAGAAAGAGCGTCGGCATTGGTATTTATCTTGCCCTTTTTATAATGGATTTCATACTCATATTCTTCAAGTTTTAATCTCCAGCGGACTAATCTGGAACCTGGATCTTTGCAATTAAAAAGCCAATTTAACGGTTTATGGTCCGTTATTATTTTGAAACGGCGACCAAATAAATATGGGCGGAATACTTTCGTTCCATAAACTATTGCTAGACACTCTTTTTCGGTTACTGTGTAATTTATTTCCGCTTTGTTTAATGTTCTTGAGGAATATGCAATTGGCCTGTCTTTGCCAACTTCGCCTTGTGATAGAATAGCGGAAATGGCGTAATTCGAGGCGTCACACGTTAACAAGAATGGTTTTGTAAAATCAGGATAGATAAGGACAGGAGCAGAAACTAATTTCGATTTTAATTGTTCAAAAGCTAATTGTTGGGTATTAGTCTATACGAAGGGTATATCTTTTTTTAGTAAATTTGTAAGAGATTTTGCATATTTTGAGAAGTCTGGTATAAAACGACGATAGTAAGAAGCCAATCCGAGGAAACTTTTAATGTCTTTGGGACATTTAGGAATTGGAAAGTTAACTACGGCTTTAATTTTTTCAGGGTTTGGCTTCACGCCTTCATCACTGATAATATGGCCTAAATAGCATACTTCCTTACGGAGAAACTCACACTTTTCAGGCTGTAGTTTGAGATGGAATTGTCTGAGCCTATCGAAAACGAGAGATAATTTTTTTATGTGACTTGATAGGTCGTGTGAATATATTACAATGTCATCAACATATACGAAGCAGTGCAATCCTTGTAAACCCGATAAAGCTGTATTCATTGTCTTTTGAAAAGTCGCGGGCGCATTTTTAAGGCCGAAAGGCATCCGATTGAATTCAAAATGGCCCTGTGGGACACTAAAAGCGGTTTTCGGCGCGTCATCAGGTTTCATTTCAATCTGATGAAACCCTGACGCGAGATCAAGGGTTGTGAAATACTTACTCTGGCCTAATTGATCTAATATTTCATTAATTTGTGGGATTGGATAAGTTGCACCTATGGTAATGTCATTAAGCTTCCGGTAATCTATTACAATTCTCCATTTTCTATTTCCTGAGGCATCAAGTTTTTTTGGCACAACCCAGATAGGGGAGGACCAGGGTGAATTAGAGGGTTTTATAATATTTTCATTCAACATTTTATTTATTTGTGTTTGAACTTCCTGTTTATGTATTTCAGGGAAACGGTATGATTTTACATTAATAGGTTGGTCAGACGACGTACGAATTTCATGTTGAGCTAAATTTGTACTAGTTAATTGATCACCTGGTAAGTGGAATATGTCCGAATATTGACTGCAAATATCATGTATGCAATTTATTTCCTCTAGATTAAGGTGGTCAGTTCGCAAAAGGTTTAATAGTTGTTGTTTTCTTTCGAGACTACTTTGATTTCTACTAATATTTATTATTTCATTTCTATTAATTTTATATATTTTTAATAACAAGTTTGATTTTATAGTTACAGGTTCCTCGGACGTGTTAAGGACTGTTAAATTTACTCTATTATTATTTTTTACTTTTACTAAGCAATTTGATATCAAAAGTGAATTGGAAATGTGCTGATCACATATTATTCCCTCTTTTAGATTTTCTGGATTATCAACCGAGCATTCAATGACTTTTTCTGATCGAGGTTCAATAACATAAGAAGGGTCATCAAACGATAACTTAGAACTAAAATTATTAATTTCTAATGACTGTGATTTATAATTTATTTTGCAATCATATTTTAGGAACAAATCATTACCTATTATACCATCATAAGGAATGTCAATATTATCAAAAATATGAAAGATATGTGCAATTTTTAAGTCAGGATTGAATTGTAATTTTAAATTAAAGTGGCCAATACTTTTTAATGAATTATTTTCTGAATCGATTCCTTTAACCGTGACATTTTCTTCATTGCAGATATTTGGTTTACACGTAATAGAGCTGTTTTTTACTAAACATAAGGATGCTCCAGAATCTATGAGGAAGGTAAGTTCTTTTTCATTTACAGATGTCTTCAGTTTGATATAAGGTAAGTATCTTTTATTAATAAGGATTTCATAAATTTTATTAATTTCTTTTTTGCAGGATTCATTTTTTAGGTTAGAAAGATCGTGAGTTTGGGGCTGGCTACCCTGTCCATTGACCTTTTCTATATGAGAAGAGAGACCGTGAGTTTGGGGCTGGTTACCCTGTCCATTGGTCTTTTCGATATGAGAAGAGAGACCGTGAGTTTGGGGCTGGCTACCCTGTCCATTGGTCTTTTCGATATGAGAAGAGAGACCGTGAGTTTGGGGCTGGTTACCCTGTCCATTGGTCTTTTCGATATGAGAAGAGAGACCGTGAGTTTGGGGCTGGTTACCCTGTCCATTGGTCTTTTCGGTATGAGAAGAGAGACCGTGAGTTTGGGGCTGGTTACCCTGTCCATTGGTCTTTTTAAATTTTGTATCGACTTTGGTTAAAGGAACTTGCCCCGCGCGATACCTAGACGGGACAAAAGTTAGTTTAAATTTCTGTCTAATTCGTCAATACCTTGGTCATCATTATTTATTTCCGCATAATTAACTCTCGGACGTTGGTTGTTACTTGGAGTAAACGGCTGATTTTGCATCCTCCTGTTATTGTTATATTCTCGGAGGCTACAATTTTCTAGCACATGACCGGATTTTTTGCAATAACGGCAAAATGGTGCATCTTTTAATGATGATGAATTAGGAGTTTGATTATTATTAAAATGTGGTTTAGGCCTAAAATTATCATTCCTAAAAGAAACTCTACGAGATGCATCTGATGGTCGGAAGGGTTGTGATGATGATGACTTATAATTATTCGAGTGAGAATTAGGGTTATTTGTTGCTTGGGGACGTTTATAGATGCTTTGCTGTATGCGCTCCTCTGAAATAGCGATGTTTACGGCTTGATTTAAATTTTTAGGGTCTCTACATCGAACAATATTGGAGATACGGGGATGTAACCCCATCAAGAAATGATGAAGTGCCAAATCTTCCATGGCTGCTGAACGACCAGGGAGTTCGCGTAATGTGCATTGAGATAGAGTTATTTCAGTAAGCAATTGAGATAGATAGGTCTCAACTCGTAACGCGTATTGAGTTACGCTTTCGTTTAAGCCTTGTTTACACTCTTGGAGGTCCATCAGTATGTGCGCATAATGTTTGCGTTCACAAAATTGGTTCAGTAAAAATTCTTTGAGTTGACCCCAATTAGAAAAATCTTTTATGGAGCAGGCTATTTCGGCTTTACCCTGTAGTTGACTATAAATAAAGCGGAATAATATTGGTTTCTGATTTTCTGTTGCTAAATCGTAGGCGTTATTACAATTAATTATAAAAGAGTTTACATTTTCTCTGGATCCATCAAATGTTTTAATAAATTTAAATAAGGTGCCAAGGTCTAACTCAATCTTTTCTATGTTCAGAGCAACTCCCTTCCGAGTCCCTTTAGGAGAACTAGGTTTCGTTTCGTCGGACGTACCGGCTTCAGGGATATTTAATGACACACTGTCTTTATTAGCTTTCGACATTATGAATTTTAAAACTTAATTAAAATGTCTAAATGAACCTTAACAGTAATTTAATCTGACTCACAGTGCGTAGGCGGCGATGATAACGGGGACGACTCGTTGCATGCTCACCGGAGGTCTCGATCGGGATAACGAATATTTGAATTAATATTATCACTATGCACTTATGGATTTCTTTTTAACACTTTTCACTTCACGCTTATTCTGGATCGTCGACAGGAGACTCGTTACCTCGCTGGTCGGTGCTGGATACCGCTCTCGGGCTGACTTGGCCCGCAGCTAGGTACCACTTATGACACAGTGGACACAGGGGTGATGATGATGACAGGAACACACTCACAATTAGGATTAGGATTTAGATAAATTTATTATTATTTTTATTTATTTATTTTTTGAATTTTATTTTGGAATTTAAATGTTTTTGGAAATTAATGAGTTCAGATCACGGGAACAAGCGGAAGATACGGATCAACGTTTATTCTACGTATCTTTAACACTCAGATTTTCACTTTTCACTTTTTAGGATTTTTGGATTTTCGGACGCGTATTTGGGCGGATCGGGGATTTACGTATCCCACCGCTGCCACCAAATGTTAAAACGGGTTTTCCAAAAGTCTTTTTAAAAAAAAAAAGGAAATTTATTAAACTGGAAAATACACTTGAAATTACACGTAGAAATTATGAGGTTAAGAAAACGTCCGCGCTGGCCCGAGGTTGTGACTGAACTGAGGCTTCGATCTGGCTAGCTGCTAAGAATGAGTGGGTGCTGATGCTGTATCAGCACCTTGTCAGCATTTCTATTAACGAACCGGGGATATAACAGAACGTAGAACGCTTGAACGCGTGACCGCTCTCTGTCTGATAGGTCCCATAATGTCACTGACCGCTTGAACGCAGTGCGAATGCAGAAAGCTTGAACGCATGACCGCTCTCTGTCTGATAGGTCCCTAGAATTGAAATATCTTAAAGCGTTCTAGTGTTAATGCAAAATCAAATTTGGAACTTCCTGATTCCACTAAATGCTACATGAAAGCAGCTACTGAATCTAAAACCAAATTAAATGTTTGCGCTTGGTTCCAAATCACTAGTAATTAAGTCTAGCTTATACACAGTATAATTACAGTACCTTCATACTAGACAGAATCGGTTACACGCACATATTAGCAACATTTAAATTTTTTAGTCAGTAAAATCGAATTGCAAATCGTCGTTTACGTTCTATCACCACGTAAGTAATTATATTGTCCATTTTGATCACTCAGAAACCGTTTATCCTGTTGACGGGACCCAAAGTATAAACTATAAACATACCAAATTTTGAGTAAAAGACGGACGGACGAGCATAAAGTTAGACAATAGTAATTTTATAATATTAGTTTGAAAACACATTATTGTAAAAGCTTATTTATGTATTTGATTTTTTACAATAGTAATCAATTGATGCCCGCAACTCCAATGCACAGAAATTCATTTTTTGTGCGGGAACCGTAAATTTTTCCGGCATAAAAAGTATCATAAGATAATATCCTTTCCCCGGACGTAAAAAGATCCCGGGTCTCAAAGTATAATATGCATACCAAATTTCATAAAATCGGTCTAAAGAGGTAACAGACAGACAGACACACTTTCGTATTTTTAATATTTTTTCTAACGCATAAAATATATGGGCGAATTATCACAGGCGAAACTCTAGTTGGGATAAACAATGCAATATTATGTATTATCACAAATGGTGATAGTGACTTCCCGTTATACGCTGTAGTTGGAAATAATCTAATATTAATTATTTGCGTTAAGAAGGAAGTGAATCCTGCGTACAGAGTCTGATGTAGAAATGGTTTTCTTTTTTAAATTCATTTTTAGGGTTCTGTACCCAAAGGGTAAAAACCCTATTACTGAGACTTCGATGTCTGCCTGCCTCAAAAACTCAAAACACCCCATGTGCAGTTATCAGCAGGGTGACAAAATATGACAATCACATCACAATCATCAATGATTCGGAAACTTCTTTCAGTTTATATAAAACTTTCTATTAACTGAAACATGTTTCTAAAATTTAATATAATATACAGCTAAAGGTGGCTTTCTGCAAGCGATAGCGACAGACTGCAATTTAAATAAAATTCCACTTTATGACTTATGGAATTTTATTTGAAGTTTTGTCGGTCGCGGTCGTTTGTTGCAAAGATCGGTAAGCCACCTTAAGAGCTATAACTCACCTGGACGCCACCGCAACGTAGCCAGTGATGTTACCATGGCAACGTCCAAGCAACGTCTGGCGTCTCTACGTCGCCGCAAAGCTCTGTTTTTCTTAAAGTTAAGTTTAAAAACACCGCTTTGCGTCGACGTAGAGGTGACATGGTAACGTCACTGGCTACGTCGCGATGGCGTCCCGGTGAGTTATAGCTCTAACGGCCGTTCCCAATATTTGATCTATCTCTGGTTTTGCCCTACTAGAGATAGGAATAGCTCTCATTAGACATTTGAGACATATATTTTATGTCAATTCAATGTTAGCTGCGATCGGTCGTATGTCAAACCAGAGATAGATTGAATATTGGGAAATGCCGTAAGAGTTATTAAAATAGACAATCAAAAAGAGTTTTTATTATTTTGGAAAACATTTTTGTAGAATCACAGGACACAAATAAATTCATCCACACAACATCCTATATACCGACAAACAAACTTTTACAGTAGCATAAAATGTTATGAATAATACTTGATAAAATTATCACCATTTGTGGACAGTAGAGACCCCGCTTTCAAAGCTAACGGGGTTCATATTATTGTTATTATTTTTAATGTATTGTATTGGTGTGAGTGCAAATAGCTTGCATGTGTGTGAACGAAATAAGTTTTCAAAATGAAGGGAGTGTTGTTTTGTAAGTAATAAATATTTTGTTAATAAATAAGGTGCATATTCGCATTACTCTAACTACCTTACTCCTCTGAGTAAATGTCTCTACACTTAATGATGATTAAACTTCAATTTAATAAAGAGTATTTAAACATTTATATTTCGATTAAGTTTAACAAAAAACTGTTGGTTTTAAAAATATAACACGGTCAAATTAACTAGACGCACGGTTTGATGACGTCATTATGGAGCTCGCATGTTATATATATATTTCGATGCGTCAAGTTAATGTGACCGTGTTGTATTTGTCTCTGAGTGCTGCGGCAGTAAACTAAGCATAATAATATTACTTGTATATGAATTTCGTGCAAAAATAAGGTCACATAGAAACTCCTTCTTATTTGGAAGTCGATTAGAAATGTTGTTAAAAACTTATAGCTATTTTAAAAATATTATTATAGGATATAAAAATCAGTAACATGATATTTTACAAGCTATCTCTTTGGTTATTTCATTATATTTATTATTTAAATACATCTAATAGGTCATTAGTCATTACGGTATGGTATTACATGGGATATTTTATCAGTAATTAAGTTGAAATGTATTTAATATTAACTAGTGATCGCCCAATGGTCGAAATTCGACCTCAAATAAAAAAATAAATTATAAGTTTCAAATAAAATTTTAACGCTTTTCTATATTGATTTACTGTCATATTTTATTATAATTATTGTTACATTGTCAAAATATTGACTTTATTATTTTTTAAACATAATTCCTGCGACAGTCTCAGATTAATTAAGTAAAATGATGACAGACTGGCCGTGTAATTGTAGGTATATCAGTATTTAAGGATATATTTATAAATTCAAATTAAAATACCTAAATTCGAAATATATAGTAGAATAAAACATCCTGCATCTATTGATACCAAAAAATCAATACCTTACCGACAAGTTATATGAAATAATTCATTTTAAAATTTCCATTTATCATACGTAATTTTTGCCGGAAGTGTTACAATTTTTGAGAATTCGTCAGAATTGGGAACTTTGTATCAAAGATAAACGGCTAAAAAATCATTTCATCAATTCCTTATCAATTTCTTTGTACGATTGGCGATTTTTTAAGCCCAAAAAAGTGGGTTCACCGGTAATTCTGCGGAAATATTTCAAATTTAAATTAATGAAAACTATCATTCGAAAAGTAATGGCGATACAGCTGTTAGATTAGATATATATTCGTTTTATTTTCAATGCGCATGTGCATATCATCAATTTCTGTCAGATTTTGGCACATGATACTGACACTGTCACTAATTTTTAACTTTGTGCATGCGAAACGAACACGACTCATTATTGTGTTTGTAATATAATAATAATAATATATTAATAATAATAATAATAATAATATCTATGGACGCTTCACACCACGTCAGTCTGGCCCCGTGCTAAGTACCTGAAGGACCTTATGTGTTACAGGAACCAGACAACGGAAATATATTTAATACTTTTATACTATACATATATTTAATATTTTTATTATATCATACACATATTTAATACACATCCAGACCCGGGAACATTGAAAACTTTTTGTTCCGTCGGCGGGATTCGAACCCGCGACCACCGGCTTGAGCTGCCACACATTCAACCAATTGAGCCACAGAGGTCGTCAAATAATATAGTAGCGGCGCGGTGGTTAAATCATCCAAATAAATACGTTGTTGATGAGTATTTAATTTTCTTAGTCTCGATTATAATAACACACATTCACGCGGACGAAGTTGCGGGCAACAGCTAGTATTTAATAAAATAATGCATGATAAAAGTATAATTTTAAAACAATATTGGCTCGATGCACTCTTCTCCTTCTCCTTCTCCATATAAACTATAACTGTGAGAAATTTCATGCACCTACGTTTCCGCATTTTTCGTCAAAAGGGGTCCAAAGTTTTTCGTTCGCGTATTAATATATACAGGGTGTAACAAAACTAAGTGATAATACTTTAGGGTTTGTATGTGTTCCTTGTAGAGAGTTCACTGTGGAAGTAGCAGCGCTGAAAGAGCAAATTTATTTTGTGATTTGTATGGGCAAGCGCCCCAGCGTCACGAGTTTTTCCATACAAAGGTGAAAAAAAATTGCTCTTTCAGCGCTGCTACTTTTACAGTGAACTTTATACACGGGACTCATACACAGCCTAAAGTATTATCACTTAGTTTTGTTACACCCTGTATATAATGATGATGATGATAATATTATGATAATATTATAACGATTACCTAAAATCAATAGGAGGAAAATTATAGGAATTCCGCCTTGAAAATCCTGTAAAGTCACTAATAGAAACAATTGTATTTCAGATTTCATCACTACTGTGGGTTTTCTGAGCGTGTCATCACAAACGCGATGTAGTCTGAAAGACCAAGCAAGTTCCTGTGTGTATACTGTCGTGTGCGATGAACATCCAGGCAGTGTCCAGAACCCAAATTGCAACGGGAACCCATACGTCGTTTTCCGCATGCAGAACTCTTACAACGATCTGATGTCGCCCGGTTTTTTTGGAGCGACCAACTTTGACTCGCGAGTGCGAGAATTCGAAGCTACAGGCAACACTTGGACTAGAATAGACAAAGAAACGTTCCGATACTACGCCAAAAGTCTGAAGATGAATCTCACTAGCAACAACATAAAATTCATAAACAACAACGCCTTCATCAAATTGATCAACCTGCTAGCTTTAGATTTATCGCACAACCAGATAGAAGAGCTTACGTCCAAATCGTTAATAACATCTGAAACCCTCAATTCAGAACTCAAGGTTCTCGACATATCTCATAATAGACTCAGTAGATTAGCCGATGATGTATTCAACATGATGCCAGACCTGCTCACTTTGCAACTACAAAATAATAAAATAACTGAAATGTCAGATGATATTTTTACAAATTTGAAAAAATTGACATTACTCGATTTAAGTAACAACAAACTCTCGTTTTTAAATATGACTCTAATTAATTTGAAGAATTTAGAAACACTGTATATTGCTAATAATGAGTTGAAGATATTAAACGGCTTTGAACTCAATCGGTTATCTGCACTGAAGAAACTTAACTTGTCCAATAATTTAATTGAATCCGTGGAGTCAAATTGTTTTACTCAGGCATTAAATTTGGAAATAGTGGATTTGAGTAATAATCGAATTAAGTCAGCGATAGAGAGTGTAATGTTTATAAATAATGTTAATTTAAAGCAAATATTCCTACAGAATAATTATGTAACACAATTGCAAGAAAATTCTTTCAAGCATAACAATTTGCAAAATTTTGATCTGAAAAATAATAATTTATCAATTTCAATTACAGAATCGACATTCGCTGGTCTAAAAAAAATTACTGAATTAGATTTAAGCAAGCAGAATATAATAAGCTTAAAAAATCATTCGTTTTCTGATATGTTGGCTTTAGAATATTTAAATGTAAGTGAAAACAAAATTGAAGCAGTTGAAGTGTTAGCTTTTGAAAATGCAAATAATATAAAAATTTTAGACCTTTCTCAAAACAGGCTTAAACATTTAGATTTTTTGTCAAACACTTTGAATAACGTTACTAAACTTTATTTGCATCATAATAGTTTAGACTCCTTAAAATCTCATACGTTTAAAAATCAAGTAGAATTGCAAATACTAGATATATCGTATAATAAGATAATTAGGATAGAAGAATTTTCTTTGCCACTAAATAAACTCCAATATTTAAATATCACAAATAATAATTTAGGAGGTCCGATAGCCAAAAATGTTTTCAGTCCAGCAAAATATTTGAGGTATCTCGATTTGAGTTCTCTTAATCTTACAAGAATAGATGAAAGTGCTTTTATAGATATGCCAAATTTAGCATGGCTTAATATATCTAGAAATGTTATTGGAAACGTTTCGCCTATAAATTTTGTAAATCTCCGCAACATGTATAGCTTAGATTTGTCCGATAATGTATTGAAAGTATTTAACATTAACAGTGATTTAAATAATTTAAAATCTTTATATTTAGATCGCAACAATTTAAAAGATCTTCCTAATATTAACACTACAAACTTAATATACTTGGATCTATCGTTTAATAATATCTCAAATTTAATTAATGACAAACTTTTGAACATGAAATACTTACAAACACTTCATTTAAGTGACAATAAAATTGAGTCATTTAACAATAAGTATACTAATGCTTTTACAGATCTAGCTAGCTTAGAGTTAGGTAACAATTTGATTTCTAATCTAAACGCAAGCTATTATCCTAAACTGATCAATTTAGACGTACGAAATAATTCTTTAACTACCTTAGATGGTTCTAATTTCAGATATTTGCCAAGTATACAAGCTTTGGATTTAAGTCTCAATAAAATAAAAGTGATCCCTCCAGGAACATTCCAATACTTAAAGAATTTAAAATTGTTGAATATTTCGTCTAATCTTATAGCAGATATTCGTTACGGTTGTTTCAAGGGTCTCGATAATTTAAAAACTCTCGACCTATCCAGAAACAATTTAGCTAAAATAGAATTAGAAGTTTTACATGAATGTAACGAACTTCAAAAACTCGTTATCGATTTTAATTTTATAAAAGAGATAGATATAGACAAACTTATCAATGTCGTACCAGCAATTAAACATTTAAGTTTAGGGGGGAATTTACTCGATTGTAAGGAAGTTGTTAGGAGCGTTAAGATTTTTAAAGAAAATCTGGAAGTCACATCCATCGAAAAGGTGTACCATGAAGACAATGTCCATGGTATCAAATGTGGCGATAAGAAGCAAACTGAATCAACAAATGAACTGAAGGGTGCTACTTCAGATCCGAATACTGGGAGTGGTGTCGTTTTGACGGTTGTCGGTTCTGTTATCGCATTACTGGTTGTGTGTATCGTGTTTCTGGTTATTTACAACCGAAAGCTTAAGTTTGATGTGCGTTCTGGCAACCGACTGAGTGAATCGATAAGCTTTAGAGGGTCTTCTTTCCAAAGTGATTTGCTTTCTTAGGAGCAATTTTGTCATAAAATTTTGGGAATTCCATCATTGGCACTTTTTGTTTTTCACTTTTGAATCGGAAAACGAGTAACAGGATTTCCTATAGTATTTTGTACCAATAATTTGATGGCTTTCCCAATTTGTATAGTATTTAGCTAGTATTAATTGAGTAAGTGAATATGTACATAAATACTTTTATGATATCAAAACGAAAATGAAAATTGTAAAACATAATAATTAAATGAATTATTTTTTAAGTCATTTTGCTGTAAAATGTTCCTTAGTTTTTATGAAAATGCTAGAATTCCAATTAAAAAAACTACAAAAACTGTTACTTTTATTTCCACTCTGATACTGTACATAAATACTTCTGTGATATCAAAACGAAAACGAAAATTGTAAAACACAATAATTAAATTAATTATTGAAACAATTATTTAAACTAATTAAATATTTTTTAACTCATTTTGCTGTACAATGTTCCTTAGTTTTTATGAAAATGCTAGAATTCCAATTAAAAAACTACAAAAACTGATACTTTTATTTCCACTCTGATACCTTGCCTAGTTGTAATGTTTCCTTGAAAAATGTGAGAGTGGATGAAAACAAAATCCCACATGGGCTGTGCCTTAAAATGTTTGGGAATGTGTGTAATCATGTTTGTTGCTGTTTCACGTTAAAAATGAATGAATTTTGGTATTTGTAATATTATCGATCAGGATTAACCCTTTCGGTTCGGCCTACGGCTACAGTTCTTAGACTGAAACTTAAAATATGAATCTTTACGCGTTAGAACGTTGTAAAATACTTATATTGAAATAAGATTACTATAAAAACTATCTAGACTTTTTCTAATGGCTGAAATCTAGACTTTTAACCATGGGACAATATGTCCCATCAGTCTTGAAACCCATTGTATTTGTGTAGGTTTTCCATATATTTTTTGAAAATATTATAAATTTAATTTTATAAATGAAACAATAATGTTACATTTACCATTAATTGAATGTAATTAAAAAACATTATGTCTGCTTAGTATTTTAAGACAATAAAAAATTATATGAATTAAAAAAAAACGGGAGCAGAGGGCAAAATACTGAGAGAAGATATGGGCATCAGGGAAGGTGAAATGATGCAAAACAGTTTTTACATAAATGACTATTTCCATTAAAACAACTGCGCTTGCGTAACTTTAAATTCTAAATAATTCTGTTTTCATTAGGATTGCATATTTGGAAATTCCTACTATTAATTCTGGAATCTCATACAGAATTTCTTCCTTTATATGTTGCGGATTTAAGGCAGCCAGAATATGTCCGAGACCCTTAAATATCTAAGGAGGTGCGGTCTAAATTGTTCCTCACACGATCTTACGGCCCCCGTACACAGGAAGGCCGATCGACAGACTGATCACAGACCGACCTGGCCGGCCTCGTTTTGTGCCTTCTCGTGCACTTATATTATAGATGCACTTATATTATACAGGGTGTAACAAAACTAAGTGGTAATACTTTAGGGTGTGTATGTGTCGTGTCAAAATAGCAGCGCTAAAAGAGCATTTTTTTTGAGATTCGTATGGCCGTCTCCGCGTCATGAATTTTTCCATACAAAGGCATGAAAAAATAAGTTACTTTTACTTCTTTGAGCGCTGCCACTTTTACAGCGAACTCTATCTAGCGAACCTATACACTCAATAAAGTATTATCACTTAATTTTGTTACACCCTGTATATTTGGAGCCTGTGGTATTTATTTGTTTTAAGATTTTTACATCCAAATATGTGATGAACCCAGTCCGAGACTTAAAATTAACCCACGTTATTTCTTACTCATGTTGCATATTTAAAACTGATACAATCAAAGCTTATTCAAAAATTGCAAATAATAACATTAGTATATACAGTAGACCACCTTCACCTTCACGTCCAAACCGCTGGTTCAGCGGTTTGGACGTGAAGAGATAACAGGGATCAATGTGATACTCATTAATACTATTTTTAAAGAATTTCCATTAAGGGCCTTCCCCTATGGAGATTCCGTAATTTACCGTATTTAGAGCCTTATAAACTCATAATTTGAAAGCTACAAAGTTATAATAAAAATACAGCAATTATAATCTTCAGTATATCAACATTCCTTTCCCCGTTTTAAAATTTCTATTTTTGTTTATTATACTCATGATATAGACAGCTTCCAAAGTAATACCAATTTATTAAAATTGAAGCATACTTTCAGCATCTAGTATTTACACAAATTACGTTTATTTAAAACACACGACAATAAATAGACAATTTCATTACCTACATATTCCCCGTTTTAAATTTTTTTAGATCAATTTTGAACTAAGATAAGTAAAAAAATAGGAGTTTTGTGCGATCTCGGCAACGCGTCAAATGTATGGTCAAGGTCGTTTGCTCGGGGGATGGCCTTAATATATTCTTAGTTATAAGATGATGTTCAAGCAATGTTAAAGTTTTTTTAGATGATACAAATATATTGAGCATTTCACGTGTTGCTTAATTGAAAGAGATTATAATATCGTTGTAGTAAAAGCAGATAAATAAATACTTGTAACTATATTTTCAAGTTAAACGACTGATATATTATAATATTGGCCTTGTTTGGAGCTGTGTTCCTCGCAAGGCCATTTGGAAGAGCTTAACAAAACTTAAGTTTATTAAATGGCTATTGAAGTTAGGTTAAAAAGAGATTAATAATATGATACCTTATTAAACAGAGCATTACTTGATAATTTGTTTTCTTAATTTATTTAGTTAATAAACGAATAACAAGCATATTTTTCCCGTTAGAGTGGCCTTACATGGTTCATGGTCCTTAGTAACTTGTGTTTATTTCTGTTGTAAGTATCATGTCTCTGGGTTTGTTTATATGAAATTGGTTTATTTGCTATGTTTGTGTATTTTTTTATCTTTTTTTTTTAGTATTTTAAAGTCTTAAATTACCTTATCGAAATATTTCTTTGACCTTTTATAAATTTTTCATATTTATCAGATTAATAACGATTCTGTCACAGCGGTTAAATCAGTACATAGATATATGCGACGAAAAGTTCTTGCGCGTGCGTCACCGCTCGCTTGTGAGTCCCTAGTGATCTGCCCCCCGAGAGGGGTACTTAGTACTTACAGTTCGATACAGTACACGCGCGAGTGGGACAGGCGTATGGGGATACTTTGAGTCCCGAGAAAGGACATAGGATACATTTTATTCCGGGAAAATGTACGTAAGTGTAAAAAGTGTGTCTGTCAGTCTGTTATCTCTACATGCGTGCTAATAATATATATTTCGAAAAAAAAACTCTAAAGTAAAGTTTAGATACGGGAATCAGTATCGCTCGGCACAGTTATATGACCGCAATTGTTTATCTTGTGCTTGTTCCAGAATTAAAACTTTGACATAATTGTCTAATTACAACATGAAGCTACAGAGCGGCGTCGCTGAAAATTGGCCTAAATAAAAGACAATATCTGGGGGCACGAGAGTGCCCCCGCCAAGATGAGCCAAGCGAAGCGCGCAAGGGTACTACCTACCTTTTCTCGAAACGTTTCGTCGTATTTTTGGACCCTCGTGACTTTGGTTTGGATAATGCCAGATAGTTGAAATTTTTTAGATATAATGACATGAGTATAATAATTAAATGTGTAAAGTTTGAATATTGTTATTATTATACTTTAGATTTTATAGGTGTCCAAAAACCCACAATTTTGGCACTAACTCACCGATCATCAAAATTGTTAGGGTACTTCCTGAAGTCTTAGAAAGCTGAAATTTGGTATGTAACCTACTATTAGTACAGAAACAACAAAAACATTATCAAACCTAACCTAACCTATCCCATCTCCTTGATATAGAGGGTGGATGTTAGTATGGGATACCCCATTTCTTGTGCTAGATACAAAATTAAAAATAGAGTATAAAATATTTCTTGTGACAAATAAAAAAACATGTGTTAGCTATGAGAGACCACAGACTCACAGAAATACGGCGTGAAACAGCCCTTGCGCTGTGTTTCGTTTAGTGAGTTTAGCTGAGGTCGGAGGCCCAACTGCACTATACCTTATTCTCTATCCCTATTCTCTTCTGCTTATTCCCTTAGCCTATTCCTTCATAAAAAGGCCTAAAACGCACTTGCAACTCTTCTGATGTAACAGTGTCCATTAGTACTTTACTTTGTAGACTCTAGAGTCTAGACCTTAAATCGTCGTAAAAATATGTAAGTTCAAAGTATAGTCGTAGACTCGTAGTCTGAGCATTTCTTTGCAAATATTTAATTTTAGGATGTAAACAACATCGGTTAGTTCAAAGAAGGAATCATTTACCTGAAAGTTAAACGGCTATATCAAACATCTTCGCGTCAAACAATAGTGCGATATAGGTGCCCAACAGTGATATCCAACGAATACTATACTCACAACTCACAAGGTGACATCTCTTATCGACTAGAGTGCATTAGCAAGTATATGAAACTATTCGTGCAAGCTATACCGCGATGTAGATGATCAGCAGCGACATCTATTATTATCAAAAGGAAAAAATAGCAAAAAATCACGTTTGTTGTACTATGAGAGCCCCCCGAAATATTAAATTTATTTTAATAGAATCAGGCGTTACTTTGCGGAAATCCTAGCTTCAAATTTAGTTTGTTATTAGTATTTGTTGCTATAGCAGCAACATCTTTATTGGACTGTTCCTATGTTTTGTTCTAGAACATTCTACAGATCAAGTTGGCAGAAGACGTCACAAAACGCGTAACGAGATGGTGATATTTTGCACAAAAAACAAGATAGTACAAACAAAAAACGTCACGTTTTTTACATTGTTTCGAAATTTCTCTCATACATCAATAAATAAAAAGCTCTACTTCATTATTTTCTCTTCCCCTCTCGAATAAAGGTCAGTTTTATATATCTTCTAAACAGATTTAAATAACAGTATGGAAGAACACGATACCTATGCGAAATTATTTAAAATTATATACTTCGGTTTCACCGTCAGGAAATTATCATTATCCTTAAGAATATTCATCCACATTTGAAATGGTAAGCGTATTTTATAAATTCATTCAAAGACAACTTCTCTTCATTAAAACGTCCATACCTGGAGGAACAATCGAGAGGGAGTCGCAACTTCATCCAAACTTCGCTCAAGATAAATTAGATGTAACAGATGCGAATAGAATTCAATCTTATACAAAAATATTACAAGAATTCAACTTCCTTAATTATTTAACAGAGCAAAAAAATGAGTACGCCTCACAACCGATAAGCGCTATGCGTTGCCAGACTTTTGAAAACGAATACGCTAATTTCTTGAAGGTTCATCGTTTTAAGTTGTAACAGCTTATCAGCATGTCAGTTTCAAACAAAAAACTAGACCATTGGTCCACGCGTTTGGATGTTACGATCACACAAAATATAGACAGACACGTCAAACAACCAAGTAACACCAACTCTTTTTTCGTCGGAGGTTAAAAACGTCTGATGAAACAAAACTGATATTATGTACACACACAATGAAAGAGTCAGACATACAGACACGTCAAACTTATAAAAAACTAGATGTGGGCATCATCTAGTTTCAAAGTTTATCGCGTGGGATTTCTCCGGGATAAAAAGTATCTTATGTCCTTTCCCGGGACTCACAGTATCTCCATACCAAATTTCAGCCAAATCGGTTCAGCGGTTTGGGCGTGAAGAGGTAACATACAGAATTAGACACTCTTTCGCATTATATTAGTATGGATAATAAACAAATAGAGGGTCTTTTTCTTCGGAGGTCAAAAATATCCAATGAAACAAAACAATGCACATTAAAACCTCAATCGTGGTATTTAGAGTTTCGATTTAAATCGACTATCGAATCGATACTTCATACTCACTTTGTTCCATGATAATGAAGCCTCGATTGTGGACATCGCTTTATGAGATTAAATGCATGGTTGTGATCTTATCTAAAATTACCTGTAGAAGTATTTATTTTTAACAGACTTCAAAAAACCGGCCAAGTGCAAGTTGGACTCGCCTATGAAGGGTTCCGCAGCAGCAATAAGGTTTATTTTTATGAAATGAAAAGGTTTTTGATTTATTTTTATATTTTAGTTGATTTAATGAAAGTTAAATTAAGTTTACCATTTATGACGTATAAAAAAAAACTACTTGTTAGAAAATTGGTTTGAACGAAAGTTCAAACCAATTTTCGTTGGTAGTTTTTATAGTAAAGTACATCATATATTTTTTTTAAGACTTACCATGCCCCTACTTTAGAAGTTAGAGGGGGGGGGGGGGGGGGGGGACGGACACACATTTACCACTTTGGAAGAGTCTCTCTCGCAAACTATTCAGGTTAGAAAAAAATGATATTAGAAACCTCAATATAATTTTTGAAGACCTATCCATAGATACCCCACACGCATGGGTTAGATGAAAAAAACATTTTTTTCTTTCAGTTGTACCTATAGTACCCTAAAATTTTTAATAATTTTTCCATTATTGTATCAAAATCTTAATGCGGTTTACAGACTACATCTGCTTACCAAATTTCAATAGTATAGCTCTTATAGTTTCGGAGAAAAGTGGCTGTGACATACGGACAGACAGACAGACAGACATGACGAATCTATAAGGGTTCCGTTTTTTGCCATTTGGCTACGGAACCCTAAAAAGGAGGTTATCAATTTGATTCATATTTAATATTCTTATATATAAAATTATCGTGTCACAATGTTAGTCAGCGAACTCCTCCGAAACGGCTTTACTGATTTTTACCAAATTTTATATGCATATTCAGAAGGTCTGAGAATCGGCTACTGGGTACTTTATATATTGATAAGTGCATTTGTTGAATAAATAATAGTAAATTATTACAACCTGAGACTGACGGCGACCATTGTTTATGCGACGGGATAGCGATCGACGTTGCCATGGCGACATACTTATTTAGCCACTACAATCTATACTAATATTATAAAGCGGAGAGTTTGTTAGTTTGTTTCTTTGTTTGAACGCGCTAATCTCAGGAACTGCTGGTCCGATTTGAAAAATTCTTTCGGTGTTAAATAGCCCATTTATCGAGGAAGGCTATAGGCTATATTTTATCACGCTAAGACTAATAGGAGCGAAGAAATAATGGAAAATGTGGAAAAAACGGGGGGAAATTATTTGAAAGGGCTTATTTGAACGCGCTAATCTCAGGAACTACTAGTCCGATTTAAAAAATCTTTCAGTGTTAGATAACCCATTTATCGAGGAAGGCTATATATAGGCTACATTTATCACGCTAAGACTAATAGGAGCGAAGAAATCGAAGAAAATGTGGAAAAAAACGGGGGAAATTATTTGAAAGGCCTTATCTCACGTACTACTAGAGCAATTTTTTTGTTATTTGGGTCAGATAAGACCACGTGAAGGATCATAGGCTATTTTTTGTAGACTGATTTGTCTGTGAAATATCTAATTGACGCGGGTGAAGCCGCGCGGAACGTCTAGTAAAATAATATGGGCGAAATACTTTATATTATGGCAAAGAAACCTTTGCCGGGACAGCTAGTATGTATGTAATATTTTCAGAATTGCCTAGTTTTCATAATATAATATGTTAGTCATGTCTAAGTCTAAATTTAGTCTAAGTTCAAACCCTCAATTATTAGTTATCGATTATTTAAAAATAGATTTTAATATACTTACAAGATATTATAATATACAATATTTGAGACACGTGCAAGAAATTAAAATAAAGAACTTAACGAAAATGCTAAAGTTTATATCTTATTTCGTACCAGGGAACAGTTAAAATGTAATTGTGATTCTCAGAAATTCTTAATTCTTGTAAACGACTTTTGCGACCTCTAAAGAAACGATTTGAGGAGTGGTCAATACTACTGAGTTAAAAGCTGTGGTTGAAAATTCCAAAAAATCTTTAAAACTTGTTAGTATTTACAAAAATAATATTTTGCGCTTACCAGTTGTTTGGCTATCAAAATAAAGAAGACTCTTACAGCGCTAGTTCTCGAAATTATGTTTGTTTTCTTACCTGTAACAAAAAAGACAATTTCATTATTAACTTCAATTAATATGGAAATCGATTTCATCTTATTTTTTCATTCCCTGGACACAACGAAGATACTTAAACAAAACTAATATAATTTTATTGATTTTACGGTTCGAGTGTTAAGAGACTATAAGTATTCCTGTCGCAGTCGACTGGATAAAAAAGCCATTAATTTAAACATATAGCCCTTTGACTGAACAACGCCATTCAATCACACGGCTGTACGTCGTTTAGCTGACTTGTTGACTGTAACGTTCAACTTTACAGCTAGATGACGGTTAGCCAACTGGTTAAATGGTAAATTAACTAAGGTGACCATTAGTTTAGTGCTATTATTACACAAGCATAATGATAACAAGCAGATTAATTGTATTCTAACTCATTTTGAACACAATAATAATTGCAATACATATCTTGGTGATGTATTTCACAATCCCGTAATTTCTCCTCGAATATTAGTTTAAATTTTGATTCACTCGTATGTGCCCCCGTAATTTCTGTCTCTTTAATAATATTTGTAACGTTAATTTACGAAAAATATCTTAATACAACCACAAAACATTTCCCTGAATTATGGAAGCTAGCTCTTGTTAAACCGCTACCCAAAAAAGACATAGTACAGGAGGTAAAAGACCTTTGGCCGATCAGCGTTCTACCGTGTATGTCCAAGGTGCTTGAGAAGGTAGTGTGCAGTCAAATGAGTCTGTATCTTGAACAGAACAACATATTGCCTCACGTGCAGTCTGGCTTTCGAAAACACCACAGTACTGCAACTGCCTTATTTGACGTCGTAGATAATATCCTTACCGGGCAAGATTCCGGTGAGGTTACGATTCTGGTTTTACTGGATCTTTCACGTGCTTTTGATACCATACATATTCCTTTGCTCCTATCAAAATTAGAACAGTATGGATTCGACGAAAGTGTTATTAAGTGGTTCTCTAGTTTTCTACTTAACCGCTCGCAAGTTGTTGAGCTAATAAACTATAACGGTGAAGTACTTTATTCTGACGTACGCGACGTAGATAGAGGTGTCCCTCAGGGAACCGTAGCTGGTCCATCAACGTTTTCCACCTACTGCGCAGATATTACATATCACATTAAGCACTGTAGATTCCATATGTACACCGACGACCTACAGGTTTACATAACTTTTAAGATCTGTGATAACGACGTTGCTATTCGGAAGCTAAATGATGACTTACAGCGAATTAAGGCGTGGTCCGAATCTAATGCTTTGTTACTTAACCCCGATAAGACAAAGTATATAGTTTTGGGTACCAAACAACAGCTTAAATTTTTTTCTGAAATACCGATTTCCATACTCATACAGAACAAGGCTATCAAGCGAGTGAGTGAGGTGCGTAATTTGGGAGTTCTAATGGACGAACAGCTCAAGTTTGAGAAACACACAATAAATACAGTGAGCCGCTGTTGCTACCGTTTAAAAGTTTTGTACAAAATCAAAAACTATGTCTCTGAAAAGCTGCGTAGCATACTCTGCGAGTCACTAGTTCTCTCGATTTTAAACTATGCAGATGTGGTGGTGGGTCCCTGTCTACTCTCCCGGTCTGAAAAACTAATACAAAAAGTGCAAAATGCATGCGCCCGATTCTGCTGCGATATACCACCACGCACGCACGTCACGCCGTACATCAACAGTATTCGCTGGCTTAAGATGGACGGGCGCAGGCAGGTGAAGTGCACCTGCGCTACTCTATTGTTCGGGGTAGTTAAATTTCAAATCCCATCCTACCTCTTCAATAAACTACAGTGGGCTAGTGAAAATGAGCTGACTGTCACCACTAGGGGCTCGTCCTTCTTGTTGGTCACGCCGCTTCACCGCACATCCGCTTTCAGGGGTAGTTTCAGGTATCTTGCCAGCAAAATCTGGAATAATCTCTTACCACCTCTTCGTGCTCTGCGAACAATAAATACGTTTAAGTCACGGTATAAAACACATTTACTGTGTAAGCAAATAAACAATTCGTAAATAGGTAAGTACTTATAAACACAGAATAAATTCACTTAAGTTTACTTAACTATAAAAATATAATATAATATGAATACTAGATTGACTATAATAATAATTATAATTCCATGTAACATGTAAATTCTATCTACATTCAATTTATCTATTTTTATTCAATATTACATATCTTTCAATTTACATTATAGTCCACTTTATATTATTATTTATTAAACATTTACTATGAGAATTGATACTATCTATTAATACATAATAATTGAACACTACTTTACTTTATAATTATTATTATTATTAGAAATAAACATTATTATTATAAGCGAATCTTTTACTTACCCTTCGTTTTGCAAGCCGAAGCGGAGTGGTTTTTCTTATTGGTTCGCTAGTTATTGTAATTATTGGTAGGTAACCATAACGTCCAGGGTTCGCGCCGTACTTCCTCAAAGTACAGCCCTCATTAGTCATCTCAGTCCCTAAAAACTATTTTTACACATAATTTATGCAGTGCACTGCTTATATTATTATTTATTCTCAGATTACTTAGATATGCATAACATAATAATAATGTCTATATAAGTACTTATTATAATAATAATCTAACACTGACCTGGTCACTGAAGCCGCAATATACACAATAATATAACAATCAATTTAATAATAAATGACCAGGTGTTAGGTCTGTCTTGATCGGGCCTCGCTCACGGTGTGCGCGCGCGCGTCGCCCTTATCTCGTTGCAATCTAGGCCAGTCGTCAGCCGGGCGTCAGGTGTTTTGAGCTATGACGTGACGTCATGTAATACAGTTAGGGTGTGAGAGGGTAATAGTTTTGGAATAGTCAATTGCTCAAATATCTTTATTTATTATATAATACAATATATACGTCATATACATAATATTTTGATTTATTATTTAGTTTATGCATAGGTACTGCGACCATTATAATACGCATTTGAACATTATATTTATTATTATTATTAATGTCTATTAGTTTGTACTCAGTACGCCAGTGACCAGTGTGCATCTGTCGAGCGATCGACATCAAGGCCTCACAGAATACCAGGGATCGCGGTGTAGTACTATACGATGCCGCGATTATCACCTGAGTGGGGTCTTTTTCAGCAGCGCTCGCATTACACTGCATTAATTTATAATTTTAAGTAGGTATCTACTTGCGACAAATTGTTTTTGTTTATTTTTTTTTTTTTATTTTTTTTTTTTATTATGTATTTTACTTTTTTATTTTGTACCCATGTGCTTTATTGTTTTCTTCTTTATATTTTTATATGTATATATATTTTTTTATATGTATATTTTTTTGTCTTTTATTTTTTGTTTTCGCTGTCATCTGATGTAATGTGTTGTAATGTGTATGTGCTTATTGAATAAATGTCTATTATTATTATTATTATTATTATTATAAAACACCGGTTAGTTGACGCCATATTGTAAACAAAACGCACCTAGCGCCGCGGTGGTGAGTGCTGATCTAATTCAATCAAACGGCGGCTTTTGAATCTGCTGTAGTGTTGAACGTTTTGAGCGACTTAAATATTGAATTAACCTATCAACCCCCATAAGGACACCAGCGACCGCGACAACAATAGAATAACAATAGATTACCAAGAATTCGCGATCGAAGGAATAAAAAGCTAGACGTGTGATTGAATCTCGTTGTTCAGTCAAAGGGCTAGCTGTTTGATTGAACGGCTATTTAAACCAGTTGGCTGCGACATTCCTATAATTAAGTAACATAATATGAGTTTCGATGATTTAACTTTATTACCAAGAGGTAGGTACTGCCTAGTTAAAGATAACTAGGTAATTATAACATAATTTCGCCGTTTATCGTTACGTAAAAGTCATGTTTAAATACGTTGCGATAACGTTACGATGACGTTGTTTAAAAAGAAGTACTTATGTTAAATAATATTTTTATTTTCATGAATGTTACATCACGTCATTCTTAAACGAGGCTGCTAAACCTTAAAGTTATGAAAATGAGCCTTATGGCACTCGTCATAGAAGTCATGTCAGAGGTAAAATAAAACCATGCACAACAATATGAAAATATCAAAGTAATTAAAGCCATGGATCGAATTTTCATTAAACTAAGGCGTGCACGTACTTCTTATTCCATGGAGGCGAGAAATTGAAGTATAAAGAAGAAAATTTTGCTTATAATCGCATTTGATCTGTTGGCGAAAAGTTTTTAAAATTGACTGTAATATTATGTTGTCTACATCCTATTGTAATTATATTAAGCAAAACTAGATCACGCCCGCAACTCCGTTGCGCCGTTTGTTGCGCCGAGATTCATTTATCACGAGGGAACGGAACATTTTTAGGGGATAAAAAGTATCCTATGGCCTTTCCCGGAACTTAAAGTATCTCCATACCTTTCAGCAAAATCGGTTCAGCGGTTTAAGAGGAGAAGAGACAGGCTGGCAGACACACTTTCGCATTTATAATATTATGAGTATGGAAGTATGGATTGTACGGATCCACTACGATCCACACTTTTGCATCTATATTATTAGTATGGACTATGGATGTTGAATTTGCCTCCTTACACTGACAACTTCTTATGATTTATTTGTTAAAGTCATTGATAAGTTTAAACTTTTGATCGGATCAAACTTGTGTATTTCCTATTTATGAACTCTACATTTCTGAAGAGAAGAGCTCCATACAAGTCCAAGCCACAATACTAATTATTTACCGATCAAACAATATTTTTAACAGTCAGCTACTTAGTCCAAGGCCCAAAATTATTGGCTTTCTAGCTTTGATTTTAGGCCCGAACTGAAGACAAAACATGAGTTTTTCTACTAGAAAACTAGCCAAACTTTATTTATTAGCATACAATACATAATAATCCATACTAATATTATAAATGCCATGATGTATCTGTACTCTATATGTCTGTCTGTCTTTTTTTTTTGTATGAAATAAGGGGCAAACGAGCAAACGGGTCACCTGATGGAAAGCAACTTCCGTCGCCCATGGACACTCGCAGCATCAGAAGAGCTGCAAGTGCGTTGCAGGGCCTTCCCCTACGGAGATTCCGTAATTTACCGTATTTAGAGCCTTATAAACTCATAATTTGAAAGCTACAAAGTTATAATAAAAATACAGCAATAATCTTCAGTATATCAACATTCCGTTCCCCGTTTTAAATTTTCTATTTTTGTTTATTATACTCATGATTTTAGCTTCCAAAATAATACCAATTTATTAAAATTGAAGCTTACTTTCAGCATCTCCCTAGTATTTACAAATTACGTTTATTTGAAACACACGACAATAGATAGACAATTTCATTAACTACATATTCCCCGTTTTAAATTTTTTTTAGATCAATTTTGAACTAAGATAAGTAAAAAAATATGATTTTTATGCGATCTCGGCAACGCGTCAAATGTATGGTCAAGGTCGTTTGCTCGGGGGATGGCCTTTAAGAGGGAAGGGAAGGGAATAGGGGAGGGTAGGGAAGGGAATAGGGTAGGGGATTGGGCCTCCGGTAAACTTACTCACTCGGCGAAACACAGCGCAAGCGCTGTTTCACGCCGGTTTTCTGTGAGAACGTGGTATTTCTCCGGTCGAGCTGGCCCATTCGTGCCGAAGCATGGCTCTCCCACGTATAAATCTTTTACCCATCACGTTCGAACCGCTGAAACTATTTTGCTGATATTTGGTATGGAGATACTTTGAGTCCCGGAAAAGGACATAGGATACTTTTTATACCGAATAAATGTACAGTTGCTGCGCGATAAAAGATTTTTCGCGCAAGGGATTTGTGGGCATCATCTTGTCTCAAATACATTAAACTCTATAATAATGTAACTTTATAAACAATTTGATTATTTCATTATCACTACATATTATAAAACAAAGTCGCTTTTTTTTCATGTCCCTTTGTTCCCTTTAATCTTTAAATCTACGCAACGGATTTTGATGCAGTTTTCTTTAATAGATAGAGTGATTCAAGAGGAAGGTTTATAAGTATTATTATTCATTAATATAGTGGAGAAATACTGTTATTGTTGGGGTTTCTAATGTGATGTCGTAAATAATTAAATTTTTTCCGCTTACATTGCAAACGCAGGCTGAACCCTACGAGATTTATCAAAATAATGTACCAAGTATTGTACACTATGAAAAGGTCTACTAAAAACTTATGGATATCCCACAATAACATTTTTTTGTAATTTACTTTTAACTACAAATAATGGCTAATTTTCGAAGCGATTTAAACCGATACGGCATTAATCCTTATCCAATTAAATACTTTAAATACATTATTGATTTACTATAGATCTATATGGCCCTTTATAGCATATGATTTAAATGAATATTTTCGAAGATATTACAGATTTAAAATTTTCGGGACGTAGCTTTTGCGGCGGTACCGACCAATGCGGGCCACGGGTAGTAATGAATATGTCGCAGTCATATTATGGTTTAATCTGCGATTCGATTGAATGACTCACACCATTCAATTGAATGACTAAAGGACAACTTGTCAAGACGTTGACTGTGACGTTTAACGTCTTGACTAAATGGGATACGATATTTTTTTTAAGTAGCCGTTGACGGGGTAGGAATAGGTAAATCCACGCTGTTATATTATTTTATTACAAATAAAATACTTTAAAGTAAATTTAATCGACAAAATATCAACACAGTGCTATCAGCTGTGCGAACTGTTTGACGCCATATTTGTTTTAGTGACTACTAAGCGACGCAGTGGAATAAATGAAATATCTGACTGATTTTATGTCCGCTATCTTCAAAGGGCTATGTTACAAATCGCTTACTAGTTGTACGTTGAGTGACGATCGGTCAATCGACGTTCGGCCGAGTCATTCAATTGAATAGTGTCATGCAATGAATGCGCTAGTCATTCAATCGAATCGATTGGACCAAATGACTGCGACAAATATAAATCAAGACTACCTAGGTACTGAATGGATTTTAATCTTTTTTTTCAGTGAGTGACATAGGCTATATATTTTATACCCGTGCGAAGCCGGGACGGGTCGCTAGTTAAACTCTATAATAATGTAACTCTATAAACAATTTGATTATTTCATTATAAAATATGAAATATCAAAACCTTATTTTGTAATGAAATGCACTTTAATTATTTTAAGATCTATTTCAACTCGGCGTACACTTAACATTTTGTTTTAATTAATCGCGACGGTTTTAATTACATTATGGGCCCGTGTGTTTACAAAAGTGGGTCAGGCGTCAGGCGCGCTCACAATATTTTCGTTCGCGCCTGTCAAACATACCACATTATTACCACGATCAATGAGAACTATAATTAATTGTAGTGTATACGATTCTTTATATTTTACGTACAGTTTTTGACGTCAGATTTTTTGGGACGAAATCTCGAATTTTATAATGATGCTAATATAAGTTTTTTTTTTTTTTTTTATAAAATTAGGGCCGTCTATGGGCTGTTCGCCCATATCCTTTTTTTGTTATTTTATTATTAAGATTTTTCGCACCAAGGATAATTGAAATAATATTATTAATTTTAATTTTACTAATATAAGTATTGCAGTAGCATTTAGATATTAAATCTATCTTCTGCAATATATCGTAATATTATGTGTTTTTTTTTTTGGTGTAATTGTGTTTCCCGCAAGTTGCGATGCGCAAAATAACATCTTGCATATCTATTATATCGTATTTTTTTTCAATTTTTTAAGTTCTTAAAAGTCAGTTAAAATGAGAAAATATAGGGCAAAATATCACGGAAATTTAACAGGACTAAAAAGCTACAAAATATCTACAGCGGTCCCTTACTTAATGTAAAAATCGATACAAGGTATAAAGTCATCTCAAAAGATTTAAGATAAGGTCTAAGGAGGTCTCAATTTAATCGATGCCCCTTCAAGTTATGATTGATCGCTCAGCACACATCGTAATGTCCCTACAACTTATTTATAAGATATTGAAAGCTTTACTTATCGCTATTGAATTTCACAGAAAAGAAATGTTAAGGGAACTGAGTCCTTGATAATTTTGTGTGAGATTTTTGAATGGGGGTGAAATTCTCCGGAATATTTTCAGTTTCATAAGTACTTTAATAACTTCTTTCAGGAGGTGAAAAATGTTAACAGGGCGCCGCGTTGCTGATCGGAAACTCGTAAAGACGGAGGAAGAGTGCCCCGTCGAAGAAGTAACTAACACCTATCTAGTTCTACTACTCCACCGCGCGGAGAAAATTTCTGCTCAGGCTGTTTTGTTTTCACATCTTCTGGCACTTGCTCTTATTAATCCTGATATTTATAACCGCCTAAATTTCGGATTTCATATAAACTTACAAAATAATAAATATTTTAGAGAAACTGAAATAAATTTTAGTTCGCATGAAATATTGGAATTAAAACCCTCGCCATTTTGAATGGTTCTTTAGAATTGCACGGCTAAAATAAACCTATTATGTTTAATTAAAAGAGCATATTCCAGAATAGTGAGAAATTCAGTGCGCGGCGCACGCGAGAGAAAATCTGACTATACTCATCGTGCTCAGCACATGCGAGAAATCTGATTATGTTCAACATCCGAGCGCAGAATAGGCAGCGAGAATTTTTATTTATTCAGGACCCATATTCTACTATTTTATTGGGGAATTGCAACATTGTATCGTCTATGTACCTAAATTAGCTTCTTTACGCCTCTAGTAAACCGACATTGCGAAACGCGAAACATGTGCGAAACAGGAATAGAGCGAGATGGAATATAAGCCATTGTCGTGTGGCGGGTGAGACAGTAAATCGATTCGCCGCTGTTTCGCGGTTCGCAGCGTCGGTGTACTAGAGGCGTTAATGTACAAGAAATCTTTTCACTTGCGTCAAACAAACGTAATTTTTTTAAAGTTTTGACCAATCAGAAAAAAAAAATACACTTTTTTGGTAAAATATAAGATATGTACACTATACATATTTATTACATTAAGTAACACAATTTCAAAAGCAAAATTTTACAAAATAGGTGCCTACTCAGCAAAATAAAATATAAATATAATTTATTATAACACAGCTGCTTCCCACTGCCAGACCACCTTAAAATGCTTTAAGACAGGGTAATTGGTGTGGTAATTGGCATTGGGAAGCAACTGTCAAAAATGTCCGGCAGCGGAAGACGAGATTCCTACAGAAACAAAAAAATGTTTTTTTTTTATATTTTATCGAAGGTCAGGTAGTCCTTCAGAACTGGATACCTCCTGAAGTAACCGCGAACAAAACTCCATATTTGCTGCTCGTTCTTACATCTATAGGGGAAATGTACAGGAAAGCTTTCAGCTTTTATAAAATTACGAAAGTCTGGCTGTCGCTCGCTTTTGGGCCATAAGAATTTTATAATTTGATACAATAAATACTGTTTCGTATAGGAACCGAAGCTGTATTGCTATAGCATTAAAATTGTTGAATCAAGGCACAGATTTACGGACAAGCTCTATTATTTACTTGGTCGTATTTCAGCGAATTTCCGTTATATTTTAGAGGAAATTGAAAATATGTTGGGAAGTACATATTAGGTAATTTGTGCTGGCGACAGGCGAAATATTAGCCTAACTAGTCTTTACCGCACGGATTTCTATTTGTAACACTTTGAATAAATTCGTTGGTTAAGTTAACCTGACATGATGACCATGAACTGACATGGGTTAAACATAAGGTTTTTTCGCGGGCATTGAGCGCGGCGACCGTATCAAGAAATTCCGTGACGAAAATAAACCTAACACGCATCGTCTAACATCATGTCAGTTGATTGTGTGCGTGCGACTAGACGACGCGTATGCGTGTGGACTAGCTATTGCTATGCAATAGCTTTACCGCGGCACTCCTTGATTGCTGTATTTGTCAAAACTTTTTTTACCGTTACTTTAAGTCAAGAAAACCACGGCTCTACTTTAATCTTAATTTGAACCTATGCGTTTCGTCATAAAGTGGCATTTTAAGGTGACTTCGTGTATTATGCGGTGCGTTACGCGTACGGCGCGTACGGTGCTGAAAATGTGAGATCACCTTTATATTCATTTTTGCAAAAAAACATTAGATTGCGTAATTATAGTTCTAATAAAACGAAACAATGTTTTAAAAGATATACAATTTATTCAACACAATAACAATCAACCACAATCATTAACCATTGTTGATTGGCTAATCTGATTTTCACCGAGCTTTGTTTTAAATACTAGATTTTAAAATGGAATTTACTAGGCCGTGTAAAACGTGAAATGGATTCTAGGAATAAAGATAACATATATAACTTGATTATATTACCTATAATAATATTATATTATAGATAATATAATAGAGCTTTTAAAAATTAATTGTACATTATCGGCGCAAATATTATGTTACTAGATACGTGGGAGAGCCATGCTTCGGCACGAATGGGCCAGCTCGACCGGAGAAATACCACGTTCTCACAGAAAACCAGGAGGCCCAATCCCCTACCCTGTTCCCTTCCCTTCCCTCCCCTATTCCCTTCTCTTCCCATCCCTACCCTCCCCTATTACCCTATTCCCTCTTAAAAGGCCGGCAACGCACCTGCAGCTCTTCTGATTCTGCGAGTGTCCATGGGCGACGGAAGTTACTTTCCATCAGGTGACCCGTTTGCTCGTTGGCCCCTTATTTCATAAAAAAAAACTCGTAAACTTCGTACCACTTTCAGCCTAATATAAACCTTTTCTGGACTTTCACGAATATTTTAAGACTAAAATTTTGAAAATCGGTGTTCCCTAAAAATCGTAAGACGGAGAGTACACTCATGCAATGGTGTAGGAAAGAAAGTAATACATCTCTTTCTATTGCGGGGCTAAAATGGATGCCTGTAAAAAAACAGAAGTGAAAACAAAACAGCAAGGTTTCGTTTTCACTTCTGTTTTTTTACCAGAGTTTCAATGTTACATTTATTATATTTTAGAAACAAAAATCGTTTTTGATGCCTATATTAAGAGTTATTTACCTTTTTGCAATTTAAGTGGATAATTATCTATATATTAATACACGGGCGAAAAACTTTGTATCCCTTTTGACGAAAAATACGGGAACGTAGGTGAATGAAATTTTGCACAGTTATAGTTTATATGGTGAAGGAATGTATCGAGCTAATAATATTTTGAAATTATATGCTTTTATCATACATTTTTTTAACAAATAAAACGTTACACACACTAGAACACTCACACACTAGGATCAGCCTTATATACGCACGAATTGTACTCTTTTATTTATGGTTGAAGTCTCTTGTCAACTGTTGCCAAATTGAAAATAGATTTAGTTTTTTTTATTGAATCTTAAATACTGTTACACAATTATTCTCTTTATAGGTCTGTGCAATTATTACACGGCCAGTCTGTCATAATTTGACTTTATTAATCTGAGACTGTCGCAGGAATTATGACTAAAAAACAATAAAGTCAATATTTTGACAATAGAATATCAATAGAAAAGAATTGAAATTTGAAACTTATAATCTTTAAAATTTAATTTTTTATTTGAGGTCGAATTTCGACCATTGGGCGATCTCTAGTTTTAACAAAAACGCGGTACCCGCCTTAACCCATTTGTTTAAAACCTGCTCTCAGAATTCAAAATGACGTAGAATTTTAATCCGGGAAGAACCACAACACAAATATATACAGTAGCGTAACTCTACCGTTTTATGGAAATATTTGTAAACACAGAGACAAGTTTGAGGCGCGTGAGATAAAATAGAGTAAGATCGAGCCATTAACATTTGTATAAAATAACGAATGTCTACCATTCATCATTTTATATACCTATAGAAGTTAAATCTTTTCCTGTATGTGACAAAGGGTAAAACCAGAAAATATGGAATTGCATTTGCGGCCTTTATAAAATGACTAGCTGTTGCCCGCGACTTCGTCCGCGTTCACATAGTATATTAACAAAGATGGATAGTTTTCCCCTTTTTGTGGTTCCTTATACTGACAAAGGGTAAAAACGGGACCCTATTTAAGCAAACGTCTTCATCATAGTAGCTCCAATCTTTAACTTCAGTTCAATCAGTCGAAAATCTAAGAAGATTTATACAAACTTTCATCCTCTATTTTATGCCATTAGGGGTGGAATTTATCAAAATCCTTTCTTAGGGGATGCCTACGTCATAGTAACTTTATGCATGCAAAGTCTCAGCCCGATCGGTTTGAAATTGACAAAGTTTCATACAAACTTTCATCCCCTATTTTATCCCCTTGGGGGTAGAATTGATCAAAATAATTTCTTAGCGGATGCCTACGTCATAGCATCTGCCTGCATGCCAAATTTCAGCCCGATCCGTCCAGTGGTTTAGGCTGTGCGTTGATAGATCACTATGTCAGTCAGTCAGTCACCTTTGAGTTATATATATTTAAGATGAAAGTCTGGTCGTTGCTGGTTCCTGGGCCATAATATTGCTGTAGACCGCACTAGTTGTAGCTATATGCAACGAAGCAATACGACACTTCAATTCTGCACATAGTACTGGCGTGCCGTGTGACGTTGCTGCAATATACTATGCTATTCTAATATAGTGTGATTTGGCTAATGCAATGTTACTTCTATTTCTTCGCTCCTATTAGTATTAGCGTGATAAAATATAGCCTATAGCCTTTCTCGATAAATGGGCTATCTAACACTGAAATAATTTTTCAAATCGGACCAGTAGTTCCTGAGATTAGCGCGTTCAAATAAGCCCTTTCAAATAATTTCCCCCCGTTTTTTCCACATTTTCCTCTATTTCTTAGCTCCTATTAGTCTTAGCGTGATAAAATATATCGCCTATAGCCTTCCTCGATAAATGGACTATCTAACACTGAAATAATTTTTCAAATCGGACCAGTAGTTCCTGAGATTAGCGCGTTGAAACAAACAAACAAACAAACAAAGTAACTAACAAACTCTTCCGCTTTATAATATTAGTATAGATTTTGGCCTTGAAGTGTCGCGTAAAGTAGTGGAATTTGTCCCCTAAAGTATATTTTAGACTTTGAAGTAGTCTGGAAGCAAGCAGCAGCAACTATATTAAGTGTCTTGCAGTGAAAGAAGAGATTCCTACAGTTATCCCGAAAAAATGAGATAAAAAATTGAGCTTTATATTATGTTATCAAAGGTTTAGTATACCTTCAGAACTGGATACCTCCTAAAGTAACTGTGACCGGAACTCCATAGTTGCTGGTCGTTCTTACCTCTATTTATGGAGTCGAAAACTTTCACCTGTTATAAAATGACGAAAGTCTGGCTGTCGCTGGCTCTTGGGCTATGTATCTAGTTTAGATACGCCTTGTACGGTTCCATCTTTTAGCTACTCCTTATAGTTATTGGAATTTACGCCTGTGTGCATACGTTTCAGGTGGTCGTATAAATATAGTATACTGTATATTATTTATACTGTATACGAACCAACCTTATTGCGAATCTGAATTTCAAATAACGTTATTTGCGGCAAAGTCTGGTTTTCAGTAATTAAAGCCTGTTTTTGCCATTTTATCATATTTTAAAACGTAGTGTTATTTTATTGAGTTACTACATGACGTCCACACGATGCGCTGAAATTCGTTTATCGGGCAGGAACTATGATATTATATTATAAAAAAAAATATCATTGGGCAGGAACCGTATATTTTTTCGTTGGCAAACAAATAGGGGTGCCTGCGGAGCTCCTTTTTTATAGCACCACCAGCAACATGGGTGCCGAAAAAATTTCGCCCAGAGCACTGGTAGTACTAAAACCGGCACTGATTATTCCGCAACAAAAAAAAAATCGGCCAAGTGCGAGTCGGACTCGCGCACGAAGGGTCCCTTACTGTTATAGAGCAAAAATAGGCTAAAATTTGTGTTTTTTGTATGGGAGCCCGCCTTAATTTTTTTATTTTATTTAAATATTATTATTAATTATTAAAGTACACATATATTTAAGACCTTTGTGAAAATTTTAAGTGCCTAACTGTTGCCATTATTGATATCGAGCAAAAAAGGCCAAAAAATCACGTTTGTTGTATGGGAGCCCCCTTAAATTATAAATATTAATATTATTTTGTTTTTACTATTTGTTGTTATAGCAGCAACAGATATACATACATAATCTGTGAAAATTTCAGAAGTCTAGCTATAACGGTTCTTGAGATACAGCCTGGTGACACACAGACAGACAGACGGACAGACAACGAAGTCTTAGTAAAAGGGTCCCGTTTTTACCCTTTGGGTACGGAACACTAAAAATATCCTTTGTTCATTACCGTCTCTCAAAGTATCTTCATACAGTATTTTCGGACGAATACGACCTGCAAGCCTTTAAGAACTAAGAAGAGCATATTCTTTCGTAAAAGGCCGGCAATGCACACTCCCAACTCTTTTGATGTTGGGAGTGTTCATGAGCGAGGGTAGTTCCTTTTCGTCAGGTGACCCGTTTGCTCGTTTGCCTCCTAATTATATGTTATAAATTATTATATAAAAAATACCAAAATCGTTTACAGGTAGTCGGAAGTTATTTTTAATTACTTACCAACAGAATGTTGTAAAAAAAATTCATATAGAATATACAGGGGTAACATTTAAAATTTTCTCGGAAACTAGTTTTGCGGGTAATGTTAAAAGGTACGGTAATGGCGGATGTGGTTATTACCGGAGGGAGTAAGGGATAGCTCATTAACTTTTACTGTGTTTACTCGCGTTACATTAGTTCAAAACTGTACCTACCCCAACTCTGCTAATGCATCAATGCAGGTTCGTTCTTTGGTCGATCTAGTTATATAGTTTTCCCATAAAATGTCAACAACATGGATCCGATTTTCACATCACTTAAATGTATACCCGAGGAAATTAATTCCTAGGCAGTTGACGGACCTACGTCGTTTGGTCGGCTTATGTCAATTCAATGTTAGCTGTGATCGGTCGGATGGGTTTGACGTAACGCGACCAAATTACTTAGGTCCTCCATCTGCCTAGGAATTAACTTATCTGATAGTACAATGTGGTATTTTTTTAAATATTATATTATTATTGCCTACATATTAGGTATTACCTTTTCTGTACCTATTCTTTAAATAACCTATATTAATAGAATACCGGATGATACTTGAAACTTACCCTATGAGAAATAAACGATGTTGCGGGCAACAGTTACCTATTATAACTTTCATAAACGTGTTACTTATATTTTCAGGCAATGAACCCTTCACAGTGGCCAATTCGAAGGAAAATGTGGGGAAAATGACGAATTATATTCACCATTCCTCGTTCTTTCCAAACAATTTATTAATATTATAAGAGTGTGTTCACACGACAAGCGCTCAACGCGCGTTTTAATAGCGCGCGTTTACAACTGCATTGATTTTATTTGTGAAAATTCACGTTTATTCATATTTTATTTATTGTTGTAAAATAATAATTGAGGGTAGGTATGATTTTTTTCTTTTATTTTTGCATGGGAAAATTCATAACGTTTGAGCGTTTCTCATAGAAACATAGAATGCAAAATTAACTATTTCTGTGTTGCTACTTTTACAGTGAACTATATGTAAGAGACACATAATATAACACATAGTAAATTATTGTCGCTATGATTTTATATGCAGTGTATAGTTGTAATCGGACGTTATCGAAAGGCTGGATTTAAATGCGTCCGCGCGAATGTGCGTTTTGGCCGCTATACTGGGAGATCACGAGCAATAGTATGTAACGATTTATTTAAATAGCGGCGCGGTCGCGCTGTTATTTACATGCAATTGCTTGTGATCTCGCGGTGTAGCCGCCAAGCCGCGCGTTTGGGTGGACGCATTAGAATCGAGCCAAAGGCGCGTTGAGCGCTTGTCATCTGGATATACCCTAAAATTCACACAATCGGCAATCACTGAACAAATATGCGCCGCACAAAATTAATTATCAATTCTATTTAATGCTGTTTATATTGCATTAATTAAATGAAGATTTATGCACGTATTTCGTTTGTGTATCTATTTAACGTTAAGTTATTGCAGATAGGTAAAATTAATTATTTCAGTTAGTTCCTAGTATTATAATGCATTTTCGATGAGGCTTACGAAATCAGCGGTTTAAGTGTAAAGAGGATAGGTATAACAAATGCACAGACATATAGACACACTTTCTCATTCGAAACATTAGTTACATATTTAGTATGAAAATATTATGCCAAAATTCATTTATCGCGCGGAACCGCACATTTTTTTCGAAATAAAAAGTATCATATATAATGTCCTTTTCCGGGACTCAAAGTACCATCGAGGAAATTGATTCCTAGGCAGTTGACAGACCAACGTCAATAGGTCGGATCATGTCAATTTAATGTTAATTGTGATCAGCCGTCCTAGCATACGCCAACGAGATATCTCGTGGATATCTCACTCTCGAGCGTATAGTGATATTGTCGATATCGATATATATCTCTTTTTCCCTAACATCATCGTCGAGAGAAAAAATTCTCGTTCGTAGACTAGCTTCACAGATAATAGGTATATATCGACAAACTACTCTTCTCATTTTTCAAAATCTTGACAAAACTCGATAAAAATGTGTTGTCATGTTAGGGTTCGTAGACAAAAATAGCACAGATTAAGAAAAAAAAAAACACAATTATCTCTAATTTTGACGACCGACACGAGAAAAAAGTATGTCATGTTAGGGTCAATAGAGATGAAGAGATAAACCAGTTGACATCGAGAAAACATGTAGACAAAATTTTCTCGTTTGCGCATCTTAGGCCGGCTGATCGGCTGGGGTTGACGTAACGCGACCAAACTACGTAGGTCCCCCATCTGCCTAGGAATCATCTTCTCTGATAGTACCTGCATACCAAATTTGAGCAATATAGGTTCAGCTTTTTGGGCGCAGATGTACATACTATCGTATTTAAAATAATATTAGTATGGATTACGCTAGTCATGGATTGCTACAATTAACACAAGATAAATTACAAAATAAGTATTTCCAACCAAGTTCGGAGTAATGTAGCTATTTTAAAATACAGTTGTTAATATGAACCACTAGCATTTCATATAACATATTTTGCTTTTGAGTTATCCCCGAAGGAGTATGTTGCCTCCGCATGCAGAAAATTTTAATTTATTGCATCCAAGCGCTTGGTTTGTGTTTTAAATGCTTAAGGGTGAAGCCAAACGAGCGTAATTTGTGAGTTGTGAGTCGCAGAATTTCTGCCGCGTGAATATTATCTTTTCATACAAATCATGACTCACAAAATTACGCTCGTGTGAATCAAACAGGACTTTTGTATGAAACTGAATGCAGCAGAATTCTGCCGAACCGAAATTCTGCGACTCACAACTCACAAATTACGCTCTTTTGGCTTCGCCCTTATAGTTTGCAAATGTCTTCTTTTCATGATATAATTATTAACATTTTAAAATGTTTTAAAAATTATAACATTTTAAAATGTTAAAAATTGTTGAATGTTAAAAAAAATCATATTTGTACTATTATTATAAATTCGAGTGTGTCTGTCTGTTAGAATTTTTTCAGACTATATCAGATAATTATCTGTTATATTCTTAAAATTCTAGCAGACAACAAAAAATCGTGCCTACAAATCTTCTAACATCTTACATCCATTGGCTAGACTCTCTAATAAGTAAATAACAAAAAAAAAAGTTTGCCAGGTCAGCTGGCAACAAAATATAAAATCTTAGATAACAATACAACATAAAAAATCGCTCCACCGCAGCATGTGTGATGCGCCCTTGCGTCCTTATTACAATGCTTTATCTACACAGGTTTTATATCTCAATTTCCCTTTCTCCGGCGAAATGGTTTTGAACCCGCGCCCCAGTATTATCAATCTCGTCTCTCACGAGTTAATGATACGGTATACATCTCTATTTATAGGGGCTAAAAAGATACGAATAAGGCTCTGTACACATGAGGCGTTCGAACGCGTTTATTATGTGTGCACTTTATACAACTCTTTTTATAGGGGCTAAAAATATACGAATAAGGCTCTGTACAGAATATGAGGCGTTTGAACGCGTTTTATACTTGTGCACTTTATACAACTCTATTTATATAAAAAGATACGAATAAGGCGGAAATCGGAATACAGACGGAGCGTTAGGAGTAAAAGTCGCAAATGACTGTTCTTTACTTGCGGCCTTTACTAGTTTCATAAAGTCTTCCTAGCATGAGCAAAAGATGTATGAACGATGACTCAAATCTATCGCAACATGACGTGGAATCATCCGCATGATAGCAGTTTTTAAGCAAATAATTTAAAAAGAAGGCAAATATTTGCTTGTTAAAGTGAACAGACTGACTGGCTGCTCGAGACATCCAAACATAGCAGATACTTAGTAGAAACGCATCAAGATGCGACAGAATCGCTTTGAAATCGCATAGTGTGAATTCACCCTAAATAAAAGAGTTATTGATCAAGAGCACTTGCTATCTCCTAGCTGACACGTCCAAACATAGCAGAATAGCACGGCTGCCCCATTTCAAAACCTAGTAAGGGACACTTTTTACAAAAATCATTTTATTGCATAAACTTCACTAACCTAACCTATACAAAAACACCAGTGCTAAAAAGTCACCAAAAAGTTGAAATATTTATAGTTTAATACCGAGTCAGCGTACTAGCCACTAGTGACATATATTTCGTTTATGAGCTCTCCTGCAAAATGTTGTTTTAGGCCCTTACTAGGTTTTGAAATGGGACAGCCGAGCAAGACGCGACAGAATCGCTTCGGAATCGCGTAGTAAGAAATCGCCTTTACGCAAAGAGTTATTTATCAAGAGCGGCTGCTATCTCCTGTCCCAGACGTCCAAATAAAGCAGAAACGCATCGAGGCACGACAGAATCGCGTTGTGTGAAATCGCCCTTACGAAAAGAGTTATTTATCAAGAACAGCTGCTATCTTCTGCCTGGTATGTCCAAATACAGCAGAAACGCATCAATAGCACGACAAAATCGCTTCGGAATTGCTTACTGTGATATCACCCTTACGAAAAGTTTTATTTATCAAGAGCAGTTACTGTTTCCTCCAAACGTCCAAACAGAGCAGAATAGCAAAACGCGACCGAATCGCTTCGAAATCGCGTATTGTGAAATCCCCCTTTCTAAAAGAGTTATTTATCAAGAGCAGCTACTATCTCCTGCCAACGTCTAAATACCGCAGAAACGCAAGACGCAACTGAATCGCGTAGTGTGAAATCGCCCTTACGAAAAGAGTTATTTATCAAGAGCAGCTGCTATCTCCTGGCTGAGACGTTCAGAAAACACGACGTAGTGTAAAAGCGATGTTATCATAAAAAGCTTTTCTATGCTCGACTATAGTGAGATAGCTTTAATTTCAATTCGCCGCAGAATTTTCTGGAAAAATCCAGCTTTTTTAAGGGATTCAAGTTTCTCTTGTAAAATGTCTTTTACACTATGTAACTATTTACATAGTTTAAAAGACATTTTACAAGAGATACTTCATAAGTTTTTATTTATCGTAATTTATTTTTGATCGAGTGAAGTTTTCAATATTATATTTCGAACCACAAATTGTCAAACTACACAATGTGTATTTTTTTTGCTTTTAAAAGTCACTATTTGTTTGTTTATTATTGATTTAACCCGTCGATCGTGGGAAAACGAGACACAATAGATATTCTATTGTGACCGTATGGGGCTTGTTGAATTAAAGTCATGTAAATTAGGGACTACCTGTAACCCTAGCACGGCGACCAGTGGAAATGCGAAAGTATAGACAAACTGTGGAGATAAACTTAAGGTGCCGTTCCGATCTTTTTACGTTCCGAAAAATTCAATTAAAATGCCACTTTATGACAGACTATAGTCACAAACTGTGGAGATAAACTTAAGGTTCCGTACCGATCTTTTTTCGTTCCGAAAAATTCAATTAAAATGCCACTTTATGACAAACTATAGTCCTAAAAATTCAAATAATATCCTACTTTATGACATATACTATAGTCTGTCATAAAGTTGCATTTTAATTGAATTTTTGTTGGTCGCGATTAGCCGCGGTAAAGATCGGAACGGCACCTTAAGTTTATGTCCACAGTTTGTCTATACTTTCGCATTTATACTGGTCGCCGTGCTAGGGCTACTGGCCTTAACCGTACATATTTTACAGGGATAAAAACTGTCTTATGTCCTTTCGCGGGACACAATCTATCTCTATTCCTCACAGATAGATAGGTAAACACACAATATTTTGTATGTATAATTTTAGAATGGATTTAAGATGTATAAATACAACAAAATTGTTCTGTGAACAAGCCATTTTTATTTTATTTTAATAATATTATACCTCAGAGATACCTAATTTTTCGTTTCAATGAAAAAACCGAGGAAAATAAGTGATATGTTGGAGTATTGAATATTCAAAAGATCAAAGAAAAAGCTAAAAATGATTATAAATTCCTCAGCCAAAGAGTAGTTGAGTGCAGAAATTCGACACCCAAAACACTCGTTCGTTCAAACACTAGTATTGGCTGAGTGTTCAACGTTTGGTTAGCAAAATGGACTCCGCATTTAAGTTTTCAACAAAGTGGAGCGTGCTTTAAAATTTAAATATTATCTAAGATAAAAAAAGTTTGAACGGGGAAAAAGAAGTTTGAACGAAAACGGGTTGGATGTCTTTCTTCTAATCTTCTTTTCTTGTAATTTTTTATTCAATTATTAATATCATTATTTGCTTTTATTCAGTTCAATCCCGGACTTTTCAGAAGGCATGTGTGAGGCCTGTCTGTTTGCAATTTCTTCACGCCCAAACCTCTGAACAGATTTTACTAAAATTTGGTATAGAGATACTATATGAATCTCTGAAAAGAACATAGAAAACATAATATTTTGCCGGGCGATAAACGAATTTTGGCGCAATGGAGTTGCAGGAGTCATCTAGTATAATATTGTAAATGCGAAAGTGTGTTTATCTGGCTGTTATCTCTCTACGGTTAACCCGCTAAGCCGAATACAATAAAATTTTGTATAAAAATTACATTTTAAGTCGGAAATGATAATAGGATAGTTTTAATATACCGGATGGACTGTTCTCGTTTACGAATTTTAAACCAACGAACTAGCGGGCACTTTAGCGTCACAGACTACTAAATAGTTACTATGTAAATAGTGTTTTCATGTTTGCCATAATTTATTTAGAAATTAATACTATGATCTATTCTCGAAGTGTGCTCCGCGGAGTCCTGGGCCCTTGTAGGGGCTCCGATACGAATACACAAATAATTGATTTTAGAAATGACATAAGACACCAGCACGGTGACCATTGATTCAAAGACAAAACATTTTTGGGGGTTCTTAAAATGGCACTTCTTAAAAGGGTCCGCCAGCAAAAAAGTTTGGGAACCGATGATCTACGCAATGTAATGAAAATGCAATATCAGAACTCAGAAGCATTCGTGCGTTAGCTTCCTATCACATCCACGAGTGACTCAACAGAATTTCAGCGCCAAATATTTGTTAAGATAATTTTAATTTGTCTTGATAACGTTATTGAGGTTTACAGCTACTGATAACATTTTGAAGAGAAATGTGACACTACAAAAATTATGCTAGAGTAAAGAGTTTGAGTTCCATCTTTAATAAAATGTAGAGCAGATGATGCTACTGCAGTAGAATTTGAATTAATTCTTCTTTTAGAATGGGTAAAATATATCAGTCTCGTCGTCAGAAACCAATGTCGTGATCTAAAATTCGTAAGACTAAAGTTAACCACAAAGAAGCATCCTCTCATCCTCTTTTTGATCGAAAAAATGGAAAGAAATTTTACACAATATTTATATTGTTAATATAAATTTTAACATGTAAAAAAATAAAACGCTATTCAAGAAATTAATAGAAGACGTAAGTGGATGAAGTAGGTAACTCACAATTATCGTTTTTGGCATAAATTGAGGCTTTAGGTCAGGCAAATGATTTGAAATGACAAACGTGAATTTTGTGTATAGCCATACATAAAATCCATCTTTTTTGATTTAACGCACACACATAATTATATGTATTAGCCAGATGATGAAGTAGGCGAATACAAATTTTAATCAAATTATTAGGAAAAAAAAGAGAATTGCCCTTAAGTTATGAAATGTTAGTTATACACTCCACTTAAGTCTTCAATTATGCGAGGTCCTTAACTATTGTACATCGATGGCAACTCTTAATTAGATATTTGTAACCATAAGACCTAATCCTATTTGCACCTTCGCTAATTTCTGCTTAATTATCTGAGATCGTCTTAATTCGTTGAAACGAGTTCATTCAGACTAACAAGGGGAATTCAAATTATGATAAACTAGCTTTTTCCCGCGGCTTCGCTCGCGTTAAGAAGTATTATTATAATATACAATCTTTCATCCCCTATTTTATCCCCTTAGGGGTGGAATTTATGCATACCAAATTTCAGCCCGATCCGTCCAGTGGTTTGGGCAGTGCGTTGATAGATCCCTATGTCAGTCTGTCAGTCACCTTTGAGTTATAATTATATTATATTTAGATTTGGATATTTTTCAGTTATGTCACGAAGATGCTTAACAATTAACAAGGTCGTGGCCATTTTCGTTAATTACTGTTAAACGACTTAAAAAAAATGAGGTTATCAGTTCGACCCGTATGTATGTAATATTTCCAGAACTGCCCAGTTTTCATATAATATGTTAGTCTATATCAGCGTATAAAAAATTTGCCAAATTTAAAAAGTGTATACGTATATTATATGTATGTTTTTATGTTTGTGTCCGCATATTTTCGGTACTATAAGTCAGATTTAAGTGATTCTTTTTTTTGTTGTACTAGGTATTGCTCAACTTAGAGAATACTGAAAGTTTTATCAAAATAGGTTCAGTAGTTTTCGAGATGCGGAATTTTAATGATTATTAATTACATGCAATTTTGAAGTCAGTTTTACGAGCATCTTTTTAAAATACTATTATTTAAATGTTAATAAAAAAAAGAGAAATTGAAAATCTGCAATATTGGTCTGTCTGGAATTCTATTACGAGTACTTTGTATAATATATCCACAGCTGTGCCATGCCAGCATTTCAGCAATAGTGGTTTTACATTGAACTCAATCTACACTGATATGCCCTACGAGTATAGTTTTTATTATTCGTAGGATATACCTAATAAAGCGATAAAGTTTATTTTTTTGTTTGTAGGAAGAAATCTCTGAAACTGCTAGTCCGATTGCAAAAATTTTAAAACCGACAGAAAGCTGGTGTGTTCTTGAGTGACATAATATGATAGCATATTATGTCACTCAAGAACACACCAGCTTACAACTTTAAGTATGTATAAAAATTTATGTTTTTTTTTTCTTCCTAAAATTACGTCGTTCTACGCAGAATTCCACGCGGGCGAAGCCGCGGGTAAAAGCTAGTATATTAAATGGATCTTTTTCTTAGAAAGGGGAATTCATTTGCAACATGTCATTCTACAATTTATAGTAAGTCATAATATGACGTGAGTGGTCACAATCTTGACGTACTACATGACGTACTAGTGACATTTTGTCGCAGAGCGGATAGTGTGATCATGGCCTTAGAGGCTGACTGATAAGGACCAACATTTTAAGGTTTTAGATAGTTTCCAAGAGAAGTATGACCATACCCCAACTGAAAGAAGCACACGGCCTCAGGGAAAACTGGGGAACTGATTAAAAAAACGTAATTTTTGTCACATTACCAGTAACTTTTTTAATTTATTTTTCGTACGTAATTGTTTCTGTGGCTACCACTTGATAGGTAAACAAAACTATCTACTGTATTTCCGTATCAATTATTATTATTATATTCTAAGATTGTCATCAAAATTGCTTTAGCAGTTTGTGCGTCTAAACCATTTGCATAAACCATTTTGCATTTTTTTATATATTTTTAAGTAAAAGAATAGGTTTTACTGTACTTAAATTTCACATTGTGTGATTTTTATAATTTTATTGCTTTCCCCATCAGCCGATTCTTTGGTCGCTTAGACTATAATAATATTTAATAAGGTTCTAAAAATATTAGGAAGTCGACCGGTACACACATTTTCCTTAATATTATGAAATGTTCTACGCAAACTTTTATCTTATTGACTAATTTTCAATATTTGTCTCCACTACTTGCAAGCAACTCTCAACTTTATTTCAAAGGCATAAGGTGCATTCTGTGTTTGAAGACTAATTTCCTTCACCAAGGCTAGTGATAATAATTACATAAAGATTTACTTCTAAAGTATTTCAGTAGCAGTGAAAGGTCTTCTTAGGATGGTGATCAAATACAGTATTGAGTAATGAGTGAAGTGAATTTACCTGCCTTGGCTGAAGCCAGTAAGTATTTATACTATTGTGTTAAGTATAGACAAAATCTACATCAATAAAAATTAATTTTTAATTTTGTTACTCTCTCTAAAACTCGAGAACTGCTGAATCGATTTGGCTAATTTTAGTCTTGAAATATTGGCGAAATTCCAGGAAAGGTTTATAGTAGGGTCAAATAAAAAATCAAAAAGGGAAAATGTTCTTAAAAGTCTAGTAATAATGGCGTGTTTAAAAGAAAGCTGTTATTTAACGTTTTAATTTCATTATTTGGGGTAAGATGGATCGTTTTGCTCGTAATTATTATGTCAACTTCGTTATCGACGATAGGCACGACATAGTTTAACGTCAAACTACTGTTTTGTGAATGTAACAATATTTTTGTCCTTACTAAAATATTACGCTACTGGATGACGCTCGCAACTCTGTTGCGCCAAAATCAGCTTATCGCGCGGTAGCCGTACATTTTTCCGAGATAAATAGTATCCCATGTCCTGTCCCGGGACTTAAAGACGTATCTCCATACCAAATTTTAGCAAAATCGGTTCGGCAGTTTGGGCCTGAAGACTGAAGAGGTAACGGACACACTTATCTCTGTCTGTCTGTCTCGCTTTCACGCCAAAACTACTGAACCGATTGTAATGAAATTTTGTACACAGATAGTCTAAAGTCTGAGAAAAGACATCTAAGGCTACTTTTTAAGTGGAAAAAGGGGTTGTAAGGGTTGTTTATGCGCAAATTTGTTAAAATTAAGTTAGTTCCAAAAATTCATAATTGATGGCGCTGTGCGACACCTACATCGCACAAGCGCTTACTCAAACGTGTTTCTATAAGAGGTGGTAAGGAAAAAGGACCTTATCACGTTTTTCTTGAAATTTTAACGTAGGGATGATATACTTGCAAAATTCAATACCAGGGCTTTTAAGTACGAGTGCGTAAAAATACCAGGGTCGAAAACCAGGTTTTAAAATACTTGCAAGTATTTGGTAGTATCATAGACTGGCAACCCGCTCCTCGGGCGCCGGGCGTTGCAAGTTGCGACCAGGGTTGCCAGGTCTTTTTAAAATAAATATCGAACAGCAAACAAAAAATCGGCCAAGTGCGAGTCGGACTCACGCACGAAGGGTACCGTACCATTATAGAGCAAAAATAGGCCAAAAATTATGTTTTTTGTATGAGAGCCCCCTTTTAAATATATATTTTATTTTAATATTATTATTGAATTATTGATTATTAAAGTACATAATATATAATTAAGGCTACATTACTGATATAGAACAAAAAATACCAAAAAATCACGTTTGTTGTATGGGAGCCCCCTGTTAAATATTAATTTTATTTTGTTTTTAGTATTTGTTGTTGTAGCGGCAACAGATATACACAATCTGTGAAAATTTTAGAAGTCTAGCTATAGCGGTTCTTGAGATAAAGCTTGGAGACAGACAGACGGACAGACAATGAAGTTTTAGTAATACCTCTAGGGGGTCTAGGGTGAAGGGTCCCGTTTTTACCCTTTGGGTACGGTATGGAACCCTAAAAAAGATTTAGTTATAATAATTTATTTAAGTACATATATTATTAACTTAAAATACAAAGAATCATTACACAAGAGCAACTAGCTAACCTAATTACTTGTAAAAATTATATTTTTTCTTCTGCTTCCAATGACTTTATTTGCTTTAACTGCTCCATGCATTTCGCGACATATCGCGACTGAAATTACACCGGATACATAATTCAGCCTTCACCATGTCCACACTTAATTTATTACGGTTGTCGCACAGACTAATTTAGTAAGCTGATTGCGTCAAATCTGACAATTGAATCGGTTATTAGGGAGACAAAATAATCAAAACAATACCGAACCGCCGATACTTCGGTATTTTTGTCATACCGAAAACCGAACACGGTGCTAAAATACCGAACCGTTCGGTAAAATACCGAACACCTGGCAACCCTGGTTGCGACTCGCAAACGCACTGAGCCCCGTAAGACACCCGAAAATACTTGCATAGGAATTCAATCTGTGTATGTATGGGAATAAGGAGCAAAATCGTGTAAATGAATAGGGACCCTGAAAATACTTGCATAGGAATTCAATCTATAAATGTATGAGAATAAGGAGCAATATCGTGTAAATAAATAAAAATACTTTAACACTTTCGCTGCGGCACTTGGAAATGTAATATTCCATTCTGGTGCGTTACAGGACGATATTGTCATGTACTGGAAAATTTTCTAGTGCGAAACAAGACTGATTTGTCCGGTATACAATTTTTTTTTAAACTCGTATTTCTCATTCAATTTTTATTTTTCGACATTTCTTTGACTTTTATCTATATCTTAAAACCTTGAACTATAAATATTTTTTCTGGTTCTAAAATTGGACCAGTAATTTTTGACTTAAACTACAAAACATCTTACCGGACTTATATGTCATGTAACGCACCAGAAGTGAGGAAAATTTTCGAAAAGTCGATAAACAGTAGTGATGTGAAATAAGAAAACAAATATTTATCGATAAAGTTTTTATTTATAATCAAAATTAAACAATATTATCATGTGCTTTATTGAAACAAGCGAGACAAAATACTTTCTTGCATTCGGTGCACATTAACTTAACTTTTGGCACCTTTTTGTCTGCTTCCCGGATTGTCATTGTTTTTCTTAATTCTTTATAGCAAAGGAAATATCTTTTTTTGTTCTGCTTGTGCCGTCGGTTCCAATATTATAACCATTCTCTTCCACTTTATCGTCAAAAATACGCGACAATATTTTTCGGGAGCGCTTCATTATTATCAATTCGAGGACGAAACTATTACGTTACTAAAAGGGCGGGAAATATAACAAGTGTCGACAAACGTCTAATCGCTAATAAGTTCTTCTCACTATTGAATACGCCCTCGCCTGCAGTGCGATACCGGACATGCATGTACAAGTCGTATTCGTCCGGTAACGCATGGAATGCAAAATGTTTTCGTTCTGTACGTACAGGGCAAATATGCCCTGTACCTTTTTTTCATTGAAATAAGACCGTCTGAAAGTAAGAAGCAATAATGTATATTTGTCTCTATTCAACTCATAGAATATCATACCTAAAATGACGCCGCACCAGCGCGCAAAACTAGTTTTTTGACGCCCGCACCAGGGGAGAGTTCATTACCGGCTGGCTATAATATGTGTCCGGTGCCGCAGCGAAAGTGTTAAAGTACGAAGTATTTTTACTCATAAATGCGATTGTGTTTCTTATTCCTATTACGATGTAGATTGTTTTCCTATGTATTTATTTTCATGTTTTGTGTTTCAAGTTCGCGCCTAAGCACGTACTTTTATACTTGCAAGTATTTTCTGCTCGTACCAGGGCGCCGTACTTTGAAGTGAAAACCTGGTATTAAAACCTGGTAGCGTAAATACGTCTCATCCCTAGTTTTAAGAACATTTTTGAAGTTTGAAGTAATCGCACCGCGGAGGCAACTCTGTCGTTGAAATTTTGCAGTAATGTAGCCTACATGGAAACGGGGACTACCGCGCGCTATAAGCTGAAGTCCACGCGGACGGAGTCGCGGGCAACAGCTAGTTACATATATTTATAATATTAGTCTGGATCCAAAGTGGCCACTTTAGACTCGTCATGGAACAGAATCTAGGGCAAAGACATCAAAAAGCTCTATGTATGTTTGTTTGTCATAAAAACTATAATATGCGGTCAGAGCTTAACGGTCGCACGGGTACAATTAATGTGCCATTATGACGCCAAAATTGTCGACCCGTGACTGCGGTTGCAATGTGATTAGGTTAACATTAATACACATTGGTCGTTACATTGACGATAATATTAAATCTGTATTTAGTTAAAACAGTATAATAGGAAGTACATAATAATATTTATATGATAGTGATAATACTAGCTAAAAGCCGAGCTTTGTGAGGGCTCGCGTCGTCACACCTTGACTGACTGATGATATTATTAACACATCTACATAATATTTAAAATAAAAATTACTATGTTAAAGCAAAAATCAATTATAGGCGTGATAGTTTTTCCGTAAAGTGTACCACAAAACGTTCAGGTTGTGGGATATAATACTAGGGCTCGCTTCGCTCGCCCTGATTATTATATTATTGTATTTAAAAAAAGTGACATAAAACATAGTGACTATAATAAAATACATGCCAGACATTTTTGACAGTTGCTTCTCACTGCCAGACACCCCTAAAGTATTAGACTTTGAGGTGGTCTGGCTGTGGGAAGCAACTGTTAGAAGTGTCTGGCAGTGAGAGAGCGGATCCCTACAGCTATATCGAAGAAAAGAAGAAAAAAAAAGAGCTCTACACTTTATTGATGCTTAGGTAGACCTTCAGAACTGGCTACCTCCTAAAGTAACTGCGACCGAAACTCCAGTTGCTGGTCGTTCTTACCTCTATAGGGGTCATAAACAGGAAAACTTTCAGCTTTTATAAAATGACGAGTTTTTTTTTTTTAATATATTTATTCATTTCAAAAAACTTAAGAACTAATACATTAAAAACTCGCCAAACCAAAGTTTATCTGCGAGATACGCTCATTAACATTTTTTTTATACTATTATCTATTGTATACATTGTGCACTAAAACTATTGTGAACTGAGCCAATATACCAATTACCAAGCATCTGCTTTCTCAAATCCATTCCATGCAATTTCACAAACAAAAAATTCTTGGGCATTGTTGAACATCTGTTACTAAAATAATAGGGTACACAATAACTACCATTTGAAGTAAAAATCGTACATGTGGCGATTTCTACTTAACTTTCTAAATGTTGCATGCGGCCCTCGTCATCTTTGTGTCCAGAACAACAAGAAACAAAACAAAAATTGTAACTTAGAACTAAATTTACAAGTAAAATAAAATAGAAAATTGAATATATTTATACTAAGTGTGGCAGTCGTTGGCTCTTGGGCCATAATAGTATCATATTTAAAAAAAAAAGGTTGTAACTTCAACAATTTTGTTATTTGCATAATATTAATTACTTTAGGCATAATATTATAGGAAATAAAATGTAAGTTTGCTTGCGCGATAGCTATTCAACAACTTGTTATTGTACAATGATTAAGTTTAACATAAAATTATATCTTTTAGCGTTTAAACATTTTAATATATCTATGTCAACTTGGTAGCTTAAAAATTGCATTGAAGTAAATTAAAAATATTTTTAGCTCTACCAATAATTAATAAAGCAAACTTTGAGGGAGATTAAAATTATTTTTTAATCTCCCTCAAAGTTTGCTTCTTTTTTTTTTTCTTTTTTTTTTTTTCGCGGGTAGGCGTGCAAAAGTAAATACGGAGTTTTAACTGCTCCTCAAAAATTTAATTAATTTTGTGTTAAATAAATAATATTATGTAGTGATTTTTACCTGTGCCTATGTGTCACTATTTTCCTTTGTTGGTATTAACATACACATAATATTTAAACAATCTTTATTCGTTACCGCCACCAACACTATAAGCACCACTATATATATTAGGGAATCACTAATCCAGTTCATTAACCAAATGAACGAGGTGTTCAACAAAAAGATGGCAGATTTCCAACAGGAGTTACATTCTTCTCAAGCATCAAGTACCACATCAGCACTGGCTTCTGAATTCAGCGCATTTAAGTCCTTTGTCCTGGAGGCTCTTAAGTCACTGCAGACACAAATTGAAGCTTTGATGGATGTCCAGGACCAAATAGAGATGAGACGTAGAAGAAAAATTTTGTTGGTTCATGGGGTTCCCGAAGATAAAAAAAGTCGTAAGTGAAGTTATCTCTTCTCTTATTACATCACAGTTGCAACTCCCAGATGTTGACATATCAGAGATTCAGCACTGTCACCGCTTGGGTCGTTTGTCTGAGTCTAAGCCTCGTCCAATCTTAGTCAAATTCAATGATCTCACAATTCGGAACAAGGTATGGATGGCAAAGACCAAGTTGAAAAACTCTGGCATCACCTTATCTGAGTTCCTTATTAAGAAAAGGCACAGTATTTTCATGGAAGCCAGACAGCGTTTTTGGGTCTCAAAATGCTGGACACATAATGGCTCAGTAATTGTAGCCGGACCTGACGGCTCCAAAGTCCGTGCTCTTAGCATGGCTGACTTGGATGCAATCCCAGGTCTTACTTCTACCGGTATGCAAATTGAGTCAGATGGACGTCCTGTTCCCGTAACAAGAGGTAAAGCCACAGCTGGAATAAAAACAAAGAAGTCAGCTAAAAAGTAATTTCATTTGTTTTTTGTTTTGTTATTCAGTAGCTTTAGTACTTTTTTATTATTTTTTCGTCGCTATTAGTTACCTGTAAGTTAGTTATATTGTCTATTTAGGTATTGTAGTATATAATAATATATAGTTTAAGCTTTCATATAGTTTATATAGTTTGTATTTTCTCTTACCAACCTGTATATTTTGTGATAGTAGGTATGTATAATTTTAAGCTTATTTATAATGTTTATAGTATATGTAGCCAATCACTCGTTTTGGAATCTCTGGGTAGTAATAAACTGTTTTCCATATTATGTAGGACTACATCCTAACTTTTCATCATTCTTGCTTTTCTGCCTAGTTGTTAATTGTTATATATATAAGTGATTGCTTTGGTAATTTTCTATCTACCACCAACTCAAATTATTTTATGTTCAGTTCACTTTATAAAATTAAATATCCTGACGGTTGGTAAAAAATTGGCTTATATAAAAATTGTCACTTGTCGTATGACATTGACAGTTCTAACGATATGTCTTGTCTTTGACGTTGACTTTTATATTTTTTAATTTTCTTTTTAAATAGCTCTACGGAATTAATATTATGTTTTGTCGCTGGTCTATAAAGTGCACTGAATTTTTCTGATTTTTTTTTTAATTATTTTCTTTGTGTTAATAAAAATATGATGTTTGTAGTGTTAATTGCATGTTTAAATGTTATGCTTATACATAGATTAGGACACCGTAGGCATGAGGTGTTTAATATTATTATTATTATTATTATTTTTTTAGTAATTAGTTGAACGTGTTTATATTATTTTATTATTTATATAATATTAAAGTTAAGTTTGTTTATAATATTATATTTATTTTATTATGTCTGACACTTCTTTTGGCGACTTTTTTTCTGCGTCAGGTTCTTCGATAAGTAGTGATGAGAGTTTTTTAAGTGCTTCTTATACTCCCCTAAGGGATACCATTACAAGTAATTTTTCTAATGTCAAAAATTGTCTTAAGGGTGTTCATATTAATGCACAGAGTATTCCGGCCCATTATTCGGATATGTTGACCGCATTCGATCAGGTTAATGTTGATGCCATCTTCGTCTCGGAGACTTGGCTTAAGCCTTGCCTACCGTCAACTTGTTATAGCCTACCTGGTTTTAAGCTGATTCGCAACGATCGTGTCGGGAAAGGTGGTGGTGGCGTTGCGATCTATCTACGCTCCGACATTTCTTTTTCAATAGTAAGTTCGTCACCGCAGGCCCTACCAGTGGATTCACTAGAGTAAAATGCTCATTGAGGTTCAGGTATCTTTTTGTAGTAAAGTACTTCTTGGTGTGTTCTACTGTCCCTCGATGCATCATAATTATTTTTCATCTTTCGAGAGTATACTAGAATCTTACAAGCTCAGCTACACTCATTTAATTATAATGGGTGATTTCAACACGTGTATGCTCAAGAACGATAATAGATCCAAGAACCTTATGTCAGTTATAGATGCATGTAATTTGAGTTTACTGCCCCTAAACACTACACACTGCTCCCCAGGTTGTCGTCCATTATGGCTTGACCTGATCATAGTATCCTCGCCAAACTCAATTTGTAAACATGGTCAGAGTTCAGCGAAAATGTTCTCGTACCACGACCTGATATACGTTGCTTTTAATATTCGCACTTCCAAATCTAAACGTAGATCACTGCTGCAACGAAATTTCTCATCTATGGACGTGGATGCCTTAAGAGAGGATGCAACTATTATAGATTGGACGGCCCTATACACAGCAGCTTCAGTTGATGCCAAGGTGGAGGTTTTTAATTCCTTACTTACATCGCTTTACGATAAGCATGCTCCTATTAAAGCCGTAAGAATAAAACATCTACCTGCACCTTGGTTATCGAATGAATTGAAAACCCTAATTAATGCCAAACATGCTGCTAAGGCTAATTTTAAGAGGAATAACTCCGACGAGCATCGAGATAGGTATATCAAATTAAGAAATCGTTGCAACACCATGTGTAGAGATGCTCAACGGCGATATATCCATGCCTCAGTTGAGAACGGTGATCCAAGCAAAACTTGGAAATTTCTTAAAACTCTTGGTATCGGCAAAAATCCTAATTTGGGTGATTCCTGCAATGTCGATATTAATGCGCTCAATAACTATTTTGCTAATTCTCCTGCCATGGATCCTATTATAAAACTGCAAACGTTAAATAAGATTTCTCTGTTACCCAAATCAAACGCCGAGTCATTTACCTTGTTACCATTTACTGAAGTCGAATTTAGAAGGCACATAATGTCGATGTCCTCGAATGCTGGGTGATGATGGTATAAGCCGCAAAATGATTCTTCCAATCCTAGATTTAATTCTTGTTTAACGACATGTTCCTTCCCTAATACCTGGAAATCTGCTCACATAATCCCTCTGCCCAAATCCTCTCGCCCTACAGTAATTTCCGATTTTCGCCCCATATCCATTCTTCCCTTTTATCAAAGGTATTAGAGAAACTTATACATCATCAGCTTACTCGATACGTTATCCACCATAATCTCCTTAGTACGCATCAATCTGGCTTCCGGACGGGACATAGTACTACGACGGCCCTAGTCAAAGTTACTGATGACATTCGGTCCGGCATGGACGAAAAGAAGCTGACCATCTTAACTTTACTCGATTTCAGTAAAGCGTTCGACTCTATTGATCATGACATCCTTCTCTGCTTACTGGCAGTCTTCAACTTTTCACCTTCTGTGATTCTGTTACTTCGTAGTTACCTTGTGGGTCGACGTCAAAAAGTTAAAATTTCAGAATCTCTCTCTGACTGGGCCGCTTCGTACACATCTGGTGGTGTCCCCCAAGGTGGTGTATTGTCTCCTTTACTTTTTGCCCTTTTTATAAATTTTGTCACCTTATTAATAACCTCCTCATTCCATTTATACGCAGATGATTTACAAATTTATACACAGTCGACTTTGGATATATTACCTGAAGCAGTTGGGGTTATGAATCGAAATTTAGCGGCCATTTGTGACTGGAGTAAAGATTTTGGCTTACTTCTAAATCCTGTTAAGTCACAGTCGATAATTATTGTCAGTCCGGGGCTTATCTCAAAAATAAACTGGAATGCGTTACCACCGGTTCTCATCAATGGTACAGTAATACCTTATAGTAAGGTAGTTAAGAATCTTGGTGTATACGTTGATGAACACCTGTCTTGGTCTCAACACCTGAAGGAGGTAAGTAGAAAGGTATATTCCACGTGGCACTCTCTAAAAAGGCTGAAATATGTTTTGCCAATTCCCACAAAAGTAGCCCTAGCTAAGTCACTGTTCTTGTCACTTTTAGATTACGCTGATGTCAGCTTCATCAACTTAACCGAGGACAAGCTCGACAAACTTGAGCGCCTTCAAAACTTGTCTCTGAGGTTCATCTTTGGATTACGCAAATTTGACCACGTTTCAGAGTTTCGCAATAAGCTTAAGTGGCTGCCGATACGTTACCGTCGTAATGCTCGCATACTTTCACTCCTTTACACCATCCTTTTTGATCCCAACAGTCCTCAATACCTTAAAAAATCATTTAGATTTCGCCCTCCAGACAGGCAAGAGCTGAGGTCGTCGACCAATCTCTTACTGGATATCCCAACTCACCGCACAAAATTTTTCCACTCGTCCTTCTCCGTCCAGTCCATTCTTCTCTGGAACTCACTACCTACACGAATTAGACAAGCCAAAACATTAAACATTTTTAAGTCTTCTTTAAAAGCCTATTATCTTAGTTTAACGTGTCAAATTTAAATTTATGTAGTGTATATATATTTATATTATATATCGTATATAATTTAGCATAATATGTATGTATAATTATATGCATCTATCTGTGTATTTATTTATTTATTATTATTATTATATTTATGATATTGTTTATGTAAGTATGTTTATTATTTTTATTTTATTTGTTCATCATCTCTTTATATATTAACATTTCAATAATATACTTGTAGCACTATACCCAAATCCACCAATCTAATCCTCTCGCTCAAAGGTTGCCTGGAAGAGATTGCTGCTAAGTAATAAGGCCGCCTTTGTGTGCTTTCTTCTTAATTTTTATATTATTTCTTTTAAACTGTATTTCATGTAATTGATTGTGCACAATAAAGTATATTTTCATTTCACTTCATTTCATTATTATTACTAACAAGAAAATAAGATTTACTTTTTTGGTATTAAATAGGCAATTTAAAAAGACTTGATTTAGAAGAGACAGAATAAGTATTTTATTTGACTTTCTTAATCTTATATTATACAGGGTGTAACAAAACTAAGTGATAATACTTTAGGATGTGTATGTGTTCTTTATAGAGAGTTCACTGTAAAAGTAGCAGCGCTGAAAGACCAAAATTTTTTTGTGATTTGTATGGGCAAGCATCCCAGCGTCACGCGTTTTTCCATACAAAAGTGAACTTTCAGGTTTGTTCTTTCAGCGCTGCTACTTTCACAGTGAACTCTCTACGTGGAACACGTACACACCCTAAAGTATTATCACTTAGTTATGTTACACCCTGTATAATATAAGATGTACCCTGTGTATTATATCTAAATCTCTTCCTCAATTTTTATACTTGAAGTGGATAGAGTGGATAACTAACATATTTTTATAACATAAGGGCAGTTACTCGTTAAGGGTCTTCTCCTACGAAGATTCCGTAATTTACCGTATTTAGAGCCTTATAAACTCATAATTTGAAAGCTACAAAGCTATAATAAAAATACAGCAATAATATTCAGTAACCATCCGCGGTGAGAAGTTTCGAATCCGAGGCGGAAACTATTTCACTCATACAAAAGAAATGTCACTACTGTCAAAATGACAGCAAAATTGGAAAGTATTCACTTGTTATTTGCTTGAAAGTAAAAAAGTTGACGTGAAGTGGAAAGTATTCACTTGTCATTTGCTTGAAGTAAAAAAGTTTCCGAAATCGGGACGGTTTCCGCGCGGAATCGCATCGTGAATCACCCCGCTGGAACGAGTAACTTTACGTACGTTTGGAAAGTGGAAGACATTTTTTGTGTATTTATACATCATGAATATTCAAATTCAACCTTGTGTGATAAGGGAGGACATAAACATGGAGACCAATTTAAATTTCCAATTATTCAAATGAATAGGGTGGAGACACTAATTACACTTTGATACACTTTTAGAATTATTTTGGAACAAAATATAATATACAAAATCAAAAATGTACTTCAATAAAATATTTTAAATTAGAAAGAAAAAACGTTAGTAATTCTTAACCCGTCCCAAAAATGCACAATGCTTATAAAAACATAAAACTTATTACTGTCGCAAGAGGTTGACAGATGATGTATGGGGATTAAGTCAAAACCTTCATTTAATTATTACAGTTTATTAATTAACTAGCTGTTGCCCAAGACTTCGTCCGCGTGGACTTAAGAGTTTTTCCCCGTACATCGATTGAATAGTTTACGCGCAAATCATAAAAGTATATTGTGCAGGAAGTATATTTTCCGGGACAAAAAATAACCCTTGTTCTTTTCCGAGACTCAAAGTATCTCCATACCAAAATTCATCAAAATCGATTAAATAGTTTACGCGCAAATCATAAAAGTATATTGTTTAGTAACCGTACATTTTTCCGGGACAAAATGTATCCTATGTCCTTTCCTGGGACTTATAGTATATCCATACCAAAATTCATCAAAATCTATTTAATAGTTTACGCGCAAATCATAAAGGTATATAGTGCAGTAACCGTACATTTTTCCGGGACAAAATGTATCCTATGTCCTTTCCCGAGACTCAAAGTATCTCCATGCCAAATTTCATTAAAACAGATTGAATAGTTTAGGCGAAAATCATAAAAGTTTAATGTTCGGGAACCGTACATTTTGCAGGAGAAAAAGTATCCCTTGTCCTTTCCCGAGACTCAAAGTATCTCCATACCAAATTTCATCAAAATAGATTGAATGGTTTAGGCGAAAATTATAAAAGTTTATTGTGTGCGAACCGTACATTTTCCGAGACAAAAAGTATCCCTTGTCCTTTCCCGAGACTCAAAGTATCTCCATACCAAAATTCATCAAAATCGATTGAATAGTTTACGCGCAAATCATAGAAGTATATTGTGCAGTAATAGTACATTTTTCCGGCACAAAATGTATCCTAATTATTGTTCTTCTCCGGGACTCAAAGTATCTCTATACGAAATTTCAGCAAAATCGGTCCAGCCGTTTACGCATGATGTCGTGACCACGCGAATATGGATTCATTTTTATATATTCGTCTCTGAGTGCGGCAGTTAAATTTGCCAGTTAGAGTTCTGGTTTATTTTTTGTTTACAAATTTATAAAAACGTGTACACCTTATTGCCAAAACAGGTTTTAATGTAGTATAATTTAAATATAATCGCAATAAGCAAATTATTACATTCAATGTAAGTTAGCTGTCGGTGGATTGCAGTGTAAATCTGCTGTGTAGTGCAAATTATTCCGAATTCGTCAAACATTTATATAAATAACAAAATTATAGAGGGGATTATTATATAAGGAACCCATATACGCAACTCCGACTTAATCTGTGCCATTCTTCATTTGTTTGAAAAGTGTGAACGTTACAGTGAAATAGAAATATTTCTGAATTTGAACTAAATAAAATATGATCTCTTGATGTCAAACTAAGGTGTTTCATTAAACTCAAGTAAAGAGTAGAGTGCCTAGAGCGTAAAAATCATGCAAACCTCCGATTTCCGAAATAGTGGATGAAAATTTAAAAGATAAAAAGGAATGTGTAAGTTGTGCTTTTGATTTTTAAATTATTCCATTCCACTTCAGTTACACTCATAAATTTTAAAATTTTGAAGAAAACATGCATTTCTTTCAGTTCAGTTTTTTTGGTTTTAAATAGGAAGTTTAAAATTATTTCTTAGGCTTGACAAATTCTTCTATTTATTAATGCGTAATTTTTTTTAGCTCTTACTTTATTAACTTTTCCGAAAATGTAGCACAAACTTTTCACGTATATTTCGAAAAAAATCTGTATTTTATTTCTTTTGGTCAGGTTTTAACAGAATACAATTTTTTGTTCATCTATTACATTCGCTAAAACATACTTAAAGGAAAGAAATACGAATTAGGTTAAGAACTGATATTTTTTGTATTCAGGTAAGCATTTTCCAAACATAGGTTGCAGCATGCGTCTTTAATATGTACGTGAGATATGTAGCACCCAATTTTTTTCTGGCTTTTTATATAGGAAGTTAAAATATATTTCAAACGCTAGAAAAAGCCTTTCGTTTATTGATGCATTTAACTTTTTAGCTCTTACTTCTCTAAATTCTCAACAAATGTAGCAAAAAAAATTTGGTCTATTTTACACATTTTTGGAAATATTAAAACGTTTTAAAGTACTTAAAACTCATTATTTCTCTAAAAATTAAATACGCACAATAAGTGCGTGTAACACATTTTTCGTTACAACCCTGAAATCCACCCAAACCCTTTTATCTTGGTTACGACGAGCGTTAATCTCAAAAAACTTTGCAGAAATCTTATAGTTTTATTTAAGTTAGCAAAGCAAACTTTCTTTTTTAAAAATTGTTTTTTTGGTTAATTTTCAATGATAGCAATCGGATAAGAGTCATTAAACAACAGGAACAAGAAAAAAAAAATTTTTTTTGACTGATTTTATATAGTGAAATATTTATTTTTAATTATTATTTTAATATAAAATTAAAAGCACAAACATTTTTTTGGTAAACTTTGCAAGTTATAATGTAAAAAAGAAAATGACACCTCAAAAACAAAAATCTATTCACTATTACAATTTTCGGAGGTTAAAGGTGCAGGCCTCTGGGCGCTGCACTAAAGATACATTTTTTGTTTTGCGAATGCACCAGTGAAATATGTGTCAAATAATAATACGTAAGTAAATAAGATATCTATACTAAGAGGTAAATTTTGTGATATTTTAGGCGATAGTCATTTAATGTACTGAAACTGAACCGATTAAAAAAAATACTGCTAGAAAGCCATGTTATCTGCGATCATAGGTTATAAAAAAATTAAATTATTTTATTATTTTAAATTTTTATAACCCGTACATTCTTCCGGGACAAAAAGTATCCTATTTCCTTTCCCGGGACTCAAAGTATCTATACTAATATTATAAAGCGGAAGAGTTTGTTAGTTAGTTTGTTTGTTTGTTTGTTTGAACGCGCTAATCTCAGGAACTACTGGTCCGATTTGAAAAATTCTTTCAGTGTTAGATAGTCCATTTATCGAGGAAGGCTATAGGCTATATTTTATCACGCTATTATATTTTTCTGTTATTTGGGTCAGATAAGAAATAGACCACACGTGAAGGATCATAGGCTATTTTTTGTAGGGTGATTTGTCTGTGAAATATCTAATTTACGCGGGCGAAGCCGCGCGGAACGTCTAGTCTCATATAAATTTCAGCAAAATCAGTTCAGCGGATTACGTCTTAAAAGGTTACAAATATACAGACCGACAGACAGACACAATTTCGAAGTTATTAAGTATGTATGGATAAAATAATATTAAGCATGGAATAAAACTTGATTTAATAATTTCCACGAGCAAACTTAAGTATAGAAACACGGCCAAAAACTCGAGAGAATATTATCGCGAACTTTTATTTACTGTATTAAAAATTACATCCCGAATTTCTGTACGCTGAAATGTCAAGAGCCCTTGGCGCCGCTTGACACAAATTGTGATTATATACGTCTAAAGCACGTCTAAAGTATTTCTGTAAGTCCCGCTTTGAATGCGCAGTAATATAATAGAGAAGTTCTAGTTATCGGCATAGAAACTTGCTGCTATGTTACGTTTGTCTACAGTTGCAGCTGACGTTTTAAATTGCGTTAGTAGATTTAACAATAGTAATAGTACAGAAAAAAATGAATACTTTTTTTTTCGGGCTTTGGCCCACCACACATTCCAACCACTGTATCTCCTGTGTCGCCAGGATCGACAGCGGTATCCAAGCACGAAAACCCTTTGATATGATCTCAGGGAGCCCGAGGGACATGCTAAAGCTGTCTTGGGACCCGCAACGAAATTAATCAGAAGAAAATAGGAGTAGGAAGAATTAAAAATGAATACCTAATATTGCATTTAGGGAGTGCCAAAAACGGAATAACAGCGGCAAAAATTTCACTACATAAAAAAATTTACGCACTCCGGGAGTGCCGGCATAAGAAAAAGCAGACATTTATTCCCGCCGCGCCACGTAGTAGAAAGAGAGGTGGATATTACTTTCTCTCCTACGCGGCACCGGCAGTCTACTCTTCTGCTGTCTTACGAATTTTTGATCAGCCGTGACCTGATCCAAAATGTTTAACCCTTAAGTAGCTTTAAAAGTGTACACCGACGCCAACCGTTCGGAAATCACGGAAAGAGGTCCCACACAAGTTTTTCAAGTTTTTAGCAAGTGCAAAAGCTGTTCCTTAACAAAATATGTTCCAACTGCATTTTTAATACAATTATCAGGATCGCTCTTCTCAATTCATCAACAACTGAATAAGCTATTCATAATGGCACAACTAATATAACCTAATAGTCCCAGGCCCCAGCCCTCCCGACTTGAATACATTTGAATAATACGACCGTATCTTGAATGTAGGTAATACTTATCATAGTCAATTTATGCGAGTGTTACAGGCAGGAACACTGAACATTGGCGATAAGGACATCAATGAATTAAGGTAAAATATAATGCTGGTTTCGGTGAAGGCTAGTATTATTGAAATGCCGAATGGGGAGTAATATGAGGAGCAATGTTTGCTTTATAGGTAGTGCTAAAGTGCGTTACTATGGACATAGGAATATTACAATATTTTTCTACTAAACTAGATGACGTCCGCAACTCCGTTGCGCCAAAACTACATTTTTTCGGGATAAAAAGTATCCTATGTCCATTTCCGGGACTCAAATTATGAGACATTTTAGCAAACTCGGTTCAGCGGTATAGGCGTGAAGAGGTAACAGACAGAAAGACAGACAACCTTTCGCATTTGTAATATTAGTATCGATAGTATGGATTCTCATAGGTAACCCAGTGGAACATTAATTGATTGACACGAATGGCGAGATCAAAAAAATAAGGAAAAAAAAATAAGCGCTGTTTATCGGTAGTTGCTTTTCACTAACTTGTACAATGTACTATCAGAGAAGTTGATTCCTAGGCAGATAACGCGACCAAACTATATAGGTCCCCCACCTATGTAGTTTGGCCGCGTTATGTCAAAACCAGCTGATAGATCACAATTAAAATTGAATTGTATGATTCGACCAAATGACGTTGGTCTGTCAACTGCCTAGGAATCAATTTCCTCGATGGTACATACCGCATTCCTGCATATAAAAAAAATTATCATTAATTATGAATTAAATCCATACACAAATGAATCTTAAGCCTATGATTGGTTACAAACACTAAAAACAAAAGTGTATGCGTTTATTGAAATCGTTATGAGTACACAATTGCGCACGATTTGGCAACACGAGACCAAGGTAACTGTTTGATGAAGTCCACGATTCTCATAAGCATTTGAACGTGTGGTTCACAATTTTTTCAGTATTTTTTCTCGCATAAAATGGGTTTCATTAAATCCACACGTACAATTAAATTACAGTAGAACGCGAATGTCAAAGTAACTAAGATGTCTGTGAAACGAATATTTTAACTCAAATGTTCGAGAAATCAAAATGTACAAGTAAATAAATTATTGAATATTGATTCGATCTGATGAAATGGAAATAGGGTTGTCGACGTTAAAAATACCGAAATAAAAAATTGTTATCTTATATTAGTGCTTGGAAGGATGCTTATTGCTTACATAATTCCGTTACCAAAGATCTCTAAGCCAAAGTTGGTATCTGACTTCCGTCCTATTTCAGTACTACCTTTCCTTTCCAAAGTTTTAAAACGGTTGATCAGTTACCAGCTTACAAACTTCTTACTAGGCAATAATATCTTAAGCACCTTTCAGTCCGGTTTTCATCGGGGGCACAGTACCACTACCGCATTAATTAAAGTGATCGACGACATTCGTCATGGTATGGACAACAAACTACTCACTATTACTATTTACTACTGGACCGCGGATGTTATTTCGGAATGTGACAACCCTATCTGAGACACAATGGAACGTAGATGAAAGAATACAGAATCAATTCGATTCAATCGAACACTTTTACATTTAATAAGCGGACATTTTTGTCCATTTCTTTGCTTGTATGAAAAACTTTTGGGCACTGTGGGAAAGTTGTTTAAGTACGGACCAAATCAAACAATATAACGTATTTAAACATAAGAAATCACAAAATATGACAGACATCTTATTCTAAATACGAAAATGCCGCCTATCTGTTTGTTACCTCACTTAAATCTGCTAAGGCGATTTTGATAAATTTTAGTATCATCAACCTAATTTTATACTCAGAAACCACGAGGGACAAGATTTTTACAAAGAAAGGAAAAAGTAATGATAAGAAATAGTACAGAAGTTATGGTTGTTCTATTAGAGAAATTGGCAGAAAGCGACCAACACAATTTGATCGGGTTATCCTAAACCATAGAAGCTGATCATGACTAATATTGATTTTACTTGATCCATCATAATATTAAGTCCGCCGTCTGCCTATACAATACCGTGTCCCGTCCTATCAGACCAATTTCTGTGAGATAGGTACAGAAACTCGCAAAGATGTATGATATGTATTGGGTATAGACGGTCCGCGCGGCTTGGCTCGCGTAAATTAGATATTTCACAGACAAATCAGTCTAAAAAAATAGCCTATGATCCTTCACGTGGTCTACTTCTTATCTGACCCAAATAACAGAAAAATTGCTCTAGTAAAATCGATTCAGCTGTTTCAGCGTACAGCGGCAGTAGAAAGATAGACATACTTTAAGTATTTTGACATTTATATGATGCTTTAGCTGTGTCCCGCGGTGTTGCCCGCTGTTTAAGTGATATATAATAAAAGACTATGAAAAGTACCAATAATAGGGTCAAAAAGCGACGATACATGGTTCTATAATGGTTTATGGTAGTGATGATGATGATGAATGTAATTTGCATAGTAGCATATGCTTTCCGTTCTTAAAACAACGTCGAAACTCCCAAACTTGTATCTATAAAGAGTCAGGAGTTCTCTCAGCACCTTTCGAACCATGATATACCTTGGTGCAAAATCTTGCTTGTTGGTAGCATATGCTTAGAATATTGCTCACGAAACCGAAGTCACCACATGTTTCCATATAAATTTTGAGGAGTTTCCTCGATTTCCTATGGATCCCTTCATCAGGTCACCACTTTTATGAATATGGTACCAAATTGGGAATTCATCAAAAGAAAAATTTTGAAAATCGGTTCACAAACGGCGGAGTAATTGTTGAACATAAAAAAACGAACATAACACCTCCTCCATTTTGAAAGTCGGTTAAAATTGTAGCCTATGTGTTATTCTGATGTATAAGCTATATTATTGTAAAGTTTCATTAAAATCCGTTTAGTAGTTTTTGCGTGAAAGAGTAACAAACATCCATACATACATACATCCAAACATCCAAACTTTCGTCTTTTTAATATTAGTAGGATTCTAATGCCTGGGTTACACGGTGCAAGCTGACATGCGAGCTGGCCTAGTTAGTAACTGATGTGCAGCTACTTGCTCTGTTAGACCGCATCATACGAGTTACATTCGTGCGAGGTGGTCAGTTACGCGCGAGCGAGTTACAACATTTTTTTTCACTCGCCACTCGCTTTCCTCCACCACATCCTCGACTTGGCGAATTCACCGGGGCAGTACCTGTCTACTTTGACGTCAGCAGCTTGCATGGTGTAACTCAGGGAGGCGAGTCGAGCTGCTCTAGTGCGGCACAGTAGCTGCCTACTGTCACTTCAGCTGCTTCCGCTGTGTAAAAACAGCTTAAGTGACAACCTCACCAAACCTAACCTAAGTCCTAACCTATCCTTTATTGTTTTTTCAGAAAACGACGATGTCAAGAAGACGCCAACCGCAATGCAGGAAGTGGAACTGGCCCTCAAGGAGTGTGGCTTCGGGAAGTTCCACCTTCAGCTCCTCTTCACCGCCTTCATAGCTTTCGTGGCCGGGGTCATAGTGACCAATAGCACACCGTACATCTTGCCAGTAGCAGAATGCGACCTCAACATGAACCTAGTACATAAAGGGCTGCTGAACGCAAGTCCGTATGTGGGTAAGTGTGGAATTTTATTAACCCGGCATCTGCCTGGTAGAAAATAGGTACAAAAACTGCATGGTGGGTCATAATTACCCGGATTTTAAACCGTTGTTAAATTTTATCACTTCTACGACATTTAAAGCAAATTTATATTTAACTTAAAGTATAGTTCTTAAATTATAATATTTTGAAGACACAATAAAAAAAAAGTTATGTAATGATCCCTTTTACCTATTTATAAAGACAGTGTAAAATTTGTAAAAAAATTAGCATCTCGAAACTTATTAATAAATAAACAAAAAATGAGTAATCAACACTTTGTATTTTACATTTTAGAATGACAAACGTGAGATCTTAAAATAAGTATATGTAAAAATGATAAAGAATCTTAGGTTTAGTCACTATGAGTGCCGTTATCCACGCAACCGCCACAGAAAAAATGGTCATGTTCAGGGCAGATGAAATTGTTGCATTTTTGAGAGGACGTATGGGTAGAAGTTCTGTCTTTTTTTGCACGAAATATTATCTGGCATCGTTTACGAACACCAGAAACTTTAGCAGGGAGCTCTTCTGATGTTTCTCCTGGAAACTACCTTATTCCTTTGCGCAAATCTCTTATTACATGAACTTCATCCTTCATCAAGTGGTCATTGGTAAGAGCAAACCTGTCAGTATAAATAAATAAACGAAATAATCTAATAAAATAAACTCAACGTAATTGTCACAAAATGTTACCATGGAATGCATGGTTGGGTCATATTTACCCTTTTGCATGTTTGACCACGTTTAACATCCCGTCCAGACGCGCACAAGTTGGTATAAGAAACAAGAGGGGCAGGGCTCTAACTGCAGCTACTGAAAAGCGTTATAACGTTACACTATTAATTTATTAAATACCCGCATGTTTTTAACATCACGGGTCATTATGACCCAACCTAGTAGACGCCGGATTAAACCCCTACGAAAGAGAGGGGTGTTAGATAAGTTTAAGTATGAGTGTGTATACAATTGTGTATGTGGTTGTGTATTTGTGAAGGAAGAAGAAGGTTGTAAATAATTTCGAGTACGTCAAGGGATTTTAAGGAGTATATATGTTACCGTTAATGTGCGTAAACCAGTTAGACTGCAGATTAACAAGGTATTCTGCAGATTATCTGGGTCAGTCAGCTAAAGTGCAATGAGGTTTATTCTATTCTCATTAAATTACATAAAACAAGTTTTTGTTTGAATAAAACATGTTCTTTAGTTGTAGAGAATTATTTAATACATTTTTTGGCCATAAATAAGGGAATAAATTATTAAATTTTAAGTAAACTGTTACTCCACAAATAAAATATAACAGATCGTATCAACTAGAAAAAAAAAACATTCAAAACAACAACAATCTTAGGTTGACAAGCTTAAATTAAAGTTTTTAGGACTTTTAGGGTGAAGCCAAACGAGCGTAATTTGTGAGTTGTGAGTCGCAGAATTTCTGCCGCGTAAATATATTTTCATACAAATCACGACTCAGAAAATTACGCTCGTGTGAATCAAACAGGACTTTTGTATGAAACTGAATGCAGCAGAATTCTGCCGAACCGAAATTCTGCGACTCACAACTCACAATTTACGCTCGTTTGGCTTCGCCCTTACAAAGGAAGAGAATGCAAACTAACTAGGTAAAGTACAAATATAAGCTTTTTTATTTAAATTTCACACTTTAACGGATGGTATAAGGGAATCTGCAGCACCTAATGTGCACCTTAACGTATTCTGCATCCTAGCGGTAACATATATAAGCTTTAACTATACTTAATTTAAGTTAATACTTACTAATATTAGGGTTACTATACTTTAATAGTATGTGTGCATGTGCATAATATAAAATTATGGTGGCCTACGCGTGTACGAAAATATGCGGTTAACTTGGATGCAATGTATAAATACAATGTACGCATTAATTTAACGTGGCAAAATATTTTAGGTCTTTTAGGTGCGATTCACTCAAGAAATTGAACGCGTTCAGTGCACACTAAACCGGTTTTAAACGTAAAAACGCGTTTATAACAACGAATTGCATTTCACCAACATAAACTAAACGCGTTTTTAACAAAACCGAGTTTTAACGTCTAAATGCCCAGTGATCGAGGTGGCACAAGAATCAGTCCTAAAATTTCGTGTAGAAGAATACTGATATGCGAAATTTTAAATAATGTAAATAATTACTGTATGAAATTCAAAGATAATGGCACTGTTTAACATCAATCAATATAACATAACTATTTTAAGGTGGGATTTCACTAAGCACACTCAAAACTTCGTTTTATAAAACTTAGTTCTCATTGAACGCGTTCACGCGGTGACGTAAATCTCGTTCTGTTTCAAATGGATTTCAAAAACTTTTTTTGATCGCGATTAATAAATCTAAGTTTACATGACGTCACGAGTTTATTTTACATGTTTTCATTATTTTGGAGCCTTGTCACTTTAATTTAACAACAAAATAGCAAGAAACAATACATAAACTAACCAAACGCATGTGTCAAAACTGTCATCTTGACATTTATTTTGTCTATGTTTTTCGTTCCGCCATGACACTACACTGACAGGGCTTGAACGGATTTTATGACGTTAAACTTCGGACATTGAGCGTTCAGAAGATAAAACTCGGATTTGTTCTGAACGCGTTCAGTTTATGTTGGTGAAATGCAATTCGATGTTATAATCGTGTTTATACGTTTTGAAACGGTTCAGTGTGCATTGAACGCGTTCCATTTCTTTGGTGAAATCGCCCCTAAAGAACAAATATTATTAAGTTATTTTGTTTCTTCTAACTTCTTAACAAAAATAAGGCCTTGAAAGAGATTATAAGTTGGAAGGCTCACAAAACAGTGATTAATAATAATTTTAAAATCTTTCTCTAAAACTTTACAAACAGGGAACGTCACATCTCCAATTTGTGCCAAAACGTCAAAAACAAAGAAAAATGTTCCCTGAAATTTATCTTATTCGGTTAGGATCGGTACCCTGATTCTACTGTTTCTAACATTAATACAGCTTCGATCTTGTTTGTTTTATAGGGGCAACCTCAAAGGGTAAAAACATGACCCTATTACTAGGACTTCCTTGTCTGTCCGTTTGTCTTCAGAATGCCTCAAGAGCCGTGATATGAAAAGAGTCATTATTTTTTTTACTTCCACACGAAAAAAAAAATTGCCTACTTTTGCTCTTATTTACTTACAGGTTGAGGTTTATTACGCGGAATATTGCTAAAAATAATAATGAACTAAATTTTAAATCTTTACTTTACAGGCATGATCCTAGTATCCGTGGTGGGTGGTTTCCTGACGGATACCTTCGGTCGGAAGATGTTCATAGTGGGTGGGAACCTGGGCGTGTGCGTGTTCACCGTCATCAGCGCCACCAGCCAGACCTACCAGCTCCTTATAGTTGCGAAGTTCTTTGAGGGGTTCCTGTAAGTTTTTTTTATAGTAAAGTCATCGTATTACGTACTTATGGCGATGATGAAGCATTGCTGTTGCATGATCTCTATACAGGATGTAACAAAACTAACTGATAATACTTTAGGGTGTGTATGTGTCCCTTATATAGAATTCACTGTGAAACTAGCAGCGCTGAAAGATCATTTTTTTGTGATTTGTATGGGCAAGTTCCCTAGCGTCACGAGTTTTCCCATATAAAAGTGAAAAAGAAATGCTTTTTCAGCGCTGATAGTTTCACAGTGAACTCTATACAAGAGTCACATACACATCTTAAAGTATTATCACTAAGTTTTGTTACACCCTGTATATCATTTAGAATTTCACAATAATAATTATTGAAGACGTGAGTGGATGAACACTATAACTAACAGTAAAATATAACGTTTTTTGGCAGAAATGGAGGCTTTAGGGCCGGAAAATGATTTGAAAAAAAAAACTGTGCATTTTATGTGGAGCCAGATATTATATTAGCCAGGTGATGAAGAAATAAGTTACAAAGTTTGTTCAAATTATAAGGGAAAAAATAAGTAAAATTAAAATATGTTCGTATGTTACAAAATGTTAGTTATCGTGTTCATCCACTCACATCTTCAATTAAGAAATAATTAATAAGTTAACAAAAATTGATAAGTTAACAAAAATATTCTGTAGCATATTATAACATTTATTTTAGAAATTTTCCAACTTCAAGTTAAAACACACATCCAAAAAATACTTGTGAATTGTGCGGTTGGCACAATATTCCTTTTGTCTACTCTTTGATCCCGACATGGTATTCCAGCTTCGGCTTTTTGTGGAAAATAATGAAATTGGAATTCTAACAATGTTAAATTGTTTTTGTTTTGATTATCATAATTTACTGTGGAGTTGAAACATTTCAAACATTGTTTAAGTTAAGTATTTTTATGAACCCGCTTTATAAATTTTATAATAACTTTACATTATTTTTAGAAGTAAAGTACACAATATTAGCTTACATACAGAATGTAAAAAAACAAAGTGATAATACTTTAGGGTGTGTTATGTGTGTGAGTCCCCTGCATATAGTTCACTGTGAAAGTATCAGCGCTGCTACTTTCACTGTTAACTCTTTATAAAGGTCACATAGGATTATCGCTTTCTTTTGTTACAACTTACACCCAGTATATATTCACTTTATAACTTAGTAGTTATTTAAGTGAATCTATACTGGGTATAAGTTGTAACAAAAATTGCTTTTTCAGCCTTTACATAAAAATAAACATTATAGCTGTTATTGTTATGTTGTTAATTGTTTATATCTAAGATAGCGAAAAATAATTCGCAAAACTATTGGGAACTGCAGATTAACTTTTATTGAGCTATCTATATACCAAATTTTTTCACGATTAGGCGTAAAAAGATTCCGCGATACAATTTAAGGCCATCCCCCGAGCAAACGACCTTGACCATACATTTGACGCGTTGCCGAGATGACACAAAATCCTATTTTTAGGGTTCCGTAGCCAAATGGCAAAAAACGGAACACTTATAGATTCGTCATGTCTGTCTGTCTGTCTGTCTGTCCGTATGTCACAGCCACTTTTCTCCGAAACTATAAGAGCTATTTTTACTTATCTTAGTTCAAAATTGATCTAAAAAAAATTTAAAACGGGGAATATGTAGTTAATGAAATTGTCTATCTATTGTCGTGTGTTTCAAATAAACGCAATTTGTAAATACTAGGGAGATGCTGAAAGTATGCTTCAATTTTAATAAATTGGTATTACTTTGGAAGCTAATATCATGATGAGTATAATAAATAATTAAGAAATTTAAAAAAACACCCGCCAAACAACTTTAAAAAGTAACGAAATAATATTTACTGACTTTAAGTTTAAATAATTCCTAAGTGCAAAGTAATATTTTAGTCCATAATTGTTGTCAAGGTGTGTCGGGGGACCGCCAAGTAAACTACGACAACAGCGACTTTTGCATTTTGTATCGCCATAATAGTCGCTGATTGTCTCGATTCAGTTCACTGTGAACTGAGTACTGACCTGTAAATTATAGTGTTATGTGAAATCAAACATCTACATAAGCGGTCCTCCGACACACCTTGACAACAATTATGGACTAAACTATTACTTTACACTTAGGAATTATTTCAACTTAAAGTCAGTAAATATTATTTCATTACTTTTGAAAGTTGTTTGGCGGGAGTTTTTTTTAAATTTCTTAATTTAATTTAATTTTATGCTTTTTAAACTTGTGTTGGTTATAGTGCAGAATTATTCCTATCAACAGGATCATATCCCAATGAATACGATCAATAAATAATATGAGGCCGTCAATATGAGCCCAAACATGAAACCTCCACCCTGGGTTCATACGGAGCTCGGCTCCTATAGAATCCAGGTGATGCTGCAGCAGCAGCATGCAAATTTTTACTGTTTATCTACGTCTTACTAGTTGTCGCAATTAAAATGAGCCCAAATACGAAACCTCTGCTCTAAGTTGGTGAGGAGTTGGGTATACTATTGATTACCAGGTGATGCTGCAGCACCAGGTCAACTTTCCATTAATGTGTCTGGTGTCATAAGTATTACGAACCAGAATGCAAAATATAAAACCCATCAAACGACTGCAAGTTGCTAATCGGCCTATCACGAATCAGATAAACCGTGATATTACAGCAATGGGGAGGCTGATGATGATGAACTATAGCTAAGAACACTCTCGATCATGTCAGCTTTCAAACAAAAAAACTTGATCAGAATCGGTCCACCCGTTTGGATGCTACGATGCCACAGACAGACAGACAGACAGACAGACACGTCAAACTTATAACACCCCTCTTTTTGGTCGGGGGTTAAAAATAGAAAATTTAAAACGGTGAAAGGAATGTTGATATACTGAAGATTATTGCTGTATTTTTATTATAACTTTGTAGCTTTCAAATTATGAGTTTACTAGACATTCCGCGCGGCTTCGCCCGCGTAAATTAGATATTTCACAGACAAATCAGTCTACAAAAAATAGCCTATGATCCTTCACGTGGTCTAATTCTTATCTGACCCAAATAACAGAAAAAATTCTCTAGTAGTTCGTGTGATAAGCCTTTCAAATAATTTCCCCCGTTTTTTTACAGATTTTCTTCTATTTCTTCGCTGATATTAGTCTTAACGTGATAAAATATAGCCTATAGCCTTCCTCAATAAATGGGCTATCTAACACTGAAAGAACTTTTCAAATCGGACTAGTAGTTCCTGAGATTAGCGCGTTCAAATAAGCCCTTTTAAATAATTTCCCTCCGTTTTTTCCACATTTTCCTCTATTTCTTCGCTCCTATTAGTCTTAGCGTGATAAAATATAGCCTATAGCCTTCCTCGATAAATGGACTATATAACACTCAAAAATTTTTTCAAATCGGACCAGTAGTTCCTGAGATCAAACAAACAAACAAACAAACTAACTAACTAACAAACTCTGCCGCTTTATAAAATTAGTATATAGATAAGGCTCTAAATACGGTAAATTACGGAATCTCCGTAGGGAAAGGGCCTTAAGGACAGCTGAAAATCGGACACTTTTGCATATTTTGTATTCTTATCTCTTAACAGTCTTATCTCATTAAAGTCTAAGACGGTACAATAGGACCACGAAGATTTTATGTGGTAAACCCGTCTGTAACTGGGCCTTCGGGACCCTCGTATTTTTTCATTGTTTATTTTATTTTTATTTCTATCAACGACTCGTAACCTTTTCTATTAAAGGTTTTTCGTGACTTACAAGGTACTTGTAAGATTACATCACAGCGAAGGTTAAATTTTCTAACATTTTTGACATTGGGGTACAGAAAATCGGCAAATATATTTTATGTGTAATACTAGACGTTTCGCGCGGCTTCGCCCGCGTAAATTAGATATTTCACAGACAAATCAGTCTACAAAAAATAGCCTATGATCCTTCACGTGGTCTACTTCTTATCTGACCCAAATAACAGAAAAATTGCTCTAGTAGTTCGTGAGATAAGCCCTTTCAAATAATTTCCCCCGTTTTTTCCACATTTTCTTCTATTTCTTCGCTCCTATTAGTCTTAGCGGTGATAAAATATAGACTATAGCCTTTCTCGATAAATGGGATATCTAACACTGAAATAATTTTTCAAATCGGACCATTAGTTCCTGAGATTAGCGCGTTCAGATAAGCCCAATCAAATAATTTCCCCCCGTTTTTTCCACATTTTCCTCTATTTCTTCGCTCCTATTAGTCTTAGCGTGATAAAATATAGCCTATAGCCTTCCTCGATAAATGGACTATCTAACACTGAAAGAATTTTTCAAATCGGACCAGTAGTTCCTGAGATTAGCGCGTTCAAACAAACAAACAAACAAACAAACAAACAAACAAACTAACAAACTCTTCCGCTTTATAATATTAGTATAGAAGTATAGATGTGTAATACTAGACGTTCCGCGCGGCTTCGCCCGCGTAAATTAGATATTTCACAGACAAATCAGTCTACAAAAAATAGCCTATGATCTTTCACGTGCTCTACTTCTTATCTGACCCAAATAACAGAAAAATTGCTCTAGTAGTTAATGAGATAGGTAAGCCCTTTCAAATAATTTCCCCCGTATTTTCCACATTTTCTTCTATTTCTTCGCTCCTATTAGTCTTAGCGTGATAAAATATAACCTATAGCCTTTCTCGCTAAATGAAATATCTAACACTGAAAGAATTATTCAAATCGGACCAGTAGTTCCTGAGATTAGCGCGTTCAAATAAGCCCTTTCAAATAATTTTCCCCCGTTTTTTCCACATTTTCCTCTATTTCTTCGCTCCTGTTAGTCTTAGTGTGATAAAATATAGCCTATAGCCTTTCTCGATAAATGGACTATCTAACACTGAAAGAATTTTTCAAATCGGACCAGTAGTTTCTGAGATTAGCGCGTTCAAACAAACAAATAAACTAACTAACAAACTCTTCCGCTTTATAATATTATATAGATAGATTAAGGGCCTGTTTCACCACTTCCTGATAAAGTGCTTGATAGGCTATCCACAACTTTTTTGACAGATTTTTCATACTCTATCTGTCAAGTTAAGTGATGCATAGCCTATCCAGCACTTATCAGGAAGTGGTGAAACAGGCCCTTAACCTTTTATAATATTAAAATATACAAGGGGACTGTCTGATAAAAATGCAAAAAGTAATCTTTCTACTAGACGTATAAGCGAAAACTTAAAAGAGTGCAATTATTAACTGAGTTAGATACAGGCCTGCATGTTTTTCGTGTGTCCTAGTTATGCTTCCGCTTAAGATTCAGGACTCTGGCTCTCAACCTGAATTTGACATTTTAAAAATAATAACATATTCTATAATAAGTATCTATATCAGCGCTTCTCAAACTTTTATGGTGGCGGAAACCTTTTAAGAAGTGACATTTTTAACGGATCACTGTTACATCAAAAGTCACTGTTTGTTTGTTTATTATTGATTCAAAGTCATGTAAATTAGGGACTGCCTGGCCTTAAGCTGGCGCACAGTTGATGATTACCACACAAGTACTCGAAGTTATGATAACATTCAAATTATCTTAAGTAGTTAAGATGCAGCAAACTTCAAACACTCTTAGCTCAGAGAGCGCCTTGTTTCAGGAACTTAGCTTGTTTGGCCATTACACTATAATTAGGAGCGCTAAGCGTGGATTAAGTTTGATTAATTTTTGTAACTTTGTCTTTACCTCTGTCTTGGTTTATATTAGACTAGATGGCAGCGGCAGTTTCGCCAAAATTCGTTTATCGCGTGAAAACCGTACTTTTTCTGAAATAAAAATTATCCTATGTCCACTGCCGGGACTCAAAGTATCTCCATACAAAATTTTAGCAAAATCGGTTCAGCGGTTTGAGCGTAAAGGGAACAGACAGACAGACAGACATACTTTTTATCTATAGACTATATCTTATAATTTTAAAATTGAAATCAAATTCATACTCAATATTACATAATTATTTACAATACGAAATCTGTATGTTGCCTAAACCGCAGAACTGATGTGTTTTTACTAAAAAATTTGCGATTCCTGCGCGATGATTTCGAGACTGAACTCTGAAGCCTCAAGGGCCAAGGCAGTCAAAGATGAGACCAATGAATTTACAGTTGTGTGTCTATAGGTAAAGGTATAAAATTAGTGTCTGTGTGTCTAAGTATGTATATGTGTGTGAGGCGAATACCGCATTGTTTTCCGGACCTGTCGTAGCCGAATAACTAGCTATTGTGTGTTTGTATGAGATTTATCTTGTGTTCTTGATCCGTTCCTGAGGCCTGAGGTACAATCAATAAGACCCTATTGTCCCTGCCCACAAAGACCGAGTGATCAGGCGTCTGATGAGATAGGTCTTAAAACGAAGAATTTGATAAAATAGAAGTGGCAAGGAAGCCACAAAATGTTTAAAATATGGCAAGAAATTAGCCTGTATAATCTTTTTTTTAGGGTTTCGTAGTTAACGAGAACTTGTTGACTACGTAACCCTAACCCTTGACACTAACCAGCAGATTTTTTGTATATTAATTGGTTATTATTTATATAATTTAACACTAATATTGTCTTACAAATAGAACAATCCATATTTTAGGATAATCAAATCGAAATATTGTTTCATCCTTTCTATCTCTGTTAGCTACCACTTTTGAGAATTTTCGCAGAGGTTGGGCGCGTCTTATCAAAATGAAGATCACGGAACCTTCTGTTCAAGGGAACCTGTACTATAAAATATCGTTATAGAACAGGTTATCGTCATATCTGTCTTTCCATTACCTCGATCTGTGGCTTCGAACAATCGAAGTCTATGTTTCAATGGCCACCAAAAGGATAATGTGCTGACTATATTGTACTGAATACCCGTGTGTTATGACACACTTCATTATCAGAACTGTACTATCTCTGTTAGTTAAACTAATTAATGATCTATAGAGAATAATGAAGACAATCCTGCATTCACTAGGCTCGCTTCGCTAACAATACATAAAGCCATGAAAAATGTATATGGGAATTTACAAATCTATGGTGATTGGCGCCATGTCATAAAACAATGCGTTATGTCAAACATATTTGACATAAAGCCATGAAAAATGTATATCGGAATTTACAAATCGATGGCGATTGGCGCCATGTCATAAAGAAATGCGTTATGTCAAACATATTTGACATAAAACTCAAAGGTGACTAAGTGAAACAAGAAAAAAAGATAATGGTTGACATAACGCATCGCTTTATGAAATGGCGCCATCGATACCAACATTTGTCAATTCCCATACATTTTTCATGGCTTTATGTATTGCTAGCGAAGCGAGCTATCCAGAAGTACCTAATTATGATTAACACACCAATCTCGTGTTTGAATAACTAACACATACTTGTACATACTATACAATCCAATGATATTTAATCCCTTTAACATAATAACATAAATTTTATTATTGAGACGAAGTTACTTATCGCGCGTTGCGAAAGGTGGCTAGACAGTTTATACGTGGGAGAGCCATGCTTCGGCACAAATGGGCCGGCTCGACCGGAGAAATACCACGTTCTCACAGAAAACCGGCGTGACACAGCGATTGCGCTGTGTTTCGCCGAGTGAGTGAGTTTACCGGAGGCCCAATCCCCTAACTTATTCCCTTCCCTACCCTCCCCTATTCCCTTCCCTACCCTCCCCTATTCCCTTCCCTTCCCATCCCTACCCTCCCCTATTACCTATTCCCTCTTAAAAGGCCGGCAACGCACTTGCAGCTCTTCTGATGCTGCGAGTGTCCATGGGCGACGGAAGTTGCTTTCCATCAGGTGACCCGTTTGCTCGTTTGCCCCCTTATTACATTAAAAAAAAAAAGAGAAAAAATTAAGACGAAAAGTTGTAACGACACTTTTTGTGTCGTTAGTTGTAAGCCGTAAGCTCATAGAAAGCAAGTTATTTTCGTTTCGTCTTTCTATTAAGGGCCTTCCCCTACGGAGATTCCGTAATTTACCGTATTTAGAGCCTTATAAACTCATAATTTGAAAGTTACAAAGTTATAATAAAAATACAGCAATAATCTTCAGTATATCAACATTCCTTTCCCCGTTTTAAATTTTCTATTTTTGTTTATTATACTCATGATATGAGCTTCCAAAGTAATACCAATTTATTAAAATTGAAGCATACTTTCAGCATCTTCCTAGTATTTACAAATTACGTTTATTTGAAACATACGACAATAGATAGACAATATCATTAACTACATATTCCCCGTTTTAAATTATTTTTAGATCAATTTTGAACAAAGATAAGTAAATAAAATAGAATTTTTGTGCGATCTCGGCAACGCGTCAAATGTATGGTCAAGGTCGTTTGCTCGGGGGATGGCCTTAAGCATCAATGAACAGTGTGGTGTACCGACGATTTTTTTTGTGTGAGTTGTTTTTTTGTACATAAGAAATAATAAACTGGAACTTCCTTCCATCCGGGTGTCCCTTGACACCTCTCAAGTTTTTAAATAACAGAAACAAAAAGAATTTCATAATATTATATTCGAAAAGTATATACCTGTACTTTATATCACATCACTTCTCACGATACAGGTTATACTAATGTGAGAGCTACAGTTAATTATTTTAGTAATTTAGTAATATTTTATAACTATATTTGTTTTTTATCTTATACATAATGATAATAATCATATGTCTTGCAAAGCGAGCGAGCCAGAAATAATGATTAATACGTCTATACCTATACTTTATATCTGAATTTCTGAAAACACAATTTGTTTTTTTTTTATCTTAAATATAATGGTAATAATAAATTTAATGATTATTAATAATTAATATGCCTAGCGAAGCGAGCCAGAAGTAATGATTAATACGCCAATCTCGTATTTAAATAACAGAAACAATGGGAACAAACAATATGAAAACGCTTTGGGCATAATGAGTATGAAACATGAAATAATTTTAATATTTATGTAAAAGTATTTCAACGAGTTTACAGATCACGGTTTCGGGTAATAAAGATAATTAAAACTCTGTTATTTGTGGTTTAATGTTTTAATTATTACGGGTAAGGAGTTTGCGAAATATTAATTTTGTGACCCGGCTAATGTTGTTCTGTCATAATATATATGTTATGAATCCGTACTTAATATTATAAATTTATGCGAAAGTGTGTCTGTCTGTCTGTCTGTTACCTCTTCACGCCCAAACCGCTGAACCGATTTTGCTAAAATTTGGTATGGAGATACTTTGAGTCCCGGGAAAGGACATAGGGTACCTTTTATCTCGAAAAAATGTACGGTTCAAGCGCGATAAGTGAATGTTTGGCGCAACGGAGTTGCGGGCGTCATCTAGTTGTATAATATTATACGCTTATGTTTGCGCCAATGGGTTGTTTTCTTTTTTAAATCTCCACCAGACGGCGCGACGGTAGACACATCTAGATTTCCTATTGGTTCCCCACTGATCTGAAATTATCTGCAGGTTGGCATCACTGACTACATATTGGTTGTGTTTCTAAAAATTTCAGTGTACTGTCAAGTGTGACATAGATAAAAATATCTTAAACCTAAGCGATCATTGGCCTAAGCGATTAAGCCAGTATACTGGTAATTGTTTAGGAACACGCTGACATAATAAAAACTTGTCAAACTGAAAACTGACAACTGAAAAAGTTTTGGCGGCCATGTTACTTTGAAACTTCTTCTGCTTTTTTTTGTTGGTGTGGTTTTTATTATTTTTTCCCAAATTGTATTATTTGGGTTTTTGATGTTCATTAGTGGAAAAATATTGGCCATTAAATATCCGTTATCGTGCACAAGTACAGGTAAGATGTTGTCAAAACCAAAATTTATAATTCCTGTGACATTTGGTGTGAATAACGATAAATAGGGCTATTTCTTTCGTGAGTTTTGACTAAAATATCGTTATAAAAACTTTATTATTCTATTCGTTGGAATATCATTGTGTCTTTTTCAAATTAAAATGTATCAATTTTACATTCTTTTGCCCAGTTTTGTAGCAATTATTGATGGTATTACCTGGTATTACCGATAGTTGTCTACCCATACGCCATCTAGTTACTAAAATTGAAACTGTTTGACAATCAAATTAAAAAAATAAGAAAATGCCCCATTGGGTTCTACTTGTGTAATGCCTGTCTTTATCAAACGCGAACGTGACAACGCAAAAAGTAGTAACCCAATTTTAGGCAGTTTTTTGATGTCGAATTGAAATCTTTGTTTTAAAAACCATAAAATCAGAATATCAATATCTGTAATTAATGAGATAAGTACTCCATGAAATTTTTTCTTAAAATTGTATTTTTTGGAATTTTTATCTTCTGAATCGCTGTCTTTATACTCGTATTTTCTTTCTAATTTATTTTTATATATTTTCATTCTACCCACGCAAGAGATTCACAAACCATTTCTCATCTCAATAACAAAGTAACATCATTATGTAAAACAAAAGTTCGGTATGAACTTCAATCGAGCGGAGCCAGTACAATATCAAACTTGGCAAAGCATATAAAACACAAAGAATGTAGGTTACCAAAAAATTACAAACAAAAACGTATGTACACAGATAGGGAAAATCCGGGGATGTCTCCCCGTAAGGGTGGGTTCACATGGCGACTTCACACTGAGGAATTGCGTGAGACATCCATACATCCATTCCATACTTATATTATAAATGCGAAAGTGTGTCTTTTTATCTGTCTATCTGTCTATCTGTCTATTACCTCTTCACGCCCAAACCCAAAAATTTGGTATGGATATACTTTGAGAACCGGGAAAGGACATAGGATACTTTTTACCGGAATAAAAAGTATCCTATGTCCTTTCCCGGTAAAAATGTACGCTTCCCGCGCGATACAAGAGTTAAAAAAAAAACAACTTTATTAAACATACAAGGGTCAGAGCACAGCCAGAGTTAATAACAACACAAGGAATTACAAGTGAATTGACATGACGCACACAACATACATACAACATTTAACTACTTAAAATATAACTAGAAAAGTACTCGGTTATGGCTGTGCAATGCACACACCGCAGGGCAGGGCTCGGAAACCTGGTTAATCTTCGCGATCCTGTTCGTTAGAAACGCCATACATTTCCAAAAGAGCGTTTTCATTTCGATTCCGCTCTGAACGGACCGAAATTATTCCTGGTGTTGTTCTAAGAGCAAAATGAAATTGCTCACTGCTCAAAATACCGGTTAGAACCGTTCGCGGTTATGTTCGCCCCGCCCACTCACACACACCACGACCATCACCAATTGTCCACACATAAACAAGTTATGGCCTATTGGCTATTAGATGGTGAACACTTACCCAAAAACCTGGTTAAAGAGCGTTTTAACCTGGTTAAAAAAATACCGGTTCCGAGCCCTGACCGCATGTTTAAAGGGTAAGCCACTCAGGCATCGACCGCGGCAAGCCGTGGCGCCTGATCTTCCGTGGCCCCCTGTCAGTCTGTGATCCCACAAACGGCACTCTCTAAGTATTTCCTATAAACATTACAACACATACATACATAATTAAACACTGGACAATAATTCACAATGGACAGGTAAGAGCGGTAAATTTTCCCACGTTTGAGTTGCGGGCGTCATAAAGTAGGTATATCGAATATTTTATTTAGCTGCTATGTTTACATGATGCAAAAGTACCTATAATGCGATTTCTCCAACTACGCCCATAATGGCCCAATTCAAGCTCTGATCGTGTAGACTGTAGAGGATTCTTTTTTTTATAAAAAGGGGGTAAACGAGCAAACGGGTCACCTGATGGAAAGCAACTACCGTCGCCCCTGGACGCTCGCAACATCAGAAGAGCTGCAGGTGCGTTTCCGGCCTTTTAAGAGGGAAAACGCTCTCTTCTTCGTCTATGACCTTGATCGATGTCGAATGTGTATGCTATAGCTTCACAATCGTGGTGCCAGTCATGGATACCAAGCGTCGTCTAACGTAGAGACCGGCGTTTAGAATCAATTATTAAATACTAGATGACGCCAGCAACTCCGTTGCGCCAAAATTCGTTTATCGCGCGGGAATCGTACATTTTTTCGGGATATAAAGTATCCTATGTCCTTTCCCGGGACTCAAAGTATCTCCATGCCAAATTTCAGCAAAATCGGTTCAGCGGTTTGGGCGTGAAGAGGTAACAGACAGACAGCCAGCCAGACAGACAGACACACTTTCGCATTTATAATATTATAGTAAGTATAAGTATATAGTATATAGTATGTTCCCGGGACTCAAAGTATCTCCATGCCAAATTTCAGCAAAATCGGTTCAGCGGTTTGGGCGTGATAAGGTAACAGACAGACAGACAGACAGACACACTTTCGCTTTTATAATATTATAGTATATAGTATGTTCCCGGGACTCAAAGTATCTCCATGCCAGATTTCAGCAAAATCGGTTCAGCGGTTTGGGCGTGACGAGGTAACAGACAGACACACTTTCGCATTTATAATGTTAGTATGTTCCCGGGACTCAAAGTATCTCCATGCCAAATTTCAGCAAAATCGGTTCAGCGGTTTGGGCGTGAAGAGGTAACAGACAGACAGACAGACACACTTTCGCATTTATAATATTAGTATTCAAATTCAAAACTTTGCGTATGGTGCACATATCCATTAACCTAATTCAGTGTTGATGCAGCCATATTAAACGTCAAACCTGCCAAATGTCAATTTCAAACCAACATCAAACGCTTTCTGCTTTTGCGTTTTTTGAACTACATATTTTGCAGTTAGGACGTAGTAGCAGTGAAGCTGTATTCATAGTAATATTAAAAATACGAAAGTGTGTCTGTCTGTCTGTTTGCTTGTTACCTCTTCACGCCCAATCCGATGAACTGATTTTGCTGAAATTTGGTATGGAGATAATTTGAGAACCGGGAAAGGACATAGGATTCTTTTTATCCCGGAAAAATGCACGGTTCCCGTGCGATAAGCGAATTTTGGCGCAACGGAGTTACCTGGTAAAGTAATAAGTTAGATTAAAATATAAGAATGGGGGTGCGATTTTTTTTCATTCTCCGGTGTGAACCCACCTTAACGTTAGGGTAACATTGTTTTCTCCAACTTTGATAGTTCCCAAACATGTTCGTGCATTGCCATGCAATAAAAAGGGGAATTTGATGGAATTATTCCCTGTAATTTCTTCCTTGCACACTTGGCAAAAAATACACCAACCTAACATGACCTACCTTTGCTCGGATACTTCAAATAGGGAGAGATCTCTTTACACTGGATAATATAGCTCGATAAATAACCAGTCTAACTTGACCTACTATACCGCTGATACTCAATATAGTGTAAGGTCAATTTATATCGGTCCTTAACCTTGCGTCTGCCAACATGGGTACTTTTGTCCTTGACATAAACGACCTCGTGTGTCATGTGAGTGACAGCCTGTAAATAATCGCATTTAATACTAATTGACGTTAAGTTACTTATGTTAATTATAGTAAGAAACCTTTTTTGTTTTCGTGGCAGTTATAATAACATAAAAATTATATTAATCTGAAATGCTAAATAATTATCATCAACTTTAATAATTTAAATCAAAAATAAACGTTGATTATCGACAGTACCTATAATGTTACATACATTGTATTATTTTATAACTAAAGTCCAGTCGCCGGATGGAGATAATTTTTGAAAAATAGCCTAATGTAATTTGTCTCTTTCTCTCGCGCGCTACGAGTATAGTACTTATGTAATTTTTGTAAACAAGATGGTTTTCTAAATTCGTAGAAAGAAAAAGATATAAGGAAGTGTTAAATAACTAGATAAAAATAAACTTAAGAACCTTATAATATATTGTAAAAAACTTATTTCCTACATATTAAAAATCTGCTTAATTTAATAAAAGTAATTACAGTATCTTTACGCTGTCCTTTTAAAATAGGCAGCAACGACGCTCATTTTAGTTTTAATAGGATTTTAATGCAAGCGCACAGGTGTGCTAAATCAGGTGCCCGTTTGCTTGTTTTTAATTTAAAAATTAAATAATGTTCCTTAATCTTTTCTTGCAGCGACGGGTTAAAAATTTTCTGTAGAACGGAAATTCTTGTAAACATATTTTTGTATGTTAAAAATATAGCTTACTAGGGTCAGCTTTTGCAATTTGTAATATGACGAGGCGATACGATGAGATGAGATTGCTAAATTATTCAAAACTGAACTTTAATTAGTAAACAAGAAGATACACATTGATATTGAATAAACACTTTTTAACTTGCTGCCTACAGTGTTGTGCTGCCTATTCCAATTTTGAATGGCTTATTTTAAAATGCACCACATAGACTTATCACGTTGGGTGTGAACTGACCTTTATTTATTTATTATATTAGTGTAAATACAATCAAAGAGAAATCAAGTTTGCCACTTAATAATTACCAGATAATCATGTCATCAAATTTACTGTACATTAAAAAATAACCCTCCAACAACTTATGTCAATTTATATCTCTTTACAGGTTCGCGGTGTCTTTCACGCCCATAGTAACCCTCACATCGGAGTTCTGCCACCGGGGTGTCCGAGACCGTATCATGTTGCTACAGACCTCCTTTGCGGCGTACGCTCAGATCATAGCAGCTTTGTTGTCCTGGGCCATACTCCCCCTTAATTGGAAAACAACTTACTTTGATGGGGCAATCGGTATGTATGACGTATTAGGCTGCCTAGCCTTCACATTAAGTCGCGAGTAGTGCGGCAGCAAACTTGAGGATAATATTATTATGTAATATTATATAAAGTTAAGGTATTGAGGTTATGCTATCGTTAGTGTTATTATTATTATAAACCAACTGGCTGATCCAGCAAACGCTGTTTTGTATACGGTGTGACAACATTCTAACCTCGATGTCATTATTTCAGACGTTGTCATGGAGACGTTCTTTTTGTCACGGTGGTCTCAGATACTATTATAGGTGCGATTCAAGACAATGCTCTGTATCAAAGAAGATTAATAGTTTCAATAAAATCGGCACAGCCGTTTCGGTGGAATTGGACAACTAACATCGCGACACGAGAATTTTATATATTATAAAATATAAGAAGCTTTATTTTCGGCGTCTGGTCTTTATAAAATTATATTAAAACATAAAACGCGAAAATTCGAACCATATGCCACTGAAATAGCTGCGGAACAGAGCTAATAGGTCGTATGTGAATTCCTGTGCGAAGGAATTTGAACAACGGGGTCGTTTGAAACCCCCCGAGCGCTGAAGTGTTAGCAACAAAATTTAACCTTTCATTTTTTTCACCTCCTTTTGTTCTTTTTGTATTTTTCCCTTTGTTATTTTTCTTACAATCTTTTTTTCGTTATAATACAAAAACGATTTCAAAGTTTTTCACGTTCTTGTTAATTAGGAAAATGCTTTATTACGATTAACAAGCTCGTCCGCGGCTGGAATTATTTTCGAATTAAGGATTAGTTATTTAAAAAATCATAAAAGAGATTACTTTCTACCCTTCATAATATGTAAGTCTCTCATTAAAACTAAATTATTAGGTATTAAAAAGAAGAAAAGTTTGTTTCTATATTTGTATCAAATATAATCAAAAACTACTTTGCCGATTTTAGTAAAATTTGGCATAGATATAGAGGACACGACTGGAAAGGAAATGTGATACGTTTTATCGCGGGAATACCTCAAATCCTGCTTTAGCGGAGCCACGTGAAACGCTAAACACGACGTGAAGATACTGAGTCCATAATTAAAAGATTTATAAAATGTTCCTATGGATACTATGTAGACTTCACTAATTTTTTTAACTAAGGTAATTAATAAGGTGAAAAAATCTTTTCTCACCTCTGGGTGGAAAACGTCAACTTTCTTCCCGCTGCGCTTACCGATGTTGCCGTTTTCCGCCTCCGTCGATGAGAAAAATAGTATACGCACCATGGGCAGTAAATAAGAAAGCCTCAGATCACATATGAGAAAAATCGATATCGCTGCAGCCAAATTATCAAGGCGTCACCTTAAAAGGCCGGCAACGTATCTGCAGCTCTTCTAATGTTGCGAGTGTCCATAGGCGGCGGTAGTTGCTTTCCATCAGGTGGCCCGTTTGCTCGTTTTCCCAAACATTATTACTATTTATTTCAGTGCTCAACACATGGAACTTCTACCTGCTGATAATGTCTCTCTGGTCGTTGTTAGCGGCCATCTTGTACATGTTACTACCGGAGAGCCCGAAGTACTACGTCACGCAGCGAAGATACGACGAAGCCAGAGAAATACTGACACGAATATATCGGAAAAATACCGGAAAACCCGTAGAAACATTCAAGGTAAGATAAACAGTTTACGGGTTTGTTTTCCCTATACGCAGGGGGTAAAAATACGAGAATTGTTAGAAATAGTTTTGCTCATTTAGGTATGTTAACGCACCGTGAGAGATATATAATAATATTATTATTTATTTTTATCTTATGAGTTTCTAGCTAACGTCTTTATTTATAACAGTTTTTGTAAGACCCTTTGTAAGAGTTTCAGAATATTATGTACTTTCTACAGTTTCTTTGAATCGTACAAAATAACATATTATTATATCCGACAAAAAACATTACAATAATTTTAACGCGAATAAATCTAGAATATTATATAAAAAGTAGAATTTGGAAAAAACAAAATGGTGGCCCGCCACTCTCCAGCTTTAAGCAGTTTCTTTACCAATATTACAAATTATATCATTGGAAAGACAGTTTGTAAAAATAACGTTTTGGTGCCGTTTTATTTTTAAAGTCGACTGGTCACAGGTAAAATTGTGGACCAACAATAATTGTTCCGGAACTATTTTGTCGAAAGTTCCGAGCTCGCATTCGATAGTTTTATGTTTCGAAATATTTTATACAAACAGTAACTAAAATTTTAAAAATATTATTTTAATCTCTGTAAACCTTAAGAGCATGAAAATAAGCTTTATAATATTGAGAGACAACTATACTGTACTCGGCGAAACATTGCGATAGCGGTCATTGACTCCCTGTCAAAAACTTGTCATTTTCTATACAAAGCCGTGATTGACAACATCTGACACTTCATTGTCAATCGCGGTTTATATCCTTTCATCTGTCACGAACTGTCAAACCAATTTCGAAAAATTTTCAATTTCCAATTACTCTCATTAAATTGATTAAATTATCTAAAGAAATTAGCATGAAAGCTATATATAATTTTTATATAATTAGAATTTTTAATAAATATAAGCTATTAGTCGCAAATACACAGTTTTATATTTGAAACAAAATACTAAATCGGTGGTCTGCAAAATAGAAAAAGAACTTTTGAATAGTTTTAGACTAAGACGCCCATTTTGGGCGCTTGACAGATGAGCTAATATAATAAATGACAATTTTTTGACAGGGAGTCAATGACCGCTACCGCCATGTTTCGCCGAGTACAGTATAAATATAAGTGCAGAAAGCTAACATGCAAATTAAAAAAAAATATCCCTAGACAGTCAACATTAGATATAATTTTAGGATAAAGTTATAACAAAACTTGCTATACAGGGTGTAACAAAACAAAGTGTACTTTTTACTAATAGGTCACTGTGAAAGTAGCAGCGCTGAAAAAGCATTTTTTTGTGATTTATATGGGTAAGAGTCACAGCGTTATGAGTTTGCCCATACAAAAGTTATATAAAATGTACAGGGGACACAAAAACTCCTTGAAGTATTATCACTTTGTTTTATTACACCCTGTACACTATTTTTAACTACAACATTTTACCTAGCCTTCTCAGTTATTTAGCTTAGGGATAACAAGAGATTGATCCTTATGTCATTGACATAGGATCCTATCAGAGGTAAAATAATTTTGAATGGGTCGTGTTCAAGAATGCCTATGACCTTCGCAATTCGTGCCGTAGGCTTTACTTCATTTACAAGATTAATAGAGAGAGTTCAAAATAGTTGCAACACGACATGATACCTTTTGACATTCTGAATTATGTTCGCCATAAGATTTATACGGAGTCTCGTTATTTATTATGGATTCGTTTTTTTAGACAATCCGAAATATGATCACGCTAGCTTACCCTTTTTAGGTCGGCTGTATGAAGTTTTGTTAAGGCTGTGTTGTATAGCCTTATATTCTACAAGATGTTATATAAATAAATGAGTCTATATAAATAAAAATAATATTAGTCTTAAAATAATCGTGGAACTCCAGGGAAGGTTTATATTAGGAGGCAAGGGATACGAAGTTCACCAGGTCATCTAGTATAACATAAATGATTGATAATAAATAATAATTAATACTATAGGAGCGTGTATAGCCTTGTGCAGAGTTCACTCTAAAAGTAGCAGCGCTAAAAGAGTTACTTTGATTATTGTATACTCGCTGTATAAATATTTTATTGTCTATGTCAAGGGAATATTTATTTATCATATCTTTATTATGCAATATTATATTTATTTGTCTACTAGACGTTCCGCGCGGCTTCGCCCGCGTAAATTAGATATTTCACAGACAAATCAGTCTACAAAAATAGCCTATGATCCTTCACGTGGTCTACTTCTTATCTGACCCAAATACCAGAAAAATTGCTCTAGTAGTTCGTGAGATAAGCCCTTTCAAATAATTCTTCGCTCCTATTAGTCTTAGCGTGATAAAATATAGCCTATAGCCTTCCTCGATAAATGGGCTATATAACACTGAAAGAATTTTTCAAATCGGACCACTAGTTGCTGAGATTAGCGCGTTCAAATAAGCCCTTTCAAATAATTTCCCCCTGTTTTTTCCACACTTTCCTCTATTTCTTCGCTCCTTTTAGTCTTAGCGTGATAAAATATAGCCTATAGCCTTCCTCGATAAATGGACTATCTAACACTGAAAGAATTTTTCAAATCGGACCAGTAGTTCCTGAGATTAGCGCGTTCAAACAAACTAACTAACAAACTCTTCCGCTTTATAATATTAGTATAGATTCTTTAAGTGACAGTAGGTAAGGTTGAAAATCACGTTTCCGAGAATAATGTCCTCTTGAGTCTTTGCATGAAAAATTTCTAATCCGTGGCTCGATTTTCCTTTATGAGTCCCATAGGACGAGCAGTAAAAAGTGAAAAGCGCAATTTTCAGCTTCGCGCACACTTAGTCACTAGAAACTTCTAAGCAGACGACCCGTTTTCGCGAAATTGTCGTAAGTTTTAAACTTTTAAAGCTGGATACAACACGTCCAATTTAACAATTACTTAACTTTAATTTTATAAATTTCGTATAAACTTCATTTTTACTGACAAACTATTCATTAATTTGAATTTAAATTATCTTTAAAAGTATCTGACTAATGTCTAAAGTCTAAACACGTAGCGGTAAATAGTGTTCGTAAATCGTTTTACATAAGTACATTGTTTGGTAAATAATACAATAGCAAAGTTTTCAAGCACTACATGATATGACTGTATGTACCTGTCATAAAAATCTAAAATTATATTTAAACTAGTTGATGCCCGCGACTCCGTTGTAACGCAGAAATTCGATAATCGCGCGGAAGCCTTTGTACAAAAAAGTATCCTATAATATCTTTTCTCGGGAGTTAAAGTATCCCCATACCAAACATCAAAATCGGTTCAGCGATTTGAGCGTGAAGTGGTAACAGACAGACAGACACAATTATGCTTTTAAAATAATATCTATTAGTATGGATGATTAAATTAAATCCCTTCGTTATCGATTTTCCTATCTGTAAAAACTTCTATTGCCTTTTCATTTTGCCATAACATTTGATTCAATAACCGTTGGCTTTTTATCACGTCGATCAGACCGTAATCACGGAAACACGTTGACACGTGACGTCATCGTGACGCAAAATGACGTAATGGGAAAGTGACAAAAATTATTAGGAGCTGACAAAAACATGGCTATCGCATTATCGTTGATGCGTTTAAAAGTGGCCAATTAAAATATGAAACTGGTAATTTATTATTAAAATAATTTCTTTTTTTGTATTTAAATAAAGTAACAATTTATTTAATGTATTATACTTAATATTAATGAGTTTGTGGGCCACAACCTCCGCTTTAAACCACTATACCACAAGCACGTATAAATAATATATAGCAATCTAAAGTTTTATCTCAACTCGATTCTCCTGTGTAAATGAAGTGGTATAGTTTGAGATTGCCGAGTTAAGAATGCATGACATTACTCAAAGTACCTACAAAGTCGAACGTTGTAGAACTTCGTAATAATAATCTGAGAGTGGAACTCCGACTAAATTATTGAATTGAACAGTAATAGTTCGATATATTAGTTGTTACTATTCCGAGTTCTGTTACCTTGTGTGTGGAGAACGGAAATTAACAAGGGACTAGTTGGAATTATAATGTTTGGGAAGAAATAGTTACCACGGTTAATCTTAAGTTGGTTTGGTTATTTGTGCTTGAAAGATGCTTTCTGTACTACCGACTTAGCATGGCGATCTCAAGACTACCCTACTACTATTACAAAGAAAGAGACAAGAAAAAATATCACACTACCACCTTTCATAGCAAAGTAGTTCTGATTGTAGGGCAGTTAAGTCAAAGCAGTCTTTTTGACAAAAAAAATTTCATTCCAAGCAGGAAATCCAAATATTACTGCTTTTACACAGCGTATTTTTTTCTTTTAAGTTTTAAATAATATCCATCATGGGGGTATTAAGCTTCGTCCACATTTGTATCATATGCGCGATCAGATCTCCGATCAGATCTCCGTCGTGATCATCGCGCCGTATCAAGTATGCGTATCATAGTGTGGACACCTATTTTTGTCATCGCGTCGTATCTTGATCGCGTATCATCTCGCCGATCCTCGTATCGATCTAGTGATTCATTCAGTCAAGAACTCCCAGAGTGCAGACATGGACCCAGAACTCATCTCCGTTATAGCTCAGTGTAGCTATGACAAGTGCTTGTTTTATTGTGACCGCCTCGATCACGTGACATAGCCGTATCATGACACCGTATCAAAATACGTCCACAGATTATTCTGCCGATCATGACACGCGTATCAGATACGCGGTTAATAGCGATCGGGGCGTATCATGATACGCGTATCATTTTGATACGCTTCGATGATACGCGACGGAGATCTGATCGGAGATCTGATCGCGCAAATGGTACAAATGTGGACGTACCTTTAGACAAAGGGCTTGGAAGTTAAGGTATGGAGTACACCAAGTCGCCACTCGTCGCATCACATTCATTGCTAGAGTTCTTGTCTAACAACTCACGTAGACAACCTAAGTATCTCCGAAAATCTTTTTCACAATTTCATCCAAGCTCCGACATTTCGCCCAAAATCTGTCCTATTTGCTACGCCTATAAAGTAAGAAACTATTTGTCTGTATGTCTGGCACTCTGCCAGAACCACCTTCGATTATGTTATCGTTACACAAACCGATTCTAACAAGCGCGCCTTGGAAATTGTTAAAAGGATCATGCAGTTTAATCTAAAACGGTATATTCTTTAGATGTCTGAGGGTAGGAGATATAAAAGAAGTTTCTGGAATAATGTGAAATGACTTTACTGTAACTGGCATAAATTAGTTTTTAAAGAAGGTTTGCTTTTAACTTGCTTTATAAAAAATAACCTTACTTCTACCGGAAGAAACAATTTATTTCGACCATAAAAATATTTCATGATATTAGGGAATATTACGCAAAAAGGTAGGAGCGAAGAGCGTTATAACTAGCGCATACAGTAAATAATAATTTGCCCAAAATCTGATATCCTGCACACGTCATATCAGAATATTGACAGAAACGTTGTCGAACGTCGAACTAAACTTTTTGTTTACTGTAGTGTATTGATAAATAAAGATGGCCGTCTACCAATCATGGTGGGGGCTGGGAAAATATGGCCGCCAGACGTGAGGGCTGTCGTCCACTTCTTCACCAGCCGCCGCCGAGAGTAGAGTGTTCAGTGATACAGTATTCTGTGTTTAATTTACTCCTCATACAAGAATGTACAAATTGTACATTGTTTGTTACAATGTTTTCACGCTAGTGGCAGCACCAGCATAGACAGTACTATGCTGGTGCTGCCACTAGCGTGAAAACATTGCAGTTATATTCTATTGTAATAGTGTAATAATGTTCAAAACTGTTACTATTTATTTCATTACTGTTACAGGTTACTTAATTACTTTAGAATAAAATGAGTAACTGAAAAATTTAACACTACAACTTCAGAAGCTGTCAGTCTCTAATTAAGTTCTAGTTTCCATTTATGGAGCGTGTTTCTATGAACTAAACAGGTCCAAGACTCTGTATGAGTTGCTGAGTAAATATTTCTGTTTCTAAACAACTCCTCATTAGCAAATTCAAAATTATACCGGTCCTTTTGAAACAAATTCTAAGTTTTAATACAAAAGTTTTATTAACTTTGTACTTTGTGTACTCAAGCTATGAATAATATAATATATGAGCGTTATAAAGTAATTTTTACGATTATATCTTTATTACTTAAGTACTTGTATATCATCATTAAGAAGGTGACGTAAGAAGGTCACTCTAGAATGTTTAGGTGTCTCTTCACAATGGTCCATGCTGGCCCACTACAAGCCATCGCCATTGTGTAGACGGGGTAATGGTGTATGATGGCGGACGATGGCCTGTGAATTGCCAGACAGTAATGAGCAATGCGGCATTGTGTAAACACCAAGTGATCATGGTCTACAGTTCACGACGGCCTGCAGTGGGCCATCGTAGGCTATTGTGTACTGGGGGCTTTTGATTCTTTCTTATAACACTGAAAATTCTGAAAAAACTAAGTGTCTAGGGCACCTTCTCGAATGCTACGCCGGATTAGGAGATGGCCGTTGGGATCCGATCAGACTGATAGCAGGCCGGCCTGACCAGATTTGTGCACACGCAAGAAAATGCACAAAACAAATCCGGTCAGGTCAGCCTGCGATCAGCCTCCCCCATCCCCGTATATTTGATTGCCCCTAACCGTATTTACTACAATTTCTACAGGGTGTAACAAAACTAAGTCATAATACTTTATGGTGTGTACGTGTTCCTTGTAGAGAGTTCACTGTGAAAGTAGCAGCGCCGAAAGACAATTTTTTTTCACTTTTGTATGGGGAAACCCGTGATGCTCGGGCCCTTGCCCATACAAAACTGAAAAAAAAATTAGTCTTTCAGCGCTGCTGCTTTCACAATGAACTCTCTACAAGGAACACGTTTATACCCTAAAGTATTATCACTTAGTTTTATTATACCCTGTATATTAGAAAAAAATCGCATTGAAAATGGGATACCTCAGTTAAGAGTTACTGTATCCACTGCTTCGTTTCAGTACAACGACTTATGGAAGAGCAAAACGATGCACGCAATAGACGAGGCAACTCCGTTAAGAATTTACACTATATTAACCACTGCTTCTTTTCAGTACATAAACCTATGGAAGGACAAAACGAAACACGCAATAGATGAAGCACCGGAGTCAGAGATGACGGCCATGACGCTAAGGGAGCAACTGATGGCCGGCTTCCACAACGTCAAGCCAATGTTCCACAAACCCCTCGCGCTGTATCTACTGCTGCTGTGTTTCATGAACTTCTTTACTATGATCATGTAAGTAAAGATCCAGGCCAAAGGCCAGTGCCCGATTGTTTCAGTTAAACTGGTCGCAGGACTACCTAGTCAGGCCGACATATTTTTTAAAACGTTGTTGACAAATTGTATCCGCAAATACAAAGGATAACCCTTAGTTATTCTTTTGGAAGAGAAAACTGCTCTAGAGGCGCGACGTTGAAAACTTTTTTGGGATGGATAAAAAATGTTACTCTCGCGCCAAGAGTGACATCGTAAATGTGTAAGACGGAGAAAGGGTAGATCGTAAACTGCAAACGTTGCTAAGAAGAGAAAGCAATATCTCTCTTCCATTCTACCACAACTCACGAGTAGACCGTAGACTGCCATCGCGGCTTATAAGAGAAACCAATATATCTCTCTTCCTTCCTACCACAACTCACGCGGGAAAAATTAAATAATGTTCCTGCTGTTTAGTTTTCACTTCCATCGATACTCTCAAAGTGTAGATTGATGTTTTTAACTTTAGTTGTTTGTCGTTATTTCAGGTACAACGTGATCCGTCTTTGGTTCCCCCAACTGTCAACCATAGTGGAGCACTACAGCGTGGATGGTGACCGCGACCTGTGCCTCATGCTGGACGAGTATACCGCCGACCAGAGGACCAGGACTGTCAGTGTCAATGTCAATGTCACTGTCACTGATGTCTGTGTGCCAGTGAGTGATACCGCGCATAATTATGTTTTGTTATGACTTGTATTCGCATGATCGCATGAAGTGATTACTTTATAATATTAGGGAATATTACTATCACTCATCACCCGTGCCTAGTCACTGCACGGCAATCAGTATACTTTTTTTTTATTACATAAGGGGGCAAACGAGCAAACGGGTCACCTGATGGTAAGCAACTACCGTCGCCCATGGACACTCGCAACATCAGAAGAGCTGCAGGTGCGTTGCCGGCCTTTTAAGAGGGAATACGCTCTTTTCTTGAAGGTTTGCAGGTCGTATAGATCCGGAAATACTGCTGGTGACAGTTTGTTCCAGAGTTTTACAGCGCGCGGCAGAAAGTTACGCGAAAAACGCACTGTGGAAGACTGCCACTCATCAAGGTGATGAGGATAGTATATTTTTCGCGTGGGACGATGGCGAAAAGTTGCAGGTGGTATGATTCCGAACAATTCCTCAGAGCACTCCCCGTGATACAACCGATAGAGGATGCAGAGTGAAGCTACATCTCGGCGTAATTCCAAGGGGTCCAAGCTGTTTGAAACACTATGGCAGTTAACAATTCGAGCGGCCCTTCGTTGGATACGATCCAGAGGGAGCAGTTGGTATTTTGGCGCCCCTGCCCAGAGATGAGAACAATATTCCATCTGAGGCCGAACCTGCGCCTTGTAGAGTTGTAGGCGTTGGTCCGGACTGAAGTACTGTCTCGCTCTGTTAAGAACACCAAGCTTCTTCGAGGCTAATTTGGCCTTACCCTCTAGATGATATCGGAACTGGACTTCGCTCGATATGTTAACGCCAAGTATTTCAATGCTAGGTGAGATTGTTAAAGATGTGCCCTCGAAACGAGGATATACGACCATTGGTGACTTTTTAGTGGTGAACGCGCAGACTTGTGTCTTGGCGGGGTTGAATTGGACCAAGTTACATCTACCCCATTCAGAGACCTTCTCCAATGAATTCTCCACCTTAGACACAAGTTCGTTTCGACTCTCAGTGACATTTTGCCGAGAAATATTGGGGGAGCCGGTATATACAGCATCACCTGTACTATCATCCGCATAGCAATGAATGCCATTGGTCTGTAACATGTCATTGATATGCAGTATGAATAGAGTAGGCGATAGCACACAGCCCTGAGGGACACCAGCATCAACAGACTGAGTTTCCGAGCATTCGCCGTCAACTACGACCTTTATGCTTCTGTCTGCTAAGAAACTAGTGACCCACTTACATAATTTCTCGGGCAGCCCGTATGATGGAAGCTTTGATAGCAGCGCTTTATGCCAAACCCGATCAAAGGCCTTCGCAATGTCCAAACTAACAGCCAATACCTCTCCCTTCGACTCAATTGCCTGAGCCCAATGATGAGTCAGGTACGCCAAGAGATCACCAGCCGAGCGACCTTTACGGAACCCGTATTGTTTATCGCTTAGTAATCCCTGGCCGTCCAAGTATCGAAGAAGCTGGCTATTGATAATGGATTCCATTACCTTTGAGAAGAGAGAGGTTATAGCGATTGGTCTGTAGTTGGAAGGATTTGAGCGATCACCTTTTTTGGGGATCGGGTGCACCAAGGCTGTCTTCCAGGAAGCTGGGACGATGCCAGTGGAATAGGAGAGCCGAAAAAGACGCGTCAAGACCGGAGCCAACTCTGGAGCACACTTTTTCAACACAATAGGCGGGATTCCGTCAGGCCCACTCGACTTTTGGATATCAAGGGAACGAAGGGCTTTTCGCACTGAGCGCTGATGAAACCGAATATCCGACATGATGCTCGTGCATCGCGGTATGGTCGGCGGTTTCTGCCCCCCGTCATCCAGGGCGAGTTTGACGCAAAGAGCTTGCCCAGAAGATCGGCTTTGTCTTTTGCGTCCTGGGCCAACGATCCATTTCCTACGTGTAGGGATGGTAGGGTTGGCTTGCAGAAATTTCCTTCAATAGCTTTGGCCAGAGACCAGAATGCACGGGTTCCCGAGGGGAGGCGCTCAAGTTTCTTGCCAATTCTATTGACGTGCTGTTGCTTTGCCCGAGTAATCTCTTTCTTGAGGGACCTAGAGGCAATGTTGTACTCCTTTTTATATGTGCTGGTATTTAAATCCCGAGAAGACACTGCGTTGGCCCAGCATTGGTAAGCCTCCTGCTTTCGGCGAGAAGCTTTTTTGGGGGATGAACCAAACCAGGGACGAAATCTGCCGCCTGTTGGCACTACAGAGGACGGAATGAAAAGTTCCATCCCCTGCATCACCACATTGGCAACAGAGTTGGCAGTGTTGTCGGGATCATCTGGCGAGAAACACACGTGCCCCCAAGGATAGGATGCAAAAAACGACCGCATCCCATCCCATTCTGCTGACTTGTAGTGCCACACACGACGGTATTTAACAGCACGCTGTCTTAACACCCTCGTAAGTGGCACAGGACTCCTAACAAGGCAATGATCCGATGAACCAAGTGGTGCGGTTACGGATATTTGGTAGCCGTCAGGATTTGAAGTCAGCAGGAGGTCCAACAAGGAAGGATTCTGACCATCCACATCTGGGATTCGCGTAGGCGTAGTAACCAGTTGTGTCAAGTCGTTCGCAAGGGCAAAGTTGCAGACAGATCTCCCCGCATGATCAGTTTTACTGGAACTGAGCCAGTCGGCGTGGTGGGCATTAAAGTCGCCAAGTATTATGATCTCTGCGGATGGGATCTGCTGCTGCACAAAATCTGAAGCAGCTTGCAGGTGCTCCAAGAGTCGGTCCGTCTCGGGGTCACCACTATGGGACCTATATAGGCACGCATAGATGCGAGGGTGGTCGTCGCAATCTATGTGGAGCCATAAGATTGACAGGTCCATGACCTCAAGATTGCTGAGGCGGCGAGAGCTGATATCATCTCTGATATACACACACACTCCAGGGACTCCTGGGAAAGGTATGATGTGTCACTCGGAGATGATATCTGCGTCTCGGTTAAAAAGAGCAAAGCCGGCTTTGCCGTCTCAAGGTGGTAATGGACGGCATTAAGGTTGGAGTGTAATCCCCTGATATTACAAAAGTCCATGTTTAATATCGAGGGGGGTGCCTTTGTGTGTTTGCTCTTGCCCCGAGCAGATTGGAGCGCAGTTTTGCCCTCCCCAGAATACGAGGGGCAGCCTGGACGTCCACGTTCAGTTCCAGGGGTTCCTGAGCATGGACGTCCAGAGAGGGATTCTCCAACGCAGTTGGTACCCTCTTAGGGTAACAACTTGTTTTTCAACTGTGGCATTTCTAGGGGGGTAGGGGATTGGGCCTCCGGTAAACTCACTCACTCGGCGAAACACAGCGCAAGCGCTGTTTCACACCGGTTTTCTGTGAGGCCGTGGTATTTCTCCGGTCGAGCCGGCCCATTCGTGCCGAAGCATGGCTCTCCCACGGACAAATACTGTTAACTGGAAGGCATACGCCAAAAGAAGAAGAAGAAAAGTGATACCGCGAGAAACCGTACTCTTGTTTTTTCATAAAGCCGACTCATAAAGTAGAGTGTTGTGTCAACACACTTTGACATTGGCGACTTACTATAGGGCCTGATTATACCTACTGAGTAAAGTAGCGAGACCACAGAAATAAATCAAGATAGAACGGTGACGCGCGTGCGTTGCTAAGGCATCCCTCGTGTCAATTTTTGCTTTGCTTTTAGTTAGAACAAATAACTTACTCGTGGAAAGAAATACCTCCTTTTGACCGATTCACATTCGTACTTCTGTTTTTACAATTAGACACTGCACAATGAGGCATTTTTGCACAACCGCTCCGGTGTAATCAAGTCGAGACGTGCGCGCTGACTGAATGAACGTTCAACGAATCTTGCACACTTGTGCAAGATTGAAACACGCGTACTCCACCCGCTTAGCCGTTCTATCTTGATTTATTTCTGTGGGCGAGACAGTGCTCTCGGTCAATCAAATTGTCTGTTTATCGCCATTCTACTTAGTAGGTGTAATCAGGCCCTTAAAAGACATTTTAAAAAAGAAGAAGATACCGCAAGTACGCGCGCAGTACTTAGCTTAGCATGATGTCTTTATTTTTTAATGAAAATTGAAATGAAGAAATAGTCTATTTACCCGACTACGACTAGGTAAAAAGGGGGGTTATGATTTTGTCCTGTATTTATGTGGCTATGGATATCTGTTCTCTCATAACTTCTTAGTTATCATATTTAAGCAAACACCTCATTGGAAATCAATTGTTGGAAGCCTCTTGATCGTCTGCTAGTTATAGGCTACAACTTACAAGACATCAAGTTAAAATAGTTAGAGCGCCCTCTAGGGGACATAAAGAAGAAAAAACAAATTTTCTTAACTGTGTCTTGTGGAGTACCAAACGTAAGCACTAAGCACATTTTAAATATTTCATATTATCATACGTAGTCAAGATATAGGTTTTTAAAGTACTTGATTGTTCTCAAAAGAATAGAGAAAATGACACATTACACAATAATTCATAGTAAAATAATAATATAGTTCTTAATGGAAAGCTTTTACGGTGGAAGTAACGTCTTTATGATAAACAACATTTTCTTAACTTCCTTTGAAAACTTTGACTCCTTCTGCTAATGTATTTACCTTGGTTTTATCTTTTCATAAATCAAAAGTGTGTTACCTGAAACAAAATAAATCATTATTATTATTTATACTTAAGCAAGAAGAAAGGAAAATCAGAAAAAACAACCCTTGTTTTTAATAACCAATATTTTCCTACGTCTCGCTGGAGAAATAAGCAAAAAATTAACCAAGTGCGAGTTGGACTCATGCAAAAAGGGTTCCGTTAAAAAATTGTTTTTTGTCTAGGCGGCCCCCTTAATCTGAATTATTTATATTTTTAGTATTTGCGGTTATAGCGGCAACAGAAATACATAATTTGTGAAAATTTTTCCTGTCTAGCTAGCGCGGTTCTTAAGGTACAGCCTAGAGATAGACAGACGGACATACAATATCTAAATCTTAGTAATAGAGGGGTACCCTTGGCTACGGAACCCTAAAAACGAAGTAAAATCGTGGTGCATATTTCACCTCTTGTATGCCACGAACATGATTAAGTAATAAAATGACATAGCTTACTAATTCCACCCTCATCGCGCCGCGAATTTTCATTTCAAAGATAGGGTTGCGACGCGTTGAATTTTTCATTAAAACAGGGCTGACAGTGGAAAGTTTTGGGTTGATAGTCGAGTTTAAAGTGCCAAGGTCTGTTGAGGTGTTTATGTTAATTTTAAATACTTTTAGGTTTCTCCCATACCAGACAAACGCGAAATTGCGTATTACATTCAGAAATTGCTAGTGTGGTTAGAGCCTAACACCTAAAGGTATCGTTCCGATCTTTGCCGCGAGTAACCGCGACCGACAATTTAAATATAATGTCACTTTAAGACATATTCTATAGGTTTCATTTTACTCTCGCTGCGTGCTCGAGAGCGATGAGGTCTGGTAGGCGGCGGCCTCTTTCTGCGAAACCGTCCTTTCGCAGAAAGAGCCCGCGGAGCGGAACAGAGAGGATGACTCATCCTCCGTCCCGCTCCGCCGGCGTCGGACGGCAGTGCGGAGGCGTCGTTACGCTAACCTCCAAACTTCCGTCTAATACGGGGCTCCGGGTCAGGATGGGAACCTGTCCGGCTTAGCTAGTCCCAGTAGTCTCACACACCCCCGGGGTGCTTCAGCTTAACTGAGGCACATCCCCAACCCGGGGTACCAAAAAAAAAAAATTAAAAAAAAATCATTTCACGCTACTTTAAAGGTTCGCTTGCCGCGAAGATCGGAAAGTCACCATAGTCACTTTTATTGGTCGCTTGCGTTGCCGTGACCGTTAAATTAAAAGAGTTTGTGTATGTCGATTCCACATATTTTGCTGTCCTTTTTTACCAGGACGGTAAAAACGTACCATATCTACTGTGTCGCGCCTTGGCAAATTGAGAAAGCTACTAATGACTTAATTAAAAGAACGTTATAGCTGGTAACGCTGCGTCATATTGGCTGGCCAGGGTCTACAAAATAAAAGCCCGTTAACTATAAGATTTTACCCGCAACATCGGCCGCGTCAATAGTCTCTTTAGTTTGTACAACTTTCGTCAGAATTAGTTGAAGAGACTGTTTTTGTTTCAGCGTAAAAAAAAATAACGCTCACAAGTCTGTAAGTCTATTGAATATAATATAATGTCAAAAATAAATCTGGAAGTATCGTGAATGCACTTATTTCCAGAAAACCTCGCGACAATGACACTAAAGGTGATGTTATCTAGATTTTAACGATTTCCACGTGAACAATCTACAGACGAGTAAAGGAGGTCAGTCCATTCAGCGCTGACCTTTCGGCACTTGCCCTCGGCACTAAGCGGCCGAGTATATTTCGCGCAAACCCCAGAACCGCTTAAAAAGTTGTTTTAATACAATCCTTCTGGAAATTTCTTTAGAGGAGTGTTGACTTTTGAGTGTATTTTCATAAAGTTTGTAAATACAGTTGTTTTAATTTGATATTGTATAAGAGTTGCTGGAAATGGTTGTAGATTTAACAGTATTTGCCTTAAAAGCTAGGTAGGCTATGCTATTAGAGAAATTCAGTCATAGGTAGAAAACTTGCGTTATTTGGTTGAGTAATGGCGGTTTTACATTATTGCAATCCAGCGCTGGGTTGCTATTGGAATAATGTAAACGGGTACTGGAATGCATTAGAATGCAATTCATTCTTTCCAGTATGCGTTTACATGATTCCAGTAGCTACCAGTGCTGGATTGGATCACAGGATTGGAATACTGTAAACTGGCCATTATGACAAGTCAATGTTACCCTTGACATAATACTGTAAGGTACTTGTTAGGTACTTACGTTACAATTTCAAATAAAAATGCAGGATTACGGAACCACTTAGTTTATTTTCATACTTACACTTTAAGTTGTACACACAGACACAATAATTGCCTAAGGAATGAAGTTACTTTACAATGGTTACAATTCGATCCACTACCGCAAGTACAAAAAAACTACTCCGCACTAACAATTAATAACGATAGGTAACTAGTATTTCACGCGCGACTGTTATGAGGTATTATTTCGACTGACTGTTACGACTGACTAACAATAATTTACATCAGGACCTTATATAGGTAACGACCACAGATTACGCGTGTTTAAAGGGGGACTGCCGGTGTCGCCAACAATGAAAAATTATTCCATACAAAATCTGCCCGAAAAAGTAGTGCGAAATAAATTTGGCGACGTAGTCTATGCACAATGTAATATTATTTATTAGGTACCTATTTATTTTATATATGAAATTTGGCGACGTAGTCTATGCACAATGTAATATTATTTATTAGGTACCTATTTATTTTATATATGAAATTTTTATTATCTGATTTACATGTTATAGATACTATACGATACTAATACATTGTTCTAAGTTGCAGTAGCTGACACAATACGACTAATTACGTAGGTCTGCCATCTGCTATGAATAAATTTCTTTGTACCATCGAAAAAATTGATTCATAGGCAGTTTGAAGACCTAGGTCATTTGGTCGGATTATGTCAATTTAATGTTAGACGTGATCTTTCGGCTGGGTTTGACCATAAAGTTAATATACCTAGCGGAATAGAGAAACAAAGGCCTGAGCAAGCGAGATGTCACTATCAGTAACACTGCGTGGTAAAAAGAGACGTGTGATACAAGACGCCAGATCTTTTTTTTTTTCATCTATTTGACAGTCCAGTCGGCACTTATCGGCACGTTGACAATTTAAAGCTCTTAGAAAGATGCTTGTGTAAGTGTACACGTAAACATATTTTTACACACAGATGTAAATCAATTTCGGTTTCGTTCGACAGCTCGAGATTGTTTCTCTATTCCGCTAGGTATATTAACTTTATGGGTTTGACATAACGCGACCAAAGTACGCAGGTCCCTAATCTGTCTATGAATCAACTTCTCTGACAGTACACACCTACATAATATTCTGTAATAACAATACAAGCACGGTTCATTTCAGTTCCAAACTTGTACGGTTGTTTTTCTGAGAATTCTCTGAATACCTGCAATTCGATTAGCGAAGTAACGTTTCTAAAAACAACAACATTTACTTTGTACGGATTAAATCAAAGTTGGATAATCAGTATGTGCAAAGTTGGGGCAAAGTTTTATCAAATGGAGCGTTCTGTTTTATCTTAGGTAAAGATAAAATGAGACTGTTTAATTGAAAGAAAGGTAAATTTCTGAAATCTATACTTATAATTAATGCAAAAATTTATTTGTCTGTCTCTGTGTCTGTCTGTTGCCAGTTCACGCTTGAGCGGCTTAACCGATTTTGTTGTTGATAATTTTAAGGAGATACTTTAATGATCAGGATTATTTATCTAATATTATTCCTGGCATAAAAACTTATTTTCCTTATACCAAATATTGATCTCCCCAGTGTAATATTGAACATTTTATCTTCAAAATTTTATAATTTTTACGTATAAGTATTGTGTCTTTGTATATATTTTTAATACGACACTCACATAGACTTCATATTGTTAGAATAAATTTTTAATATAAGTGCTTCGTCGGCTATAAACTAAACTCAACTTTACCTCTTTAGTGTAAATGAATTGAAACCAAGTATAGTAGGATAATATAAGTCATATAATAAAACGCTGTAACATCAATGGAGGTGCGTTCTAAAGCTACGTAACCTCCTTTTGAACTAAAAGGAAAAAGTGGGTCTTTGAACATTATTATTTTTACGTTGTTATTCTTTATAGGTGTGCCCGAGGGCTGTATTTTTTGCGTGTAGTTTTTGTTACGGAAACCATTTTACGTTAAAAGTATTAGCGTTTTCTGACTTGCTGCACTTAAAATGAATAAAGTTTTCTCTGTCAATAGAATGTGAGTTATTCGACAAGTTAAATATTATTATTATATATTAGCATTATCCCTCTAAGTAGGTATATTATGTCACCCTTCAAGGTGATATTATAGGCTACTTATAAGGACAATGCTACAGCGTCAGATACAGCGAAAAAATCTTTGTAAAAATGAGTCGCAATTTTAATGTCTCGCTAAAGCTCGAGAACGCGGTTACGGCTAGACCAATTTTGCTAATGTTTGCAAATGGTCAATTCAAGGAAGATGAAAGCACTAAAATGCTTTTGTATCTCTTTCTTATTTAACTACAATCTTACCAGGATATTTCAAAATTGAAATTTACGCAGCCATCTTGTAAAGCGTAACTTGAGGACAGCTGTTTTATATCTACCAATGTCTGTCAATAATAATAATAATCTTCTTATATATAAAATTCTCGTGTCACAATGTTAGGCCGCGTACTCCTCCGAAACGGCTTCACTGATTTTTACCAAATTTTATATGCATTTTCAGTGGGTCTGAGAATCGGCTACTGGGTACTTTTTATATTGATAAGTGCATTTGTTGAAAAAATAACAGTAAATTATTACAACTCGAGACTGACGGCGACTATTGATTGTGCGACGGGACGGGACGGGATGTTACCATGGTAACATACTTATTTAGTCACTTCAATAAAATAATAATATGCTCGAAATACTTTATATTATTATGGCAAAGCAACGTTTGCCGGGACAGCTAGTATTATCTAAGTTCATCGCATGACGGCTGAAGTTATGAATAACTGGTTTCATTTTACTTGGCGTCCCTTTGGAAAACAGATGCCACAAGTGTGAAGTGTCATTGTCATGCCATAGGGCTTGACAATGTCATCCACACGCCAATCATCCTTTCAGGTCTGTACGTTGTTCCACATTCAAATATGAATAAAGTTAAGCTGTTAAATTAAGTATGCATCGAATATTTTTACGTCCTGCATGACACTGCAATATAATTTTGAAATAAATTCTCCAACTATTCATATTTTACGATCTTTACTGAATATATTACTTTTCAGATGGAATTTACATTTTGTAAAAATATATTTTGTGTCATAATATTTCAAACGTGAGTGGAACTTTTGAATTCGACTTTCGATTATGAGCATCAGCCTTTTGGATTAAAATTTAGGCTCTAAATATTTTTTTGCGAAATTATTTTTAAAGAATTATATGAAGTACAGTGTCTGAACTGATTGTTCGTTCATGTTATTTTACGATGTAGTAGATAAAATATATAGCCTAAGTTTATAAAATAACATTTTATTTGAAATTTTGTCGGTCGTGGTCGCTTGCTGCGAGGATAGGAAAGTCGTTTTTCAAAAATAATGTATAATTTTGAAAATTCGAAAAAAAAAGAAAATACCTGATCGAGTAAGCGATAGATAGCATCATAGCATACAGTAACTTTCTGCAATATCATCTTTCTATACTCACTGAACCCATATTTTTTACCGTTTTTGTAGTAAATCACAACAGTATTTTAGCTGTAAACAATTGTAAATCAATATTGAACGTAAATATTCATAGCACAGTTATAGGACTACAAGGATACTTTGGGGTAGCAATGACAATGTCTAGAGCATGACAAGCAACTATGCACTAGTTCTTTTAACGCGTAATGATTTTCTGCCGCCATGTTAAATATATCACTATCACGTATAAAGTTAAAATCACGCCATGACATTGTCATTTGTCATCCAACCGCCACAAGATTTTTAATAAAGATGATCGCACATTTATCAGCACGCACGCGCCGAACGCGCCGCATTTTAAAATTCCTTGTATGAAATGATGTGAAACCTCGCACATTCGTCCGCACCGTACGCGCCGCACTTCGTGTTCTACGCAGTGCGTACGGCGCGTACGGTGCTGACAATTATTGTGCGATCAGCTTTCATATTTTGTTTTTTTTTCAGGCCGTAAGCGGCACAGACACATACATCAACAGCGTGATCCTCGGCTCGATTTGCATCATACCTTTCATCGTCAGCGGGATTCTCGTGAACAAAGTGGGCAAGAAGATGCTGTATACGTCCTGTGGGCTGCTCACTGTTGGGATAACTCTGGGCTTGCGCTGGGCAAATACTAGAATCGCCATGGTGGCGTTGTTCTCCAGTGACGCGGCTATCTCGCAAACCATGACGAGTCTGAATCAAGCACTTATTGTGGAGTTGTTCCCTACTACAACTAGGTAAGTTTTATTCAATAAATTTTATGTTTCTGATGTTTGTAGATGTTCTCCTTAATTTTATAAGCCAATATGAAACCACTGGTATTCATTTTTCACGTTATTATATTATTTTTCTCGAGGTCTTTTCTAAATAGTGCCAGGTTTAATCAACATACAGTGGTTTCAGGGCATATTCATAGAAAATAACTGTATTTTAAAAAGATAAAACCGACTTCAAATTTGTACGTAATTGAGAATTAAAACTCCCCATCTCCAAAACTACTTAACCGATTTTGATGAAACTTGCACTATTCCCCAAGTTGAACAATACCTAGTACAACAAAAAAAGAATTACTGAAATCGGAATGGTAGTGCCAGAGATGTGCGAACACAAACATAAAAACATACATACATACATACATATATACATACATACATACACTTTTGAAATTTGGCACATTTGTTCAGACGCTGATATAGTACAACAAAAAAAGAATTACTGAAATCGGAATGGTAGTGCCAGAGATGTGCGAACACAAACATAAAAACATACATACATACATACATATATACATACATACATACACTTTTGAAATTCGGCACATTTGTTCAGACGCTGATATAGAGTAACATATACGAAAATTGGACAGTTCTGGAAATATTACATACATACGCATCGAATTGATAACCTCCTTTTTTTGAAGTTGTTTAACAAGATACAAGCTTACCTCAACACTCTATCAAGTCAGCTTTCAAAGAATTAAAGCTATTTCAAAATTGGTTCTTTATTTAGGACTAGTGTTGCCAGGTGTCCCGATTTTCAAGGGTCTGGGGACGCGTCCCGATTTATACCTAATCGGGACGCCAAATGTCCCGATAAATCAAAAAGAAAATCATTTTTTTTTAAGTAGGTAGGTGCGTAGTTTTTAATTTTTTACTCATCACATCACTATTTCAAATTCAAAATGGCATCAGCTTCACGTCACTTCGCATTGCATGAACGAGAGAGCGTAATGTAATGGATAAGAGTGAGAGAGTTGAGATTGCACTATTAATATAGAATGCAATAAATTAAACCCTAATTTAAAAACACCTTGTTTTTTTGTTTGTCTCGATCTGCAACCCTAAATCCCGATTTTCTTGACCTCATGTACCGACTGAAAACAAATCGGACCTGGCAACACTATTTAGGACTATAGAGACTCACAAACACAACTCACAATACCCCTCTATTAGTTCTGTTTTTATGACATCGTGGTAGTACCTCCTAAACAGATAAACCAATTTTGATGTAGCTTTATTCGTTTGACAATCAACTTGATAGGGAGTGTCAAAAGCAAACCCTTATGCCCTTTAAAACAGAAGGCTAAGAGCAAAAAATATTTGCTTGTTAACCCTGTTTCAAAGGGTCTTAACTCTTAAGTTATATAGCAAAAGCATTCACACAGAAAAATCGGAAATACCTAAGTACAGAATTTTAATTTCACTCGACGAGGCTTTGAAGGTACCTCCGAAGTGGAACGCGACCTACTGCGCGTTATAGCATTACGCTTTAATCATGCAGATAGGCTGATACAGGGTATCTAGGAGTAAAAGTAACTAAAAGTTGTTCCTCTTGACAAAGGAAGATAAACAAAGTTAAACTTATACAACAATAAAGTAAATATTACGACCCCTCTTTACAATAAAATATACACTTGGCTGAATGAGAAATGACTTCATTCAAATTTAATAAAAAGTTTTTTTTTTAGTTATTATTTATTACAATTAAATTAGCTTTTAAATATACGATCAGTATCACACGTACATTTTAAGTTAAAATTCAAAATGCACAAACTACTGCCATGCAAGATACAACTTAGTTAATTTTTTGCGTAAAGAAAAATCCGTACTTCGCCATACTATTCTTATAAACTAGATGACGCCCGCAACTCCGTTGCGCCAAAATTCGTTTATCGTGCGAGAACCGTACACTTTTCAGGGATAAAAAGTATCCTATGTCCTTTCCCGGGACTTAAAGTTTCCCATCCAAATTTCAGCAAAATCGGTTCAGCGGTTTAGGCGTGAAGAGGTAACAGACAGACGGATAGACAGACAGATAGACACACTTTCGCATTTATAATATTACTATGGTTACGGATGTGAAAGTGTTTTGTGAAGTCTTCACGTCCAAACCGCTGAACCGATTTTATTGGGTATGGAGATACTTTGAGTCCCGAGAAAGGACATAAGATACTTCTTATTCCGGAAAAATGTACTGTTTCCGCGCGATAAACGAATTTTGGTACAACAGAGTTGCGGGCGTCATATTATAGTTAAACATAAAATTTTTCCCTTTTATACGAACTATAGGTCTACCAGAATCTGATGGCAAAAAGTGAGAAAATAAAATGACTCTAGCAATACGGGGGTAATTGGAATAAAACATTTTGATCCGTTTTTTTTCTTATAGCGGCTGATTCTGTGTGTTAAACATGCAAATATATAAATTTATCCAATGATCAAGGATATTTTTTGAAAATTTGCTGTCAAAAATTGCCATCAGATTCTGGTAGACCTATACACATATCACACTGAATAGAGTGTAATATGTTTAGTCATTAGCGTGATTAGAAAAGTATTATATGTGATTAACAAAATATAATAGCGTTCGTAATCGATGGTATAAATAATAAAACTTTCCTCTGACCTACTTCAGGTATTTACTTAAATGTTATTACCGATATGATCGATTGAAGACATGAATGGATGAAGAGGGTAACTAACATTTTACAACAGCAAATACTCGTTTTTTTCTCTTATAATTTAAATCCTTGTAACTTACCTTCTTTATATATCTAGCTTTATCTTATATATCTAGATATATATTATTCACATTTTTTTTATTTAAAATATTTTCCCGGTCCTAAATCCTCCATTTATGCAAAAAACGACAGTTTACCGTGGTCACAGAAAACCGGCGTGAAACAGCGCTTGCGCTGTGTTTCGCCGAGTGAGTGAGTTTACCGGAGGCCCAATCCCCTACCCTATTCTCTTCCCTATCCTCCCCTCCCCTACCCTATTACCCTATTCCCTCTTAAAAGGCCGGCAACGCACCTGCAGCTCTTCTGATGTTGCGAGTGTCCATGGGCGACGGAAGTTGCTTTCCATCAGGTGACCCGTTTGCTCGTTTGCCCCCTTATTTTATATAAAAAAAAAGTTTTCAAATCCTTACCCGCTTCATCCACTCATGTCTTCGATTGAAGTGTACACTCAGATAGTAACGAAAAGATTGTATATTATATTATTTTTGGATAGTGACTCTTATATTTTTTTATTTCGGATCAGTGAACACTGATGAGATGCAAGGAAACATAAATAAAGACATGAGTGAAAGAAGCTGGTAAGTGACAGTTAAAAAATTGCCGTTTATTTGTATAAATAATAATAATAATATCTATGGACGCTTCACACCACGTCAGTCTGGCCCCGTGCTAATAGTACCTGAAGGACTTGTATTACAGGTACCGGACAACGGAAATATATTTAATACTTTTATACTATACATAATATATTTTAAGATTTTTATTATATCATACACATATTTAATACACAATCAGACCCGGGAACATTGAAAACTTTTTGTTCCGTCGGCGGGATTCGAACCCGCGACCCCCGGCTTGAGTTGCCACATACTCAACCAATTGAGCCACAGAGGTCGTGGCTCAATTGGTTGAGTATGTAGCGTAGGCGTTAGGGCCGGGAAATGGTTTGAAATAAAAAAAATAGATTTTAGGTATAGCTAGATAATAATTATATTACGAGTAGCTAGATGATGAAGTAGGTAAGTTACAAGGTTTTTTTTTTTTTTATGAAATAAGGGGGCAAACGAGCAAACGGGTCACCTGATGGAAAGCAACTTCCGTCGCCCATAGACACTCGCAGCATCAGAAGAGCTGCAGGAGCGTTGACGGCCTTTTAAGAGGGAATAGGGTAATAGGGGAGGGTAGGGATGGGAAGAGAAGGGAATAGGGGAGGGAAGGGAAGGGAATAGGGGATTGGGCCTCCGGTAAACTCACTCACTCGGCGAAACACAGCGCAAGCGCTGTTTCACGCCGGTTTTCTGTGAGAACGTGATATTTCTCCGGTCGAGCCGGCCCATTCGTGCCGAAGCATGGCTCTCCCACGTGTGCATGGCTCTCCCACGTGTAAAATGTTTGTTTAAATTATAAGGTAAGAAATAAGTAATTATTGTCCTTATGCTATAAAATGTAACTTATCTGGTTCTTCCACTCACGTCTTTTATTGTGTAGCTCAAAAATGTACAGTTTTTAGGTCACTCCTAGGTTTTTACTACAGGAAAGTAAGGTTCACGGTAAAAACTAAATGTCATGGAAATTTTTCGTTTCTCATAATATTTAAAGTAACAAAATAGTAATGCGTTACTCAGTTATCACCAATTTTATACAATGCTTTATTTATCAATTTCGTACGCGTGATTCGCGTTTTTACCCGTACAAAGTTGCACGCCAAATATTCATGCTGGAATGAAATCGACGAGAAATTTCGATGAAACGTAACAACGATGTCTAATGTCTGTAAAGCTAGATATATAGGGTTTGGATATCCAATAGCCCCGTAAATATATACGTATTTACAGTAATAATATTATTTATAATATTTTAAGCATGATCAACTATATTATATACCTATTAAATAATATATATGTATGGTTATTGGTTTTATTTATATATAATTTTGTGTGATAATATGTATATTATAAGTATAGTATAATATTATACAATATATATTATGTTTTGTAAGTATAATTTATTTATTTATATTTGCTTTTTTTACGGCAAGTTACTTTTCCTCTTTCAACTCGACTGGCACCTATACAACTTTGTTCTTGTATCGCCCAAAGGTTGACTGGTAGATAATGCCATGAGGCATTAAGTCCACCTTTGTACCTATATGTGCATAAAGTTTTTTAAATAAATAAATAAATATATACGTGGTTGTATGAATAGAAAAGGATGTATACAACCATCACCCATCCATTTACCATCCAGCAGTAGGAGATCAGTGGAAAAATCTTTTTCCACGTCGTATTACCCGTAACATACACTTTTATTTGCGAATGTTCAGGCACTCTGATAATAACCATATATTTGAGAACTCCTATTCACATTCGTGGGTTCATTTCTTGTTTAAATATAACAGACAATTGCAGTTAAGTTTTGAGTCTTGGTTACGATACAAGGACGACCTCTGTGGCTTAGTGGTTTAGGGCTGGGGTTCGCAGGTTCGAGTTTAAAACCAACATGGTTTATATTTCAGCCTAATGAAAATCAAACTAAAATGACATTGTCGAAAATGGGACTCCAACACACAATAAAATTTTGACGATGGAGTCTGTAACGACCTTAGAAATAATAATAATAATATAATAATATCTATGGACGCTTCACACCACGCCAGTCTGGCCCCGTGCTAAATACCTGTAGCCCTAGCATGGCCACGGTAGAAATGCGAAAGTATCTAAGAAACTGTGGAGATAAACTGAAGGTACCGTTCCGATCTTTACCGCGGCTAGCCGCGACCGACAAAAATTCAATTAAAATGCCACTTTATGACGTAGACTATAGTCTATGTCATAAAGTAGAATTTTATTTGAATTTTTAGGACTATAGTCTATGTCATAAAGTGGCATTATATTTGATTTTTGTCGGTCGCGGTTAGCCGCGGTAAAGATCGGAATGGTACCTTTAGTTTATCTTCACAGTTTTTCTATATATGTTAATACTTTATAATATATAGAAAAATATATAATTTAATACTTTTATACTATACATATTATATTTAAGATTTTTAGGGTAGTAGTAGTCAACAAGGAACCCTTATAGTTTTGGTCTGTCCGTCCGTCTGTCTGTCCGCGGTTTTGCTCTATAGGACTAGGACTATAGGACCTACAAAGCTCTAATACGACATGAATGCACATATTAATGATGCCGACAAAATGGTATATAAGTTCTTAAAAAAAAAAATAAGGTACCTCCTCTACACATCAAGCGGGATATGAATTTTTTTTTCGCGTCCACCCCACCGTGTGGGTCGTCGTTAGATATTATTATTAAAAAATCGTTAGAGTCCAGTGTACCAGCTAAACGGTTTCTTCTGGAAATGTGAAAAAATTCACGGGAGTAGGAAATAGGGAGCTGAATTTAAAAGGAAAACTATCACGGCTAAGAAGACTTCATAAGTTATTGAGTAATAGTCGATCAACATAAAAAAAAAATGTATTCGGAGAAGTATAAAGGAACTTTTCGTTCAAATTCCTTTAAACGTAACTGAGATGATCTTGTTAGTAGTGTAAAACACGTTATAAATGTACATTCATTGACCATTAAAAAATGTCAAAAACTAGCGGTACTTATACGGAACCCTATATTGCGCGTAGCACTTGCACTTGGCCGGTTTTATTATATCATACACATATTTAATACACATCTATGAAGGAACATTGAAAACTTTTTGTTTCGTCGGCGGGATACGAACCCGCGACCCCCCGCTTTAGCTGCCACACACTCTTAACCACAGAGGTCGTCGTCAAGAGAAGAAAAACTGTATTATATTATTATCTTTCTCTTTTATGGTGAGGCCAAACAAGCGTAATTTTGTGAGTCCACGAGTCGCAGAATTTCGGTCGCGTAAATATTTTTTCATACTAATCATGACTCACAATATTACTCTCGTGTGAATGAAGTAGGAATTTTTTTTGAAACTGAATGCAGCAGAATTTCTGCCAGCCGAAATTCTGCGACTCACAACTCGCAAATTACGCTCTTTTGGCTTCACCCTTACACATAATATCTCACGGTTACGGTCACGGTTTCTCTTTTACCAGGAGTTGCATGATTTCCATGATTTTGGACTTTGTCGTCTGTCAAAATTTACTCTAATATGTTCTCCTTATTTATATAATATAAAGTCAAAATAATTTAAGGTGGCACCAGCGGTCACTGATCTCTCTAGTCTAGGAGCTATGTGAAAAGTGCTCGCACTGTATTCTGTTAACTTAAGAAAAAAAAAAACTTTTATACAGACTACAGACTGTTGTAAATTCATCTTAGTATGATAATCTCCAACTATTTATGAGTTCAAAGTGATATACTTCATACTCAATAATTCACATCGAGTCTGCAAAATACGATATACTAGCCCAGTCAGTCACATCAGTGGTCAATCGCGGTTTGTATAGAAAGCGTTGAACTATATTAACAAGTTTTTCGACAAAGTCAATGACTGCTCCGGACAGAATTCGGTATTTTTAGACTATAGAAGTTACGATAGTATACACAGAGTAATTATAAACCTGCTGGCACCTACGTGTTTATTCGCGCTAATTTTATTACGCAATTAATCACGATAGGATCGCTTTGTTCACCGTAAACTATAAATTGTAAATATCATGTAATGGCGGCAATGCTTTCATTAATTACACTATGTAACAATTGCTGTAGATCAAATTTACATGGTCATTATTGGTAATGTAATGGACTTACATCTCACAAATATAATGATGTCTGTGTGATATAGACATTATAATTTATAGTTATATATTATTATGTTAAGGCGCTGTTTCACCACATCCTGATAGGCTATCCACAACTTATCTGACAGATACTCCATACTCTATCTGTCAGATAAGTTGTGGGTAGCTTATCCGGCACTTATCAGGAAGTGGTGAAACAGGCCCTTAGTCTATCAAGCTGTAGTAAGCTAATTAAAAAGTGATACAGACAGACACATTACATTATTATTATGTACTACTAGCTGTCCCGGCAAACGTTGTTTTGCCTGTTTTCCTGCTTTTCTTTTGAAGTTTTTTTGTTTTTTTTTTCTATAAACCTCACGGAGCCCGAGACCTTTCCAACGAATGCAAAACCGTTGAAATCGGTTCGTGCGTTCTGGAGTTATAGCGTCAGGAAGGAAAACCCGACTTATTTTTATATATTAGATTAGAAAAGTTGATTCATAGGCAGATGGCGGACCTTCGTAATTTGGTCGCGTTTTATCAAACCTAGCTGACAGATCACGAATTACATTGAATTGACATAATCAGACCAAATGACGTAGGTCCGTCAACTGCCTATGAATCAATTTCTTCGTTGGTATATTAAAAGTATTAACTTTCAAATTATGCCACACTCTTCCCAACTTAGCATCTGGGGGTAATCTGGGGGTAAAAATAGGGTTTTAACGATTTTTTGTCACCCTCTCATCGCACATATTAGATTTGGTGACATTTTATTGGAAATCCTCTAAATACTTCATTCTTCTATTCTAATCCAATACTAATAATATAAGTACAGTCAATATTTATGATCACTAATCTTATATGTATATAAAATTCTCGTGTCACAATGTTAGGCCGCGTACTCCTCCGAAACGGCTTTACTGATTTTAACCAAATTTTATATGCATAATCAGTGGGTCTGAGAATCGGCTACTGGGTACTTTTTATATTGATAAGTGCATTTGTTGAATAAATAATAGTAAATTATTACAACTCGAGACTGACGGCGACCATTGATTGTGCGACGGGACGGGACGGGACGTTACCATGGTAACATAATTATTTAGTCACTTCAATAAAATAATAATATTATGCTCGAAAGACTTTATATTATTATGGCAAAGCAACGTTTGCCGGGACAGCTAGTATTATATAAAACACAATTTTTGGTGCACGTTTTGGTTAGGTTAGTTACCTACACTAAGCACACCTGACGTGAATTATTTCAAAACCGGTCGTGTATTTCGTTATTTATAGTCATTTCTTATCACAGTGGAAAAATTGCACGAAAAATTGTGTTTTATTTGTGTTCAACATAAATTTCCATCAAGAACCGACAATATAATCAATCACAAATATTGATGATGTTAATTCCAGGTCCCTAGCCATCGGCATGATAATGACCTGGGGCAGGATCGGCAGTCTGGTGGGGAACGTGCTTTTCCCCATACTTCTAGACCTGGGCTGCGTGGTGCCCATCTACACTTTAGCCGCTACGATGATTTGTAAGTACAAAGTTTTGTAAGTAAGGGTGGGTTTGTGAGTAGAGAGTTTTGTAAGTAGGGGTGGATTTGTAATTAGAGTGTTTTGTTAGTAGGCGGCTTTCTTTTGTTTTTATTGATAGGTTACAAAAATTCAGTATAAATAATTTAGCATAGGAAAAACTATAATAAAGCTAATATAGACAAAATATATTTTTGCAGGTATAACAACATTTTCATTGGTGCTACCTGTGAAGAAGAAGTGATAATTATAATAATATGTTTTTTATTAAATATTTTTTTTACAAATCCTTTTTTGATTTATTAATTTGTATTTTTATAATTATCTCCGTAGAATATTTAAAAGATAATAATTTGAAAAGGGTTTAAACCTTTATACCTACCTAACTTTTACACGGTATACCTTTTTATACGTGTCTCGTATATACCGTCTACCTTTAACCCATGCTGCCTTTAGATACCTAAAAATCTCCAAATCCGTTGTACAAAACCGCACTCACCCGAATTAGAGCTTTAGAATTAGAACCCTAAGAGCTTGGGGACGCCCGAGGCTTACGAATGTGAATATCCAGCCAAGTGCGAGTCGAATTATGAGGGTTCCGTACAGTAGTCAATTATGATTCCTTTAATTAAGTAAGAAATGTGCAGTTGTAGGATTTTTTTTAATAAAAAATTATGGGGAAAACGAGCAAAGGGGTCACCTGTAATTGGAAGGCAACTACCGTTGGCTCATGGACACTCCCAACATAAGAGTTGCAGGTGCGTTGCCGTTTTTGTAATTAACAATGTTACGTGTTAAATTTTAAAGGCTAAGTTTTATCTGCGGTAAACTTAAAATTAATAATTGAAATTCGAAAGGAAGGTCGAAATTAGCTTTTTTGTGGCAAAAACGTTCTGATATTACGTTTGACAGTTTCAACAGTTCCAAAAGACAATAAGCATGAATATACACTACACAGTCTTAATTTTAAATTTAAGCGGTAAGAGACAAACAGAGAGCGGTCACGCGGTCAAGTGTTCAAGTGGTCAATTTTGCGTTTCTCTATATAACGTAACACAACTGTTACGTTATATATAGATACTCAGTACTCACACAGGGGACGCAGTCAGCCGCGTCAGTCTGTGTGACTGACCACTCGAACGTAGAATGCGAACGCTGAACGCTTGAGCGCGTGACCGCTCTCAGTCTGATAGGTCCCGTAGTTCCCAAACCAGTGGTAGGCAATACATAGAACATTCTGATTTCTGAAAGAATTTGATTTAAATTTATACAGAAATTAAACATTTTTTATCTATTTTATTTTAATTTCAACTGGATATCACTACTTTTTCCCGAAAGAAGCCCTGAAAAGGACGAAGTGACACAGAGTAAAGGGTTTTTATATAAGGAACCCTAAAAACAAAATACCAAAAATATGAAGGGCCAAATTGGTTGAGTACTACTTAATGTTATCGGCGGAGTTATCGAGAAATTATTGAGTGGCCAACTTGTAAAGATCCAACTAACTTCAATCAGATTGTATACTCAGTGTTTCAGGTACTTTTTACCCGAGGAAGAAAATAGTAGTAATGATTTTAGAACTTATTATTATTATTTTTTTTTTTTAATTTAATAATTTATTGTGCACAAGAAACAATTACAATAAGACAATATACACAGCAAAACGACACAAAGGATCTGCTTATTTCTAATAGAAATCTCTTCCAGCAGCCCTACGGAGAGAGATAGGATTGAGACAGCAGATAGAACGTGCACTATTATTATGAATATATATATATATATATATATATATATATATATATATATATATATATATATATATATATATATATATATATATATATATATATATATATATATATATATATATATATATATATATATATATATATATATATATGTATATGTATATATATATATATTTATTCATCACATAATTATATACATATATACATAACACATACTCATACTAGTTGGGTAAAATATAAACAAATAAGAATAGATATTTTGATGTTATGTTAATTATGATGCTATATCTATATAATAAAATATAATATTGTTGTATGAAATAAATAAATATAATAAATTATGATATATGATACTATATACTATATACTATATACTATATATAATACTTAGTATTTAAATGGATTGAGATTCAAGGTAATGCTCTTTCAAACGTCTTTTAAAAACAGCGATAGTGGGACTGTCGTGAATGGTGTGAGGGAGCGAGTTCCACAATCTGACAGCATGAACAGAAAATGAGTAGGAGTAAAAGTTGGAACGATGAGAGGGGAGTAAAAGATTTGACCGGACGTTGGACCTACATGGAAGATCGGGAGAAGGGGAAAAATTGAATCTGTCAAGGAGATATGGAGGAGCGAGAGGATTGTACAGGATGTTGTAAAGTAAGCAAAGGCTGTGGGAGTTACGGCGGAGACGGATCGGTAGCCACTTGAGTTTAGAACGGAAGGCCGAGACAAGATCAAACTTTCTCAGACCGAACACGAAACGTATACAAAGGTTCTGTAAACGCTCGAGTCTAGTTAACTGTTCCTCAGTGGTGTCCAGGTAACAGGTGTCGGCGTAGTCAAGGATGGGAAAGATGAGAGTCTGGACAAGGAAAATTTTGGTTTGTATAGGTAGGAAGTTTTGGAGGCTTTGTACTTTGTTTAACTTGTATGTATTTTTGTGTTACTTGTATGTATTATGAAAATAATTTGGCATGTCATCAATAATAATGGGTAAGATAGTTATATTTTATATACTTAGTACAATATATAATAGTAGTAATAGCTTTTTGTAAAATTTACACAGTCTGAATAACCCTATGTATTTACTCCGTGAAATAACCACAAAAAAAAAACTCAGAGAAATCTGATGATCACTAGAGACGAACTGCACGTGTCGGCGGCAGTCGACGGCACGTGTTGGCGGCAGTCGACGGCAGTCGACGGCAGCCGTCGAAAATTTATCACGCTTGCAGTAGTGACGTACCGCGTAAAGGTAACCGTCCACCGGTCGGTATCGTACGCAGCGGACGTCTCGCATCAAACGGAAATTTTTTTCACAGTACGTCCACTGTATCAGCAGCGTACGGATTACCGACTAGCCAGTATGTTTATCTCCTAATTAGTCCAAACAAAGTTCCTAAGTCAAAATTTCTGCTTTCGACTTTTCCATCCACACCCCCCTTTTGAGCATTCATTTACTAGGCTAGTCGGTAATCCGTACGCTGCCGATACAGTGGACGTACTGTGAAAAAAATATCCGTTTGATACGAGACGTCCGTTGCGTACGATACCGACCTGTGAACGCTTACCTTTAGGCGGTACGTCACAACTGGGGGCCTACCACCACCTCTACTAAGCGACACCGTTTGACGTTTGACAGAGGAGCTTTAACGTCAAACTTTAACGTCAAACTAGCGATCTTAAAAAAAGTTGATATTTCACAGCGGATTTAACAATGTTTTGCATTTTTTACTGTTTTTAGTAAAATTATATTTGAAAAGTGAGTACGGTAATGTTATTGTAATCTTACAACAAAGTGTTCTGGAAATAATATGATACTTTTAGAAAAGGTCATGGACCGTGGTAAGCCCCCTTCAAGCGTCATAAACTGTCAACGGCTGCCGTCGACTGCCGCGGACACGTGCCGTCGGCTGCAGTCGACTGCCGCCGACGCGTGCCGCCGACACTTGCCGTTCGTCTATAAGAAGCCTTAAGTTGTTATTTAATGAAGCTACAGACTTTGTGACAAAACCTTTACTATACAACTCAATTATAAAGAAGTTATTAAATCTCTTTGAAAGTAACCTAGTCTTTAAGAAAAAAATAACTTAAGGGCAACTATTAAATCCTACTCCGTTAAGTACAAATTCACTTATCCCTTAATAATTTGTCCACATAGTACTTAACGAATTTAGTAAGACCCTTAAGTGACATTAGGTTATGGGCCAAGTTTATCTGCCCAGACGGTAAGAGCCACGATAATATTATATTCACATAGATGTATCATACCTTGGACGTCGCATCTGCTGGATGCATTTATGAAGCCTTGCAGTTAACTTAGTTTTAAAATATTACGAAATATAACGATGAAAATTGGCAATATTATGCTATTATAATATCATTATTACATCATAAAAAATAAATGAATAATAAATGAATTTAGAAAATAATAATAATGAAAGTAAGTTGTGTAAAAATTTTAGTTCTGTTATGTACCGTGATTCTAGAACTTTATGCAACATATTTGCAGCATTTTATTCGAACACAAAACGAAACTGCATTAATCTTGCATTTAAATAGAAAAAGTACTATGCAACTTTTTTACAGCATCAAAATTTTGAGTTAAATGGTAAGATCTTATTAATAAAATTATTTACTTTCTGTTTATCTGTTTTTTTTTTGTTTGACACATTGGAAAAGTAACGTAAACGACAAAAACAACGTACCGAAATAGTTAAACGCTGTGTAAATATTTTTGATAGTCTAGACTAAATTATTATTTATTAGTAAGTTTTCTACTGGACAGTCAACATTGGACAAGCAATTTCGCTTGCGACGTCCATAATATTGGTAGATCAATGGTCCGGTAGGAACCACGTAATATAATATTCATGAAATTTACAAGATCCTTTCTATGGAGCATTTTGCAGAGATATAAACTTTGTTATAATTATTATCACCAGACACAATTTAATTTCGTTTATTCTCATAATATAATAATAACTCCCACGCCGGTTTCGGTGACGGTGGCCGATTTCATTGAAACCGGACCTAACTAGAAATTTTATAGTGCCCAAGTGTGTGCGCAGTACACAAGAGCACTCTCTATTCCTTTTACTGTCATAACCCAGTGGGACGGAAGACCGACACGACTGGCGAGAGATAAGGCGCAGGACCGACTTTTTACATGCCCATCCGACGCATGGATCATCTTACTTGTCAGACAAATCAGGTGATCAGCCTGCATTGTCCTAACCAAACTTGGAAATAACGTGTTTCTAAAGCGGGAATCGAACCCATGACCTCCGAGTCAAGAGTCGCGCTCTAAACCACTGGATAATATACTTAGATACCAAGGTTATGACTAGTGTCTACGTATTTAAGGCTGATATTAATAACTAGAAGACGCCCGCAACTAGGGTGACCAGATGTCAGGAATTTTACTGACATGTCAGGAATTATATACATTATGTCAGGAATGCGGCCGGAAAAGGGAAATGTCAGGAATTTTCGGCAAATAATTGAAACAATAAATTTTTTTACACTAAACTTTTATTTTTAATCACAATAACAAAAAAGGTTAAGGCACAAGTACTTTGGAGTTTGATAAATTGTAACTTATAAATAATCGTAATTATCTTTTTACGATATAAACATAAATCAATCAACATTGACAAATTAAAAATTTAAAAAATCAACAAATAAATAGCTCGTGTAAGGAATTTTGGCCGAAAATAAGGAATTTTGTCAGGACTTTTGACTACTATGCGCCAAAAATTAGTTTATCACGCGGAAACTCTACATGTTTCGGGATAAAAAGAATTCTATACACTTTTCTGGGACTCAAAATATTTCCACATCAAATTTATATATATATATATATATATATATATATATATATATATATATATATATATATATATATATATATATATATATATATATATATATATATATATATATATTTTTTTTTTTTTTTTTTGTATGTTCAATGATTACTCCGCCGTTTGTGAACCGATTTTCAAAATTTTTGTTTAATTGTATTAGGTTTCACTCCAATTTGGTACCATGTTCACAAAAGTGGTGACCTGGATGATGGCATTTATGAGTAATCGAGGGAACTCCTCAAAATTTATATGGAAATTTCAATTTCAGAATTTGCTTAAACCTCAACTATTTCTGTATACAATCTTCGGTATTTACGTACGTAGGTAATTACGTCGGTACCAGTCCCAAAAATTTAAAATATTCAATGTATCAAAATAATGAACATTGTATACAGAAAATTAATAGTTGAGGCAAATTCTGAAAGAGGCACTACTAAACAGTTAGAATTATTTAATACTTTTTAGTTCATTTAAGAATTACTTATGTTATTGTTTTCACTTGGAAGTCGGTTTTAATTTTTTGTTAAAAATAATAATCGTAATAAAAGTATCATTTGTACTTTCTCATGGCTCAAAAGAGCTCTATCTATACTAATATTATAAAGCGGAAGAGTTTGTTAGTTAGTTTGTTTGTTTGTTTGTTTGAACGCGCTAATCTCAGGAATCTTTCAGTGTTAGATAGCCCATTTATCGAGGAAGGCTATAGGCTATATTTAATCACGCTAAGACTAATAGGAGCGAAGAAATAGTAGAAAATGTGGAAAAAACGGGAGAAATTATTTGAAAGGGCTTATCTCACGAACTACTAGAGTTCTGTTATTTGGGTCAGATAAGAAGTAGACCACATGAAGGATCATAGGTTATTTTTTGTAGATTGATTTATCTTTGAAATATTTAATTTACGCGGGCGAAGCCGCGCGGAACGTCTAGTATACTAATATACTAATATTATAAAAAGGAAGAGTTAGTTAGTTTGTTTGTTTGTTTGAACGCGCTAATCTCAGGAACTACTGGTCCGATTTGAAAAATTCTTTCAGTGTTAGATAGCCCATTTATCGAGGAAGGCTATATGCTATATTTTATCACGCTAAGACTAATAGCAGCGAAGAAATAGAAGAAAATCTGTGAAAAACTACTCTGTTAATATTTGATTATTATTTATAAACGTACACAAACATCAAAGCTGGAGAATACTTGGGAATTCTTAGAGGAATATTTCGTTATTTACGTAGAATTCTTGTCCCCTATCCTTGGGGATATCGGGGATAAATGTAATACTTCTGGGGCACGTCACTATTTTTTCATTGCAGAATTTGTCTCGCAAATCCTGACAGACTCCTCGTGAGACGAAAATATCTTCCGACTGTAATATTCAAAGCGACATCATTGTTATTTAGCTTACAATTACGGATTTATTTTGTGCTAGATGCTGCTTTTTAGCCGTTCATTCCGCCGTACCAGTACATTTTGGTGTGATAAAAACTATTCTATGTAATAACATAAACGCTTCCCCAGATTTCATTCAATTAGTTACGATCAAACGAACAGAAGATTTATATTTATAAGGATTATGTTCGATGCCATAAATGCTTGACACATCTTCAGCGGGTTGGAGATATCAGTCGAGGTAAAGTGACTCCCCAACCATAGGGTCTACCTACGAATCGCAGGAACGATGACTTATGAGATAGAACACCCACCGCAACTCTCCAAACTCCTAGAGCGCTTACAACGTGTCGGCGGTACGCGTCAGCGGCAGTTGACGGCAGAGGACGGCAGGCGACGGCATGTGTCGGCACCAGTCGACGGCAGTCGACGGCAGCCGTTGACAGTTTATCACGCTTGCAGTTGTGACGTACCGCGTAAAGGTAAGCGTCCACAGGTCGGTCGGTATGCGAGACGTCCGTTGCGTACGATACCGACCTGTGGACGCTTATCTTTAGGCAGTACGTCACAACTGGGGCCTACCACCACGTCTACTTAGCGACACCGTTTGAAAGATGAGCAATATTTCTTTAACGTCAAACTAGCGATCTTAAAAAGTTGATATTTCACAGCGGATTTAACAATGTTTTGCATTTTTTACTGTTTTTTAGTAAAATTATATTTAAAAAATGAATACGGTAATGTTATTGTAATCTTACAACAAAGTGTTCTGGAAACATGATAGTTTTAGGAAAGGTCGTGGTAGGCCCCCTGCAAGCGTCATAAACTGTCAACGGCTGCCGTCGACTGCCGCGGACACGTGCCGTAGACTGCCGTTGACTGCCGCCGACACGTCCCGTTCGTCTGTAAGAAGCCTTAGGCCTTTTTTTCATGGGAAAATGCATTTCGCATCCCCGGCGGATTGCGGGTATTGGTCAGAGTATGTGGGACTTCCCTGGTGTCGATCTACCCACTATAAAACCATGGTGCTCCTCGCTTAAGTCAGAGCTGCGGGTATAATAGAACATAGTCAGCCTAGTCCAGAGGAAATAATAGGTTAATACATCTGGGACTAACTAGTATATTATGCGGGTTTCCTGACGATGTTCTCCTTCACCGTAGGAGCGTACGTATTGTGTACTTGAGTTCCGGAAATGTCTCATTAGTACACGCCTCCACCCGGGATCGAACCTCCACAAACTGCGAGTGCGAACCAAAGGTCTACCCACTAGACCACGGACTCCGTAGGCCTAGTGGTTTTATTTTTAGGATATAATTAAACAAATTGCATATTCCAATGATTAATTATGCAGAGCGAAGCTCGCGAAGTAACTTCGTGAATTGTGGGAGCTCTCAAAACCAAACCAAATTAAAACCAAACAAAGTTTTGAGGCTTATGTCTGTTGCCGTATAAACCGTTTTAATTAATACATTGATATTTATTCTAATATTTTAGTGCGAAAGTAATGTATGTCTGCTACCTCTTCACGAAAGCACTGAATCGATTTGGTTGAAATTTGGTATGGAGATACTTTGAGTAGGAGGACATACTACTTTTTATCCTATAAAATGTACGGTTCCCGTGTGACAAATGAATTTCTATGCAACGGGGTTACGTCGAGGATCTACTATTCTATTATGAATTCAAAGAGTATCAGCTTTCTCCTGTCTTTCTATCTGTCTATTAATTCTTTACGCTACGAAAATTAAAAAAAAAAGTATTTCACCTAACTAGTAGCTGCAAATTTTTTAAGTTTATATCAAGTTTTCTAACCTACTAACATCTTGCAGTATACTAACTCGAACTAATTTAATTTCAACTCCACCAGGTGCGAGTTTCACCGCGGAACTGTTTCGGTAAAGTGTTTTAACTAATTGTTAAATTATCTAGTTAAATATTTAACTGTTATAATTAAGTCAAAAGTTATGGACTTTTGTACATTTCAACTTGTACATTTCAACTTGTCAATTGAGACATTTAGACCTGTTTTGACTCTTTTCTTATGTCCTGGGCATCAAATAATGATTTAAAACTTGGTTAAATTAAAAGCGTCTCCACACGATTTTAGATATTGCACTTGTTTTCTTGCTTGAAATAATGTGTCGTGTCGTTGCACGGCAAATTTTAAAGGCGACCAATCGTTTCATATATATATATATATATATATATTTTAGTGTCTACAAACTTTAAATTGTAAGTAAGCAGATCGGAATAAAGGCTTTTATTATTATTATTATTATTGTGTTTGTGTAAGGCATTCCTTGTTCACGGGAAGTTAAATTCCGGACCTTTGGAAGGCATGCGTGGGGCCGAAACCAACACGCAGAGGCCCGTTACACAGTTTTAATCTAAATGTAATGTGACACTAGCCGGCGACTCTCCCTGTCCGCACTATGGGAGTACGACCAAGGAGAGCCAGCGGCCAGTGTAGGACTATTACAGGGAATGGACCCCTTATTACGCACGCACGGACAATTATTAAAACAACTCAAAAAAGCTCTACTTCCAAATACTATTAAAACAAGGCAATACGCATAGAAAACTGAATAAAATTTCGAAAGCCCATTTATATGTACAGAATAATACGATTTTAAACTAAACAAGAAAAAATGAAGAAATTTTATATAAGTGAGAAATACCGAATCTAATGGAATGATGAATATTTGGTCATTTCCGACAAAATTAATATCAAGGGAAATTGTTTTTCATGTACTTTTACCTCCAAAATGACCGTTATGCCAACGACATAAGAATCATTATCAGGTAAAATTACCGGAGCTGACACAAAGCTCATATTATATTGAGATTTCGCGCTTAGCTATTAATCCTTATTACGCTGGTCTCATTTTGACGCTTCGGTTACAATTTATCTTTGGTTCGGTGACAAAATTATGAAATTTTGCCTAGGTTCCGAAATAAAAACCAGTAAGTATGCTGAAAAGTGCTCAATATGACATGTATCCGATGCTATATTATTTTTATACCTGTGAAAACTTGTAATTGGCCTTATTGTTCTATGTTTATGTTCTATGTTTATCATTATGTCGACGATTTCTATGCAATTATGCGGAAAAAAGTAGCGTCAGTGGTGCATAGAGTTCGAGAAAGCCGGAATAGTGTCCTGAAGATGATAGCGGAGAGAATTGACTCTGCACTCCTTCGCAGACTCACTGAGCTACATGTCAGGGTAGCAAGATGAGCCGCATCATAATTGTTAAAAGTATTCTTAATATGGACTTCTTTGTCTGATAATAAATTATTTTTATTTTTTATTTTATTTATTATGTCATGTTATCTAGCTGCAAGTTTTCCTCTTAATAAATAAAATAAAAAATAAAATAAAATATTGTACAGCGCCAAGTAACTCTTTAAGCACTGTTGCTTCCTCAGAAAACTTTTTAATATACTAGACGACGCCCGCAACTCCGTTGCGCCAAAATTCGTCTATCGCGCGGGAACGGAACATTTTTCCGGGATAAAAAGTATCGTATGTCCTTTTCCGGGACTCAAAGTATCCCCATAAAAACGTTGGCCGGGGCATCTAGTAATATTTTATTATGACTATGGATCTTGATATTGTAATCTAGCTTCCAACATGACAGCTGTTCCAGTGAATGCACGACTGCCCAAATACGAAGCTACGATTGCCAAATGCTACGAAGACCAAAGCCTAGTGAAGTCAGGTATGTAAATTGTAAACCTGACTTCACTATGCTTTGGTCCCCTACTGTATACAATGATTACATAACTAAGGGTAGGCTACAACGTATAATTTATAGAAAGACTTTATACAAGAAATAGAGAGGCCACATTGCACCTTTCTATTTTTGGAGGATTCAGAAGTAACACTTGAAAACTTTTTATTACAAAATATTTTAATTTTTTCTGTTAAAAATATCAAACCTTCATAATAATATTATAAATGCGTCTGTCTGCCTGACTATTACCTCTTCATGCTTAAACTTGGTATGCAGATACTTTGAGTCCCGGGAAAGGACGATAGCTTTTGTTGTAGAAAAATGTAATGTTCTCTACAACTTTAGTCCTTATAATTTTATTGTAAAATCAATATTTATTATTAATATAATTATTATATTAAATAATATATATGTATGGTTATTGGTTTTATTTATATATAATTTTATGTGTGATAATATGTATATTATAAGTATAGTATAATATTATACAATATATATTATATTTTATAAGTATAATTTATTTATTTATATTTGCTTTTTTTACGGCAAGTTACTTTTCCTCTTTCAACTCGACTGGCACCTATACAACTTTGTTCTTGTATCGCCCAAAGGTTGACTGGTAGATAATGCCTTAGGCATTAAGTCCACCTTTGTACCTATATGTGCATAAAGTTTTTTAAATAAATATTTATGGAAATAACTGCAAAAAACTAGTGAAAGTATAATTTCACATGTTCGACCTCTATCGCGATTATTACAGTTACAGAAAAAAATACAGAAATAAACTTGTAGCTCATTAAATTAACCACAATTAAAACTAAGACTTCGCTGTCTGTCCGTCTGTCTGTCTCCAGGCTTCAAGGTCACCGATAGGTAGAGACTTGAAATTTTCAGATATTATGTATTTCGTTTCCCGCTATAACAACAAATACTAAAAACATATTAAATTTAATATTTGATGGGGCTCCCATATAACAAACAGGATTTTAGTGGCCCTTTTTGCTCTTTATCATATATCTGATAAAAATAAAATATTATAAATATTTAGGGGGGGGGAGGCGCCCATACAAAAAGCACAAATTTTTGTCTGTCTTTGCCTTTTAATGGTACGGAACCCTTCATGAGCGAGTCTGACTCGCACTTGGCCAATTTTTTAATAATGATTCAGGTGTAAGTTGTGCCGTAGTTGTTACAGGGTCTAATCCATGATCAGAAATATTCAGTTTTATCCAGTCGCTTCGGTCCTGGTACATTTACCATAGGTGTAGGAGCTTAAATATTGATTTCTGAAAAAAGTCATAACGATCAAATTTATAGGAAATTTAATGATCTTTCATCTACAACTTTGTTTCTATAATTATTTTTGCTAAATTCGATAATAACTGACATACAAGCGAAATTATACTTTGACTTATTTTTTTTTTTTGTATTTATCTTCGTTAATATTGATTTCACAATGAAAATTATAAGAACTCAAAATGTAGAAATTGCCTGAATATGTCCTTTGTCGAAAAAAACGTATCTAACGTCATTTATCCATACTTATATAAAATTATAAAAGGGAAAGTATGTGTTTTACATGTGTAACTTTTTAACCGACTTCCAAAACGAAGGAGGTATCTCATTCGACCATTTATTATAATAGTAAATATTAATTTTTGTTTCAATTCAATTGCGAAACCAACTTTGACGTACCTACCCTTAATTGTATGAATAATGAAGATATTTTGAATCTCGGAAAAAATACGGTAAAATGCAATAACGATAAAAATAACGATAAACGCGACGACCTCCGTGGCTCAATTGGTTGAGTGTGTGGCAGCTCAAGCCGGGGGTCGCGGGTTCGAATCCCGCCGACGGAACAAAAAGTTTTCAATGTTCCCGGGTCTGGATGTGTATTAAATATGTGAATGATATAATAAAAATCTTAAATATATGTATAGTATAAAAGTATTAAATATATTTCCGTTGTCTGGTACCCGTAATACAAGTTCTTCAGGTACTTAGCACGGGGCCAGACTGACGTGGTGTGAAGCGTCCATAGATATTATTATTATTATATTATTATTATCCTTATTCAGGTGCAACGATGTCGCGGAAAATGTCTAGTTATATGTTACAATTTTAATTTTCTTTGAAATAAATAAATTAATAAATTAAAAAGTACAATAAAAATAATTGAACCAAGGTTAAATTAAACAGAATAATACTCCCAAAAATTGTAAAATTTAAACGATTTTTCCCAAAACTTCCGCAGCCATTTCATTTCTAAATTTGATTACCGCTGGGTCTTTCTAAACAATGCACAAATTCGGCTCTAGAGCCCAGCTGAACGATATAACGTGCAAAAACCGCAAAATAGTTGGCAGACAGCCAGGTATAGTCAGGGCCGGTTTTAGCTCTACCAGCGCCCTGGGCGAGATTCCTTCGGCATCCAGGGTGCTGGTAGTGCTAAAATAAAGGCGGCGCCCCTTTTTATCCGGCGCCCTGGGCGCTCGCCCGGGTCGCCCCCCCTAACGCCGCAACTGGTTATAGTCCTTAACGCAATACCCGGGCCTCGCAAACGGTTTCGTACCTCGGAACTTACCAACTTGAATGGCATTAAGGTTCTTTGTGAATTTTGAAGGAATTTACTCCGCTTTAGATGCGACTGGTCCTGTTAACTTTGACAGTCAAATAATATAAGATAACATAAATATTTATAAGTAAGTACATGCTTATTCCCTGCCTTTGTATAATGCAGCCTCTTTACATTTGCCGGGGCTAATGATAATACAATCGATCGTGTAGAGTTGTAGACGGACACATAATAATTTTGATGTACCATCGAGGAAATTGATTCCCAGGCAGTTGACAGACCAACGTCATTTGGTCGGATCATGCCAATTCAATGATAATTGTGATCTGTCGGCTGGGTTTGACGTAACGCGACCAAACTACGTAGGTCCCCCATTTGCCTAGGAATCAACTTCTCTGATAGTACAACGTCGATTGTACATGCTATAGAGTTTACAGTCACGGTAACAATAATGGAATAAGTCAAAACGTGACATGAACACTTGGGCCCGTATTTTTGGTCAGTACTCAAGATGCATCTCGGTCTCAAGAAATGGTTCAGGCTCTGTGATTGGTTGGCTGTCAAAATTTGGACTAATTACAAAGCCGAACCGCGTCTTGAGACCGGGTCGCATCTTAAGTACTGACCAAAAATACGGGCCTTATACTCTGACCGCTTAAAGCGCGACTCTCGTAGCATACATTTAGAGTGGGTTGCACCAGAGGCGTGGTTATGGTTAAGGTTATGGTCAAAGTTATGGTTAAAGGCTAACTTAACTTAACTTTGACAACAAAATTTGACAGATGTCTGTTGTGTTTATTTTTTTATTAAAACAATTAATGGGATTGAGAGCATTGAGAGTATAAAAAATTGAATTATCCGTAAAAATCGTCAGGAAAAATATTTGTTATAAGTAACAACATTGTGAGCCATAGTAAATTTTCACGAAAAAAATTTGATATAAGTATGAGCGGTTATGGTTATCGTTAAATATGGCGTCCTTAACCAAAGATTTGACGCTTTGCACAGTAGTTATAGTGAAAGTTGTAGTTAAAGTTACAGTTATAGTTAAAGTAAGTTGGTGCAACCCACCCTTAGTATTCTACGAGTATGCTACGAGTCGCGCTTTAAGCGGCCAGAGTATAGTACTTTTTATACAAAAAAATAAAAAATAATAATAGTTTTGTTTTTATTATTTATCGTTGAATACGATAAATAATAAAAACAAAACTAAAGGATTTTACATGTAATGTATTGTTTCCTCTGGTGTTGCGTGTATCCATGATCACGGCTATCTCTTCACATCAGGTGACCTATCTGCTCGTTTGGTTCATTTCATGCAGACACTTCATATGTCGCTAAGTCCTACACGATCCTTTTCTCAGTCGAACAAAGCCTCCTCCAGCGTGCCTTAACCCGACGCCTTTTGATTTTATATTCCATTTATACAGCTTCGTTAGCTTGAGAGCGTTAACAGCTTGGTCTCAAGCTTAGCAGCTATAGCTTACGCTGGAGGAGTGCAGATGCATACGTGAAAAGGAGGTTGGCAAGATTTGTGATATTATGTATTGCCTTGCCATGCTATTGCTGGGGTTTTGTAGCCAAACCAAAATGGCAAGAAAAAATTTAGAAACTTCTTAATTTTATAATAGTAAGGAATATAAATAATTAAATAAATCGGCCAAGTGCGAGTTGGACTCGCGCACGAAGGGTTCCGTACCATTACAGAGCAAAAATAGGTAAAAATTGTGTTTTTTTGTGCTATTTCAAGTGCCTACCTATTGCCATTATTGATATCGAGCAAAAAATAGCAAAAAAAAAAATACGTTTGTTGTATGGGAGCCCCCCTTAAACATTTAATTTATTTCGTTTTTAGTATTTGTTGTTATAGCGACAATAGATATACACAATCTGTGAAAGTTTCAGAAATCTAGCTATAGCGGTTATTGAGATACAGCCTGGTGACAGACAGACGGACAGATAGACATCGAAGTCTTAGTAATAGGGTCCCGTTTTTACCCTTTGGGAACGGAACCCTAAAAATGATAAAAAATATTAAAAAAATATATTTCATTGAAATTATAGGGGTGTACCCAATTTGGCACAATGGCCACTTATGGGGTGGGCGTAGGTGGGTTTGAGTGAAGCATTCCTACTCAATGCAAATATTTTTTTCGATTTTTTTATAAGCTCTTGGACTTTTATTATGACGGACAACCTAACATTCATGCTTTGAAAGTCTTTTTGAAACGAAGTTTTTCGATTTTGGATTCTAGTGGGTGAGTAAGACGTTGACGCGATCATTATATGAGGTAAAATATAGCTCTGCCTTGAGGAAATAATAACTTGTCAATTGCACCTTCTTTATGTTGAACATGTAAAAGACACGCATTGGATAAGCTCATGTCAATCATATTTGTGTGTGATTCTATATGCGCTAACACTTCAACAATGAATGCCAATTCTATACAACAATATTGATTGGTCCATTTTGACCACATCATCCCTGTGGTTTCTTGTAGTAGTTGTTATAAAAGCTTGCTATTTTCTAGTTTGGTGATAGGCTATGCGATGCTAAATAAGTAGTATAAGTCGACTGACAGACTATTCAGCTTCCTCACTTCGTCAAGAAGTAACACTTAGCACTAATCAATTAGGCCAATCGTATGTATTGCTGTTATATTAGCGATAGTTTGAATCTTATTAGATCTAAGACAAGCTCTACTCGCTGCCTGCTGCAGGTTCATCATGCATGACCGCTATCCTCAGAACCCGAAAAAATACCAACGTTATGAACTTCAATTTCTCCTGAAACATAATTTAGCAAGGTTGATGAAATTTATCTAGTCTTATCATTTCTAGACCGTAGCGTTGTCCGAAGAAATTTATTCGATATTTCCATAGTATCGAGTACGACATTCATGGAAACCAAATCGATTTTCAAATCGCTGTCATACACTAGTTTTTATCAAAACTATATCGATTTAACCCTTCGATCGCGGATTCTTGGAAATGCTATTGTATTCTATTGTTGTCGCGACCACCGGTGCCCGTATGGGGCTTGATGAGTTAAAGCCGACTTATTTTTTCAATCTCTATTGTCGCGGCCGCTGATTCGTCTATCGTCACAAAGCTTCGTGCTATGAGACGATACCATTGGACGATACACGCAGATTATGAAATTATGAACTTCAATTTCTCCTGAAACATAATTTAGCAAGGTTGATGAAATTTATCTAGTCTTATCATTTCTAGACCGTAGCGTTGTCCGAAGAAATTTATTCGATATTTCCATAGTATCGAGTACGACATTCATTGAAACCAAATCGATTTTCAAATCGCTGTCATACACTAGTTTTTATCAAAACTATATCGATTTAAAGCCGACTTATTTTTTCAATCTCTATTGCCGCGGCCGCTGATTCGTCTATCGTCACAAAGCTTCGTGCTATGAGACGATACCATTGGACGATACACGCAGATCGTCCAATGGTATCGTCTCAAGCACGAAGCCCTACGCATGTGCGGCCGCAACATATAGGTTTGACAAATTATTTGTCATGATAATATTATCATATTTGAAAACAAATATACATATTTTATTTTAAATTAAAAAGCCTTTTACCATTGTTCAACGGCTCCCGTTTTCTCCTGCAAAGGTTGCTTTTAGTGTATTTATTTAATTTTTGTTTGTTTCCCATGGTTTCGATTAAATATTTTCTCAATCCGGAGTAAAGGCAAAGGAAGTACGTCCTCTCCTCAGGCGCGCGCGAACGCGACTATTGGCGACTGAGAGGTGAGACAAATCTAGCGGTGAAACGCGAATGTGGTTTTTCTTAAAAAACTTAAAAAATATAGAGAATATTAAAAATCCGCTAGGTCGAACCCTCGGTGATAGAATTTTATATGATGTGTAAAAATATTAACTTAGTTTAATGCATGGTTTTGGCAATATAGGAAAAATTCGTCAAAGTTAGATGCATTTTTGTGATTTTTTTCTATCGAGAAAATTTTACGATATCGTGTTTTCGCTCAGATCAGATTTTTGAAAATATAATGTAGTATCTAAGTTTAGAAAATTAAACAATTCGGGGCTTATTATCAAGTCCAAAAATGATTTATAAAATCGACGATTTTGGGTTAGTCGCCTTCTTAAGGAAACGCCTTTCTTTAAGATTCACTGTAGTCGGGTAAAACAAACAATTACTTTGAAATTCACTAGTTAGTCGATTGCCAAATAGTAATAATTATTGGTTAATGAATTAAATTTTGATAGGATATTATAAAACAAAATGTTTAACAGAAAATGTCTGTATTTCTTATACCAGAGCAAATAATAATATTAATATGATGAAATAATAATAGTTTTATCCTAGAAAAAAAGGTAATAAATAATAACATGATTTTTAGATTATACCTAGAAATCTCTCATGAATTACTTTATCTATTAAAGAGAACCGTATCAAAATTCGTTGCTTAAAGATCTTAACAAAATATACAGGATAGACAAAGTTACATCTAAGTTTAAAGAAAATCTACAGTGCGTGGCAACTTTGTTTTATATTTTATAATGATACTAGTACTGAATATACACGTGACACTACAGAATTCTGACGTCACGAAACGTTACTTCATAATGTCTACCAAACGTTATTAAAAATGTAAAAGGCATTTAGACTACGTTACTTAGACTAACGATATAACATTAAAAGCAACTGACTTGACTCCATTATTAATAAGATTCTTCAGCATTGACTTTTTACTGTTACAAGGACAGGCTCTGTCTAAGTATAGTTAGTTGGTCCTACACGTGAGTGCCCTAACGGCCAACTCCCAATTATCTACGGTCTGCGTGACGTGAAAAAGTAGTAAGGGCATCACAAGACATAAAATATTAGGTTTCATTAATCCTACTATACACCCGTATAGTATTATATAGGACTTATCGAAATTGTAGCTGTACTTACTTGATAATAATTATTAATCTTTGTTTGGTCAGCTTGTCAAACAAGCCAAGGTACAATAGTAATATTATAGTTTGTAAATATGTATATGTGTGTGTTTCTTATTTTTACGCGCAAATGCTAGGATTAATAATTTTAAATTAAGACGCAGAAAACTGTCAGCCTGAAACAACAAATTGGCTACTTTTTATCCCTAAAAAAATTCTTTTGGCATTCTACATTTTCAATTTTTATACTAGCACTTTTTACTTTACGTAGTGTTCTGAGTGACTTATCTTTACTAGCTTAAAACCTTTACCCCCTCACTATTCTTGGTTCACCTGTTTTCATTATTTATAGAACTTTTCCTAAGGGACGCTTTCTGAGCCCTCGTGCCTCCTTTGTCGTCCTTAAAAGGGCTTTACTGGGATAGTTTTGTTTTAGGGCCCTTAAATAAACTTTAGGGTCAGTTAGTGACAAATTGATAGAGCAATTGAGATCAAATTGTGACACTCAAATTTCAAACGAGCCAAGGAAATTGTTTAAACTTAAACTAATAACAAATTAAGAGACTGCCAGTAGAATAATCTGGAAATAGAACCTCAAAACATTTTGGGTATAACTAGATAGCGTTAGATTAACACATTACAAATATTATAAAAATACTTTACTAATGATAACTCTTTGCAGTTCGTAAAATTTAAGGTTCATCAAATATTTAGCTGTTTAAATAAAGAGGTACTCAAACAAATTATAGATACTGAGTGTTAGAAGCAATGAGTACTTTAGAAATATTTACTTAAAATTACGAACACAGCTCGAAGTTTCAAGGACAAGGCTAAATATTTGTTTAAAATAAAGCAATTTTTTAAAGGTTAAGTTGGTACTTTACAAAACGGCTAACGACCGTTCCCAATATTCAATCTATCTCTGGTTTGACATACGACCGATCGCAGCTAACATTGAATTGACATAAAATATATGTCTCTAATGTCTAATGAGAGCTATTCCTATCTCTAGTAGGGCAAAACCAGAGATAGATCAAATATTGGGAACGGCCGTTAGGCTCGATTATAACGCCTCCGTGGTCCAGTGGTTAAGAGCGCGGATCTTGACTCGGAGGTCGTGGGTTCGATTCCCGCGTTGGAAACATGTTATTTCCAAGTTTGGTTTGGACATTGCAGGCTGATCACCTGATTCTCTGACAAGTAAGATGATCCATGCGTCGGATGGGCATGTAAAAAGTCGGTCCTGCGCCTGAATCTCTCGCCAGTCGTGTCGGTCTTCCGTCCCACTGGGTTATGAGAGTAAAGGAATAGAGAGTGCTCTTGTGTACTGCGCACACACTATAAAATTACCCCTGCGCAACTGGCCTGGTTTCAATGTGGAAATATCTCCAATAGTGACTACTAAGTAAAACTGCTCTGCTCTTCTTGATGACTTTATTCCAACTCAAAAAACATATACAACTAAATTCGCCTTATATAGGCCGTCGATGTACTTAAATCAAGGAACATGACAAAATTCGAATTCAAACATTGACATTATTAGCTCATAAACTAATGTGCCAGTATTAGAAGTTATATAAAAATAAGGTTAAACTAGTACTGGCCATTAGAACGGTTTAGATCATAATAACTGCATACAAAATTGTACATGCCGGCTGCCATGAACGGCTACGTTCATAAAAACTAAATAATATTACAAAATTGAACACAATGAAACCGGCCACCGTCACCGAAACCGGTGTGGGAGTTATATGAGTCTCGATTGATATACGTCCGCGCAAACGAGCGCTTTGGTCTTTACACCGCGAGATCACAAGCAAAATGATAGCGTAACCGCACCGCTATTTAAATAAATCGTTACATACATTAATTGCTTGTGATCTCGCGGTCTTGCGGCCAAACCGCGCGTTGGCGCCGCCGTATATAAAAATAGAAGTTAAAACAATAGCGTACAGGCAAGCACAAAATTATTCTTGAACATTTTCGTGGACGATTGAGTCCTATCAAGCTATAAACTTTGATATCATGACATAAAACTCGAACGAAAGTCGATAATGACGTGTCTGACGTCAGGCTAATGACGTCACGTGACGTGACGTGATAACGATGTGACAGCATCAAAAATATAACCTTGTTGGCTTTACGAGAGTATAATAATAAGTTTTATATTCCTGTACAAATATTTCTTCACTTATATTGGTTAAGGTGATAATAGATATTTTTCTCTTATTTACTCGGATGATTTTGTTTTTTCAACAATATCTAGTGTTGCGGTGTTTGTTTATTTTATTTCAAGAGGATAATTTTCCATCTTTTTGATAAAATATGGCCCCGTGCGAGTTTCTTACGCCGGTTCTTCTCGCCGGGCTAGTTCCCGAACCAGTGGTAGGCATCGTAGTTACGATGTTCTTTTGCCGACGTTCAAAAAGTGTATCATGCTACCTATTTTGAATAAAAATATGTTTTATTTATTTTATTTCATTTTATGTTGCAAAACTCCTCTGAAACGGTTTAGCCAATTTGACAATGTGTGTAATTCTGGAGTAGGTCTGAGAATTTTTGGAAAAAAAATTAAGGGCGCTTTTTCCGACATGCGTAATATCATCGCCCGCGCGCGGATCTGATCCGCATGCAAGTGCCCGCATCCTATAATTTTATAGACGTTTTTCCTCTCATGCGGGCAACACGCGCACGGCCAGGAGCATGGGGTCACCCGCATGCGGACCAGAACCGCGCATAGGTGACAACATGCATGACAGGAAACAAGGGTAAACTCGGAATAAAAACTACATACAATTTTAAATGTTCACCATAATATAAATAATCAACCCCTGATTTAATAACGTATATAAGTAAGTATGTATATGTCAAACATTTGCCGAATCACCAAGTAAAATAAAAAATCAGTAATTTTCCTATTGGCTCTACCGTAGTCGGTTAAAAAGATAACTTGCAACCATGTGAGCTCTATTTAACACAAGTCCGTATATTATGACAACAAATGCGAGCAATTATTATTTACGGGCGCATATCTTGCAGTTAAACTTAGTTTATTGCTAAATAAAACGCTTATGCAAATGTGTGCTTTATTTGAATACAGATAGGCAATAAAATCGCGTGCACGTATGTTTTTGTTCCTGGCAATGTTTCATGGGATCGCAATTAAAATAGCGGACAATATGGCGCGTCCGCTTCCGGTTCCGGCTTATCGTTATGCCTTTTCATTGGTTACCGTTGACCTTGGTTTCTAAATTAGCTTTGGATAATGTACTGAACTCACATACGATTCAGTTGATAGCTCATTTATTAGGCCCACATTCACCAACTTGGCTTTATTTTGGTCGTGGATTAAAAATGTTTCCATTTAATTTATAATTTTTTGTATGTATAAAGGAAAGGCCATGACAATTTGTAGTTTAGTATATTATATTAGCAATTAGCATATTATCTAAGGAATAAAACATAAAAACAAGCTTTATTGTGACATTAAAATGTATATTGATGTAATATTTTTTTCATTCAATTCATTTCAACATTCAATTTTATAATCTTTTAAATTTTATAAAAGAATAGGGGGTCTTTTTTGATACAATCAATTAATCATTCGATCGCGGATTCTTGGAAATGCTATTGTATTATATTGTTATCGCGGCCCACTTGGGCCGTATGGGGCTTGACGGGTTACCTCAGGGAAGGACATAAGCTACATTTGTATTGCAAGAAAATGTACAGTCATCGCGGAAAACTGCTTTTAGGCGGTTGGAGCCGCGCTTCTAGTTCAATAATATATTTCTATTGGCTACAAACATAAAAAAAATCTCACAACTTTTTACCTAATTTTGATGAACGTTATAACAAACTACAGTTTTATCTCTTGTGTAAACTCAGGTTAGCAATCTTATAAATTGAGTGCTATTGGTAAAACTGTCTTTAACTTGTAACCGCTCGAAGCGGGCTACTTCTTCAAAACAAAGAGTTTTCCAACTGCGGCAGTGAAATTGGCGCCTTAAACGCGATTAAACTGGGCTGCTCTATTTACTTCATTGAATAAATAACAACTTTCTGTTGACGAATGGTTAAGAGTAACTTTTATAGTGTTTCCTGTAGGCCCTGTGGCCTATAAATGGAAACGGGCGTGCTATTTTTTGTGCAAAAATATGTTTGTTTCTTATTAGAGTGTACGCTAAATCGTTTCTGATCGAACTCGCTATGTAGATTCTTTTAGGACGCAAGTAATAGACATAATTATGACAATAATAACATTTATTTCGCAACGAAGTTACCGGAAAAGTATTTTTTGAATAAAACATAGCCTATGTCCGTCACCGTGGTCTACTTTCTTCCCTAACATCAAAATCGGTCCAGTACTGAGCTTATTCAAAACAAACGTTTCGTATTTATGTCAGTACTAGAGGAAGTCCACAACTCCATTTATCGCACTCGAACCGTACATTTTTCTGGGATAAAAAGTATCGTATGTCCTTTCTTGGGACTCAAATCAAATTCATACCAGATTTCCGCAAAATCGGTTCAGCGGTTTGGGCGTGAAGAGGTTACATACAGACAGCTGATACACTTTCGCATTTATAATATTAGTAAGTATAGTATGTAAGTATGGATAGATAATATTATTTCCATTAGCCTAATATTCTTTTCAACAATAGAACCTTTTTGTGACGTCACTCTGTTCAATAACTTACATTACATTAAATATAACTACCCGAAGATCCACTTAACTTGAGTGGCGATAGGAAATCCTTTTAAATGGAGAATCGTAATCCTCCTTGAGGTTTCAAATGCAAATTTACTTATTAAGAGGTCGTTAAGTAATCGTTTCCTTTTGATTTTATACTTTTGTAGATTTATTTTTCTAGTAATACTGAATAGATGTTGTCTATATAGCCAAAAGAATAGTACGTACACGTAACACTTAAGTTATGAAATGAGCGGACTGTCAAATGTTGCTGTGTTTTCTAATAAGTATTACGATCCCGGAAGACGATTGACTCAAATGAAATTGAGATTTATTTAATCATTGTATATTTATCTGACATTTGGCTAACCAAAAACACGCTTCACTTATTTTGAATCGATAGTTTTATTTTTTGAAATTATGAATATTTCTGGGCTTTTCAACAAATACCTGTTACACTTATTGAGTTACTATCATTAAATAACTTGCACTACTACAATCAGACACTTTATAAAATAATAGCTAAAGGAAATATTAGTATTGTATTTAATTTTTAAGTAATCATCAAAAACATTTTTAGGACTTACGACCTTTACTTTCGTGCTATAATGCCGTTTGTTACGCGATATTGTTCACTATTAGCTGCAGCGTAAAGCATATTGCCCGGGAGCACGATTCATGGAATCATTGTATCACGATTGGAGGATAGCGGTGTGTGCGGGGCTAGCGTTTTGACAGTAGGCTCTTAATACAAATTCTTTATTATACTCATACAATAATACACAATAGCACAAATCAGACAGTGTATATCACGTCGTCTAGTCCCATACTAAGTTGAACTTGTGTTATGGCAATCAAACAACGGATGCACACCGAACAGTCTTATCCTACAGCATAATTATTATTATTCTCACAACACTCTCACATTCACACTATTATCACGTAGTCTTTCTTGGCGGCAGCGCGCTTCATTGGGGAGCCTTCCCCGAAACCTTTGGTAAACTACACCGGCGGGCCAGAATTCCTCCACCTCGAGAGTGGACAGAAGTTTTGTCGGTACTCTCACCACAAAGGAACCGAAGTTAACTTTGTGTCGAGAGTACAGACGCTCCACCCTCAAGGTGAAGGTAGTTTTCTCGCGGATGTAGCTTACGACGTCCTCGACTTCCATGGACTGCACTGGTGCAGGCGCGACACGTAGAGCGGCGTCGCGGGCACCTCGCTGCGCAGGCGCAGCTCGGGCACATAAGGTGCGGTGTCGCGGTGGTTGCGGACGGTGGGCTTCCTCTTCTTTCTTCTCTCCACTAGTGTGAAGCCCTCCTCATCGCACCTCCTGCTCTCGTCCTTGTTGAGTCGAGGAGGCTCTGCCTTGCGGCCATCCATTATGAGTATATCCATATCCAGTTAGTGACATCTAATACTTTTGTGTATGGATACCCTTAGAGTTACACTGTGAGAGTAGCAGCGCTAAAAGAGTTACTTTTAACTGCTTTGTTTCTATGAGAAATATCTAAACATCATGGAAATGCCTATACAGTAATTTTAAAAAAGTAGCTATTTCATTCATAGTGAACTCAGTACAATACTTAGGAACACATACGCGTATTCAAAACACAGTGTTGCACTTCGGAAGTTCCGATTACGCTTCGTTTCTGTGTGAAGTGACCCTAAGATCTATTTTTTATAAAATAAGGGGGCAAACGATCAAACGGGTCACCTGATGGAAATCAACTACCGTCGCCCATGGACACTCGCAATATTAGAAGAGCTTCAGGTGCGTTGCCGGTCTTTTAAGAAATAATACGCTCTCTTCTTGAAGGTTTGCAGGTCGTATTGGTCCGGAAATACTGCTGGCGACAGTTCGTTCCAGAGTTATACAGTGCGCGGCAGAAAGTTACGTGCAAAACGCACGGTGGAAGACTGTCACTCATCAAGGTGATGAGGATGGTATATTTTCGCGTTGAACGATGGCGAAAAGTAGCAGGAAGTATGACGAAACGTTATAACATAAAATAAAGTTGAAGCCATGTATAATATAATAAAGAGCTCGGCCATCCCTCATCCTGCCGGCCGGACTCATAATTTACTTTGTTTCAATTGTTACAACTCACAATGATTTATTCTTTCTTTTCTTTTCGGAAGTTTTATGAATTCAGCGACGTTTAGTATTTGATTAAAGAAATTTGAGTTTGTCGTTATTCACAAATTTGTTTACCTCGTATATAAACTTTATATGAAATAGTTTTTGAGAAACGAGCTTATTAGCATGGAATACAAAACGTTTACATTTTGACGTAGGTGTCCAAAACGAGGAAGGTAATTCCTAACAGGCTAAGTTCATACCATTGTAAATTTGAAAATCAAGGATTATGGCGTAATATCTTTCTAAAATAGGTCGCGCACAACTTTAAACCTGCTCATCAGATATAGAAGGTGGCGAGGAGTGACTGTGAGCGAAGCGGGTGCCGCATAAAAATTGAAAAGCTGTGTCTGCGATTCTCACGATCGAGGTTATATCGGTTATTAGATGGATTTTATTGGTAAATCACAATATGAGTATTAGTCTTGTTTATGTTTTTTACACCTGTTTTTCAAACGGCTGTTAAGCTAAACGGCCGATCTTAAAGCTGCACGCGTCCTGTATTGGATTTATACAGTCTCAATAATATTAGCCTTTCATCTGGAATTCCAGGATTAGAGTTCAATTAATTTGATTAAATGGCGGCCATTATTGTAATTCAGTTTCCCATAACGAATAAGAACTGTACCCTCATTAATTAGCGAACTTGCCCGGTAGCAAATGTTGTGAATAATGGCTTTGCGAGCGATGATAAACGCACATGAAACTACCCCTGATACATGCCTGTAGGTAACGTTTCGAAGTTAGTTCTTACTAGATGAAGCCCGCAACTACAATTATACTGTAGGTACAAGCGTATATTGTAGCAAAAAGCAAAATATTGTAGCAAAGTTAGTCCATATTAGTTACGATCATAATAGGCCTCAACATTTCTGCGGAAACCGTACATAGTTTACGATTTTACATAGATTCTGTTTAGTATTCAGAATGTACGGTTTAAGCGTGTTTTTTTTTTGCAAAAAAAATCGTAGTATCTCGTCTTTAATTATATTTAGTAACGGGAATGCGTAGACTACCGATGAAATTAAATAAAACAAACCCCTTTTTATCGCGTACGATTTTCATGAGATTTTATTTTACACACAAAGATATTTAAATATCTAGTTTTAGTATAAATTATACAACATAATCATATAATATTATATTGTTTTATTCTAATTCTGATTATAATGACTCTAAATTCAAAACTGTTACTTTGAAACCCACAGTTTTAAGTATTTCATTAGTGAAAGTAATCTCTCTTTTTCAATATTTTTAGGCCCTATCTCCCCATCTCGTTGAAAGGTCCCCATTCCACTCTTATCTACAAATATCACCATTTTTCTCTTTGAAGCTTTGCCTGTGTATTTTACACTGAAGTAACTAAAATAGGCTTAAAAAGCTGTTTTTACCCGCCTACGAGACCAAAAGGAAGGGCGATTTTGGTAGTATATGTATTTTGTGCCCTCGTAGCGTCTAAACTATAATACTAGTTTGGTTTTTATAAATGAGTTATTTATACTGATAATATTTCGTAGTATCGCTGCAAACTATGTATAAAAATGTAATACAAATCCACTACCTAATTTTCACTGAAAATTTTCTCGGAATTAGAAGTTTTAACAGTCAATAAATCAATTCGGTTTACATGGGTCAAAGGGAAGGGATTTGGTAATTTTAAAAGGGCGACTGACGTGTTTTAGACCCTTCGCCCTTCACCTTTCGCAGATAGGTAGAATAATTTATTTTTAGCCAGATTAAAATGTTTTTACGTTTTTTACGAATTTTTAAATTACAAAATTGAAAGCGTAAAGGATTTTTTTCAAAGTAGATTGAATTATTAAATTGAATATTTACATGTAAGCATTGTTTAGGTAACTTTACATTTATAGTTCAAAAGGTACAAAACTGATTCAACATAATAATATTTTATTAATAACTAGATGACGCTCGCAACTCTATTCACCAAAAATCGTTTGTCACGCGGGAACCGTAAATTTTTTCGGGATAAAAAGTATTATACCTATTATGTCCTTTCTCAGGACTAAAAGTATCTTCATATCAAATTGTAAGAAAAAATTGTTCAGCGGTTTGAACGTTAAGAGAGAATAGACAGAGAAACAGACAGACTTTTGCATTTATAATATTACTAGCTGTCCCGGCAAACGTTGTTTTGCCATTTAAAGTATTTCTACTTCATCAGTTGATACAAAACCTTACCCCCTCTTTTGTTCCCTAAGAGGGGTGGGGGGAAAATTTTATACTTACACCAGATGTTAAGTTGGAAAACACAGTTAATAATATGAAGTCCATTAAAGAAAAAAGTTTGATACAAAATCTGACCTTTCGGAATTTTATACACCACATGTTGAGTTGAAAGAAAACAAATAAATCTGCGAAAACCGTATGCAAATCGGATCAGTAGTTTTCGTGTTTTTTTAAAGTTTGATACAAAATCTGACCCCCTCTTTTGTCCGGGTGGGGGGAAATTTTTTTTATACACCAGATGTTAAGTTGGAAGAAGACAAATATATCTGCGTAAATTGTATTCAAATCGGATCAGTAGTTTTCGTGTGATAGTGGAACAAACATACAGACAGACAGACAGACAGACAGACAGACAAAAAACTAACCACATTTTTGGCTTCTATAGCGATGTAGTAACACCCCCCGCTTATTGTTTTTTGAATATATTTAATGTACAGAATTTACATTTCTACAGTTTTATTATATGTATAGATTTAAAGTATGGATAATATTATTTTTGTGGTTATCTGAAAATCGGTTGTTGTATAATTTCCTACATAGTATGTTGAACTATACAATATAATATCCTTTAATCATAATCACTAGCACATACACCTAGCCCTCGCTATAACTTTAACGGTATGACTACTTACGGCCGTTCCCAATATTCAATCTATCTCTGGTTTGACATACGGCCGATCGCAGCTAACATTGAATTGACATAAAATATATGTCTCTAATGTCTAATGAGAGCTATTCCTATCTCTAGTAAGGCAAAACCAGAGATAGATCAAATATTGGGAACGGCCGTTAGTCATACACAGAAATTAAAACTGAAGAAGTAACGCCTCAATAATTTAAAACAAAGAACAATAATTTAATTCAACAACAAATTAACGTCCATTAACGATAACGATTCATGACAAAAAACATTAAAATGATAAATAAATCAGGAGATTTCGGCTGCCATGAATTTTCAAGATAACAGTACAAACAGGAAATCGGCGACAAGTGCTTTAATATTGAAAAGGTTTTTGTAACAATATAGCATTTTACGGTGAACAATAGAATTGTGGAACACCGTAAAGGCATCCATACTAATATTATAAAAGCGAAAGTAGCATTTTCAGTTATAAACCGCTGTATTATTTTTATTAAGTTAGGTAATAAACACTCGGGGACTTCAGCGGTAAAGCTTATAGCATAGCATTTTTATCAACTTAATATGCAATTATTATTATATTTTTATTTTAACGCCTCACCGCTGTGCCGATCGGGTGTTAGGTTTATTTTCGTTACGGAATTTCTTGATTCGGTTGCCGCGCTCAATGTCCGCGATTAAAACTATGCAATAGCCTAAAAATATAATTTTAATACTGCTTAAGGCTATAGGATAATTTTAATGCTAGAATTATTCACTGTTCCTGTGTTATCACACAGGAATAAAAGTGCACATTATACTAGAAATTTTTAGGAGTATAAGCGGGTAAAATAATTATAATAAAATGTGGAAGAATGTAAGTCTCGTAAAGCAAAGCCACTTTATCGTTGTTTATTTTACGGTCCCCATGGATCCTATTTGCGCGGGCGATCCATAAGTAAAAGCTTATTTAGTACATACAAAATTATTAATTTAATTCCCAGTTTCTGTGATTTGTTGACTGGAGTTTATCTATGCTACAGCGTTGTTCAATAGCTATGTCCACACTGTGCACTTTCATCTTCAATTTTTGTCATCTTCTTTCATTCAACTTTCGTATTGGCGCATTCAATAATTGAATGCGTCAACGAACGCAACGCCAACATTGTCATTAAAGAACAAAGCGAAAGTGTTGGATACGGTCAGAGGGCATGCGTCGCGGGCATGCCTCACGTGCGCTGTTGACTGCACTATAATGCATGCCCTTAATGAACAAAAAAAGGCACAGTGTGGACATAGCTTTGGTGAATATTTCGACGTTAACAAAAAATGAAAAGCGCTAGTGAAGTGAAGAGATAAACTTCAGCCAGAAACCGGCTATAATATTCTCTCTCGATTTATATGCAACTAGATGATGCCCGCAACTCCGTTGCGCCAAAACTCGTTTATCGCGCGGGAACCGTACATTTTCCGGGACAAAAAGTATCCTATGTCCTTTCCCGGGACTCAAAGTATCTCCATACCAAACAGCAAAATCGGTTCAGCGGTTTGGGCGTGAAGAGATAACAGACAGACAGACAGACGGACAGACAGACACACTTTTGCATTTATAATATTAGTATGGATATGCATCCGCCTGAACGCGCGGTTTGGCGACTACACCGCGAAATCGCAAGCAAGTGTATGTAAACAGCGCGACCGCGCCGTTATTCAAATAAATCGTTACATGCATTAGCTTGTGATCTCGCAGTGTAGCGACCGAACCGCTCGTTCGCGCGGACGTATATTATAATTCAAGCCTAAGATACCTACATCAACCGAAAATACCATCACGTTATGCCTCAAGCCTTCAAGGTAATAATGGAAGGCTTATGTTGACTTAGGAGGGTAAAAATAATATAACAGACGAAAATCCCACCTTGAAATATGGTCTGTTACAATCATAATATAATTATAGTTACAAGTATAATTAAAAGTATGTACTTGGAAAAAGGGGGTTATTATAATTGTAGATTTGGTAAACTATTTAAAATTACTAATAGCCAGCAAAATAACTATATTATGAATGTTTGTGAATTAATTTACTGGCCATATCACGTTTAAATGACAAGTTCAAAATCCAAGAAAAAGCTTAAAAATATATCGTTATGTAAACGCTTTTAAGTTGTAAACATAATTATTTATTTGTTAAGATTTACTACGGCACTTAGACAATGGCTCTGAGTGCGGTTAGTTTTACAAAATTGGAGGCTAAACTAGTAATTCGTTCCAAATCTACTTCAACTTACTTAATGTCATTTTCATTAGTTTGTTGGTGGTCTATTATAATCAAAATGGGACTAGACTAGACAAACATGAAAGGGTCATATTTTATATAATTAATATCATAAGACCCAAACGAACCCTCGGTTCGTTATACAGAGAGAAAGGGTGGAACTATAATATCTATAGGAGGGAAAAGGATACAACATACCAAAATTTCATTCCTAATTAAATCTAATTACTTTGATGTGGTTTCCGAAGCCTTGTAATTTAAAAGTTGTTGGTTTTCTCAATAAATTTAATTTCATTTTCAATTAGAAATTTGAAGTTTATAAACTTTTGCATAGACTAGAGTGGTTTTATATCCAAACTTTTATCATCATTGTGTATTAATATTATTATATTTTTCCAAAACCTAGAATTTTTTACTAATTTTCGTTATTAGTGCCTTGCTTAGCTGTAATTGCGTAGTTCATTTATTGCTACTACGATGCCAAAATTACATATACCTGGCCATTTAGCCGAAACTTTTTCGTTTTCGCTTCGTTATAGAATCGTCGGTCAAAATGTATGGAATTGACATAAGACGAGTCGAACGTCAACGTCATACTAACGAACGCTTATGTCAATTCCATACATTTTCATTTTTCATTTTTTTCATTCTATAACGAAGCTAAAACGAAAATATTTTGGCACACCCCCCTGTTAAGCTATAACCTTCTAAAGAAATCTTTTCACCTGACTGTGCATATAACAGAGATCCATATTAATATTATAAATGAGAAAGTGTGTCTGTCTGTCCGTCTGTTACCTTTTTACGCCTAAACCGCTGAACCAATTTTGACGAAATTTGATATGGGGATACTTTGATATGGGAGTGCTGGAAAAGGACACATAGGGGTGAATTTCAACATGTCCATATTTTTTTTCATTTCGGTGAACTTTTTTGTTTCAATGTTTTTTTGAGTTTTCACCAAAGTTTTCTCTCAATTTTAATGTTTTATGACTACGAAACTAATGACATAAAAATTTAATAATAAACAAACGTAGCACACACGTTTATATTTTAGCTGTCACCGAGATGAAAAAGTCAGTCACCGAGATGAAAAAAAAATTCACCGAAATGTAAACGTTACGGAATTTCTTGATAAACGCGATAAAAGCTGTACAATAACTCAAAAAATCCAAACATTAAGAAGCAGTATATTTATTTTTTATTCATTAACATTTTTTACGATTTCGCAGATTATTATTCAGCCTGTATAAAACAACTTTAAAAATCACCGAGATGAAAAAAGCTTTCACTGATATGAAAACTATTGTCACCGAAGGTCACCGAAAGTCACCGAAGTCACCGAGTCACCATTTCCGTGATTTTTTTGGCATTTCGGGGTTTTTTTAAGCATTTCGGTGACCAAATAGGTCACCGAATTCACCGAAATGGAATCACCGAAATGCAAATTTGCGACAAATCGTTGAATATTTTGACACCTATATTATTTATACCGATATCTATATTATATACTGATACATATTATTAAAAGTGTTTGTAAGAAAATAAATTAATACTTCTGGCTGGTTCAATTAACATGATAAATTGATTCACGGAAATGAAGAGAAAAGTGTCGGGTGTCACTGAGACGATATACTTACGTTTTTAGCGGGAACACGCAGCGACGCAGCAAACCATCTCTCGCTCCAAATGCAAAAGCGTGACTGGTACTTGAGTTAAAGAAGCGGCAGTACGTTCAAAAGTACTTCTGTTCTCGACAATTTATGTTTCTTTCACCGAAAGCAGGCAAAATCTTGGGACAGTTTTTTTTTGTCCCACTGTTTTGAAAATATAATGCTAGAGATTATGAAAATTGTATTGATTATACCTCAATTCTTTAAGAATCCAATAAAAGAATCCGTTTGATTGTACCACTAATATTTTTCCCTTGGCTGACGAAATAAAGACTAAAACGGGTTTGGGGACAGTCACAGAGGGCCCAAATTTCCACCTTTAGAATTTTTTATTTTAATGTTATAGTTATCGAATTAAAAACGTGTCTGTTGTCTCATATGGATAATCACACAAACTATGGGATGAAATTTTATTTAACCCTAAAAAGCCTTTTCACACCCCCATTTTCACAGTAGCCGCGAAAAAAATGCGGTTGGGAATGCTCCCGGTGAGGGAGCAGCTTTTCAACAACGTTATTAAAGTCATAGTAGATATAGCACATAACAATGAAAAAACAATTTAAGAAATTGCTTTTGTAATTAATAGTTTGTGAATTGAGTCATGTTTTGTCGGAGGTCACGCGCTAATTATTTGGCCGTTACAAGCGATTTTGGCCCTACGCCCTATTTTTTTTTTTTTCATGAAATAAGGGGGCAAACGAGCAAACGGGTCACCTGATGGAAAGCAACTTCCGTCGCCCATGGACACTCGCAGCATCAGAAGAGCTGCAAGTGCGTTGCCGGCCTTTTAAGGGTAAATAGGGTAATAGGGGAGGGTAGGGATGGGAAGGGAAGGGAATAGGGGAGGGTAGGGAAGGGAATAGGGTAGGGGATTGGGCCTCCGGTAAACTCACTCACTCGGCGAAACACAGCGCAAGCGCTGTTTCACGCCGGTTTTCTGTGAGAACGTGGTATTTCTCCGGTCGAGCCGGCCCATTCGTGCCGAAGCATGGCTCTCCCACGTATAAGCATTTGCCAACTAAGGTAAGTAGTTAAAAGAAATACTTCTGAATTTGTTCGACAAAATGTCCAGCGAAGTGCTGCGAAGAACAATTTAGACGAATAAAAAAGTTGCCGTAGCCAGTAGCTTAGTGTCAGTTAATATTATGGTGATGTGACGCAACTTTTATTTTTTTTATTACACACTAGATGACGCTCGCAACTCTTTTGGTCTAAAAAATCTTTTATCGCGCCGGCACTGCATATTTTTCCGGGATAAAAGTATCCTATGTCCTTTACTAGGATTCAATGTCTCTGTATTTTTCCGGAATTAAGAGTATCCTATGTCCATAAATCCCGATTCAAAGTATCCGCACCTAATTTCAGCAAAATCAGTTCACCAGTTTGAGCGTGAAGAGGTAACAGTCAGGACAGACATGGATTAAAAAATGAACAATTTAATATTTTATGACACAAGAGGATATACCTTATATTTTTTTAATTTTGAATGGCTAATATAAAATTGCATCCTTCGTTTCTTTCATCGTCACGTTGTAATGCATTGACTCTTAAGCTTGAGACTGCTTTTGACGCATCACACTATCCAGCAATAACTTACAATCTATATTGTTTTCGATTAGATTCGATTCGCTAGTGTCGAACACAGAACACTCGCGAGTAATAAGTAGCGTTTATTGCTCGTATCGGAATTGTTTAGATTGCTAACATAATTGAACTTTACTACATTGTGTTAGAGTGAGCTAAGATTATATCAATTTGATACTATCAAATTAGGGTTATTTTATATTTTTATCCATACTAATATTATAAATGCGAAAGTGTGTCTGTCTGTCAAATTGCAGCGTGATGCAGCAACGCCGTTATGCCGAAATTCGTTTATAGCGCGGGTTCCGTACTTTTTTCCGGAAATGAAAGTATTCAATGTCCTTTTCCCCAGGAAAGTATCTTCAAAATCTGGGACTCAAAGTATCTGCATACAAAATTTCAGCGAAATCGGTTCAGTGGGTGTGAAGAGGTAACAGACAGACACATTTTTACATTTATTATATTAGTATGTATTATTTCACTTGACTCGTCTTATCCTCTATATTATCCATCCAAACTAGGAATTCCTTTTAGTCTGTCTAAGTGCAGAGCAAATAGGACGTAAGTGCAAAACGTTTGCGTAATTTGATTTACTTTCTTTACACGAAAAGGCTGAGCGAAGTCGATGCATCAAAGCAAAGCGAATATCTGACATGGAAAATTCACTCTTGTATCTTTGGCATAAAGCTTATATTCCGAAAAAAATGATTCTAGCGTACTACAAAATTCTTTATATACGTAACTTTTAAAATATAAAACTGATGCTCGTTAATTGAGATAATCTTTAAAAGTCATGTACATAGTACAACGTGTCGTATAAATCCATTTTAATATTTCACTTTACAGTGTCCTCTGAATCAAAAATAAAAATAAAAAGCAATTTTTTTTGCGGTTTTAACCCGGCGATAATGTGTTGTAAAAAAGTTACGCGAAGAATGTGGCAGGGTAAATTATACCCTTATGTAATAATTTATGTCTGTGATGTAAATTATAGCTGTATTGTATAATATTTACTATTTTATTCACTTTTAGTTCATCTTTTATAAAATTAAATAAAAAAAATATTGTACATTTATATGTATAATATACTTATTAATTTTACCGAAAACAAAAAATATAAATTTAACAATCAACAAAAGTGTTAACTTCGAAAACCAAAAGAAAACATAAAGTGACTTCTTATATTTAGTTAATATCACGTTTCACGTATAAGTAATGAGGTCTTCTTATAAAAAAATCAGTCTTAATTATTTTTTTAGTCTTGAACCTTGTGCAGGAACACACAATATTTTTTGGCTATAATTGTATTATATCCAAAAAATATTGCGTGTGCCTTATAATATGGCTTTTTTCAGTGCTTACAACCATGTTTAGTCTTCTTATCTTTCGTATAGGGACAGTCATGACGTCTGACAGCTCTTCCAGGAATATTTCTTGATGCTGAAGTTGAGGGTTCAGATGCAACTTTAGATTCGGACTCTTCGAAAAAATCGTTTTAAACTTCATTTATCATAAATTCAATACGTTCTTCACTCATTTTGAAGGAAAATTACAAAAAACAAAGTGAAATTAATATTTAAAAGCGAAATAAATTATACAAAACAAAATTAAAAACACATACACCAGCTATGTAGCAGGGTAAAATTTACCCGAATTAGGTTAGCAAGCCTATAACTCCCGCGCAGGTATGCGCAACACTAGGATATCGCCACTAACACCCTCCGCACTCCCTTGTCTGCAGCTACTGAAAGTCCCGTTGTTACTAAGCAGCGCGAAATAAAAAACTACGCGCGTTTAAGGATGGGTGTAAAATACCCTGCCATATTCTCGCCGGGTCAAGGATTACAACTTCATCATTTATAATTTACTATGTTCTGAGTAAGGAGAAGAATTAAACAAAAGAAACCGGGTTGTATTCCAGGAGTGCTGGGAGAAATTAGAACAAAACAGCAGGATAGCTTCTTTTTAAATAGTAGCTACCGTCGCAAAACTGGTTTTATAATAGAACATAGTGGCATGAAATAAACTAATTATAACCTTACCTTCTTACTGGAGAATGCCACCTTTTGCCTCACTGTTGCAATTTATTTCGTACCTGTAAAAAAATGTAATATCAGTATAAGTAATAGTATTATTTTAGAGAAAAAATCTTAAAGTTTCGGAAGTGAAAAAAAAATATTCAAAACAGATACTAAACAGATTTTTTAGGCATGGTGCAATTTTTCAGAACTTGCCTTAAATTCAACTATTTGTCTTAGTTGAGCACTTGAAGTAATATCATAGCGCTCCTACGTTTCCGTTGCGACACTACAAAAATCACGTAGAGCTTCTACGTATTCGCAGCAGTGCTACAACAATCTCGTAGAGCTTCTTCGTATTCGTAGCAGTGCTACAACAATCTCGTAGCGCTTCCACGTATTCGTAGCAGTGCTACAACAATCTCGTAGAGCCTCTACGTATTCGTAGCAGTGCTACAACAAACTCGTAGAGCCTCTACGTATTCGTAGCAGTGCTACAACAATCTCGTAGAGCCTCTACGTATTCGTAGCAGTGCTACAACATTTCGTAGCATCGCCGCGCTGCTGAGTTTTCATATTTTTTAGTACAATTAAGTTCAGTTCATTATTTTTTACTACTGCAAAGCCAAAAGAAGATTTTTGCAGTCTTTATTATACGAATGGCATAAGATTTGATTTGGTTATTATATTGAAAATTATAATATCAAAAAACGGATTGAAAATAAATTGAAAATAATGCCAAAAGCCGGAGAAACATAGATATAAGTTACATCACCTTCAATATAGTTAGAAATAAGAAAATGACCGGCGTATATTTAGAAAGTAAATGATCAATAAATGCATAGTGAATCAAAGTCAAGGTCAAAATAAAGAGACCGATCGATAGAGACTATTTTAAAATTATGTGATTTACTTCTTTTACCAGACAGAATTTATACTTTTAATAGCTTTTTCCAAAAAAAAAAAAAAATATTTTTTGCTTATTACTAATGCCGCTGTCTAGGTTCCAAAATAAATCAGTGTTATAAAAGGAATTGATCAAAGTTACTGCATGCTTGTTTTTATATCAACAATTTCTATCCATATTTTTCAAACGATTTTGTTGGCTTCGCGTGAGTTTTTATGTCAGTGTTTCAAGCTGGATTAGTTTTTAAATACAAACATTTAAATACATTCGATTGTATTAATTCATATTACATAATTATCAAAGTATAACAAAATTGAAATATTTTATTGTTCATAACAGCAAAACACACGTTATATTATAGAACTAGTAAATTGTAATTGTAGTTAAAAAAACAGGCGATTATTGACAGCGTATTCCTTATTATAAAGTTATGTTACTACAAGGAAGTTTTTAATGTCGCCATCCAAATGTCACTGAAGAGACAGCTGTTCCGCCACGCTCTCCTGTCAATGTCATCCATACTTACAAATATTATAAATGCGATGTCGTGGGAGAGCCATGCTTCGGCACGAATGGGCCGGCTCGACCGGAGAAATACCACGGGCTCACAGAAAACCGGCGTGAAACAGCGCTTGCGCTGTGTTTTGCCGAGTGAGTGAGTTTACCGGAGGCCCAATCCCCTCCCCTATTTCCTTCCCTACTTTCCCCTAGTTCCTTCCCTACCCTCCCCTACCCTATTACCCTATTCCCTCTTAAAAGGCCGGCAACGCACCTGCAGCTCTTCTGATGCTGCGAGTGTCCATGGGCGACGGAAGTTGCTTTCCATCAGGTGACCCGTTTGCTCGTTTACCCCCTTATTTCATACAAAAAAAATGCGAAAGTGTGTCTGTCTGTCTGTAACCCCATCACGCCCAAACCGCTGAACCGATTTTACTGAAATTAGGTATGGAAATACCTTTGATCCCGGGAAAGGACATGTAATACTTTTTATTCCGAAAAAATGTACGGTTCCCGCGCGATAAATGAATTTTGGCGCAACGGAGTTGCGGGTGTCATCTAGTTAATGTAATATAAGTGTACTATAGCCGACACGCACGGCCTTACTCGCGTGAACATTAGCACGATCTCTTTAATTATTATCCTTATAAACTGTCATCTTGAATCAATCTTTTTAAAAACCGTATCAGAATCCGTTGGGCAGTTTTAAGGACCAAAATATACATTTCCCAATTTCATGCTGTGCTCTTTTTAGGGTTCCGTATTTTATTTAAAATTGGTATCCTAAAATAACCTTTTTTCCAATACATCAATTATTATAATATTATAGAGACATACAGCGCAAAACGACTTTGTTTTATACCATGTAGTGTTGTGATCAAATTATGAATCAATCACGCTGGTGACAATTTTGACGGTCACATGACAATGTCAAACACTAAATCCTTGCAATCCAGTTTGATAAAAATTGATCATACATTTTTATGTCAACGAAAGCAACGAGAACATAGCTGTTATACGTGTGGTATTACAGTTGAACACCGATTCATAGCCTGTTTACGGCACTAACACGGAAAGTTATATAATTTACAGTTAAATTTCTGGTTCACGGTCAATGGTTTGTTGGTTTTAGGTGCCCATTATCATCATCATCATCCTAGACTACTAATATTATAAATAAAAAAATATATACACTAGCTAAAAGCTGAGCTTTGTGAGGGCTCGCGTCGTTTTTCTACGTGGTAATAATGTTTAAGGCAGTTTTATATTTTATAGTAACCAAACCTTGACTGACTGATGATAACACATCTACATATAAATAAAAATTACAATGTTATAGCACAAATCAATAGGCGTGATAGTTTTTTCGTAAAGTGTACCACAAATGTGCTCAGGTTGTGGGATATACTAGGGCTCGCTTCGCTCGCCCTGATAAATCTTTATTATTAGGGTTCTCCTTTTAGATAAAATGTGTATGAGGAGAGTCCTGCTTTTTCTGTCTGAGATATTAGTTTTAAACATAACATTATAAAATATTTAATGGATATGAAAAGTTTGAGGATATTTCTTGCTCAATCATTAATAAAACAAATACGAAAATTCTTTTGTTGTGAAGTTGATAATGTGAGTGTGTGCGTAGTAGAAAGTCAAGTACTGTTTCATCCTACATTTTCGTAGCACGAGAATCGAATCCAAGACCTTCTAATCAAAAGCCATCCTCAAAACCATTGGGCCTCGGAGGCGTTAAAGATTGCATACTAAAACTGACAAATACCAAAAAATCTTCGCATCACAAAAATAGTCACGTCCAATATTACGTGTCGCCACGTGCTACGTCGCGTGTTATTGGCTGCACTTACCGACAGGTGCTAATAAAGTTTACGGCAACAATTTGCGAAACGACCAGCTTTATTAGTAAGTAAAATGGACGAATACTTTTCCTTTTCCTTGTGGTGAATGTGCCGTCGGATTGGTTAATGGTAATGTGGGGTTTGTACTTTGTACCTTGCATTCAAGTGTGTGAATGCTGACGCGTGCGAGTTGTAATTGTGTATGTAAGATGTGACGTGTGAACGGAGTCTAGAATAGTATAATTAATATTTTAATAAACAGTTGGTCTACCTCTCTCGAGCCTTTCACTTGTGTCCCTCCTGCTACTGCTCCGAAGTCTACACTCTACACCATATAGACATAACAATTGGTGACCCGACTCCGGCTAACTAAAACGAAGACAGCTCCGATCCCGACGCCGGCTAACTAAAACGAAGACAGCTCCGATCCCGACTCCGACCAACTGATACGAAGGGCTCCAGCCAGACGACCACCGGGCAGAAATTATGAACGAGCAGCAGCATTACCTGATGGGCACCGCACCTCAAGCCTCAACGAACGGATCGCCGCGGGTCGTGAAGAAAGAAGATGGAGAAATGGCAACTATTTCCATTGCCTGCAGAATTCCGGACTTTTGGCAGGACAACCCTCGACTTTGGTTCTACCAGGTAGAGGCGATATTAACTCCGCAAAAGACATCGGATGCGAATAAATATTTTATGTACGTCGCGAAGCTGAACAGAGACGCCATTCAGCAAGTTGCAGACATCTTGGCAGATCCACCGCAGCAGAATAAATATAAGACCTTAAAAAATCGGTTACTGCAAATTTATGAAGAGTCTAAGGCGCGGCAAGTAAGAAAATTAATTTCGGAAATCGAACTTGGTGACCAGAAACCAAGTCAGCTGCTTAGAAGAATGAAGGAATTAGCTAGAGGAAAAATCGAAGACGAGACCCTGAAGATTTTGTGGCAAGGTCACTTACCTTCTTCGGTCCAAGCGGTCCTCGCGGTGACGTCCACTAGTAATCTGGAAGAATTAGCAGGAATAGCAGATAAAATCATGTATACTCACCAGCCCGTTAACATCGGCGAAGTAGCAAGTGGTCAGCAGCAGCCGTCGTCATCCAGCTTCGAGATAGCAGCCATAATAGCAGAGATTGCGAAAATGAACCTGAAAATTAACAAGTTAGAAGCACGAAGAGGTGGGTCCGGAGCAGGAGTAAGAGCAGGCCGTCCAGGAACTTTTCTCGGGATCGATCACATTTGAGGCCACGCCGAGCGCCAGGGAGTCCAGGTTGGCTGTGCCCGTACCACTGGAAGTATCGAGGACGAGCGTTCCGGTGCGACCCCCCATGCAGCTGGGAGAACAAGAGAGAAGCCCCCGTCCCGAGGCCGGAAAACTAGCAGAGCTGCAGCCGGTGGCGGGAGGCAGCGCAGTTTCAGATCACCGCCTAATTGTAAGTGATAGAATATCCAATTTAAAATTTTTAGTAGATTCAGGAGCATGTATTTCTGTTTTGCCAAAGAGTGTAGTAAAAAATAGACTGGACATAAATTTAAATTCTAATTATTAGCTTTACGCAGCGAATGGTTCTAAAATTAAGACTTATGGCACTAAAATTCTGACCTTAGATTTAAAATTAAAGAGATCTTTTAAATGGTCATTTGTAATTTGTGATGTTAAGCAGCCAATTTTAGGCGTAGATATTTTAAATCATTTTAAACTTATTTTAGATATTAATGGACGATGCTTAGTAGATAAAATAACGAACTTGGCCGTACGTGGAACGATCGTAAACCATTGTGAAAGTACGATTTCCACATTAAAAATTGACCATCCAGTTTACAAAATTTTGAAAAAATATCCGGACATTCTTAAGCCGATGTCATTTAAAGAGGCCCCAAAGCATTTTATTTATCATTATATAGACACGCAGGGTCCACCCGTTTTTTGTAAGCCTAGACCGTTAGCGCCACAGCGTTATAAAATTGCTAAGAAGGAATTTCAAAATATGTTAGAAGCAGGCATATGTAGGCCGTCCAAATCTGCTTGGGTAAGCCCACTTCATTTAGTTCCTAAAAAAGATGGACAAGTACGCCCTTGTGGTGACTATAGAGCTCTAAATGCAATAACTAAACCTGACAGATATCCCATACACCGTGTACAGGATTTTACGTATTTACTTTCAGGAAAAAAATTATTTTCGAAAATCGATATAAAAAAGGCCTATCATAATATTTTAATTAATCCAGAGGATATTTGTAAAACAGCAATAATTACGCCTTTCGGATTATATGAATTCGAGCGCATGACTTTTGGTTTGAAAAATGCAGCGCAAACGTTTCAGCGTTTCATGACTAATATCGTACTATCAGGACTAGATTTTTTGTACTGTTACTGTGATGATATTTTAATAGCGTCTTCTAGTGACGAGGAGCATGATGAACACTTAGAGCAGGTATTTAGTCGCTTAAATGAATATGGTATTACAATTAATTTAGAGAAATGTTCTTTTAAAGCTACGAGTGTAGAATTTTTAGGATACCAAGTTACAACATCGGGAATTCGGCCACTAAAATCTAAAGTACAAGCAATTATCGACTACACTAAACCGCAAAATGTCAGCGAGTTAAGAAAATTTTTAGGTATGGTTAATTTTTACAGAAGTCATTTACCTAAAGCGATAGAATATTTAGATAAATTAAATAGTTATATTCATAAGGCTAAAAAGAACGATAAGACTCCTATACATTGGACACCGGATGCTGATGAGGCATTCCTAGAGTGTAAGCACGGTCTCATGAATGCAGCAACGTTGTCGTTTCCAGCGAACAACGTGCCACTTGCACTCTTTACAGACGCATCGAATAACAGCGTAGGTGCAGTTTTGCAACAACATGTTGACGGTAAATGGAACCCGTTAGGTTATTTTTCTAGAAAGTTAACGCAGACACAACAAAATTATAGCACTTATGACCGAGAGTTACTTGCTATATTTTTAGGTGTAGAACATTTTAGAAGTTTATTTGAAGGTCGTGACTTGATAATTTTTACCGATCACAAACCATTAACTTTTGCATTTTCGAAATTAAGTAAGAATAATAAGAAAGAAAGTCCGAGACGAATTAGGCAATTAAGTTTTATAAGTGAATTTACTACAGATATACGACATGTTAGTGGACAGGACAACATTGTAGCAGATGCATTATCTCGAATAGAAACTATAGAATGCACTTCAAGTTCAATTGATTATGAAAATTTGGCTATAGAGCAACTTAAAGATTCTGAACTTCAGAATATTATTACTAATCCTAAATTTAAATTTAAAAAGATTCCAATTCCGAACTCCGATCGTCATATTTATTGTGAAATTTCAAATAACATAGCTAGACCTTATTTAACGGAATCGTTTAGAAAAACGGCATTTAGTAGTGTACATAATCTTAGTCATCCGGGACTGCGAACATCGCGCCGTATGATTAAAGAAAAATATTTTTGGCCAAATATGAATGGAGATATAGGTTTTTGGACGAAAACTTGTTTGAATTGTCAAAGGTCTAAGATAACGAGGCATACGAATTCTAGCTATGGTAGTTATCCACAAGCGGATAGATTTGATCACATTCATGTACATTTAGTTGGACCACTTCCGATTACAGTAGATGATCATAGGTATTGTTTAACGATCATGGATCGAGACACAGGTTGGCCAGAAGCGTAACCTTTGAAAGATATTTCAGCAGATACGGTAGCGAACGTAATATATAAAGAATGGATATGTAGGTTTGGCTGTCCTGTTAAACTCACTAGTGATCAGGGCAGGCAATTCGAGAGTAAATTGTTTTCAAGTTTAATGGCTTATTTAGGTATTCATAAGATTAGGACAACGCCATATCATCCTCAAAGCAACGGTGCTGTTGAGAGGTGGCATAGAAGCTTGAAGGCGTCTTTAATGGCACGGCTTAATGGTAATAAAAATTGGAGCCTCGAACTTCCTAGCGTGATGTTAGGGCTTCGGGCTGCCATTAAAATTGAGACAGGTGTTAGCGCAGCTCAAATGGTTTACGGCCGTGCACTACGATTGCCAGGAGAATTTTTTGTAGAAAGTCCTGAAATTCCAGATCCTTATTCAGTGTTACAGGATATTAAAAGTAATATCAGACGATACAAGCCAGTTAGTGTTAAAAGTCACAGTTCGAAAGCATTTTTTGTTTATCCAGACCTTAGGAATTGTTCACATGTATTTTTAAGAATCGATAGAAATAAAACATCTTTAGTTTGTCCTTATGAAGGTCCATATAAAGTAATTGAAAGGTCAGAAACAGTTTTTAAAATTCAATTAGAGGATAGAGTAACTTCAGTTTCGATAGATAGATTAAAGCCAGCATATATTTTATCAGATCAAAATATTGCAGAACAAGATACCTCTGTAGAAAATGATATTGTAGAAAAAAGTAACGTAGAGTGTAATAATCAAAAAATTACAAAGTCTGGAAGAAAAGTTAAAATGCCAGTAAGATTTTTAAATGTGTAAAGAATTAGCCTGGTTTGATTCCTACCTTTGTGGCCGATCGCAGCGTGTACAAACAAATGTTACATTTTCAAATTGGTGCAATCTTCTAGCTGGCGTGCCACAAGGGGGAGTGCTGTCCCCTCTCCTTTTCTCCATTTTTAATAATGAAATAACTTAAGTAATTACATCTAAATATCATCTTTATGCAGACGACCTGCAAATTTATCAACATTTTTCTATATCTGACGCGATGTCTGCAGTAACTTTTATTAATAATAACGTAGTAGACGAATGCGTGCGAATCTTGACATACAATTGCTACCACCTATCACACTAAATGGTGCACGCATTCCTTTCTCTGAGTCCGCTAAATGCTTGGGTGTTACAGTGGATTCTACGCTATCCTGGAATGTCAACATTAACGACATCAGTCGAAAGGTCAACTGTGCTATTCATCCTCTTAAAGCTCTGCAAAACTTTTTTTATATTTTAAATTACACTCATGCAGAGCATTGTAATGCCTATTATTGACTATGCCGACGTTTGTTATGCTGATGCTACTGAGGAAAATTTAAATAAATTAGAAAGCTTACAAAACCTCTGCATTCGGTTTATATTTGGGCTAAAGAAATTTGATCACATCTCGGACTATCGCAATAAATTACAGTGGATTCCTATTCGCCAGCGTCGAAACTATAGGACTCTTAGTCTGCTGTTTAAAGTACTTTTCTGTCCTTCTTCTCTCTCCTATCTGCACGACCTTTTTTCTTTTCCTCATCTCCAGGACGAGTATTGTAGAACTTTTAGACGAACTCTTCTCCAAATTCCTTCTCACCATACCGACTTCCTTTCCTATTCCTTCACAATTCATTCCGCCAGCCTTTGGAACTCCCTACCACCAGAGATTCGTGAGAGTAAAACTTTGGCACTATTTAAAAAGAGAGTCAGGTTACACTATTTGCGACAAATCACGTAAAATATATCATAATACTACTGTTATTCCATGTTAGTCCATCTATAAGTTCTTTCTATTGTAAGTATGTATATAAATATTTATAATATTTAATATATATCATATTATTATTCAATATATTATAATAAATAATTATATTTATTATACATCAATATATATCATATTATTATTTATTGTATGTATAATATTACTATATAGCTGTACTAAGTTTTTCTTTTATAATAATAGTTAAAGCGTGCACACTAATTTTTGCATATTTTACAATCACGCATTCCTATTTTCACTCAGGTCTTCTGGAAGACATTCCATTTTTGGAATAAGATCCTTTGTACAAAACATATTTTTAGTTTTAAGCTGGTTTCTTAACTTTATTTTGTGTGTACATAAATTGTAAAATAAAATAAATTTAAGTAAATAAAGGGTAATAAAAAGCGATATTTAAAATGAAACTTCCTAGAATGCAAACCAATTATTTTTACTACATTATCGATAACCAAAGAAAAAATTGCAAGAACTAATTTAAAGCAATATTAAAAATTCCTTGACCAGCAAGCACTTCCATCGCTCGCAGTGCGGTCAGATTTTTACTACCTTTTTTATTAGAAAAAGCTTTTAAGAGCTCGCAATAAATTATCTTTAAATACTTACAGTTAACACTCTTATGATTTTAAGAACTTTCTGCTGGCAGGTAAAATAAAGAAATATGTATATTGTAACGTTGGTTTATAAGTTTAAGCTTGAACAGGTAACGCACTGACTTGTCCTTTATCCTTATTATTTATGCTAACTGTCTGTCTGTCACCTGTTCACACTTAATCGGTTGAATCGATTTAGATAAAATTTGTTTTGGAGATATTTTGCGAGACGGAAAAAAACGAAGTGTTTGTTTTGAAAAAATGAACGTTTTCTGCGCGATAAACAAATTTGACGCATCAAAATTACATTTAATCTAGATGTGTTCGCAACTTTGTTACACTAAAACTCGTCTTTCTTCTCGTCTTTTTTTTCGAATCTCTATTATCTCCTTATGGGAATTTCTTCCCCTTAGCTACAAAAGCACAGTTTTCAATCACTCACATCTAATAAATTATGCACTGAACTAGGGACTGTACATTGTACACCCCATATCTATACTAAATTTATGGAAAGTTTTGTTTGTTTGTTAACAAACTAACTCCAAAACCACTGAGCAAATTTTTAAATAAATAGCGCAATAAATTTATACTATGAGAAAGGGCATAATAATATTTTTTGTCGGGGAAAAATGTACGATTACCACGAAATACTGATTTAACTCGAGCAAAGCCGCGCACTGGTAGCGAAACCTATGCTATCTTCAATCAAAATGGTTTGATTGAAACGCAAAAACAAAAAGGAGGTCATCAATTCGACTCGTATGTATGTAATATTTCCAGAACTGCCCAGTTTTCGTTTATGTAAGTCTACATCAGCGTCTGAACAAATGCGCCAAATTTCTAAAGTATATTGTGTGTGTTTGCATATCTGCGAAACTACAAGTCCAATTTGAGTAACTTTTTTTTGTACTAGGTACAAAAAATTTACTCAACTTGGGGAATACTGCAAGTTTCATCAAATTCGGTTAAATAGTTTTTGAGATAGGGAATTTTGAAGTCGGTTTTAATTTTTTGAAATATTAGGTTAGGTAATAAAATTATCAGATAGATTTTAGCATTGAACAATATGGCGTCCGTCCAGCAGCCGTTTATTAGGGCGGGCATTAATTACACTAACAAGGTGGCCGTTTTTGGGCGAAGTTGGCTTCAGACTCGACGCCCGGTAATATTTCACGCCGCGGCTTAGACGCACCGATATAAATTGAATTTCCAATATTTGTGGTCGTTACCACTATTGACGATAGCCAGAATTGAAAATGCGAGTGGATGAAGTGAATAACTAACAATTTGAAAATTGACAGTTTCATAAATGGAGGCTTCAGGACCGAGAAAATAATTTGAAATAAAAAAATGTGGATTTTATGTATAGCTAGATTTTTTAATGTTATACATATACAGGGTGTAACAAAACTAAGTGATAATACTTTATGGTGTGTACGTGTTACTTATAAAGAGTTCACTGATAAAGGAGCAGCGCTGAAAGACCAATTTTTTTTCACTTTTGTATGGGGAAACTCGTTACTCGGGGACGCCTGTCCATACAAAAAAATTTGGTCTTTCAGCGCTGCTACTTTTACACTGAACTCTCTACAAAGAACACATACATACCCTAAAGTATTATCACTTAGTTATGTTACACCCTGTATATAATTTGTTTAAAGAATAGGGGGAAAAATGAGTAATTCTGTTTATATTATAAAATATTAGTTACCCACTTCATCCACTCATCTCTTCAATTGCTAACCAAAAAATGCTATTTCAATTTAGTTTTAGTTTTGATAAAATCCTGGTTTTGTACATAATTTATTTTATGTAGCCGTTAAAAAATGGTATTTATCAGACAAGGGGAAGGATTGTTATAATAAGATAAAATTATTGCACTATTCGGATTTAGTTTATATTAAACAGATAATATATTTCATAGATACCTACCCAAATAAATGTAACGTTCAATTTCGAGTTTGAATTATAATTTATTCATAATAAGGTCCCCTTAACAACCGACATTCAGAAAGGTGAAGGACAGTTAATGAATATGCCGGGAAATAATTACTTTTTAATAAAAGAGGCTAAGACCCAGCCGACCTTTGTATGTTAGTTTTGGGTCGACTAAGTGTTTTAGAATATTACATTGTTTGGGTGAGGTAAATTTAGACTTGATACTTCTTTTATGAGATATCTTACTGACAAACTATTTTGTTTTCTAGTAAAATTGTTAAATAATAAACTCTTCGTCGAGAAGTGTTCTTATATATTAAAAATAATATAGAATATTAAAAATTCATTTATTAAAATATTATATTTTATTTATACTATCAGGAAAATTGATTCATAAGCAGATGAAGAACATCTATTTAAATTGCAACTAAATAATGTTTGTCCACCTTTTGCCTATGAATAAATTTTCTTGATGGTACAAATGGTATCTTTAATATCACGTAGTAAGTAGTTCTCTTTCTTTCATAGTATTTCTGTAAGAAAAGGCATTATTATTTACTATACGTTCCGCGCGGCTTCGCCCGCGTAAATTAGGAATTTCATGGAAACCGTACATTTCCTGCCAATAAATAGCCTATGTTTCACGTGGTCTACTCCATATATGTGCCAAATAACATGAAAATTGCTGCAGTAGTTCGTGAGATAAGCACTTTAAAATAATTTTTCCCGTTTTTTTCACATTTTCCTTTGTATCTTCGCTCCTATTGGTCTGAGTGATAATAATATACAGCCTAGCCTTCCACGATAAATGAGCTATCAAACACTGAATAATTGAAAATTCAGCGTTTGATAGCTATCAAAAAAGCTATCAAAAAATGAATTCGTTATGCCTTTTGAATGAAAACAGACATTGACGAAATCCTGCGCTCACTTCTTAACATTTAAACTCCCAAAACACTTGAAACCTTCGTGGGTGGGGAAAATTAAGGATAGGTTCCAAGTGGTATAGAAAGCTACTTAATTATTTATTCAAATAGTTTGTAAATGAATAATAATAACACGTGGTATGGTAAACTAAAGAAACGTAACTATGTCAAAAAAAAAATGGTTACATGTAAAGGTTACCTATGGGCTACCGCGGTATAGTAATATGTTATTATGCGTGTGGGTTGTCTTCGGCCTTATTTCATAATTTAAACTACAATCGACATAGATCACGCAGGTTATTTTCAAGTATCTCGGGAAAAGACTTTGAAGATACCAATCGTAATTAAACATTTACTCAGTGACCGACTCGACTGGTGAGAAGATCAGGCGCAAGACCGACTTTTAATATGCACAGCCATATTTTCATTCAGACAATTAGATGATCAGCCTGCAATGCAATTATTACATGTAGAATGTGAATAAGTCAGATAAGTTTGAAATAGGTAACTCCGTACCACTTACACTAAAGAAAAACATACCCCTAGCGTCGGGCTAAAGCTCTTGTAAACCTTTGTCCAATTCTTCCCCACAAATACTCCTTCAATATTTTTCCACGCGTAAACACGGCTGAATCCTGTTAAATACACGCTAATCCGATAATACGACGTATGTTAAGCAGTATTAAGTGTTTTTCAAGTGGATATTCTTTACAGATTACTAGTACTTTGATTACTGTTTTGTAAGGTGTAAAAATTGAATAAGGAAATGTTGCTAACTGCTCATATAAATACGTTTATGCAGAAAAATGATGTGTGTGCAAAATGCAGTGTGCTCAAAGTAAAAATTTAATCTCATGTATAGATGACTCTCCTCTCTACATAAACTTAAATATAAATGAAGTTTTTTTTTTTTTTTTGCAGCGTCTTTAGCGTCTTTATATAGATTAAAAAAATTTTGATGAAGATGATTTTTGTAATCCTTATAAGTAATTATCTAGTTTCTAGTAAGCTATAGCCCGACAAAGTAAACAATAATTAAAAAAAGGCCTATATTACCCGCGGCGTCATTAATAATAATAATAACTCTCACACCGGTTTCGGTGACGGTGGCCGGTTTCATTGAGACCAGGCCAGTTACGCAGGAGTAATTTTTATAGTGCCCAAGTGTGTGCGCAGTACACAAGAGCACTCTCTATAATTATTCCTTTTACTCTCATAACCCAATGGGACTGATGACTGACACGACTGGCGAGAGATCAGGCGCAGGACCGACTTTTTACATGCCCATCCGACGCATGGATCATCTTACTTGTCAAATATTCAAATTTCAGCAACGTTTATAGAGGTGATCAGCCTAACCAAACTTGGAAATAACATATTATTACCAACGCGGGAATCGAACCCATGACCTCGGAGTCAAGAGCCACGCTCTAAACCACTGGACCACGGCGGCGTCATTACCAATATATTGACACCTCGTTTGCTACAATCGGGCCATTGTTTTAGCCGCTACGAAGACACATACAATAAATTATATTATAGTTACATATACTGCAAAAAATATTACTCTTCCTTTTGGCTTTTCCGTAGTCGAGTAATCAAAATAAACGAAACAAATTGGTCACCACAAATCATTCGCGCAAATCAATCACGAAATAACTCAATTCCTCCAATCCTCTAGAAAATTCGAAGCGAGTATTCGAATGTGTTCCAAAACATACCCCAGTATTCCAAAACGTACCAGTAGTGGCCAGTGAACATAACGTCTAGAATCGACACCATACCTTTAATTCGTTCAGAAGTATTATAAGCATATTTGAAGTATATGACTTGATTACATCATACTTATCTTACAAGTGGCATACCAATAAAATATTATGAAGTTGAAGTCGAATTCATGACGTCTTTATCACCGGCTGGTTTTATTTCAGAACTCGCGCTCTGTAATCTGTGCCAAGAAAGCGCCATTAAGCTCTACCTGTCATAATAAGCTATATTTTTAGATAAAATTTTATTATTGAAATGGAAGCATAAGATACGGTGTATTGAAAATATTTTTATGGACTTATTGGCTAGACATTGGTTCGAAGCAAGATTTGAATTGAATTGACTGCAAATATTTTTACATAATTTCGATATAAATTATAAATATTAAAATTTCAGCAACGTTTGTAGAGGTTTTTAGTATTTATTTCCGTATGACAAACGAGATTTTACAACAATAATAAAAAGTTATTAGTGGTAGGTCTCGAAGTATATTATATTATATCCATTGAACACTTTGGTGGGTACGATATGCCTCTATATTGTACCCACCAAAGTAGCACTTTGAGACATATACCAAATGAAAGTGCTTGAAAAGTTGAACTTTTTATTGTAAGACGAAAAAAGGTTAGTGAGGGTTGAAGGTAAAAAATATACAAAAACACACCCATGGCTAAGAGATATTTTGTCATACAGTAAAATGTTCAATTTTTAAGCCCTTTCATTTGATATGATATGTGTGGATGTGCCACAGCTTGGGTACGGGTTCCATAAAAAATGACCCTTGTCCTTTCAGCAAACTCGGCTTAGAAGTTTAGGCGTGAAAGGTAACAGACAGATAGACACACTTTCACATTTAAAATATTAGAATGGATAATGGATATACATGGAAATATACCATGATCCTTCACCGGAAATATCCTGCAGCGCCCTATACGGATTTTGAATGTACCGCAATGCGTATTGATAAAAAATATTATGAAATCCCCGCCTAATACGATCATATCCAGTCAAATAGTTTTCCCAGATAAGCTTTATGTTCGGAAAACGTATTAAGATTGTTGATACGCGGCTTTCAATCTCCGATACGGACAATATTTTGTTAAGAGGTTTGTAAAATTATGTTTTGGTAGGCACGAGTATGAGACATTATAATATTTTATCTATTATATTATTATGTATGGTGCATAGAAATACCTTCTTCCCGATTGTATTATGTTGATGCAACTATAATATGGCTACTATCCGGTTTGGATCTTATAGAACGATAAGCGCCAAAGAGACGACCTCTGTGGCTTAGTTGGTGGGCTGTTGGTAGCTCAAGCCGGTGGTCGCGGGTTCGAATCCCGCCGACGGAACAAAAAGTTTTCAAAGTTCCTGGGTCATGGATGTGTATTAAATATGTGTATAATATAATAAAAATCTTAAATATATGTATAGTATAAAAGTATTAAATAAATTTCCGTTGTCTGGTACCTGTAACACAAGTCCATCAGGTACTTACCACGGGGCCAGACTGACGTGGTGTGAAGCGTCCATAGATGTATTATTATTATTATTAAATGTATCATTTTATATATTTTGTTAAAATTCCACGAGAATATTTTTTAATAAAATAAAAATTATGACCTATGTCATCCGCTGCTACATTATTAACGTTGATCGGACCAGTAGTCTTAGCCGCTACGTGGCACATAGGGAGACTGTCAAAATTATTTTGGCATCGCCGGAGTCGGGTCAAAAAGGTGAGAAAAACGCAAAGACATGAGTGGGTGAACTGGGCAACTAACATTTTACAACATAAGAGAAGTTTTAAAATTGTTACTTACTCACTTCATCCACTCGTGTCTTCAATTTTTAAATTATAAAAACCAAATAAACTAAGACCTAAGCACTACAAGTCTCGAAAGCCGCCGTGGCCGGCCTCGAAAAAGATGGCACGATGAGCTAGACAAATACGAGCCAGTTTGGCTACGTTGGATCGAGAGAACTGGAAGACTTTGGGGGAGGCCTTTGCCCAGCAGTGGGACAGCATAGGCTCTTAACAAAAAAAGACCTAATTAGATCTTATCAACCACAATTCTAAATCTAGTTTTAATACGCAAATGAAGCAAAAGTTTCCGAGATAGAAGTCTGTTAATGAACACAGCTTAGGCGGCGAGTGTTTGTGTTTCCGCCATTTTGAATCGTTTCGGTGTGGCGCCAAATTAAATTAGGGTAAGGGTACTTATGCGGAGAAGATAAGGCATACTTATAAAACGAAGATTGTGTTCATTATTTTGCTGAATTCATCATCACGAGCTAAACGTGACGTGAAGTGTAGCTGCCGTGAGATGCATTTCTAAATCATCTCTTCTCTTTTATATATGTATATATTAATCCTGATGAAGTAGAAATACTTTATATGGCAAAACAACCTTTGCCGGGACAGCTAGTATAATATGGAATTGACAGATTTCAATGTATATTGCATCATGTATGACGTCTCACGTAATTAAAGTCTGTCAATTCTGTACAAATTTAGAAATGCATCTCACGGCAGCTACGCGTCGCGTTGCGGTCTGAATTGATCCTTAAAAGGCAACGCACCTGCAACTCTTCTGATGTTGCGAGTATGGGCAACGGTAGTTGCTTTCCGTCAGGTGCCCTTTTGTTGCCCCCTTAGTGGGCAATTGAGCTAATTGCCCCCTATGAGAAGATGCTATAGGCCATTTAGGGAGAGGTGGATCCATCACAGGAGAGAAACGGCATCGTCAGTCTTTCAAAAACTTTGTATAAGTATAATGAAACTTTTGATAGGAAGCAGACACTGTACAATTTAATCTACCAAAGACCTGTTGTATAGCCGTCGCAAGATACGTAATTATCATGCTGGTAGGACTGTTCGCAGGCCGACCGAGCCTCTAGCCAAGACGTTTTCTTTATCGCATATTTATAGAATCGCCGGACGAAATGTATGGAATTGACATTACACGAGTCGAACATCAACTTCGTAATATCGTACGCTTATGTCAATTCCATACATTTTGATCGGTGATTCTATAACGAAGCAATAAAGAAAACATCATGACTCGTGTGTGAGCTCTAGTCCTGTCAGGTCGGCCTGTGGTCAGTCCAATTGAATCGATCGGCTTCCACGTACGACCTTCTAAATGTTGTAATCAAAATTTCAAAAGTTTTTGGCGAATTATAAATTATATCATGTTGCTATGGATCAGTTTATCATTTATACGTGCTACGTAGCCGGACTTAAAATATTGTTTATCGCACTTAAGTCATAAATAATTACAAAAACACGTATTTTCTAAGCAAACTAAAATTAATGTAAAAATTAAAAAAAAACACAAACAAAATATTTCTTAGAAAACATAGAAATTTAAGTCCTTTTATCTCGACTTTTGTTTAGTTAGTATATATAAAATAAAATTCCCGTACATACTAAAATAGAGTAAATACGACCGACGGACATGCATATTTTATGCGTCGACTAAAAATCGACTTCAAAGGGAATTATTTAACTTGTAAACCGGTTTACGTTAGTCCGTACCGGTTTCGGGCAGATACAACCAGTTTCGTATAAACAGAATCAGCATCCGTACTTAATAATGTAAAGGCGAAAGTGTGTCTGTCTGTCTGTCTTTTACCTCTTCACGCCAAAGCCGCTAAACGGCTAAACTGATTTTGCTGAAATTAGAGATACTTGTCTGTCTGTCTGTAGCCTCTAGAATCTGCACTTTCGATACACTCAGCCAATTTTGCTGAAATTTGATTTGGAGTCACTTTGTGTCCTGGGACATAATATTATAGTTTTTGTCCTGAAAAATTTTGTACATAGTAAAATTTTTATTCAGTAAAAAGAGCAGAATTTTATCGAGACTAACATTTTTTTTTTATTTATAGAGAATATTAATTTAAGCTAAAAAGCTTTAACTCATCAAGCCCCATACGGCCACCGGTGGTCGCGACAACAATAGAATACAATAGCATTTCCAAGAATCCGCGATCGAAGGGTTAAAGATTAATTTACTGTAAATAGGATTTATCTAAAATCTAAATTAATTAAAACCTCGAACATGTAAACTTTTTAACAGAAAATTACTTTTTTGTTCGGAAACTGTTACAAACTTTCTATTAGCAACTAATTATTATGTTAATGGATCTTACGAAAGTTTTTTAACGGAATTATTTATTCTTATATTATAATTAATTGCTCACTAAATATAGGAGAGCTTTGGCGCGAATGACCTGGCCGGATTGATAGTACAGCCTCTCAGAATATTGACGTAAAAATTTAACGTTTCCCGAAATATTGAGGTTAGGTTAGCAAACAGTACCGCTCTCGGTGTTTGTTGCCAAACTCTTTGAAATGGCTGGACCGATTTTGTTCAAGTTCTGTGTCATAAGCACTCAGAATTTCAATAGAATCGGACTAGGTCTGAAAATCGGCCAACATTTTTTATACTCAAAATAGTATTTTTGCATACCAACTAAATAAATGTTTAAATACTGAGATCAGCTTAACAAAAAGCACGGCAGAAATGAAAACTACTTCTCATCCATTCTCTCAAACTATTTAGGCAAAACAACATTTGCCGGATCAGATAGCGCTAAAAATACTGATATTAACAATGTAGATGTAGAATAATATTTTTGCACATTGGAGTGAAACTTAAGAGCATCAAGTTTGAAAGTACTTAAATCTCCCTAGCATCATATTTTAAAGAAATTCCCAGAAACTTAGTTGCGTTATGTTTCAACTTAGGTTTATTATTATAAGTTTTAAAAATTCTATGTATTTCATGTAAGCTACGAACACTCTGCTTTCTATATTATAATATAAAATATATAAAGCAATGTGATTTTGATCTATTGTAATGTTTGCACAATATAAACTTCAGAATTTTTTGTTAGGTTGGACGGGTACTCAAGATTCCGTATTTGATTTCTGAATTCGTTTTCCGTATTCGGAAAGCCGAATGCATGAAATCGGAAGAAGAATTAGTAGAAAATACATTAACTGGTGCACACGTTTGCTTTTTTCCGAACGGGACGAATCCGCTGGTACGTTACAAGTGCAAGCCGGCGCGTTTGCGCGTGAAAAAAACGAACGTTTGCGCTAGTCTCACGGAATTCCAAATCGTAATTCCACATTAGGAACGTTTTCTGTATTCGAAAATACAGAAAACGTGTGTATGCGGCCAGCCTTAATGCCCCTCCCCTTATATGATTCTTCTCCCCCTTAGCCTATGACGTAATATTATTTGGACCCCAATCAGATTGTATTATGTCGAGAACTATGACCAAGGTAAGGAGTAATTGAAGGAACACCCTCAGCACACATAAAAAGTTTGCAATAAAACCGAAGATCAAAAACATCCCAATCTTATTCAATAAAATTGATTGGATTACAATTGCGAATGCCTTCATTACTGTATATTGATTTTCGCATAAAACTTGCTCGGCGTGATTGTGTCCTGAGGGATCTTTGTGTAACGTAACTCTGACATGTTCTTAAAATAAAACTCCTATGGTTACTCGGGTATAGTATATTTATTCCGATGTGGCGCTTAGAGGAAGATAAAAACAATATTATAGTAGACCACTGTGAGTGACAAAGGATGTCTGGAATAACCTGAGCCTTAGTATGGCCACAGTAGAAATGCGAAAGTATAGAAACACTGCGGAGATAAACTGAAGGTACCGTTCCAATCTTTACCGCGGCTAACCGCGACCGACAAAAATTCAAATAAAATGCCACTTTATGACAGACTATAGTCAACTATAATAGGCATTTTATTTGAATCTTTATCGGTCGCGGTTAGCCGCGGTAAAGATCGGAACTAGGGATTGCAATCCGGCGTCATTTTCAATCCGGACCGGATTTGATCGGATTCCCATCAATCCGGCCGGACTGACGAAACTGAACTAAGAAGCTAAAATCATTCTATTTTTGCTTTTAAATTTACAAACAAGACCTATGCATCCCTTGCAGCTGATTTGTACAGTATTTTCAAAGCGGTATAATCATTTTTAGGGTTCGGTACCCAAACGGTAAAAACGGGACCCTATTACTGAGACTTCGATGTCTGTCCGTCTGTCTGTCTGTCTGTCTGTCTCCGGGCTGTATCTCAAAAACCGCTGTAGCGGTTTCTGAGATACAGCCTCTGTAGCTGTAGCTAGACTTCTGAAATTTTAACAGATTGTGTATTTCTGTTGCCGCTATAACAACAAATACTAAAAACAAAACAAAATTAATATTTAAGGGGGGCTCCCATACAACAAACATAATTTTTTGGCCTTTTTTGCTCGTAATCAATAATAACAACAGGTAGGCACTTCAAATTTTCACAAAACCCATAATTTTAGGTGTACTTTGATAAATAATTAATAATAATATTAATATAAAATAAAGATTTAAAGGTGGCCCCCATACAAAAACCACAATTTTGGCCTATTTTTGCTCTATAACGGTACGGAACCCTTCTTGCGCGGGTTCAACTCGCACTTGGAAGATTATTTAAATACTGTAGTGCCTCGAATAAGATTTTAAATGTCCGTATGGTTGCTCAAACACATACAGCATTATCGCAACATAGTCGACCTAGTCCAGAGAAATGAGCAGGTCCACACGTCTGGGACTAACCACACGATGTTTCCTTCACCGTACAAGCGTCTGTATTATGTACTCGAATTCTGAATATGATGAATGAATGTCTCATTAGTTCACGCCTTCACTCAGGATCGAACCTGCACCCTCCCCAACACCATAGTTAGCTGTATCTAATGGCGAGTTAATATTTAACGATATAGTTCAATTTTTTGCTTATAATTTAACTTCTAATAGAGCTGCTTATGACCGAAAGGCCTTTTCAGCTTCTATTGAAAGACTAGTGTATTAATAACCCTTGTTGTCAGCAAAATAGAATCATAAAAAAGTGACAAAAAGCTTTTTCACCAGGGGTAACGCATTTAAAGTTATTCGTGCAACAACCATATCAGTTTGCCACAAATTGCTAACACCGAATCCGCGCGGTCTCCGGATCCGGTATATTGGGACCGGATCCGGTACACGTAAAATGATGCCGGATCCGCCGGATTACCGGACCCGGTTTTCCGGATTGCAATCCCTAATCGGAACGGTACCTTCAGTTTATCTCCACAGTGTTTCTATACTTTCGCATATCTACTGTGGCCATGCTAAGGCTGCTGAACACCGTACACAGTTTTTAAAACAATAAATGCTTTCTATGTTATAATACTGCATTAATAACTACAACTAAATGCTAAAATTTTTATTTACACTTAATAATGATGAAATTGGGGTGGACTACGCTAACTAGCCCCACATTCCTGCATCGAGTTATCGAAGTTTTTTTTTTGTGGCGGTATGCATACGATACTTAAAGAGAACAGTGACGAAACGGCTAGCCAAAATAGCGGCCGTTTTATGGCCAATAGTTTCCTTTTTACAAAAGATCAATACAGTGAGCCTTGGCCTGATCTAAAGATGCATAGAACTTCGTTCGCGGTCGAAAAATCTACCTTTGGGGCTATTCCAGAATATCATTCTCCTCAACCGAATGGACTTCCGTCTCAAAAGTAAATTAAATATAATATTATACTGCTACACATGTCATATAAACGCATTTCAAGTTTAAACGAATTTAAGCGTCCATTTATCAAAGTATATAAGGCACATAGAATATCCCCTGAAACATCTAAATTCTGAACGGATTCATTTCTAGAGTATGCACGTATTCCCTCGTGTAATAACTCAAAACGCATGCGAGATATCAAGTTTTCAGCGGAGTGAGTTTCTTGAACTGACGTATCATTTTGTAAGATCTAAATGATATTTTCTAGAATAACACAGATAGAGAAACTATCTTTTTAACCATATCAGAGAATTAAAAGTAACCTTTTTGTTATTTGGCTTGGGCCCACCACAGTTTGCAATCCCTGTATCTCCTGTATGCAGTATGGCCAGAATTTATATACAATCACGAGCACCCTTTGATAATATTATGATAATCAGGGAGCCGGAGAGACATGCTAAAGCTGTCTTGGGACCCGCAAAGAAATTCATCAGAAATAAGTAGAAGGAGTAGGAAGTATTAAAAATAAATGCAAAAATAAGGCGCCAAGAACTGTTGCTAATACGCCTTAATTCACACACAAAACTGAAAACCATAAACATAATATCATAGACTACATAACGCCCACAACTCCATTGCGCCAAAATTTGTTTATCGCGCCGAAACCGTACATTTTTTCGGGATAAAAGTATCATATATCCTTTTCCGAGACTCAAAGTATCTCCGTACCAAATTTCAGCAAAATCGGTTCAGCGGTTTGGGCGTGAAGAAGTAACAGACACACTTTCGCATTTGGGCATTTCTTCGGAGGCGAAATTTTTGACGGCAACGGACTTTTTTCTGTAACCAGGCAAAAGCAAACAATAAAAATATTTTTTTTAAATACTTGAGCTCTGTGTCTACCTAGAAACAACTGTCTTTTTTTAATAATTCTAGTTTTAGTATAGGAAAAAAAATCTTAAAGTCCGTTCTTCTCATTACCATAGAGCGTCCTCTTGCCATTTTCTTCAACAAAAACGTCTATAATTCATTTCCTGTTTGACAAATCAATGCAAAATAAAATTATAACGAAATTACATTAGTTTACCTGTTATAAAAAATAAATACAGTAGGCATGGCTACATTACAGTACTTATAAATAAATAATAAAAGAGTGTCCAACGTAAAGTTATAATTCCTGTGGTACAAGTTGCGATCGATCATAACTTTTCTGGTAAAAACAATGGGAGTGTATCTTACCGCATGCAGGCAAGCCAGTCATATGTGAAAGAAGCTATCAGGCGGATGTGCGGCTAATTGATTTCTATCCAGGTGTTTGGAAGGTAAATATATCATTACCCTATGTTTGGTTCGCGTAGTTTATCATTTATGTGTCTACTATATCGAGCTTATTTTACTATTTCAAAACTTTAATCTACGTGTCAACTGATGCTCTTGGGTTACATATTTATGTTATGAAATATCAAAACTGATGCTTGTAAGAATTATGAGCTATGCATAATTATATAGGCATAATTTTCATTTCCGTGGGTCTCATTACCCTGGTCAAAAGACCAGGGTAATGATAAAATATATTAATTTTGTCCTGAAATATGCACTTTTATGTGCGATTCACGAGTTCTGTAGAGTACTACGACTATTGAATATCCTTGCATAAGGTTTTTTTTTTAATTCTTAAGACTTTTTTAAATTTCCTTATAAAAACTTGTTTGTAACTTATGATTTCAGACATTAGAATAATGTAAAAACGATGTCACAAATTACAGACGAGAAAAAAATAAAAAAGAATAGAAAAAACTAAGCAAGATCAGGAAAAGCATGCAGTGTATGCATGCTGCAAGCATGCAGCTAATATGGCTAACGGAGAAATAAAATATATGTATTCTGAAGAGGAGGAAATATTTGAAAAAAGTGTTTCTTCTGTAGGAAAAAACATCGATCTACAGAAAGGATTTTTCTTCCTATAGAAAAAAAAAATGATTGTGAAGATTTTAAGGTTCCACATTTTTTTTTTCTCCACATAAAACAATTCTATCTGGCCATTCAGTCATATGATATCTTTTACTTTAAGAAGTCTCAGAACAAAAAAAGAAGAAAAAAAAAAATATTCAAGTTGCTAATGTTTGCTATTCACTTCTATTTCAGTAAAAAAAGACCATGAGAACAAAAAATAATTTTGAGAATTACTTAAACTCAACTTCTTGTACAAAACCAAATAAATACTTCTTTTGATTTTTCTTTTGATAATCGTGCTATTTTACTACTAGATGACGCCCATAACTCTATTACGCCAAAATCCGTTTATCTCGTGGGAACCGTAAATTTTTTTCGGGATTAAAACTATCCTACGTACTTTCCCAGGACTCAAAGTAGCTCCATACCGAATTTAAAAAATAATCAGCTCAGTGATTTGGGCGAGAAGTAGTAACAGACAGACATACTTTCCCTTTTATAATATTCGTATAGAAGAAAAAATCACTTTGTATGAATTTAAATTAAACGTTTTGTATGCAAATGAATTTTAAATTATCAAGACTGAACTAAGACTGGTTTCTAAGAGTACTGTAATCACTAGTTACTTTATTATTTTTTAGGATGATACAAGGAATTTAAGTCGTTTTCAAACATATAAAACAAATGTTATGCTACAAAAACTATAACAAATGTTATAGTTTTTGTCAGAAGACGATTATTTTTAAATAAAAATATTTTATTTAGATATTTTTTTAATTTTTTGTTACTTTTATAATTACCCTATGCAATTATCATTACCCTAGCCACAACATTTTTGAACTTCGATATTACTAAATCTTCTCTATGAAAACGAGTCCCTTAAGTAAAAGTAGGTTATTTGACCTTTGTATTATCATAAAAATATTAATTCCAGTCAAAAAAGTAACGTTTAAAATTGACCATGGTAATGAGACGAAGAATCGTTTTCCGAAGAATCACCCATTTATAATATTATTAAGTATAGTAAGTATGCATATTCTTAATGTCAAAAAGGAATTAAAACGACATAGTACATAAAGATGTTCTAGTCAATATGTTATTAACATACTAACAAGCACTATCGTAACTATAGTGATCTTATAAAAAAATCGTATGAAACAGAGAGAGTATAATCACCAGCGTAGCAGAAGAAGTAACATCCTGATCTTTTTCGGTAGTAATGCATGCTTGGCAATGCAGCGAAATTGTTTGCCTGCTATTTTGTTTTAATTTCTGGAGTGCGTCGTTTTTTGTCATGTCCCATCGCTTCTCGACATATCCCCCTATCGCAAGGTATAAGTGTATTTATAATTGACCTGGAATCTCGACCTACATGTCTGATAGCGTTTCCGTCACGCGTCCCAAACGTGAATGTTACTGACATTAATTACTATCTCTTTTACACTCTTACTAACAGAAAGAGATAGACATAATGTAAACAAAAATTTACCTTCACTAAGCCGACCCCTAGACGATCAATTTTACTGTGCAATACCACGTATTTTGTATATAATAGGCATTACGAAATTTTTTTTTCTTGTTGGTAAGTGAAGAACCATTCAAAAATAGAAATATCAGTGAAAAAATGACTCTGATAGCATAAAAACTCTCCAAGATATCACAATTCAAAACTCACATAAAATAGACCTTCCCAAAACGCTCCATACAAAATGTCATCTAACTGTGACGTCACGCCTAGCTAGTTTGTTCGATAGCTATGTTAAATATTGAGTTTATGAAAGTGGTTTCGTAAGAAAAAATGTTAAAAATTGCATAACTTATCGAATGGTACACAAAAATTAAGAAATTTTATAAAAAAATATTCGACTTGACTTAACTTGACGAAAAAACTTTGAAGGCTCAAAACAAAAAAAATATAATAATTTATGAAGCTGAAATTTTGGGAATACCTATTTTTCATCGCTATGTCTTTATTTTATTTAAAAAATCAGCTAATCTTTGACCTTGTCGTCATCCCTATTTTATTTCAATATTTTTAATGTTTTTACTTAGAATGGGATTAGATGACGCGATGTACGCTACCTAGCTTTTATACTAGGTATTGTATATTATTGTATGCTTAATGAATAATTTGAATTATTGTTCAATGATATTGCACGATAAAATTGATCATCTAGGGGCCCACTAAGGGAGTGTAGCTTAGTATGTTGTTGTTATTGCTATAAGGGTAAATAATATTGACATTATTTACTACCTCTCTTACACTATATCTTAAAGAAAAGAGATAGACACAATATAATCAAAAACTAACCTGCAATAGTTCGGAGATATTACGCAAAGGTCGGAGCGGAGGGCGCTACCAGCACATACAGTAAATAGACCGATCACAATCCGACATGTTGCACACGTCATATCAAAATTTAAACTTTTTTTGAAACAAATTGATGAGTAGCAGTCTTCCACCATGCGTTTTTCGCGTAACTTTCTGCCACGCACTGTAGAACTCTGGAATGAACGAACTGTTGCTTTCCATCGGGAGACCCGTTTGTTCGTTTGCCCTCTGATTTTATAAAAATTCGTTTAAAATAGATATTGATAGACCATTATCGGAAAGATGGTAAATGATATTTATTCATTCTGTTACACTACAAAATACAGGCGCCTGTAAATGCATAAATCAAGAAAGTTTTACAGTACAAAGTTAGGACAAAAAGCCACTCGCAACAAAACATCTGAACGCGGTTAAGACAAAACTATCCAGACGCGGCCAACTTCATTATGTCCTTTCCTGGCACTCAAAATGTCTATTTTTAGGCTATTGCATAGCTTTTATCCGCGGGCATTGAGCGCGGCGATCAAAGCCAGAAATTCCGTAACGAAAGAACCTAACGTTCCCCACTCCGACCGGGACGTTTCAGTCACGTCGTTTCAGTTCGGCAAATTTCGGCATGGTGTTTGTGTACGTGCGACTAGACTTTTGCAAATTATAATTGTAATATAAAGTATACTTCTTCTCTTCTCTTTTTTTTACTATTTTTATCTATTAGTGGAAACTTGTAATTGGCTCTTAGCTTTATAGTAATTTGTAGTTATACTTATTTTTAAGTAGCAGTCAGTTTTCCAAATAAAATATAAACTCAAACTCAAACTTAAATTTTTTTATTCAGAATAAATTTTTGCAAATATTTTCTGAAAGTCTACATGATGCCTACCACCGGTTCGGGAACTAACCCGGCGAGAAGAACCGGCGTAAGAAACTCGCACGGGGCCCACTTTATTTACCAAAAAAAGTGAGAAAAAAAATAATCTTTTAAAATAAAGTTTACAATGCTGTAACTTAAAATTATACAAACATACATACATAATTATTGTAAGTCATAAAATAATGTAGAAGCAGCCTTGCAAGCAGCCATCCTACTCCCAAGATGTGCCATCGTTTATGAAATCATTGACCTTATAATAGGCTTTGGCACACAAACGCTCTTTGACTACCTTTTTAAATTTATTAATTTTGAACGTTTTTTGGGATTTATTGTAAAGGCGTATACATTGACTTTTAAAAGATTTACTAACTTTACTAAGTCTGATCACCGGTATTTCTAGTTTGTACTTATTTCTAGTGTTTCTTCCGTGACTGTCACTTTTGGTTGTAAATTTACTAAGATTCTTTCTAACATATAATACATTATCCAAAATGTATTGAGAAGCAACAGTTAGAATACCAATTTCTTTAAACTTTTCTCTCAGAGATTCAAAAGCTGACATTTTATAAATTGAACGTATAGCTCGCTTCTGCAGCACAAATTCGTATTAATGTCGGCAGCGTTTCCCCATAAGAGGATGCCATACGACATTCTACTATGAAAATAACTGAAATAAACTAGTCTTGCTGTGTCTTCGTCAGAAATTTCCCGTATTTTTCTGACTGCGTATGCTGCAGAACTGAGCCTATCTGCAAGATTAGCAATATGAGGACCCCACTGTAGTTTACTATCTAGTGTAATGCCTAAGAATACAGTGGTGTTCACCAAATCCATCTTCTCATCATTTAATAGTATATTGGTTTTAACTTGCCTAACGTTGGGCAAAGTAAATTTTACACATTTAGTTTTTTTAGAATTTAGAAGTAAATTATTAACGTTAAACCAATGTACTATTTTTGAGAGAGCACTATTTACCTCGTCGTAATTTGACTGTTGTCACTTCACTTTAAAAATAAGTGAAGTGTCATCAGCAAAAAGTACTATCTCATTATCATTATCCTTAACAAAATAAGGTAAGTCGTTTATGTAGATGAGAAAAAGAAATGGACCTAAAATGGATCCCTGTGGGACGCCTAATTCTATTTTGGTCCCATTCGACCTTTTACTATTAATGTCAACCCTTTGAGTTCTATTTTTGAGGTAAGATGTCAAAAGGTTGAGTGCTGAGTCCCTAATGACATAGTGGTGCAATTTCCTGATCAATGTAGCATGCTCAACACAGTCAAAAGCCTTGGAGAGGTCGCAAAAAACCCCTAGAGCATCCTGCGAGTCCTCCCATGCTTCAAATATACTATAAAGAAGACCTATACCAGCATCCGTTGTGGATCGACCCTTAGTAAAACCATATTGATTATTGTGTAATAAATTATTTAAGTTAAAATATAATAGTAACTGATTTAAAATTATTTTTTCAAATATTTTACTTAGAGTCGGTAGAATAGATATAGGCCTATAATTTGTGGGATCAGATTTAAGTCCCGCTTTAAATAAAGGTACAACCTTACTGTGCTTCATTAAGTCAGGAAAAATACCACTCCTTAGGCAGTCATTAAAAACACATTGATAGATAAGGAGCTATGATGTCAATTATCGATTTGATAATTTTAGTAGACATGCCCCAGAGATCAGTAGTATCTTTAATATTTATTAATTTAAAAGTATCAATGATATCTTTGGGAACAATCTCTCTAAACCTAAAATTGACATTACATTCCTTTACATTGTCTCTGATTAGTTTTTCAGCAGCTGCAGGTGAGTTACATTCCTTTACATTGTCTCTGATTAGTTTTTCAGCAGCTGCAGGTGAGGAGTTTAAATTTTTCGTTGTTGAGACCGGAATGTCAGCAAAAAGTTTTTCGAAGACCGTCGCAACCTCATGATCATTGGTAATCTTTTTATTTTCAAAATAAATTTCAAAATCAGTGCTACGACAGGTGACATTTCCAGTCTCACCAGCTATTACTTTCCAAGTAGTTTTAATTTTATTTGTCGAATTTTTAATTTTATTCCTAATGTGAATAGCCTTAGCGGCTTTGCAAACTTTTTTGAAAATCTTTGAATAATTTTTTACATATGTTTTGAATTTATCACTAGTATTCATGCATTTTTCATCATACAGTTCATATAATCTTTGCCTGCTTATTTTAATTCCTGTAGTTGCCCATACTGTAAAATTATTTAATTTTATGGCTGTTTCTAACCGTTCTAGGAGTAAATACAGTATTAAATTGAGTACTTATCATCTTAAACAATTTGTTAAATGCTTCATCTGAACTATTTGACTCATAGAATAATAATTGAATACTTGAACTTAAGTTATTTCTAAACTTCTCAATACGTTTTGTATTCACAGGAACAAACACACGCTTTTCCTCTAGGTAACTATCGCAATGTATATTAAATGAGGCTAGTTGCCCACAGTGATCAGACCTAAGCTTATTTATTATTTCTTTTTTACATGGAGTAAAATTTGTAAAAATATTATCAATACAAGTTGCCGTTGTGTCACAGATTCTTGTTGGCTCATAAAACAAGTAATTAAGTTTATATGATTTAAATAGAGATGTGAATCTAACAGTAGTAGAGTTTAAGTCAAATAAATTAATATTAAAGTCATCACAAACGATAACTTTTTTGTTAGATGCACATATCTTTGGTAATATTTGTTCCATGCTTTGTTCAAAGGAGTCATATAACCCTGATGGTGGCCTGTATACGCTTACAATAATTAGTTGACTTATTAACTCTATGCAGGCTACTTCTATTATCCGTTCAGAAGAGATGTTCACAATGTCTTTACGTTCTTTGAATTTTAAATTTTTTCTAATTAATATAAGTGATCCGCCTCTAATGGCATTCTCTCTGCTGAACGAGCTAGCCACCTGGTGATCATTGAGATTGAAAATGAGTTCATGTTTTCTAAACCAGTGTTCTGAAATACAAATAATACCATTCCTACCATTCCTTGAAAATTCTGATGCACTAAGCTTATAACATTCTTGCTATTTATATTGGAGTAAGTTTTGGTAGGATTTTTCACAATTAAGCTATTAGTGCAAGAGATATCCTCCATTGTCTTATGGTCTAATTTAAATAATTAATTGGAACATATTCCAAACTTGATAGCATCTTTGGTATATGTCTCTTACAGTAATGAGATAAGTAATACTTATCTATACTTATATCATTAATAAATTTATTATCTAAATTATTTATATCGACAACCTGACATTTTGGTTGTGTGTCGCTTAGAACTATACAATTTTTGTTGACAGCACTATACAATATGCTATTCAACCTAAATCTAATTTGATTTTCATAAGCACAGCTTTTTGGCAACATTTTTATATAGGGTAAAGTGAATAATATAATGTTTGTTACATTTATAGTATTATATAAACATTCTAAAAGATCAGTCATCTTTTTCTTATTTACTTTACCCCTTCTCCCGACTAGAATTATTATAGTGGTGTTAGGACAATAAGTCATAGTTTATGCCCTGTCTATTATCTCACAGTAAGTAGCTCCGGGCATACAAAAGTTAGTGACCAATTGTCCACACATTCTATAAAGATACGTACCCAAGTCTCTTTCTATTTCATCACTAAATAGGCAGATATTAGTCTGGCTTTCAGTATTTACCTTCTGGCTTTTCATATCAGGTGATATTCCTCCAGTTAAATGATTTTCTTGAATTTCTGAAATAGTATTAACTTTTAACAACGAGTTTACTCGTTAAAATACTATGTCCTTTCCCGGGCCTTGAAGTATCTCCATACCAAATTTCCACAAAATCGGTTCAGTGGTTTGGACGTGAAAATGTAATAGACAAACGGACAAGCAGATAGATAGACAGACACACTTCTACATATTTTATAATAATATTAGTATAGATTATAGCGTAGTGTGGAAGCAGCTTTACGCAGCCCAATAAACCCTTTTTTTACAAGAATGCTTCTAAAATCCATAAGCAGAACAAACGTGGCCGGTGGCACACTCGAACAAATCGAATACAATTTCGTACATTTAAATAAAAGGTGGCCGAAATATTTCCCTACGAACGGAAAATCTAACTAACCATAAAGCTCAAAATCCCGTATACGTTTCTCGAAGTTTATGTGTGATTGCAATAGTGTTTGCACGCCGCTCACGCTCCAAAACATTCCCACTTGACGATCACTCGGCTATGATATGTACACTTTGCAGTGCCAAAATGTTTGGGAGCTGGTTTCTAGAAAATTTTTAGTTTCTTTTTACTAGTATTAGTAGTACAGTAAGGTTAGCAGCTAGTACTTAGTGATTTATTTAGTGGTTTTGGATATTGACAGTATTATTTTGCATTAATTTATAAATTACTGCAAAAAATATTCCTTCGAAATGGTTGGTCCTATTCTGTTAAAATCGACCAAATTTTGTTTTGTAGTTCGTATAAAAGCTAGACTAGCTAGAACCTTTTTTTTTATATAGACAACAAACACGTTTTGGTCTGGGCGTCGCGGTCCGCTAGCAATTTTTTTTTTGCGTTAATATAGTTCTCTTTTTAATTGGCGATTTTATAGTGGAAAATTTTTCACGACTTTCAAGATGACTTTGCACTATTTGCCGGTAGGCGTGAAATTATAAATGGCTTAACTTCGCGCGGGCCACAGACAATGCCTCGGTAGGCCGCAGGTTGAGTAAAGCTAGACTCTAGTCTAGAGCACCTGAAAGGAGTTGTCATGACAACCTCTGCAACGACAACTCCTCGCTCGCTTGACGAAATAACGTTTACCGGGTCTGGTCGGCTTGACTACGCTTTCATAGTTACATCTACGAAGAAACGTGTTTAAAAAAATTTAAGTCGGTTAAAACACGTTTTATATTTAGAACAACGGCTGTTTTTACAGCAAATAATATACAATTACTCGGATTATTGCTGTCGATAATACACAATATTTTAATGTCATTAAATAACTTATCAAAGCTATTAAGAGCTATAATTTAATGCCGAAATAAGAACTCTAAATTGGGCCAATTTAATAATTAAAATGGGTTAATGGTGATACTGGCCTTATGCATACTTATAATTTTTGAACTGATAATTATTATTAGCGTGTTAGCGGCTAATTTTTCTCTGTAATCGGGTGACTATATTTTGGTAGCTCATTATAATGATTTCATAACTACTCAATTTTTATCTCATGTAGATATAATCGATATCGATACTCATATTATAAATGCGAAAGTGTGTCTGTCTGTCTGTCTGTCTGTGACCTCTTCATACTTAAACCACTGAATTGACTTTGCTGAAATTTGGTATGAAGATACTTTTGGATCTGGTAAAGGACATAGGAACCTTTTTATCCCGGGAAAATGTACGGTTCCTGCGCCATAAACTAATTTTGGCGCAACGGAGTTGCGGGCTTCATCTAGTAATAAACTAAATTAGTGAATTATTATAATAATAATATGACTTTGCACGCCACATTAATGGCAAAATTTAAAGAACTAATCTTCTTAGTTTTAAGATCTTGTCATGTACTATACTAATAATACAGAGAAATTGATTCCTAGGCAGATGGCGGACCTAATATAATTCGGTCGTGTTATTAAGTCAAACCCACCCGACCGATCACAACTAACATTGAAATGACATTAGCCGACCACATGACGTAGGTCCACAACTGCCTAGGAATCAACTTCTCTGATAATAAAGTACATTAATGTAAATAAAAAAAAATCAAAATCACCTAATGGTTTTAACTGAATTAGTGATGTAACATAAATTGTCCTGTTGAGGTCTATTAGTGTCTAGTAACAAAGCTGGCCTGTAATCGGCGTACACTGTTCTTATACAAAACTAGTGTCTGTGGTCAACCGATTATGTTCCTAATCATATAATATTACTGGCCGACAAAAGTTGTTTTGCCGTATACGTTATTTCGGATGTGAGAAATAGATTGAGAGTGAGAGAGAAAGAGGTTTGAGTAAAAACTACGAAAAAACATGCCTAAATTAAAAATGTACAGTTTTCGTGTGGTAGGCATCATGTAGACTTTCAGAAAATATTTGCAAAAATTTATTCTGAATAAAAAATTTGAGTTTGAGTTTGAGTTTACACAAAACTTTACCTCTAGTCACGAGTTTGCTGCATTAACTAGATGACACCCGCAACTCCGTTGCATCAAAATTTGATTATCGCGTGTGAACCGTACATTTTTCGGGGATAGAACGTATCGGCGATTCTATAAAGAAGTGATAAAGAAAACGTGATGACTAAACCCCCAGTTGTTATCAGGCCTGGCCTGTCCTTATATCAATTATCCAGCAGGCGTAGCATGGCCACCATAGAAACGGTTTTATATATATATATATATATATATATATATACATATATATATATATATATATATATATATATATATATATATATATATATATATATATATATATATATATATATATATATATATATATATATATATATATATATATATATATATATATATATATATATATATATATATATATATATATATATATATATATATATATATATATATATATATATATATATATATATATATATATATATATATATATATATATATATATATATATATATATATATATATATATATATATATATATATATATATATATATATATATATCACCTGTAGGCCTAGTTATATATATACCAAATTTCAGCATACTTATTATAGACTTAGCGGTTTGGGCATGAAGAGATACACTTTTAAATTAATAATAACTATTATTAGTATGGATATGGATTAGCCAGGATTACGTTTCTCACATATACATTTCAACATCCAACAAAATAACGCAACACTGTCGCAATGAATTGAAATGTTATACAATGTTTGAATTTATTAAAATTAAATCTACATATATGTTCAATAATTACTTCATTAAGCCGTGAATAAATTACCGAATTAATTTCGTGTAATGGACACAACAGATTATCAAACATTTTCATATTGGTTTCCGATTTATATAGCTTTAGCTAAAACACCTGGATAATCAAATTGATATAAGGACAGGCTATGCCTGATAACACCTGGGGGCTTAGCCAGCACGTTTTCTTTATCACTTCTTTATAGAATCGCCGATCAAAAATGTATGGAAACGACGTGACGCGCGCACGCACAAAAAATACGTCAACGAATACGGCCATTATTTTGAGAACAACAATGGCTGATGTCAAATATGAATGACCTTGGCGATAAAATAGGCACTGAGGGAGTGTAGGAGTTTCATTGTCATTGCTATATTTTTGTGTGCGTAAAGGAACCAAAATAAACGTAAAAACATTGTACGGTTTCCCTGTAAAAATAAAACCTTCAAGAAGAGAGCGTATTCCCTCTTAATAGGCCGGCAACGCACCTGAAACTCTTTTAATGTTGCGAGTGCCCATGGGCGACGGTAGTTAATTTCCATCAGGTGACCCGTTTGCTCGTTTGCCCGAGTATCTTATAAAAAACTGCTTTCCCAACCTAGCGAAACGCATAAATAAACTTCTCATAATATTGTATGTTTTTGACAACTTTAATATAGTCGAAACAAAGCGAATACGGCGTGCTCTTAAACTAATTTGACACAGCCTGTATAAAGTTATCGTTTTACAGCGGGGAATATTACTTTGATCGTGTATTTGACAGTTAATATCGTACCTTAATGAGAAGTAGGTCGTACAATGGGGTAAATTATGTGTAAATTGATTGTAATAATAACCCATCTACATGAAGAGATGAGAATTATTACAGGAATTGCACGTTATTGAACATCAGTTTGTAATCATCATCATCTCTATATTTTAAAATCAATGCCACTTTTCACTGTTATATTTGTATAACTCAAGATCGGGCTCATCTATCCAAAGCAAATGTTTAAGCTTTGTTCGGACTATTAAGTAGATGGTTAATGTGAAGTTTGTACAAAACCGGTCGAGTGGTTCTTTATTTATCACATTTTATATAATAACAAATCAATTCAATAAATGGCGGATATTCATCTCTATTGTTCGTTTATAGAAGTAGAAATTCCTGCTTTTTAAATATACAAGCGCATGACAGCGCACGTAGACGCGCGTAAACGCACGCATTCGCTCTTCGACGCTTCCATATTTTCATTGCAGAAATTTGTACTTAAATAATAGCACAATAGAGATGAATATGCTTTGGCGAATACACGACGCATTGCTAATGCTCAGACCCAGTGCGAGTTGAGCCCAAAGCTACTTTATTTCGTTTCATTTACACTTCTTAAAGTGTAAATGAAACGAAATAAAGGGATTGGACTTACAATCCCTAGAGAATTAAGCAGAAATAACGCCGAAAGCCTGCTAATGTCTACTTCACTTCAGGTAAAACAAACCACTTAAGGGAATAAAATGCAAAAACCTACGTCCCTGGGTCCGACGGAAATATTTTAAGCTTTATTTGTTTTATACTGCTTAATACACCTGAATATTTATACTGTATTTGATAATTTCTACAGCAATGTTGAAAATCAAAAATATGGATGATTAGACAACTTGTTTTCGATAATGTTTACAGTAAAGGTGCCGGTTGGCAGCGGGCGATATGAAGCAACCGCAGACGACGCGACGAGTCGCAGCGACACTACTGGTTTCTATATTATGTATTTCTATGAAATACCCTCCGCAGCTAACGACACGAAGCTAGCGACACTTATTCATAGAAATACATAGAAACCAGTAGTGTCGCGACGACACGTCGTCTGCTGCAACTTTATATAGCCGGCTTCCAACTTGTACAGCTAGAAATCAAAAACATGACATGGTGCATGCGATTCCTTATGTTATCTATGTCCATGGCTGTCTGTATTACCTCTTAACTCTTAAACCGCTTAATTTTGACAAAATTTGGTATTCAGATACTTTGAGACCCAGAAAAAGACATGGGATAGTGTTTATTCCGGAAAAATCCACGATTCTCGAGCGATATACGAATTTCGGCATAACGGAGTTGCAGTCATCTAGTTTCCCACAAGTTTTTATGATTTACTCCGCTGTCAAAATTATCGATTGAAAGTTGTCTACATACACTGCTCATTTGCATCACACAAGGCGATGCTATAATCTATACATACATATAATAAAATCGTAGAGGTAAAATTTTTGTACATTGAAAATAAACTTGAAAAAACAAGTCAGGGGCATATTAGAAGTGTAATAGAACACATCTTAACTGTTTTTGAAATTTTTGTTTCTCTGTCTGTTTGTCTGTTTGTCTGTTTGTACAGGCTAATCTCTGAATCCGCTGGACCGATTTCAATACAATTTGGCATGGTGATATCCCCGGTCAACATCTTAGATACTTTATTTTAACCGACTTCCAAAAAAGGAGGAGTTAATGTTTACTTTGCTGTTTGTGGTCCGATTGTCAAAATTCTTTTTTTGTTGTATAGATTGTAAACCCGAATTAGATACCATTCTTACAAAAACGGTGACTTCATAATGATCGGGATCCTCGAAGTATCGACGGAACTCCTTCACAACAAAAACATTACAGTTATTTTCACTTTTTTTAAGTAAAATTAACGTAATATGCTACCAAAAAGTATATCCCAGTGTATAGATAGGGCTTCCGAAGGTTCCGTTGCTGAACGGAACGGCTCCTTATAGATATTATATTATGTAGGGGTTTTAACGTTGTTTAAGGGCATTCCCCTACGGAGATTCCGTAATTTACTGTACTTAGAGCCTTATAAACTCATAATTTGAAAGCTACTAAGTTATAATAAAAATACAGCAATAATCTTCAGTATATCAACATTCCTTTTCTCATTTTAAATTTTCTATTTTTGTTTATTATACTCATGATATTAGCTTCCAAAGTTAATACCAATTTATTAAAATTGAAGCATACTTTCAGCATCTCCCTAGTAGTTACAAATTACGTTTATTTGAAACACACACCAATAGATTGGCCATTTCATAAGCTACATATATCTCGCTTTAATTTTTTTTTTGGTCACTTTTGAACTAAGTTATTTAAAAAACTTAAAATTTCGGTGCGAACTCGGCAATTCGATTGACCGCGGGTCCGTGCGCGGGCGACGGGCGGCAGTGTCGCAAGACTTCTCGGACGGGGAACCCGTGTCTCTCGTACCCGCCGACTCTTGTTAATGCGCCCGCGCCTTCACATCATAATATTTTTATTTTGGTTTGGCGTTTAATTTTGTTATTGTGTTGTTTACTGCGAAAAGACGCTCATATCAAATACCTATTGCGTAAGGACTCTTAGAGAATTCTTGAACCTTGTGATTGTGTTATTATTTGTGTATTACCTAAAAAAAGAAAAAGGGCTCTTTTATTAATTAACCTTTTTATTAATTAAAATGTTCAAGTGGTGTTACGTTTTATTTGTAAAAATGCCGAAGCAAGACGTATCCGGCAAAGGAAAGAGAATGCGCAGAAAATGAACGAAATTATGTAAGTACCTACCTAATTAATATTATACCTAATTTAATTACTATAAATTACATGATATTATAATATGTTGGTATGGTGAGAGTTGAGACTGCAAATTTTATAGCCATGTTATTTTACCAGTTTCGAACAGCTGTTCTACGAGAACAGCTGTTCGAAACACAAAAACGCTGTAAGTCAAAAATTTCACTTTTCAGTGATGTCAATTAATATTGTATCGATGTATTAATAAAATTATTATTTGTTTTAGACTCAAGAAAAAGACAACTACTTGTGAAATAGAAGCCTGTAAGTCGTCATTATCAACATTGCAATTTGAAACCGAAAGAAAATGATAACAGGTAAGAAAAATAAGCTTGTAATAAGATCGGTCGAAGGTAAAAGCTTAGACATACAATTTTAGTGAGGGGAGGAGGTTGAAACTTGAAAGGAGTAAACCCCTTTTGAATAAATTACTTCTTTTTTTTTTTTTTTTTTTTTTAAGTTTCGACTGTTCTCGGTCTTTTCGAGGCATACCAAGATTGTGTAAGATGGGGGACGAATATTTCAAATTTTCAAATCATATAATAGTAGGGGAGCCCAGGCTATTCGTGTTACTCGAGCGTCATGGAGACTGCAGTCATTTTAAGTTATGAAAAAGAAAATATATTCAGAAAATTGCTTATTTATGTAAATTTTAACAAGATTTTAGACAACAAGGAAAAAAATCATTTAGTTTAGTGCAACATAAAATATCTGTGAAAATCAGGAAAATATGATGCTTTATTTTTTATATGTATTTTAAAATGTCCCTACAGGCTCACCTAATCTTTAAATTGTCAGTGAACATCTCCGATCTTAATCTGACAGATCCGCTGACATTTTAATATTAGAAAATAACTTTTTAACCCACCACGTGAGAAATATGATTTCTATACCATGATAACTAGACACATGCCGGAAGCCTATACATTATACAAGCTAAATCTGACACGCTCGCGCATGTCGCAAAACCCTCTCTTGGGCTCTCCTACTATAATAATCCAAGGGTAGTTGATAAACTTGATATTTCTTTGACATTTTTTTTTTGATAATAATGGCGCTTGTTTGTTTAGATCCATGTAATGATGGCAAGTCTTTTCGAAAAAAACAAACTTTTACATTAAAAACTGACGAAAAAAATATGAAAAAATCTATTTTTCAAAAATCGATCTTATTGGCGTCGTTTTTTTTTTTGGATCGATATTCGGTCATGATTCGAATTGATTTTTTTTTCTTCAGATAGAACCGCCATCCCTATTATATAAAAAAAGTGGAAGAAATGGCGTCAAGTGTCAACATGGTAGATTTCTATGTAATGAATTGTGCAAATTTTAGTTAATTTTTACTAACAAAGTACAGGTTCCCTAGAACATTTTTTGACTTTATTACTATTAAGCTAATTTTTCGTGAGTAGCTTCATTTTGATAAGACGAACAATAATTTTTTGTATATTTTTTGCAGATTTTTTGTATATTGATAGGTTAATAGTTATATAATTTAACAGCAACATTATCCTACACATAGGAAAATCCATATTTTAGGACCATCAAATCGAAATATTAAATCCTTTCTATCTCTGTTAGCTACCACTTTCTACAATTTTCGCAGAGGAAATTGTTGTTCGTCTCATCAAAATTAAGCTACTCACAAAAAATTTGCTTGATAGTAATCAAGTCAAAAAATATATGTTCTTGGGAACCTGTACTGTATTTGTAAAAACAAGTATTTGCTTATAGTTTTAAAAGATTCTTTTTTATTTTAGAACCCAAGAACATTTGATAGCCGATCAACTGCCCGTGCAATCAATTTTTGAACTTTGTCAAGAAAGTAATAACGAGTAAGTACTAAACTTACATAATCATTAATTATACTAATATTATTATAAATGCGACAGTTTGTGTGTATGTTTGTTACTTTTTATACCCCTAAACGCCTGAAGTGAAATTCATAAAAATTGGTATGAAGCTAGCTCATACCCTGGATTAACACATAGGCTACTTTTTACTGTGAAAAAAAATTTGTCATTCCCACGGGAAAATCTATAGTCCGCGGATTAAACCGCGGGGGAGTTGATTGCAGTTATAACAACATCCATAAATTACTTATTTGAATGCATTTTATGCGTAAAATAAATCATAAATCACTTGAACTTTCGTTTAAAGTTATTTTAATTTCAGGTTAATTGCGATGGATGATCAAACTCAACAAATCAAAGAGTTAAAAAAAAACAGAAACCACTGGCAAAGATGATCAAGAGGTATTATTATTGGTCGAAAGGCTTATAATGGGTTATCAGTTAAGCGTGTGTCAGTCACATATTATATATTAAAGGCTAACCTATTTATTTCTTTTTAGTGTAGTTGCATACCACCGAAAAAAAGGACAAAGAATCAAAAGGAAAATTTATTGGAAGGAGAGTTATCGCTGTCGGTCACTTTTTTCAAAATTGCAAGAAATTTTTAATCATGGACCACTTGGATGCAGCATAAATGAGAAACACAAAATGGCTTACAGTCGACGATTTTACTACGATACGACGACGATTACGATTACGATACGATTTTTAGATTTTTATGATTTTTTACTTGTAATGTAATTAATGACTGGAGATCGGAAATTCCGGCGCTTTTATACCTAAACTTTCATAAAAAGCCAAAGAATTATGTGGCCTTTTTCAAACAATTTTGCAAAATATTTTAGTTTTTTATATTTATTTATATTAGTTATGACTAGTATAGAAAAATAAGACTTATTTTTGTTAGTCGATAAATTACGTTAGTAAAATATGTTTTCACTATTTCAATTTTTTTGGGAAAAACAAAAATTTGTGTACTTTTACTGTTAGAACGTTGTGAAAATGCTTATGATTTAAGGTAGTAGTTGAAATTTTATAACCAAAACGTATAGTGGCATACATAATATTAACTACGTGTACCGAAAGGTATATCCATATTTTTCTTTCGTTATTTGAAGTGTATGAAACTGAATGCAACAGAATTCTGCCGAACCGAAATTCTGCGACTCACAACTCACAAATTACGCTCGTTTGGCTTCGCCCTTAAAGTATAAAAGCGCCGGATTTTTCGATCTTTATTAATGACAGATGCTTACCCCTAGGGCTAGTTCCTTTATTTATTACAAAGAAGCAATAATATAGTAAATCGGTATCAGTTTTTACTTGCTTTTTAATATATGACGTAAAATCTCTAAACCATGGGAGAAAAATGTTAACGAGGGTAGAAGATAAAAAAAAAATACAAAAAACATCCAGTATTATGTACATCAATTTAGAGTGTTGACGTTAAGGAACCAGAAAGTAATCGTATATGCAAACTAGAAGAAAGTGTTGTATCTTAGTATATTGTTTAATATTTAAAAGAAACTAGCTGGCCCGACAGACGTTGTCCTGTCTTAACGATGATTATTTAATTCGAATTGGTATAATATATATAATATAATGTATATATTTGTATAATATATTATATAAAGATTTCTTTATTGTATAATATACTAGCGACCCGCCCCGGCTTCGCACGGGTATAAAATATATAGCCTATGTCACTCACTGAAAAAATGATTAAAATCGATTCAGTAGTTTTGATTTATATTCATTACTATCCGTGGCCCGCATTGGTCGGTACCGCCGCAAAAGCTACGTCCCGCAATTTTTAAATCTGTAATAATATCTTAGAAAATATTCTGAAAATCATATGCTGTAAAGGGCCATATAGATCTATATTATTAAATCAATAATGTATTTAAAGTATTTAATTGAATAAGGATTAAAGCCGTATTGGTTAAAATCGCTTCGAAAATTAGCCATAATTTGAATTTAAAAGTAAATGACAAAAAATGTTATTGTGGCATATCCATAAGAGATAGACATAATATACCATCGCGAAGTTTTCTGTAGACCTTTTCATAGTGTACAATACTTAGTACATTATTTTGATAAATCTCGTAGGGTTCAGCAGGTTTTTTAGCCTGCGTTTGCAATACATTGCAAACGCAGGCTAAAAAAAAAGTAAGCGGAAAAAAATATAATTATTTACGACATCACATTAGAAACCCGAACGAAAACGAAACGAAATCCCGAGACTCAAAGCTATACCAAATTTATAGGCGAAAATCATTAAAGTTTTTTGTGCAGGAACCGTACATTTTCCGGGACTAAAAATAACCCTTGTCCTTTCCCGAGACTCAAAGTATCTCCATACCAAAATTCATCAAAATCGATTGAATAGTTTACGCGCAAATCATAAAAGTATATTGTGCAGTAAACGTACATTTTTCCGGGACAAAATGTATAGTCCGGGTTCCGTAGACCAAATTTTTTTTTATTACTATCAAGCTATTTTTTTCCGAAATCTTAAAAGTGGTAGCTAACAGAGATAGAAACCACTTTCAAGATTTTTCGCAAATAAAATTGTTGTTCGTCTTATCAAAATGAAGCTACTCACAAAAAATTAGCTTGATAGTAATAAAAAAAATTCTTCTACGGAACCCGGACTAGTATCCTATGTCCTTTCCCGAGTCTCAAAGTATCTCTATACCGAATTTCAGCAAAATCGATCCAGCCGTTAAATCGCTATCGCTGGTGCAATAATAAAGGATGTTTTTTTTATTCTCATGCAAAATAACACACTTGTATTATTGCACTATTTGCTATAATTGTAAACAACTAGTTTATCGTTTGTTTCTAGTCGTTTATCGCGCGGGAACCGTAAATTTTTCCGGGATAAAAACTATCCTATGTCCTTTCTCAGGACTTAAAGTATCTCCATGCCAAATAATAGATAGAGTGATTCAAGAGGAAGGTTTATAAGTATAATAACATTCATTAAATAGTGGAGAAATACTGTTATTGCTGGGGTTTCTAATGTGATGTCGTAAATAATTTCATTTTTTTTGCTTGCATCGCAGGCCGAACCCTACGAGATTTATCAAAATAATGTACCAAGTATTGTACACATTGAAAAGGTCTACAGAAAACTCTGCGATGGTATATGTCTATCTCTTATGGATATCCCACAAGAACAGTTTTTTGTCATTTACTTTTTACGACAAATAATGGCTAATTTTCGAAACAATTTTAATAAATACAGCATTAATTTTTATCCAATTAAATACCTTAAATACATTGTTGATTTAATGTAGATGTATATGAACCTTTACAGCATATGATTTAATTAAATATTTTCGGAGATATTACAGATTTAAAAATTGCGGGACGTAGCTTTTGCGGCGGTACCGACCAATGCGGGCCACGGGTAGTAATAATGAATAAAAAATTAAAACTGCTGAATCGATTTTAATCATTTTTTCAGTGGCTATATATTTTATACCCGTGCGAAGCCGGGCGGGTCGCTAGTATTATACTAAGATACAACACTTTCCTCTATATTGCCATAATTATGCGATTACATTCCGGAAATAATTGTCTAAGGTTTTGAGATTTTTTGTCATACAATAATATAATGTCCAACTTTTCAGGCCCTTTAATTTGTTAATATAAAGTGCTCCATTTCTTGGTACGATATGCCTTTCCTTCTTTATTATTATAATGTGAATAGTATGTTTTGTAAATAAAAGTATATTCGTAAATCGTAATAAATATTTTAAATATAATTTCTTTTTTTTTATTTTACTTAACTCAAAAACACAATTATTTGACTTACACGGTTTCTGAAGAGAGTCGTGTCTGTTGTTAGTATCATAAATAAATACTAGATGGCACCACAACGCCTTCGATTTTATATTGGTACAAGCAGTCTACAATAGATGTCGCTAAATAAAATTACGTAACTTTGTAGAGGTGAGGCGGGGTGGTGAGGTAGTGAAATCCTCAAGGTCATTTGCTCGGGAAACGGCCTTAAAATACTGGAAGCACATGCCACTATGTCAATTATATTAATCATCATGATCACCACCATCATTACACCATTCATAACCACATTATGACGCTTTTATTGTTTTTTTTTTTTTTTTTTTTTTTTTTTGTATTCTTTTGCATTGAAAGCATCAGAATCGAAATTATTTCACCGTTTCTGTGCCGATTTGGAAAATTCTTTTATTTATGGGCTATAATTTGTATTTGATGCTATGGTCGCGAAGGTGGAAATTTTATAATGGGATCCGTGAGGTATTGAAGGAACTCCTCGAAATTTATAAAGTGTGACTTTTGCAGTTATGGTCGCGAAGGTGGAAATTTCATAATGGGATGTATGAGTAATGGAATTTAAGGAACTCCTCGAAATTCACAACGACACACAAAGTGATTATAAATTCCAGCAAAAGTCGACATCTTTGTAACTTTTCCTTAATATTCGTGAACGTTTATCCAAACACTGGATGGATATTGACTACTGCGTATCTCAGTTCCTTACCGGCCATGGAAATTTTAAAGTCAAACTTTAAGGATCTAAATTAGTAGCATCACCTATATGCTCGACCGAAGGCAGATTGTTTGAACAAACCACTCATCATGTTCTCTGGGAGAGTTTTTTCTGGCAAGACAAAAGAATTACAATGCTAGACAAAAGAATTACAATGCTAGACAACCTACATTGTAAGTCTAAAGTCGGTGATATCCTGGACAGGAATCTGAGAGTAAGAGGTAGGTTAAAGAGGGATAAATGCGTACATTAAATATCCTGTCTTCTGTCGTCTATCGTTCCCTGTCCTGTGGCCTCTATCCCCTGTCCACGCCAAGTGTTCTTCGAAGAAGGGTTTTTAAAACGATATCTGTGGTTCAAGCCCCTCCGACGAAAGTTACTTAAGGCAAGGATGTTCCTAAAATTAGCAGGTCGATGTCTGTCAGTACGAATATCGACGTAAAGGACATTAAAATAACATTCATATCAGCGCGCCTTGTACAGTGGCGGTTACGACGCTCGCCGCGTTCTTGATAGGCCGAAATAGGAGAAAATTATACATTTTATTTAATTTTTTTAATGACCGAATCATTTATTAAAAAACTATTCGGTTATTTTGGTAGAACTATAAAAAATCTATCCTTTTTGTAAAAAAAATCATATCACTGTCATTGAAAATTAGGAGATGTTCGAATTTGCAGTGTATTTTTATGGTGATATTCAAGATTTTTTTACAGAATTACCATGCCATTTTTCAATATTCTGTTCGGTTATTTTGTTACTTTGTCCTTTTTGAGTCTACATCAATTTTGGTATAAGAGAATTCCACATAATTTTTTCAGACTGGAAGCTTATAAATCAGTCTTTTCGGACTGGCCTCGCCTTAAGAGCTTTCAATGTTTCTGGGTCTTTGATGTACTTAAATTAAAAAATTTGTGTGTAATATAATGTTAATCCCTACGTTAATCCTTATCCAAATAAAACAGTTGTTAATGGGTAGTTGATGGGTATTCAATTTTCTAAATCACGATTATAACATAGACTAATTTAATAATTTCTCCATGATTATAATAACAAACATTCACGCGGACGAAGTTGCGGGCAACAGCTAGTTTCTAATAAGATGTCTTAATATAATATTATGTAAATCAAGACGATACCTGTAACTTCGTTTCAGCAACAATCTGATCGAGAAACGGATGCAAAAGTGACGTGGACCTTATACATTTTTATATAAGTCATTCAGAACTAAACTTTATTTATTACACAAGAAGGTACAAATTGAATTGACAGACTACGTTAATCCTTATCCAAATAAAACAGTTGTTAATGGGTAGTTGATGGGTATTCAATTTTCTAAATCACGATTATAACATAGACTAATTTAATAATTTCTCCATGATTATAATAACAAACATTCACGCGGACGAAGTTGCGGGCAACAGCTAGTTTCTAATAAGATGTCTTAATATAATATTATGTAAATCAAGACGATACCTGTAACTTCGTTTCAGCAAAAATCTGATCGAGAAACGGATGCAAAAGTGACGTGGACCTTATACATTTTTATATAAGTCATTCAGAACTAAACTTTATTTATTACACAAGAAGGTACAAATTGAATTGACAGACTTACTCGCGGTCTCGGGCTGCCTGTTCCAATTTTGAATAGGTAATAGGATTGCTAATGCATCTCAACGCCTCACGACGTTTAAATGTAAATTAACCCTACTGTTCCTATCAACGCTGCAAGCGACCGACAGATATTAAAATAAAATGTCACTTTATGACCTAGGCTATAAGTTTCATTTTGCTCCACGCCACTACAAAGCTGCGGCGGCATGGGTGGCTAGACCAAAGTCCGTAGAAAATGTAACCCAAATAGCCTAGTTCATGGCATAACATTTTATTTTATTTTTGTGTGTCGCGGTCGTTTGCGGAAAAGATCAGAAAGTAACCATTAGGGTGTGCAGCAACAAAATAGGAAATATTTATTTTCCAAACGGACACACATTTGCATTTATTATATGAGTACAATATGGATCTTCTTTTATAGGCTGCCTTGAAAGTTGCTTGATCAATATCAAAGTATAGCAACGATATGAAAAAGCGTGCTCAACAAAAGTTTTTATTTATATCTGTAGGTAGGTGGGTAGGTTGTAACATTGCTTTTTTTGCAGCTATTTAGTTAAATTAGGCAGTTGAGTTGATGCCTAGGACGTTCAATAAATGTGACATAATCACTAGCTGACCCAGCAAACGTTGTTTTGCTATATAAATTATTTCTTGTATCAATATAAAAAGTAGATAAAAATCTATTCCTAGGCCTAACGAATGTACTACCAGAGAAGTTGATTCGAGTCGCGTTACGTCAAACCCATCCGACCGATCACAGCTAACATTCAATTGACATAAGCCGACCAAATGACGTAGGCCCGTCAACTGCCTAGGAATCAATTTCCTCGATGGTACATACAATAAAAATCGGTTGAGCCGTTTTGAAGAAGTTGGCGCACAAACACTGTGACACGAGAATTTTATATATTAGATTTTAAAACGATGTGTCAGTCTGTCTGTCACCTGTTTAGAAAAGTGTGATTGAGTATTGGGAAATTAGAAAAGTTTTTAGCCCAGAAAGTTATATGACAAGCATATTTTGTTGCAAACGAAATTGCGAGCAACTGTAGTCCATGCTATCCATACTTTAAGGGGGTGACTAGCCCAAAATTGTCGATTTTATAATTCACTTTTATACTTGAATGAAATTAATAAGCCCCGAATTGTTTCATTTTCTAAACATAGATACTACGTTATATTTCCAAGAATTTGATCTGAGCGAAAACAAGATATCTTAAAATTTTCTCGGTAGAAAAAAATCATAAAGATGCATCTAATTTTCACGAATTTTTCATATATTGCCATAACCGCGTGCATTAAATAAATTTAATATTTTAACACATTGTATAAAATTCTATCATTGAGACACTGACCTGGCGGATTTTTAAAATGTTGTATATTTATCGAGTTATTAAGAAAAAACTAACTTGGCGATGATTCCGCGTCGTCTTTTTTCACCTGGCATATGAAAGACGGGCGTGAGTGTGAAGAGAGAAGGACGATGATTGATTTTTTGTCATTTTTGTCATTGTCGTTAGTCGCCCTCTTAATATATTATATTCACACTACTACTACTACTGTACTATATACACTCGTCCAAACCTGGTAACCAGCATCACCCAGGAGTTGTCTTGCACACACAGGAGCCCTATGGATGTGGCATACGCCCGAAGCATGGTCTATAATAACATCTATTCATCGAAGGAAATTGTGCGGTCCCTAAAGCTAATGAAGTACACAGGAGCGAGAATACCTAAAACCGATCTAAATACCCTGTATCTTGTCCACACACAGGAGGAGAAAGCAGCCCTCACTAATACAGGCTATGGATCGGGAACGGACTCTCGCGTCCTCACAATCCATGAAGCTCAGGGATTAACGAGTCCTTCGGTGATCATCATACAGACCAAGTCCCGAAAACTGGCAATCCATGACAGCGTTCCTCATGCAGTTGTCGCTATATTCCGGCACACTAACACCTGTGTCTATTACACTGACACTGATGGAGACGCTGTGGCAAGCTTCATAAAAAGAACCACGGAGGTGTCAGCCGAACACATAAAAGATTACAACATAAAAATGGCTATAAAGGACAGGAACGATAAAGTCTTAAGCCACATAGCGGGTCGTGACTTGTGATCCTCAGAGGTCGGCAAAAATAAAACACCAATTAATAAAACGTAAACCTTATAACACTAACTTAGTCCTACATAGATTGTTAAAACCCAAGTGTGGACCCCGGACTGGTCAGTGGGATCGACAGAGCCTCGCCCTTCCCAAGAATTCACATATTGCAGCGTTAGGAAGGACACGGTCCTGGCGGTTCCACTGACTGGCATCTGGTAGATTCGATACAGAACGATATCTCTTCAACACCCTAGAAACTCCACCCAGCTTGAGTGACCCCTCTCCACCAAGCCAATGTCACAACATCTAAAGGCAAACGGTGGAGCAGCATAAAATCCAAGGAAATCGAAAAATGTCGGATCTACTGGCCGCCACACTGGGACCACACCGTTCAAAACATTAATATTATAATATTTATTATATGTATATATTATAATCTATTCTATTATATATCAATAAAAAAAATTAAAAAAAAAGTCCATGGCGTGATGGACTACAATTCATTAAAATTAATAATATTATTTCAATTATCCTTGGTGCGAAAAATCTAAATAATAAAATAACAAAAAAAGGATATGGGCGAACAGCCCATAGACGGTCCAATTTTATAAAAAAAAAAAAAAAAAAAAAAAAAGTCTCGTTTCATAAAAGCTATGTAAAGTGTACTTGATACTTTTTATCACGGAAAGATGTACGGTTCCCGTGCCATAAACGAATTTCTGCGCGTTTGTAGTTCGAGTTATACAATGTGTCCCGACACCAGTGTCCGATCCTTTAATGTCACAATGTTTGGTATTTTTATCGACAAATTGGCTCACAAATTTTTTCTCTCTCTTACGGTTGTAAAATGGCAGCCATTTTAGTTTTTCTCGAATTTTCATACTAATCTGACCAATACTTCTCATGTAAATAAAAAAAAGGTCTCATTTGATAGCTAAACTTGTGGATTATGCTTACAGACAATAAGTATCTTATAAATTTCGTGGAAAAAAATATAGAAAAACCAGTTTAAGGAAAAAAAAATGTGTATTTTTTAATTAATGGCTTTTTGTAAAAAATCTGGCAAATTAAGCTGGTTATTTTTTATTTGAAATAGATAGAAGACTTTTATCTAAAATAAATTCCTCCACTTCAATGCTCTAAGTCAGATAGTTTAGAAGTTATAGGGCCTGTTTCACCACTTTCTGATAAAGTGCCGAATAGGCTATTCACGACTTTTTTGACAGATTCTTCATACTTTAGCTATCAAGTTAAGTGGTGGATAGTCTATTCGGCACTTATCGGAAAGTGGTGAAACAGGTCCATAATGATTTACTTACGAATTATTGGTCAGATTAGTATGAGAGCCAGAGAATTTTTTTTTTCAAAGGGAGAGAAAAAAAACATTGAACGCCAATTTGTCAATAAAATGTACCATACATCTTAACATTAAAAGATCAGACACCGGTATCGGGACACATTGTATATAGCAATAAATAAATTTTATTAATGGATAATAATATAAATTATGAGAGCATATTAAATGATCTTAAAATTGTTAAATTAGTTCGTATTGTTTTTGGATCGGACGTAAAATAAGCCAATCAAAAACATTTAATAGAACTTGATGAAGTATTGTGATGAGCTTTGCGTATTATTAATAATATTAACAATAATATATTGAGTATTACGATCTATCACTATAGCCATACTATTTCATACTTTATACACATACTCCATACTAATATTATAAATGCGAAAGTGATAGATACTTTGAGTCCCGGGAAAGGACATAGGAGAGTTTTTGTTGGAAAAATGTACGGTTCCCGCGCGATAAACGAATTTATGCACAACGGAGTTGCAGGCGTCATCTAGTATAAAACAAAACAAAATGTCGTTTCCCGCTGCCATTGACCATGTATTTTTATCAAATCCCATGCATTTCAGATTCGATAAACTTCGTCGAAATTATTTTACGTTATCAGATAACGGTTATCTATGTACCCCAGAATCTCGTCGATTCCCACATTTACCATACAAAGTATCACTTAGCATTAAATCGCGGTATTGGTATGGTTTTTGCTTACCCTGGAACTGGGTTAACGAGGTATGATCGTCCATAAATATTTACTGACTAGTTGACCCAGAGTTTATTTGACTGAGGCGCCAGAGCGAACCATTGTCTCGATAGTCGTGTGGATATTTTTATATTGACACTAGATGACGCTTGCAACTCCGTTGCGACAAATTCGTCAATCGCACGGAAACCGTTGTTTAGGAATGATACGTCTATCCACCCTTACTAATAAATGCGAAAGTGTGTCTGTCTGTCTGTCTGTCACCTCACGCTTATACCGCTGAACCCACTTGGCTGAAATTTGGTATGGAAATACCTTGAGTCCCAGGAGCGAACATCCTTCGTATGGATCAGAATCCTTTGTATCCCTGAAAAATGTACGGACTTGCGGGCATCATCTAGTTGTAATATAAGTATTTCAGAACAATAGAAACGTCAATACCAGTATTTCAGTTAACTATAGTCAGGACAATTTAAGGTGACACCAGCGGTCATTGACCTTTCTAACCTAGAAACTATGTGAAAAATACTCGCACTGCATTCTGTTAACTTAACAAAAAAATTGAATTCTTGTAAAGAAACAGACTATTATAGTTTCAGCGGAAAACGTTTTGGTATCTCTTCGTATAATAATCTCCAACTATTTATGAGTTTGAAGTGATATAATTCATACTCTGTTCACATCGTGTATTCAAAATACGATATCGCCCTTAGACTAAAAATATCTGTCACTTCATAGTCAATCGCGGTTTGTATAGAAAACGACGAAATATGACAAGTTTTTTGACAGGAAGTCAATGACCGCCACAGACACAATTCCGCGATTTGAGAATAGTCCATGTTTTACATAATACTTAACTTCGTTGTCGAAATTTGACTAAGGATGGTTTCACAACAGGATTTTACGAAATAATCTTACAATATACAGTTTCACAATGGTTATGAGTTATGGCTTAGTTCGTTATGGTTTTGATAAAACCCAGTATATGCTTCTCGGATATTATATAAGAACCTATACCAACATAGGTTTCTACAACTATGTGTTAGAGCATTTGCTTGTTAGGGATAGGTCTCGAAACCAGCGGGCAGCGGAGCGGAAGCGGTGCGGCGGCGGCGCGGCGCGTGACAATGTAAAGATTTATATGGTCAGTCCCCGAAAACTGAGCGGCGCCCGCCGAAGCGCCGCGCGCCGCTTGGTTTCGAGACTGAAGCCTTAGACTTAGTTCTTCCTCTGCCATAGTGTATGTAAAATCAAAGCGTTGATCTTAAACCATTTCTCCTGAAATCCACCAAAATAAAGCTGAAACTGTCCCAAACTCTGAAAAGGCACACAGACCCAAAAACCACAACGGGTTGCACTCTGAGCAGGAGGATGCTATTTTTGCAGTGGAAAGAGAGAGAAACATTACTTGCGGCTTGTCACAGTTTCTGTCACAAGTCACATTCAAGACTTTCAACATTTTTTACACATCCAAAAAAGTGCATAATAATATGATCGACGCACAAGAAGTTTTCACTTAAAAACGAACGAACGAATAAAAAGGATTTAAGCTACTGGTCTGGTTAAGACCATGGTAGTTTAATCGTGGCTATAACTAGCCTGTTGCTAGTTGGTTTGGATATAAGCAATGAGGGAGCATGGCCCCCTCCCCTAAAGTCACACGTGTGACATTCTAACCGGGAAATATTGGGGAGAGCTACGAAAATAAGCTATTTTTATTTGACGTGGGCATAATTTAAGCATAGACACAGAGTTGTACAGATGCGAACTATGAACATGTATAATTACTCCGTGATTTTCTTTTGCGAACATATTAAAGTGTAAATTAAAGTATAACAACATATTATTAAAGTCTAATTACACCTTAAGCTTTCTTCAGATTAATTTTAAGCGAGATTTAAACCCGACAATTTAGGCTTGCGCATCGCGCCAACTACTGAGCCAATAGGGAAAGAGGCTTAACAAAATAATTTAAACAAGAAACCTACTTCAAACAGTATTTCCTTATCATGGAACCTGTGAAGTATCATATTTCCAACAAAAATAGAATCATTAGAATTGATTTAAAAACGGCGAAGCTATTCGCAAAAAAAACATTAAAATAACATCCATGCTAATATTATAAATTCGAAAGTGTGTCTGTCTGTCTGTCTGTTACCTCTTTTTGACAAAACAACTGAACCGATTCAGCTGGAATTTGACATGGAGATAAATGTCCCCGGAAAGGACATATTACGATACTTTTTATTCCGGAAAAATAACTAATTTTGGCGCAACGGAGTTGCGGGCGTCATCTAGTAATTTCATATACGATCGAATGGAGAAACCTCCTTTTTTGAAGTCAGTTAAAAAAGCCGTGGGACTGACTCAGTTTAATTACCAAGTCAATTAACGATTCTAGTTTTGTTTCATTCGGTTCGAGAATAAAATAGACATTGATTGCCTACTACTTTTATGAAACGAGCTATCGCATTGAAAAAGTGACGCACTGGACTCCTCTAGTGATAGTCCATGAGCACAAAAGAAGAAGTATCTATCCACAATTATTTTTCTCGGAGTAATAGACCCAGGCTTTTAGATTGCACATTTCCTCACTATTAAAAAGTTGCTGATCCCTACATCTCCGTGCACGTCAAGTAAAAATCCAGTAGATCTATTTTATATCTGTAGGAACTTTCATCAAAATCGTTCCCGCCGTTCGCCCGAGATCAGGACCTTTAGCCAAGATATTTTCTTTATAACTTCTTTATAGAATCGCCGATCAAAATATATGGAATCGATATTAAGCGTTCGTTAATATTTTTTCGTTCGTTGACGTTCGACTCGTCTAATGTCAATTCCATACATTTTGATCGGCGATTCTATAAAAAAGCGATAAAGAAAACGTCTTGGCTACTAGCTCAGATCTCCCCTCAAACGAGGAGTCACTGCTTCTTATTATACCCCTAGCACCTCTTCATACCTTCCGGTTACCGGCTAGACGGAAGGTGTGAAAAGGGGTTAAAACATTCTATATTCCACCTTACTACTCTATCTTAGAAAGCAAAAGATATTTGTTATCAGTTTTCTAAGACATCATTTTCTTCAGCCGAGAGAATGAAATACAAGTCTATTACAATAAGTTTTATTCCTCCTCTATGTCTATTATAAAAATGTATAATAATATAACCCAAAACGCTTAGACTTTTTTTTATTAAAAATTATTTTAAATTAGCAGAAATAAGAATGAGTTAAAAGTTATGGGTCTTTACCCCGCTAAGGATAAAAAGCCATCTTTGAAAAATAGTAACGAATGATTGATATATCAGAGCTACAATTACTTAAAAAAATAATAAAATATAAAAATTATTGCGAAAGTAATACATAAAGTTAATTCATACGGTTTTATTACTACGATTTTCCCTTCAATTGAAGGCCACGAAATTCTTGTTTACTTAAAAATGCACCTCAATTTAAAACGTCAAACGTGAGTCGTGACCACGCTTAACTATTAATAATCAACGCTCAATTCGAAAGTCGGTGCTGTAATTATTTCAAAACATTAAATAAAATTAAAACTAGAGTCAGGCGTTTCAATTCATCAAAAAATTCGTCATTTACCATTTTTTCGCAGCATCAAACTGGATATAAATCCGTGCGATCCACACACATCATTCAAATATGTCACAAAAATTAGTCTCACAACACAGAAACGCGGCGTATAGTCGGCTACGCGGTCGGGACTGCCGCTACGTCGCTACGAATCGCCGCTACGGCGCTACGAATCGGCGCGAAGTTGGCCGATTCCATCCGACTTCAGCCGATCCGAGGCTAGGGCGAACAGTGTTTCATATTTTATATCGGTCGCCTCGGAATTACCGAGTTTGCTCGGCTAGCTTTTTATAGCGGAAGGCTCATTCTATTTGGTATTTTTTCGAGTCGCGTCGTAATTTTTCATTGTTTGTGTACTCGTGATTTTTCGATGGTGATTCTTATGTAAGGTTCTCGTAATGTATCGTTTGTTTGACGTTAGGTCCCTATGTGATATGTTTATACAAACATTGCTTATGAAATCATTGTTTGGTATGGAAATGGTGTCGTGAATTTATGTTAGTCGCAGATGTTGCGGCATAAAAGGGTTCGAAAATATTATTATATATGATAAGATAGGGAATGGTAAGTGGGATTGTAAACAGACTCTTCAATAGTATACAAATAAATTTGGTTTTGAACTAGAAACTTGAAAAAATAATTCTAGTAAAATAAAATGTACATTCAATTTTATATAAATATTTACGTGGAAAAAAATAATATAAACAGTATAAAAATATTAGCAACTTCAATTAAACATTATAAAATCATTCCGAAAATCTGTTAAGATTTATGATTTTATTGTGCTTAAAGTTTTTTGGCACTCTAAAGATTAAAGAAAGAAAGCTATTTCCAATCCTGTAAAGCTACAGGAATCACGTGTGAGTGGTATTATATTTGTCTTATAAAGCTATCCTACCTTAGTTCATGGAAGACAAATATAGGCTATTAATCCAGTGATGATATTAGTGTATGATAGTCCATAAACGACATCGATTATGTTTGCAATAGATATTTACGCAATCCTAGTAATCTATGAAGACCTAACATAAAGGGCCTTTATTCTTGAGAGTGATATATCAATCAACTTATTGTTTTAAATTTTTATAGTATAACTTCCGCACTCAGAGATAGATATTAATTAATTGTAACTTAATGAATATTTTAACATAAACCATGAGGCTTATGTAAAAAATGACTGGTTATTATCTCTTAAACTCTTCATTAAAGTTTAATCATCATTTAATGTCTCTTAAGCGACGTGTTGTACCTTTTCTTTTGTGTGTAAAATCTGTATAATAAATGTGCGTAAAAAACTTTAAACTCGTATCAAATTAAACATCAGCACGTGACCTGACCAAAGATTATTATTAAGACGGGGGTTAGAGTACACCGCCGACGCGGCATAGGAGAGGAAGTAATGTCATTTTTATCTACCGTGGGTTAAAAATGTGTGTCTGCGCTTCCTAAGTCTTTTTACTTCCAAAAAGAAACTGGTTTTATTTTTTAATATATTTTTTATTCAAATAAGATAGATCTAAGACAAGTTAATACATCTTGAACTACACTTGAATATACTGGCCTAGTTGGTGCGATGAAGTAAGTTAGAGTTTAGATTTTGATACGCTCAAGCGAAACTTCTTTCCTGCTACAGTTTGACCTACTGAATAGTTTAGAATATAATTTAGTACCCCTGGGGTCTAAAATATTCTTTCACATTATACTGATCTATGTACTTTACTTTACCCCAGTATGTGTGTGAATTTGAAAAATACTTTTACGTGGGAGAGCCATGCTTCGGCACGAATGGGCCGGCTCGACCGGAGAAATACCACGGGCTCACAGAAAACCGGCGTGAAACAGCGCTTGCGCTGTGTTTCGCCGAGTGAGTGAGTTTACCGGAGGCCCAATCCACTACACTTTTCCCTTCCCTACCCTTCCCTACCCTATTACCCTATTCCCTCTTAAAAGGGTGGCAACGCAGCTGCAGCTCTTCTGATGCTGCGAGTGGCGATGGGCGACGGAAGTTGCTTTCCATCAGGTGACCCGTTTGCTCGTTTGCCCCCTTATTTCATAAAAAAAATCTTTATTAGTGGTTGCATAATCTATATAAATAAAAATGAATTCGTAATTTTGTTAGCCTAGCTCGAGTTTTACTCGATAACGGCTGAACCTATTTGACTAATTTTGATCTTGAAATGTTCGTGGAAGTCCAGGGAAGGTTTATATTAGGAGGAAAGTTGATAGTCATCTAGTATTTAAAATATTTTTGATAAGGCCATTTTTATCAAAAAGTATTCCATATAACTTGTAATTTATGTCATGTAAGTACCAACGTTTGATGTTAAGATATTTTTAATGTTTCAATTGCCGATAGGAGGCATATTCAACTACCAAGTGCCGTTTGGCACATCCTACCGGGATCGAACCTGCACCCTCTCGAGTGCGAACCAAAGGCCTGTCCACTAGGCTACGGACGCGCTTTTTATTATACACAATAAACATGCTACCAGCAGCTGTCTTGCCCTCGTAATCTTATTTCCTTGTTAATTATGAAGGCTTACTTGTGGAGCTGTCTACTGAAAATATAAGATAGCGCCTTCACCATGACCACAGTATAATTATTTACAATAGACTATCACGGTAGAACATCCGAATTAACACAGCACACAGTAAAACACTTGAGAAAACAGTTTGATGAAGGATCGCTTGCGCTTGAAACTTGCATCTGTGTTACGATGCGAGTTTTATTTCCAAAGCACAACTAAGTTAAGCGACATCTATACATGGTGGAAAAACACACGCCGCGATCGCCATTTTTTTGATGGAGATATTAATAATTCCATTTATATGCCGATGGTTAATCATGTAAAGTAGCATATTCTACTGTAACCCATACTAATATTATAAATGCAAAGGTGTCTGTCTGTTTCTCTGTCAGTCTGTCTGTTACCTCTTCAAACCGAAACCGCTAAACCGATTATGCTGAAATTTTGTATGGAGATATTTCGAGTCCCCGGAAAAGACATAGGATACTATTTATACTGGAAAAATGTACGGTTCTCGCGCAATAAATGGAGTTATGGGCGTCATCTAAGTTACTCAAGATTGACGTGGATCATATATACAGTAAGCGACTATCGTGGTTATCCATCTCGGACTAATGTGGACTTAACGCTACTGTATAGATTTGTATTGTGTTAAGACGTTGATCGACCGACAAGCTAGACAATGAGCGCTGGCGACAATAGTTTTATCTAGGTCTTAGCTCAGTGGCCTAATGAATATCACCTATTACTATTTTTAATTACCTAGAACCCCACTGACTTACATTTTTCCGACATAAAACATTGTCGGAGAGATTAAAAGAGAAGTCTTAATTATTATTATTATCAAATTCAGCCCAAGTCATTTCAGAATAAAAAATATTCTGAAATGGCTGAACCAATTTTTAAAAAAAATTGTGCTTTTCGAGTAGGACAATCAATAAATAATAATCGGTCAATCAATCAATTTCATTATACCCGAATCAATAATGTATACAACAATACAACGTCAGCCGGGTCAGATGGTATTTTATATAAGTACTAGATGACGCCCGCAACTTCGTTGCGCCAAAATTCGTTTTTCGCGCGGGAACCGTACATTTTTCAGGGATAAAAAGTATCCTATGTCCTTTCTCGGGACTCAAAGTATCCCCATACCAAATTTCAGCAAAATCGGTTCAGCGGTTTAGGCGTGAAGAGGTAACAGACAGACAGACAGACAGACAGACACACTTTCGCATTTATAATATTAGTATGGATATGGATTCCCGCATTTTAAGAAACACGAAAACGTTCAAAATATACCCTTTTTTCATTTCAATAACACATTTCAATATAAACGTATATTAATTAAAAAACATTTGTAATGTAACGCAAATTGCATTAATTTTAAAGTAAAACACATTAATTATTAAAACAACACAAAATGAACAAAAAGTACACTATATTTCCAAAATTTAATAATGATATAGTGCATGAGTATATTCATATTCTCATTATTTGAACATCAAAGGCAGGTTAACTGAATAACATCAGAATTTCGCACAGAATATCATTTTATGTCACTACTATAAATAGTTTATTAAGCTTGATGGCGCTGCGGAAATAGTTGTACTTCAAATATGATTTTTTTGGTAGATTCATACGTGGGAGAGCCATGCTTCGGCACGAATGGGCCGGCTCGACCGGAGAAATACCACGTTCTCACAGAAAACCGGCGTGAAACAGCGCTTGCGCTGTGTTTCGCCGAGTGAGTGAGTTTACCGGAGGCCCAATCCCCTCCCCTATTCCCTTCCCTACCCTCCCCTATTCCCTTCCCTTCCCATCCCTACCCTCCCCTATTACCCTATTCCCTCTTAAAAGGCCGGCAACGCACTTGCAGCTCTTCTGATGCTGCGAGTGTCCATGGGCGACGGAAGTTGCTTTCTATCAGGTGACCCGTTTGCTCGTTTGCCCCCTTATTTCATGAAAAAAAAAAGATTAATATCGTAATCGGTAATTTCTAAACGAAATAGAGTTGTCACTCTGACGTAACGCCGAACACTGGAGAGGCGGCCAGTTAAAATACTGGCCGAATATGTCAAAAGTTATAGTTTTTTTTTTAATAAAAAAACCGGCCAAGTGCGTGTCGGGCCACGCGCAATATAGGGTTCCATAGTACCGCTAGTTTATGTTTTATTTTTGTAATGATCAATGAATGTACATTTATAACGTGTTTTACACTACTAACAACATCATCTCAGTTACGTTTAAAGGAATTTGAACGAAAAGTTTTTTTATATACTTCTCCGAATACATTTTTTTTATTTTTAGTTATCGACTATTACTCAATAACTTATGAAGTCTTCTTAGCCGTGATAGTTTTCCTTTTAAATTCAGCATATTTCCTACTCCCGTGAATTTTTTCACATTTTCAGAAGCAACCGTTTAGCTGGTAGAAGTGAGGGACACTGGACTCTAACGATTTTTTCCACTTTAAAACTTCATATTTCACAAATGGATCCCTGAATCGGAAAATGATCTTCTAATACTCATAATATTTTTAAAAAACCTATCCAACAACATCCCACACGGTGGGATGGACGTGAAAAAAAAAATCATCCCCGCTTGATGTGTAGGGGAGGTACCTTAAAAAAATTTTTTTTAAAGATCTTATGTACCATTTTGTCGGCATCATTAATATGTGCATTCATGCCGAGTTACAGCTTTGTAGGTCCTATAGTCTCTGAGCAAAACTGCGGACAGATAGACGGACGGACAGACCGAAACTATAAGGGTTCCTTGTTGACTACGGAACCCAAAAAAGAAGCAGAAGAAGAAAATGGTTCTGAGGAGATTCCGGTGTTGAACGCGCCCGCATTAAAGTGTTTGGCGGACGCTATTGTTTCAATTGGAAATTATTACGACGAATTGTCGTTGTTTCATAATCTGTATTAGTAGAAACTTAATAAGAATTATAGAAGAGAGATTATATTGGTGGTATTATTTCGTAAATTTAAAATTATAACCTTATTTTGAAATTTATTTTGGTTTTGGTGGTTTAATTGAAACCAACGCAGGAATGTTTTTATATCAAGTTTGTCAATGGAATCCCACGGACTTATATTTTTCCTGTCAGACTATCAGGTAAATAGTCCAATCACTTTAGGCCAAATCGAGGTACCCAGTATATTACCACGTAAAAACTTGTAGTTTGGCATCCTAAAACAGTTCTCAAAATTCACATATTATAATTGGATGGCCGCAAGTTTTAAAATCAGGGGTCAAAAGTCACAAAAATCGATTTTTTTTTTACTTTTTTTGCAAATATTTCGTTTTCTATGTGTTTTACGTTTTTTGTATAAATGGGAAAGTTGTAGAGAATTAAATTTTCTGCAACTTTCCTATTTAACATTTTTTTATACCTTGAACTGTTTTCAAAATAGAGGGCGTAGAGCGCGCGGTCAGAGAATTACTTGAGGTCAACTGGTAGTCTCGATCAAAAACGGATTCCTGGAACCTGTCATGACTATTTTACCACCTGCTCCAGATGATTTACTCAATACAATAGTCTGTAACTGCAAAAGTGGCTGTGGCTCAAGATGTGGATGCAGGAAAGCAGGGTTACAGTGCTCCTTAGCTTGCGGGCTGCGGCCAGTATAATGGACAATATTGTCTCAATTCTGTACCATATCAGACCGATAGTGATGATGATAGAACCTTTGACCCAGAAATCATGAATGACTTGGAGACAAATGTCGTTGAAGACGGTAATGAAGAGGAAATTCCGCAGCAGAGGGACGATGACGATGATGGAGAAGAAGAAGAAGAAAAAGAAGATGATGGTGAAGAAGAAGAAGAGAATTTAAATTAAAACTTGTTCTCGAATTTTTTATTAATTTTGACTACTTATAATAAATCTGTAAAATGACACGCTTAATAAAAACATCAAATGAAAATGTATTTATTTTATTCTTTATTTATATAGAAAAAACCATTAGTATTTAAAATTAGATAAGAATTAAAATACAATTTAAGTACTTTCCTCAACAATTTCTTAATTACATGTCCAGGTAAGTGTTATTAAATAAATTGACACTTAATTGAAAATAGATAACTAACCAAAAATATATCTAAAAGTTAATAAAAAATTATAATTGTATGTTTAGCAATAAATTTACGAGTTTTTGAGACTACCAGTTGACCTCAGATAATTCTCCAATCGCGCGCTCTACGCCCTCTTTTTTAAAATAGTTCAAGGTATAAAAAATGTTAAATATAAAAGTTGTAGAGAATTTAATCCACTATAACTTTCCTATTTATACAAAAAAGGTAAAACGCATAGAAAACGAAATATTTGCAAAAAAAGTAAAAAAAAAGATTTTTGTGACTTTTGATTTTAAAACTTGCGACCATCCAATTATAATATTATGTGAATTTTGAGAACTGTTTTAGGATGCCAAACTACAAGTTTTTACGTGGTAATATACTGGGTATCTCGATTTTCCGAGGTCAACCCCCTATAGTGACTGGGCTCAAAGCCTTATCACCCCCATAACTTTGAAACAACATTTTTTCTTCGCGGAAATCGAACCTACGACCTCCGAGTCAATTCCATGCATTGGACCATAAAAACGTTCAAATATGATAAAATTAAATAGAAACAAGCCTAAGTGAATAAAGCCACCTAAATACTAAATTTCGTAAAAAAGAACCATTATTTGTCCACAATACATTAAGGCTCAAATGATTTGAAAATCAACACTGCGCGATTACCCTAAAATAATTTCTTCCCCTTGTCTATTAAAGCACAATTTTCTATCATCAACGTCAAATAAATTATGCACGAATCCAGGGACTTTACATAACTAATGCTACCTTTAATCAGAGTGATTTGTTCTTCAACGGGAGGAGAGTTAGAGGGGGGGGGGAAGGGGACTGTCATAATTTAACCAATTAAGCCTATTTTGATGTTTAGGATTAAAATCGAACTTAAGAGAACGAATAAAACAAAAAATAAAACATTGTCCTTCTCTCTTTACAGTTGCGCCCGTAATTCATAATAATATGCCAGGTAAAAATGATCGATGCGGAATCGGCACAATATTTTTTTCTTAATAACTCGATAAATATACAACAAAAAAAACGCGAGTCCAAGTCCCCGGTAATAGTATTTTAGAGAAAGTATTAAAATATTTACTCAGTTTAAAGCACCGTTTTGGAAATAAACTGAAAAAAATGTGAAAATTAGATGCACCTTTGTGTAAATTCCCGTGTTTATTCCCGTGGTGCTTCAGTTCTTTGACTTTCGGTCACTGCAACTTTGTGCTGTCTCCCGCTTTATATGGGGAGGGAATCTGGAATTCTTCCTACTCCTCTTATTATCTTCTGATTAATTTCGTTGCGGGTCCCAAGACAGCTTTAGCATGTCCCTCCAGCTCCCTGAGATCATATCAAAGGGTTTTCGTGGTTGGATACCGCTATCGATCCTGGCGACACAGGAGATACAGTGGTGGGAATGTGTGGTGGGCCAAAGCCCGATTAAAAAAATGCATCTTTGTGGTTTTTTTTTCCTATCGAGAATTTTTTAAGATATCGTGTTTTTGCTAATACAACGCTTCACAAACATAATGTAGGATCTAAATTATAAAATTAAATAATATGTGGCCTTTTATCAAGTATGAAATTAATTATGAAATCGTCAATTTTGCTTGCTAAGTCCTCTTTAATTGGACCGAAGATGAACTTTGGTAAAGCTGAAGAAATGATTTTTAATCGGGCGTCCATACCTGTTAATTTGGCACAGACCATTTTTTGGTAGCAGCGGATAGAATGATGGTGACGGTGAGGTAATTATATTCACCAAAATATTATCTATTATTAGATATAATATTTACCAAACTTTTTTATTATCAGAATTTTGAGGTAATCAAAATTCTAATAATAACCAAAAAAAAAAACAAATTATTGCATTGTCATTAGCTCTTAAGGCGAGCACTTACCTCAATTCCAAAACGATAACCTTGCGAACGGGAATGCCAAGCGTGTACGTATCGCAATAAAATTCATTTTAGCTTAGCATAAAATTGTAAGTTAAACGGGCGGATCTTCTCTATTTTATTTTTCGTGTTTTTTTTTTAAATATCTTTCGAAATAAATATTAAGAAAACAGATTATTTGTTTCAGACCTTTTTAAAATAGATTCATTGACAATTTATTAAAATAAAATGTAAGTTATTCTTGTTAATACTTATATTTCGATGACAAAGAGTTTTGTGGGAGGTGAGTTTGTAAATTAATTACAGCGAAAGTATTATTTTTTATTAAAATGTTTTTAATTTAAACCCTTTTAAATATTGTGCTCTATATCTCATATTTTTTTACATTTCATTATTATATTGGAACTAGGTAAATCGGGTATCAAGAAATAACAAAATGGGGTTTCAGCCCGCCTTAATACGTATGCCAAGTTTCGAATTAATAAGACAACTGGAGATAGGTGAAAATCGTGCTCAAAGATACCGTTACATAGGTACATAATATTATAGTCTAAGCTTATAAAAGAGTGTTCAGGTGACGCCGTGTTAAAGTAAAAAACCGTGTTGGATATGTTTTAGATTGCTTGTTTTCTATGAGAGGCCGAGCCGGCCACAATAAATGGAACAGCAAGAAATGGAAAGGGCGTAAGCGACAAAATGGTTTTTGTCTCGTTATTTAAAAACCATAAATATATTTCATATAAGCTATGTGCAAATTATAGTGTATGCTTGAATCAATCTATGTACAAATTTTGGAAGCTAAATCACTCTCCTCTGTTGGAAAAATTAGAATCCCTTTTTTACAGAGGTCTTTTTGATTGATTATTCTGTGTTATAAAAGTTGAACAATCGTGTTATGCTATGGGTTATTCAAAGACAAAGACATGATGAATACTTACAATGAACTTTAATTTCTTAGCTTTAGTCATTGCTGAGAAAAATCGATATTGCTACAGCCGAATTATCAAGGCGTCGCCTTAAAAAACGAGACTGCAATCATGTATCCTATATCGCACTCACAACCAAGACGAATATCTCAAGGTCGAATCTGATAACATATTGAAGCTGTACTGTGTGCCAAATGCACCTACAATGGAAAGCTATATAACCTTCTCAGTCAGGTATAAATTAAGTACTTTTTTACCGTTGCGATAAATTTAGAACTCTGCATTATTTTTATGACAACATTATAAGTCCAAAAGTACAAAACACGTCTTGTTCTTGAAACGGTTCAAATGGTTGGACGTAACATAAGCCGGCGAAATAAAAAAGCTCTTAGCCTAGCAGCTTAATCTACCCCAATAAAACGTTTGGCATCGACGCGACGTACCACACCAAGGATGTTACACAGTGGATAAAAATTTGCTAATAAATCTATCAAATTCTTATAATGTATGAATTTACAGGAAAATTACTATAAAGCAAAGTAATTTTTAAAACGTAAGATATAAGGTAAGTCGAACTAACGAAGTTATATCAGAACTCATACACAGATCTAGAAGAGAGAGTAATTTTTACTATTATTGAAAAAGTTTTATAGAAAACAATATTAAGTATAGTCCTCACAGTATAGGGCACCATTCTCAAATCTCATCCGCTGACAGCACGGAGATTGGAGACTTTTCATTCAAAAACAAAACATTATTTTTTGGGGGTCCGTAAAAAATGTTACTTCTGAAAGTGGTTCCGCCACCAAAAAAAGTTTGGAAACCGCAGGTATGGGTGATAGTAATCGTAGATCATTATTCCCTATCTTTGTTAATGTTACTTGTCCGTATTGAATATCCTGAATATAGTATGTCAATGTCCCATACCCTAAATATGCTTAACTTCACATTCAGCGCTTAGGATTTTTTGCGTTTGCTACACTTTTGTTTCATTTAAAGATTTAAATTTAATATTAAAGTGGATAGAAGAAATGAAAAAATTACATTAAAAATAGTTTACATTGCAGAGATATTAAAATAAGTTATACTTATATTATGTAGTATAGAAAATGTTTTTTTTAAATAATTTTTTGTATGTCCCAGATTGTGGAGGTCGAACCTTGAAGTCTTGTCGCTTGAGTCGCCAGTGCCAGGGAATTCCAGTGAGTCGGAACTGTTGCAGTGAAGTCCCAGTGAGTCGGAACTGTGATGCTGCTGCACGGGATCCAGTGAATCGGATAGCTGCCGTGCGGGGCCGATGCTACGTGCTGACCAGGAGAGATGTGCTCTGCTTGCTGACCGGTCGGTGTAGTGAGAAAGCCCGATGATGCCGATGCGGAGTCGCCCAGGCCGCGGTACATTGCGGCTAGTGGAGGATGTACCCGATGAGGCGATGCTGGCTGGCTGGCTGGTTCCGGAGGGCCGAGGGTCACCAATGTGGGATATATTATTATGTGTGGTGGCCACAACGGAAGATCTTCCGATCGAGCGAGGTGGTATGCTCGGTCAGGCCCGAGCCCACGTGATTGATTTCAGCTGTCATATCCTACTAATATTATAAAGGCGAAAGTTCGGATGTATGTATGTATGTGTATATGGATGTATGGATGTTTGTTACTCTTTCACGCAAAAACTACTGATCGGATTTTAATGAAACTTTACAATAATATAGCTTATACATCAGAATAACACATAGGCTACAATTTTAACCGACTTTAAAAATGGGGGTTGTGTTATCTTTGTTTTTTTATGTTCAACGATTACTCCGCCGTTTGTGAGCCGATTTAAAAAAAAAAAATTTTGGTATATAGGATATCATGCCAATTTGGTACTTTATTCATAAAAATGGTGACCTGATGAAGGGATTCATAAGAAATCGAGGGAACTCCTCAAAATTGATATGGAAACATGTGGTGACTTCGGTTTCGTGAGCAGTATCCTAAGCATATGCGACCAACAAGTCAGATTTTGCACCAAGGTATACCATGGTTCAAAAGGTGTTGAGAGAACTCCTGACTCTTTATAGATACAATTTTGGGAGTTTCGACGTTGTTTTAAGAACGGATAGCATAATATGCTACTATGTAAATTACATTCATCATCATCACTACCACAAACCATTATAGAACCATGTATCGTCCCGTTTTGAGCCTATTATTGGTACTTTTCATTTTTTTTATGGAATAAGGGGGCAAACGAGCAAACGGGTCACCTGATGGAAAGAAACTTCCGTCGCCCATGGACACTCGCAGCATCAGAAGAGCTGCAGGTGTGTTGCCGGCCTTTTAAGGGGGAATAGGGTAATAGGGGAGGGTAGGGATGGGAAGAGAAGGGAATAGGGGAGGGAAAGGAAGGGGATAGGGTAGGGTATTAGGCCTCCGGTAAACTCACTCACTCGGCGAAACACAGCGCAAGCGCTGTTTCACGCCGGTTTTCTGTGAGAACGTGGTATTTCTCCGGTCGAGCCGGCCCATTCGTGCCGAAGCATGGCTCTCCCACGTATATTATAATATATCACTTTTGTCGTATATTATAATATAGTATTTTATTATAATATATCACTTAAACCGCGGGTAACACCGCGGGGCACAGCTAGTATTATATATATAGACGTCCTTAGAAAACTTCAATAGCGCGATGCAAGAATGTGGCGCTAATTGTGGTACCACCACACGTCTAGTTGCACACACACAAACACCGTGCCGAAGTCTGGAAACGCTGCACCACTGTGCCGGTCGGAGGGTGTTAGGATTTTTCGTTACGGAATTTCTTGATTCGGTCGCCGCGCTCAATGCCCGCGAGTTAGTCTGGTATTTATAACATGGGCCAAGACGCTAGCTGAATTAAATAATAAATAAATAAATAAATTAGTATGGGACAAATTTACATATTCTGGGCCTGCTGTATAAAATATGTGTCGCAGTGTTTGTTACCAAACTCCTCTGAAACGGTAGGGCCAATTTTGTTGAAATTTTGTGTTTAGGTGTGAGAAAGATGCCAACATCAGCTATTAAGTATTCATATCCAAAGTATCGTCTAAAATATTTATTAAGATCTATAATTAATATATATTAAGATCTATAATTTTTCATTTTGGAATCGCCAACTCTGCAATGATGTTTTATGTCCTATCAGAAAAGTTGATTCCTAGACAGATGGCGGACCTAAGTAATTTGGTAGCGTTAAGTCAAACCCATCCGACCGATCACAGCTAAATTAAATTGACATAAGCCGTCCGTCAACTGCCCAGGAATCAATTTCCTCGATGCTACTATCAGAGAAGACACTATCAGAGTTGATTCCTAGGCAGATGGGGAACTACGTAGTTTGGTCGCGTTATGTCAAACCCAGCCGACAGATCACAATTAACATTGAATTGACATGATCCGACCAAATGACGTTGGTCTGTCAACTGCCTGGGAATCAATTTCCTCGATGGTACATAAAACGCAATTACTAATAGCATACTTTAATTAAATTGGGTCGTTCGCTGTTTCATACGACACATGTTTCATAACGCGGTATGAAACAGCGAAGGACTGTTTTTGAATTGCCCGATTTATCCGGCGATTCGAAACAGCGAAGACCTAATTTGTATTAGTCAATTCAGACCGCAGTGTAGATTATTGTATTATTACACATTTATTAAGTACAGTCAAGCTCAAAATAATTAAGAAATCAAAAAAATAATAATTTTAAGAGCACTTATGTCTTAAGACCAGGGCTCGAAAACCTGGTTAATCTTCGCGATCCTGTTCGTTAGAAACGCCATACATTTCCAAAAGAGCGTTTTCATTTCGATTCCGCTCTGAACGGGCCGAAATTATTCCTGGTTTTGTTTAAAGAGTAAAATGAAACTGCTCCTGCTCAAATTACCGGTTAGAACCGTTCGCGATTATTGTTCGCCCCGCCCACTCACACACACCACGACCCTCACCCATTGTCCACACATTCAAAATAATAAAAAAGTTATGGCCTATTGGCTATTAGATGGTGCACTAGAAAGGGATAGAAGATATTATCACTGCACTAGTTACTTTCCGCGAGGAATCAACCAGGTTAATTTCAGAAGCAATACCGCTCGCATCTTGGTTTCGCTCCGAGCGAAAACTTATCCAAAAACCTGGTCAAAGAGCGTTTTAACCAGGTTTAATGTGATCACAAATTAATAATTGTATTTATAATCTGTATTAATACGCCGGAAGCGTGCACTCCCCCGCACGCCCGCGCACCCCCGCGTTGCAGCGCGTCTATGTTTTGGAATGCAATAAACGACAGTGCGAAATTGACCACTTGTTTAATTAGACGTGTCCCTAATTGCCCGCTTCCGTACTCAACACGTGGCGACGAGGCAACCCGCGAGTGCAAAGTTAATAATATTAGCCATGGCGACAGCTGCTTTCGGCGTTTTATCTTCGTTTGATCATCGTTCTCAGGAATGGAGTAGCTATAAATCACGGATAAATCAGTGGTTTATAGCCAATAATCTCTATGATGAGACCGACAAAATGGCGGTCAAGCGGCAGGCGATTTTATTGAGCGCTATGAGTGAACAAACTTTCATGTTGGTCAGGGATTTGGTTTTGCCAAATAAGGTGGAGGAGATCACCTTTACAGCAGTCATCGAGCTACTGGACAGGCACTTCACTCCAAAAAGGTTCGGCTTTGCTAAGAAGTCCATATTCTACGCGGCAGTGCAGCACCCTGGGGAAAGCCACTCACAGTGGGCGGCCCGGCTCCGAGGACTAGCGGCGCACTGCGCATTCAAGAATTTGGAGGAAGCACTACTAGACCGGTTCATCATGGGGATGGCCGCAGGTCACGAAAGGGACAAACTGTTCACGCAGAACCAAGAGGATTTAACCCTGGCGAAGGCTATAGATCTGGCGGAAAGCGTCAAAAGTGCGCGCCAGGCGGCTTCTGTGGCTTCACCGGGGCAGCGGTTTCGGCACGGCTTTAGGAGCAGAAGGAGTTTTCTATATCGACAAGAAGGATAGGTGCAGAGTGTGTGGACTCTCAAATCATAAATCAAATCAGTGTCGGTATAAAAACTACAAGTGCAAAAAGTGTGGGGAAAAAGGTCATTTATTCAGATCACGTGATTCATGGACGGCCCTTCCAGGCAAAGAATAGGCAACCCAACGGCCCCAAAGGGTAAAAACGGGACCCTATTACTGAGGCTTCACTGTCTGTCTGTGTGTCGGTCTGTCTGTCTGTCTGTCCGTCTATCCGTCTGTCCGTCTGTCCGTCTGTCCGTCTGTCCGTCTGTCCGTCTGTCCGTCTGTCCGTCTGTCCGTCTGTCCGTCTATCCCTCTATCCCTCTGTCCGTCTGTCCGTCTGTCCGTCTGTCCGTCTGTCCGTCTGTCCGTCAGTCCGTCTGTCCGTCTGTCCGTATGTCCGTCTGTCTGTTTGTGTGTGTTGAAATATTAACAAGATACTTAATTGTAATTTTACTTTAATAATTATTAATAAAATTAAAATAAAATAAATATTTAAGGGGGGCTCCCATACAAAAAACACATTTTTTTGGCTTTCTTAGCTATAAAATGGCACGGAACCCTACGTGCGAGAGTCCGACTTGCACTTGGCCGATTTTATATTATTTATGGTTTTGAAATAAATATCATTTCTTCATTTTAAATATTTTTATATACTTCTTGTAACCACTTTTCTATACGTCTGTACAAATAAATGATTGGAATAAAAAATTCGTGGTTCGAATCAACTCATACCAAAAAAGAATTAGTCGTTTCACACCACTTCAATCACCGCGGTATGAATCAGGCAATTCAAAAACAGTCCTTCGCCGTTTCATACCGCGGTATGAAACATGTGTGGTATGAAACAGCGAACGACCCATTAAATTCAACTAACGTGATGTAAACGTGATGGAAAGTGCTATTTCCGTATTCAACGAAATCAGGATTAATTTGAGTTAATTTATTAATTAAAGGAACTGCTGAAAGAGCAAATCTTCCCATCATAAGACGTGATGAAAATTAATCATTTTATTTCGCGTAGTCAAAATCTTTTACGGTTTCATGAAATTCACTGATCTTTTTGGCGTTTAATAAGATGGTGTTTTCGTAACACGTGGAAAAATTAACATGAAATGTAATATCTTCTTATATATAAAATTCTCGTGTCACAATGTTAGTTACCGTACTCCTCTGAAACGGCTTTACTGATTTTTACCAAATTTAATATGTATATTCAGTAGGTCTGAGAATCGGCTACTGGCTACTTTTTATATTGATAAGTGCATTCATTTAATAAATAATAGTAAATTATTACAACTCGAGACTGACGGTGACTATTGTTTGTGCGACGGGATAGCGATGGACGTTGCCATGCCAAACATTGTTTATTTTTTTTTTTTCAATAAAAAACAATCATTCGAATTGAGAAACCTCCTCTACAGTCGGATTAGTCAAAAAAGAAGGCATTTAACATCAGAATAATCACGATCGAACCTCATACGTATATAAAACAACGTTATTTTATAGCTACATGATTGATACGAGATCCGCCAGGCTCCTGTCAACTTCGTATTAATAAAGATGGATTTCCCGCCAAAAACGCCGCGCAAAAACAAATTATACCTTTATCACCCATAAAAGTAAGGTCAGCGCAGACTGGATGCAGCCGCGACTTGTTGACGTGGCTTTTGTAAAAATACAGGCCTTATAATAATATTAATTATATTCTTGTCGGACTGATCGCGAGCCAACGAATACGAAATTAAAACTGAAACCGAAACCGTATCCGAATCCATAAGAATCCGAATCCGAATATAAAACCGAAACCCAATCTGTAACCGTATCCAAATCCGAATACGAATCCGAATCTTGCTCTTGTTTCTTACTCGAGCATTTTATGAAGTGAACAAAACGATGTGGCCAAGATATAAATAAAATATAGATAAAAATAGCAGTGGCGACGCAAGACCTTAATTTTATGTGGGCAAAATATATTTTGCGAGGCCCCCTGTTGGATGATGCAAGAAGACGGATTTTGTTGAAAGATTTTTTTGATACTCGTAAATCCTAAAAAGACGCGCTGTCCAAGGGGCGCGAGGCCCCTAGGACCGCGAGGCCGTGGGCGGTCGCCCACACCGCCCACGCCTTACGCCGCCTCTGAAAAATAGCATAAAGCATTGATTGGATGCAATATTTTGTCGCTCGTCTACGCCTAACACAATCCAACCATCATTGACACTTTATGGGCGAATAAAAATAAAATTAAAATTGAAAAAAATTATAAATTGCCTTCATAAACATTTTATTGCTTTAAGCACATTGTTCTAAAGTTAAAGTGCCATAAAAATGTTTGTGTATAATTAAAACCCGAATATGTAAATAAACATTTAATTTTATAGGTTGCCCACTTTCATTTTGCTTAGGAGGAAAAGGTTAAAATAATTATGTCTTACTATAATATGACGCCCGCAACTCCGTTGCGCCAAAATTCATTATCACGTGAACCGTATATTTTTCCGGGATAAATACTACCTAGGCCCTTTACTTGGACTTAAATAATACTACCTATTAGGTCCTTTACTGGGCATTAAATAATCTCTTCCTGATTTTAGGAAATTCCGTTCAGTGGTTTGGACGTGAAGAGATAACACACAGACTGACAGACATACAGACCGACAGACAGAAAGACACACCTTCGCAATTCTAATATTAGGGATTAACAATAACTAAAGAATTGAAATTTCTTATGTCTATATTTCCTACGAAATTAAACAATCAAAACCCCCCTGGAGGCTCTACCTAAAAATCCGACACTGCGCGATTATAAACTCGCATATATATGTAACCGACACTAATTTATTGCAGACCACCATGGTCTACAATTAAGAGTTGGTTAAGTGTCAGTTTAGATTATAACGTGACGCGTCCATGCAATAAATGCATTGTTGTTGCATAAAGTTGAGTTTTGAATGGGTAATTTATAATTTATAAATTACCCATTCAAAACTCAACTTTATTTACTACACCAGAAGATCCACAATGAATTGACAGACTTTCAGTTCGGTGTCGGGCTGCTTGTTACTCTGAATACCTGCTTTAAAAATGCGACACCGCCCAACTTTGCAATGTAAGTTGTACCTTAAGGGTCAATTCAGACCGCAACGCGACGCGTAGATACATTTCTATATTATATGGATTTGACAGTCTTGCATGACGTCTCACCAGAGGCGTAGCTACCGCCGTATATGCCGTATCAATTATACGGGGCCCCCGGGCCACAAGAGCCCCCAAAGTGAATAGAAACTTTCCATTTCTTTTATTAAATTCACAAAATATGAGAAATTTAAAAAAGGCAACCTTTCCTAAGGTTGCGTTTTTTACATTTTGCCCCCAAACAAATTTTATATGGGGCCCCGCTAAGGCACGCTACGCTTCTGCGTCTCACGCAATTGAAGTCTGTCAATCCATACTAATATTATAAATGTGAAAGTGTGTCCGTCTGTCTGTCTGTCTGTCTGTCTGTCTGTCTGTCTGTCTGTTACCTCTTCACGCCCAAACCGCTGAACCGATTTTTCTGAAATTTGGCATGGAAATACTTTGAGTCCCGGGAAAGGACATAGGATACTTTTTGTCCCGGAAAAATGTACAGTTCCCGCGCGATAAACGAGTTTTGGCGCAACGGAGTTGCGGGCGTCATCTAGTTCAATATAAATTTAGAAATGCGTCTACGCGTCGCGATGCGGTCTGATTTGACCCTAAGACGGAGGTTATATCGATGCCCTGCTCTTTTATCGTAGTTTAAGCTAGTGTGGACGTTGCAATATGAATTGACCTTTAGACCACAAAGTGGAAAACTTTACGCAAAACCTGTAAGCTAAGGTTTTAGTTTTTTTGGTAACCCAAAGCTTCACACTCCTAATTGGAACACGCATGCCGGACCGCCTTTGACGCACTCAATCGTGATCCAGGGTAAAAAAGCCGACCGTCAAGTTTTTCAGGTCATTGCGTTCATACAAACGCTTCGCTTCTATTATAGAGTTGCACGTGAATAATACAGAGTGGATACATCAAACAAACGCAACAATAGAATACGATTTTGAATTTTTCATTTACACCCTTATAACTTTTCACCCCTCCCTAAAAATTTATACTAATATTATAAAGCTGGAGAGTTTTTGTTAAAATTTCAAATTTTTCATTACAAGCAGGCCGTATTTTTAATAATTTGTTGTTTGTTACAATTTTAATTTCTATTCAGGCTGTTTTTTGCAATGTCTGAATGGTTTATTATAATAGGATATATTACAGCAATATTTTCACGCTAGAGATAGTTCTAGCATAGACAGCAAACAAAAAGTTTTGTTCGACGCTTGACAACGTTTCTGTCAACATTCTGATCTGACGTGTGCACCATGTCGAATTTTGGTCGGATTATATACTGTACTAGTAATGCCCTCTGCTTCGACCTTTGCGTAATATTCCCTATAGTGTTTCTCCAACATGCACCGTTGACTCACTGCAAACTTACACAGGGTGTAGCAAATGTGGCGGTACCTACAACTCGCCTAACAATTCTGCATCGCGCTATCGAACTTTCGGAGAACGGCAAGATATATACAACGTCTGAAAAGACGTCAGTGGGCTTCGGTCTGACCGAGCATAACACCTCGCTCGGTCGGAGGATCTTCCTTTGCGGCCTCCACACAATTGTCCCACACAAAATCAAAGTGATAATAGTTTTGGGTGGGTACATGTCCCTTGTATAGCGTTCACTTTGAAAGTAGTAGCGCTGGAAGAGCAATTTAATTTGTGATTTCTATGGGCAAGCGCCTCAGCGTCATGAATTTTCCAATACAAAAGTAAAAAAAGTTACTTTTTCAGCGCTGCTACTTCCACACCGAACTCTATACAGGGGACCCATACACCCCAGTATTATCACTTAGTTTTGGTACACCCTGTATAGACTAATCTCGAATACACAACACCTGAACTAAACTCCACGTTCTAAACTCGTATTTGCACATCGCTGCCGCGCTAATTATAACATTTAAACACAAGTTTAAGATTTGCTGTCTGTCTGTCTGTTTGTGTGATAAGCTAATTTACTGTTTCTTAATGAAGTTCTCTAGAGAGTAATTAACTCTCAAAAGTACGGAGTGCTGTACAAATTGAGGTTAGTTTTTCGTGTGCCAAACTGCACGGCATTAAAGGGTCTCATACACGGGGAGGCCAATCGTTCCGATCGGACTGATCACAGGCCGATCTGACGGGACTCGTTTATGCATTCCCGTGTGTATGCACGAGTCCAATCGTAAGTACCTGTAAACCTTCATAAAAATGAAGTACTAAAAAGTGTTAAAATACATAATTAATATACATCATCAAGAATCTGATTATTATCAACCTATTGGCGTGCACTGCTGAAAAGGCTTGTAAATGTCGTTTGCATGGCCTTTACAAATGCCCTATCAATAATGTTTCATTGCTAATAGACAAAAGTCAGTGATATTTTCAGAAGATTGGTATTTACAGCTGTAAAATCATTGAAATATGTATGAAGTATAGAACGATAACTTTCATTTCCGCTGCATTGACCGCTCAAATATAAAAACGTACGAAGCGAAAATTGTACCATTGAAGAAATTGTTTTATTGGCAGTTGACGGACCTACGTCATTTAAGGTCAATTCAGACCGCAACGCAATGCGTAGATGCATTTCTAATTTTGTATGGATTTGACAGACTTCAATTGCGTGAGAGTTGAGACGTCGGGCAATATCAACTTGATGTAGGTCGTCATCTGTCGGCTGGGTATGACAAAACGCGACCAAATTACGTAGGCCATCTGCCTATGAATCAACTTCTCTGATAGTACCTCTGTCTATTAAGATTTGCAACCAACTAAAAGTGGAACCATTTTTATTGAGTTACTCTTCCGTAGAATTTTTTATTCGAAGGATACGACTCTATGTTATTTAATATTTTAATGATATAAATACCACTTGTATTGATATTTAAATCGCATTGTATTAACAAATTAGTTGTTCCGTTGTGAACCTTGTGCTCCCATAATTAAGATTTATTTTCGTTCGCTGACAGCATTTAATATCTCAATATTAAAACATCGATACTCGATTGCATATGATGTGCAGAAATCAACATTCAATATGAAGTCTAAACAAACTTTTGTAAGTTGCGAAAAAAGATGAGCTTTATCTAGCGAGCAATTTTCAACTGTAATACAATGTTTTAGAGATCGAAGTCGTATGTGTGAGCATATTATTAAAGTTGGTATTGGCAGCAGTGCCGCAATATTTTTCAAACAAACACACAAACAATATAACTCCTGTAGTATAACATTTTACATGTAGCGTATATTAAAAAACAAGATGACGCCCGCAACTTCGTTGCGCCAAAGTTCGTTTATAGTGCAGGAACCGTTTATTTTTCCGGGATAAAAAGTATCCTACGTCCTTTCCTGGGACTCAAAGTATATCAATGCCAAAAGCAAAATCGGTTCAGCGGTTTGGGCATGAAGAGGTAACAGACAGACAGAGAGACAGACACACTTTCGCATTTATAATATTCTTATGGAAGTATGGATAAAATTGCTCTTTAAAATCAAGAATGTATCAAAATGGATGATTGAATATTGATGTACATTCTAAGGGCTAGTTTACACTGAAAGCGGACTTAACGAGACGTGACGCGACGATACGTAATAACGTTACAAAATTGAAACGCATTTTTTTTATTTGGAAATTATATTATTTTAAGCAGGGTTATTAGACTTTTCTTATGCCAAAACGATACTACTGTAAATGGAGTCTCTTTAAAATAATAATAACTAGCGACCCGGCCTCGCACAGGTATAAAATATAATATATAGCCTTTGTCACTCACTGAAAAAACCGGCCAAGTGCGAGTTGGACTCGCCCATGAAGGGTTCCGCAGCAGCAATAAGGTTTATTTTTATGAAATAAAAAGGTTTTTGATTTATTTTTATATTTCAGTTGATTTAATGAAAGTTAAATTAAGTTTACCATTTGTGACGTATAAAAAAAAACTACTTGCTAGATTTCGTTACAACTAATTTCCGTTGGTAGTTTTTATAGTAAAGTACATCATATATTTTTTTTAGACTTATCATGCCCCTTACAACACAAAAGTGTGTATGTGTGTTTGCCTGCTATCTTTATAATATATAAAGATATTTTATATCCTGACTCCTGAGAAAAGACATACAATAGCTTTTATCCCGTAAACGAACTTATGAATTTCGGTGCAACGCATTTACGAGCAACATCGTGCACTAGTCTTAACTCTGGGGTACTTGTTTCATTGAATCTTGCGAACTCGGCCCGATTCTAAATTGTTCATGAGCTGAGCTCGACCGAATTTAGTTTACAATCGATTTGGTACAAGTTAGGTCAAGCTGACTTCGAATCCGATAGTGAGGTGACATTGTAAATAAATAGGATTTTAGGTAAAACTTCTTTAGGCAAGCAAAGAAGATATTTAGATGACCAGAATAATTGATTTTAAGCACTTGAAGGACCTATTTCATTTGGTTGAGTTGTGTTAATCGAGATCTTTTGCCTGTGCTTGACTGTGTGACCTACTAAATTTGGTAGGTCCGCTATTTACCTAGAATTCGCTACCATGCAACCATGTTCCATTTTTAACGTTCGGGCTCAGAACCCTATAAGATAGATCATAGAAGTTAATAAAAATAAACTTTGGGTCAGCTCACAAAGAAAAGATGCCACCCTTTATTTTAACGATATATTAATGAAGATTAGAATAAGGCGTTAACTTGATGACGGTTTCATTGCAAGATCGACGCCGCGCAATGCAGCCCAATGCTGCCCGACGCAATGAAATAAAATTTGATTTTGAATCACTACATTAAAAACACAATGCCGCGACGCGTAGTTTGTGTGACCACCCTTACTATTAGGCTGGCTGCATACACACGTTTTCCGCATATGATTTCCGTATTCGGAATTCCGTTCGACTAGCGCAAACCTCGTTTTCTCCTCCAGGAGAGGTATCCGGAGGTAAGCCGTCAAGCAGCCATTTTACCATACGTAAAAGGCGTAACGGACAAAATTGGAACAGAGCTGAGGAAATACTCCATTAAAACTGTATTTACTCCGTTACTTAAAATATCACAAGTATTACGGTCACCAAAGGATTCCTCACCTTTCCAAACACCTAGGGTTTATAAAATTGATTGTAGCTGTGGTAGTTCGTACATTGGCCAAACGAAACGGACTATTGGCGAAAGAGTGAAAGAACACATAGCCGCAGTGAAAAATCGCCAGACAAATAAATCCGCGGTAGCAGAACAGCTGCTTGATATGGGGACTAATAATTGGATGGAGCTACACGACCCCAAAATCCTCTCTACAGATCGTAATTACCACTCAAGAGTAATACGTGAAGCCATTAAATTAAAAAGTACAAAAATTTCAATCGGGAGGACGGATTTAAATTATCTCCAACCTGGAATCCAGTGATTAATAAGTGCAAACCGCGTGTGTCACCTTTGTCAATAACTGTAAACCCGGATACAGTGAGTGTTGTGTGTCGCACTGAGCCTACTGACTCTAAATATTATATTGGAACACAAATGTTGGACAATTCGAGGGTAGTCGTAGATCAGACCGCCCGGTGCAAACGAAGACGCCGCGCTCCTGCAGTCCCCTCGTGACCACGGCCGTTGCAACACGGCCGAAACGTCGAGAAAAAAGTATGTAGTAGCATTACTACTAGAATAGGTCGCGTTAAGTCCCGAATAATAAGTCTCAATTATAATGCAACGCTAATGATTTCATCCATTCGGAATACTGTAATGAATTCGGAAAACGCACACGGAAAACGTATGTAATGTGTATGCGGCCGGCTTTAAAAATATTTAGGCAGAGTATATTTATATTTTGAGGACTCCTATCTTTGTTTGGCATTATATTATAATTTTTTCCTATATTATGCCATAATCCATACAAAGCAGACAATGTATAGTTTATTCGATGTTTAAATATTTTTATTAGTAAGGTTCAAGAGAGTACTCGTTTTATATTTCTAAAAGCAATTTTGGTATAATATTATTTACGAAATGTGAAAACAAACGCGTAAAATTTTATCTACTGAATCGGATACAATATTTCCCATCTCTATTAATTGATTCAAGCTAAGCTTTGCAGCTTGGTTAGTAAATCTAGGCATACGATTTATTTTATGCCTAGCTCTAGCTAGCTCTAGCTTTAGGTATTGGTAGAATACTCTTACTACGGCAAATAAAAAGGAAGGGTAATGATTTCAGCAGTATATAATATTATTATGAATGTTTGTATGTGTTCTCTTAGGCTGGCCGCATACACACGTTTTCCGTATTCGATTTACGAATTTATTTTACATATTTGGAAATCCGAATGCATGGAATCAGTAGAAATGAAGTGACGGAACTATCAAAATATTTTGTCTCGAAGGCTAAAGACCTTTATTACCGAAAAGAGTTTTAAGAGATTTTGTCTCTTGTAATTTAAAGAAACCATTTACAACGCATTTCGAGATAATTAACAGGGTGAGTCAGACATGGCAATACTGAACAATAATTTTATTTCGCGAGTGTTGCTAGCTTCTCACGTTTAAAGTTATCTTGCCCCTGACAGAGCATTAATGCTACGGACTTAAAGCTGACATCTCATAGAAAATTAGTAAAAACCTATATTGTCACAGCACACACATCAAATCTACACTTTCCTTCACCACGAATACAACTCAACTAGGCGAATTCACCGGTGCTGTACCTGTCTACTGCGATATCAGCAGCTTGCATGGTGTGACCAAGAGAAGCGAGTCGAGCTGCTCTCGTGCGAGTAAACAGGCACAGTAGCTGCCTACTGTCACTTCAGCTGCTCGCACTGTGTAACCTATCCTTTAAGACCGTTTCGAAATTGTTTCGACACGGATATACGGTTACGATCCGATATGTGTGCCGTGAGCCTTAATGGAGTAGTTGCACTGAATTTTATGTTTCCCCTGACAAAAACAAAAGCGGATAACTAATCGAGGATCTCTCCGAGTCGAGTCTTTTTTCATTTGGCCGCTATTAGAGCCGCGTTAGTTACGCCCGATTGGATGCACTGAAAGTCTCGCCGATTGAATGTTGCCAGCGCAATTCTATTTCCACGTTTTTGGGGAAATTCGAACGTTCGTAGAGCCGATCAAACAAGTGTAAGTGAACGGATTCGTATTTTATTACGTTTTTTATGACGGTACTTTGGAACTGATTTAAAACTGTTTTTATTTTTGGAAGTGCTATCCTATGTAATCCAATCTATCTATATATATATATTATGAAAAACAGTTTTAAATTTTATTAACTCGAGATCGAGATCGGCTGAACCGATTTGGCTAATTTTAGTCTTGAAATATTCGTGGAAGTCCAGGGAAGGTTTATGTTAGAAGGAAATTGATACGAAGTTCCCCGGTTCATCAAGTATACGACAATTTTGAAAATAATCTCTAGAGAGAAAATAAATTACTAACTAAAACAAGTATATTTGCGTCCTTGCTAGCAATAATAATACATTATAGAGAAAATTCTGTAACAAAAGAGAAAAAAAACTTCGCAGGATTATTAGTTTCCAACAACGCAATATCGGGGTAAGTATTTTTAATAAAGTTTTCTGTGACACCTAAATCAGTGGGAGAATTTGCGTCTACGTGTTCAGAATATCTGATTATTAGTTTAGATTCTAGCTAGACTAAAGTTATGAGCTATTTTTATTACTGCTATACTCTTTCAAAAGTTGGTTTGGTAACATCAACCGTTTTTTAGTTAAATAAAATGTAGTGATTTATTATGATTATTAATAATAATTATATTGATCTTACCACTGAACCCTCTTACTAATAAAAACTTCTTAAATATGCATTCAACGTGTGAATTTAAACAGGAGTTTTTAAGTTACACACACGTTACACAGGGTCTATACAGATAAATTAGTATGGAAATGACAGCATCGTTATACAGGCCTTATGCCAAAAAATGATTATTAGTAGAAAAAATCTTATGCACCCTCAATACACGCTGTATAACTTTTTATTAGTAAGAGGGAAAATGTATATGTAACAGCGTCTTCAACAATACCATAATATCATCTTCTCGTCTTTGTCTGGTATAAAGAAAAGTTACATAACTAAGTAAACACAGTATAAATATTATTATTAGTTTAGTATAAAAGGGGTAAATGACATTTTGGTTTCATTAGCAGCATTCACGCCGATGTGCACACACCCTCACATTTACACTTTCGCCAAGCCAAAAAGGGGACATTGTAATAACCAAATAGCTCAAACAAAGCTATAAATCTAAGAACGAGTTCGCAGCTCATAGCCAATACCAGTGTTGCCAAATCGTGCCGTTAATACCCCGCGCCACTTGCCAATTATGTGGCTTAAATTTTTATTAGTGGCGACACTTTGAATAAATATCCCATTACGGCTAATACGCTGTTCTGCGTATCTGGGGGAAACTTGCAGTGGCTTTCTTTTGAATTTCGTTTGAAAAAAATTGGTTTTTGTTTACAGGCGAGACTGCACTTAAGCGACACTACGCGAAAGCGACGCGACAGGACACGTCACGGCCAAATTTTCTTTGTATGAAATCGTATGAACTAAGCTGCACTATACGCCAGCGGCGTGACACAAAACGTCGGATCCATTGAAAGTAAAGTGTCGCGTCGCGTCGCGTCGCTGCCGCGTATTGTCGCTTTATACCTTTAGGGCCCTAACTAACCCTAAAGGTTAGGTAACAATTCAAACAGCAACTCGACGCGTAGATGCAAATGTAAATCACGCTCACGAAATCTGTCAATTCAGTACAAATTTAGAAATGCATCTACGCGTCGCATTGCGGTCTGTATTAATTCTTAGTTTGTTAAAAATGTTCGTGGATTAGTTGGTACTTGATATGAATGATCCTTACTATATTTATGGGCTATATGAAATGGGTTTCACAAATAAAACTATTAATATCGAATCATTCCAGGTACGCGTAAAAAGTAAGATAATAAATTTTCCCCGCCACCTGTGAGCCCCTAAACTGCCGAAAATAGTTTGGGTGTGAACTCCGGGTACCTATTTATTATAGGAAACCCCATTACACGGGAATTTAAAAACCCATACTAGGCATGTGAAGCGGTTATTTTGGTGAAATCAATATTATAATAGGTATACGTGTGAAGTTAGAGCAAGAACACACTGCTTCTTTGCGTTACGGTGCGTCGCGCCAACGCTTTAATATTGTAAATACATGAAAATTATTGTCATGCCATTGATGTGCTGCGTCATGGAACTCAATAGTTGGGTGGAATGATGAACAGAAGATAAAAAGGACGAGAAGATATGAATGATGCGTTGCACTGTCTATTACAAGGATATTGTGGCATTCGGATCACATTTTTCTGTCGGCAGAAGTGTCTAAGCTATGACAGACAAAAATGATAAGCGCGCCCAGTTTGCGTCCTTAAATCAAGCCAAATTAATATGGAAAGCATCATATAGCAACACAAACCGTTGGTAGGCACCAGTAGTAACGACGTCATGAAAATATTTGATTCAAATTTATTCAGAAATAAAACAATTTTTATTTATTTTATTTATAGACGAGGCGTGGCACTGCTGTTTGAAACTACTCGTACCTGTCAAATAGCCGTGTCGTGTCGCGTTTCATCCCGGTTCAGTGTAAACCAACCTTTAGGAGAGTAGAATTAAAGTGTGCTGACAGCTTTGTTTACAAAAAGATTAAATCGGGTTTGGGTATTTGTGACAGCTAAAGTTTAAATCGGAATATCAAGCGGGTTAAGCTGCTATAATACGTACAAATGCACAGTGCAATTGCCGAGTCAGTAATTAAGTATGATTTATTAGTTACAACCTTGCTATAACCACAATATAATTATATATAGTATTACTAGACGTTCCATGCAGCTCCGCTTGCGTAAATAAAGAAAAGAGAAAAAACGTATCCGTCTTTCCCCGGTGATCTAACCTACATCTTTGATAAAAATCGGCTCAGTAGTTTGTAAGATTAGAGCGTTGAAACAAATAAAAAAATCAGCTTATAGATTACGCCTCCGTGGTCCAGTGGTTTAGATCGTGGCTCTTGATAAAGTCGTGGGTGCGATTCCCACATTGGAAATATATTGTTGTTTAGCTTTTTAGTAAGAAAAATACAGGTTGATCATATGATTGTGTAACAAGAAGGGTTTGCCATTTGGGCGCAGTAAAATGAGTCCTGCTCGCCTGGTTCTAATGAAACCGACCACTGAAACTTGAAAACGGTGGGCATCTTCGTCTGAAAACACGTCCATAAGTGCGTGTGCCCGATTCGAACATTCTAGTATAAAGACTACTGTTTATTATACTATGTTAAAACAGAGTATTTGTCCAAATTCTGTTTATAAATTAGCTAATATTTAGAATTACGTATAATAGTATTCTGCAACTGTATTCATATCGAAGCTACAGCTTTGTTATGATCTCACCCCAATACAGCTTTGATCCAAGATAAACAGCACGCAATGATTGTTAGATTAGAACAGGAGTATCGAGATACTGGTATTATTAATTTGATTCGAGGGCGTGGTGGTGAGCCATCTGCCGCCAATACATCAGCAATATGTCGTATTGTGACTAACAGGTGAGATCAGCTAAAAACGACCTTGTAGAATAATGTTATAAGTAGTGTGATAATAATAATATTTTACGATATATTACGTTAATTGGCCTTTATGTGAGTGTCGTAAAATTCATATCTGTATTTAAATTCAAATTAATCCATACTATATAATATTATAAATGCGAAAGTGTGTCTGTCTGTCTGTTACCTCTTCACGTCCAAACCGCTGCACCAATTTTGCTGAAATTTGGTATGGAGTTACTTTGAGTTCCGGGAACGGACAAAGGATACTTTTTATCCCGGAAAAATGTACGGTTCCCGCGCGATAAACGAATTTTGGCGCAACGGAGTTGCGGGTGTCATCTAGTAATTTAATATTCCTGAGTCTTGGCTTTCTGGTAAAATAGAGTAGCGATCAAAAGTTAACTTAATCAATCGGTATAATGCTAACCAATATTTTTCCTTTATACTAATAAGAGTATTTCCAGTTGAAGATACGCTTAAAACGCTTAGGTAGTATCTCTTTAATTGACAGCTATCAACGTGAAAAAGGGACGAAGTATTTGAGATCAGTATTACCTTTTGGTGGAATAGACTTTTGCTGTTTTTCATCAAAATTAGCAGTATAACTCAATGGAAAAAATGTCTTATTTTTGTGTTGATGATAATGATTTTTAATCATTAGAATCATTAATGAAAAGTAAAGGAGACTGAAAGCGAGCCTTGACATAGTCACCAAAAAAAATTAAAACATAAATTTTACTTTTTCTTTTATCCAACAAAAAGATAACAAATATATAAGATAAGTCGACATACGGCATCCGTATACAATCTTAAGCCCTTAAGTTTATTGTGAGTTAGATAAAAAGTGTTTGCTCGGATAAACCCGGTGTTAGACTTATAATACAATAAATAACATAATACTTGAGCAAAAAAAAAATCATGCAGCATTCGGGGACTGCCGCGGTAAAGCTATATTGCATAGCATTTTTTATCAACATATGCAATTATAATTCGCATACGTCTGGTCGCACGCATACAAACACCGTGCCGAAGTCTGATAACGCCGCTCCGCTGTGCCGAAGTGCTAACCTAAACTAACACCCCCCGTGTTAAGTATTTTCGTTACGGAATTTCTTGATTCGGTCGCCGCGCTCATAGCAAGCGATAACAGCTATTCAATAGCCTAAAGCGATAAGGTTACGCAATGAGGGAAGTGAGAAAGACACAGCAGGTGAAGAAAATATTTTTGCTACAAGGTAGAAAAAGAGGAGTATAATATTACTTTCTCTTCTCCGTCGACTACATCTCCTCTCGCTTTGTCTTACGATTTTTTGATCAGGAGAGCTCACATGTCCTGAAGAGTTTTTGACATATTTATTACCATCCCAAAAAAGTGCAGAAACCAACAAAGATTTTACTAAAAAAAAAAACAACTCGAACAAATAGTTCCATTATTTCTTTATTTCACAACTAAATGACGCCCGCAACTTCATTGCGCCAAAATTCGTTAATCGCTTGGGAACCGTACACTTTTTCCAGGATAAAAAGTATCTTATGTCCTTCCCCGGGACTCGAAGTATCTCCATACCAAATTTCAGCAAAATCAGTTGAGTGGTTTGAACAGACAGCCAGACAGACAGATAGACTTTCGCATTTATAATTATTAGTAGGTATGTATTAAAATATGATGATTTAATTGATAGCATTATAGCCAGAAGCTATCAATGGTTTTATTTGAAGACGTGAGTGGATGAACACGATAACTTATGTTTTGTAACATACGGATATTTACTCATTTTTTTCCTTATAATTTGAACAAACCTTGTAACTTATCTACTTCATTATTTGGCTTATATTTGGCTACACATAAAACGTACAGTTTTTTTTATAAATTTCAAATCATTTTTCCGGTCCTAAAGCCTCCATTTATGCAAAAAACGGCAATTTTTTGACTGTTACTAATTATCGTGTTCTTCCACTCACGTCTTCATTTATTTTAAGATAAAATGGATTGAGAAATTTGAAAATGGAGCATAATATTTTACGTAGCACTTCCCGAATCGCGAATAGCAGCTACTTACGTAAACAGCATTGCATAAAGGCGTCGCTTACTAGCATAATAGATACAAGCTGTCTAAGCTGTACGTCTTGTCTCTCCTTTGTTAAGACTGGAATCGCCTTACAAGCTCCGCAAATAGAATAAAGCTTTGCGCACATTGTCACAGGCGCAACGGGCCGCATCCTACTAATATTATAAAGGCGAAATTTTGTGAGAATGTATATAAAAATATTAGAAAGGGCTTATCTCACGAACTACTGCAGCAATTTTTATGGCAATATTTAGGACATTTATAGCTACATAAGCTATTTTTTGCGGGAAAATGTACTTACGGTTCCCGTAAAATTCCTAATTTACGCGGGCGAAGCCGCGTGGAACATCTATACGTGGGAGAGCCATGCTTCGGCACGAATGGGCCGACTCGACCGGAGAAATACCACGTTCTCACAGAAAACCGGCGTGAAACAGCGCTTGCGCTGTGTTTCGCCGAGTGAGTGAGTTTACCGGAGGCCCAATCCCCTACCCTATTCCCTTCCTTTCCCTCCTACCCATCCCTACCCTCCCCTATTACCCTATTCCCTCTTAAAAGGCCGGCAACGCACCTGCAGCTCGTCTGATGCTGCGAGTGTCCATGGGCGACGGAAGTTGCTTTCCATCAGGTGACCCGTTTGCTCGTTTGCCCCCTTATTTCATAAAAAAAAAAAAGTTTTTAATAATAATAACTCCCACACCGGTTTCGGTGACGGCCAGTAATTTTATAGTGGCCAAGTGTGCGCAGTACTCAAGAGCACTCTCTTTTCCTTTAGACTGGCCATAGACGGACTGCAAATTGCAGTCGGGACCGACTGCTCCAGAGCGGTCGTCGCATGGCGATCTGCGGTTTTCGCACTAAATTCATATCCGCCGTCTATGGCCGGGCTTACTCTCGTAACCCAGTGGGACGGACGAGCGACACGACCGGCGACAGATCAGGCGCAGGACCGACTTTTAACATCTTGCAGCAAACTTGCAAATTCCATGTTTCCAACGCGGAAATCGAAAACAGGAACATCCGACGCATGGATTACCTTACTTGTCAGACAATCAGGTGATCAGCCTGAATTGTCCTAAGCAAACTTGGAAATTCCATGTTTCCAACGCGGAAATCGAACCCACGAACTCCGAGTTAAGAGCCATGCTCTAAACCACTAGATGACTGAGGCGTTAGCGCATTTTTAATACAAGTTTTATGACCCATCGCACACCTGGCCATAAAACTTGCATGAAAAATGCGGCCCGCCCCGCTGCGGCCCGTCACGATGTGTGTGAAGCTTTAGAGTGAGGCCACGTTGCTCTGTTGCGTTGCGTCGTTGAAAAACAGATTGTAAGCGTATCTGCGTTGCATCAACGTTGCGACAACACAATGAAAGACGGTAACGTTATGATGAATTGGTACGAAATCCATTCTAATATAAATGCGAAAGTGTGCCTGTCTGTATGTCACATCTTCACGCCCAAACTTTGAGTCCCAGGATAGGATACTTTTATCCAGGAAAAATGTACGGTTCCCGCGCGATTAAAAAATTTTGGCGCATCCGAGTTGCGGGCGTCATCTAGTAGTATTATATAGTCTCAAATTCTGTCACCATTCAATGCTTATCATTAATTTAATTTTTACAATATGGATATTTTTAAAAAATTAAAGAGAAAAATTCCTTAAAATGTTGAAAAAGGCCTTCGTAACAGTCCAAACAGTCCAGCTTGAAAGTAATTATGAGCAGACACTCGTTAGGTTTTATTATCCGAGGCATTATCTTTTAGTAACTTGGCCCCATTCTTGGGGTATAATTCTGATTGTTTTAAAATTGATACTTGAGGAAATTAGGGCCACAGTGGGGCCACTGGCTGCCGAAGGTCAAAGGTTCGTAAATGCTTTTTGCGTTTTGTTATGTTATGCTTTGAAAACATATTTCAACCTTTGAAGCATTTTTGTTTTTCTGAACAATACACAACCTATATTTTCAATTATACTAGAAAACGCCCGCAACTCCGTATCGCACAAAATTCGTTCTTTAATTTTTTCGGGACAAAATCCTATATTCTTTCCGGGGATTCAAAAAAATCGGTTCAATGGTTTGGACGTGAAGAGGTGACAGACAGAGGGTACAAAGTACAAACTCTTTCGAATTGCCACACTTATATATATAATTACTAGCTGTGCCCCGCGGTGTTACCCGCGGTTTAAGTGATTAATAAAAGACTATGAAAAGTACCAATAATAGGGTCAAAACGGGACGATACATGGTTCTATAATGGTTTATGGTTGTGATGATGATGATGAATGTAATTTGCATAGCAGCATATGCTTTCCGTTCTTAAACAACGTCGGAACTCCCAAACTTCTATCTATAAAGAGTCAGGAGTTCTCTCAGCACCTTCCGAACCATGGTATACCTTGGTGCAAAATCTTACTTGTTGGTAGCATATGCTTAAAATACTGCTCACTAAACCGAAGTCACCACATGTTTCCATATAAATTTTGGTGAGTTCCCTCGATTTCTTATGGATCCCTTCATCAGGTCACCCCTTTTATGAATATGGTACCAAATTGGGATGATAACCTATACACCAAAAGAAAAATTTTGAAAATCGGCGGAGTAATCGTTGAATATAAAAAACGAACATAACACCTCCTCGATTTTCAAAGTCGGTTAAAATTGTAGCCTATGCGTTATTGTGATGTATAAGCTATATTATTGTAAAGTTTCATTAAAATCCGTTCAGTAGTTTTTGCGTGAAAGAGTAACAAACATCCATACATCCAAACTTTCGCCTTTATAATATTAGTAGGAAAAATGAATTTTAAATTGTGTGTCTTAAAACTCGAGGACGGATGAACCGATTTGGTTAGTTTTAGCCTTTAAATGTTCGTAGAAGGCCAGTGAAGGTTTATAATTAGGAGGAAAGTGAAACGAAGGTCACTGGGTCATCTAGTTAGTAATATGTTACATGCACATACATAGATCAAGATAGATACCGCATGTGTATGTACTTCGCGTGCCATATCGCGTTCCCAAACGACGAGCAATGCTTGTCTTTCGAAAGTCTGTTCTTTAGTCTGCTCTCCACCCTTATCGTCAATCGGAATTTTAAAAATGCCTAAATGCCTAATTGTGCGGTATTGAGCTGTAAAAATTCGAATAGAAACGTTGGCCTAGATAATGACATGTTTCTTATCATCGGCACGTCACAGTGTGTAGGAAAAAATTGGCACGCTCGTTTTCATACAAATGAAGGGACATGCGGTATCTATCTTGATCTATGTCTGTGGTTACATCTTTAGTGGTTTCCTATCTTTTCATTGCATAATCAGTAGTTCTAAGAATCTTCTTATAACCTACACTATTATAGAAAGTGCTCACTTTTAACTCATCCAAAAATACACCTACATTAGTAAAGCCAGGTTTCTCTCGCGTGTCTGTTATATCTTGCTGTCTCATACTACGAGATCACCGTGTCACATGTCACGTCTAGGAGGTTCTAGTCTAGAATTTTTCGTTATGCTCGTGATTCAAATGTATGACATGTCATGTTGAATATTTTGTTTCAGATGCATAATTTCCTTTACGATTTGGAATTTTGTATTTGAAAGTGAATAAAAATTATGATGTAAATATTTAGTGCCCTTTAAAAAAAAACATACGCTCACGTGTTTTTTTTTAATCAAATAAGGGAAGCAAACGAGCAAATGGGTCACTCGATGGAAAGCAACTACCGTCGCCCATGGACACTCGCAACATTAGAAAAGCTGCAGGTGCGTTGCCGGCCTTAATTTAAATAAATTAGTATTGAACTCATAAAAGTGGATCGCTTCGTCTCGTCCGTCACGTTGCAATGTAAACTAACCCTAAGTCATAGATTTCGCCCAAAAAAGCCGTTTGTGAACGTATAATTAACATATTGGCATGTGCTTCTAGTATTTTCAACAACGCTGAAACCCCTACATAGATAAGGAGTCAGGGGTTCCGTTCAGCAACGGAACCTTCGGAAGCCCTATACCCTTGATATGGATATGCCTTGCTGCAAATCTTACTTTTTGGTAGCATATTATGTTAATTTTACTTAAAAAACCGGCCAAGTGCGTGTCGGGCCACGCGCAATATAGGGTTCCGTAGTACCGCTAGTTTTTTTTTAAATTATGGTCAATGAATGTACATTTATAACGTGTTTTACACTACTAATAACATCATCTCAGTTACTTTCAAAGGAATTTGAACGAAAAGTTTCTTTATACTTCGCCAAATACATTTTTTTAGTTGATCGACTATTACTCAATAACTTATGAAGTCTTCTTAGCCCGGATAGTTTTCCTTTTAAACTTAGCATATTTCCTACTCCCGTGAAATTTTTCACATTTCCAGAAGCAACCGTTTAGCTGGTAGAAGGGGGGGACACTGGACTGTAACGATTTTTTCCACTTTAAAACTTAATATTTCACAAACGGATCCCTAAATCGGAAAATGATCTATGAATACTCATAATATTTTTAAAAAACCTATCCAACGAAATCCCACACGATGGGGTGGACGCGAAAAAAAAATTCATCCCCGCTTGATGTGTAGAGGAAGGTACCATAAATTTTTTTTTTTTTAAGATTTCATGCCAAATTACAGCTATGTAGGTCCTATAGTCTCTGAGCAAAACCGCGGACAGACAGACAGACAGACGTGAGACGGACAGACGGACAGACGGACGGACAGACCGAAACTATAAGGGTTCCTTGTTGACTACGCAACCCTAAAAAAGTGAAAATTACTGTAATGTTTTTGTTGTAAAGGAGTTCCGTCGATACCTCGAGGATCCCGAGAGAATCATTATTTATCAAGTGACCGTTTTTGTAAACATGGTATCAAATTCGAGTTTACAATCTATACAACAAAAAAAGAATTTTGACAATCGGACTACAAACAGCAAAGTAAACAATAACTCCTCCATTTTTGGAAGTTGGTTAAAAAAAAGTATCTAAGATGTTGACCGGGGATGTAAGGTATCACCATGCCAAATTTCAATGAAATCGGTCCAGCGGATTCAGAGATTAGCCTGTACAAACAGACAAACAGACAAACAGACAAACAGACAAACAGACAAACAGACAGAGAAACAAAAATTTCAAAAACAGTTAAGATTACACTTCTAACATGCCCCTGACTCGTTTTTTCAAGTTTATTTTCAATGTATAAAAATTTTATGTCTACGATTTTATTATATGTATAGATTACCTTTTGTTTAGGAGACACCGAACTGTCGCGCAAAGTCACAGGAACTAGCAAAGTAATAAGTTCATTATAAGTTATGTTCTTGTTTAACCCCAATACCACCTTGGAACAGAAACTGAAGACGTAAATGAAGTGGATAACTAATATTTTATAACATAAGGGCAGACACAAACACCGTGCTGAAGTCTGCCGAACTGAAACGACGTTAGACGATGCACGGCTTTCAATACCGCACCGCTGTGCCGGTCGGAGTGGAAGGTGTTAGGTTTATTTTCGTTACGGAGTTTCCAGACACTGTTACTCATTTTTCCCCTTATTATTTAAACCAACCTTATAACTTATCATCATCTGGCTAATATATCTGGCTATACATAAAATCCACATTTTTTTGATTTCAAATCATTTTCCCGGTCCTAAAGCCTCCACTTCTGCAGAAAAATGAAAAATTTTAAATTGTTAGTTACCACTTCTTCCACTTACGTCTCCAATTACAAATTAATAATTTGACACATTGTTTTCGATGTTTCCGACGAACTAGTCCCAAACTTTACGAATAATTGACCTGAATGTCCCAAAAAGACATTAGGGCATTTTGCCGGTCTAGTTACTAACATTACTGAAGCCCTAATATAACACCTATTAGAGTTTAGACCTTAATTTGTTAGAATATTGATTTCTGAATATTGTTGGCTCACAGAGACATTAGTTAGAATCGTACAATTATATATTTTTATTACATGGCTTAATAGCTATGTAATAAAAATATGCTAATGCTATACAATAAATATTGATTGATACCTCGTACATTTTTTTTCTATGGACGTTTTACTCCACGTCAGTCTGGCCCCATCAGGCCTAAGGAATGTACAGATTATAATAAAATTGGTTGAGCCGTTTTGGAGGAGTTCGCGCACAAACACTGTGACACGAGAATTTTATATTTGTCGCAGTCATCTGGTTCAATCTGCGATTCGATTGAACGACTAGTGCATTCATTGAATGACACCATTCAATTGAATGACTCGGCCGAACGTCGATTGAACGATCGTCACTCAACGTCCAACTAGTTAGCGATTTGTTACATAAGCCCTTTGACGATAGCGGACAGGAAATCAGTCAGGTAATTGAACGTATTTCACTTTTTTCCCACTGCGGCGCTAGTAGTCACTAAAACAAATATGATGTCAAACAGCTCGCACAGCAGCTGATAGGACAGTTTTGATATTTTGTCGATTTAATTTACTTTAAAGTGCTTTACTATTTGCAATAAAATAATATGACATTGTGAATTTACCTATTACTACCCCGTCAACGGCTACTTAAAAAATTATAGCATCCCATTCAATTTTTTTTTAATTTTTTTAATTTTTTATTTGCACGGAAAACATACAGTGATAAACATAAATAAAAATTAAAGCTGATTAATTTCTAGGCACTATTAACATGTTTCCACAATTAGAAGTCTAAACATCAACAAATTTGCTTTACATTTAGGAAGACAAAAGTATTTGGAATTGATACAATAAAACACGTTACAAAAGCATCATACGTTATCTATAATACAAAAGTAGTGAAGCCAACAATCAGTGACCAGCCTCAAACCAATTTTTATTAATTGACTTTCTGATAGCATAAGTAGAGGAATTAAAAATGTCAATATCATGGTGTTTACTCAAATCATTCATGCAAGCAGGTGTTCTAACGAAAAAGGAATTCTTCCTATAATTTGAGTGGGAGAAAGGAATATAAAAGGGGTTGTAGGAGCATATTCTGGGTGAGCGTGAAAGGACTCTTAGGTTAATTTTAGAAATAAGAAGGGAGGAATCAATTTTGTTTTGGGCAATATTTAGGAATGTACAAGTGTCAGCTACTTGACGTCTAAGGTAGAGGGGTAGTATGTGATACCTTCTGCATCTCGACTCGTAGTTAGTGTCAGATGTTCCGCACTTGTACTGTAAAAATCTTACAAATCGTTAATGGATAGATTCCAGCCTGTTAATAAAGGTAATGTATTGAGGGTTCCAAATTTGGGAGCAGTATTCAAGGACACTCCGTACATACGAGCAGTACAGTATTTTTAGGATTTTTATGTTTTTGAATTGGGAGGTCATTCTGATTACAACCCCAAGCGACTTGTTGGCCTTCGAAATAATGATAGAGTATGAGAGTTTCGAATCATGAATGACGCCTAGGTCGCGAATCTCTGACACTTGCTTTAAAGACTGTTCACGCAGTGAATAGGAGAGGTTTTTTACGTTCTTATCAGCCCGACTAAACGTTATCGCGTAGCATTTATTGGTATTCAGGTCTAACTTATTGTCTCGACAATATTTATCAAGCCAGTTAAGGTCCTCCTGTAGTAGGTAGCAGTCAGTCATTGTTGTGATATTTTTGAAAATCTTCATATCGTCAGCGTATAAAAGAAATTTAGAGTAATGAAAACATGTGTGTATATCATTCACAAATAGGTTGAATAGTAGGGGTCCCAACAGAGAACCTTGGAGGACACCCGACGGTACAGTAGTCCAAGGGGAGGTAAAACCATTAACCACTACAGCCTGAGACCTATTATAAACATAAGAGGTGAACCACCTATACAAATTCCCATGAATTCCGGCGTTAAAAAGTTTTTTCAGAAGCAGCGAATGATCTATTTGATCAAAAGCTTTGCTGTAATCCGTAAAGATGGCGTCAACCTGACCTGAGTCCATATTCTCAGCAATGTATTCAACGAAGGTTAAGAGATTGAAAGTTGTCGATCGTGAAGTCATATAGTGAAGTCGATTAACGACTTCACTATATGACTTTTAGTCAAAACGTTAAACGCCACAGTCAACGTCTTGACGAGTTCTCCTTCAGTCATTCAATTAAATGGTGTCATTCAATTCAAATGCGCTAGTTATTAAATCGAATCGCAAATTAACCCTTCGATCGCGGATTCTTGGAAATGCTATTGTATTCTATTGTTGTCGCGACCACCGGTGGCCGTATGGGGCTTGATGAGTTAAACCAGATGACTGCGACATATATATTAGATATAATTATTGTATTTAACGCGCTCAACCACTGAGCCACAGAGGTCGTTTTGACATGACTGCCCGAAAGAACTGTTTTGTTTTTCGATTGTATGGCCAAAATTTAAAAAGAAAGAGTAGACAATGAACTAAATTTTCTAAACATAATTATGATCGACAGGTAGTGTTTTTGGTCTGTATTTGCGCATACAAAGTTTATATTTTACACAATGCTTACAAAATATTTAACAATATCGTCCCACTGACACATTCATTTTTGCATATTTTCAGTATATTTTAAAAATAATTATTTTGTTGAATACCATCAGAAAAGTTGATTCATAGGGAGATGGCGCACCTACGTCATTTTTTTTTGTGTCATTACAAACCCATTTGAAACTTAGACTGTGTAGTGTGTATTGTGTAATGTTATATTATGTACTAGATGACGCCCGCAACTTTGTTGCGCCAAAATTCATTTATCGCGCGGGAACCGTACATTTTTCCGGGATAAAAAGTATCCTATGTCTTTTCCCGGGACTCAAAGTATCCCCATACCAAATTTCAGCAAAATCGGTTCAGCGGTTTAGGCGTGAAGAGGTAACAGACAGACAGACAGACACACTTTCGCATTTATAATATTAGTATGGAAGTATGGATATGGATTATGATCTTCCCTTTATATTTCTAAGTAAAAATAATAACAAAACTTACATTTTATTACTTTACTGCATCAGAAAAAGGGTTTTTAGAGTGTACTTATGAGGTTTTAAATAATGTTTGTTGGATTGTCATGGTCGTGAAATGACCCTTGTACTTCGCAGTTGTTTTGCTTAGAAATATTGAGACCATAATAATTAAAGACATAAGTGGATCAAGCCGGTCTATCAACTAACATTTTACAATATTAGCTAAAATCCGAGCTTTGTGAGGGCTCGCGTCGTTTTTCTGCGTGGTAATAATCTTTAAGGCATTATTTTTTACATTTATTAGTAACCAAACCTTGACTGACCGATAATAACACATCAACATATAACTATGTTAAAGCACAAATCAATAGGCGTGATAGTTTTTCCTAGTTAACTTTTTTACCTTTAAAGTTTATTTTTTTTCAACACCGAAACCCTTGCTCATATAATTGAAATACACCCATTGCTAAGAAATTCATCCAAGAAACTAATTTTAATATTAAAATAATATACAAGGTTGTCTTATTAAAAGTATAAGAATATGAATTCCTAGGTTAAGGTGACGCCGCGTTAAAGTAAAAAATCGTTTTGTATATGTTTTAGATCACTTGTTTTCTATGAGAGGCCGGGCCGGCCTCGTAGAAAACAAGAAATGGAACAGCAAGAAATGGAAAGGGCGTAAGCGACAAAATGGTTTTTGTCGCGTAATTTAAAAAACATAATTAAATTTCAAATAAGCTATGGGCAAATTATAGTGTATGCTTGAACTAATCTATGTACAAATTTTGGAAGCTTAAATCACTCTCCTCTGTTGGCAAAATTAGAATCCCTGTTTTTATAGTGGTCATTTTGATTAATTATTCTGTGTTATAAAAGTTGACCAATCGTGTTATGCTATGGGTAATTCAAAGATAAAGACATGATGAATACTGACAATGAACTTTAATTTCTTAGCTTTAGTCATTGTTGAGAAAAATCGATATCGCTGCAGCCAAATTATCAAGTCGTCACCTTAAAGACACCCGTGTAAATCATCTATTAGACATTACGCCGGTAATAACCACCAACAGTTCCAATATTCCTGTAATGCGTTCTATATTTTTGTTTTTCAATTACATACAAACAGAGTAAAATGCTTTAAAACGCAGCCATTTAAATTTCAACCATAATAATTCAAAAATAAAGTCCATTATTACCTGTCCCGGAGGCCATTACTTCAACGAAATTACGTTCGCGCCCCATATAAACTACCTCATTTTTAACCTCCAAAGAGCCCGTTTTAAATGGAACCTGTAGGGTTGTGCACACAATGTTTTACATAAATACATTTAACCTTCATTACCATAGTAATACTTAAATTAAAAAAGAAAAATAAAGGTTGTAAGAAGCCATTAAAACGTTAATAATACAGTTTAAGTCCACTAAGGTTGATGATAAATTTTAGCGTATAATTTCTCGCGAGTGGCATCCCTGGGAGGTATTTAATGCTTATAGGTATGAGTTGTAAAAGGATTTTCAGGCTGAGTTGAGATCCGCGTTAAGTGCGTCGTGTCTTATTAGGGTTCTCACCATTTTTAAACAATGGAAATTTGGCTGTATTTTATTATCTACTTTGTTATTTAAATACACTGACCTCCATTATACAAGTACGCTGGACTAATGATACCCTTTGAAATGACAGCTATTTTTGTGCCTATTTGAAGCGGAATCAGCTCCCCCAATGTGAGTGATAGGAACTAAATTTGACGTAAAAATGACGTTGGAAAGTCGCCATATTGGCGCTAATAGCAGTAGTGGGAGTATAATACTAGTGATGACAACCAATAACGATTAAGCGGCCATTTGCAAGTTACGTCAAATTTAGTTCTCTTCCCGCTTACTGGGGGCGCTGATTCCGCTTCAAATAGGCACAAAAAAAGTGGGTATCATAGGTCCAGCGTACTTTTATAATGGAGGTCAGTGTTTAATTAATACAATGTAGCATATTATAGTATAGTGATAAGTAGCCTTGTCTCAGTAATTATTAAGTCCATATTACTATTAATAATATTAGAAATGTGGAAGTATGTCTGTCTGTCTGTTTGTCTGTTACTTGTACTAGTACCTACTAGCCAACACCCGCAACTCCGTTGCGCCAAAAATCGTTTATCGCGTGGAAACCGTAATTTTTTTCCAGAAATAAAAGTATTCTAGGTAATTTCCCGGGACTCGAAGTATCCCCATACTTAATTTCATCAAAATCCGTTCAGCCGTTTGGCGTGAAGAGCTAACAAACAGAAAGACAAACTTTCGTATTTATAATATTAAGTATTAGTATGGATTGGTCTTCTTTTTTGAAGATATCTATTTCAAAACACCCTATTTTATATTGTACATGAAGAAATTTGAATGGGGATCAAAATTTTCAACCACAGTATATCAAATAACAAGAATTTTGTCTGCTGAATTCAGAGATGTTGAATTTTATTCTTTGTTATCCGAGATATCACGATATTGACTTTGGATTTGGTCCCGAAGCTATCGCTTTATTAGGGTTCCGTAGTCAAAACCCTAGGTGTAGTTTTGTCACTCTAAAAGCTATATAATTCCGTCAAAAGCGTGGCTAGAAAAAGTTAAAAAAAATGGTACTCAATAATACCAAGCAATTTTGCAAGAAAATACATGGGCTTAGAAAAGTTTATAGTAATATTAAAGAGCCTTATTGTTTACTTACTAAGAACGTTTACTTGAAACTTGTAAAATCCATACATCCTTACCAACTTTATAAATATGTGTATGTCTACCATTTCATGCTTAAACCGTTAAAATATTTAGATAGTTATAAAGATATTTGCACGAATGAAGTTGCAGGCACCATTTAGTCAGTAATAATATTAAATCCAAATTTAATTACTACGGAACCTTACCCTCTGCATAGTTCCGCACGCTCTTGTCTTGTTTTATAATCTACCATTTTAATACTTTGGAAGTTTTGTGAGCAAATAGGACAAGATAGTCTATTCAAAAGACAAACAATACGAAGTTTTATTTATTTTATTACGGGTATAAAACAAGCTTATCAAAAATAATAATATGCGACCGTTCTTCGAATCTTATTATAAATGATATTTTTACCTTCAACTAGGTAATTGCTTAGGGTAAATTTTAATTATTACTATAATAATAAAAATCTGTTCACACTAAATTCTTACTTCGGAAAGAAAACAAGTGAAAGCTCCCAAGACCTTTGGTTACATTTTAAATTGATCCGAAGGCGATTGAATCCTAAAACCTAGCGAGTAATGTAATGTATTTTGGTTTGAATAACATACAATATTGAACGTTAGCGGTTGTACAATAAACAATACTATAAGCATAATATAAAGATATTGAAATAAAAAAAAACACAGCACTGACATTAATTCTCTCTGGAACTTTTTGTGAAGGCGCCTTCTGGATTCATGTTCTTGAGGTTTCACACACGATAATATTATTTAACACTCGCGGTAACAGCTGTGATAGTAGTTTCAGCAGACTATGCGACGAATTCCAATTAAATAAATGAAACAAAATAAATAACTAATACAATAAACAAAATACGAATGTGACGCGTGCGCAGTCACCGCGGGCTATTTAGCAACTGAGTACTGGGAGAAACTGAGGGTAGGTAGAAAACTCGACCGCACAACGTCACACACTATAAAATAAAAATATTCGGAACTTAAGATCAAGTATAGGTGAATATTTTAATGTGAACTAGTTAACGCACGCAAAATAATATACCACAGGTACCGTGCATTATAGCAAACTAGCTGTGCCCCGCGGTGTTACCCGCGGTTTAAGTTATATATAATAAAAGACTATGAAAAGTACCAATAATAGGGTCAAACCGGGACGATACATGGTTCTATAATGGTTTATGGTAGTGATGATGATGAATGTAATTTGCATAGTAGTATATGCTTTCTGTTCTTAAAACAACGTTGAAACTCCCAAACTTGTATCTATAAAGAGTCAGGAGTTCTCTCAGCACCTTCCGAACCATGGTATACCTTGGTGCAAAATCTTGCTTGTTGGTAGCATATGCTTAGAATACTGCTCACGAAACCGAAGTCACCACATGTTTCCGTATAAATTTTGAGGAGTTCCCTCGATTTCTTTTGGATCCCTTCATCAGGTCACCATTTTTATGAATATGGTACCAAATTGGGATGATAACCTATACTTACACCAAAAGAAAAATTTTGAAAATCGGTTCATAAACGGCGGAGTAATCGTTGAACATAAAAAAACGAACATAACACCTCCTCCATTTTGAAAGTCGATTAAAATTGTAGCCTATGTGTTATTCTGGTGTATAAGCTATATTTTTGTAAAGTCTCCAGGCTGTAACTCAAGAACGGTAATAGCTAGAGAGTTTAAATTTTCACAGGTTATGTGTTGCCGCTATAGCAACAAAATACTAAAAACAAAATAAATTAGATATTTAAGGGGGGCTCCCATACAACAAACGTAATTTTTTTGACGTTTTTGACTCGTAATAAATAATGGCAACAGCTAGGCACTTCAAATTTTTACAATATCCTTAATTTTATCTGTAATCTAATAATAAGTAATAAAATTAAAATAAAATAAATATTTTAGGGGGGCTCCAATACAAAAACACAATTTTTCGCCTATTTTTCCTCTATAACCGTGCAGAACCCTTCGTGCGCGAGTCCGACTCGCACTTGGCCGATTTTTATGTACTGACCCGGCAACGTTGTATTGCCTTTATTATAATATGTTACGCTTTATTCAGAATATTTCATATAAAATTAACTCATAGGGTCCACTGCAATTTGAAAATTCATCAATATTGCAGTGGACCCTTCAAATATTATAAGCAATTTTTTATTAATAATAACTACTTTTCATCAAAATCTGTTGCCTTCTTAAATAAATACCAGATACCAGAAAACAACTTTGTTTCACACATTAAATACTGAAGATAGAAGGCAAAAAAACTACAAGTTTCATCGTTTCGTTATTACTCTTTCACAACCTGTTTTCGCCATTAGATATTGATGAATACCGCCAGTATTTCTTTCCCCATTCACACATTGATTTCCTCTAATAAATAACTGGGAATTTTGCCGAAAACAAACAAATTTTAGGCAGCTAAAGGGTGCTAAAATAAGATTTATCGTGGCAAGCGGCCGTGATGTATGCGCTGGTTACGGCGTGCGACTTTTGGGTGTTACGGTTTTTATGCTTGAAAGTGTAGCGAATTTGCTACATAGTCGGGTAATGTTTAAATCCATACTCGTCGGTTACCTCTTCACGCTTAAGTCGCTGAACTAATTTTGATGTTTGGTATTGCTTTGAGACTCGGAAAATGAAAATGATACTTTTCATTCCGAAAAAATTTACGGTTCCCGCGCGATAAACGAATTTTGGCGCAACGGAGTTGCATTCGTCATCTTGTAATGTACAAATTGTATTTTTATATAATTTGTATTTTGCTTTTATTTAAAAAATATATCTTACTAGATGACGCCCGCAACTCCGTTGCGCCAAAATTATTATATCACGCGGAAACCATACATTTTTCCGGGATAAAAACTATCCTATGTCCTTTCCCGGGATTCAAAATATCTCCATGCCAAATTTCAACAAAATCGGTTCAGCGGTTTGAGCGTGAAGAGGTAACAGACAGACACACTTTCGCATTTATAATATTAGTAAAGTATGGAAGTATGGATCTTAAAGATCTAACACTGTAACATTTTCATGTGAAGGAATATTGGGGTGTGCGAGGAGCTGAACATCATTTATTCAGTAAATGGATGGTACTTGTCACAGTGGAGGCCTCCACAATAGTTCATTACCAATTGGATCAATCAGTGGTCACCATGATTGCGGATTTTTTCGGACATCAATTATGCAAAATAATATTATAAATACAGAAGTGTGTCTGTCTATCACCTCTTTTCGTTGTAAGCTCGTTGGATATTTTTTAAATTTTTATAATTTTATAGTTTTTTTGAGGGTTGGAATAGTATTCAAATATATCTACATATTATGACTACAGAGATAAATAAAATTACGACCTAAAGTGTTACGGCCGCACTCAGAAACATTTAATGATGATTAAACTTCAATTTAATGAAGAAGTTGACAGATTATGGGGCTTATGTCAAAATCTTCATTCAATTACAGTTAAGTCATTAACTGTAATTAAATGAATATTTTGACACTACCGCTCTCAGAGTCTCAGAGACGATTCTGAGAGTGGTAGTGAATGCTGAAAATACGAAAGTCAATCGTAGCATTACATTAATGTTATAAATAATTTATACAAATTGCTAAATAGAGACATGAAAACATTCATGTACTTTGTAAGGAAATAAAATTTTACGAATAGTAAGTACGACCAGGTGTGACAGAATTGCACGATCATTTCGCTTAAAATATTACATGTACACGAACGAGTAGGAATTCGTAGTACTTGAAACAATTTTAGGTGTATATTTTTAGAAATATTGTATTTGTATAACAATTGTGTTGAGAAATTGAGATCGTGTTGTGTATATAGATATGTTTTATATATAAAAAAATCATCATACATATTTTTATAATTCAATTCATGTCATATTCATTCATTGATTTAAAATTTGTTTTTCTTAATATCATACACAAAAAATCTTGCATAGTTATAACTTATGATTATTTTACTGTGTGTGTGTGTGTGTGTGTGTTACAAGTAACAAATACTGAATAGTATTTGTAACTTGTAACCATTTTTTCTACATAAAACAATATTGAATTCCTGTCAAAAATAATACAGATAACAAAAAAAGACATGTAAAATAATAAATCCTGATTTTAACAAAGCATTCGGAGCATATTTAGCTAAAAACAAATCCGAAGACGAGACAAAATGTATCGCGTTCAATTATTGTAACCGACAAGTCCACAAACGATTGTCACCCTACGCTGAGTAGACGAAACAGCCCGATAGGATTATCCCGTAAAAGCATCCATGACTAATGATCAAATTTAATATTGCAATCGTATTTTCATGTGAGCGATCCGCAATTACACTATTGTGTTGCAATTTTGACATTATTCCTTAAGATTGGCCGCAAACGCACGTTTTCCGTATTCGATTTCCTAATTCGTTTACCGTATTCGGAATTCCGTTAGACTAGAGCAAACGTTTTTTTTTTCAACCGCAAGCGCGCCGGCTTGCACTTGAAACATAGGTACGCGCTGAATTCGTTCCGTACGGAGAAAAACGAATGTTTGCGGCAGTTAATGTATTTTCTACTGATTCTATGCATTCGGATTTCCAAATACGAAAAACGTATTAGAAAATCACATACGGAAATTTGTATTATAAATGTGAAAGTGTGTGTCTGTCTATACTCTGTCTCTGTCGGTCTGTCGGTTTATTTGTCTGTTGCCTCTTCACGTTTCAATACAAGCTTGAATTAAATGGTTATGATACATTGGCCTCCCGGCAAAGGACTAGGATAGGAGTTAACTCCTAGTTTTTTGTAAAATATGTTCTTAGGTTCATCAACCATGTCATCATATGTTCGAAATCAATAAAGAAGCTGATGTAAATAGTATTTTTGGGGAAAAATAAGTTTGCTTTATTACGAAGGAACTGTTTAGTTATCAGTTATTTTTCTTTCCTTGTGTAGATATCCATTATTTTGCATGATAAAAGTCCGTATCCGAAACCGAATGGGCCAGCTCGACCGGAGAAATACCACGAGCTCACAGAAAACCGGCGTGAAACAGCGCTTGCGCTATGTTTCGCCGAGTGAATGAGTTTACCGGAGGCCTATTCCCCTACCCTATTCCCTTCCCTACCCTCCCATATCCTATTACCCCATTCCCTCTTAAAAAGCCGGCAACGCACCTGCAGATCTTCTGATGTTGCGAGTCCAGGGGCGACGGAAGTTGCTTTCCATCAGGTGACCCGTTCGCTCCCGCTCGCGTTTGCCCCCTTATTTTATTTAAAAAAAATCCTCCTTCAGGTACTTATACGAATACGTCATAATCCCGTACCCAACACAATTCTGGAATGTTCTATCTTATTATCAGCAACAAATATTTACCGAGAGAATTGATTACTGCATTCCACGGATAGCTAACTCTGGAATGTTTCGCTTATTAAACGATCATCGCGATTCGCGATAATGCACTATAAATTGATAGCGACATGGTTGATATTTGATTGGGCAAGGGTGTAAATATAGGTAGTTTTTGCCGTATCTAAAGTTAGTGACAACTTAATTGTTGTCTATTTTGATTATAATTAGTTAAATTAAATTTCTAGGTCAATTAAAGGTCCACGTTTAAATTCAGCAGAGCAGAGTAAGATATTATAATTATATATTATACCTAAGCTATTTACGTTAAGGCTAAGGAAGTGTACCATGATATCAAAATGGCTTACTAATATTTTTTGGTATCGGTCAATGAGGGTTTTTGATATTCTATTTGCCTGTCTCATTAAGACATTCGTAGAAATCATTAATTGTCCTATAATTCCTTTTGATTTTCTGAGCCTAGACACGTGACAAGAAAGATGATCCATGGCTCGCATGGGCATATTAAAAAACCGCGGCACAGTGCCTGCAGCTCACTCCCTCAGTCGTGTCGGTTCCACTTGATTACAGCTGCAAAAGGAAGAGAGAGTGTTGCCACTTCTTTACAATCGGCCACACTCACCGAAACTAGTGTAAATTGCGGTGCTTTTCGTTTTCCTAACTTTCTAGCATAAAAATATATAGCTCACTTATTGCAAAGAAGGTACCTTTCCAAGTATTCACTTTTCTAGCATTTTGATATTCAGAATACTGGAAATATGAGTCAAATAGTACGTTTTACGGGATTTTATCGCGGCATCCACGTGGCATCCCCCGGGACCCGGATGACGGATGTCTCACATCATAAACTTATTCAAAACACCCCCAGAATCCTAAATAGTTTTATGGACGCACACAGAATAACTCCACTTGGGAATTTAAAATTTTCCTAAGGAATCCTCCTGGGGGAAAATAAATAGTTTTAAGATGGTGGATTCATGTTTCACAAAAGGTGGACAGTCGGAATTGTCTGTTTTTTATGTTCACAATTTTCTTAAAGAATTTAATAGAGTGGTTGCAGAACCGACATTAAACGAGAAGATTCTGGGTTGGTCTTATGTGTTTGTATGTTCGTGATTTCCTCATAAGTATAAGTGTTATTTGGATGGGATTTACACTATTGCACTGGTTATCTATCAGGGAAGGTTTTTGCTACACATTATACCAAGCTCTGATGAATGTCTTTAGAGAAAAACCATATAAAATATAGCCAAGAACCCGACTGATAAGCTGCTTTGATTTGGCTTAACTTTTCGATTAGAAGATGATTGCCGTATATAAAAATATAATATCTACATAATATTAATATATCATTATCCAACACGAATCACAATATTATGAAATTTCATTGACCGAAAAAACTCATGACAAAAGACATTTAATGTTACTCATTATACGTAACTTTTTTCATACGATACGTAACATATTTCCATATACACGGTGTCTGATTAACACGGGCAGCTCAGTGATAAAAATGGCCGTTATTCGGCCAAATGTACCGAAGCAGTCCAGTAGTAAGCCCAAATAAATTTACAATTGTAAACGGCGCGCGAAATACACTTCAAATTGATATTTATTGGCCAAAAATGTTTTATGATTACTACCCTGTATGTACTGGTGAGAAAAATGGACCCTTTTTACTGAATTGTACAAGTACATTTTCACTCCTCAAAAGCCTACAGGAAAAGAGATTTGATAGCTTCTTTAACGATATTATTTTTTTAACGAATTTTAATGAATAAGCTTAGTATTTTGTAGTATATAGATGAGATTTTTGTACTTTGACAACTTCACCCAACAGATATTAAGTATAGACGTTCCGCACGGCTTCGCCCGCGTAAATTAGATATTTCACAGACAAATTAGTCCACAAAAAATAGCCTATGATCCTACACGTGATCTACTTCTTATCTGTGCCGTGTAGTAGTTCGTGAGATAAGCCCTTTCAAATAATTTCCCCCGTTTTTTCCACATTTTCCTCTATTTCTTCGCTCCTATTAGTCTTAGCGTGATAAAATATAACCTATAGTCTTTCTCGTTAAACGGGCTATCTAACACTGAAATAATTTTTCGAATCGGACCAGTGGTTCCTGAGATTAGCGCGTTCAAACAAACAAACTCTTCCGCTTTATAATATTAGTATAGATAAGTATAGATTTGAATAATTCTATATTAGATGTTATTTGCGTTACTATAAACGAAAAAGTACTTTTTTTATCTTTTTGTATCCAAAACTTGAATATATTTCCCAAAGGGTGTAATCAAAAATATAAAAGGCCACGTAGTTTTCGATGTTACCAGCCGCTAAAAACCGGCTTAACAATTTACATACTATTAAAATAACGGGAAGGACTGGTCCCCAGGTGCGTTTAGTATGCATTCCAATCGTGTTTACCCTAATGTGGGTTTCTTTACCTTAGTTTACCCTAAAGGTGGTTTTCCGATCTTTTCCGCAAGCGACCGCGACCGACAAAAATTCAAATAAAATGCCACTTTATGACTTAAGCTGTAGGTTTCATTTTCTACCGACATTAGTCTAGCGTCCCATGCCGCCGCTACTTTGCAATTACGTAAATTAGTCTTTTTCTGGGAAGATTTAAAAAAATCCGCTAGAGGCAGCACCGGTAGGGGGTACAAAGTCACTCAAGCAATATTGTCTTCCTCTTTGAAGTGCTTTAGAGTTTCCACAATTCGGAAGCTGTTCATCATCGTCAGATAAAGTGGCATTCATATCTGTACTATCAATAGGACCGGTAGAAATATAATTATACATTAGAGCATAGCAGAAAGAACGAGAAATAGCTTGGGATGGAAAAAAAATCCAATTTGTAGTTGGAAAAGTGCTGGATGTTGAACTTGGTAGAGTTGGGTTGAGTAATTTCATGCCTTGCTGATAATCCGCTAAACATTTACCACCATCAATTCCAATAAAAAAAATTATCACTACCATTTGCAATGCATTCTTCAATTCTTAAATATACCATAAAAAAAAGAACAACACAGTTTATTTAAAATTTTCAACAATACCATTGTATTGTACATATACATGAAAATTAGTAAACCAATTAACCTCTCAACTAGGACATTTTTATTACCTGACACTGTTAAGCCACGACATGAAAGCCATCGTTTCAAGTTCCGGACCAGATGATTAATTGCACTTTTGCAAATTTTAATTTCGCTGTAGGTACATCATCTTATGTACGTTTAACGTTGTTCTCAATGGAGAATGCAAAACATATGTACCCCCCACCGGTGCTGCCCCTAGCGGGTTTTTTTAAATATTCTAAGCAAAAAGGCTAATTAAAATGAAACCTCTAACTCTAACCGATGTCATAATGTGTATTTTTATTATTATTTTTCGTTAGCCGTAGTCGCTTTGATCGGAACGTTACCTTAAGCGTCATCAGCTATTTTTGTATTCACCTCACATGCTAAGTCGCTTTCTTTTTCTTTCGACGCTTAAATAAAAAATATTTTGAAATATTCTTTGATTTAATCGAGCATCAAAGGAAAAGTTTTCGGATCAAATGCGAGCGGTTTCTTCAGAATAAAGTTCGAATGAGTTTTATGTTGAGTAAAAAGTGTATTCCTGTTGATATGGAGAAACGTGAGCAAGTTAGAACGATCGAAGCATCTAGTTTTTAGGGTTCTGTACCCAAAGCGTAAAAACGGGACCCTATTACTAAGACTTCGATGTATGTCTGTACATCGGTCTGTCCGTCTGTCTGTCCGTCTGTCTGTCTGTCTGTCTGTCTCCAGGCTCTTAACTCAAGAACGGTAATAGCTAGAGAGATGAAATTTTCACAGATTATATATTTCTGTTATTACAACAAATACTAAAAAACAAAATAAATACAATATTTAAGGGGGGCTCCCATACAACAAACGTGATTTTTTTGCCATATTTTGCTCGATATAAATGATGGCAATAGAAGGGCACCTGAAATATTCACAAAATACTAAATTGTATTTATATTTTAATAATTAATAATAAAATTTTAATAAAATAAATAATAATTAAATAATTGATTCCCATACAAAAAACAAAATTTTTCCTATTTTTGTTCTATAGTACGGAACCCTTCGTGCGCGAGTCCAACTCGCACTTGGCCGATTATTTTGTAGTATATTCTGTTATAACTGTATTGTTATGGTCAGCACTCAGCTTATATTGTTACGTACGTTACATCTTCAATGTTAAAACGCTAAACCGGCTTTAATAAAACATTGAATCCATAAAAACCTCCTTTTTTGGAAGTCATTTAAAAAGTAACAAGAGTCATTGCGGCGTTTCGTTCGACTACAGAGCCCTAACGAATTACTAAAAGTAAATTCAAACAACTAAGAGCGAGTGTTCGGCAGACTTACAGTAAAGTTGCAAACTCCATATTAAGTGACGCGGCCGTGTTGGATATGTTTTAGATTGCTTGTTTTCTATGAGAGGCCGCTATAGCCAAATTATCAAGGCGTCGCCTTAATGCCAGGTATACTGTTTCATCTGCCGTTGATGCAATGGGCATTCACTATTCCCAACGAGGATTCCTGCGCGGCCCCGCCCGCGTGAATAAGCAAATTTCATATTAGGAATACTAGATGACGCCCGCAACTCCGTTGCGCCAAATTTCGTTTATCGCGCGGGAACTGTACATTTTTCCGGGAAAAAAGTATTCTATGTCCTTACCCGGGACTCTAAGTAGGCCAACCTATCTCCATACCAAAATCGGTTCAGCGGATTGGGAGTTAAGAGGTAACAAACAGACGGACACAAACACACGCATTATTAGTATGGAAGTATGGATAATGCCACTTTACTGTAAGTCTGCCGAGCACTCGCTCTTAGACTATCTAGTTTGTATTTTCTAAAGAAGTTGATCAAAATGATGTCTGATTACTGCATCAGCTTTTAAAACCGTAAATGAAGGCCGTTATTCCGTATTCGGCATTTTCTTTTCACAATTTAATTTTGAAAAGATGTTTTAATTTTTATATAAAATTTTGAACAGCGCAGCTTTTCCTAATGAGCAAGACAACGGCTCGGTTATGGACCCTCGTTTATTAAATTGTCGCTCGTTTGAGGGATTTATAGATAGAGACAGCTGTATACCCGTCTCGCTGATATAACAGGAAAAATAGTGGGACTTTTAAAATAACTAACTGGAACGATTTTCTTGCCGTGGAATAAAATATACGACTATGAAGATGTTATGTCGCCTAGAAGATGAAATTGTACTATCAGAGGAGTTGATTCATACATTTCGTAGGCAGATGGCGGACCTACGTAATTTGGCTGGGTTGTGTCAAACCCAGCCGACAGATCGCGACGTATATTGAATTGACATAACTCGATCAAAGGACTACGTCCTTTGATCGAGTCTGCGGGGCTAAAATGTTCGCTTTGGAGAATCATTTTTTTCAAAAATCGCAAAATTGACACTGTCTTGGCAATTCAGATGTCTATTCTGTACTCGGCGAAACATGGCGGTAGCGGTCGACATTGACTCCTTGTCAAAAACTTGTCATTTTCTATACAAAGCCGCGATTGACAACATCTGACACTTCATTGTCAATCGCGGTTAATATAGAAAATGACAAGTTTTTGACAGGGAGTCAATTATGACCGCTACCGCCATGTTTCGCCGAGCACAGTATAAATTCGTACTAATTTGACATTCGTGAATTTGACAGTTTTGACAATTCATTTTGTGAATCGATTAAGAGGAATTGCTAAATGTGACCATTTTAGCCCCGCTGTCAACTGCCTATGAATCAATTTCTTCGATGATACATGAACCGTTCACTTTGCAGATAAATAAGGACCTATGGTTACAATGAATTTACGATCAACAACTGGTGAAACTATAATATAAATAATTAATCGATCTACATTCTCATATCTTGCGACAAGTAAGCAACAGGCATTTGACAGCAGATATTGAGTGTATACAAAATTTCTGACTGACAGCAAATAATATAATATTATATAGCCCTGTCGATCGGACTGCGAGCCGATCTGGTTGAACTCGTGCTCATACACGGTAATACACAAAGTCAAACCAGCCAGCGATCAGACTGATCAGACTGGAGAGATCAGCTTTTCAGCCAAGACGTTTTCTTTATAGCTTCCTTATTGAATCGCCGATCAAAATGACTCCTCGGCCTTCTTTATCGAACGCAATTATGTCAATTCAATACATTTTGATCGGTAATTCTATAAAGAAGCGTTACAGAAAACGTCTTGGCTAGGGGCTCATATCAAACAGCCTCCCTATATACACTACGTTACATATAAACGTTAAGGCACAGCTATATCTAGGTCCATATTCAACTTGTTCGTCGATAAAATTTTATTGAATATTTTAACTTCCCTCAACTCCGCTATAAAACAGGACTGGGGTTCTCGTGTATTTAAGATTTCTATGAATAATGTATGCCGGGCCCTCCCCCACGTACAAAGGATTTTTCTGAAAGGGCAGACGGGTTCTATTCACTATCATAATTACTGTCTACCTGACATAATGTTCTTTGTGTGACTATTGTCTTAGATTGTTAGGTGGATTATACTGGGTGTTAGGGTTAACATCGTTCCGATCCGGGCAATTTGTATGGGTATGAAGACAACATTTTTTTTTTTAGTTCCCAGCATTGTTCTCATAGAAAAAGTTGTTCATTTTGACGGGCTCATTTGATGGTTTTAAGGATAACGGTGTTAACCCTAACAACCTGTATTAGGTTGCTATGTAATTAGTACTTATGATCTTAGTTTAAGGATCTCATTTGTGTTCAAAATTTTAAGCGTTGTAGATTTTAGAAGGGCTTATTATAGCGTATAGAAAATCCAAATGTTGTCAACTTTTGGATTTTTATCCGCCGTAATGTACTCAATAATTATGATGGTTTCGTTACTTGATTTGAAAAACCCAAAGATTTTATATGTTTGAAGTGTCTGTCACTGTAACCATAGCGTGTCCCAAATAGAAAAAACATTTTTACGGAGGGGCCGCATCGCACAGACTTAAATCTACCTTACAAACATCCAGCCCTCTGCGGCCCCACTATATACCCTAAGGCTACATAGCGGCACCTGGTGGCAAATGGAATTTCAAAAACCCTCATTGATAATACAATTAAAAACAAATTGTACTCCAGTTATTTAAGCAGATTCTTGCGCACCGATACGCTGCAGCTCAAGAAAGTATGCAACCTCAACTTCTTAATGCATACAGAGTACATACATACGGCTAACATTCACAATGTCTGCGTTAAGGAATTGTCGTACGTGAAGGCGAGGCGTTGGCCGGTGGCCAGACCAGTGGCTGATACACCCTGGTAGTTACGTGAATAAGTAAACCCGACTACAAAGCTTGGCCGAAAATAATACCTTTGGAGAAAATATTGGATTTTGTGTAATATATTTTTGAAACACGCAAAAGTTACTGCTACCCGACTAACCCGACCTAACTGACTATGCAAATTCAAAGGACAAGATGTTGCCTGTTATATCGTTCACAAATAAGATAATTGCACTGAAACCGTACATTTTTGGAGATAAAAGTCATACCATAATATTATTTTTTAAGACTGTGAAAACGTTTCATTTAAATCAGTGGACCGGTTTAAGCGTAAAAAGCGATAAATATTATTATCCATACTATCCCTCTTACTAATAAAAAGTTACACAGCGTGTATAGAGGGTGCATAAGATTTTTTCTACTAATAATCATTTTTTGACATAAGGCCTGTATAACGATGCTGTCATTTCCATACTAATTTATCTATATCTAAGACTCTGTGTAACGTGTGTAACTTAAAATTCCTGTTTAACTATTCACACGTTGAACGCATGTTTAAGAAGTTTTTATTAGTAAGAGGGTATAGTATTATAAATACGAAAGTGTGTGAAAGTGCTTTCTGTCTGTTTGTCTGTTACGTCTTCAAGCTCAAGTTGAACCAATTTTACTGAAATTTAGTATGGAGATACTTTGAGTACCGGAAAGGACATAGAGTACTTTTTATCCCGGAAAAATGTACGGTTCCCGCACGATAAACAAATTTTTCTTACTTTACACTTCGAACTAACACTATCTGCTTCATTAAAACACTACCCTCCATTCGCCAAGCGGGATAAAACATAAATCATTTTACCACGTCAGATGAGGCTGTGATTTTTTTGTAATCGAATTCGAATTATTTAAAAACATTCGTTGTCGGCCATATTTTATAAATTATAACTTTGATACTGTTTCAATTCAGCCGAACGAAACCTTTGTTTTAAAAATTGTTTGCTCCGACTGAAAATGACTGGAAAAAGTGAAATAGACTGGAAAAGTTAATTTCATTTAGAAATTGAATCGTCGATTATTAAAAGTAATTTTCGACCTGCATCCATATTTAAAAATATACAAGGTGTAACAAAACTAAGTGATAATAATATTAATAATAATACACATTTATTCGACATCAAATTCACAATACACTTATAGTACACATAGCACAAATACAGCAATAAAGGCGAAAACAAAAAAAAACATACTAGGCCTTACCACATATAACAGAAAAAAAACAGTTGAAAAGTAAACAAATAGTTGAATTTAATTTCTGCGGTGCATATTCCACAGTGTCGCGAGTTACCCCATACAAAAGTGAAAAAAATTTAGGTCTTTCAGCGCTGCTACTTTCACACTGAACTCTCTACAAGGAACACGTACACACCCTTAAGTATTATCACTTTGTTTTGTTACACCTTGTTTAAATGTGAAAATATTCTGTTTTCTTAGCTCCTTGTTACATAATTATTCACACTTAGGGGCGATTTCACCAAATAAATGGAACGCGTTCAATGCACACTGAACTGGTTCAAAATATAAACGCGATTATAACATCGAATTGCATTTCACCAACATAAACTGAACGCGTTCAGAGCAAATCCGAGTTTTATCTTCTGAACGCCCAATGTCCGAAGTTTAACGTCATAAAACCCGTTCAAGCCCTCTCAGTGTAGTGTCATGGCGGAACGAAAAACATAGACAAAATAAATGTCAAGATGATAGTTTTGACACATGCGTTTGGTTAGTTTATGTATTGTTTCTTGCTATTTTGTTGTTAAATTAAAGTGACAAGGCTCCAAAATAATGAAAACATGTAAAATAAACTCGTGACGTCATGTAAACTTAGATTTATTAATCGCGATCAAAAGAAGTTTGTGAAATCCATTTGAAACAGAACGAGATTTACGTCACCGCGTGAACGCGTTCAATGAGAACTACGTTTTATAAAACGAAGTTTTGAGTGTGCCTGGTGAAATCCCACCTTAGACGTCTGAATTGATTAAGATATTTGTTATGGAGATATTTTGAGAGACGAGAAAATTTTTAAATGCTATGAAGCTTTCGGCTTGACTAAATTGGGGTTTCAGCATATTATTATCGGCCGATACAAATCGTTTAGTATGCGCACCTTCATACATCTTCGTACTGATTAAGCTTTCGATCAAACTATCGGCCAACTAAAAGTCTGCAGTCTGCGGGGGCTCTAAATGTCACTTAGCGATTATAAATAAATATGTATATTCAGACAACTGGGCATCAATAATTTCCACGTTGTGTTTATAACATTAATTAGGCATCGCAAGCACCATGTCACTTAACGACAAATCTTGATCCTCTTAATTTATTTTGCTGGATTTATATGCGTCCGCGTGAACGCGCGTTTTGACCGCTTCATCGTGAGATCACAAACAATAGTAAGCAACGATTTATTTAAACTAGAGATCGCCCTATAGTCGAAATTCGACCTTAAATTCTATTACCAAAATATTGACTTTCTTCTTCTTCTTTTGGCTCCCCGTTTAAAGTATTGACTAAATTCAGATTTAATAAAAAAATTACAGTCCATTTTTAATTTGACAACAGACTTCAATCATAAATAAAAGGGTATAATTCGTGTGCATAGGCTTGTCATTCAAAATATCGTAGTGTGCACATTGTAGTGTGTGTAATGTTTTATTTGTTGATCGTGGGAAAACGAGACATAATAGATATTCTTGTGTCTCGGACGCCGGTGACCGTTTGGGGCTTGATGAATTAAAATAAGGTATGATAAAAGCATAATTTTAAAACAATTCATTTATTAAAGTAAGGTATGATAAAAGCATAATATTAATTAAAACAATATTAACTTGATGCACTCCTTCTTCATATAAACTATAACTGTACAAAATTTCATGCTCCTACGTTTCCGCACTTTTCGTAAAAAGGGGTCCAAAGTTTTTCGCTCGCGTGTTAAAATACGTATATACGATACGATAGCAGCGCGGTCGCACTGTCATTTACATACAATTTGCTTGTGATGTCCTGGTGTGGCCGCCAAACCGCGCGTTCTGTCTAACATTAGGCATGGCAAGCACCATGTCACTTAACGACATGACATGAAATGATGAAATGAAATCTTCTACTTCTATAGTACTTTTTTTGCATCCATACTAATATTATGAACGCGAAAGTGTGTCTGTGCTGTATATCTGCATATCTGTTACCTCTACACGCCCAAACCCTTGAATCGATTTCGCTGAAAATTTGTATGGAGATACTTTAAGTCCTGGGAAAGGACATAGGATACTTTTTATCCTTTAAAATGTACGGTTCCCTCACGATAAACGAACTTTAGCGCAACGGAGTTGCAGGCGTCATCTAGTACTAGATTTCTAGCTTCGTTTTCAAAATTACCGAATACATGCCTATGTACATAGGCCTTTAGTCCATTGATTTACTAAGTCCCTATCAATACAGGAGCAATGATTACCGGGGGAGTTCTGGGCATAGAAATTGCCTTAATTTACGTAAACAAACGTTTCGGAAAATTATTTCCGAGAGGACATTTTTACGAGATTAGTGAAGCGAATCATCGTTAGGCTAAGTGTGCTGA